>CAKXYN010000041.1:3305000-5805000 GCA_935064755.1 Tragelaphus eurycerus
TGTTAATGGTTTGCTCATTAATTGGTGAGTTAAGTAAATCTTTAATTAGTAATCATTTTATATTTGAGTTGTTTACTTTTAAAAACTAGTTTGTTTTTTTTTCTAATTAATATTTTAAATTGGCTGTTCAGTAACTCGGTCATGTCTAACTCTCTGAAACACCATGGGCTGTAGCACCCCAGGCTTCCCTGTCCTTCATGAACTCCCAGAGCTTGCCCAAACTCATATCCATTGATTTGGTGATGTGATTCAACCATTTTGTGCTCTCTTGTCCCTTTCTCCTCCTACCTTCAAGCTTTCCCAGCATCAATCAGCTCTTCTCATCAGGTGGCCAAAGTATCAGAGCTTCAGCTTCAGCATCAGTACTTCCAAAGAATATTCAATGTTGATTCCCTTTAGAATTGATTGTCCTGATCACCTTGCAGCCCAAGGGATTTTCAAGAGTCTTCTCCAACACCACAGTTCAAAAGCATCAATTCTTCAGCACTCAGCTTTCTTTATGATCCAAATCTCACATCATACATGAAATGGATGGAAATGAATCCATGGAAAACCAGAGCTTTGACTATATGGATCATTTTTGGCAAAGTAATGTCTCTGCTTTTTATACACTATTAAGTTAGTTATACCTTTTCTTCCAAGGAGCAAGTACCTTTTAATTTCATGGCTTCAGTTACCATCTCCAGTAATTTTGAGCCCAAGAAAATCAAGTCTTTCACTGTTTTTCTTGTTTCCCCAACTATTTGCCATGAAGTGATGGGACCAGATGCCATGATTTTAGTTTTCTGAATGTTGAGTTTTAAGCCAGCTTTTTCACTCTCCACTTTCATGTTCATCAAGAGGATCTTTAGTTTCTCTTTGTTTTCTGACCTAAGGGTGGTTCTTTATTCATCTGCATATCTGAGGTTATTGATAATTCTTCTGGCATCTTGATACCAGCTTGTGTTTCATCCAACCAGCGTTTCTCATGATGTACTCTGCATATAAGTTAAATAAGCAGGGTGAAAATATACAGCCTTGACAATACTCCTTTCCCTATTTGGGTCTAGTCCATGGTTCTATGTCTGGTTCTAACTGTTGCCTCTTAACCTGCATATAGGTTTCATAGAAGGCAGGTTAGGTGGTCTGATATTGCCATCTCTTTAAGAAATTAACCCAGTTTGTTGTGATTCACACTGTCAAAGGCTTAGCATAATCACTGAAGCAGAAGTAGATGTTTTTCTGCAATTCTTTGCTTTTTCTATGATCCAGTGGATGTTGATAAAAACCTAGCTTTAACATCTGGAAGTTCTCAGTTCATACACTGTTGAAGCCTAATTTGGAGAATTTTGAACATTACTTTGCTAGCATGTGAGCTGAATGCAAGTTTGAGCATTCTTTGGCACTGCCTTTCTTTGGGATTAGAATGAAAACCGACATCTTCCAGTCCTGTGGCCAGTGCTTAGTTTTCCAAATTTGCTGGTATGTTGAGTGCAGCACCTTAACAGTATCATATTTTAGATTTTTAAATAACTCTTCTGAAATTCCCTCACCTCCACTAGCTTTGTTAATTGTGATGCTTCCAAAGGCCCACTTGACCTAGAACTTCAGAATGTCTGGGTGTAAGTGAGTGATTGCAGCATCATGGATATCTGAGTCTTAAAATCTTTTTGGTATAGTTCTTCCGTGCATGCTTGCTGCCTCTTCTTAATATCCTCTGCTTCTGTTAGGTCCAAACTGTTTCTGTCCTTTACTGTACCCATCTTTGTATGAAATATTCCATTGGTATCTCTAATTTTTTTGAAGAGATCTCTAGTCTTTTCAAACACTTAAAACAGTGTATTTCATATAGTAGATACTTAAATATTTATTGGTGACTGAGTTTATAAATAAATGAAATCTATTTACGAAACAAGTGAGTTATGCATGGTTCATTTTTTCCTGACCTGAATTTCTAATTATCATAAATTTGGGGAGGTAATTCAGGTTATTTATGAAAACCATACAATAAATCAATACAGTTCTAAATCACATGCAGAATTTTCCTCCTTAAGAAGAGATGCAAGCATATCACAAGTTATTTTTCAAATAATTTTTCAAGTATATATAGAAATGTAAAATATATGCAATATATTCATGTATATGCTAAGATAAACTTATATGTGTATGTTACATTCACTACAGATACATATGTGGCAGAATTTTAGAGCTTATTTTGTTTAATTGAAATTTTGTGCCTGTTGATTATTGATTTCACTTTTCCCTCTCCCGCCAGCCATTGACAACTACCATTTGCCCTTTGATACTATGAATTTTACTATTTTAGATACTTCACAGTAAGCAGAATCATGCAGTATGTTTCTTTCTGTGACTGGACTATTTCACTTTGCAAAATGTTCAAAATTTCCATACATACTATTGCTTGTTGCAGAATCATCTTCTTTTATAAGGCATATACTAAATTTGTATTCATCTGTTACTGGTATATACCTATGTTTCCACCATTTTGGCTGATATAAATAGTGTTACAATTAACATGGTTGTACATATATATTTTCAAGATTCTGATTGATAAATACCCAAAAATATATTGCTAGATCATCAAATGATTTTGGAGAAGGGCATGGCAATCCACTCCAGTATTCTTGCCTGGAAAATCCCTTTGACAGAGGAGACTGATGGGCTATAGTCCATAGGGTCACAAAGAGTCAGACACAACTGAAGCGACTTAACACACACACAGACACACACACACACACACTCACACACTCTTCATCTTATGCATGCTGCTCTGTGTTGACACATAGGTTGCTTGCCCTTTGGATCCTGTGCCCAGACCAGGAGCGGTAATCCACGGGTACCACCAGATACTAACTGAAAGACAAGGAGACTAAATAGACTCCAGCCATCTGATTCAGAGCCACCAAGATGACTTCTTCCGGTGGTTCAGATGGTAAAGAATCTACCTTCAATGCAGGAGGCCCAGGTTAAATCCTTGAATCAGGAAGATCCCATGGAGAAGCAAATGGAAGACCACTTCAGTATTCTCTGGAGAAATCCGTGGACAGAGGAGCATGGTGGGCTACAGTTCATGGGGTCTCAAAGAGTAGGACATGGCTGAACAAATAATACTTTCACTTTCAGTTCATAGAAGAAACAAATAATATGCAAATATTTTGCTTCATCAATAATATTTAGAACATCTTTATTTTTTATATCTTTAATTAACCTAATTAATATAATCTGATATGAAGATGTAATTTCCGTGAACTTCCAGATGTTCAAGCTGGTTTTAGAAAAGACAGAGGAACCAGAGATCAAATTGCCAACATCCACTGGATCATCGAAAAAGCAAGAAAGTTCCAGAAAAAAAATATATTTCTCCCTTATTGACTATGCCAAAGCCTTTGACTGTGTGGATTATAATAAACTGTGGAAAATTCTGTAAGTGAACGGACTACCAGATGACCTGACCTGCCTCTTGAGAAATCTGTATGCAGGTCAGGAAGTAACAGTTAGAACTGGACATGGAACAACAGACTGGCTCCTAATGGGAAAAGGAGTACATCAAGTCTGTATATTGTCATCCTGCTTATTTAACTTATATCCAGACTACATCATGCAAAATGCCAGGCTGGATGAAGCACATGTTGGAATCAAGATTGCTGGGAGAAATATCACTAACCTCAGATATGCAAATGACACCACCCTTATGAAAGAAAGTGTAGAAGAACTAAAGAGCCTCTTGATGAAAGTGAAAGAGCAGAGTGAAAAAGTTGGCTTAAAGCTCAACATTCAGAAAACTAAGATCATGGCATCTGGTCCCATCACTTCATGGCAAATAGATGAGGAAACATTGTAAATAGTGGCATACTTTATTTGTGGGGGCTCCAAAATCCCTGCACATGATGACTGCAGCCATGAAATTAAAAGATACTTATTCCTTGGAAGGAAAGTTATGACCAACCTAAACAGGATATTAAAAAGCAGAGACATTACTTTGCCAGCAAAGGTCTGTCTAGTCAAGGCTATGGTTTTTCCAGTAGTCATGTATAGATGTGAGAGATGAACTAGAAAGAAATCTTAGAGCCAAAGCATTGATGATTTTGAACTGTGGTGTTGGAGAATACTCTTGAGAATCCCCTGGACTGCAAAGAGATCCAACCAGTCCATCTTAAAGGAAATCAGTCCTGGATGTTCATTGAAAGGACTGATGTTGATGTCCTTCCAATCAATCATTGGAGTTTGATTGGCCAAACTGCAATACTTTGGCCACGTGATGTGAAGAACTGACTCATCTGCAAGGTCCCTAATGCTGGGAAAGATTGAAGGTGGAGGAGAAGGGGAAGACAGAGGAGAGATGGTTGGATGGCATCACTGAGTCAATGGATATACTTTTGTGTAAACTCTGGGAGTTGGTGATGGACAGGGAGGCCTGGCATGCTGTAGTCAATGGGATTTCAAAGAGTTGGACACGAATGGGGGATTGAACTGATCTGAACAACCCATCAGCAGATAATTGGATTAAAATTTACTGAACAAGGCCCTGCACAACAGAGAAAGATCCAGTTTTTCCCATGCCCATCCCTCCCAATAAGAAGTTTACACAAGCCTCTTATCTTCCTCTGTCAGAGTTAGGACAGAAGAAACAAGAAGAAAAAAAATCTCACATGTACTAAAACAAAACCACATTACAGAAGGTTCAGTTCAGTTCAATTCAGTCGCTCAGTCGTGTCCAACTCTTTGTGACCCCATGAATCGCAGCACGCCATGCCTCCCTGTCAAACACCAACTCCCGGAGATCACTCAGACTCACGTCCATCGAGTCAGTGATGCCATCCAGCCATCTCATCCCCTGTCGTCCCCTTCTCCTCCTGCCGCCAATCCCTCCCAGCATCAGAATCTTTTCCAATGAGTCAACTCTTCTCATGAGGTGGCCAAAGTACTGGAGTTTTATCTCCTTCTCAATGGATTGGTTGGATGATGTATTTAAAGTGATGAAAGGGAAGACACTACAACTGATAATGCAATACCCAACAAGATTATCCTTCTGATTTAATGGAGAAATCAAAAGTTTCTGAACAAGCAAAAGTTAAGAGAATTCAGTGTCACCAAGTCACCTTTACAACAAATGCTAAAGGAACTTCTCTAGGCAGAAAGCAAGATAAGAAAAAGCCCTACCTACAGAAAATAAACCCCAAAAAGTTAAGAACATACTAATAGGATCATACATATCAATAATGACCTTTAAATGTACATGGATTAATTGCACCAACCAAAAGACAGACTGGTTGAGCAAAACATGTTCATGTATGCACTTCCACTTACCACATCACTCTCTGCTTGACTCCTCAAATTGTATGTAACTATTTTATATTGTTAAACTGATCATGTTCCCATTATGGCCTGCAATTGTAATTATCTTTTATTTTTTTACTGTCTATTCATTTTGAAAACTGATAAACATCTATTACTATTGTGATTATGCAACTATTACTCACTTAATACAATTATTTCATGATTGGTCAACAGAAAAAAATATATAATTTTATATCATCAAAACTACCATTTAATACAAAAACCTGTAATCACTTTTAAAAATCTCATTGTATATGACAATTATCTTAGAAATTTTTGTAAAGTACAAATATCCATTCTTTTTTTTTTTTTCTCTCAGCCACAGCTCCAGATACATTTCTAATGAGCAGCCATGGCAAAGTCAACTAGACTATATGAGAGTTTTTTTTTACTTAGTTTATTTCACTTTTTCTATTTCCTACTCAATGCTCCAATTTCATTTAGTTTGTGTTTTCTAATTTATCCATCTAGTCATTTTTTTTTTTATGTTTTTTTCTCAAGCCTTTATCAAGCATAGTAGAAAAGATTTTATGTATATCAGATCAGATCAGATCAGTCGCTCAGTCGTGTCCGACTCTTTGCGACCCCATGAACTGCAGCACGCCAGGCCTCCCTGTCCATCACCAGCTCTCAGAGGTCACTCAGACTCACATTCATCGAGTCAGTGATGCCATCCAGCCATCTCATCTGTCGTCCCCTTCTCCTCCTGCCCTCAATCCCTCCCAGCATCAGAGTCTTCTCCAATGAGTCATGGAGAAGACTCTTCGCATGAGGTGGCCAAAATACTGGAGTTTCAGCTTTAGCATCATTCCTTCCAAAGAAATCCCAGGGCTGATCTCCTTCAGAATGGACTGGTTGGCTCTCCTTGCAGTCCAAGGGACTCTCAAGAGTCTTCTCCAACACCACAGTTCAAAAGCAGCAATTCTTCAGCGCTCAGCCTTCTTCACAGTCCAGCTCTCACATCCATACATGACCACAGGAAAGACCATAGCCTTGACTAGGTGAACCTTTGTTGGCAAAGTGATGTCTGTGCTTTTGAGTATGCCATCTAGGTTGGTCATAACTTTCCTTCCAAGGAGTAAGCATCTTTTAATTTCATGGCTGCAGTCACGATCTGCAGTGATTTTGGAGCCCAGAAAAATAAAGTAAGCCACTGTTTCCACTGTTTCTCCATCTATTTCCCATGTAGTGATGGGACCAGATGCCATGATCTTCGTTTTCTGAATGTTGAGCTTTAAGCCAACCTTTTCACTCTCCACTTTCACTTTCATCAAGAGGCTTTTTAGTTCCTCTTCACTTTCTGCCATAAGGGTGGTATCATCTGCATATCTGAGGTTATTGATATTTCTCCCAGCAATCTTGATTCCAGCTTGTGTTTCCTCCAGTCCAGCATTTCTCATGATGTACTCTGCATAGAAGTTAAATAAACATGGTGACAATATACAGCCTTGACGTACTCCTTTTCCTATTTGGAACCAGTCTGTTGTTCCATGACCAGTTCTAACTGTTGCTTACTGACCTGCATACAGATTTCTCAAGAGGCAGGTCAGGTGGTCTGGTATTCCCATCTCTCTCAGAATTTTCCACAGTTTATTGTGATCTACACAGTCAAAGGCTTTGGCATAGTCAATAAAGCAGAAATAGATGTTTTTCTGGAACTCTCTTGCTTTTTCCATGATCCAGCAGATGTTGGCAATTTGGTCTCTGGTTCCTCTGCCTTTTCTAAATCCAGCTTGAACATCAGGAAGTTCACGGTTCACATATTGCTGAAGCCTGGCTTGGAGAATTTTGAGCATTACTTTACTAGCGTGTGAGATGAGTGTTTTGTATATTTTATAGAATGAGTACATATATTATGTATATATTTATATATATATAATGTGTATAATATATGGAGATTAGAAAACATAAAATTTTGCCTAATAAAAATTTTATGATATTTTGATTTTAATTCTTTCACTTAGTATGAATAAAATGCTAGATTTCTAATTAAAAACAGATATGCATCAACAAAGTTTACTGTATAGCACAGGGAAATATTGTCAATATCTTTAATAACCTATAATGGAAAATAATTTCAAAAATAATATAGGTCAATATGTGTAACTGAATCACCACAGATATAAATGTTTCTACTTTTTAAAATTTAGTAATGTTTATGGCTCGGACAGTAAGGAGTCTGCCTCCAATTCAAGAGACCTGGGTTTGACCCCTGGCTTGGAAAGATCCCTGGAGGAGGACATGGCAAGTCACTCCAGTCTTATTTCCTGAAGAATCCCATCGATAGAGGTGCCTGGTGGCCTACAGTCCATGGGGTTGCAGAATCAGACACAACTGAGTGACTAAGCACAGCACAGCATATATTATATGTTGATGCTTTTGAGCTGTGGTGTTGGAGAAGACTCTTGAGAGTCCCTTGGACTGCAAGGAGATCCAACCGGTCCATTCTGAAGGAGATCAGCCCTGGGATTTCTTTGGAAGGAATGATGCTAAAGCTGAAACTCCAGTATTTTGGCCACCTCATGCGAAGAGTTGACTCATTGGAGAAGACTCTGATGCTGGGAGGGATTGGGGGCAAGAGGAGAAGGGGACGACAGAGGATGAGATGGCTGGATGGCATCACTGACTCGATGGATGTGAGTCTGAGTGACCTCCGGGAGCTGGTGATGGTAGGGAGGCCTGGCGTGCTGCGGTTCATGGGGTCGCAAAGAGTCGGACAGGACTGAGCGACTGATCTGATCTGATAGTTGGAAAGGGTGTCTGGTGGGCTACAGTCCATGGGGTCTCAAAGAGCTGGTTTGAGTGACTAAGCACACCTCTTTTTCCATAGTTTTTCAAAATTTGCTGTGGACATCAAATAACAATGTATGAGATACAAAAACTTAAATACATTTGTGTAGGATATAAGATTAACATGAATTAATTCAATATAAATCTATTATATTTAATTTATTAATGACCTCATTCAATATGCTCCTATTCTTATATTTTCTGAACTTGATAAAATAGTCTCAGGGAAATGTAAATATGTCTCAGTAAGATTACCTATTTTTTCTTTTCCCGTATATTTCTTCTGACTTTTGCTTTTATGTATCTTTGTTGCTAAGGTGTCTAATGGTTTATGTTGTCATCCTCTTTGTGAATTGTACCTTTTATCATTAAATATATTCACCTTTGTTTCATTTTGAAAACAAATAAATAAATTAGTTATTGATAAAAAAAAATAAAGTGTCATAAAAGACAGATGATGGTATTCACACAAGCTGAAAGATCATCTGCATCAAATGCAGTGGGGAAGATAAGGAATATTATCACTATGCTTTGCAAAATGGTGGCCATCACTGACCTTATACATAATAATCTCTATGGACTTGTTCAAGTAGACACTGACATTCCGTGGTTTTGTGTGCATCCAAACTTTTGGTTTTGATCCTGTGTTGGACTAGATATAGGCGAATGAATTCTAAAAATGATTAAATATGTGATAAGATTTTCAAGTCTTTGGCTGAGAAGGTGTATAATATAATGAAGCCACAGGGACCAGAAACCAAACATGGATTTGTATAAAATCTTAACAGAGAAAGGTATAAATCTTTATTAAGGAAATAAATTGATTCCTTAGGGAGATAAAAACATGTTTGTGGGTAGAAAGACTCAACATTATTAAGTTATTAAGTGTTGCTAAATTAATATATAAGTTTCAACACAATGTATTCAAAATCAAAATAACAACTGGATTTTTCTGACAGAGCCTGAAAATTGTATTCTTAAATTCATATGATAAAACAAGTGAGCAGGAATTGTTAAACAGTTTTTTAAACTAAACATGGATATGGATATATATTCAGTTCAGTTCAGTCTCTCAGTCATGTCCAACTCGTTGCAACCCCATGAATCACAGCACTCCAGGCCTCCCTGTCCATCACCAACTCCTGGAGTTCACTCAGACTCATATCCATCGAGTCAGTGATGCCATCCAGCCATCTCATCCTCTGTCGTCCCCTTCTCCTCCTGCCCCCAATTCCTCCCAGCATCAGACTCTTCCAATGAGTCAACTCTTCACATGATGTGGCCAAAGTACTGGAGTTTCAGCTTTAGCATCATTCCTTCCAAAGAAATCCGAGGGCTGATCTCCTTCAGAATGGACTGGATGGATCTCCTTGCATTCCAAGGGATTCTCAAGAGTCTTCTCCAACACCACAGTTCAAAAGCATCAATTCTTCGGCACTCAGCCTTCTTCACAGTCCATCTCTCACATCCATATATGATCACAGGAAAAACCATAGTATTGACAAGACGGACCTTTGTTGGCAAAGTAATGTCTCTGCTTTGGAATATGCTATCTAGGTTGGTCATAACTTTCCTTTCAAGTAGTAAATGTCTTTTAATTTCATGGCTGCAATCACCATCTGCAGTGATTTTGAAGCCCCCAAAATAAAGTCTGACACTGTTTCCACTGTTTTTCCATCTATTTCCCATGAAGTGATGGGACCAGATACCATGATCTTTGTTTTCTGAATGTTGAGCTTTAAGCCAACTTTATCACTCTCCTCTTTTACTTTTATCAAGAGGCTTTTTAGTTTCTCTTCACTTTCTGCCATAAGAGTGGTGTCATCTGCATATCTGAAGTTATTGATATTTCTCCCAGCAATCTTGATTCCAGCTTGTGTTTGTTCCAGTCCAGCATTTCTCATGATGTACTCTGCATAGAAGTTAAATAAGCAAGGTGACAATAAACAGCCTTGACGTACTCCTTTTCCTATTTGGAACCAGTCTGTTGTTCGATGTCCAGTTCTAACTGTTGCTTCCTGACCTGCATACAGATTTCTCAAGAGGCAGGTCAGGTGGTCTGGTATTCCCATCTCTTTTAGAATTTCCCACACTTTATTGTGATCCACACAGTCAAAGGCTTTGGCATAGTCAATAAAGCAGAAATAGATGTTTTTATGAAACTCTCTTGCTTTTTTGATGATCCACTGGATATTGGCAATTTGATCTCTGGTTTCTCTGCCTTTTCTAAAACCAGCTTGAACATCAGAAGTTCACGGTTCATATATTGCGGGTCTGGCTTGGAGAATTTTGAACATTACTTTACTAGCATTTGAGATGAGTATAATTGTGTGAAAACTAAACTTTTCCCATCCTGTGGCCACTGCTGAGTTTTCCAAATTCCCTGGCATATTGAGTTCAGCACTTTCACAGCATCATCTTTCAGGATTTGAAATAGCTCAACTAGAATTCTATCACCTCCACTATAGCTTTGTTCATAGTGATGCTTTCTAAGGCCCACTTGACTTTACATTCCAGGATGTCTACCTCTAGGTCAGTGTTCACACCATCGTGATTATCTGGGTTGTGAAGAACGTTTTTGTACAGTTCTTCTGTGTATTCTTGCCACCTCTTCTTGATATCTTCTGCTTCTTTTAGGTCCATACCATTTCTGTCCTTTATCGAGCCCATCTTTGCATGAAATGTTACCTTGACATCTCTAATTGTCTTGAAGAGATCTCTAATCATTCCCATTTTATTGTTTTCCTCTATTTCTTTGCATTGATCGCTGAGGAAGGCTTTCTTATCTCTTCTTGCTATTCTTTGGAACTCTGCATTCAAATGCTTATATCTTTCCTTTTCTCCTTTGCTTTTCACTTCTCTTCTATTCACAGTTATTTGTAAGGCCTCCCAGACAGCCATTTTGCTTTTTTGCATTTCCTTTCCATGGGGATGGTCTTGATCCCTGTCTCCTGTACACTGTCATGAACCTCAGTCCATAGTCCATCAGGCACTCTATCTATCAGATCTAGGCCCTTAAGTCTATTCCTCACTTCCACTGTATAATCATAAGGAATTTGATTTAGGTCATACCTGGATGGTCTAGTGGTTTTCCCTACTTTCTTCAATTTCAGTCTGAATTTGCTAATAAGAAGTTCATGATCTGAGCCACAGTCAGCTCCTGGTCTTGTTTTTACTGACTGTTTGGAGCTTCTCCATCTCTGGCTGCAAAGAATATAATCATTCTGATTTCGGTGTTGACCATCTGGTGATGTCCATGTGTAGAGTCTTCTCTTGTGTTCTTGAAAGAGGGTGCTTGCTATGACCAGTGCATTGTCTTTGCCCTGCTTCATTCCGTATTCCAAGGCCATATCTGGGTGTTACTCCAGGTGTTTCTTGACTTCCTACTTTTGCATTATAGTCCCCTATAATGAAAAGGACATCTTTTTGGGTGTTAGTTCTAAAAGGCCTTGTAGGTCTTCATAGACCCATTCAACTTCAGCTTCTTCAGCATTACTGGTTGCAGCATAGACTTGGATTACTGTGATATTGAATGGTTTGCCTTGGAAACGAACAGAGATCATTCTGTTGTTTTTGAGATTCCATCCAAGTACTTCATTTCGGACTCTTTTGTTGACCATGATGGCTACTCCATTTCTTCTGAGGGATTCCTGCCCACAGTAGTAGATATAATGGTCATTTGAGTTAAATTCACCCTATCAAAACACATGCTGTATTGAGTATAATTCCACTAAACTTATATATATATATATATTAGAATATATATATATATATTCTAATTAAGATAAACTACACCTGTTAAACTTAAATATTTTAAGAAATATTTGCATAAATATTTTATATACACACTTATACATATCTATGATTAAAGATTAGAGGGAAAAATCTGGGAGGATAAACATTAAACTGTTTAGGGCAGTCCTTCTGAAAACTCACTCACTGGGTCAGGGATCACATAGACAGGAAGGCTTGTTTATCTACAATATAATATGAATCTATTGACTATTAGCTTACAAGTAAAAATTTCATTTGTAAAATAAAATGTAGGAATTGAAGTTGCAAATATTATACATTAACAGATACTTTAAGAAGACTGCCCTGAAGGAAAAAAATATTATATATATACACACTGAGCAGGACGGATTTTTAGATATGAAAATTACTAGAGCCTGCATGAATATTTTTGAGGGTGAGCCACTGGAGGGGCAGAGCTGAGGAAATAACAGATAAATAATGGAGGAGACAAAATCCAGGAATACAAAGAGAGGCCAGATTTTGCTAGGAGCTGGAACCCTGCAGAAGCGCTGATGCTGATAGATCTTCAAATTTTTGTTGAGAAGGGAATGATTAATAGAGGGGCGCTTTGCAGTCATATCCTGAGTCTGAATTTCCTGCTTTGACTCTCACTAGCTGTGTGACTCTGAGAAAATTACTTATGCCCATCTGTCAGTTTCCTCATTGGTTAAGTAGCAATAAAACTAGGATCTAATTTAAAAGGCTAAGGAAAGTTATGAAAGATACTTTCAACAGTTCCTTGCACAATGTGTTTAGTATCTGCTAAGTCACTTCAGTCATGTCCTTCTCTTTGCAACCCTATGGGCCATAGCCCATTAGGCTCCTCTGTCCATGGGATCCTCCAGGCAAAAATACTGGAGTGGGTTACCATGTCCTCCTCCAGAGGATTTTCCCAACCCAGGAATCAAAGTGGCATCTCTTATGTCTCGTGTATTGGGAAATGGATTATTTACCACCAATGTCACTTGGGAAGCCCAATGTGTTAAGTATGGTTGACTACTATTACAATCCCACCTCCTCCCTAAGGATTATATAATAAGGTCGTTATATGATTGAAAATGTAAACATTTTTAAGAGAATTAAAAAAGCAAGAAAAGTGACTGAATAATAAAAGATAATAAGAATAATAAAATATTTTGATTGTTAGATAATTTTAAGGGCTCATTCAAGGCTGGAAATTGTTAATAGCTAGTTTAATAAATTGTCTAGAAAGAGCATCTCCACCCATGCACATGAAGAGATGATTTTTATAAGTGTGCACTACATATTTATATATAGCATTTCTTTTGTACCAGGGATTGTTGTTAAGCTCTTGACAAATATACCCTCATTTAATTCTCAAAATCAATTACTATGTAAAAAGCAAACAATATCAGATTTAGCTCTGCACCCTATAACTTCAGGGTATCCCCCCAAACTATGTGTTTAAGCAGTGGACTCACCATCATCCATTCCAACCATTATAGTACAGTTGTGGTATATTTATGACCTAGCAACCATGGAAATCCTTCCAAAGTATAAAGAAAGTATATCACCATTTTGTTCAAACCCTCCTATGATCTCACCTAACAATCAAAGTTCCATACTGTAATAAGACAAGATGCCAAATAATCAGGCATCCTGTGAAGTCTCTGACTTAAGACCTTTCTAATGTCTCTCAAAGCCTCTAGACACATGAGAATCTTCCTACACCTTGAATATTGCAAGGGTATGCTCCAACCTCAGGGCCAAAAAATAGTTTTACAATTTTGGTTATATGGCTAATATAATTTAAAGTATAAGTGAAATAAATGGAAATTAATAGAGACAAATTATTAAAATTATTTCTCTTTCATCTAGATTACTCTCCATTTCATTTAAAGTGCTTATTATTCTATTGCACTACAAAAATATATATTCTGCAAATTAGAGTATGTCTAAATGGGAAATCCATATTTCCATTTGGCTACTTTTGTAGTTGGAACATTAAAAATAATGGGAGGTTCATCACTTAGGAGTTTTAATATGTTACAAAATTATTTGACATAAAAGACATCTCATGAGAAAAATATCTCTTAGAAATAACTTTGGGAAAGGCTGCAGAAGAAAGAGAACCTTTCCCATTCTGTTCTCTCTTTAGATTTGAAATTATGGTACTACATAATCTAAACTTTAGCTTCATTATCTTGTAAAATTTCCTAAAGAAATAAGCTTACAGAGCAGTGTTTATTTAGAGAACATCCTACCAGCATGGGAAAAATTGATGAATCGATGACATTTGGTTGAATAATTTATATATATATATATATATATATATATATATATATATATATATATATCAGATCAGTCGCTCAGTCATGTCCGACTCTTTGTGACTCCATGTACTGCAGAACGCCAGGCCTCCCTGTCCATTACCAACTCCCAGAGGTCACTCAGATTCACATTCATCGAGTCAGTGATGCCATCCAGCCATCTCATCCTCTGTCGTCCCCTTCTCCTCCTGCCCCCAATCCCTCCCAGCATCAGAGTCTTCTCCAATGAGTCAACTCTTCTCATGAGGTGGCCAAAGTACTGGAGTTTCAGCTTTAGCATCATTCCTTCCAAAGAAATCCTAGGGCTGATCTCCTTCAGAATGGACTGGTTGGATCTTCTTGCAGTCCAAGGGACTCTCAAGAGTCTTCTCCAACACCACAGTTCAAAAGCATCAATACTTTGGCGCTCAGCATTATTCACAGTCCAACTCTCACATCCATACATGACCACAGGAAAGACCATAGCCTTGACTAGGCAAACCTTTGTTGACAAAGTGATGTCTCTGCTTTTGAATATGCTATCTAGGTTGGCCATAACTTTCCTTCCAAGGAGCAAGCGTCTTTTAATTTCATGGCTGCAGTCACCATCTGCAGTGATTTTGGAGCCCAGAAAAATAAAGTCTGATACTGTTTCCACTGTTTCTCCATTTATTTCCCATGTAGTGATGGGACCAGATGCCATGATCTTCGTTTTCTGAATGTTGAGCTTTAAGCCAACCTTTTCACTCTCCACTTTCACTTTCATCAAGAGGCTTTTTAGTTCCTCTTCACTTTCTGCCATAGGGTGGTGTCATCTGCATATCTGAGGTTATTGATATTTCTCCCAGCAATCTTGATTCCAGCTTGTGTTTCTTCCAGTCCAGCATTTCTCATGATATATTCTGCATAGAAGTTAAATAAACATGGTGACAATATACAGCCTTGACGTACTCCTTTTCCTATTCGGAACCAGTTTGTTGGTCCATGTCCAGTTCTCACTGTTGCTTACTGACCTGCATACAGATTTCTCAAGAGGCAGGTCAGGTGGTCTGGTATTTCCATCTCTTTCAGAGTTTTCCACAGTTTATTGTGATCTACACAGTCAAAGGCTTTGGCATAGTCAATAAAGCAGAAATAGATGTTTCTCGGGAACTCTCTTGCTTTTTCCATGATCCAGCGGATGTTGGCAATTTGATCTCTGGTTCCTCTGCCTTTTCTAAAACCAGCTTGAACATCAGGAAGTTCACAGTTCACATATTGCTGAAGCCTGGCTTGGAGAATTTTGAGCATTACTTTACTAGCGTCTGAGATAAGTGCAATTGTGCGGTAGTTTGAGCACTCTTTGGCTTATATATATATATATATAGACATCGTCAGATGCTATATAACTTTTGGCAAAAGTTATGGATATAAAAAAGTACTTATTAAATTATTAATCCTTTAGGTACTTCACTAATCAAATCCAAAAGTTGATTGCATAATTAGGGGAGTAAAAAGATGGCAAAGGAGCAGGTGGATGTGAAAGATATTTCTCTCCACTGATACATCAGGAATAGACCTTAAGACACAGAAGTGCACGCAGAACATTAGCTGAGAGCAGGCAGGAGTACCTGATCACCAGAAAATAATATATGGAACCACACAAAACTTGGTAGGATGAAGGAAGTAGGGGGGAAGCGATGAGAGTTAATATGACTGACCTGCCCTCAGCAGTTGGGGGAACTGAAGCAAGGGTCCAATTTCCCATGGAAATTATTTGGGACAGAGGAGAAACATTTGAGGCTGACAGTGAAGCAGCTGGTCTGTGACAGTCTATATGAAATGAGAATCATACAGACAATCCTTGTCATAGCCCTATATACCTTGGACAAGAACATAGGTCCCCTAGAAGGCTGGGAGGTGGAGCACAGGATTGCGGAGAAATCCTAGGTCTAGGTCTGCTGTTGATGGTGAGGAGACAGCCTGAGGGGAAGTGATGGATGAGATTGTGGTGCAGAATGCCTGTGGAGGAAAGCCAGGCAGCTATGGAAGCAAGGCAATACTGCTGAGTCATACATAGCAGGTGGAGGCATAACTACAGCCTCTCTTTCCCCACATGCCAACACTGGTAGCTGTGGCTAGAGAGGAGAGGCGGGCCCTTCAAGCACCTGATGCAGGAAACACCGGAGTACAGCCCCAGCCAGGGGGCCCCTTTGTGTGCCTGATAAGACAAGCAACAGAGAAGCAGTTCAGCCAAGCGAACTCTCTAAGTGACTGAATGCGCAGAGTAACAGAGAAGGACTAACCAAAAAGGCCTTCTGATCACCAGCTGACGGAGCATCGAAAAAAGACTCTAATAGGGCCATAGATCCTGAGGTTGAGGCAGTACATGTCCCTTACACTTGGTGCCACCAGAGTTCCTGCAATACAAGCAGCTATACCACCTACACGCTTAATCCTCAGTGGGACAGAGCTACCACAGCCCAGAAAAAGCTCTAATAGCCTCATATCTCCTGTGACAGTAGCTGCCAGGGCTCCTGAATTGTTTGTATAGCCAGGGTTCCTGTGATCCAAGCAACCGCACCTCCATCATCCCCACTGGAACAGAGCTGCCAGAAGCTAGAATTCTTTGTGACCCTGTTGACTGCAGGGCTCTCTGGAGAATTCTCTAGGCAGGAATACTGGAGTGAGTTGTCATACCCTTCTAGAGCACAACAGTTCCTGCTGCCCTAGCTGCTGGCTTCCCTAAGCACCTCATGCTTCCAGGGCCCCTGTGACCCAAGCAGCTGCACCATCTCCACACCTGGCCCTCATGGGGGCGACCAAAGTCCTCTAGGGCAGCCTCATGGACAAAGCCCTGGGGACAACCCACAGGCAGAGGTGGAGATAAACCCACAAATGAAACCCAAGAGCAGTGTGACTAAGAAAGAGGACTCAAAACCTTCCCACCATCTGTACAGGCTGAAGAATAAATCTACACAATCAACCAGACAGATTTTGTGTCTATGGAATATGTAAAAAGACAATGAGAGTTCTCAGAAAATAAAATGCGCTGGTTGTGAGAGCTGTGGACATTGGAGGCAAAAACATACAGGAATAGGATTTGACCAATTAGAGTTTGAGCTGTGTCCACAGCAGGTCCAGAGAATAGCCCAGTGTTGGAGGGCATCCTAGGGAGGTAAAGTAGACTGTGACTCCCAGCTATGGAAAGGATGCTGATATAACAGAGACTCAAGGAAAACACATATTATTCTTACATTTTTACTTGTTCTGTAGTTGTTTCTGGATTTTCTTTTTATTTCTTTCTTCCCCTCCCCCCATGTTTTCCCCTCTGTTGTGGTAGTTGTTGATTTTATTAGTTTTACTAAATCTACTTAAAGTTTTGAGAAATTTTTAAATCACAAATTTACTTCAGTTATATATGTCTGCCTTTCCATTAGTCTTTTGTGTTTCTATGGGGTTTTCCGTTTTTTGTTTTTCCTCTCTCTCATTTCTTTCTTTTTACTTTTTTTAATTTTAATTTTTAAAATTTATTATGTTTTCTACACATCGCTCATGTCCTTTTCCTGTTATTATGTTACCATTGCAGTTAATGTTTAATACATATAAATCTTCTTTATCTACTTTGATCTAAGTTAGCATTTCTATCTTTTCTCTCTTGTTTTTCTTTATTTACCATACTTTTTAGTTTGTTTTATTTTCATTGTTTTATTCCCCAGTTGACACCTTGTTTAGTTTTTACTTCAAATTTGTTCTTTAGTTAGTTTTGTTCCTAACTGGTGGATATAATTTTTTATTTCCTTTGCTTCCTGGGTCAATTCTACTGTACTGTATTTTTTATCTTTTTGAACTGTTTTCATTTTCCTTATGGGTGTACGTTTATGTGTGTATATTCCATTATTTTAGTTATTATTTGCTTGATTTTGTAATTACTGTTTGTCTGAGGTGAACCTTTTTTTTCTCCTTTTTGTTATTTTTTTTTAATCCCATTTAATGCCATTAAAAAAAAAAAAAAAAAAAACCTTCAGAATCTCTGTACCTGACCAGAGATCAGGACCTGAGTCTTTGGAGTGGGAGCACAGAATCCAAGACACCAGACTACCCCAGAACTTCTAACCTTAAAGAGTATCAAATAGTGAGGACTCCCACCTGACAAAACCTGACATCACCCAACTGTCAGTAGCCCCTGTGAAGGACACATTATCCAATCAGCAAACAAGACAAAACTACAAACCCAATCATCATCAGATAGGATTTCCACTTCATTCAGCCCTGACTATCAGAGGGAAAAAAAAAAAAAAAAAACACCTCATCTCCTTCCACCAGAATGCAAGCCCAGGTCATACCCTACACAAAACTAACACACACCACTGGACCAACCTTACAAGGGCAGAAAACAAAAGGAAGAAAAAAATCAGGCTCAAAGCCTGGGAAAAGAAGACCTCAAACACAGTAAGTTAAAATAATAATAATAATAATGAAAAGGCAGAAAAATACTGTGTAAATGAAGGAACAACCTAAAACACACAGGTCCAAATAAATGAAGAGGAAATAGGCAAAAAACCTGAAAAATAATTTAGAATAATGACAATAAAAATAAACTGCTGCTGCTAAGTCACTTCAGTTGTGTCCGACTCTGTGTGACCCCATGGACTGAAGCCCACCAGGCTCCCCTGTTCATGGGATTCTCCAGGCAAGAACCCTGGAGTGGGTTGACATTTCCGTCTCCAATGCATGAAAGTGGAAAGTGAAAGTGAAGTCACTCAGTCATGTCTGACTCTTAGCGACCCCACTGACTGCAGCCTGCCAGGCTCCTCCATCCATGGGACTTTCCGGGCAACAGTACTGGAGTTGGGGTGCCATTGCCTTCTCCAAAGATAAACTAGAATGGAGAAAGTGTAAGAATCAATTAACAAGACTACAAGAAATAGGAAATAAACATAGAGACAAATAACAAATTTAATTGCTGAAATTCAAAATACTCTGGAAGGAATCAGTAACAGAATGCATGAGGCAGAAGAACAGATAAGTGAGCTAGAATGGTAGAAATAACTAATGAAGAGAAGCTTAAAGGAAAAATATTGAAAAGAACTGAAGATAGTCTCAGGGACCTCTGGGACAATATTAAACACACCGATATTTGAATCATGGGGATCCCAGAAGAAGAAAAGAAAAAGAAAGAGTATAAGAACATTTTTGAAGAGATTATAGTGGAAAATTTCTCCAACTTGGGAAAGGACAAAGTCAATCAAGTTCAAGAAGCCCAGAGACCCATACAGGATAAACCCAAGGAGAAACATGCCAAGACACAAACACATCAAACTAACAAAGATTAAACACAAAGAAAGAATATTGAAAGTGAATATTTTTTCACTTTGCAAATTGCAAATGAAAAGCAACAAGTAACATACAAGGAAAACTCTGATCTTTTAGCAGAAACTCTGCAGGCCAGAAGAGAATTTCAAGATATAGGGAGCATGTGTATAACCTTGGCAGATTTATGTTGATGTATGGCAAAATCAATATAATATTGTAAAGTAATTAGCCTCCAATTAAAATAAATAAATTTAAATTAAAAAAATAAAGTACTGAAAGAGAAAAATCTACAATGAAGATTACTCTACCCAGCAATGATCTCATTCAAAATTTATGGAGAAATAAAAAGCTTTACAGACAAACAAAAGTTAAGAGAATTCAGCACCACCAAACCAGCTTCACAACAAATATTAAACAGACATATATAGTCAGGAAATACAAGAGAAGAAAAAGATTTACAAAAAATAAACACCAAACAATTAAGAAAATGACAATAGGAATATATGTGTGTGTGTATAAATATATATAAAATTACTTTAAAATTAATTTGATTAAATGTTTCAACCAAAAGACACAGACCGGCTGAATCAATACACAAACAAGACCCATATTCTTCCCTCATAACTCAGTCAATAAGGAATCTGGCTGACGTGAAGGAGACCTGGCTGTGATTCCCTGGGTCAGGAAGATGCCCTGGAGAAGGAAATGGCAACCCAATCCAGTATCCTTGTCTGAAAATCCCTAGAACAGTGGAGCCTGGTGGGGGCAGTTCATGGGGTCGCAAAGAATTAGGCACGACTGCATGACTAACACTCAGTCACTCACAAGAACCCCACTTCAGACCTAAATGCACATATAGACTGAAAGTGAGAGAAGGAAAACTATTCCATGCAAATGGAAAAAAAAAAAAAAAAAGATGGAGTCACAACCCTGATATCAGACAAAATAGATCTTATAGAATATTGCAAGCAAGCGCCAAGGAAGGAAATTACCTAATGATCCAGGGATCAACCTAAGAGGAAGCCATAACAATTGTATATATCTATGTACCAGATTTGGATTACTGTGACATAGAAAGGTTTGCCTTGGAAACGAACAGAGATCATTCTGTCATTTTTGAGATTGCATCCAAGTACTATATTTCGGACTCTTTTGTGGACCATGATGGCCACTCCATTTCTTCTGAGGGATTCCTGCCCACAGTAGTAGATATAATGGTCATCTGAGTTAAATTCACCCATTCCAGTCCATTTTAGTTCGCTAATTCCTAGAATGTTGACATTCATTCTTGCCATCTCTTGTTTGACCACTTCCAATTTGCCTTGATTCATGGACCTGACATTCCAGGTTTCTATGCAATATTGCTCTTTACAGCATCGGACTTTGCTTCTATCACCAGACACATCCACAGCTGGGTATTCTTTTTGCTTTGGCTCCATCCCTTCATTCTTTCTGGAGTTATTTCTCCACTGACCTCCAGTAGCATATTGGGCCCCTACTGACCTGGGGAGTTTCTCTTTCAGTATCCTATCATTTTGTCCTTTCATACTGTTCATGGGGTTCTTAAGGCAAGAATACTGAAGTGGTTTGCCATTCCCTTCTCCAGCGGACCACACCCTGTCATATCTCTCCACCATGACCCGCCCATCCCAGGTTGTCCCTCGGGCATGGCTTCATTTCATTGAGTTAGACAAGGGTGTGGTCCTGGTGTGATTAGATTGACTAGTTTTCTGTGAGAATGGTTGTAGTGTATTTGCCCTCTGATGCCCTCTTTCAAGACCTACTGTCTTACTCGGGTTTGTCTTACCTTGGGCGTGGGGTATCTCGTCCCGGCTACTCCCGGCTGCTCCCGGCCAGCGAAGCACAGTCATCGCACCTTACCTTGGACGAGGGGTCTCAATTGCACTTATCTCACACGCTAGTAAAGTAATGCTCAAAATTCTCCAAGCCAGGCTTCAGCAATATGTGAACCGTGAACTTCCTGATGTTCAAGCTGGATTTAGAAAAGGCAGAGGAACCAGAGATCAAATTGCCAACATCCGCTGGATCATGGAAAAAGCAAGAGAGTTCCAGAAAAACATCTATTTCTGCTTTATTGAATATGCCAAAGCCTTTGACTGTGTAGATCACAATAAACTATGGAAAATTCTGAAAGAGATGGGAATACCAGACCACCTGATCTGCCTCTTGAGAAATCTGTATGCAGGTCAGGAAGCAACAGTTAGAACTGGTCATGGAACAACAGACTGGTTCCAAATAGGAAAAGGAGTACGTCAAGGCTGCATATTGTCACCATGATTATTTAACTTATATGCAGAATACATCATGAGAAATGCTGGACTGGAAGAAACACAAGTTGGAATTAAGATTGCTGGGAGAAATATCAATAACCTCAGATATGCAGATGACACCACTCTTATGGCAGAAAGTGAAGAGGAGCTAAAAAGCCTCTTGATGAAAGTGAAAGTGGAGAGTGAAAAGGTTGGCTTAAAGCTCAACATTCAGAAAACGAAGATCATGGCATCTGGTCCCATCACTACATGGGAAATAGATGGAGAAACAGTGGAAACAGTGTCAGAATTTATTTTTCTGGGCTCCAAAATCACTGCAGATGGTGACTGTAGCCAGGAAATTAAAAGACGCTTACTCCTTGGAAGGAAAGTTATGACCAACCTAGATAGCATATACAAAAGCAGAGACATCACTTTGTCAACAAAGGTTCGCCTAGTCAAGGCTATGGTCTTTCCTGTGGTCATATATGGATGTGAGAGCTGGACTGTGAAGAAGGCTGAGCGCCACAGAATTGATGCTTTTGAATTGTGGTGTTGGAAATGACTCTTGAGAGTCCCTTGGACTGCAAGAAGATCCAACCAGTCCATTCTGAAGGAGATCAGCCCTGGAATGTCTTTGGAGGGAATGATGCTAAAGCTGAAACTCCAGTACTTTGGCCACCTCATGCGAAGAGTTGACTCATTGGAGAAGACTCTGATGCTGGGAGGGATTGAGGGCAGGAGGAGAAGGGGACGACAGAGGATGAGATGGCTGGATGGCATCACTGACTTGATGGGTGTGAGTCTGAGTGACCTCCGGGAGCTGGTGATGGACAGGGAGGCCTGGCGTGCTGCGGTTCATGGGGTCGCAAAGAGTCAGACACGACTGAGCGACTGATCTGATCTGATCTGATCTGATGTACCAGATGTGGGAGCACCTCAAGACAAACACTAACACACATAAAAGGAGAAATTGACAGTAACATAGTAAGACACTTTAACACTCCACTTACACCAATGTACAGATCATCAAAACAAAAAATTAATAAGGTCTGCCACATTAGACCAGATTAATTGCTTTAATATCTTCAGGACATTCCATCCAAATGCAGAAGAATACACTTTCTTCTCAAGTGCACATGAAGCATTCTCCAGGATAGACCACATCTTGGGTCACAAATGAAAACTTAGTAAATTTAAGAAAATAAAAATCATACCAAGCATCTTTTCTGATTCCAACACTATCAGAATAGATAGCAATTAAAAGAAAAAAAAAAAAAAAACTAAAAACACAACCATATGGAGATTAAACAATATGTTTCTAGATAATGATCAGGTTACTGAAGAAATCAGAAGGGAAATTAAAAGTTCCTAGAAACAAATGACAATGAAAACATGACAACTCAATCAACACCTATGGGTGCAGCAACACAGTTCTCAGAGGGAAGTTTATAGCAATGCAATCCTACCCCAAGAAACAAGAAAAACATTGAATAGACAACTTCACACCTAAAACAACTGCAAAAAGCACAACAGAAATGCAGAGTCAGCACAAAAAAGAAATCATAAAGACCAAGGCAGAAATAAATGAAAAACAGATGAAAAGAAAAATAGTAAAGTTTAACAAAATTAAAAGCCGGTCATTTGAAAAGTTAAACAAAATTGACTAACGTTTAGCCAGATTCATCAAGAGAAAAAGAGAGAAGGATCTAATCAACGAAGTTAGAAATGAAAAAGGAGAGATTACAATAGACAATACAGAAATGCAAACTATTATAAGAGACTTTTATGAGCAGCTATACAGCAATAAAATGGATAACCTGGAAGAAATGGGCAGATTCTTAGAAAAGTTCAATCTTCCAAGACTGAACCAGGAAGAAATAGAAATTATGAACAGCACAATTATAAGCATTGATATTGAAACTGTGATAAGTTTTGTTGTGAAAACTTAAACTGAAAATATGTTATTTAAAGGTATGGATCTCTCAGTTTAGAAAGGGTGTGAATGTTGTTATGGACTTACTAGGCTTCACCTCAGCTTCTCTTACTGCCCCCACCACTAAGGAAGTCTGGCTATGTTTCATTTTCTTCTAGCTGAGATGGGTGGGTGTTTATTTCACAAAATTTTGTGCAAGGACCTCTGACCTCTTACATGCCCCCATGAACCTCCTGGTGAGTTCTGGGTCCTAACACATTCTGGAACCAATGGTAGGTTAGAAAGACTTTAACTTAACAGCCTTTTATGCTTAAACCCTTTGCAGTGCCAAATATATACAGCTGACTCCTCAGTGCTTCAGGTAAACCTGCCAGGAGGGCCTCATCCCAGGGTCCTGGACTCAATGGGTTTTTTGACCAGTTATTACTCCAATGTATTCAACACACCTGATGGCTATAAATGTATTTCATTTTCTTCTATAGTCCTAAATTTAATGTTCAGTTCAGTTTAGTTGTTCAGTTGTATCTGACTCTATGCGACCCCATGGACTGTAGCCCACCAGGCTTCTCTTTCTACAGAAGTTTTCAGGGAAGTATACTGAAGCAGGTTACCATTTCCTTCTCCAGGGGATCTTCCCAACCCAGAGATCAAAACTGCACCTCTCTCTTTTTTTAATTAATTTATTTTTTGAAGGATAATTGCTTTACAGCATTCTGTTGTTTTCTGTCAAACCTCAACATGAATCAGCCATGGGTATACATATATCCCCTCCCTTTTGAACCTCCTTTTCCCATCTCCCTCCCCATCTTACCCCTGTAGGTTGATACAGAGCCCCTGTTTGAGCTTCCTGAGACATATAGCATATTCTTGTTGGCTATCTATTTTACATATGGTAATGTAAGTTCTTATGTTACTCTTTCCATACATCTCACCCTCCCCTCCCCTCTCCTCATGTCGATATGTCTATTCTCTATATTTGTTTCTTCAGTGCTGCCCTGTAAATAAATTCTTCAGTACCATTTTTATAGATTCGGTATATTGACCTAAGAATACTGTATTTCTCTTTCTCTTTTTGACTTATTTCACTCTATATAATAGGTTTTAGGTTCATCCACCTCATTAGAACTGACTCAAATTCATATTTTATGGCTAAGTAATATTCCATTGTGTATATGTACCACAACTATTTTTTTCATTCATCTGTCAATGGACATCTAGGCTGCTTGCATGTTTTAGCTATTGGAAATACTGCTGCAGTGAACAATGGGATACACGTGTCTTTTTCAATTTTGGATTTCTCATTGTATATGCCGAAGAGTTTGATTACTGGGTCATATGGTGGTTTTAATTCTAGATCTTTAAGGAAGCTCTGTAAGGTCTTCCATAGTGGCTGTATCAACTTACATTCCCACAAAGAGTGCAACAGTGTTCTCTTTTCTCCACCCCCACTCCAGCATTTATTGTTTGTAGACTTTTGATGCGGAGAAGGCAATGGCACCTCACTCCAGTACTCTTGCCTGGAAAATCCCATGGAAGGAGGAGCCTGGTAGGTTGGAGTCCATGGGGTCGCTAAGAGTCGGACATGACTGAGTGGCTTCACTTTGACTTTTCACTTTCATACACTGGAGAAGGAAATGGCAACCCACGCCAGTGTTCTTGCCTGGAAAATCCCAAGGATGGGGGAGCCTGGTGGGCTGCCGTCTCTGGGGTCGCACAGAGTCGGACACGACTGAAGCAACTTAGCAGCAGACTTTTTGGTGACAGACATTCTGACCGGTATGAGGTATTATCTCATTGTAGTTTCAATTTGCATTTCTCTAATAATGAGCAAGATAATCACGATGGTGTGATCACTGACCTAGAGCCAGACATCCTGGATTGTGAAGTCAAGTGGGCCTTAGAAAGCATCACTACGAACAAAGCTAGTGGAGGTGATGGAATTCCAGTGGAGCTATTCCAAATCCTGAAAGATGATGCTGTGAAAGTGCTACACTCAATATACCAGCAAATTTGGAAAACTCAGCACTGGCCACAAGATTGGAAAAGGTCAGTTTTCATCCCAATCCCAAAGAAAGGCAATGCCAAAGAGTGCTCAAACTACCACACAATTGCACTCATCTCACACGCTAGTAAAGTAATGCTCAAAATTCTCCAAGCCAGGCTTCAGCAATATGTGAACCGTGAACTTCCTGATGTTCAAGCTGGTTTTAGAAAAGGCAGAGGAACCAGAGATCAAATTGCCAACATCCACTGGATCATGGAAAAAGCAAGAGAGTTCCCGAGAAACATCTATTTCTGCTTTATTGACTATGCCAAAGCCTTTGACTGTGTAGATCACAATAAACTGTGGAAAATTCTGAGAGAGATGGAAATACCAGACCACCTGACCTGCCTCTTGAGAAATCTGTATGCAGGTCAGGAAGCAACAGTTAGAACTGGTCATGGAACAACAGACTGGTTCCAAATAGGAAAAGGAGTATGTCAAAGGAGTATGTCAAGGCTGTATATTGTCAGCATGTTTATTTAACTTACATGCAGAGTACATCATGAGAAATGCTGGACTGGAACAAACACAAGTTGGAATCAAGATTGCTGGGAGAAATATCAATAACCTCAGATATGCGGATAACACCACCCTTATGGCAGAAAGTGAAGAGGAACTAAAAAGCCTCTTGATGAAAGTGAAAGTGGAGAGTGAAAAGGTTGGCTTAAAGCTCAACATTCAGAAAACGAAGATCATGGCATCTGGTCCCATCACTACATGGGAAATAGATGGAGAAACAGTGGAAACAGTGTCAGACTTTCTTTTTCTGGGCTCCAAAATCACTGCAGATGGTGACTGCAGCCATGAAATTAAAAGATGCTTACTCCTTGGAAGGAAAGTTATGACCAACCTAAATAGCATATTCAAAAGCAGAGATATCACTTTGCCAACAAAAGTTCGCCTAGTCAAGGCTATAGTTTTTCCAGTGGTCCTGTTTGGATGTGAAAGTTGGACTGTGAATAATGCTGAACACCGCAGAATTGATGCTTTTGAACTGTGGTGTTGGAGAAGACTCTTGAGAGTCCCTTGGACTGCAAGGAGATTCAACAAGTCCATCCTAAAGGAGACCAGTCCTGGGTGTTCATTGGAAGGACTGGTGCTGAAGCTGAAACTCCAATACTTTGGCCATCTCATGCGAAAAGTTGACTAATTGGAAAAGACCCTGATGCTGGGAGGGATTGGGGGCAGGAGGAGAAGGGGATGACAGAGGAGAAGGGAACTCTATGGATATGAGTTTGGCTAAACTCCGTGTGTTGATGATGGACAGGGAGGCCTGGAGTGCTCCGATTCATGGGGTCTCAAAGAGTCAGACACGATTGAGCAATTGAACTGAAGTAAACTGAACTGAGAGTTAGTTCTCTGGTAGTCTAGGTTCTTGGATGCAATGCTCCCACTCTAAAGTCTCAGGGCTTCATCTCCAGCATCACTTGTTCCAATACTCCTTGCTGTCAACCATCATCTGTCCAGCAACCCTATATGGACCTCTCCCTCTGTGAGGTGTCAGTCTGTGGGCCCCATCTTAATTCTTTTCTGCCATTTTTTAAAATTGCATCTCTTGAGCCTCTTGCATTGGTAAGCAAATTCTTTACCATGTTTCTACATGGAAAGCCTTGGTTTTAGACATAGTGGTAACTCCCATTATAAGTAAATCTGCAAGGGCTTTGGTTTTTATAAAGTCACAAATACTTTAGCACTCAGCTCCATTTCTTCACAATCAATTGATCTCCTCAAGCATTATTTTGGTAACAACTGCAAATGGACACTCATCTCTCCCTTTGCCAACTAAGTTTCATTCATTACACATAAAATTAGATTGAGCATCCACTTATATAAATAGAACCTCATCAGAGTTCTCTGTTTTTTGCTGTTATTGTTCAGTTGCTTAGTTCTGTCTGACCCTTTGCAACCTCATGGATTGCAACATGCCAGGCTTCCCTGTCCACCACTATTTCTCGGAGTTTGATCAAATCAATATCCACTGAGTTTGTGATGCTATCTAGCCGTCTCATATCCTGCGGCCAACTTCTCCTTTTGTCTTAATCCTTCTTAGCTTCAGGATCTTTTCCAGTGAGTCACATCTTCACATCAGGTGGCCACGGTATTGGAGCTTCAGCATCAGTCCCTCCAGTGAATATTCAGGATTGATTTCCTACAGGATTGATTGATTTGCTCTCCTTGCAGTCCAAGAGACTCTCAAGAGTCTTCTATAGCACCACAATTTGAAAGTAGCAGTTCTTCAGCATTCAATCTTCTTTATGGTCCAATTCTCCCATCTATATATATGACTACAGGAAAAATCATGGTTTTGACTATAAAGATCCTTGTTCGCAAAGTGAAGTCTCTTCTTTTTAATAAATTGACTAGGTTTGTCATAGCTTTCCTTCCAAGGGGCAAGTGTCTTCTAATTTCGTGGCTGCAGTCACCTTCTGCAGTGATTTTGGTGGCCAAGAAAATAAAATCTGTCACTGTTTCCACTTTTTCCCCATCTATATGCCATGTAGTGATGGGAACAGATACCATAACCTTAGATTTTTTTTTTTTTTTGAATGTTGAGTTTCGTCAACTTTTATACTCATTTCTTTCAACTTTCATCAAGAAGCTCCTTAGTTCCTCTTCAATTTCTGCCATTAGAGTAGTACCATCTGCATATCTGAGATTGTTGATATTTCTCCCAGCATTCTTGATTCCAGCTTGTAATTCATCCATCCTGGCATTTCATATGATGTACTCAGCATAGAAGTGAAATTAGGGTGACAATATGCATCCTTGACAAACTTCTTTCTGAATTATGAACAGATCCATTGTCTCATGTCTGGTTCTAACTGTTGCTTCTTGACCTGCTTACAGGTTTCTCACGAGATAGTTAAGGTGGTTTGGTATTCCCATCTCTTTAAGAATTTTCCACAGTTTGCTGTGATCCACACAGTCAAAGGCTTTAGCATGATCAATGAAACAGAATTTTTTCTAGAATTTCCTTGCATTCTCTATACTCTGGCAAAGGTTGGCAATTTGATCTCTACTTCCTCTTCCTCTTCCTATTCTAAAACCAGCTTGTGCATCTGTACATTTTCATTTCATGTAGTGCTGAAGCCTACCTGAAAGGATTTTGAGTATAACCTTACTAGTGTGGACGATGAGTGCAATTGTCTAGTAGTTTTAACATTCTTTGTCATAACCTTTCTTTTCAATTGTGGTGAAAACTGACCTTTTCCAGTTCTGTGGCCACTGCTGAGTTTTACAAATTTGCTGAGATATTGAGTGCAACACTTTAACAGCATCATATTTTAGGATTTTTAATAGCTTAGCTGGAATTATATGACCCCTACTAGCTTTGTTGATAATAATGATTCCTAAGGCCCCCTCGATTTCATACTCTAGGATGTCTGGCTCTAGGTGAGTGACCACACCATCATGGTCATTAAGAATTTTTGTTAGGTATATATATATATGTGTATGTTGTCATTCTAATATTAGATGTTTTTTGCCTCACTGGGAGTTGATGAAAATATCTATCTTTTCTAGCAAATTGAATCTCTCAGTGAAGATCTTTTCAAAATTTTGTTTTCTTTTAATTAATTTTTGGCTCACAATTTGCTACTTCCTAGGAGAAAACAAGAGATGACTTATAAAAGAGAAACTTTGACTGTGTAAAACTTATCTAATGCATCAAATAGTAAGCAGTCTGCTTCTGTCTGCATGGGTAGAGTAAGGGATGTGAAGACTTGATAGTCATGGTGCCAAATTTGCCCCTTCATTATTAAGACAGAGAATGATTGCCTACAGACCCTACCTGGACGAGAATCTGAGGATTTGTTTGTTTCCACTGGACTCTTTAAAGCTACATGTTTGGCCTTTGGTTTGATAATTGGATATGATTTGATGTTGCTCATTATATTTCATGGCAGTAGATTATGTAAGTTGTTCAGTTATGAAAACATGTGGAGTGCTTACCAGAAAATATTTTCTTCAAACTCATTTAACTCGACTTTGCAGAATGTTTTCAACTTACAACATATATTTTCCAATTTAAAAGTTTCAGCTGGTAGATAATTTTGGCTAAATTTATTTTTAAAATAAAAGACCTTGTAAATACTGAGTAAAATTTTTAAGTAACAAAATATGAAAATCATCAAAACTTAAACATGAGAGTCTATGTAAGTAGCCCAGTTTGTTTGAGATATGTCTGTC
Organism: Tragelaphus eurycerus; assembly: GCA_935064755.1. Lineage (NCBI taxonomy): Eukaryota > Metazoa > Chordata > Mammalia > Artiodactyla > Bovidae > Tragelaphus > Tragelaphus eurycerus. The sequence continues at coordinate 3,334,926 of CAKXYN010000041.1, forward strand.
TTGGTGCCTCATTGAAGCAAAGACTAGTTAACATGATTATCTTTAAAAAATGATAATAATAACGTTTTTACATAACACATTACTCCAACTAAAATGTTTTCAAAAATATTTTTTATCAAATAATTTAAAACAATTAACACTGATAGGGAAATTATTAATATATTTTACAAGTTATATGGGAAAATTGTTTTGTTTTTTTTTTTTAAAAAAAAAAAGCTTAAGGAAGTTGCCTGAACATTGAATCTAAATTTTCCTGAAAATAATAAAAATAAAAAAAAATAGAGACTATTGGAAAAATAAACTGGAAAGTGGATTCTCAGTACTCTGACATGTATTAGTTAAAAGCAATTGTAAGATGGTAGGGAGGTAAAAGTTCCCCTAAATGTTAAAATAAGGAATTTTTTGCTTGGAATATGTGACTGAATTTTAATAGGAACTGAGTATACTTGGAAGGAAAGTTATGACCAACCTAGATAGCATATTCAAAAGCAGAGACATCACTTTGCCAACAAAGGTTCGCCTAGTCAAGGCTATGGTCTTTCCTGTGGTCATGTATGGATGTGAGAGCTGGACTGTGAAGAAGGCTGAGCGCTGAAGAATTGATGCTTTTGAACTGTGGTGTTAGAGAAGACTCTTGAGAGTCCCTTGGACTGCAAGGAGATCCAACCAGTCCATTCTGAAGGAGATCAGCCCTGGGATTTCTTTGGAAGGAATGATGCTAAAGCTGAAACTCCAGTATTTTGGCCACCTCATGCGAAGAGTTGACTCATTGGAGAAGACTCTGATGCTGGGAGGGATTGAGGGCAGGAGGAGAAGGGGATAACAGATGATGAGATGGCTGGATGGCATCACTGACTCGATGGATGTGAGTCTGAGTGCCCTCCGAGAGCTGGTGATGGACAGGGAGGCCTGGCGTGCTGCGGTTCATGGGGTCGCAAAGAGTTGAGACACGACTGAGCGACTGATCTGATCTTATCTGATACCTGTACATATTTCAAATTGTGTACATATTAACAAAATTTTTGCATGTTTATTTTTAAATAATCTTACAGAATTTTATTTGAGTAGATGAAATCCCCTGGCAATTATCTCAAAATTGAAATCATTAAAAAAAAAATTAAAGATCAATTTAAATGTTGTAACCTATAAATGTCAAAGAAATATAACTATCTTACATTATATTATATATGTAATATATATTTAATATAAATATACTTATAATATATAAATAAGTATATATAAAACATGTTTTTCAGATATTCATGTATCTTTTAATAAATATAGGAGTTTTCAGTCAAATATTCCCTTAGAAGCATGATACATCCTATCATGTCCCCCTACTTATTCCATTTGCCCAGAATTCTTCTAGACTTGCTTACTCCTTTAATTAAAACCGTTTTCTGCCTGCCTTTGAGGAATTTATAGATCTCATAGTGAAATCATCTCTTTTTCCCCCTTTCCTATTTGCCCATTTTTTTCCCTCTAACTTTGGAAGAACATAGTTAATACGCTTATTGTTTTTCCTAGATAATAAGAAGAAGGGATTTAGAATTAAGGCCTGGTGTGCTGCAATTCGTGGGTTCAAAAAGAGTCAGACACGACTGAGCAACTGAACTGAATCGAACTAGAGAATGAATGCCTCTCACTTCCAACAGTCTCCTTACCAATCCTACAGGCAGATCAGGCAGTCAAGATAATACATGAAGAAAGAGTTAGCCTGTCTGTATGCAGAGGAGAAGGATGCAGAAAACAAACTGTTACCTTGATGATGCAATGATACTTTTTCCTTTTTTTTTTTTTTTTTTTCCTTTTAAACCTGTCATCACTGAGCAGAATCTTTGGAATTGATCTTGGGATATGAGTCAACATTCTCTCCAGATTCCTGGCCTTTCTGATTAAAGCACCTTTCCTTTCTGTTGACATTTGCCCCTTAATTATTGACTTTCAGTCAATGAGTGGCTGATCTTGAATTTGATAACAATGGTTAGAGGATTCTTATTCCAAGAGCCCCCCTCCTCCTCCTGCAACAGCCCATCCTCTCTTATTGCAATTGTCTTTTTGAATAAAATATCTCCTAACTAAGCTAAATTTGCTTTGAATTTTACAGTATTTATTATAAGTAACTTTACAATATTTTTTGATATTTAAATTTGTTTTGAGCAGTGTGCAGTGATATTTGTGTATTGAAAAGGCAGTTATAGTACGTGAATATAATGGAATACTGTTTCCAGAAGTTAAAAATCCTATTTCTGCATTCTCCTTTACTTCAGTGAAATTATCATTGCTTAGAAAATGGCGCAGAATGCTGTGGAAGAAACTCTTTTGTGTGAAAAGTGCCAACTAAAGAATGTCACTGCCCATTTGGTTCTACAAGGATGACATCACCAGACACTGCAGCTGCACAGGACCTTCAACATCTCCTGAAAAGGATACAGGGTGGAGATCAGAAGTGAGGACCTCTGTGCTCTGGGAAAAAACTTGCAGAACAGACGTTCAGATAGTTAGATATTTTCAGGAGAAGATTGAACCTAATTCTTGCATCTCCTCATATCTAGAAAAGTACCTATGTCATTAATAGGGACATTTGCTCTACAAGATTAGCAGAAACCTTCTATCAAAATAGGTGTTGGTTGCATGTAACCCCCTGAGTAAAATCATGCATATACTCACATCTCCATATTTTTTGTATCATTTCCTCAGAGAGTCTGTCTCCATGGCTGTAGTGTTTAGTAAACCTAAGTGAAACTTAACTCATAGCTCTCACATTGTGTTTTTATTTTCAGTAAAAAAAAAAAAAAAAAAATGTAGAAACCAAGCTAACAAAACATAGGAAAGAGCTCTTCCAGTCTTTGTAGAGAATTGGGAGTTTTGGAGAGAAGAGAGAGAAGGCAGAAAGAAATTAGAATAAAAAGGCATAGGCTTCAAAACCATGTTTGGAAGCAAGAGAGGTGATGTTACTGAGTTCAAGCTTGCTCTGCTCTCTGTACAATAGGCCAATAAATTTGAGAGACAAGGTGTTGAGGCAAGGAAGGGACTTTAATCAGGGAGCTGGCAGACCAAGAATATGGCAGGCTAGTGCCTCAAAATAACCCTCTTAGTGGGGTCTGGATGCCAGGCTCTTTTATAGATTAGAAATGAGGAAGCAAAGTAGAAAGGCCATTAATCTTGCAAACATCTCCTAGAATGGCAAGCCTCAGGTAGTGGGTATGTTAACTTCTTCCTTCCTGCCATCCACAGGTGTACAGGGTTCTGAACAAAGGTACTTTAGTTTAACAGTTAGGCAGAGGGGTAGGATTCTCTGAGGTAAACCACTCTTTATTATAATAACAAAATCAATGAAAAGCAAGTCCAAGAAACAGTTCCAATATGGAGACAGAATTGCTTCCTCATTGCAACAGTGAGACCTTCCTAGAAGTACAGAGAACAAAAGACCTGTACACACAAGTGGACTATTTCTTGTATTTCCTTATTATAGCACAAAGTCTCTGTCTTTATGAAAATGGAATCTGATGGAGCCAAACAATTCGGTGTGTTTGTGAGGCAGTGAATTAGAAGAGAGACACAGAAGGAAGGTATGATATCCTCTCACTTTACTGGGACCTAAGCAGGAACTAGATTTACATTGTAGGAGGTAAGAAATCCAAAGGTTCCTGACAGGATCCAGGGAGGTAGAAATGTGACTGCTCTTATGATTAAGGGAATGAAAATCTAACAGGGCAGATAATGTGACTCAGAAATATTATTACTAACAAATGACTGTAGGGGAGAAAGCAATTTTCCATCTATCCTCTTAGGTTCTTTTCTGAGACCCCTTTCTGTAACCAAACCTAGAGTAACCGAAGAAAAACGAAGATGTAAATCTCCCATATAAATGGAGAAACCCAGGAAAACTGATTAAATCCCTAGAATGGCCTGTCATTCCTGTAAAACCATCTTCTGTAAAAAACCAGAAGTTTGGGGTAGGGAAGGCAGTTCTGGGCAGTTATCAGGGAAGCACAATAACCAAAAATAACCAACTACCAATAATCATTATGCCAGTGGAGCATGTTTGAGGATGGTATATTTTACTTCAGTTAATGTCAGAGTTTAGATAAACAGAATGCCTAAATGTTAAGTAGCCAATGATTTAATTCTTTACCAAAAAATTTACTAAAACTGAAGAGTTTTTTTTTTAGTTGCCCTGAATTCTTTTGTTTGCAATATTTATATTTTATACATTTTATTAACAATTGTTTAAAAATGTTTTAAAATAAAATTTATTTTATGAAGTTATTTTTATTAATTTTAATAAAATGTTTAATGCCCATATATTTTATTTTTACTTTATACATAGATGTATAAAGGACAGATAACTAAAATTGCATGACAATCTTAGTAGAACTGCACTCAAATCATATTATGCATCAGAGAAGGAAAGCATAAGATTATTTAGAAGTTACTGATTAAGTTTTATTTTTATATTCCAAATAAGATAAAACTCTATACTTATGTAAATAAAATAAATGTTCTTAATTATGTTAAGATAGATAATATTACACATCAAGATAATATCACACATCACCAATCACTGGTTCTGTTAAAGTTCACATATCCTTTTCAGTAGAATATTGATTATTATTTTGAACTACAGAAATATTATTGCTATCTACTATTGACAAACTACAAATGTAAAAACAAACAACAAAAAATCTAAAAAATATTCTACAAATTTATAGGGCCCACATGGGGTCTCATTTTTAAAATTGCTCATTACGTTTGTTAGGTAGTTGGAATAGGAAAAAGAAGTCCAGAATGGCAGTGGCTAAAAAACAAGAAAGGGAAAAGCCCATGAAAATACAAGGAAGGTCCAAGGACTGGAGTGAGGGCCTCAGGTAAAACAAACAGCCCTCCTGGCTAGCCCAATTTACACAGGGTAGGTTCAGGGGGAGGAGAAAAAAATAAAATAAGGAGCCAAAATTGAGCCGGGTGCTTCTCTTCTCATCTTTTGGGTCAGCCTGCCCTCACAACTCGCGGATGCAGTTTCCTTTGCTTGCCAAATAAAACTGAGCTGTAACATGTAGCTGTAACACTGGTCCATCCCTTGCTTCAAATTTTTGCTGTGGTGAGACAGAACGAAGGAAATTACACACTCCCCTGACATATTGACCTCAGAAACAAAGAATAAAATCACAGTGATCCTTGAGAGTGACCAAATTGCCCAAATGACATTCTGTTTTCTCACTGGTGCCTACCTTCAAAGTTGCGAGACCACCAGATTCCAGACCTCCAGCAACAGGACCACAGGACTCATCTACAGGCTAGAAATTAACCATCTCTTCAGAGAATTTTTCAATGGTGGGGTATAAGAAAGACCCTGTCAGAAAGGAAGAACACAGGCTCTCTTTAAGGCCCAGTTACCCTCTCTTTTCCCTCTAATGAATTTCCCTTTCTTGCCTGACTGCCCAGATCGCTCTCTTTTTCTCTGCACTCATCTTACATTCTGGTGCTGAAACCCGGGAGGAAGATCCACTCCAACTGGGTGGGCTCCTCTCATGAGCCCACCTTCAGTGGTCCCCTCCCTTGGACCTTGTCCAGAAACTGAGATGAGCTCTGGGACTGGACTCTCCTCTTGATTATTGGACTGACATTTCATCTGTTGATTACAAGGGTGAGTGAAATTCCATTCTCTTGGATCCTCTCTCTCTTGCCTCATTTCCATGTCCTAGCACTAGGCAGGAGGATCCCATGGCCCTAGGGCCCTCAGTCTTGGGCCCCATCTTACTTTGAAATAGGGGACGCCTTCTCTCAGACTTTTCTCCTCTCTTTCTCTTACCCTTGTGTAAACCTCCCTATTCAGCTGCAATGGGACATTCTCAATCCCAGCCCTCAAAATCTCCTCCTTTAGGATGCCTTTTCTGAAACCTAAAAACCTCGGACTTCCAAGGAGAAATAAGACCAAAAAGACTTAAGTACTATTCTAGCACTGTCTGACCACAATGTAGACTTTATAATAGGTCCCAACAGCCAGAAAACAGAACTCTCAGTTATAATACTCTATAGGACCTTGATAACTTCTGCCATCACCATGGCAAGTGGTTAGAAATCCCTCATGTTCAGGATTTCTTTGCTCTTTGCTCTCAACCCTCTCTCTATGAATCCTGCTCTACTTCTCAAATACTCTTAGCTCTCTCTGGGCCACATCCTCCTCATACAAAGTCTTCTGATCTCTATTCAGAATTTTCCTCTTCTTCCTTGGAACTTTCTGACCACAGCCCACATCCTATGGCTCCCAGTCTCTTTGCAGCCTCTCCAGATCCAGTTCCACAACCTTCACTTTATGGCCCACCTTCCCTCCCTCCAAACCCCCCTCCCTGCCTGTGCTGGAGGCAAAATCTGAAACCTCAGCCCCACACTGTACCCCGAGGGTGCCAAGGCTTTACCTGATCTCCATAAGTGTCCTCCCTATACCCCGTCTTGAAAAACTTAAAAACAGGAAAGTTCATAGCAGGGCTCACCTCTCTTCCCTGCTCCACTCCGCCCTTTATGGGAAGTAGCTGGAGCAGAAGGCATTGCTCAGGTTCATGCCTCATTCTCCCTCATCGATTTATCTCAGATTAAAAGGTGTCTTGGCTCCTCCTCAGACCCTGACAATTAGCTAAAAGAATTTGAGTATCTTACCCAGTCTTAAGACTTAACCTGGCATGATATTTACATCATACTTTCCTCCACTCTTCTCCAAGAAGAGAAGGAACAAGTGTGGCAACCCTCTCAGGTGCAGGCTGATGAGATACACAGTTCTGACAACATTAAGCCCATAGGGCCAACGGCTGTCCCCAAGATGATCCCAACTGGGGTTATCAGACAGGGAGACCTGGACGAGCAGCCCATAATCATACAGTTGCTTGCCTCATCATGGGCCTTCAAAAGGCAGGACATAAAGCGGTCAATATTGATAAGCTCTGGGAAATAACTCAAAGACCAGATGAAAACCCAACACAATTTCTAGCCAGGTTAATGGAAGCCCTACAAAAATATACAAAATTAGACACCACTTTAGCAGAGGGCATCATTGTCCTTAACACCCATTTTATCTCTCAGTCATCCCCAGATATCCAGAAGAAACTTAAAAAGGCAGAAGAAGATCCTCAAACCCCCAACGAGACCTTTTAAATTTAGCCTTTAAGATTTTCAATAACCGAGAAGAATAGGCAAAGCTAGAGAAGGCCCAACAAGATCAGGCCAAATACCGCCTTTTAGCCACTGCCCTACATGGCTCCAAGCCTCCATCAACCAACAAAGAAAGGAAACCACTTGGGCCCTGCTTCAAATGTGGCAAAGGAGGCCACTGGGGCCCCTCCAGTTCCATGTCCCAGCTGTGGCATAAAGGGACATTGGAAGGTTGTCTGTCCAAATTCCACTTTAGGGATCTTGACATTCCCTTCTGGTCTTTGGAAGGAGTCCTCTGATCCAGCTCTGCGCAGCCTCATCAGACTGAAGATGCCCAGGGTCCCAGGCCCCAACTCTCATCACCTCTATGGAGCATGAGATAACTCTTACAGTGGCAGGTAAGCCAATCTCCTTTCTAATCAACACAGGAAGCACATTCTCTGCTATGTCTGCCTTCTGGAAAACCAAGGTCTCTCAGGACTCTGCTATTGTAGATGACAGTTTAATATCTACACCATAAATAACTGAGCCTATAATTTACACAATTCAGGATATCCCATTTCCCGATTCTTTTCTCATACTCCCCAAATACTCTGCTCCTATCCTTGAGAGAGAACTTCTGTCAAAATTCAAAGCCTCTATAACTATCTGAAGCCCACCCTCTGATCTAGCCTGGCTACTGCTCCCTAATCCCATCTCCTCTTCCCCTGCCCCATTTTCTTCCATGTCCATAAACCCCATAGTTGGGGATACAGATAACCCATCTGTTGCCTCTCACCATTCTTCAATTCATATCCATTCATATCCATCTCAAAGATCCCCTCTAAATTCCCCAATCAATCACGATACCCCATCTCCCAAAAACATCAGCAAGTGTTAAAACCTATCATCACTAACCTCCTGCATCAGGGCCTCTTATCCCTATAGCACCCCTATCCTACCTGTAAAAAAGGCCAAATGGCTCCTATCCCCTGGGCCAGGACCTGAGACTTATCAGTGGGGCTGTTATCCCCATATACCCAGTAGTTCCAAATCCCTGTACTCTTCTCTCTCTCAGTCCCTCTTCTACTACCCACTTCACTGCTCTAGACCTGAAGGATGCCTTCTTTACTATCCCTTGACACCCAGACTCTCAAGACCTGGAATGATCCAGACAATCATTGCTCCCAACAACTGACTTGGACAGTCCTCCCACAAGGCTTTTGTGATAGCCCTCACTTCTTTGGCCAAGTTCTAGCATCAGACCTAATCTCTCTTGACCTCACTCTGAGTACTGTCCTCCAATATGTGGATGATCTCCTCCTTTGTAGTCCTTTGCTTACACACTGTCAACAACACACTATACAGCTCTTCAATTTTCTAGCTGATCAAGGCTATCAGGTCTCTCCCACAAAGTTTCATCTCTCTGTTCCTAGAGTTACCTATCTCAGTGTCCTTTTAACATCAACAAAAAGATATATTACTACTGATAGAAAGTCCCTTATATTTATCCTACCATTCCCTACATCAAAAACAGAGATCCTGTCCTTCTAGGGGTTAGGTGGATATCTACACCTCTGGATTCCTAACTCGCCCTCTTGGTAAAACACCTATATCATGCTACCCGAGGAGGTCTTTCAGAACCCCTAGAGCTAAAATCAAATATCCATTCAGGCTTTAACACCCTTAAGCAAGCCATTCTCTCCACCCTAGGTTTAACACTTCCTGACTTGTCTTGCCCCTTTACACTCTGCATTACTGAGAGACACAAAATTGCCCTAGGAGTTTTGGGACAAAATCAGGACCCCTACTTCACCCCTGTCACTTATTTATTTATCAAAGCAATTAGATCCCACACTCTGAGGATGGCCAGCCTGCCATCATGCTCTGTAGCAACTGCCTTCCTCGATCAGGAAAGTAAAACACTGACTTTTGGAGCACCACTGTCATTCACTCACCACATGACTTTAAGGACTTACTTTCTCACAAATCCATGACCCTTCTATCTCCTTCATGCATCCAACTAATTCATGTCACCCTTCTCGAATCTCCTGAGTTGTCCTTTGAACAGTGTCCTACTCTCAACCCCACCACATTTAGCCCTAATTCTTCTGAACCCCCCATCCATACTTGCAAAGAGGCATTAGAAGACCTGATGCCCCATTTCTCCAACATTTCCTCAACCCCTTAAATAACCCTGACTTTACTTTGTATATTGATGGCAGCTCCTCTATGATATCAAAAGGAAAAAAAAAAAAGCTAAAAATGCAATTGCCTCTGACACCAAAATTATTGAATCCCAACCTCTCCCCTTGGGAAACTCTTTCCAAAAGGCAGAACTTACTGCACTAACTAGAGCCCTTACCCTTCTAGCTAACAAGAGAGCAAACGTATACACTGATTCTAAATGCATTTTCCACATCATAGATTCACATGCTGCCATCTGGAAAAAACGAGGTCTCCTATCTACTAAAGGCTTTCCTGTAACTAACACCCTGCTTATACTCCAACTTTGAAAAGTAGCTAACATGCCAACTGAGGTAGGTGTCATGCATTGCCGAGATTACTAGGTGGCCTCAGACCCCATGTCATGGGGCAACATGCTGCAGACAGAGAAGGAAACAAGCTTCACTCCAATCATCTGCTCAACAACTTATAGTAATCCCCAACATAAAGCCCCTTTACCTCTCCAAAGGGGGAAAAAAAAACAAAACAAAACATGATTATTAAAAGAAGGAGCACAATGACAAGGAGACTGGTTACAAAAACAGGGCCACTATGTCCTTCCTCAATCTTAGACACAGATTCTTACAGACATTCATCAGGCCCTGAACTTAGGTACTAAACCTCTTTATCATCTCTTAAGACCTCTTCTCACCTATCCTAACCTTCTTTCACTCCTACAACAAATCACTCACTCTTGTATTATCTTGCTCCTCAGTCCCATCGCAGGGATCCCTAAAGCCTAATCCCTCATTCTCAACACATCAGGCTCCAGGATATATCCCAGGAGAGGACTGGTAAGTTGACTTCACTCACATCCCTCCAACATGAAAAACAACAAGCATGCTCACTCTATCAGTGATAAGTAAAGCAAAAACAGATGCATCGGTTACTGGTTGAACTGGGATTTCCCCTACTTACTTTATTCACAATAGAACTTTAGTCTGTGTCTCCCACTGAGTGGTCTATCATTCAGAAACTTTCCCTTTGTTTTACTTACTTATCCATAGTTCTTACTATTTGGGGCATAGCTCTGCTCTTACTGTGATCAGCCTAGATGAAGTCATTAACCACTTTTCTTCAACATAGTAACACAAACCCTTACCTTTCCTGGAAACTCCACTGTTACTGATGTCCCTTTATTCCTTGACTTTATAAGTGATTTTTGGCTCCAGGGAGATTTCATAGAGTCCACAGTAACCCAAATTAATTTCTATCTCTGGATTCTTATTTTTATCATTTTCTCCTCTTAGACATGAGACATCACATCATGATTTTACTCTTACTCCCTCTTTTTTTTTTGCAGTTCAAACTTCATATTAATACCCTGCCTATAACTCACCCTGCCATAAAACGTGCCTATCTATTCAGAACTCTAAATCTGACCCATTGCTTACTCAAGACCTCAAACCCAACCCTGGCCAGTGATTGTTGGATTTGCTTATCCATCTCCTCACCTGGAGGATCAGCACTCTCCATTTCCACAGATAAATGGACTTATATAAACACTTCTCTGTATCACACATATAGAGGAGAATCTCTCTTTTTACCATACATATGTTATTTATATTCAATTTATCAAGTTTACAATCCTGACAAGATACTCACCTCCCTCCTTATAGATCTCACTTCTACTCACAAAGGACCAGCTATAGGAGGACCCACCACCTCTGACAATCATCTACAATAACAGACTCCTTTCTGTTTTTTCCAGACAAAACTGCATAACTAGGAACTATACAAAGGTTCGCCTAGTCAAGGCTATGGTCTTTCCTGTGGTCATGTATGGATGTGAGAGCTGGACTGTGAAGAAGGCTGAGCGCCGAAGAATTGATGCTTTTGAACTGTGGTGTTGGAGAAGACTCTTGAGAGTCCCTTGGACTGCAAGAAGATCCAACCAGTCCATTCTGAAGGAGATCAATCCTGGAATTTCTTTAGAAGGAATGATGCTAAAGCTGAAACTCCAGTATTTTGGCCACCTCATGCGAAGAGTTGACTCATTGGAGAAGACTCTGATGCTGGGAGGGATTGAGGGCAGGAGGAGAAGGGGACGACAGAGGATGAGATGGCTGGATGGCATCACTGACCCGATGGATGCGAGTCTGAGTGACCTCCGGGAGCTGGTGATGGACAGGGAGGCCTGGCGTGCTGCAGTTCATGGGGTCGCAAAGAGTCTGACACGACTGAGCGACTGATCTGATCTGAGGAACTATACCACCACACCTCTGTAATCACACTTCACATCTCTCCTTCCCTTCAGGCCAATCCATCTACCACATTTCAGGAACTGCAGAACATCCTTTTATTTTCTCAGAGAGACTCCCTTCTGCATGTGGTGTAAATGCTCCTGTTGTAGGGGCTCCACTGGAGAGTTCACTGTCAGTTTCAGAGACTACTAACAAGTTCCCAGTAAGACTCTTATTTGCTCTCCATTTCAGCTGTTGTTGTCTTACTCCTGGGATATTTTTCTCATGTGGAACCACCACCTATTTATGTCTTTCCACTAACTGGACAGGAATATGCACCCTGGTATATCTAGCCCCAGATATTTCTACTCCTCCTAACAATCAGACTCTCGCTATCCCACTAACTCATAACAGACCCAGATGGGAAATTCAATTCATTTCTCTATTAACCAGTTTAGGAATAGCGGCTGGGATTGGGACAGGGACCACAGGACTCACAACCTCTTTAAATTACTATCAAAGCCTTTCTAAAGACTTCACTGGCAGACTAGAAGAAATAGCTAATAGCCTTATCACAATCCAAAACTAGCTAGATTCCCTAACAGCCATGGCCCTCCAAAACAGAAGACGATTAGATCTGCTCACAGCAGAAAAATGAGGCCTATGTCTGTTTTTCGGCGTTACTGGTTGGGGCATAGACTTGGATTACTGTGACATTGAATGGTTTGCCTTGGAAACGAACAGAGATCATTCTGTCATTTTTGAGATTGCATCCAAGTACTGCATTTTGGACTCTTTCATTGACCATGATGGCCACTCCATTTCTTCTGAGGGATTCCTGCCCACAGTAGTAGATATAATGGTCATCCGAGTTAAATTCACCCATTCCAGTCCATTTTAGTTCGCTAATTCCTAGAATGTTGACATTCACTCTTGCCATCTCTTGTTTGACCACTTCCAATTTGCCTTGATTCATGGACCTAACATTCCAGGTTCCTATGCAATATTGCTCTTTACAGCATCGGACTTTGCTTCTATCACCAGACACATCCACAGCTGGGTATTCTTTTTGTTTTGGCTCCATCCCTTCATTCTTTCTGAAGTTATTTCTCCACTGATCTCCAGTAGCATATTGGGCCCCTACTGACCTGGGGAGTTTCTCTTTCAGTATCCTATCATTTTGTCTTTTCATACTGTTCATGGGGTTCTCAAGGCAAGAATACTGAAGTGGTTTGCCATTCCCTTCTCCAGCGGACCACACCCTGTCATATCTCTCCACCATGACCCGCCCATCCCAGGTTGCCCCTCGGGCATGGCTTAATCTCATTGAGTTAGACAAGGGTGTGGTCCTTGTGTGATTAGACTGACTAGTTATCTGTGAGAATGGTTTTAGTGTATTTGCCCTCTGATGCCCTCTTTCAAGACCTACTGTCTTACTCGGTTTCTCTTACCTTGGGCGTGGGGTATCTCATCCCGGCTGCTCCTGGCTGCTCCCAGCCAGCAAAGCACAGCCATCGCACCTTACCTTGGACGAGGGGGTCTCTCCTCACCACCGCCCTTCCTGACCTCGGTCGTGGGGTAGCTCTTCTCGGCCGTGCTTAGTGCGCGACGCAGCCGGCGGGGCGCTCTTAGTGCGCGACGCGAGCCGGCGGCGGGCGCTCTTAAATGGCGCGCCGGTCTCGGGCAGGCGAGGTCGCTCTTAAATGGCGCGCCGGTCGCCATTTAAGTTACGCCGAAGAAGCTGAAGTTGAAAGGTTCTATGAAGACCTACAAGACCTTTTAGAACTAACACCCAAAAAAGATGTCCTTTTCATTATAGGGGACTGGAATGCAAAAGTAGGAAGTCAAGAAACACCTGGAGTAACAGGCAAATTTGGCCTTGGAATACGGAATGAAGCAGGGCAAAGACTAATAGAGTTTTGCCAAGAAAATGCACTGGTCATAGCAAATACCCTCTTCCAACAACACAAGAGAAGACTCTATACATGGACATCACCAGATGGTCAACACCGAAATCAGATCGATTATATTCTTTGCAGCCAAAGATGGAGAAGCTCTATACAATCAGCAAAAACAAGACCAGGAGCTGACTGTGGCTCGGACCATGAACTCCTTATTGCCAAATTCAGACTGAAATTGAAGAAAGTAGAGAAAACTACTAGACCATTCAGGTATGACCTAAATCAAATCCCTTATGATTATACAGTGGAAGTGAGAAATAGATTTAAGGGCCTAGATCTGATAGATAGAGTGCCTGATGAACTATGGAATGAGGTTCGTGACATTGTACAGGAGACAGGGATCAAGACCATCCCCATGGAAAAGAAATGCAAAAAAGCAAAATGGCTGTCTGGGGAGGCCTTACAAATAGCTGTGAAAAGAAGAGAAGCGAAAAGCAAAGGAGAAAAGGAAAGATATAAACATCTGAATGCAGAGTTCCAAAGAATAGCAAGAAGAGATATGAAAGCCTTCTTCAGTGATCAATGCAAAGAAATAGAGGAAAACAACAGAATGGGAAAGACTAGTGATCTCTTCAAGAAAATCAGAGATACCAAAGGAACATTTCATGCAAAGATGGGCTCGATAAAGGACCAAAATGGTATGAACCTAACAGAAGCAGAAGATATTAAGAAGAGGTGGCAAGAATACACAGAAGTGTACAAAAAAGAGCTTCAAGACCCAGATAATCATGATGATGTGGTCACTGACCTAGAGCCAGACATCTTGGAATGTGAAGTCAAATGGGCCTTAGAAAGCATCACTACGAACAAAGCTAGTGGAGGTGATGGAATTCCAGTGGAGCTATTCCAAATCCTGAATGATGATGCTGTGAAAGTGCTACACTCAATATGCCAGCAAATTTGGAAAACTCAGCAGTGGCCACAAGATTGGAAAAGGTCAGTTTTCATCCCAATCCCAAAGAAAGGCAATGCCAAGGAGTGCTCAAACTACCGAACAATTGCACTCATCTCACACGCTAGTAAAGTAATGCTCAAAATTCTCCAAGCCAGGCTTCAGCAATATGTGAACCATGAACTTCCTGAAGTTCAAGCTGGTTTTCGAAAAGGCAGAGGAACCAGAGATCAAATTGCCAACATCCGCTGGATCATGGAAAAAGCAAGAGAGTTCCAGAAAAACATCTATTTCTGCTTTATTGACTATGCCAAAGCCTTTGACTGTGTGGATCACAATAAACTATGGAAAATTCTGAAAGAGATGGGAATACCAGACCACCTGATCTGCCTCTTAAGAAATCTGTATGCAGGTCAGGAAGCAACAGTTAGAACTGGTCATGGAACAACAGACTGGTTCCAAATAGGAAAAGGAGTACGTCAAGGCTGCATATTGTCACCATGTTTATTTAACTTATATGCAGAGTACATCATGAGAAATGCTGGACTGGAAGAAACAGAAGTTGGAATCAAGATTGCCGGGAGAAATATCAATAACCTCAGATATGCAGACGACATCACCCTTATGGCAGAAAGTGAAGAGGGGCTAAAAAGCCTCTTGATGAAAGTGAAAGTGGAGAGTGAAAAGGTTGGCTTAAAGCTCAACATTCAGAAAACGAAGATCATGGCATCTGGTCCCATCACTACATGGGAAATAGGTGGGGAAACAGTGGAAACAGTGTCAGACTTTGTTTTTCTGGGCTCCAAAATCACTGCAGATGGTGACTGCAGCCATGAAATTAAAAGATGCTTACTCCTTGGAAGGAAAGTTATGACCAACCTAGATAGCATATTCAAAAGCAGAGACATTACTTTACCAACAAAGGTTCGCCTAGTCAAGGCTATGGTCTTTCCTGTGGTCATGTATGGATGTGAGAGCTGGACTGTGAAGAAGGCTGAGCGCCGAAGAATTGATGCTTTTGAACTGTGGTGTTGGAGAAGACTCTTGAGAGTCCCTTAGACTGCAAGAAGATCCAACCAGTCCATTCTGAAGGATATCAATCCTGGAATTTCTTTGGAAGGAATGATGCTAAAGCTGAAACTCCAGTATTTTGGCCGCCTCATGCGAAGAGTTGACTCATTGGAGAAGACTCTGATGCTGGGAGGGATTGAGGGCAGGAGGAGAAGGGGACGACAGAGGATGAGATGGCTGGATGGCATCACTGACTCGATGGATGCGAGTCTGAGTAACCTCCGGGAGCTGGTGATGGACAGGGAGGCCTGGCGTGCTGCGGTTCATGGGGTCGCAAAGAGTCGGACACGACTGAGCGACTGATCTGATCTGATCTGATCTGATGTCTGTTTTTGGAGGAAGACTGCTACTTCTACACCAATAAATCAGGCGTTGCAAAGGAAGTAGCAAGAAATCTGACAAACAGTGCCTCAAAAATGCATCAACACCTCAGTAATTCATGGGAAAACTGGTTAGGCAATTGGAATTGCATGCCCTGGGTCCTACCTTTTCTAGGCCCCCTACTTCTACTTACCCTTATTCTAGCTTTCAGCCCATGTTTAATGCATCTTCTTTCAAAATTTCTTCAGAACTGCTTACAAGCCTTCACCAACCAAACTATCCACAAGCTACTTCTAACTCACTCAGACTATCAAAAACTTCTACCCTACACAAATTCCCTTGACCTACATTCCAGCTTTTTCTTATCTCATCCCCATGATGCCCCTGTCCTGCAGCAAGCAGGTACTGAAGATTGACCTTGGGCCCTTATCTTAAATCAAAAGCTGGAATGGCAGGCCTCACTTGGGGTCTCATTGTTAAGATGGCTCATTATGTTGACCTCGGAAACAAAGAATAAAACCACAGTGATCTTTGAGACTGGCCAAATTGCCCAAATGACGTTCTGTTTTCTCACTGGTGCCTTCCTTCAAAGCTGTGAGACCGCCAGATTCCAGACTTCCAGCCATGTGACCACAGGACTCAGCTAGATGCTACAAATTAACCAGCCCTTCAGAGAATTTGTCATTGGCAGGGTATAAGAAAGACCCCCATCAGAATGGGAGGACGTGGATTCTCTTTAAGAGTTAGTCATTCTCTCTTTTCCCTCTAATAAATTTCCTTTTTCTTGTCTGACTGCCCGGCTCGGTCTCTTTTTCTCTGCACTTGCCTTACACAAATAACCAAACAAAATTGTAAGTGCTTACTGGTGGATGATATTTAATATAAAGAAATGGACTATTCTTTCATCATTTCTGGTTCTGTACCATAGGCTCTATTTAGCTAAACTGAAACTAAATTCTATAAACTAGTTTCACTGATTTAAATAGGTTTTCAATTATACGATGTTTTTCAATTATTATTAAGGAAATATGAAAAATTAAAACTAGTCAAATCTTTTTACTGAGTTAAGTCATTTTATAGTAACTATAAAATTATGCAACATCAGAACAGTACCTTTTAAAAAGATAAAATAACTTTTTAGTTTTATTTTATTTATTTATTTTTACTTTACAATATTGTATTGGTTTTGCCATACATCAACATGCATCTGCCACGGGTGTACACGTGTTCCCCATCCTGAACCCCCCTCCCACCTCTTTCTCCATACCATCCTTCTGGGTGATCCCAGTGCACCAGCCCCAAGCTTCCTATATCCTGCATTGAACCTGGAATGGCGATTCATTTCTTATATGATATTATACATGCTTTAATGCCATTTTCCCAAATCATCCCCTCCTCCCTCTCCCACAGAGTCCAGAAGACCATTCTATACATCTGTGTCTCTTTTGCTCTCTTGCATACAGGGTTCTGATTACCATCTTTCTAAATTCCATATATATGTGTTAGTATACTGTATTGGTATTTTTCTTTCTGGCTTACTTCACTGTGTATAATAGGCTCCAGTTTCACCCACCTCATTAGAACTGATCCAAATGTATTCTTTTTAATGGCTGAGTAATACTCCATTGTGTATATGTACCACAGCTTTCTTATCCATCAGGTCCAAGTTGGTAGTGGTAGAATCATGGAAAGTAGGTGGAACTGAGAGCCTGGAGTCAGACAGATACTACCTTTTTTTGTGAAAGGAATTGAAAACAAAGGAACAGATGGCACAGTGGTGGTTGTAGAGCATAACAATTTAAAACTAAAAAGTTTTTAATTTTAATTAGATCCTATTTGTTTATTTAAAATTAAAAACATTTTAGTTTTAAATTGTTATGCTCTACAACCACCACTGTGCCATCTGTTCCTTTGTTTTCAACTCATTTCAAAAAAGGTAGTATCTGTCTGACTCCAGGCTCTCAGTTCCACCTACTGTCCATGATTCTACCACTACCAACTTGGACCTAATGATTCAAATCTTTGTTTTGCCTAATGAATCTAACTTTAATTTTCACAACTGCTCTAAAGTATAGGCTTTCCTGAGTATTAAACAAACTCTGGGCAGCCTTGCCTCAGAATCATCTTCTGGACATATATACATAATCAATTCTCTAAACTCTTCTAAAAGAAAAATCCAATTTTACACCTGAGTAAGGAAGAACCTTTCAATGTCACAGTAATCCAAGTCTATGCCCCAACCAGTAACGCTCAAGAAGCGGAAGTTGAACAGTTCTATGAAGACTTACAAGACCTTTTAGAACTAACACCCAAAAAAGATGTTCTTTTCATTACAGGGGACTGGAATGCAAAAGTAGGAAGTCAAGAAACACCTGGAGTAACATGCAAATTTGGCTTTGGAATGTGGAATGAAGCAGGCCAAAGACTATTTAATAGAGTTTTGCCAAGAAAATGCATGGGTCATAACAAACACCCTCTTCCAACAACACAAGAGAAGACTCTACAGATGGACATCACCAGATGGTCAACACCGAAATCAGATTGATTATATTCTTCACAGGCAAAGATGGAGAAGCTCTATACAGTCAGCAAAAACAAGACCAGGAGCTGACTATGGCTCAGACCATGAACAACTTATTGCCAAATTCAGACTGAAAGTGAAGAAAGTAGGGAAAATCACTCGACCATTCAGGTATGACCTAAATCAAATCCCTTATGAATATACACTGGAAGTGAGAAATAGATTTAAGGGCCTAGATCTGATAGATAAAGTGCCTGGTGAATTATGGACTGAGGTTCATGACATTGTACAGGAGACAGGGATCAAGGCCATCCCCATGGAAAAGAAATGCAAAAAAGCAAACTGGCTGGCTGGGGAGGCCTTACAAATAGCTATGAAAAGAAGAGAAGCAAAAAGCAAAGGAGACAAGGAAAGATATAAACTTCTGAATGCAGAGTTCCAAAGAAGATCAAGAAGAGATAAGAAAGCCTTCTTCAGCGATCAATGCAAAGAAATAGATGAAAAAAACAGAATGGGAAAGACTAGAGATCTCTTCAAGAAAATCAGAGATACCAATGGAATATTTCATGCAAAGATGGACTCGATAAAGGACAGAAATGGTATGGACCTAACAGAAGAAGAAGATATCAAGAAGAGGTGGCAAGAATACACAGAAGAACTAAAAAAAAGATCTTCACGACCCAGATAATCACGATGGTGTGATCACTGACCTAGAGCCAGACATCCTGGAATGTGTAGTCAAGTGGGCCTTAGAAAGCATCACTACAAACAAAGCTAGTGGAGGTGATGGAATTCCAGTTGAGCTATTCCAAATCCTGAAAGATGATGCTGTGAAAGTGCTGCACTCAATATGCCAGCAAATTTAGAAAAGTCAGCAGTGGCCACAGGACTGGAAAAGGTCAGTTTTCATTCCAATCCCAAAGAAAGGCAATGCCAAAGAATGCTCAAACTACTGCACAATTGCACTCATCTCACACGCTAGTACAGTAATGCTCAAAATTCTGCAAGCCAGGCTTCAGCCATATGGGAACCATGAACTTCCTGATGTCCCAGCTGGATTTAGAAAAGGCAGAGAAACCAGAGATCTAATTGCCAACATCTGCTGCATCATGGAAAAAGCAAGAGAGTTCTAGAAAAACATCTATTTCTGCTTTGTTGACTATGCCAAAGCCTTTGACTGTGTGGATCACAATAAACTGTGGAAAATTCTGAAAGAGATGACAATACCAGACCACTTGATCTTCCTCTTGAGAAATTTATATGCAGATCAGGAGGCAACAGTTAGACCTGGACATGGAACAACAGACTGGTTCCAAATAGGAAAAGGAGTTCATCAAGGCTGTATATTGTCACCCTGTTTATTTAACTTATATGCAGAGTACATCATGAGAAATGCTGGACTGGAAGAAACACTCGTTGGAATCAAGATTGCTGGGAGAAATATCAATAACCTCAGATATGCAGATGCCACCACCCTTATGGTAGAAAGTGAAGAGGAACTAAAAAGCCTCCTGGTGAAAGTGAAAGAGGAGAGTGAAAAAGTTGGCTTAGAGCTCAACATTCAGAAAACAAAGATCATGGCATCCAGTCCCATCACTTCATGGGAAATAGGCAGGGAAACAGTGGAAACAGTGTCAGACTTTATTTTTCTGGGCTCCAAAATCACTACAGATGGTGACTCCAGTCATGAAATTAAAAGACACTTACTCCTTGGAAGGAAAGTTATAACCAACCTAGATAGCATATTCAAAAGCAGAAACATTACTTTGCCAACAAAGGTTCGCCTAGTCAAGGCTATGGTCTTTCCTGTGGTCATGTATGGATGTGAGAGCTGGACTGTGAAGAAGGCTGAGCACCGAAGAATTGATGTTTTTGAACTGTGGTGTTGGAGAAGACGCTTGAGAGTCCCTTGGACTGCACAGATATCCAACAGTGCATTCTGAAGGAGATCAGCCCTGGGATTTCTTTGGAAGGAATGATGCTAAAGCTGAAACTCCGGTACTTTGGCCACCTCTTGTGAAGAGTTGACTCATTGGAGAAGACTCTGATACTGAGAGGGATTGGGGGCAAGAGGAGAAGGGGATGGCAGAGGATGAGAAGGCTGGATGACATCACTGACTCAATGGATGTGAGTCTCAATGAACTTCGGGAGTTGGTGATGGACAGGGAGGCCTGGTTTGCTGCGATTCATGGGGTCGCAAAGAGTCGGACATGACTGAACGACAGATCTGATCTGATCTGAAGGAAGAACCTTGGTGTTCTATAGCTGATGTCCTTGCAGACCTTACAGTGATATGTGGACCCAATACTTCTCTAAGAGGGAGGGAAGTGATTAACTAAATGTAGTTGATAGAAATAAATCCATATCACAGAATGACCAGGGAGAGAGATGGGGATGCTGAGAGTCTCCATTATAAAATATTTAAAAATACATGCGCTTTAAATTTGTCATACTTTATCCCAGGGTTCAGACGGTAAAGTGTCTGCCTACTATGTGGGAGACCTGAGTTCAATACCTGGGTGGGGAATATCCTCTGGAGAAGGAAATGATAACCCACTCCAGTACTCTTGCTTGGAAAATCCCATGGACAGAAGAGCTTTGTTGACTACAGTCCACGGGGTTGCAGAGTCAGACACGACTGGGTCACTTCACTTCTTGATAAACAGCAGCCTAAGGCCATGTCTGGACCTCCTCAGTTTTGGTTAATAAAGTTTTCCACAACCCACCACTTGTGCAGCTATTAATTGTAGTCTGTGGCACCCCACTCCAGTCCTCTTGCTTGGAAAATCCCATGGACGGAGGAGCCTGTTAGGCTGCGATCCATGGGGTCGCTAAGAGTCGGACACGACTGAGCGACTTCACTTTCACTTTTCACTTTCAGGCATTGGAGAAGGAAATGGCAACCCACTCCAGTGTTCTTGCCTGGAGAATCCCAGGGGCGGGAGAACCTGGTGGGCTGCCGTCTCTGGGGTCACACAGAGTTGGACACGACTGAAGTGACTTAGCATGGCATAGTATAGTTGCATTTGCGCTGCAAAGGCAACTATTATTTCCTATGTACTTGTATCCACCTTATTCCCCGGCCGTCTTTATGAGCTGTGACCAGTTCAGTCTCTCCCTCAGGGCTCCAAGCAGAGAGGTACTTGGATTTGAAGTTTAACAATCTGTAATCACAGTTTTGAAGTTCTTAAAAATGATATCTTTGAATTAGTGTTTTGTGAAGACTTTGGGACTGTAAACAACACAGTGGGGCTTGTGTTTTAACTCATCCTGCCTCTCCTGCATGGAAGGATTCTCTGGACCGCTGCTCCAGCCAACCCTGACTTCCCATCCCCTTCCTTCTGGTTCTTGTTCTCAGTGGCTTCTGGCCTCACCAGAGAAGTGACAGCATTGCCTTAGTCAGGGAGGTCCATGAGTGCAGTGGAGTCGGGCTCAGGCGCAGTCTCCAGGAGTCTCGGGGAATCTGGCAGCTCCCCAGTACACTTGATAAGCAATGAGGCCGAGTTTTGTGCTTAGCTATCAGCCAGAGCAGCTAGCAGTGTTGGGTCTGAAATCTTTGGGAGGGTGCTGACAGAGGGGCTCCTCTTAGAGAAGACTGATTTCCTCATCTCTGCTAGCAGAGGGCCAATATTCACCTTTTGCACTGAAACCTAAATTATACCGCTGGGACTGTTTATCTTCTTAGAGGATCAGAAGTGTAGCTCTGACTCTACCACATCTTCCTGGCCAGGGACAACCTCAGTTCAGTTCAGTTCAGTCACTCAGTCGTGTGCGACTCTTTGCGAGCTCATGAATTGCAGCATGCCAGGCTTCCCTGTCCACCACCAACTCACAAAGTTCACTCAAACTCATGTCCATCAAGTCAGTGATGCCATCCAGCTATCTCATCCCCTGTTGTCCCCTTTTCCTCCTACCCCCAATCCCTTCCAGCATCAGAGTCTTCTCCAATGAGTCAACTCTTCGCATGAGGTGGCCAAAGTACTGGAGTTTCAGCTTTATCATCATTCCTTCCAAAGAACACCCAGGACTGATCGCCTTTAGAATGGACTGGTTGTATCTCCTTGTAGTCCAAGGGACTCTCAGGAGTCTTCTCCAGCACGACAGTTCAAAAGCATCAATTCTTTGGCACTCAGCTTTCTTCACGGTCCAACTCTTACATCCATACATGATTACGGGAAAAACCATCGCTTTGACTAGACGGACCTTTGTTGGCATAGTAATATCTCTGTTTTTTAATATACTATCTAGGTTGGTCATAACTTTCCTTCCAAGGAGTAAGCGTCTTTTAATTTCATGGCTGCAATCACCATCTCAGACAAAGGTAAATCTAGACATGTCTCCATCTCCTCATCTTCTATGACCTCTTTTTTAAAATTATAATAGTTTAAATTTATTTTTGTTCATAACTTTTTTCTCTTTATTTTATTTTTTCTTCATGTTAACTTTTTTATTTTATTTTTCATTATTATGACCTCTTAAATGTGTCCTTGCTTCACTACTTTCTGTTGTCTTCAAAAAGATTGTTTTTACACATCAGGAAACATTTTCAGTGGCCCTGAACAAGACATCTGTCATTACTAGTGGGCCTCAGTTAAATATAAATGTGAGAATTTAAACTTGTTCTCTTGCCATTATAACAGTTTTGAAAGCTGACATTTAAAAATTACCTAATAGTTATACTTGACATAAAAAGATTAGCTTGATGAGTCGGGTTAGTTTAAGTAATAGTTAGTCATTCAGTCATGCCCTACTCTTTGTGACCCCATAGACTGCAGCCCACCATGCTTCTCTGTCTGTGGGATTTTCCAGGCAAGAATGCTGGAATGGGTTGCCATTTCCTTCTCCAGGGGATCTTCCTGACCCAAGGATGAAACCCAGGTCTCCTTCACTGCAGCAAGTTTCTTTACGGATTGAGCTACAAGTTTAGATAACTATATTTTTAGCTGCAATTTTATTTTCAAACTTGACCTGTGCTACCAATGCGTTAAATTACATTTGAAGGCTTGCAGTCTTTCTCACCAGAGAAGGCAATGGCACCCCACTCCAGTACTATTGCCTGGAAAATCCCATGGACAGAGGAGCCGCACAGAGTTGGACACGACAAAGCAACTTAGCAGCAGCAGCAGCCTTTCTCACCATGCTCTCTTCTGGGATATCTTGCCAACCCAGGGATCAAACCCACCTCTTTTAGGTCATCTGCACTATCAGACAGGTTCTTTCCTACTAGTGCCACCTGGGAAGCCCATTACCACCAAGAACAGAAGGCTAGAATCAAGGGAATGAGTAAGTGCCATATAAATTGGAACTTAACATCTTTGTCATAAATGGTTCAAATTTTTTTAGTTTAATTTACCCTCAAAATGATGATACTAATATAATCATTTTCCATCTTACCTAAGATAGAAAATAAAAGCAGTAAACATGATTACTAAATATTTATAGTCATGAAGTGTAGGATAGTCAGGAGTTCTGGGTCCAGACTATTAATCAGAGGCAAAGACCACTCAGTTGTAGGTGCCTATTTAAGAAAATAAAGCCAAATATTTGAAGAAGTTGCATTAAAGAAAATATTTTAATTACATTTTTTATTATTTTAAAGAAAATATTGATTTGAATCAGTACATTTGGAGATGGTAGTATTAAAAATTAAAATCTCATTAAAATTTGTCTAATGCAAACAATTGCAGATAAACTCATTGCTTTTAAGCTTCTATATGTCTACAGCTCTACTGAAGTCTTTCTAACAGAAATTACTTGAAAAATATAGTCACATATATAGTCGTATCTTCCCAAAATGGTGATCTGATAAGTATCTTTTCTCTAAAGAAATTAATGTGAAACAGTAAATAGTAGCATGAAAGGGAGTTAGTATTCAGACACAGTTTAGAAATGCCACTGTAGGCAATAAAAGACCAGGACAATATATTTTTCTGGGGTAAAATCTATACATGATATCATTTTGCTCTATGAAAAGAAACTTTAAAACTGTATAGAATCATTAAAGCAAAGTGATTACTGGAAAGCCATCTAAAACAAAAATACAGACTAGGCAATCGTTGGTACTTCTGTTTAAACTGAGGTAAGAGAAGTCAGTGATTTATATCTTAGAATGATACTGAACAACTGATGGAAATTATACGAAAGGCAAAAATAGTTTACCCACTTCTGTTTTTGCTTTGTCAATTTGATAAAAATTAATAACCTAGTTTCTTTAATAATTAGATTTACATACTTGAAATCTTGTTTTTAAAAGCAAATTTTAAAAAATTTAGCAAAAAATTTTAAATTTTTTAAAAATCTCTCTAAAATATTATATAACACAATGGACATTTATAAGAAACTTCTGATGAGTTATGTATAGGAGACTCCTGTCAATGAATTAGCACAGCCAGCATTCTCTCTTTCAAGAAACTGATAATCTCCAAATCCTAAACTGATGTTCGTATTTGGTTTTTTCAAAGTAAACTGTTACTAAATATCCATATAAATTATTCAAAATATGTAAAACCTTTGAAAGATATATGTTGATGGAGAGGTGAGGTGTCATTCACTGGTTTTCCAGTGCTTCAGTATCTCCAGGGTGTTTAGTAAATATCTTTGTCATCTACCTAGTGTTACCTTGGCCTGTGTATCATCAGCCAAGAAGATGTTCCCATTTCTTTAGGCATCTTTCCCCAGCTCACTTGTTTGGGTAAATGCCTTTCCTGTATGCTCCCTCTGCTACGACTTCCATAGCTTTGTCACATGTTGCCATATTTGCCTATTTATTCACCTGTCTTCCTTGGTAATTACTATGATCTCTTTGTTCTTTGTACCCTATTCACCATTTTATCTCTGGCACATGAGACAATATCTGGCCTATTGCTGATACTCAATTATTTGCTGGACAAATGAAATAAGTCTAATTAAGACAACAATATCCCACTGGAAACATTGTCAAGTGAATAATAGTTGTCTGTTTCATGATTTATAAAATTGTATAAAAGCTTAATGTGGCAGATAATTTCTAGCTAGGAGGAAGTAGAAGACATTAAAGTCAACTCTTTGAGAGCACCATGGTCAAACTCAGAAATATTCCAGTTTTGTGTGGTGTCAGTCCTGATCTCAGTAGATATTTCACATTAAAACTCTCTATTTGGCACACTTATGCATTAAAATGCTATTTTCCACTCTGGCTTTGTCATTAAAATATTGAATTTCCTTTGTAACATTTCAAAAAAATTAAAAGATTAACTGAAGTTGCATCTAGTGTAATTATATTGCAAAGACTGGTATGAAGTAAATTTCAGAGCACTAGCCCAAGAGAGTCATCAGACAATAGAATTTGATGGTTATAGTTACAATCAATCAAAAGTAATAAAAGTGATTTCTGACTGAATAGTAAAATTTATGCTTTCATTATCTTTATGGTGCACCTAAAATGACCATGAAATAAACTAATCCATTCTACTTTATGGAATAAACTGAATTTATTTCACACACCATCACTAGTGATCCCACTTTAATAGATTTATAAATTGCCAAATAACATTGTTGACTGTGTATTCAGAAATAAATTTACCACCTAAGGTTTTATTTCTTCTTTTATCTTGTCATGCTTAGCAATAGTTTAGATATTTTATTTGGCTCTATATTTTGTAAAACCTTTTATAATAGATAATTTATATTACTTAGCTATATAGTTCCCAATATCATAAAAATTTAACTTAAATTTATAATTTTTATACATTTAATTTTTACCTTAGTTGAAACTTACATTGAAGATTTTGTTAAGAGGAACTGAATTGTAACATAAAGGAATGAAATTTTGAATTTGTGCTGTGATTATCCACAGAAGCTGGTTCAAATAATTTCCATCCAGGTAACACTAATGTTCTAGTGTTATCATTTCCACTTTTATTAAATTAATAACTGCTTCATCATTTTCGAATTTTTCTGAATCAAGTTAATTCTCTAGCTCAGATCTATGTGGTTCAGCAATGAAGAAAGGCAAGGCTACTAGACATCTTTCAAACTGAAATGTGCTCTGAGTGTGAAGAACACACAAAATTATGAGACAGTAAAAATAAAGAGCAATGAGACATATCTCATTAATAATGAAATAAAACATTTTTAATATGTTGGATTACATCAAATACTTTATTAGAATTAATTTATCTAGTTTTACTTTTCTTAATGTGGCTACTAGAACTTTAAAATTATATACATGACTTGCATTTTTTGATTAATATAAAAGGAATATGATTATATTACTACTAGAAAATGCTGTTCATGATGTTCTAGCTTTGACACAATGGTACTTCTGCAATTTTTTCTTTTTTTAAATCTTTATGTTCTCTATTTTCCATTAGAAAAAAATATTTTAATTTAAAAAATTTTGAAGCCATTTTTGCTACATTGGTCTGAAGCTACAATACTTGGACTATTAAAGTTTGCATTATACTCCTACTATTAATATAAGAAACGGGGTTCTGAATTTTGTATATACTCATGTGTTCATATGTCCATGTGTGTGCTTGTGAGATAATTTTGAAGATTTTTCATGTGTCAATACTTTTATAGTGATATAATGAGATATTTCATTGTAATCAAGTGAGGTCCATTATTATTTCTATTTTGCAAACATAGAATCCTGAGTAATGTTGAATAACTTGTCCAAAGTGTATTTTTCTAAGGAAAAATTCGAGAAAATCTTTACATTGCAACATATGGTATAAAACTATTTTCTAAAAATATTCTTATAATATTAGTTTATTGGGCATTATGTACTTCAATATTGTAAACATTTCTTTTTACCATCTTTAGCTTTATCAAATATTTTTTATTTTGATACAAATCACCGAGGATAACACTGTACTGATTCATATTATATTATTTTTATGTATATGTTAATGTTGATGCATGTAAGATTTTAAAGTGTTTTTAAATTTTTTTCAATATCCCATAAGAAATTTTAAAAATTCTTTTTTGAAGTATAGTTGAGTTAAAATGTTGTTAGTTTAAGGTGTTTAACAAAGTATTAGTGTTCTTCAATCAGTCTTGTCTGGCTCTTTGACAACCCATGAACTGTAGCCCACAAGGCTTCACTGTCCATGGGATTGCCCAGGAAAGAATATTAGAGTGGGTTACCATATCCTCCTCCAAGGGATCTTCCCAACCCAGAAATTGAACCCAGGTCTCCTGCATTGCAAGGGGGTTCTTTACCATCTGAGCCATAAGGGCAGCCCATATAGCAAAAATATATGAATAATTTGTTATATATACATATCTGATATATCTGATATATATATATATGTGATGAATATATATGATATACATATATATCATATATATTTATTCATATTTTCCAGATTTGTTTTCCATGTAGGTTATTATAGAAAATAGAAAATTGAATAAAGTTTCCTGTGCTAATGCTGGGCTGGATGAAGCACATGCTGGAATCAAGATTTCTGGGAGAAATATCAATAACCTCAGATATGCAGATGACACCACTTTTATGGCAGAAAGTAAAGAAGAACTAAAGATCGTCTTGATGAAATTGAAAGAGAAGAATGAAAAAGTTGCTTAAAACTCAACATTCAGAAAACCAAAGTCATGGCATCCAGTCCTATCACTTCATGGCAAATAGAAGGGAATGGAAACAGTGAGAGATTTTAATTTTTTGGTCTCCAAAATCACTGCAGATAGTGACTGCAGCCATGAAATTAAAAGATGTTTGCTCCCTGGAAGAAAAGTTATGAACAACCTGGACAGCATGTTAAAAAGCAGAGACATTACTTAGCCAACAAAAGTCTGTCTAGTTAAAGTTATGGTTTTTCCAGTAGTCATGTATGGATGGGAGAGTTGGACCATAAAGAAAGCTGAGAGCCAAAGAATCACTGCTCTTGAACTGTGGTGTGGGAGAAGACTCTTGAGAGTCCGTTGGACTGCAAGGAGATTCAACCAGTCCGTTTTAAAGGAGACAAATCCTGAGTATTTGTTGGAAGGACTGATGCTGAAGCTGAAACTCCAATACTTTGGCCACCTGATGTGAAGAAATGACTCATTTGAAAAGATCGTGATGCTGGGAAAGACTGAAGGCGGGAGGAGAAGAAGAAGACAGAGAATGAGCTGGTTGATTGGCATCACCAACTCAAAAGACTTGAGTTTGTGTCGGCTCTGGGAGTTGATGCTGGACAGGGAGGCCTGACATGGGGTCGCAAAGAGTCAGACATGACTGAGTGACCGAAATGAACTGAACTTCTTTTGCTATATGGTAGGTCCTTATTAGTTATCTGTTTCACATACATTACTGTGTAGGTGTTAATCCTAGTCTCCTAATGTATCACTTCCTCCCACATTTTCCCTTTTTCCAATATGCTTAATTTTGAGATCTGAGATTTTTTTTTTTTATATTTTGTAAGTAAATTCATTTTTAATGTCTGAGTAATATCCATTGTAAGTTCCACATCTTCTTTATCCAATCATCTGTTGATGAACATTTAGGTTGTTTCCAAGCCTTGGATATTGTAAATAGTGCCACCATGATCATTAGGGTTCATGTATTTTTTGAATTATTTTCTTCTCCAGATACGTGCATAGGAGTGGGATTTCTGTGTCATATGATATTTCTGTGTTTAGTTTTTTAAAGAACTTCCATAGTGTTCCCTGTAATGGTTGTACCAAGAAATTTTAGGATGGTTTGAATAATGAAAGTAAAAAACAAAGAGTGCATTTAGCTATAATGAAAGTTATGTGGTAATAATAAAAGTGTCATTTCTCTGGCTTCAGTATACCAAGACCTCTTTGGAATCAATTCAAAAATAGCTTAGTCATTAAAAACATTTGCATAGAACAGTTATTATGATAAATGTTGATGTTCCAAAGTATAACGAGAATAATCATAATATCAGGTTTAACACAAAGAAGAATTGGACAAAGTGAGTCCCTTTCTACTGGACCACAAATTAGAAGTCTTTGCTATTGGATTCACTCTTGCAGACAATATTTAATCAAAAATGTTTGAAAAAGACCTATAGCATCAATGTTGTTTCCTGCTCAATCAGCGTGGATTTCCCTGTTGGCAAGTGGGATCAACTGTCAACTTAGATTGTCAACCACAGGGAGAGATCATTTATAACTATTTAGACATTGTCCTGTAAATTGTAATGTTAACAACGTTTCAGTCTATAATCCTAAATGTGTATGGGCAAACTAGTCATATCTACCAACAGATCTTTAATGCTACCAATTAACTGAAGAGGTTTCTTGATTCACTATTTTGTTCTCTCTCAGTTTCTTCTATCAGTTTATTTCTAAAGTCTCTCTAGTACATTCTCTTTCTATTTCATTTGTGACTGAATTCATACTTTCATTTTTTCTTACCCACTTATTGCTCCAGATGTTACCTTCTAGCAGTGTCCTGCTCATGTCTCTTGTTTTGCTTTACTAAACAAATGACGGTATGTCTTAAGCCATTGTATTTTTTTTATATATTTTTAAGAAGTAATATAAAAGCATTAAGGTGTCAATATTTATAATAATTTGGTAATATATACATTTCAAATATTTAAACAAATTTTACATAACATTTAAAAATATTTAAACAGCTATTTAAAATGTTTATGGAAGTTAGAGTTGCAAAAACAAAGACCTCTAATCTAATTCTATTTTAAATCTACTAAAATATATGTTTTTGTAACAATGAGAGTGCTGAATCTTACTTAATTAACATTAATAAACAGAATCTTATATAACATGTCATAGCTTTTTCATCAGAAAATAACTTCCCAAATTCATTAAAATTATGCAAAATAGAATATTTTACATAAATACTTCATATCATCCTAATTTTCTTACCTAATTTTACCTTTGTATTTTTTAAATAATTTTCTGATCCACATTAATCCTCCTAGAAAATATACAAGGAATAATTATATCCATTTTAAGGATGTATTTTCAGTGGAGACAAAGTTATCAGTCTAAAATCTGGTCACTATATTTCCAGTGGAAGAACTTATCTTTGTTCAATAGGTGATTTCTTTGACATTTGTTATTTGTAAAAAATTCTCAGTGAACATCAAAAAGGAACAGGAGATGTGTAAGTGAGTTAACAGGACAAAATGTTAAATGAGAATATAATAGCTGGACAAAAAATCTCATAGCTATAGCTAGCTAATTCACTTCAGTCGTGTCCGACTCTGTGTGACCCCATAGACGGCAGCCCACCAGGCTCCTCCATCCCTGGGATTCTCCAGGCAAGAACACTGGAGTGGGTTGCCATTTCCTTCTCCAATGCATGAAAGTGAAAAATGAAAGTGAAGTCGCTCAGTCGTGTCCAACTCTTTGCGACCCCATGGACTGCAGCCCTCCAGGCTCCTCCATCCATGGGATTCTCCAGGCAAGAGTACTGGAGTGGGGTGCCATAAAAATCTCATAGCAGATTAAAAATGACCCTTTGAGGACCATAGCCAAGTAATTCAAAGAGAAAAAGATAATATATTTTAATTTTATTTGTAACTTAATGCAATATATTTGTATTGTAATGTATTCTGTACTGTTACCTAAAATACAGCTGTGAATGGAGGATGGAAAAGATGTAATAGCTCAAAGAACTGAAACATTAGCAATAACTCATATTTAGTAGCTGCCCAAATCTGGGACTAAGTACACTATACTCACTCACATCCTCATAGGAAGACTATGTGGAGACATTTGACTAAGCCCCTTAATTTCTCCATATATTTGAATTGAACTTATAATTTACTTTGTTTTATATCTGAAGGGACAGATTGTCCTTAGCAGATATAATTCACATGTAATCGTCTGACTGAAGTGAGGGAGAATGAGTGCTCTGTTAATTAAGTTACTTTTATTTCTATAGTCGGTTGTAAAAGTTTCCTTTGGTAACTGTTAAAATGTGTTGTGATTTTAACTGTCCTGTGCATGAAGTACAGTTTAAATAGTTAGTTTTGTAAAAATGTGATATTAATTGGCTAAGACTGCCAAGGCAATTATAATATCTGTGGGTGGTTTGAAGCTGATGCTGATCATTGATGCTTCATCAAGTTTAATAAAATGATACTGCTTCCTTTGTCTGAATAAGTTCTAAGCAAATGAGCCATGTATCAATACTATTTCAGCAATAGTTATGGAATTCTTACAATGTTAGTTCTGGAGGAATTAAATATCCTTTCATCCAACTCCTTTGTTTTACTGATGGGAAAAAAAAAAAAAAGATATAGTCTAGAGAATTTGAGTAACTTTTTCAAACATTTCTAACAGGCCTCAGCTGATGAGAGGGACTTGAATTTATATCTCCAACTTCTTGGTATGTTCCATACTCCATTCATAACAATATATTACCCAGTATCAGTGAAAAATATATCAGTAATCCATCACTAATTTTACCACTGGACACATTCAAACAAAATAATATTGTGTTGATCTTTCTTGAAAAATACACTCAGAAACTCAATGTCATATCCAATTTTACCACTGGACACATTCAAACAAAATAATATTGTGTTGATCTTTCTTGAAAAACACACTCAGAAACTCAATGTCATATCCAATAAATATTTATTAGTTAATTCATTGAATGCATAAAGTTAAAGAGCATTAATAGAAGAAACATATTTGAAAATTGTGAGTTATAATTTTTCATTACATTTAATGATCAAAATATTTATCTAAATTTTCATGTATGATTCAAATTTCTTACAGAAAAATCACTTCATTTCAGTAATACTTCACAAACCATTTATTCTGAAATATGCAAAAAAGTTAAATTCCTTTTGTAAGAAAGATCATATGACATTTGTTTCTCAATCTGTTTTTTTTTCACTTACCATAATGACATCAGTATTTCATCTCAAAAATTTAATTATGAAGCTATATTTTACTTTAGTTAATTTATTAGTTCTAACTTTCTTTTTTTCTTTTAATAGAGACTTTAAGGTTTTCTCTACACAAAATCATCTGCAAGTAGTGACAGTTTATGTCTTTCTTTCCAATTTGGATGTCATGTATTTCTTTTGCTTGCCTAATTGCTCTGACTAGGACTTCCAATACTATGTTCAATGGAAGTGGTGAAAGTTTTATTATTATTTTCATATTATATATTTATTATTATTTTCATATTATATATTTCATATATGGCATTTATTATGTTCAGACTTTTATTATGTTCCACCTATACTCACTTTATTGAAGTTTTTATTTTCTTTAAGCATAAATGGATGTTGATTATTGTCAAATGATTTTACTGCATCTATTGAGATAATTATCTTATCCTTTATATTGTTAATGTGTAGCACAGTGACTGGCATGCAGATGTTGAACACTCTTTGAGCCCTGGAAAAAACTCCCAAAAGATCATGGTGTAGGATTTTTTAATATATTCTTAAACTTGGTTTGCTAGTATTTTGTTGAGAATGTTTGCATCTGTGTACAGCAGGAATAATGACCTATCATTTTCTTGTGGCATCCTTGTCTGGTTGTGTTATAATGGTATTGCTGACCTCCTAGATTCATTCAGAAGAGTTCTGTCCTCTTCCATTTTTGAAAGGGTTTGAGAAAGAGTGGTATCAGTTCTTTTTGGACTGCTTGGTAGACTTCATCAATGAAGGCATCTGGTCCTGGACTTCTGGTTTTTAGGAGCTTTCTTATTATTGACTAGCAATAACTTTGTTAAGATTTTCTGTTGTATAATGATTTGGTCTTGGTAGATCATATGTTTCTAGGAATTCTCCATTCTTTTAGGATGTTCAGTTTGTTGGCACATAATTATATAAATCAGTCTCTTACAAACCTTTTATTTCTTTATTAATTCTGTGTAGTGGAGAGTTGTTTATTTCAGATTTTTCTTGCTTCTTGAGACAGGCTTTTTTTTTTTTTTTTCTGTGAATGTCAGTCTTGGAATTTCTTTAGCTCATCCCACAAACTTAGGTATATTATATTTCCATTGTCTTTTGTTTCAAGGTATTTTTTGCTTCTCTTTTATTTCACTTTTTTACTTATTGGTTGTTCCGTAGTGTGCTATTTAATTCACACATATTAAAAGCAAAGAGACCGATTTACTGAAAGCAAAGCAAGCCAATTTCCATTGGTTTCCATTTGTGTACAACCCGTATTTCCATCCCTGTAGTTTCAGTCTGTGTGCATCCTTACATCTAAAGTAACTCTTTTACAGGTAGAATAGAGATGGGTCATTATTTTTTATCCTTCCAGACAATTTATATCTTTTGTTTGGATAATTTAGCAAATAGAATATGCAGTAAATTAAAAATAAATAAAGGGAACATAAATACTTTAAATTGTAAATATTTCTTAAATATATGTGCATGAATTAGGCAATATTCCATTTAACTTTATAATTAGTATAAAAAGATAAGTAATAATTCCTAACAAAAATTATGTAACATTTTAAATAAGACCAGAAGATAGCAGCATGTCTTCCAATATGCTACTGAAGCATTGATTATTAAGCTTAATAGGATCACATATTTAAGTTTCTAGGAGACATTTTTGTTTGATTTTGATTTTTTAATTTACTGTAGCTTCAGCTCAGTTAGTTATATATTAATGTCTAAATTTGCAACGACTTAAAATGAATTTTGTTCAGTAAAAAAGATAACCCATAGGCTTTATAATTTTCTATAGTAGTTTACTTGTTTCTTATCTAACCTAGCCTCTTATTCTAATAAATGTTTGTAATAATTTCCATACATTTTTGGTGCCTCAAGTGATCATGGAATTACCTAACTTGTTCTCTAATTAATTAATTTGTTAAATAAATTCTTTGATATGTAAGCATTTTAAATTCTTGCAAATTATATTGTGGAAAAATATAGATGACAGCAACAGTAAAAATATTGAACCCAATCTTTCAATGTAAAGATTGAGTGGCTAATTTCTATGTGGTTACATTTTCCTAACTGCTTTTGATTTACAAATGGCTCTTTTGTTTTTATTTTCTCATGTAAAAATTTTGAGGAATAATATTGTGCACATCAGACTATCTTTCCTAATGGTGGATCACATATATTAAGCAAGTGAAAATACTGAGTTGAATAAATAAAGACAAATAAATGAATATAAAACATTGGAAATGGGTGTGAGTAAATAGGGAGTTTGGGAGAGGCAAGAGGGTCAAGATTGGAGCACACTTTCAAGTATTCTAAGGACCAAATAGTATCCCAACTTCAATGCATGATGTTTTAGATTCAAAAAGCTAGATGTTTTCCTTTAGGTAAAATAGAAAAAAGGACTTGAGGATGCATTTTATTCTCCAACTCTTTATATACAGTTGAGATTTTTGAACAAATTTCCTACCAACTAAATAAATTGTGCAGTAAATAAGTAGGAATTGGACCTTTCTTAAGAGTGGAAATGAACAGGCATACTGCTTTATAAATGCTCTTTGCAGAAAACATGCTAAATTATGCTTAGCAAATAGTTTTTCTATATTCCTCAATGATTTACTAGGCCCTTTTTTTGGAAACTCATCAGGAAGTCATTTTGAAGTTTTCATGCTGTGATTAACTGCTGTGCCACTTCTCCCCTCAAAATTCATGAAAAATGCACACTTACTACCTATTTCACCCATTGTATGAGTTTCAAAACTGATTTTATCATGATCTCTCATGCTGAGCTTATAGATTGCTTGAGCTGGGAGTGAGAACTCCTGCTGATACTGTCACAAAGCAATCTAGTCTGGTTCTTCTAAGTGCATCTGTTAAAACTGTCAAGTAATAGCCATTAACTTTGAAGATAAACAGAGATGGATTCTTTCCTCTAATATATCTAGAAATAGAAGTTGAAAAATAAGATCTCAAGTAATATAAAGAGTTCTATTCGCTTTTTCCCTTTATATTCATATTATTGTTTAAATTGCTACTTGAAATTTAAGCCTCAGAAATAAATCAAAATCATTCTGTTTTACTAATAATACTTAGACTTATTAAATGTCTTTAATAGACTACTAGAAGGTAATTAAATAATTTTGTATTTATTTTTTACCTGTTTTATATATATTCTAAAATGTTTTTGGAGACTATATTTTAAAGACACAATAATGCATATATAGTTGAGTCTTAATATTCACAATAGCATGTTCTATAAAATTGCTATAAATACTGAAATTTGCTGTTGGTACAGAGAGATAGAAAGAGATATATGGAGATTGATAAAATTTATTATTTATGTATTGTAGTAACAGATTATAGTTTACAAATCTTTAAAAGAAGTCATCCTGTTAGATTCTAGTTTCCTTATTTTACAAAAGAGAAAATGAATTTCAGAAGTGCTAAGTAATTTCACGGAGAGTACACCACTGATCAGAGCTGAGGTTTGCATTCCCAGCCTATCCAGCTGATTTCAACAGATCTTCTTGTACTACGTAGAGATGTCAGCTCCCTCATCCCTCCCCTGGTCGTCTAGGTATAAGACCTAAAACAGGAAGGCAGAGCATCACCTTCTTCAATTTCAGCTGAGAATGTGCATGGTGGGCTGCTCAATTATTTTGTTGTTCTGTGTATGTCTGCCTTGTCAATGAAAGCACTGCAAATATTGATTTGGGGTTTACATATAAACTTTACTCAGTAGATAGATTTACAAGTAAGAAATCCCCTAAAGTTGTGGATCTATTGTAGTTTGTCTATATGGTCCAAGAAAAGAAATATACACATACACACACTAACAGAGAAAAGCAGCAATCTTGAAATTTACTGTTTCTTTCCCTAGAATGTGAGTTACCTTAAAATCCAGGATTGTTTGAATAGCATTTTAAAAATCTCAAAGCAAAGCTTACATTCCAAAAGTGACTTTTACAAGTGTTTTGACAATATTTACTTCTGTGAAATAGCAGTTTGTTAATCAGCATGATAAATAGGAAAAATACTTTTGCTTTTGTAAGATAACTGAAATTTGAGACACAGTAATAAAGGAGTTACTCCATCAACAAAACTGGCTTTTCATTGAGTCTTTATATTTGTCCCTTACTTTTAGATTTCCCACTGGAGTGGGGCAATGGCACCCCAGTCCAGTACTCTTGCCTGGAAAATCTCATGGATGGAGGAGCCTGGTGGGCTGCAGTCCATGGGGTCGCTAAGAGTCGGACACGATTCAGCGACTTCACTTTCACTTTAGATTTCCGACTGCTTTTATGAATAGCGATATTTTGTAATCCCTGCCATTAGAATAGTGTTACTAACTGATGTCAAAATGTCTAAAAGGAGAAATGATAGGAATATTTACTTTTACATTTGGACCACCAACTTCAACATATTTATGTGGATATATTCTCCCACTCTGACTTGCCTTTGGGATTTAGTAGCAGTATCTTTTGAGGAGCAAAAGTTTCTTTTTTAATTTTTATGAAGTCATATATTTTTACATTTATGATTGTGGTGGCATATTTTAAAAATATTTGTCAAAATGTAAAAGATAAACAATATTCTAGAAAATTATAAAAGGAGTTTACTCTAAAGGAAAAGAAATTGGCTGAGGAACAAAAGCTAGTGAAAGATTTTATCATATGTGGGAAGAGACTGCGTACACAGAGTAATTCTACACAGCACTGGAAAAAAAGACAATACTGAAAATAATATATGTAACTGTGTGTGTGAATGTTATGTATGTGTCTTATACCCATTTTGTAAGTAAGTAAATGCTAGTTGCTTACTTGGGTCTGACTCTTTGCAAACCTATGTACCGAAACCTGCCAGACTCCTCTGTCCGTGGGATTCTCCAGGCAAGAATACTGTAATGGGTTGTCATGCCTTCCTCCAGGGAATCTTTCCGACCCAGGGATTGAACCCACGTCTCTTATGTCTCCTGTATTGGTAGTCATGTTCTTTACTGTCAGCGCCAGCTGAGAAACCCTCAAATCTTATTTGACTACATATATAAGACCAAGAAAACAAAGGTAGTCCAGGTTTGATGCCTGATGCCAGATGCCTGGGTCTGGTGCACTGGGATGACCCAGAGGGATGGTATGGGGAGGGAAGAGGGGGGAAGGTTCAGGATGGGGAACACATGTATACCTGTGGCGGATTCATTTTGATGTATGGCAAAACCAATACAATACTGTAAAGTTAAGTAAAATAAAATTTAAAATAAAGAAAGAAAGAAAGAAAACAAAGGTAATGATTTGGATAGACAAAATTAATAAACCTATCATCAAATATATCTTATAGTATATAAGAAAAAAAAGCAGTTGTGGTAAAGACTATCATACTGATACACTTTGAAATTCTTTAATGATGCTAAAGTGTCAACTTTACACTTAATGTTATAAATTCTGAAATATTGCTTTATAATGATTCTCTGCTAGCATTAGAAATAAAATATTATTTATATATTAATTTCATTTACTACATGTAAATTATTTTATAGACTCATCTTGATTTTTAAGTAAACAATCATTACAGGTGCAAATAAACAATTTTACTTCAACATTTTTTAATATTATATCTTTATTTTATTAATATTTTTTCTTTTTGCATTAGACAGGAAACCCTATACAACATTGAATAAAAATTGTGCCAATAGATATTCTTCCATTTACCTCTACGTTAATTGGAAAGCATTCATTAATTCTTCACTGAATGCAATATTAACTAAAGTTTGGTCTGTCGCCCAATTATTAATCTACTTCCACCTAAGTAATCTTAAGTAATATCTGGATATATCAGATTGTTTCCAGGAGCTCAGCTGTGCCTCAAAACAAATTTCAGTATTAGATACAGGAATAGAAAAATCCACTATCCACTGAAGTAAAATCCAAAGTGCTTGGCATTCAATCAAAAATCACCAATCTTGCAAAGAAAGAGCAAAATTATACTCAAAGTAAGGGTGAAAGTAATGTATTAAAAAAACAAATAAGAATAGATATAAGCAGTAAACTTAATAATTAAGAATACTAAAAAGAGTTTATAATTACACATTGCTTAATCTCTGAATCATGTCTGACTCTTGTAACCCCGTGGGGTGTAGCCCACCAGGCTCCTCTATCCATGGGATTTTCCAGGCAACAATAATGAAGTCACTTGTCATTTTCTTCTCCATAAAACTACACTACACATGATGCAAAAGCCTAAAGGAAACATGGAACAGAGAGATGACTACAGTGAGGCAAGTGAAGTATTCAGAGTGAAAAATTTAAAAAGGCACCCATTTGGAGGCTCAAGCAAGAGCAGTGTCAGCACTTGAATGGGAGTTCCACTTTAAATTTTGCCTTCTTGATGCCTCATTCTGTGGGTATGTATTGACTCTGAGGTGTCTGAGATGGTCTCCTTAATTGTTATGCCTTTGCCATTAAATGTTTTACTTACAAGTGAAAACATTGTATGGTAGGCTTTTTATTATGCAGAAATAAAAATTATGACAGCAATTTTTGTGAGATCGGGTGGAGCTTTCTGTGTTACTTTTCTAAAATAAATTCCACAGTCAACAGTGTACATCTTCTTTCATGGTTTTCTCGAAAGATGTTTGGTATCTGTTAAGAAGATTGTGATAGAAAATGTTCTGGTGAATATGTTACTAGATTTTCTGACTTCCTTTTGTGCAGGAAGTCACAGAATAGAAGTAACATGACAAGTCAGAAAGTACAAAGACCATATTATTGAATTTCTCAGTCTCAAGGAGTAGAGAAGTTAGATATCATCAACTTCTCTAGGCCTTAGACTTGTAGTTACAGATGATAATCAAGAATGGAAGATGCAGTCTAACCACAATGACCACATAGAAGATCTAACAAAGTATGTGACACAGCACTCAATACTAGTGGAGATACTTGGGAAGGATAGGGTTAGGGACCTATTAGGGGCAAAACTACCGCACAATTGCACTTATCTCACATGCTAGTAAAGTAATGCTCAAAATTCTCCAAGACAGGCTTCAGCAATACATTAACCGTGAAGTTCCAGGTGTTTAAGCTGGTTTTAGAAAAGGCAGAGGGACCAGAGATCAAATTGCCAACATCTGCTGGATCATCAAAAATGCAAGAAAGTGCCAAAAAAACATCTATTTCTGCTTTATTGACTATGCCAAAGCCTTTGATTGTGTGGATCACAATAAATTGTGGAAAATTCTGACAGAGATGGGAATACCCGACCACCTGACCTGCCTCTTGAGAAACCTGTATGCAGGTCAGGAAGCAATAGTTAGAACCGGACATGGAACAACAGACTGGTTCCAGATAGGAAAAGGAGTCCTTCAAGCCCGTATATTGTCACCCTGCTTATTTAACTTATATGCAGAGTACATCATGAGAAATGCTGGGCTGGAAGAGGCACAAGCTGGAATCAAGATTGCTGGGAGAAATATCAATACCCTCAGATATGCAGATGACACCACCCTTAGGGCAGAAAGTGAAGAGGAACTAAAAAGACTATTGATGAAAGTGAAAGAAGAAAGTGCAAAAGTTGGCTTAAAGCTCAACATTCAGAAAATGAAGATCTGGCATCTGGTCCCATCACTTCATGGGAAATAGATGGGGAACAGTGAAAACAGTGACAGACTTTATATTTTGGGGCTCCAAAATCACTGCAGATGGTCATTTCAGCCATGAAGTTAAAAGATGCTTACCCCTGGGAAGGAAAATTATGACCAACATAGATAGCATATTCAAAAGACACTACTTTGGGAACAAAGGTCAGTCTAGTCAAGGCTATGGTTTTTCCAGTGGTCATATATGGATGTGAGAGTTGAACTGTGAAGAAGGCTGAGCGCCAAAGAATTGATGCTTTTGAACTGTGGTGTTGGAGAAGACTCTTGAGTGTCCCTTGGACTGCAAGG
This sequence comes from Tragelaphus eurycerus, assembly GCA_935064755.1. Classification (NCBI taxonomy): domain Eukaryota; kingdom Metazoa; phylum Chordata; class Mammalia; order Artiodactyla; family Bovidae; genus Tragelaphus; species Tragelaphus eurycerus. The sequence continues at coordinate 3,375,007 of CAKXYN010000041.1, forward strand.
AGATCCAACCAGTCCATTCTAAAGGAGATCAGTCCTGGGTGTTTTTGGAAAGAATGATGCTAAACCTGAAACTCCAGTACTTTGGCCACCTCATGTAAAGAGTTGGCTCATTGGAAAACACTGTGATGCTGGGAGGGATTGGGGGCAGGAGGAGAAGCGGACGACAAGAGGATGAGATGGCAGGATGGCATCACCAACTGGATGGACATGACTTTGAGTGAACTTCGGGAGTTGATGATGGACAGGGAGGCCTGGCGTGCTGCAATTCATGGGGTTGTAAAGAGTCAGACATGACTGAGAGACTGAACTGAACTGAAGCCACACTATGTCTCCAGATAATTAAATGAATTAGCTGTAATGAAAAGTGAAACAACACTGCAATGTGTAGACATGGATTATCTTCAAGAAACAGAGAAATGAAGTACCTGCGTAGAACACTATGAAAAAAAAAAAGTCACTAACACTCTCTTAAATGAGTAGTTTAAGGAGCATGTATGTAGAGCATTTAATAAAACACATTTATGTTTTAAAATAAACAGGAAAATAGTTATGAAATTTACAAAATTGAATATTTTATAAAAGGAGATAACCAAATGAATTTATCAGAGTACAGTGTTATCACTTACTGAAAAAAACAAACAAACAAACAAACCTGGTATTTCTTCAACTATAAACTTTATTAATGAAGATAGGAAATGGAATTGTTTCAAATATCTATTTATTGAGATTATTGAACTTTTTTGAACAGTAAGTCCCCTACATAACAACCATCAAATTGCAAACGTTCAAAAATGCAAGTGGTCATTTATATGTCTAATCATGTAAGCTAGTTCATGAGTCTGGCATACATTGTCATAGGTGTGCATCCTCTACAATTTGTTGTACTTTTGTTAAAAGCTGGAGCTATATCTGCAAGAAGATGACTTAATTGAACTCCTTGCTTTGCAATACAAGTTTATTAATGAATACCTGATGGGATTGGTGGCCCAGAGAGAGGCCAAAGAAAGACAAGAGGAAGAAGAAACTGAAGAACTGAAGAGATTTGTGATGCAGGAAATGGAAAGGAGATTTCTTTATTTGAGGAGAAACTTAGTTTTTGAGGTACAGGACCTGAATGTAGAACAGTATGTGAAGGTTACAGAATGCAATCCAGTGCTACCATGTCATCTATGATGAGAAAAAAAAAAAAGAGCTTCTACCAGAGATGGGAATAGCAGACCACCTGACCTTCCTCTTGAGAAATCTGTATGCAGGTCAGGAAGCAATGGTTCAAAATGGACATGGAAGAGATTGGTTCCAAATAGGAAAAGGAGAATGTCAAGGCTGTATATTGTCACCCTGCTTATTTAACTTTTAAGCAGAGTACGTCATAAGAAAGGCTGGGCTGGAAAAAGCATAAGCTGGAATCAAGATTGTCCATAGAAATATCAATAACCTCAGATATGCAGATGACAACATCCTTATGGCAGAAAGTGAAGAACTAAAGAGCCTTTTGATGAAAGTGAAAAAAGAGAGTGAAAAAGTTGGCTTAAAGCTCAACATTCAGAAAACTAAGATCATGGCATCCAGTCCCATCACTTCATGACAAACAGATGGGGAAACAGTGGCAGACTTTATTTTGCCAAAATCACTGGAGATGGAGACTGCAGCCAGGAAATTAAAAGACACTTACTTTTTGGAAGAACAGTTATGACCAACCTCGACAGCATCTTAAAAACCAGAAACATTATTTTGTCAACAAAGTTCCGTCTAGTCAAATCTATGGTTTTTCCAGTGGTCATGTATGGATGTGAGAGTTGGACAGTGAAGAAAGCTGACCACTGAAGAATTTATTCTTTTGGACTGTGGTGTTGGAGAAGACTCTTGAGAGTCTCTTGGACTGTAAGAAGATCCAACCAGTCCATCCTAAAGGATATTAGTCCTGGATGTTCATTGGAAGGACTGATGTTGACACTGAAACTCCAATATTTTGGTCACCTGATGGGAAGAGCTAAATTATTTGAAAAGACCCTGATGCTAGGAAAGATTGAGGGCAGGAGGAGAAGGGGACAACAGAGGATGAAATGGTTGGATAGCATCACTGACTCAATGGACATGAATTTAGGTAAACTCGGGAGTTGGCGATGGACAGGGAGGTCTGCCATGCTGCACTCCTTGGGGTTGCCAAGAGTCAGACATAACTGATCGACTGACCTGAACGGAATTGAACCCTAATATCACTGGATGATGTTTTCAAGAGGATACATAGAGTTGAATTCAGCAAGGATTCAATTTCTGACGATCCTTCAGCTCTACCATCTCCCACTTCCTCTGCCTACCTCAAAGAGTAATTGCCAGCTGTTTTTCAGTACTACTGTACTTCTTATGGAGGGATTATCCAGTAGCTCAGCTGTAAAGCATCTGCCTGAAATGCAGGAGATGTGGCAGGAAATGCAGTAAGAGATTCAGGTGTGATCCCTGTGTTGGAAAGATCCCCTTCAGAAGAAAATCAAAACATATTCTAATACACATTCTAGTATTCCTGCCTGGAAAATCCCGGACAGAGGGGCCTGGTAGACAACAACTCATGTGATAGCAAATAATTGGACATGACTTAGTGACTAAAAAAACAGCACATGGTACTGTTTTTAAGATTAAAACATTATTCTTTATTTTTTGTGTTTGTTTGTATCTATTATTTGTGTGAAAACTATCATAAACTTATTACAGTACAGTACCAAATAACTGATTGTGTTTGTTACATACCTAGGTTAACTTTGTTGGGCTTACAAATCGGGCTTATGACTATGGTCTGGGAATGGAACTTATTCGTATGTAGAAGATTTACTGTATTTTAAAGAGGAAAATAAAATTTGCATTTGTAACACTGTCTTCTTTGCTGTGATGGTCTATCTTTACCTCAGCTATCCCAATTAGTGTTTTTAGGGCTTCAAATATACAAAAATGTCATACTTTATGTGGATTAGGTCAATGGCATCTATTCAGAATTAATACCAAGCTAAAGTTTCATAATGCAACTTAATATGTTTATTGTGTGATATCCTTGTTTCAAGGCAGAAGCAAATGTATAGTACATTTTATATATTCTTATATACTGCATATAAATTATACACATATATATTTTAAGAAAAGCTTTAAAGTATTTTCTTTTAATTTTAGCAAGAACTCACAGATAGGAATTGTTTTCTTCCATATCAAGTATGATATTTCATAATTGAAAATATTGCTCTATTTGTTCACTTCCCTTTAGTAGTGTCAAATTTCCTTACTATGGAGTAATCATTTTTTCTAATGTGAACGTTTTAATAAATAAAGAGCAAATCCAATGATAATAGCATTCGTAATAAAAATCTCTATTTGGTGATCAGTATTTTAAGTTCTATACCTCATTATGAAAAAAGGCCTATGTTATAAGGGATTAAACTAATAAGGGACTTAACAGATGAGATAGTATTCTTCTTAAGATGTATTATAAAAATTTAAACTGAGAGCTTTTATTAAAAATTAATATTACTTTGAATATCATTTAAAACACTATTTTATTCAGATAATAGATTTGTGTCCTCAGTTTAGTCTTTATGTGTAATATTTAAAATAATACAATGAATTATTTAAATATAGTAAAGATAATGTGTACCTAGATTATGTTTATATTATGATTGCCCAATAACTACATAGTAATACCTCCTCACAAGTTTAAATCCTCATCCACAAAAAGGAAAATGTGAATTTGTTGTATAGTGTTTTATGGAGAATAAAGTTTGGAGGAATAAGATTATCAGTTCAGTCAGTTCAGTCCCTCAATCATGTCCGACTCTTTGCGACCCCATGAATCACAGCACGCCAGGCCTCCCTGTTCATCACCAACTCCCGGAGGTCACTCAGACTCACGTCCATTGAGTCAGAAATGCCATCCAGCCATCTCATCCTCTGTCGTCCCCTTCTCCTCCTGCCCCCAGTCCCTCCCAGCATCAGAGTCTTCTCCAATGAGTCAACTCTTCGCATGAGGTGGCCAAAATACTGGAGTTTCAGCTTTAGCATCATTCCTTCCAAAGAAATCCCAGAGCTGATCTCCTTCAGAATGGACTGGTTGGATCTCCTTGCAGTCCAAGGGACTCTCAAGAGTCTTCTCCAACACCACAGTTCAAAAGCATCAATTCTTCGGCGCTCAGCCTTCTTCACAGTCCAACTCTCACATCTATACATGACCACTGGAAAAACCATAGCCTTGACTAGAGGAAACTTTGTTGGCAAAGTAATGTCTCTTCTTTGGAATACGCTATCTAGATTGGTCATAACTTTCCTTCCAAGGAGTAAGCGTCTTTTAATTTCATGTCTGCAGTCACCATCTACAGTGGTTTTGGAGCCCCCAAAATAAAGTCTGACACTGTTTCCACTGTTTCCCCATCTATTTCCCATGAAGTGATGGGACCAGATGCCATGATCATTTTCTGAATGTTGAGCTTTAAGCCCACTTTTTCACTCTCCTCTTTCAATTTCATCAAGAGGCTTTTTAGTTCCTTTTCACTTTCTGCCATAAAGGTGGTGTCATCTGCATATCTGAGGTCTACTGAAGTCCACATTTCTAGAATGCTGATTAATCTGAGAATGTGAAGATATCTTAGTTTATGAAAGATATTCATTTAAAAATGTTTTCTTTCTCTATTTAAGGTATTATTACTGTCAGTATTAGAGATCATGGATCATCAAAACATAAAGTATTGTCAGTATGTAAAATTTAATACAAACGAGCCACAGTGCCATCATCCTAATATAAAATTGATGGCACTGTGGCTCATTTGTATTAAATTTTACATACTGACAATACTTTATGTTTTGATGGTCCATGATCTCTAATACTGACAGTAATAATACCTTAAATAGAGAAAGAAAACATTTTTAAATGAATATTCTTCATAAACTAAGATATCTTCACATTCTCAGATTAATCAGCATTCTAGAAATGTGGACTTCAGTAGACAAATTTGCTATTGAATCAAAACCATGGCAGAGGATCCACATGGAATTGATTAAGTTTATTTTCACAGTGAATGATCACATCCTGAAGATTTCACTGTACCCATTTATAGAGTCCTGATAAATCCTTCAATTCTTATCTGAAAATATGCTCTTAATAGATGACTACTGACAAAATCTAACTACCATTATATTGATTGAGTGCTCACAAAACATTGTAGAAGATTTGACTTGATTAGTGCACCCTAAGGATTAATTCGGGGAAGGCAACGGCACCCCACCCCAGTACTTTTGCCTGGAAAATCCCATGGACAGAGGATCCTGGTAGGCTCAAGTCCATGGGGTCGCTAAGAGTCGGACACGACTGAGTGACTTCACTTTAATTTTTCACTTTCATGCATTGGAGAAGGAAATGGCAACCCACTCCAGTGTTCTTGCCTGGAGAATCCCAGGGACGGGGGAGCCTGGTGAGCTTCCATCTATGGGGTCACACAGAGTCGGACACGACTGAAGCGACTTAGCAGCAGTAGCAGCAAGGATTAATTGACATTTCTTCCAGCAATCTTGATTCCAGCTTGTGCTTCTTCCAGCCCAGAATTTCTCATGTTGTACTCTGCATATAAGTTAAATAAGCAGGGTGAAAATATACAGGCTTAACAGACTCCTTTTCCTATTTGGAACCAGTCTGTTGTTCCATGTCCAGTTCTAACTGTTGCTGCCTGACCTGCATATAGGTTTCTCAATAGGCAGGTCAGGTGGTCTAGTATTCCCATCTTTTTCAGAATTGTCCAGTTTATTGAGATCCACACAGTCAAAGGCTTTGGCATAGTCAATGCACATGATACCACCCTTATGGCAGAAAGTGAAGAGGAACTAAAAAGCCTCTTCATGAAATTGAAAGAGGAGAGTGAAAAAGTTGGTTTAAAGCTCAACATTCAGAAAATGAAGATCATGGCATCTGATCCCATCACTCCACGGGAAACAGACGGGGAAACAGTGGAAACAGTGTCAAATTTTATTTTTTGGGGCTCCAAAATCACTGCAGATGGTGACTGTAGCCATGAAATTAAAAGATGCTTACTCCTTGGAAGGAAAGTTATAACCAACCTGGATAGCATATTGAAAAGCAGAGACATTACTTTGCCAACAAAGGTCCATCTAGTCAAGGCTATGGTTTCTCCAGTGGTCATGTATCGATGTAAGAGTTGGACTGTGAAGAAAGCTGAGTGCCAAAGAATTGATGCTTTTGAATTGTGGTGTTGGAGAAGACTCCTGAGAGTCCTTTGGACTGCAAAGAGATCCAACCGGTCCATTCTGAAGGAGATCAACCCTGGGTGTTCTTTGGAAAGAATGATGCTAAAGCTGAAACTCCAGTACTTTGGCCACCTCATGCGAAGAGTTGACTCATTGGAAAAGACTCTGATGCTGGGAGGGATTTGGGGACAGGAGGAGAAGGGGACAACAGAGGATGAGATGGCTTGATGGCATCACTGACTCAATGCACGTGAGTCTGAGTGAACTCCGGGAGTTGGTGATGGACAGAGAGTCCTGGCGTGCTGTGATTCATGGGGTCCCAAAGAGTTGGACACGACTGAGTGACTGAACTCAACTGAACTGAAGGATTAATTATTTTTAGAAGGGTATACTTTTTTGGAAAAAAAAAATAAGAAATTGAAAGTTTTGAACTGCTGCTCTTGTCAGGCAATGGTTCTTCTATATAATGCATTAATTTTCTATTTGCTGTGGCATTTCCCACAGATTTTATCCTATATAGGGCAGTCAGATGACATGTTGCATTTCCTTTTGCAAGAAAAGGCAATTCTCACTTAGATTTGGAGTTTAAAATTCCAAATATTCAATGCTGAGTGTTTAGAAATTCTATTTTGTACATAATATTCTCGTATAACCTTTTGTATTTCTGTGGTTTCCATTGTTATTTCTCCTCTCTCATTTGTTTATCATATGTTTCTTCTTTTCTTAGTGAGTCTAGATAAATGTTTGTCATTTTTAAAAAAATATTTTTTTAAGATCTTTTAAATTTTTTTTTTTTTTTGGGCAGACAATACCACTTTAGTGGCAGAAAACGAAGAACTAAAACAGTAATGGTAATAACAGCAAACACTTATAACCGGGCACTAGACCAGGTAGAACATCTTTGTATGTTATCTACTTAATTCTCACACCAATCCTATAAGCCAAGCATTCTTTTATTTTCACTTAAAATTAAAAAAAAAAAAAAAAAAAGTTTTGACTGCACCGGGTCTTCCATGCTGCATGAAGACTTTCTGTAGTTGCGGTGAGTGGGCTTCTCATTGCAGCACCATCTCTTGTGAGAGCATGGGCTCTAGACACACGGCTACAGTAGCTGCGGCATGTGGGCTCTATTTTTGTGTGTGTGTGTTGTTGTAAGTTTTTTTTTTTTTTTTTCTTTTTTTATTTTTTAAATTTTATTTTACCTAACTTTACAGTATTGTATTGGTTTTGCCATACATCAAAATGAATCTGCTACAGGTATACATGTGTTCCCCTTCCTGAACCCTCCTCCCTCCCCATTCCATCCCTCTGGGTCGTCCCAGTGCACCAGCCCCAGGCATCCAGTATCAGGTATCGAACCAGAAATGGACTGGTGACTCATTTCAAACATGATATTATACATATTTCAATGCCATTCTCCCAAATCATCCCACCCTCTCTCTCTCCCAGAGTCTAAAAGACTGTTCTATACATCAGTGTCTCCTCTGCTGTCTCATATACAGGGTTATTGACACCATCTTTCTAAATTCCATATATATGCGTTAGTATACTGTATTTGTGTTTTTCTTTCTGGCTTACTTCACTCTGTATAATAGGCTCCAGTTCCATCCACTTTATTAGAACTGATTCAAACGTATTATTTTTAATGGCTAAGTAATACTCCATTGTGTATATGTACCACAGCTTTTTTATCCATTCATCTGCTGATGGACATCTAGGTTGCTTCCAAGTCCTGGCTATTATAAACAGTGCTGCGATGAACATTGGAGTACACGTGTCTCTTTCAATTCTGGAAGAGTTTAAAGAACAAACTTGTAGTTCACTGATGTTTTCTATTGCTTTTAAGTCTCTTTTGCATTTATTTCTGCTCTGATCACTATTATTTCTTTTCTTCTATTGACTTTAGGCTCCATATATTCTTTCTCTAGTTCCTTTAAGTATGAAGTTAGGTTGTTTATTTCAGAATTTTCTTGATTCTTGAGGTAAGCCTGTATTGTTGTAAACTTCCCCTTAGTACCAACATTGTTGTATCACATAAATTTGGTTTGCTCTCTTCAGGTATTTTTTTTTTTTTTAATTTCTTCTTTGGTTTATTCCTTAGGCTCATAGTTATTCAGTAGAGTTTTGATTAATATTCACATATCTGCAATTTTTCCAACTTTTCCCCTGTAGTTGATTTCTAGTTTCATACCATTATATTCAGAAAAATGATTAATTTGATTTTAGTCTACTTAACATCACTGAGTTTCATTTTATTTTCTTTTTCTTTTTTTTTATTATTATTTTTTTTTATATCTCAAAAATGTAATTCTGAGCAGAAGCCAGGCACAAATGACAACATGTGATATCAGGCACAAGAGTACACATAACTTAAGTCAATGAATTGTATACTTTGAATGGGCGAACTTTTTGATACGTGAATTATAGCTCAACAAAGTTGTTTTTAAAATACAGATTTCTAGGGGATTCCCTGGCCATCCAGTGGTTAGGACTCTATCTTCACTGCCAGGGCCTGGTTTCTTGCTCTTTTTTTCAGGGCCTGGTTTTTTTTTTTTTTTTTTAATTTTTCTTAACTTTACAATATTGTATTACTTTTACTATACATCGAGATGGATCCGCCACCAGAATACACGTGTTCCCCATCCTGAACCCTCCTCCCTCCCCCTTCCCACACCATCCCTCAAGGTCATCCCAGTGCTCCAGTCCCAGGCATCTGTTATGGGGCATCGTACCTGGACTGACTCATTTCAGATATGATATTATACATATTTCAATGCCATTCTCCCCAATCGTCCCACCCTCTCCCAGTCCCAGAGTCCAAAAGTCTGTTCTATACATCAGTGTCTCTTTTGCTGTCTCATAAGCAGGGTGATTGTTACCATCTTTCTAAATTCCATATATATGCGTTAGTATACTGTATTTGTGTTTTTCTTTCTGGCTTACTTCACTCTGTATAATAGGCTCCAGTTCCATCCACCTCATTAGAACTGATTCAAATGTATTCTTTTTAATGGCTGAGTAATACTCCATCGTGTATATGTACCACAGCTTGCTTATCCATTCATCTGTGGATGGACATCTAGGTTGCTTCCACGTCCTGGCTATTGTAAACAGTGCTGCTATGAACATTGGGGTACACGTGCCTCTTTCAATTCTGGTTTTCTCAGTGTATATGCCCAGCAGTGGGATTGCTGGGTCATAAGGCAGTTCTATTCCCAGTTTTTTGAGGAATCTCCATACTGTTCTCCATAGTGGCTGTACTAGTTTGCATTCCCACCAACAGTGTAAGAGGGTTCCCTTCTCTCCGCACCCTCTCCAGCATTTATTGCTTGTGGATTTTTGGATCGCAGCCATTCTGACTGGCGTGTAATGGTATCTCATAGTGGTTTTGATTTGCATTTCTCTGATAATGAGTGATGTTGAGCATCTTTTCATGTGTTTGTTAGCCATCTGTATGTCTTCTTTGGAGAAATGTCTATTAAGTTCTTTGGCCCATTTTTTGATTGGGTCGTTTATTTTTCTGGAATTGAGCTGTAGAAGTTGCTTGTATATTTTTGAGATTAGTTGTTTGTCTGTTGCTTCATTTGCTATTATTTTCTCCCATTCTGAAGGCTGTCTTTTCAGCTTGCCTATAGTTTCCTTTGTTGTGCAGAAGCTTTTTAAGTTTGATTAGGTCCCATTTGTTCATTTTTGATTTTATTTCCGATATTCTGGGAGGTGGGTCATAGAGGATCCTGCTGTGATGTAAGTCAGAGAGTGTTTTGCCTATGTTTTCCTCTAGGAGTTTTATGGTTTCTGGTCTTATATTTAGCTCTTTAGTCCATTTTGAGTTTATTTTTGTGTATGGTGTTAGACAGTGTTCTAGTTTCATTCTTTTACAAGTGTTTGACCAGTTTTCCCAGCACCACTTGTTAAAAAGATTGTCTTTAATCCATTGTATATTATTGCCGCCTTTGTCAAAGATTAGGTGACCATATGTGTGTGGATTTATCTCTGGACTTTCTATTTTGTTCCATTGATCTATGTTTCTGTCTTTGTGCCAGTACCATACTGTCTTGATGACTGTAGCTTTATAGTAGAGCCTGAAGTCAGGCAGGTTGATTCCTCCAGTTCCGTTCTTCTTTCTCAAGATAGCTTTGGGTATTCGAGGTTTTTTGTATTTCCATACAAATTGAGAAATTATTTGTTCTAGCTCTGTGAAGAATACCGTTGGTAGCTTGATGGGGATTGCATTGAATCTATAAATTGCTTTGGGTAGTATACTCATTTTCACTATATTGATTCTACCAATCCACGAACATGGTATATTTCTCCATCTATTAGTGTCTTCTTTAATTTCTTTCAGCAGTGTTTTATAGTTTTCTAAATATAGGTCTTTAGATTCTTTAGGAAGATATATTCCTAAGTATTTTATTGTTTTCATTGCAATGGTGAATGGAATTGTTTCCTTAATTTCTCTTTCTATTTTCTCGTTATTAGTGTACAGGAATGCAAGGGATTTCTGTGTGTTAATTTTATATCCTGCAACTTTACTGTATTCATTGATTAGTTCTAGTAATTTTCTGGTGGAATCTTTAGGGTTTTCTACGTAGAGGATCATGTCATCTGCAAACAGTGAGAGTTTTACTTCTTCTTTTCCAATTTGGATTCCTTTTATTTCTTTTTCTGTTCTGATTGCTATGGCCAAAACTTCCAGAACAATGTTGAATAATAATGGTGAAAGTGGGCATCCTTGTCTTGTTCCTGACTTTAGAGGAAATGCTTTCAGTTTTTCACCATTGAGGATAATGTTTGCTGTGGGTTTGTCGTATATAGCTTTTATTATGTTGAGGTATGTTCCTTCTATTCCTGCTTTCTGGAGAGTTTTTATCATAAATGGATGTTGAACTTTGTCAAAGGCTTTCTCTGCATCTATTGAGATAATCATATGGTTTTTATTCTTCAGTTTGTTAATGTGGTGTATTACGTTGATTGATTTGCGGGTATTGAAGAATCCTTGCATTCCTGGGATAAAGCCCACTTGGTCATGGTGTATGATCTTTTTAATATGTTGTTGGATTCTGATTGCTAGAATTTTGTTAAGGATTTTTGCGTCTATGTTCATCAGTGATATTGGTCTGTAGTTTTCTTTTTTTGTGGGATCTTTGTCAGGTTTTGGAATTCGGGTGATGGTGGCCTCATAAAATGAGTTTGGAAGTTTGCCTTCCTCTGCAATTTTCTGGAACAGTTTGAGTAGGATAGGTGTTAGCTCTTCTCTAAATTTTTGGTAGAATTCAGCTGTGAAGCCGTCTGGGCCTGGGCTTTTGTTTGCTGGGAGATTTCTGATTACAGTTTCAATTTCCGTGCTTGTGATGGGTCTGTTAAGATTTTCTATTTCTTCCTGATCCAGTTTTGGAAAGTTGTACTTTTCTAAGAATTTGTCCATTTCTTCCATATTGTCCATTTTATTGCCATATAGTTGCTGATAGTAGTCTCTTATGATCCTTTGTATTTCTGTGCTGTCTGTTGTGATCTCTCCATTTTCTTTTCTAATTTTATTGATTTGATTTTTCTCCTTTGTTTCTTGATGAGTCTGGCTAGTGGTTTGTCAATTTTATTTACCCTTTCAAAGAACCAGCTTTTGGCTTTGTTAATTTTTGCTATGGTCTCTTTTGTTTCTTTTGCATTTATTTCTGCCCTAATTTTTAAGATTTCTTTCCTTCTACTAATCTTGGGGTGCTTCATTTCTTCCTTTTCCAGTTGCTTTAGGTGTAGAGTTAGGTTATTTATTTGGCTTTTTTCTTGTTTCTTAAGGTATGCCTGAATTGCTATGAACTTTCCCCTTAGGACTGCTTTTACAGTGTCCCCAGGTTTTGGGTTGTTGTGTTTTCATTTTAATTCTTTTCTATGCAGAATTTGATTTCTTTTTTGATTTCTTCTGTGATTTGTTGGTTATTCAGGAGTGTGTTGTTCAGCCTCCATATGTTGAAATTTTTAATAGTTTTTCTCCTGTTATTGAGATTTACTCTTACTGCATTGTGGTCAGAAAAACTGGTTGGAATGATTTCAATTTTTCTGAACTTACCAAGGCTAGATTTATGGCCCAGGATGTGGTCTATCCTGGAGAAGGTTCCGTGTGCACTTGAGAAAAAGGTGAAATTCATTGTTTTGGGATGAAATGTCCTATAGATATCAATTAGTTCTAACTGGTCTATTGTATCATTTAAAGTTTGTGTTTCCTTGTTAATTTTCTGTTTAGTTGATCTATCCATTGGTGTAAGTGGGGTATTAAAGTCTCCCACTATTATTGTGTTATTGTTTATTTCTCCTTTCATACTTGTTAGTATTTGTCTTACATATTGCGGTGCTCCTATGTTGGGTCAGATCAGATCAGATCAGATCAGTCGCTCAGTCGTGTCCGACTCTTTGCGACCCCATGAACCGCAGCACGCCAGGCCTCCCTGTCCATCACCAGCTCCCGAAGGTCAATCAGACTCGCATCCATCGAGTCAGTGATGCCATCCAGCCATCTCATCCTCTGTCGTCCCCTTCTCCTCCTGCCCTCAATCCCTCCCAGCATCAGAGTCTTCTCCAATGAGTCAACTCTTCGCATGAGGTGGCCAAAATATTGGAGTTTCAGCTTTAGCATCATTCCTTCTAAAGAAATTCCAGGATTGATCTCCTTCAGAATGGACTGGTTGGATCTTCTTGCAGTCCAAGGGACTCTCAAGAGTCTTCTCCAACACCACAGTTCAAAAGCATCAATTCTTCGGCGCTCAGCCTTCTTCACAGTCCAACTCTCACATCCATACATGACCACAGGAAAGACCATAGCCTTGACTAGGCGAACCTTTGTTGGTAAAGTAATGTCTCTGCTTTTGAATATGCTATCTAGGTTGGTCATAACTTTCCTTCCAAGGAGCAAGCGTCTTTTAATTTCATGGCTGCAGTCACCATCTGCAGTGATTTTGGAGCCCAGAAAAACAAAGTCTGACACTGTTTCCACTGTTTCCCCATCTATTTCCCATGCAGTGATGGGACCAGATGTCATGATCTTTGTTTTCTGAATGTTGAGCTTTAAGCCAACCTTTTCACTCTCCACTTTCACTTTCATCAAGAGGCTTTTTAGCCCCTCCTCACTTTCTGCCATAAGAGTGGTGTCATCTGCATATCTGAGGTTATTGATATTTCTCCCGGCAATCTTGATTCCAACTTCTGTTTCTTCCAGTCCAGCATTTCTCATGATGTACTCTGCATATAAGTTAAATAAACATGGTGACAATATGCAGCCTTGACGTACTCCTTTTCCTATTTGGAACCAGTCTGTTGTTCCATGACCAGTTCTAACTGTTCCTACCTGACCTGCATACAGATTTCTTAAGAGGCAGATCAGGTGGTCTGGTATTCCCATCTCTTTCAGAATTTTCCATAGTTTATTGTGATCCACACAGTCAAAAGCTTTGGCATAGTCAATAAAGCAGAAATAGATGTTTTTCTGGAACTCTCTTGCTTTTTCCATGATCCAGCGGATGTTGGCAATTTGATCTCTGGTTCCTCTGCCTTTTCTAAAACCAGCTTGAACATCAGGAAGTTCACGGTTCACGTATTGCTGAAGCCTGTCTTGGAGAATTTTGAGCATTACTTTACTAGCGTGTGACATGAGTGCAATTGTGCGGTAGTTTGAGCACTCCTTGGCATTGCCTTTCTTTGGGATTGGGATGAAAACTGACCTTTTCCAATCTTGTGGCCACTGCTGAGTTTTCCAAATTTGCTGGCATATTGAGTGTAGCACTTTCACAGCATCATCATTCAGGACTTGGAATAGCTCCACTGGAATTCCATCACCTCCACTAGCTTTGTTCGTAGTGATGCTTTCTAAGGCCCATTTGACTTCACAATCCAGGATGTCTGGCTCTAGGTCAGTGATCACACCATCATGATTATCTAGGTCTTGAACCTCTTTTTTGTACAGTTCTTCTGTGTATTCTTGCCACCTCTTCTTAATATCTTCTGCTTCTGTTAGGTCCACACCATCTCTGTCCTTTATCGTGCCCATCTTTGCATGAAATGTTCCTTTGGTATCTCTGATTTTCTTGAAGAGATCCCTAGTCTTTCCCATTCTGTTGTTTTCCTCTATTTCTTTGCATTGATCACTGAAGAAGGCTTTCTTATCTCTTCTTGCTATTCTTTGGAACTCTGCATTTAGATGTTTATATCTTTCCTTTTCTCCTTTGCTTTTCGCTTCTCTTCTTTTCACAGCTATTTGTAAGGCCTCCCCAGACAGCCATTTTGCTTTTTTGCATTTCTTTTCCATGGGGATGGTCTTGATCCCTGTCTCCTGTACAATGTCACGAACCTCATTCCATAGTTCATCAGGCACTCTATCTATCAGATCTAGGCCCTTAAATCTATTTCTCACTTCCACTGTATAATCATAAGGGATTTGATTTAGGTCATACCTGAATGGTCTAGTAGTTTTCTCTACTTTCTTCAATTTCAGTCTGAATTTGGCAATAAGGAATTCATGGTCCGAGCCACAGTCAGCTCCTGGTCTTGTTTTTGCTGATTGTATAGAGCTTCTCCATCTTTGGCTGCAAAGAATATAATCGATCTGATTTCGGTGTTGACCATCTGGTGATGTCCATGTATAGAGTCTTCTCTTGTGTTGTTGGAAGAGGGCATTTGCTATGACCAGTGCATTTTCTTGGCAAAACTCTATTAGTCTTTGCCCTGCTTCATTCCGTATTCCAAGGCCAAATTTGCCTGTTACTCCAGGTGTTTCTTGACTTCCTACTTTTGCATTCCAGTCCCCTATAATGAAAAGGACATCTTTTTTGGGTGTTAGTTCTATAAGGTCTTGTAGGTCTTCATAGAACCTTTCAACTTCAGCTTCTTCGGCGTTACTGGTTGGGGCATAGATTTGGATTACTGTGACATTGAATGGTTTGCCTTGGAAACGAACAGAAATCATTCTGTCATTTTTGAGATTGCATCCAAGTACTGCATTTCAGACTCTTTTGTTGACCATGATGGCCACTCCATTTCTTCTGAGGGGTTCCTGCCCACAGTAGTAGATATAATGGTCATCCGAGTTAAATTCACCCATTCCAGTCCATTTTAGTTAGCTAATTCCTAGAATGTCAACATTCACTCTTGCCATCTCTTGTTTGACCACTTCCAATTTGCCTTGATTCATGGACCTGACATTCCAGGTTCCTATGCAATATTGCTCTTTACAGCATCGGACTTTGCTTCTATCACCAGACACATCCACAGCTGGGTATTCTTTTTGTTTTGGCTCCATCCTTTCATTATTTCTGGAGTTATTTCTCCACTGATCTCCAGTAGCATATTGGGCCCTTACTGACCTGGGAAGTTTCTCTTTCAGTATCCTATCATTTTGTCTTTTCATACTGTTCATGGGGTTCTCAAGGCAAGAATACTGAAGTGGTTTGCCATTCCCTTCTCCAGCGGACCACACCCTGTCATATCTCTCCACCAGGACCCGCCCATCCCAGGTTGCCCCTCGGGCATGGCTTAATCTCATTGAGTTAGACAGGGGTGTGGTCCTTGTGTGATTAGATTGACTAGTTAGCTGTGAGAATGGTTTTAGTGTATTTGCCCTCTGATGCCCTCTTTCAAGACCAACTGTCTTACTTGGGTTTCTCTTACCTTGGGCGTGGGGTATCTCATCCCGGCTGCTTCTGGCTGCTCCCGGCCAGCGAAGCACAGCCATCGCACCTTACCTTGGACGAGGGGTCTCTTCTCACCGCCGCCCTTCCTGACCTCGGTTGTGGGGTAGCTCTTCTCGGCAGTGCTTAGTGCGCTGGCCCTCACCGCCGTCCTTCCTCGGTTGTGGGGTAGCTCCTCTCGGCCGCGCTCTTAGTGCGCGACGCAGCCGGCGGGGCGCTCTTAGTGCGCGACGCAGCCGGCGGGGCGCTCTTAGTGCGCGACGCAGCCGGCGGGGCGCTCTTAAATGGCGCGCCGGTCGCGGGCAGGCGAGGTCGCTCTTAAATGGCGCGCCGGTCGGGGGCAGGCGAGGTCGCTCTTAAATGGCGCGCCGGTCGCGGGCAGGCGAGGTCGCTCTTAAATGGCGTGCCCCCATATGTTGGGTGCATATATGTTTATAATTGTTATATCTTCTTCTTGGATTGATCCTTTGATCATTATGTAGTGACCTTCTTTGTCTCTTTTCACAGCTTTTGTTTTAAAGTCTATTTTATCTGATATGAGTATTGCTACTCCTGCTTTCTTTTGGTCCCTATTTGCATGGAAAATCTTTTTCCAGCCCTTCACTTTCAGTCTGTATGTGTCCCCTGTTTTGAGGTGGGTCTCTTGTAGACAACATATGTATGGGTCTTGTTTTTGTATCCATTCAGCCAGGCTCTGCCTTTTGGTTGGGGCATTCAACCCATTTACATTTAAGGTAATTATGGATAAATATGATCCCGTTGTCATTTACTTTGTTGTTTTGGGTTTGAATTTATATATCCTTTTTGTGTTTCCTGTCTAGAGAAGGTCCTTTAGTATTTGTTGGAGAGCTGGTTTGGTGGTGCTGAATTCTCTCAGCTTCTGCTTGTCTGTAAAGGTTTTGATTTCTCCTTCATATTTGAATGAGATCCTTGCTGGGTACAATAATCTGGGCTGTAGGTTCTTTTCTTTCATCACTTTAAGTATGTCTTGCCATTCCCTCCTGGCTTGAAGAGTTTCTATTGAAAGATCAGCTGTTAGCCTTATGGGAATTCCCTTGTGTGTTATTTGTTGTTTTTCCCTTGCTGCTTTTAATATTTGTTCTTTGTGTTTGATCTTTGTTAATTTGATTAATATGTGTCTTGGGGTGTTTCACCTTGGGTTTATCCTATATGGGACTCTCTGGGTTTCTTGGACTTGAGTGATTATTTCCTTCCCCATTTTAGGGAAGTTTTCAACTATTATCTCCTCTAGTATCTTCTCATGGTCTTTCTTTTTGTCTTCTTCTTCTGGAACTCCTATGATTCGAATATTGTAACGTTTAAGATTGTCCTGGAGGTCTCTGAGATTGTCCTCATTCCTTTTAATTCGTTTTTCTTTTTTCTCCTCTGATTCATTTAATTCTGCCATTCTATCTTCTAATTCACTAATTCTATCTTCTGCCTCTGTAATTCTACTATTTGTTGCCTCCAGAGTGTTTTGGATCTCATTTATTGTATTATTCATTATATATTGACTCTTTTTTATTCCTTCTAGGTCCTTGTTAAATCTTTCTTGCATCTTCTCGATGCTTTTCTCCAGGCTATTTATCCATGATTCCATTTTGCTTTCCAGGCTTTGGATTAATTTCACTATCATTATTCGGAATTCTTTATCAGGTAGGTTTGCTATTTCTTCCTCTTTTGTTTGGTTTGGTGGGGATTTATCCTGTTCCTTTACCTGCTGGGAATTCTTCTGTCTCTTCATCTTGTTTAAAATGCTGAGTTTGGGGAGTCCTTACTGTATTCTGGCAGTCTGTGGAGTTCTCTTTATTGTGGCTTATCTGCCCTATATGTGGGTTTGTACCGGTGGCAAGTCGAGGTTTCTTGTTTATGGAAGCTTGTATCGATGTTCTGGTGGGTGGGGTTGGATTTCTTTTCTCTGGGGTGCGGTGGAGTGTCTAGTGGTGAGTTATGAGATGTCTATGGTTTTGAGGTCGCTTTGTGTAGCCTGTGACTTGGAGCTCAGGGCTGTGTTCTTGTTTTTCTAGAGGTTTTTCTTGGTATGTCTTGCCGTGGAACTTGCTGGTCTTTGTGTGATGCTTGGTTTCAGTGTAGGTATGGAGGCATTTGATGAGCTCCTGTCAATTAATGTTTCGTGGGATCAGGGTTTGGACTTACGCCTCCTGCTTCCTGTTATCTGTCTTATTTTTGCAGTAGTCTCAAAAAGTTCGTCTTCTATATTGCATTCCACAACTAGACTGCTCAGAGATGTTCACGGAGTTATACGGAGAAGGAGAAAGGGAGGAGGGAGATAGAGTTGGTCAGGAGGATAAAAGGAGGGAGTGTCAGGGAGAGAGACAGCTCCAGTCAGTAAGCAGTAAAGAAAAGAACAAAGGAGAGAAAAAAAGCCAAGGACAAAAAGAGAAAAGAGAAACACACACACACACACACACACACACACACACACACAAACCAAAACAGGGTCGCAAATTTATATCTAACAGTGGAGATTAAAGAAGTACTAGAGGATAAAAACATAAAAATAAAAGAAACAAAAACAAGAAAAAAAAAACAACACACAAAAAAAGAAACAGGGTTGCAAAAGTTATATCTAACAGTGGAGATTAAAGAAGTACTAGAGGATAAAAACATAAAAATAAAAGAAACAAAAACAAGAAAAAAAAAACACACACACACAAAAAAACCAAAACAGGGTGCAAAAGTTATATCTAACAGTGGAGATTAAAGAAGTACTAGAGGATAAAAACATAAAAATAAAAGAAACAAAAACAAGAAAAAAAAAACACACACACACACACACACAAAAACCAAAACAGGGTCGCAAAAGTTATATCTAACAGTGGAGATTAAAGAAGTACTAGAGGATAAAAACATAAAAATAAAAGAAACAAAAACAAGAAGAAAAACAAGAAAAAAATTAAAAGAAAGGAAAAAAATTTTTTTCCTTTCTTTTTCCTCTTCCTTTCAATAAAAAAATAATAAAATTTTTAAAAAACATATATTAAAAAAAGAAAAAAAAAAGGAAATAATGTTGGTAAAAATAGTAACAATATGTATAAGAGTTTCTCTTTTATTGCTGTGGGTTCAGTTCATTTTCCGCTAGTTCCTTGTTCCGGCTTAAGTTTCTCAAGATCTATAGGCCCCTTTCTCTGTAGTTGGTCTGTATAGTCCTTTGTTCTGTGCGCGGGCCCCGCAGTGTCTTGGGCCTGGGCCGGCCTCTTCTGTGGACGGTGCCGCAGTCTGGTCTGCCAGCCCGACCCACTCCCGGCGGGAATGGCCCACGCGGCCACAGCTGGCGGGGGAGCAGCGGCAAGGGGATGGTTCGCACGGGAACGGGAACGGTCGGCGGTGAGGGTCGACCCGCGCGGGAGCCCCCGGCGCAGGGGGCGGGCGCGCGCTATAGTCCCTTGCTCTGTGCGCGGGCCCCGCAGTGTCTTGGGCCAGGGCCGGTCCCTCCTGTGGTCAGCACCGCAGTCCGGTCTGCCGGACCAGACCACTCCCGGCAGAAACGGCCCGCGCGGCAACGGCTGGCGGGGGAGCGGCAGTGAGGGGATGGAGTGGTTCGCACGGGAACGGTCGGCGGTGGGGGTCGACCCGCTCGGGAGCCCCTGGCGCAAGGGGCGGGTGCGCGCCCGCGCGGGAGCGGCTGGCGGCAGGGGGGAGGGGAGCGCTCCTCGGGGGGTGCTTCCCACGGGGGAGCAGCCGGCGGCGTGGGAGCAGCCCGCAGCTTCTCCCCGCCCAGCCCCGGCTTGCTACTGGCGGAAGCGGGTGTTTGCGATGATGCCTTCCCCGCCGCGGAAGCTACTGCAGGGCTCGTAGTCTGTGGGTCTTAATTGTTCAATTGCTTTCCTCCCTGTTATGATATTCTTCGTGCTTTCTAGGTTGGCACAGACTCTACAGGGAGAGTTTCCCGGTGTTTGGAAACTTTTCTTTCCCTTTCCAGGCTCCCTTCCCCGGACAGAGGTCCGCCCCTCCCTCTTTGTCCCTCTCTGGCTTCTATATTCTTTCCTACCTCCTTTAGAGGGGAGTGAGTTGCTTTTCTCAGTGTCCGATGTTCTCTGCTGGCATTCCGAAGCTGTTTGAGGAATTTACTCGGCGTTTAGATGTCCCCTTGATGAATTTGTGGAGGAGAAAGTGTATTCCCCGTCCTAATCCTCCGCCATCTTAACCGGAACCCCCTCATTTTATTTTCTACCATATGGTTTATCTTTGAGAAAAATCCATGTACATGCAAGAATATTCATTCTGCTCTATTTGGTGGAATTTGTGTGCAGAGCTATCAAATCCATCTGATTTCTGATCTAATGTTTTATTTAAAACTGCTGCTGTGTTGTTGAACTTCTGCCTGGGATTATTCATTGGTGTAAGTGCAGTATTAGATTCCCTTACTGTTATTGTGTTGTGTCAGTTTCTCCGTTTAAGTCTATTACTATTTTCTTTCCACATTTTGATTCCGCTATCATATGTGCAAGATAATAATAACTATGTATTCTTTTCTATGTCTTGCACCTTGATCATTAAGAGATATACAGTTTTGTTTCTTTTAGATTTATTTGGCTGGAAATATATTTTGTCTGATGTAAGTATGGCTATACCCACTTTCTCTGCTTCTGATCTGCAAGTATTAACATATTTGAGGACAACATATACATATGTCTTATGTTTTTAATCCACTAAGTCATCTTGTGTCTGCTAAAGTCAATCTGCTTACATTTAGGGTGATTATTGATAGATGGGGACCTACACATTCATTTTATCTTTTATTTCCTGGTTGCTCAATATCTCCATTGCTTATTATTCTTTGTGTTCTTGTTTGCTATATTTGGTTTTGTAGAGTTCTATGATTTTTGTCAGCTTTCTCTTTTTATTTTTATCTTTTATAGTTAGAATGAGGTTTCAAAGATAAAGTAGTCATTTTTCTTCTAATATCATCTCCTTCATTTGGCTATAGGTGTTTCATACTTTTCTTCTTTTTCTCCTATTGTGTTTCTGTTCTCTCAAATTACTCCTCATATTGCATTTGTTACCAAAATGACATAGCTATAGCTACTTTGAGCATTCTTTGGCATTGTCTTTTTTTGTGAAAAGACTGGAATGAAAACTGATCTTTTCCAGTCCTGTGGCCACTGCTGAGTTTTCCAAATTTTCTGGCATACTGAGTGCAGCACTTTCACAGCATCCTCTTTCAGGATTTGGAATAGCTCAACTGGAATTCCATCACCTCCTCTAGCTTTGTTTGTAGTGATTCTTTCTAAGGCCCACTTGACTTCACATTCAAGGATGTCTGGCTCTAGGTGAGTGATCACACCATTGTGATTATCTGGGTCATGAAGATCTTTTTTGTACAGTTCTTCTGTGTATTCTTGCCACTTCTTCTTAATATCCTCTGCTTATGTTAGGTCCATAACATTTCTGTCCTTTATTGAGCCCATCTTTGCATGAAATGCATTTCCCTTGGTATCTCTAATTTTCTTGGAGTGATCTCTAGTGTTTCCCATTCTGTTGTTTTCCTCTATTTTTTTGCATTGATCGCTGAGGAAGGCTTTCTTATTTCTTCTTGCTATTCTTTGGAACTCTGCATTCAAATGGGTATACCTTTCCTTTCCTCTTTTGCTTTTCTCTTCTCCTCTTTTCACAGCTATTTGCAAGGCCTCCTCATAGAGAGATTTTGCTTTTTTGCATTTCTTTTTCTTGGGGATGATCTTCATCCCTGTCTCCTGAACAATGTCATGAACCTTCATCCATAGTTCATCAGGCAATCTGTCTATTAGATCTAGTCCATTAAACCTATTTTTCACCTCCACTGTATAATTATAAGGGATTTTATTTAGGTCATACCTGAATGGTCTAGTGGCTTTCCCACGTTCTTCAATTTCAGTCTGAATTTGGCAATAAGGAGTTCATGATCTGAGCCACAGTCAGCTCCTGGTCTTGTTTTTGCTGACTATATAGAGCTTCTCCATCTTTGGTAGCAAAGAATATAATCAATCTGATTTTGATGTTGACCATCTGGTGATGTCCATGTGTAGAGTCTTTTCTTGTCTTGTTTAGCAATGCCAAAGAATGCTCAAACTTCTGCATAATTGCGCTCATCTCACATGCTAGTAAAGTAATGCTCAAAATTCTCCAAGACAGGCTTCAGCAATATGTGAACCATGAACGTCCAGATGTTCAAGCTGGTCTTAGAAAAGGCAGAAGAACCAGAGATCAAATTGCCAACATTCACTGGATCATCAAAAAAGCAAGAGAGTGCCAAAATAAAATAAAATAAAATAAACCACATCTATTTCTGCTTTATTGACTATGCCAAAGCCTTTGACTGTGTGGATCACAATTTTCCACTGTGTAGAAAATTCTGAAAGTGATAGGCATACCAGAACACCTGACTTGCCTCTTGAAAAACCTGCATGCAGGTCAGGAAGCAATAGTTCGAACTGGACATGGGACAACAGACTGGTGCCAAATAGGAAAAGGAGTACATCAAGGCTGCATATTTTCACCCTGCTTATTTAACTTATATGCAGAGTACATCATGAGAAACACTGGGTTGAATGAAGCACAAGCTGGAATCAAGACGGCCAGGAGAAATATCAATAACCTCAGATATGCAGATGACACAACCCTTCTGGCAGAAAGTGAAGACAAACTAAAAAGCCTCTTGATGAAAGGGAAAGAGGACAGTGAAACAATTGGCTTAAAGCTCAACATTCAGAAAACTAAGATCATGGCATCCGGTCCCATCACATCATGGGAAATAGATGGGGAAAAAATGGAAACAGTGGCTGATTTATTTGGGGGCCCTAAAATCACTGCAGATGGTGATTACAGCCATGAAATTAAAAGATTCTTACTCCTTAGAAGGAAAGTTATGACCAACCTAGACAGCATATTATTAAGCAGGGACATTACTATGTCAACAAATGTCCATCTAGTCAAGGCTGTGGTTTTTCCAGTAGTCAAGTGTGGATGTGAGAGTTGGACTATAAGGAAAGCTGAGCACCGAAGAATTGATGCTTTTGAACTGTGGTGTTGGAGAAGACTCTTGAGAATCTTTTGGATTGCAAGGATAGCCAACCAGTCCATCCTAAAGGAAGTCAGTCCTGGGTGTTCATTGGAAGGACTGATGTTGAAGCTGAAACTCCAATACTTTGGCCACCTGATGGGAAGAGCTGACTCGTTTGAAAAGACCCTGATGTTGTGAAAGATTGAAGGTAGGAGGAGAAAGGGTCAACAGAGGATGAGATGGTTAGATGGCATCACTGACTCAATGGACATGAGTTTGAGTAAACTCGGGAGTCGGTGATGGACAGGGAGGCCTGGCGTGCTGCGATTCATGGGGTCTCAAAGAGTCAGACATGACTGAGTGACTGAACTGAACTGAACTGATAGTTACTTTTCTGCTATCTTCTGTTAAACTTTAATAAAGTATTTAAAAACTTATGCTTATGAAATATTGAATTTTTCTAATTTTGCCTCAAAACATTATTTATTTTTATCAGAAAACATAATATTTGTTTATTTTTCCAGGTTTATTGTTATATAATTGACATACAGCACTGTATGAATTGAAGGGGAAATACAGCATAATATTTGACTAACATTTTTTATTTTCATTTCAGATGGAGGTATTCCTTTCCATATTTCTTATTAGGCAGGTCTAGTGTTGATGACATTTTACAGGAGACTGGGATCAAGACCATTCCCATGGAAAAGAAATGCAAAAAAGTAAAATGGCTGTCTGAGGAGTCCTTACAAATTGCTGTGAAAAGAAGAGAAGCCAAAAGCAAAGGAGAAAAGGAAAGATGTACTCATTTGAATGGAGAGTTCCAAAGAATAGGAAGGAAAGACAAGAAAGTTTTCCTCAGGAATCAGTGCAAAGAAATAGAGGAAAATAATAGAATGTGACAGATGAGATCTTTTTGATCTTTCAATCGACTGAGCCACTGAACTGAACTGAACGGAAGTGTTGATTGGTCTTTTAGTTTTGGTTTGCCTGGTAAAGTATTTATTTGTCCTTCATACTTAAAAGAAAACTTTGCTAGATAGAGTACTCTTTACTGACAGGTTCTATCTTTCAGCATGTAAGAATGTAATTTCACTATCTTGGCCTGTAGAGTTTCTGCTGAGATTTCAACCCATAGCATAACCTCTCTATAGGTTAATGTCCTTTTTCCTCTCAGTTCAGTCACTCAGTCATGTCCAATTCTGCGATACCATGGACTGTAGCATGCCAGGCCTCACTGTCCATCACCAACTCTCAGAGCTTGCTCTAACTCATGTCCATTGCATCAGTGATGCCTTCCAACCATCTCATCCTCTGTCATCCCCTTCTCCTGCCTTCAATTTTTCCCAGCATCACGGTCACTTCCAATGAATCAGTTTTTCTCATCAGGTAGCCAAGAACTGGTGTTACAGCATCACTCCCTGTAATGAGTATCTAGGACTGATTTCCTTTGGGATTGAATGGTTTGATCTTCTTGCAGTCCAAGGGGCTCTCAAAAGTCTTCTCCAACACCACAGTACAAAAGCATAAATTCTTCAGCACTCAGCACTTTTTATGGTCCAGCTGTCACATCCATACATGACTACTGAAAAAACAATAGCTTTCACTATACAGACCTTTGCTGGCAAATAATCTCTGCTTTAATATCCTCTCGAGGTTGGTTGTACCCTGATAGCTCAATTGCTAAAGAATCTGCCTGCAGTGCAGGAAACCCTGGTTCCATTCCTGGTAAGGAAGATTCACTGGAGAAGAGATAGACTACCAACTCCAGTATTCTTGGGCTTCCCTTGTGACTCTGCTGGTAAATAATCTGCCTGCAATGAGGAAAACCTTGATTCAGTCCCTGGGTTGGGAAGATCCGCTGGAGAATAGAATGGCTATCCACTTCAGTGTTCTGGCCTAGAGAATTACATGATTGTATAGTCCATGGGGTCACAAAGAGTCGGATATGACTGAGCGACTTTCACTTGCACTAGGTTGGTCATAAGTTTTCTTCAAAGGAGCAAATGTCCTTAAGTTTATGGCTTCAGTCACCATCTGCAGTGATTTTGGAGCCCAAGAAAATAGTCTGTCACTGTTTCCATTGTTTCCTCATCTATTTGCCATGAAGTAATGGGACCGTATGTCATGATCTTATTTTTTTGAACGTTGAGATTTTTCTCTCCTTAAAAGTCTTGCTTTGTCATTGACTTAATATGTCTTAGCATTTTAAGGTGTCACAGAGAAGATCATTTTACATTGAGATATTTAAATGTTCTCAAATTCAGGAACTTGCATATCAAATTTTGTCTGCAGATTTGTGATGTTCTCAGTTTTTCATCTTTCTTTCTTTTTTTAATAAACTCTCTGCTCTCTTCTCCCTCTCCTCTTCTTCTACAATACACATTATCTTAATGGTACCCTTCCTAAAAGGGTTTAATAAGTCTCATACGATTTCCTTATTTTTTATATCTCATTCCTCTCTCCTCTTCTATCTCATCTTTACTAGATTTTTGTCCTTCAGCTCTCTAATTCACTCTTCCATATGTCCTATTATGTTTCCAGTGTTTTCTAATGTGTTATTTGTCTTGTTAACTTCAAGAATTTGTTGTGAATTTGTTGTTCACCTCCAGAATTGTTTACTTTATTTTTGAAGATTTAATCTCTCTGGTAAAGAATTTAATTCTGTTCATGAATTTTGTTTTTGAGATCATTGAATTGCCTTTCTCGGTTTTCTTAGAGCTCACTGAGTTTCTTCCAGAGACTTATTGTGAATTATCTATCAGTTAGATTGTAATATTCCATGATTTTAAATTTAGTTTTGGAGCTGTCATTTTCTTTTTTTGTGGTACCATGTTACTGTGATTCTTCATGATGGTTGATGAGTTGCTCTGCTGGCATGTTTATAGTGAACATACATCTTTTGATTCTAAAGATTCAACATATTAGCAATTAGAGGGCATTCTTTATCTTTCCTGCAGATGGTGAGATAGCACAAATATTTAGTTTCTAGCATAAGCGACCTCTGGCTTAATATTTGAGAGTCCTTACATTCCACCCTTCTCTGCATGTCATAGGTGCTACGTCATGCCCTAGTTATCACTGTTTGTGCCTCAGGAGTCATTGGTGTCTTGCTGCTGCCACCATCCGAGGCACTAGGATTGTGGGGTTTTCCCTTCAGTCCATGATCCCCTGAGTTATAAGATCCAGTTCTTGGGGGGAGGGGGGGAATGAAGAGAGTAAAGAAAAACCATGGTCTCCAGGTAGTTTCTGCTGTTTCTAGTGCTGTATGGTTTGCAGGCTTTGCTGACAGGGTGAAGGGATGGGAAACTGGAATGTGGATGCCTCAGTGGTTGATGAAAAGGGTCCCAGGCTCCACTGCAGCCACTGCTGCCCGTTTACTTGTGGTGGTGGGTGCCACCATTGCTAGGAGGCCAGAACTGGCTGCACTTCCTCCACTACTAACTCCGTCTTGTCTGGGGTTGTGGTTTCAGTTGCTGCTACGGCAAGAGGGAGAGGAGTAGAGACACCACCTCAGCTATTTGTTTCTACTTCTTCAGTGTGTTCCAGGCCATCCACATTTACAGACAGTAAAGTGTGGAATTCTCCAGGTCTTGATGTGGTCCAGATGCACCTTTCTTGCACTGTGCATGTTTTTTGGTTGTAGACTGAAGGGGAGAGACAAGAGGAGCACCTCAATATACCATGATGCCGACCTCACTTGCCCTAATTCATTTTAATTTATAAACGATTTTAAAAATATATAAAGACAGCATAATGAAATTTAAAAACTAATTACTTATAAATACTGATGTAAATGCTGAACAAAATATAAATCAAACAAAATAAAGTATAAGATCATGAAGTAGGTTTATGTTAATACTACCAACTTGGATTAACACTGAAAAATGTTTTTTATTTCTTGATATTTTAGCTTTCATGATATATTTTATTTGCAAACTTCCAAAGAATTAAAGTTTCATGCTTAAAAATATCAACCCTATGTATCAAGATTTAGAACGTTGTTTTTATAATATGTAATCTATAAATGGAGATGTAGTCTTTTAATTGAGTAATGGGCTGAGAGGTTAAAGCCTCTGCCTCCTATGTGGTAGACTAGGGTTCTATCCCTGGGTCAGGAAGATCCCCTGGAGAAGAAAACTTCAAGCCACTCCAGTATTTTTGCCTGGAGAATCCCATGGACTGAGGAGCCTGGTAGGTTACAGTCCACGGGGTCACAAAGAGTCATATACAACTGAGCGACTTCACTTTATCTCCAAGAATCTCATAGGAGTATCCCTTTTAATTGTGAAAAAAATTAAAATAGTAACATTGATAACAATAAATTAGGAATAATACAAGAGAAACTGCTACCATCATTTCAATTCAAAATCTTATTTTATCATCAATCCAGTTATAAAGAGAATGGGAAAAAGAAAAGTTTTGAGAGTCATCAAGAAAGCATGTAGGTATGTCTCTGTATACCAAATATCAAGAAAGACAATATATTATTATTAAAATAATTTAGATAGCATTCTTAATGACAATACAATATGCTCAGACCAATTGCTTTTCTAAACCTAAAGGATGACTGAATAGTGAAATTTTTCAAATACTCTTGAGAAGAATGTGGAAATACAAATATGTGCACAACTTTTATAAACAACAATAACAACAACAAAAATAGTAAAGAAGGTTTAAATCAATGAAAACATGTGTGTGTTAGTCACTCAACTGTGTCTGATTCTTTGAGACCCCATGGACTGTAGCCCACCAGGCTCTTCTGTCCATGGAATTCTTCAGGCAAGTATACTGGAGTGGATTGCCATTTCCTTCTCCAGGGAATCTACCCAACCCAGGGATTGAACCCAGGTCTCCCTCATTGCAGGCAGACTCTTCACCAACTTAGCCACCAGGGAAGTACTAATAGATGGAAAAGCTTAATTTATTGAATATTATCCATAAATTGATATGCAGATTATAATAAATTCCAATGAAACTTTTCAGAGGCATTCTGTAGAATTTGAAAATCTTATCATGAAATACATATAAAGAAAAACAGTATCCAAAGTCCAAAAATAAGAAAATGATATTTTTTTAAAAGAACATTACTTAAGATGAACCAGGGAAATTTAACCTAGCAAATATCAAAGTAATGTCACTCCAGGGGGTTCTTTTTAAATAACTAATGGAACAGCATATAGAGCTCTGCCGTTGAACAGATATGGCAACACAGGTCAGTAAGAAAGCTATCAGTTCAGTTCAGTCACTCAATTGTGACCCATTCATTGCGGCCCCATGGACTGTAGCACGCCAGGCTTCCCTGTCCATCACCAACTCCCAGAGCTTACTCAAACTCATGTCCATAGAGTCAGTGATGCCATCCAACCACCTCATCCTCTATCATCCCCTTCTCGTGCATTAAACCTTTCCCAGCATCAGGACCTTTTCTAATGAATCAGCTCTTTCCATAAGGTAGTGAAAGTATTGGAGTTTCAGCTTCAGCATCAGTCCTTCCTATGAATATTCAGGACTCATTTCCTTTAGGATGGACTGGTTTGGTCTTGCAGTCCAAGGGACTCTCAAGAGTTTTCTCCAATACCACAGTTAAAAAGCATTGATTCTTCAGTGCTCAGCTTTCTTTATGGTCCAACTCTCACATCCATACATGACTACTGGAAAAACAAAACTGTAGACTATTCAATAAAATATTCTGGGACAACAACATATCTACACATACAAAAAATGATATAGAAAATTCTCACATTCAATTTTTGGTAAATTAAATGAATCATGTAAAATGTACTATATCACAAATATTTTAAAATCTATATCTTGTTTTAAACAGAAACATATTTTTTAAAAAACACAATAATAAAAGAAATAATATCTTTAAGTATCAGTATTTAAAAGTTATGACAACCACAACATGGGAAAATAACCATTTTTTTCCCCACAGATGATATAAAGAGTAGCTAACAGATATGTGATAAAATACTCAATATTATCAGTCATCAGGGAAATGCAAATCAAAACCATAATTTGATATTATCTCACTCCTCTTAGAATGGCCATCATAAAAAGACAAGCTATGATAAATATTGAAGAGGATGTAAAGAAAAAAGGAAAATCTCATGCAGTGTTATTGGGAATGTAAATTTATTTTCCCACTATGGATAACAGTATGGAGGATTCTCAAAACATAAATATAACTATCATATAACCTAGCAATTCCTCTTCTGAGTGTTTCTCTGATGAAAATGAGAACATTTAAAAAGATGTGTGTGCCCCAATGTTCAATGCAGAATTATTTATAATAGCCAAGATATGGGAGTAACCTGTGTCCATAAACAGATGAACAGATAAAGAAGGTGTGGTATATACAAATACTGTTGATTTTTGAATGGGGCAGTGGTTAGGGGTGCCGACCTCTCAGCAGTCAAAAATCTCCATATAACTAACAATCTTCCCTACTTATTCACCATCCCATCATGTCCACAGTTCCACATCCAAATACTAAACTAACCATAGATTTTGTGGTACTCTAGTATTTATTACTTAAAAAAAAAAAAAGTAAGTGGATTCATACAATTCAAACCCATGTTGTTCGTGTCAACTGTGAAATAGAATATTAATCAGCTTTAAAAAATAATGCAATCTTCCCATTTGTGACAACAAGGATGGAGCTAGAATCAGGACAAGTGACATAGATCAGGAACAGGAAAAGACAAACATTGTATGTTTTCACTTATATATGAAATCTAAAACAAACAAACAAAAGACACATATAAATATAAAAAAGCAGAAAGAAAAGCACAAATACAAAGAACAAAGTAGTAGTTGCCAAAGGGGATGTGGTGGTCAAAATAGGTAAAGGAGATTAGAGGTATAAAATCACCTATAAAATACATATCACAGGGATATAGTATGCAGCATGAATATGGAGTCAATAATACTGTAAGATATTAACATGTTGTGTAATATATAAAAATATTAACCACTAAGTTGTGTACCTATAAACAAAATAATGTTCTAGTCAAATATACTTCAAGATATTACATTTAAAAAAATCATGGCACAGCTAAAGAAAATTAAATGTCATCATAACTTGTAGGAGATGCTTTTTACTCAATTTGACTAGTGGAGAAGAGGAAGAATATATTATATTTACTTTTACTTACTTAGATACATGTGTGGAAAACAAAGAAATATAAAATGTTTATTTTTCCCTATTAGTCTTAAGTTTTATACCAAAAAACTCTATGGAAAATATTTGGAAAAGTATATAAATAAGAGTTTCAAATATAGTACCCATAAAAAATACAAATTTTCATTTTTTGCCCAGGTGTTCTTACCTCCTATTCTGGTAAATGCTAATAAGATGATGAACAATTTATTTCAGTGAACTAAGGAGAGAAGCTTTTGCGAGACCTTGAGATCTTATCTGTGTTCTCCTTGTACATGTATAATTTAGTTTTAATGATTATTTTACTATAGACATTGAGGATCAAGAAATTTAACTGAAGTCCAAGTATTTAATTTGGCTTTTCTAACAATGAAACCTCATAAATTTGAGTGTAAATATATAATTTATCTTCTATTTGATCTTCTTGCACATTGTCTGTGCTTGTAGATAAAGAGACATCAAGTTTGCAACATGTCTTGTTTTCCTTTCATAATGCAGCATTTAGCTGGATGATTAAAGCTACTTTTATTTCTACATGTCTAGTTCAAATAATGTTCCAAAGTTATGTTAGAATAAGTTCAGTACAGTAAACTTATATCTTCAGTTTCTCTTGACTTAAGCGGATTACATTTTCATCAAATATGGCAGGCTTCTAATAACAACAATCTCAACATTGACTAATCAGAAGTTTTTGGTCACTATTCTGTTGATTATATCATGTGTGTACATACTAAATCACTACACTCCTGTCCTACTATTTGCAACCCTATGAACTGTAGCCTGCCAGGCTCCTCTGTCCATGGGATACTCTAAGCATTAATACCAGAGTGAGTTACCACACCCTCCTCCAGGGGATCATCCTGACCCAGGGATTGAACTGCATTTCTTGTGTCTCCGGCATCGGTAAGCAGTTTCTTTGCCATTAGCGCCACCTGGGGAAGCCTTTGCTTATATATCTTTTCTCATTTTCTTTCCTTTTTTACTGAAATATATGAAGTATTAAATAATAAATATTTGTGTCCCTACTAAATCCATATATTGAAACTGTCATCCCCAATGTGACTGTATTTAGATATAGGGTCTAGGAGAAGGTGATAGACATTAAATTAGGTTATAAGAGTGAGGCCTTAATCCAATAAATTGGGAAAGGGACACAAGAGTTCTATCCCTAGTATGTAAGGACATCATAAGGAGGAACCCTCTGTAAGCCAGGAAGAGAGTCTCAGCAGAAACAGAATTAGCTGATACCTTGATCTTGGACATTGCAGCTTCCAAAACTGTTGAAAATAGCTTCTTATTGTTTAAAATACCCAGTATATGGTATTTTTTTTTTTTTATGAAAGCCAAGCAGACTAATATACCAAGTACTTAGGGGGGAAAAATAATAATAATTCCACTTGATGTATCTAAAAGGAAATATAACTTACAATCATCTGAGTGACTTGAAATAAAAATAAGGCAGCTTTATGTGTACTGAAATTAAAGCTTTCCAAAGTACAATTTTAGCAGGAAAAATAGGGAATGAAAAACAACACGTCACTGTTTGCATAAAAACATACAAATATTCATAATATCTCTGGAAGGATATGCCAGAAGCTACAATAACTCTTGCCTTCAGAAAGAGGCTCCATATAATCAAGAGACAAAGAAGGAAGAATTTTTCACTCTACTATTTTGTAACTTCTATTTTTTCCACTTGAATGCATAATTTAAAAAAAAAATTAATGCAAAATTTAATTAAAAAAAAAAAAGTAAAGTTTCAGGTCAACAAGATGTCAGGAAAATAGGTGAATGTGGAGGATCTCTCTCCACAGATGTATCAGGAACAAATCTTCAGATGTAGAAGTTCTCACAGAGATCCAGGTGAGTACCAGAAGGAGTCCTTGATCATCAGAAAGGAATGTATAACCATGCAAAACTCGGTAAGATGAAGACCAGAATGAGTGGGATTGGAATTGTACCTGAGGGTTGGTAAGCTGTAGCAAGGCAGAGA
Source organism: Tragelaphus eurycerus (assembly GCA_935064755.1). Lineage (NCBI taxonomy): Eukaryota > Metazoa > Chordata > Mammalia > Artiodactyla > Bovidae > Tragelaphus > Tragelaphus eurycerus. Next base: position 3,407,070 of record CAKXYN010000041.1, read on the forward strand.
TCCCTGAATCTGGGGAAATCAGTTTGAACAGAATGGAAGAATTTACGGTGGCCAGAGAATAAAACAGCTAATTTGTGATAGTCTGAGCATGAAAAACACATAGGCAGCCTGTGCAATGGCCCTACATACACTGGACAGGGACTTGAGTCCACTGGAATTCATGGCAGCTGGGAGCTGGAGCACGGAGATTGGAAGGCAACACTGGTGTAAAAATTGCTAATGAATTTGGGGAGTTGGCCCAAGGAGATGGGATGGAGGAAATATGCAGCAGGGAATGACTTTTGAGGAAAGCCGTGTATCCATGAGACAGGGTGCTACTACTGAGTCATGAGCAAGGGTTGGAGCACTCACTGTAACCTGTGTCTCCCCATAAGCCATTGCTGACAAATGACCAATAGAGAAGAACCAGGCAGGGAGGCCCTTTGAATGCCAGCTGCCAGAGGCTGGAAAAGAATCCTAATGGACCCATATCCACTGTGGCCATGGGTGCCAGGTCCCCTGCATACCTGATGCTTCTGAGGTCCCTGCCACCTGAGCAGTCATGCTACCTCCATGCCTAGTTCTCACTGCAGCAGACCCAAGTCTTCCAGGACAGCCTCAGGAGGAAACTCCTGTGGATGACCCACATGCAGAGGTGGGGATAAAACCACAGTTGAGCTCCAGGAGCAGCACAACCAAGGAAGAAGATCAAAAACCTTTCCACCAATACAACCAGCATATTAAATTCACAGGATCAACTAGGTAGACTCTGTGTCTATGGAATATATAAACATAAAATGACGATGGGTGTTCTCACAAAAGAAAATGCTCTAGCTCTGGCAGCTATGGACACTGGAGGCAAGCACATACAGAAGTAGGGTCAGCTTAGAGTCTCAGTTTTCCCCACAGCAGGTCCAAAGATCAGTCTACTTCCCAGGACTTCCTAAGGAGTGGTGGTGGTGGGATGAAGAGAAAGGATGCTGACAGCTGAGACCTGAGAAGACATTTCATTACTATTTGTGTGCTTTGATTCCTTCTATAGTTGATTTTGGATTTTTTTTTTCTTTTTTTCCCCTATGTTGTGATTGTTGTTTATATTATCAGTATCTCAAATTAGGATTGTGGGAACTTTTTTACAACATTTTTATTTCATTTGTATGTTTTTACCTCTACTTTGGCTTTCTGAGTTTTTGTTTGTTTGTTTTGTTTCTTTTCTTGGTATGCATGCTTAGTTACTCAGTCATATCTGACTTTTTGCCATCCAATGGACAACCACCCACCAGGTTTATCTATCCATGGAATTTTCCAGGCAAGAATACTGGAGTGGGTTTTCATTTCCTACTCCAGGTGATATTCCCAACCCAGGGATCAAGCCTGAATCTCCTGTGCTTCCTGAATTGACAGGTAGATTCTTTACCACTGAGCCATCTGGGAAGCCCCTTTTCTAGATGTAGATTTTTTTTTTTTTTTTTGGTTTGTTTTTTTAATATATATATATGGAACTTTTATTATATACTTCCATTATTTAAATTTATTTTTCTATTTATTTTTTATTTTTTTCACCACAATGTTTATTTCCTCTTCTTCCCTTTGTTCCTCAGTTGGCATGCTGCTTTGGTCTTGTTTTCTGTTTTAGCTTTGTTATTAATTGGTTGATATCATTTTTGGTTTCCTTTGCTTGCTGGGTCACTCTCTTTTACTTTGTTTTCTTTGTGTGTGTGTGTGTCTATATATATATTCTTTTGATTTTGCTTTTATTTGTCTGATTTGGGTTTTACCATTTGTCTGGGGTTCATTTTGCATTTCTTGCTTTTCTGTTCCCATTTTTTGGGTTTTGGGGAGGCTTTTGTTCATTTTAACCACCTTTAGTGGCTTGTAGGATCTTTGATCCCTAGCCAGAAGCCAGGCCTGAACCTCTTGAACAGGAGTGCCATACCCAGGTCACTAGACTGCCAGAAAACTCCTGCCCCAGGGAGTACTGATCATTGAGAGTGACCATGAAGGCCTTCACCTAGATCCAAGAACTGGAACCTCACAATTTTCTGCAGCACCCAGTTCTGGATGATTCATTCAAACAGCAAGCAAGATAAGAACACAAATCCAATAATCAGCAGACAGGTTTCCCACAGGCATGCCTAAGCAAATGATCTCACATAGCTCTGCCTCTCAGAGGAAAAACAAAAACAAAAACCTCATCTCCTTCTACAAGAACACACAAAAAAGCCCCTCCAAATATGAAGTCTACATAAGACATTGCAGAAACAAAACCACAAATGTAGAAACAAAACCACAGATGTAGAAACAAAAGCAAGAAGAGCCATGACCCTATCTCCAAGGGAAGGAAACCTCAAACACAGTAAATTAGACTAAATTTAAAGAGAGAGAGAGAAATACTGTGCAGATGAAAGAAGAGTATAAAAACCAACGAGATGAAATAAATGAAGAAGAAATAGAAAAATTACCTGAAAAAAGAATTCGGCATAATGATAGTAAAGACGATCCAAAATTTCAAAAATAGAATAGAGAAAAGGCAAGAAGCATTTAACACATTTAACAAAAACTTATAAGAAACAAAGAATAAACAAACAGTGATGAGCAACACAATTACTGACATCAAAAATATTCTAAAAGGAATCAGAGAGCTCTGAGAAAATATTGAACATATCAACATTCAAATTATAGGAGCACCAGAAGTAGAATAGAGAAAGAAAGTGTCAGAAAATTTTTGAAGGGATTATAGTAGAAAACTTCAATAACAAAAATAAATAAATAAATAAAATAAAAAATAAATAAATACAAGAAATAATCAAGTCCAAAAAATGCAAAGTACCAAACAGGATAAACCTATGAGAGAAGACAATGAGATGTATACATATCAAACCAACAAAATTTAAACAGAAATAAAGCAACAAGTAATGTACAAAGGAAAGTGTATAAGGTTAACAGCTGATCTTTCAGTAGAAATGCTGTACACCAGAAAGGAGTGGCAGGATATATTTTGATTGGGAAAGTTCAAAACAAGATTACTTTACGTAACAAAGATTTCATTCAAAATTGATGGACAAATCTGAAGCTTTATTGACAAGCAAATGCTAACAGAATAAAACACCACTAATTTAGCTTTACAATAGATGCTAAAGAGACTTTTATAGGAAGATAACACAAGACAAGAAAAAGTACTACAAAAATAAACCAATAGCAATTAAGAAAATATCAATAGAAATATATATATAAATCAACAATTACTTTAAATCTAAATAAATAACACTCCAGCCAAAAGACACAGACTGGCTGAATGATTCAAAAAACAGAGTGTATATATATATATATATACACACACACACACACACATATATACATGTATATATATATACTGTCTACAAGGGATCCACTTAAGGCTTAAAGATACATTTAGACTGAAAGTGAGAGGATGGAAACAGATACTCCATGCAAATGGAAATAGAAAGAAAGCCCAAAGAGCAATTCTCACATCAGATAAAATAGATTTTAATTTAAAGAATATTACAAGAGACAAGGAGGGAACACCACATGATGATCAAGGGATCAATCCAGGAAGAAGACAGAACATCTGAAAATATTTATGCTCCCAAAATAGGAGCACCTCATTACATGAGGCAAACACTCCCAGATAAAAAAAAGGAAATTGACAATAACACATCAGTGGACAGATCATACAAGAAGAAGTTTAATAAGGGAACACAAGCCTTAAATTCACATTAGACCAGGTGCACCTAGCAGATATATTCAGGACAGTCCATCCAAATGCAGCAGAAGACAATTTTTTCTAAAGTCCACTCCAAACATTCTCTAGAATAGATCACATTTTGAGTCACATATCAAGCCTTGGCAAATTTAAGAAAATTGAAACTGAATCAAGCATCTTTTCTGAACATAGCACTATGAGATTAGATATCAATTACAGGAAAAATGTAAAAAAACACCAACACATGTAGGCTAAGCAAAACACTACTAAATAAACAACAGATCATTGAAGAAATCAAAGAACAAATTTAAAAATACCTACAAAAAATAACAATGAAAATACAACCACCCAAACATATGGAATGAAGCAAAAGCTATTCTATGAGCAAAGCTTATAGTAATACAAACCCACCTCAAGAGTCAAGAAAGATATCAAATAGGAAACTTAACCTTGTACCTTAAGAAAGTTCTAGGACACATTAAAGATTTCCCAGCCTGAGGATCTAACAAAGGGACTGAGAACCCCCAAGGAATTTGACTTCAGAGGCCACTGGGATTTGATTACAGAACTTCCATAGGACTGGGGAAACAGACTCCTGGAGGGCACAAATAAAACCTTGTGCATATCAGGAGGCAGGAAGAAGAGCAGTATCCCCACAAAAGACTGAGTCAGATTTCCTTCTGAGTGTCTAGGAGTCTCCAGTGGAGGCCTGGGTCTTAGTCCAAACAACAGGAAGGGAGCACAGCCCCACTTGTAAACAAAAATTTGGATTAAAGATTTACTGAGCATGGCCCAGCCCATCATAACAAGACCCAGTTTCCTCAACAGTCAGTCTTTTCCATCAGGAAGATTCCATAAGCTACTTATCTTTACTCATCAGAGGGAAGACAGAATGAAAACCACAAGCACAGAAAACTAACCAAACTGAGCACATGGACCACAGCCTTGTCTAACTCAATGAAACTATGAGCCATGCCATGTAGGGCCACCCAAGATAGACGGATCATGGTGGAGAGTTCTGACAAAATGTAGTCCACTGGAAAAGGGAATGACAAACCACTTCAGTATTGCCTTAAGAACCCCATGAATAGTATGAAAAGGCAAAAAGTAGGACAATAAAAAATGAATTACCTATGTCAGTTGTTGCACAGTAGGCTCCTGGAGATAAGTGGAGAAATAAACACAAATAATGAACAGATGGAGCAAAGCGAATACAACACACAGTTGTGGATGTGCCTGGTGAAGGAAGGAAAGTCCGATACTATAAAGAACAATATTGCATAGGAACCTGGAATTTTAAGTCCATGAATCAAGGTAAACTGGAAGTGATCAAACAGGAGATGGCATGAGTGAATATAGACATTTTAAGAATCAGTGAACTAAAATGGACGGGAATGGGCAAATTTAACTCAGATGACCATTATATCTACTGCTGTGGGCAAGAATCCCCTAGAATAAATGGAGTAACCCTTGTAGTCAACAAAACAGTATGAAATACAGTACTTGGATGCAATCTCAAAAATGAAAAAGTGATCTCTGTTCGTTTCCAAGGCAAACCATTCAAAAACACAGTAATCCACTCTATGCCCCAACCACTAATGCCAAAGAAGCTGAAGTTGAATGGTTCTATGATGACCAACAAGACATTCTAGAACTAATACCAAAACAAGATGTCCTTTTCATTATAGGGGACTGGAATGCAAAAGTAGGAAGTCAAGAGAAACCTGGTAAATTTGGCCATGGAGTACAAAATAAAGCAAGCAATGACTAACACAGTCTTGCCAAGAGAACACACTGGTTATAGCACACATCCTCTTCCAACAACAAAAGAGAAGACTTTACACATGGATATCACCAGATGGTCTATACCCAAATCAGGTTGATTCTATTCTTTTCAAAGATGGATAAGCTCTATACATGCAGCAAAAAGAAAACAAGGAGCTGAATGTGGCTCACAACATGAACTCCTTTTTGCAAATTCAAATTTAAATTGAAGAAAGATTACCAAAATCCCTTACAATTATACGGTGGAAGTGAAAAACAGATCCAAAGGATTAGATCTGATAAACGGTGTGCCTGAAGAACTATAGACTGAGCTTTGTGTCAGTGTATAGGAGGCAGTGATCAAGACTAGACCCAAGAAAAAGAAATACAAAAGGCAAAATGGTTGTCTGAGAAGGCCTTATAAATAGCTGAGAAAAGAAGAGAAGATAAAGGCAAAGGAGAAAAGGAATGATATACTCATCTGCTTGCAGAGTTCCAAAGAATAGCAAAAAGAAATAAGAAAGCATTCCTCAGTGATCAATACAAAGAAATAGAATGGGAAAGACTAGAGATCTCTTCAAGAAAATCAGAGATACCAAAGGAACATTTCATGCAAAGATGGGCACAATAAAGGCCAGAAATGTATAGACCTCACAGAAGCAGAAGATATTAAGAAAGGTGGCAAGAATACACAGAAGAATTATTAAAAAAAAAAAAAAAAAAAAGATTTGAATGACCCAGATAACCAAAACTGTGTGTGATAACTCACCTAGAGCCAGACATCCTGATATGCAAAGTTAAGTGGGCCTTAGGAAGCAACAGTATGAACAAAGCTAGTGGAGGGGATGGAATTCTAGCTGAGCTATTTCAAATCCTAAAAGATGATGCTGTAAAAGTGCTATACTCAATATGTCCATACATTTAGAAAACTCAGCAGTGGCCACAGGAATGGAAAAGGTCCATTTTCATTTCAATCCCAAAGAAAGGCAGTGCCAAAGAATGTTGAAACTACTGCACAGTTGCACTCATCTCACACACTAGCAAAGTAATGCTCAAAATTCTCCAAGTTAGGCTTCAACAGTACATGAACTGAAAATTTCCAAGTGTTCAACCTGAGTTTAGAAAAGGCAGAGAAATGAAGATCAAATAGCCAGCATCCATTGGATCATCAAAAAAGCAAGAGAGTCCCAATAAAACATCTCCTGCTATATTTACTACACCAAAGCCTTTGACCATGTGGACCACAACAACCTTTGGAAAATTCTTAAAGAGATGGGAATACCAGACCATCTATCTGCCTCCTGAGAAATCTGTATGCAGGTCAAGAAGTAACAGAACTGGACATAGAACAACAGACTGGTTCCAAATTGGGAAAGGAGTACATCAAAGCTGTATATTGTCACCTGCTTATTTAACTTATTCGCAGAGTACATCGTGTGAAATGCTGAGCCAGATGAAGCATTAGCTGGTATCAAGACTGCTGGGAGAAATATTAATAACCTCATATATGTAGATAACAGCACCCTTATGGCAGAAAGTGAAGAGCAGCTGAAAAGCCTCTTGATGAGGGTGAAAGATGTCAGTGAAAAAGCTGGCTTAAAACTCATCATTCAAAAAACTATGATCGTGGTTTCTGGTCCCTTCACTTTATAGCAAATAGATGGGGAAAGAATAGAAACAATGAAAGACTATTTTCTTGGGCTCCAAAATCACTGCAGATGGTGACTGCAGCCATGAAATTAAAAGATGTCATCTCCTTGGAAGAAAAGATACGACTCACCTAGATAGCATATTAAAATGCAGAGACATTACTTTGTCAACAAAGGTCCCCATCTAGTCAAAGTTATGCCTTTTCCAGTAGTCATGTGTGGATGTGAGAGTTGGACTCTAAAGAAAGCTGAGTACTGAAGAACTGATGCTTTTGAAGTATGGTTTGGATAAGAATCTTAAGAGTCCCTTGGACTGCAAGGATATCCAATCAGTTCAATACTTTGGCATCTGATGCAAAGAGCCAAATCATTGGCAAAGACCCTGATGCTGATTAAAATTTAAGGCATACTTCACTCTGTATAATACACTCCAGTTTCAGTGAAGTAAGCCAGAAAGAAAAATACCAACACAGTATACTAACATATGTATATGAAATTTAGAAAGATGGTAACCATAACCCTGTATGCGAGACAGCAAAAGAGACACTGATGAATACAACAGTCTTTTGGACTCTGTGGGAGAGGGAGAGGGTGGAGTGATTTGGGAGAATGGCACTGAAACATGTGTAATATCATATAAGAAACAAATCACCAGTCCAGATTCAATGCAGGATACAGGATGCTTGGGGCTGGTGCACTGGGATGACCCAGAGGGATGGTACGGGGGGAGGTGGGAGGGTGGTTCAGGATGGGGAACCTGTGGCAGATTCATGTTGATGTATGGCAAAACCAATACAATATTGTAAAGTAGCCTCCAATTAAAATTAAAAAAAATTAAATTAAAAAATAAAAAGATTTAAGGCAAGTGGAGAAGGAGATGTCAGAAAATGAGATAGTTTGCATCACCAACTCCAAACTCCAGTTGGAGTTTGAACCAACTCCAGGAGACTGTGAAGAAGAGTGGAGCCTGTTGTACTGCAGTCCATAGGGTTGTAGAGAGCTGGGCATGACTCAGCAAATGTAAAACAAGCAAAACTATGAAGTCATTTTATTTCTATAAATACTATTTTTTTTTATCTTATAGATATAGATATCTGTTATGTTATTCCATATGAAGATATTACCATTGTCACTTGTAATCCCCACGGGGAACTTAATATATGGAAAATGAATTTTAAGATTATCCCGTAAATTTTTGACTTATCCTTCAATTCTGTTTATAGAGGCTTAGGAAGTTTAGATTTCAAAGAATAAAATCTACAGCTCATGTTAGCTGTATTTATTTTTGCACACCAACTTCTACCATGGAAATGTTTTACTTTTAATTGAAAGAGCTAAAGGTTGCATCCCTATTGTTCAAAATAATAATAATAAAAAGATCTTTCCCTTCCCTCAAAAAAATGCAAACACATTCTGCCAGCATCATCAATACAATCTTCATGATCCTGTAGAATGAAGGAATTCCACTTAGGCTATTCCTAATAGAGTGATTTTTACAGACTTAGAATATTACAACCAAAATTTGGAAGATGCTATGCAAAGAAAGAATGAAGAGATGGAGCCAAAGCAAAAAGAATAACCAGCTGTGGAAGTGATTGGTGATAGAAGCAAGGTCCGATGCTGTAAAGAGCAATATTGTATAGGAATCTGGAATGTCAGGTCTATGAATCAAGGCAAATTGGAAGTGGTCAAAGAGATGACAAGAGTGAATGTCGACATTCTAGGAATCAGCAAAATGAAATGGGCTGGAAAGGGTGAATTTAACTCAGATGACCATTATGTCTACCACTTCAGGCAGAAATCCCTCAGAAGAAATGGAGTGGCCAACAAAGTCAACAAAAGAGTCCGAAATGCAGTATTTGGGTGCAATCTCAAAAATGACAGAATGATCTCTGTTCGTTTCCAAGGCAAATCATTCAATATCACAGTAATCCAAGTCTGTGTCCCAACCAGTAATGCTGAAGAAGTGGAAGTTTAACGGCTCTATGAAGACCTACAAAACCTTTTAGAACTAACACCCAAAAAAGATGTCCTTTTCATTATAGGGGACTGGAATGCAAAAGTAGGAGGTCAAGAAACACCTGGAGTAATAGGCAAATTTGGCCTTGGAATACAGAATGAAGCAGGGCAAAGACTAATAGAGTTTTGCCAAGAAAATGCACTGGTCATAACAAACACCCTCTTCCAACAACACAAGAGAAGACTCTATACATGGACATCACCAGATGGTCAACACCGAAATCAGATTGATTATAATCTTTGCAGCCAAAGATGGAGAAGCTCTATACAGTCAGCAAAAACAAGACCAGGAGCTGACTGTGGCTCAGACCATGAACTCCTTATTGCCAAATTCAGACTGAAATTGAAGAAAGTAGGGAAAACGACTAGACCATTCAGGTATGACCTAAATCAAATCCCTTATAATTATACAGTGGAAGTGAGAAATAGATTTAAGGGCCTAGATCTGATAGATAGAGAGCTTGATGAACTATGGAATGAGGTTCGTGACATTGTACAGGAGACAGGGATCAAGACCATCCCCATGGAAAAGAAATGCAAAAAAGCAAAATGGCTATCTGAGGAGGCCTTACAAATAGCTGTGAAAAGAAGAGAAGTGAAAAGCAAAGGAGAAAAGGAAAGATATAAGCATCTGAATGCAGAGTTCCAAAGAAGATCAAGAAGGGATAAAAAAGCCTTCTTCAGCAATCAATGTAAAGAAATAGAGGAAAACAACAGAATGGGAAAGACTAGGGATCTCTTCAAGAAAATCAGAGATACCAAAGGAACATTTCATGCCAAGATTGTCTCGATAAAGGACAGAAATGGTATGGGCCTAACAGAAGCAGAAGATATTAAGAAGAAATGGCAAGAATACACAGAAGAACTGTACAAAAAAGATCTTCACGACCCAGATAATCACCATGGTGTGATCGCTGACCTAGAGCCAGACATTTTGGAATGTGAAGTCAAGTGGGCCTTAGAAAGCGTCACTACAAACAAAGCTAGTGGAGGTGATGGGATTCCAGCTGAGCTATTCCAAATCCTGAAAGATGATGCTGTGAAAGTGCTGTACTCAATATGCCAATAAATTTGGAAAACTCAGCAGTGGCCATAGGACTGGAAAAGGTCAGTTTTCATTCCAATCCCAAAGAAAGGCAATGCCAAAGAATACTCAAATTACCACACAATTGCACTCCTCACACACGCTAGTAAAGTAATGCTCAAAATTCTCCAAGCCAGGCTTCAGCAATATGTGAACCGTGAACTTCCTGATGTCCAAGCTGGTTTTAGAAAAGGCAGAAGAACCAGAGATCAAATTGCCAACATCCGCTGGATCATCAAAAAAGCAAGAGAGTTCCAGAAAAACATCTATTTCTGCTTTATTGACTATGCCAAAGCCTTTTACTGTGTGGATCACAATAACTGGAAAATTCTAAAAGAGATGGGAATACTAGACCACCTGATCTGCCTCTTGAGAAATTTATATGCACGTCAGGAAGCAACAGTTAGAACTGGACATGGAACAACAGACTGGTTCCAAATAGGAAAAGGAGTATGTCAAGGCTGTATATTTTCACCCTGTTTATTTAACTTCTTTGCAGAGTACATCATGAGAAACGCTGGACTGGAAGAAACACAAGTTGGAATCAAGATTGCTGGGAGGAATAGCAATAACCTCATATACGCAGATGACACCACCCTTATGGCAGAAAGTGAAGAGGAACTCAAAAGCCTCTTGATGAAAGTGAAAGTGGAGAGTGAAAAAGTTGGCTTAAAGCTCAACATTCAGAAAAGGAACATCATGGCATCTGGTCCCATCATTACATGGGAAATAGATGGGGAAACAGTGGAAACAGTGTCAGACTTTGTTTTTCTGGGCTCCAAAATCACTACAGTTGGTCACTGCAGCCATGAAATTAAAAGACGCTTACTCCTTGGAACGAAAGTTCTGACCAACCTAGATAGCATATTCAAAAGCAGAGACATCACTTTGCCAACAAAGTTTCGCCTAGTCAAGGCTATGATTTTTCCATTGGTCATATGTAGATGTGAGAGCTGGACTGTGAAGAAGGCTGAGCACCGAAGAATTGATGCTTTTGAACTGTGGTGTTGGAAAAGACTCTTGAGAGTCCCTTGGACTGCAAGGAGATGCAACCAGTCCATTCTGAAGGAGATCAGCCCTGGGATTTCTTTGGAAGGAATGATGCTAAAGCAGAAACTCCAGTACTTTGGCCACCTCATTCGAAAATTGACTCATTGGAGAAGACTCTGATGCTGGGAGGGATTGGGGGCAAGAGGAGAAGGAGATGACAGAGGATGAGATGGCTGGATGGCATCACTGACTCGATGGACATGAGTCTGAGTGAACTCCGGGAGTTGGTGATGGACAGGGAGGCCTGGTGTGCTGCAATTCATGGGGTCCAAAGAGTCAGACAGGACTGATTGACTGATCTGATCTGATCTGATGTAAAGAAAAGATGTGACATCTGGAATAAATGTAGGAGAAAGACATCTTTCTGAAAAAATCTAGGAAATGTTTTGCTTTATCCCCTGGATAACTTTTCTTACTTGTTTTTAAAGATGCTATTCCATAAAAATATTAACCATTTAACTTGGAATCTCCAACAATAGTTTAATAATAATAGCTAATGTGACAATAATATACTATGTCATGTAAATATAATAACAGTTAAATGATTCTATTATTGATCCCTATGCTAGAGTTTAAAAAATAATAAGGGGTAGTGAATTTACATAGATTTTAAGTGACAAAAAAGAGATTTGAATACAAAGCTTCTAAATCAAAGTGGCGAAGTAGGCAATGGCACCTCACTCCAGTACTCTTGCCGGGAAAATCCCATGGACGCAGGAGTCTGGTAGGCTGCAGTCCATGGGGTTGCTGAGGGTCCGACACAGCTGAGCAACTTCACTTTCACTTTTCTCTTTCATGCACTGGAAAGGAAATGGCAACCCACTCAAGTGTTCTTGCCTGGAGAATCCCAGGGATGGGGAAGCCTGGTGGGCTGCTGTCTATGGGGTCACACAGAGTCGGACGTGATGAAGTGACACAGCAGCAGCAGCAAATTAAAGAGGGTTGCTTTCATTGTTATGTTCTACTTCCTCACAGTTCTCATTCCCTTTCTCCTGCTTTTCCAGAGGTAAATCTAGATCGAAATACTCCATATGTAGAGATTCAAGTCCGTTTATTTTAACATTGCTTCTCCTAATCTGTCATAAGAGCAATTCTATAAAGGGGTATTAAGTACAAATTTTCAGGGATAGATTTGCATTAATTTTATTTATGTTATATTTTCAATAAGGCAACCACTGCACTTCTCCAGTATGAATTGTTTGTTACTAAATGGTTAGCATTTGTTGTTTCACAGTCACCTAAATAGTGCAAAAACCAAAAGAAAAAGATAAGCCTGATCCATTGTTCAGCCTTCAAAGTACCTTTAATTCTGTCATTTCATGTGAGTAGCTTTGGAATCCCATTTGCATTAATGTCTGCACAATTTGAAATGAATAACCACACACAAAAAAGTAAAAAGCCTCAACTGCTAACAAATCAACCACTAATTTATTAATAACATGAATTCAGTACTGTAGCGGCATTTAGTGGTCACTGAATTATTGATGCAATTCATGCAACTGGACTTAATATTCTTGTCTTTAAATAATTGAGTTACCTATAAATACAAGTGGACTTCTATTTATAGTCAGCCACATAAGTAGGCAATACGATGTTTGGTTTCATGTTTTACACTAAAGGGAATTTTGATGGGTTGTTGATATCTAATAAAAAGTATAATTTCAGACCAAAGAAGGGAGAAATTGGGAAAGAAATCTTGTTTCTGCATTTGTATGAAAGGTGAGTAGGTGCTGTATTTCAGCCATCTGCCCCAAACAGAGAAAAGAACAGCAAAGGAGGAATCCCAGTCATCTCTGCTCACTGCTGCTGCTGCTGCTAAATCGCTTCAGTCGTGTCCGACTCTGTGCGATCCCATAGATGGCAGCCCACTAGGCTCCGTTCCTGGGATTCTCCAGGCAAGAACACTGGAATGGGTTGCCATTTCCTTCTCAGTTGCATGAAAGTGAAAAGTGAAAGTGAAGTCGCTCAGTCTACTCAGCCTCTATTAGCTGTGTGAACTGAGGTAACTCCTTGTCTCTGCATTACAGTCCTACCTCTTGGACAGTAGGGAGCTTGTTTTACATTATTAGTCTTCTACTGGAACAATTTTGCCCCTATAGAACACTTGGCAATGTCCAAGGACATATTTGGTATCATAAAGGGGCAGGAGCAGGGTGGAGATACCTTTAGTAGACAGGTGCCAAGGATACTGCTATAAGTTCTACATTGCAGAGGACAGTTCTGCACAATTACCCAGTTTCCAATGCCTATAATTTTTAGGTGAAGAGACTCTGGATTAAATTATATTTATGGTCTTTATATGATTTTAGGTTGCATTCCTTAGGGTTCATTCTGTAGCACAGGGTACAGAAAAGGGTTGGAATGTCTCTTTATTAATTAGGCGTTTTCAAACAAAAGTTTGAAGAAGCAATAACTTTATGATCAAAACTTTTGTGCTAGAATCTGTCTATAAAATATCAATAATTTCAAGTTGATTATTCCTCTGAGAGTACTATGTTAAGGCTAATCCTTTGCTTTCCAATGTGGAGCTCTCTTCAATGTTTATGATATTTACGGATCTAGTCTTGCAATAAAAATTTATCTCACTTTCCTGTAGAATTGTTAATGTGAATGGTATAGACAATACATATTCATTTTATAATCCACTTTAAATTATATCTAAAGCATGAATAATGTATATTTTGTATACACACACATACAAATAGTACTTACTTATAAACATATTAAGAATTCAGCACTGTAGAAAGATATACATGTACATGTTTGTATATATGTGTGTGGGTGCGTATGTGTGTGTGTTTTAGTCACTCACTTTTTGCAACCCCATGGACTCTATCTTGCCAGGTCCCTCCATCCGTGGAATTCCTCAGAGAATAATACTGGAGTGAGTAGTCATTCCCTTCTCCAGGGGATCTTCCCAACTCAGGGATCCAACTCAGGTCAACCACATTGCAGGCAGATTCTTTACCATTTGAGACACTAGAGAAGACTATCCATTTATAGATGAAAATATATTTGTCAAGGATGCATAAACCTATCAATAATGCTTTTTAGAGATTATATATATACACAGGTATATCATATTTAATATTTAATTTTTTATCTCCCTTTGTCCCCAAATATGTAAATTAATAATCTTTAATACAAATAGACTCTAATTAATTTAATTTAATTTAATTACATTTGATGCAGCCAAATATATAAATAGTTATTTTTAAAAATTAAAATGTATTTCCTTTATTGAAATCTTAAATTTTAAATACTCTTAAGACCAACAGGAAAAAAAAATATGACTCTAACTTCTTAGTAAATGTTTAGACTAAAGCACTACTTTAATAATTTAAAATGTCAAAATGTAAGTACATGAAATGGCTCACAGTAAGAAATAAGTCACATAAACCATTACATTTGATTATTTTTAGTATTTACCAGGTGTATAGCTCTTTTGAATGACTATTACTAATGTAGTCATCTTTGACAAAGTACAGCTATTTATTAAAATGAATGAACAAAGGAAATGAAAAGACTGGATCATTTTCATGGATGACTGAAAGAATTTAGGACTTGCTTCAAGAACTCTCAATTCTTAAATGTATGTTGCATAAAACAAATTGATAATGCTAGAAATAATAAATAATGTGTGTTAAAATATACAGAATAAGTGACTTATTTTTTATGTAAAAATTTAGAGTGACATAAAACATTATTACAAAAAAAGTAAATAATATATTGAAATTTAGTGTTATTTCAATTGCAGTTTCTAATGTACTGGTTGGAGCTACAATGTTATCAGGTAGTTTCTCATAATGAAAGGACAATTTTTATTGAGCGTGCAAGACTATGAATTCACATGACTGCAAGGTGTATATTACATTTCAATGATGAATCTGTGTTACTTAGAATAAAATTTTATTAAAGGTAGTTTTTAATAAAACTAAACCATATGAGAGTCTTAATATAATTATTATTCCAAGAGCTAAAATAGATGCTTACTTTTACTTTATACTTCATTTGGAAGGAAAAATTCTAAAATGTTTAATAACTATCCAATATGAATTTGCTTCTTACTAAAATGCCTTTCTAGGAAAAAAGTCAATATATTTAATTAACAATTTAGTGTTATTCTGTTGGCCTATTATTTGGTGATTTTTAGGCTCTATTTTGAGGCTTCTTAGGAATGTCTACAGGAGAAGAATCAGGAGAGGGGTGTTTGGTTGGATGCAGGTTCCTCAGCCCCCTTTAATCAAAACAGCTTTTCTTAAAGCTGTATTCATTCTGAATTGGTTAAGTAGATTTTGACCAAATAAAGACATTTATAGAGTAATGATAAAAGATAAGAAGTTTCAAATTAATATAACTCATATAATATAATAAGTATAACCGTATGCTCTGCTCTGACATTGATTTCTTGGTAAAGTAATTAAATAAGAATGAAAAAGTAAGGTTTGCTATTACATTCTATAAATAATTTCATAACCACAAGGGGAAGTTTTTGAAATATTGGAACTATCTTAGGCAACACAATCAATGATATAACTAAGGGAGCACTTATCAATGTAAAATGTAATTGAATTATTTTAACTTGATAAGGTGTTTATCAGAGATAATTGTGACTTAACAGAACTGAGATACTTGGGAGCACCTACTACTCTTGGTGATAACAGTCAGGTTAAAGGGACTAAGAAAAAGTGAATATGTTACTCCCTTCACTGGATAAGAATTGCATCGAGGAATTAAGAGAATATAATTTTGATGAAAAAAGATGTTTTACTAGGGGGAATGAAAGAATTTTGAAGTAACAGATAAGCCAATTGACACATTGAGTACCCCATTCTCTGTCAAATTCTACTATAGTAAAGTCTAAATGTAGAGACATTATACTTCCTAATACAGGTATCAGTTCAGTTCAGTTCAGTCACTCA
Source organism: Tragelaphus eurycerus (assembly GCA_935064755.1). Taxonomy (NCBI): domain Eukaryota; kingdom Metazoa; phylum Chordata; class Mammalia; order Artiodactyla; family Bovidae; genus Tragelaphus; species Tragelaphus eurycerus. The sequence goes on from CAKXYN010000041.1 coordinate 3,423,261, forward strand.
GTCGTGTCTGACTTTTTGCGACCCCATGAATTTCAGCACTCCAGGCCTCCCTCTCCATCACCAACTCCCGGAGCTCACCCAAACCCATGTCCACCGAGTTGGTGATGCCATCCTGCCATCTCATCCTCTGTCGTCCCATTATCCTCCTGCCCTCAATCCCTCCCAGCATCAGAGTCTTTTCCAGTGAGTCAACTCTGCATGAGGTGGCCAAAGTACCAGAGTTTCAGCTTTAGCATCATTCCTTTCAAAGAACACCCAGGACTGATCTCCTTTAGAATGGACTGGTTGGATCTCTTTGCAGTCCATGGGACTCTCAAGAGTCTTCTCCAACACCACAGTTCAAAAGCATCAATTATTCGGCACTCAGCTTTCTTCACAGTCCAACCCTCACATGCATACATGACTACTGGAAAACCATAGCCTTGACTAGACAGACCTTTCTTGGCAAAGTAATGTCTCTGCTTTTGAATATGCTATCTAGGTTGGTCATAACTTTGCTTCCAAGGAGTAAGTGTCTTTTAATTTCATGGCTGCAATAACAATCTGCAGTGATTTTGGAGCCCCCCAAAATGAAGTCTGACACTGTTTCTACTGTTTCCCCATCTATTTCCAATGAAGTGATGGGAACAGATGCCATGATCTTAAGTTCCTTTAATTAAGATGCATTTGTTCCTTCTATCAAAATACCTTAGGGACTTCCGTGGCAGTCCAGTGGTGGTTAAGACTTTGCCTTTCAGTTCAGGGAATGTGAGTTTGATCCCTAGTCAGAGAATTTCACAAACTTCAGGGTCAAAAAACCAAAAGCATAAAATGGAAGCAATACTGTAACAAATTCAATAAAACCTTTAAAAACAGTCCACATTAAAAAATATTTTAAAAAAATAATAAATCACCTTGGCCATCTCAGTACATTTTTTTCCCTTATAAACATCTTTTAAAATTCAAGTTTTGGATTACTTGACTCTAAATATATGCTTTTATTTTCAATGATCACAATTCAACAGTTATTAAAATCTAAGTGTTTAAGTATGCATAGCTTATTTTGTGGATTACCTGTTCCACATGATGGATTACTACTGTAGGGTCATTCATATTGTTATGCATTATACTGATGCAATCATCTTCCTTAGAATGATCCATGGACTCAGTCCTTTACTTATTGTAGCACCCCAATAGGTTCTAATGCAAATTTTAATGAGATTAACTCATATGTGTAAAATAAATCTTTCTATTTGAATATCACACTCTAGAAGGAAGAATTCTGAAAAACAACAATAACAATAAACCTAACTATAAACCTTCATTTAAAGGTAAAACTGAGCAGAATTTATTAAATTGTACATATAACTATATTATGTTCTAAATTTTTATTTGTGTAAATGGCACCCACTCCAGTAGTCTTGCTTGGAAAATCCCATGGACGGAGGAGCCTGGTGTGCTGCAGTGCATGGGGTCGCTAAGAGTCAAACACTGCTGAGCGACTTCCCTTTCACTTTTCACTTTCATGCATTGGAGAAGGAAATGGCAACCCACTCCAGTGTTCTTGCCTGGAGAATCGCAGGGACGGGGGAGCCTGGTGGGCTGCCGTCTATGGGGTCGCATAGAGTCGGACATGACTGAAGCGACTTAGCAGCAGCAGCAGCAGCATTTATTTATTTAGGCTGTGCTGGGTCTTCTTTGCTGCATGGGCTCTGCCCTAGTTGCAGTGAGTGAGGGCTACTCTCCAGTTGCAGTGCATGGGCTTCTCATTGTAGTGGCTTCTCTTGTTGCAAAGCATGGACTCTAGAGGACATGGGCTTCAGTAGTTGTGGAACATGGGCTCAGCAGTTGTGGCTAATGGGCTCTAGAGTGTAGGCATAATAATTGTGGCACATGGGGCTTAGCTGCTCAGTGGCATGTGGGATCTTCCTGGACCAGAAATTGAACACCTGTCTCCTGAACTGGCAGGTGAATTCTTTACCACTGAGCCACAAGGGGAGCCTATTTATACTTTTAAAATGTACTGTAAGTTTGTGTTAGATATAACTCGCATTATGTTAGCAATTTTATAAAATAAGACACGTGGATAAAATTCTAAGGATTTGAAATAGCTCAGCTTTCCTTCGGGGAAGGCAATGGCACCCCACCCCAGTACTTTTGCCTGGAAAATCCCATGGACAGAGGAGCCTGGTAGGCTCCAGTCCATGGGGTCGCTAAGAGTCGAACACGACTGAGCGACTTCACTTTCGCTTTTCACTTTCATACGTTGGAGAAGGAAATGGCAACCCACTCCAGTATTCTTGCCTGGAGAATCCCAGGGACAGGGGAGCCTGGTGGGCTTCTGTCTGTGGGGTCGCACAGAGTCGGACACGACTGAAGCGACTTAGCAGTAGCAGCAGCTTTCCTTATCAAACTTAAAGATTTGTTAGACTGATGCCTTAATCATCTTAGGCTGAAAGCATAATCATTCTGGGACTCGTGTCCAGCTGATTATTTACATTTCCTCTGAGAAAAGATTGAGAAAAATGATGTTAAAATTCCCTATAAAAGAGATGTTAAGTGGAATAATTTTGTGGCAATGATTAAAATCTGAAAAATTTGATCCAGAAAGGAATTAAAGGTATTAAATTAGATGATGAACTCCCCTACATGTTTCACATAACATCTACTGAAAAGTCTTACCTCATTTTCTCTGAACAGTATGAATTATACTGTCTTATTTTGTGTTTTATTTTTATCATAAACCTGTACTTAATTCATTTAATATTTTCATTTGTTTTTCTCACATATCATTCTCCATATTATGCCACATTCTATAAAATCCAAGAGGCTAACATGGGGAAAGAGATGTCACTTTGCCCTTTGAGATAACTCAAGATCTGGGAAGGTACCCACTAAGCCCCTCACAGGTGTGGAAATGGTGGAGACAGGTTTATGACTCTGAGGTCTTGGAAAATTGACATCAATCACACACACTTACCTGTCTGTTTCCCTATCAATTTTAGGTATTTCCAAAATTTCTTCCTTTAATTATCATACCTTGGCATTTGAAATATATTATTACCAGACTCTCAAGATTTTTCTTAAAAAGAAAGAAAGGGGGGAAAAAAATCTGCTAAGGGGAAAATAATGAGACTCCATTTCTCAAAGAAATATCATTCTTTAAAAGAATCCTTTTGAAAACTACATTGACACAATTGTACAAAAATAAATGGAACAGAATCAATTACAATTATGTGTCTCTTTTAGGAGTCTATATACCTTAAACCTCACAGTCTTCAAGTATCATGTTAATGTATTGAAGAGAGATATTAAATAACCTATCAAAGTTGCTAATAGGATATATGAAATAAGCTTTATTTTTAAAGCAAACACAGAGGCTTCTCTGTTGGCTCAGTAGTAGAGAATCCACCTGTCAATGCACGGGACACAAGCTCAATCCCTGATCTGGGAGGATCCCCATGCCACGGAACAACTAAGCCTTTGTGACAGCTATTGACTCTGTGCTCTAGAGCCCTGGAACTGCAATTACTGAGGTGCACATGCCTCAGCTACTGAAGCCTGCATGCCCTAGAGCCTGCACTCCAGAATAAGAAAATCCACCAGAATGAGACACCCCACAATGCAAGGAAGAGTAGTTACCACTGGCCACAACTAGAGAAAAGTCCATATGGCAATGATGATCCAGCACTACACACCAATCAATCAATCAATAAAATTATTTTAAAAATAAACATTCTGCATGGCAAGTAAATTATTTTGTAATTTTAAAGATTCCTAAATTAAGTTTTTTTTCAAGCATGTGAGCTTCTTAGATGGTACGTATCCTTCTGTGGAAGCTCCTACCTCCACTTCCTCACCTCCCGATAAAACTTACTTTCTCCCCATTCACATTTCTTGAATTTCCCTTAACCTCTAAACTGTCCAGTGGGACTCTCCTAGATTCGTTCCTCCTACCCTTTGACTCCTAGTCTCACTGACCATCCTTGATCTGGTCTCACTGACCATCCTTGAATGGAAACTATTTTCCTTTTACTTCAAATCCATAAAGATGGCCTTTCTGCCAGGTCCATGCTCATTGGACTCCAGACCCAAGTGACCCTCAGCACACCAGCCCCCTCACAGGTGAGTGAGTCAGAGCACACCAGTCTGAATTCCACTGTGACTGGTCTTTCACAGTGTCCTTAGACTCTTTCCTCAGGCTCAGCTCCCCTTTCTTCTTTTCCTCCAGTTGAAATCTCACTTCTGGTTCCATATTTCCTTTAAATTCTCTCTGCTCTTGACACCTGCCCTCACACACTCAGTTATGCACACTTGTACAAACACAGGCACACGTATGTGTGCTCATTCCACATCTCTAGGCAGAGATAGCTGATTCCTGCCTTAAAGTCTTCTTGTATTCTCAAATAGAAATTCATGCACCTATAAAATACATGTTCATGTACTTATGTATTATATGCATGTACATGGATAAATATTATGCATGCAATATATGCTATATAAAAGTACTATAATGCATGTCACATACATGTTATAGTGACTTTGGAAGGAACATCCTCTGCCTAAAGGATATTATTCCCTTAGGGATTGTTAATGCATTTTAGTTGTCCTTATAAAACATGTATATCAAGTGCTCAATATATTTTATATGATTTTAAGCCGAAAAATTTAAATTTTAAGTCTCATGTAGAATAGATTGATAGAAATAAGCTATTTGAGTTAGTCCTTGTAAAGGATGCTGCTTGCCTACTTTACCCACAGCACTCACTAAATTTTCTGCCCAAATTAGGAGTGGTGAGTGAAACCTTCAGCCAGGGATGTCTAATTGGATTTATTTTGTCATTAAATCTACCTTTCTCTCCTATGCTTCTGTCCCTGTCTTTCTTTTTTTTAAAATAAATGTATGTATTTTAAATAGAGATTAATTACTTTACAATATTGTATTGGTCTTGCCATACATCAACATCTCTCCATATGTCTGTCTCTCCTTCCCAGAGTGTGAGTTCAGTTCTACTGATCATTTTTCTGATCAATCAGAATATCCTAACCATTGTCCTTGTTCAGTCACTAAACTGTGAGTGGATCCCCATGAACTGAAGCATGCCAAGCTTCCCTGTCACCACAACCATGTCTACTGTGAAATACTAATATTCTGAATCATGAGTATTATTCTCTGCAAAGCTATACAATTTTCCTGAAATTTCTCAAAAGTCAGATTAAATAAGACTGTTTTGGAATTGTGTGGTTGATGGGGTTTGTTTCCCTCCAGTCTTCTATGAAGATTTTCACTATTAGGGTGGACTCATTACTAAGGATTAGTTTTCCTATTTGTGTGCCTGTGCAGTTCTATCTCTGTATTCTCTACCTGATGGGGGGGTGTTTGTCTGAATCATTGATGTACTTTTTTTTTTTTTTTTAATAAAAAATGCTACTTAAACCATACACATGGGAAAAGCAAGTTATAATTTCTAATTTTGGAATAAAAATGCATTCACTCAATAAGCAAAAGCATATAGAGACATTCTATATGTCTGTAGACATATAGAATTCTATATTCTATATGGTGTAGACATTCTACATTCAAAAGCATATAGGCATGTTCTAAGACAACTTAAGAATGACTGCATGTCTGAAAGCACTGAGGAACTCTCTTGTGTGGTAATTTCCTGCTCTGTGTTAGATACCCAGGCAGGCAGCATTAAAGGATCAAGGAGAATATAAATATGAGTTCCAGGCCTGTGACTACCTTCTGTTATTGGTGCCTTGGACTTTTTCTCTTCCTTAAATGGCAGCTAACAAACTTCCTTAAATGGCAGCTGACTTTCTTGCATCTGACTTTGATATATGTCTAAGATGTGGAAAATCTCTTTAAAACACTGTAAGTAAGTAAACCAGCAAACTCCATGAGAACTCTATGGTTTTACTCTGCTGATATGTGAATATGTGCTTAAATATCACTAGAAGTATATTTAATTATCATTTGCAATATTTAAAATTAACATTTATAATGCTTTTGAGAAAATATATAGCATATGTGACCCTAAGTATCCATCACGGTAATTTTTGACAAGTACTAATTTTGAAATATTAACCCCAACAGGAGTTATTTTATTTTTTTCCATCTTGTATTTATTTTTGTTCTATTCTCATATGTCTTAATATAGAATTATGAATCGATAATTTGCTTAGTTTCTGAAAAAAAAATTAAGCTGTTTTCCCAAACCCCAACTTGTAAATTACATGTGGATTTATTTCTAAAGGCCCAAATTATTATTTTTAGGAATTTACTAGTATTCTCCAGTTTACTACTGAAGCTCCAATATTTTGGCTATCTGATGTCAATAGCTGACTCAATGGAAAAGATCCTCATGGCGGGAAAGATTGAGGGCATGAGGAGAAGTGACCAACATAGGATAAGATTGTTGGATGGCATCACTGACTCAATGGACATGAGTTTAAGCAAATTCTAGGAGATAGTGATGGACAGGGAATCCTGGCATGCTGCACTTCATGGGGTAGCAAAGAGTCAGACATGGCTTAGCAACTGATCAATAACAACTACTGCAACTACTGTTTTAGAATACCTAGGAAATTAAACCAGGATGTATAAATTTTATAATCTTATATGTTATTTAAAAGTATATAATCATTAATATTTATAATATTTCAAAAACAATGAAAACACCTTCTGTTAATAATCTTACCATTTTTTCAGCATCCTAATTTCCTAATATATATGAAAAAAGTTGATTTTCTTTGATGATAATGGCCTTTTTTTTTTTTTAACTTTGGCTAAAGATCTATTAATGTATGACATTTTTGAGTCTATTATTTTACATACACCTCACCAGAAAATTTTCAGAGCACATGACTTAAAACAAAACATATGTCAAAATTATCTAAAAGCATACTGGAATTTTTAAAGAATCCAAAGAAAGAATTATAGCATCAAAGTAAACACCCACATCTTCCCCAACCACCCCCTCCAGATATGCTCACATGGTGGAACTGATTAGACCTATGTGGTCCTGCTCCTAATTACTATTTACTCATCTGTGTGTTTTGTGTGCACACCTGTGTGTGTTTTCATTATAATGCTTTTCCATAAGGTAGGAGATCACATGTGGAGGGTCCCTGGAATTAGTGAGTGTAATACAGCTTTGACCAAAATGTTTACTTACACATCACAGTATTCTTAACTCTTCTCCTTCTTAGTTGAAAGAATTGAACCATTTCATAATTCCAGTTTCTCTCTTCTGTCTGTGTCTCTCATTGTCATTTTGTTTTCCAGCTACTTTGTTCTGCAGCTCTGACTAGCTTTTTTGAAGCTGCAAATAATGCAAAATGTTCCACTGAATTTACTAATTTAATTCCTTTTTTTGTTGCCTAAAAATATTTAAATTTTTTTAGGCAATTCTTTTTGCCTAAAAAAAAATTAATCCTTAATTTCTGCCTGATTATATACTACCTGTTCTTCAGATCTAATGTGAAATATTCCATTTTGGTGAAAAAGGTCCCCATATCCGATCTGGGTGTGGTCCAATGGCTATATACACTACCATATTTTACATGCTTAACATGAAGCACAGATGAAAATATAATTATTTGCATGTATTTATAAGGAATTTAAGTTACACAAAAAGAAATGCCACGTTTTATGTGTCTCCAGTCACTAGTGAACACAATATTATAATGAGCACATAGAAGGTCCATATGGTATAATCACATAAAAATTGATTGTAGTATTGTATTTGAAACTCAAAATTTTGAAGCATTTATATATTATTATTATAATACATAGCAGCAATATTACAAATTTTATAATAATTCTATTAGCTAATTTTGCTCTTTTTTTCAAAATATATTTCTATTATATAGCTTTAATATTTTTAGGATTAATTGAAAAAATTCTAAACATAATATTTTCATAAGATAAACTAAAATGAACTGTTTGTAGATTCGTGTACATAATATAGAAGAGCCTAGCAAGTCAATGGCAACAAAAATAAATTGTCAGGTTAATACATTCAGTGACACATGATATAAGATCAACATACAAATATTGGTGGTGTTTATATGCACAAATACAAACTTCACAAAAATAAAATTCCACTTATTATAAGACATTAATGAAGAAAATTTAAGGAAAACACAGCTAAGTGGAAAGATAGACCATGTCCATGAGTTGGAAGAATTAATAACATGAAAGTGCCTATGCTACTCAAAGTTATCTACAGGATCTAATGTAATTCCCAGCAAAATCTCAATGGCAGTCTTTACACAAATAGGAAAAAATATTAAAATGCATATTAGATCTCTCTCTCACACACACACACACAAAAACCATTCCACAAATATCCTACCCAATTTTGAGACAGAAGAACAGAGCTGAAAGTATGATACTTTGTGATTTCAAAATTTAATCAAGTCAGTATGTTATTGGCATAAAAAAAGACATGTAGACCAACGGAGTAACATCAGTTCAGTTCAGTTCAGTCTCTCAGTCGTGTCCGACTCTTTGCGACCCCATGAAGCACAGCACGCCAGGCCTCCCTGTCCATCACCAACTCCTGGAGTTCACTCAGACTCATGTCCATCAAGTCAGTGATGCCATCCAGCCATCTCATCCTCTGTCGTGCCCTTCTCCTGCCCCCAATCCCTCCCAGCATCAGAATCTTCTCCAATGAGTCAAATCTTCGCTTGAGGTGGCCAAAGTACTGGAGTTTCAGCTTCAGCATCATTCGCTCCAAAGAAATCCCAGGGCTCATCTCCTTCAGAATGGACTGGTTGGATCTCCTTGCAGTCCAAGGGACTCTCAAGAGTCTTCTCCAACACCACAGTTCAAAAGCATCAATTTTTCGGTGCTCAGCTTTCTTCACAGTCCAACTCTTGCATCCATACATGACCACTGGAAAAGCCATAGCCTTGACTAGACGGACCTTTGTTGGCAAAGTAATGTCTCTGCTTTTCAATATGCTCTCTAGTTACAAATAAATTTATGCACCATAGTCAACTGATCCTTGACAAAGGTGCCAAAGACACACAATGGAGAAAAGATAGTTTTTCTCTGTTTTAATAATTGCTATTGAGAAAACTGGATATAAATTCAAATGAACTAAAGACTAGTTTTACTGTTTTATGAAACAGTAAAAACTAGGGAACAAATCTCTTGCCATTGTCCAGTCAATGACTTTTTTAGATATGACTCCAAAAGCACAGGTGACAAAAGCAAAAACAGAAAAAAATTTTCAGTTAACAAGTTCTGGACATCACAGAAAAAAACCAACAGAGTGAAAGACAAGCTGTGGAACATATGCAAATGTAAATTGAACAAATGATACACCTGATAAAGTGTTAAGATCTAAAATTCATATAGTAATATCTTGTGCTTAGCTTTATGGTAATTCAGAGATATTACATTTTTACAAATTGGAGATTGTGCCAACCCTGTATCAAGCAAGTCTGTGGATATCATTTTTCCAATAACATTGGTGCATTTTGTGTCTGTGTCACATTTTAAATTCATGCAATATTTCAAACTTTTGCATTTTTATATTTTCCATAGTGATATGTAATATTTGATGTTTGTATTGCAAAAAGACAGCAATTCACTAAAGTCTGAAATGATTTTTTAGCAATCTTTAGCAATAAAATATTTTCAAATTAAGTTATATATATTTTTGACATAATGCTATTGCACAGTTAATAGAAAACAGCTTAGTGTAAACATAATGTCTATTTGCACTAAAAAAGCAAAATATTGGTGTGACCTCCTTTATTCCAACATTCTCTCTGTTGTAGTGATTTGGAACTGAATGAACCCAAAGTATCTTGAGATACCAGTTACGCATCTTATGTAACTCAGTACTTTAAAGCAGTTAATCTGACTAAAAAATGAACAAACACATTTATTAGACATTTCCCCAAAGAAAATATACTAATAGTAGGCAGATATAATAAATGGTCCTGAACATTGCTAAATATCATAGAAATGCAAATCAAAACCATAGTTAGATATCTCTTCATGACTATTAGAATGACTACTATCAAAAAGACATAAAACAAGTGTTGTTGAGAATATGATGAAAAGAAAATATTGTATATTGTTTGTAAGAATGCATATTGGTGCAACCATTACAGAAAAATAGTATGTAGGTCCTCAAAAATTAAAACAAAAAAGCACTACAATATTGTAAAGTAATTAGCCTCCAATTAAAAAAAAAAAAAAAAGTCATGGATTCCCATCAGTCTTATCTAGTTTTCATAGATATTCTTAAATAAATGCTTTTCACTTTGTTTATATATATATATATATATATATATATATATATGTGTGTGTGTGTGTGTGTGTGTGTGTATATATATAATTTTAGTCCAGCAATCCAACTTCTGGATATATATCTAAAGGAAATAAAATTGGTGTCTCAAAGAGATATCTGCACTACTATGTCCATTGAATTATTATTCACAGCCAAAATATGACTAATGACAAATTAATGCATTAAAAACATGGGTAGGAATTTTATGTATTGATAGATGATAGAATTCATTGTTATAAGAAATCCTGACTCACATAACATGAGTGAGTATGGAGGACGTTATCTAAGTAAGGACATAAAAGTAAGCCAGACACAGAAATACTGCATGATATAATTCTATGTAGAATATAAAATGGTGAAACTTATAGAAGTAGATAAAACGTGATGGCTAGGGTGGATTTGGAGGAGCAATTACTGGGGAAATAATTGGTCAAATGGTATAAGAACCTGTTATGTGCAGTGAATAATTTCTGGATTTCTAATGTGATTATAGTTAACAACACTGTTTTGTATACTTGAAGTTTGGTAAGCGAATAGATTTTAAGTGATTTTGCCACACATATATACACATGAAAATGAAAATACTAACCATGATAGCTAAATTGTGGTCATTATTTCACAAGGTACACCCATATACTTTACATCAAAGTATTAAGTTGTACACACTACACAGTTAAGGGACTGTATGCAATATGCATTTGCCAATCATACTTCTGATAGCTTACAGTGAACAATTACAGATTCGTGGTCTCTGAAGAAGATTTACCTTCAGGCCTAGGGACTAGGCTTGATCACGCAAGAGTTTTTGTATAGCAACGTTTTATTAAAGTATAAAAAGGGACAGAGAAAGCTTTAATAAAGCTCTTGAGTGATCAAGCCTGGTCCCTGGTCCCGAAGCTAAATCTTTGGAGGTCACAAATCTGACATCATTCACAGTAAGCTATCATCTTGGGGGGCTCATATGAAATCTGCAGGACAAGGTAAAAACACTCAAGAAATCTAGCCTCTCTGCTTTCTCAGTGTACACATTTTCTGCTTTACTTTACTAATTCTACTGGAGAAGGAAATGGCAACCCACTCCAATGTTCTTGCCTGGAGAATCCCAGGGACGCGGGAGCCTGGTGGGCTGCCATCAATGGGGTCACACAGAGTCGGACACGACTGAAGTGACGTAGCATAGCATAGCATTACTAATTCTACAGTGTGCTTGTGTGAATGAATGACACACCCTGATTTGCAGTTCTGTGGTGCCTCCTAATGACTGACTGCTAAGTCACTTCAGTCGTGTCCGACTCTTGCGACCCCATAGACGGAAGCCCACCAGGCTCCCCCGTCCCTGGGATTCTCCAGGCAAGAACACTGGAGTGGGTTGCCATTTCCTTCTCCAATGCATGAAAGTGAAAAGTGAAAGTGAAGTCGCTCAGTCGTGTCTGACTCAGCGACCCCATGGACTGCAGCCTACCAGGCTCCTCTGTCCATGGGATTTTCCAGGCAAGAGTACTGGAGTGGGGTGCCCCAAAAGGAAAGCCATGTCAGGTGTCTATACCAACCTGCCAATGCCAAGACACACCCAACATCCCTGTGAGGGGAGTGGTCAAAAATGGGGAAAGTGTGTGGACCAAACTTTCCTTTCTTTGTCAGATTTTCCTAGTCTCTTTGACTATTTTGTAAATGTGTGGGAAATTAGAACTACTAATCTACACCCCTATCTGGAGCAGAGAGGGATGCCTCTGGTGAAAAGAAGTCACAGCTGTGGATGTCCCTTTTTTCTGTTACAGATAGGAGCTAGCAGCTCCAGAACCACTCCTTTAAAATGCATTTTAAAAAACTGGGACAAGTTTGATCCCCAGAATTTAAAAATAGACATGCCTGATCTTCTGTGATACTGAATGACCAAAATACCCTTTGGAAGATGGGGAATGCTGGCCAGTTGAAAGGTTTCTTAACTGTGATACTGTTTTACAAGTAGACAAGTTATGTAGAAAACAAGGGAAATCAGTAGAAGTGACATATGTGTTGCTCTTTTTCCCTCTACCAGACATGCTGGACTTCTGTCTTAAGGGTGCAGATTTGGGGTGTGAAACCTTCAGCTCCCTTCTGTCCTCTTACTTTGTCCCTCTATCTGGGGCTCCCAAATGAACAGGGTGAGAGTCAGGACACCCTTCTAGGAGGGGTTGTCTCAGTCTTGGTAGAAATTCAAACAGTCCCAATTGCAGTCAAGACTATTTAGAGGATCCAAGAAGTACACAGAAACCTTTACAGGACTAGCTTTACTTTATGAGATTACTTGGAGAGAAATAATTCATGTCTTGGGACAGATGCTGACTCCTGACTCAAAAACTCAAGTTTTAGGGAAGCCACTACTTTTGGAGATGAATGGCTTGAACGTGAGACAAGGGGAAAGAGGGAACATGAAATAGCCCTCCTCCCGATTGGGAGAAAAACAGTTCCCATAACAGAGCCACTTTGGTAGATGTATTCTTGAGGGACTCAAGAGAGCACATTGACTTTAGACTATGCTCAGCTGGCTGAAATAGAACAGACAGAGAAGGAAACTCCTGGTAAATCCTTAGATAGACTATGGGAGGCTCTCCACAAGTTTACTGACATTGATTCAAAAAGTTCAAAAGAAGGAATGATCTTAAAAGATAGATTTATCACTCAGTCCATTCAAGATATTTGTTATAAGATATGAAAACAGATGTTTGGACAAAATCAGTCTTTAAAAAAACTGTTGCAGCTGGCTGAGACTGTATACTATGGTAGAGAACATGAGGAGGAGAAACAACAACAAAAAAGAAACAGGTAAAAGACTGAAGCCCCAACAATAGCTGTTCAGATCAGATCAGATCAGATCAGATCAGTCACTCAGTCGTGTCTGACTCTGCAATCCCACGAATCACAGCACGTCAGGCCTCCCTGTCCATCACCAACTCCCGGAGTTCACTCAGACTCACATCCATCAAGTCAGTGATGCCATCCAGCCATCTCATCCTCTTTCGTCCCCTTTTCCTCTTGCCCTCAATCCCTCCCAGCATCAGTGTCTTCTCCAAAGAGTCAACATTTCCCATGAGGTGGCCAAAGTACTGGAGTTTCAGCTTTAGCATCATTCCTTCCAAAGAAATTCCAGGGCTGATCTCCTTCAGAATGGACTGGTTGGATCTCTTTGCAGTCCAAGGGACTCTCAAGAGTCTTCTCCAATACCACAGTTCAAAAGGATCTATTCTTTGGCGCTCAGCCTTCTTCACAGTCCAGCTCTCACATCCATACATGACCACAGGAAAAACCATAGCCTTGACTAGATGGACCTTTGTTGGCAAAGTCATGTCTCTGCTTTTGAATATGCTATCTAGGTTGGTCATAACTTTCCTTCCAAGGAGTAAGCATCTTTTAATTTCATGGCTGTAGTCACCATCTGCAGTGATTTTGGAGCCCAGAAAAAGAAAGTCTGACACTGTTTCCACTGTTTCCCCATTTATTTCCCATGAAGTGATGGGACCGGATGCCATGATCTTTGTTTTCTGAATGTTGAGCTTTAAGCCAACTTTTTCACTCTCCAGTTTCACTTTCATCAAGAGGCTTTTGAGTTCCTCTTCACTTTCTGCCATAAGGGTGGTGTCATCTGCATATTTGAGGTTATTGATATTTCTCCAAGCAATCTTGATTCCAACTTGTGTTTCTTCCAGTCCAGCATTTCTCATGATGTACTCTGTATATAAGTTAAATAAACAGGGTGCCAATATACAGCCTTGACGTACTCCTTTTTCCTACTTGGAACCAGTCTGTTGTTCCATGTCCAGTTCTAACTGTTGCTTCCTGACCTGCACACAAATTTCTCAAGAGGCAGGTCAGGTGGACTGATATTCCCATCTCTTTCAGAGTTTTGCACAGTTGATTGTGATCCACACAGTCACAGGCTTTGGCATAGTCAATAAAAAAGAAATAGATGTTTTTATGGAACTCTCTTGCTTTTTCCATGATCCAGCAGATGTTGGAAGTTTGATCTCTGGTTCCTCTACCTTTTCTAAAACCAGCTTGAACATCAGGAATTTCACGGTTCACATATGGCTGAAGCCGGGCTTGGAGAATTTTGAGCATTACTTTACTAGTGTGTGAGATGAGTGCAATTGTGCGATAGTTTGAGCATTCTTTGGCATTGCCTTTCTTTGGGATTGGAATGAAAACTGACCTTTTACAGTCCTTTGGCCACTGCTGAGTTTTCCAAATTTGCTGGCATATTGAGTGCAGCACTTTCACAGCATCATCTTTCAGGATTTAGAATAGCTCCACTGGAATTCCTTCACCTCCACTAGCTTTGTTCGTAGTGATGCTTTCTAAGGCCCACTTGACTTCATATTCCAGGATGTCTGGCTCTAGGTCAGTGATCACACCATCGTGATTATCTGGGTCATGAAGATCTTTTTTGTACAGTTGTTCTATGTATTCTTGCCACCTCTTCTTAATATCTTCTGCTTCTGTTAGGTCCATACCATTTCTGTCCTTTATCGAGCCCATCTTTGTGTGAAATATTCCTTTGGTATCTCTGATTTTCTTGAAGAGATCCCTAGTCTTTCCCATTCTGTTGTTTTCCTCTATTTCTTTGCATTGATCGCTGAATAAGCCTTTCTTCTCTTGCTATTCTTTAGATCTCTGCATTCAGATGTTTATATCTTTCCTTGTCTCCTTTGCTTTTTGCTTCTCTTCTTTTCACAGCTATTTTCCAGGCCTCCCCAGACAGCCATTTTGCTTTTTGGCATTTCTTTTCCATGGGGATGGTCTTGGTCCCTGTCTCCTGTACAATGTCATGAACCTCATTCCATAGTTCATCAGGCACTCTATCTATCAGATCTAAGCCCTTAAATCTATTTCTCACTTCCACTGTATAATCATAAGGGATTTGATTTAGGTCATACCTGAATGGTCTAGTGTTTTTCCTACTTTCTTCAATTTAAGTCTGAATTTGGGAATAAGGCGTTCATGGTCTGAGCCACAGTCAGCTCCTGGTCTTGTTTTGCTGACTGTATAGAGCTTCTGCATCTTTGGCTGCAAAGAATATAATCGATCTTATTTCCGTGTTGACCATCTGGTGATGTCCATGTGTATAGAGTCTTCTCTTGTGTTGTTGGAAGAGGGTGTTTGCTATGACCAGTGCATTTTCTTGGCAAAACTCTGTTAGTCTTTGGCCTGCTTCATTCCGTATTCCAATGCTAAATATGCCGGTTACTCCAGATGTTTCTTGACTTCCTACTTTTGCATTCCAGTCCCCTATAATGAAAAGAACATTTTTTGGGGGTGTTAGTTTTAAAAGGTCTTGTAGCTCTTCATAGAACCATTCAACTTCAGCTTCTTCAGCGTTACTCGTTGGGACATAGACTTGGATTACTGTGACATTGAATGGTTTGCCTTGGAAACGAACAGAGATCTTTTTTTTTTTTTTGAGTTTGCTTCCAATTATTCTTTTTTGTTTTTTTTTTTTTCCGTGATGGCCCCCCCTTTTTTTTTTGGGGTTTCCCCCCCCAATTAGTTTTATTATTATTTTTTTTAAATTAATCCAACCCTTTCCTTTTCTTTTTTTTTTTTTCTTCCTTTTATTCGACAATTTACTGTGGCCATCTCTTGTTTGACCACTTCCAATTTGCCTTTGTTCATGGACCTGACATTCCAGGTTCCTATGCAATATTGCTCTTTACAGCATCGGACCTTGCTTCCATCACCAGTCACATCCACAGCTGGGTATTCTTTTTGCTTTGGCTCCATCCCTTCATTCTTTCTGGAGTTATTTCTCCACTTATGTCCAGTAGCATATTGGGCCCCTACTGACTTGGGGAGTTTCTCTTTCAGTATCCTATCATTTTGCCTTTTCATACTGTTCATGGGGTTCTCAAGGCAAGAATTCTGAAGTGGTTTGCCATTCCATTCTCCAGCGGACCACATCCTGTCAGATCTCTCCACCATGACCCGCCCATCTTGGGTTGCCCCATGGGCATGGCTTAGTTTCACTGAGTTAGACAAAGCTGTGGTCCTAGTGTGATTAGTTTGACTAGTTTTCTGTGAGTATGGTTTCAGTGTGTTTGCCCTCTGATGCCATCTTGCAACACCTACCGTCTTACTGGGGTTCTCTTACTTTGGGTGTAGGGTAACTCTTTACGGCTGCTCCAGCAAAGCACAGCCATCGTTCCTTACCTTGGACGAGGGGTCTCTCCTCACCGCTGCCCTTCCTGAACTTCAAGTGGGATAGCTTCTCTAGGCCCTGAAGAATGCCCAGAGGGACTCAGGTAAAAGAGATGACCTTGTTATTACTGTGCATATGAGGGGCATCTCTAGTAGGATTGCCCTCAGGCATCTAAGCCACACCTGGCTCCATTTCCGGTCTGCAAATGACCACACTTGAGGAGAGAATGCCCTCTGAGGTGTAGGTCCCAGGGGTTGGACTCCCAAGGCAATCAGGACTGAAGGTGCCCAGTTATAAAGGCTAATGACGTTGTTACATCCGTGTAAGCTAACTCAGGAAACACAAAACACTTGTTTTAAAAATTTACCCATAGCTTTAGTGAGGGATTGAACTGCCCCTAAGAAGAAGGGACTGTCTCTATGACAGACTGTTTTGGTACACAGATATTGTCATAGATCCCGAAGATTTAGAATTAACTATGTATATTGTCACCATGTTTATTTAACTTATATGCAGAGTACATCATGAGAAATGCTGGACTGGAAGAAACACAAGCTGGAATCAAGATTGCTGGGAAAAATATCAATAACCTCAGATATGCAGATGATACCACTCTTATGGCAGAAAGTGAAAAGGAACTAAAAAGCCTCTTGATGAAAGTGAAGGTGGAGAGTGAAAAGTTTGGCTTAAAGCTCAACATACAGAAAACGAAGATCATGGCATGTGGTCCCACCATTACATGGGAAATAGATGGAGAAACAGTGGAAACAGTGTCAGACTTTATTTTGGGGGGCTCCAAAATCACTGCAGATGGTGACTGCAGCCATGAAATTAAAAGACGCTTACTCCTTGGAAGGAAAGTTATGACCAACCTAGATAGCATATTCAAAAGCAGAGACATCACTTTGCCAACAAAGGTTCGCCTAGTCAAGGCTATGGTCTTTCCTGTGGTCATGTATGGATGTGAGAGCTGGACTGTGAAGAAGGCTGAGCACCGAAGAACTGATGCTTTTGAACTGTGGTGTTGAAGAAGACTCTTGAGAGTCCCTTGGACTGCAAGGAGATCCAACCAGTCCATTTTGAAGATCAGCCCTGGGATTTCTTTGGAAGGCATGATGCTAAAGCTGAAACTGCAGTATTTTGGCCACCTCATGCGAAGAGTTGACTCATTGGAGAAGACTCTGATGCTGGGAGGGATTGGGGGCAGGAGGAGAAGGGGACGACAGAGGATGAGATGGCTGGATGGCATCACTGACTCGATGAATGTGAGTCTGAGTGACCTCCGAGAGCTGGTGATTGACAGGAAGGCCTGGCGTGCTGCAGTTCATGGGGTCGCAGAGAGTCGGACACGACTGAGCGACTGATCTGATCTGATCTGATGTGACTTAGCTTTCAGCTTTCCAACAGACATTATGAGAATTCTGGGAAGTGACTCCCTGACCCAGTCTCTATAGTTGGTCCTATTGGTGGGTCTATGAAGCACCCGCTTCTTCATTAATTGAAGGCTTCGTAAGGTGGGTTTCTCTACTTCAAGGAAAGAATTTTCTTCAGCTCTGTGAATACCTTCACCAACAACAATCACGCGTGCCACCTCTTCTTGATCTGATGATGTCTAGCAATCCTAAAATGGACTAACTTGGAAGTAATGTAACTTTTGCCTTACATCTGTAACTGTATAATGTGGTTTGTTTCTAACCATGTGAAAATGTTTAGGTTACAAATGGTTGTTCAGGCTCCTATGCATGCCACAGCCTCCTCCAATTATTACTTGCAGCTCCCAGATTGGAGACCCTAAATATGAAGGCTAGGAGAATATGTTGCCTCAACAATTTAGGGACTATGCCCCTCAAGCAGGAAGTAGTTATGTAACAAAACTGATGCCTCTTTCCCTTGGCAAAATAATTCTCCTAAGAGAAAAAAAGGGTGGTTGTGGTGATGAGAGAGTCAATTCCTAGGCAGGTTGATAAGAAGCCTGGGGTCCTTGAGGAGGAGAGAGGGGGCTGGAGTTCTCAAGGAGGAGAAAAGGACAAATGCCTTTTTTTTTTCTTTCTCTCTCTCTCTCTCTCTCTCTCTCCATTCCTTAGTCTTAGTCACATAAAATGTTTTTTGTTTTTATTTTCTTTAAGCCTGGAACTGATGATTACACAACAAACAACAGTTTAAACTCTGTATTAAGGATTATATAACAACAGGACAGTTGTTATATAATTGAGGACAGTTTCTGCTTCTTGAAAACCTTGAGGACAGTTTTATGCTTGAGGACAGTTTCTCCTTCTTGAAAACCTTCTGGCTAATCCTGTTATCTTAAAATGTATATTATGGGAGTAAGATCTTTACAACCTGAGGCATTCTTTTGATTTATTGTAATAAATCTAACAAGTATATAATTCCCTTGCTAAAACTAGCAAGGGGGCTATTCTCTGACCCCCTTCTGATGTCTATGTCAGAAGCTTTCTTTTTCCCTTTTTATACTTTAATAAAACTTTGCTATAGATGAGACCGTGAGTGATCAAGCCTGGTCCCTGGTCCTGAAGCTAAATCTTCTTTAGAGATCACAAATCTGGCATTCTTCACCATAAGCTATCACCTTAATTAATAAAGATGGGGTATGCTTGTGAGAGCTGGATCATAAAGAAGGCAGAATGACAAATAATCAATGCCTTCAAACTGTGATGCTGGAGAAGACTCCTGAGAGTCCCTTGGGCAGCAAGGAAATCAAACCAGTCAATCTTAGGAGAAATCAAATTGGAATATTCATTTGGAGGGACTGATGTTGAAGCTTAACTTCAAGTATTTTGGTCATCTGATGTGAGCAGCAGACTCATTGAAAAAGTCCCTAATGCTAGGAAAGATTGAAGGCAGGAGGAGAAGGGAGCATGAGAGCATGAGATGATTACCAATGCAATGCACATGTACTTGGGCAAACCTCAGGAGATGGTGAGGGACAGGGAGGTCTGGTGTGCTGCAGTCCATGGGGTCACTAAGAGTCAGACATGACTGGCCAACTGGACAACAGCAACAACAAAAGCATTATCAGCTATTCTAATAACATACAAGGGTTTAAGTCAAAGGTAATAAAATTTAATTATTTTAGTATTAGTTTTACTTGTCTATGTCTGACAAACCACACATAGTATATGGTTAAATTTTGCATATCTATAGTTAATTAGATAGTTACTTAGGAGCTTCCCAGGTTTCACTATCTGTAAAGAACCCAGCTGCCAATGCAGGAGATATAAAATTGGGTTTGATCCCTGGATCAGGAAGATGCCCTGGAGGAGGGCACAAAAATCCACTCCAGTATTCTTGCCTAGAGAATCCCGTGGACAGAGGAGCTGGTGGGCTACAGTCCATAGGGTCGCAAAGAGTTGGACTAGATTGAAGTGATTTAACACACGAACATAGTTACAAATTATTTATTGAATTTATATGATAAATGTGTATATTGTCTAAAATTTAAGAGTACAAGTTAATATTCTTGATGAGTAATTTTAAGAAACTACATTTTAGTACATTGTATTTAATTTTATCCTTCAAATGTATTTCATTGTTGTTCATTTGCTAAGTTGTGTCCAATTCTGTGTGATCCCATGGACTGTAGCATGCCAGGCTCCTCTGTACTCCACCATCTCCTGGAATTTGCTCAAGGTCATGTCCATTTTGTTGGTGATGCTCTCTAACCATCTCATTCTCTGCTTCCCCCTTATCATTTTGCCTTCTATTTTATCCAGCATCAAGATATTTTCCAATGAATTGGGTGTTCACATAAAGTGGCCAAACTTTTGAAGCTTCAGCATTAGCATTAGTACTTACAATAAATATTCAGGGTTGATTTTCTTTAGGATTGACTGCTTTGATCTCCTTGCTGTTCAAGGGATTCTCAAGAGTCTTCTCTATCACCACAGTTCAAAATCATCAATTCTATTGCATTCAGCCTTATAAGTCCAACTCTCATATCCATGCATGACTAGTGGAAAGACCATAGCCTCAACTATATGGGCCTTTGTAGGCAAAGTGTTGTCTCTGCTTCTTAATTCACTGTCTATATTTGCCATAGCTTACCTTCCAAGGAGCAAGCGTCTTTTAATTTCATGGCTGCAGTCACTGTCTGCAGTGATTTGGGGGACCAAGAAAATAAAATCTGTCACTGCTTCTACTCTTTCCCCTTCTATTTGCCTTGAACTGATGGGACTGATGTCATGATCTTAGTTGCTGCCATTTTTTTTTTTTTTTTAATATTGAGTTTCAATCCAGATTTTTCACTCTTGTATTTCATCATCATCAAATATATAATTGGTGAGAAGTTACTCTATAATACAGGGAGCCCAGCCTTGTACTCTGTGATAACCTAGAGAGGTGGGCTAGGGGAAGGGGAAGGAGGGTAAAGGAGGGGGTGATATATGTATAATTATGTCTGATTTGCATTGATATATGGCAGAAACTTGTCTTCTCTGTGGCTTAGTGGTAAATAATCTGTCTGTAATGCAGGAGGCTGCCTGCAATGCAGGAGATGACGTTTGATCCCTGGGTCAGGAAGATCCCATGGAGAAGAATATGGCAATCCATTCCAACATTCTTGCCTGAGAAATCCCACGGACAGAGGAGCCTGGCAGGCTATAGTCCATGGGGTCATAAGAGTTTGACACAACTTAGTAACTAAAACACAATAAACATGTCAAAAACCAACATGATGTTTTAAAGCAATTTTCCTCCAGTTAACAAAAAATAAATAAATAAATAAAGAGGCTCTTTAGTTCCTCTTCCCTTCCTCCCATTGGAGTGGTATCATTTGCACATCTTAGGCTTTTTATATTCCTCCCAGCAATCTTGATTCCATCTTGTGATTCATTCAGCCTTGCATTTCACATGATTCACATTTCATATAAGTAAAATAAGCAGGGTGACAATATAAAGCCTTGTTGCACTATTTTCAATTTTGAATCAGTCAGTTGTTCCATGTCTAGTTCTAACTGTTGCTTTTTGACCCACATACAGGCTTCTCAGGAGGCAGGAATTATGATTTGGCATTCTCATCTCTAAGAATTTTCCACGGTTTGTTGTGATCCACAGAGTAAGAGGTTTTAGCCTTATCAATGAAGCAGACATAGTTTTGTTTTGTTTTGTTTTCTGGAATTTTGTCTCTTTTTCCATGATCCAATGAAAGTTGGCAATTTCACCTCTAGTTCTTCTGCTTCTTCAACACCCAGCTTGTACATCTGGAATTTCTCATTTCATGTTGCTGAAACCTAACTTGAAGGATTTTGAGCATAATCTTACTACAATATGAAATGAGCACAAATGTAAAGTTGCTTTAACATTCTTTAGCATTGAACTTCTTTGAGATTGGAATGAAAACTGGCAATTTTAGTCCTGTTGCCACTGTTGAATTGTTCAAATTTGCTGGCATATTGAATGCAGCACTTTACCAGCATAGTCTCTTAGGATTTGAAAAAACTCAGTTGGAATTCTATCACCTCCTCTAGCTTTGTTCTCAGTAATGCTTCCTAAGACCCACTTGACTTCACACTCCAGGATGTCAGGCTCTAGGTGAGTAACCAGATCATTGTGGTTACCCAAGTCATTAAGACCTTTCTTGTATCATTTTTCTGTGTATTCTTTCTCCCACTTCTTAATCTCTTCCACTCTGTTATATCTTTACCATTTCTGTCCTTTATTGGACCTATCTTTGCATGAAATACTCCCTTGATATCTCCATTTTATTGAGGAAAATTTCTAGTCTTTCCCATTCTATTGTTTTTTTTTTTTTTTTTCTATTTCTTTGCAGTGTTCATTTCAGAAGGCCTTCTTATCTCTCCTTGCTGTTCTCTAGGATTCTGCATTCAGTTGGGTATAGCTTTACCTTTCTCCTTTGCCTTTCACTTCTCTTCTTTCCTCAGGTATTTTCAAAACTCTCATCAGACAACCACTTTGCCTTCCTGTATATTTTTTGTTTGGGATGATTTTGGTCACTGCCTCCTGTACAATGTTATAGACATCTGTCAATAGTTCTTCAGGCACTCTGTCTATCAGATATCTTCAAATGAAGGTAAAAACAATAATACAACCCAGAGCTAATATCTTTTATTGGTATGTGTGGAGTAGGTCATCTTATTTAACCCTCACCAACCTAAATGAGTGGGCTTCTCTTGTGGCACAGAGCTAAGAATCCACCTGCAAATGCAGGAAGTATGGGTTCAATCCTTGCTCTGGGAAGATCCCCTGGAGAAGGAAATGACAACCCACTCCAATTCTTGCCTGTTAAATCCCTTGGACAGAGGATCCTGGCAGGCTATAGTCCCTTGGGTGGCAAAAGAGTCCGACATGGCTTAGCAACTAAACAACAACAATCTAATTGAGCAAATGCTTATTTAGACATAAGACATTTAGACATTGTAATTAGGTACTGAGTTTTCAAAAATGGATCTAACTTAAATGCACAACATTTTTCCATAATGTACCAGTATTTTATTGAATTGCTGCTGCTGCTGCTAAGTCGCTTCAGTCATATCTGACTCTGTGCAACTCCATAGATGGAAGCCCATCAGGCTCCCCCGTCCCTGGGACTCTCCAGGCAAGAACACTGGAGCGGATTGCATTGCCTTCTCCAATGCATGAAAATGAAAAAGTGAAAGTGAAGTCGCTCAGTCATGTCTGACTCTTAGAATTAAGCACAACTTAAAATTAAAGCACGTATTTTTGAAATCTATGGAGGCAAAAGAAAAGAAAAAAGGAAACTAAGATGAATGATTGATTTTACTAAAACTTCTTTACCAGTGTAATTGACTGTGACATTTTCATCATTAAAATAAGTGAAACCTGATGCTGGTTTTAAAACATAACACATAATATATGACAGCATGCAAACTGAGTTTTACTTCTGTCCCTTTTTCCAAGAACTCCCAAGATAGGAGTCAATATATAGGACAATATGGAAATGATCACAAATTAATAAACTAAATTCCTAAGTAGGCTAGAAAGGCGAATAAGTTATTTTCACACACTCCAATAGGTCCTTTCTTTTCCCCCTATTTTTGTTCTGTGACCCACAATCATGAAATTTGTACTGATAAGAAATTCATAATTTATGGAAAAATCCAAAATTTCTAGAGAAAATTCCTTTCTACCTTTTCACAAACTAGTTATTTCCAACAACAAATTCCTTTTAACTACTTTACAATAGTATAAACTATTTTTATACATAATAGGCAAAAATAACCCACATTCTTCTGTTGGTTGGCAAACTCATGAGTCCCCTGAGTGAAACTTGAAATTACCTTCTCTACTTGGAGGGCAAGAAGAGACTAGTAAAGGAAGCAGACAACCCCAGATCTGTAAGTGAGAGGTTTAATAGGCAAGGGGACTTACATACAAGACTTATGTTGGCTGCCACAAGATGAATAAATCTCTACACCTGCCCACCAGAATCTTGAGTCTATACAGAAGCCTTTATGAGTTTCAGTCATATACACTGTCCAGATGGTTTCAATAACACCTTTCTGTCTCAAGGCTGCAGCCTTTAGATGCCCCCCACTGTGGAAACTGTGGGCAGAAGATGGTATAGTGTCTCCGGTCCTGCTTATGGTCAGCTTATGAGTCAGCCAGGGGTCACATTCTCTTTATGACCACCTACATCATCTTCAGTGGTCATCTTACAGACTGAATTGAGACTCATTGTTTCTCTACCACCTTTGATTACTTCTTGGGCTCCTCTTTAATTTCTCCTTTCTGCAGTTCCAAGTGACTGACACAGCTAAGACTTGAAAACCAAGACCTGGGGCAGTGCTCTTCAGTGCGGCTACATATTAGAACCACTGGGGAGTCCGTAAGTACATAAAGACTGTGGCACATCTCAGGATATTTGTTAGAGTTGGATGGGCCAGATGTTTTTAGTTTCAGAAGTTCTCTAGGTGCTTTTAATATGCATTATCTGATAAAAAGTACTCTTAAGCAGTGAGTAATCAGAATCTTGAGTTCCCCCCAAAATAAATATTCTAAGTCATTCCAAGTGTTAGCTTGGATTAGACTCACCTGAAAGGCATGCTAAATCACAAACTCCTGGGCTTCACCCAAAATTCTGGCTCAACAGTTTCGGAAAAGGGTCTTGGAACTTGTATTTCTAGTAAATTCCCAATTGATACTGCCGCTGCTGGTCCCCATACCACACTTTGAAAGTCTGTGTTCTATGAGATGTCACATTCTGTTTACATGAACTGAATCCATCTCAGGGATAGATATTGATGATGTCTGAAAGCGATCTTTTCCTATTCTTAAAAGAAAGAAGGAATAGATGGCAGACAAACAAGACTTATAGCCACTAAAATCTCATATGGCAAATCTCATTCTGCTTTCTCTCACCAAGCAGTACTCTGATTCAGAGCTTTATACTTCTGTTATCAACATGCTAGTGTTTCATATTTTGAAGATTTTAGTTTTGTCATCAACTCTAACTAAAATACACTTCCTACCTCTGCATATTAGAATCACATGTACCTACCAATTCCTCTATAGGAAATTTCATGAATTTCCCAAGATACCACTTCTTGATTTTCCATGCAGATATTAGGAAGAAATTGAACTCTGTAGGAAGAGAGCAAATTAGCCAAGATGATGTGGTCAGACTCTTTTGCCCCACAGCCCTTGTTCTCACCCTACATGTTGTAAATATATGTAACAGCTGAGATCACTTATAGCAATGTGCACGCATGTCATGAGGTACTCACTTGGCCATGGACTACTTTTATTCTGTAAGCTTATGCTCCACCTGGGCAAGTTCTTGAGGCTGCATTGCTATGGCTGTGTTATGGCAGTGAGGTTACATTATGGCTCTGTCTGCTGGGTCAACCAGGAGAGGAGAAAATGCAGCGTGTCTGTTGCTATAGCTGCTACACCAGCCAGGACAGAATAAATGTGTTTACAGTTCCTAAGGCTCCTCACATTTTCTTCCAGCTTCCTTGCTCTTGTCTTACCTACCCTGGGTTCAGTGAACAGTGCGTACAGTGAGATACAGTGAGACAAACCCTCATTATATTGTGCTCTTCTCTTTAGGAAATGCTTCTGTCAGGTGTTATGGTTGTCATACTCATAATTATGATAAAATAATAGTATTTTACCCTAAAAATTAGCAGAATGTATGGGGCCATGTCCTCAGCACTTTTACCAATACTGACTCTTTACAGCTCTATTAGTATCATTTTACAAAAGAGGAATCTGGAGCGTGTATGTGCGCATGTTCCTTAGTCACTCAGTCGTGTCCAATTCTTTGCAGCCCCATGGACTATAGCTCTCCAGGCTCCTCTATCCACGGGATTCTCCAGGCAAGAATACTGGAGTGGATTATCATGCCCTCTTCCAGAGGATCTTCCTAACCCAGGGATCAAACTCAGGTCTCCTGCATTGCAGGAGGATTCTTTACCATTTGAACCACAATAATGCCAATCTCTCAGCTGTTAGGTAGCAGTCAGGATACAACCCCAGAAGCTCAAGCTAATACAGCATTTCAAACAGCTTCTGGCATATTGAAAGGGTTAGATGATTAGTTATAATCAGCATGATCATTATCACTGGTGGTCTTAATTATGCAATGACTAGTGTGCTAAACATTGTACTAAAGACTTTACATAGATGTATGTTTGTACATGATTCATTTTATCCTCAAAACAGTATATTCGCACAACAATCCCATGAAATAGAAACACATTATCCTAAACAACTTGTTTGGGTCACACAGCCAGTAAGAAGATGAGCTTGAAGTAAGACCCAAGTTTAGGATCAATGACTGTTTCTTAATCATTTTGTATCTTGTGTATTACTTAACACACTAGTTCTCAAACTGTGGCCACTTTGAACTGAATTCAATGTGTATATCTGTTTACAATTTAATGATATATCTTTATGGAATTAAAAGGCATAATTTTCCTTTTCTTTCCTTCTGAGTTTGTTTCTTATTTAACATCTTAGCTTGAAGTTCTAAAAACAAAATCCAAGTAATAATACAATAGCTCATCTCTCAGGAAATATATACATGAGCAACGTTTTCCCTTGTTAACATTTTAGAATTAAAACAGGACTGACCACCACATACAGCAGGTCTACAGTGACCTCTTCCACTTGATTTTCTCACTGGTTTCTAATTTCCTCCTCTTGAGTCTTGGCTGGACTTAAAGGCTTGCTTTTAATGAATGGAACATAGCAATGTGATGGGATTTTACTATTAGAATAGGTTCTGAAAAATATGGTGGTTTTGGTTTTGGCTGTTTAGTTTTGCTAACCTTTTGCACTTCTCTGTCAGTGAAATCTGAGTGCTGCTCTGCAAGGAAACCTTGTGGTCATCACCAGTGGCTCTTACTACAGCTAGAAGTGACTTGAGGTTGCCTGCAGCCTAGTGAATGTGCCAGTCCTGCTAGTGACCTTGGGAGTGAATTACCTCCCAGGTAAGGTGGAGATGGGGCTTCCCCAGTGATTCAGCAGTAAAGAGTCTGTCTGAAATATAGGAGCTACACATTTAATCCCTGGGTTGGGAAGATCCCCTGGAGAAGCAAATGACAACCCACTCTAGTATTCTTGCCTGAATAATCCCATAGGCAGAAGAGCCTGGTGGGCTACAGTCCATGGGTTTCAAAATCAGCCATAGCTGAAGCAACTTAGCATGCATGTAAGCTGGAGATGACCATGACTAGCAAATACACCAGAGAAGGCAATGGCACCCCACTCCAGTACTCTTGCCTGGAAAACCCCAAGGACAGAGGAGCCTGGTAGGCTGCGGTCCATGGGTTCGCTAAGAGTCAGACATGACTGAGCGACTTCACTTTCACTTTTCACTTTCATGCACTGGAGAAGGAAATGGCAACCCACTCCAGTGTTCTTGCCTGGCGAATCCCAGGGAAGGGGCAGCCTGGTGGGCTGCCGTCTATGGGGTCGCACAGAGTCAAACAGGACTGCATCGACTTAGCAGCAGCAGCAGTAAATACATTTCAACCTCAAGAGCAAGTGTAGGTCAGAGGAACTCAAACCAATGACAGGCACAGACTGTGAGATAAGAAAAATTGTCCCTTTAAGGCATTTTGTTTTGGGATACTTTGTAATACAGTGATAGATCACGAGTTATTTATATTTTGACTTTAAAATACACACAAAATTCATTTTTAGAACATTAGCAGAAACTCCAAATAGATAAAGACTTCTTCAGCTAAACAGTAAGACCCCCCCCCCAAAAAAAAAAAAAAAAAGCTTATTTTACTGAATATTTGGAGAAACCTGACTTTTATATAAATATCATGCTTAGACAAAATATATATATATATATATATATATGTAGTTGTATGTATGTATATAAATACAGAAACACCACTACAAATTAAATGATTTGTTATGCAGGAGTGTTTCTTTCACAAGGCAATTGTCCAAAGCATGTCCTAGGCAGAAAACCAGGAGAAACTTTTGATAAAAATCCTTGATAATTATTCTGAATATAACAAACATGTTATCTGATTTCCAAAAGGAAAGCAGAAGAGTACATCATTTGTCTTTCATTTCATTCACAAAACTATAAAGATTCATTTAAATTATTTCATGTTTAAAAAGTGATGGGGATAAAGGAATATTGTTAAGATTTTATTCCAGCTATTTAGTAAGATAATAAGGTTTTTGTTTCAGTAGTTCTAAAGGACACAGTCATTAATTAGGGAAGAATTGTCCTTCAATAACATCATTAGAACGATGAGATTCTGATTTCAACAGAAAGAGAAGCCTGGAAATTGAAGCAATTTAAATTTGAAGCAGATTCACACAGGAGCTGAGGTACAAGGTGAAGTAACACATACAAACAGTAAATAGATATCATTATGTCCTGAGCTGGTTTTATACCTAGTAAGATACATTGAGATATAATTCTCAAAAAAATGGTTCATACTAAAATATTCTGTTTAGACAGATTGTTACCAGTAGTGTTTCCTATTGCTTTAAATTATGCATGCAAGATAGCTAAGAAACAGCATTCCTCACCTTTATTTCAGCATTGAGACATTTTGTGAAGGCTGAACAGGTAGCCTTGCCCAGAGCAGTGGTCTATAGAACAAAAAATTAGAAATTTAGTTATGTATTTTAGCATAAGGTACAAAGGGAAGGAATCACTTTGATCTACTCTCCTTTAATCCTCAGTGCCGCATAGAGCAAGCATTACTGAGTGAGTGGATGGAAAGATGGATACCATAATAATATCACTGGAGATATAACAGTATTAATTATGGAAGAGAGGACAGGGCTTTCCTGTTCTATCCATTTCACTTATTAGCAGTTTCTTACCATTAGAACCAGTGCTTTCTGAAATGCCAGACTCAACCACCCCATTGTCCCCTGGCACCTATCTCATGGTGGCAACATCTGTGAGGGAATTTGTCTCTTCTGCACATCAGATGTGAGGAGACACAACCCTGGGTGTCCGTCACCTTCTTTACTCCCTTAGCTAATTCAGTTACCCAGTCCTATTCAGTCTTTCTTTCCTTGCTGTTTCTCAAGTCTGCTCATGTTTTTACACCTGGTCCACTGCTGACTTTGCATATAATTTCTGCTTAGGGGGACTTCAAGCAGCCTTTCAAACTGACAGCTGTACTTCCGTTGCCTCTCCCACTTTGCTCTTATGATGCCAGTGGTGGTGGTGGTTTAGCCGCTAAGTTGCATCCAACTCTTGCAACACTATGGACTGTAGGTTAAGAGGCTCCTGTTCCATGGGACTCTCCAGGCAAGAATGCTGGAGTGGGTTGCCATTTCCTTCTCTGTCATGATGCCAGAAGACCTTCCAAAATGCAAACTGAGCCATATCACTCCCTACTTTAAATCCTAAGATGATTTTTCCAACTAGAATATAAATTTCAAATCAAATCCTGAACTGGTTAAAAAAAATATCAGCTACCTGCATCCATATATTATTTTCAATTGCAGCCTTGCTTCAGTGAATGATTTTTTTGAGCAAGGACAATTTTCATTTTGAATATAGTTACTTAACACTAGTAATTGCCAAATTGAGACTGAAACTGAAGAAAGTAGGGAAAACCACTAGACCATTCAGGTATGACCTAAATCAAATCCCTTATGATTATACAGTGGAAGTGAGAAATAGATTTAAGGGCCTAGATCTGATAGATAGAGTGCCTGATGAACTATGGAATGAGGTTCGTGACATTGTACAGGAGACAGGGATCAAGACCATCCCCATGGAAAAGAAATGCAAAAAAGCAAAATGGCTGTCTGGGGAGGCCTGGAAAATAGCTGTGAAAAGAAGAGAAGCAAAAAGCAAAGGAGAAAAGGAAAGATATAAACATCTGAATGAAGAGTTCCAAAGAATAGCCAGAAGAGATAAGAAAGCGTTCTTCAGTGATCAATGCAAAGAAATAGAGGAAAACAACAGAATGGGAAAGACTAGGGATCTCTTCAAGAAAATCAGAGATACCAAAGGAACATTTCATGCAAAAATGAGCTCGATAAAGGACAGAAATGGTATGGACCTAACAGAAGCAGAAGATATTAAGAAGAGGTGGCAAGAATACACAGAAGAACTGTACAAAAAAGATCTTCATGACCCAGATAATCATGATGGTGTGATCACTGACCTAGAGCCAGACATCCTGGAATGTGAAGTCAAGTGGGCCTTAGAAAGCATCACTACGAACAAAGCTAGTGGAGGTGATGGAATTCCAGTTGAGCTATTCCAAATCCTGAAAGATGATGCTGTGAAAGTGCTGCACTCAATATGCCAGCAAATTTGGAAAACTCAGCAGTGGCCACAAGATTGGAAAAGTCAGTTTTCATCCCAATCCCAAAGAAAGGCAATGCCAAAGAATACTCAAACTACTGCACAATTGCACTCATCTAACACGCTAGTAAAGTAATGCTCAAAATTCTCCAAGCCAGGCTTCAGCAATATGTGAACCGTGAACTTCCTGATGTTCAAGCTGGTTTTAGAAAAGGCAGAGGAACCAGAGATCAAATTGCCAACATCTGCTGGATCATGGAAAAAGCAAGAGAGTTCCAGAAAAGCATCTATTCCTGCTTTATTGACTATGCCAAAGCCTTTGACTGTGTAGATCACAATAAACTGTGGAAAATTCTGAAAGAGATGGGAATATCAGACCACCTGATCTGCCTCTTGAGAAATCTGTATGCATGTCAGGAAGCAACAGTTAGAACTGGTCATGGACCAACAGACTGGTTCCAAATAGGAAAAGGAATATGTCAAGGCTGTATATTTTCACCATGTTTATTTAACTTATATGCAGAGTACATCATGAGACATGCTGGACTGGAAGAAACACAAGTTGGAATCAAGATTGCTGGGAGAAATATCAATAACCTCAGATATGCAGATGACAACACCCTTATGGCAGAAAGTGAAGAGGAATTCAAAAGCCTCTTGATGAAAGTGAAAGTGGAGAGTGAAAAGGTCGGCTTAAAGCTCAACATTCAGAAAATGAAGATCATGGCATCTGGTCCCATCACTACATGGGAAATGGATGGAGAAACAGTGGAAACAGTGTCAGACTTTCTTTTTCTGGGCTCCAAAATCACTGCAGATGGTGACTACAGCCATGAAATTAAAAGACGCTTACTCCTTGGAAGGAAAGTTATGACCAACCTAGGTAGCATATTCAAAAGCAGAGACATTACTTTGCCAACAAAGATCCTTCTAGTCAAGGCTATGGTCTTTCCTGTGGTCATGTATGGATGTGAGAGTTGGACTGTGAAGAAGGCTGAGCGCCAAAGAATTGATGCTTTTGAACTGTGGTGTTGGAGAAGACTCTTGAGAGTCCCTTGGACTGCAAGGAGATCCAACCAGTCCATTCTGAAGGAGATCAATCCTGGAATTTCTTTAGAAGGAATGATGCTAAAGCTGAAACTCCAGTATTTTGGCCACCTCATGCGAAGAGTTGACTCATTGGAGAAGACTCTGATGCCTGGAGGGATTGGGGGCAAGAGGAGAAGGGGACGAGAGAGGATGAGATGGCTGGATGGCATCACTGACTCGATGAATGTGAGTCTGAGTGACCTCCGGGCGTTGGTGATGGACAGGGAGGCCTGGCGTGCTGCAGTTCATGGGGTCACAAAGAGTCGGGCATGACTGAGCGACTGATCTGATCTGATCTGAACACTAGTAAACTTTTAAGAATCTATTAAAGATTATATATATTACTGCTATTTCCATTGTTTCAAACAACTTTTGATATGAAGAAGAAACTAATAGTTACGAACGTCAAAAGTGAGTAAAGTTGCTCAGTCGTGTCTGACCCTTTGCAACCCTGTGGACTTTAATCTACCAGGCTCCTCCATCCATGGGATACTCTAGGCAAGAATACTGGAGTAGGTTGGCATTTCCTTCTCCAGGGGATCTTCCTGACCCAGGGATTGAACCCTGGTCTTCTGCATTGCAAGCAGACACTTTACCCTCTGGGCCGCTAGGGAAGTCCACAAAGATCAAGAATTAAGTCAAATATCTTTTAAAATGTTTTAAGTTCAAACCAAACATGGGCTTCTCAGAGACTCAGAGAAAATCTGAGTGACTCTATTTAAATATCAAATGCAATAGCAGATTTTAAGAAGCAAAATGGTCCAAAAAGTGTGTTTTATGCCATCCAATATGCCCCAGGCCAATAAGAGGACCTGAAGCCAGCAGTCACATGATATCTATATTCAGGTGCTGATTTCATGCAGAAGTGCAGAAGTCTAATCTACACTGAAACACAGTCCTTAAATGCCTTCCTTACTCCATTAGGCAGCCTTCTCATTCCAGAAGGATTCTAATTATATCTCGGCTGTTTCACGGAGCTCTTCTGTATAAGTTGTATTCTAGTTTCTGTTCCACAGCTGAGTAAGCTGAAGGCTTACCAGTACCTTCTCCACTGGGCCCAGATACACAGCAAAAGTAGTAGTATGATAATTTGGATATGGTATCTAGAAATGAACTATTTAAGTTGAGATTTCAGCTCTGCCACTTACTGACTCTGTGGCTTTTAAGGAGTCACTTAACCTTTGAAGATGTCCAGTGTCTCCTGAGACAATCCTTTTTGTCTCCCTAAGAAGGTATCTATTTATGGAGCAGGGGAAACCATATTTTATAAGATTTCATGGTGGTGGAGAAATTTTTAAAAATGGGTCCTTAAGTGCTTGCTGTGTCACCAGCTTCCTATAGATTCCAAACTGTAATCCAAATATTGCTAATGTTTTGCTGACACCAGCCAGCAATGACCACTGATGCTGTCCAGATATGGATCTCTCAGTTTAGAAAGACTGTGAATGTGGTCATGAACTTACCAGTTTTCACCTCAGCTTCTTTTACTGCCCCCATCACTAAGGAAGTCTGGCTATGTTTCATTTTCTTCTAGCTGAGACGGGTGTTGTGTTTATTTCACAAAAATCTGTGCAAGGACCTCTGACCTCCTACAGGCCCCTATGAATCTCCTGGTGAGTTCTGGGTCCTAGCTCATTATGGAACAAATGGTAGATTAGAAAGACTTTAACTTACATCCTTTTATGCCTAAACCTGTGGCACTGCCAAATATGTACAACTTACACCTCAGTGGTTCAAGTAAACCTGCCAGGAGGGCCTCATCCCAGTGTCCTGGACTCAATGGGTTTTTTGATCAGTTATTACTCCAATGTATTCAACACACCTGATGTCTATAAAGGTATTTCATCTTCTTCTATTGTCCTAAATTTAATGTTCAGTTTAGTTGCTCAGTCGTGTCTCACTCTTTGTGACCCCATGGACTGCAGCACATGAGACCTCCCTGTCCACCACCAACTCCTGGAGGCTACTCAAACTCATGTCCATCGTGTTGGTGATGCTATCCAACCATCTCATCCTCTGTCATCCCCTTCTTCTCTCACCTTCAATCTTTCCCAGCATCAGGATCTTTTCATATAAATCAGTTCTTAGCATCAGGTGGCCAAAGGATTGGAGCTTCAGGTTCAGCATCAGTCCTTCCAATGAATATTCAGTTCTGATTTCCTTTAGGATGGACTGGCTGGATCTCCTTGAAGTCCAAGGGACTCTCAAGAGTCTTCTACAACACCACCATTCTAAAGCATCAATTCTTCTGTGCTCAGCTTTCTTTAGGATCCAATTCTCATATCCATACATGACTACTGGAAAAAACTATAGCATTGAATAGACAGAATTTTGTTGGCAAAGTAATGTCTCTGCTTTTTAATAATAGCTTTTATTCCAAGGAGCAAGTGTCTTTTAATTTCATGACTGCAATCACCAACTGCAGTGGTTTTGGAGCCCCCCAAAATAAAGTCTCTCACAGTTACCATTATTCCCCCATCTATTTGCTATGAAGTGATGAGACCATATGCTATGATCTTCATTTTTTAAATCCTCAGTTTTAATCCAGCTTTTTTATTCGCCTCTTTCACTTTCATCAAGAGGCTTTTTATTTCCTCGTCTCCTTCTGCCATAAGAGTGGTATCATCTGCATATCCAAGGTTACTGATATTTCTCATGGAAATCTTGATTCCAGCTTGTGCTTCATCCAGTCTGGTATTTTTTATGACATACTCTGCATATAAGTTAAATAAGCAGGGTGGCAGTATACAGCCTTGACATACTCCTTTCCCAGTTTGGAACCAGCCCATTGTTCCATGTCTGGTTCTAACTGTTACTTCCTGACCTGCATACAGATTTCTCAAGAGGCAGGTCAGGTGGTCTGGTATTCCCATATCTTGAAGAATTTTCCACAGTTTGTTGTGATCCACACAGTCAAAGGCTTCAGTGTAGTTAATAATACATAAGTAGATGTTTTTCTCGAATTCTCTTGGTTTTTCTATGATCCAACAGATGTTGGCAATTTGATCTTTGGTTCCTCTGCCTTTTCTAAATCCAGTTTGAACATCTGGAAGCTCTCAGTTCATATATTGTTGAAGCCTAGTTTGGAGAATTTTAAGCATTACTTTGCTAGCATGTGAGATGAGTGCAATTGTGCAGTAGTTTGAACATTCTTAGGTATTGCCTTTCTTTGGGATTGGAATGAAAAATGAAATTTTCTTCTTATGTTAGTGGGGTTGAGTATACTGAACAAGAAAGGAAAGGTCTCTTTTGTTGTGAAATTTTCAATAAGCTTGTCACCACATATCAAAACACAGACTAAGTGCAGATTTTAATAATCTGAATGAATAGAGTGTGCTACAGGAACAGTTGAGAAAGTCCCTTTGAAGTGAAAGCTCTGTTTTATAGCATACTTTTCAGTTTGCTTAGGAAAATTGCATATTACATGTATCCTGACATTCTCACTGAATGGCATTTTTCCACTAGACAATAATGAGGAAAATGGCTAAGGTAAAAGCATTGAAATGGGCCAGGCAAAGGAGTATTTTCATTGGGTCTGGATTAAGCCCAGAAATGAGGATAAAAAATATACCAAAGTATTTTCCTTTTTAATCTATGTTTTCATGCAGTCTATCCACTTAAAGAAATATTTAATATTCAGAAATTCAAACAGGAGAATGATCTACAACTTCATGTTTCAGAGTTAGAGCCCATTATAAAGGGATGAGGTGTATAAATATATGCATAAAATTTATTGCTGTTTTTTAGTTGCTAAATTATGTCTGAGTCTGCAACCCATGGACTGTAGCCCATCAGGCTCCTCTGTGTGAAGGATTTCCTAGGCAAGAATACTGGAATGAGTTGTCATTTCTTTTTCCAGGGAATGTTCCTAAAGGAGGGATCAAACCCACATTGCCTGCATTAGCATGCAGATTCTTCACCACTGAGCCACCAGGGAAGCACCATGCATAAAAATAAGGGTAATGGAAATCCCCGTGTACTTATCAATGTGAAAGTGAACACCAAAGGAAAGTAAATTCAGTTCTAGCCATGAGATAGCTAAGAGCTTTACAGAATGATTGGCCTTGGAGCTTGAATTTGGGAATGAGTGACCATCATATGGCAACAGAGCTATTATCACTGTAGTTCTTAATATTGATGAGTTCTTAATATTGTACATTATATTTTATGTACATTTTACACCTAAAGAAAATAGCATTTTGAATTCTAGTTAAAGAAATTCATAACAAAGTATTTAAAGGGAAGTATACTAATCTATGAGGCTTCCCTGGTGGGTCATATGGTAAAGCCTCTGCCTGCAATGCGGGAGACCCGGGTTTGATTTCTGGGTCAGGAAGATCCCCTGCAGAAGGAAATGGCAATCCACTCCAGCACTCTTGCCTGGAAAATCCCATGGACCAAGGAGCCTGATACACTACAGTTCATGGGGTCGCAAAGAGTCGGACACGACTGAGCGACTTCATTTTCACTTTCAATTTCATACTAATCTATACGATGTATTTTAAATCATATCTAAAATTAAGTTAGATCCAACCAATCCATTCTAAAGGAGATCAGTCCTGGGTGTTCTTTGGAAGGAATGACGCTAAAGCTGAAACCAGTATTTTGGCCACCTCTGTGAAGAGTTGACACATTGGGACAGACTCTGATGCTGCGAGGGATTGGGGGCGGGAGGAAAAGGGGATGACAGAGGATGAGATGGCTGGATGGCATCACTGACTCGATGGACGTGAGTTTGAGTGAGCTCCAGGATTTGATGATGGACAGGGGGGCCTGGGGTGCTGCCATTCATGGGGTCGCAAAGAGTCGGACACAACTGAACTGAAACATATGAAATGGGTGAAGATTGTATGAACTGATTCGTGCCACAGCACGTTTAGAAAAATGGCAATGACAGAACCAAATGGGTGGATTAACACAACTCATTGTAAAAAAAAAATAATAACTTCAAATTTTATCATAAAATGTTGAAAAACAATGGATCCCCAATATAAAAACCAGTGAAAAGTATCAATAAGTAGTTTAAAAGAAAATTATTTTATTTTAAAATAATTTTCAATTTAAATGCATTTATTTTAATTGGAGGCTAATTATTTTACAATATTGTATTGGTTTGCAATAAAATAATTTTTAAAAATATTTATTTGAAAGAGTAAATACATTTGAAAATATGCAACTTTAGTATTAATGAGAAAAACACAGATTAAAAATGGTATTTATCTATTCAGTTATCTTGGTAAAAATTAGTCATACATGCTGTTTGTAAATGTAGGATGGTGGAATTATGCTTAATGTTGGTATATTTGTAAATTGATACAACCTTTTAAAAATGCTTCTTTTTGAGGTGTGTAATATATACTTAGTGACACAGTTTTGATTCAGGAAACCAGATTTTTGAAATGCATTTTCTTATGAAACAACTGGACCCAAAGCTATCCATGTTTATAATTATCAAAATGAAAGTATAAATCCCAAATATTTAGCGTTAAGATCTTGGTTAAACAAAATATGTAATTAAATAAAACTTAAGTTTGTAAACTTTTTGAAAATGTTGTTATACATTTATTTATAAGAAAAGATATCCACACTTACTTTTTTAGCAAAAATGTAGATTAAGAAAAATGTATGGATGTGAAAGCTAGACTGTGAAGAAGGCTGAGCGCTGAAGAATTGATGCTTTTGAACTGTGGTGTTGGAGAAGACTCTTGAGAGTCTCTTGGACTGCAAGGAAATCCAACCAGTCCTTTCTGAAGGAGATCAGCCCTGGGATTTCTTTGGAAGGAATGATGCTAAAGCTGAAACTCCAGTACTTTGGCCGCCTCATGAGAAGAGTTGACTCATTGGAAAAGACTCTGATGCTGGGAAGGATTGAGGGCAGGAGAAGAAGGGGATGACAGAGGATGAGATGGCTGGATGGCATCACTGACTCGATGGATGTGAGTCTGAGTGACCTCCGGGAGTT
Source organism: Tragelaphus eurycerus (assembly GCA_935064755.1). Taxonomy (NCBI): domain Eukaryota; kingdom Metazoa; phylum Chordata; class Mammalia; order Artiodactyla; family Bovidae; genus Tragelaphus; species Tragelaphus eurycerus. The sequence continues at coordinate 3,460,529 of CAKXYN010000041.1, forward strand.
GGTGATAGACAGGGAGGCCTGGCGTGCTGCGATTCATGGGGTCGCAAAGAGTTGGACACGACTGAGAGTCTGATCTGATCTGATCTGGTGTTAAATATATATATATATATATATATATATATAATTGAAAATTTAGAGTAAAATAATATTTGCTATCTTTGACATTCTGTAGAATCAGCAGTAGAAAAAGCAGCTGTAGAAAAAGCAGCTTCAGTTTTTATTCTCCTTTTTATACATTTTTAAAATTATTTTGAAAACAAAAAATAAACATTATTGATCAAAAATGAGGAAATAAATACGTCAAATATGACAAGTAATATTCTTATTATATACTTAGTTCTTACAATTAAAGAAAGCTACTAATATCAGTGAACTTTCAAAAATATTTATTTAGTGTAAAAAATGGTATATTCTAGAGGAAACAACAGGAAATAAGTAGTTTTTTATCTTCTAGGTGTTCATAATAAGGATTCAAAAGCATTCAGAACATTTTTTGAGCCATTCTAGATTAAACTTTTATTTTCTTTATTATTGTCACAAGTGTAAAAATAATCATGGTGAAAAAAAATTATTTACTGTTTTATATTTATATTATTTACTGTTTTTATTTATATTATGGGCCTCTCAGAACATGCTAGTGGTAAAGAATCCCTCTGCCAATGAAGGAGACAAAATTCAATCTCTGTGCTGGAAAGATCCCCTGGAGGAGGAAATGGCAACCCACTCCAGTATTCTTGCCTGGAGAATTCCATGGACAGAGGAACCTGGAGGGCTACAGTCCATAGTGTCCCAAAGAATCGGACAAGACTGAAGTGACTTAGCACACATTTATGTTGTTATGTATTTCTAAGGTATACGAGACATTGTTTAATAGTTCTTATTACTTAAATGAAATCTGCAACTTTCTATGAATAGAGTAAATTTCCTTGAAGTCAAATTCCAAAGTGAATTTGTTGAATAGTGTTTTGTGAAACAGTTGAGAAATGGCACTTAGATGATACCATCTATTAGTTTGAAGAAACTATCCTTTGAATGCAAGAGCCATTTTTCAACAATTAGATCAGTTTGGGACATGGAACATTAGAATTAATTACACTTGCCATTCAGGACAGTCAGTCAGTTCAGTCACTCAGTCATGTCCGACTCTTTGCGACCCCATGAATCATGAAGTTCATGACCTGAGCCACAGTAGGCTCCCTGTCTTGTTTTTGCTGACTGTATACATGTATCCACCCTCACTGTGAAGAATATAATCAATCTGGTTTTGTTATTGACCATCTGGTGATATCCATATATAGAGTCATCTCTTGTGTTGTTGGAATGGGGTGTTTGCTATGACCAGTGTGTTCTGTTTGCAAAACTCTCTTATTCTTTGCCTGCTTCATTTTGTACTTCAAGGCCAAACTTGCCTATTACTCCAAGTATCTCTTGAATTCCTACTTTCGCATTCCAGTCCCCTATGATGAAAAGGACATATTGCAAAATTCAACATAAACTGAAGCAAGTAGGGCAAACCACTTGACCATTCAGGTATGACCTAAATCAAATCCCTTATGATTATACCATGTAAAAGACAAATAGATTCAAGGGATTAGATATGATAGACAAAGTGCCTGAAGAACTTTGGACAGAGGTTTGTGACATTGTACAGGAGGTAGTGATGAAGGCCATCCCCAAGAGAAAGAAATGCAGAGAGGCAAAATGGTTGTCTGAAGAAGCCTTACAAATAGCTGAGAAAAGAAGAGACATTAAAGTCAAAGGAGAAAAGGAAAAATATACCCATTTGAATGCAGAGTTTCAAAGAATAGCAAGGAGAGATAAGAAAGACTTCCTCAGGGATCAGTGCAAAAAAAATAGAGGAAAACAAAAGAATGGGAAAGACTAGAAAATTCTTCAAGATAATTAGTGATAACAAGGGAATATTTCCTGCAAAGAGGGGCACAATAAAGGACAGAAATGGTGTGAACCTACAAGAATCAGAGGATGTTACTAAAAGGTGGCAAGGACACACAAAAGAACTGTACAAAAAAGATCTTCATGACCCAGATTACCACGATGTTATGATCACTTGCCTAGAGTCTGACATCCGGTAATGTGAAATCAAGTGGGCCTTAGGAAATATCACTGTGAACAAAGCTAGCGGAGGTGATGGAATTCCAGGTGATCTATTTCAAATGCTAAATGATGAGTTTGTTAAAGTTCTGTATCCAATATGCCAGCAAATTTGATAAATTCAGCAGTAGCCACAGAACTGAAAAATGTCACTTTTCATTCCAATCCCAAAGAAAGGCAATGCCAAAGAATCTTCAAACTACCACACATTTTTATTCCTCTCATATGCTGGCAAATAATGCTCAAAATTTTCCAAGCTAGGCTTCAACAGTACATGAACTGTGCACTTCCAGATGTTCAAGCTGAATTTAGAAAAGGTAGTCGAACCAGAAATCAAATTGCCTATATCAATTGGGTTATCGAAAAAGGAAGAGAATTCCAGAAAAAAAACATCTACTTCTGTTTTATTGACTACACTGAAGCCTTTGATTGCATGCATCACAACAAACTGTGTAAAATTATTCAAGATATGGGAATACCAGACCACCTGACCTGTGTCCTGAGAAATCTGTGTGCAGGTCAAAAAGCAACAGTTAGAACCAGATAAAGAACAACTGGCTGGTTCCAAACTGGAAAAGGAGTACATCAAGTCTATATATCAGCATCCTGCTTATTTAACCTGTATGCAGAACACATCATGTGAAATACCAGGCTGGATGAAGTACAAGCTGGAATCAAGACTGCTAGGAGAAACATCAGCAACCTCAGATATGCAGATGACACCACCTTTCTGGCAGAAAGTAAAGAGGAACTAAAGAGCCTCTTGATGAACTTGAAAGTGGAGAGCAAAAATGCTGGCTTAAACTCAACATTCAAGAAATAAAGATCATGGCATCCAGTCCCATCACTTCATGGCAAATAGATGGGGAAATAATGGCAATATAGTTAGACTTTATTTTGGGGGGTTACAAAATCATTGCAGATGGTAACTGCAGCCATGAAATTAAGACACTTGCTCCTTGGAGGAAAAGCTCTGACCAAACTAGGCAGCATATTAAAAACATTACTTTTCCCACAAAGGTCTGTCTAGTCAAATCTATGGTTTTTCCAGTAGTCGTGTATGGATTTGAGTGTTCGACCATGAACAAAGTCTAGAGCTTAAGAACTGATTCTTTCAAACTGTGGTGTTGTAGAAGACTCTTGAGAGTTGCTTGGACTGCAAGGAGATCAAACCATTCAACCTTAAAGGAAACCAGTCCTGAATATTTATTGGAACGACTGATGCTGAAGCTGAATCTCCAACATTTTGGCCACCTGATGCAAATAACTGAGTCATTAGAAGAGACCCTGATGCTGGAAAAGATTTAAGTCAGGAGTAGAAGGGAATGACAGAGGATGACATGGTTTGATGGCATCATCAACTCAATAGACATGAGTTTGAGCAAACTGTGGGAGTTGGTGATGGACAGGAAAGCTTGGTGTGCTGCAGACCACAGAGTCTCAAACAGTCAGACATGACTGAGTGACTGAACTGAAATGAATCATTTTATAAGATATAATGTTGAAGCAGGAAAAATATTCCTGGAATGAGAATGAAGTATGAGAGATTCAATTTTCATGATTGAATAACTGATAAAAATGATCTTTAAAAATGCACTTGTTTTAGATTTTTGCCTTTTTAGTAATTATGATTTAATTCCTTGTGAAGCTAATGTTTGCACAAAATTAAAATTTCTCTCTCAACTACTTGCAATTTAATTAATTAGCTATCAGTCATCAGTGTTGGTCAAACTTGTCTCTAGAATCTCATTTGTGAGATTTCATTTTATATCAAATTTCCAGTTCTTTATGAAAATTGCCAGTCTTCACACAAAACTGCAAAGGCAAAGCAGTTGCTTTCCATTCTTTTTCTCTTCTATTAATTAAAATAAAATAAAATAAAACTCTATCACAGCTGACACATACTACAGCAACTTCTAAACTTATTTTCTCAACTTTTTCACCTTTTGTGCTGTGACAACTCTTCTGCAAATTCCATCAGAATGATAGAACTACCAAAATTCCTGCTGGGGCTTTCCTCACTCCTCCTTTTATGTCTGTCTAGTTAAGCAGCCAATTTCTCAATAATAGAACCACCTCATGATCTTACAGTGTTCTTTCTCATCACCTATTGAATATTAAAGAATTTAATATTTTCAGAGGCCTGATGACTCAAAGTTTATCTTAGATTTATTTTGTTTTACATATTTAAATATATATATATTATTCCCTGGGATCATCTATTTGGAATATTATAGAATGAAACTTATCTTTTAAAGTTAAATAATAGAAATGAAAGTTAATGATATCTAAAAGCAAACAAATGCGTTTTTCAGATTTTCTGTGCCTTGCAGATTTCATATGCACAAAAATAAATGCCATTTTTACAGTTCAGGTAAAAAATGTAGTTGTTGGAAAATTATATTTCATATTATGGGTCAATCTCTCAATGAGACATTATATGGAAAAGCAAACTAGCTTTCCCTGAATGGGAGAAAACAGCAAAAGAAAAGCATGTTAAAACTATGATTTCATATTTATATTTTATTTATTTTTCATATTCATATATTCTGTAAATATAAATATATTCTTTACTGTCCTAAAAATAAGAATATATAACATTAGTGTTAACAATTTTTGCTTTTTTGGGAAACAGGTGTTGTAATATTTAGGATAAAAGATCAAAAATCAATAAAGATATCCAATATCAATATTTTAAGAAAAGTATAAAATTTAATTTTAAAATATATGAATTCTTTAAATGGAGAATATTTCCTCATCCTTCTTAACGTTCTTGTAGACTTGCTTTTACTCAGGCAAAAAATTATTATCTCAATTTCACATCATCTAGCAGGAGGTTCTCATTTAGTTTAATGCTATTTCATTTATACCAAATATCATCTTTGATTTCATTTATTCTATTGTCCCACATACTTGGAAAGATTTGAATTGCACCTGGCAGATTGTTGTAATGTTTTATTTTAAGTTCACTTTTTATCAGATATCACATCGGGCAATTCAAGTTCATATTTCCTTGCAGTCAAAACATTAGTGTCAAAAACCTCTTTAAGAAATTGCTTTCTCTGAGAACATTCTAGCTACATCTCACTTTTCTGAACCAAATGTATAATCTAAGTGTGTTTCCAATTCAGAAAAAATATATAAAATTAAATTGTTATGCTGGTAAAACTATAAGGCCCACATCGTTTTATATGAACATATGTAACATTATAAGACCCAGATCATGTATATAAATTTATCTTTCTCAAAGAATTGAATTTCAGCTTTTGAGATATAAGTTCTATAATTACACACAAAAAATAGATTCATCTTTTTAAGAACATGTAACTGTTAACACTTATTAACACTTCTAAGTTTTATTAAATATATATGTCAGCCACAAAAATCATCAGTGTTACTTTTTATAATCATTTGGATTTTATGGATTTAAAAATGCTATCACTAACATTATTTGAGTAAATTTTTATGACACTGCTGCTGCTGCTGCTAAGTCGCTTCAGTCGTGTCCGACTCTGTGTGACCCCATAGACGGCAGCCCACAAGGCTCCTCCGTCCCCAGGATTCTCCAGGCAAGAACACTGGAGTGGGTTGCCATTTCCTTCTCCAATGCATGAAAGTGAAAAGTGAAAGTGAAGTCTCTCAGTCGTGTCCGACTCTTAGCGACCCCATGGACTGCAGCCTACCAGGCTCCTCTGTCCATGGGATTTTCCAGGCAAGAGTACTGAGGTGGGGTGCCATTGCCTTCCCCTTTATGACACTAGTTTAAGACAAATATGCTTATGATTAAATTATAATTCTTAAAATAATATTAATTGTTTGATGATAAGGATATTTTTTTTAAGATAGTGGTTTTAAAACATACTTTATATTTATAAAAGAATGAAGTTCAAGGAGTGAAAATTTTAACTTGAAAGTTTCTATATCAGACTCCTAAAGGTAGATATTTTACCAAAAATACTGTCCAGGCTAAGGAAAATAGCACAGCTTGATACCAGGTGGGGTATATTGGTTTTGTTTTATTTGTTTAGGGGGAGAATAGAGATATAAGAAAGCTTATTTTTACACAGAAAGGGGGAATCATATCCTCTAACAGGACCTAAAATGCAGTAATAATTTGACTTCCTTGGCTGTCCAGTGAATAAGACTACAGGCTTTCTCTGCCAAGGGCCCAGGCTGGATTCCTGGTCAGAGAACTAAGATCCTATAAGCCCTGTTGTGCGGACAAAATGAATGAAGAAATAAAGGATAGATCCAAAGCAGTAATGAAAGACAAAGTAATCAAAGTATCAAAGCATATACCTAACTGGTTAGACCTCACTTTCTCTCCCTGTCTTCTCTGTGCTCCAGTCACACGAGTTGCACTTCTCACATGCACCAGAAACACTCTCATATCAGTGCTTTTGTGCTTTCCCTGAAAGTGCCTCAGTCTGGTATGAAGCCGCTTCCTTACTTGCATTCACTACTGCACCCTGGATTATTTAACACATCAGGTGCTCCATAGCTACCTGCTCAAATGGTAAATGACTTGTCTCAAAATCACATCTAGAATGAAATTGAAATTTAGACCCCTTAAAACTGAATTCCTCTGCTGAGTTTATGATTAACCTTTCCAACTTTACTCCCTTGCTTTTCCTGAACCTGTTCCCTTCGAGATTGAGGACTACTAAAGAAATGGGGAGGGTGATTGAAACCATATGGAAGTCCCTGTGCCCCTGTTTGAAGTTAAAGCCTTTTGATTTAATCTCCCTGGGCTCCAATGAGTCTCTGAAGGGTGGTTCAAGAGTAAACTATTAGGAAATAAAAAGATGTATAAACAAAGAAAAGCTGGTAGATTAGGAAACTGGAAACGATTTAGACTATAAACCCGCCACGTAGAGTCACTGAACACCCAGTTACCTGAAAGATATAGATAAAATTCAAACACACATTCCCTATGTTGGTTTTACAGGAAGCAGTCCCCAACCAGCTGAAAACTGCAGACGGCAAGCACGTACAGGTAAGTTGATTTTGCTTGTAACTTCACATTGATGCCAACCAAACAGAACTGTGCAAGAGTTGATCACACACCCTGCAACCCCTTCCTTTATACTATCTTTAAAATCTCTTCCCTGAAAGCCTTCAGAAAATTCAAGTGTTTTGATCATGAAGTGCTTGTTCTCCTTGCCTGGTGCCTGCAATAAATGCTGTGCTTCCCTTCAGCACAACCCAGTCTATGTAGCAGGACTTTATTTTGCATGAGAGAGTGGATCTAAAGTTGTGTTTGCTAACAGAATCAGGGCCAAACCAGATCTGTCTGTCTGTCTGAGAACACTTTTTTTTTTTTTTTTTTTTTTTGCCTGGAAAGATTGCCAACATTTCCTAGTGACTCAAATGTTGTTTCCTCCCTCCTCAGAGAAGTAACTGTAGTAAGACTTGGTTGCAGAAATTAATAGTTTATTGACAGTAATCCTAGAGAGCAGGATTATGAGTCATGGAAGACAGAAAACCTAAAGTCAGTCTAACCTCACAGAAATGAATCCTCCAAAGTTGTGAAAATCTGCAAAGGTCCCAGAGATGTGTGAAGACACCAAGAGGTGCCAGTTACATCTTCCTCATTATCTGGATACATTTTATGTCTTACAGTTGCCCTACAGAAATCTACAGAGCACTTTATTTTCTGTAGATTACAGCATTCTGTAGTTATAAAGGTAAATTTTTAATTTTTTAAACTCTGTTTTTAAAACTATGAGATATTGTTCTTCTTTCTTTATGGCTTAAAAACAAAAACATTCTTATCATTTGAATTCAGTAAGTTTTATCCAGGCCATGGATATGTGGATAAACAATCTTGGACAAATTTGATACAGTTATTTGTTACTTCCAATGAAAATCATATTCAGTCATTAATATTTAGTTTCTTGAATCAATGTCATATTTATTTACTAAGTTTCTACTCTGTGTTAGTCATTGTGCTAAACTCTGTGCTAAACCCTATCATAAAACAGGCAATAGTTAGATTCCCAAGGAAATTCAGAGCCTGCAAAACTCTTCCTCATGCCTCGAAATCTGTCTGATATATGCATACATACGTCAGATTTGCAGGTTCAGCTTCATTTACCTAAATCTGAAGAGGCACAGGGATTATTTACATTTATTATTGCCAGTCCCCAGCAATGTGATCTGAAGAAGTCCAAGTGCAGAGGAGGATGTAGATGTAAATTTTGTTTAATTATTTAGATATATTTTATGTTTATATTTTCCTATTATGAAAATTTTAAAAATGTTCAGAGCTATAAATTCCAGACCTTCTACTTCTCTGTCTCTCAAGAGGCCCATTTTCCATTGTTAGTTTCCTAATCCATGTGCTGTTAATATAGGAAAGCACAGTACATAGAAAGTAAATAAAATAAATCCTTCCATTCACATGTCCCATACCATCTCCATAACTGACATTATCTTAAATCAAAATAAATTAATTGTATTTTATGTTAAACTTCTATAACTTTTCAACTTTTGGTAACAAATTAATTTTCACAAACTATTATGATGGCTTCAATATTCATCTTCCTGTGATCAAAGTCAATTCCAATCCTGCTATTTATTCACAAGCATACTAATTACTTTTTTAAATATCATGATTATAATAATAAAAATATCACTCAGTGTAATTTATACTTTTTCCTAGCAAAAAGCTCATTAGCAAACTTAGGACTCAATAATGTTAATATTCCCAAGATGACTGATACAAAAGATTCATTATCGTTAAGCCACACTGGAATCATTGAACTGAATCATTTTATATCATTACAATTATCTTTCCAGCAATGTACTCATATAAATTTAACTAAATGCTTAAGTGGTCTATTGACCCAAAGGACCCCGTTGGTTTCTGACTTGATAATTTAATATACTAATGCCCAGGAAATACTGCATACATTTTTATTGCAAACTTTTCCCTGTTCTCTTTTGAATCAGATAGTTGTGTGGGTATAATTAGAATTTTGAAGGTAAAAAAAAGGCTTCTGTTCTTGGTTTCTCTTTATCTTTATGTATCTCCTTCACTTATTATGATCAAGAATGGAGAATATTCAAAGTACGTAAGTTCATCTTCTAGGTAATTGCATTTAACACTTTAAGCAGAACACTTTCTACCAATTTTGATGAAACTGTTTGTACAGAAAGCATTACATGGATTATTTGAAAACATATTAATTTAAAGTGCATTTCCAATTGTTTACTCTAACACGTGTATGTTAGGAAGACTATTTACTAAGTTTCTCATTTTAAGTTTTATATTCATTTTTCTTCACATTGGGAAATTCCTTTAAGTCTTAAGTCAGAGCAAGCAGGAAATACTGTTTTTATTTTTTTTATTAAATTTTATTTTGCTTAACTTTACAATATTGTATTGCTTTTGCCATACATCGAGATGGATCCACCCCAAGTATACACGTGCTCCCCATCCTGAACCCTCCTCCCCCCTACCTCCCCATACCATCCCTCTTGGTTGTCCCAGTGCACCAGCCCCAGGCATCCATTAACAGGCATCGTACCTGGTCTGATGACTCATTTCAGAGATGATATTATACACATTTCAATGCTATACTCCCAAATCATCCCGCCCTACTGTTTTAAAAGTTTCAGCATTAGATTGAATTTATTGTAAAAATTACATTGATTGATCTGTTGAAATTCGCTGTTTAAATGTATGAGATTGTGAGAGCATAGACTTATCAATTTATCATGGACTCCTGTTGCTCCAGAGCAGTGTTTCTCCACATTGCTGCACACAGAAATTTCCCATAGACCTCTAAAAATATCAATATACGGACCTCACACTCAGCAATTCTGAGTTATTTAGGGTGTTGCTACTCATCAGTGTTTTGAAAACTCACCAAGTGTTTCAAAAGTGAAACCAAGAACAAACGATGGTCAAGAAATTTATGAAAAGAACTCAGGTTTCCTGCATTTCGGGCAGATTCTTTATCCACTGAGCCACCAGGGAAACCCATGAAAATAATTTTATAATCTAAACAAATGCAAACTAAGCATTTTTTTAATATTTGTTACATTTATTATTAATTCATTCTAGTGATGCAGGAAACCTTGTAGTCATAAATAAAACACTTGATAAAAGCCCTGTCTAAGCTAATTATTTTAATAATTTCACCGATAAGCTCAAAAATAAATACTCACATTGGTATAAAATATATCAAATTATTTAGGTACATCTTTCCAGAATTATAAACAGCTAAATACAGTCTTATGGCTTCCCTGATCGCTGAGGCTGTAAAGAATCTGCCTGCAATGCAGGAGTCCTGGGTTTGATCCTTGGGTTGGGAGAAGGACATGGAGAAGGCAATGGCAACCCACTCCAGTACTCTTGCTTGGAAAATCCCATGGACAGAGGAGCCTGGTAGGCTGCAGTCCATGGGGTCGCTAAAAGTAGGACACGACTGAGCGACTTCACTTTCACTTTTCACTTTCATGGATTGGAGAAGGAAATGGCAATCCACTTCAGTGTGGATTGAAAGTACAAAAATTCTCTTGCCTGGAGAATCCCAGGGAACGGGGAAGCTGGTGGGCTGCTGTTTAAGGGGTCGCAGAGAGTCGGACACGACTGAAGCAACTTGGCAGCAGCAGCAGCAACACTTTGCGATCCAATGGACGGTAGCCTGCGAGGCGCCTCTGTCCACTGAATTCTCCAGGCAACAATACTGCAGTGGGTTGCTACGCCCTGCTCCAGGGGATCTTTCAGACCCAGGAATCAAATCTGGGTCTCCCATATTGTAGGCGGATTCTTTACCATCTGCATCACCAGGGAAGCCCAAACATCCCTTCCTCTCTTTAAGTGAAATGTATCCGGAAGCAGTTTGGTTTAGAAGCAGAGATAATTTTGAGCACATTAAGTTTTCAGCCATTTACTTCTCTCTCATAATTTTCATTTTCTTAACTGTATTCTGAGTATAATAGTGCATATAAGATATTGATTAAGGTTTTTGAATTGTTAATACAATAAATCAGTAGCATGTGGCATGCAATAGATGTTCAAAGTATTAGAATTAATATATTAGTTGAATTAATTCATTTCATTATTTAATAAGATGACTTATCAAAGGATGGGTCAGGAGACCTAGGTGAATTCTTTTCAGGAATATTTTTCAAGTGATCTTGTCAATAATTGATCTTTTGCTATAGTGATTATAAGCATTTTAAAAAGGGGAAAACCCTTGATGTTGGAAATTTGCATTTGAAACATTATTTTCACTCTGGCACAGTTGAGTGAGATCATTTTTAAGCAGGAAAGTGAGAAAGAACTAAAGTCAAGAAGATTCTGTCTGTGAATATTGGCAGGAATTCGAGTAAATGATCTGATTGCTAGTCAAACAAAATTTATTTAAATCTGTTCAAGTAAAATAGATTTGCAAGATTTAGGGTAGTAGAATATTGATCCTATTAATTAATGGGAAAATTTTCTTTGACTTTAAGTCAAAGGAGCAACAGAAAGTAACGATCATGGCACTTTTGTTTCTCAATTAAATACTTATTATTATTATTTTTATACAGATGCTGATAAAATGATTGAAAAAATCACTACCTTGGCCCCCACCTAATACATGATATATTCCCACTTGTAATTTGATTTTGTACTTTCATATCTTCAAATATAATTTTTAATGTTAGTTTATATGGATTATGGTTATAAGCAATGTATTTCATTAGACTATGAAATAAAGAAATCTAAACTAACGGAGTCATTAATGGAGTCAGTAACTTTCACAGACTTTTCTGACTTAGAAAACTAAAAACAATAATTTAGTCACTAAAGATAACTTGGTGCCCATAATGAGGGCAAATTCATTTATTACCAAATTGTCAGTCCCATAGGCTATAAGTTGAGATGTTTTAAAATATTTTCTTATTTCAATTTCCATTGTTTTTAGGTTTATCTCACAGAGATTACCTTCAATTTTAATCATTATCTGCAATATTATCTAACTGTGCCTTATGACTTGTTTATGAAAATATGTACTTTAAAAACCCAGAGGGATGGTATGGAGAGGGAGGAGGGAGGAGGGTTCAGGATGGGGAACACATGTATACCTGTGGCGGATTCATTTTGATGTATGGCAAAACCAATACAATACTGTAAAGTTAAGTAAAATAAAATTTTAAATAATAATAATAATAATAAAAACAGATGGTAAGATGCTAAAAAGTTAGACTACAAAGCAAAAAATTGTTCTAGGTACAACTTCACTTAAATACACAGGAGTATCTAAAAATTGAATTCCAATGGCATTGAAATATGTATAATATCATATTTGAAACGAGTCGCCAGTCCAGGTTCAATGCCTGATACCAGACGGCTGGGGCTGGTGCACTGGGACGACCCAGAGAGATGGTATGGGGAGGGAGGAGGGAGGAGGGTTCAGGCTGGGGAACACATGTATACCTGTGGCGGATTCATTTTGATGTATGGCAAAACCAATACAATATTGTAAAGTTAAGTAAAATAAAATTTTAAAAAAATCGAATTCCAGTCTAATTAATGAAGCTTTTGTCTGGAGTCGAAGACTCCATTCTTTTAATGCTGTATATTAGGTTAGAATGAAAAAACTCTGATGCTGGGAATCATTGAAGGTGAGAGGAGAAGGGGATGCCAGAGGATGAGATGGTTGGATGGCATCACCAACTCAATGGACATGAGTTTGACTAAGCTCCTGGACAGGGAAGCCTGGCGTGCTCCAGCCCATGGGGTCGCAAAAAGTTGGATAGGGCTAAGTGGCTGAACTGAACTAATGGTGAAAATGACAATGCATACAAAAATTATAGAAAGGCTTGCAACCTTGCAGCATCTATACCTGTGAAAACATCTAGAATTAGCTGTATTAGCAAATTGTATGAGGTAGATGGAGTCCAGTGACTGTAATGACTCACCCAAAGCCCTAGGAAGCCAAATTCTGCATAGAGGATCGTTAATTGCCTCAACACATGTGTGCATCTATAATGAAATGCATAAAAATGAACTGGGTGTACTCCAAACGCAGCTAGGGTTTATTCTTTTTGACAAGAAAAACATTAATATGATTAGAAAGTGATTGCATCAATTGTAGCAAATACAACAGTTATAACAGTGTTTGTTTTTGATCTGTCATCAACTCTTAGTCGCAAAATGGTTAATGAAATATCAGCACATTCATATGCCACTTACATACAATATACAAATATTTAAGCATTCTGTACTAGTCATTAAAGATTATCCAGTAAGATTTTATACAATTATGCATATGCACACATAGGCATGCATCCTTGAAAGAGAGAAGAGAGAGAAACACATTGCTTTTTACTCACATACACTAGTCCCTCTCTACTGTGCAGAATCATAAACAAAACTCTAAAATACACCAAAGATGAAACTTAATCATTTTACTAGTTGTTTCAAAATCTTGAAAATGTTGCTTAGTAACTAGATTGCAAGTAGTTTGTATCATTGAATTCGATTAATTGCTTAAAAATAAGTGCTGTAAAACATGTTGGTTCTTCATTTTAATTTCATCTCTACATTATTGACTAATACTTTGAATTAAAATTGAAGTTACTTTCTAGCTTTTGTCTCTTGCACAATACTAGCAAGTATTAGGTATAAAATGAATATTGATCAATTGAAATGAACTGAGGATAAAAAACAAATGGGCTTCCCTAATAGCTCAGCTGATAAAGAATCCACCTGTAATGCAGGAGACTTGGGTTCGATCCCAGGACTGGGAAGATCCCCTGGAGAAGGGAAAGGCTGCCCACTCCAGTATTCCGGTCTGGATAATTCCACAGACTGTATAGTTCATGGGGTCGCAGAGAGTTGGACATGACTGAGCAACTTTCACTTTCACTGAGAAAAATAATTTATTCCATTTTTAATATTCAAAACTGTGATTAAATATTTACAGAAAATGTGTATATATATATGTGTGATATATATATGTGTGTGTGTATAAATAGCATTATGCATGTAAACACAAAGTTAATCAGTGTTTGCTCTGCTGTATTGTTTACTATTTGGGGAATAATAATGATGATATTATAGGAAGATTTTATGTCTCAGCAGATAAAGAATCTGCCTACAATACAAGAGACACAGGAGATAAGGGTTTGATCCCTGGGTTGGAAAGATTCCCTGGAAAAGGAAATGGTAAACCAGTTCAGTATTCTTGCCTGAAAAATCCCACAGACAAAGGAGCCTGGTGGGCTACAGTCCATGGGGTCACAAAAGAGGTGAACTCAACTGAGAAGGCAAGCACAAACCAATGATGATATTTACATTTTTTAAAAAAATTACATTTCTCATTGATCAGGTGTATTCATTTACTTTTAAAAACCTATTTGTCCCCTAAGTCATCTCTGTAAGAATTCTCAGATGTGGTTACTTAAAAAAAAATGTTGTAACATACTAAGAACAGAAATTAATTTCACATAAACTCTTTTGATTTAAAAAAGACAATATCTAGAATAGCATCAAGTATTAAAGATTTACTTATAAGGTCTTTTCTTTTTTTACTTTTAAATACTTTTATGAAATTGTGAAGAAGGCTGAGCACCAAAGAATTGATGCTTTTGAACTGTGGTGTTGGAGAAGACTCTTGAGAGTCCCTTGGACTGCAAGGAGATACAGCCAGTCCATTCTAAAGGACATCAGCTGTGGGATTTCTTTGGAAGGAATGATGCTAAAGCTGAAACTCCAGTACTTTGGCCACCTCATGCGAAGAGTTGACTCATTGGAGAAGAATCTGATGCTGGGAGGGACTGGGGGCAAGAGGAGAAGGGGATGACAGAGGATGAGATGGCTGGATGGCATCACTGACTCGATGGACGTGAGTCTGAATGAACTCTGGGAGTTGGTGATGGACAGAGGCCTGGCGTGCTGCGATTCATGGGGTTGCAAAGAGTCGGACATGACTGAACGACTGACCTGATCTGATCTGATGAAATTGTATCATAGTGTAATAAAAAGTTAATATCTAATTTAAGAAGTCAGATTTTATTCTGCATTTATCCTGTATGTTTTGTGTTTTTATAATGCAATAGCAATTTTTCTAGTGTTAATAGTCATGTGAAGTGTTTCTATTCTCTGAGTTTATTCACTAATTTATTCTGATGTTTTGGTCTTCTGAATTATTTATTCAGTCTCTAGAAATTCATTACTCTTGCAAATAATTGGAGCTCTATTTAAGGCAATTGATGTGTTAATCAGACTTGTTTGCTTCAAATAATAAAGCTACAAGTTAAACCAACTGTAAGACTAATTTTGCCAATAGAGGCATTATTTGCCTCTATGTTTCAACAAATATCTTCATTAAAAAAAGAAATAAATAATTACCTTATTTCACTTGTCTATTTAAAATAATTCAGTATTGAGCATGTACAAAAACATTGAAACAAAAAACTAACTATATGTAGTTACAAGAAATTATTTCTAATATTAGGATTTTTTAACAGAAAGAAAATTTTACATATGTTTTGACCTTTGGTTTAGGTGATACTGAGTAACTCTAATGAGGTTAGTTGACAGATATTTATTGAGTATCAAAAATTATTGAATATCAACCTTAAATAATTTGCCTGTAGAGAAAAATTCAGTATTTTTTCTCACTTTTACAATTCATTAATACTTATTTCCTGAATGCAAGAGTTGCTTTTCCTTTGGTTCTGAAGGTGAAGCAATAGTTATTATATTTGTAGTGTTTGCTTGAGAGATCAGTAAAATCTGACTCTCTGCAACCCCATGAACTGTAGCCCATCAGGATCCTGTGTCCTTGGAACTTTCCAAGCAAGAATACAGGAATTGGTTGCCATTTCCTTCTCCAATATTTGTTGTATTGAAAGAATGTCATCAATGCTGTCTTTTGTTTTTGCTTTTACCTTCATTAATATTTATTAGGGTATAATTTCTTTACAGTGCTGTGCTAGTTTCTACTGTACAACAAAATGAGTCATCCATATGCATACATGCATCCCCTCTCCCTGGGTTTCCTTCCCATTTATGTCACCACAGAACACTGAGTAGAGGTCCTGATTTAAGCTGACAGATATAAAGCCGATAGGATTTAAGGTTGATGGATAAAAATTCTCCTTTAAGTGATGCTTTCCTTAATTTTTATTTTCTGGCAGAATAAACTTTACTTGCAAAAAAAAAAAAAGAATTTTTTGTCTTTTCAGTCATATAAAATTTAATATATATGTTGTTTTCATTATTGCAATTTGCTTCATTTTCCTACTATTGTTATAGACTAAATAAATTGATAGTTTTCCAACTAAAACAAATAAATAAATATTGAACATTGAACCAAAATGTTGGCTTGGAAAAAAGGAAAAACTTTTACTTTTAACCCGTTCAGTTCAGTTGAATTCAGTTCCTCAGTCGTGTCCGACTCTTTGCAACCCCATGAATGGCAGCATGACAGGCCTCCCTGTCCATCACCAACTCCTGGAGTTTATGCAGACTCATGTGCATCGAGTCGGTGATGCCATCCAGCCATCTCATCCTCTGTTGTCTCCTTGTCCTCCTGCCCCCAATCCCTCCCAGCATCAGAGTCTTTTCCAATGAGTCAACTCTTCATGAGGTGACCAAAGTATTGGAGTTTCAGCCTCAGCATCAGTCCTTCCAATGAACACCCAGGACTGGTCTCCTTTAGGATGTACTGGTTGGATCTCCTTGCAGTCCAAGGGACTCCCAAGAGTTTTCTCCAACAACACAGTTCAAAAGCATCAAATCTTCGGCCCTCAGCTTTCTTCACAGTCCAACTCTCACATCCATACATGACCACAGGAAAAACCATAGCCTTGACTAGACAGACCTTTCTAGACAAAGTAATATATCTCCTTTTTAATATGCTATCTAGTTTGGTCATAGTTTTCCTTCCAAGGAGTAAGTGTCTTTTAATTTCATGGCTGCAATCACCATCTGCAGTGATTTTGGATGTATTTAATATTAATTGACCAGACTAATAATATAAGTTTAGAACTTAATGAATGAACCCATTAAATTTTTATAAGTGATTTAAAATGTAGCTTCCTGATAACATTAAGAATGTAGAAATCTAAAAATAGAGTTACCATATGATACAGCAATCCCACCTCTGGGCATATAGCTGGACAAAACTCTAATTTGAAAAGGTATAGACTCATAAACATACCATACAAAGTTATGGTTCTCAAACGAGAAAGAGGGGATGACTTAGCAGTTTGGGACTGACAGGTACATGCTGCTGCTGCTGCTAAGTCGCATCAGTCATGTCCGACTCTGTGTGACCCCGTAGATGGGAGCCCACCAGGCTCCCCCGTCCCTGGGATTCTCCAGGCAAGAACACTGGAGTGGGGTGCCATTTCCTTCTCCAATGTATGAAAGGGAAAAGTGAAAGTGAAGTCGCTCAGTCGCGTCTGACTCCTAGCGAACCCATGGACTGCAGTGCACCAGGCTCCTCCGTCCATGCAATTTTCCAGGCAAGAATACTGGAATGGGGTGCCATTGCCTTCTCCAGATACATGTTACTATGTATTAAATAAACAAACAACAAGGATATTTTGTAATAACCTACAATGGAAAATAATCTGAGAAATATTCTTCAGTCATATTAATATATATATATATATACACACATATATATGACAAACTGTGTACCTGAAACATCATAAATCATTTAAACTTCAATACAAAGAAGGCAGAATTAAGACAAAACTGTTTGTTATTATTTTTAAGAAACTTTCCTAGCACACCTCCATTGGGAAAAAGATTCTTAAGAAACCTGAATTTAAATTAGATAGTTAGCAAGGCATATCCTGCATGAAATTGTAGTCTATTATTTAAAATTTTCATTTTAAAATATTCCCTTAGTGTGTCTCCTTTTCTGAATTTTAATATTATGAGTCACCAAAATACAGATCATGACAGCACTGCAGGACCGACGCTGACTGACTCACCAGATATTTGTCAAGCTGCAGTGTTATGCTGTCGTTTTTCCTCCCCTGGCGGCAAATATTGTTGCAAGTTATAGAAGGGATATAAAGAAAGCAAGCAGTTCCCAAGTCTCCAGGAAGAAGAGAGAAAGAGGACTATAAATATAACTGAACAACTTTTAAGGTTTATATCAGCAATAAAGGGATGGCTACATTGAGATGAGAATGAGGCGGTATCAATGTTCTTCCAGGTGACACTGTCTGGCCTCATTTTGCATCTTCTCAGTGGTTAGCCGGATCTGTTGTTTCCTTCTCAATGGTTGGAGGCGGAGAGAGTCTTTGCAGATGAGAAATTCATTTTGACATTTTTTTCCTCCATTTATACAGGTCACACCGAATACATTCATCCTGCCATAAGTTACTTGTAAGTAAGGTGAAAACTAAAATCATCTTGAATATGTTAGCTTTTATATTACTTTCCTCACTTAGAAATTTCAAAATGACTTTTGCTGTTATATTCAATTGTCCTTAGGAGCATCTCGTATTATAAATTGTTATGTGATAAAAATGGTGATAGGAGCTGCATTTAAGTTCCCAAATATATGCATTATTTCAACGATTATTTTTACTTATTTAGGTTCTATACAAAAGTTTTATGAGACAGTGATATCAGATTTATCTTTCCTTGAAATGCTAAAAATGAATATTTAGGATGCCTGATTTGAATTATTGTACTGAAGAGAAATGCACTGTAAGATAGTTTCAGACTTATTGACATCACAGGTTAGTTGCAAAGGAGAATACACATTTTTAAGCATTTAAAAATTTAACTTTAATATGCATTAGCATGTAAATGAAATTAAAGGACATGCAAATTAAATATGACTATTTACTGAAATCATATCACAAAGCAGTAAATTACTGTATAAAGAGAACAGAGATGATGATAAGAAAAACAAAAATGATCCAATGAGAAAATATGAAAATATAATGAACTATTTGTTCATAAAAGAAGATATAGAAAAGCTGAATAGTATGTGAAAATGTTTATCATTAATAAGGAAGAAGTAAGTTAATTATGAAATATAATTTTCCTTATCAAATTTCCAAATATTTATGAAATATGTTAATAATATGCAGATAGCAGTTTGGTGAGAAATGTGATCTCAACTTATTGCCAATACATTTGCTTTTTTGTTTGTCTTTTGGCCAAAAAAGATTTCATTTATTTCTAAATTATTGCATTGTTTTCAGTACTTTCAAGGTAAAGAATAAACACTACAAATAAAAATTTCAGTGTGAGAAATCAAAAGTAAAGCAAATGCATTCATGTTCCCAAATATTTAGTAATTGTGTTATATACCTATTCATATTAAGGTGAACATATATTTGATAGACTAAAATATACAAGAGAAAATATGTTCTTTAATAGACTCTCATGATATATAAAGAAATTTTAAAGAAAATGTCTTTCAAGCTGCTGTTGCAGTTTGAAATGAGACTACTTAATGAATTTTCTTACCAGTTAAGAATAACAGTTCTCTTCTAATACTTTGGCTGTGGGATGAGGTTTAGACTAATAACTGGACAGGAGTACCACATGAGTGCTGGGCCCAGGAACTGGTGTAGCTGATCATCCATAACCCCTCTCTGACAATACAGCTGTATTTACTCTTCTCTTTTCATGAGAACAGGCAAAAGGACAAAGGCCGGCTGAGTCATTGTCAAGGAGAGACCAATATGAGAAATTGCTTGTAGTTGTATTACTACTTGAAAATTAATCACCTTGATGTTTAAGTCTCTTATCTGTAAATTGGTATTTATACCTTGAAACCAGTCACCTCACAATTTAATGCAGATATTTCAGATGCCTCCATAGCTCAAAATAACTTGGGCAAATTTTCAACAGCTACTTGGAATGAATCCATTTGTCTCTGAACATAACAGACAGGCATGACTTTGATGAAGTCACACTTATGTTTTCTTAGTATAGTGCTGATGAATCCAGAAGTGAGTCTGGCACATGATAGGCATTCAATAAATTTCTTTTAAAGAATAATTGGAGGGAGAAGGCATTTTGGTGCCAAAAAGGTATCTAATTAAATACACTTAATCAGTTTAGGTTCTTGAACCAATTCATACTTAACCAAATGTGCAATTATTTGTGAATTAAAAATAACATATGTGAATTTCTGAAAATATTCCTAGTACACAGTAGAACATTCATTGAATGATGAATAATGCATTCAGTTTACTTTTGAAGTAGAATGGGATAAAGGATGGCTAATATCCTTGTCAATTTCTTGTATCAATAAACATAATTCACCTTTCTTGAACATAAGTTCATATGGACCAGGAAGCAAGAGCATAAAAACTTGGAAGAATATCTTACAGTCTATAATTGATGCTTGCTATTTTGAGGATAGTAATTATAGATAAATGAGTGAGGTAAATGAATGATATTATAGATAGATATTCTAATAGGAAAATATATAAAAATAAAATTAATATCTAATTCAATACCTCATAGTACAGTTTAGGAACTAAAGAAAATATTCTTTTAAATGTTATGATATCAGGCATAGAAGTGGGGCAGGTATGTAGATATCTCAAACTCATGCAAGAGCAATGAGAGTTCCTCTGAGCATTTCTGTCAGTAAGTGTAATATGTTTTAAGTCCAGACTCTGTATTATAGGGTGATAAGTATTGGGATAGTCAGGAGTTGGTTTTCTTAATCTTCACCCCCTGATGTGATAAATATGTTCCACTGTGAATGTTACCTTATGTGGCAAACAAATTTTATATATATGATTGAGGATTTGGACCTGAAGATGGTAAGATTATCATGAATTATCTACATGGTTCCATTTAACAACTGTGTGTGCTTAATTGCTCCATCCTGTCCAACTCTTTGTAACCTCACGGACTGTAGCCTGCCAGGCTTCTCTGTCCGTGGGGATTCTCCAGGCAAGAATACTTGCCATGCCCTTCTCCAGGCGATCTTCTCAACCTGGAAATTGAACCCAGGTCTTCTGCATTGCAGGCAAATACTTTACTGTCTGAGCCACCAGGGAAGCCCACTATTTAATTACTTAAACCCTTAAAAAGTTCTAAATAAAGTAAAAATATTCGATGGAAAAAGGGGAGGAAGAGAGATTCAAGCCTGAGAAGGTTTTAAGCTTACGTTACTGGTTATGAATAGGCAATGTGTCATGAGTCAAGGAATTTAGGCAGCCCCAGAAATCAAGAGCAACCCATCTACAAGCAGTCAGAAGAGAAAGTCCTCAGTTTCACAGCACAATGGGTTGAAGTTGGCTTCAATCTGAATGAACAGGGAAACAGACGCCCCAGGGAAACAGACCCTCCTGTCAACACCCTGGCTTCAACCCTGGCAGACTGAAAGAGAGTCTGGGCCCATCTAACTTCAGACCTTGTTAAAGCTGTAGGATAAGAAATGTGCCACTTTATGCCACTAAATCTGTGGTGATTTCTTGTGGCAGAAACAGGAAACTAACACAGACATAATGGAAAATTCAGAAGTACACATTTTTTTCTCTTTTTGTTTGCTTTCTATCAGATCATTTCAATTAAACAAGAGAAACATGTTTAATCCTGTGACCTTTCTTAGTTAAATAAGGAAAACTCTGGTGTGAACATGTTAATATACTACCACATATTTTAAGCAAAAGGAGTTGTAAAATATTCCCATATAATTAGAACATAAATATTTCACATTTTTAAGTTTACCATTTAAATCCAATTTAAAGTTTGATGTAAGTTTCTGAAGTTTAAATGCAATTGCTTATATGCTAGATAAGAATTTACATCATTAATTCGTTGAATCTATTTTCATTTTTTGTTAAATTTGAAATTCTGCTGACAGTCACTTCCATCTAACTCTAAAAGCATTAAACAAGAAGACTTTCCCTAAAATAAAATTTATAATATAGTCCTTAAAGTTAAATGTGGTTATTGTCAATTTAAAATTGTACTTAGAATTCTACATTGCAGTAATCATTTGCAAAGATAATAATATGTGTCAGTTATAAAGAAGATGTTTATTGAACTCTCTTGAGAATGTCCTAAAATTATTATTTGAATCTCTTTATTACAGACTTGTCAAACACAGATTTCAGATAACAGCTGGGTGTCCAGTTAGCAACCATTTTCAAAGTCACCAAGGCCTGTGCAATACCTGTCTGTACCAAGGGGGTTTCATATGTGTCATCTCACATACATTTTTTGTACTTTCTAAAACCATGATGCAAGACAAGTTGCTTAATTCTGGGAGATTATATGGTCCAAGATCTAACAACAGTTTTCTAGTTCTACTATTTGCTGTTCAGGTTAACAAGTAATCAAATCCTTCTGGGATTCCTATTTCTGGTTCAGACATTGTTGCTTTTTCAAAATTAAAGCAGTGCCACTGCCTACAGTTGGGATGTATTCTAAGGACAGATCATACTCCTTTCTTTTTTTTTTTTTTTTTTTGTTATCTCCTGTATGCTTCCAGTAGTTTCATGTTACTTGAAGGTCTATTATGTTCAAAAGCCTAATCAATGTACTATGGGATTCACAGGGATCATCCCAAGGGTAAGACTCCAGATGGGAAGAGAGAGAATAAATAATCAGAATCTTAATCCACTACCCATGTGCTGGACTCAGGGGTAGAATGGATCCTCTGGCCAGAGAAATTCAGTATTTATTTAAAGGCGCCACAGGCCAGGGATCAGTTCAGTTCAGCTCAGTTCAGTCGCTTGGTCATGTCCCACTATTTGAGACCCAATGAATCGCAGCACGCCAGGCCTTCGTGTCCATCACCAAATCCCGCAGTTCACCCAGACTCAAGTCCATCGAGTCAGTGATGCCATCCAGCCATCTCATCCTCTGTCATCCCCTTCTCCTCCTGCCCCCAAACCCTTCCAGCATCAGAGTCTTCTCCAATGAGTCAACTCTTCGCATGAGGTGGCCAAAGTACTGGAGTTTCAGCTTCAGCATCATTCCTTCCAAAGAAACCCCAGGGCTGATCTCCTTCAGAATGGACTGGTTGGATCTCCTTGCAGTCCAAGGGACTCTCAAGAGTCTTCTCCAACACCACAGTTCAAAAGCATCAATTCTTCAGCGCTCAACCTTCTTCACAGTACAACTCTCACATCCATGCATGACCAGGAATACATAGATCTCAATATGGATTAAATTAATGATGCAGAACAGGAATGGAATGATTAGAACAGGAGTTAGCAAAAGTGGGGGAAAAGTAATTTAGAAAATTATACATATAAGATATGATAACAAGTATCTCACCCTAAATGTGAAGTGAACAATAATAGTAAGAATAAGATTAGCTACATACTGAATCATTTAAAAAAGTTTTAATCTTTTCCTGGAATCATGAAAAAGAATTACGAACTTCCCTGATAGGATAGTGGTTAAGAATCTACTGGCCAGTTCAGGATCCATGGGTTTGATCCCTTGTCCGGGAAGATCTCACATGCTACAGAGCAACTAAGCCATGGTCCACAACTACTGAGCCTTCACGCTGTTGAGCACTGAAGTCTGTTTGCCTAGAACCTGTGCTCTGCAACAGAAGAAGCCAATACAATGAGAAGCCCATTCACTGCAAAGAGGAGTATCCCCTTTCTCCACAACTGGAGAAGGCTTGCATGCAACAATGAAGAGCCAGAACAACCACAAATAAATAAATTAAATAAATAAATGAAATAAATTTATCTTTTTCAAAAAAGATATATCTTTAAGGGAGTTGTTCCATTAAACCTCTACCTCTCTGAATCTCTGTGACTATTTGAGAATTACAATAACCCAAATTTTCTGAAAAAGGTTAAAAAAATAAAAACATGCAAAAACTCAAGAGAAAGCAAATTTTCATATCCTCTGTTCTGTTGTAGTCAGGAAGGATGAAAAACAAAACAAACAAAAAACGAACTCCCTGAAGTCAAATCCAAAGCATGAAGAAAAATGTATGTGGTTGCTGATGCTGGGAAATGGAATCAGGCTCTGATCAAGAAAACATATAAGGCCCAGTTTAAGGGCCCCCTCACAACTTCAGCACAGGTAGATATTGCAGTTACTTTTGACCAATGACCTTTATGTCTCCTGTTCTTATTTCATGCATTCATGGTGGTTTTCCAGTGTCTCCTTCACCATTCACTATTTGATAAGGAATGTGTATCATTGATCTCTAATCCAGAGAATTTATATCCATTTTTCATGCAGAAACCAAAACATCACCGAGAGTGCCTGGGCTTTGGTTAGATATCGAGACTGGTAAGAACTTCAAATTTCCTTCTTGGGAAGGCAGCAAAAATATACAGTAAACCTGATAGAACATTCTTTCATTAACATTTTCTTGATAGACTGTATTTCTTCTTTTTCTATTCAAACATTGTAGACTTTGTAAGTCTTTCATTTTATTGTTTGGCCAATATATAACTGGAAAAAAATCTAAAAATATAATGCAACATTTATTTAGCAAAATTATATGTGAGAAAAATATTGAATTTCACAATGAATTTGGTGGATGGAATTTCTAAATAAATTATAGATAGATACTTGTATGCAGGTCAAGAAGCAGCAGTTAGAACTGAATATGGAACAACAGACTGGTTCAAAATTGGAAAAGGAGTACATCAAGACTGTTGATCATATAACTTAAATAACTTATTTAAGTTATATGCAGAATACATCATGAGAAATGCTGGGCTAGATGAAGCATAAGTTGGAATCAAGATTGCTGGGAGAAATATCAATAACCTCAGGTGCAGAGACACCAACCTAATGGCAGAAGGCAAAGAAGAAACTCTTGATGAAGGTGAAAGATGACAGTGAAAAAGTTGTCTTAAAACTCAACATTCAGAAAACTAAGATCATGGCATCTGGTCCCATCACTTCATGGTAAATAGAAGGAGAAAAAGTGGAAACAGTGAGAGATTGTGTTTTCTTGTGAGAGAGTTTTCTTAGGCAGATTGATAAGGAGTCCAAGCCTAAGACCCCTTTAAGGAAGAGGTGAATATTCATGCTTTTTCACATTCTTTTGCCTTAGACAAACAGGCCTTACAGGCAACTGTATGTCTTGTTCAAGGACAGGCTTTTTTTTTTTTTTTTTTAGCTTTGGATGTATGTTATGGGAAAGGCTCTGGATAAAAACTTCTACAGCCTTGGGATATGACCTAACCTGTTTTCTTCTGGATAATCTTGTGCCGATGTCATCCCAGGATGAACATTTTGGGAAACAGTCTGGGCAAAATTCTCACAGCCTTGAGGTTTTTTTTTTTTTTTTTTTTCAATCTATTCTCATCATATAGTTGAGAAGTATATAAGATCTAGCTTAATTTATATTCTTTGCAGCCAAAGATGGAGAAGCTCTATAGAGTCAGCAAAAACAAGACCAGGAGAAGACTGTGGCTCAGATCATGAACACCTTATTGTGAAATTCAGACTTGAAGAAAGTAGGGAAAACCACTAGACCATTCAGGTATGACCTACATCAAATCCCTTATGACTATACAGTGGAAGTGAGAAATAGATTTAATGGACTACATCTGATAGAGTGCCTGATGAACTATGGAAGAAGGTTCATGACATTGTACAGGATGAAGGGAACAAGACTATCCCCCTTGGAAAATAAATGCAAAAAAGCAAAAGGGCTGTCTGAGGAGGCCCTACAAATAGCTGTGAAAAGAAGAGAAGCTAAAAGCAAAAGAGAAGAAGAAAGGTATAAGCATGTGAATGCAGAGATCCGAAGAATAGCAAGGAGACATAAGAAAGTGATCAATGCAAAGAAATAGAGGAAAACAACAGAATGGGAAAGACTAGAGATCTCTTAAAGAAAATTAGAGATGCCAAGGGAACAATTCATGTAAAGGTGGGCTTGATAAAGGACAGGAATGGTATGGACCTAACAGAAGCAGAAGATATTAAGAAGAGGTGGCAAGAATACACAGAAGAACTGTACAAAAAAAGATCTTCATGATCCAGATAATCACGATGGTGTGATCACTCACACAGAGCCAGACATCCTGGAATGTGAAGTCAAGTGTGCCTTAGAAAAAATCACTACAAACAAAGCTAGTGGAGGTGATGGAATTCCAGTGGAGCTATTTGAAATCCTGAAAGAGTATGCTGTGAAAGTGCTGCACTCAATATGCTAGCAAATTTGGAAAACTCAGTAGTGGCCACAGGACTGGAAAAGGTCAGTTTTCATTCCAAGCCCAAAGAAAGGCAATGCCAAAAAATTCTCAAACTACTGCACAATTGCACTCATCTCACATGCTAGTAAAGTAATGCTCAAAATTCTCCAAGCCAGGTTTCAGCAATATGTGAACCATGAACTTCCAGATGTTCGAGCTGGTTTTAGAAAAGGCAGAGGAACCAGAGATCAAATTGCCAACATCCGCTGGATCATCGAAAAAGCAAGAGAGTTCCAGAAAAACATCTATTTCTGCTTTATTGACTATGCCAAAGCCTTTGACTGTGTGCATCACAATAAACTGTGGAAAATACTGAAAGAGATGGGAATACCAGACCACCTGATCTGCCTCTTGAGAAACCTGTATGCAGGTCAGGAAACAATAGTTAGAACTGGATATGGAACAAAAGACTGGTTCCAAATAGGAAAGATAGTATATCAAGGCTGTATATTGTAAACCTGCTTGTTTAACTTCTATGCAGAGTACATCATGAGAAACGCTGGGCTGGAAGAAGCACAAGCTGGAATCCAGATTGCCAGGAGAAATATCAATAACCTCAGATATACAGATGACACTGCCCTTATGGCTTTAAGTTCAACATTTAGAAAATGAAGATCATGGAATCTGGAGCCATCACTTCATGGGAAATAGATTGGGAAGCAGTGGAAACAGTATCATACTTTATTTTGGGGGCTCTAAAATCACTGCAGATGGTGATTGCAACCATGAAATTAAAAGACTCTTTCTTCTTGGAAGGAAAGTTATGACCAACTTAGATAGCATATTCAAAAGCAGAGACATTGTCAACAAAGGTCCATGTAGTCAAGGCTATGGTTTTTCCAGTGATTATGTATGGATGTTAGAGTTGGACTGTGAAGAAAGCTGAGCACCGAAGAATTAATGCTTTTGAACTATGTCGTTGGAGAATACTCTTGAGAGTCCCTTGGACGGCAAGGAGATCCATCCATCCAGTCCATCCTAAAGGAGACATTCCTGCATGTTCCTTGGAAGGACTGATGCTGAAGCTGAAACTCCAATACTTTGGCCACCTCATGTGAAGAGTTGACTCGTTGGAAAAGACTCTGATGCTGGGAGGGACTGGGGGCAGGAGGAGAAGGAGACGACAGAGGATGAGATGGCAGGATAGCAACACCTACTCGATGGACATGAGTTTGAGTAAACTCCAGGAGTTGGTGATGGATAGGGAGACCTGGCATTCTGCAATTCATGAGGTAGCAAAGGGTTGGACACAACTGAGTAACTCACCTGAATTGAATCTAGTGAAGCAGGTACTCTACTGCCCTCTTGGTTGTCTATGTCAGAAGCTTTTTCTGTCACTTTCACTTTAACTAAAATCTGCACGAAGCTGAGTCACTGAGACTGGGCCTTTGGTCCCAGAGTTAAATCTTCTTCAGAGACCACTAGTCCGGCAGCACCGTTCCCCATTCACCATAAGCTATCATCTTGGTGGCTAACCTGGGATCTTCAAGACAAGGTAGAACTGGGGCTCTTTTTCTCTTTTGTTGTTAAGTCTCTTCTTTACTAACTCAGAAGCGTATAGACTGAACTTCCTTTCCCCGGAAAGTTTGTTTCTGGTCTCTCTTAGCAATTTATAACTGCTTGGGGAATTAAAGCTACTAACTTCGTGTGCCTGATTGATTGTAGCCTTTCAGGGGACTTGCAATCCATGCTGTTATTGTGTTTTTCTAGCAGGATCCCCATTCTAAGTTTTGCAGGACACTGCAGGCAGAAACACATTGGGGAGCTAGGTGGAGCTCTAGCTTCAGGGACATTTCTCAGGCTGGGAATCACCATCCTGACCCCAGAGACCCACAGGCAGGGTTTTGTCACAGCAATGCCTCTAGACTATATGGATTGAGGCATTGCTGGTGAGTGTGAGTTTCCTGAGGATGTAGATTGGAGCAACCTCATGTTTGGGCAGATTGGAAATGCAGTGGGGTTCTTCCCGTGGAGGCACTAGCTCTTAGCAGACCAGAAAAAGTCCTCTTAGGGCTCCTAACTCAACTGCTTAGATATTCTTTCGGCACAATCTGCTGGACAGGAATAGAAAGGCTGACTTTGACACTCCATGAACAGGAAAAAGTATTATCATTATTATTATTCCCCTCATAGCGCGGCCCTCCAGCACCTCCTTTGCTATCATATAGGCTGATCTG
Organism: Tragelaphus eurycerus; assembly: GCA_935064755.1. Classification (NCBI taxonomy): domain Eukaryota; kingdom Metazoa; phylum Chordata; class Mammalia; order Artiodactyla; family Bovidae; genus Tragelaphus; species Tragelaphus eurycerus. The sequence goes on from CAKXYN010000041.1 coordinate 3,488,956, forward strand.
GACTTAACACCTCTACTACAGTCAGGAATATGCTCAGGAATATGCATAGGCATGTAAAAGACAGATGTTTCCTCTAGTGGTCTCTTGCTTGGAAGACTTTCTGGAAGACTACTCTGCTCTGCCCCAGGTGGCAAGGCAGAAAAGGGGGAAATCAAGCCAAGGTGTTAATGATGAGGAACTAGACATCAATCTGGGATGCCATCAGGTCTACCCCTGATGCATCATCACCCCACCTCAGTGGTAGCATGAGGGGGGATGTTACTGGGACACCTACACTGGTAAGAGATGAGTTAACTCTGGTCAGGGAAGGAAACCTGGGTGGAAGATCGGTTTCCACCCCAATCTAGAGCAGGGAGGAACACCTCTGGCAGGAAAAAACCATGACACTGAGCACCACACTTTTCTCTCTTAAACGTGGGAGCTAACAATTCCAGGACCAACCTTTTAAAGTGTATCTTGGAAAAACTGGGATGAGTTTGAACCCCAGAGCCTAAAATTCCCTTATATGCAGGCTTTCTTTGCTGTAAAAGAAGACCTCTCCTCTTGAGATACAATCACTGCTGGGACAGTGGATTATCAGTCAGTCTACCCCTGTCATCAGAGCCAATTTGAACTTTCTGGTTCAAATTTTAGCTATAATACTATGGTTACAAAAAGGAGAGATGATATTTTTGACACCGAATGGCCATGATATTCCTTAGACTATAGAGAAAATTGGTTAAAATGAAATCTTTTTGAAATTACAAAACCAGTTCTTGTACATTCAATTAGGAAAAAGCTGGCTTGTTAAAATACTTTTTTGGCAATCCTGCCTGAGAAACAGTAACACACTGGGAAAAAAACTGAAGTTAACTTTTACCATGTCCTTGAGATACACCACCCACTCTGTCTGGGACTCCAGCCATAAGCAAATTGGTAGAAGAACTCCAGGCCAAGGGAAACAAACAAAAAAAAAAAAACGGCCAAGAGACATTTTAAATTTCAAATGGAAAACTGTGAGGTTTCTGACTGTCCAGATTTATGTGTGTCTCAGTGTGTGTGTCTTCATCCTTGGATAATGTTGCTGAGGGCTAATTGGTCAATGAGCTCTATTTAATTGGCCTAAAGAGAATTAGGCACTTGCAAACCAAACAACTCCAATTCAAGAAAATTAAACTGAAATGAATTTCAGGCCTGTGTGAACTGTGGGATATTCACTAGTGAATTGATATCTGGTATTTATGTTTGTTTATTGATCTAATTAACATAGACGTTGCGAAGTTGCTTTTACAAATGACATAGCTTTGGGTCATTTATGTTTGCCAACCTACAAAATGATGATATAAAGCAAAGTTTACTATAAGCTATCACTCAGGCTCCAAAATCACTGTGGACAGTTACTGCAGCCATGGAATTAAAAGACACTTGCTCCTTGGAAGAAAAGCAATGACAAAACTAGACAGGATATTAAAAAGCAGAGACATCATTTTGCCAGCAAAGGTTTGTATAGTCGAAGCTATGGTTTTTCCTGTAGTCATGTACAGATGTGAGTCAGACAATGAAGAAAGCTGAGCATTGAATAATTGATGCTTTTGAACTGTGGTGCTGGAGAAGATTTTGAAAGTCCCTTGGGCAAGGAGGAGATAAAATCAGTCCATCCTAAAGGAAATTAACCCAGAATGTTCATTGGAAAGACTGATGGTGAAGCTGAAGCTACAATGCTTTGCCCACCTGATGCAAAGAGTCAAATCACTGGAAAAGACCCTCATGCTGGGTGAGACTGAGGGAAGGAGGAGTAGGGGACAACAGAGGGTCAGATGGTTGGATGGCCTCATCGACTCAGTGGACATGATTTTCAGCATATGTCAAGAGACAACGACTAAGCAATGAACAACCAAGATATGTAATTTAATGTCCACATTCCACACAAGAAGAAACTGAATACAAGATAAGTGAAATAATTTCCTGAGAGTTCTAGAGCAAACTGAGAAATGGGGATGAGTTTATGGCCATAACTGAAGATGTCTAAGGCTAGGTCCCAAATGGCTCTGTATTCAACAAAAGGAAAATATCAAAGTAACCCAGAAAATTATGTCTATGTATATAAAGTCATTGCTTGGATTTTATATAATAAATTAGCATTTATAAAGATGTGTTAGTTTAAAGATACTATATAATGAATTTTTCTCCAAACTATTGTTAGAATTATATTTTCTGTTAACTATATATGATAAGCCTTACTCTTCTGATTTTTATATATCTATTCGTTTTTCACTTACACCTTCCAATAATTCACATGAGTTCACTTTCCTCTCCTCACTTTTCTCAGCAGGAATAGGCTACAAAGGTAACATTTTTATCTTCCTGCAGTGTGTTATGTTTCATTTTGTAATTATATAAAAAAAAGATACTTTCAAAAGAGTTCAATATACTTGATGCAGTGGATTTTTTTTTTTTTTTTTTTTTGGAGGGGTGGGGGGCCTGGTCTGTAAGTATCGTATACTTGTGAACAACAGAGAGTTTTCAAATTCACTTTCATTTCACTTCTCATTATTTGATTCAGTTTTCCCAGCAATCTGTAGAGGTAGGCGAGACAGATTTTATTATCTTCATTTCATTAATGAGAAAACTTGGCACTACAATGTTAAATGACTGATCCAAGGTCACATTGACATTAAGTACTAGAACTGAATGTAAGTCTGCTTTTTCTCTCTATTATCTAGTATTCTTCCTATTAGTGTCAGATTATCCTTACTATATATTAGCTCCCTGGAATATATACTGTAAAATATCTCCCTGTCTCCACACAAAACCCAAAACAATCTCCCTTTTTTCTTTCTTTTACATAAATGAGTAGGAATCATCAACCTACCACCCACAGGCCACATTTGGAGGACTGCTTGTTTGGTAAACAAATTTTGTTAAAACACAGTCACACTCATTCACTTAGATATTTTTCATCCTTTTTTTTTTTTTTTTTTTTAACTACAGTGGCAACATTGAGTAACTGAGGCAGAGACCACATGGCATGAAATGACTGCCATACTTACTATGGCTCTTTGCATTGAAAGTTTGCTGACCACTTCTATAGGGCAGGCAAAGCTCAAATGCATTTCTAGACTATCTTGCAGGTACTACTTTAAGAAGCTGCAAAAATTTCTGCTTGAGGTTTCCAGAAAATTATTTTTAAAAAGATAGACTTGACTAGCATGACTCTTCTTTCACTTCCTTCTCTGTCCTTCCTTCTGTCTTTCTGTTTTTCACATGAAGTTGCAATAACTACTTTAAATTCAAGCATAAGGTCAGACAATGGTTGGGTATGAGAAATAAAAGAGCCTGGCCAACTAATTTTATTATGGGGCAACCTCAGAAGCAGCAGCAGTCCTGGACTTCCTGGTATAAGGATCTCCTATCCTTTTAAAAGTTGTTTGTTTCTGGCAATGAAAACATTTCTAATGAAAGCACTGATATGTACTGGAGTCATAATAATGTGCTAGCTACAATTATGGTCACTTACTACTGACTCTATCTAGGGTCCATCATCTTTATTCCTCTATCTACCTCCACTCCATTGGCAATCTCATCTAGTCTCATGAATACAGATTCTATCTACATGATGATTAGTCTTAAATGTATCATATGCTAAGTCGCTTCAGTCGTGTCCGACTCTGTGTGACCCCATAGACGGCAGCCCACCAGGCTCCACCGTCCCTGGGATTCTCCAGGCAAGAACACTGGAATGGGTTGCCATTTTCTTCTCCAATGCATGAAAGTGAAAAGAGAAAGTGAAGTCGCTCAGTCATGTCCGGCTCTTAGGGACCCCATGGACTGCAGCCTACCAGGCTCCTCCGTCCATGGGATTTTCCAGGCAAGAGTACTGGAGTGGGGTGCCATTGCCTTCTCCGAATGTATCATATAGCCAGTCATAAATCCAACTTACTACTCAGAACTCTACTTGGATGCTCAACAGTATTTCAAATTTGGCAGTTTCAAAACATGAGCCCTGTGACTGCTTCTTCAGTCTAGATAACAGAAGGTTTATATTTCCAGCTGTTTTCAGCACAACCTTGGATTTGTCTCTTTTTCATTCTATATTCAATGGTTGAGGAAATCTGGCTAACACTCAATCAAAATATATCCATATTTTCAGCTTTCTTCATTATCCTCTCCTCACTACCATCGTCTTTGTTTGGATTCTTTTGGTGAAATGTGAAAGCTGATCAGTCATGCCTGAATCTTTGCAATCCCATGGACTATACAGTTCATCGAATTCTCCAGACCAGAATACTGGAGTGGGGTAGTTGTTCTCTTCTCCAGGGCATCCTCCCAACCCAGGGATTGAACCCAAGTCTCGGGCATTGTAGGCAGATTCTTTACCAGCTGAGCCACAAGGAAAGCCCAAGAACACTGGAGTGTATAGCCTACCTCTTCTCCAGCAAATCTTTCTGACTCGGGAATTGAACCAGGCTCTCCTACATTGCAGGTGGATTCTTTACCAGCTGAACTACCAGGGAAGCCTTCAGAATTATTGTAATAGCCTCCTAAATTTTCTCTTTGCTCCTGTCCATGTTTCATTCAGCCTTTTCTCCATACCACACCCAGAACAGTAAAAATGAAAAGAGAATATCATTTATCTGCTCAAAATGTTCCAGTGATTTGCTGTCCTTCTTAAATAGCAAAGTCTTAACAATGACCTACAAAGCACAGTGCCTTCAGCTCCATCTCCTATCCCCAACTTTGCCATGTTATCACTCTGGCCTCATCTTATACTCACCACACTGTAATTCTACAAAAGTCTAGTCCTTTTGTTGTTTACCTTTGTCCTAAAGGTATATTATTTACTGCAGCTTATTATGGAGCATTCTCCTAGTAGATTCCTTTCTTTCTGTAGAAACTAGTATTTGTTCTTTATTCCCACAGATATGTCAAAATAAATGTTCACATTTACTGTAATTCGTAAGTACATCTCTTGGTTCATTTTTTCTTCACTTTAGCCTAATAATTGCTTCTTTCCTGATAGGATATATGGTTCTTTTAAGAATTTTTTTTTCAATATACAGTTTTAGGAATATTTAATTAAACCTTGGTTCACATAACCTGATCTGCCATCACAAGAAATACAGAGCCTTTGGAAAATGTCTTCAAGAATAATTTAGATGGTAAAAATTGACAGCACTTGCAAGACTCAACATATTCTACAATTTCCTGTTATGCTAAAAGAGGTATTTAGAATGTATAAATAGCATGCATTCTTTCCTAAAGATGTGTCCAATCTTAGTACATATACATGCACATACACACACAGACACTTACAATAACTAAAACTCAAGAAAGCTGATTAATAGGAATATAATGAACTGTCTTACTTTTCACCAAACACAAAATTATCATCATTTATACATTTAATTAGTAAGCTAAATATAATTTCATAAGATAAAGCCAATAACAGGAGCTATGAAGATCATTTGCTAATGTTTGGCAAGTAGGATTGATCCATGAAATGCTGATGAATTCAAATTAAAGTCTACCTGTGATTTCCTTAGTAATATCTCATCCTTTTTTATTTAGACTGTTGTTGGATTCTGTCCTTTTCCCTGATTGCAACTGTTTAGTTTATTCCTGTGAGGTTTAAAGAATTTAGTGTGGGGGAATGGCTGCTTTTCCTCTCCAGGTGTTAGTTTGAGCCCCTAACACTTCTGTCACCAAAGTGATCACAAAGAAGAGAGTGAGCCAAAAACTGCCTGTGGAAGACAATGGGTACTGATTCACATAGTAAAACAGAGAAAGTCAAGAGTTGAAAATATGAAGAAAATCTCATTTTAAAAAACTCATTCTGTAAGTTCTGGAATACATTTTTTAGTTCTTTAATCACAAAGGAAAATGTAATAGTATGGGGTAGTATCTCAACATAGGGGATTTAAATCAAACACTATCAGGTAATAGTGACTACATTGTTTTATTTAAATCTCCATGGACCCCAAAATAAAGATCTTGGATTATAAATAAAGATTATAATGAGATTCAATCCCTCTAGAAAGTGACAACAGAGGATAAGGTGGTTGAATGGCATCACTGATGCAATGGACAAGAGTTTGAACAAGCTCTAGGAGTTGGTGATGGACAGGGAAGCCTGGAATCCTGCGGTCCATGGGGTCACAAAGAGTCAGACATGACTAGGCAACAGAACTGAATCCCTTTGAAAACCAGATCTTTGTGACCCCATGGATTACAGCCTACCAGGTCCATCTGTCCATGGGATATCTGAAGCACAAATGCTGGAGTGAGTTTCCATTTCCTTCTTTAAGGGCTTTTCCTGATGCAGGGGTCAAAGCCACATTTCCTGCATTGCCAGGCAGTTTCTTTACTGCTGAGCCACAAGGAAAAATCTTGATAAGTAATTAAATACTGTTAAACACACACACACACACACACACACACACACACAAAAGTAATGTTAAATTGAAGAACAAATACATAAAATATCAGTTATATATATGGTATATGTTATATATATGATATGGGTCAGCAGTGGCCTGCCGCAGGGGCAGAGGCTCTGGGTGCAGCAGACCTGGGTGTGGCATAAGGAGGAGGTCACCATTAACCCCACCATAGAACCACCAGAGCTTACACAGGATTGGGAAAACAGACTCTGGGAGGATTGGGAAAACAGACTCTGGGAGGGCACAAACAGAACCTGTGTGCACCAAGACCCAGGAGAAAGGAGCAATGAGTGACCCCACAAGAGACTGAACCAGACTTGCCCACAAGTGTCCAGGATGCATGGGACAATGGTGCTCAGCTACAGGGTTGGGGGCACTGAGTCTGGCATTGTATGCAAGGGAACTTTTGAAAGAGGTCACCATTATCTACCTACACCATAGTTTGTCCTCAGGTCAAATAACAGGGAGAGAACAAAGCCCCACTCATCAACAGAAAATTGGATTAAAGATTTACTGAGCATGGACCTGCCCATCAAAACAAGACTCAGTTTCTCCCTCAGTCAGTATCTGCCACCAGGAAACTTCCATAAGCTTCTTATGCTTATCCGTCAGAGTGAAAGCAAAATAAAAACTACAATCACAAAAAACTAAACAAACTGATCACATGGACCAAAGATTTGTCTAACTCAATAAAGCTACGAGTCATGCCATGTAGGGCCACTCAAGATGGTTGGATCATGGTGGAAAGTTTTGACAAAACGTGGTCCACTGGTGAAGGGAATGACAAGCCACTTCAGTACTCTTGATAACCCCATGAAGCATGAAAAGGCAAAAATATGGGGCACTGAAAGATGAACTCCTCAGGTTGGTAAGTGCCTAATATGCTATGGGAGATCAGTGGAGAAATAACTCCAGAAGGAATGAAGAGACAGAGCAAAAACAAAAACAACACCCAGTTGTGGATGTGACTGGTGATGAAAGCAAAGTCTGATGCGGTAAAGAGAAATATTGCATAGGAAACTGGAATATTAAGTCCATGAAACAAGGCAAATTGGAAGTGGTCAAACAGGAGAGGGCAAGAGTCTACATCAACATTTTAGGAATCAGTGAACTAAAATGGACTAGAATGGGTAAATTTAACTCATATGACCATTATATCTACTACTGTAGGCAAGAATCCCTTAGAAGAAATGGAGTAGCCATCAGTCAACAAAACAATCTGAAAAGCAGCACTTGGATGCAAACTAAAGAATGACAGAATGATCTCTGTTTCCAAGGCAAACCATTCAATATCACAGTAATCCAAGTCTATGCCCCAACCAGTAATGCTGAAGAAGCTGAAGTTGAATGGTTCTATGAAGACCTACAAGACCTTCTAGAACTAACAATCAAAAAAGATGTCCTTTTCATTATAGGGGACTGGAAAGCAAAAGTAAGAAGTCAAGAGATATCTGGAGTATCAGGCAAATTTGTCCTTGGAGTGCAAAACAAAGCAGGCCAAAGGCTAACAGAGTTTGACAAGAGAAAAAAACTGGTTATGGTAAACACCCTCTTCCAACAACATAAGAGAAGACTCTACACATGGACATCACTAGATGAATACTGAAATCATATTGATTATATTCTTTGCAGCCAAAGATGGAGGAGCTTTATACAGTCAGCCAAAACAAGATCAGGAGCTGACTGTGGCTCAGATCATGAACTCCTTATTACCAAATTCAGACTTGTATTGAAGAAAGTAGAGGAAACCACTAGACCATTCAGACATGACCTAAATCAAATCCCTTACAATTATGTCATGAAAGTGAGAAATAGATTTAAGGGACTAGATCTGATAGACAGAGTGCCTGATGGATGGAGCTTTGTGACATTGTACAGGAAGCAGTGATCAAGACCATCCGCAGGAAAAAGAAACACAAAGGCAAAATGGTTGTCTGAGGAGGCCTTACTAACAGCTGGAAAAAAAAAAAAAAAAAAAAAGGAAGATAAAGGCAAAAGAAAAAATGAGAGATATACCCATTTGAATGCAGAGTTCCAAAGAAGAGCAAGGAGAGATAAGAAAGCCTTCCTCCTTGATCAGTACAAATAAATAGAGGAAAATAATAGAATGGGAAAAACTAGAGTACATTTGAAGAAAGTCAAAAATAACAAGGGAAAATTTCATGCAAAGATGGACACAATAAAGGACAGAAATGGTATGAACCTAACAGAAGCAGAAGATATTAAGAGGTAGCAAGAATACACAGAAGGACTATACAAAAGAGATCTTCATGACCCAGATAATCACAATGGTATGATCACTCACCTAGAGCCAGACATCTTGGAAGGTGAAATCAAGTGGGCCTTAGGAAGCATCACTATGAACAAGGTTAGTGGAGATGATGGAATTCCAGTTGAGCTATTTCAAATTCTAAAAGAAGTGCTGCACTAAATACTAGAAAATGTGGAAAACTTAGTAATGTCCACAGGCCTGGAACAGTTCAGTTTTCATTCAAATCCCAAAGAAAGGCAACACCAAAGAATATAAATTGCACTCATCTCACACACTAGCAAAGTAATGCTCAAAATTCTCCAAGACAGACTTCAACAGTACATGAACCGTGAACTTCCGAATGTTCAAGTTGGATTTAGAAAATGCCAAGGAAACAGAGATCAAATTCCCAACAATGACTGGATCATCAAAAAAGCAAGTGAGTCCCCAAAATACATCTACTTCTGCTTTATTAAATACACAAAAGCCTTTGATTGTGTGGATCACAACAAACAGTGGAAAATTCTTAAAGTGATAGGAATACCAGACCACCTGACATATCTCCTGAACAATCTGTGTGCAGTTCAAGAGGCAACAGTTAGAACTGGACATGAAACACCAGATTGGTTCCAAATGGAAAGGAGTAGATCAAGGCTGTGTGTTGTCACCCTGCTTATTTAACTTATGTGCAGAGTACATCACCTGGAATGCTGGGCTGGATGAAGAACAAGCTGGAATCAAGATTATCGGGAGAAATATCAATAACCTCAGATATGCAGATGACACCACCCGTATGACAGAAAACAAAGAAAAACTAAACAACCTCTTGATGAAAGTGAAAAAGAAGAGTGAAAAAGTTGGCTTAAAACTCAACATTCAGAAAACTAAGATCATGGCATCCGGTCCCATCACTTCATGGGAAACGGATGGGCAAATTTTGGAAACAGACATTATTTTGGGGGGCTCCAAAATCACTGCAGATTGTGACTCTAGCCATGAAATTAAAACACTGTTGCCCCTTGGAAGAAAAACTATGACCAACCTAGGCAGCATATTAAAAAGCAGAGACATAACTTTGCCAACGAAGGTCCATCTAACCAAAGCTATGCTTTTTCCAGTAGTCATATGTAAATGTGAGAGTTGGACTGTAGAGAAAGTTGAGCACTGAGGAATTGATGCTTTTGATCTGTGGTGTTGGAGAAGATTTTTGGGAGTCTCTTGGACTTCAAGGATATCAAACCAGTCAATCTTAAAGGAAAGCAGTCCTGAATATTGATTGGAAGGACTGATACTGAAGTGAAAACTCCAATACTTTGGCCACCTGATGCAAATAACTGACTCATTGGAAAAGACCCTGATGCTGGGAAAGACTGAGGGCAGAAAAAGAAGGGGATGAGATGTTTGGATGGCATCACTGACTCAATGGACATGAGTTTGAGTACATTCTGGGAGTTTATTATGGACAGGGAAGCTTGGTGCTCTGCAGTCCATGGTATAAACTAAAGAACTATTTACAGATCAGATCAGATCAGATCAGTTGCTCGGTCGTGTCCGACTCTTTGTGACCCCATGAATCACAGCACTCCAGGCCTCCCTGTCAAACACCAACTCCCGGAGTTCACCCAGACTCACGTCCATCGAGTCAGTGATGCCATCCAGCCATCTCATCCTCTGTTGTCCCCTTCTCCTCTTGCCCCCAATCCCTCCCAGCATCAGAGTCTTTTCCAATGAGTCAACTCTTAGCATCAGGTGGCCTAAATTCAGCTTTAGCATCATTCCTTCCAAAGAAATCCCAGGGCTGATCTCCTTCAGAATGGACTGGTTGGATCTCCTTGCAGTCCAAGGGACTCTCAAGAGTCTTCTCCAACACCACAGTTCAAAAGCATCACTTCTTCGGCGCTCAGCCTTCTTCATAGTCCAACTCTCACAACCATACATGACCACAGGAAAAACCATAGCCTTGACTAGACGAACCTTTGTTGGCAAAGTAATGTCTCTGCTTTTGAATATGCTATCTAGGTTGGTCAGAACTTTACTTCCAAGAAGTAAGCATCTTTTAATTTCCTGGCTGCAGTCACCATCTGTAGTGATTTTGGAGCCCAGAAAAAAAAAAGTCTGACACTGTTTCCACTGTTTCCCCATCTATTTCCCATGAAGTAATGGGACCGGATGGCATGATCTTCATTTTCTGAATGTTGAGCTTTAAGCCAACTTTTTCACTCTCCACTTTCACTTTCATCAAGAGGCTTTTTAGTTCCTCTTATGTAAATGTTTATATGGCTAAATAAATTAATCTGAATGAAGGCAGATACAATAGAGAGGGAATATTTACTGAAGGTGTTTGTGTGTGTATATAATACACAGAAAGCATAATCCTTTGTTATACACCCATAAGCTGAATATATTTATGTATATGAAGCCCAAATATAGTTCTCTCATTCCACACAGATGCTGTCTCTGATACTTGAAAGGTACAAGGTTGTATGCTTATATGCTTCACAATATATGCTCAACCTCACAAACTGAAATCTAGGTTTATTTGTTTCTTTATTTAAAAAAAAATATTGGAGTAAAGTTGATTTACACTGTTATGCTATTCTAAACAGTTACTAGGGAATAAGATGGGGAGGTATAAACTGGTGGTCTGAATTGATATGCATACATTAATAGGTTTAAAGAGACCAAAGATATTTAATACATTAGGCTTGTTTATTAGAAGAAAAGCAAAATATTTATTTTATTGCACTTTGATCTTTTTACTGAAATGTATTTCCAGGTCTTCAGTGGGTTAGAAATAGTGCAGGATGGTTACACAATAGTCTGTGTGGCTTTTCTCTCATTATGTTTGACAAGCAAATATGAATGAAAAATTATTGTCCATTTGCTCGTGCATCTGAAATTTTTGTTAAAGTCTACTTTTACATGTTTTTGAGGAGAATGTTTTATTTTGGGGAAACAAAGATTGCTAACAGTCCAGTTAAATCTAGGCATAGGGGGAAGACAGCTTCATAAGACATGCTAAGAGTAGCCTGCAATCTTTTACATTTGTCTTTCATTCTTACTTGGGCTTCCCTGATAGCTCAGTTGGTAAAGAAGCTACCTGCAATGCAGGAGATCCCAATTTGATTTCTGGGTCAGGAACAACTACTGAGGAAGGGATAGGCTATCCACTCTAGTAATCTAGGGCTTCTCTTGTACCTCAGCTGGTAAAGAATTCTCCTGCAGTACAAGAGAGCTGGGATCAATCCCTGGGTTGGGAAGATCTCCTGGAGAAGGGAATGGCTACCCACTCCAGTGATATGGCCTAGATAATCCAGAAAAACACCTGCTTCCTTGAAAACCATAGATCCTGTGAATGTGTGGGTCACAACAAAGTGTGGAAAAATCTTAAAGAGATGGGAGTACCAGACCTCTTAATGGCCTCCTGAGAAACTCTTTAGCGTTAGAACCAAACACTGAACAGCAGACTGGTTCAAAGTTGGGAAAGGAATACATAAAGGCTATATATACATATATATATGTATATATATAAAAGTGCACATGCACTCATGTGCAGAGTACATTATGTGAAATGCAGGTTCAATGAATCACAAGCTAAAATCAAGTTTTCCACAAGAAATATTAATGACCTCAGATATGAAGATAATTCTACCATAATAGCAGACAGCGAAGAGTAATCAAAGGGCTTCTTGAAGAGGGTGAAAGAAGAGAGTGGAAAGTTGGCTTAAAACTCAGCATTCAAAAAACTAAGATCATGGCATCTGGCCCTATCACTTCATGGCAAATAAAGAAAGGTAAAGTGGAAACGGTGGCAAATTTTATTTTCTTGGGCTGAAAAATCACTATGGACAGTGACTACAACCATGGAATGAAAAGATGGTTGTTCCTTGAGAGAAAAGCTATGACAAACCTAGACAGCATATCGAAAAGCAGAAACATAACTTTGCCAACAAAGGTCTGTCTAGTCAAAGCAATCTTGAGAAAGATGAATGGAATAGGAGGAATCAACCTGCCTGACTTCAGGCTCTACTACAAAGCCACAGTCATCAAGACAGTATAGTACTGGCACAAAGACAGAAATATAGATCCATGGAACAAAATAGAAAGCCCAGAGATAAATCCACATATCTCTGGACACCTTATCTTTGACAAAGGGGCAAGAATATACAATGGAGAAAAGACAATCTCTTTAACAAGTGGTGCTGGGACAACTGGTCAACCACTTGTAAAATAATGAAACTAGAACACTTTCTCAGATAAAGCAAATGCAACTCACTCCAGTACTCTTGCCTGGAAAATCCTATGGATGGAGGGACCTGGTGGGCTGCAGTCCATGGGGTCGCTAAGAGTCAGACAAGACTGAGAGACTTCACTTTATGTTTTCACTTTCATGCATTGGAGAAGGAAATGACAACCCACTCCAGTGTTCTTGCCTGGAGAATCCCAGGGATGGGGAAGCCTAGTGGGCTGCCATCTATGGGGTTGCACAGAGTTGGACATGACTGAAGCGACTTAGCATCAGCAGCAGCAGCAGCAGCAGCAGCAGCAGAACACTTTCTAACACCATACACAAAAATAAACTCAAAATGGATTAAAGATTTAAACAAGACCAGAATCTATAAAACACCTAGAGGGGGACATAGGCAAAACACTCTCCGACATAAATCACAGCAGGATCCTCTATGACCCACCTCCTAGAATATTGGAAATAAAAGGAAAAATAAACAAATGGGACCTAATTAAAATTAAAAGCTTCTGCACAAAAAAGTAAACTATAGGCAAGGTGAAAAGACAGCCTTCAGAATGGGAGAAAATAAAAGCAAGTGAAGCAATGGACAAAGAACTAATCTCAAAAATATACAAGCAACTCCTTCAGCTCAATTCCAGAAAAAAAAAAACAACCCAATCAAAAAATGGGCCAAAGAACTAAACAGACATTTCTCCAAAGACACAGATGACTAACAAATACATGTAAAGATGCTCAAAATCACTCATTATCTGAGAAATGCAAATCAAAACCACAATGAGGTACCATTTCACGCCAGTCAGAATGGCTGTGATCCAAAAGTCTACAAGCAATAAATGATGGAGAGGGTGTAGAGAAAAGGAAACCCTCTTACACTTCTGGTGGGAATGCACACTAGTACAGCCACTATGGAGAACAGTGTGGAGATTCCTTAATAAACTGGAGATAGAACTGCCTTATGACCCAGCAATCCCATTACTGGGCATACACACTGAGGCAACCAGAATTGAAAGAGACATGTGTACCCCTATGTTCATTGCAGCACTGTTTATAATAGCTAGGACATGGAAGCAACCTCGATGTCCATCAGCAGATGAATGGATAAGAAAGCTGTGGTACATATACACAATGGAGTATTACTCAGCCATTAAAAAGAATACATTTGAATCAGTTCTAATGAGGTGGGTGAAACTGGAGCCTACTGTACAGAGGGAAGTAAGCCAGAAAGTAAAACACCATTACAGTACATTAACATTCAGAAAACGAACATCATGGCATCTGGTCCCATCACTTCATGGGAAATAGATGGGGAAACAGTGGAAACAGTGTCAGATTTTATTTTGAGGGCCTCCAAAATCACTGCAGTTGGTGACTGCAGCCATGAAATTAAAAGAGGCCTACTTCTTGGAAGAAAAGTTATGATCAACCTAGATAGCATATTGAAAAGCAGAGATATTACTTTGCCAACAAAGGTCCATTTAGTCAAGGCTATGGTTTTTTCCAGTGGTCATGTATGAATGTGAGAGTTGGACTGCGAAGAAACCTGAGAGCTGAAGAATTCATGCTTTTGAACTGTGGTGTTGGAGAAGACTCTTGAGATTCCCCTGGACTGAAAGGAGATCCAACCAGTCCATTCTGAAGGAGATCAGCCCTAGGTGTTCTTTAGAAGGAATGATGCTAAAGCTGAAACTCCAGTATTTTGGCCACCTCATGCGAAGAGTTGACTCATTGGAGAAGACTCTGATGCTGGGAGGGATTGCAGGCAGGAGGAGAAGGGGACGACAGAGGATGAGATGGCTGGATGGCATCACTGACTCGATGGATGTGAGTCTCAGTGAACTCAGGGAGTTGGTGAACTCAGGGAGACCTGCTGTGCTTTGATTCATGGGGTCACAAAGAGTCGAACACGACTGAGCAACTGAACTGAACTGAACTGAATCCATATATATGGAATTTAGAAAGATGGTAACTATAACCCTGTATGTGAGACAGCAAAAGAGACAATGATGTATCAGATCAGATCAGATCAGATCAGTCGCTCAGTCGTGTCTGACTCTTTGCGACCCCATGAACTGCAGCACGCCAGGCCTCCCTATCCATCACCAGCTCTCGGAGGTCACTCAGACTCACATCCATCGAGTCAGTGATGCCATCCAGCCATCTCATCCTCTGTCGTCCCCTTCTCCTCCTGCTCCCAATCCCTCCCAGCATCAGAGTCTTCTCCAATGAGTCAACTCTTTGCATGAGGTGGCCAAAATACTGGAGTTTCAGCTTTAGCGTCATTCCTTCCAAAGAAATCCCAGGGCTGATCTCCTTCAGAATGGACTGGTTGGATCTCCTTGCAGTCCAAGGGACTCTCAAGAGTCTTCTCCAACATCACAGTTCAAAAGCATCAGTTCTTCGGAGCTCAGCCTTCTTCACAGTCCAGCTCTCATATCCATACATAACCACAGGAAAGACCATAGCCTTGACTAGGCGAACCTTAGTTGGTAAAGTAATGTCTTTGCTTTTGAATATGCTATCTAGGTTGGTCATAACTTTCCTTCCAAGGAGTAAGCGTCTTTATTAATTTCATGGCTGCAGTCACCATCTGCAGTGATTTTGGAGCCCAGAAAAATAAAGTCTGACACTGTTTCCACTGTTTCTCCATCTATTTCCCATGTAGTGCTGGGACCAGATGCCATGATCTTCGTTTTCTGAATGTTGAGCTTTAAGCCAACCTTTTCACTTTTGGACTCTGTCGGAGAGGAAAAGGGTGGGGTGATTTGGGAGAATGGCAATGAAACATGTATAATATAATATATGAAACGAATCGCCAGTCCAGGTTTGATGCATGATACAGGATGCTTGGGTCTGGTGCACTGGGATGACCCAGAGGCATGGTACGGGGAAGGATGTAGGAGGGGGTTCAGGATGGGGAACACGTGTTCACTCGTGGCAGGTTCATGTTGATGTATGCCGAAACCAATACAATATTGTAAAGTAATTAGCCTACAATTAAAATAAATAAATTTATATTAAAAATAAATAAAATAATAATAAAAGCTATGTTTTTGCCAAAGAATTGATGCTTTTGAACTGTGGTGTTGGAGAAGACTCTTGAGAGTCCCTTGGAATGCAAGGAGATCCAACCAGTCCATTCTGAAGGAGATCAGCCCTGGGGTTTCTTTGGAAGGAATGATGCTGAAGCTGAAACTCCAGTATTTAGGCCACCTGATGCTAAGAGTTGACTCATTGGAAAAGACTCTGATGCTGGGAGGGATTGGGGGCAAGAGGAGAAGGGGACGACAGAGGATGAGATGGCTGGATGGCATCACTGACTCAATGGATATGAGTCTGAGTGACCTCCGGGAGTTGGTGATGGACAGGGAGGCCTGGCGTGCTGTGATTCATGGGGTCACAAAGAGTCGGACACGACTGAGTGACTGATCTGATCTGATCTGATCTGATCTGATGTTTTTTCCAGTAGTCATGTCCAAATGTGGGTGTTGGACCATAAAGAGGACTGAGAGCTAAAGACCTAATGCTTTCAAATAGTGGTTCTGGACAAGATTCTTGAGAATCCTTTGGACTGCAAGGAGATCAAACCAGCCATCCTAAAGAAAATCAACCCTGGATATTCATTGGAAGGACTGATACAGAAGCTCCAAAACTTTGGCCATCTGATAAGAAGTAGATTTATTTGAAAAGACTCTAATACTGGGAAACATTGAGGGCAGGAAGAGAAGTGGGCAACAGAGCATGAGGTGGTTAGATAGCATCACGAACTCAATTGAAATAAGTTGGAGGAAACATTGGGAGACAATGAAGGACAGAGAAACAAGGTGTGCTGCAGTCCATTGGGTCACCAAGAGTCAAACAGAATTTAACATCTTAATAACAGCAATGTCTCTAAAATAGTCTTTTCAAAATGTGAATGTAATACCTAAATGGAAGTGTCACTGAGTTCATGATCAGTCATTAACTCCTTACGGGGGACCATTTTATCATTTAGTTTTGTTCAGAGAGCTGAAGCTCAAGGAAATGGGATTCAGTTCAGTGATGTTGTGAAAATAAGGATTCTTTTACAACAGTACAATAGAATTCCCAACAAATTTAAATATGAGCATTATTTTATATGAAATAAAATGTCTATATTAATATTAAAATTTATAATGGCAAAAGCCTAGTGAGAATTCAGTAATATTTTAGAACTAGGAATTATGAATTACATTGGAGACAGCCAATCCAAACAGGATAAAAATTGAAGCAGCCAATCATTTCCAGGAAAAAGTCTTGTATGTTTTTACCTAAAGGACTAGTTCAAATTATTTCATCTGAAAAAAAAAAAAAATGCAGAATGGGAAAAAATATGTTTGCTTTGTTAATGCTACTGCCAGAAAATGCAGGCTTGTAAGAAAGATTGCATTATTTTTATAAAAATGTTAACTTAATTTTCTTTGGAGGCTATATTTATGAAATAGTTTTTCTATATTTGTGTGTGTGTATATATACACACACAGATTGCTAAGTTCCATTATTTTTCTATATCACATTTCCTGAGATTCAAGCCTGTGTTTAATTTTATTTTTTTCCATCTGTATGTCTTATAGGTACTTCAAATTTAAACTTTCAAAAATACAACTTATTGTTTCCCCCTCCAGTCCCAAATGTACTTCTTGATCAGATTTAATGATTGGTACAATAAATTGAAGAGGATTATTAGAGTGTCTTTAACTAGTGTGTTTTTACTCTTCTCCTTTCTTTTAAAAGTGGCTGAAATCCAGGCTCTACTACCATTCAGTTGGGCATTCAGCTGCATCTTGTAACCGATCTCTCTAACCACACTGACTTTTCCAAGGTATGTTGTCCATATCATATGAAGAGTGAATTGAGACCATGAAACACCATTTTTATTTTAATAAAAAATCTAAAAGAACAAAATATTTTATCTTCACCCAGACATTCCCTGTTCATATAAAAAATATTACTTAAAAAATGTGTTGACCTGTGAGATAATGGGAAGTACAAAAGTATATCCAGTGTGAACTGAAGATATGGATGACAGTGACTTCCGTCTTGTTGGTACTGTCTCTGGCTCTTCTCACTTGCTCACTCTAGAAAAAAACTAGGGAGTTGAGAACTGTCCTCTGTAGAAACCCAGTTGTAAAGGACTTGATTGATAGCAGCCTCTGGCCATTAACAGGAAGACCTCATGCCTTAATCCAAAGCCAACAAGGATCTGAATTCTGCTGATTACCATGTGTGTAAACTTGATGCAGATGCCAACTGAGCCTTGAGATCATTGTAATCTTGGAAAAGACCCTTAGATAGGAGATTCAGGTAAGCTGGACCTGTATTCCTGACCTACAGAAGATATAATAAATACTGTTGTGTAAACAAATGTCTCCTGTACAATGTCACAAACCTCTGTCAATAGTTCATCAGGCACTCTATTTATCAGATCTAGTCCCTTAAATCTATTTCTCACTTCCACTGTATATTCATAAGGGATTTGATTTAGGTCATACCTGAATGGTCTAGTGGTTTTGCCTACTTACTTCAATTTAAGTCTGAATTTGGCAATAAGGAGTTCATGATCTGAGCCAAGTCATCTCCACAGTCTTATTTTTGCTAACTGTATAGAGCTTCTCCATCTTTGGCTGCAAAGAATATAATCAATCTGATTTTGGTGTTGACCATCTGGTGATGTCTATGTGTAGAGTGTTCTCTTGAGTTGTTGGAAGAGGGTGTTTGCTATGACCAGTACATTCTCTTGGCAAAACTCAATTAGCCTTTGCCCTCTTTCATTCCATATTCCAAGGCCAAATTTGCCTGTTACCCCAGGTGTTTCTTGACTTCCTACTTTTGCATCTCAGTCCCTTATAATGAAAAGGACATCTTTTTCAGGTGTTAGTTGTAAAATGTCTTGCAGGTCTTCATAGAACTTTTCAACTTCAGCTTCTTCAGTGTTACTGGTTGGGGCATAGGCTTGGATAACTGTGATATTGAATCCTTTGCCTTGGAAATGAACAGAGATCATTTTGTCATTTTTGAGATTGCATCTAAGTACTGCATTTTGGAATTTTTTGTTGACCATCATGGCTACTCCATTTCTTCTAAGGGATTCCTGCCCATGGTAGTAGATATAATGGCCATCTGAGTTAAATTCACCCATTTCAGTCCATCTTAGTTTGCTGATTCCTAGAATGTCAAAGTTCACTCTTGCCATCTCCTGTTTGACCATTTCCAATTTGCTCTGAATCATGGACCTAACATTCCAGGTTCCTATGCAATATTGCTCTTTACAGCATCAGGCCCTGCTTCTATCACCAGTCACATCCACAGCCTGGTATTGTTTTTGCTTTGGCTCCATCCCTTCATTCTTTCTGGAGTTATTTCTCCACTGATCTCCAGTAGCATATTGGGTGAAGAAAGCTGAGCACCGAAGAACTGATGCTTCTGAACTGTGGTATAGGAGAAGACTCTCAAGAGTCCCTTGGACTGCAAGGAGATCCAGCCAGTCCATTCTAAAGGAGATCAGTCCTGGGTGTTCATTGGAAGGACTGATGCTAAAGCTGAAACTCCAATAGTTTGGTCACCTCATACGAAGAGTTGACTCATTAGAAAAGACTCTGATGCTGGGAGGGATTGAGGGAAGGAGGAGAAGGGGACGACAGAGGATGAGATGGCTGGATGGCATCAACAACTCGATGGACATGAGTTTGAGTAAACTCTGGGAGTTGGTGATGGACGGGGTAACAATTGACACAGCTGATCAATTGAACTGAAGTGAAATCTCTGTGGTTTGGGATAACTTATTATGCAGCAATGCATTCAGTTTAAAACATCAGGAAATTAAATATAAATTTGGAAAACTCAGCAGTGGCCACAAGATTGGAAAAGGTCAGTTTTCATCCCAATCCCAAAGAAAGGCAATGCCAAGGAGTGCTCAAACTACCGAACAATTGCACTCATCTCACACGCTAGTAAAGTAATGCTCAAAATTCTCCAAGCCAGGCTTCAGCAATATGTGAACCGTGAAATTCCTGATGTTCAATCTGGTTTTAGAAAAGGCAGAGGAACCAGAGATAAAATTGCCAACATCCGCTGGATCATGGAAAAAGCAAGAGAGTTCCAGAAAAACATCTATTTCTGCTTTATTGACTATGCCAAAGCCTTTGACTATGTGGATCACAATAAACTATGGAAAATTCTGAAAGAGATGGGAATACCAGACCACCTGATCTGCCTCTTGAGAAATCTGTATGCAGGTCAGGAAGCAACAGTTAGAACTGGTCATGGAACAACAGACTGGTTCCAAATAGGAAAAGGAGTACGTCAAGGCTGCATATTGTCACCATGTTTATTTAACTTATATGCAGAGTACATCATGAGAAATGCTGGACTGGAAGAAACACAAGTTGGAATCAAGATTGCTGGGAGAAATATCAATAACCTCAGATATGCAGATGACACCACTCTTATGGCAGAAAGTGAAGAGGGGCGAAAAAGCCTCTTGATGAAAGTGAAAGTGGAGAGTGAAAAGGTTGGCTTAAAGCTCAACATTCAGAAAACGAAGATCATGGCATCTGGTCCCATCACTACATGGGAAATAGATGGGGAAACAGTGGAAATAGTGTCAGACCTTGTTTTTCTGGGCTCCAAAATCACTGCAGATGGTGACTGCAGCCATGAAATTAAAAGACGCTTACTCCTTGGAAGGAAAGTTATGACCAACCTAGATAGCATATTCAAAAGCAGAGACATTACCAACAAAGATTCACCTAGTCAAGGCTATGGTCTTTCCTGTGGTCATGTATGGATGTGAGAGCTGGACTGTGAAGAAGGCTGAGCTCCGAAGAACTGATGCTTTTGAACTATGGTGTTGGAGAAGACTCTTGAGATTCCCTTGGACTGCAAGAAGATCCAACCAGTCCATTCTGAAGGAGATCAATCCTGGAATTTCTCTAGAAGGAATGATGCTAAAGCTGAAACTCCAGTATTTTGGCCACCTCATGCGAAGAGTTGACTCACTGGAGAAGACTCTGATGCTGGGAGGGATTGAGGGCAGGAGGAGAAGGGGACGACAGAGGATGAGATGGCTGGATGGCATCACTGACTCGATGGATGCGAGTCTGAGTGACCTCCGGGAGCTGGTGATGGACAGGGAGGCCTGGCGTGCTGCGGTTCATGGGGTCGCAAGAGTCGGACACGACTGAGCGACTGATCTGATCTGATATATATATATATATATATATATAATTTTACACTAAATCTCTAGCATCCATATTATTTGAAAAGAATTAGGCAAAACATAAAACTTACTTTCTTGATATACATAGAATCCAAAGAGGCAAAAGCAAAACATATTCATAATTAAAATACTTGTTAAAATATATGTTTTAAACTGAAGAGAAACTAGAATGTTTCCAAAAAAGTAAATGAAAAATAGTTGTAAAAAGAGAAGGTGAGAGTGGGATGATTTGAGAGAATAGCATTGAAACACGTATGTTACCATATGTGAAATAGATGACTAGTCCAAGTTCAGTGCATGAAACACTATACTTGAAGCCAGTGCACTGGGACAACCCAGAGGGATGGGATGGGGAGGGAGATGGGGAGGGGATTTAGGATGTGGGACGCATGTACACATGGCTGATTCATGTCAATGTATGGCAAAAACAACCTCAATATTTTAAAGTAATTAGCCTCCAAATAAAATAAATAAATTTATTCAAAAAATAAAATATAATCTAAAAAATATTCATATGAAATGGAAGAAAAACTCCTTGTAAGCAAAAGTCCTTACTAAAGTGTGTAGATACTACAAAGCGATTATTATTATTATGGCTTTTTTCTCATTGGAGACCAAGATTGAGTTGTGGATGAAAAAGTAGTTTTATTTTTTACTTTCTAAATTATATTGCTTGGGGAAATATAGGGAAACCAATTAGACATGCACTGAGGCAATTTGGGAAAAAGTATATATAATGAAACTAGAGGGGAAAAGTGGAAGTGAGGTGGGGGAAAGAGCATTTCCTGGAAAAGTATAATATGGTTGATGGCTTCTTCATATCAGCTTTTGAATATTTTGAAAATTTTAATGTGCATTTAGTTCACAGAAAGGGCTGAAGTTAATACAAACATCGGAGAAGGCAGTGGCACCCTACTCCAGTATTCTTGCCTGGAAAATCCTATGGATGGAGGAGCGTGGAAGGCTGCAGTCTATGGGGTTGTTGAGGGTCGGGCACAACTGAGCGCCTTAACTTTCACTTTTCACTTTCATGCACTGGAGAAGGAAATGGCAACCCACTCCAGTGTTCTTGCCTGGAGAATCCCAGGGATGGCGGAGCCTGGTGGACTGCTGTCTATGGGGTCGCACAGAGTCAGACACGACTGAAGCAACTTAGCAGCAGCAACAGCAGCAGTACAAACATAGACATGTCCTGTTCAGTGGAGAGAGAAAGCTAATCAGCTTACATAATTCAGTAGGAGATGAAGCTCTGAGCTAGAGGTCTTTGCACAAAGAGAACCTCCCAAATTTAAAGACATCCCAGAGAGACTACTGGATTTTCCCTTAGAAGTGCAGTAAAGCTTTGAAACAATGTCATCTAGATCTTTAAGACAGAAGGGACTCAGATGAGATATGTTACATATATTAACCTGAGCCTAGTTAAGTGAATCGTGAGATTGTACTTCTAATAAATCACTTCATTTCAAATCATTCAGAACTACCAAGATAGTAGAAACCACTTCAAGTATTTTAACCACAGGTCTTTTAATTTGGTTGCATAGATTGTAGAGAAACTGAAACTCAAACACCAGGAAACAATTTCTGATCCCAATTATGAGGGAAAAAATGAAGGGGAAGTTTAACCCAAACCAGGGATCAGTGTTAATAGACAGAACCTGTCTATACTTACAAACACATGAACATGTCCTGAAAGGGCAGAAACCACAGGAGACAGAGATGCTGGCTCCACCTCAAAGCAAAGAAGACTGTATAGGGGTATAACCTGCATTCTCATTTTTTTTTTTTATCATTTGCTCTTTGACCTTCCAAACTCTCCAGAAGCAGATTATAGGGTTCCCTGGGAAATAGAGGATTAGTACTCCTGTTACACAGAGCAGAGTAGGGGAAGGAAAAAATAAAATAAAATAGGTCAAATCCATTCAGGTTGGGCACAACTTGTATGTGGGGGAGGAGGGATAAGATGTGTGACTCTAGAAGTATAAATTAATAATACAGTTGCCATGAAACAATTATCCAAGCCTCAGCTCTGATTTGCACTCTGATTCAGATCTTCCCTCTTAGCTCAGTTGGTAAAGAATCCACCTGCAATGCAGGAGACCCCGGTTCAATTCCTGGGCTGGGAAGATCTACTGGAGATGGAGTACACTATATACTCCAGTATTCTTGGACTTCCCTTGTGGCTCAGTTGGTAAAGAAACTACCTGCAATGTGGGAGGCCTGTGTTTGACTCCTGTGTTGGAAAGATCCCATGGAGAAGGGAAAGGCTATCCCCTCCAGTATTCTGGCCTGGAGAATCTCACGGACTGTATAGTCCATGTGGTTGCAGAGTTGGACAGGACTGAGTGACTTTCATTTTCACTTTCAGAACTCCCTTAGGATAACAGTGTTGCCAAAGAAATTAATCTCATGGGTCCATTTAATTAATTCAGATCCCATAACATTTCTAAGTCCCTAATCTTTAAACTGATCTTGGGGCAGGCAGACTTTTACATATGTCTTAACTGTATGAGTCTGGAAAGTTTCTGAGTTGTTTTGGTGAATTGTCCTTCTTATCCAGAATCAGTCTACGCTCAGAAGTAATATACCAGAGACAGGAAAATACAGTCAGATATTTTTAGGTAGGGAAACAGTGTTGAATGTTAAAAACTTCCTCTTCTCTTTATTCTAAACAGAGTTCTTGGGAATAGACAGAAAATAGTACCTTTATTGTTTACATAAAATCAAAGAACCCCCAGGTTCACCCTCTTCATGCCTTTTATAAGGACCCACATAGAAGCTAACTACCAAAAGCAAAGTTGTATCTGTATCTTCTTCCATCACCTTTGAGGTCAATATAGTCACTACGATCCAAGAGTTCTCATCTTTATTTACTGCCAGGGAGACATATGACAATTCCTAACACTCAAGAAAAATAAATTTCATTGGTATAAACAGTCACAAGATCATTAGAAATATTTGTATTTTGTTTTAAGCATTCCACTTAAAATATATATGTTAGTCATGAATTGACTGGACAATCATTTGACTTTATCATATTCATCACTTACTTGTTCTTGAACCTATTTTCTGAAAATGCAAAAGTTTATGAATGGTATGGACCTAACAGAAGCAGAAGATATTAAGAAGAGATGGCAAGAATACACAGAAAAACTGTACAAAAACGATCTTCATGACCCTGATAATCACGATGGTGTGATCACTGACGGAAAGCCATACATCCTGGAACATGAAGTCAAGTGGGCCTTAGAAAGCATCACTATGAACAAAGCTAGTGGAGGTGATGGAATTCCAGTTGAGCTATCTCAAATCCTGAAAGAGTATGCTGTGAAAGTGCAGCACTCAATATGCCAGCAAATTTGGAGAACTCAGCAGTGGCCACAGGACTGGAAAAGATCAGATTTCATTCCAATCCCAAAGAAAGACAATGCCAAAGAATGCTCAAACTATTGCACAATTGCATACATCTCACACGCTGGTAAAGTAATGCTTAAAATTCTCCAAGCCAGGCTTCAGCAATATGTGAACTGTGAATTTCCTGATGTTCAAGCTGGTTTTAGAAAAGGCAGAGAAACCAGAGATCAAATTGCCAACATCTGCTGGATCATGGAAAAAGCAAGAGAGTTCCAGAAAAGCATCTATTTCTGCTTTATTGACTATGTCAAAGCCTTTGATTGTGTGGATCACAATCAACTGTAGGAAATTCTGAAAGAGATGGGCATACCAGACCACCTGATCTTCCCCTTGAGAAATTTGTATGCAGGTCAGGAAGCCAACAGTTAGAACTGGACATGGAACAACAGACTGGTTCCAAATAGGGAAAGGAGTTCATCAAAGCTATATACTGTCACCCTGTTTATTTAACTTATATGCAGAGTATATCATAAGAAATGCTGGACTGGAAGAAACACAAGCTGGAGTCAAGATTGCTGGGAGAAATATCAATAACCTCAGATATGCAGATGACACCATCCTTATGGCAGAAAGTGAAGAGGACCTAAAAGGCCTCTTGTTGAAAGTGAAAGTGGAGAGTGAAAAAGTTGGCTTAAAGCACAACATTCAGAAAACAAAGGTCATGCCATCCGGTCCCATCACTTCATGGGAAATAGATTGGGAAACAGAGTCAGACTTTATTTTTCTGGACTGCAAAATCACTACAGATGGTGACTGCAGCCATGAAATTAAAAGACGCTTACTCCTTGGAAGGAAAGTTATGACCAACCTAGATAGCATATTGAAAAGCAGAGGTATTACTTTGCCAACAAAGGTCCATTTAGTCAAGGCTATGGTTTTTCCTGTGGTCATGTATGGATGTGAGAGTTGGACTGTGAAGAAGGCTGAGTGCTGAAGAATTGATGCTTTTGAACTGTGGTGTTGGAGAAGACTCTTGAGAGTCCCTTGGGCTGCAAGGAGATACAATCAGTCCATTCTGAAGGAGATCAGCCCTGGGATTTCTTTGGAAGGAATGATGCTAAAGCTGAAACTCCAGTACTTTGGCCACCTCATGCCAAGAGTTGACTCATTGGAGAAGACTCTGATGCTGGGAGGGATTGAGGGCAAGAGGAGAAGGGGACGACAGAGGATGAGATGGCTGGATGGCATCACTGACTCGATGGACGTGAGTCTGGGTGAACTCCAGGAGTTGGTGATGGACAGGGAGGCCTGGTGTGCTGTGATTTATCGGGTCGCAAAGAGTCGCACACGACTGAGTGACTGATCTGATCTGATGAAAATTAGTAGTGTGAACATTAATTAAGCTAGAAATAGCCTATGAGTTGATGGTATGTGAGTGTATGAATGTGCTTGTTTCTTGCATGCTGTTTTCCTTTTCCTTCTGTAACAGTTACAAGCAGACCAGAACTCCAGTAATTGGCTGAACCTCAGATATACAGATGACACGACTCTTATGGCAGAAAGTGAAGAGGGGCTAAAAAGCCTCTTGATGAAAGTGAAAGTGGAGAGTGAAAAGGTTGGCTTAAAGCTCAACATTCAGAAAACAAAGATCATGGCATCTGGTCCCATCACTACATGGGAAATAGATGTGGAAACAGTGGAAACAGTGTCAGACTTTGTTTTTCTGGGCTCTAAAATCACTGCAGATGGTGACTGCAGCCATGAAATTAAAAGACGCTTACTCCTTGGAAGGAAAGTTATGACCAACCTAGATAGCATATTCAAAAGCAGAGACATTACTTTACCAACAAAGGTTCGCCTAGTCAAGGCTATGGTCTTTCCTGTGGTCATGTATGGATGTGAGAGCTGGACTGTGAAGAAGGCTGAGCCCCGAAGAATTGATGCTTTTGAACTGTGGTGTTGGAGAAGACTCTTGAGATTCCCTTGGACTGCAAGAAGATCCAACCAGTCCATTCTGAAGGAGATCAATCCTGGAATTTCTTTGGAAGGAATGATGCTAAATCTGAAACTCCAGTATTTTGGCCACCTCATGCGAAGAGTTGACTCATTGGAGAAGACTCTGATGCTGGGAGGGATTAAGGGCAGGAGGAGAAGGGGACGACAGAGGATGAGATGGCTGGATGGCATCACTGACTTGATGGGTGTGAGTCTGAGTGACCTCCGGGAGCTGGTGATGGACAGGGAGGCCTGGCGTGCTGCGGTTCATGGGGTCGCAAAGAGTCGGACACGACTGAGCGACTGATCTGATCTGATAGTTTGGAATAGATAAGACTTTACATATGACATCCTTCATGAGAGGAAAAGACAGCTCTTGGACTTGGATATTATTCTGGGAAAACCCAAATTTTTTTGTTTTTGTTCTCCCCCTTATTTACTCTCGTGAAATTTACTCTTGTGAAAATATTTTCCCCCAGATTTTGAGATAGTGGCTTACTAGTTTTAGATTTGCTGCTCTAGATTTAATGCAGTTTTCTCTCAACTTGTAGATATCAGAAATTCTATCAAACATGGTTTACATTCTGAGCTACATGGTACTAGGTTTCAAAAATTTATAGTAGCATCTCTACACCAGATGAGAATCCATTAGAAAGGCCACACAGTTCTTACAACTATTGTCCATTGAATTGAGTCAAGAAATGCTCAATAAGAAAAAAAAAAAAGAAAGAAAGAAAGAAATTAAAGCTGTTCCTCACAAAAGTAAGTCTCTAAAAGGAATGCTTTGGGACTGAAGCACTGAGAGGCACAGGGCAGTACTAGGAATCTACTTGCTTTGTAGTGGAGCAGAACACTATGGAGCCTTTCCAGGACAAACACCTGCCATGCCCCATGTCCTCTGTGTGCCCCCTGTCTATAGAAAAACTTCAGTAGAGAATACACTTAATCAGAGACAATAGAAAATGCCAAAAAGAAAGGAAAAAAAGTCAAGAAAGACTCCTTTACTTTCTGCTCAAAAGCCGTAGATAATACTCTGATCCATATCCTTTGAACCTTTTTGCCAATACTGGAACTCTCACCAGGTGGAAGAATTTACCATGATGACCAGACCTTAGGCATAACATAAGCTTCTTTGTCTTGTACAATCAAAAGCAACAACAACAACACTAGCCTAAAGAAAATGGAAAGAAACTGATTCTGAAATTGAAAATTAACTGTGCTTAAAACAATCAAGCCGGAGAAGGCAATGGCAAGCCACTCCAGTACTCTTGCCTAGAAAATCCCATGAATGGAGGAGCCTGGTAGGCTGCAGTCCATGGGGTCGCTACGAGTCCTCCGCGACTGAGCGACTTCACTTTCACTTTTCACTTTCACGCAATGGAGAAGGAAATGCCAACCCACTCCAGTGTTCTTGCCTGGAGAATCCCAGGGATGGCGAATCCTGGTCGGCTGCTGTCTATGGGGTCCCACAGAGTCGGACATGACTAAAGCGACTTAGCAGCAGCAGCAAAATAATGAGATCAGATCAGATCAGATCAGTTGCTCAGTCGTGTCCAGCTCTTTGTGACCCCATGAATCGCAGCACGCCAGGCCTCCCTGTCCATCACCAACTCCCAGAGTTCACCCAGACTCAGGTCCATTGAGTCAGTGATGCCATCCAGCCATCTCATCCTCTGTCGTCCCCTTCTCCTCTTGCCCCCAATCCCTCCCAGCATTAGAGTCTTC
Organism: Tragelaphus eurycerus; assembly: GCA_935064755.1. Taxonomy (NCBI): domain Eukaryota; kingdom Metazoa; phylum Chordata; class Mammalia; order Artiodactyla; family Bovidae; genus Tragelaphus; species Tragelaphus eurycerus. Next base: position 3,517,179 of record CAKXYN010000041.1, read on the forward strand.
TTCAATGAGTCAACTCTTTGCATGAGGTGACCAAAGTACTGGAGTTTCAGCTTTAGCATCATTTCCTTCCAAAGAAATCCCAGGGCTGATCTCCTTCAGAATGGACTGGTCAAGATGACACTAATGATTGTTGGAGCTGACCATGCATTCTGCGCTTAGCCTCCCCCGCTTTCTGTACACACTGAAAATCCTCTCTAAAAGTTCTTACTCCATAATTGGTGGTGGGGAACTTGTTCTTTGGGATCAGAGTCCTCTTTCTTCCCAGGGTTGGCAGCTTCCTCAATAAACCTATCTTTCCCAAACCTGCCCTTGACTTGGTGTGTCTGGTCCAGTCTCCACCCTCTCCTGCTCCCCACCCCACCCCCACAATTTCTGTAGCCCCTAGGACACCCTCTGCCACCTCTCCAAGGAAAGGGCCCTCTGGTTGCATATCTCTGCCTTCCTTCCTCTATTAGCTCTCCCTGGCCTCTCTAGAAAATGACCACCCAGCCCTGGACTCTCTTCCCTGATATCCTGAGGCCCCACCCACAGAACTTCCCATTTATCTTACCCCTTCGTTTATGCTCCACTGACTACAGGGCTGGGGTCTCACTCCATGCCACTGACCTGCCAGAGATCAGGAAAAAAAAAAAAAAAAAATATATATATATATATAGATAGATAGATAGATAGATAGATATATACACACACACCCTATCCTTCCTTTTACCAAACACTGGTTTCTCAGTATTGGGTTACTGAGCAATGAACAACCAAATATGAGGTATTGTGGTTATTTTTTTATTTTTTAAGAAAAAAAAAGAAATTATTAAAAGAGCAAGTCAAGGATACTTCCACATATTTAAATATTTTCATGTAAAATATCCTTTGTCAAGATAGATCAAAAACAAAATATTCCCAACCCCATAGATGTTTCTTCTCTTCTTTCCCAGCCCATCTGGTGCATCTTCCTTTCACTCTCAGTCCATCTAGGTCCTATTGCTTCTGTAACCAGTTTAAATCTCTCTTGACCTTCTAATTTATGCTTACACAGTCATTAATCTGCTGAATAACTTGAACATATTTCTTTAGCTTTGTCTTTTAAAGAAGGGAGACATTCGTGTAGATAACTTTGTCTTACTCTCTCATATGCAGCATACGTCACATACAATAAATACATGTGTATGTGACTAATAGTAAAGTTTCTTCTATATTTTTATGATAAAAATCAAAGCATATTTTGGAGATTAATACTTTGTTAGTTGTTTTGTTTGCTATTATTTTCTCCCATTCCGAGGGCATTCTTCACCTTCTTTATAGTTTCCTTCATTGTGCAAAATCTTCCAAATTTAATTAGGTCCCATTTGTTTATTTTTGTTTTTATTTCCATTACTTTAACAGGTGGGTTTTAGAGGATCTTGCTGTGATTTATGTGAGACAGTGAGGTAGGAAACGGGTTTAGGAGGGAGGGGATACATGAATGCCTATGGGTGATTCATATTGATGTATGGGAAAAACCATCACAATGTGATAAAGTAATTATCTTCCAATTAAAATGAATTAATTAATGTAAAAACAAAGGCAAACTTTGTTTTCCACAGTCAAGATTTTGTGCAGAAGTGAAGTTTAGTACTTTTATAAAAGTTTTCTGAAATCAAGCTATATAAAATTTAAATAGTGAGTGCTCTGTGAGAAAAGTATAATTGAATACCAGAAAGTGAGTGGTTGAAATGTAAGACCATGTGCCACACATTGTCTCTGATCTTGATGATATCAATGATTAAGGCTGTGAACTTGGATTGCCATCAAAATTTTTAAAACTTATCATGAGGTTTTTGAAGAATTTACTGTTAATATATATGTAGTGTTCCTGGAAATTTTTATAAACATATGAGCTGCTAGAGACATAAGACCATAATGAAAACTGAAAATATTCCCTTGATCTCATGTGCTATAGTGTATATTTCACTGTCTTCTTAGCTACCAAACTTTCCATTTCTAATGTAATGTGCACAAGAATGTTTCTTACAAACTTTGTTACCAATTTGTCATCCTGTGTGTTCTGTTACATTTCTGTGCAATGAAAATGCATTTCCTTTGTGTTTGTTTAGATTATTAATTAATTAAATGATTAAGTAATGTTCCAGTTACTTAGAATAAAAGGACATTGGGAAGTCCACTCTGGAGAATGGAAACTGTTCCTGAATTTTGAGAATTGTTTGTGAATTGACTAAGCACACAAACAGACTTCTCCCATGCCTGGAGACAGGGCTGGCTATGTAATTTGCATGAGTTAGTGCAAAATGAACTATTACATACAAGATGAATAAACAACAAGGTGTTACTGTATCACATAGGGGACTATATTCAACATCCTGTGATAAGCCCTAATGTAAAAGACTATATATAAAATGAATATCTATATTTCTATAACTAAGTAACTTTGCTGTACAGCAGAGATTGGCATTAACATTGCAAATAAACTATACATCAATAAAAAATAATAAATTAAAAAAAAAAAAAAAGAAAATGCAGGGCCTCTTGTTCAAATTATTTTCAGGATTTTAATGATATCAGCCAAGCTTGAAATTAAGAGTGGGTATTTCTAAGAAATGGGCCCTGTACAACTGCACGGGTCACAGGCCCAGAAGGCTTGCCAATGGGTTGGGACAGTAAGAATTAGAATTACAAAATTATTTCCCTATTCTTTTGGTACCTTTTCTTTCATCTGATTTAAATATCCAATCATATTTTTTAATTTATTTTTTATTGAGCGGCTATTCCAAATCCTGAAAGATGATGCTGTGAAAGTGCTGCACTCAATATGCCAGCAAATTTGGAAAACTCAGCAGTGGCCACAGGACTGGAAAAGGTTAGTTTTCACTTCAATCCCAAAGAAAGGCAATGCCAAAGAATGCTCAAACTACAGCACAGTTGCACTCATCTCACATGCTAGTAAAGTAATGCTCAAAATTCTCCAAGCCAGGCTTCAGCAATATGTGAACCGTGAACTTCCTGATGTTCAAGCTGGTTTTAGAAAAGGCAGAGGAACCAGAGATCAAATTGCCAACATCCGCTGGATCATGGAAAAAGCAAGAGAGTTCCAGAAAAGCATCTATTTCTGCTTTATTGACTATGCCAAAGCCTTTGATTGTGTGGATCACAATCAACTGTGAAAAATCCTGAAAGAGATGGGCATACCAGACCACCTGATCTGCCTCTTGAGAAATTTGTATGCAGGTCAAGAAGCAACAGTTAGAACTGGACATGGAACAACAGACTGGTTCCAAATAGGAAAAGGAGTACATCAAGGCTGTATATTGTCACCCTGTTTATTTAACTTATATACAGAGTACATCATGAGAAACGCTGGACTGGAAGAAACATAAGCTGGAATCAGGATTGCCGGAAGAAATATCAATAACCTCAGATATGCAGATGACACCACCCTTATGGCAGAAAGTGAAGAGGAACTAAAAAGCCTCTTGATGAAAGTGAAAGTGGAGAGTGAAAAGGTTGGCTTAAAGCTCAACATTCAGAAAACGAAGATCATGGCATCTGGTGCCATCACTTCATGGGAAATAGATGGGGAAACAGTGGAAACAGTGTCAGACTTTCTTTTTCTGGGCTCAAAAATCACTGCAGATGGTGACTGCAGCCATGAAATTAAAAGACGCCTACTCCTTAGAAGGAACGTTATGACCAACCTAGATAGCATATTGAAAAGCAGAGACAGTACTTTGCCAAACAAAGGTCCATCTAGTCAAGGCTATGGTTTTTCCAGTGGTCATGTATGGATGTGAGAGTTGGACTGTGAAGAAACCTGAGGGCCGAAGAATTGATGCTTTTGAACTGTGGTGTTGGAGAAGACTCTTGAGAGTCCCTTGGACTGTAAGGAGATCCAAACAGTCTATTCTGAAGGAGATCAGCCCTGGGTTTTCTTTGGAAGGAATGATTGTAAAGCTGAAACTCCAGTATTTTGGCCACCTCATGTGAAGAGTTGACTCATTGGAGAAGACTCTGATGCTGGGAGGGATTGAGGGCAGGAGGAGAAGGGGACGACAGAGGATGAGATGGCTGGATGGCATCAGTGACTCGATGGGCATATATCTGGGTGAACTCCGGGAGTTGGTGTTGGACAGGGATGCCTGGTGTGCTGCAATTCATGGGGTCACAAAGAGTTAGACACGACTGAGTGACTGAACTGAACTGAAGTGTAGTCAAATTCTCTGGGGGGTCTCAGTCTTTTTGACAAATTCCCAAGTTGAGAAATCTGTTGTGGGTCCTAGAACTCTCTTAAGAGTGAGAGAATTTCTTTCATATAATTGTTGCAGTTTGTGGGTCATCTGCTCTGTGGCTCTAAGGTGGGGTTAGTCGTGACCTCCTCCAGGTAGCCTTATGCCACAGCTTGTGTGACTCAAGTTGCTGAACCTAGGATCCCTGTCCCTTGAGGCAGGCCGCTGCTGACCTGTAACTCCACAGGAGACTTAAACACAGGTCTGGTTCAGTCTTGTGGGGTCTCTGGGTCCTGATGCTCACCAGATTTTGTTTGAGCCTTCTAAGCATCACTGGTGGGTATGGGGTTTGATTCTAAATGTAATTTTTCCCCTTCTACCATCTTGTTGAGGCTTCTCCTTTGCCCTTAGACATGAGGTTATTATTATTATTAATATTTTTGGGGGGGTCCAACATTCTCCAGTCAATGATTGTTCAGCAGCGAGTTTTAATTTTGGAGTTCTCACAGAAGAAGATGAGTGAATATCCTTCTACTCTGCCATCTGGCTGGAGGGACACTGGCATTGACATTTTAGGAATCAGTAAAGTCAAATGGACAGGAATCTATCAATTTAATTCAGATGAACATAATATCTACCACTGTGGGAAAGAATCGGTTAGAAGAAATGAAGTAGCCACCATAGTCACCAAAAGAGTCTGAAATACAGTACATGGGTGTGATCTCAAAAATGACAAAATGATTTCTGTTTGCTTCAAAGGAAAACCATTCAATATCACAATAATCTATGTCTATGTCCCGATCAGTAAGGCTGAAAAAAACTAAAATTGAACAGTCCTATGAAGACCTACATGACCATCTACAATTAACAGTTTAAAAAAAAATGTCCTTTTCTTCATGGGAGATTGGAATGCAAAAGTAGGAAGTTGAGAGATACCTAGAATAACAGGCAAATTTGGCCTTGGAGTACAAAATAAAGCAGAGCAAAGGCTAACAGAATTTTTCCAAGAAAACATACTGGGCATAGCAAATACCCTTTTCCAACAACACAAGATAAGACTCTACACATGGCCATCACCAGATGGTCAATACCAAAATCAGTTCGATTATATTCTTTACAAGCAAAAATGGAGAAGCTCTATACAGTTAGCAAAAACAAGACTGGGAGCTGCCTGTGACTTAAATCATGTACTTCTTATTGCCAAATTCAGACTTAAATTTAAGTAAGTAGGGAAAAACACTAGACCATTCAGATATGACATAAATCAAATCCTTTATGATTATGCAGTGGAAGTGACAATAGATTCAAGGGATTAGATCCGACACACAGAGTGCCTGGATATGCCTGAGAACTATGGATGGAGGTTCCTGATATTATGCAGGAGGCAGTGATCAAGACCATACCCAAGAAAAGGAAATGCAAAAAGGCAAAAATGGTTGTCTCTGGACTCCTTTCAAATAGCTGAGGAAAAAAAAAAAAAAAAAAGAGATAACCTAAAGGTAAAGGAGAAAAAGAAAGATTTACCCATCTGAATGCAGAGTTTGCAAGAGTAGCAAGGGGAGATAAGAAAAACTTTATCAGTGATCAGTGCCAAAAAAAGAAAATAGAGGAAAACAATAGAATGGGAAAGACTAAAGAACTCTTTAAGAAACTAAGAGATACCAAGGTAAAATTTCATGCAAAGATAGGCACAATAAAGGGCAGAAATTGCATGAACCTGACAGAAGCAGAAGATATTAAGAAGAGGTGGCAAGAATACACAGCTACTAAGTCACTTCAGTCGTGTCTGACTCTGTGTGACCCCATAGACGGCAGCCCATCAGGCTCCCCCATTCCTGGGATTCTCCAGGCAAGAACACTGGAGTGGGTTCCTATTTCCTTCTCCAATGCATGAAAATGAAAAGTGAACGTGAAGTTGCTCAGTTATATCTGACTCCCAGAGACCCCATGGACTGCAGCCTTCCAGGCTCCTCTGTCCATGGGATTTTCCAGGCAAGAGTACTAGAGTGGGGTGCCATTGCCTTCTCCAAGGTCTTCATGACTCATATAACCATTATGGTGTGATGACTTAACTAGAGCCAGATATCTTGAAATGAAAAGACAAGTGGGCCTTAGGAAAAAACCACTACAAACAAAGCTAGTGGAGGTGATGGAATTCCAGTTGAGCTATTTCAAATTCTAAAAGATTATGCTGTTAAAATGCTTCACTCAGTATGCCATGAAACTTGGACAATTCAGCAGTGGCCATAGGACTGGGAAAGGCCAGCCTTTACTCCAGTCCCAAAGAAGGGCAGTTCCAAAGAATGTTCCAACTACTGCACAATTGAACACATCTCACATGCTAGCAAAGTAATGCTCAAAATTCCCCAAGACAGTCTTCAACACTATAAGAACCATGAACTTCCAGATGTTCAAGCTGGATTTAGAACAGGTAGCAGAACAAGAGATCAAATTGCCAGCATCAGCTGGATCTTTAAAAAAAAAAAAAAAATCAGAAAAACATACGTTTCTGCTTTACTGATTATGCCAATGCCTTTGACTGTATCAGTTCAGTTCAGTCGCTCAGTCGTATCCAACTATTTGTGACCCAATGAATCGCAGCATGCCAGGCCTCCCTGTCCATCACCAACTCCTGGAGTTCACTCAGACTCATGTCCATCGAGTCCGTGATGCCATCCAGCCATCTCATCCTCTGTCGTCCCCTTCTCCTCTTGCCCTCAATCCCTCCCAGCATCAGAGTCTTCTCCAATGAGTCAACTCTTCGCATGAGGTGGCCAAAGTACTGGAGTTTCAGCTTTAGCATCATTTCTTCCAAAGAAATCTCAGGTCTGATCTCCTTCAGAATGGGCTGGTTGGATCTCCTTGCAGTCCAAGGGACTCTCAAGAGTCTTCTCCAACACCACACTTCAGAAGCATCATTCTTCGGCGCTCAGCTTTCTTCACAGTCCAACTCACATCCATACACGACCACAGGAAAAACCATAGTCTTGACTAGACGAAACTTTGTTGGCAAAGTAATGTCTATGCTTTTCAATATGCTATCTAGGTTGGTCATAACTTTCCTTCCAAGGAGTAAGCGTCTTTTAATTTAATGGCTGCAGTCACCATCTTCAGTGATTTTGGAGCTCCTAAAAATAAAGTCTGACGCTGTTCCCACTGTTTCCCCATCTAGTTCCCATGAAGTGATGGGACCAGATGCCATGATCTTCATTTTCTGAATGATGAGTTTTAAGCCAACTTTTTCACTCTCCACTTTCACTTTCATCAAGAGGCCTTTTTGTTCCTCTTCATTTTCTGCCATAAGGGTGGTGTCATCTGCCTATCTGAGCTTATTGACATTTCTCCCAGCAATCTTGATTCCAGCTTGTGTTTCTTCCAGTCCAGCATTTCTCATGATATACTCTGCATATAAGTTAAATAAACGGGGTGACAATATACAGCCTTGATGTACTCCTTTTCCTATTTGGAACCAGTCTACTGTTCCATGTCCAGTTCTAACTGTTTCTTCTTGACCTGCATACAGGTTTCTCAAGAGGCAGGCCAGGTGGTCTGGTATTCCCATCCCTTTCAGAATTTTCCACAGTTTATTGGGATCTGCACTGTCAAAGGCTTTGGCATAGTCAATAAAGCAGAAATAGATGTTTTTCTGGAACTCTCTTGCTTTTTCCATGATCCAGCATATGTTGGCAATTTGATCTCTGGTTCCTCTGCCTTTTCTAAAATGAGCTTGAACATTTGGAAGTTCATAGTTTACGTATTGCTGAAGCCTGGCTTAGAGAATTTTGAGCATTAATTAATGTGTGAGATGAGGGCAATTGTGCAGTAGTTTGAGCATTCTTTGCCATTGCTTTTCTTTGGGATTGGAATGAAAACTGACGTTTTCCATTCCTGTGGCCACTTTTGAGTTTTTCAAATTTGCTGGCATATTGAGTGCAGCACTTTCACAGCATCATCTTTCAGGATTTGAAAGAGCTCAACTGGAATTACATCACCTCCTCTAGCTTTGTTCATAGTCATTCTTTTTGAGGCCCACTTGACTTCACATTCCAGGATGTCTAGCTCCAGGTGAGTGTTCACAGCATCATGATTATCTTGGTCATGAAGATCTTTTTTGACTGTATAGATCACAACAAATTGTGGAAAACTATTCAAAAGATGGGAATATCAGACCACTTTACCTGCCTCCTGGGAAATCTGCATGCATATCAAAAAGCAACTTTTATAACAGTACATCATTCAACAGACTGATTCCAAGTTAGGAAAGGAACATGTCAAGGCTGTACATTGTCATGCTGCTTATTTAACTTATATGCAGAGTACATCAAGTGAAATGCTGGGCTGGATAAAGCACAAACTGAGATCAAGATTCCCGGGAAAAATATCAATAGCCTCAGATATGCAGATGACACCACCCTTATGGCAGAAAGTTAAGAAGAAAGAATCTTCTGATGAAAATGAAAGAGGAGAGTGAAACAGTAGGCTTAAACTCAGCACACAAAACACAAAATCGTGGCATCTGGTTCCATCACTTCATGGCAAAAAAGTGGAGAAACAATGACAAACTGTATCTTCTTGGGCTCCAAAATTACTGCAGATGGAGATTGCAGCCATGAAATTATAAAAGGTTTTCTCCTTGGAAGAAAAGGCATTACCAACCTAGACATCATACTAAAGAGCAGAGATATTACTTTGCCAACAAAGTTCCATCATAGCTTTGTTTTTTCCAGTATGTTCTTAGAGTTGAACTGAGCACTGAAGAACTGATGAGTTTGTCCTGTGGTGTTGGAGAAGACTTATCTTCTTTTGTACTTTGATGTTGAAGAAGACTCTTGAGAGTCCCTGGGACTACCAGAAGATCAATCCAATCAATCCTAAAGGAAATTAGTTCTGAATATCCATTGGAAAGACTGATGCTGAAGCTGAAACTCCAATACTTTGGCCTCCTGATGATAGGAGCCAACTTTTTGGAAAAAAACCCTGATGCTGGGAAAGATTGAAGGCAGGACAAATAGGGGATATCAAAGGGTGAAATGGTTGGATGGCATCACTGACTCAATGGACATAAGTCTGAGCAAGTTCCAGGAGCTGGTGATGTAAAGGAAAGCAGGGTATGCTGCAGTTCATTTGATTGCCAAGAGTTGCTTGAACTCAACTGGAGTGTAGTCAAGAAGTTGTATCAAAAAATAAAATGAAAAAAACAGTGAATTTAGTCAATAGAAAATTTCACTGAAAATATCCCATGTCAGATTTAGTGGACACATGAGGGAAATCATTCCAATTTATTTTCAAAATTTCAACAGAGAAGTTCTTAAATGTATCTGTCATGATTTGAATCCTGGTACAAAAGTAATCTAAGCACATATGGTAATATGATGAGCATGTAAAATCAAACATCTTCACATAATTTTTACTAAAAATGTATCAAAAATATACTAACAATATGTATGTACCATAGACTTCCTAGAAAAGATAACATAGGTCATCTTACTTGGTTCATTATGAAGGTTCTTTGCCCACAAGGTATCTGACCTTAAGCCAATTATCTCCCTTTTATCTTCTCATCAGTAAACAGATAGAAGGGTTTAACATATAGCTCAGTGTTAAAGAAACTGCCTGTATGAAAGTGGAAGACTAGAGTTTCATAACTGAATCAAGAAATTCTTCTGGAGAAGGAAATAACAACCCATTCCAGTATTCTTCCCTGGAAAATCCCATGGACAGAGGAGCCTGTTGGGCCAGCATCCAGGGGCTTACAAAAGAATCAGACACGACTTAGTGACTAAACAACAGCAACAGCAGCAAACATGTAGAACAATAATTTGTTGTTCAGAGGATATGTTTAGAGGGATTAAGCAAGGATTCTATTAATAATTATGATGTGATGAGAGATGCACAATTCGGATGTACTAGAATATATGGTCACCCTATTTAGTAGGCAAAATATTGAGGTTAAGCAGATTAGAGTTTGCTGTTTTCCCCCTTCAGTTTTCTGTTTCTTTCTATCACAATAGATAGCTCAATGTCTGTGATAATATATATCATGATTCTCTCTCTTTGTAGTCTACCCAAAAGGAAATGGGCTCCCAGCACTTCAGGTTAATGCTTTTTGTAGTCAAACTTGCTTACAATTTGCCTAGAAGTCAAACAGACACATCAATTCTTCTTTTTCTTTTTTAAATCTTCATAAACGGGTTAATAAGTAAAATAACTTAATCTGAAGTCTTTATGATTATATTTCAGTTGTAATTAAAGGCATATAAGCCATAATATTTTACATCCATATATCTAAAATCTACAGGAAGAGGTTAAAGTATAAGAATTTAAGGATACGGAAGAAATATTATTTGTACTGGGGGATATCATTAAACCCCTCAGAAATTAGTATAGATAAGATATACTTCCTTTCCTCACTTAGCTTTCTAGAATTTGCTCTGAACACTATGGGGATGATGGTTAGAATTTCAGTACAAGATTTGTTCAGTTATAGCCATGACTTCTTAAGTAAGCAATGACCAGTAAACCATGGTAAATTACACTTTCTTCAACAATAAAATGAAGATATTTCTTTAAAAATGGCATGATGTTTTTATGAAAATTAAATAAAGTAGAAATGTTGAATATTTAGTATGCTACCTGACATACTAAATATTCAAAATATGCTACTTATCAATCTTTGGTGTTACATTGTAGAATTGTTGGTATTTATATTGTCTCACAATACTTTAAAAATTGTGCAGTGATCTCAAGTGAGCAATTGTGAGATTTTTTTATTGTGTTCTGTTCTTATATTCATCATTTGTATAAGAAGTTCAGAGAATGAAAGGAAACTCCAGGGATCACTACTTTTTAAATTAATCATTTGATCCCAGTCCTAAAAGTATGTAACCACGGTAAGCAAGTCTCTGAATAAAGGAAGAATGAATAACTTTAAGGACGTTCTATTCCCAAAGAACACAAAACATTCATAATTTAATGTGGTCCATTCCTTTGTGAATCATATACAGTCCCAGTAATTAGTACTGGTATTACCTCTTATACTTGATGTTTTCAAATTTATAGATGGTATTATTTTTTCCAGTTTCCAAAGAACCTCAAATTTGTTAGTTTGTAGAAATTTACTTCTTTTTATATTGGAGAGTGGTGCCAATTTGATTTTTTAAAATTATATTTATTTAATGTTAATTGATTATTACTTTACAATATTGGTTTTATTTCTGTCATACAACAACATGAAGCCATAGGTGCACATAATGTCCCCTTCCTCCCACTTCCCAACTTTTCCCTCCCCTCTAGGTTGGCACAGAGCCCCTGTTTGAGATTCCTGAATCATACAGCAAATTTCTATTAGCTGTATCCTTTATATATGTTAGTGTATATTCTTCCATATTGTCAAACTTATTCTCATCAGTTTAGTTCAGCCACTCAGTCGTGTCCGACTCTTTGCGACCCCATGGACCGCAGCACGCCAGGCTTCCCTGTCCATCACCAACTCCTGGAGCTTACTCAAACTCATGCCCATTGAGTCGATAGCCATCCATCTCATCCTCTACCGGCCCCTTCCCCTCCCGCCTTCAATCTTTCCCAGCATCAGGGTCTTTTCCAATGAGTCAGTTCTTTGCATCAGGTGGCCAAAGTATTGTCATAATATCTACAAAGTATTCTCATATAATCTATAACTAAATGAGCTAGTGTCTTCTGTGCAAGTGTATGTGTGTGTATAAAGGCAATAGCACTTAAGAGCAGGGGCTTTGGAATCAGAATTACCTGTGCTAGTTCCCTGCTTCCAATTCTTATTTACTACATACCCATCAATGTTTTCATTCCAGTACTCTTGCCTGAGGAATCCTGTGGACAGAGGAGTCTGGTGGGCTACTGTCCATGGGATCACAGAGTTGGGCACAACTGAAGCGATTAGCATACATGAATGCATTGGAGAAGGAAATAGCACCCCACTCCAGTATTTTTGCCAGGACAATCCCAGGGAAAGAGGAGCCAGGTGGGCTGCCATCTATGGGGTTGCCTAGAGTCAGACACGAATGAAGTGATTCAGCAGTAGCGACAGCAGCAGCAGATATGTTTGTAACTTCATAACTTTGTTCAGTCCTGATTTTCTCAATCTTAAAATGGCGTCAGTTATATACTACATCAGATCAGATCATTTGCTCAGTCATGTCCGACTCTTGGCAACCCCATGAATCGCAGCACGAAAGGCATCCCTGTCCATCACCAACTCCCGGAGTTCACCCAGACTCATATCCATCAAGTCAGTGATGCCATCCAGCCATCTCATCCTCTGTCGTCCCCCTCTCCTCTGGCCCCCAGTCCCTCCCAGCATCAAAGTCTTCTCCAATGAGTCAAATCTTCGCATGAGGTGGCCAAAGTACTGGAGTCTCAGCTTTAGCATCATTCCTTCCAAAGAAATCCCAGAGCTGATCTCCTTCAGAATGGACTGGTTAGATCTCCTTGCAGTCCAAGGGACTCTCAAGAGTCTTCTCCAACACCACAGTTCAAAAGCATCAATTCTTCGGCGCTCAGCCTTCTACACAGTCCAACTCTCACATCCATACATGACCACAGGAAAGACCATAGCCTTGACTACACAAACCTTTGTTGGCAAAGTAATGTCTCTGCTTTTCAATATGCTATCTAGGTTGGTCATAAATTTCCTTCCAAGGAGTAAGGGTCTTTTAATTTCATGGCTGCAGTCACCATCTGCAGTGATTTTGGAGCCCAGAAAAATAAAATCTGACACTGTTTCCACTGTTTCTCCATCTATTTTCCATGAAGTGATGGGACTGGATGCCATGATCTTTGTTTTCTGAATGTGGAGCTTTAAGACAACCTTTTCACTCTCCACTTTCACTTTCATCAAGAGGCTTTTTGGTACATCTTCACTTTCTGCCATAAGGGTGGTGTCATCTGCATATCTGAGGTTATTGATATTTCTTCCGGCAATCTTGATTACAGCTTGTGTTTCATCCAGTGCAGCGTTTCTCATGATGTACTCTGCACACAAGTTAAATAAACAGGGTGACAATATACAGCCTTGACATACTCCTTTTCCTATTTAGAACAAGTCTATTGTTCCATGTCCAGTTCTAACTGTTGCTTCCTGACCTGCATACAAATTTCTCAAGAGGCAGATCAGGTGGTCTGGTATTCCCATCCCTTTCAGAATTTTCCACAGTTGATTGTGATCCACACAGTCAAAGGCTTTGGCATAGTCAATAAAACAGAAATAGATGTTTTTCTGGAACTCTCTTGCTTTTTCCATGATCCAGCAGATGTTGGAAATTTGATCTCTGGTTCCTCTGCATTTTCTAAATTCAGCTTGAACATCAGGAAGTTCAGGGTTCACATATTGCTGAAGCCTGGCTTGGAGAATTTTGAGCATTACTTTACCAGCATGTGAGATGTTACTCAGATATGCAGATGACACCACCCTTATGGCAGAAAGTGAAGAGGAACTAAAAAGCCTCTTGATGAAAGTGAAAGTGGAGAGTGAAAAGGTTGGCTTAAAGCTCAACATTCAGAAAACGAAGATCATGGCATCTGGTCCCATCACTACATGGGAAATAGATGGAGAAACAGTGGAAACAGTGTCAGACTTTATTTTTCTGGGCTCCAAAATCACTACAAATGGTGACTGCAGCCATGAAATTAAAAGACTCCTACTCCTTGGAAGGAAAGTTATGACCAACCTAGACAGCATATTCAAAAGCAGAGACATCACTTTGCCAACAAAGGTTCGCCTAGTCAAGGCTATGGTCTTTCCTGTGGTCATGTATGGATGTGAGAGCTGGACTGTGAAGAAGGCTGAGCGCCGAAGAATTGATGCTTTTGAACTGCAGTGTTGGAGAAGACTCTTGAGAGTCCCTTGGACTGCAAGGAGATCCAACCAGTCCATTTTGAAGGAGATCAGCCCTGGGATTTCTTTGGAAGGAATGATGCTAAAGCTGAGACTCCAGTATTTTGGCCACCTCATGTGAAGAGTTGACTCATTGGAGAAGACTCTGATGCTGGGAGGGATTGGGGGCAGGAGAATGGGATGACAGAGGATGGGATGGCTGGATGGCATCACTGACTCGATGGATGTGAGTCTGAGTGACCTCCGTGAGTTGGTGGTGGACACAGAGGCCTGGAGTGCTGCGGTTCATGGGGTCGCAAAGAGTCAGACACGACTGAGCGACTGATCTAATCTGATCTGAAATGTTACTAGCATGTGAGATGAGTGCAATTGTGTGGTAGTTTGAGCATTCTTTAGCATTGCCTTTCTTTGGGATTGGATGAAAACTGACCTTTTCCAGTCCTGTGGCCACTGTTGAGCTTTCCAAATTTGCTGGCATATTGAGTGCAGCACTTTCACAGCATCATCTTTAAGGATTTGGAACAGCTCAACTGAAATTCCATCATCTCCACTAGCTTTATTTGTAGTGATGTTTTCTAAGGCCCACTTGATTTCACATTTCAGGATATCTGGCTCTAGGTCAATGATCACACCATCGTGATTATCTGGGTCATGAAGATCTTTTTTGTACAGTTCTTTTGTGTATTCTTGTCATCTCTTCTTAATATCTTCTGCTTCTCTTTATACCATTTCTGTCCTTTATCGAGCCCATCTTGCATGAAATGTTCCTTTGGTATTCTGATTTTCTTGAAGAGATCCCTTGTCTTTCCCATTCTGTTCTTTTCCTCTATTTCTTTGCATTGATCGCTGAAGAAGGCTTTCTTATTTCTTCTTGCTATTCTTTGGAACTCTGCATTCAGATGCTTATATCTTTCCTTTTGTCCTTTGCTTTTTGCTTCTCTTCTTTTCACAGCTATTTGTAAGGCCTCCCCAGACAGCCAATTTGTTTTTTTGCATTTCTTTTCCATGGGGATGGTCTTGATCCCTGTCTCCTGTACAATGTCGTGAACCTGATTCCATAGTTCATCAGGAACTCTATCTATCAGATCTAGGCCCTTAAATCTATTTCTCACTTCCACTGTATAATCATAAGGGATTTGATTTAGGTCATACCTGAATGGTCTAGTGATTTTCCCTACTTTCTTCAATTTGTCTGAATTTGGCAATAAGGAGTTCTTGGTCTGAGCCACAGTCAGCCTTTTTTCTTGTTTGTGTTAACTGTATAGAGCTTCTCCATCTTTGGGTGCAAAGAATATAATCAATCTGATTTCAGTGTTGACCATCTGGTGATGTTACCATAATAATTAAGTGAGTTAGTATAGCTAAATTTTCTAGAAAAATTTTTTGTCACATAGTAAATACTTCTTAACTTCTGGTTGTTAAGAGGGACAATTTAGTTATATATTCTTCTCTGCTCTTGTATGGATGTTAATTAAATAAATATTTGAATTAGCTAAAATTTTACTTATCTGAGACATATTAAAGTATTCTAAACAATAGACTTGGTGGGCTCACACTAAAGAAAAACCCATATTTGAGTATAAAGCAATTCCATAACCATTTTCTTCTGGAATTCTGGAATAAATGTTCTTAGTGTACTGTTTGTTATTTCATTTAATTCTATGGAGAATATTTAAAAGGAATACTCTAAAACACAGATAAAATTAATTTAAAAAATATTGCTGGTAAAAGGTAAAGTGATTAGAAAAACGTAACATATGATGAACCTCTTGTTCAATTGCTAACCACATCTCTTAGCCCACCTCCTTTCTGTATCTCACTATCCCCACAGCAGCTAGAATGCTTTTTGTTAAACCTCATATAGATTATGTGACTGAGCCATGAAAAATCGTTAAATGCTTCCATTATACATATAGTAAACTTAAATTTTTCATCAGGGTTTACAAAACCTTATGATCTATTTCTTAACACTATCCCCTGAGCATGGACCTCCTCACTGTCTTCTGATCAATAGTTCCTTAATTTTCACCCAGAACTCTCTTTCTAATCTTGGAACATGTTTATGTTCATTCCCAGGAAAGACAAGTTGTACTTCCCACTTCCTCTGCCTGGAAAGCTCTGGACCTGGATTTTAGTGCAGTTGTGATAGTCTTGAAATTTACATGTTAACTTAATGATATCTCCTTCAGATATCTTCTGCAATCATCAAATCAAATGTAGTCTATCTACATTCCTTCCCAATCAGCAACACCACAATAATTAGTCATAGCATTCTTGTATTGTCTTAGCACTTATTAGTTTCTGAAAGCCTGATCCATTCTTTTCCCTGCCTGTTGATTGCATGCTCCCTGGGACCAAGAATTTGTTCACCTTTTTTTTTTTTTTTTTTTGCTCTGTATTTCTAGCACCCAGAACATTATTTCCTAAATGATAGTATCACAATACATATTAGTTTAAGGACCAAACAAAGAGATATGAATTAAAAGATAAGCTTGTCTCTAGGATCTCATTTTTTAAAATATTGGGAATAGAATATTCAGTCATGATGAGCAAGTGGAGCAGGGAGATGGTCCTTCACTCTTCACAATTTGGGATGTATCGTAACACAACATCAATTTAAAAACAGTAAGTATAGACAGAAGGCTCAGCGAACATTCAGTGAACATGAATTAATGTAAATAATATACACAATCAACTCATCACTAAATTGTGTACTGTCAAAATCTTCCATAAGCTTCACATCTGGCCCTTCCTCTGGATTTCTTTTTCCATGCTTTATTTCAGGCTTTCACCATTGTTCTCTGTCTTATAATTATATAATATCTATAAATTATTAATTTTGCTGTTACTTAAATAAAGAATAAGTAGAAATTGCTGTTATGATCAACATGATTATTCATATATATGTATTAAATAGTTCCCTAAACCAGTTTCTTTAAAGTGAAAGCCTCATTTAGCTTTTTCAAAATGTCTTTTATAAGTACTACATCATCACATTAAGTAGGCAATGACTTAATATTTTATTTCAGGGCTTGGAAAAATACAATTCATGGAGCAAATCCAGCTGGCCACTTGTTTTCATAAATAGAATTTTGCTGAATCACAACTAAACCATTTGTTTATGTATCATCTACGGCTGGTTTAGTATAATAGCAGAACAATTGCAACAGATTGTAATGATTAAAAAGCCATGTATTAGTTGCCCTTTTGCAAAAAAAAAAATATATATATATACATATATTTTTCATTTCTATACCACTACTTTGTAGAAATTAGAAACTGAAAACACTTCAAATCATGTACCTGCAGCAGCTTTATAAAGACATACTAGTCTTTTTCTTTTCCCATGCAACCTATAGGCTTACCTCTCTATGTCTTATTAGCCTTTAAATGCCAATGACATTGGCAAACAGACAGTACTTCATTTTTACTAGCTTCTTAATAAAACCCTTTATTGATAAGTTACTTTGTTTAGCAGTTAGCCAATAAACCACAGTGTGAGTTAGTAGATAATGTTATTTTAAGCTTTCAAAGGAATCATTAGTTTCTCTAAAGGGGAGGGAGATTACTTTAATTGCAAAACAACTTTATACCTAGAAAAAAAGTCTTCAATTTATGGCACACAGCTGCTGTACATGACTTGTTAAAGTAATATATAAACAGCCAAGAACTGTAAATTATTAAAAAAAAAAAGCTTAAGTATATGATGTTTATATTAGCATATGCATGCTTAAATATACTATCATTATTAATTAGAATATACTTTCATTATTAATTGGAATATCTTTATTTGTGATAATAGAAAAAGCCCTCATTTAGTGAGGAAATTTTAATTTTTTACCCACAACAGGTAAAAGGATGTTCTTGAAATGTCTGTCCCCACACTGTAGCTGAAAAAATTGTGGACTCATTTGTGAATTCCTATGGTGTGGCTGATATAGCCATGTCAAAATGAATTTGATTTGAAATGTAAGCTTTTTCTCAGAAGCACAAAACTTAACTAAATAAAAACTTTAAAATGGTTAAAGTCTTCAAGCTCTCTTTACAGTAGAGCTTACAAAGACAGAAATTTTCCTTTCTGTAATAGGGTTTCTGTCCTCTTTGGCCCTTCAAAACTATTAGCTACAGCTCAGGATCAGAGGGAAGGAAAAAAAAAAAAAAACTGTAAAAGATTGCTTTGTCCTTCAGGATGTCAATAACCATCCCTCACTGGTCACTCTGATCTCTTCTTGGCAGCTTCTCTGCCTACACACGGGCCACTTTGATTTAGGTCACAATTTAGAGCTAGGATATCAGTCCCACACTAAATTCATGGTCATTATCATTCAATGAGTCCTTAATATGCTGAAACAAACTTGCTTCATTTTTCCTGTCAAGTCATCCTTTCCTTCAGTGCTATAGTTATTTGAAAACTGTGCATGAAAATGGAGTTGTTAGGAACCTTTCCTGTTGGTCATATGTGGGGTGACTATGGTTTTGCCACATGAGTGACCTGAGGATAGGGGTTAAGTGCTCTCCTCAGAATTTTCTTTTGTAAAATGATGATGATAATGATAACATATAATATAATAATTATAAGAATATAAACATAATAAATGTGGGAAAGCTTTCAACCAGATATGAAATCTCATTCAGCACAAGAGACATCATATTGGATAAAGGTGACATGGTAGAGCTTTGAGACAGAGAGTATTAATTATTGACTTCTTTAGTGGCTCAGATGATAAAGAACCTGCCTAAAGTGTGGGAGAACTAGGTTCGATCCCTGGGTCGGGAAGATTCTTTGGACAATGAAATGACAACCCACTCCAGTATTCTTGCATAGCGAATTTCATGAACAGAATTATTGAATTCAGGACAATCTGTTCTACAGAATAACCATGAAAGGTTACGTGAAGATATTTATTTTATTACTAACAGTCAAGAATCACACTAGCATTGGTTTTGAGAACTTCAGAATGGCAAACATTCATACTTCAGAACTACCTTGGTTGAGTAGCAGTGGTTACAATGTATTAGAACCAAATAGGACCTTCATTTACAACATAGAAATTAATTGACCATTAAGTGAAACCATTAGTCACTTAGTCATGTCCAACTCTTTGTGATCCCATGGACTGTAGCCTGCCAGGCTCCTCTTTCCATGGGATTTTCCAAGCAAGAATACTGGGGTGGGTTCCCATTTATTCTCCAGGGGGATCTTCCTGACCCAGGGGTTGAACCTCAGCCTCCTGCATTGCAGGCAGATTCTTTACTTTCTGAGATACCAGAAAAAACTATCAAATTGTAGAAATTAAGATTGAGATATAAAGTAATAAAACATGATTTAGAAGCATTTTAATATACTTGTAGGAGGGTTTCTAACTTTAATGGAACCCTTTGTTTTCTTCACCCAAACTGCTGACACCCAGAGTAAAGAAAATGGTCTCTGGTGTGTTGGCCCAGGAATTAGTTAAATTATGCTTTCAACCTACTGCTTCAAAACACCTTTTGTCAGACTTCCTTGGTTTGTGTGCCCACTGGCTTCTTACCTGTATTCTCCTCTCCTTCTGGGACAATTCACTTGAATGGTGTGTCCCTTTTTGATTTAGCAACTACTAACTGATAATATCACATCACTTACTACCAACCAATTTGTCCTTGAAGACTATCATGACCTGACCTCACACCCAGTCAATGATTCTGGATATTGCACCAAAGCCAGCTTTCAGAAATCAGGTCTCTTGTCTGGAAAGCAGATGTTGATCAAAATTCCTGAGTTACCTACTTCTTCTGGACTTCCATTTGACTCTGACCTTGGGATAATGCCTAAAGTAGGAGCCTAGCCTGGGCAGACATTCATGCATGCTATATTGCTTCATTCGTATCTGATTCTTTGCAACTCTATGGAATATAGCCCACCAGGCTCTTCTGTCCATGTGATTCTCCAAGCAAGAATACTGGAGCGTGTTGCCATGACCTATTCCAAGGAATCTTCCCGACCCTGAGATCAAACTACATCTCTTATGTCTCTTGCAATGGCAGATGTGTTCTTTACTCCTAGTTCCACCTTGGAAGCTCAGTCTGCGCAGATATTCCTTCCCAGTTGTTCTGCACTATAGATCCTCTGGCTCTCCCAGGTGAAACAAGGGGTAAAGAATCCTCCTACCAATGCAGGAAAGGAAGATACACCTGTTTGATCCCTGGGTTTGGAAGATCCTCTGAAAGAGAGCATGGCAACCCACTTCAATATTCTTGCCTGGAGAATCCCATGGGCAGAGGAGCCTGGTGGGCTACAGTCTATATAGCATCTCAGAGACTCAGACATGACTGAATCAACTTAGCACACATACATGAATGATGATAATAAAGCCTACTGCTTACACTTATGAAAATCTTAATAGAATTTAGCATACAGTGATTCTTAATAAATGAGTTTTTGTCACAGTGATGCCCCCTCCATCCTCACCATCATCATTGTCAAACCTGTCCTACCCTTTCAGTTGAGAAAGTAGAACTTATTTCACAAGATTAGCCTACAAGGGCCTTCTATCTCTCCTGGGATTGTATTTCTTACTACCTAAGGACCATTTCTCTCTAACCTCTATTCTCTATGCCTTCTGATAGAATGGTATTCATTGCTCAACTAGCTGCTCTTTTCTGGATCTTTCCTGAGAGATGTAAATGTTCTTTCATTAAAAATAAATTATGGAACTACAGAACTTCTGCTCTGTGGCTTCTTTTGCATGTATACAGAATTTGGTTTCCCTTGCCCCTTTGAGATGGTAGGGTTTTTCCTTGCTGCTAATTATTGGGTATTTCATCATCTTGTATACTTTTTCTTACCCTCCTCATTATTCTATAAATAACTCCTTCAGTGAAATGTTACATTTAAACTCTCTTGTCTGTGCTTCTGAGTATCCCAGGAACATGACAGGCATGCATGCTTGTGAGCTTCATGGAGTCAGTGGAGTGCTAGGCTGATAGCTTTTAAGATTTTAATTATTTGAAATTCTTTCGAAGGATTAATACAGGCAAGGTACTGAAAAATTTGATCAACAATGAATGCTAACTGAAAACTAATAGCAATTATATGACCAGATGTGCATTTCATGAAAAGAAGCTTGTTACTTATCTCAAGAAACAATTTCTCTTCCTTTCCAAAATTAGCCATTTTAAATTCATGATTCATTCTAAACACAAGAATATTTTCTCATGATTATTTCACATTTAGAAGCAATATTAATTAAGCATGAAAAAGAGCAAATGGATTTCTATCCTTGTTTCCTTAGCCAAAATCACAGCTGTCCCACAGAGAACAAAGCACATTACATGTGACAGGTACATATATTCCTTTTAACTAAAACACACTAGAACAATTCATCTTTTGAAGCACAAAGAAAATTTAAAAAAAATAAAAAGCAGAGACATTACTTTACCATAAAAAAAGAAAAAAACCTTAGTAAACATATCCTCACATATTATTAAAAATCAGTTTGTCTGATAATCACATCTTGGAATAGTCTTTATTGTAGTAATAATATACTTAGAATTAAAGAGTCTTTGTCATGTTATATTGAATTGTACGCAACTACTTTCTGTTTTTCTGCCTCTAACATTGTATGGAAATTTTCAGTTCAAATTTTAGAGATTAACAAATTGTAATTGTCAGATGACAATATGATCATTAAGTTCAAATCAATTCTGTTTTAGTTTCAATCATGAAGCAAAATGATAATTTTGTCATTAAAATGACATTTTTGTCATTTTTATTCATTACCATTGTTTTTTAACATGAGCATATAGTTTAAATTTTGAAAACAGATTATATCTGTGAATTTTTAATTTTTTCTCTATTAAACTCACCTTGGAAAGTTGTAATGTTTGGTTAGATAAACGTTTTTGAAGACTAATGTACTAAAAATGTATTAAATAACTTACACTATGAACAGAAAAATAATGCCAAATATGATACTCTCTATATATAGATTTCTTGACGCAAAAATAAATCAGAATAAAAATCCAGCAAAATATTATCCCTCATTAGGAGATGATATCAGCAAAATGGTGAAATAGGAAGCCCTATAGAAAATGAAGATCATGGCAGCTGGTCCCATCACTTCATGAGAAATAGATGGGGAAATAGTGGAAACAGTGTCAGACTTTCTTTTTCTGGGCTCCAAAATCACTGCAGATGGTGACTGCAGCCATGAAATTAGAAGACACTTACTCCTTGGAAGGAAAGTTATGACCAACCTAGATAGCATATTCAAAAGCAGAGGCATTACTTTGCCAACAAAGGTTCGCCTAGTCAAGGCTATGGTCTTTCCTGTGGTCATGTATGGATGTGAGAGCTGGACTGTGAAGAAGGCTGAGCGCTGAAGAATTGATGCTTTTGAACTGTGGTGTTGGAGAAGACTCTTGAGAGTCCCTTGGACTGCAAGGAGATCCAACCAGTCCATTCTGAAGGAGATCAGCCCTGGGATTTCTTTGGAAGAAATGATGCTAAAGCTGAAACTCCAATATTTTGGCCACCTCATGCGAAGAGTTGACTCATTGGAGAAGACTCTGATGCTGGGAGGGATTTGAGGCATGAGGAGAAGGGGACGACAGAGGGTGAGATGGCTGGATGGCATCACTGACTCGATGGATGTGAGTCTGAGTGACCTCCGGGAGTTGGTGATGGACAGGGAGGCCTGGCATGCTGCGATTCATGGGGTCGCAAAGAGTCGGACACGACTGAGCAACTGATCTGATCTGATACTTTCTTTTCCCGCTGATAAAAAAATTCAATATTACATAGACAAGTCCCCATTATAAGACCAGAAGTGAGTCAAGAGGCTCAAGTACCACAGGTGAGCATGAAGCCGGCTGCATCAAAGCAAGTGCTTAAATTTGCAGCAATTACTTGCCAAGCCCTTCTGCCTGGCTCACCAGCCACATTCAAAAGAAAACTGCCAGCTCACATGGCCCCTGAAGAGGAAAGAAGAGACTGGAACATTCTGACTCTTTGAGAGGCTGTGTGACACACAAGTTTCTATCCTGTATGAACCTAGGTCCTGTAGGAAGGCATCAGGAAGGAGCATGAAGGGCAGAGACGTTGGCTTGTACCAGCATGACTTTCTCTAGCCACTGCCCCTCCCTTTGGCTCAGTGCACAGTCCGCCCAACACAGAGCACTCACAGACCTGTGAGCTCTAAACACTTAGAGGCCACTGAGAACAACAACAATAGAAACCAGAGTTTGTGGCCGCTGTAGAAAGCGTACAGTACTGCAGACAGACAGGTTGAGGCGTGAGATATTACACGCTCCTGAAAAAGTAAACTGGGAAAATCTCTCCAATTGGAAATTTACACACAGAAATCCAGAGAAAAATAATTCACAGAAAAGATTTGAGAAATGTCCAGATTTTCCAGTTTGATGAAGATCTTCGCCTATGAAACTAATTTATAAAGACTGGGAGAGAGAACCACTTCCCAAAATTCATGACTTCTAACACAAGATAACAATGCACATACACAAAACAAAATAATGTGCCCCAAACAAAGGAACAAAATAAATCCCCAAAAACTAACACTAAAGGAATTAAGGTATATAAGTTACCTGACAAAGATCTAAAATACTTAGAAGAAAGATGTACAATGACCTCAAGATAATGGTGAATAAATAAAATCAGGATACTACCAAAGAGATAGAAAGAACAAATAAATTTAGAACTGAAGAATACAATACTTGAATTAAAATTTTACTAGAGGTGTTTAACAGCAGATTTGATCAAGTAAAAGAAAGAATCTGAACTCAAAACAAGTCACTTTAAGTAATTCAATTGCAGAAGCAATAAGAAAAACAAAATGTGATGAAGTTAAAAAAATAAGAAAGTCTAATTGGTTTATAGGAGATAATAAAGAAGACTAAAATAAAAATTATGCAAGTTTCAGTAGGAAAAATGAGGGGAAAATGGAATAGAAATCTTATTTGAATTAATACTGGCTGAAAACACCTCAGACTGGGTAATGAAATAGAGATACAGATTCAAGAAACACAACAGACTCAGTTAAGATGAACCAAACAGAAGCAAGGTAACAATAAAAATTAGAGTACAAATAAAAAAAATAAAGTATAAATAATAAAGAATAGAAAATAAAATTGTTTAAAATAAAGAGTTGGTTGTTTGAAAGGATAAACAAAAATGACAAACCCTTATTTAGACTAGCTAGGGAGAAAAAGCGGAGAAGGCAATGGCAAGCCAATACTTTTGCCTAGAAAATCCCATGGATGGAGGAGCCTGGTAGGCTGCAGTCCATGGGTTCGCTACGAGTTGGACGCGACTGAGCGACTTCACTTTCACTTTTCACTTCCACACAATGGAGAAGGCAATAGCAACCGACTCCAGTGTTCTTGCCTGGAGAGTACCAGGGACGGCGGACCCTGCTGGGCTGCCGTCTCTGGGGTCGCACAGAGTCGGACATGACTAAAGTGACTTAGCAGCAGCAGCAACAGCAGGGAGAAAAAGAGTGAAGCCTCAGAATCAGAAATGAGACACGATACACTATAAATGAGGCCAAAGAAATGAAAACAAAAAAAGCATGGGATTATTATGCAAAATTATACACCAAAAAAGTAAATAACCTAGAGGAAATAGATATATTCCTAGAAACATATATCCTACCCAGACTAAAGTATGAATAAATAGAAAATCTAAACAGACCAATAACTACTGATGTAATTGAACGAGTAATTGAAAATATCCTAACAGAGAAAAATTCAGTATCAGATGGCTTCACTGGAGATCTATCAATCATATACACAAGAATTTACAGAGACACTTCTCAAACTCTTCAAAATAATTTAAGAACAAAAGACACTTTCAAACTCAGTATGAGGTCAGTAGTTTTGTAATAAGAAAGCCTGACAAAAAACATTGCAAAAAAAAGGAAAGAAAACTGAAGACCTGCTAAATATCAATCCAAAAACCCTCAACAAAGCACCAGCAAACCAAATCCAATAGCACATTGAAAATATCAAGCATCAGGATAAATTGGGAAATTGGAATTGGCATACCCACACTCTGTTCAGTTCAGTTCAGTCACTCAATCGTGTCCGATTCTTTGCAACTACATGAATTGCAGCATGCCAGGCCTCCCTGTCCATCACCAACTCCTGGAGTTCACTCAGACTCATGTCCATCGAGTCAGTGATGCCACCTAGCCATCCCATCCTCTGTCGTCCCCTTCTCCTCTTGCCCCCAATCCCTCCCAGCATCAGAGTCTTTTCCAGTGAGTCAACACTTGGCATGAGGTGGCCAAAGTACTGGAGTTTCAGCTTTAGCATCATTCCTTCGAAAGAAATCCCAGGGCTGATCTCCTTCAGAATGGACTGGTTGGATCTCCTTGCAGTCCAGGGGACTTTCAAGAGTCTTCTCCAATGCCACAGTTCAAAAGTATCAATTCTTCGGCACTTAGCCTTCTTCACAGTCCAACTCTCACATCCATACATGACCACTGGAAAAACCATAGCCTTGACTAGATGAACCTTTGTTGGCAAAGTAATGCCTCTGCTTTTGAATATGTTATCTAGGTTGATCATAACTCTCCTTCCAAGGAGCAAGCGTCTTTTAATTTCATGGCTGCAATCACCATCTGCAGTGAATTTGGAGCCCCCCAAAATAAAATCTGACACTGTTTCCACTGCTTCCCCATCTATCTCCCATGGAGTGATGGGACCAAATGCCATGATCTTAGAGCTCTAAGACAACTTAATGTTGAGCTTTAAGCCAACTTTTTCACTTTCCTCTTTGACTTTCATCAAGAGGCTTTTTAATTCCTTTTCACTTTCTGCCATAAGGGTAGTGTCATCTGCATATCTGAGCTTATTGATATTTTTCCCAGCTGAAATAAAATTTAAAAATTCATATAGTCAACATTAGGTGACCAAAATTCTAGTTCCAGTCTTAGCAACCTGAAGTCATTAATTTTCAATACTTTGATCTATTGTATAAGTTGTCCTATGTCATAGTGTTCTTCTAAAAATGAAATATTATATAGTACAGTATATTAAAATAATGGAGAATCAAATAAATGAGCAATTGGTTTATTTGAGCTATGGTATTCAAGTTAACAGTATAATTTTTAACATAGATAATACAGGTGTATTATTTTCTTATCTGTATTACTAGCTGCCTTGAACAAGTAATTTACTTCTTCGTTCTGTGCTTGGGTATCAACAGAGGGTCAGTTCTTATTTTGTCCTTAAAACTGAAACCCATCACTTCCCATATTAGACTAGATTCAAAATCCCACTATTGGTAAGAGATATAGGATGATGCAAGGTTTACTTTATTATAACTATTTGGGGTCAGCTGATATGGAGCAAGACATTACATTTCATAACATTTCAAAAACATTTCATAACAGCAATTGTGAGCTCATTCTAAATTACCTTTCATTACATCACAAGTATTTTGAAGTCCCATGGCTTAAGATTTCCTAAACCAACCTAGAGGCTGCACCAGATTTTGATATAGTAGAAGGTAAGAATCAGATATCAATATAAGTAGCTCATGGATATTAATTTTTATTTTTTATTTATTTATTTTAATGGAAAAAACATGCATTTTAAAAAATATAAATTTATTTATTTTAATTGGGGGCTAATTAGTTTACAATATTGTACTGGTTTTCCTATACATCAACATGAATTCGCCATGGGTGTACATGTGTTCAGGGTGGATATTAATTGTTAAAGGATGCATACTTTTCTTAACCCAAATCCACTCCTTCTTTGTAGGAAAGTCTTTGGATTTGATTAATCTGGGATGGGGGAAATATAGGTATGAAAGAAAAAATCATTCTTGGTTTTAAAAATATATTTAGTAGATGTTCATGCATGTCTCTTTCCAATTTGAAAAGAACTGGAAAATAGTAAAAGAAACTGGGTGCTAAAATACACATGAATTATTTGTAAACATGCTGAAATTCTGTATTTAATCCCAAGCTTTACAGTATTGGTCTCAAGATGTTCTCTGTACACTTTTATCAGAATCAAAATTCTGGCTTCTAAGGACATCTCCAGACATACTAAATCAGAATCATGTTGAATGGATCCCAGGAATCTATATTTTACATAGGCTTCCCAGGTGAAATATATGCACACAAAAACTCAAATGTCGTTGCTTTACAAGAAAGTTTGTATTTACAGTGGACTCTTGAACAAGATGAATTTGAACTGTGCAGGTCCAATTATACCCAGAGTTTTCCAATAAGAAATATACTACAATACCACCTGATCCATGATGGTTAAAGTCAGAGGTGTGGAACAGAAGATACAGAGGAACTGGAGTTATTGAAGTCTGATTATAAGTTATACTTGGATTTTCAAACTCATTAAGTTTTCGCATCCTTAACATATTCACTGTTCATAGTTCAACTATATATTTATTGCTTGAGTTCCCCTATATTCACTCAAAAATTAAATATTATTAAGTAAAACTTAATAATATTCATTCATTGGCATTAAATCATATTTTAAATCTAGATTTTAATTAAAAATGTGAGTCATATATCTTTATTGAATTATCCCAATCCTGCAGATCATACTTGATAATCAATATGACCTTCAGCTCTAAACAACTAAGTACAGTTACTTACAGATCAGTCACTCTATGAAGTAGATTTGAAAGTTCAAAGAATAGTATAGAATATGATCCTAATGATCATACTCTGTTTCTTTTAAATCTCAAATAAACATCAATTTGAACATAAAAATATCAGTTTTTAAATTCATCAAAAGCATAATCATTTTACTCATCTATAAGTGTACAAAAGAATATAAATGTCTACTAATGGCAGTAATAGAAACTGGCTCATTCTAAGTCTATTTCAGTCTTATTATATAACCTAATAATAAATGATTATCCAATTATAAGTTGATCCATATTTTATTCTTTGTATCATAGTTTTGTTGTACAACATTTAATATTACTGACAATTAAGGCAAAGTCTTTATTAATTAA
Source organism: Tragelaphus eurycerus (assembly GCA_935064755.1). Taxonomy (NCBI): domain Eukaryota; kingdom Metazoa; phylum Chordata; class Mammalia; order Artiodactyla; family Bovidae; genus Tragelaphus; species Tragelaphus eurycerus. The sequence goes on from CAKXYN010000041.1 coordinate 3,545,251, forward strand.
ATCTAACAATATATTATTTCAAAGTCAAATACGTTAACTTTATTCTCTCTACATAAGAAGAACCGTCTTTGAAGAAAAATTTATTCAAATTAAGTCAACTGTAAAAGGTCTATGCCAAACATGAATGAAGAAGGGAAATTTAATAAGGGAACAGATGTTTTATGTTATGATATTTATGCTATTGCATGGCTTAATTTCAATTTCAGGCTTCAATCCTTTATCCAAGTTGATTCCCTAGACATAAACAATGTGCTGGTATCAGACATGGGACTCCTGAGCCAGAGATAGACTACTGTTCACAGCATAATAGGCAGCATGGAAATCAATTCCCCATGCTTTCTAATCAAGATGGCCTTAACATCCTGGCTGGCTACAGTCCATGGACTCACAAAGAGGTGGACACGACTGAGCACAGCACAGAAGTACTTAAGGATCAAAGCATTTATTCCCTAGCTGCTAGAAGTGCCCAAACTGGTAGTTCTCAGCTGTTACTGAACTTTAGGAATTATTGCAACTGAAGACTGTTGCCTTGACAAAGACTGCTGCTTTTCCTGGCAGCAGCCTGAATCTAATGACAGGTGGATGTAGACGTAGGAAATAGCCTGTTCTCCTCTGCTCTACTTAACCAATGTGACATTTTGAGGGGTCATTATTCAAACTCTATCAGAGCTCATCTACTCTGTATAGTCAATTCGATTTCTTTCCCTGACCTTCTACAGGTGTTGATGCCAACAGCCCTTAATTGGTATCAACATCCACTTCTCCCTCTTGAATCCAACCTGTGACAGAAAAGATTTATATTATATCCTCCTTCAAGATAAGTAACAATTTATCACAGTACTCTGTATTGAATAGTAGTTATCATCTCTGTAGTTCAAATGGTCCTGTGATCAAACAGTAAGGAAGTGTATGTAATGGAGACAGTGTGGTTACATGATTGTATAGATAGGTGTTCTGCATGTGTGTTTATGCTTGTACACACACACACACATGCACACAAACAAATGGGAGGATAGCAGAATACATGTGTTTGTTAAAGAAACTAGAAAATATTATAATAGACAAATCTACATTATAAACTCTCTAAGTGTCATTCAAGTGATTTTAAATTATCCTTTAGGTAACACAGCGTTTTTAAAGAACAAAAGTGTAACATCAAATATTCTTTAATAGGAAAGTTGTAGCCTGGAAAATCCCATGGACGGAGGAGCCTGGAAGACTTCAGTCCATGAGGTGGCTGAGGGTCAGACAGGAATTCACTTTCACTTTTCACTTTCATGCATTGGAGAAGGAAATGGCAACCCACTCCAGTGTTCTTGCCTGGAGAATCCCAGGGATGGGGGAGCCTGCTGGGCTGCCATCTGTGGGGTCGCACAGAGTCAGACATGACTGAAGTAACTTAGCAGCAGCAGTGTGGTATATACATGGAATGGAATGGAAGTTACTCAGTTATGTCTTACTCTGAGATGCCATGGACTACGGAGTCCATGGAATTCTCCAGGCCAGAATACTGGAGTGGGTAGCCTTTCCTTTCTCCAGGGGATCTCCCCAACCCAGGCATCGAACCCAGGTCTCCCATATTGAAGGCAGATTCTTTACCAGCTCAGCCATAAGGAAACCACAAGGGAATATACATAAACCACAAGCTGAGCCACAAGCGAATATACATAAACAGGGCTAATTTAGAGGTTATTTTAGCAGATGAAATAAAAGATGAATCTCTGAAGTAGGATGTTGACACTGATAAACATGAGAGACCAATTTGAAACAGTTGCAAAGCTGGAATTGATAAGATTGGCGACAAAATCCAAAATTGAGAGAGACCATTTATTAATGTCATAAACAGCTTTAACATTTTAATAGAATCCAATAATATATTACTTTACATTTAAAGTATTAGAAGTATACTTATTTTGTTGAAATAAAAGGGATAATTTATTTTTAGTCACATGTTTATACTTAAACCGGTAACATAGATGAGTGATAAATGTTGCATTAATGATATGAAATTTGTTCTTATGTTTTTGAAGCCAAGAAATATTCAGATTTAAATTTACACATCTTTAAAGCATAAAATTTTCACCTGAATAATTCATAAGCAGTAGCACTGAGACTATTTTTTTAAAAATGACAGTAAAATTTTATTTATTTTAATATAAATTTATTTACTTTAATTGTAGGCTAATTACTTTACAATATTGTATTGGTTTTGCCGTACATCAACATGAATCTGCCAAGGGTGTACACGTGTTCCCTATCCTGAACCCCCCCACCTCTCTTCCCATACCATCCCTCTGGGTCATCCCAGTGCACCAACCCCAAGCATCCTGTATCATGCTTCGAACCCAGACTGGTGATTCATTTCATATATTGTATTATACATGTTTCAGTGCCACTCTCCCAAATCATCACACTCTCTCCATCTCCCACAGAGTCCAAAAGACTGTTCTATAAATCTGTGTCTCTTCTGCTGTCTCACACACAGGGTTATATCTTTCTAAATTCCATATATACACATTACTGTATTGGTGATTTTCTTTCTGGCTTACTTCACTGTATAATAGGCTCCAGTTTCATCCACCTCATTAGAATTGATTAGATTGCATCCAAGTACTACATTTCAGACTCATTTATTGACTATGATGACTATTCCATTTCTTCTAAGGGATTCCTGCCCATGGTAGTAGATATAATAGTCATCTGAGTTAAATTCATAGATTCCATCTTAATTTGCTGATTCCTAGAATGGCGATGTTCACTCTTGCCACCTCCTGTTTGACCACTTTTAATTTGCCATGATTCATGGACCTAACATTCCAGGTCCGAATGCAATATTGCTCTTTACAACATCGGACTTTGCTTCCATCACCAGTCACATTCACAACTGGGTGTTGTATTTGCTTTGGCTCCATCTCTTCATTCTTTCTGGAGTTATTTCTCCACTCATCTCCAGTATTATATTGGGCACCTACTGACCTGGCGGTGGGTGGAGGGTGGTCTTCCCTTGTGGCTCAGCTGGTAAAGAATCTTCCTGCAATGTGGGAGACATGGGTTCAATCCTTGGATTGGGAAGATCCCCTGGAAAAACGAATGTCTTCCTAGTCCAGTATTCTGGCTTAGAGAATTCCATGGATTGTATAGTCCATGGGGTTGCAAAGAGCCAGACACAATGTGGACCACAATAATCTGGAAAATTCTGAAAGAGATGGGAATACAAGACCACCTGACCTGCCTCTTGAGAAACCTATATGCAGGTCAGGAAGCAACAGTTAGAACTCAACATCGAACAACAGACTGGTTCCAAATACGAAAAGGAGTATGTCAAGTCTGTATATTGTCATCCTGCTTATTTAACTTATATGCAGAGTACATCATGAGAAATTCTGGGCTGCAAGAAGCACAAGCTGGAATCAAGACTGCTGGGAGAAATATCAATAACCTCAGATACGCAGATGACACCACCTGTGATGGCACCAGATGCCATGATATTTGTTTTCTGAATAATGAGTTTTAAGCCAACTTTTTCACTCTCCACTTTCACTTTCACTTTCATCAAGAGGCTTTTGAGTTCTTCTTCACTTTCTGCCATAAGGGTGGTGTCATCTGCATATCTGAGGTTATTGATATTTCTCCCAGCAATCTTGATTCCAACCTGTGCTTTCTACAGCTCAGCGTTTCTCATGGTGTAAACTGCATACAAGTTAAATAAGCAGGGTGCCAATATACAGCCTTGACATACTCAGTTTCCTATTTGGAACCAGTCTGTTGTTCCATGTCCAGTTCTAACTGTTGCTTCCTGACCTGCATATAAGTTTCTCAAGAGGCAGATCAGGTGGTCTGGTATTCCCATCCGTTTCAGAATTTTCCACAGTTTATTGTGATGCACACAGTCAAAGGCTTTGGCATAGTCAATAAAGCAGAAATAGATGTTTTTCTGGAACTCCCTTGCTTTTTCAAGGATCCAGCGGATGTTGGCAATTTGATCTCTGGTTCCTCTACCTTTTCTAAAACCAGCTTGAACATCTGGAAGTTCACAGTTTACGTATTGCTGAAGCCTCGCTTGGAGAATTTTGAGCATTACTTTACTAGTGTGTGAGATGAGTGCAATTGTGTGATAGTTTGAGCATTTTTTGGCATTGCCTTTCTTTGGGCTTGGAATGAAAACTGACCTTTTCCAGTCCTATGGCCACTGCTGGGTTTTCCAAATTTGCTGGCATATTGAGTGCAGCACTTTCACAGCATCATCTTTCAGGATTTGAAAGAGCTCAACTGGAATTCCATCACCTCCACTAGCTTTGTTTGTACTGATGCTTTCTAAGGCCCACTTGACTTCACATTCCAGGATGTCTGGCTCTAGATCAGTGATCACACCATCATGATTATCTGGGTCATGAAGATCTTTTTTGTACAGTTCTTCTGTATATTTTTGCAACCTCTTCTTAATATCTTCTGCTTCTCTTAGGTCCATACCATTTCTGTCCTTTATTGAACCTATATTTGCATGAAATATTCCCTTGGTATATCTAATTTTCTTGAAGAGATCTCTAGTCTTTCCCATTCTGTTGATTTCCTCTGTTTCTTTGCATTGATCGCTGAAGAAGGCTTTCTTATCTCTTCTTGCTATTCTTTGGAATTCTTCATTCAGATCTTTATATCTTTCCTTTTCTCCTTTGCTTTTTGCTTCTCTTCTTTTCACAGCTATTTGTAAGGCCTCCCCAGACAGCCATTTTGCTTTTTTGCATTTCTTTTCCTTGGGGATGGTCTTGATCCCTGTCTCCTGTACAATGTCACGAACCTCATTCCATAGTTCATCAGGAACTCTATCTATCAGATCTAGTTCCTTAAATCTGTTTCTTACTTCCACTGTATAATCATAAGGGATTTGATTTAGGTCATACCTGAATGGTCTAGTGGTTTTCAAATAGTATATCTAGATAATACTCATTTGTCAAACAGAAGTACAAGTCGCATCTTAGTTATTCTTAAAGAATTGCTCTCTTCCTAAGCACTTGGAAAAAAAGAAATATCATATGTGTGTATATATATATTGCTCAGTCATGTTCAACACTTTGTGGATCATGGACTGTAGCCTACCATACTCCTCTGTTCATAGAATTTTCCAGGCAAGAATACTGGAGCAGATTTCCATTTCCTACACCCTGGGATCTTCCTGATCTAGGAATCAAATCTGCATCTTCCACATTGCCGGCAGATTCTTTACCATGGAGCCACCAGGAAAGAAACATATGTATGTTATTTGTATTCAAATTTCTAAATTATTCTAAGAGAACAGCATAATATATGTTTCTTCAAACTAGTCAAGTAGGTTAAACAAAATCACCTGAGAGCTCATTTTTGATCAATCATAGGTCTTATATATGCTAATTCATCAGTTAAATTTGCTTCCTTCTTAAATACTTTAAACTTTCTTACCTTTAAATTAATGTTAACAATAGCACTTGATTTATGCTAGATAGAAATAACTTCAGTTCATTATATTCTACTTACACATTTATTTATTTATCATCATGTTTATATTTTGATTGTTGTTGTTGTTTTGAATATGGTTAATGTGGTTTCTTGGCTGCTTATTTGTGCTCATGATGAAGTTGACCTTTGCAAAGTTTCACTCCTCTAGTAATTTATCATTTCCAAATTGGTTCAAAGCTGTGTATTGGTATTTTGCAAGTCATTTGCTTTTTTATTTTGAAAATGCATTTTATTTTTAATTGAAGATAACTTTAAATTTCCTTTACTAAATCATTTTTTGAATTATGCTTTATATAATGCATCTTACTAGGTACTTGTTGATTGCAAGGAAAAAACAGATGCAAATATTGCTTTGAAGTTCACAGTAAAATAAAGAGACACAGAAGCAAAGAGATGAGAAGGAGTAAGACCCTAATTTCATACACATAGACGTGTGTGTCCCTGAGAGGGAAGATGGAAAAGATTTTAGTGGTAGAGACCAGGAGGAGACTCTGCTTGTGTCAACTGAAAATAACAGGTCCAAGGTAAAACAGAAACATCAGTTAAAACAGGAATATCCTCACGTTTAATGGGAGACCATGGCCACAAATGTGTTAAATATCTCATCGCAGTTTAACTTTTAAAACATATTTAAATATTAAAGTGAAGTGAAGTCGCTCAGTTATGTCCGACTCTTTGCGACCCATGGACTGTAGCCTACCAGGCTTTTCTGTCCATGGGCTTCTTCAGGCAAGAATACTGGAGTGGGTTACCATTTCTTTCTCCAGGGGATCTTTCCAACCCAGGGATCAAACTCAAGTCTCCCACATTGGAGGCAGATGCTTTAACCTCTGAGCCACCAGGGGAACTTTTTAAAATATTAAGACATATATTAAATCCTACAGTTGTATTATATGAAATGCCCTTTCTTATCCTATGTTAGACTGTAATGTTTTTCATATGTCATCAGATCTAGGTCACACTTTCCACATTTGTCATGTCTGATATTAGAATGCCCCTTGCATGTATCCTTAATGTTAAGACATCACTGCTAATCACAAAGCCTGTCATGTCTTATTTTGTCCCTACTTTCCCTTAATTCCTGCCTTTCTCTCAGAGGAAATCATTTGTAACATGCTTGATATATGTTCTTAAGCTTAGATGTATCCTTGTGAAAAATATGCGTCAGTTTCTGTGTGTTTCAATTCCATCAGGGTTTTAGAAATCCCACCTCTGTCCTAGCTGTCTAATCCAACCTTGTTTAGGGACTGATCCATGCCGCATATCTGATTTATTGCTTGTTATGCTATGTGGCTGGAGAAGGAAATGGCAACCCACTCCAGTGTTCTTGACTGGAGAATCCCAGGGACGGGGGAGCCTGGTGGGCTGCTGTCTATGGGGTCGCACAGAGTCGGACATGACTGAAGCGACTTGGCAGCAGCAGCAGCATGCTATGTGGCATTTCATAGTGTGACTTACTACATTTTTTAAAATATATTATTGTAAGGATGGACACACAGGTTGCTTCCAGCTCTCTGTTGCCATATACAGCATCTTTGCATGAATCTTTGCAAGAATTACTCTGAGATTTGTATTCATGAAAGGAGTCCTTGTGTGCACTGTTAAACTCATTTTTCTCAGTATTGAATAATTTCATTTCATTCAGTGATTATGGATTTACAAATCATCTTTCCATTATTCAATAAATGACATTAAGGCAAGAGGTTAACCATGTCCACAAGTAATAAGATGGATGTCTATTTTACTTCTTACACCAAAATGAATTTCACAAGGAAAATAGTCAAAGATTAAGAATAAATAAAGTCACATGAATACTGGGATTAAAAACAACAACAACAACACATAGAAGAATCCATAAGACATCTTTCCTCCTTCTTCTTTTTTTTTTTTTGGCTCCTCTATCATCCTTCTTCATTTTACCCATCTCTCTATCATCCATTCCTCTCACAAGTGTCAGATGGATAATTTTTAGAATACTTATCAATAATGCACTTCATGTATTTTAAAAGAATATCTCATTTCTTTTACCTTTCCTTTACCCATTCTAGTACCTGCAGATCTCCTGCCAAGGTTTAGAGCAGGCTTTGAGAAGCTTTCTGCCTTCTCTTAAAATGTCTCCAATACTGATTTCTCTGATACAGGCTGTGCTACAGTTGATTATGATATTCTGTCTTTTCCTATTTGGGAACAAAACCTCACTTTCATTAAGATCTAAGCTTAAATGTCAACTTTCCAGGCACTTTTTGACCACTCACTCTAAAGTACCTACTCAGGCAATGGATGCTCACTACATTGGAATTATTTTTTATAGAATTTATTGCTGTTATAAATATAGAATGTATTTGTATGTTGATTTTTCTAGTCCTCTTCACAAACAAATGCTTAACAAGGTTAGAAACCTTTCTTGACAAACTAATTCCTGTTTTCTTAGAATCTAGAACAATTTAAGGAACACACATGCTCACAACAGTTTGCTCAATAAGTAAATAAATGAGTCAAAACATTTTAGTAGAAAGCTTTGTAATTTCATCACAGTTTAGAAATAGTTCATAATGTCTTTTGTTGTATTCCTTTAGTTTTAAACACACTTCTCTGGATCCAGTTTAAATCTACAAAGGCATATTGAGAGTCTAAACATCCAACTGTGGCCAACAAGATACTCTCAACATGTCATGCCCTCTAGACTAGTGACTGGTGTCTCAGAAATGATGCTCTCCATGTATATAGATCCTGTGGAGGTTAGAAGCAGTTTTCTCCCCACCTTGTTTGCATTGGTTCCCTATTGTTCTATAGGGATTATATCTCTATCCTGTTTCCTTGATTTCATCCCAAAAGTAAAAGGGTCTTTTCTTATTAATTTTATTTGAGTTTACTAGAGCTAGTTAAATCTTATATTAAATTTCTACCAGTTTCAAAATAAGGTATAATTAATAAGCCAAAAAATTATATTAATTTGAGCTTACGTACATAATATTTATGCTGATTTGACATAACCAAATGTGTTATTTTTTATAATACCAAACAGACAATTTAGCTTATCACTCAGGAGGCAATAGGTACCTCTACATATATATATGCATATGTGTGTATGTTAGTTTTATGTGTTAACTTGGCTAAATTATGGTATCCTGTTTTGAGGCAAACATCAATCTGCATGTTGCAGTGAAGACATATTTTATTTTATTTATTTATTTTTATGGTATATGACATTATAGAGACTTTTAATTTTATTTTTATATTTCTTTATTTTTAATTAATTTATTTAAATTGGAGGCTAATTAGTTTACTGTATTGTGGTGGCTTTTGCCATACATTGACATGAATCAGCCATGGGTGCACATGTGTCTCTCCATTCCAAACATCCGTCCCACCTTCCTCCCCATCCCATCCCTCTGGGTTGTCCTATTGCACCAGCTTTGAGTGACCTGTTTCATGGATCAAAATTGGACTGGACAACAATTTCACATAAGGTAATAAGCATGTTTCAATGCTATTCTCTCAAATGACCCCACTTTTGCCTTCTCCCACAGAGTCCAAAAGTCTGTTCTTTATACTTGTGTCTTTTTTGTTGGAAGACGTATTTTAGATGTGACTACATTTAAATCCATAGATTCTGAATAAAGTGCTTTATCCCTGCCTAATGTTGATGGGTCACACACAATTATTTAAAGGCCTTAAGAGAAAATCCTGAGATGACTCACAGAAGGAGAAATCCTGCATTCATACTACCTGAAGACTCAGAGCTCCCTCATTACCTGTCCCATTCATCTCTAGCCTGCTACACTGCAGCCAGCTATATACTGACCAAGAGATATGTGCATATACACACACACACATAATATGCATAAATATGTGAACGTGTTAGTTGCTCAGTCGTGTCTGACTCTGTGACCCCATGGATTGTAGTTCCTCAGGGTCCTCTGTCTGTGGAATTCTCCAAGCAAATATACTAGAGTGGGTAACCATTTCCTTCTCCAGGGTATCTTCCCAACCCAGGAATTGAATCTGGGTCTTCTGAATTGCAGGCATATTCTTTACCATCTGAGCCACTAGGAAAGCCCACATATAAATATTTATATATAAAATTATTATTATTTTATTTTATTATTTACTTGTGAAAATTTTTACCAAATTAAATTATGTTAGATGACTTCAAAATTTATATCCTAAAGTTTGAATGAACATTTCATAAATTGTTTAATACTATCTATTAATAATTGTTTTAATACTGTCTAATATTATCTACTAACATTTAAAGATGTTATAGTAGTATTAAATTTACACAACAAATATATCCCATTCAGCAATTAAAAAAATCAACATGTATTGATTGCATATCTATTTATTTTCTCAAAATAAAAATTGAGTTCCTATTCATATTTAAAAATATGGAAATTATCCATTTATTGCATACATTATATTTAACTTATAATGCTAGGGATACCAAATTATTACTTTGAAAGTAATGAAAGAAAGTTCTTTGAGATCTGATAAATGTGCTGACCTAAAATTGTGAAATGGTATTATCATGAGTAAAGTATATTATTGATATGTGGAAAGTGTAAGTGATGTTTTACCCAAGGTTTGGGGAAAAACAAATGAATTGCCTTCTGAGCAGTTAGTATAAATGTATCATATCCTAGGTTAGCATGGAGCTATGGGGTCACTTTAAAGATGTCTTCCTTGACTGTCTGATCCAGCTTTAATTTCATAAGGGCAAAATGGTTGCATCTGGAGAAAGACTGAGTGGAGTGGAAATGGGTATCCTTGAGAAGGAAGCAGAAAAGAAGCCAGGAAGGCAAAAAGTAATTTGTTTAAAATTGCAAAGCTAATGAATGACTAAGTAAGAGTTTCCATCCAGTTGTGTCTGACTTCAGAGCACATACTCAACTACATGGCAAATTAATATTTCCCTTTTTTGCATTCTAAATTAAATAAGTACAGTTATGATCATAATTCAAGTTTACATTTCTTTTTCACAGGAAGAATATGTGTGTTATATGGTGATGCCATTCTATTGTTGTTAAATAGTAAGATGACACAAATTTATGATTTAAACTTCAATTATATTTGATTTCTGGACAGCTTTCCAGAATAGATTAAGTGTAAAGCCAAAAGAGAGACACAGTCTGATTCTTTATCACAAATTTAGTAAGTATTTCTTTATCCTCCATATCAGAAAATGTGCTTGCTTCGAACGAGTATGACCTGGAAAATGGGACCCACCATGCTATGAATTCAAATGAGTTTTCTGGGAACACAAAGAAGCTGATCAACTCTTCAAGATGATGATGCCATCTAAGTTCTTGTTAAGCCAAACCTAATATTATCGCCTGAGTCATTATTAAATAATCCCTTTTTCTTTTGTTTATTCAAAGATAAGGATTGTTTCTTCAGCATTGTTTTCAAGAAGACCTTCACAAATATTTTATTACTTTTCAAGAATTTCCTTTGGGAACACATACCTTTTTTTTGTGAAATTGTGTCTTATTATTTTCACTTTTTGAATCTCATTATATAGACACTGGGGAAAGCAATGGCACCCCACCCCGGTACTTTTGCCTGGAGAATCCCATGGACGGAGAATCTCAGTCCATGGGGTCGCTGAGAGTTGGACACGACTGAGCGACTTCGCTTTCACTTTTCACTTTCATGCATTGGAGAAGGAAATGGCAGCCCACTCCAGTGTTCTTGCCTGGAGAATCCCAGGGACGGGGGAGCCTGGTGAGCTTCCGTCTATGGGGTCGCACAGAGTCAGACACGACTGAAGTGACTTAGCAGCAGCAGCAGCAGCAGCATATAGACACAGAATTTAAATAACACATATACTTTTATCAGTTGGGAAAGAAAATATCCAAAAGATTTAAATTTGATTAGATTGCCTCTTCCAAGGATTTATGGACACCAATGAAAATGCCGTATACTCCAAGAAGTGTGCATGGTTTTTATTGAAATTATTAAGTGATTAGCCTCCAACCAGCTTAGACCACACATGGAGAGCAATGAGCACATTGCATGCTGCGTTTTAGAGGAAGAACTTAACAGAAATTTAAGGACGTGGGTCACATAAGATGAAAATGTAAGCCTGGAATGGTTGAGGGCATGCCTAACACACTCAACAACACTCCTATGGGACTCTCCACCAGGAATGTTTACCTTCCTTTGTTGATTTCTTCTCTCTCTCTTTTTCTTTGCCTAATTAGTATTTTTTTTAATTGAAGTATATAAAAAAAATGAAATAATGTCATTTGCAGCAACATAGATGCACCAGAGATTATTATTCTTAGATTCTAAGTGAAATAAGTCATAAAGAGAAAGGCAAATATTGTAAAGTTAAAAAATAAAATAAAATTAAATTTAAAAAGAGAAAAGCAAATGACATATAAAATCATTTAGATGTGGAATCTAAATCATGACATAAATGAACTTATCTATCAAGTAGAAACAGACGCACAGAGGCAGGTAACTTGGGGTTGCTGAGGGAGGGGATGAGGGAAGCAGGGGAGGGAAGGATTGTGAGTTTGGAATAGCAGATGCAAACTATCATATATAAATTGATTATACCACAGAGTCATAACTGAATAGTATAGGGAACTATATTCAAGGTCTTAAGATAAACGTATTATTGTTTTAAGATAGCAGTAGAAGTTGAAATTGGAACCAAGTTTCTCAATGTATTTTTTTTTTTTTTAACATGATAACTCAATATTTCTTCAGTCCCTCTAAATGACAGTTTTGGTGTTAGATTTTGAGTTTTCACTGATAACAGGGGAGTTGTGGTTGTTCCTTGGCCTCATAAACATTATTATCCAGTTGGCGATAATGCATAAAATCTTACAACTTTGCCTTTTTGTTATTTAATTGTTTTTTATTTTATTTTTTGCTGCTACAATATATAAGTTTCCTCATTTAAGTGTTTGATATCTTAAACACTGAGTAAAATTTATTATTAATAACTATAGTTTTACTGAAAATTATATCAATATTGTGACTTTTTCATTTCTAAGGAGACATAAACTTTTCTAAACATCTCTTTAGTTTACAGTTAGGCTCAGTTCAGTTGCTCAGTTGAGACCAACTGTTTGTGAGCCCATGGACTGCAGCACATCAGGCTTCCCTGTCCATCATCAACTCCTGGAGCTTGCTCAAACTCAAGTCCATTGAGTTGGTGATGCCATCCAACCATCTCATACTCTGTCTTCCCCTTCTCCTCCTGCCTTCCATCTTTCACAGCATCAGGGTCTTTTCAAATGAGTCAGTTCTTCACATCAGGTACCCAAAGTACTGGAGTTTCAGCTTTAATATCAGTCTTTCCAAAGAACATTCAGGACTGATTTCCTTTAGGATGGAATGGTTGGCTCTCCTTGCAGTCCAAGGGACTCTCAAGAGTTTTCTCCAACACCACAGTTCAAAAACATCAATTCTTTGGTGCTCAGCTTTCTTTATAGTCCAATTCTCACATCCATACATGACTACTGGAAAAATCATAGCTTTTAATAGGTGGACCTTTGTTAGCATAGTAATGTCTCTGCTTTTTAATATACTGTCTAGGTTGGTCATAACTTTTCTTTCAAGGAGTAAGTGTTTTTTAATTTCATGGCTGCAGTCATCATCTGCAGTGATTTTGGAGTCTCCTAAAAATTAAGTCTCTCACTATTTCCATTGTTTCCCCACCTATTTGCCATGAAATGATGGGACCAAATTCCATGATCTTAGTTTTCTAAATGTTGAGTAGTAAGCCATCTTTTTCACTCTCCTTTTTCACTTTCATTAAGAGGCTTTTTAGTTCTTCTTCACTTTCTGCCATAAGGGTGGTGTCATCTGCACATATGAAGTTATTGATATTTCTCCCAGCAATCTTGATTCTAGCCTGTGCTTCATCCAGTCCAGCATTTCACATGATGTACTCTGCATATCGGGGAAGGCAATTGCACCCCACCCCAGTACTTTTGCCTGGAAAATCCCATGGACGGAGGAGCCTGGTAGGCTCCAGTCCATGGGGTCGCTAAGAGTCGGACACGACTGAGCTACTTCACTTTCACTTTTCACTTTGATGCATTGGAGAAGGAAATGGCAACCCACTCCAGTGTTCTTGCCTGGAGAATCCCAGGGACAGGGGAGCCTGGTGAGCTTCCGTCTATGGGGTCGCACAGAGTCGGACACGACTGAAGCGACTTAGCAGCAGCACTCTGCATATAAGTTAAATAAACAGGGTGACAGTATACAGCCTTCATGTACTCCCTTCCCAATTTGGAACCAGTCTGTTGTTTCATGTCCAGTTCTAACTGTTGCTTCTTGACCTGCATACAGATTTCTTAGGAGGCAGTTAAGGTGGCCTGGTATTACCATCTCCTTAAGAGTTTTCCACAGTTTGTTGTGATTCACAGTCAACGGCTCTGGAGTAGTCAATAAACAGAAATAGATGTTTTTTCCTGGAGCTCTGTTGCTTTTTCAATGATCCAATGGATGTTGACAATTTAATCTCTGGTTCCTCTGCCTTTACTAAATCCATCTTGAACATCTAGAAGTTCATTGTTCACATTTTGTTGAAGCCTGGCTTGGAGAATTGTGAGCATTACTTTGCTAGTGTATGAGATGGGTGCAATTGTGTGGTAGTTTGAATATTCTTTGGTAAGGTCCATTTTAAACCAATTAGAATTATAATTGTAAATTAATATCCTAGACTGGAATACTCTGTTAATAATTTCCAAAAACCTGCATTAACAACCTAATTTTTTTCTTGAGAACATAAACATACTTTATCCACTAGTAATATTGTATTATCTGAATCTTATTAATAATATAAAGTGACATTATCATTACCAGAATTTTAAATGTTAAATAATATCTATTAGAGATGATAACATAGAACTAAATTACAATATTTATATGCATATATAAATATTTAGCGTCATGGATATTTTATGAAATTCAACATATAGTCAATTTTAGGCAGAATAATAGAAAATACTCATATAAATTCCTGTGACCATATTTTATAATTCTATTAATTTGTAAAATAAAATTCACACTTATTTTTATAAAAGAGTGTTGCCATTTTAATATCATATACTAAGCCATTATTAATGGTTCAAAATACATGATTTCTTAAATGTTTCAATTATTAAGCAAATATGTTAACTTAATTCTTGAGATTATTAGTGCTGATGATTTGTATTAAACCACAAATCACTTAAATAATAAAAGGAGATCAGTAGAGTATTAATAAAGTAAGAGTATTTGACGTTTGATATGTTTTTGCATTTTCTTTTTAAAAATCAACATCTGATATTTTACAGGAAAGTTAAATTAATAACAGCATCAAAAAGAAAAACTATCTCTAGAGTATCATCAAGGAAGGAAAACTAGAGAGCATTAACATGAGAATAAAAGGCACATACTAAACACTGGTTTAAGTATTTCAAGATTTATGATTAACATTGTAAACAAGGTCTGAAAACTATACAATTTATTTTGCAATTCACATTTTACAGTACTATGTATGCTGGTAGACAATGGGAGAAATCGTTAAAAAATTCAAGAATCATAAGCACTTTAAAGACTCTCTGGCAATCCCCCAGATTCCATTCCTCAGAAGAGATGAGAATTACTCTCTTTGTTTGCAGATTTAAAGAATACAAAGCAATTTTTTCTGAACTTAAATAGAATGGATATCCTTAAGAATATGGCAAAGAAGATTTTACAAAAAGGTTTTGTAGATAACAGGTGAAAATAGTTGGTTTAAGAAAAAACTTTTAATGACTATTAGAGATCTTTCTGGTTCTATTTAGCTAAGCAGTTTTGTTATCTTGTAATAGGATAGTAATTTCTAAGTGGACTCAAATACAACTTACCCTTGATTTTCAACTATTAACAAAGGAAGCTTGCCATCCTGGGATGCTTCTGATTACCATTAATGTCTGCACATGACTAGGCTGTATCACTTTGTTTGTCAGAACCCTAATCAAATAAGGTTTCTATATGTGGCTTTCAAACTAGAGTACTAAAAGCCCTATCCTGTAGCAGTATAAGGGTAAACTCATGAAAGCCATGTGCAGTATGATGTAAGACTTAGCCTTTATTTAGCTAATCTGAAGATGAATACAGAAAGCCACCATATGGAGCTTTCTGTAAATCCATAAGCAAAATATTCCTCTACAACTTAATTATTTCTAATTGCATTTTTTACTCACCATTTTCATTGCAGACTTCGTATGTCTGACTGAATGCTTTCTTGTGTTTTTAAGGATTATTACAAATTGAATTTTTTTCTTAATTCAGATATAGACAGTGAGAGAAAGAAAAAGGTCTTGCGTTGCTAGGGAAACCTGATGCTGAAGGTTTAGTGACAACCTCAAGTGGTGTTATAGAACAAAGTCTCTCAGGATGAGAGAACAGAAAGGCAGCCTGCTGATGCAAAGAATGAATTTAGAATGTTACTTATTGATTCTCCAATGATCTTTATAAAAGAAGTAATGCAGACTCTGTCTCTTTCTAAAGAAGAATTATGGAACTATAATAAAGAAGATCTCAAGGAATTTATATCCTTGTAAGACAGAATAAATGGAATCTCACTTCTATCTGTGAGTTTACAGGAAAAACAGGAAATACTGGATGCTTTAGAATTTTGTCAAATTAAAGTTGAATTAGTGTATCTGAACCAGCAGTGCTGTTTGAATACTTGCTTTAATTTTCTCTTTATATTTTAAAATTACTGAATTCAGCATGAATCATCCTATTATATTGATCCTGCATTAAGTATATGAAAATATATATTTTTACTTGTCTTCTAATGAAAGTAATACAATTAAAATAGGAAAACTATACTTTAGAAGAAAGGTTATTTCTGTTTGTGGCAATAAACCAAAGTATAGCTATATTTGTTTTTATTATATTTTTTTGAAGGGCTAGGTGTCTTTTTTTAATTTTTAAATTAATTTATTTATTTTAATTGGAGGCTAATTACAATATTGTAGTAGTTTTCATTCTTTATATAGCTTATATATTATTATACTTGTGCATTTTTAATGAATTAAGGTGCTATTAAATTTTATAATTCAAAGAACAAAAATGTTAGGTGTTGACTCAGGGAAATGAGTTACTCATAACTGCATGGAGGTTTCTGAAGACAGTGAGCCATTTATAAATACCACATAATATTATGATGCGCATATCCATTAATACCTACGTTAGGTAGTTATGAGCTTCCCTGGTGGCTCAGATGGTAAAGTGTCTGCCTGCAATACGGGAGACCCAGGTTCGATCCCTGGGTTGGGAAGATCTCCTGGAGAAGAAAATGGCAACCCACTCCAGTACTCTTGGCTGGAGAATCCCACAGATGAAGGAGCATGGGAGGTAGTTAGAATAGAAAACAGGAGTCCAAAATGGCAGTGGCTAAAAGACAAGGAAGGGAAAAGCCTGTGAAAATAGAACAAAGGAAGATCTGAGGACCGGAGTGAGGACCTCAGGTAGAACAAAACAGCACTCCTGGCTAGCCCAATTTACACAGGGCAGGTCCAGGGGAGGAAAAAAAACATAAAAAGAGGAGCCAAAGGGCTCTCTCTCTCCCTCTCTCTCTCTCTCTCCTGCACACTGGCACACTCCTCCACTCTCTTCTCTTCACGCTTTAGGTCGGCATGCCCTCATGCCTCGAGGATGGATTCTCCTGTTATTTTCTAATTAAAATAGAGCTGTAACATGGAGCTGTAACACTGATCTGTCTAAGAACCAGTGTTATAACACGTGTCTATAACACGGTCTGTCCAAGACCCGAGAGCTGTGTTGCACCAAGGGCTTTAATATCCGTCACTCCAAATCTTTGTTGTGAAGAGATTGAACCAAGGAGAATATACCCACCTGACATCTAGAAGGCTTTTCAGCTGTAAATCTTGCTTTTAATATGTAGACAACATTTCAGTAAATCTCACTTTTCATAAAGCTGGTAGTAATTTAGTTCAAATTCCCTTAATAAAGAAGTGTGCTTTTGCTCTTTTACTTTTCCTTCTTCCCTTTTTTCCTTTCTCTTTCTTTCTCCCTCTCCCTCTTTTCTTCATCCCCCTCTTCCTGCTTCCTTCATTCTCCCTTCCTTACTTTCTTTTAAATTATTTGTTAGGTCTTCTCTAATATGATGATATCGGATCAAAAATAAGGGGGAACATAAGAAGAAATGGGCAATACAGACATCTATGGACGAGATACCTAAGCAGAAGGATTAGTGAGTATGCATATCCTAGAGTGGGCTAGAGAAAAATAAAGTAGAAACAATTGGTAGAGAAACAAAGAGACAAAGGAGGTGTCATGATTAAGCCTAAATATGTTTTTCTTGAGTATTTTATGGATTTCCGATTTTATTCTAAATATAATGGAAAGCTCCAGGGAATTTTGAAAAGAAGCCATGACTGACTTATATGTCAAGGAATCACTGTAATTCTTACATGGTGACTGGAGTGAAGGGTGTGTGGGAAGGACTAGAGCCATGTAGGAGGCACAGGCTAAACATGATCCTTGATGAAGAAGGTGGTAGAGAAAATGACAGAAGAAAAAAAAAAAAAAAATCAGACTCTGGATATAATTTAATACAGAATTGACAAATGAGTTGAAAGGCTTTATTATGTGGCATGAGAGAAATGTATTCCAAATCTAACCACTTCATATCACTTCTACCACCACCACCCTGGTCAGAACCATCTTCACCAAAGCTATTCCAGGTTTATTCTCAGGAGAGTACACAGAGTGATCCTTATAAACTTAAGACATGAGGGTCAAACATTTACTCAAATTT
Source organism: Tragelaphus eurycerus (assembly GCA_935064755.1). NCBI lineage: Eukaryota > Metazoa > Chordata > Mammalia > Artiodactyla > Bovidae > Tragelaphus > Tragelaphus eurycerus. The sequence continues at coordinate 3,563,522 of CAKXYN010000041.1, forward strand.
TATATTGCTTTCCATTTTATCTAAACAGCCATGGTAGTGGCAATGATCCTCAAAGGCCTCTCAGAGTCTGCCTGTTGCATTGCCAGTTTTCTTTTCTTGATGACTCTTTGTTAGACACAATGCTTTCCTTCTATGTTTAAAAAATGCCAAGATGTTGTTTCCTTAGTTTTCTTCTCATTGTCCTTTTTCTTAGAATACTCCTTTCCCCAGCTATCTTTTTTAAAAATATATATTTTATTTTATTTTTTAACTTTACAATATTGTATTGGTTTTGCCATATATCAACATACATCCACCACAGGTATACACGTGTTCCCCATCCTGAACCCTCCTCCCTCCTTCCTCCCTGTACCATCCCTCTGGGTCGTCCAGTGCACCACCCCCAAGCATCCAGTACCTTGCATCGAACCTGGACTGGCGACTCGTTTCATATAACTGTCTCACCACCAAGTGTTTGAGTAACTCTCACCTTTTCAGTGAGGCCTATCTTAACCTTCCATTTCATATTACAACAAATGTTCCTCCTCCAAATCTATCTCAATCTGCTCTACTTTTTTTTTTTTTTTTAATTTTTGCATGAACTCATTATCTTTGGAGATACTGTATTATCTGCGTATTATTATGTGTACTGTTTGTTGTCTTCCTGGGTTATGTTGGCCTGAAACAAACAGCCTGCCAGATATTTCCCCAGAGAAGATGAGCGTATTCAGGATCACCAGAGAATTGCAACTGAGGAGAACGGTTAATGGAAATGAAAATGAAACTGAGGGGCTGTGGTAAGCAAACAGTCCATGGCTTTCTATTGTATAAATCTTTACCAGCAAAGGAATCTCCCTTCTGCATGTTAGGCTTTGCTAAGTTTGGAGTGTAGAAAGCTCCCCATGCTGGTCTCCCAACTCTTTGATTGAGGTTTCTATTTTAATTGTTTTTAAATTTTATGCTTTTGATCAAGTTCTTTCTCTGAAAGCCTCATTGATAAAAAGCCAGATTTGCCAGTTTCATCAGCTTTTACTTCCTCTATATCAGGAGGAAGCTTTCCTAGGTATACTGTCTCACATCAGATAAACAGTTCACATATTGGAAATATCTTTAGGTCACATTTGCATAATGAGAAGGGGTAGGATGGAGACTTCTGAGGCACTTTTTATCTAAAGTCTGTGAATGACATGCACTGATCTTCTCCTGTGGAAACACCAAAATCACAACTAGCTGCTGAACAACTATAGACAGGAAAATGTTGGATCTCACCAAAAAATAGAAACCCTATGTTCATAGGCAAAGGAGAAGCATCAGAAAGATGGTAGGAGGAGTGCAATTACATTTAGAATAAAATCTCCTACCATGAGAGACACTCAGGGGCACAGACAAAAATTGTGCGTACAGGGACCCAGGAAAAAGAGCAGTAACCTCCACAAGAAACTGAGTAAGACCTTACTCAATTGAGTAAGGTCTTGAGTGTTTGAGTGTTTCCTGCAGAGGCACGGATCAGCAGTGGCCTGCCATGGGGTCAGGTGCTCTGACTGCAGCAGACCTTGGAGGGGCAATATGTGGCATAAGTCCTCTGGGAGGAGGTCACCATTAGCCCCACCATAAAACTGCTGAGCAACCCACAAACTGGAGAACAATTATACCAAGGAAGTTTTCACACTGTTGCAGACGTTGTAGAGCCCACAACAGATTCCCTAACCTGGAGATCTGGCAAAGGGACTGAGAACCCCCAGGGAATCGGACTTTGAAGGTCAGTGAGATTGGATCATAGAACTTCCACAGGACTGGGGAAACATACTTCGAGGGCACAAGCAAAACCTTATACACACCAAGACACAGGAGAAAGAAGCAGTGACCCCATATGACACTGAACCAGACTTGCCTGTGAATGTCCAGGAGTCTCTGGAGGAGATGTGGGTCAACAGAGCCCTGTCACAGGGTCAGGGGTACTGACTACACCAGCTCTGGGAGCTGCAACTTGCTGGCATAAGTCCTTTTGAAGGAGGTCACCATTACCACTACCCAGTTTGGCCTCGGGACAAACTACATGGAGGGAACACAACCCGACTCATCAGCAGAAAAACTGATTAAAGATTTATTGAGCATAGTCTTGTCCAATAAAGCAAGACCCAATTTTCCCTATAACCAGTCCCTCCCATCAGGAAGTTTCCACAAGCCTCTTATTCTTATCCATCAGAGAGCAGAGAGAATGAAAACCACAATCACAGGAAACTAACCAAACTGATCACATGGATCACAGCTTTGTCTAATTCAAAAGAATGATTAGCCATGCTGTGTAGGGCCACCCAAGACAGACAAGTCATGGTGAAGAGTTCTGACCAAATCTGGTGCACTGAACAAAGGAATGGCAAAGCACTTCAGAATTCTTGCCTTGAGAACCACATGAGCAGTATGAAAAGGCAAAAATATATGACACTGAAAGATGAACTCACCGATCTGTAGGTGGCCAATATGCTGCCAGAGAAGAGTGGAGAAATAGCTTCAGAAGGAATGAAGAGGCTGAGCCAAAGTGGAAACAAAGCCCAGCTGTGGATGTGTCTGGTGGTGAAAGAAAAGTCCAATGCTGTAAAAACAATATTGCATAGGAATCTGGTGTGTTCAGTCCATGAATCAAGGAAAATTAGAAGTGATCAAACTGGAGATGACAAAAGTGAGCATCAATGTTTTAAGAATTAGTGAAATAGCATGGACTTGAATAGGTAAATTTAATTCAGATGACCATTATAGTTACTACTGTGGGCGATAATCCCTTATGAGAAATGGCATAGATCATAGTCAACAAGAGTCCAAAATTCAGTACTTGGGTGAAGTCTCAAAAAGGACAGAATGATCTCTGTTCATTTTCAAGATAAGCCATTCAATATCTCAGTAATCCAAGTCTATGTCTCAACCAGTAATGACAAAGAAGCTGAAGTTGAATGGTTCTATGATGACCTATACACCTTCTATAATTAACATAAAAAAAGAAAAAAAAAAGTCTTTTTCATCACAGAGGACTGGCATGCACAAGTAGAAAGTCAAGTGATATCTGAGTTAACAGGCAAGTTTGTCATTGAAATACAAAATGAAGGCGAGTTGTAGCAAATACCCTATTCCTACAACACAAGAGACAACTCTACACATGGATATCACCAGATGGCTAATATTGAAATCAAATTTATTATATTTATTTATTTTAATTAAAAACTAATTAGTTTACAATATTGTATTGGTTTTGCCATACATCAACATGAATCCACCATGGTATACACATGTCCTGAACCCCTCTCCCACCTCCCTCCCTATACCATTCCTCTGGGTCATCCCAGTGCATCAGCCTCAAGCATCCTTGATCATGCATCGAACCTGGACTGGTGATTCATTTCATATATGATATTATACATGTTTCAATGCCATTCTCCCAAATCATCCCACCCTTGCCCTCTCCCACAGAGTCCAAAAGACTGTTCTATACATCTTTGTCTCTTTTGCTGTCTCGCATACAAGGTTATCATTACCATCTTTCTAAATTTCATATATATGTGTTAGTATACTGTATTGGTGTTTTTCTTTCTGGCTTACTTCACTCTGTACAATAGGCTCCAGTTTCATCTACCTCATTAGAACTGATTCAAATGCATTCTTTTTAATGTCTGAGTAATACTCCATTGTGTATATGTACCACTGCTTTCTTATCCATTCATCTGCTGATGGACATCTAGGTTGCTTCCATGTCCTGGCTATTATAAGCAGTGCTATGATGAACATTGGGGTACACGTGTCTCTTTCAATTCTGGTTTCCTCAGTTTGTATGCCCAGCAGTGGGATTGCTGGGTCATAAGGCAGTTCTATTTCCAGTTTTTCAAGGACTCTCCACACTGTTCTCCATAGTGGCTGTACTAGTTTGCATTTCCACCAACGGTGTAAGAGGGTTCCTTTTTGTTCACACCCTCTCCAGCATTTACTGCTTGTAGACTTTTGGATCGCAACTATTCTGACTGGCGTGAAATAGTACCTCACTGTGGTTTTGATTTGCATTTCTTCAATAATGAGTGATGTTGAACATCTTTTCATGTGTTTATTAGCCATCTGTATGTCTTCTTTGGAGAAATGTCTGTTTAATTCTTTGGTCCATTTTTTGATTCGGTCTTTTATTTTTCTGGAATTGAGCTGCAGGAGTTGCTTGTATATTTTTTAGATTAGTTCTTTGTCAGTTGCTTAATTTGCTATTATTTTCTCCTATTTTGAAGGCTTTCTTTTCACCTTGCTTATAGTTTAATTCATTGTGCAGAAGCTTTTTAATTTTAATTAGGTACCATTTGTTTATTTTTGCTTTTATTTCTGATATTTTGGGAGGTGGGTCATAGAAGATCCTGCTGTGATTTATGGTAAAGAGTGTTTTGCCTATGTTCTCTTCTAGGAGTTTTATAGTTTCTGGTCTTACGTTTAGATCTTTAATCCATTTTGAGTTTATTTTTGTGTATGGTGTTAGAAAGTGTGCTAGTTTCATTATTTTACAGGTGGTTGACCAGTTTTCCCAGCATCACTTGTTAAATAGATTGTCTCTTCTCCATTGTATATTCTTGCCTCCTCTGTCACAGATAAGGTATCCATAAGTGCGTGGATTTATCTCTGGACTTTCTATTTTGTTCCATGGATCTATATTTCTGTCTTTGTGCCAGTATGATATCACCCCACTCCAGTACTCTTGTCTGGAAAATCCTATGGATGGATAAGCCTGGTAAGCTGCAGTCCATGGGGTCGCTAAGAATCAGACATGACTGAGTGACTTCACTTTCACTTTTCATTTTCATGCATTGGAGAAGGAAATGGCAACCCACTCCAGTGTTCTTGCCTGGAGAATCCCAGGGATGGGGGAGCCTGGTCAGCTGCTGCCCATGGGGTCACACAGAGTCAGACATGACTGAAGTGACTTAGCAGCAGCAGCCAGTACCATACTGTCTTGATGACTGTGGCTTTGTAGTAGAGCCTGAAGTTAGGCAGGTTGATCCCTCCATTTCCATTCTTCTTCTCAAGATTGTTTTGGCTATTTGAGGTTTTTTGTATTGCCAAACAAATTGTGAAATTATTTGTTCTAGCTCTGTGAAAAATGCCCTTGGTAGCTTGATAGGGATTGCGTTGAATCTATAGATTGCTTTGGGTAGTATACTCATTTTCACTATATTGAGTCTTCTGAACCATGAACATAGTGTATTTCTCTATCTATTACTGTCCTACTTGAATTCTTTCACCAGTGTTTTATAATTATATATATATATATATATATATATATATATAGGTATCGGAGAAGGCAATGGCACCCCACTCCAGTGCTCTTGACTGGAAAATCCCATGGATGGAGGAGCTTGGTGGGCCCTAGTCCATGGGGTCGCTAAGAGTCGGACATGACTGAGCAACTTCACTTTCACTTTTCATTTTCATGCACTGGAGAAGGAAATGGCCACCAACTCCAGTGTTCTTGCCTTGAGAATCCCAGGGATGGGGGACCCTGGTGGGCTGCCATCTATGGGGTCACACAGAGTCGGACATGACTGAAATGACTTAGCAGCCTTAGCAGCATATATAGGTATTTAGTTTCTTTATGTAGATATATTCCTAAGTGTTTTATTCTTTTTGTTGCAATGCTGAATGGAATTGTTTTCTTAATTTCTCTTTCTATTTTCTCATTATTAGTGTATAGGAATGCAAGGGATTTCTGTGTGTTGATTTTATATCCTGAAAGTTTTCTCTATTCATTGATTAGCTCTAGTAATTTTTGGTGGAGTCTTTAGGGCTTTCTATGTAAAGTTTCATGTCATCTGCAAACAGGGAGAGTTTTATTTCTTCTTTTCCAATTTGGATTCCTTTTTTTCTTTTTCTGCTCTGACTGCTGTGGCCAAAACTTCCAAAACTATGTTGAGTAGTAGTGGTAAAGGTGGGCAGCCTTGTCTTTGTTCCTGACTTCAGGGGAAATGATTTCAATTTTTCACCATTGAGGATAATGTTTGCTGTGGGTTTGTCATATATAGCTTTTATTATGTTGAGGTATGTTCCTTCTATTCCTGCTTTCTGGAGAGTTTTTATCATAAATGGATGTTGAATTTTGTCAAAGGCTTTCTCTGCATCTATTGAGATAATCATATGGTTTTTGTTTTTCAATTTGTTAATGTGGTGTATTACATTGATTGATTTGCAGATATTGAAGAATCCTTGCATCCCTGGGATAAAGCCCACTTGATCATGGTGTATGATCTTTTTAATGTGTTGTTGGATTCTGATTGCTAAAATTCTGTTAAGGATTTTTGCATCTATGTTCATCAGTGATATTGGCCTGTAGTTTTCTTTTTTGGTGGCATCTTTGTCGGGTTTTGGTATTAGCGTGATGGTGGCCTCAGAATGAGTTTGGAAGTTTACTTTCCTCTGCAATTTTCTGAAAGAGTTTGAGTACGATAGGTGTTAGCTCTTCTCTAAATTTTTGGTAGAATTCAGCTGGGAAGCCATCTGGACCTGGGCTTTTGTTTGCTGGAAGATTTCTGATTACAGTTGCAATTTCTGTGCTTGTGATGGGTCTGTTAAGATTTTCTTTCTTCCTGGTTCAGTTCTGGAAAGTTGTACTTTTCTAAGAATTTGTCCATTTCTTCCATGTTGTCTACTTTATTGCCATATAATTGCTGATAGTAGTCTCTTACGATCCTTTGTATTTCTGTGTTGTCTGTTGTGATCTCTTCATTTTCATTTCTAATTTTATTGATTTGATTTTTCTCCCTTTGTTTCTTGATGAGTCTGGCTAATGGTTTGCCAATTTTATTTATCCTCTCAAAGAACCAGATTTTGCTTTTGTTGATTTTTGCTCTGGTCTCTTTTGTTTCTTTTGCATTTATTTCTGTCCTAATTTTTAAGATTTCTTTCCTTCTACCAACCAGGGTTCTTCATTTCTTCCTTTTCTAGTTGCTTTAGGTGTAGAGTTAGGTTATTTATTTGACTTTTTAATTGTTTCATGAGGTATGCCTGCATTGCTATGAACCTTCCCTTTGCACTGCTTTTACAGTGTTCCACAGATTTTGGCTTGTTGTGTTTTCATTTTCATTCGTTTCTATGCATATTTTGTTTTCTTCTATGATTTGTTGGTTATTCAGCAGCACATTGTTCAGCCTCCATATGTTGGAATTTTTAATAGCTTTTCTCCTGTAATTGAGATCTAATCTTACTGCATTGTGGTCAGAAAAGATGCTTGGAATGATTTCAGTTTTTTTGAATTTACCAAGGCTAGATTTATGGCCCAGGATGTGATCTATCCTGGAGAAGGTTCCGTGTGCACTTGAGAAAAAGGTGAAATTCATTGTTTTGGGGTGAAATGTCCTATAGATATCAATTAGGTTGAACTGGTCTATTGTATCATTTAAAGTTTGTGTTTCCTTGTTAATTTTCTGTTTAGTTGACCTATCCATAGGTGTGAATCGGGTATTAAAGTCCCCCACTCTTATTGTGTTATTTTTAATTTCCCCTTTCATTCTTGTTAGCATTTGTCTTATATATTGTGGTGCTCTTATGTTGGGTGCATATATATTTATAATTGTTATATCTTCTTCTGGGATTGATCCTTTGATCATGATGTAGTATCCTTCTTTGTCTCTTTTCAAAGCCTTTGTTTTAAAGTCTATTTTTATCAGATGTGAGTATTGCTACTCCTGCTTTCTTTTGGTCTCTATTTGCATGGAATATCTTTTTCCAGCCCTTAACTTTCAGTCTGTATGTGTCCCCTTTTTGAGGTGAGTCTCTTGTAGACAACATATATAGGGGTCTTGTTTATGAATACATTCAGCCAGTCTTTGTCTTTTGGTTGGAGAATTCAATGCATTTATGTTTAAGGTAAATATTGCTAAGTATGATCCCCTTCCCATTTCCTTTATTGTTTTGTGTTTGGGTTTATACACCCTTTTTGTGTTTCCTGTCTAGAGAAGATCCTTTAGCATTTGTTGGAGAGCAGGTTGGGTGGTGCTGAATTCTCTCAAATTTTACTTATCTGTAAAGCTTTTGATTTCTCCTTCATATTTGAATGAGATCCTTGCTGGGTACAGTAACCTGGGCTGTAGGTTACTTCTTTCATCACTTTAAGTATGTCCTCTCATTCCTTCCTGTTCTGAAGAGTTTCTATTGAAAGATCAGCTGTTATCTTTATGGAAATCCCCTTGTGTGTTATTTGTTGTTTTGCCCTTGCTGCTTATATTTGTCCTTTGTGTTTGGTCTTTGTTAGTTTTATTAATATGCATCTTGGGGTGTTTTGTCTTGGGCTTTTCCTGTTTGGGCCTCTCTGGTTTTCTTAGACTTGGTTGATTATTTCTTTCCCCATTTTAGGAAAGTTTTCAACTATTACCTCATCAAGTATTTTCTCATGGTCTTTCTTTTTGTCTTCTTCTTCTGGGATTCCTATGATTCAAATGTTGTAGCGTTTAATATTGTACTGGAGGTTTCTGAGATTGTCCTCATTTCTTTTAATTTGTTTTTCTTTTTTCCTTTCTGATTCATTTATTTCAAATTCAGACTTAAAATGAAGAGAGTAGGGAAAACCACTAGATCATTCAGGTATGAGTTAAATCAAATCCCTTACGATTATACAGTGAAAGTGAGAAATAGATTTAAGGGCCTAAATCTGATAGATAGACTGCCTGATGAACTATGGAATGAGGTTCAGGACATTGTACAGGAGACAGGGATCAAGACCATCCCCATGGAATAGAAATGTAAAAAAGCAAAATGGCTGTTTAGGGAGGCCTTACAAATATCTTTGAAAAGAAGAGAAGTGAAAAGCAAAGGAGAAAAGGAAAGATATAAGCATCTAAATGCAGAGTTCCAAAGAATAGCAAGAAGAGATAAGAAAGTCTTCTTCAGTGATTAATGCAAAGAAATAGAGGAAAACAACAGAATGGGAAAGACTAGTGATCTCTTCAAGAAAATCAGAGATACCAAAGGAACATTTCATGCAAAGATGGGTTCGATAAAGGACAGAAATGGTATGGATCTAACAGAAGCAGAAGATATTAAGAAGAAATGGCAAGAATACACAGAAGAACTGTACAAAAAAAGATCTTCACAACCCAGATAATCACGATGGTGTGTCACTGACCTAGAGCCAGACATCTTGGAATGTGAAGTCAAGTGGGCCTTAGAAAGCATCACTACAAACAAAGCTAGTGGATATGATGGAATTCCAGTTGAGCTATTCCAAATCCTGAAAGATGATGCTGTGAAAGTGCTGCACTCAATATGCCAGCAAATTTGTAAAACTCAGCAATGGCCACAGGACTGGAAAAGTCAGTTTTCATTCCAATCCCAAAGAAAGGCAATGCCAAAGAATGCTCAAACTACTGCACAATTGCACTCATCTCACACGCTAGTAAAGTAATGCTCAAAATTCTTCAAGCCAGGTTTCAGCAATATGTAACCCATGAAATTCGTGATGTTCAAGCTGGTTTTAGAAAAGGCAGAGGAACCAGAGATCAGATTGCCAACATCCGCTGAATCATGGAAAAAGCAAGAGAGTTCCAGTAAAACATCTATTTCTGCTTTATTGCCAAAGCCTTTGACTGTTTAGATCACAATAAACTGTGGAAAATTCTGAAAGAGGTGGGAATGCCAGACCACCTGACCTGCCTCTTGAGAAATTTGTATGCAGGTCAGGAAGCAACAGTTAGAACTGGACATGAAACAACAGACTGGTTGCAAATAGGAAAAGGCGTACATCAAGGCTGTATATTGTCACCCTGTTTATTTAACTTATATGCAGAGTACATCATGAGAAACGTTGGACTGGGAGAAACACAAGCTGGAATCAAAATTGCCAGGAGAAATATCAGTCATCTCAGATATGCAGATGACACCACCCTTATGGCAGAAAGTGAAGAGGAACTGAAAAACCTCTTGATGAAAGTGAAAGTGGAGAGTGAAAAAGTTGGCTTAAAGCTCAACATTCAGAAAACAAAGATCATGGCATCTGGTCCCATCACTTCATGGGAAATAGATGAGGAAACAGTGTCAGATTTTATTTTTCTGAGATCCAAAATCACTGTAGATGGTGACTGCAGCCATAAAATTAAAAGACGCTTACCCCCTTGGAAGGAAAATTATGCCCAGCTTAGATAGCATATTCAAAATCAGAGACATTACTTTGCCAACAAAGGTTCGTCTAGTCAAGGCTATGGTTTTTCCATTGGTCATGTATGGATGTGAGACTTGGACTGTGAAGAAGGCTGAGTGCCGAAGAATTGATGCTTTTGAACTGTGGTGTTGGAGAAGACTCGAGATTCCCTTGGACTGCAAGGAGATCCAACCAGTCCATTTTGAAGGAGATCAGCCCTGGGATTTCTTTGGAAGGAATGATGCTAATGTTGAATCTCTGGTACTTTGGCCACCTCATGCAAAATGTTGACTCATTGGAAAAGACTTTGATGCTGGGAGGGATTGAAGGCAAGCGGAGAATGGGACAACAGAGGATGAGATGGCTGGATGGCATCACTGACTCAATGGACGTAAGTCAAAGTGTACTCCAGGAGTTAGTGATGGACAGGGAGGCCTGGTGTGCTGCGATTAACGGGGTCGCAAGAGCTGGACACGACTGAGCGACTGATCTGATCTGATAGAGGCATTTGATGAGGTCCTGTCTATTAATGTTCCCTGCAGGCAGAAGTTGTCTGGTGTTCTCAGGATTTGGACTTAAGCCTCCTGCTTCGGGTTTTCAGTCTTATTTTTACAGTAGCCTCAAGACTTCTCCATCTCCTTTTGAATACAATGAGCTGCTTTTCTGCATGCCTGATGTCCTCTGCTGGCATTCAGAAGTGGTTTTGTGGATACTCAGCGTTTAGATGTTCTTTTGATGAATTTGTTAGGGAGAAAGTGGTCTCCCCATCCTATTCTTCTTCCATCTTAGGTCTGCCTGTATTATATTTTTTTGGATCTGAAGATGGAGAAGCTCTATATAGTCAGCAAAAAAAAAAAAAAAAAAATCCCAGGAGCTGGCTGTGGCTCAGATTTTGAATTATTACAAATTTTATGATAATTTATAATATTTAAAAGATACTAATTAAATATAATTTTGTTTATAAAATTAAATATAATAATTGTTATAATTATTTATACTATTTATAATATATAATTTGTAATAATTCTGAATTATTGAAAAATGCAGACATAAATTGAAGAAAGTATGGAAAACCACTTCACCATTCAATTAGGACCTAAATGAAATCCTTTATGGTTACACAGTGGAAGTGACAAATAGATGCAAGAGATTATATCTGATAGATTACAGTGCCCAAGGAATGATGGACAGACTTTCATAACATTGTACAGGAGTCGGTGACCAAAACTTATAAAAATTATAAGAATGGGAAAGGCTAGAGATCTCCTCAAATATTAGAGATATCAAGGGAATATTTCATGCAAAGATGGTCACAATAAAGGACAGAAACAGTATAGGTCTAATAGGAGGAGAAGATATCAAGAAAATGTGGCAAGAATACACAGAAGAACTCTACAAGAAATATCTGAATGACCTAGATAACCGTGATGGTGTGACCACTCATCTAGACCCAGACATCCGAAGTTGACTTGGAATGTAAAGTCAAGTGGCCTTAGGAAGTATCACTATGGATAAAGCTAGTGAAGGTGATGGAATTCCAGTTGAGCTATTTGAAGTCCTAAAAGATGATCCTGTTAAATTGTTGCTGCTTTCATGCAGGAGGCCTGGGTTCAATTCCTGGGTCAGGAAGATCCCCTAGAGAAGGAAACGGCAAACCACTCCAGTATTCTTGCCTAGAAAATTCCATGGATGGAGCAATCTGGTAGGCTACAGTCCATGAGATCACAAAGAGTTGTATGTGACTGAGGAACTTCACTGGTTAAATAAAGGTCTACACTCAATATGCCTACAAATTTGGAAAGCTCAGCAGGACTGAAAAAGGTCAGATTGCATTCCCATCCCAAAGAAGGGCAATATAAAAGAAAGTTCAAACCACCACATGATTGCACTCATTTCACATGATAGGAAAGTAATGTTCAAAATTCTCCAAGCTATTGACAGAGTCAATTCTTGAGTAACTTGATAAGAAGTCTGGGGTCCCCATGGAGGCGTAAGGAGTCTGAGGCTCTCAAGGAAGAGATAGGGGTCTGGGGTTCTCAAGGAAGAGAAAAGGACAAAGGTTTGTTTGGTTGGTTGATTTTCTACATTGCTTTGTCTTAGTCAGAATAACAATGTATCTTGTATTAAGGACATGTTTCTCCTTAACAAGAACCTTCTGACTAATCTTGTTTTCCTGTTCTGTTGTGGGAATGGGTCTAGTAAAAGCATATAAGGCCTTGATAAGACTAACAAGTGGGGCACTCTTCATCCTTCTTCTTGTCTATGTCAGAAGCTTTCTCTCTTCCTTTTTATACTTTAATAAAACACTGCTACACAAAAGCTCTTGTGTGATCCAACCTGGTCCCTGGTCCTGAAGCTAAATCTTCTTTGGAAATTACGAATCTGACATCCTTCACCATATTACTAGGCTTCAGCAGTACATGAACTGAAAACATCTAGATGTTCAAGCTGAATCTAGAAAAGGCAGGGGAACAAGAGAAAAAATTGCCAACATCCATTGGATCATAGAAAAAGGAAGATAATTCCAGAAGAACGTCTACTTTGCTAAAGTCTTTGACTGTGTGGATCACAAGACCTGTTGAAAATTCTTCAAGAGATGGGAATATCAGACTACCTTACTCACCTCCTGAGAAATCTGTATGCAGGTCAAGAAGCAACAGTTAGACACAGAAATTAAACAATGGACTGGTTCAAATTGGGAAAGGAGAATTTCAAGGCTATAAAATGTCATCCTGCTTATTTAACTTTTATGAAAAGTACATCATGTGAAATGTCAGGCTTGATGAAGCACAGGCTGGAATAAAGATTGCTGGGAGAATTATCAATAACTTCAGATATGCAGACATACTACCTTTATGGCAGAAACTGAAGAGGAACTAAAGAGCCACTTGATGAAGGTAAAGGAGAGTGAAAAAAACTGGCTTAAAACTCAATATTAAAAAAAAAAAAAAACAAACTCAGATCATGGTATGTCTTATCATCACTTCATGACAAACAAATTGAGAAGCAGTGAAATACTTTTTATTTTCTTGGGCTCAAAAATCACTGCAGATGGTGACTGCAGCTGTAAACTTAAAAGATGCTTACTCCTTGTAAGAAAAGCTATGACAAACTTAGATAGTATATTAAAAAGCAGAGACATTACTTTGTCAATAAAAGTAAAAAAAAGTCAGAGCTATTGTTTTTCCAGTAGTTGTGTATGGATGTGAGATTTGGACCATAAAGAAGGCTGAAGAATTGATGTTTTTGAAGTGTGGTGTTGGAGAAGACTTTTGAGAGTCCCTTAGACTGCAAGGAGATCAAACGAGTCAATTCTAAAGGGAATCAACTATAATATACTTTGGAAAGACTGAGGCTGAAGCTCCAATAATTTGGCCACCTGATGAGAAGAGCTGACTCATTAGAAAAAAACCCTGATGCTGGGAAAGATCGAAGGCAGGAGGAGAAGGGGAAAACAGAGGACTAGATGGTTGTGTGCCATCACTGACTCAATGGAAGGAGTTTGGGCAAGCTCCAGGAGATGGCAAAGGACAGGAAACCTGGCATTCTGTAGTCCAAGGGGGCACAAAGGGTCGGACATGACTAAATGACTGGACAGCATCAACAATGTTTCTAAAACCATAGACATTAGAGAGTATCTGCTATATAATCAAAAGTTTTGGAACCAAAATTCCAACAGACCTCTTTCAGATATCTTGGAAAATCTGTCTCATTAAATGGCATCTAATTAAATTTAGGGAATCTTTACTTTCAAGCCATCAGGTGAAGTGTTGGTCCAGTCAGAGCTGCATACTTTCTTTACATGTGTCACGTGAATCTAAGAATGTATTTCCTGGAATTCAGTGGCACAGGCATTGGTTAAAAGAACTTGATAGGAGGTTTTCTGATAAGACTGAAAAAGCATTTTCTGGAGATGTCTAATTCAAAAGACAAATCTTCAGGTTATATGGTACTTATGTAAGGTCTTTATCTCCCAAGAGGGTACTGTGAAAAGGTACCTCTTCTAAAGCATGGTTATTTTTAATAGAAGGAATTAGAATTTTTCAATAGTGGAACATCTCTCTTATCAGTTGTAGATAAAAGGAGGCATGAACCAAGGGCATTGAGTGTCTTGTGACTATCTCATAGGGTAAAATTTTATGAGGTCCAGGAGTGTATCTGAAATTTAGAAGGACCAATGGCAACATTTTGTCTAAAGTAGGTACTCTTTCACTTTTGCCAATTGAGTCTCAGCAATGTTACTACTGTGTTTAACTAAAACAAGGGATTCAGGTTGTTAAAGTCAGATAAAGTATAGTAAAACAAGCCAAACAGAAGAGACTTATCAAAGCACTTAGCCAGTTAGATGGGCCTCTCCATCATCGGAGGCATTCCCCAACTTAAGGTAGTGTTTTCCAAAAAGAATTTATTCATAGAAGAAACACTAGCCTGACTACAAGGGAAGGCTTTAGCCCATTGAAAAAGCACAGATGGTGACTAAATATATATATATATATATATATATATATATATATATATATATATATATATATATGTCCACTAGGAAGAGGAAGTTATATGAAATTTATTCCCCAAGCCTCAATTGGCCCATTCAATAGTTTAAAATGTCTGGAGCAATGTGACTTTACATGGATTGTATTTGGATAAGTGGGACAAGTGAACGAAGTGCTTTTTATGGCCTGGTTACTGCTTTCCCACCTATATTGATTGATGGAGGTTATACTTTTCTCAATAAATCAGTAGTTTAGTGCATGTGTAAGGTTGAGGAGTGGGAGTTTTTGAGTCTCTGGTATTTGGTCAGAGTGGTTATTTGTTCCATGCCAGAGCTTTCTCTTTTTTTATCAGATCAAAAATTGCAAATCTTATTTTTCTTTTTCTGAAGCCAATTGTTGGACTTCTCTAACCAGTTTTCCTAAATCGTTATTTGAAGAAAGAGCCCTTTGCACCACAATAGAAGTTTGGCTGCAGTTTGTCTCTGTAATGGCAGCATTCCCTGTAGATATAACTGTAATTTTCCTTAGCTTCCAGAACATCAAGTTTAGTGTGTCTAGAATCTTAATAGATACACTGTCTGGTAAAAGTACCACCTTTGGTAATTCCTGAGCATAGGAGCCATTCAAAATTTTATTTTCCCTGGAAGTTAGTAATTCATGTTGCTTCCACAACATTCCGAAATTATAAGCTACTCTGAAAGTTTATTTACTATCAGCATAAATATTTGTAGTTTTGTTCTTGTCTAAAGTATAAACTCATGTAAGAGTGTGTGATTTAGACTGGTTGGCTGAGGAATCCATTACTAAAGATGCTGCCCTGACAAAATTGAAATAATATTTTAATAGCACATACAGCATGGCATCCACTATTGTTGCCTTTTAAATAAGAACCTCCAGTGAACCATAAGAAGTCAGTGGAATTTCCTGTAGATCCCCACAAGGAGTCAGGAGGTGGTTCATCAGCAAGAAGAAGTCATGAAAGGACTCCATGTGTAATGGAGGAGAGAAGAGTGGCCATGTGAAGGTGCTTATAATACAAAATAATTATGTGAAAAGCAATTAGCAGAATAACTTCATAGGAGGTGAAACAGCTGGCTGAGAAGCATTGAGTGTTATGTGAATTCTGGAGGGCTCTGCTTTGTTAGGTACAGGAATGATTAAAGAGGCGACCACAACAATATTCTTAGTGACCTTAACCAAAAAAGCAGTGACCGTAATGACTCTAAGGCAAGACAGTGTCCCTATGTCACATGATCCAGTTACTGGTTAAAGGATCTTTTGGGTAAGAAGACTTATTCCTTGTATAAGGAAATACACTTATTCATTCCCCTGTTATGAATAAGCAGCCCAATTGCATTCCTTTCCTTTTCATATACAACAAAGAAAAGGGGAATCTGATAATTGGGAAGACTAATAACAGGTAGGTTCATTAAACTCTTCTTTAAGACTATGAATTTTATGCTATCCAGATTTTCTCATTAAATTGGGTTGGAGTTTTTATTGTTGAGTAAACCATAGAGAGGTTTGGTCATAAGAGTTTTGAAACATTTTAGACAATAACCAGCTAACCAAAGAAAACTTCTCCATTGACACTTACTTTTGGGTTTTGCAAAACTTAAGACACTGTACAATTTTTATGGACCTAGGTGTATTCCTTGTTTTGGTAAAAGATACCCTAAATTTAAAACCTGGTTTTGGGCAATTGCAATTTTTCTTTGCCAACCTTATGTCCCTATAATGCTAAAATCTTTTAGCAAATGAATGCTGTCTTCATGTGAAGAGGCTTGAGAAGGGGAGCAGAGAAGCAAATCATCCATCCACACATTGGTAATTACCATCTACACAGAGGTGGCAAAGAACCACCAGGGAATTTTATGTCATCCAGATCAAACTTCAGGATTTGGGAGAAATAAGAATTCTCAGTACAACTCTGAGGTGTTTCCACATGAACTGTTTTTCTTCCCAAGTGAAGGCAAAAAACAGTTGACTATCTTCATCAACTGCAATACTAAAGAACACACACCAAAAATCAATTACAGTGAAGAATTTGCTTCTTCTAATGGGAATAGAGGTAATACACAAGGTTAGAAACAACTAGGTGTCAAAGGGTGACAAGGCTGTTTATGCCTCAGAACTCTTGAACAAACCTTCAGGCTGAGCTCTTAGATTTCCTAGCAAGTGTAATGGGAGTATTGCAGAGGTTAGTACATAGATGATGAGCCTTGTGATATTCTATGATTGGTTTCATGTACTGAAAGACATCTTTAGTTATGGGAATTGATTAATTCTGGAAAGATGTTTTGTCAGGCCCACTTGAATCATAACGGGAGGTACACTGTCAATTTTCTCAAATCAGTCTGAGATTTTATCCAATAAAAGTGAAATCTGAGTCAATAATGCCAAAGATCAATGCTTCCAGAAGCAATTCTAGTCCTGTCAGAGATAGAATAAAAGATGTCAAAGAGCCAATTAATTTATCTGGTGGGTTATGTTGCTGCTGCTGCTAAGTTGCGTCAGTCGTGTCCGACTCTGTGCGACCCTATAGATGGCAGAGCACCAGGCTCCCCCGTCCCTGGGATTCTCCAGGCAAGAACACTGGAGTGGGTTGCCATTTCCTTCTCCAATGCATGAAAGTAAAAAGTGAAAGTGAAGTCGCTCAGTCATGTCCAACTCTTAGCGACCCCATGGACTGGAGCCTACCAGGATCCTCCGTCCATGGGATTTTCCAGGCAAAAGTACTGGGGTGGGGTGCCATTGCCTTCCCCAAAGTTTTAGCCTAATAGAATGTTATGGTGTATAAATGTTATGGTGTATAAACTACAAAGAATGTGTCTCTCAAAAGAACTGGGGAAAAAAATATATATAGAGAGAGAGAGACAAAATATATTCAAAAACAGGATCCGCTTGAGGTTCATCAAAAATCAATCCCCACGATTTGAGCAGTTTTAATTATCCGAGGTGGAGCTCTTTCAAGGTAGTGGGATTAAGCACTGAATGTGTGGCTTCAGTCAGTTAGGACTGGAAGAGAATGATCCTGAATGTGGATAAAAGTTTTTTCAAGGTGTCTAAGGGGAAATATTTGGAAAATCACCTACATTTCTTCCAAGTCTCATCATTGAGAGTTGAGAAGACTTTAATACCCTGGCTAGAAGGCTGGATCATTGAAAAAGCAAGAGAGCTCCAGAAAAACATCTATTTCTGCTTTATCAACTATGCCAAAGCCTTTCACTGTATGGATCACAATGAAATGTGGAAAATTCTGAAAGAGATGGAAATACCAGATCACCTGACCTGCCTCTTGAGAAATCTGTATGCAGGTCAGGAAGCAACAGTTAGAACTGGACATGAAACAACAGACTGGTTCCAAATAGGAAAAGGAGTATGTCAAGGATGTATAGTGTTACCCTGCTTATTTAACTTATATGCAGAGTACATCATGAGAAACGCTGGGTTGCAAGCTGGAATCAAGATTGCTGGGAGAAATATCAATAACCTCAGATATGCAGCTGACATCACCCTTATGGCAGAAAGTGAAGAGGAACTAAAAACGCTCTTAATGAAAGTGAAAGAGGAGAGTGAAAAGCCTGGCTTAAAACTCAACATTCAGAAAATGAAGATCATGGCATAGGGTCCCATCACTTCATGGGAAATAGATGGGGAAACTGTCAGACTTTACTTTCTTGGGCTCCAAAATCACTGCAGATGGTGACTGCAGCCATGAAATTAAAAGACACTTACTCCTTGGAAGGAAAGTTATGACCAACCTAGATAGCATATTCAAAAGCAGAGACATTACTTTGCCAACAAAGGTCCATATCATCAAGGCTATGGTTTTTCCAATGGTCATATATGGATGTGAGAGTTGGACTGTGAAGAAGGCTGAGCGCCAAAGAATTGATGCTTTTGAATTGTGGTGTTGGAGAAGACTCTTGAGAGTCCCTTGGACTGCAAGGAGATCCAACCAGTCCATTCTGAAGGAGATCAGCCCTGGGATTTCTTTCGAAGGAATGATGCTAAAGCTGAAACTCCATTGCTTTGGCCGCCTCATGAGAAGAGTTGACTCATTGGAAAAGACTCTGATGCTGGGAGGCATTGGGGGCAGGAGGAGAAGGGGACAACAGAGGATGAGATGGCTGGATGGCATCACTGACTCGATGGACGTGAGTCTGAGTAACCTCTGGGAGTTGGTGATGGACAGGAAGGCCTGGCATGCTGTAATTCATGGGGTCACAAATAATTGGACACCACTGAGCGACTGAACTGAACTGAACTTACTGAGAAGGCTGAAGGTGCCCAAATCACTTAAATTTGTTAAAAATTGCTTTTGCAGTGACCTGGCTCTTTGTAACCATAGCAGACCCAAGAACGGTTTTTATTTCACTTAGGAGGCTTCATCTGATGGTGTTGAATATTAAGAATTTTAATGACTTTCATTGGAGGTGGCTCATCTAGTGTGTGAGAGAAATCTGGGATGTACAGTTTCCCATTCCACTCTGGCTTTGTTTATCGAAATGGGAAAGGCCTTGGTTCAACCCATTAATAAACAGAGTTAAAAGCTACACAAATGAAATCAACATCTAAAGGGAGACAAGGAAGACCAGAATTTTCTTTTCTTTTTTTTTTTTTCTTTTTTATTTGGTTTGGTCTTGCCATGTATGACTTGTTCCCTGACCAGTGACTGAACTCACGCCTTGGTAGTGAAAATATGGGGCCCTAAGTTCTTTACCACTGAGGAATCCCCCCAAAATTTTCTTTAAAAATAATCTGAAGTCAATTGTAATAGTCATGAACTAGTTTATCAAATTTTTGTGTGAAAGCCTGAATCAACAGAATTTGGAAGAGCCCTAGGGATCAGCCTGATAATGTCCTTGTTGACCATTGCTCAAGTCTGATAATATAACAAATTAGTAGACTGATTCTAGAGACTATGCCAGTTAGTGGTTTTTATTTAATGTTGTGTCTGGCCTTCACTGACAATTTATGTTGCTCAGTTGCTCAGTTTTTTTTTTTGCAACCCCATGGATTGTAGACCCCCGGCTCCCGTGTTCATGGAATTCTCCAGGCTAGAATACTGGAGTGGGTAGCCATTCCTTTCTCCAGGGGATCTTCCCAATCCAGGGATTGAACCCAGATCTCCCTCATCGTAGGGGGATTCTTTACCATTTGAGTCACCAGGGAAGCCCAGAGAATTAGCATGGGGTGGGAGGGTGTTAAGGGTATATTGCTGGTGTATGTAGTACAGAAAGCAAGGAAGAGTATATGATTCCAGAGGTGGAGTCTGACCATAAGGATTCTGGGGAGAGGAAGATGGTGCCATATGGGAAGCCTGAGATGAAAATCCAAAGAAGAGCTTGAGACTTTGGGAGCCATTTCATCTTTTGCTAATTACTTGTCTGCCTTGGTTAATCTTAAGTTCTTGTTTTTCAGAAAGGCAACTTTAGACTCCTGATCATTTTGGGAATGTTCAAAATAGCAATTAAAATAAGCATTCCACTCAGTTCTGGAAATTTTTCAGCTATTGTAGTCCATTTCAGTTTTAAGGAAATTAAATTTGAAGATTTCAAAAGCTCCCCATGATGGCCATTGATACTCTAAATTGCTTTTGCTCAGGTCAGTCTAAAGTTAGAAATGTGAATAAAAACAAATGCAATTTTAAGCTTAAAATCAGACAGAGTTCCTGTGTAGGGTGGAGGGAGTGGGGCCTTCAAAATATTTAGATAACTGGAATTACATTTCTTAAAGTCTTTTCCTCTAGAGTAAAGAAGAATTTTCAAACAACCTATAGCACACATGGTTTAATTCAAACAGCTGGCAAGCAAATTCCATCAAGTCCAAAGAAGAGATCTTGGTCCCAGTGGAGTCAGGCTGAAAGCTTTCTCTTGCCTTCTTTTTTTTTTTTTTTTTCCAGTCTCCAAAAGTCAGCCTTTCCAAAAGAATCAGCTGAAAGCTGAAAAAAACTGGCACTATTTCAGAGAAACAACTCATCTTCCCTCAGGAATCTGTTGAAGGCTAGCCAGTTTCAGGATAAGCAGCTTGTGTTCCAAAGGAAATGGGATGAAGGTTAGCCAGCTTCATGAAACAGTCTGGTCTCAAATCAGACCAAAGTGCCAAATGAGTACTCACATGGAGAACAAGGCTTTAACCAAAAAGAAGAAACCTTTAGATAGATCTTGAATAAAACTTGGAGAGCTTCAAAAAGCAAATAGAATGTGAGCTTGGTTGTATTAGACATATTCAAGCTCCAGGGTTGACAAGAAAAGCGGTAGATACCAATGGGATCCATTGGTGGGGTCACAACCATTTGCTCATCAAAGCAGGAGATGTCCAGGCTCCTCTTGGGCCCTAGTACAGGCCAGCAAAATATTGACCTGAAATGAACAGACTGATTGATTTCTCCAGCAAGATGGACTTATTCAGAATCAGCAGAGTGGCAAGTTGAGATCTGGAATCACAGTGAACCACATGTTAAGTCCCAAACAACAAAGGGAAGGAGAAGACTTATATAGAGAGGGAAGGAAGATGGTGTGGGGGCTCTAGTACACAAACAATCTGTGGTTTGCCCCTGACTGAGTCCACACCAAGAATGCTTTTCACTGACTCAGCTGTCTCAGGGCATGAGAGCTCCCCTTGCTGGTCTCCCAACTCTACTTAATGGATATTTATGTTTATTTTTTGAAATTATAATCATCAAGAGGATAGGCATCTTTTTTTCTTCACTGTTGTACAATTGTTTAGCACAGTGTGTGGAGCTTAGTAGGTGCTCGATATATATGTGTGTATCAGATCAGATCAGTCGCTCAGTCGTGTCCGACTCTTGGCGACCCCATGAATCACAGCACGCCACGACTCCCTGTCCATCACCAACTCCCGGAGGTCACTCAGACTCACATCCATCGAGTCAGTGATGCCATCCAGCCATCTCATCCTCTGTCTTCCCCTTCTCCTCCTGCCCTCAATCCCTCCCAGCATCAGTGTCTTCTCCAATGGGTCAACTCTTCACATGAGGTGGCCAAAATACTGGAGTTTCAGCTTTAGCATCATTCCTTCCAAATAAATCCCAGGGCTGATCTCCTTTAGAATGGACTGGTTGGATCTCCTTGCGGTCCAAGGGACTCTCAAGAGTCTTCTCCAACACCACAGTTCAAAAGCATCAATTCTTTGGTGCTCAGCCTTCTTCACAGTCCAGCTCTCACATCCATACATATGTATATGTATATGTATATGTATATGTATATGTATATGTATATGTATACATAAATTGCTGTGGAGAAGGAAATGGCAACCCACTCCAGTACTCTTGCCTGGAGAATCCCATGGGCAAAGGAGCCTGGTAGGCTGTAGTCCAAGGGGTCGCAAGAGTAGGACACAACTTAGTGACTAAATGACCACCACCACCATATATTGCTGAATAAGTAAATGAAAGAATGACGATTGTAAGTTTTATAAACTGAAATATGGAGAAACTGAGTTACTTATTGGTGGGGAAAGAATATGGAAAAAGCAATTTGGGAAGGAGTAGGAAAGAGGCTCAAGCATTAGTTCTTGGCATTTTAAGTTTGACAAAACTTGCTAAACTTTCAAGTGATGAAGCTGTGAAAACAAATATTCTTGTTTGGAGGTCAGAGAAGGGATTCAAGCTATTGATATACATTTAAGAGTTATTTTAATGGAGATCATCTATGAAGCTCTGAGAATAAATGAAATTTTAATTTATACATTATGGCAACATTTTAAGATGATGAAAACAAAGAATCAGAAAATGAAAATACAAAGAAGTGGGAGGGAGAAGGAGTGGAGTCCCAGAAGGCAGGATAAACAGGCATTTTAAGGAGAATTTGTGACATATGCTGCATATAGATGTGGTAACATTGGACAACAGTCATTGTGACCATCTTGCAGAGCTGCAGAAAGGGGAGAGAATCCCATCCTGGCCCAGCAGTCAAAGGAAGTACAATTCAGTACTTCAAGGCAGTTCCATTCTGGCATCCATGGGACTCTCTATACCTCATGCCCCCATGCATATGTGGTAAGGTGTGGTAAAGAAGACAAGTCTTAAAATTCTTATTTATTTATTTGATTGTGCCAGATATGAGATATGAGGAATCTTCACTCTTTATTGTGGCATATGGGATCTTTAGTTGCAGCATAAAATTTTTGATGAGAGTAAGATCAGAGTGGCTTTCTATTGTCTGTTCCCTAAGTTTTAAAAGGAAACTATTTTCTTTCTCATCTCTTTCAGCCTGAAAGTCAGGGAAAATATTCTTTCTCAATATAACTTTTTCAAGTATTCTTATTCACAAACCGAGCTTTTTGAATTCAAAAGCCCAAGGTAACTGCCATTAATTACTTAGTTTCCCTGGATATTCCATGAAGAGAGATTGGGATTGGTACAGTCACAGTTTTACATCTTGTTAATATAATACCTGGGAAAACTAAACCATCTTGTCACAAGCATGTGGTCCATGGATCTGTCATTTGGAAGGCAAATCCAAAACATATTTTTTCACCCAAATATTATCCTCCTCCCAGATCATCCTGAGTAACCATATCTGAAAAAAAAAAAAAAAAAAATCTCTCACACATGGGGAATTTTTGTGCTTGCCCCAGAAGAATAATCATTTGATTGTGACTTCTCCCCACAGTGTTGTCTATTTTACAAAAGCAGTAGGGCAGGGTCATTAAGAACTTGGCTTTGGAGCTGTAAGTCCAAAAGTCAAGCCTAGCTCTTGCAATTACTATTTTGTGATTTCAGGCAACTTATAGATTTTTCATTTTTGCAAATTTGATATAGTAATACCTAGATTTGAGGACTGTGAAGAGGATTAAACATGCAAAAGCATAGAAAAGGCACTTACCACATGGCCAACATTCAATGAATGTTAACCATAAAATCATCTGATTTTATGGTTTTTTGACAGTGTGAGATGAAGGCACATCTCTATGGTTTCTATGTTTTTTTGGGGGGGTCCTCATCTACTCCTTCAGCCTGTATTTTTGCAAATACTGCCTGAAAAAAGCAAAGTCCCCCGCCCTCCCCCACACCCCCCCACTACAGACACACTTAAAATACAGGCAAACATTTGTCAAACAGACACAAGGGAAACACAAGAAATAAGGCTCCACCCACAACAAAATAAGTCTTTTACAATATTAAGGATCTCTTGCCTTTCTTATAGAGCTTCCCAAATAGCTCAGTGGTAAAAATTCTTCCTGTCGGTGCAAGAGATGTAAAAGATATGGGTTTGATGTGTGGGTCAGGAAGATGCCCTGGAGTAGGAAATAATATCCCACTTCTGTATTTTTGCCTGGAAAATTTCATGGACTGGGGAGCCTGGTGGGCTACCCACCAGGTAGAGGGGCCTATGGGGTGGCAGTTGGACATGACTGAGTGACTGAACACACACAGTTCTTTCTTATATGTCTCAAACAATGCTAAGAGCTAAAACAATAGCACTTCCCCTTGTTTAAAGATCGCAAAAACATGCGAAAGAGTTCCAGAAAAACATCTATTTCTGCTTTATTGACTATGCCAAAGCCTTTGACTGTGTAGATCACAATAAACTATAAACTGTGGAAAATTCTGAAAGAGATGGGAATACCAGACCACCTGATCTGCCTCTTGAGAAATCTGTATGCAGGTCAGGAAGCAACAGTTAGAACTGGTCATGGAACAACAGACTGGTTCCAAATAGGAAAAGGAGTACGTCAAGGCTGCATATTGTCACCATGTTTATTTAACTTATATGCAGAGTACATCATGAGAAATGCTGGACTGGAAGAAACACAAGTTGGAATCAAGATTGCTGGGAGAAATATCAATAACCTCAGATATGCAGATGACACCACTCTTATGGCAGAAAGTGAAGAGGGGCTAAAAAGCCTCTTGATGAGAGTGAAAGCGGAGACTGAAAAGGTTGGCTTAAAGCTCAACATTCAGAAAACGAAGATCATGGCATCTGGTCCCATCACTTCATGGGGAATAGATGGAGAAACAGTGGAAACAGTGTCAGACTTTATTTTTCTGGGCTCCAAAATCACTGCAGATGGTGACTGCAGCCATGAAATTAAAAGACACTTACTCCTTGGAAGGAAAGTTATGACCAACCTAGATAGCATATTCAAAAGCAGAGACATCACTTTGCCAACAAAGGTTCATCTAGTCAAGGCTATGGTCTTTCCTGTGGTCATGTATGGATGTGAGAGCTGGACTGTGAAGAAGGCTGAGCACCGAAGAATTGATGCTTTTGAACTGTGGTGTTGGAGAAGACTGTTGAGAGTCCCTTGGACTGCAAGAAGATCCAACCAGTCCATTCTGAAGGAGATCAGCCCTGGGATTTCTTTGGAAGGAATGATGCTAAAGCTGAAACTCCAATATTTTGGCCACCTCTTGCGAAGAGCTGACTCATTGGAGAAGACTCTGATGCTGGGAGGGATTGAGGGCAGGAGGAGAAGGGGACGACAGAGGATGAGATGGCTGGATGGCATCACTGACTCCATGGATGTGAGTCTGAATGACCTCCGGGAGCTGGTGATGGATAGGGAGGCCTGGCGTGCTGCGGTTCATGGGGTCGCGAAGAGTTGGACACGACTGAGCAACTGATCTGATATATATATATATATATATTTCAATTATCAGCTATCTGAAATGCATTCTAGAAAATGATGACATTTGATTGCTCTGAAAGTTTTATTCTCTGAAACCTTTCGACTAGCAATTATAATTTGATTTACCCCTGGAGATCTTCCCTTTGACAATGTTAATCCCTTGAGTTAATTATCTTTGTCTCCTCTTTTTTAACACTCGAAAGACCATTTTCTCACTATCTGTTCACTTTTTAATTTTTTTTAAATGTCCCTTATGCTTCTACTCTCCTCCTAAAATAACTTTTTTAAAGATGTCCAGTATTCTCCTTACGACCCCTTCAAAAGGCCCTATATGTCTCTCTTTCTCTAATATCTAGGATAGAATTTTAGTTCTCCATTTTACTAGTTGTATGACTTTGGTCAATCTATTACAATTTTGTGAATCTCAGATTTTTACTTCTCAGAATTGTTTTAAAATATATCTGAAAGCACCCAATATAATAAAACATCAATAAAAATGATATTCCTTTTTCAATATATTTATCCTGCCTTCCTTTCTTTGATTCAAATATTTTGGCTCTGAATCCCTCCTTCAGAATATATTCCTTCGGCTTCTCAGACTTTACACCCTCCAACTAACTCTCTTGTCTGTCTTTCACTGCTCCAGCCTTGTTTTTGTATATAAAGTAGAGTGAATTTATATTTAAGGGCACCATGTGACTAACCCCCAGTTCTTCCCAGTCTCTCTCCCATTGACCTATTCCACTGTATTGATAATCTAGGTCTGTAATTTCAAATTTTATCTGGCTCAAATGAATACCTTCATCTCGTTAAAAAATTAATTATTCATTTTTGTTATTTCCATAGAAGCCTTAATCAAGTCTATTTCGACCCCTCTCTTGCCATGAATCCAAGCATAACTATGACAAAGCATGTCATTATTTGATCACTATTAAATATTGAAGAGCATTTTTGAACTGGTTATTGTTCCAATATCTTAACATCAAATTAATTTTACATTAAAGAATAGCTCTGATCAGGTCACTCTCCATATCAAAAACGGTCATTGTCTTGTACAACCTAACACTGCCTGTGGTATTACTTAATCATCTTCTTAATATTTTTTATTCCATTAAATAATAGATAGATGCTATCATGTTTATAGATTAAGAGAATATAGTGAAGTGAGTATTTCCTCTCATTTCTCAAATGAATGTCAGGAAGATTAAGCAGACTATGTAAGAACACAGGACTTTTCATTCATTCTTTAGAATTAAATACTTTAAAATATGAGCTCTCTCTACAGTATTATATCACTTCCAAGACAAAACTGGCATCTGCTTCCAGGGTCCATAAAGTGTAATTACCTTGTCATCCATCTTTGAATCTTGTTTCAGTTATATTATCCACTCATCCTCAAATATTATTACTATACCAACCTGTGTAAACAACTTTCTGGAAAAAAAAAAAAAAAACTTGTAGAGGCAGACACAGAAACAGAGACATGCACAGGAATGCATGTTTCTTTTGTAGACTTGGAAATTTATGGATGCAAATTATAACTTGATAAATATGGCTTTTCAAAAATGACCTAAAACATTATTTTATAAGTGAGGTTCTCCACAGAAACAGAACCACTAAGAGATCATATTTTTTTGTTGTTCAATCATTAAGTCATGTCTGACTCTTGTGACCTCATCGACTGTAGCCCTCCAGGCTCCTCTGTCCATGATCATATATATATATATGATTCGATTTACTATAAGTTAATGGTTCCTTCCACTTATCATATCAGATCAGTTGCTCAGTCGTGTCCAACTCTTTGCAACCCCATGAATCGCAGCACACCAGGCCTCCCTGTCCATCACCAACTCCTGGAGGTCACTCAGACTCACATCCATCGAGTCAGTGATGCCATCCAGCCATCTCATCCTCTATTGTCCCCTTCTCCTCCTGCCCGCAATCCCTCCCAGCATCAGAGTCTTTTCCAATGAGTCAACTCTTCGCATGAGGTGGCCAAAATACTGGAGTTTCAGCTTTAGCATCATTCCTTCCAAAGAAATCCCAGGGCTGATCTCCTTCAGAATGGACTGGTTGGATCTCCTTGCAGTCCAAGGGACTCTCAAGAGTCTTCTCCAACACCACAGTTCAAAAGGTAACATATTCCAGGATCTGCAGGGTGAGTTGGCAAGCTGGAAACTAGGAAGCTGAGAGTGTACTTTCATTCAGAATCCAAAGGCCTAAGCAGCAGGAGAGCTAATGGAGTGGTTTCAGTCTGAACAATGGCAGATGACAGACCCAGAAAAGCAATATTTCAGTTTGAGCCCAAATTCAGGAGAAAGTCATTGGCCCAATTCAGAGACAGTCAGGCAGAAAAATTATTTTATTCAGGAAAGGGTAAGCTTTTTGGTTTATTTAGACCACCAGCTGATTGGATTATTCCGTACCTCATTCGGGAGAACAATCCTCAGTCTACCTGTTTAAATGTTATTGTCACCTGAAAACATCAAGAATAATGCTTGACTAAATATGTGGGCATTCTGTAGCCCAATCAAGAGGACACATAAAATTAACCATCACAACTATTCATACGTAGTCATATCCCTAAATATTTGTGTTACTGACTTCAACATGTAAAAATACAATAGTTATCCATATATCAATAATCATGTCATTTAGGAAGAAAATTTCAATAAAGATATGATTATTTAAACATTCTCATTAATATTAGAAAGAGGTTTGAAAACATTTGTGTATTTTAAAATTTTTAAAAAATCAAATTTTTAGAAGAAGAAGTAAAAATGAATAATTTCCAATATGTGATTTCTATCATGCTTGATGCTAACATTTTTACAAGATATACCACTTTATCCTCAAAGCAATCTTACAAAGTATTAATGATAACATTATAAATTAATAATCAGATAATTGACACTAAATAATTTGCCATAGTTCAAATTATAACTACTGATTGGACAATAATAACTCAGCTTCATAATATGTGTTGTATCTAATTCTTTTGCTGGCAATAGCAATGTTATTTGGAAGAGGATAAACATTTAAGATTCACTCAGACATTGTTCCCTATATTCCAAAATATGTTTAATGATATTTACTGGTTATCATGACTTGTATTTGTCAGTTTTTTAATAGAATATTCAAGCTATTTTGGGGGGTTATGAGTAACAGAAATAACACACATATGTTTGTTTTAGCTTAGAGGTAAATGCAATTCAGTTAGAAATGGATTGTCTATACAATAAGTAGATAGTCTTTGGAAAATACAGGTTTTTTAATCTACTTTTATTCAGGATATTGGTGACTGTAATGGCAATTATTGCATTCTTTGGATTTTTAGTAGAAGGATTATGATACCTTGATAACCTGAGTGTTCCTCCATGGAAAGTGAATGCCAGGGACAAATCTATATATGCTGCTAGGTAAGAAACCTGTTTTATTAATTTAAAAAATGCCAATACAAAAGAAACAGGTATGAAAGATTAAAGAAAAATATATCTGATATTATTCTTTGATCATGTGGATACATCAATGCCTGAAGTTAGCTTTATTTTTTATCATTTTTGGCTTAAAATAAGCAAGCAAAAAAAGAAAATGTCAATTGGGATTTAAGGCAGACTTTGAAGATTAGTTCATTGGAAAGAAATTATAAAATAATATGTATAAACAATTATTTAAATTGGAATTGAGCCAGAGTCGAAGGATTAGCAACATACTTAAAAAATGGTTGACCAATGTTTAACTGCAAATTGCCACCTAATTTTATATTATTATTGTGTTCCATTTAAAAATTTCACACACACTGGCATGTATATTATAATGTGTAAAATAGCCAGTTGGTAGGAAGTTGATACATAGCACAGGGAACTCAGTTTGGTGCTCTGTGACTACTTAGAGGAGCTGATGGGGAGTGGGGGTGGGAGGGAAGTTCAAGTGGGAGGGGACATGTGTATACTTTATGGCTGGTTCACATTGTTTTACTGAAGAAACCAACATAATATTGTAAAGAAATCATTCTCCAATTAAAAATAATAAATTTTAAAAATCCACAATTAAATTCCAATATCATTTTTATAAAGAAGTTGATAGTTGATTATATTAATTTGCTACAAAAAGTTGTTTATATTTTATTATATTTAGGAAAAGTATACAGACATATCTATATTTTTTTAAATAGATGATATTCTACACTTAAAGGGACTCTAACATTGAGTATTATTCATTTAAATATTATTTCATTAATTTACTGCTTAGTACATAACAAATAAATATTATGACCTTGGAATAGGAAGAACTAATTTTTAACAATCTGTATTATTTTCAGTAAGTCTGTATTATTGTAGTAATCTCTGTACATATGAATAGTGAAAACCATAAATCTTTTCTGCAGATTTAGAATTCATCTGTTTTTGTGATATGGAAATTTATATAAGGCTTTGATATACTTTTTATTTCAAAACCAAATGCTAAAATCAAGGTTATTTACATTTTTAATATGAAAGTGTGAATTAATTGCTTAGTTAAAAAAAAAAACTGTAAAAAAAAATGTTTAGAAAATTTTCTCACAGCATGTAATATAGTCATTGGCATAAAAGTGAATATTAAGCACACGGATGAATATTTCAAGTGAAATCATAAAAGTTTTAAATAAACAATTGACATT
This sequence comes from Tragelaphus eurycerus, assembly GCA_935064755.1. Taxonomy (NCBI): domain Eukaryota; kingdom Metazoa; phylum Chordata; class Mammalia; order Artiodactyla; family Bovidae; genus Tragelaphus; species Tragelaphus eurycerus. The sequence goes on from CAKXYN010000041.1 coordinate 3,593,403, forward strand.
TGAAAAGATACTTATAAGTTTCACTGGGATAAACACATAAAATGATTTCCAAGTTTAATTCCTTTTATATTTTTAATTGATAAATTTAGAAAAATTATTTTTAGAAAAATTTTCTTTCTATAAGGATATTGTTATTCTCCACTCTCCACCTATACATAGGAAGAGCTGTGGCTAATAACCACTGGTTAATGATTAGGGTTCAGTAAAACATTTATTATTCTTGATCTAGATATTGAACAGTTATTCATTATTCCTATTGTAATAGGTTTTGGGTGCTTGCTAAGTCATTTCAGTCATGTCTGACTCTTTGTGACCCTTTGGACTGTAGCCTGCCAGGCTCCTCTGTCTTCAGGATCTCCAGGCAAGAACATTGGGTTATCATGCCCTCCTCCAGTAGATTTACCTGACACAAGGATCAAGCTCACTTGACATTTCATGTTTTTGGAAAGCAAGAATATTCCATAAAGCTTTTCTGAGATTATTGAGAATGGGAATGATTATGCTTCCTTACATTTTTTCCTTGTGACTCCCACCAGCTCCGTTTTTTGTTTGTTCATTTGTCTGTTTTTATTTCCACTAAATGCTCCATCCATGTCTTGATCCTTATTGTTGTTAGGTTTTCAGACCAAGTTGATCACCAGTGGACATTATTTTCAATTCCTAACTTTTCAAAATACCACTGAAACAAGACTATGCACCAACATTTCACTAAAGATTTTAGGAAAATGATCAAAACTAACAGCATAATGCTGTATAAGCATCAATTAAAAACTGAATATAAGCCTCATACTACATTTTACTGACCATTTGTCGTTTAGAACTTTTCCTCTTGGCCCTCTTCCACAGCCTGAATTTGATGTAACTGCTCATATCTCTCACTTTGCCCTTTTACCACCTTTTTCCAGTTGTCAAGAGAAGCCATGTTTTTCTTATGTTACTATGAAAAATAATGATCTTATTTGGTTTTATTTACTTTAATCTAGATTAAGCTCCTTACTATCTACTAAAATATACAAGCAACTTCTACAGCTCAATTCCAGGAAAATAAACGACCCAATCAAAAAATGGGCCAAAGAACTTAATAGACATTTCTCCAAAGAAGACATACAGATGGCTAACAAACACATGAAAAGATGCTCAACATCGCTCATTATCAGAGAAATGCAAATCAAAACCACTATGAGATACCATTACACGCCAGTCAGAATGGCTGCGATCCAAAAATCCACAAGCAATAAATGCTGGAGAGGGTGCGGAGAGAAGGGTACCCTCTTACACTGTTGGTGGGAATGCAAACTAGTACAGCCACTATGGAGAACAGTATGGAGATTCCTCAAAAAACTGGGAATAGAACTGCCTTATGACCCAGCAATCCCACTGCTGGGCATACACACTGAGAAAACCAGAATTGAAAGAGACACGTGTACCCCAATGTTCATAGCAGCACTGTTTACAATAGCCAGGACGTGGAAGCAACCTAGATGCCCATCCACAGATGAATGGATAAGCAAGCTGTGGTACATATACACGATGGAGTATTACTCAGCCATTAAAAAGAATACATTTGAATCAGTTCTATTGAGGTGGATGGAACTGGAGCCTATTATACAGAGTGAAGTAAGCCAGAAAGAAAAACACAAATACAGTATACTAACGCATATATATGGAATTTAGAAAGATGGTAACAATCACCCTGCTTATGAGACAGCAAAAGAGACACTGATGTATAGAATAGACTTTTGGACTCTGGGACTGGGAGAGGGTGGGACAATTGGGGAGAATAGCATTGAAATATGTTTAATATCATATCTGAAACGAGTCAGTTCAGGTACGATGCCCGATAACAGATGCCTGGGACTGGAGCACTGGGATGACCTGGAGGGATGGTGTGGGAGGGGGGAGGGAGGAGGGTTCAGGATGGGGAGCACGGGTATTCTGGTGGCGGATCCATCTCGATGTATAGTAAAAGTAATACAATATTGTAAAATAAAATAAAATAAAATAAAAGTCTAAAAAAAAAAATAAATAAATAAATTTACCAGAAGTAGAATTTTTCTTTTTAATTAAAAAATAATCTAATAGTCTAATTATGCCACTTCCCTTGATAATATGGGCTGTGTTTTTCTTAAATAGCATATTTCCTCATATATTTGTGTGATAAAATCTTTATGAACTGCATGAAATGCACTTCACTATGAATGAGCTAGCCTTTCTAGGATGCATTTTGAAGACTCAACATTCAAGACAATTATATTAAATATTTGATCTTATTAACCCAGAATCTTTAAAAAATCAAAGAAGTACTTAATTGGATGAATCATGCTTTCTCATTCAGGTAATGGAAAGTGAATTAAAAAGTAAAAGCATTAGCTTTACTGATATAATAGCATTGACCAGAATTAACAATTTAGGAAAAAGTTAAACAAGGAGGTGAAATAGCTGTCTGATGAAAGCTATGAGACATTGATGAAAGAAATTGAAAATGCCAATAAATGAGAAGATATCCTGCATTCATGGATTAGAAGATTTAATAATATTAAAATATCCATACTGCCCATAGGCACCTAAAGAGTCATTGCAATCTGCAATCCCTATCAAAATTTCAGTAGCATTTTTCATAGAAATAGGGAGAAACTAATCCCCAAATATGTTTGGATCCACAAAAGGCCCAAAATAACCTAAGATATCCTAGGAAAGGAGAACAAAACTGCAGGCATCACACTTCTTGATTTTAAATTACATTGCAAAGCTATGGTATCCAAAACAGTATGATACTAGCGGAGAAAGAGGTACATAAACCAATGAAACAGAACAGTGGGACTATATCAAACTAAAAAGCTCTGTACAACAAAGGAATAAATCAACAAAGCAATAATACAGCCTATGGATTGGGAGAAACTATTTGCTAGCCATATATCTTATTCAGCAATAATATACAAAATATATAAGAATCTCATATAATTCAAGAGAAAAAAAACAAAACAATTAAAATATGAAAAAGAACCTGAATAGACATTGTTCCAAAGAAGATATCAGATCAGATCAGTAGCTCAGTCGTGTCCAACTCTTTGCGACCCCATGAACTGCAGCACGCCAGGCCTCTCTATCCATCACCAGCTCTCAGAGGTCACTCAGACTCACATCCATTGAGTCAGTGATGCCATCCAGCCATCTCACCCTCTGTCGTCCCCTTCTCCTCATGCCCCCAATCCCTCCCAGCATCAGAGTCTTCTCCAATGAGTCAACTCTTAGCATGAGGTGGCCAAAATACTGGAGTTTCAGCTTTAGCATCATTCCTTCCAAAGAAATCCCAGGGCTGATCTCCTTCAGAATGGACTGGTTGGATCTCCTTGCAGTCCAAGGGACTCTCAAGAGTCTTCTCCAACACCACAGTTCAAAAGCATCAATTCTTCAGTGCTCAGCCTTCTTCACAGTCCAGCTCTCACATCCATACATGACCACAGGAAAGACCACAGCCTTGACTAGGTGAACCTTTGTTGGCAAAGTGATGTCTCTGCTTTTGAATATGCTATCTAGGTTGGTCATAACTTTCCTTCCAAGGAGTAAGCATCTTTTAATTTCATGGCTGCAGTCACCATCTGCAGTGATTTGGGAGCCCAGAAAAATAAAGTCTGACACTGTTTCCACTGTTTCTCCATCTATTTCCCATGTAGTGATGGGACCAGATGCCATGATCTTCATTTTCTGAATGTCGAGCTTTAAGCCAACTTTTTCACTCTCCACTTTCACTTTCATCAAGAGGCTTTTTAGTTCCTCTTCACTTTCTGCCATAAGGGTGGTATCATCTGCATATCTGAGGTTATTGATATTTCTCCCGGCAATCTTGATTCCAGCTTGTATTTCTTCCAGTCCAGCATTTCTCATGATGTACTCTGCATATAAGTTAAATAAACATGGTGACAATATACAGCCTTGATGTATTCCTTTTCCTATTTGGAACCAGTCTGTTGTTCCATGACCAGTTCTAACTGTTGCTTCCTGACCTGCATACAGATTTCTCAAGAGGCAGATCAGGTGGTCTGGTATTCCCATCTCTCTCAGAATTTTCCACAGTTTATTGTGATCTACACAGTCAAAGGCTTTGGCATAGTCAATAAAGCAGAAATAGATGTTTTTCTGGAACTCTCTTGCTTTTTCGATGATCCAGCTGATTTTGGCAATTTGATCTCTGGTTCCTCTGCCTTTTCTAAATCCAGCTTGCACATCAGGAAGTTCACGGTTCACATATTGCTGAAGCCTGGCTTGGAGAATTTTTAGCATTACTTTACTAGCGTGTGAGATGAATGCCCAAATGTGAAAATATGTTCAATATCATTAATAATCCAAGAAATGCAAATCAAGACCTCAATGAGATAACACTTGATAGAATGGCTACCATCAAAGAGAAAAGAGATACATGCTGTTGAAGATAAGAAGAAAAGGGCAAACTTTTATTCTGTTGGTAGAAATGTACATTGGTATAGTCACTATTAAAGATATTTAGTGGCTTCTCAAAAACAATTAAAAATAGAGCTGCCATATGATCCAGCAATCCCACTCCTTTCTCACTCCTTTGTATATATCCAAAGGAAAAGAAATCACTCTCTCAAAGAGCTATCTGTACTCCCATGTTCAATGAAGCATTCGCCATAATAGTTAAGCTAAGGACACATGCATCCAATGACAAATTCAACCATAAAAAAAAAAAAAAAAACAAAACCTTAAATTTTCAACATTATATATGAATCTAGATGAAATTATTCTAACTGAAATAAACTAGACAAAGAAAGACAAATTGATGTCACTTTATTAGTAGAATCTAAAAGGGTGTAACTCATAGTAACGGGGAGAAGGCAATGACACCCCACTCCAGTACTTTTGCCTGGAAAATCCCATGAACATAGGAGCCTGGTAGGCTGCAGTCCATGGGGTCACTAAGTTGGACACAACTGAGCTACTTCACTTTCATGCCTTGGAGAAGGAAATGGCAACCCATTCTGGTGTTCTTGCCTGGAGAATCCCGGGGACAAGGGAGCATGGTGGGCTGAAATCTATGGGGTCGCACAGAGTTGGACACGACTGAAGCAACTTAGCAGCAGCAGCAGCAGCAACATGTATGGATGTGAGAATTGGACTATAAAGAAAGCTGAGCATTGAAGAACTGATGCTTTTGAACTGTGATATTAGAGAAGACTCTCGAGAGTCCCTTGGACTGCAAAGAGATCCAACCCGTCCATCCTAATGGAGATCAGTCCTGGGTGTTCATTGGAAGGACTGATGCTGAAGCTTAAACTCCAATATTTTGGCCACCTGATGCGAAGAGCTGACTCATTTGAAAAGACCCTGATGCTGAGAAGGATTGAGGTCAGGAGGAGAAGGGGACAACAGAGGATGAGATGGTTGGATGGTATCACAGACTCAATGGACATGAGTTTCGGCAAACTCCAGGAGTTGGTGATAGACAGGGAGGCCTGGTGTGCTGTATTTCATGGGGTCACAAAGAGTCAGACAAGACTAAGTGACTGAACTAAACTGAACTGACTGATCAAAGTGTACATCTTTCAGTTATAAGATGTTCATGTGATCTATTGTCCAGCATGGTGAATGTACTTAATAATATGGTACTGTACACTTGAACTGTGCTAAAAGAGTAAATGTAAAGTTTCCTCACCATACATTAAGAAAAAGATAAGTATGTGAGGTGATGGATGCAATAATTAACTTGATTATGATAACCATTTTACAATGTATTCTGCTGCTGCTGCTGCTAAGTCGCTTCAATCGTGTCCGACTCTGTGCGACCCCATAGACGGCAGCCCACTAGGCTCCTCTGTCTCTGGGATTCTCCAGGCAAGAACACTGGAGTGGGTTGCCATTTCCTTCTCCAATGCATGAAAGTGAAAAGTGAAAGTGAAATCACTCAGTCGTGCCTGACTCTTAGCGACCCCATGGACTGCAGCCTACCAGGTTCCTCTGTCCATAGGATTTTCCAGGCAAGAGTACTGGAGTGGGTTGGCATTGCCTTGGAGAAGGAAATGGCAACCCATTCCAGTATTCTTCATGGAGAATCCCATGGACAATGGAACTTGGTGGGCTACAGTCCATGGAGTCACAAAGAGTTGGACACTGTGGAGCAACTAACACACACATTCCTTTAAATATATATATACCCCACAACAGAGTGTCATTTCTTTAACTATGTTTTTACTCATTTATACAATTTTAGGAAAATGATCAGAGTTAACTATTTTTATTAGTACAGCTTATACATTTTAAATGAGAAGTATTTTATGTAATTGTATCTACATTTGAAATCTCTCCAGAATGCATCCATCTGGGATTTCCTAGCCATGAAAATAATAATCACAATATTTACAAGCTCCTGGGGAAGATAATTTTCTCCTAATACTGCCTTATTTCAAAAATAAAGGGAATTTCTAACCTTCATGTTAATGATTATGGAATTTATATGTTTCCCATTGTATCAGGAAGGCACAAATTACACAGCCAGTTATTCTTAATCTGTTTGATAAACTATATATTATTTTCCAAGATGAATGCACAAAGAAAAAAGTTAAAAATTATTTAGCTATATACTAATCTTGGGAAAATGGTTAAGCATTTTCAGTGAATCATGTTCATCTATAAAGCCCTCCATCACTGTCCACCCCACCATGAGTCAATTCCATTTTTCCAAACCATCACCCTCTTGTATACTGCCCCCTACCACTAGGTGGTTCCCTACAGAAGCACATGCATCCACAGTGACTCTTCATGCTATACATCTGTCCTCCTCTCTTTCACATTGAAACTAATGTGGTGAACACTAGATTAGCTAACAATGTCTAGCTTGTGAGCTTCTTATGTCCAGGAGATTATTTTTTTTAATAATGCAATTCAGAACCAATTTTATGGCTATGGATTAATATTTGAAGGAGATTTTTTGATAGTTTTAAAAAGTAGTATAGACAATGCACAATGGAAGACCTTTATGACTGGGCTCCTTCTTAGTAGATTTTAATTTAAACTAAACACATAACAAATTGATAAATTCTAGCAAAATACCAGTATTAAGAAATGTAATGCCGCAATGGAAGATTACTAATAAGCTCTTCTCTAGTTTTCACGTGTACGCATAACATTATATTCAGTTTTTCCTCATCATGAGAAGATCCGTTAAAATTTATTTTTAGTTTGTTTTGATGATTTATTTAAGATATCATGAATACTTTTTTCCCTTTAATTGGTGTCCAATCTGATTTTGATGTATATTTAAATACTATTTAAACATCAGATTACAATATATTTAAGATATAAACATATGAACAACATTTTGCAATACAATTTAATTCAAAGAATTCCTCAGAAAAGAACTCAGTTAAATTAATATGCTACTTTTATGGACATGTTCATGTAAATAAATGTCTAATTTTAGTTTCTAACAGGTCTTACTATTCTCATCATAGATGCAGAAATTGAATTGTCATTATCACTATCGTGCAGATATAATGTTTATTTATTTTTCCACTCTTCAGTGATAGATGAGATAAATCACAGCACTACAGAAATGTCTGTTAGATGTTAAATCAGTAATGTCACCTGCCAAGTCGTCTCACTTAGAAGGAGAAGAACTTAGTTCCTGGGTCTTTCTTTATATATTTGCTTATTTAGCTAATTTCAACTGAATCTTAACAACCTGGCTGTGCAAGACCATGGATAATATTTTATTGTTTGGATTCTTTTTCATGTAACACTGAAGTTTATTTACCAATTATCATTAATGTTATAATTTATGGATGTGCTTTTTTTTCAACTTAAAAAGTTAGATCCTGAAATTCTCTCCCAAAGCACAAATTAATGTACGTTTTGTTTACCACGTGAATAGGGTTTAGTGTATGGTAATTTTACTCAGAGTACTGCATAGACTTCATTTTAAGATAGAATGCTGTTGCTGCTGCCAAGTCGCTTCAGTCGTGTCCGACTCTGTGCGACCCCATAGACGGCAGCCCATCAGGCTCCCCCGTCCCTGGGATTCTCCAGGCAAGAACAGTGGAGTGGGTTGCCATTTCCTTCTCCAATGCATGAAAGTGAAAAGTGAAAATGAAGTCGCTCAGTCGTGTCCGACTCTTAGCGACCCCATGGACTGGAGCCTACCAAGCTCCTCTGTCCATGGAATTTTCCAGGCAAAAGTACTGGGGTGGGGTGCCATTGCCTTCCCCGTTAAGATAGAATAATAAGCATCAATTTAATTGTGATTAAATCTCCGCATTGGCTACTTGTTGGACAAATGCATTGATTTAAAACTACTCTCATTACTTGGAAATATTTTATCCCCATGCTAGCATAATTTAGACAGCACGCTTCCAGGATGCTTTGGTGTACATTGACATCTAGAGACATAATTAAAAAAAAAATCCTCATAAATGGAAACTTCTCTTTATAGATATGTTTTTCCTAGTTTTCATTTTTGACAGATATTATCAAGTGCAGTTTTAAATAATTCTTGAAATTTTTTCATTTTATTTAAAGCAATAAAGACTCCTTTTAATTTTTATTAAACTTAAATTTTTCTCCAGAAAATTCAAATATCAACTAATTATTTCTCCTATCAATACACCTTGCTCATGTTTTACACAGTCACATATCCCACACACACATAAATATATACAGATTCCGTGTTTAGTTAATTGTATTAACTTCTTCAACAAATTTGCATTTCCTCAATCATCTGTAAATTGTTCTAAAGCTTTATGTAGGTATGTCAAGGCAAAAGTTGCACCAGACAAATTTAAATTGGTAAGAAAAGCTTTATAAGGCTACAGCAGTACAGAAAAGAAAGCATAACCCCTTTCAATCCACCTCTTTTGGGGCAAAAGTGGAAAGGTTCAGCTTCTGGGAACTAGTGATAAAGTTCTTGAAAGAGGTTGACCATTGAGATGTATGTCTCACATTGATATATTCCTGCAATTGCAAACACTTTTCTCTGTGCTGAGACCACAGTGTTTGCTGGTCAAAAACAAGGCTCCCACCCTTCACATGGTGTCACAGCCTTCCTTGATGATTACATTTCAAAGAAATGGCTTCTAGGTTCAAGAGAGAGAGACATATACATGGGTCATAAAATTGTCAAAATGGCTTTTAAGATTTGCACCTAAAAGGGGCAGAGAAGAATATTAAATTTCCAAGTTTTCTAAAGAAAAATGCCCTAAGAAAAGAGAGTTTAGTGTTTAGACTCAAGAAAAAATCCATCTAAATTTTATCAAGTAGAGTGAAATATTAATACTGCACTAAATAAAAGTAATATTTATTTATACGTTGAGCAGCTATCCCTCAGGTATTGAGTTTTCAACTATGTCAGCTCACTGCTTTGCTTGCCAAAGATAATATAAAGTTCATAAGGTAGGCTTGTGTTTGCTCAACATTCTAAACACCTAGAAGATTGTCTGACATATTTAATATAATTAGTTTTCAACAAATATCTGCTGAATACATGAATTAATTAGGAATGATTTTGCCCCCAATATTTTCATTTTAATAAAACAAATACTAGTCAGTACAATCATTCTTCTAAAGCTGACAAAACTATTCAAAATATTTTTGTCACTACACTATTTCTATGACATTATTAAATATTCAAGCAAGTTAAAAGTATTTAAAGAGTAAGAGAAAAAAGGAGACTGTGAACTAGAATATATTGAATAATTAGTGAATGAAATCTGATGTCAAAACACTTTATTAAGACACTGCAATCAAATTTTTACCTTTTCCATGTCAATTCTTCATTTTCCTATCCATTTTCACTCAACAAGCAAGGTTCTACCTTTAAAACACAACTCTGATCCTATCACTCTCCTCATTAAAACCTTTGAGTCTCTGTCTCTTGTTCCCTCTTTCTCTCTCAGACAGATACACACACACACACACACACACACAAGCACACAAAGAAATGAGTAACACACTAATCTAAGTATTTTGCATTTATTAACTCAAATTTTGCTCAAATCAACTCTAGGAAATAGTTGCTATTGTTAACAAAAGTTAGGTGTGGGTCTGGGTCCTCACTGCTCAAAAGCCAGTAAACAGGCCAAAAGGTGGAAAGAAACGTTTGCTTCATTTTAAATAATGGCAACAGGGGTCGGGGAGAGGGTGGCAGACATCTGTCCAAAGGCTGACTCCCCCTCTGTCCCGCTCCTCTATCCCAGCCAAAAAGCAGGGGCGAGAGCATTTATAGACAGAGCCAGGGGGCGGCAAGCACTGCATGCCAAAACATAGTCATCTCTAACAGTTGCCTTCAAACTGGCATCCGTGATCTGACTAGAATCATCTTAACAGTTATCTTCAGTTCTGTGGTGCACCATTTCTTTGTGGTCAATTCTCAGAATTGTGGAATCTCATGTCCTGGGAACAGCCTGTTCACCATGTAGGTAACTTCTCCACCTGGTGTTTTGGTATCTTTAAGACAGCTCACATGATATGGCTCAGAATATTATCTATAGCACTTAAGAAAGAACTAAAGGTCCTTGACTATGACCACATTATTATTATTTAGTCTCCTTAGACTTGTTTTCCTTTGTTTCAGCATTTCTCGTTTGTCTGATTAAAGTTATTCTTTGATTAAAGCTTTCCACAGGCAAAAGGCAGGCAGAAGACATGATAGGTTGAGGGGGGAGGGGTGGCAAGGATCATAAAATCCTGTTTCATTTCTATTACTATTCTCACACTTAAAAGTGAAAAGTCTGAAGTACAGAAAAGTTAAGTAACTCTCTAAAAGTTACACAGCTTATCAGTTTTGGGCTCTCCTTGCAACATCTGCTGTCAGTGTGTGCCTTCAGCTCTCCCCCCTCCCCCCACGCCCCCGAATCTAGCATCCTTATTCTGGTCCCCCAGGCCCTGCAGCACCCAGCACCACCTGTGCTCCTTCCTCACCCCCTCGGGCTCTCCTCTCCACAATCATCCTTCTTCTCTTCAGAGGCATAGGCCCCACTCTTGCCCAGCCCCTTCATTTATGCTTGACTCCAAAGCCACCATTCTCAACCTAGAGGCCACATCTTTATGTCCTTATTCAAGTACCTCCTACCTTCTCTCTTCATCACTGCTCCCCCTTCTCCTACTGAAGTCTTAACTTCATCTTATCACAATTTGTTATTATATTTAATGTATGTATGTACTTACACTGATTGTTTTCTAGATTTTAGGCTCAATAAAAACAGGAAACATATAACTACTGTGTATCTAGTTATTGCATAGTGGGGCTTCAATAAGTGTTTACTGAGCAAATAAATGAAATATGGTTATGATTTCCACAAAATTTACAAAACACATAAATGGATCCATAAATGCATTCAAAATGTGCATGAACTTTGTATCAGCAGCAGTAACAAGGATTTCTGTTTCTTTGTTTTCTATCAGCCTCTGTCAGGTAGAACGTGAAACTGAGGTGGAAAATTGTAACAAAATGTATTTTTTTACCATAGCGCAGTATGAGCTAGACCCAGTCTGGTCCAAATTCAAAATCGTTGGCATCCCCAGAGTCTCTGCCTGGAGGTCCAGGTTACCTGCAGGCCTTCTGCCCAAATGCTGCCACCACTGTGGACGGTGTTGCCCTGCAGAGACACTGGGCCTACACGCTGATTCTGCTCTTGGGCTGCTATTCTCACGAAAGCTACGGATTCACTACTGCTATCTTTGTGTACTGGCTCAGGTCCTGGAGCTGCACTTTCATTCCTTTTGTACCCTGGACCCTACAGAAAACCTTGACCAAAATGTCTTGACCACTGAAAAAATTCAGGCTAGGCAGTATCTCACTGCAGTCTAATGTTGCTTCCGGAGCTCCTCTTTTACCTGCCTTCTTTTATCCCGGTGGGATTGACAGGAAGCAAACTGCTCCTCTTATTTTTGTTTCCCAGTGGCGCCCACTCTAGTACTCTTGCCTGGAAAATCCCATGGATGGAGGAGCCTGGTAGGCTGCAGTCCATGGGGTCGCTAAGAGTCGGACACGACTGAACGACGTCCCTTTCACTTTTCACTTTCATGCATTGGAGAAGGAAATGGCAACCCACTCCAGTGTTCTTGCCTGGAGAATCCCAGGGACGGGGGAGCCTGGTGGGCTGCCGTCTATAGGGTCGCACAGAGTCGGACACTACTGAAGCGACCTAGCCATAGCAGCAGTGGTGGGGTGGGGGTGTGGGTGGGTGTGGGGGTGTATTCCCAATGCCTAACCAGGTCAGCTGGTAAAGAATCCTCCTGACACTGCAGGAGCCTGTAATGCAGGAGATCCAGGTTTGATCCCTGGGTTGGGAAGATAGATTCCGCAGGAGGAGGGCACAGTAACCCACTCCATTATGTTTGCCTGGAGAGTACCATGGACAGAGGAGATTAGTGGGTCACAGTCCATAGGGTCCCAAAGAGTAAGGCACTGAAGACCACAGAGGGAGCTCTGAGGCAGGAGCGGGGCTGGGGCAGCAATCCCCTGCTGGAAGTCAGTCTTCCTACCTTTTTCTTCTGATTGGCTCCTTGATGTTGCATTTGATGGCACATTTCAATGATTCTTTTTTGTCATCTCTCTAAATGTTTTCCTTCACAACCATAAACTCAATGTTCTGGGATTTTGAGAATAGTGAGAACCTGGAATATTTAAAACTTCTGAAAGAGACAAGGGTTAAGAGGGAGAAAGATAAAAAGAAGAAGAAAGTATGTGTTTTAAGGCATTTTTCAATTAAAAAACAAAACAATGAGGAAATATGAGTGCCTATTATTAGAGCAGTGGTGGAAAAACAGTGAGATAAGCATCATGGGGGAAAATGAAGCAGGTGCATTTACAGGAAGTAGTAAGGAGTTTGAATTTAGAGATACAGTTTCATAAAAGTTAAAGGTAGACTGTGTCAAACAACTTGAGTTTGAATTTTGACTCAGTGTTTAACTAGATTTGTATCTACTACTGTGGGCAGGAATCCCTCAGAAGAAATGGAGTGGCCATCATGGTCAACAAAAGAGTCCGAAATGCAGTACTTGGATGCAGTCTCAAAAATGACAGAATGATCTCTGTTCGTATCCAAGGCAAACCATTCAATGTCACAGTAATCCAAGTCTATGCCCCAACCAGTAACGCCGAAGAAGCTGAAGTTGAACGGTTCTATGAAGACCTACAAGACCTTTTAGAACTAACACCTAAAAAAGATGTCCTTTTCATTATAGGGGACTGGAATGCAAAAGTAGGAAGTCAAGAAACAGCTGGAGTAACAGGCAAATTTGGCCTTGGAATACGGAATGAAGCAGGGCAAAGACTAATAGAGTTTTGCCAAGAAAATGCACTGGTCATAGCAAATACCCTCTTCCAACAACACAAGAGAAGACTCTATACATGGACATCACCAGATGGTCAACACCGAAATCAGATCGATTATATTCTTTGCAGCCAAAGATGGAGAAGCTCTATACAATCAGCAAAAACAAGACCAGGAGCTGACTGTGGCTCGGACCATGAACTCCTTATTGCCAAATTCAGACTGAAATTGAAGAAAGTAGGGAAAACTACTAGACCATTCAGGTATGACCTAAATCAAATCCCTTATGATTATACAGTGGAAGTGAGAAATAGATTTAAGGGCCTAGATCTGATAGATAGAGTGCCTGATGAACTATGGAATGAGGTTCGTGACATTGTACAGGAGACAAGGATCAAGACCATCCCCATGGAAAAGACATGCAAAAAAGCAAAATGGCTGTCTGGGGAGGCCTTACAAATAACTGTGAAAAGAAGAGAAGCGAAAAGCAAAGGAGAAAAGGAAAGATACAAACATCTAAATGCAGAGTTCCAAAGAATAGCAAGAAGAGATAAGAAAGCCTTCTTCAGTGATCAATGCAAAGAAATAGAGGAAAACAACAGAATGGGAAAGACTAGGGATCTCCTCAAGAAAATCAGAGATACCAAAGGAACATTTCACGCAAAGATGGGCACGATAAAGGACAGAGATGGTGTGGACCTAACAGAAGCAGAAGATATTAAGAAGAGGTGGCAAGAATACACAGAAGAACTGTACAAAAAAGAGCTTCAAGACCTAGACAATCATGATGATGTGATCACTGACCTAGAGCCAGACATCTTGGAATGTGAAGTCAAATGGGCCTTAGAAAGCATCACTACGAACAAAGCTAGTGGAGGTGATGGAATTCCAGTGGAACTACTCCAAGTCCTGAATGATGATGCTGTGAAAGTGCTGCACTCAATATGCCAGCAAATTTGGAAAACTCAGCAGTGGCCACGGGACTGGAAAAGGTCAGTTTTCATCCCAATCCCAAAGAAAGGCAATGCCAAGGAGTGCTCAAACTACCGAACAATTGCACTCATCTCACACGCTAGTAAAGTAATGCTCAAAATTCTCCAAGCCAGGCTTCAGCAATATGTGAACCGTGAACTTCCTGATGTGCAAGCTGGTTTTCGAAAAGGCAGAGGAACCAGAGATCAAATTGCCAACATCCGCTGGATCATGGAAAAAGCAAGAGAGTTCCAGAAAAACATCTATTTCTGCTTTATTGACTATGCCAAAGCCTTTGACTGTGTGGATCACAACAAACTATGGAAAATTCTGAAAGAGATGGGAATACCAGACCACCTGATCTGCCTCTTAAGAAATCTGTATGCAGGTCAGGAAGCAACAGTTAGAACTGGTCATGGAACAACAGACTGGTTCCAAATAGGAAAAGGAGTACGTCAAGGCTGCATATTGTCACCATGTTTATTTAACTTATATGCAGAGTACATCATGAGAAATGCTGGACTGGAAGAAGCACAAGTTGGAATCAAGATTGCCGGAAGAAATATCAATAACCTCAGATATGCAGATGACACGACTCTTATGGCAGAAAGTGAAGAGGGGCTAAAAGCCTCTTGATGAAAGTGAAAGTGGAGAGTGAAAAGGTTGGCTTAAATCTCAACATTCAGAAAACGAAGATCATGGCATCTGGTCCCATCACTACATGGGAAATAGATGGGGAAACAGTGGAAACAGTGTCAGACTTTGTTTTTCTGGGCTCCAAAATCCCTGCAGATGGTGACTGCAGCCATGAAATTAAAAGACGCTTACTCCTTGGAAGGAAAGTTATGACCAACCTAGATAGCATATTCAAAAGCAGAGACATTACTTTACCAACAAAGGTTCGCCTAGTCAAGGCTATGGTTTTTCCTGTGGTCATGTATGGATGTGAGAGCTGGACTGTGAGGAAGGCTGAACGCCGAAGAATTGATGCTTTTGAACTGTGGTGTTGGAGAAGACTCTTGAGAGTCCCTTGGACTGCAAGAATATCCAACCAGTCCATTCTGAAGGAGATCAATCCTGGAATTTCTTTAGAAGGAATGATACTGAAGCTGAAACTCCAGTATTTTGGCCACCTCATGCGAAGAGTTGACTCATTGGAGAAGACTCTGATGCTGGGAGGGATTGAGGGCAGGAGGAGAAGGGGACGACAGAGGATGAGATGGCTGGATGGCATCACTGACTCGATGGATGCGAGTCTGAGTGACCTCCGGGAGCTGGTGATGGACAGGGAGGCCTGGCGTGCTGCGGTTCATGGGGTCGCAAAGAGTGGGACACGACTGAGCGACTGATCTGATCTGATCTGATCTTAACTAGATTTGTGATTTTGGCAAGAAGGTTCTGTATGCTCATGTTAGAAATATTACAATTTCATATTAATGTAAATCCATATACATACATGCCAAAGCACTGGCTTGGTTATTTGGTGAGTTTCTAACCATTGCTGTCTTTATTAGTGTTATTTTATCCAAAAAGTGACTGAAAAGGACAGATGCTCATGATAAAGTCTCCAGATATTTGCTATGTCACACCATGTGTGATATAGCAGGTATTCACTAAGCAAGAAATGTTGCAGCATATAGACTACTGGAGGGATATTTTGGTAAGATAGCTATCACATAATACACAGTGTTTTTAAATATGCACAGGATGTTATGCTAAGCAATATAGCAATGAGATTAAATAGACATTTATAAGACCGCCCATTTTATCCCTTCAATGGAGGAGAGAGGGACTAAGATTTGAAAATGGCTGAAAATGGTCACTGCTGGCTGCTTATTGTTCCCATGTTGTCCAAAAGAGCTAAAAAGATTTTAATGTTAAAGCATTGTCCTAAGAAGCCAAAAAATTTAGTATCATCTCACATACAACAAGCCAGTATTTTCAGTAAGGTAACTGAATCATTTTTTAAACCAAGAAAATGAGTATTCAAACGTTATGGGATTCACATTTCCCAGAGTAAGCCTGAAGGAACTAAAGGATACTTCTCTTAAGTTTGAAAATAACTGAGAAGAGCTTCCTTTGTTCTTTTATTTCAATTAAACTATGTAGAGGAAATAGCCTCCAACATTGAAAGGGATGGGCTGTAGCACTTAGGCTAGTGATGACTTGTCTCTTCCTCAGGTCTGCCACAGCCAGGGATCTTTAGCTGGAAGTCTCACATGTGGGGTGGCAATGACCTTTGAACTATCCCAGAACATCCCAGTCTCACTGTTTTTAGAGCTCTTTGGCTTTCTATCAGCGGATAATTTTGCAGGTTTCTGCCTAGGGGATAAAATTCACAAATATTATTAGGCTTTATGACCTGTAATAAGGTTTTTTTGAATGAACATAAGGTTTACCTGACACAAAGAGCATGATTTTTACTTTTTTTTTTCTTTTTTTAAACTCTAAACTGAATATGAATTATTTGACCTTTATATTTTGCCTTTTGGTTCCTAGGAAGTTGAAGTGTTTTATATCAGGTAGTAGAAAATGTGTGTCGAAAGAGGGAAAAGTAATTCTTTTTTCCCCCTAAAGGAGATCAAATTCTTAGGAACTCAAAGGAATCCCTGTGTAAAATTGATTTAAAACCATAATACCTTTCATAATGAAAAGATTACACCAGATCTGGGATACTGTAGGGAACATTTCCATACATGTCAGTGTATAATACAAGCCTGGTCTTCTATGCCTGAGACTTTTCAGAGCTTTTTTTAAAAATTCCCCTAGACCTGCTTTCCCATCCACCTCTTTTTTTTTTTTTTTTTTTTTTTTTTTTCTTTTTTTTTTTTAATCACTGAACCTTCCAGACTTGTATTTTATGGTCCTGGATTCCCCTCATGCATATCTTATAACAGCTTATGCTAGATAACATGTTGCTTTAACAATAACGAAATGTAAGAATATTATTGGAATGCCAACTCTGTTGGGATGGTGCCTCTAAATAACCGTTTGAACCCATAATGCTTGTTCTTAGACACTCACCACTTGATACTATTATTTCAAATTCAGGTTAAATGCTGCTGTTGTTGCTAAGTTGCTTCACTCGTATCTGACTCTGCGACCCCATAGACTGCAGCCCACCAGGCTCCCCCATTCCTGGGATTCTCCAGGTAAGAACACTGGAGTGGGTTGCCATTTCCTTCTCCAATGCATGAAAGTGAAAAGTGAAAGTGAAGTAGCTCAGTCGTATCCGACTCTTAGTGACCCCATTGCTCTATCTTTATGTGAAGTTATTCCTCTGTTTTTCAGTATCACTCTTGAGATACAGATATTAATATCTAGATCTAGATTTATCACTCATTTTGACCTCTAAGTAAGTGTATAAAAGTAATATGTGTGCATGTTCAGTTATTCAGTCATATTTGACACTTTGTGACCCCATGGACTGTAGCTCACCAGATTCCTCCATCCATGGGATTATTCAGGCAGAAATACTGCAATGTGTTGCCATTTCCTCCTCCAGAGGATTTTCCTGACCCAGGGAATGAACTCATATCTCCTTCACTACCAGGCAGATTCTTTACCACTGAGAGTCTTGGGAAATCCCCAAAAAAATAGATTTACTTTTAATCTCTCTCCGGAAAGTTGAAAGTGAAAATCCAACATGTGAGAATGGGCTAGGGGTTGAAAAGAGTATTGGATTAGGCTCAGATTTTGAAATCAGTCTCCATCATTTATTAACTCTGTGTTCCCTAGTTCTCTCAGCTGCGACAATAGAAATAATGAAGATAAATATTTTTCAGAGATAATTCAAGTGATAAAATTAGAACAACCTGTCACATAGTAGATACTCAATAAATATTAACTATAAAATTATCTTCCCTGGTGGCTCAGTGGTAAAGAATTTTCCTGGAATGCATGAGACCCAGGTTTGATCCCTGGGTCACCCATTCCAGTCCATTTTAGTTCACTGATTCCTAAAATGTTAATGATCACTCTTGCCATCTCGTTTGACCACTTCCAATTTGCCTTGATTCATGGACCTAAAATTCCAGGTTCCTATGCAGTATTGCTATTTATGGCATCAGATCATGCTTCCATCACCATTCACATCCACAACTGGGTGTCATTTTTGCTTTGGCTCCATTTCTTCATTCTTTCTGGAGTTATCTCTCCACTGATCTCCAGTAGCATATTGGGTACCTACTTACCTGGGTAGTTCATCTTTCAGTGTCCTATCTTTTTGCCTTTTCATACTGTTCGTGGGGTTCTCCAGGCATGAATACTGAAGTGGTTTGCTAATCCTTTCTCCAGTGGACCACATTTTGTCAGAACTCTACACCATCACCTGTCTTTCTTGGGTGGCATGGCTCATAGTTTCATTGAGTTAGACAAGGGTGTGGTCTATGTGATCAGATTGGTTAGTTTTCTGTGACTGTGGTTTCCAGTCTATCTGCCCTCTGATAGATTAGGATAAGAGGCTTATGAAAGCTTCCTAATGGGATAGACTGATTGTGTGGGACATTAGGTCTTTTTCTGATGGGCAGGGCCATGTTAGGTAAATCTTTAATCCAATTTTCTGCTAATGGGTGGAGCTGTGTTCCCTCCCTGAGCAGATAGATACCCCACTGTCCAAGGTAAGAGAAAACCAAGTATGACTGTAGGTGTTGCAAGAGGGCATCAGAGGGCAGACACACTGAAACCATACTCACAAAAAACTAGTCAATCTAATCACACTAGGACCACAGCCTTGTCTAACTCAATGAAACTAAGCCATGCCCGTGGGGCCACCCAAGATGGGCAGGTCATGGTGGAGAGGTCTGACAGAATGTGCTCTACTGGAGAAGGTAATGGCAAACCAAATCAGTATTCTTGCCTTGAGAACCCCATGAACAGTATGAAAAGGCAAAATAATAGGATACTGAAAGAGGAACTCCCCAGGTCAGTAGATGCCCAATATGCTACTGGAGATCAGTGGAGAAATAACTCCAGAAAGAATGAAGGGATGGAGCCAAAGCAAAAACAATACCCAGTTGTAGATATGACTGGTGATAGAAGCAAGGTCCGATGCCGGAAAGAACAATATTGCATAGGAACCTGGAATGTCAGGTCCATGAATCAAGGCAAATTGAAAGTGGTCAAATAAGAGATGGCAAGAGTGAACGTCAACATTCTAGAAATCAGCAAACTTAAATGCACTGGAATGGGTAAATTTAACTCAAATGACCACTATATCTACTACTGCAGACAGGAATCACTCAGAAGAAATGGAATAGTGACAATGGTCAACAAAGGAGTTTGAAATGCAGTATTGAATGCAATCTCAAAAATGACAGAATGATCTCTGTTCTTTTTCAAAGCAAACCATTCAATATCAGAGTAATCCAAGTCTATGCCCCAACCAGCAATGCTGAGGAAGCTGAAGTTGAACGGTTCAATGAAGAACCACAAGACCTTTTAGAGCTAATAAACAAAAAAGGTGTCCTTTTCTTTAAGGGGACTGGAATGCAAAAGTAGGAAGTCAAGAAACACCTGGAGTAACAGGCAAATTTGGCCTTGGAATAGGGAATGAAGCAGGGCAAAGACTAATAGAATTTTGCGAAGAAGATGCACTGCTCATAGCAAACACCCTCTTCCAACAACAAAAGAGAAGACTCTACACATGGAGATCAGCAGATGGTCAACACTGAAATCAGATTGATTATATTCTTTGCAACCAAAGATGGAGAAGGTCTATACAGTCAACAGAAACAAGACCAGGAGCTGACTGTGGCTCAGACCATGAACTCCTTATTGCCAAATTCAGACTGAAATTGAAGAAAGTAGGGAAAACCACTAGACCATTCAGGTATGAATTAAATCAAATCCCTTATGATTATACAGTGGAAGTGAGAAATAGATTTAAGGCTCTAGATCTGATAGATAGAATACCTGATGAACTATGGACTGAGGTTCATGACATTGTATAGGGGACAGGGATCAAGACCATCCCCATGGAAAAGAAATGCAAAAAAGCAAAATGGCTGTCTGGGGAGGCCTTCCAAATAGCTGTGAAAAGACGAATAGCGAAAAGCAAAGGAGAAAAGGAAAGATATAAGCATCTGAATGCAGAGTTCGAAAGAATAGCAAGAAGAGATAAGAAAGACTTCCTCAGCAATCAGTGCAATGAAATAGAGGAAAACAATAGAATGACAAAGACTAGAGTTCTTTTCAAGAAAATTAGAGATACCAAGGGAAGATTTCATGCAAAGATAGGCTAGATAAATGACAGAAATGGTATAAACCTAACAGAAGCAGAAGATATTAAGAAGAGGTGGCAAGAATACACAGAATTGTACAAAAAAGATCTTCATGACCCAGATAATCACAACGGTGTGATCACTCACCTAGAGCCAGACATCCTGGAATGTGAAGTCAAGTGGGCATTAGAAAGCATCACTACAAACAAAGCTAGTGGAAGTGATGGAATTCCAGTTGAGCTATTCCAAATTCTGAAAAATAATGCTTTGAAAGTGCTGCACTCAATATGCCAGCAAATTTGGAAAACTTAGCAGTGGCCACAGGACTGGAGGAGGTCAGTTTTCATTCCAATTCCAAAGAAAGGCAATGCCAAAGAATGCTCAAACTACTGCACAATTGTACTCATCTCACACGCTAATAAAGTAATGCTCAAAATTCTCCAAGCCCGGCTTCAGCAATACGTGAACCATGAATTTCCAGATGTTCAAGCTAGTTTTAGAAAAGGCAGATGAATCAGAGACCAAATTGCCAACATCTGCTGGAACCTCGAAAAAGCAAGAGAGTTCCAGAAAAACATTTATTTCTGCTTTATTGACTATGCCAAAGCCTTTGACTATGTGGATCACAATAAACTGTGGAAAATTCTGAAAGAGATGGTAATACCAGACCACCTGACCTACCTCTTGAGAAATTTGTATGCAGGTCAGGAAGCAACAGCTAGAACTGGACGTGGAACAACAGATTGGTTCCAAATAGGAAAAGGAGTACATCAAGGCTGTATATTGTCACCCTGTTTATTTAACTTATATGCAGAGTATATCATGAGAAACGCTGGACTGGAAGAAACACAAGCTGGAATCAAGATTGCCAGGAGAAATGTCAATAACCTCAGATATGCAGATGACACCACCCTTATGGCAGAAAGTGAAGAGGAATTAAAAAGCCTCTTGGTGAAAATGAACGTGGAGAGTGAAAAAGTTGGCTTAAAGCTCAACATTCAGAAAACTTAGATCATGGCATCTGGTCCCATCACTTCATGGAAAATAGATGGGGAAACAGTGGAAACAGTGGCTGACTTTATTTTTAGCGGGTCCAAAATCACTGCAGATGGTGATTGCAGCCATGAAATTAAAAAAACACTTACTCCTTGGAAGGAATGTTATGACCAACCTAGGTAGCATATTCAAAAGCAGAGACATCACTTTTCCAACAAAGTTCCATCTAGTCAAGGCTATGGTTTTTCCATTGGTCATGTAAGGATGTGGGAGTTGGACTGTGAAGAAAGCTGAGCACCGAATAATTGATGCTTTTAAACTCTGATGTTGGAGAAGACTCTTGAGAGTCCCTTGGTCTTCAAGGAGATCCAACCAATCCATTGTGAAGGAGATCAGCCCTGGCATTTCTTTAGAAGGAATGATGCTAAAGCTGAAACTCCAGTATTTTGGCCACCTTATGCAAAGTGTTGACTCATTGGAAAAGACTCTGATGCTGGAAGGGATTGGGGGCAGGAGGAGAAGGGGACGACAGAGGATGAGATGGCTGGATGGCATCACTGACTCGATGGACGTGAGTCTGAGTGAACTCCAGGATTTGGTGATGAACAGGTAGGCCTGGAGTGCTGCGATTCATGGGGTCACTAAGAGTCAGACATGACTGAGCGACTGAACTGAATTGACTGAAAGTATAGTGGGCTTCCCTTGTAGCTTAGTTGGTGAAGAATTTGCCTGCAATGCAGAAGACCCAGGTTCAATTCCTTGGTTGGCAAAATTCTCTGGAGAAGTAAAAGTCAACCCATTCCAGTATTTTTGCCTGGAGAATCCTATGGGCAGAAAAGCCTGGCAAGGTACAGTCCATGTGGCCGCAGGAGTTGGCAAAACTTAGCAACTAAACCATCACAAAAGTATGGTGGAGTTTATGAAGATAATGGTGACCTCCCTCCAAAGATCCCAAGCATGTACTACTATAGTACATGCCCCCAACCCTTCAGCAGGCCACCACAGACCCATGCCTTCACTGGAGACTCCCAGAGACCCCACAGGCATGTCTCCTAGGGGTCATTGTTCCTTTCTCCTGGGTCCTGTTGCACAAGATTCTTTTGTGCTGTCCAAGAATCTATTTCCCAGTTCTATGTAAGTTCTGGCAGCTCTATGGTGTGTCTAATGGTGACATCCTCCAAGAGGACTTATGCCATACCCACACCCAGAGCCCCTGTCCCTATTCAGCCTCAAAAACAGTAAGATGATTTTTGTATTCTGTTATCATCTACTACTATATTTAGAACATTTTCTCTGAATAAAATTGTGTATGGGTGTTGGTGTGGGTGAGAGAGAGAGTGAAAGAGAGGAAAAAGATAAAGAGGCTCTGAGAATGACTTCTTGTTTTGAGGTAGTTTATGCTCATAATCTTATAGAAATATAAATGTCACCTGATGAAATAATTTTCACTTCACCTTAGAGGAGAGATTGTGAAGAAAAAGGATTGTGTGGTTGGGAGAGTAATATGATTCATGGTATAATTAACCACAAATTTTATGAGGATTTAAACACTGAAATGCATATATACACACACAAACAAATATACATATCAGTTTTATAATCTGTCCATCTTCTTGCAGTCCTAGGGACTCTCACGAGTTTTTGCCAACACCACAGTTCAAATGCATCAATTCTTTGGCACTCAGCTTTCTTCACAGTCCAACTCTCACATCCATACATCACCACTGGAAAAACAATCGCCTTGACGAGACGGAGCTTTGTTGGCAAAATAATGTCTCTGCTTTTGAATATGTTATCTAGATTGCATATCTAGGTTGCTATCTATGTTGCACGTTTATAGTACTATAATCGTGATTATCAGGATCATGAAGATCTTTTTTGTACAGTTCTTCTGTGTATTCTTGCCATCTCTTCTTAATATCTTCTGCTTCTGTTAGGTCCATACCATTTCTGTCCTTTATCGAGCCCATCTTTGCATGAAATGTTCCCTTGATATCTCTAATTTTCTTGAAGAGAACTCTAGTCTTTACCATTCTGTTGCTTTCCTCTATTTCTTGGCATCGATTGCTGAGAAAGGCTTTCTTATCTCTCCTTGCTATTCATTGGAACTCTGCATTCAGATGCTTATATCTTTTTCTTCTTTGCTTTTCACTTGTCTACTTTTCACAGCTATTTGTAAGGCCTCCCCAGACAGCCATTTTGCATTTTTGCATTTCTTTTCCATGGGGATGGTCTTGATCCCTGTCTCCTGGACAATGTCACGAACCTCAGTCCATAGTTCATCAGGCACTCTATCTATCCGATCTAGAGCCTTAAATCTACTTCTCACTTCCACTGTATAATCATAAGGAATTTTATTTAGTTCATACCTGAATGGTCTAGTGGTTTTCTCCACTTTCTTCAATTTCAGTCTGAATTTGGCAATAAGGAGTTCAAGATCTGAGCGACAGTCAGCTCCCAGTCTTTTTTTTTTTGCTGACTGTATAGAGCTTCTCCATCTTTGGCTGCAAAAAATATAATCAATCTGACTTTGGTGTTGACCATCTGTTAATGTCCATCTATAGAGTCTTCTCTTGTGTTGTTGGAAGAGGGTGTTTGCTATGACTAGTGTGTTCTCTTGGCAAAAATTTACTAGCTTTTCCCCTGCTTCATTCTGTATTCCAAGGCCAAATTTGCCTGTTAATCCAGGTGTTTCTTGACTTCCTACTTTTGCATTCCAGTCCCGTATAATGAAAAGGACATCTTTTTTGGGTGTTAGTTCTAAAAGGTCTTGTAGGTCTTCATAGAACCATTCAACTTCAGCTTCTTAATTGTTACTGGTTGGGGCTTAGACTTGGATTACTGTGATATTGAATGATTTGACTTGGAAATGAACAGAGATCATTCTTTCATTCTTGAGATTTGCATCCAAGTACTGTATTTCAGACTCTTTTGTTGACCATGATGACTAGTCCATTTCTTCTAAGGGATTCCTGACCACAGTAGTAGATATAATAGTCATCTTAGTTAAATTCACCAGTCCATTTTAATTCACTGATTCCTAGAATGTCAATGAATAGTTGCTTTAAAATGCTGAGTTAGTTTCTCTTGTATAAAGTAAATCAGACACACACACACACACACGTATGCACACTGATATCTCCTCTCCTAGATCCCCCTCCCACTTTGTTTTATCCTTCCCACTAATGGCGTTGCAGAGCAGTGAGCTGAGCTCTCTGTGCTACACAGCAGGTTACCTCTAGCTATTTGTTTTACACATGACAATGTACACCTGTCAATCCCAACCTCCTAATTCACCCTTCCTCCCCTTCCTCTGTGTCTATCCATCTGTTCTCTATCGTTCAGTTCAGTTCTGTCACTCAGTTGTGTCTGATTTTTTGTGACCCCATGAACCGCAGCACGCTGGGCCTCCCTGTCCATCACGAACTCCCAGAGTCCACCCAAACCCATGTCCATTGAATCAGTGATGCCATCCAACCATCTCATCCTCTGTCGTTCCCTTCTCCTCCTGCCCTCAATCTCTACCAGCATCAGGGTCTTTTCAAATGAATCAGCTATTTGCATCAGGTGGCCAAAGTATTGGAGTTTCTGCTTCAACATCAGTCCCTCCAATAAACACCCAGGACTGATTTCCTTTACGATGAACTGGTTGAATCTCCTTGCAGTCCAAGGGACTCTCAAGAGTCTTCTCCAACACCACAGTTCAGAAGCATCAATTCTTTGGCACTCAGCTTTCTTCACAGTCCAACTCTCACATCCATACATGACCACTGGGAAAACCATAGCCTTGACTAGGTGGACTTTTGTTGACAAAGTTCTCTATATCTGCAACTCTATTCCTGTCCTGAACATAGCTTCATCTATATCATTTTTCTGGATTCCATATTTTATGTGTTAATAAACAATATTTATTTTTCATCACAGAACCTTGATATACACATCACATGTGTCAGATTTTTGTTGATCTTCAAGGACTGAGCAAGATCTAATCAAATTAAATGCAGCACCAAATCTCTCATTGTGTTATCATAACCTGATCACATAAAGAAGTATAGGCTGTGTGAGGCAGGGCAGGCAAACAAGTAGCACTGTGGATTTAAGGAGAGAAGAGTAAGAATGTACTGAGGGATTTATTGGCTGGAGAAAAAGGAGAGTAATGTGGAAGATGCTATAGAACCAAGACTAGAGGTGATGCATGTATTTTCTCCTCAACCACTATTAGTCAAATTTTATTCAAATAGCCCCATACAGATGCAAAGTTTAGATACAACCCATGTTCAAGAAGCACTTCTCAGTACCACTCTATACTATGGGTAAAGCTACTTTTCTACCAAAGTTTGGACACATCGTAGGATTTCACAGGATAGGAGGGGACTTCAGAGATGTAAACCTTTGGTTATGTACCGTTTGCCCAACAGTCAAATTTTCCAGAAGTATTTGCTGTTCATTATTTGCTAGCATTCAATAAGCTGTTCACTCAGCCTGCTGTCAGAAGTGGTTTAGGGATTTTGATCAGAGCTGCCCCTTGGTCAAGAGTGTTAAGTGGAGCAGAGCATGCCTACCTAATCAGCATTGCAATCAAAACATGAATTAGTTAATGCTGGCAAATATAGGAGGATTTTGATACACCATAGACCAAGCTCCATCTCCCTCTTCCTATACTAAGACCATCTTTATTTATAAAACATATCTTAAATGATGCAGTGTTCAAAAATATTTAATAGAAAGAGGCTATATATTTTCACATAATTATTTTTGTTACTAAATTTAGAAAAAAAAAACATGAAGGAATATTTGGACTATAAAAATATGATCTATATTTTTAGCCCAGTATTATACATATTATTATTATTAGAATCTTAATATTAATGAAGTGGATATTCTACATTGACTCCAAAAGTTAGAAAAGTAACTAGATATGTAAGTAGATGAAATAATTACCTACTCAAAGGTCATGGAAAATGCCTCTTAATGACTTTTTCTTCATTTTTAAATTGTGTTGATGAAATCACTGACCATAATAAAGAGGTTTCTGAATTTCCATTTTCAATTAAAGCTAATAGGTTTTCATTTTCTCTTTTACAAAGAATTAAAAAGTTTCCTGCTTAGTTTTAAATTTTTAAAATTAACCTGCAGAAACAGTCATTTCAACAGAACACAGTCTAGTTTAATACAGATTACAGAATATTTATCTTTAACACTGGGTTTTAAAAATATTACAGGAGGAGTCAAGATGATGGAATAAGAGGACACAGAATCCATCCTTTCTTGCAACTACATCAAAAATACATCTGCAAATAGACCAGTTCTCACAGAGCACATGCTGAACATTAACTGAAGTCTTTGGACACTTAAAAGTACAAGAAAAATCCCTTTGCAGCCAGGTAGGCTGAAAGAAAGAAAGAAAGGAAAAAATAAGTCAGAAAAAGCAAGATGCAAAACTGCGGGTAAGAAGGGGGAAAATGCCCTCACAGTGGGCTAATTAGCTGGAGCAGAAAGAGACCTTTGGATGATCAAAGAAGACCTTCTGCAGAAGTTCTGCAGAAGGCAGAACAAAGTAAGAGTTGTGTGCATGATCTGTACTACAGCACAGTGCACCCCAACCTGAGTCATGGATCTCTTATTGCGCAATGGGGCTAGGTGCTAGAAAGTGGCTTTGGAGCACAGACCTATGGAGGGGACAGCTGTTGGCTGTGAAGACAGCTTGAAGGGACAGGAGTAAGGAACTCCACAACTGGGCAGGTTTGCAGAAAAAGTCAAGATACATACTGTTATAGTTGAGCAGTATGCAAGGGATGGGGCCAGCCACCACTCTAACGTCCTTCCTCATTATTGACTTTTATCTCCAAGATCATTGTGAGGGACACCCATCTAAGCATGATCACCTGTTCCTTGAGGCAAGACCTCTGCCACCTATGTAGTCTCTGGGGTCTTGCACACTGCCTATCCCAAAGCCTTCTTGGGAATCCTGCCTGAAACAGAAACGCCACTTTTGCCAGTGGCTCGGTGCTAAAACATGGGGTTGAGAGAGAAGATTCAGGGAGAAAACCACTGTTGGCTGCTCATATAAAACAGAAGGAACAAGAGTGACAGGTTCCACCACACCTGAAATACCCCTAGAGGAAGTATGGTCTGCCTGGGAAACAAAGAGTCAGTATGGAGTGGTGTCCAGTGGGGGAGGCCACCACCACTCCTACACCCCAGTCCCTGTCTCCACAAGCACTGTGAGGAAATCCCACCAGAGCAAGCAAACCACAGACTATTACGACTGCCTGCCATCCTACACTGCTTCAGGAGACTCCCACACACTCCAGCTGTAACCACCATAATCCTCCTCAGCCTGAGTGAGGCCCAACCAGCTGATATTTTTCTTGTCTCTTACCTGGATGGGGAACAGATATCTGAGGGTGACCCATATGCAAAGATGGGACCAAAAGTCAAACCTGAACCCCACAGGCAATGCAATTAAGGAATGGAATAGAAATCTTCACACAGCTGCACAAACCATGGATTAAGTTCCACCTACCAGATTGCTAAATCATGCATCTGTGGGATATCTAAATAGACAATATGTGGTCCCACAACTGAGACTAGTCTAGCTTTAGCAGCAGTGGGTTTTGGGGGCAAATACATGTGGGAGTTAGGCTAAGTAAGAGTGCCAGCTGATGCCACAGAGCCCACAGCAAGTCCAGAGACCTCTATAGAAGAAATGGAGGGCCTCTTAGGGAGGCAAGGATTGGCTGTGGGACATCATGGGAGCTAGGACACTGATAGATGAGACACCAGGAAAATCTTATCACTATCATACTTTTCCTGTTTGTTTCATTTTGCTTAGTTGTTTATGTTGTTGATTTTTTTAAATTTTTTATTAAGTTTAAATACATGCATTGCTGTGGTTTTGTATTTTTTCTTAATTTTCATTATTTATCATATTTGTTTTTTTTAAATGTTTGTTTTCTTTTTTTAAAGTTTGCTTTATACTTTTGTTACATTTTAATTTTTTATTTTTATAAGTATAGTATTTATCAATTGTTTTCATTTTTAGTTTCTTTGGTTTGTTTTTCTATTTGTTTTATTTATTTATTTTTTCTGTCACTTCTTTGTTTCTGCTTAACTTTTTTTTTTTTTTTTTCATTTGTCTAGGGGTTGGTTTGTCAGTTTGATGTGTGTGTGTGTGCCTGTTGTTATTGTTGCTGTTTGTTTTGGTTTTGGATTTTGTTTACACATTTCTTTTCTTTTATTTCTTTATTTTTCTTTTCATTTCTTTTTTCTTTTGCCTTGTTGCATGACTCTTTATTCCCCAGTCAGAGTTAGACCTTGGCTTCTGACATGGGGCTGCCAAGTCTAGTATGCAAGACTGCCCAGGAATCCGTGTGCCCAGGGAATATTATTTGAAGTGTGCTTTTCTGGAGGTGTGCATCTCAACACCAAGACCAAGCTCCAACTAATTGTGTGCAGGTTTCAATACTGGGCATCTCATGCTAAATCCAGCAAGATAAGAATATAGCTCCATGCATCAACAGACAGGGTGCCTAAAATCATACTAAGGTCATGGAAACTCTAAACAAAACACTTGATATGGCCCTGCCTATCAGAGGGAAAAGACTCAGCCCCACCTACAAGAGCACAGGTAGTGTTCCCACTCACCAGGAAGTCTACACAAGCCCCTTGATAAAACTCACCCACTAAAGGGCAGATAACAGACACAAGAAGAACTATGACCCTGTAGCCTGCAGAAAGAAAAGCATGAATAGAGTAATTTAGACAAAATGAAATTACAGAGAAATATGTTGCTGATGAAGAAGCAAGATAAAAACCCACAAGATCAAAGCCACAAGATCCAGCCCTGGCTGATCCAGGAAGTTCGAAGCGGGGACGGCCGGCAAGGGATCAGTATAGAATAGTTTTAATTAGAGATATAAAGAGTAATAGAATGAGGATGGCTCAGTAGGAAATTCAGTGGAGAAAAGAGGCTGAGTAGCTTGGTTTACGAGGGAGACCAATAAAACTTCAAGACAAGAAGTTTGCACCACTTACGTAGGCCGCAGGCGTCCTTCCATTCTCCCGAAGGAGAGGAGACACCGAGGCCTCCACGCTGGGTCAGCAGTCCTGACTTTTATCAAAGTCAGGTGCTTCATACAAATGTATACAGAGGTCTTAGGGGTGTTACATCATCTTCTGGCCAGGGGGCCTGCTGACAATTTATGACCCTCTCCTTGTGACAGCGGTCAGTCAACCAGAACACTTATTTCTCCAGGGGTGATTATTCTTAAAACAGACTCCACCTTCTGAAGATACCAGATAGATTTACATTCCTATAGGGTGAGAGTGTTGTGGGTTTTAATTAAGGAAAGAATTTACTTAGCCTAACGTCTAACGTGATTAATATCAAAGGTTAATACCTATTTCTTCTATATATTCATTAAGTGTGTAAGGGCAGGCGATGTGGAGACTTAGCAGCAAACACTGGCTCAACAAATGAAAAACCCTTCATCAATACAATTTCTGATCAGCCCACTATTAGTTTTCTAACTTCTCTAAAGAATCTGTTTTTAGAAGGTTAAAAGCATCTCGTGCCTTCCATGGTTGGGCAGCTGTGAATAACCACATGTTGCCAGACAAGCCTGTCAGGTAGGCTAGAGAACCTTCAGAGGAGTTTGTAGGTTAAAACACTCCTGCCATGCCCAGGGATTTTTATTAACTGGAGCTCTAAGTTAACTCCTTCTCTGAAAGAGGTGGTTGGGAGACAGCCCCCCATAAAGTCAAAGGTGTAGGTAAGAGCTCAAAGTAGTAAAGTAGGCAGGTTCTGGTTATGGGGGTAGATGCTTGAGGATTTCCAGGGGGACTCCTGAGGCTTGGCCCTGCCATTGCATATGTCAAGCCTCCTTCCTCATGACCTTTGCCATGGGCGGAGGTCCTCTCGCCAGGCTCTCTGCAAATCTACTCAAAAGAGAATATGGAGTGTTAATAGTAAAGATGATCCAATATCTTGGAAGCAAAAATGGAACCGTGGATTAGAAGATATAACATGCATAATATCATATAAGAAACAAATCGCCAGTCCAGGTTCGATGCAGGATACAGGATGCTTGGGACTGGTGCACTGGGATGACCCAGAGGGATGGTATGGGGAGGGAGGTGGGAGGAGGTTCAGGATGGGGAGCACGTGTTCACCTTTGGCAGATTCATGTTGATATATGGCAAAACCAATAGAATATTATAAAATGATTAGCCTACAATTAAAATAAATAAATTTAAATTAAAAATAAAATATTTTCCATAAAAAAAGAAGATATAAGAAATGTTTAACAAGGATAGAAGAGCTAAATAACAAAACAATCAGTGGTGCCTGCACAGTAACTGAAATGAAAAGTATTCTAGGAGGAATTAAGAGCAGAATAACTGAGGCAGACAAATAGATAAGTGAGCTAGAATGGTGGAAATAACTGCCACAGAGTAAAATTTAAAAAAAGAAAAATAAAAGAGGACAGTCTCAGAAGCCTCTGAGACAACACTAAAAGCACCAGCACTCATGTTTTAAGAATCTCAGAAGAAGAGAAATAGAAAGTGTCTGAGAAAATATTCAAAGAGATTATAGTGGAAAATTCCCTAACATGAGAAACAAAACAGCCATCAAGTACAGGAAGCACAGAAAGTCCCCCTCAAGATAAACTCAAGCAGAAACACTTGAGACAAATATTAATCAAACTAACAAAAATTTAAAATAAAAACTAATAAAAGAAGAAAATTAAAAGCAACAAATAACATCCAAAGACATTCCCATCCTGTTATCAACTGATATTTCAGCAGAAACTCTGCAGGCCAGAAGGGAATGGTAGGATATATTTAAAGTTAAGAAAAGGAAAAACCCACAATCAAGATTACTCTAACCTGCAAGAATCTCATTCAAAGTCAGTGGAGAAATCAAAAATTTCACAGAAATCCAAAATCAAAAAGAAGTCAGTATCACCAAACAAGCTGTACAACAAATGCTAAAGGAACTTCTTTAGATGGGAAAGAAGAGAAGAGAAAAGATCTACAAAAACAAACCCAAAACAATTGAGAGAATGCTAATAGGAACATACATATTGATAATTAGCTTACATGTAAAGGTATTAAATGTTCCAATCTAAAGACAGAACCTGGCTGAATGGATACAAAAACATGACTCATATATATGCTGTCTTATCACAGACCTATTTCAGACTTAGGGACACATATAGACTGAAAGTGAACAGATGGGAAAAATATTCCATGAAATGGAAATTAAAAGAAAGCTGGAGTAGCAATATTTATATCAGACAAAATAGACTTTAAAGACTTTTACAAGAGACAGAGAAAGACACTACCTAATAATCAAAGTAACAATCCAAGAAGATATAACAATTGTAAATATTAACACACCAGAATAGGAGCACCTCAATATGTAAGGCAAATGCTAAAAGTCATAAAAGGATAAATCAACATTAACATAATAATAGTAAAGGACTTAAACACTTCACATAAACCAATGAGTAGACTAACGGACAAAAATTAATAAGGAAACACAACCCTTAAAAGATACATTAGATCAATAGACTTAATATAGGATACTTCATCTAAATATCCTTAATATTTAGATGAAATACTTATATTTATCCTTAATATAAGATATTTCATCTAAAAGCAGCAGAATGCACTTTCTTCTCAAGTTCACATGGAGCATTCTCCAGAGTTGATCATGTATTCAGTCAAAAATCAAGCCTTGGTAAATTTAAGAAAATTGAGGTCATATCAAGCATCTTTTCTGAGCATAATGCTAAAGGATTAGATAACAATTGCAGAGAAGAAAAGCAGTAAAAACACAAGCACCTGAAGGCTAAACAATATGCTACTAAATAACTAAGAGATCCCTGAATAAATCAAAGAAGAAACCAAAGCATACCTAGAAACAAATGGCAATGAAAACTTGGCAATGGAAAACCTATGGGACACGACAAAAGCAGATCTAAATGGAACATTTATAGGAGTAAAATTTTACCTCAAGAAACAAGAAAAAGCTCAAATAAACTAACATCACACCCAAAGCAACTAGGGAAAGAATAACAAACAAAACCCAATACTAATAGAAGAAAAGAAATTATAAATATCAAAGCAGAAATAAATGCAATAGACATGAAGAAAAAATTAGCAAATACTGGTGAAAATAAAAGCATGTTTAAGAAGATAAACAAAATAGATAAACCTTTAGATGGATTAATCAAGAAAAATAGGGAGACAATTCAAATAAATAAAATTAGGAATAAAAAAGAAGTTACAACTGACACCACAGAAATATAAAAGATATAGAAACTACTACAAGCATCTATATTCCAATACAATGGACAACTTGGAAGAAATTTCAAATTATTAAAGAGGTACAATCTTCGAAGGCTGAACCAGCAAGGAATAGAAAATATGGAAAGACCAATCACAATTACTGAAATTGTGATCAAAAAACTTCCAACAAACAAAAATGTAGCACCAGAGGTCTTCACAGGTGAAGTCTGAAAACATTTAGAGAAGAGCTAACACCTGTATTTCTCAAAATGTTCCCTAAAATTGAAGAAGCTTCATTTCTTCAGGAAGGAAAGCTCCCAAGCTCATTCTATGAGGTAATCATCAATCTGATACCAAAACCAGAGGAAGATATCACACACACACACACACACACACACACACACACACACACAAATTATAGGCTGATATCACAGATGAACATTGACACAAAAATCCTCAACAAAACACTTGCAAGCAGAATCCGAAAACACATTGAAAGGATCATACACCAGGATCAAGTGGGATTTATCCCATGAATGCAAGAATTCCTCAATAGATGCAAATCAATCAATCTGATGCACCATATTAACAAAATGGAGAATACAAAACATGTGGTTATTGCAATAGATGTATGAAAAACATCTGTTAATACTGACAAATTTAACACCGATTTATCATTAAAAAAATAAAATAGTAGACAATAGCTATAGAGGAAAACTACCTCAACATAATAAAGACCACACACGACAAATCTAGAGCAAACATTATTCTCAGTGGTGAAAAAACTTTAACATTTCCTCTAAGATCAGAAACAATACAAGGATGTCCACTTTAGTCATTATTATTCAAAATAGTTTTGGAAGCCCTAGCAATGGCAATCCAGAGAAGGCAATGGCACCCCACTCCAGTACTCTTGCCTGGAAAATCCCATGGACGAAGGAGCCTGGTAGGCTGCAGTTCATGGGATCGCGAAGTCAGACATGACTGAGCGAATTCACTTTCCCTTTTCCCTTTCATGCATTGGAGAAGGAAATAGTAATCCAGTCCAATGTTCTTGCCTGGAGAATCCCAGGGATGGGGTAGCCTGGTGGGCTGCTGTCTCTGGGGTCGCACAGAGTCGGACACGACTGAAGCAACTTAGCAGTAGCAGCAATGGCAATCAGAGAAGAAAATTAGATAAAAGGAATATAAATTAGAAAAGAAGAAAAACTGCCATTGTTTACAGATGACCCCATCAGGTTCTCCTGTCCATCGGACTTTTCAGGCAAGAATACTGGAGTAGATTGCCATTTCCTTCTCCAGGGGATCTTTCGGACCCAGTAATCAAACCAGCATGTCCTACATATCCTGCATTGCAGGTGGAATCTTTACTTATTTAGCAATTAGGGAAGCCTCCTAAATTGGAAAAGAGAAGTAAAACTGCTACTGTTTACCAATGCTGTGATACATAAAAAATCCAAACATGCCACCAGAAAGCTGTCAGAGCTAATCAATTAATTTAGTAAAGTTGCAGGATACAAAAATAATACATAGAAATCTAGCATTCCTATACAGTAACAAGGAAATATCATAAAAAGTAATTAATAAAATATGAATTTAAAAAATTACATTTACCATTGTCACAAAAAGAATAAAGTTTCTAGGTATAAGCTTACCTGAGGAGGCAAAAGACCTCTACTCAGAAAACTATAAGATGCTGATCAGAGACAATGCAAACGGAGAGATATACCATGTTCTTGGATTGGAAGACTCAATCTACAGATTCAGTGAAATCCTTTTCAAATTACTAGTGACATTTTTCACAGAATTAGAACCAAATATTTTAAAATTTTATGGAACCACAAAAAAACCCTGAATGATCAAAACAGTCTTATGATAAACAACAAACAACAGTTGGAGGAATCAGACTCTCTAACTTCAGACTATTCTATAAAGCTACAGTAATCAAGACAGTAGATTACTGACACAAAAAGGGACATTTCAATCAATGAAACAGGATACAAAGATCGGAGAGAAACCCACACACCTATGGTCACCTAATCTATGAAAAAGGAGGCAAGGTAGCACAGTGAAGAAAAGGCAGACACCTCAATAATTGGCACTGGGAAAACTGGACAGCTACACGTAAAAGAATGAAATTAGAACACTCCTTAATGCCGTGCAAAAAAATAAACTCAAAACACATTGAACACTGAGATGGGGTACCAGACACTATTAAGGCCTTGGAAGGAAACATAAACAGCATACTCTTTGATAAATGTTCTGAGAGATATTTTTGATGTTTCAAAAATATCTACAGTGAGATATTTTTGATCCTTCTCCTAGAGCAATGAAAAAAAAAAAAAAAACTAAAATAAACAAATGGGACCTAATTAGATTTAAAAGCTTTTACATAGCAAAGGAAGCCATAAACAAAGTGAAAAATAACCCTCTGAATCATAGAAAATATTTGCAAATGAAGCAACCAAAAAAGGATTAACATCAAAAGTATATAAACAGCTCCTGGAGCTCAATATCAAAACATAAACAATCTAATTAAAAAGTGAGTAGGAGACCTAGACATTTCTTTGAAAAAGATGTACAAATAATCAACAAACACATGGAAAGATGCTCAGCATCACTATATTATTGGAATTGCAAATCAAAACTATAATGAAGTATCACTTCACACTGGTCAGAATGACTATCATTTCAAAAAATCTATAAACAATAAATGCTAGAAAGAATGTGGAGAAAAGAGAATCCTCTTACAATGGAGGGAATGTAAACTGATATAGCTACTATGAACAACAATATGGAGGTTAATAAAACTAAAAATAAAACAACTCTATGACCCAGAAATCTAACTCTTGGGCATATACGCAGAGAAAATTATAGTCAAATGATACACACACCCCAAGGTTAATTTTAACACTATTTACAATAGCCAGGACATATTGCTCTGCTGCTGCTGCTAAATCGCTTCAGTCGTGTCCAATTCTGTGTGACCCCATAGAAAGCAGCCCACCAGGCTCCCCTGTCCCTGGGATTTTCCCAGCAAGAGTACTGGAGTGGGTTGCCATTGCCTTCTCCAAGCCAGGACATGGAAGCAACCTAAATGCCCATCAACAAAGGAACAGATAAATGTAATGTGGTACATATATACAGTGGAATATTACTTAGCCAAATGGAATAAAATTGTGCCATTTGGAGAAACATGGATGGATCTAGAGATTGTCATAAAGAGTGAAGTAAGTCAGAAAGAGAAAAACTAATATCATATATTAAGACATATATGTGGAAATCTAAAAAAAGATGAAGATGATACTATTTGCAAAGTACACACAGAGACACAGACATAAAGAACAAATGCATGAATACGAATGGAAGAAGGGGGTGAAATTCATTGGGAGACAGATTGACAAATATATATCCCAGGTTACAGTAGTGGTAAACGACTCGCCTGCCAATGCAGAAAACATGAGACATAGTTTCAATCCCTGGCTGGGTAAGAATCCCTGGAGTAGCAAATAGCAACCTACTCCAGTATTCTCGTCTGGAGAGTCCATGGACAGACGAGCCTGGCAGGTTACAGCCCATAGGGCTGCATAGAGTCAGACACGGCTGAAGCGAACCAGCATGCACAGTATTCTGTATAAATTAGATAACTAATAAGAACCTAATGTATCACACAGGGAACTCTGCTCAGTGCTCTGTGGTGACCTAAATGGGAAGGGAATCCGAAAAGAGGGGAGATGTGTATATGTATGGCTGATTCACTTTGCTGTATAGCAGAAACTATCACAACAGTGTAAAACAACTGTACTCTGATAAACAAAAAATAATACAAAATAAAGGTTCTGAGAAGCCCTGCCTGAAAATAGCCTGTTTAAATTCATATTTACTTTCATGCTATACTTAAGTATATCCTTACAAACATAATGTTATGTGGAATAAATCTTGGTACTGCTAAATGAAAAAATTTGGACTCTGAAAGAGGGATAGGGTGAGATGATTTGGGAGAATGATGTACAATATCATATATGAAATGAGTCGCCAGTCCAGGTTCGATGCACGATATTGATATTGGATGCTTGGGGCTAGTGCTCTGGGACGACCCAGGGGGATGGTATGGGGAGGGAGGAGGGAGGAGGGTTCAGGATGGGGAACACATGTATACCTGTGGCAGACTCATTTTGATATATGGCAAAACCAAAACAATATTGTAAAGTTAAATACAGTAAAATGTTAAAAAAATGAAAAATATTCTTAAAAAATATAGGAATACCAGAAGCATCCCATAGCATAATTCCTTACGGAAAACAGTGTTGCATGGTGTTTAACATTTCCACATGTATTTGTTGCTTCCATAAATTTTAAATCAGTCAATAGAACTCATACAGGAAAAAAAAAAATTGAAACAGAAAATGATACAACTCATAGACAAGAGAAAGCACAAATATCACATTGCAAGTTTGGCTTTGAAAATCTGTCAGCTATTTCCTCATACTGTGTTAACCGAAGGAGAAAAATGGAGCTCCAGGACGTTTGGCCATGCAGCACTTCAGCTGGAGTTTTCAATTTGTAAAGGTTGAAAAGTCATTTTTCCTTTCCAGCTCATAAAAGGTGAAGCTTTATGGCCAGAGGGCATTTTGTTCAGATCTCAGATCCCAGTCTTCTTTGCTTCATGTGTGAATACATTACCCTGGTTTCACAGTTACTTCTAATTTCTATTTATCTGAAAGAATAAAGTTACAGTTTTTTCTCGACAATGAGTGTTTCAAAATATGAATATTTGAACCAAATTTTCTTATAGTTTTTATTTTACCGAGCTTTTTTTTTTTTTTTAAATTGTGTATAACTAGAGATATATTTCTGAAGATTTCATATAAGCAGTACTGGAGAGATTATAAATATGGTATTTATTTGAATCAGGTAAATGAAAACCATATAATAAATTTAAATTTTCTGGTAAATTAAATGCTAAAGAAAGGGGTAGCAGAAGCAATTTAAGGTTTCAAAATGATTTGTGTATAATGATAACTGTCACGACAAATACACTTGAATATTTCAAAATGACACTATCCTTATGGCAGAAAGTGAAGAGGAACTCAAAAGCCTCTTGATGAAAGTAAGTGGAGAGTAAAAATGTTGGCTTAAAGCTCAACATTCAGAAAACGAAGATCATAGCATCCAGTCCCATCACTTCATGGGAAATAGATGGGGAAACAGTGGAAACAGTGTCAGACTTTATTTTTCTGGGCTCCAAAATCACTGCAGATGGTGACTGCAGCCATGAAATTAAAAGACGCTTACTCCTTGGCAGGAGTTATGACCCACCTAGATAGCATATTCAAAAGCAGAGACATCACTTTGCCAACAAAGGTTCCTCTAGTCAAGGCTATGGTTTTTCCTGTGGTCATGTAGGGATGTGAGAGCTGGACTGTGAAGAAGGCTGAGTGCCGAAGAATTGATGCTTTTGAACTTTGGTGCTGAAGAAGACTCTTGAGAGTCCCTTGGACTGCAAGGAGATCCAACCAGTCCATTCTGAAGGAGATCAGCCCTGAGATTTCTTTGGAAGGAATGATGCTAAAGCTGAAACTCCAGTACTTTGGCCACCTCATGCAAAGAGTTGACTAATTGGATAAGAGTCTGATGCTGGGAGGGATTGGGGGCAAGAGGAGAAGGGGATGACAGAGGATGAGATGGCTGGATGGCATCACTGACTCGATAGATGTGTGTCTGAGTGACCTCTGGGAGTTGGTGATGGACAGGGAGGCCTGGCATGCTGTGATTCGTGGGGTCTCAAAGAGTCAGACATGACTGAGCGACTGATCTGATCTGATTGTAAGACTTACTTTCTAAAAGGCTGAAGTATATTTGGTATTGAAAATAAATGGGATAAATTAATAAAGCAAACATTTCCAAAAAAACATATATCCTTAATTTTTTGAACATTTTAGCATTTAGGCCTCTTATTTATTTATTTATTTATTGTAGTTTTATAGTTTGGATCATTCCTAAAGGATATTAACCCTGAATATTCACTGGAAGGACTGATGCTGAAGTTGAAGCTCAAATACTTTGGCCAACTTATGCAAAGAACTTATCATGATTCTGGGAAAGATTGAGGACAAGAAGAGAAGGGGGCAACACCGGCTAAGATGGTTGGATGGAATCACTGACTCAATGGAAACGAATTTGAGCAAACTTAAGGAGGCAGTGAAGGACAGGGAAGCCTGTTTTGCTGCAGTTCATGGGGTCTCAGAGACCTCGACATGACTTGGCAATTGAAGAGTACAAATTTTGGATCATACATTATACTAAGATTTTCTAGAAAAAGCTGCAATATTCTTCAAATTTTGCCATATGCTTTTAATTTCTACTGTGAATAAGATGTAACTGAAAATACATACAATTTTTTGGGTGCTTTTGCTATAGAGATGACTCATTCAATGTTTTTATGAAGAACCAAAGAAAGTATGTGTGTCCATATTCTGAATTACATACAGGTCTAGATTTAAATTTGTTTAATGCAAGTCAAATTATTATGTAAACCAATTGCTGCTAAGGATGTATAACTGTTATGTAAAAATATAACTGTTTAAAATCTTGCAACATTTATCAATTTTGTTGACTTTTCAAATAACATTTTTTTTACTCATTTTCTCTGTTTTCCATTTTCTTTTTCAATGATTTTTGCTTTGATCTTTACTATTTCCTTCTTTCTTTCTTTCTTATAGATATATTTTGCTTTACTATTACTAGGTTTTAGTTTCCTAAAGTAAAGTATTTATTTCAAACCTCTTCTCATTCCTAGTATAAGCATTTTAGTACTATACGTACTATACATTTCCTTCTCAGTACTACTTTAGCCGTACTCTGTATATGTTGATATGTTTTATTTTAATCTTCTTTCTATTTTTATTGTTGCTGTTCAGTCTCTAAGTCGTGTCTAAATCTTAGCAACACTATGGACTGCAGTACACCAGGCTCCTCTGTCCTTCACTATCTCCCAGAGTTTGTTCGAATTCATGTCCCTTGAGTCGATGATGCTATCTAACCATCTCATCCTCTGCTACCCCCTTCTCCTTTTGAATTCAA
Organism: Tragelaphus eurycerus; assembly: GCA_935064755.1. Classification (NCBI taxonomy): domain Eukaryota; kingdom Metazoa; phylum Chordata; class Mammalia; order Artiodactyla; family Bovidae; genus Tragelaphus; species Tragelaphus eurycerus. The sequence goes on from CAKXYN010000041.1 coordinate 3,633,256, forward strand.
TTTTTCCTATCATCAAGGACTTTTCCAGTGAGTTAGCTGTTCTCATCAGATGGCCAAAGTCTTGGAGCTTCAGTAACAGTCTTTCCAATGAACATCCAGGGTTGATTTCCTTTACTAATGATTGGTTTCATCTCCTTGTAGTCCAAGGGATTCTCAAGAGTTGTCTCAGGCACTATAGTTTAAAAGCATCAGTTCTTCAGCACTCAGCCTTCTTTATGGACCAGCTCTCACATCAGTACAATAGCTTTGACTATACAGACCTTTATTGGCACAGAGATGCTCTTGCTTTTTAATACACTGTCTAGTTTTCTCATAGCTTTCCTTCCAAGGAGCAAGTGTCTTCTAATTTCATAGCTGAAGTCAGCATCCACAGTGATTTTGGAGCACAAGGAAATAATATCACTGTGTCCACTTTACCCCTTCTTTTTGCCATGAAGTGATGTGACCAGATGCCATGTTCTTAGTGTTTTTTCTCTCTTTTATTTTTTTTTTTTTAATTTCACTCTAATCAGGAGGTCTTTTAGTTCCTCTCACTGTCTGCCATTAGAGTGGTATCACCTGCATATCTGTGGTTGTTGCTATTTCTCCCAGTCTTGATTCTAGCTTGTGATTCATCCAGCCTGGCATTTCAGATGATGCACTCTGCATAGAAGTTAAATAACCTGAGTGAAAATATACAATCTTGTCATATTCCTTTTCCAATTTGGAATCAGTCAGTTGATCTATGTCCATTTCTAACTGTTCTTCATGACCTGAATGCAGTTTTCTCAGGATACAGATAATGTAGTCTGATAGTCACATCTATTTAATATTTTCCACAATTTGTTGTTATCCACATAGTCAAAGGGAATAACATATTCAATGAAGCAGAAGAAGATATTTTTCTGGAATTTCCTTGATTTCTCCATGATCTGACAAATATCGGCAACTGATCTCTAGTTCCTCTGCCTCTGTGACGTGCAGTTTATATAACTGGAACTTCTCAGTTCAAATACTGATGAAGCCTAGCTTTAAGGATTTTGAGCATAATTGTATTAGCATGTGAAATGAGTGTGATAGTTGAAACATTCTTTGGAATTGCCTTTCTTTAGGATTGGAAAGAAAACACATTTTCCAGTGCTATGGCCACTGCTGAATTTTTCAAATTTGCTGACATATTGAGAGCCACACTTTCACAGCATCATCTTTTAGGATTTTAAATATCTCAGCTGCAATTCCATCACCTTCATTGCTTTGTTCATAGTAATGCTTCCGAAGGCCCACTCGACTTCACACTCCAAGATGTCTGTCTCCAGGTGAGTGATCACACTGTCATGGTTATCTGGGTCATTAAGACCTTTCTTGTATAGTTTTTCTGTGCATTTTTGCCACCTTTTCTTAATTTCTTCTGTTTTTTTTTTTTTTCCTTTGCATGAAATGTTCCCTGGGTATCTCCAATTTTCTTGAAGTGATCTGTAGTCTTTCCTATTGCATTGTTTATCTCTATTTCTTTGCACTGTACATTTAAGAAGTCTTTCTTCTCTCTCCTTGCTCTTTTCTGGAACTCAGCATTCAGTTCTGTTTACCTTTCCCTTTCCCCCTTGCTTTTCTCTTCTCGTCAGTTCTCAACTATTTGTTAAGACTCCTAAGAGAACCACTTTACCTTCTTGTGTTTTTTTTTTTTTTTTCTTTTGGATATTTTTGGTCACTGCCTCTTTGACAATGTTACAAACCTCTGTCCATTGTTCTTCAGGCACTCTTTCTACCAGATCTAATCCCTTGACTCTATTTGTATCTAACCTTCAGTGTATAATCATAACGGATTTGATTTAGATCATACCTGAATGTCAGGAATTCAGAAGCGGACTCAATTACATCAATTCTCTTTTTCCTCAGAGAACTCTGACTGACCAATACATAGCCCCCCAGAGTTCTCTTTTGGTTGTCTCTTTTGATAGTTCTAGATTTTATTGTTGTAATTAGTGCAAAGGAGAACAGAGGAACCAGTCTAAATCATCTTGTCCTAAAATATATATTGTGGTAAAGCTCACAATCATAAGAAAATTGTTTCAAGCACTTTCTTATATGCAACTCTAGAAAACCTCTTTCATTCTCTCCTTTGTTTTAGATGCTGTGACTTTCAGGGAATAACTTGTCAGAGCATCAAAGATGCCCAGTACAAACAAGTCGTCTCTGAGGACTCAGTTCTGGTAACAATCATTAGTAACCTGTAATGGCCTCTGTGTTGCATTTGCCACATCTGTTATCTAAGATCTTCCTTCTTTTCTTGGATATCTAATCATATCACTGAAGCTGACACTTTTATCTGTAGAAGGTAGTTCCTTTTTTTTTTTTTTTTTTTTTTACAAAATTTCAAGTCATTTGATCTAAAATCCCAGTGTAGTCTTCTTCTTTTACTCCAAAATCTACCCTTTCACTTAGAAGTTGGAGATACCTAATATAATAAAGTATTGCAAGAACTAAAGGGAAACTATCTTGAAATGATAAGCTGGAGAGAAGAGGTAGCATATTATTGCTGTCTTCAAACCTTTGATTTCATTTCAAAGGGAAAAGGAATGAGACATTTTCTATATTTTCCAAAGGACAATGTCAAGACTCAATGAAAAAGCTCTAAAAAGAACCAGATCTTGGCACTATGTGAGTAAAAATAGATAAAAATTATATATATATATATATATATTTAATTCAGCAATGTTAAAAGGTGAAGTAGGTTCTTTCAGGGAGTTTTTACTAATTCATCAGTGGATGAATTACTCTTATGATTTGAATCCATAACAAGACTGGGCAAAATTCCTACAGAGATTGTGAAAAAAGATTATAATATCAAAGGAACTTTAGATCAGACATCCTCTAATGCACTTTTCAAGCTTGGGACTATACAATCTAAACTTTGCTATTTCTCAAGAAGAGAATAGATCATATATACTTAAGACCAAAGGGTCTTAAGTACTATACTAAAGTATAGTATACTTCCTATACTTAAGAAAGATCTAGTACTCAAAAAAAATATTGGAAGAAATGTTTTAAAATCATTTATAGAACTACAGATAGATAATAAATATAAAACAAATAAATATGATTTATTATTGCTGCTGCTAAGTCACTTCAGTCGTGTCCGACTCTGTGCGACACCATAGACGGCAGCCCACCAGGCTTCCGCATCCCTGGGATTCTCCAAGCAAGAATACTGGAATGGGTTGCCATTTCACAAGACTAGTAAAATAGAATGTTTTTATTCTACACATATTTTATCATTTTTGTGTGAATATTATAAACATTTTTATAGTAGACTGGTCTAATTTAACTACTTTGCACTTTTCAAAGAAATAGGATTGAAGTTGAGATTAATTTCTACCTCTTTCTACAAGTCAACACTTCGTTCATTAAAGGTACATTTATTTGACTTACCTACACTATATAACGGAGAAGGCAATGGCACCCCACTCCAGTACTCTTGCCTGGAAAATCCCATGGATGGAGGAGCCTGGTGGGCTGCAGTCCATGGGGTCGCTAAGAGTCGGACACGACTGAGCGACTTCACTTTCACTTTTTCTCTTTCATGCACCGGAGAAGGAAATGGAAGCCCACTCCAGTTTTCTTGCCTGGAGAATCCCAGGGGCAGGAGAGCCTGGTGGGCTGACATCTATGGGGTCACGCAGAGTCGGACACGACTGAAGTGACTTAGCAGCAGCAGCACACTATATAAAGGTATTCATAGCTTTTGCTTTAAAGTCAATAAGATATAGACCTATAGATATAGATCTAGTGAAGTTTTCTAATTTTAGACTTTCATATGAAGGGATGTTGGGTTTCTCTGGTGTCTCAGATGATGGGGAATCTGCCTGAAATGCAAGAGAACTGGGTTCAGTTCCTGCATTGGGAAGATCTCTTGGAAGAGGGCATGGCAATCCACTCAAGTATTCTTGTTTGGAGAATCCCTATGGATTCTGGAGGAACCTGGAAGGCTACGGCCCATAGGGTCACAAACGGTTGAACACGACTGAGTGACTAAGCACACACACAAGAAGGAATGTTAAAGAAGGCCATTTATAGCTTTGCTAACAAAATTAGTTCATTCAGAAATATTTTAGAAACTTTATATGCTAACAAATAAAACCAGTAGTAGATTTCTTTATTTGTGGCTTTTCATTTTCAACATTTTTAGTAAGAAAATTCAGTCTTAATAATAGCAATTTCATAATGCCTTCAGGATAAAGATGATCATCAACTTCAGTGGTGTGGAAAAAAAAAAAGTCAACTATTGTATGAATGGTGGAAAGGGCACTGCAATATTCCTACCTGTGACTGTAAGTAAAATGATCAGGATTTCAGTATACTTTAAAGTGTGTTACTTAAATTTGCCATGTCAAGAATTATGTAGGAAACCAGTTAATGAACACAGTACTAGGCTTTTAGAATCAAATTTCTGAGAACTGATTTGAAGATTTGTTTTGTTTTGTTTTAAATTTTAGTTTTATTTTATTTAACTTTACAATATTGTATTGGCTTTGCCATGTATCAAAATGAATCTGCCACAGGTATACATGTGTTCCCCATCCTGAACCCTCCTCCCTCCTCCCTCCCCATACCATCCCTCTTGGTCATCCCAGTGTACCAGTCCCAGGCATCCAGTATCAGGCTAGAGCACTTTCTAACACCATACACAAAAATAAACTCAAAATGGATTAAAGATCTAAATGCAAGACAAGAAACTATAAAACTCCTAGAAGAAAACATAGGCAAAACACTCTCTGACATACACCACAACAGGATCCTCTATGAAGATTTGTATATATCATAAAGACACATTCAAGTCTCATGACAGCAACAATTAAATAAATAATAAAATAATTATTAAAATAAAAGAAAACTCTTTATGAAGTGAGAAAAATAATGTTTAATGATTTTGAAGAGCTATGAACTTATGTATAAAACCTAACACTTTGCCTTGCTTTAAAAAAAACACTTTAATCTACATCAGAAGATTAATTCTCTCATGTGTTATTTAGTCGATGGGAACTACTTTAAAACTTTTTTTATTATTTGTACAAGTAAAGCAGTCTGGAACATATATAGCACTAAATATTTGGGAATAATACTTTCACAAATTGAAAAGTTGTAGGGATTTAGCTCAGAAGTTCCTAAGTGTCATCCAAAAAGGAAGAAAAGGCTTTGTTTTCAGTGTTTTAATGTTTGAGGGATTACTGCACAAAAAACAAGTTGGGAAGGCTCCAGGTAGAATGGCTGAAGGAGAGTCCACCAAACCTGGCCATGAAGTTCATCAGGGAGAGGTTCTGTGGTTGTGTTGTTGTGTCCACAGTTGGATCTTTTCCTCTCCTGATTTTTGCACTCTTCTTTCTGAAGGTTGTCTCAGATTTTGTGTGTGTGTCATCCAGACCCAAAGGTTGGTTTTGTCTCTGGTTTTCATGACAACAAATCTGCACACATACAAACTTTTCATGACTTCTGTACATTATTCTGTATTGAAGGAGTTCCAAGAATAATAAAGCAGGCAGACTTCTGCAAAAACCTGTTTCCCTCATTTCTATTTGTTTTACAAAACTTGTATATATATGCAATACATCTTATACTGTAAAATAATCTTCAGAGACTCTTTCAAATACAAATAATTCTATTTGTGAAAGAACTCCTGAAGACATGTTTACTCCCATGAGAATGAAAAATTTTTATCAACTGTAAACTGTTGTATATTTATTTTTGTTGCTTTTTATAAAATCAGGAACTTGGTCAAGTGCCTGGAACATAGTTCTAGACTCTCAACAACTAATTGATCTTGACTAAACAAGTAAGATACTTTGTCTACTGAGACTTTTCTTTCTTTCTTTCTTTTTCTTTTCATTTGGAATATAATTGCTTTTCAATTCCTTTATGTTAATTTCTGCTGTACGACAAAGTGAATCAGCTATAGGCATGTATGTATGTGTGTATAAACCCATGTATAATATAAAACCATATTCATATTTATATGGCTTCCCAGGTAACACTAGTGGTAAAGAACCTATTTGCCAATGCAGGAGACATGACAGACACAGGTTCAACCCCTGGGTCTGGAAGATTCCCTGGGAAAGGTCATGGGAATCCACTCCAGTATTCTTGCCCGGAGAATCCCATGGACAGAAGAACCTGATGGGCTATAGTCCACAAGGTCTCAAAGAGTCAGAGACAACTGAAGTGACTCAGCACACGCGCACACACACACACACACACACACACACACACAAATATATATTTATATTTATCCCCTCCCTCATGAACCTCACTCCCATCCCACCCTCATTCTATCCCTCTAGGTCATCAGTGAGCAGCAAATTGAGCTTCCTGTGCTATACAGAAGGTTACTGCTATGTATTTTACACATAGTTGTGTATATATGGGCTTCCCTGGTAGCACTGATGGTGAAAAGTCTGCCCGCAATTTGGGAGGTCTGGGTTTGATCCCTGGATCAGGAAGATCCACTGGAGAAGATAATGACAACCCACTCCAGTATTCTTGTCTGGAAAATACCATGGACAGAGGAGCCTGCCTGGCTACAGTCTATGGGGTAACAAAGAGTCAAGCAAGACTGAGTGACTAACACTTAGTATATATATATATATGTATACATACATATATACATATATATATATTATATATACATATATATATATATATGTATACATACATATATACATATATATATACACATATATATATATACTCAGTGTGTGTATATATATATATAGCAGAATTTATATATATATGTAATCAATCCCAATCTCTCAATTCATCTCACCTTCCCCTTTTGCCCCTGTGTCCATGTATCCATTTCCTATGTCTGAGTCTCTATTCCTGACAAAGGAGATCATTCTTTGCTTTTTTTTTTTATTGCAAATATTTGCATTCATATACTATATTTATTTTTCTCTTTCTGACTTCACTTTATATGACAGACCCTAGGTCCATCCATATCTCTACAAATTATCCAATTTTGATTTCTTATGGCTGAGTAATACGTTATTTTTTTGGTGTGTTATATATATATATATATATATATATACATACATACATACATACATACATACCACATCTTTTTTGCCCACTGCTCATTTAATGGACATCTAGGTTGCTTCCATATCCAGGCTATTGTAAATTGTTCTGCAATGAACACTGGAGTACATGTGTCTCTTTGAATTATGGTTTTCTAAGGGTATATGATTTTCTCAGAATATGTTGCTAGGGATTGCTGGGTAATGTGGTAGTTTTATTTTTACTCTTTTATAGAACCTCCATACTATTCTCCATAGTGACTATAGCAATTTACACAGCCACAGGCAAGAAGGTTCCCCTTTCTCCACATTCTCTCCACCATTTTTGATTTGTAGATTTCCTGATGATGGCTATTCTGACCAGTGTGAGGTGATACCACTTTGTAGTTTTGATTTATGTTTCTCTAATAATTGGTAATGTTGAGCATCTTTCCATGTGTTTATTGGTCATCTGTTTATCTTCTTTGGAAAAATATCTATTTAGGTCTTCTGCTATTTTTTTTTAATTAGATTGCTTATTTATTTACATTTATATTAAACTCCATGAGTAGTTTGTATACTCATGATATTAATTCCTTGTCAGTTGCTTGGATTGCAAATATTTTCTCCCATTCTGAAGGTTGCCTTTCATACTGTTTATGGTTTCCTTTGCTACACAAAAAAATTTTTTAAATTAGGTCTCATTTGTTTAGTTGTATTTTCACTACTCTAGGAGATGAGTCAAAAAATATCTTGCTCTAAATTATTTATGTCAAATAATGTTCTGCCTATGTTTTCCTCCAAGGTTTTAATAGTGTCTGGCCTTACATTTAGGTCTTTAATGTATTTTGAGTTGATGTTTGTGTGTGGTGCTTGGGAATCTTCTAATTTCATTCTTTTACATGTAGTTGTCCAGTTTTCCCAGAACTACTTATTGAAGAGGCTGTCTTTTCTCTATTGTGTAGTCTTGCCTCCTTTTCAACTGATTACAATCTATGAACCTCCATACATAGGTGTATGTGTTTACCTCTGGGTTTTCTATCCTGTACCATTGATCTATATTTCTTTTTGTGCCAGTACAATATTGTAGTGATTATTGTAGTAATCAATTGTAGTGGTAACTGTAGCTTTGTGGTATAATCTGAAGATGCCGAATCTGATTCCTTCAGCTCTGTTTTTATGTCTCAAGATTGTGGTATTTGGGTTCTTTGGTGTTTCCACACAAATTGTAAAATACCTGGTTCTGATTCTGTGGAAAAAAAAAAAAAAAAGTGTAATTTGAAAGGGACTGTACTGAATCTGTAGATTGCTTTAGGTAATACAATAATTTTCACCATATTGATTCTTCCAATTCAAGGACATGGTATATCTGTCTGTCTGTTTGCATTGTCTTCGATCAGTATCTTATAGTTTTCTGAGTAGAGGTCTTTTGTCTCCTTAGGTAGGTTTATTCCTAGGAATTTTATTCTTTTTGTTGCAATGGTAAATGGGATTGTTTTATTAATTTCCCTTTATGATCTTTCCTTGTTAGTGTATAGGAATGCAAAAGGATGTATTAATATTGTATCCTGTAACTTTATTAAATTAAGTGATTAGCTCTAGTATTTTTCTGGGGGTATGTTAGGATTTTCTATGTATCATGGCATCTGTAAATAGTGACAGTTTTACTTATTTTCCAATTTAGATTCCTTTATTTCATTTTCTTCTCTCATTACTATTGCTAGGACTTCCAAAATGATGTTGAATAAGAGTAGCTATCGTATATGAAATGATCGCCAGTCCAAGTTTGATGCAGGATACAGGATGCTTGGTGCTGGTGCACTGAGACGACCCAGAGGGATGGTACAGGGAAGGAGGAGGGAGGGGGCTTCAAGATGGGGAACACATGTATACCTGTGGCAGATTCATGTTGATGTATGGCAAAACCAATACAATATTGTAAAGTAATTAACCTCCAATTAAAATAAATAAATTTATATTAAAAAAGAAAAATAAAAAAAAAGAGTAGCTAAAGTGGACATCCTTATTTTATTCCTGATCTTAGAGGAAATTCTTTCAGTTTTTCAGTATTGAGAATGATGTTTATTGCCTTTATTACGTTGAAGTAAGTTTTCTCTATGTCCACTTTTTAGAGAGCTTTTATCATAAATGGGTGTTGAATGTTATCAAAAGCTATGCCTGTATCTACTGAAATGACCATATAGCTTTTAGTATTCAATTTTTTAATATGAGGTATTACATTTTATTTATTTGCATAAATTGAAGAATCCTTGCACCCCTGGGATAAACCCCAGTTGATCATGATGCATGATCCTTTCAATGTGTTGTTGAATTCTGTTTGCTAATATTTTGCTTAGGATTTTTTCACTTATGTTCATCAGTGACATTGGCCTGTAACTTTCCTTTTTTGTAATATCTTTGTCTGGTTTTGATATCAGGGTGATTGTGGCCTGGTAGCATGAGTTTGGGAGTCTTCTTGAGTATTTTCTTATATGGGTTCAAAAATACATGTCTTACTAACCCTCCTTAACATGCCTTTTGCAAGTGAGGAAAAAAAAATCTTGCTGGTTCAGGCCATTTTGTGATATCCACCTTCATTGTAGCCAAGTAAGTTGGAGAGTTTCCTGTCTTCTCACCTGTACAAGAAATTGTGAGTCCATATACATTTCCACAAAGAAACACAAACACATTTCAGGGCCTTGGTTTAAGTTTAAGGAGCATTCTGATGGATGGGGAAGTAATTGTTCCTACAGGAAGGTATTACCATGTGACAGACCAAGTCATACCTGTGTCAACTCCATCTCTCTACATGAAGCTAATGCTGTTGCTTCTGACCTGGTTGTTTCCTCTCACTTTCTGAGGGTAACTCATAGTTTCTCACTCACATTATTTTTCTTAAGAAGAAGCCACACTTCCACTTTTCTGTGATCCATTTCCACAGTAACTCAGGTAGACGTGGATGAGTTTCCCAGGTAGTATTTTGTCTTATCTTACCGACAGTTTCATTCCAAAATATATGTATTATTCCTCTTCTTTCATGTTTTATAATCATAAATACATATAGAACATGGTCATATTTATATGCCCCGTATGGTCTGATACAGGTTTCTGGGAACATGAAGTACCTTTACTTCTCCACTTAGGGTTCTTCTCCTTCTTCACGAATCAATCTTTTACTTTTTTTTTTTCTAGATTTTTTTTCTTTTTAATTCCTAGGCCACACAGAAAGATGGAGAATTATTCTTCTGGTCCTTGTAAAAGGATGGCCAAAGGGCTTCATTACAAGGACATGTGGTGTTTTGGTTGGTCCTGCAGATATGTCAGCCTCTAACAGTTGCAGCATCTCAAGTTTTTGTAAGATTGCTAGATGCCAGAATCAAAAGCAACTGAGAAGGGGCTAATTAGATAAGTGGGGAGAGAGGATGTTTGCAGCAGCCATTGATGGATAATTTATAAAGGTGATGTTGAGAGGTAGTTCACTTCAGTTCAGTTGCTCAGTCGTGTTCAACTCTTTGCAACCCCATGGACTGCAGGATGCCAGGCTTCCCTGTCCATCACCAACTTCCAGAGCTAACTCAAAATCATGTCCATTGAGTCAGTGATGCCACTGACTTGATAGAGGTAGAGAACTCTCTAATTTTTAAAGTGACAATGACCTATTTGCAAGTGTTTTATATTATCATAAAATACAATCCTGCTGCATAGCAGATTGAATTTGATTTTTGCTTCCTGTAAAATCAACACTTGACATATGATATAAGTCTCAGTACCTTAAAATTTGATTTATCACTTGTCTCTGGGATGGCTAATTTACAATACAATATAAATATAACAATCTTAAAAAAATATATATGGGGCCCTCACAATTGCAGAAACAAGGACTCATTAAGGATATTATTCCACTAATATTAATGTAGTACTGCTTTAGTACTGAAGGTAACAAATCTTTAGTAGTAGAAAAAATATTAGGCCTCTCATTGTTGTTTACCAGGCAGCATTTCATGAGATTTCCTGCCTGTGTCATTACACATAGAGGAAACATTAGTTTTACAATGGAAATGCTGTGCAGCAAACCTGTAATCACCAGATTGTCTTCATAAGTAATACCAATGTGGATTTCCATCCAATAATTTACACTCCTTTAGCTCCACTGTGTCACATAAGAAATGTATAAGGGCCTTACTAATAAACTAATAAATTGCTAAATTACAAATCCTCATGTTCAACCACAATTCATATTTGGTCCTCTCCCTCACTCCTCATGTCAGAGATATTGCTGCTGCCTTTGCCATAATAAATGCTGTAGAAACAAACCAACAACTCACACATGAACTCCAGATTTTAGAAAATATGTAAATTTCAAAATAGCACCTGAAAGAATTAAAAACCTGAGATTTAAATGTTGTACTGGAAATGGATTGAAAGTTGGGGTTGATTTCCATGTATGTTAAACCAAAATACTCCTACCCAACTGTGTGGGCTCAGAGGACATTCATGTCCCTGTAATAGAGCCATAGACTGTGTACTTTACTTTGTTATACAGTCATAACCTGCTGGGGTCCAGCCCCGGTGGATCCAGGGAATTCGAAGCAGAGACGGCATTGGTGGGGTCAGGAAATGATTAATTAGGTGTTAATTAAATATATAAAGAGTAATAAAATGAGGATAGCTCAGTGAGAAAATTTAATGAAGAAAAGCGGCTGAAATAAGGATAGCTCAGTGAGAACATTTAGTGGAGAAAAGAGGCTGAATAATTCAGCCAGAAAGTAAGAGAAAGAATGACATGGGGAGACCAAGCTTCAGTGAACAAGGCCCCACACTTTATTTTTCAAAGTAGTTTTTATACCTTAAGTTATGCATAGAGGATAATGGGGGAAGGGGTGGAGTCATGCAGGGACAGCAGTCCCTGAGCCAGGCTTTCAAACTTATCATACGCAAAAGTTTAGGTGAGTTACTTCATCTTCTGGCCCAGAGGCCTGTTAACATTTTAAGAAATTTATTTTTCTCTAAAGGTGATTATTCTAAAGTCAGGCGCCACCCTCCAAAAGCATTGGAGTTGCATTTCTATAGGGCAAAGGTGTGGTGGGTTGTAACAAGAAAAAGAATTAACTCAAGGGTCCAAGGTTACACACATTAAAGCTACTACTTACATTTCTATACACCAATTATATCAATCAATACACTGCCAAGGACACAGTAGGTAAGGGATATGGAGACTTAGCAGCAAACATTGGCCCAACAAGTGAAAAACCCTTCACCAATACAATTTCTAATCAATCTTTTAACTGCTCAAAGGAATCTGTATTTAGACAGTTTAGAACATCTCATCCCACTCACAGTTGGGAGGCTCTGAACAATCACATGTGGCCAGAAAAACCTATTCAGGCAGGCTAGAGGATTTCCAATAGAGTTTGTAGGTTGAAACACTGTCACACCCAGGAATTATTAACTGCAGCTGTAAGTTAACTCTTTTTTCAGAGAGAGGTAGTGGGGGACAGCCCCCCCATAAAGTCAGAGGTGTAGGTGAGAGCACAAAGCAGAAAGTAGGCAGACTCTGGTTTTGGTGGTAGATGCTCGAGAATTTCCAGGGTGGCTCCTGAGGCTTAATTCCGCCTTTGCGTATGCCAAGCGTCCTTCCTCATGACCTTTGTCATGGGTGGAGCTTGCTCCCAGCAATAACCTAAGAACAAAACTTTCAGGTGGGTACACACACGTTTAAAGAGTTTCTTATTCAGTCATCTCAAATAACAGTGCCCAGTAGAAACACTGTTCAGTTCAGTTCAGTTGCTTAGTCGTGTCCAACTCTGCAACCTCATGAATCGCTGAAAGCCAGGCCTCACTGTCCATCACCAACTCCTGGAGTTTACTCAAACTCATGTCCATAGAGTTGGTGATGCCATCCAGCCATCTCATCCTCTGTTGTCCCCTTCTTCTCCTGCACCCAATTCCTCCAAACATCAGGGTCCTTTCCAATGAGTAAAACCTTCTCATGAGGTGGACAAAGTACAGCAGTTTCAGCTTTAGCATCAGTCCTTCCAATGAACACCCAGGACTGATCTCCTTTAGGATGGACTGGCTGGATCGCCTTGCAGACCAAGGGACTCTCAAGAGGCTTCTCTAATACCACAGTTAAAAAGAATCAATTCTTTGGTGCTCAGCTTTATTCACAATCCAACTCTCACATCCATACATGACCAGTGGAAAAACCATAGCCTTGACTGCTGCTGCTGCTGTTGCTAAGTTGCTTCAGTCATATCCAACTCTGTGCTATGCCATAAATGGCAACTGACCAGGTTTCCTGTCCCTGGGATTCTCCAGGCAAGAACACTGCAGTGGGTTGCCATTTCCTTCTCCAATGCATGAAAGTGAAAAGTGAAAGTGAAGTCGTTCGGTCATGTCCAACTCCTAGCGACCCCATGGATTGCAGTCTTCCAGGTTCCTCCGTCTGCGGGAATTTCCAGGGAAGAGTACTGGAGTGGGGTGCCATTGCCTTCTCCTTAGCCTCAACTAGACAGACCTTTGTTGGCAAAGTAATATCTCTGGTTTTTTTCTTTTTAATTTTATTTTGTTTAACTTTACAATATTTTATTGCTTTTGCCATACATACAAATAAATCTGCCACAAGTATACATGTGTTCCCCATCCTGAACCCTCTTCCCTCCTCTCTCCCCATACCATCCCTCTGGGTCGTCCCAGTGCACCAGCCCCAGGCATCCGGTATCAGGCATCAAACCTGGACTGGCAACTCGTTTCAGATATGATATTATACATATCTCAATGCTATTCTCCCAAATCATCCCACCCTCTCCCTCTCCCAGAGTCCAAAAGACTGTTCTATACATCAGTGTCTCTTTTGCTGTCTCGTATACAGGGTTATTGTTTCCATCTTTCTAAATTCCATATATATGCGTTAGTATACTGTATTTGTGTTTTTCGTTCTGGCTTACTTCACTCTGTATAATAGGCTCCAGTTCCATCCACCTCATTAGAACTGATTCAAATGTATTCTTTTTAATGGCTGAGTAATACTCCATTATGTATATGTACCACTGCTTTCTTATCCATTCATCTGTGGATGGACATCTAGGTTGCTTCCAAGTCCTGGCTATTGTAAACAGTGCTGCTATGAACATTGGGGTACATGTGTCTCTTTCAATTTTGGTTTTCTCAGTGTGTATGCCCAGCAGTGGGATTGCTGGATCATAAGGCAGTTCTATTCCCAGTTTTTTGAGGAATCTCCATACTGTTCCCACCAGCAGTGTAAGAGGGTTCCCTTTTCTCCACAATCTCTCCAGCATTTATTACTTGTAGACTTTTGGATCGCTGTCATTCTGACTGGCATGAAATTGTACCTCATAGTGGTTTTGTTGTGCATTTCTCTGATAATGAGCGATGTTGAGCATCTTTTCATGTGTGTGTTAGCCATCTGTATGTCTTCTTTGGAGAAATGTCTATGTAGTTCTTGGCCCATTTTTTGATTGGGTCATTTATTTTTCTGGAATTGAGCTGTAGGAGTTGCTTGTATATTTTTGAGATTAGTTGTTTGTCTGTTGCATCATTTGCTATTATTTTCTCCCATTCTGAAGGCTGTCTTTTCTCTGCTTTTGAATATGTTATCTAGATTGATCATAACTTTCCTTCCAGTGAGTAAGCGTCTTTTAATTTCATGCCTACATCATCACCTGCAGTGATTTTGGAGCTCCCCCCCCCCCCAAATAAAGTCTGACACTGTTTCCACTGTTTCCCCATCTATTTCCCATGAAGTGATGGGACCAGATGCCATGATCTTCGTTTGCTGAATGTTGAGCTTTAAGCCAACCTTTTCACTCTCCACTTGCACTTTCATCAAGAGGCTTTTTAGTTCTTCTTCATTTTCTGCCATAAGGGTGGTGTCATCTGCATATCTGAGGTTATTGATACTTCTCCTAGCAATCTTGATTCCAGCTTGTGCTTCTTCCAGTCCAGCATTTCTCATGATGTACTCTGCATATAAGTTAAATAAGCAGGATGACAATATACAACCTTGACACACCTCTTTTCCTATTTGGAACCAGTCTGTTGTTCCATGTCCAGTTAT
This sequence comes from Tragelaphus eurycerus, assembly GCA_935064755.1. NCBI lineage: Eukaryota > Metazoa > Chordata > Mammalia > Artiodactyla > Bovidae > Tragelaphus > Tragelaphus eurycerus. The sequence continues at coordinate 3,648,358 of CAKXYN010000041.1, forward strand.
AACTTGCTTCCTGAACTCCATACAGGTTTCTCAAGAGGCAGGTCAGGTGGTCTAGTATTCTCATCTCTTTCATAATTTTCCACAGTTTATTGTGACCCACACAGTCAAAGGCTTTGGCATAGTCAATAATACAGAAATAGATGTTTTTCTGAAACTCTCTTGCTTTTTTGATGATCCAGCGGATGTTGGCAATTTGATCTCTGATTCCTCTGTCTTTTCAAAACCAGCTTGAACGTCTGGAAATTCACAGTTTACTGAGAAGCGTGGTTTCGAAAATTTTGAGCATTACTTTACTAGCGTGTGATATGACTGCAATTGTGTGGTAATTTGAGTATTCTTTTGCATTGATTTTCTTTGAGTTTGAAATGAAAACTGACCTTTTCCAGTCCTGTGGCCACTGCTGAATTTTCCAAATTTGCTGGCATATTGAGTATAGCACTTTCACAGCATTGTCTTTTAAGATTTGAAATAGCTCAACTGGAATTCCATCACCTCCACTAGCTTTGTTCATAGTGATGCTTTCTAAGGCCCACTTGACTTTACATTCCAGAATGTCTGGCTCTAGGTCAGTGATCACACCATCGTGATTATCTGGGTCATGAATTTCTTTTTTGGTACAGTTCTCTTGTGTATTCTTGCCACCTCTTCTTAATATCTTCTGCTTCTGTTAGGTCCATATCATCTCTGTCCTTTATCGAGTCCATCTTTGCATGAAATGTTCCTTTGGTATCTCTAATTTCTTGAAGAGATCTCTAGTCTTTCCCATTCTGTTGTTTTCCTCTATTTCTTGGCATTGATTGCTGAGGAAGGCTTTCTTATCTCTTTTTGCTCTTCTTTGGAACTCTGCATTCAGATGCTTATATTTTTCCTTTTCTCCTTTGCTTTTTACTTCTCTTCTTTTCACAGCTATTTGTAAGGGCTCCCCAGACAAGCATTTTGCTTTTTTGCATTTCTTTTCCATGGGGATGGTATTGATCCCTGTCTCCTGTACAATGTTACGAACCTCATTTTATAGTTCATCAGGCACTCTTTCTATCAGATCTTCTCCCTTAAATTTATTTCTCACTTCCACTGTATAATCATAAGGGATTTGATTCAGGTCATACCTGAATGTTCTGGTGGTTTTCCCTACTTTCTTCAATTTAAGTCTGTATTTGGCAATAAGGAGTTCATGATCTGAGCCACAGTCAGCTCTTGGTCTTGTTTTTGCTGACTGTATAGAGCTTCTCCATCTTTGGTTTCAAGAATATAATCAATCTGATTTCGGTGTTGACCATCTGGTCATGTCCATGTATATAGTTGTCTTGTGTTGTTGGAAGAGGTTGTTTTCTATGACCAGTGTGTTCTCTTAGCAAAACTATTAGTTTTTCCCTGCTTCATTTTGTACTCCAAGGCTAAATTTGCCTTTTACTCCAGGTATCTCTCTAGTTCCTACTTTTGCATTACAGTCCCCTTTGATGAAAAAGACACATTTTATGGTTTTAGTTCTAGAAGGTCTTGTAGGTCTTCATAGAATCATTCACTCTCATCTTCTTTGGTATTAATAACTGGTGCATAGATTTGGATTATTTTGATGTTGAATGGTTTGCCTAGGAATGAACTGATAATCATTCTGTCATTTTTGAGATTGCAGCTTAGTACTGCATTTTAGAGTCCTTTGTTGATTTATGAAGGCTACTCCATTTTATCTAAGGGATTCTTCCCCAAGGTAGTAGATACAATGGTTATCTAAATTCAATTCACCCATCCCCATCCATTTTAGTTCACTGATTTCTAAAATGTCAATGGTCACTTTTGCCAATCCCTGTTTGACCACATCAAATTTGCCTTGATTCATGGATCTAATATTCAGGTTCCTATGCAATATTGTTCTTTATAGCTTCAGAGTTTACTTTCACTACCAGAGACATCAACATCTGGGTGTCCTTTCTGCTTTGGTTCAGCCTCTTCATTCTTTCTGGAGCTATTTCTCTGATCTTCCCCAGTAGTTTATTGGACAACTACCAACCGGGGAGGCTCATCTTTCAGTGTCATATATTTTTGTCTTTTCATATAGTTCATGGGGTTTTCAAAGCAGGAATACTGAAGTGGCTTGCCATTCCCTTCTCTACTGAACCACATTTTGTCAGGCCCTGACTATCAGGGACAAGCCCTTCAGCTGCTTCTTGTATCCAGAGGACATGTCTGGTGCCCTAGTTGTCCCACAGCTGGTCCTCTTGAGTGTGTAAACCTTCACTGTCCACTGTGTCAACCTTCACTGTCCACTGTGTCTTGGTCGCAGCTGCCTGGAGGCCTGGGCAAAGGCCCTGCTGGAGTTGTTGGCTGCTGACAATTGAGGTTGGAGAATGCCCAGGAGGGAAGTGTTTTCTAGCCTAACTGTTGCCATTGGCCACCCTGGGGCAATGCAAGAGGCTGAAATTTACAGTGTTTTGTTCCCAGGAGATGAGAAAGAAGTTTATGCATTTAGTTGGGAGGTTACTCCAATCCCAATAAGTTTCATTATGGGAATCAGTATCCAGCACACTGACATTAATTTGTCAGTCTAATGTACATTTTAATTAAAAAAAAAAAAGGAAAATAAAAACTGCCTTAAATGATGTCTTTTATTTTACGTTTTAGACAACTTAAAATGTACACCCATGGTGAATAAGTCACATATCTCCCTATAATCCTTCCTTCTGAGTGTCAAAGATGAGCTGTATACATTTAAGTTGCCACCAGTGGCCAACCCTGGATCACTGTGCTGAAAAAATCTTTTTCCAACTCCTCCTCTCCTTCTGCCTCAGGACTCCTTGACTCCAAACAAGCAAGTGATTAACTACTAGTCATGCTACTGCTGCTGCTGCTAAGTCGCTTCAGTCGTGTCCGACTCTGTGCAACCCCACAGACTGCAGCCCACCAGGCTCCGCCGTCCCTGGGATTCTCCAGGCAAGAATACTGGAGTGGGTTGCCATTTCCTTCTCCAATGCATGAAAGAGAAAAGTGAAAGTGAAGTCGCTCAGTCGTGTCCGACTCTTAGCGACCACATGGACTGCAGTCTACCAGGCTCCTCCATCCATGGATTTTCAAGGCAAGAGTACTGGAGTGGGGTGCCATTGTCTTCTCCAAACTACTAGTCATAAACCCAGTTAAATCAATAGGTGCATGTCTTGCATTTTGTTATTATTTTTAATAACATCATTTCTATGGAGAATGTGTTTAAAGTTTCAAGTAATTATTTTTAATCATTTTGTTTTGGAGAATATGGAAGGGAGAGACTGATGCTTAAAGCACACACATGCTACCAGAGTCTTCCCTAAGGGATCAAAGGTAGTTTTGCTTAATTTTGCAAAGACTTCAAATGCATGGTCTACAGGTTATGTTCCCACAAGTATTTCACATGAGGATTCCTAATCAGAGCCCATCTCTTTCTGTCTGTAATGCTCATCTCAGTTCAGTCAGTTCAGTTCAGTTGCTCAGTTGTGTCCAACTCTTTGCAATCCCATGAATCGCAGCACGCCAGGCCTCCCTGTCCATCACCAACTCCGGAGTTCACTCAGACTCATATCCATAGAGTCAGTGATGCCATCCAGCCATCTCATCCTCTGTCGTCCTCTTCTCCTCTTGCCCCCAATCCCTCCCAGCATCAGAGTCTTTTCCAATGAGTCAACTCTTCGCATGAGGTGACCAAAGAACTGGAGTTTCAGCTTTAGCATCATTCCTTCCAAAGAACACCCCGGGCTGATCTCCTTTAGAATGGACTGGTTGGATCTCCAAGGGACTCTCAAGAGTCTTCTCCAACACCACAGTTCAAAAGCATCAATTCTTTGGCCTTCAGCCTTCTTCACAGTCCAAGTCTCACATCCATACATGACCACAGGAAAAACAATAGCCTTGACTAGACGGACCTTTGTTGGCAAAGTAATATCTCTGCTTTTGAATATGCTATCTAGGTTGGTCATAACTTTTCTTCCAAGGAGTAAGCGTCTTTTAATTTCATGGCTGCAGTCACCATCTGCAGTGATTTTGGAGCCCAGAAAAATAAAGTCTGACACTGTTTCCACTGTTTCCCCATCTATTTCCCATGAAGTGATGGGACCAGATGCCATGATCTTTGTTTTCTGAGTGTCAAGTTTTAAGCCAACTTTTTCACTCTCCTCTTTCACCTTCATCAAGAGGCTTTTTAGTTCCTCTTCACTTTCTGCCATAAGGGTGGTGTCATCTGCGTATCTGAGGTTATTGATATTTCTCCCGGCAATCTTGATTCCAGCATGTGCTTCTTCCAGCCCAGTGTTTCTCATGATGTACTCTGCATATAATTTAAATAAGCAGGATGACAGTATACAGCCTTAAAGTACTCTTTTATTAAGGAAAATAATGATTAATTTTGGTCCAAATTTTTTAGTTAGAGATGGTAGACCCAGCAACCTGTTAAATTTAAGGATCTTGCAGTGATTTAGGAGCTGCACAAGGGTATTCTCCTTTATATGATGATTGCAAAAGACAAATTTATCAATTCTTCCTCACTCTCCTGTAACTCCAGGAGGTATTCCTTCTCCAGGAATCAGAACTGTTGCTTTTCTTCTATTGACCACAAATCCTCAAGCCCCAATAGCTTCAATCTGCATTTACGGGAAATGACCTCTTTTATTCAAAACCATGTGTGGAAGGGAAAAATAATTTTTTATAACATGTAAGAATATCTTTTTATCCCCTTTCTGTTTGGGCCACTTTTTGAGGGGGTAGCAATCATCATACATGATCAAGTGTTCCTTTTCCTTTTGCTCTATTATTACATCAAGTCATCATGAGAATCCAGGTGGCTCATTTAGCATTTTTGCCACTGTCTAGCTGAGCTGCCAGTTGGAACAGTTACCAACCAGTTCCACTTAGGGATGCAACTGGGGGAGAGAAAGGATCTGCCCAAAACTGAGGAGAGAAAAATTCCAGACTTTCAAAATAGGTATGTATGAAATCCCACACCTTTCATTCTGATCATTATCTAGAAAGTCACTGAGTGGAGATGGCCCTTCTCTGAGGACAGCTCCATTCATGACCAAACTGCCCTATTAAGGTATGTAGACTCAGAACAAGTGACAGAGACATAGTCATAAATTATTATGAATTTTGAGGAAGATTCTTTAATAATCAATTCTGTCAATGTTATTAGGGTACATGAAACATTTATTGAAAATGTTGATTACCAGACCATTGTTCATTAGCTATGTGAAAAAGCATGATTCATTAGCACATGAGATTGTCAAGAAACTGAAAACATAAACGTTTCAAAAGCCATGATCATATGGCCAAAATCAGCTGATCACACAGGAACAGCAGTGCCATGACTTGAATAAGTGCCCATTTTGGTGTGACCTCACTAGTCATGAGGGTGAGCAGATTCTGGCAGTAAGGAGTGAGCAGGGCCACAATCTATCATGTTGTTAGGAAACAAATAGATTAAAAAGGAGCCACAAGTCTGGCAGGAGCCACACATCTGGCAGGCACTGCTGGCCTCTGCATCAGACATATAGATCTGTTTACTTTGTGCCTAGTCTAGGAGAGTAGTTTTGTTGCCATATGTGGCACAATTATGAGCATAAGGCAATAGTGGCAACAATTTTAATTTTAAGTCTCTTGTTGAGGAGCTTGACTGCATTTGGCCTCTTCAGTTAAGCAGCTCTTAGTGTGGTCATTCTGTGATGATCTAGTAACTTTGACATTTATCTCACATGTGGAATTTCGTCTTTTGGAAGATGACCATGTGCATCTTCCAAAAGTGTTATCTTTAATTCCCTAATCTGTAGTTTTCTGAGTGTGAAACTAAACTGGAATCCAATCTCTTAGGAAATAGCTCAAGCACACTGAACATATAATAGACTAATCAAGAGTAGAATTGGCCAGATAAATAAGAACAGCTTTAGGCTGGGCCCATTAAATAGAAACCATGCCTTTCTCAACTGTGTAGCATAGAAGAGTGCAGCAGCCTAGTGGACACCATCAAGTTCTGCCTTGGCCAAAGCACACTGAAGCTCTATGAGTTAAGGGACTTGTTGAAGTTCAGCTTTCCTCCAGTCAGTGGAATGGATATGAAATTTTCCATCATGAGATAGTTGCCACTTTTTCACAAAAATATTGAGGAGTCACTGGGGCTAAATCAACAGTGTTTTTGAATATAACTTTTCTGTTTGACTAGGTAAGTACCTATTTTCCTTGTTAATCATTGAGCCTGAGTTGATCTACCCCCAGAGACCATGGTACATGTGCTCAGGTTGTACTGTGCTGTGCCCTGTCACTTGGTTGTGTACGACTCTTTGAGACCTCAGGAACTGGAGCCCATCAGGTTACACTGTGCATGGAATTTCTCAGACAAGAATACTGGAGCAGGTTGCCATTTCCTATTCCAGAAAGTCTTCCAGACCCAGAGATTGAACCTGCATCTCTTGCATCTCCTGCATTGGCAGGTGGATTCTTTACCAATGCACCACATGAGAAGCATGCTCTGTTTATACAAAAGTTTAATAATAAGCTAATGGGTGCCTTTGAAAATAAACATGTCCATTTTCATGCCAGGGATATAATGAGCTCAAATCCTGAACGCAGGGGCTCCTTCCCGTTTCTTGAGGTGCCTATCATCAACATCATCAAGCACAGAGACTCACATCTCTAAGGATTGTTACAGCAATGGGACCCAAAGAAGACACCTATTATCTTCATTTAATGATGTTAACCCCAAAGTTCCCAGCAATTGTCTACATGTGCCTTTTGTTTTTCTTTTTTCCATTTGAGGAATTCCTTCTAATACTAATGAGAAGTAGAATCAAAAACATTTAATATGTTAACTCAGATGTAGAATCAACAACCACATGCATAGAATTGACTATAGAGGCTTCAAATCACTTTCAGAGTAGGGTGTACACTTTCTAGGATAGGGTAGATAGGGTAGAGGCCAATAAGTGTACTCTAAAAGGGGAATGAACAGGGTTAGGCAGGTTTTCAGGATAGACTCAGAGCACTTTCTTTTCCCCAAATCCACAGATGGGTCCTGCTATGATCCTTACCTCCCATCATCAAATTCACATGTGAAAAACCTACTCTCCAAGGTGATGGTCTTAGGAGGTGGGGCCTTTAGAAGGTGATTAGATCATGAGAGGAAGCCATCATGAATGTGGTTTCCTTGTCTTGTTCAGGCACCAAGTCATATCCAACTCTGTGACTCCACAGACAGTTACTAACTTTCATTTCTAATGTTTAAAAATTTTTTTTTTTTTTTCCCCAATGTGCTCTTCTCTTTTCTATTTACTGCAGTAAGAAGTCTTGGCCTGCCAAGACATAATCCATTCCATTTCCCTTCTGTTTTAAGGTGAATATCCCTTTTGCTCCCTGTAGCCATTTCAACCTTATTTTTTTCCTTTATGTCTGTCACTATTTAAGACAACACACACACATTTAATACCCAGATAATATCCACAATATTGATGAATAAGAATCTAGGATTTTTGAATTGAAAATAGTTACAGACACTCCATTTCTTCTTTTGAATGATGGATACTTTATGTTTTTGTTTTTTTCTAAAAATTTCATAAGCGTGGCTTTGAGGGTGGCGATGCTGGTACTGAAATGAGTCAGGGACTCCAGGTCCAGCCAAGGTCTCTGTTCAGCCAGGCCTCCTTGGGATGCAGCATTTTGGGGTCCACCATGCAGGTGCAGGATGAGTGGACAGTGGAGGTGGGGGGAACTTGAGGAACTTAACTTAAGCAATAGTTTCAGAATCTTATAACCAGAGGTTTTCAGATTCAGAGAGAGTTAATTATAAATATGAAAGTGGTACTTGCAGCAAGATTATTTATAATGAGACTATAGTCAGTACTTGGAGTTCATCTTGGCAGCCTTCATTTCAAGATATTTCAGGATTCTTCAAATAACTCAATATTGTCAAAGGAAGTGCAACAAGTTGAAATCCTAGGGTTAAAGGAATAGAGATATTCTAGCTAGGTGTTTTAGTGAGGAGTTCAGAGACCTGGCATTGCACAGCCATAGGTATTGCATGGGGTGATGAGTTTACAAGTGGATTTATGATGCAAGCAGGTGAAGAATTTCTTGAAGAGGTACTTCGATTTTGCTTGCAGGGAAAGTCAAGTCATTGCCTGCATGTGGGGCTCCCTCCCATGGGCACACCTGAGAAAGGAACCTTTTTTGCAAAGCATGTCCTGATAACTGGAGAGATGGAATGCATCCTCTTTGTTACCTACTCAGATGGAAGGCCAGCAGGTAAGGCTTATATCTTCTTTGCTGAGCCCAGAACACATTGAGGAGGCACGAGGACTTGTTAGATAAAAGATCCATTGAGCTTCTCAGGAGCACAGAAGCTGACATTCAGCAAGTGGGTTGGGCTGCCACCCTCCTCACATAGGGATGTCTTCAACAGCCCTGAAGTTCTCTGAATCTCATACTACTGGGATTTTATTGAGGCTTCATACCAGAGGCATGACCGATTATTATTTCCATGTATAATCCCTCTCCTCTTTCTACGGAATCAAATATGGGGCTGAAAGTCACAAATTTTTAATTATAGTTTGATCTTTCTGGTGACAATCCCCCATCCAAGAACCTAGGAAGAGTCACTTCATTATAACAAAAGATACTCCAGGAAACTCCAGGGGATTTAGGAGCATGGTGTCAGATGTTCTTATCACTCAGGAAATTTCAACAGTCTCATGAGTTCTTCAATTGAGATGAAGGACTAAAAGTTAGAACAAAAGATTCTCCTGTCAGCCTTCTTTACAAAGAGTTTAAGAGCTCTGCATCAAGAACCATGTCAAGATATATTTATACTGCTAAGTCATTTCAGTCGTGTCTGCCTCTGTGTGACCCCATAGACGGCAGCCCACCAGGCTCCCTCGTCCCTGGGACTCTCCAGGCAAGAACACTGGAGTGGGTTGCCATTTCCTTCTCCAATGCATGAAAATGAAAAGTGAAAGTGAAGTCGCTCAGTCTTGTCCTACTCTTAGCAACCCCATGGACTGCAGCCTACCAAGCTCCTTCGCCCATGGGATTTTCCAGGCAAGAATACTGGAGTGGAGTGCCATTGCCTATATATATATATATATATATATATATATATATATATATATATATATATAGTTATTATTGTTATTTCACACCAAAGTAACTAGCCTGTTTTTTTTTTTTTTTTTTTTTTCTGCTTACAACTCACCTTCACTCCCTCCCCTGCCACACGGTTTAGTGGGTTGAATCAAAATCCTAGGGCATTGAAGTTTTCTTAAGTGAAGCCTCAGCTGGAATGCTAAGAGGCAGTTTATATTAGTTTTCAACTACTGCCTAACAAATTGTCAACAACTTGGTATCTTAAGCATCCATTCATTAGTTCATAGTTCTGTAGGTCAGCAACTGGGTGGGCTTGATATGTTCCCTGTATATGGCCTCATGAGATCAAAATTAAATGTTGGCCAGGCTGAGCTCTTACACAGAAGTTCTGGAGAAGAATCTAAACTTCCAGGCTTATTCAGATTGTTGGTAGATTTTTGTCTCTGTGGTTGCAGACTGAAGTTTTGTCATCTTGCCTTGAGCTGAGGATCAGTCTCAGTACCCAGAGACCACCCTCTTCTTTCATGTGGCCTCCTCCTTCTTCAAGCCGGAAATGGCCTATGGGCATCCACGCATGTCCATTACTGGGCTCCAGCATCTCAGTGTGCATCTAGTCAGGAGAGGGGGCTCTCTCAAGTACAGCTTCTTTTCCCAAACTGCCAAAGCCACTGGATCCTGGCAGCTCCCTGACAGCTTGGGAGCCCCCTGCTGAGGTTCCCTGGACAAGAGGGAAATTTACCAGCAGGGGCCATGTCTGGCCCACCCAGATGAGGATGCCTACTTTTTGGTAACTCATAAATCTCAATATTTACAAGAATAATTCCATTCTTGGTTCTAAGATTACTGGCCACATAAGGAACTGTTTACTTCAGATAACAAGAGAAGCCTAGGCATGTGCCTTCTATTAACAAGTAGAATAACAAATAGAATTTAAAACTAAAAAAAAAAATGCATCTTTTAATACATGAATGCTTTTTCAACTTTTAGGAACAGCATATAACCAAGTTTTGTCAGGGGGCCTTCTTGCCAACTACCCTGACCCCCAGCTATGACTCTATGCCTTTAAACCTGCCTGAGTTTGTCATTATCACACTGGTCAAAGACAGGCAGTATGTGGGCCTGGTGAGTCCCCAGACCAAGACTGCTTACAGCCTTCTCATTCCTTTTTGGGAGAGATAAGTACTTAAGTAAGTGCATAAGGGTTTAGGAGTCTGGCAGGCTGTAGTCCATGGGGTTGCAAAGAGCTGGGCATGGCTAAATATGCACATACACACCTCAAAAAGAAAATATGGGAGCAAAAATCAATTTGTTAAATGCCAATTTTAAATAAGGAACTAGATTTAAAGATTTGATTTTAACATAAAGAAGATATTTTCAGTCTTCATTATATATTGCATAGTTCTGTGGGCTCATAATTGAAAAGAAATAAACATAAAGGAACTTAAATTGTGTTTCTGTATTTGTATCATCCAATAGTCTATTGTGCTCTGTATATTTAGTGAATTGTCTTTCCTAACAGAGGGATGGTACGGGGAGGGAGATGTGAGGGGGGTTCAGGATGGGGAACATGTGTATACCTGTGGAAGATTCATGTTGATGTATGGCAAAACCAATACAATATTGTAAAGTAAATAGCCTCCATTAAAATGAATAAATAAATAAAATATTATTCTACACTGAGTAAATGCTGTGGAGTGATTGTGGTTTTATACTTCTGATATCATCTAAACTTTTAAGAGTTCCTAGAACAAGAAAAAAATAAAAGAGCAATGGAAAAGCACATTTTGCCTATTTTGGGCAGCACTGTGTGTTTGTGGATGTTATTTTAAACAATGCTCTCTTGTTTTGCCTAAGTTCAGTTGACCTATACAGCCCAGAGTTCATACTTCAGCATCGACTGACTGAGAGAAGACAGTTAAGGAGAGCTTAAATTCTATGTGCATCACTCAGACACTGGAAAAGGAGTGGCGAGGAATGTCTATTCTTCTTCTGTGTGTTTCCTTTCTCCTTCACTGTGAAAACTAACACCCGACACCACCACACACCCTCAAAAAAAAAAAAAAAAGCACCTACACTGGACCTCTTCCCTTCTGGGACAAGATCATGGGTTTCTTTGGCACGTCTGTTTTGGGGCTCAATGTGGTGTAGTGGTAGTGGTTTACTAGGTAAATTGTATCCAGTTCTTGTGACCCCATGAACTGTAGCCTGCCACACTTCTCTGTCCATGGAATTTTACATGGAATCTAGAAAGATAGTACTGATGATCCTATGTATAGGGCAGCAATGGAAATGTAGATACACAGACCGATTTTGGACACAGCAGGTGAAGGAAAGTGTGGGATGATTTGAGAGAGTGGCATTGAAACATACATTACCGTATGCCAAATAGATAGCCAGTGGAACTTGATGTATAATGTAGGAAATCCAAAACTGGTGCTCTGTGACAACTTAAAGAGATGGGATGGGGAGGGAGGTGGGAGAGAGGTTCAAGAAGGAAGGGACATATGTATGCCTATGGCTGATTCATGTTGATGTATGGCAGAAACCATCACACTATTGAAAAAGAAATTCCAATTGCAAACAAAATAAAATTTTGAAAAAAGGATAATAATAGAGTGGGTTACCGTGTTCTTCTCCAGGGAATCTTCCCAACCTAGGTCTCCTGCATTACTGGCTGTCTTCTGCATTGCTTGTGGTCTGTTGCCTTTCTTTTCCAACTGAGTCAGCAGGGGAGGCCCAATGTGCTGTAGACATAGTTGCAAAGTAAAGTAGATGGTTGACTACATAAAAAAGGTCACATTATATTATAAATGTCATAATATACCCTTTGCTTAGGACAAGAAAATTGCTAACCCCAAGTAATTGCTAGTAATTTTAAACTTGAGTTTCATGAATATATAAGTAACTTTGCCCTTAATTGGGAAAATTAACAAGTGTAAGTGCTTAGTTTTCTAAGTTATTGTTTAATCTAGGAATTATTTGTATTTGTAGCTATGCTAAAAAGTTTATACCCAGAATAGTGTTAACATTAAAAGAATCTTAACCTAGATTTCTCACTGCCAGAGAATGAAATTGAAAATAAACAAAGGAGGAGTGCTGGAAGGAACTTATAGTATCGAATAAAGCATAGATAGATAAATAGAAAGATACACACAGAAATGAAATACAGATCAGCCTTTAGACATGGGTAAGGTTTTTTGTATTCAGCTCTTCTTGGGTCACTTTTTAAGTGACTGATGCTGCAGTGTTGTTCTGGTTGTTGATTATGTTGTAAGAATAACAAAGTTATTTTTTTTTTATACTTGTGTATCTTGATATCACTAGAAACATATGTATCTCAAAAATTATATATACATACTTCATGGAAAATAGATGGGGAAACAGTGGAAACAGTGTCAGACTTTATTTTTCTGGGCTGCAAAATCACTGCAGATGGTGACTGCAGCCATGAAATTAAAAAGCGCTTACTCCTTAGTTATGACCAACCTAGATAGCATATTCAAAAGCAGAGACATTGTTTTGTCAACAAAAGTCCGTCTAGTAAACGCTATGGTTTTTCCTGTGGTCATGTATGGATGTGAGAGTTGGACTGTGAAGAAGGCTGAGCGCCGAAGAATTGATGCTTTTGAACTGTGGTGTTGGAGAAGACTCTTGAGAGTCCCTTGGACTGCAAGGAGATCCAACCAGTCCATTCTGATGGAGATCAGCCTTGGGATTTCTTTGGAAGGAATGATGCTAAAGCTGAAACTCCAGTTCTTTGGTCACCTCATTCAAAGAGTTGACTCATTGGAAAAGACTCTGATGCTGGGAGGGATTGGGGGCAAGAGGAGAAGGGGACGACAGAGAATAAGATGGTTGGATGGCATCACTGCCTCGATAGATGCGAGTCTGAGTGAACTCCAGGAGTTGGTGTTTGACAGGGAGGCCTGGCATGCTGCGATTCATGGGGTCGCAAAGGGTAGGACACGACTGAGCGACTAATCTGATCTGATATGCATACCAGGACTTTAATGTATGAGTCTGGAACATATGTAGTGCCAAACAGTGAGGGAGTTCTTTAAGAAACGATGGAGGGTTGTCTACAGAAAATAGAATCCAAACTCAAAGTGCTTCCAAAGGTCATAAATGTAACTGTCTACATAGTAGTAGCAATAGTAGTCATGATAATAATAATAATGATAATAAAAACGATATAATGTTACCACTGGATTATAGCTTTATTCCAGTGTTTAAGATTACCAGTAATATGACTTTTTATCTTACACTCATGAACTCTATGGCATTCTTGGCCAAAATGCAAAGCTTCAATCTAATTTCAAGGAAACACCAGACAAAAGCAAATTGAGGCACCTTCTGTAAAAGAATTGACTGAAGTTTTTTCAAAAGTATTAAGTTCTTAAAAGTCAAAGGCTAAGAGAGTGTCAAAAAGTGCAGGATATCCATTATTCCCAAACCCCGCTCCCATACACACTGCTACATAACTTTTAACAGAGATGTATTTGTACAGCTGAGTCCCTTTGCTGTTCACCTGAAACTATCACAACATTGCTTATTACAAAAAATACAAAATAAAAATTTAGAAAAAATTATAGCAGATCAAAACACATAGCAACTTAATGCAATGTTGGATTCTTAGGTTCAGCAATAGAAAAAAGGCATTAGTGGAAAAACTGATGAAATTAGAATAAAGCTTAGAACTATGGTTATATAAAATTTTGACATTAGGATAAGTTGAGTAGAGGTATACAGGAGCTCTGTATTATTTTTGCAAATATGCTGTAATTTACAAATTATTTTAAAGTTAAAATTTATACAAATGACTAGGAAACAACATTATAAGTTAATTAACTAAAAATATATTTCTTATACATAATATTCAAAATAACAAATATTTCATCTATAATTGATATTTATTAGCATTTTTATAACTCAAAAGTTTAAGTGAACATATATTATGACATGATCACAAAAATACTTGAAATATAAACAAGGAGAAAAACTGGATTGAATATGCCAAAGTAGTAGCAGTCATCATGTGTTCAACTATAATTCAAAAACTAGTGAGGATTGAGATTCCTTGGTGGTTCAGTGGCCAAGACTCCAGACTTTACTGCAGGGGTCACAGGTTCAATCCCTCTTCTGGGAACTAAGATTCAGATCCTGGATACCATGAGATGTGGCCCAAAATACAAACAAATAAATAAACAAAACAAATAAAAAACATAGTGAGCACCTACAGAATGAAATTAAAAGACGCTTACTCCTTGGAAGGAAAGTTATGACCAACCTAGACAGCATATTCAAAAGCAGAGACATTACTTTGCCAACAAAGCTTTGCCTAGTCAAGGCTATGGTCTTTCCTGTGGTCATGTATGGATGTGAGAGCTGGACTGTGAAGAAGGCTGAGCGCCAAAGAATTGATGCTTTTGAACTGTGGTGTTGGAGAAGACTCTTGAGAGTCCCTTGGACTGCAAGGAGATCCAACCGGTCCATTCTGAAAGAGATCAGCCCTGGGATTTCTTTGGAAGGAATGATGCTAAAGCTGAAACTCCAGTATTTTGGCCACCTCATGCGAAGAGTTGACTCATTGTAAAAGACTCTGATGCTGGGAGGGATTGGGGGCAGGAGGAGAAGAGGACAACAGAGGATGAGATGGCTGGATGGCATCACTGACTCGATGGATGTGAGTCTGAGTGACCTCTGGGAGTTGGTGATGGACAGGGAGGCCTGGCGTGCTGCAATTCATGGGGTCACGAAGAGTCAGACACGACTGAGCAACTGATCTGATCTGACAGAATGAATAAGACAGAAACAATCTTTGCTTTCAGGAACTTGCATTATATTTTGGGAGACATACTAAAATAATCATATAACATAATGCAGTATTTAGTAACTAAAGGAAAAATGGTATAAAAGGAAACAAAACATGAGCAATTCAGAATGTGTATTTGGTCTTTATTTCTGAAGCTAAATGGGAAGATACTGGAAGTGTAGGCAGGGAAATACAGTTTTGTATGAAGGAGATGAGAGGTGCAAACTCCTGGGCAGGGTTTCCTTTCCAAGTTCAGGTAAGAGATTCTGTTTCTCTGGGCTAGGGGCTTACACTGGAAATGTGGAAAATCAGACAGCTTGATCTATGTTTGGGAGAGAGAATAAACAGGAGTTATGGTGACTTGAATGAGGAAGATGAAGAGAAGGAAAAAATGGAAACTGACTCTGAGATTCTTGTATTAAGTAATATTGTGAGAAGATGGAGAAAACAGACAAACAAACAAAAGAGGTTTACTGTTTGAGGACGTGGGGACTCACTCTCTAAGAATTGTTTTGGGGTTGGTGGGAATGAATAGTTTGGAATCAAGAGTGAGCAAGACTCAGCAGGAGACAGAATTGTGAAACTTGACTGTTCTTCCTCTAATTGCTGAAACACAGCACCATTTCACTATGGCAATGCTGATACACCTTAAGTAGCTGTTAGTGTGGTGAATTTTCTGGTTAAGAAGTAGGGAAGAGGAGAAGATTATTTCTGGGAAGCTAAGCTAGTTTTTTTCTCCTTAATTTTTTTTTCCATCCTATTTTAAAATCTTTTATAAAGTAATCATATTAATTTACAACTTAAAATAATAGTAGTTATAATATCTAAAGAAGGTGTTTCAAAGTATACTGGTTTGATGGAAAAAATAAACTATGATTGGTGGTTATAGTTTATTAACCAGTTGAATACTGATTGATTTCAGAATCAAATATAGACTTTTTTTTTTTGCAAGGAACTTAGTGCATTAAATATGAAAGCAAATGGACAGTAGTGCTCACAAGAATTGTAGACAGAAATTTTATTTTGAGTTGTCATTTTTTGAAGTAAGGTGTTTTCAGTCATTCAAAAAAGTCACACTTCATAGAGACTATTATTCTATATTGTTGAAGTACATGTAAATCTTAGAATTTTTCTAAGTTTTACTTATTAAATAATGATGAATCTCTAAATGTAGTTACTGTAAAACTGACCTTTGTATGTCAGTTTACTGGTGTACATGGTACAGATAATTCACATCAGTGGTTGGTGTTGATTTGGCTTGAGGGAGCCACATTAAACTTTTGTACTTAAAAAAAAAAAATCTGGTGGGAAGAATTCCAAGCTCTTAAAGTGCTTTGAATTAATATAAATTGTATCTAAATATCAAAATCACATGATTCACTTTTGTAGTCACTTCTCCCTAAAGCATGAAAAACTAATATCTAGTTTAGTCACTTTTACAAACCATGGACTGTAGTCCACCAGACTCTTCTCTCTGTGGGATTTCCCAGCAAGAATACTGGAGTGGGTTGTCATTCTCTTCTCAAGGGTATTTTCTCAATCTAGTGATAGAATCTGATTCTCCCACATTGAAGGCAAATTCTTTACCACTTGACCTACCAGGGAAGTTCATGGATTTAGATAGGGTTCTTTTATCACCATTTCTTTAAAGCACCCCTATGAATCTGATGATAATGGAATGATATCCTACTTTGGAAGCAATGCTCTTTTAAACAAGTTTTCTGTTTTTCCTAGAGCCCTGAGAATGCTAATCAACTAGGTGGTTCACTTAAAATATGTGATATAGATAATTATTCAGACTGCTTATACAACCCCAGACATGGAATGCTTTTGATGTCCTACAGTCTTTTGGTGATTCAATGAGTCATTTCATTTATCTGTAGATTCCACCACAAGACCTGGTCCTATGTTTCGGGATGAATCCAAATAATTCTAATCACTTTCCTACAAGGAGTCCTCCTCTATTCTCTTTCCCAAGTGTCTCCTTCCTTGAATGTGTCCCAGAATGGGCAGTTTAAATCCCTCTTTCATTTGAGTGGTCCAGTGGTTTGTTAATAACCCTCAGGTTTAAGCAGTTTTCCATGTGCTTTGAGGTATGGAAAGAGCAGTTTGATTTTCTTTCATCATTCAGCTACTTTATATCCATTAATGTAACAATTCAGAAAAATCCTAGAGAGATTGCTATATAAATGGTGGCTAAACACAAGAGAGTTGGTAGGAGACAGAAATAGATTTGGATTTTGGCTGTGTTATTTAATATTAAAAATTTCACAAGATTGTTACATATGCAAGAGTGGTAAAAATTTTTAATTCATTTTATTTTCACAATGATAAAAAATATGTTAATATGATACATAAATTAAAAAAAATAGTTTGTATATTCTAAGTTATTTTCCCTGGATGAAAATTTCAAAAAGGAAAACAAATGAGAAATATAATTGTGACTGTTTGGTAAATTGCTAGCTGTGCAGATTCTATGATTGGATCCTTATTCCAAATTGAACTACTCACAATTAACACTGCAGACATAATCTTTTCTGGAGCCAGTGATCCCATTGCCAAATTGTCCTGCTTGCTTGAATCTATCAACAAGCTGGCACACCTGCTGGGTCACTGCCATTGCCTTTGGCCAGCCTCCTGACATTCAGAGCCTGGGCTTCACACCAAATGACCCAGTCTCCCTTACCCCTCCTGCAGGCTCATTTTTTCCCCTTAGCATCTATTCTGAATTGTATAATTATGGTCCTTAATCCTTAGGACAGAAACTGATTTTTCTTATTCTTTATAGATTCTCATATTCTTCCTCACCAACAGAAAGTTAACTTTGTTGGGGGTAGAATATGTATGGCAAAGGAAACTGTATTTACTAGTCTCCTATACAAATAGGGTTGACCTGAATGTAACTAAATCCTGGCTGATGACATTTATCAGTAGTTTCTGGTCATGTACACTGGGAACTCAAAAGAAGAGGGGATTTAAGTCAACTGGCATATGTCTCTTTCTTACTGCCTGAAAAGCAAATGGGATGATAAGAATACTGGTTGTCATCTTGTAAGCACAAGGTTACTTTGAGAATGGAACTTAAGGATTCAGAGCACACACATAGAAGAAAGCAAAACATTGTTGAGTTGACTTGAACAGCCCAACTGTATATTTTATTATTTGCAAGATTTATGAACCCCTATTTTATTCTAAGAATCAGTTTTTGATTTCTGTTACTCTAAGTCTACCAAATTGATACATCATTCTTAGAGAGGTGACACAAATTTAAAAAAAAATGTTTATAATAATGATTTATAAAAAACTGTAATTTTCCAAAAGAACCAATCTGAAATGTAAATTTATTTTTTTCATTTCAACAACAGAAGGGTTATTAGGAATGAAGGTGCTGCCAGTTATTTCAGTTTCCAAAAGTGTAGAGGAAATTAAATCCTAAACCAAATGTTTTCTACTTGTTTGTGAAAAGTGTTAGTGAATAATAAAGAACTACAAAATTTTTTGAGAACCCCATAAGCAAGCATGTATGGCAAAATACATTCTATACAAGTTGTAATCCATGAAATAGTCACATGGTTTAAAATTTGTTAGAAAAAAAAATATATATATATATTGGCTTTGAAGTATCATTTGGACTTTGGGTGGGACAATAATTTGCTTGGGCTTACCTATGGGCTTCCCAGGTGGTACTAGTTTTTAAGAATTTGCCTGTCGATGCAGCAGACATGAGAGACATGGGTTCGATCTCTGGGTTGTGAAGATCCCTTGGAGTAGGAAATGGCAACACATCCTAGTATTTTTGCTTGGAAAATTCAAAAGAAAAAGGAGCCTAGCAGGCTACAGTTTGTGGGCTGCAAAGAATCAGACATAACTGAGCAACTGAGCAAGGAAGGAGTGGTGCAAATTTGCCTATACATTGCAGAATATTTCATTTCTGGATTCCACTCACTAAAATAGAATTCTACCTTCATTCTTTGCTAAGGTTAAATAATTAATCCTGAGGAGATTTTGACACATTGTCCTTCCTGCTCTCACCTCTTGCTTCATCACCTCCTTGTTAAAAACTTCTGGAATCAGATGGAATCTAGTAAATTCTGCCTTGAGAGCATATTTCATTTATCCCTCTACTTATTTCACCCATTCCACAATTAAATCTCTATTTATCTCTATTGATTTAAAATATTGAAGTCAGGTAAACTTTATGGGAATAGCAGACCACCTGACCTGCCTCTTGAGAAATCTGTGTGCAGGTCAGGAAGCAACAGTTAGAACTGGACATGGAACAACAGACTGATTTCAAATAGGAAAAGGAGTACGTCAAGTCTGTATATTTTCACCCTGCTTATTTCACTTATATGCAGAGTACATCATGAGAAATGCTGGACTGGAATAAGTACAAGCTGGAATCAAGATTGCTGGGAGAAATATCAATAACCTCAGATATGCAGATGACACCACCCTTATGGCAAAAAGTGAAGAGGAACTAAAAAGCCTCTTGATGAAAGTGAAAGAGGAGAGTGAAAAAGTTGGCTTAAAGCTCAACATTCAGAAAACAAAGATCATGGCATCTGGTCCCAGCACTTCATGGGAAATAGAAGGGGAAACAGTGTCAGACTTTATTTTTTTGGGCTCCAAAATCACTGCAGATGGTTATTGCAGCCATGAAATTAAAAGACACTTACTTCTTGGAAGGAAAGTTATGACCAACCTAGATAGCATATACAAAAGCAGAGACATTACTTTGCCAACAAAAGTCTGTCTAGTCAAGGCTGTGGTTTTTCCTGTGGTCATGTATGGATGTGAGAATTGGACTGTGAAGAAAGCTGAGTGCCAAAGAATTGATGCTTTTGAACTGTGTTGTTGGAAGAGACTCTTGAAAGTCCCTTGGACTGCAAGGATATCCAACCAGTCCATTCTGAAGAAGATCAGCCCTGGGATTTTTTTGGAGGGAATGATGTTGAAGCTGAAACTCCAGTTCTTTGGCCACCTCATGTGAAGAGTTGACTCATTGGAAAGGATTCTGATGCTGGGAGGAATTGTGGGCAGGAGGAGAAGGGGACGACAGAGGATGAGATGGCTGGATGGCATCACCGACTAGATGGACGTGAGTTTGTGTGAACTCCGGGAGTTGGTGATGGACAGGGAGGTCTGACGTGCTGTGATTCATGGGGTCACAAAGAGTCGGACACGACAGAGCGACTGAACTGAACTGAAGCTTTATTTTTTCCGTATTAATGAAATTCTGTTCACACAATCTCTCTTGATTACCATGAAATATGCTGGAAGATAGTAATTAGGATAAATGTTAAGAAGTATATATTAATATGTTATTTAGGGATCTATAATGGAAAATACAGGGGATTTAATCTAGATCTACTGCTAACGTGGTGCAAGTCTCTTTTGTGTCCCTTTATTCATCAGTAATGGAGAAGGCAATGGCACCCCACTCCAGTACTTTTGCCTAGAAAATCCCATGGATGGAGGAGCCTGGTAGGCTGCAGACCATAGGGTCGCTAGAGTTGGACATTACTGAGCGACTTCATTTTCATGCATTGGAGAAGGAAATGGCAACCCACTTGAGTGTTCTTTCTTGGAGAATCCCTGGAACGGGGGAGCCTAGTGGGCTGCCGTCCATGGGGTCGCACAGAGTCGGACATGACTAAAGCGGTGCAGCAGCATTCATCAATAAAGTATGGTTAACAATAACTTTAATTACTATCACATGATAATGATATTAGAATCATATGTAATAATGTGTGTATAGTAATCATTGTATGTGAAACACTGGGATTATGATATTTACTTGAAACGTGAAACACTTTTTTTTTCCTGTTTTTAAATGTATTTAGTTTTAATTGAAGGATAATTGCTTTATATTAATGTGTTGGTTTCTGCCAAACATCACATGAATCGCCCACAGGTATATTCAATATATGTCTGGTCGCTCTTGAACCCCCTCCAACCTTCCTTTTCCATCCCACCCGTATAGGTTGTTGCAGAGGCCTGACTTGAGTTCTCTGAATCATACAGCAAATTCACATTCACTTTCCATTTTACATATGGTAGTGTATATTTCCATGTTACTCTCTCAACATATCCCACTCTCTACTCCCCTGCATCACACTGTGAGCATAAGTCTCTCCTTTATGTCTGTGTCCCCATCACTGCCCTGCAAATAATTTCATCAGTAATTATATATATTTACTCTTCCCAGATTCCATGTATATGCATTAGTATATGATTTTTTTTTCTTTTTTTGACTTACTTCACTGTAAGTCCATCCACCTCATTAGAACTGACACAAATGTGTTCCATTTTTGTGGCTGAATAATTATTCCATTGTATTATACAACAAGTTCTTTATCCATTCATCTGTCAGTGGACATGTATTTTGATTCCATGTCCTAGCTGTTGTAAATACTGCTGCAATGAACATTGGGATACATGTGTCTTTTGAATGTTGGTTTCCTCAGAGTGTATGCCTAGTAGTGGGATTTCTGAGCCACATGGTGGTTTTATTTCTAGTTTTTTTTAGGAATCTCCATACTGTTTTCCATAGTGGCTGCATCAGTTTACCTTATCCCACCAACAGTGCAAGAGGGTTCCATTTTCTCCATACCTTCTCCAGCTTTTTTTTGTTTGTAGACTTTTTGGTGGTGGCCATTCTGGTAGATGTAAGGTGATATCTCATTGTAGATTTGATTTGCATTTCTCTAATAATGAATGATGTTGAACATCTTTACATGTGTTTATTATCCATCTGTATGTCTTCTTTGGAGAAATGTCTGTTTAGTTTTTTTGCCCACTTTTTGACTGGGTTGTTTGTTTTTCTGGTATTGGCTTGTATTAGCTGTTTATACATTTTGGAAATTAAATCTTTGTCACTTGTTTCATTTTGCTATTATTTTCTAACATTATCTGGGTTGTCTTTTTGTGTTGTTTATAGTTTCTTTTCCTGTGCAAAAGCTATTAAGTTTAATTAGCTTCCATTTGTTTATTTTTATTTCCACTATTCTAGGAGGTGGATCATAGAGAATCATGTGATTTATGTTACAAAGAGTTTTGCTGATGTTTTCTTCTAAGGGTTTTATAGAGTCTGGTCTTACATTTAGGTCTTTAATCCATTTTGAGTTTTATCTTGGTGTATGGTACTAGGAAGTGTTCTAATTTTATTCTTTTGCACATAACTGTCCAGTTATTTCAGCACCACTTATTGAAGGCACTATATTTGCCCTATTGCATATTCTTGCCTCCTTGGTCAAAAATAAGGAGCCCATGCGTGTGTGGGTTTATCTCTGGAATTTCAATTTTGTTCTGTTGGTCTATATTTCTGTTTTTGATCCAGTACCATATTGTCTTGATGACTGTAGCTTTGTAGTATAATCTGAAGTCAAGGAAGGTTGATTCACCAGGTCCATTCTTCTTTCCCAAGATTGCTTTGGCTATTCAGAGTCCTTTTTGTTTCTATATGAATTCTGAGATTTTTTTTTTTTTTAGCTCTGTGGAAACTGCCATTGATAATTTGATACAGATCACATTGAATCTGTAGCTTGCATTTGGTACTATATGTTTTTACAATATTGATTCTTCCAATCAGGAACATGGAGTATCTCTTCATCTGTTTATGTTGTCTTTGATCTTTTTTCATCAGTGTCTTATACTTTTCTATATAAAACACTTTTGTATTCTTAGATAGGTTTATTCCTAGGAATATTTTTTGCTTTGTAGCAATGGTGAATGGGAAGGATTCCTTAATTTCTCCTTATGATTCTTCATTGCTAGTGTATATGAATGCAAGTGTTTTTTGTGTACTGACTTTGCTAAATTCACTGATTAGCCCTAGTAGTTTTCTGATTACAACACCGAAATCAGATTGATTATATTCTTTGGAGCCAAAGATGAAGAAGCTCTATACAGTCAACAAAAACAAGACCAAGAGCGACTGTGGCTGAGATCATGAGCTCCTTATTACCAAATTCAGACTTAAATTGAAGAAAGTAGGGAAAACCACTAGACCATTCAGGTATGACCTAAATCAAATCCCTTAAGATTATGCAATGGAAGTGAGAAACAGATTTAAGGGCCTAGATCTGATACATAGTGACTGATGAACTATGGACTGAGATTCAGGACATTGTACAGGAGACAGGGGTCAAGAGAATTCCCCATGGAAAAGAAATGCAAAAAAGCAAAATGGCTGTCTGGGGAGGCCTTACAAATAGCTGTGAAAAGAAGAGAAGCAAAAAGCAAAGGAGAAAAGGAAAGATATAAACATCTGAATGCGGAGTTCCAAAGAATAGCAAGAAGATAAGAAAGCCTTCCTCAGTGATCAATGAAAAGAAATAGAGGAAAACAACAGAATGGGAAAGACTAGAGATCCTTTCAAGAAGATGAAAGATGCCAAGGGGACATTTCATGCAAAGATGGGCTCGATAAAGGACAGAAATGGTATGGGCCTAACAGAAGCAGAATATATTAAGAAGAGGTGTCAAGAATACATAGAACAACTGTACAAAAAAGATCTTCAAGACCCAGATAATCACGATGGTGTGATCACTCACCTAGAGCCAGACATCCTGGAATGTGAAGTCAAATGGGCCTTAGAAAGCATCACTATGAACAAAGCTAGTGGAGGTGATGGAATTCCAGTGGAGCTATTTGAAATCCTGAAAGAGTATGCTGTGAAAGTGCCACACTCAATATGCCAGCACATTTGGGAAGCTCAGCAGTGGCCACAGGACTGGAAAAGGTCAGTTTTCATTCCAATCTCAAAGAAAGGCAATGCCAAAGAATGCTCAAACTACCACACAATTGCACGTGTCTCACACGCTAGTAAAGTAATGCTCAAAATTCTCCAAGCCAGGCTTCATCAATATGTGAACCGTGAACTTCCTGATGTTCTAGCTGGTTTTAGAAAAGGCAGAGGAACCAGAGATCAAATTGCAAACATCTGCTGGATCATGGAAAAAGCAAGAGAGTTCCAGAAAAACATCTATTTCTGCTTTATTGACTATGCCAAAGCCTTTGACTGTGTAGATCACAATAAACTGTGGAAAATTCTGAAAGAGATGGGAATACCAGACCATCTGACCTGCCTCTTGAGAAATCTGTATGCAGGTCAGGAAGCAACAGTTAGAACTGGACATGCAACAACAGACTGGTTCCATATAGGAAAAGGTTTACGTCAAGGCTGTATATAGTCACCCTGCATATTTAACTTATATGCAGAGTACATCATGAGAAACGCTGTACTAGAAGAAACACAAGCTGGAAACAATATTGCTGGGAGAAATATCAATAACCTCAGATATACAGATGACACCACCCTTATGGCAGAAAGTGAAGAGGAACAAAAAAGCCTCTTGATGAAAGTGAAAATGGAGAGTGAAAAATTGGGCTTAAAGCTCAACATTGAGAAAACAAAGATCATTGCATCTGGGCCCATCACTTTATGGGAAATAGATGGGGAAACAGTGGCTGACTTTATTTTTGGGGCTCCAAAATCACTACAGATGGTGACTGCAGCCAGGAAATTAAAAGATGCTTACTCCTTGGAAGGAAAGTTATGACCAACCTAGATAATATATTGAAAAGCAGAGACATTACTTTGCCAAAAAAGTTATATCTAGTCAAGGCTATGGTTTTTCCAGTGGTCATGTATGAATGAGAGTTGGACTGTGAAGAAGGCTGAGCACCGAAGAATTGATGCCTTTGAACTGTGGTGTTGGAGAAGACTCTTGAGAGTCCCTTGGACTGCAAGGAGATCCAACCAGTCTATTCTGAAGGATATCAGCCCTGGGTGTTCTTTGGAGGGACTGATGCTGAAGCTGAGACTCTAGTACTTTGGCCACCTCATGCGAAGAGCTGACTCATTGGAGAAGACTCTGATGGTGGGAGGGATTTGGAGCCAGAGGATAAGGGGAAGACAGAGGATGAGATGGCTGGATGGCATCACTGACTCGATGGATGTGAATTTGAGTGAACTCCAGGAGTTGGTGATGGACAGGGAGGCCTAGCCTGCTGTGATTCATGCGGTCGGGAAAAGTCGGACATGAGTGAGCAACTGAACTGAACTGAACTGAACTGAGAACAGACAGCCCTGTTGTACTTCTTTCTCGGTCCTGAATTAGTCATTTGTTCCATTCAAGGGTCTAAGGTTGCTTCTTGATCCACGTACAGGTTTCTAGGGAGATAGGTAAAAAGGTCTGGTATCCCCATCTCTTTAACAATTTTTCAGCTTTTTATGATCCACATAGTCAAAGGATGAAATAATGAAACAGAGTCAAGTGCTTGCCCCATCCCCCACCCCCCACCTCCAGAATTTCCTTGCTTTCTCTATGATCCAGCGGATGTTGGCAACTTGATCTCTGGTTCCTTTGCCTTACTAAACCCAGTTTGGACATCTGAAATTTCTCAATTCATGTAATGCTGAAGCCTGCCAAAGAATGCTCAAACTACCTCACAGTTGCACTCATCTCACATGCTAGTAAAGTAATGCTCAAAATTCTCCAAGCCAGGCTTCAGCAATATGTGAACCGTGAACTTCCTGATGTTCAAGCTGGATTTAGAAAAGGCAGAGGAACCAGAGGTCAAATTGCCAACATCCACTGGATCATCGAAAAAGCAAGAGAGTTCCAGAAAAACATCTATTTCTGCTTTATTGACTATGACAAAGCCTTTGACTGTGTAGATCACAATAAACTGTGGAAAATTCTGAGAGAGATGGGAATACCAGACCACCTGATCTGCCTCTTGAGAAATCTGTATGCAGGTCAGGAAGCAACAATTAGAACTGGTCATGGAACAACAGACTGGTTCCAAAAGAAAAGGAGTACGTCAAGGCTGCATATTGTCACCATGTTTATTTAACTTATATACAGAGTACATCATGAGAAATGCTGGACTGGAAGAAACACAAGCTGGAATCAAGATTGCTGGGAGAAATATCAATATCCTCAGATATGCAGATGATACCACCCTTATGGCAGAAAGTGAAGAGGGGCTAAAAAGCCTCTTGATGAAAGTGAAAGTGGAGAGTGAAAAGGTTGGCTTAAAGCTCAACATTCAGAAAATGAAGATCATGGCATCTGGTCCCATCACTACATGGGAAATAGATGGAGAAACAGTGGGAACAGTGTCAGACTATTTTTCTGGGCTCCAAAATCACTGCAGATGGTGACTGCAGCCATGAAATTAAAAGACGCTTACTCCTTGGAAGGAAAGTTATGACCAACCTAGATAGCATATTCAAAAGCAGAGACATTACTTTGCCAACAAAGGTTCGCCTAGTCAAGGCTATGGTTTTTCCTGTGGTCATGTATGGATATGAGAGCTGGACTGTGAAGAAGGCTGAGCGCCGAAGAATTGATGCTTTTGAACTGTGGTGTTGGAGAAGACTCTTGAGAGTCCCTTGGACTGTAAGGAGATCCAACCAGTCCATTCTGAAGGAGATCAGCCCTGGGATTTCTTTGGAAGGAATGATGCTAAAGCTGAAACTTCAGTATTTTGGCCACTTCATTCGAAGAGTTGACTCATTGGAGAAGACTCTGATGCTGGGAGGGATTGGGGGCAGGAGGAGAAGGGGACGACAGAGGATGAGATGGCTGGATGGCATCACTGACTCGATGGATGTGAGTCTGAGTGACCTCCGGGAGCTGGTGATGGATAGGGAGGCCTGGCGTGCTGCAGTTCATGGGGTCGCAAAGAGTCCGACATGACTGAGCGACTGATCTGATCTGATCTGATACTAGCATGGGAGATGAATGCAATTGCCTGATGTTTTGTACATTCTTTAGTACTGCCCTTCTTGGAAATTAGGATGAGGATTGACCTCTTCTAGTGCTGTGGTCATTTCTGAGTGTTCCAGGTTTCTTGACACAGTGAGTGAAACACTTTTATAGCTTCATATTTTAGGATTTTAAATAGCTCTACTGCAATTCCAATGATTCCACTAGCTTTATTGACATATGTGCTTCCTAAGGTCCACTTGACTTTATACCCAGAATGTCTGGCTCTGGGTGAGTGACCATACCATCATGGTTATCCGGGTCACTAAGAACTTTTTGGTACAGTTTTCTATATAAAATACACAGTTCTTTTGTGTATTCTTTCCATCTCTTCTTGATGTCTTCCACTTCCTGTAGGTCTTTACCATTTCTGTCCTTATTGTGCCTATCTTTGGAAGAAACATTCGACATTTCCAATTCTCTTGAAGAAATCTTTAGTCTTTCCCCTTCTGCTGTTTTCCTCCACTTATTTGCATTGTTTTTTGAAGACGGCCTTCTTATCTCTCCTTGCCATTCTTTGGAACACAGTGTTTATTTAAGTTTACCTTTCCCTTTCTCCCTTGCTTTTCATCTTTTTCTTCAGCTATTTGTAAAGCTTCCTCAGATAACCACTCTGCCTTCTTGCTTTTCTGTTACTTTAAAATGATTTTGTTCATTCCCATCTGTACAATATCACAGACCTCTGTCCATAGTTTACAGGCACAGTTTATTAGATCTAATTTCTTGAATCTATTTATCACCTCTACTGTATATTCATAGGGGATTTGATTTAAGTCATAGCTTGCTGGGCTAGTGGTTTTCCCACTTTATTTAGCTCAATCCTGAATTTTGCTGATAAACTGTCAGCCCCAGGTCTTGTTTCTGACGATTGTACACAACTTCACCATCTTCACATACAAAGAATGCAATTAATCTGACTTTGGTATTGACCATTTGATAATGTCCATGTGTAAAGTCATCTGCTATGTGGTTGAAAAGTGGTATTTTCTATGACCAGTGCATTCTCTTGGAAGAATTCTGTTAGCCTTTGCCCTGCTTCATTTTATATTCCAAGGCCAAACTTGCCTATTGTTCCATGTATCTCTTGACTTCCTACTTTGCATTCCAATCCCCAGGGATGAATAGAACACCTTTTGTGGGGGTTAGATCTAAGAGGTTTTCTGTGTCTTCATAGAACTGATCAGCTTCAGTTTCTTCAACTCCGGTGGTTGAGACATAGACTTGAATTATTCTGATGTTGAATGGCTTGCCTTGGAGACTGAGATCATTCTGTCATTTTTGAGGTTGGATCCCAGTATTGCATTTCAGACTTATTTGTTGATTATGAGAACTATTCCATTTCTTCTATGGGATCCTTACTCACAGTAGTAGATATAATGGTCATTTGAATTAAATTCACTGATTCTTGTTCATTTTAGTTCACTGATTTAACACTTTTCTTAGTAATTAACTGTTGTTGTTGTTGTTTTGCATGTGTCCTTTGCTCTCTGGACCATTCTTCTTTTGTATATCCAAATGATTTACACCCTGACATTTTTTTTTTAAACTGCTCAAATAGCACATTCAAAGTGAGCATTATTTGGCCACTTTATTTAAAATTGCACACACACTTCCTTATGCCCTTGTCCTACTTGATTTTTCTCTAAATGCTATTACTTATTTGTAAATAAGATTTTATTGGCATATAGCAGTGTTTACTTATTTATATACTGTTTATGGTTGTTTTTCCCTTACAGTGACAGGTTTGTGTAGTAAAAAGACATACCATATGGCCAACAAAATGTTTACTGTTTGGCCCTTTACAGAAAAAGTGATTGCCAGCTCATGCCCTAAACAATTCACTTATTTCTTGTGTATCATATATTGCTGTAGATTATAAAAGCAAAGGAAGCAGATCTTTTTTTCCTCTGGTTTTACTTTTTCCATTTTATTACTTTTATAACCTCAAATCCTCTGATTGCATATGGAACATAGAAGGCGCTTATTGATATTTAAAGAGTGAATAAATTTAAAAATGAATGAAAAGTTGATCATTTTATTAATGTGTAAACACATTAATAAATAAATATTTATTATGATAAAACACATTTATATGTGTTTGTTCTTCATTAATCCTTCAATGCTTTTTAAGTCAGTTTTGAATTTCATAAAAAATAGCAGTCATGTATAAATGAGGCATTGAAATAAAACCAAATATAAAATTATTTATAGCACGTTTTACATATATGGAAAATTGACTACAGCAAGAGTGAAAATAATAAATTATCCAATGATTTATTACATGGGTTTTTTAATAGTGTAAATAAGTTGTCTATTTAAATTTTTATATTATAGGTAAAATCCATTGGGAGAGAGTAAAACAGAAGTACTGTCATCTCTTTGAAAGTAGAAGTGACAATAATGTCACTATTTTGGTTTTAATATGACCAAATATGTAAAACAAGCTTATGATATGAAAGAAGCTTAAAAGGATCAAACTGCTTCATTTTGGCATTTATAATAAACCATAAAAGTAATATGAAGAATGTTCAGAATTGAACAAGAGATATTAGGAAAGAAGATTACAGAAAAGGTCATGAGAACTATAATATAAAATTTTAACAGCCTGTAGCTGTGACCATAGCTTAAAATTAGTGGTAAAATGTGTGAAAATAATTTCTGATAAAACAGTATGAGACAATATCAGTGAGGAAGAAAAGGAAGAAATACTTGGGAAATCTGAGTAGTTACTTAAGGTATTGCTATGCTGAAAGCTTATATACATAAAAGTATCAAACATTTTAAACTACTTAAACCTGATTGAAGCTGAGCTGAGACTTAAAAATGATAAAGAACAGAAAATACATCATTTTTAAGACTCACATTATGAAAAGGAAAGAATTGTGTCCACTGATGGGAGAAAATAGCTTAATGCTCTACAATGAAAATGAGAGAAAAAAAAAAAACAAACAATTCTCACCTGACTGTAAGGTTGGGTACCCAGGTGCTAGAAAACAGATTCTGAGACAGAGATTAGCCTGAAGGATATTTATACCTGAGTTCTTGTGAGACTGACACCCATGAAAGGGAGGGAAATAAAAACTGGGCAGAGGGACGAGATGAGTTACATTCCCAACAAAAAAGGAGTATTGGGGGCTATGTGGTATGATGCCCTCCCCCCAGAATTCCCCAAATTAGAACTAGAATGAAGTCATGTTGATCAGCGAACATGTGAGGCTGCCATTGGGAGGATTAATAATGTGGTTCTGGCAAAATTTTCCAGCATAGCAATTTGCAAATAGAACTTAAATGTCTTCCAATGGACCTTTCTTGCTGAGATACTTAGAAAATGAAGGTTAGTGGAATAACTGTAAGTCTTTGCTTCTTCAGCTAATATCAGGACCACAGCAAGACAGTCATCATCTTCATCCTCTGCTACTCATTCTCAGTCCCCCTTGCCTTCTTGGGATTTATTTCATCTTATAAACCAAATTTTATGCCTGAGGGTTTTAAGGCATCAGTTGCCATGTCCTTCTCAGGCTGGGGTTGCTTCACTCTTTCACTTACTGTTCATGTTTTCTACATCTTTGCTGACTTTCAGTCTAGTAAATTTATCCATCATTAATATCTCTAATCATTACTATTGCTTTGCTTATTTTTCCCTTCAGTTCCCTTAATATCTGCTTTCTATACTTTTGAGCTTTGCATTTATTTTTATGTATAATTACAGTTTTTGTATCTTCATAATAATGAAAACTTTTCTTATTCTGAAATATGTCTCTTTGTATCTAGCAGCATGTTTTGTTTAAAGACCCACTTTAATAGGATTAATTTAACCATTTCAACACTTTTATGCTTTCTTCTTACATAATATATTTTGTTTCTTTTATCCTTTATTTGCAGTCCCCTATAATGAAAAGGACATCTTTTTTGGGTATTAGTTCGAAAAGGTCTTGTAGATCTTCATAAAATCGTTCAACTTCAGCTTCTTCAGCATTACCAGTTGGGGCATAGACTTGGATTACCATGATATTGAATGGTTTGCCTTGGAAATGAACAGAGATCATTCTGTCGTTTTTGAGATTACATCCAAGTACTGCATTTCAGACTCTTTGTTGATTATGATGGCTACTCTATTTCTTCTAAGGGATTCCTGCCCACTGTAGTAGATATAATGGTCATCTGAGTTAAATTCACCCATTCCGGTCCATCTTAGTTCATTGATTCCTGTAATATCAATGTTCACTCTTGCCATCTCCTGTTTGACCACTTCCAATTTGCCCTGATTCATGGACCTAACATTTCAGGTTCCTATGGAATATTCCTCTTTACAGCATCAAACCTTGCTTCTACCACCAGTCCCATCCACAACTGGGTGTTTGTTTTGCTTTGGCTCCATCTCTTCATTCTTTCTGGAGATATTTCTCGACTGATCTCAAGTAGCATGTTGGACACCTACTGACTTATGGAGTTCATCTTTCACTATCCTACCTTTTTGCCTTTTCGTACTCTTCTTTGCAGCCAAAGATGGAGAAAATCTATACAGGCAGCAAAAACAAGACTGGAGCTGACTGTGGCTCAATTCATGAATTCCATATTGCCAAATTCAGACTTAATTGAAGAAAGTGAGGAAAACTACTAGACCATTCAGGTATGACCTAAACCAAATCCCTTATGATTATACAGTGGAAGTGAGAAATAGATTTAAGGGAATAGATCTGATAGACAAAGTGCCTGATGGACTATGGACAGAGGTTTGTGACATTATACAAGAGACAGGAGTCAAGACCATCCCCAAGAAAAAGAAATTCAAAAAAGCAAAATGGCTGTCTGAGGAGGTCTTACAAATAGGTGTGAAAAGAAGAGAAGCCAAAAGCAAAGGAGAAAAGGAAAGATATACCCATTTGAATGCAGAGTTTCAAAGAATAGCAAAGAGAGATAAAAAAGCCTTCCTCAGCAATTAATACAAAGAAATAGAGGAAAATAAGAGAATGGGAAAGACTAGAGGTTTCTTCAAGAAAATTAGAGATACAAAGGGAATATTTCATGCAAAAATGGGCGCAAGAAAGGACAGAAATGGTAGGGACCTAACTGAAGCAGAAGGTATTAAGAAGAGGTGGCAAGAAGACACAAAAGCACTATACATAAAAGATCTTCAAAACCCAGATAATCACAATGGTGTGATCATTTACCTAGAGCCAGACATCCTGAAATGTGAAGTCATGTGGGCCTTATAAGGCATCACTACGAACAAAGCTAGTGGAGGTGATGGAATTCCAGTTGAGCTATTTCAAATCCTGAAAGATGATGCTGTGAAAGTGCTGCATTCAATATGCCAGCAAATTTGGGAAGCTCAGCAGTGGCCACAGGACTGGAAAAGGTCAGTTTTCATTCCAATCACAAAGAAAGGCAATGCCAAAGAATGTTCAAACTACCAAACAATTGCACTCATCTCACGTGCTGGTAAAATAATGCTCAAAATTCTCCAATCCAGACTTCAACAGTATGTGAACTATGAAATGCAGGATCTTCAAGCTGGTTTTAGAAAAGGCAGAGAAACCAGAGATCAAATTGCCAACATCCGCTGGATCATCAAAAAACCAAGAGAGTTTCAGAAGAACATCTATTTCTACTTTATTGACTATGCCAAAGCCTTTGACACTGTGGATCACAATAAATTGTGGAAAATTCTGAAAGAGATGGGAATATCAGACCGCCTGACCTGCTTCTTGAGAAACCTGTATGCAGGTCAGGAAGCAACAGTTAGAACAGGACATAGAACAAGCAACTGGTTCCAACTGGAAAAAGGAGTACGTCAAGGTTGTGTATTGTCACCCTGCTTATTTAACTTATATGCAGAGTACATCATGAGAAATCCTTGGCTTGATAGCTCAGAAGCTGGAATCAAGTTTGTCTGGAGAAATATCAATAACCTCAGATATGCAGATGACACCACCCATATGGCAGAAAGTGAAGAACTAAAAAGCCTCTTGATGAAAGTGAAAGAGGAAAGTGAAAAAGTTGGCTTAAAACTCAGCATTCAGAAAACTAAGATAATCACATCTTGTCCCATTACTTCATGGCAAATAGATGGGCAAACAATGACAACAGTGGCTGATTTTAGTTTGGGGGGCTCCAAAATTACTGCAGATGGTGATTACAACCATGAAATTAAAAGACGCTTACTCCTTGGAAGGAAAGTTATGACCAACCTAGATAGCATACTAAAAAAAAAGCAGAGACATTACTTTGCCAACAAAGGTCCATCTTGTCAAGGCTATGGTTTTTCCAGTAGTCATGTATGGATGTGAGAGTTGGACTATAAAGGAAATTGAGGGCCGAATAATTGATGCTTTTGAACTGTGGTGTTGGAGAGGACTCTTGTGAGCCTTGAACTGCAAGGAGATCCAACCAGTCCATCCTAAAGGAGATCAGTCCTGGGTGTTCATTGGAAGGACTGATGTTGGAGCTGAAACTCCAATATTTGGTCACCTGATGCAAAGAGCTGGCTCATTTGAAAAGACCCTGATGCTGGGAAAATTTGAGGGCAGGAAGTGAAGGGGACGACAGATTGAGAGATAGTTGGATGGCATTACCAACTCGATGGAAATGAGTTTGGGTAAACTCTGGGAGTTGGTGATGGACTGGGAGGCCTGATGTGCTGAGGTTCATGGAGTCACAGAGAGTCAGTCACGACTAAGTGACTGAGCTGAACTGATCCTTTATTTTCAGCACATTTCTATCTAGATGGTGATAGAATTTGGGACTATGGCTTGAAAATTTTATTCCCCTTTAATTAATTTATTGATATCATTGTCCTCTAATTTGAGTAGTTTCACTCTAAGTGTCTTTTAATTTCTTTTTTTTTCCCCTCTATGTATGTTGTTTCTTTTCATTGGTTTCTTTCAAGAATTTTCTTCATCTTTTATAAAGATTTCTTTATCTTTGAGTATGATATATCTACATGATATTTCCCCCTCTGGGATATATTTTGCCTGTGTTAGTTTATTCTGATTTTTTTTTAATTTTTAATTTATGGCTTACTTTTTGTCATTAATTTTGGAAAATCTTCTAA
The DNA here is from genome assembly GCA_935064755.1 of Tragelaphus eurycerus. NCBI lineage: Eukaryota > Metazoa > Chordata > Mammalia > Artiodactyla > Bovidae > Tragelaphus > Tragelaphus eurycerus. The sequence continues at coordinate 3,682,091 of CAKXYN010000041.1, forward strand.
TATTATGTTTTGAAATGCATTTTATTTTCCTCCTGAGATTCAAACACATATATTACAATATGTGATATTGAGTTATAGCTATTCTTGAATTTTTTTGTAGTCTTTCCTCTTCCTCCTTTTATCTCCACTGCATCTCACAGTAATGTTTTAGGATAATTTTTAATGACTTATCATCAGATTCATTGATTCTTTCTTTGGATATAATCAGCCTACTAAAGTGCCTACCAAAACTATTTGTTTTGTGGTTTAAAAAGCATATGCCACTTTCATTTGGTCTTTCTTTTGATTGTCATCTTAAAAAAAAAAAAAAAAAGAAATAAAAATCCTACTGACCTGATACCATTTTCATTAGTACTGTTAAAATATTAATTACAGTTATTGTACATTCTGTTAGATAATTAAGCATCAGTGTCATGCCTGTGTGTGATTCTTTTATCTTTGAGTCACCTTTTTCTTGTCATTCATTGTGTCTCTTTGTTGTTGCTAGACATCTTGTGCAAAAGCATCTTGTACAAGTTGTTAGAGGCAGAGGTTAAGAGGGGTCTGCCTGGAAACAGACACTGCTTTTATTCTACTGAGCCTTTAATGCAAGATATTAAATTAATATAATCAGAGTATGGTTGAATTTTTTTGTCCTCTCTCCTCTCTTTTTTACTTTTTGGCTGCTATAACTGCCCTCCATGAGCAACTGGCTTCAGATTTCCATAGATATATCTAATGTTTATATCTAGTGTAAATTGATTCTTCGTAGCCATTGGGTTGAAATGTGAAATGTAAACTTCCCTTTGTGCTATGCCTCATAGAAGTTTTCTCGTATTCTCTCCTTCCTTTTCTGTCCTTCCAGGATTCCTCTGGTATTGCTTATCAGTCCAATTTTGATAGTTGGGCAGTGAGAAGGGCAGTTGGAGGAGTTAATTCTCTGGTTTTCTAACTAGATCTCACCCTTAAGTATCCACTGCATTTTTAGGTCTCAAGAATGCATCCTTATCTCTCCTCACCCTCCAGGGACTGTATTTGTGAGCTGATTTGTATTCTTGTCCTTCCCTTAGGAGAAATCTTCTTTTCTCATTCCACCAGGTGCAATGAGTTTTCAAGAGCAACAATTTTGTCCCTAAAACCAAAATAAAGCTTTGTTTCATGGCAAAGGTTGAGGAGAAAGATCCAGGTGAAATTCCTTGCACTTTCTGAACAGCTACTATTCCCACATCTTAGGTTTACACCTTAGAGAATCCTTCTTAGGTCTCTTTCTGATCTTTTCTGACAGTGCCTGGTAGAGTTTACAGAGAAATGGCCTTCAAAATAATAGACTTCTTAGTTTCTGTAGCCCCGGGCAACAGAATTATCCTTTCTATATATAAATATTTAAAAGTCACATTCAGTCTTTATTTTCAACCACTCTATTGAAGCGCTTCTTACTAATATCCACTTGCTTCCACCCCTGTTGAGCAAGTACTCACATCTTTTCTTTCCTAAAAGAAATCATCTATCCTTAGATTTTGGTTGTTTTTTTGCTTATTGTCCTTCAACTATGAAATGATTTTGAAAAGAAAAAGTCCTGAACTTGAAATTAATTGGACTCTTTATTCATCAGTAATTGTCTTCAGCTTTTTATTCTTTATTTGGATTATATTAACAATACATACAGTTATGGCCACCAACTTTGCTGCCACCGTTTCTCTTTAATTGCACTTCTCATTTAAATATTTCATGCTCTGTGTCAATGAATATGTTCCCTCTACAATATGCTGCATTGATTTACCACCACTGAAAATTTTATAATTTACATAGCTACTTTTTGTCAGGTACTATTTATGTTTCAACTATCTCCAATGACAGATGTCTCATTGTTGTCACTATACTAAGTGTTTTGGCTGCAAAATTATCTCTTAAAATTCATTTTTTACCATCTCTTCCCACACACATTCAAGTAGGGTTCCACAGGAAGAGGAATCCAAGCTACCACCTGTGAAGGACACTTATGGGATAGTGCTCTTGGAATCAGGCTTCCCAGGTGGGTCAGAGGTAAATAATAATAATAATAAATCTGCCTGCTAATGCAGGAGTTCCAGAATGCATGAAGTAAACCCCTGAGCTTGGCATATCCCCTGGAGGAGGAAATGACAACCCACTCCAGTATTCTTGCCTGGAAAATTCCATGGACAGGGGAGCCTGGTGGGCTACAGTCCATAGAGTCACAAAGAGTTAGACATAACTGAACTTGCAGGTTGATGCTCTTGGAATCAACATCCTTAAAAGGAAAGAAAAGGAAGGGAGTTTGGATATATGGAAAAGTTGAGCCAATGCATGCCGAAGAGATTTCATCTGACATCATAGATATTTCTGGAATAAAAACAGCACCTGAGAGTTGTCCCGAGTTGAGAGAAGAGACCTTATATTTCTTTATGAGATGTCATCAGAGGGGGCTTCCCATAGAAAGAAGGTGATGTTGAGAAAAGTAATTTCCTTCAATATAGGCTCATAGACAGGAGTTGCCAGTTGTTGGCACTCAGTAGGTGGGGGAATAGTATCTTCATTCCAGAACAGAGATGTGTGTTGCACATCACACAACCCATTACATTTACCACTTACTTATATTTTTTTTCTATCAAATAAACGTGTAGGTTGGTCAAAAAGTTCATGTGGGTTTTTCTGTAACATCCTATGGAAAAACTTGAAGGAACTTTTTAGCCAATCCAATATCTTAAACAACTATAATTATCTGGGATCTGAAAATATTTACATTTTTGTTTCCACAGAGTTCACTGACTAGTTGAGAAGGTGAAGATCTGTGTCCTTAGTTAGCACCCTTTTTTTCTGAAATATTCACTTGCCTCCTCCTACTTCAGAAATAGGAGACTCATGTCAGTGTAGCTTGAATATTTTCTCCAAGAAATCCTCACTCAGGAAGTTGAGACTGAAAACCAATAAATAATTTCATTGTTTGTTTCAGGAAATTGCTGCAAAAAAATGTTTGAGTAAACAGTTCTCTCATCTGAGTAAACAGCTGTCACAAATTTTTCACACCTGGAGAAACAGCTCATTTATCATGAAAGCAGTTGTATCAAATTTTACCTCAAAATTATCACCAAAAGTGTCTACTGATCCTATACTATTTGTATGTATGGGTGTGTGTATGTATGTGTGTATGTATATATGAGCTCAGTTTTAAAAAATTCCCCAGTCTTTTAATCCATGAAGAATCTTCCCTGACTTGGACTTTTTGTGATACTACTACCAATGGGTCAAGGCAGCATTATCTGTTCTTGCAACAAAAGAACAATACATTAGGTTAACTTAGTCAATAACCTTTTCTTGGGGTTTTTGGAGTATGTGCTTAGTCACTCAGTTGTGTCTGACTTTTTGCAACCCCACGGACTGAAGCCTGATAGGATCCACTGTTTAAGGGATTCTCCAGGCAAGAATACTGGAGTGGGTTCAGTTTCAGTTCTGTTACTCAGTCGTGTCTGACTCTTTGAGACATCATGAATTGCAGCGCACCAGGCCTCCCTGTCCATCACGAACTCCCAGAGTTCACTCAAACTCACGTCCATCCAGGCAGTGATGCCATCCAGACATCTCATCCTCTGTCATCCCCTTCTCCGCCTGCCCCCAATCCCTCAGGGCATCAGAGTCTTTTCCCATGAGTCAGCTCTTTGCATGAGGTGGCCAAAGTACTGGAGTTTCAGCTTCAGCATCATTCCTTCCAAAGAACATCCAGGACTAATCTCCTCTAGAATGGACTGGTTGGATCTCCTTGCAGTCCAAGGGACTCTCAAGAGTCTTCTCCAATACCACAGTTCAAAAGCATCAATTCTTCAACGCTCAGCCTTCTTCACAGTCCAACTCTAACATCTATACATGACCACTGGAAAAACCATAGCCTTGACTAGATGGACCATTGTTGGCAAAGTGATGTCTCTGCTTTTCAATATGCTATTTAGGTTGATCATAACTTTCCTTCCAAGGAGTAAGCTTCTTTTAATTTCATGGCTGCAGTCACCATCTGCAGTGATTTTGGAGCCCCAAAAATAAAGTCTGACACTGTTTCCACTGTCTCCCCATCTATTTCCCAAGAAGAGATGGGACCAGATGCCATGATCTTTGTTTTCTGAATGTTGAGCTTTAAGCCAACTTTTTCACTCTCCTCTTTCACTTTCATCAAGAGGCTTTTTAGTTCCTCTTCACTTTCTGCCATAAGGGTGGTGTCATCTGCATATTTGAGGTTATTGATATTTCCTCAGAAATCTTGATTCCAGCTTGTGCTTCTTCCAGCCCAGCATTTCTCATGATGTACTCTGAATATAAGTTAAATAAGCAGAGTGACAATATACAGCCTTGACGTCCTCCTTTTCCTATTTGGAACCTGTTTGTTGTTCCATGTCCAGTTCTAACTGTTGCTTCCTGACTTGCATATAGGTTTCTCAAGAGGCAGGTCAAGTTGCATGATATTCTAATCTCTTTCAGAATTTTCCATTGTTTATTGAGATCCACACAGTCAAAGGGTTTGGTGCTGGGGTCCAGCCCCGGTGGATCCAGGGAAATTCGAAGGAGAGACGGCGTTTGCAAACACACTGGCTTTAATTAAATATTAATTTGAGATATAAAGAGTAATAGAGTGAGGATAGCTCAGCAGGAAAATTCAGTGGAGAAAAGAGGCTGAATAACTTGGTTTACGTGGAAAGCTAATAAAATTCCAAAATAAGGAATTTACGTCACCTATGTAGGCCGCAGGCGTCCTCACGTTCTCTGGAAGGAGAGGAGACACTAAGGCCTCCTTGGTCAGATCTTCGAAGCCCAGGCATAATTAGTAGGCTTGACGATCCTCTATGTTCCAGATGGGGATTCAGCCAGAAGGTCAGATAAAGAACGACATGGGGAGACCAGTCTTTTGAGGAACTGATCCCCTTTTTTATTTTTCCAGGGTCTGTTTTTATACACTGAGATGTTATACAAAAGTCACGTAGGGTCAGCAGTCCTGACTTTTATTAAAGTCAGGTGCTTCATACAAATGTATACAGAGGTCTTAGGGGTGTTACATCATCTTATGGCCAGGGGGCCTGCTGACAATTTATGACACTCTCCTTGTGACAGCGGTCAGTCAATCAGAACACTTATTTCTCCAGGGGTGATTATTCTTAAAACAGATACCACCTTCCGAAGGTACCAGATTAAGTTACATTCCTATAGAGTGAGGGTGCAATGGGTTTTAATTAAGGAAAGAATTTACTTAGCCTAAGGTCTAACGTGATTAATATCAAAGGTTAATACTTATTTTTCTATATACTCATTAATGTGTATAAGGGCAGGGGATGTGCAGACTTAGCTGTAAACATTGACTCAAAAAATGAAAAACCCTTCACCAATATAATTTCTAATCAGCCCACTATACTACACTAATGGTTTTCTAACTTCTCTAAAGAACCTGTTTTTAGAAGGTTTAAAGCATCTCATGCCTCTCACGGTTGGGAGGCTGTGAACAATCACATGTGGCTGGACAAGCCTGTCAGGCAAGCTAAAGAACCTTCAGAGGAGTTTGTAGGTTGAAACACTCCTATCACGCCCAGGAATTATTATTAACTGGAGCTCTAAGTTAACTCCTTCTCCGAAAGAGGTGATGGGGGACAGCCCCCCTAAAGTCAGAGGTGCAGGTGAGAGCACAAAGTAGTATAGTAGGCAGGCTCTGGTTTTGGGGATAGATGCTCGAGAATTTCCAGGGGGAATCCTGAGGCTAGATCCCATCTTTGCGTATGTCAAGGCTCCTTCCTCATGACCTTTGCCACGGGAGGAGTTCGTCATGCTGGCTCCCAGGAGTTTGGCATAGTCCGTAAAGCAGAAATAGTTGTTTTCCTGGAACTCTCTTGCTTTTTCGATGATCTTCCATTCCCTTCTGCAGGGGATCTCTCTAACTCAGAGATCAAACCTAGGTTTCTTCCATTGCAAGGGGATTCTTTACCATCTGAGCCACCAAGGAAGTCCCTGTGATTTGTGGGGTATAGTAGAATCGTCCATTCTGAAGATCCCCTCAACGGCCTCCTAATATCTGCTTGCTGGCATGGTTTAAGGCTCTCTACTTTGAAACAAGATCTTCTGCTCAGGCCTTACAACTACCCTGTCCACTGATCTCTCTGACAAAGGGTAAATCATGCCGTATATGTAGTCTGAGTTCCGGTCTGTTTTTCTGGATTAAGAACTATCAAGCTATGACCTTCAGGTGGTAGTTGTTCATGTCTATCTGTGAGGTCTTCCATGACACAATAGCAGAGTTTGAGAAAGGAACTGAGAAAGTAGGGTCCACATAGTCTAGACTATTTACTGTCTTCTCTTTCAGAAAAAAGTTCTCTGACTTTTGCTTAGATCCTCAACGCTGGGTTTATTTTATCTTCTGAGAATGAGGATTCTGTGTTTACAAATCATTAAATCTTAATCTGAAATTATTATCTTTGGTGAAAATGTAACTTTCAAAAACATCAGTATGTTTTTCCTCTCTCTGTCCTTGTCATTTTCAGTTTTGAGTTTGAGAGTATTGTTTGGTTTTTGGTTTGCTTTGCTTTGTTTTTTTTTAGTAGTAGACCTGTAGTTCCAATCGTTTCCCTTATTAAATGCACAAAAGAATGCCATGTGAGTGAAGCAATTTGAAATATGACAGCTTAAAAAAGAAAGTAACTTTAAAAATTTTCCTATACCTTCTCACAGGTTAGATATAATTATTTTCTTTAGTCAACAGCCCACTTTAGATCAGATAAATTTTATAGTGGGTTAATGAAAGTTTAAAATAATATGAATCTCTATATTCACCAAAAGTAATGCCACAAGTGAACAAAAATTTAGGAGTAACTTTTCTAGGGAAATGCCTTCCTTAAGGGTCTGCCTAAACCTGATTATGAGTTGTACTTACATTAAAAATAATAATAATAAATAAAAACTTGAAAAAGAAGAAACAGAACAAATAAGCAGCTTCATATAGATTAGATTTTTGCACAATTTAGGAGTTTTAGTCAATGCAAGCAAAGTAATGATATCCTGAAAAATATGCAACATCTTGTGAGGATGATTTTTTTCAGTTCAAAAGATTATTTCTTCTCAAATATGGAAATAATTTTAAAACTCTATTTTTAGTTTATTTAAAGGCGAGCAGTCTTCAATGGCTAATTTTCAATGCAAGAATTTCTTTGTAAAGAAATCTTACCTCTGGGTTCAGTTTATGCTTAGCAAAGGAGTTAAGGACTCAATCAGTTAGCTCAGTCACTCAGTCCTGTCTGAATCTTTGCCACCCCATTGACTGCAAAACGCCAGGCTTTCCTGTCCATTACCAACTCTCAATTAAGGACTGGAAACCCAAAATATGCCACTTTGGCATATTGATTATTTTGAGCTAAACATATTTGAAAAACGGCAAGTGTGTAAGGGCACTGTGATCTCCTCTTTTCTTCGTGAAGGTAGGAAATGAAACTCCCATGTGAGGGATGCAATGCCTTCTCTATGCCAGGAGGAAAGGAATATTCTTTATCACCAGAGAAAGGGGTGCAGAGAATGTGAACTCTGTACAAACAAACTTTTACAAGTGGCTCCCACCTTCCTGAGATTGTCCTGCATCTTTCAGTCACTTTTTCACAGTTGCCATTTTGTTTAACCTGGCATTTGGGGCACTTGCCTCCTTTCAATCTTCATTTTCCTGTGATGACTCCTATGTGTATGAAATATTTATTAAATAAAATGGGTGTGCTTTTCTCATATTTATTATCATATTGTAACAGGTAGTTCATTTAACATGTTGGTTCAGTCACAGAACTTGGGAGGTAGGAAAAAGTTTTTTCCTTTCCTACATCACTTTTGACATTGTTTTCTTATAGAGAGTTCCCAGATGTTGTATCCTGAAACATCTTCCATCAGAATACATGGATGACTCTTTAGAAATGTATGGAAGTATTTTTCTCTTAAAATATCTGTTTCAAATGTTTTTCATGTTTTTAAAAGTCTGTATGAATGGTCAAAAATTTTAGTGACCCACAAATCTATGAAATATGGTGCTATTTAATTTATAAATTAATATTTGTTATTTCTTTATTATTAAAACATAATTGTCTTATAGTTCTTAAAGAAATCTTGAAAAAAAAATACACATTATACTGTTATAATGCCAAGTCTGAGTCTCTCTGTATTCACTTAATAAAAAAGAATTATATTTTATAAAAAGTTTCATTAAATTCCTCCTGTCCATCCTAAATTTTCTTCCACAATTGTCTGCAGAATTTATGACAGGATAGCCTGAATACCAAGGCTGCCTTGTAACATGCTAATTTCAAAAGATATATAGCTCAAATATAAGGATTGCATTGTATTCCAGATGAAAATTGGCAGGAAAGTGCAGAGATATTTAACAAGCTGTATAAACCTCCAATACAACTCACTGCAACCATAAAAATGGAAAAAAAAATATTTTACTGCTATTTGCCTACTCTTTTCATTCTAAAAATGTCCAACCATCCAAGACCATTAAAAATAAAGAGAAAAAAAAAATCTGTTATGGATTCCTAATCTCTGAATATTAAATATATATCTAAGGTTTTTAATTTTTTGAGCATCTTACCTTATTCCTTCATTAAATTATGAGGACACCATTTCAGCTAACATTTTAGCATAGTTGAAAGATAGATCTGTGATATTTCATTTTGTCTATTTCACTTACTGACCATACTGCCACATCCAGACCCATTAATCTTGCTTGCCTCCAGACTGAAAGTTTTTTTTTTTTTTTCTGAGTTTATGAATGAGGACAATCCAGAGATACATAGAGAATTTTCTGTAACATTTAAAACAGTCACAAAAATCTATCACTTACTAGACTTCAAATGTATCTTTAAACAATTCTAGAGAATAAAAATTGTACTGTACAATTTATCTTATACATACATAAAACACATAAAATTATAAATGAATGTCCAAAAGAATACAATGTTAAATCATTTATGTCTTTAAACCAATAAAGCACTTAAAGATATAAAACTCCTCTGTATGACAAAATACTTAGAGCTAAGTGACAATGAAACAATGCATAATGTGTGAGATTTATATATTTTTTAAATCCATAGATAAGAAAAAAAAAAAAAAAAGACCAAAAACATGAGCTAAACATCCAACATAAAATATAGAAATAAACACCATAAAATCACATACTTCCAGCACTGTGGCAGCCCTGGTAAAGAGCTCAGTTGCCTTAAAATGCACAAATTCTAGATAATTGATAATAAATTTAAATACATTTCTGAATGTACAAGATAGTACAGGAAATTCCCAAGAACTAAGAATAGTAAAGGATTTGAAATCATAGAAATAACTGCAATAGAAGTTGCAAATCCATATTTCTCCAGGATCTAAATCATTATTTAGAACTCAGAATTTGGGGTATTATTCCATCTTAAAAGAGTAAAACACAAGTCTTTAGGTCCTGCCAAGTCAGTGAGTTTGTTAGAAGCTGACCCCCAAATAAGGATTCTTGTGCAGGAAATCGAGGGAGTACTGTTAGAAGGAGCCAGTACAGTTTGGAGAAGATAAAAGAAGAAAGAGAAGGAAGCCAAGAAAAGGTATAATCTGAGACAAAGTCCTGTTAAGGAACTTCAACCTGATCTCACAGAAAAATTCTAATATTATTACTTAGTTACTGTTAGGTAGTTAGAATAGGAAACAGGAGTCCAGAATGGCGGTGGCTAAAAGACAAGGAAGAGAAAAGCCCGTGAAAATAGAACAAAGGAAGGTCTGAGGACTGGAGTGAGGACCTCAGGTAGAACAAACAGCCCTCCTGGTTAGCCCAATTTACATAGGGCAGGCCCGGGGGGGGGGGGGGGGGGGCGGGCGGGGGAGGTTGGGGGAAACAACATATAAAAAGAGGAGCCAAAGGGCTTGGGATCCCTCTTTCTCGCTCTCTCTCTATCTCTGACTCTCTTCTGCATGCTCTTTTCTTTGTATCTTTGGGTCGTCATGCCCTCATGCCTCGAGGACGGATGTTCCTGCTATTATCTAAATAAAATAGAGCTGTAACACAGAGCTGTAACACTGATTTGTCTAAGACCTGTCTTATTTGTCTAAGACCGTGTCTATAACACGGTCTGTTTGAGACCTGAGAGTTATAACACGGTCTTAGACCGAGAGCTGTGACACACTGAGGACTTTAATGTCCATCACTCCAAATCTTTGTTGTGATGAGACAGAATCGAGGAGCATACACTCGCCGGACACTACTGGACATTATTATTTGTATGTTTATATAATATATAACTTATTTTTATAATTAATATCATCATAATATTGAGATTAATTACCATTATCATAAAATAATATTACAATAAATAATTTATTTTGTCCTGAGGAAAGGACACTGGATTTTCAAAATCCTGTGTCTATCTGTAATTAGCTAGGGGGCTTGTGGGGGGAATTTAAGGAGATAATGCCTAGGAACTTCAAGTTCTGTGAGCAGACTCAATAAATTGGATTTGGAAGTTTAAAACTTGTCCTCTTGAGAGGGTAACAGATAGGAAGGGCAGGGGTCCCCAGATGGAGGAAATAGGCTGCAAGTGTCAGACATTTTTTTATCTCTCTTAAGATGCAGAGGAAACAAACTGCAAGTGTCAGATTTTATTCCTCCTTCTCTATACAAAATGAAAAGGAGTTTTCCTTTAAAATTCTGAGTTGCCATGACAACACCTTGTTCCATCTGATCTAAACTTTTCTCAAATCTTGAACTTACCACTACATTTTTCTTATGGAAATGCTTTTCTTAAGCTACATTAATAAACTATGTATTTATCTTAGACTGTCTTTCTTCAAGTCTGTTTGCCTAAGACTCAGAAACAATTTGACAAACCAGTATGTTTTATTCAACAAACTAGTTTGTTTTACTCATGCAAATATTCTCTTAAGCTATGTTAATGAGACTATATATTTGCCTGGAAACTTGCTTTTCTTCAAGATTCATGTCAATCATTTCATGGCCCGGGGTGATGCACCTTGTGCCAATGTTATCTCAAAACGCATGTTGTGGGTGAGGGGCCTGGTGCCCCTTAAAACTCACTCTTTGAGTTTTAAGACAACTCATTTCTCTAATTAGTAACCTGCTAGTAGGTATATAACTTCCTGCTAAAGACTAGCAGGCGGGAACTCTTTCTGCCTCCTTCTGATGTCTATGTCACAAGGTTTCACTATCTAATTTATACTTTAATGAAACTTTACTACACAAAAGCTCTGAGTGATCAAGCCTCATCACTGGGCCTGGATTGAATTCATCTCCTCTGGAGGCCAAGAATCCCGGTGTCTTTCACAGTTCAGCAACAATCTTGCACTCTGAAGATCCTCTTTAAGTTACAATGCATTGGGAGGAATCTGAGCATATCACTAACATTATCTGTTAGAGAGAGGGAACAGAGATACAGAGATCTAATCGATGGCACGCAGAGCGTAGGTGGCTGCGACTGCACGCAGAGCACGGCCAAGAGGAGCTGCCCCACGTCCAAGGTCAGGGGCGGCAACCAAGAGGAGCTACCATGACGGAGGTCAGGGATGGCAGCCTAGAGTGTCAGGCTGCAACAGCGCAGGAGCAGCCAAGAGGAGCTATTCCTGCACAAGGCCAGGGGCAGTGGCAGGGAGGAGCAACCACACGTCCACCAGAGGGCCTAGAGCCTAAACATTCCATGTTTAAAGTCAGGAGGGGAGGTGGTGAGGAGATACCACTCTTCCAAGGTAAGGAACAGCGGCTGCGCTTTGCTGGAGCAGCCATGAAGAGATATCCCATATCCATGATAAGAGAAACCCAAGCAAGATGGTAGGTGTTGCAAGGGGGCATCAGAGGGCAGACACACTGAAACCATACTCACAGAAAACTAGTCAATCTAATCACACTAGGACCACAGCCTTGTCTAACTCAATGAAACTAAGCCATGCCCTATGGGGCGACTCAAGATGGGCGGGCATAGTGGAGAGGTCTGACAGAATGTGGTCCACTGGAGAAGGGAATGGCAAACCTCTTAGTTATTCTTGTCTTGAGAACCTCATGAAGAATATGAAAAGACAAAATGATATGATATTGAAAGAGGAACTCCCCAGGTCAGTCAGATCAGATCAGACGCTCAGTCGTGTCCGACTCTTTGTGCCCCATGAATCGCAGCATGCCAGGCCTCCCTGTCCATCACCAACTCCCGGAGGACACTCAGACTCACATCCATCGAGTCAGTGATGCCATCCAGCCATCTCACCCTCTGTCGTCCCCTTCTCCTCCTGCCCCCAATCCCTCCCAGCATCAGAGTCTTCTACAATGAGTCAACTCTTCACATGAGGTGGCCAAAGTACTGGAGCTTCAGCTATAGCATCATTCCTTCCAAAGAAATCCCAGGGCTGATCTCCTTCAGAATGGACCGTTTGGATCTCCTTGCAGTCCAAGGGACTCTCAAGAGTCTTCTCCAACACCACAGTTCAAAAGCATCAATTCTTTGGCGCTCAGCCTTCTTCACAGTCCAGCTCTCACATTCATACATGACCACAGGAAAGACCATAGCCTTGACTAGGCGAACCTTTGTTGGCAAAGTAATGTCTCTGGTTTTGAATATGCTATCTAGGTGGGTCATAACTTTCTTTCCAAGGAGTAAGTGTCTTTTAATTTCATGGCTGCAGTCACCATCTGTAGTGATTTTGGAGCCCAGAAAAATAAAGTCTGACACTGTTTCCACTGTTTTCCCGTCTATTTCCCCTGTAGTGATGGGACCAGATGCCATTATCTTCGTTTTCTGAATGTTGAGCTTTAAGCCAACCTTTTCACTCTCCACTTTCACTTTCATCAAGAGGCTTTTTAGTTCCTCTTCACTTTCTGCCATAAGGGTGGTGTCATCTGCATATCTGAGGTTATTGATATTTCTCCCAGCAATCTTGATTCCAACTTGTGTTTCTTCCAGTCCAGCATTTCTCATGATGTACTCTGCATATAAGTTAAATTAACAGGGTAACAATATACAGCCTTGACGTACTCCTTTTCCTCTTTGGAACCAGTCTGTTGTTCCATGTCTAGTTCTAACTGTTGCTTCCTGACCTGCATACAAATTTCTCAAGAGGCAGATCAGGAGGTCTGGTATTTCCATCTCTTTCAGAATTTTCCACAGTTTATTGTGATCTACACAGTCAAAGGCTTTGCTATAGTCAATAAAGCAGAAATAGATGTTTTTCTGGAATTCTCTTGCTTTTTCCATGATCCAGAGGATGTTGACAATTTGATCTCTGGTTCCTCTGCCTTTTCTAAAACCAGCTTGAACATCAGGAAGTACACCGTTCACATATTGCTGAAGCCTGGCTTGGAGAATGTTGAGCATTACTTTACTAGCTTGTGAGATGAGTGCAATTGTGCGGTAGTTTGAGTATTCTTTGGCATTGCCTTTCTTTGGGATTGGAATGAAAACTGACATTTTCCAATCTTGTGGCCACTGCTGAGTTTTCCAAATGTGCTGTCACATTGAGTGCAGCACTTTCACAGCATCATCTTTCAGGATTTGGAATAGCTCAACTGGAATTCCATCACATCCACTAGCTTTGTTCGTGGTGATGCTTTCTAAGGCCGACTTGAATTCACTTTCCAGGATGTCTGACTCTAGGTCAGTGATCACACCATCATGATTATCTAGGTCATGAAGATCTTTTTTGTACAGTTCTTCTGTGTATTCTTGCCACCTCTTCTTAATATCTTCTGCTTCTGTTGGGTCCATACCATTTCTGTCCTTCATTGAGCCCATTTTTGCATGAAATGTTCCTTTGGTATCTCTGATTTTCTTGAAGAGATCCCTAGTCTTTCCCATTCTGTTGTTTTCTTCTATTTCTTTGCATTGATCACTGAAGAAGGCTTTCTTATCTCTTCTTGCTATTCTTTGGAACTCTGCATTCAGATGTTTATATCTTTCCTTTTCTCCTTTGCTTCTTTCCAGGTCTGTAGGTGCCCAATATGCTATGGGAGGTCAGTGGAGAAATAACTCCAGATAGAATGAAAGGATGGAGCTAAAGCAAAAACAATACCTAGTTGTGGGTGTGACTGATGATAGAAGCAAGGTCTGATGCTATACAGGCAATATTGCGTAGGAACGTGGAATGTCAGGTCCACGAATCAAGGCAAATTGGAAGTGATCAAACAGGAGATGGCAAGAGTAAACATCGACATTCTAGGAATCAGCGAACTAAAATGGACTGGAATGGGTGATTTTAACTCAGATGACCATTATATCTACTACTGTGGGCAGGAATCCCTCAGAAGAAATGGAGTGGCCATCATGGTCAACAAAAGAGTCCGAAATGCAGTACTTGGATGCAGTCTCAAAAACGACAGAATGATCTCTGTTCATTTCCAAGGCAAATCATTCAATATCACAGTAACCCAAGTTTATGTCCTAACGAGTAACGCTGAAGAAGCTGAAGTTGAACAGTTCTATAAAGATCTATAAAGTTCTATAAAGATCTATAAAGATGCTAAAGCTGAAACTCCAGTATTTTGGCCACCTCATGCGAAGAGTTGACTCATTGGAGAAGACTCTGATGCTGGGAGGGATTAGGGGCAGGAGGAGAAGGAGATGACAGAGGATGAGATGGCTGGATGGCATCACTGACTCGATGGATGTGAGTCTGAGTGACCTCCGAGAGCTGGTGATGGATAGAGAGGCCTGGCGTGCTGCGGTTCATGGGGTCGCAGAGAGTCAGACACGACTGAGCGACTGATCTAATCTAATCTAATAAAGATCTACAAGAGCTTTGAGAACTAACGCCTGAAAAAAGATGTCCTTTTCACTACCGGGGACTGGGATGCAAAAGTAGGAAGTCAAGAAATATCTGGAGTAATGGGCAAATTTGTCCTTGGAATGTGGAATGAAGCAGGGCAAACGCTAATAAAATTTTGCCAAGAGAACGCACTGGTTATAGCAAACACCTTCTTCCAACAACACAAAAGAAGACTACACGTGGACATCACCAGATGGTCAACAGAGAAATTGGACTGATTCTATTCTTTGCAGCCAAATATGGGGAAGCTCTATACAGTCAACAACAACAAAAAAAGACCAGGAGCTGACTGTGGCTCAGATCATGAACTCCTTATTGCCAAATTCAGACTTAAATTGAAGAAAGTAAGGAAAACCACTAGACCATTCAGGTATGACCTAAACCAAATCCTTTATGATTATACAGTGGAAGTGAAAAATAGATTTAAGGGACTAGATCTGATAGATAAAGTTCCTGATGAACAATGGAATGAGGTTCGTGACATTGTACAGGGGACAGGGGTCAAGACCATCCCCATGGAAAAGAAATGCAAAAAAGCATAATGGCGGTATGAGGAGGCCTTACAAATACCTGCAAAAAGAAGAGAAGCATATACCAAAGGAGAAAAGGAAAGATATAAGCATCTGAATATGCTGCATTCCAAAGAATAGGAAGAAGAGATAAGAAAACTTTTCTCAGTGATCAATGCAAAGAAATAGAAGAAAACAACAGAATGGGAAAGACTAGAGGTCTCTTCAAGAAAATTAGAGATACCAAGGGAACATTTCATGCAAAGATGGGCTCGATAAAGGAGAGAAATGGTATAGACCTAACAGAAGCAGAAGATATTAAGAAGAGATGGCAGGAATACACAAAAGAACTGTAAAAAAAGATCTTCATGATCGAGATAATCACGATGGTATAATCATTCACCTAGAGTCAGACATCCCGGAATGTGAAGTCAAGTGGGCCTTAGGAAGCATCACTACAAACAAAGCTAGTGGAGGTGATGGACTTCCAGTTGAGCTATTTCAAATCCTGAAAGATGATGCTGTGAAAGTGCTGCACTCAATATGCCAGCAAATTTGGAAAACTCAGCAGTGGCCACAGGACTGTAAAAGGTAAGTTTTCATTCCAATCCCAAAGAAAGGCAATGCCAAAGATTGTTCAAACTACCGCACAATTGCACTCATATTCCACGCTAGTAAAGTAATGCTCAACATTCTCCAAGCTAGGCTTCAGTAATATGTGAGCTGTGAACTTCCTGATGTTCAACTTCATTTTAGAATAGGCAGAGGAACTGGATATCAAATTGCCAACATCTGCTGGATCATCGAAAAAGCAAGAGAGTTCCAGAAAAACATCTATGTCTGCTTTATTGACTATTCCAAAGCCTTTGACTATGTGGATCACAATAAAATGCGGAAAATTCTGAAAGAGATGGGAATACCAAACCACCTGACCTGACTCTTGAGAAACCTATATGCAGGTCAGGAAGCAACAGTTAGAACTGGACATGGAACAACAGACTGGTTCCAAATAAGGAAAGGAGTACGTCAAGGCTGTATATTGTCACCCTGTTTATTTAACTTATATGCAGAGTACATCATGAGAAACGCTGGGCTGGGAGAAGCACAAGCTGGAATCAAGATTGCCGGGTGAAATGTCAATAACCTCAGATATGCAGATGACACCACCATTATGGTAGAAAGTGAAGAGGAACAAAAAAGCCTCTGAATGAAAGTGAAAGTGGAGAGTGAACAAGTTGCCTTAAAGTACAACATTCAGAGAATGAAGATCATGGCATCTGGTCTCATCACTTCGTGGAAAATAGATGTGGAAACAGTGCCAGACTTCATATTTTGGGGCTCCAAAATCATTGCAGATGGTGACTGCAGCCATGATATTAAAAGACATGTACTCCATGAAAGAAATGTTATGATCATCCTAGATAGCATATTCAAAAGCAGAGACATTACTTTGCCAACAAAGTCCATATCGTCAAGGCTATGGTTTTTCCAGTGGTCATGTATGGATGTGAGAGTTGGACTGTGAAGAAAGCTGAGTGCCAAAGAATTGATGCTTTGGAACTGTGGTGTTGGAGAAGACTCTTGAGAGTCCCTTGGACTGTAAGGAGATCCAACCAGTCCATTCTGAAAATCAGCCCTGGGTGTTCTTTGGAAGGAATGGTGCTAAAGCTGAAACTCCAGTGTTTTGGCCACACCATGCAAAGTATTGACTCATCGGAAAAGACTCTGATGCTGGGAGGGATTGGGGCAGGAGGAGAAAGGGAAGACAGAGAATGAGATGGCTGGATGGTATCACTTACTCTATTGACGTGAGTCTGAATGAACTCTGAGAGTTGTTGATGGACAGGAAGGCCTGGCGTGCTGCGGTTCATGGTGTTGCAAAGAGTTAGACACAGCTGAACTGAACTGAACTGAATATCCCTTGACACTCAAAGAAGCACAATTCCCGTCAAAGTGTGGTTAAGGATACGTCAATCTACTTAGAAACTGAAGCAATGAAAAAGCCAACTTATTTCTGACTTTGTGACATGGTAATACCTTTAACAAAAGTCAGCAGTGGTTCTTTAAAATTTATGGCTATAGGTTATATTCTCATATGCAACTTATATAAACTATCTTGAGGACTAGTCACAGTGAGACCCAATGTAAAATAAAAATGTAAGATCCTTTGCTTAAAAAATACTACTAATTTAATATGATGACAATAGAACATTCAGCCAAATATGATGTTCTACCCAGTGCAGGGATCTTTGTGGCTGTACAGGTCACACACGATGAAGTTGACTTTAACCATCTTCCTAATAAAGTAGTCACTATATCAACATACATGCATACACACATGAATGAATTTTGTTTCATGTTGTTCTTATTTGAAACATGTCATAGAAACAAATTAAATTTTTATCTTCATTAAATCATGTACAATCTTTGTCCCTTAGGGTTTCCACAGAATAAATATTTACAAAACTCATTGGAAACATCTCCAAGAGAGAAGGCAACAGAAATTTCATACAGAAGTTATATACCCAAAGACATCAGATACTAGAATTATCATATAGAGAGTAAAATAAGTAGAAAATTATAATACAAAATGTATAAGAATCAGGAGGCTATAAAAAGTGAGCAGAACTGTTTCGTTTTGGTTTTAAGTAGCAATACAGGAATTCTATCCCTGGGTTGAGAAGTTCCCCAGGAAAAGTAAAGGACAATCTGCTAGTATTCTTGCCTGGGAAATTCCATGGACAGAGGAGTCTAGCAGTCTGCAGTCCATGGGGTCACAAGAACTGGACATGACTTAGTGATTAAACCATGGGAATTCTAGAAGTGAAAAATATAATTATTGGAATACAAATCACTATAGATGAGTTTTGATTTCATGTATGAATAACAAATATATATCCAATTCAGGATTTTGTTTCTGGGTATACATAAACCTTGGAGAAATTCCACATAAGAACATATGGGCACATTAACAGGAGTATAATTTCAGCACTGTTTTTTCACAAAGAACTGAAATGTCTTCAGGGGAAAAATTTAAGTGAATTATAGACCATGGCCAGATTAAATGAGCTATATCTACAAGGAGAGAGTTATAAAGTAATGATATTTAAAGGGAAAACAGAATGTGATTTAAAGCCTAATAATATTTACTTAAAATTTAAACATGAACTTGCATACATAATTCAGTTCATAAAACATTAACTTCAGATATTGATAGATGTAGATATAGATAGATATGTTGGGAGAGTGTGTACTTTCCTTGGTTCTGCCTCTCCACAGCAAAGATTTGAAACAGCAGACCAGTTTTAAAACTTGGTTACAGTTTAGAGTTTCATTCAGCAAGCAAAATAAAGTACACCTTTGAGGCGCGAGGGTGGGCTGACTCTAAAGGAGAGGCTCAATCATGGCTCCTCTTTCTATATACTTTGTCTCCTCCCCATGAGCCTGCTCTGTGTAAATTTGGCTAGCCAAGAGGGCTGTTTGTTTCACCTGAGGTTCTCACTCAGGTTTTTGGATTTTTTTTTGTTCCATTTTTGTGGGCTTTTTCCTTTCTTTGTCTTTTAACCACTGCCATTCGGACTCCTTTTTCCTATTCTAACTACATAACATTACTTTCTCAAGAGATGGGAGGACTGATTCTTTGGTAATACGGGTATCGAGGTCTCTCTGGATACTTCCTTCTGAGCTGAGATGGAGAGGCACATTGGGCTTCCCCTATTGCTAGTCTCAAGCCTCACAGTCCTTATAGTGGTGTCCATCTAAGGGTGAGTGATATTTTCCATGGTCAGTTGTAGTTTTATATATCCTTGTTGAATTGGCACTGCATGTTGTATCTTGTTGACCTCGGCAAAGACAAAACGGGTTATATGATTGATAATATATGGAACAATCAAAGAAGTATCAATACAATGATAACAGAGATTAGTAAAGGCATTAGCCAACTCCAAATTTCCCAACACCAGTAGAAGGATCCCCTAAAGAGAGATTGTCACCATCCTTAGAACTCTCCGACTCATTCTTAGAGATCCCATAGAATCTGAATATTTTTCCTGAGGACTGTGAGACTTTCTTTAATTTAGCTGGAGTTATTTACTCCGAAACAACATGTCTCATTCAAGATGGCTCAAGTCTCCTTGTTCAGAGATCAGGAGATCTATCTCCTGTCTATTTTGGAGTACAACACTTGCCGAGCTGTATTGACTCTTTAGAGCTATCCTGAGAAATCTTATCCCCAGAAATTTAATTTTGGTGGTGTTCATTGGAATGGCACTCATTTGTAGTCATGAATAAGTATCTGGATCTCCCAGGGGCTCACAGGTGTATTGAGTGTACTCTTCTATTTTATTCTACAGCTTGATTCATGAATCCAGGAACAGTGCCCCGTTACTTTGACTGCTATGGGGCTAGAAAGTATTACAGGGTAGGGGCCCTTCCATGTGGGCTAAAGTTGAGCATTTGGGGGCCCATCTTTCCAGATAAATTTTGGTTAGGACTTGAGTCTCTTTAGGAGAAGAATGATAAGGGTTTGGGCTCAAATGTCCTGCAGGGCTAACTCCCAAAGTGGCAAACATTGTCCCTTGAAGCCCAGTTGCCCTTGAAGGGATGCCACCAACAGATGGACTTTTAGAAGGCACTGTGTGCCTGTGATCTGCCCTAGTGGGTTCACTGAGGGATCCTGTTGTTGCACATGTAGGAAACATGGAAGATGAAGGCCTGAATCTCTAGAGGGATTGGATGTTGTACAGTATTTCCCTCCCAAGGGTTAGCTGATTTCTGATTGTCCCTCCAGAAGATTGTACAGGCAACACTGTGGTCCTGGATGGGGCTCATGAAAAGAGCATGAAACAGGAGGGAAGGGGGCAGGGCACAATTTTTGAAAGAATGATATATCCCAATGGTACAAAATAAACACATTAAAATCAAATATGCCCAAGATGGCAAAACAAGTCAAATTAAACTAAACCTTGATCCTCAATCTGCAAGCTAAATGACACACCCAGAGGCATCATGACAGTTCCAAGGCACTATCAAAAGACCAAGGAGTGGGTGGTTCCCCAATTGTTGGAATGATCCTCCCACTCATTAGCATACTAAATCACCCAGCTTACAAAAACTAATCCTACATTTCATGGCCGCCACACTCACCCTCTCTGAGGGCACACACTCTGTGAACTGTGCTTCTCTCTGAATCCAAACAAATTTATCTCTTACCTATTGCTGTGTCTCTCACTGAATTCTTTTTGCAATGAGATAGCGGAAGGCAATGGCACCCCACCCCAGTACTTTTGCCTGGAAAATCCCATGGACAGAGGATCCTGGTAGGCTCCAGTCCATGGGGTCGCTAAGAGTTGGACACGACTGAGTGACTTCACTTTCACTTTTCACTTTCATGCATTGGAGAAGGAAATGGCTACCCACTCCATTATTCTTGCCTGGAGAATCCCAGGGACGGGGGAGCCTGGTGAGCTTTCGTCTATGGGGTTGCACAGAGTCGGACACGACTGAAGCGACTTAGCAGCAAGAACCTAAGTTTCGCTAGGTCCTGAAACCAGGCACCTTGTGTTTTGTCTGGGCTCAAGGTCATGACTGAGTGATTAAGCATAGCACAGTCCCTGCAATGTGGGTTTGAGTCACAATCTGAGGTAAACAGTTTCAAACACAACTTTTAGAAATGGAAAGATAATGACCTGCCCAATCAGTGGCATAGATGGAGACAGGACCTGAAGAATGGGAGGAAAAAGTCGGAAGAACTTGCCAAGGAACCCCTATTACAACTTGCTGGAAAATCTGTTATATGCCTGACCTGTGCTCAATCTCCATTGTCCTGATCCTTGACAAAAAGGAGGTTAAGGACAAAAGAACCCTCACCAGCGGGAAATAGTTACTGGGGCTCAGAAGATAGTGGAGTCTTTGGGACACCCTGGGGAGTAGCCCCTACCAGTGTCCCTCAATCGCATCCACTGCCACTCATGTAAACAAGAGATTGTAAAGGAATTAAGATTTTGTTAGCCATATGTCCTTCCATCCACAGGGGTGAGGACCTCCTACCTTAACTGGAGGTCTTCTGGAATCTGAGACTGAGTGGTGTGAACTTTCTGCTGAGTTTGTTTTTGCTAACCTGGTTTCCAGCACAATGGACTTTTCATCACTTCCACTGCACTAGGCTTCCATCTCATTCAGCTTTCACCACTTGAGGTTTTGCCAAGTTGGTTTTCTGCTATGCTTGGTTTCCACCTCACTGGGGCTGAGCTGAGGTTGTTTCAGCCAGGTTAAATCTGAATCATGGCATCAGATATGTCTAGGGAGTGTGTAATTTCCTCGTTTCTGTCTCACTGCAGCAGAGGTTTGAAATAGAGGACCAGTGTTAAAACTCTCTTACAGCTCAGAGTTTTATTTGGCAAGCAAAGGAAAGTACACTTTTGAGATGCGAAGGCAGGCTGACCCCAAAGGAGAGGCTAAATCTTGGCTCCTCTTTTTATAAGTTTTTTTTTTTTTTTTTCCTCCTTCCCCTGGGCCTGCCTTATGTAAATTGGGCCAGCCAGGAGAGCTGTTTGTTTCACCTGAGGTTCTCACTCAAGTCCTCGGATTTTCTTTTGTTCCATTTTCACATTTTTTTTTCCTTTCTTTGTCTTTTAGCCACCGCCATTTAGGTCTCCTTTTTCCTATTCAGGTTCAGTCCCTAGGTTGGGAAAATCCCCTGGAGGAGGGAAAGGCTACCCACACCAGTATTCTGGCCAGGAGAACTCCATGGGCTGTATAGTCCATGGGATCACAAAGAGTCAGACACGACTGAGCTACTTTCACTTTTCCTATTCTAACTACCTAGCAGATATAGTTATATAATATATGTATTATATGTATATGAACATACATGGGAAAGATACATATTTATATAAGATTATGTGTTCATAAAAGTGTGAACTGAGTTTGGGTTATAGGCATTAAGATTGTTAGATTTAACAGATTAAAGTACAGAGCATCTGGTTATATTTAACTTTCAGGTAAAATATAAATAATAAATAATTCTTAATTATACCTATGTAAAACTGGACTGAAAAGATCTTTCAACCCTTAATAATTTCAAGCTGAGGGATCTATATGGAAAAGTGGAAGTAGTAGAGATGCTGTACAAGTTTTTACCCATAATCTCTATTTAAATGTGTCTTTTTGAAAACAATCTCAACTATTTCAAAGCTGGACTTTTGTGTTACTGGAGTATAAGTAAGACATGGGAAAATGAGGGCTTTGGTAATGTGATCATAGTTAAATATTTATCTTCAACATAAAGCATGGAAGGCAATGAATAAATTGCAAGAAATTAAGAAATGGGCTTCCCTGTTGGCTCCTTTGGTAAAGAATCTTTCTTCAGTACAGGAGACCTGGGTTCCATCCCTGGGTTGGGAATATCTCTTGGAAGAGAGTATGGCAACCCACTCTAGTATTCTTGCCTGGAGAATCCCCATGGACAAAGGAGCCTGTTGGGCTACAGTCCATGGGGTTGCAAAGAGTTGGACATGTCAGATTGTCTAAGCACAAATTAATAAATACAGTCTGCCCTGGGGAACAAAATATGTTGATATATTAAAAAAAAAAAAACAACTATATTTAAATTAAGATTAAGGTAGCAAAAATTTGAAACATTGCATCAGCCAGTGTGCAATTAGTTAACAAGTGAAACTCATCTGATGGTGATAACTTGCTGAGTTCAGTGGAGATAGATAGTTCTAGGCACTAAACAGTTCTGGGATGAATTAAAAAAAATGGTGAGAATTTATTTAGGCCTGGAAAGATCTACAGGGTTTGAAGGATGACACTGAATGTTTACAACATGATATTCAAAAGTGAGTCAAGGAGCAGAACAGAAAAGTTAAAGTGTGCAAGATATGTTGAGGGTTCCAAAAAAGAGATTTACTAAATCAGATATTTTATAGGAGAGCCATAGAGGATACTTTTCTTTTGATAAGTTGGGACAAAATTGCATTGCTTTGAATAATTAACTCACTTAGACATGGTATTAGACACCGAGGGGCAGGGGATGGAGAATCTTAAATTTTGCTTTGTTTTTAAACTTTTTATTTTATATTGGAATATAGCCTACTAGCAATACTGTGATAGTTTCAGGTGAATAGCAAATGGACTCAGCCATATATATACATGTAAACTTGAAGTATTTTTTGTATAGATGAGTAGATGATTCAAATATATATATATTGCTTTAGGAGGATTACCTAAACATCAGTTGCATAGGAAATATTTAGCATTGAAATCATCAGATGCTGTTTTTCTATGTATTATATTATATTATACCATATTTATCATTACCATCCAGAGATGTGTTATATATTTATTTTTGAATATCATGTACAAACCAAAGTTGGTATGTTTTCTATCCTAAGAATATTAAACTTGGCAAAAATCTGACATGATTAATTAGTTAACTGTATAGTTTATACTCCATCTTATTCTAGAAAATTTTTGAAAGTACAAAAAATGAATTTGGGGTGAAATCCTCAGTCCCTCAGCTGTATGGAGAACAGAGTAACATTGACTGGAGAAATGTGGAAGCAACTCAAAGTAGAGATAAATACAGTATTCATTAGCACCGTGGTAGGAATAGACAAAGAGTAAATAACTGAAATATATTTTGGTGACAAAAAGGACAGAGTTTGAATTAAATGGGTGTGAGAAGAAAGGGAGAAAAATGACTGAGCTTTCAGCCCAAGTATTCCAGCTTGAATAGAAGATTGAAAAGGCTGTGCCACCAAACGAGGGGTCAACTATGGAAAGACTAGTAATTTTAGGATAAATAAATATTGTTTGAATTTCTCAATTATATTGAGAAGAAAGCTCTGGGAACCCTCAACAGTTAGGAGATGATTAGAAGAAGAAGTCATGAGGAAGACTGAGGAGCAAAAGTCAGATGATGTGAGGAGAATCAAAGCCAAGATGTCATATAAGCTGAAAGAGGAGGGTTTTAAAGAGGAACAATGTGGATCAGAGATGCCCCATAACACAACACTTGCTAAGATAATGAAACATTCGAGTCAAGTATTGGCCTAATGAGGCCCTCAGGTACAACTTATAAGAAATTAGTGACTGTTTTTCTTTGAGAAAAAAAAAAAAATCCTTGATTTATATTCACTACAATTCACTGCAAGAAAAAGATGCTCTATTTATTGCAACAAATTGTCTCTAGAGCACATTGAATTTTCCCATTTATTAAATGATGTCTAATTTCTTTATACTTGAGACTTGTTATATTTCCCTGATGGAATCTAAAATATTCTTAATAACTTCAGTCAGAATATATAGTACATTTTTGGAGGTACAGTAACACTTTCCTCTTCATTCAATGCATTGAAGACAATAAGGTACTGGATATTTCCATGCCGTGTAGGCAAATTGGCTTCATTCATCTCTGTGATGAGGGAAAGTTTCATACTTATCCTGGAAATGATCTCATAGTGTAGTCAGTTCTCTGAAGCATAAATTAATTCCTGTGAGAACTGAATAGTCTTTCAGTCAACATTAATGTTTGCAGGTCATGATTTGTTACTGAGATAGGCCACGTTTACATAACAGCCACAATTTATGCAGACACATAAACATATATAAACACACATTCACATAGATGGAGTCAGAATATAAGATAACAACTTTCTGATTTGTACATTTTTTTTTCCTCAAAAAGTACATTTGCTCATTAGCTGATTGAGTATTAGGAAAATTAATTTAATGAATATTCATTGATTGTGTAATTTGAACCAAAACTATTCTAGGGATATCTAGAGATATAGTAAGAAACATCGTATGTATATTCCTTTTTGTCATGAGCCTTAAAATTAATAGTGGTGCAAAAGATAAATAAAATAAGCCATAAATAAAGATACTATTAAGTGGTATGAAGAATCTAAAATAAAGGAATTTGTTAGAAAGTGACAAGTTAGGGGTGTCTAATGTAAATTGGGTGATAGTTTTTGATTGTCCATCCAACATTCATTCTCTCATTTCATCTCATTGTTGTTTGGTCATCCAGTTGTGTCTGACTCCTTGCAACACCATGGACAGCACACCAGGCTTCTCTGTCCCTCACCATCTCCTGAAGTTTGCCCAAATTCATGGGCATTGCATCGGTGAAAGATCTATTTTATACTGAATGGTATCTTCTTTAACACTTATTAGGAACTTACTTGGCACAGTGCCCTTGGTGTTCTGTGTTCTCTGCTGATTTCTTTTGGTAACTATGGTTAGGGTGACTTTCGAGATGGTGCTAGTGGTAAAGAACCAGCCTGCCAATGCAGGATATGTAAGAGACGTGGGGTTTTGATCCCTGGGTCGAGAAGATCCCCTGTAGGAAGGCATGGCAACCCATTCTAGTATCCCATGGCTAAAGTAACCTGGCAGGTCACAGTCCATATGGTCACAAAGAGTCCAACACAACTGTAGTGGCTTAGTGGGCACGACTAGGATTATGTATCTCTGATAACTGGGAAGATGGTTATGCTGCTGCTGCTGCTAAGTCGCTTCAGTCATGTCCGACTCTGTGCGACCCCATAGACGGCAGCCCACCAGGCTCCCCCGTCCCTGGGATTCTCCAGGCAAGAACACTGGAGTGGATTGCCATTTCCTTCTCCAATGCATGAAAGTGAAAAGCCAAAGTGAGGTCGCTCAGTCGTGTCCGACTCTCAGCGACCCCATGGACTGCAGCCTACCAGGCTCCTCCATCCATGGGGCTTTCCAGGCAAGAGTACTGGAGTGGGTTGCCATTGCCTTCTCCAGGGAAGATGGTTATAATAACTTGGTCCAATTGAAGGAACAGACTCTTCAGTCTCTGACTAAGGCAAGTTCACACCCACATACCTGAGAGTTGTGCCCATACACGCTACAATTAAGGCAATGTAACTTCAGGTGCTATTTATGTGAAGAACTTCCAAGCTGCTGAGCTCCTGGCAGCTGCTCAAGCAGGAATACTTGAACTTGGGAAGGAATAGTAGCTCTTGGACCTATAACTAGGAACGTTAAAACTTTGTAATCTGACTGTTGACTCTCACAATCTCAGGCAAATGATTAGCTTTCACCTGTCCCTTGTAACTGAAAAGGACACAGGGGCATGAGACACATGGAGCGTGTATTTAGCATAAGTTTTGATGAGGCTCTGCATTGCCATCTAAGATACCAATGGGTAACATAAGATACTATTTCATCTCAACATACCACAATCATTATGTGTCCAACCATGAAGCAAAAAGTGATCAGAGGGAAGATGGTTCCATTCAGAGCTCCAGCATGAGTCTTACTTAACCATAGTCAATTAGCAAATATTTCTCTGGTGACTTTGCGAGTCCCATAGTGGTTACATTAGCTATGTTTGTTCAATTAGAAAGAAAGAAAGGATTTTGTTTCATGGATGATTCAAAGATCCATAGGTTGTTTGTCTCAAACATATTGATGTGAACAGAAAAACATATCACTTGGAGCCATTCTATAATAACAAATTAAAGAAGTCAGGAAGAAGTTAATGATTGATGTTGTAGTGCACAGGAAGATTAAATGTAGGTTTCTCCTATACCATTAAGCCACTCCATCAATCAATTCTGAAATCTATCAGTACCTGCGGATTTCCTATTATATAAAATAAAATTTAAATTATTTAAAACAATCTGGTTTGAAGTGACTGTTGCTGCTGCTGCTGCTAAGTCGCTTCAGTCGTGTCCGACTCTGTGCGACCCCATAGATGGCAGCCCACCAGGTTCCTCTGTCCCTGGGATTCTCCAGGCAAGAACACTGGAGTGGGTTGCCATTTACTTCTCCAATGCATGAAAGTAAAAAGTGAAACTGAAGTCGCTCAGTCGTGTCCGACTCTCAGCGACCCCATGGACTGCAGCCTACCAGGCTCCTCCGTCCATGGGATTTGCCAGGCAAGAGTACTGGAGTGGGGTGCCATTGCCTTCTCCGAAGTGACTGTTACTTGATCCCAAATATACTAACACCAACTAATACATGTTAACAGACTAACCACTAATATTAGGATAGATATCCCTTCTGAGAAAGATACATTTAATTTGAACACTAAGTTCAACAAGGAGATAGTTATGCACGAATCAGCTGAAAGAATATTCCAGGTAGTGATAGCAGTGCAAAATCTTTTCAAAAAATGAATGCAAAATGTTTGAGTACAACAGAGAGATGGGTGGAATTAATCTAATGTGGTTAACAGAACTTCAAAGATATTGTAAAAGTAAATAGGGCCAGACAAGAAGAATCTTATATGGAAATTGTGGATATGCATACTGGCAACCCTCTCCAGTAGTCTTGCCTGGAGAATTCCATAGGCAGAGGAGCCTGGCAGGGGTCCACAGGGTCACAAGAGTTGGACATGACTTAGCAACTAAACCACCACCAGCACCACAACTACCCAGAGTATTGAATAGTATACATTTTTAAAATTTTATTTTATTTTTTAACTTTAAAATATTGTATTGGTTTTGCCATATATCAAAATGAATCTGCCACAGGTATACATGTGTTCCCCATCCTGAACCCTGCTCCCTCCCCATATCATCCCTCTGAGTCGTCCCAGTGCACCAGCCCCAAGCATCCAGTATCATGCATCGAACCTGGACTGGCGAGTCGTTTCATATATGATATTATATATGTTTCAATGCCATTCTCCCAAATCATCCAACCCTCTCCCTCTCCCACAAAGTCCAAAAGACTGTTCTATACATCAGTGTCTCTTTTGCCATCTCGTATACTGGGTTATGAGTTACCCCGGGTCTGAGGTCAGGGGCAGCAGCCGAGAGTACCAGACTGCAATGGCACAGGAACGACCAAGAGGAGTTACCCTGCTTCCGAGGTCAGGGGTGGCAACGAGAGGAGTTACCCGTGTCGGAGGTCGGGGGGCAACGAGAAGAGTTACCCCACGTCCAAGGTCAGGGGCAGCGGGCAGGAGGAGCTACCCCACGCCCCCACGCCCAAGGCCAAGGGCGGCAGCCGGGAGGAGCAATCCCACGCGCGAGGCCAGGGGCGGTGGCCGGGAGGACCAACCACACGTCCAAGGAGCAGTGGCTGTGCGGGCCCAGGAGGGAGGAGCTATCCCACGTTGAAGGTCAGGAAAGGCGGCAGTGAAGAGAGACCCCTTGTCCAAGGTAAGGTGTGATGGCTGTGCTTTGCTGGAGCAGCCGTGAGGAGATGCCCCACGCCCAAGGCGGGAGAAACCCAAGTAGGAGGGTGGGTATTGCAGGAGGGCATCAGAAGGCAAACACACTGAAACCATGCTCACAGAAAACTAGTCAATCTAATCACACCAGGACCACAGCCTTGTCTAACTCAATGAAACTAAGACATGCCCATGGGGCAACCCAGGGTGGGCGGGTCATGATGGAGAGATCAGACAGGATGTGGTCCGCTGGAGAAGGGAATGACAAACCACTTCAGTATTCTTGCCTTGACAACCCCGTGAACAGTATGAAAAGGCAAAATGATAGGATACTGAAAGAGAAACTCCCCAGGTAAGTAGAGGCCCAAAATGCTACTGGAGATCAGTGGAGAAATAACTCCAGAAAGAATGAAGGTATGGAGCCAAAGCAAAAAGAATACCCAGCTATGGATGTGTCTGGTGATAGAAGCAAGATCCGATGCTGTAAAGAGCAATATTGCATAGGAAACTGGAATATCAGGTCCATGAATCAAGGCAAATTGGAGTGGTCAAATAAGAGATGGCCAGAGCAATGTCAACATTCTAGGAATCAGCGAACTGAAATGGAGTGGAATGGGTGAATTTAACTCAGATGACCATTATATCTACTACTGTGGCAGGAATCCCTCAGAAGAAATGGAGTGGCCATCATGGTCAACAAAAGAGTCCGAAATGCAGTACCTGGATGCAATCTCAACGAATGACAGAATGATCTCTGTTCATTTACAAGGCAAACCATTCAATGTCACAGTAATCCAAGTCTATGCCCCAACCAGTAATGCTGAAGAAGCTGAAGTTGAACGGTTCTATGAAGACCTACAAGACCTTTTAGAACTAACACCCAAAAAAGATGTCCTTTTCATTATAGGGGACTGGGATGCAAAAGTAGGAAGTCAAGAAACACCTGGAGTAACAGGCAAATTTGGCCTTGGAATACGGAATGAAGCAGGGCAAAGACTAACAGAGTCTTGCCAAGAAAATGTACTAGTCAAAACAAACACCCTCTTCCAACAACAAGAAAAGACTCTACACATGGACATCACCAGATGGTCAACACCGAAATCAGATCGACTATATCCTTTGCAGCCAAAGATGGAGAAGCTCTGTACGGTCAGCAAAAACAAGACCAGGAGCTGACTGTGGCTCAGACCATGAAACCTTATTGCCAAATTCAGACTGAAATTGAAGAAAGGAGGGAAAACCACTAGACCATTCAGGTATGACCTAAATCAAATCCCTTATGATTATACAGTGGAAGTGAAAAACAGATTTAAGGGCCTAGATCTGATAGATAGAGTGCCTGACGAACTATGGACTGAAGTTCATGACATTGTACAGGGGACAGGGATCAAGACCATCCCCATGGAAAAGAAATGCAAAAAAGCAAAATGGCTGTCTGGGGAGGCCTTACAAATAGCTGTGAAAAGAAGAGACGCAAATAGCAAAGGAGAAAGGAAAGATATAAGCATCTGAATGCAGAGTTCCAAAGAATAGCAAGAAGAGATAAGAAAGCCTTCTTCAGCGATCAATGCAAAGAAATAGAGGAAAACAACAGAATGGGAAAGACTAGGGATCTCTTCAAGAAAATCAGAGATACCAAAGGTACATTTCATGCAAAGATGGGCTCGATAAAGGACAGAAATTGTATGGACCTAACAGAAGCAAAAGATATTAAGAAGAGGTTGGCAAGAATACACAGAACTGTACAAAAAAGAGCTTCATGACCCAGATTATCATGATGGTGTGATCACTGACCTAGAGCCAGACATTCTAGAATGTGAAGTCAAGTGGACCTTAGAAAGCATCACTACGAACAAAGCTAGTGGAGGTGATGGAATTCCAGTGAAGCTATTCCAAATCCTGATAGATGATGCTGTGAAAGTGCTGCACTCAGTATGCCAGCAAATTTGGAAAACTCAGCAGTGGCCACAAGATTGGAAAAGGTCAGTTTTCATCCCAATCCCAAAGAAAGGCAATGCCAAAGAATGCTCAAACTACTGCACAATTGCACTCATCTCACACACTAGTAAAGTAATGCTCAAAATTCTCCAAGCCAGGCTTCAGCAATATGTGAACCGTGAACTTCCTGATGTTCAACCTGGTTTTATAAAAGGCAGAGGAACCAGAGATCAAATTGCCAACATCTGCTGGATCATGGAAAATGCCAGAGAGTTCCAGAAAAACTTTTATTTCTGCTTTATTGACTATGTCAAAGACTTTGACTGTGTGGATCACAATTAACTGTGGAAAATTCTGAAAGAGATGGGAATACCAGACCACCTGATCTGCCTCTTGAGAAATCTGTATGCAGGTCAGGAAGCAACAGTTAGAACTGGTCATGGAACAACAGACTGGTTCCAAATAGGAAAAGGAGTCCATCAAGGCTGTGTATTGTCACCCTGTTTATTTAACTTCTATGCAGAGTACATCATGAGAAACGCTGGACTAGAAGAAACACAAGTTTGATCAAGATTGCTGGGAGAAATATCAATAACCTCAGATATGCAGATGACACCACCCTTATGGCAGAAAGTGAAGAGGAACTAAAAAGCCTCTTGATGAAGGTGAAAGTGGAGAGTGAAAAAGTTGGCTTAAAGCTCAACATTCAGAAAACGAAGATCATGGCATCCAGTCCCATCACTTCATGGGAAATAGATGGGGAAACAGTGAATACAGTGTCAGACTTTATTTTGGGGGGCTCCAATATCATTGCAGATGGTGACTGCATCCATGAAATTAAAAGACGCTTACCCCTTGGAAGGAAAGTTATGACCAACCTAGATAGCATATTCAAAAGCAGAGACATTACTTTGCCAACAAAGTCAAGGTTATGGTTTTTCCTGTGGTCATGTATGGATTTGAGAGCTGGAGTGTGAAGAAGGCTGAATGCCGAGGAATTGGTGCTTTTGAACTGTGATGTTGGAGAAGACTCTTGAGAGTCCCTTGGACTGCAAGGAGATCCAACCAGTCCATTCTGAAGGAAATCAGCTCTGGGATTTCTTTGGAAGGAGATGTTAAAGCTGAAACTCCAGTATTTTGGCCACCTCATTCAAAGAGTTGACTCATTGGAGAAGTCTCAGATGCTGGGAGGGATTGAGGGCAAGAGGAGAAGGGGACGACAGAGGATGAGATGGCTGGATGGCATCACTGACTCAATGGATGTGAGTCTCAGTGAGCTCTGGGAGTTGGTGATGGACAGGGAGGCCTGGCATGCTGCGATTCATGGGGTCACAAAGAGTCGGACATGACTGAGTGACTGATCTGATCTGATCTGATCTGATCTGATACACGATTATTGTTGCCATCTTTCTAAATTCCATATATATGCGTTATTATACTGTATTGGTGTTTTTCTTTCTGGCTTACTTCACTCTGTATAATAGGCTCATGTTTCAAAAATTCAGGCAAGAGGAACAAAGTCTCAAGCATCCTGTAAGAGTTTGTTTTATTTTCCTTTTAATTAAAAAGCATTATATAAAAAATGAAAACACTGGCTTCCAATTCAAGATGGTGGAGTATAAGGACATGCAGTCACCTCCTCCCATGAGAGCATCAACATCAACTAACCATTGAACAATCATTGACAGGAGTATGTTGGAACCCACTAAAAAGACACCCCACATCCAAAAACAAAGAAGGAGCCACAACAATGTGGTAAGAGGGCAACCACACAGTAAAATCAAATCCTATACTCTCTCGTGGGCCACCAACAATCTGGAGAACAATAATACCAAAAAAGTTCTCCCACTCTTTCAAAGGTTCTGATCTGCATGTCAGGCTTCCCAGTTTGGGGATTCAGAAAAAGGACTGGGAATCCCCAGGGATTTTGACTTTTAAGTCCAGTAGTATTTGATTACAGGACTTCCACAGGACTGGAGGAAACAGAGACTACACTCTTAGAGGGAATGGAATCTTGTGCATGCCAAGACCCAGGGGAAAGGAGCAGTGACCCCACAGAAGACTGAACCAGACCTACTTACTAGTGTTGGAGAGTCTTCTGTGAAGGTGTGGGGAACAGGGACACTGGCAGCAGCAGTCCTGGAAGGGGCTCCTTGGTGTAAGTCCTCTTGAAGTTCCTTGAAGGTTGCCATTAACCCTACCAAAGAGCCCATAGACCCCAGAGCTGGGTCACCTCAGTCAACTAACAGGGAGGGGGAGCAACCCCACCTATCAGTGGATAGATGGATTAAAGTTTCACTGAGCATGGCCCTGCCCACTAGAGCAAGACTGTTTTTTTTTTAGTCATTGGCCTCTCTTGTATCAGGAAACTTACACAAGCCTCTTAGCCTCATCCACCAGAGAGCAGACAGAAGAAGGAGAACCACAATGCTCCAGCAGCTGGAAGGAAAACCACATCACAGAAAATTAATCAGAATTAAAAAGCAGAGAGTTTTGTCTCACATGAAGGGACAAGGTAAAACCCTAGAAATACAACCAAATGAAATGGAGATGGGGAATCTTCTAGGAAAAGAATTCAGAATAATGATAGTGAAGATTATTTAGGATCTTGGGAAAATAACAGAGGCAAATATTGTGATGATAAAATAAATATTTACCAAAGACTTAGAAGAACTAAAGAACAGTGATGAAAAATACACCAGAAGGAATCATTAGCAAAATAACTGATGCAAAAGAATACATAAATGACTTGCAGGACAGAATGGTGAAAATTAGTCATAGAATAGAATTTTGAAAAATAAGAATGGAAAATAAAAACATGAAGATAGCTTAAAAGTCCTCTGGGACAACATTAAATGCACCAACATTCATGTTATAGGGGTCCTAGAAAGAGAGAGAGAGAAAAAGGACCCAAGAAAATATTTGAAGAAATAATAGCTGAAAACTTCCCTAACATCTGAAAGAAGTAGTTGACAAAGTCCAGGAAGTGTGGTGAGTCCCAAACAGAACAAACCCAAGGAAGAATGAACGAAGACACATAGTACTCAAAATGACAAAATACAAAAATAAAATGTTTAAAGCAACAATGGAAAATAACATACAACGGAACTTCTATAAAGCTGTTGTTGTATGTACTTCCACTTGCCACATCACTCTACTTAACTCTCAAATTGTATGTAGTTATTTTATATCGTTAAGTTACTCATGCTTCCATTATGACTGGAAATTGCAGTTGTCTTTTTTGTTAATCTATCTATTGATTGTGAAAACTGATAAACATCTTTTACTATTGTAATTATGTAACTATTATTTGTTTAATACCACTGTATCATGATTAATCAAAATAAAACAATAGACTTTTATATCACTAAAACTACCATTTAATAGAAAAGCTTGTAATCACTTTTTAAAATCCAGATGCATTACAGAATTATCTTGGAATTCTTTGAAAAATACAAATGGTATGTTTAAAAAAAAACTGGACTATATGGTGATCTTTTATATAGCTTGTTTCACTTTTTCTATTTAATATTCAGTGTTCCCATTTCATTTAACTTATGTTTTCCAATTTCTCCATCTCTTTTATCTTGTTGTGCTGTTGCTGTTGTTCTTTATCAAGCATCATAGAAAAGCTTTTGTATACACACACATCTATATTATATCTAAAATATAATATGTATATTTTTAGAAAATGTATGAATTTCTGCCTAGATAAAAAAAAAAATATGACATTTTGATTCCACTTCTTTGACTTTGTATGAATAGAATAGTAGATTTCTAATTTATATTCATTCAAAACTTTGATATAGTTCTGTGTATTTTGACATCAAATATTACTATTGAAATTCTAAAAAAATTATCATCTTAAATAAGGCTTAAATTTTTAATGCAATTCTGAGAATATAAAGAAACACTATGTTGCAAAAAAGAAAAAAAAAGGAATTTAACAAGTGATACAGTATTATAAACTAAAGGTTGTGTTCAAATTTCACAAAATTTTATGCTAGTGTCCAATATTTGTTTTCATTCATCTTTTGCATTGTATTTAATTGCGTTAATCAGCTTTACCTGCATGCGACAAATTCGGGCAAAATTCTTCATTCATTTTTATCCTATTACAAATTTTCTCTAATTTTCCTTGTTATGGTCTCTTAGATACACCCATCATTTAAAAGTGGACATTCAATTTCCAAATACATGTTATTTTATTTGTGCTGTGCTAAGTCACTTCTGGAGAAGGCAATGGCACCCCAATCCAGTACTCTTGCCTGGAAAATCCCATGGACGGAGGAGCCTGGTAGGCTGCAGTCCATGAAGTCGCTGAGTCGGACACGACTGAGCTACTTCACTTTCACTTTTCTCTTTCATGCATTGGAGAGGGAAATGGCAACCCACTCCAGTGTTCTTGCCTGGAGAATCCCGGGTATGGTAGTTTGGTGGGCTTCCGTCTGTGGGCTTCCGTCTATGGGATCGCAAAGAGTTGGACACAACTGAAGCGACTTAGCAGCAGCAAGTCACTTCAGTCCTGTCTGGCTCTTTGCAACCCTGTGGGCTATAGACTGCCAAGCTCTCCTGTACATGGAGTTCTCCAGGCATGAATACTGGCATGGGTTGCCATGCCCTCCCCGGAGGATCTTTCTGACCCAGATATCAATCCATGTCTTTGTATGTCTCCTATATTCCAGAGGAGACATAAACTTTGCTACTAGTGTCACTGGGTAAGCCCAAGTTGTAAGATAAAAAAACTTCTATTTTTATTTAATTTAATAAGTGAGACCACTTTTGCCATTTTAAATTTTGAATTATTAAAAGCCACTGAGCTATTTGCATAGGGAAAATTGTATGCAATCCTACAAAGAGGAAAAGTCTTGATTATGTCATCTTTACTATATGTTTCATTTATAAATTCATAAATGCATAGTAGGAAATTATCACTAAGAGCCTTTTACAACTGATTACATATCTCTCGGAGAATAAGCTATGTACAACTTTTTTTTTTTCCTGTAAGACAGGGGTTAACTTTACTTTTCCCTTTCTTTGTTTAACTCTCAATATAAAAATTCATATTAATAATAACAGTGCATTAATTTTTCTATCATTTATTTAATCATTTTAATTTCTCAGATGCTTTCCAAGCTCCATCTTAAATATTTTGCCCTCACGGAAATCCTGTGGATAGATAGCCTCGTTATCTATACATATGACAAATGAGACACTAAATCATAAAGTTACATAGCTTATGTGCTTCTACAAAGTTAGTAAGTGGTAGAAGAGTGAAATGAACCAGGCTAACCAGCTCTAGAGTCCCTAATGTTAACTAGCATTTTGCTTCTAACTGGGCTATTAATAACAATACATATATTAATAGTCTATAATAATTTAGCAACAACAATTGGAGGGGTTCCTTTGCTTTTGGTATCACAAAATATGACAAACCAATTGTGTATTTAAAAATAATGAGAACTATAAACATTTTATGATAGTGTTCCTTAAGAGTATATATAGATGTGTATGTATATTTGAAAGGCAGGATTACACAATAGGAGCTGAAGTTAAGGCTGACTCCTGTAAGCTGACAAACTCTAGGAGGTATTTCTCTGTATTCCCCTAATGGTTTATTGATACCTGTATGTTCATCCCACTATTCTGTCCTCTAACATTTCTGTTTTAGATTCATTTCCCTGTGTCAAGTCTTTACTATTACTATTTTAAGAATATTCTCTCTACTTTGCTTTCTGCATTTTTTGAGTAAATATTTATTGAGTCCTTTTTTGTCACCTATAGAAATAATGAGGTCATAGTTGATTAAAATTCATTCTATTGAATTGTTACATGGAGTTTTTCTACCTATTAAAGGAGGGTAAAAGTACAATTAATGACTAAGGAATAACATTTTTCTCCATTTGGGGGAATTGGACAGCTTCCACCTATTTTATTCTTCATCTGTATTCTCTGCAAGCCCTGCAGCAAAAGAATAGCTTATACTACTCTCCTTTCAGTGAGAAAAGTCACTTCCAGTTTGAATTAGCTGGATAGATATATGAACCCTCGGGCACTTTCTGGGTAATGTATTTAATATTCTCTCTGCCTGCAGCAGACTGTGTACCTGCTGTTTACTCATTTCTAATACCACAGAGTACACTCTAAGCTCCAGGAAAAAGGGGGGAACTTGAGAGCTGGCACTTGTGGACCTCTGCACACATGATCAGTGAAAGTATCTCTCTTTAAATAGTTCATATGCCTCTTCATAAATCTGTCTACAAAAATAACAGTCCTTCTTTTATGTTTAAGCACATGATCTGGTATAATTTTAATACCAATTAATATTATCTCTCCAAGCTCTCCTTCTTTCTATCTTCTTATAACAGACTCTATTCCCAAGATCACAAGGGTGAGCACAGATCTCAGTGGAGACAGTTATTTTATCCTATAGTTGATGGCATTCCTAGCTCCAGCTTTCCACTCCTCCCTGATCTGTACTGTTTGCTTTGTGATCTATGGTCCCTCTGAAAGAGAAATTTTGAAGAATTTCTTGACACTGGGCTTGGCCATATGAATTGCTATAAGCAATAAAATAGGACAGAAGGAAACATGTATTAGATCTAAGCCCAGACTCAAGAAACCCTGCATATTTCTTCCCGTCACACTGTGCTTCTGCCAGGATCATGAAAAGAGCCTGCCTAGACTGAAAGGAAAGTGAGAGATGCATCAGATCAGATCAGATCAGTGGCTCAGTCGTGTCCAACTCTGCAACCCCATGAATCGCAGCATGCAGGCCTCCCTGTCCATCACCAACTCCCAGAGTTCACTGAGACTCACGTCCATCGAGTCAGTG
Organism: Tragelaphus eurycerus; assembly: GCA_935064755.1. Taxonomy (NCBI): domain Eukaryota; kingdom Metazoa; phylum Chordata; class Mammalia; order Artiodactyla; family Bovidae; genus Tragelaphus; species Tragelaphus eurycerus. The sequence goes on from CAKXYN010000041.1 coordinate 3,719,325, forward strand.
AGGCCCTCAAGCCATCTCATCCTCTGTCACCCCCTTTTCCTCCTGCCCCTAATCCCTCCCAACATCAGAGAAGGCCTCCCTGTCCATCACCAACTCCTGGAGTTCACTCAGACTCACATCCATCGAGTCAGTGAGGCCCTCAAGCCATCTCATCCTCTGTCGCCCCCTTTTCCTCCTGCCCCTAATCCCTCCCAACATCAGAGTCTTTTCCAACGAGTCAACTCTTTGCATGAGGTTGCCAAAGTACTGGAGTTTCAGCTTTAGCATCATTCCTTTCAAAGAAATTCCAGGGCTGATCTCCTTCAGAATGGACTGGTTGGATCTCCTGGATCCAACCAATGGACTGGTTGAAGTCAAAGGGACTCTCAAGAGTCTTTTCCAACACCACATTTCAAAATCATCAATTCTTCAGTGCTCAGCTTTATTCACAGTCCAACTCTCACATCTATACATGACCACTGGAAAAACCATATCCTTGACTAGACGGACCTTTGTTGGTAAAGTAATGTCTCTGCTTTTCAATATGCTATCTAGGTTGGTCATAACTTTTCTTCCAAGAAGTAAGTGTCTTTTAATTTCATGGCTGCAGTCACCATCTGCAATGATTTTGGAGTCCCAAAAAATAAAGTCTGACACTATTACCACTATTTCCCCATCTATTTCTTAAAATAGTGCAAAAGCCTGTGCAGTATTGTGAGACAGACTCTGAAATGTGAAACTGGTTTACTTGAGGCACTAAGAGGGGCAAGATCCTGAGTTAGAAAGAGGTTCCTTGCTATGAACTAGCAAGTGTTCTGGTTTTTCTAAGGGGCTCGAACTAATGAGTACACAGGTTTAACATCTGTCTCATTCTTTTATATGATTTTAAATAAGGGTTTCCTTGGTGGCTCAAAAGAATCTGCCCTTCATGCAGGAGATCTGGGTTTGATCTCTGAGTCAGGAAGATCCCCTGGATGAGTGCGTGGCAACCCACTCCAGTAGTCTTCCCTAGAGAATACCATGGACAGAGGAGCCTGGAAGGCTGCAGTCCATAAGGTCATACACAGGTCCTCGGACTTGACTGAAGCAACTAAGCAACAGCAGCAAGAAATGTGACATTTCATTTCAGCTCTTTAGGGCAACTATAATTACATTTATTTGTGTGTAAAATTAAATTCAAATTTAATTTTTTCCATGTAGATAGATCATTGTCCTAACCTATATCTGTTAAATAGCCTGTCCTATGTCTTTGAAAGTCAACTTTGTTATATTCTAAACATATTTATGTCTGTTTTTTTTAAAGCTTCTTTTTATTGATCTCTTTGCCTTGCCTTCAAATAATTATAACTGTTTTAATTACTGTGCATTTTAATTTGATACATATGCGTATACATGTTCCCAAGTGACTCAGATGGTAAAGCATCTGCCTACAATGCTCGAGACCTGGATTCAAACCTTGAGTTGGGAAGATCTCCTCGAGAAGGAAATGGCAACCCACTCCAGTATTCTTGCTTGGAAAATCCCATGGACAGAGGAACCTGGTAGGCTACAGTCCATGGGGTTGCAAAGAGTCAGATATGGCTGAGTAATTTCACTTTCTTTCTTTCTTTCTTTCTTATACATGTTACATATTCATGTGTATGTCTTAATCATTCAGTCATGTTGGACTCTATGTGACTCCATGGACTGTAGTCCACCAGGATTGAACCTAGTCTCCTGCATTGCAGGTAGCCTCTTTACCATCTGAGCCATGAGGAAAGACTAAACATGTATTTCCCTGACGGGGAATCAAGCCCAGGTCATGGTGGTGAGAATGCTGAATGCTAACCACTAGACCACCAGGGAACTTACATATTCATATCTGGTATAATTCTTTCTCACCATTCTTTTTCATGGCTTTTTGGATACTTTTAGTGTTTTATCTTTCAGTTGAAATTTGGAGTTAGTTTGACAATTTCCTTAAAATGTGTTCTGTGTTAAATTTATAAATTACTTTGGGGAAAATAGGTAACATTAAATCTTCTCATCCAGGAATAGAACTTTTCTTTCTGTTTCTTTAGTTCATCTTTTATTTCCTTTGGTAGAATTTTATAGATTTATTTGCATCATTATTATGCAGTTTTTAAAGGATATATCCCTAAAAGACATAGTAGAAAAACATCTGGTTATTGAATTTTGTTTTTTACTTTTTGTGTTTTAGTACTATAAGAATATAACAGACTACAACAAAAGGAGGTCATCTGAAAGCAAAAATAAGAGTTATGTAGTTTTCAATAAAGATTCTTTATGCCTCTGGTCAATGCTTCCAGACAGCTGACAAGTAGATGAGAAACAATGATATTTGAGAAAGCTGCAGGGATGGAGGGCCTTTCAGACTTATTTTAAGCCTTCTCTTTGTAAATTTCTCTCCCAATAAGAAAATCCATGTACAAGTGTTCTGGGTGTCAGAAAGCCAAGTAGCACTGCTTCTTAAGGAAGTGTGTTATTTCATGTTGATCTAGGGAAGGGACTAACTAAGGTGGAAGCCACAGATTGGAAGTCTGATGATTGGTTGGAAATAGGAAACCACAAGTCTGATATGCAGATTCAACTATCACTTCCTTAACAAGAAATCTAAAGCTGACTGTGAGGCAATGGAGTCCTTCTGTCTGAAAGGACAAATGGCCACATACTGTGAAATTTTCAATTCTGGCAAGAAAGGAGCACAATATTTCTCAACATTTAAAGCACCTCCTAAATGCCTATAACCAGCCCAACAGGAAATAGGCTTCCAAATAGTATCACTTTCAAAATAAGAATCTGCTGCTCTATTTAATGTCCTTTGGTCATTGCATAAAAAAGCACTCTAGATAGAAAGGGCAAGGTAAATCAGCATATGGGTTCTCTCCACCTCCACGAAAACAACAAAATGTACTCTTGTTGCCAAGAATATGTTTCTTGCTAGTGACCATTGTTTATTGCTTTCTATTTCTACAGTTTATATATAGAGAATTTTTATTGTGATTGCATTTGGTGGTGAGGTAGACAATTTTGCAATTTACTAAATAGTCCGCTATGTCAAAAGAAAATACAGACTGAAGGGATAAAGATAGAATGCTGAGAAAAAGTTTCACTGTCAGGCAGAAAATACAGGTTATGCTATGTAAACTAAGGGAGAGGCCTGGAAAAGGCAGGTGTTTTTGTTTGTTTGTTTTTAAGCAGAAAAAGGCAATTTCAGTCCCATGTTTAGAAAGCAAAGTCTCTAAGTGATGTTGACTGGTTGGCGATATCTGGATCAAATTCTAAGTATTGAATATATTCTTACTTGATTGTGAAAGTTCCAGGAAGTGGGCTTTACTGCTTATAGGAAGCAAACAATCCAGGCTTATGAATTTCCCAAGTGGCACCAATGGTAAAGAACCTGCCTGCTTATGCAGGAGACAGTAACAAATGTGGATTCATTTGTAACAACCCAGTAATAAGCCTGGGTTGGGAGGATCCCCTGGAGGAGGGCATGGCAACCCACTCCAGTTTTCCTGCCTAGAGAATCCCATGGACAGAGGAGCCTGGCAGCTACAGTCCATAGGATCACACAGAGTCAGGCATGACTGAAGTGACTTAGCATCCATGCAGTTGCCATTTTAGCAGAAGTCAGGGTTGTACAGTTATCAGCAGATTAGACAGCCAGGTCACAATTCACTGACTGTATGACAAGGTGACACATCTAAATCTCACTCCATGCTAGGTTCTTCACCCAGAGGCTTTCTCTGCAGAGTTACACAGTTACTGTGTGTGTGTGCGTGTGTGTGCGTGCACAAGTGCTTAGTCCATCAGTCATGTTCAATCTTTGAGACCCCAAGGTCTGGAGCCCACTAGGCTCCTCTGTCTATAGGATTTTCAGGCAAGAATACTGGAGCGGGTTGCCATTCCCTGCTCCAGGGGCTCTCCCAGATCCAGGGAATGGATATGCTTCTCTTGCATCACCTGCATTGGCAGGTGGATTCTTTACCAAAAGTGCCACCTGGGAAGCCCCAACACACCTTATCTAGGCATGAGCATATCGTTTGGGGAGAGTAGGGAAATATTTGGAGTTTTATATGGAGCTATTATTTTACATGAAATATTGATGCATTTTTTAAAAATATATAAAAATTCTATTTATGGCTTTCATTAATTAGAGGGGATTCCCTGGTAGCTCAGCTGGTAAAGAATCTGCCTGCAGTGCAGGAGACCTGGTTTCATTCCTGGGTCGGGAAGGTCCTCTGGAGAAGAGATAGGCTACTCCTATCCCTATCACTCCAGTATTCATGGGTTTTCCCGGTGGCTCAGACTGCAAAGAATCTGCCTGCAATGTGAGAGACCTGGGTTTGATCCCTGGGTTAGGAAGATCCCCTAGAGGAGGGCATGGCAACCCACTCCAGTATTCTTGCCTGGAGAATCCCCATGAAAAGAGGAGCCTATAGGGCTCTCTGGACATTCATTTTCAAAGAGAGAATTAGAGAGCTACTGATTTTTGTTTGTTTCTTGCTTGCTTGCTTGTTTTTGTGGGTTTTATCTCTAGCCTCAGTTCCACCTTTTCTTTCAATAAAGGCCCCTGCTTCTTCCTGATCACAAGACAAATATATTTTTCTGTATTTTCTAATTCTCTAAGTACAATGATTGGGTTAATAATAGCATGTTTTCAATCATTCTCTTGGATTTCATATAAAGAATTCACTCATCTATTCAATAAATATTTTTGTGGTACTGACTTTATGACAGCATTTTGCCTGTGCTAAGAACACAGCAGTGACTAAAGATATTCAAAAACAAAATCCCATTCTCACAGAGCTCATTATTTTTGTGCGTGAAAATGCAGATAAAAATTAAAATAAGTATTTCTACATATAATTATTAATTATGCTTAAATATTAAATTGAAATAACCTGTATTTTAAAAATAATTTAATTATATAATTAAGAATATAACTATTCAATATAAATCTCACTACTTTCATCACAATTTAGATGATCCAAATTCTACAGAAAAAGCAACTTCAGATTATAATCACTTCTCTTTAGATACATGAATTTAATAAATATTATATTTCTTATACTGTTTAAATAGGAACAGTCCAAAATATTTTATTTTAATTAATAGATCTTAGTTATGATATTCAGATCAGATCAGATCAGATCAGACGCTCAGTTGTGTCCGACTCTTTGAGATCCCAGGAATCGCAGCACACCAGGCCTCCCTGTCCATCACCAACTCCCGGAGGTCACTGAGACTCACATCCATCCAGTCAGTGATGCCATCCAGCCATCTCATCCTCTGTCCTCCCCTTCTCCTCTTGCCTTCAATCCCTCCCAGCATCAGAGTCTTCTACAATGAGTCAACTCTTTGCATGAGGTGGCCAAAGTACTGGAATTTCAGCATTAGCATCATTCCTTCCAAAGAAATCCTAGGGCTGATCTCCTTCAGAATGGACTGGTTGGATCTCCTTGCAGTCCAAGGGACTCTCAAGAGTCTTCTCCAACACCACAGTTCAAAAGCATCAATTCTTCAGCGCTCAGCCTTCTTCACAGTCCAACTTTCACATCCATACATGACCACAGGAAAAACCATAGCCTTGACTAGAAGGACCTTTGTTGGCAAAGTAATGTCTTTGCTTTTGAATATGCTATCTAGGTTGGTCATAACTTTCCTTCCAAGGAGTAGGCGTCTTTTAATTTCATGGCTGAAGTCGCCATCTGTAGTGATTTTGGAGCCCAGAAAAATAGTCTGACACTGTTTCCACTGTTTCCCCATCTATTTCCCATAAGAAACACTTAAAATATCAAATGGGAGTAGAGTGAAACTGAATTCTTCAAAGCCAATTATATCCTGATTTTCATACAGAAGGTTCATGGACATCGTTATTTGGAGTTTTGCTAAACACATTGCTAATTACTTCAGTCGTGTCCGACTCTGTGCGACCCCATAGACGGCAGCCCACCAGGCTCCCCCGTCCCTGGGATTCTCCAGGTAAGAACACTGGAGTGGGTTGGCATTTCCTTCTCCAATGCATGAAAGTGAAAAGTGAAAGTGAAGTCGCTCAGTCGTGTCCGACTCTTAGCAACCCCATGGATTGCAGCCTACCACGCTCTTTCATCCATGGGAAATCCCAGGCAAGAATACTGGAGTGGAGTGCCATTGCCTTCTCAGTTACTAAACACATATATTGTACAATTGTAGCCAAACTACCTGGGTTAAAACCTCAACAGTGAAATTTACTGCCTTATGGACTGAGACAGTTCATTTAACTTCTTTGTTTCTCTATTTCTGATATACGATACTATATTTTTCCAGTGGCTGGCTGCTCTAAGGAATACAAGAATGGTTTATGTCTGTTTGTTTTCTATAAGTTAGAGCAGAACTTGGCACATGGAAATAATGTAACAAGTTAGAGCTGTAATTCTCAAATTTAATCTTATCTCCTTGTGACCACATGCATTTATCTATAAGATGATTGGCTGCAGTTATGTTACAGCAAATGGGTGTTGTAGGCTTACTCTGGGGAAGGCAACGGCAACCCACTCCAGTACTCTTGCCTGGAAAATCCCATGGACGGAGGCTCCTGGTAGGCTGCAATCCATGTGGTCACTAGGAGTTGGACACAACTGAGTGACTTCACTTTCACTTTTCACTTTCATGCATTACAGAAGGAAATGGCAACCCACTCCAATATTCTTGGAGAATATCAGGGACGGGGGAAGCCTGGTAGGCCTGCCATCTATGGTGATGCACAGAGTTGGACACGACTGAAGCGACTTAGCAGCAGCAGCAGCAGCAGGCTTACTCTGGGAATAGCTAAGTATCCCATATGGAAATCAAACACACATTTATTTTATTTGAACCAGGCTCAAACCAGATGAGCAAATTGGCCTGGATACAGAGTTGGCTTCAGTGATTAGGTCATAAAATAGGGAAATTCATTTGGAAACTGCAGTTTCATATATTATAGAACACAAAGTAAACCATGAATGTAGCTCTGTGTCACTGTCCTACATCAGGTGTTTCTATGTGGAATTATTAATATTCTAGGGAGACCTTTTCTGTGTGGAAAAAGATTGATTTACGTTTCAAAGATAATGGGCCTATAATCTGAAGAATGATGTAGATCTGTGCTGAGGGCACAGGGTTGTGGTTCTGGTGGCTTGTTAAAATCAGTGGGTGCACACAGAGACAATAGCACAAAGAAAATGATAAGATGGTTACTATGTGTTTTAAACCACAATTAATTTACATAAATTATGCATATTAAGTGACAAGAATTAACCACTCATTTTGTATGTGCCTATTGTAACAATAGGTGGCCTGAACGATATAAGAAAACAAGGGATTACAAGAATATTCATTCTCTCCAAAATATCACATGAACCAGAACAATATTGTTTGCTCCAGATTCACTGTAAAAATGAAAGAAAAAAAAGGTGCATATAAAACACAACAAGCTAAAATTTAGTTAATATAAAGTGTCACACACACATATATATATAGTAGTTCTTTTTCAAGTATTTAAAGTCCCAGAACTTAATATTATACTGATTGAATCATTCTCACACATTTGTAAATGCTAATAAAACATTTCTAGAAGTAAATTCTGAACTCTACAGCCTATTGATACCAGGAGTTAAAGTACTGAAAAAAAAAAAAAAATCATAGGTTTCAAAATATGAATAAGAATATATAGGGAGATAAGTAAAAATAATTTTGACTTCTTAGCCAGGAGATAAATAAGGATTTATTAATACATTTCAATAATGTAAACTATTATTTTCCATGTATCTTTTCAGTATGTAAGGCTGTACCTTTTCAGTCAGATCAGATCAGATCAGATCAGTCGCTCAGTCGTGTCTGACTCTTTGCAACCCCATGAACTGCAGCACTCCAGGCCTCCCTGTCCATCACCAACTCCCGGAGGTCACTCAGACTCACATTCATCGAGTCAGTGATGCCATCCAGCCATCTCATCCTTTGTCGTCCCCTTCTCCTCCTGTCCCCAATCCCTCCCAGCATCAGAGTCTTCTCCAATGAGAACTCTTCACATGAGGTGGCCAAAATACTGGAGTTTCAGCTTTAGCATCATTCCTTCCAAAGAAATCCTAGGGCTGATCTCCTTCAGAATGGACTGGTTGGATCTCCTTGCAGTCCAAGGGACTCTCAAGCGTCTTCTCCAACACCACAGTTCAAAATCATCAATTCTTCGGCACTCAGCCTTCTTCACATAACACATTTTTTAAGATGTTAAACTACTGTTTTTGGTAATTATCTTTTTTTTTTTTTTTTTTTAATTTGAAATCACTTGTCACATGTGTGCTAGGTAGACAATCTAATAATAGATACTGTGGACCATTTTTAAAGTTTCAAAAGTTTCCTCTATCTTGTGAATCAGCAAACTTGTTTCATTGTTTCCATGAGAATAATACCTTGGAATCAAGGAAGCTAGGAATTATCCACAAAAGAGTGCCATGGAGATGTAATCCTAGGATTTTCAAGAGGGTGAGTGTGCATTAACTTAATTAACCTGTACTTTAAGACTAAATTTCTCTATGTCCTGGGTATTTTTCATGAGTGATTAGAGACTTTCCCTTTGGGTTGAGCGGGGCTGTGTTTCTCTCTTTCAGCTGTACCAGTCACCTTTTCGAAGATGGTGCCATGGGGGAAATAGTTATCCTTTCAAAGGATAAACCAGGTCTGGTCTTGACTCTACTCAAAATCATCCAGTCTTCTTATTTAGGTCAATAGAAAGGTTGAAGTTTTGAATTATCTGTGATAACCTGTGTAGTCAGGTGCAATTATGCTTCTGAGCCCAGATTTCAGTAACACAACAGTCAGTGCTCTCATGCCAGAGGTTTTCTCACTGTTCTGAAAACAAGCCTGGCTCATCTTTGCACATTCTTCTCCATACCTAGGATGCTGTTCCCTCCAAAGTCCACACTCCTTTCTCCTTGTTTCCTTCTTTGACTCCTGCTCAACGTCCCCATTAGTGAGACCTTTCCAGACCAGCCCACAGAATGTAGGAAGCTTTCTTGGCATGTTCCATCACTTTACCTGTTACACACTTCTCCATGGCACTTAGCACCATTTGAGTTATTGTGAGTTTATTTTCTGTTTTTCTCTGCTACAAGATAATTCACAGGATGACAAACATTTTGTATGTTTTGTTTACCAGCACTTAGAGCAATACTGGACACAGGGGATGCCTTCAATACTTATCTGCTTCATGAATGAAAAACTGGAAGCATGAATAAATGGTATTGTCATTTTTATGTACTTGCCAAATTTCCCTTATTAAAATTTAACTCTGAGTCTGAAGTTAGCTCAACTAGACAGTCATTGTACAAGCAGTGACTAAAATGTGTTTGTTGACATTTGAATAGGAAATGGTGACAATTTATTAAGGAACAACATGAAAGAATAAATGGTTTAATTGCAATTCAAGTTGTTTAAGATGAGAACTGCCTGGTTCTAATGAATTAACCAAAGGGCACAATGATTAGTATTGTTGGGGGTCAGTGTTTGCATCATAATATAACCATTTGATAATTAGCAAAAAAATTATTGTGTGTCCATATTGTGCTAGACACTGTGTCAGGACCTGAGGATACAATGGGAAGAAATAAAATGTTTCTATACTTCATAGGCTTGAAATCAACTGGGGACAAAAAAGAGGTAATGAGGTGGCTGATATAGTCTGATAAGATATCAAGTAGCAGGAGAACTGATTCAGTTATAGGAATGAGGGGATGTTCCCAAAAAACATTATATGTATTAACACATAATTTAAGAATTAATAGCATGACTATAAAGATATATGTGTATATACGTGTATAGCATTACTAAGATGAAGTTTAGAGTAAATCAATGTGATGGGAGAACACAGTCAAAAGAATGCTGAACAGTTAGGGAAATTAACTAAACAGATTAGAAAAACCTAAACATTAAGGTGGAAGTTGAGAGAAATTCTCAGACAGACTAACTTCAGCAACAGAACCCCATAAAGAGTCAGGTATTAGAAGTAACAAGCATCTCTCAAAGTAACAGCGCAGTTAAGGTGGAAAACAGTAGTAGAAGCTTCTATACAACTGCAGTTAGTATGACTAGGAAAGCTAAGTCAGAGGTACAATCAAAAGAAATTAACATGTGTTTTGGATGTTAGCGGTAAAAAAAAAAAAAAAAAGTGAGAAGTAAAGGGATACTTTCTGCCTTAGGCAACTGGATGGATGGGTAGGGAAAACAAAATAAAGGTCAGATTTAGGGAGTTATTTCATAAACCTTTGTTCAGAATTGAATATGTTCAATTGAACTACTTGTGTGATGCCTAGTAGGTAGATGTAAACAAGTGATATTTGGGATTGGGGTTACAGAATGTTCTAACCCATTACAGATCTTAATGGGTTAGAAATTAAAAAAAAAAAAAAATTAAAATTTCCAGTACTTAAATGGTAATTGGATACTGATTTTGTATGAGTAATATCAGTGTAGTAATAATGATTCACATCATATAGTGACTTGTACATAGTATTTTCACACATAAATTTTGATAAAAATCACTGAATATAAAGCAAATAAATAGAATTAGAACTCCCTTTAGATTGTATGGTAAAACGTCAACAAGTAACCTTATTAGGCTACAGAAACATCCTATGCTAAACCTGAATTATCTCAATAACCCTGCTGCTTATGGTTCAATTCAAAGTGACTTTTTGTTTGTTTGTTTTGTTTTGCTTTTTAATAATGCTGAAAAACAAAGGCTATATATTAGTTCTTGGGGAAATATGCAAATTTAAAAAATCACAGGAGTAGATAACTAAATTGTAACTTCAGATATACCTGAGATGCCCCAGGATTATGAATTTGAAGACAGAAGCCTTATGTGTTATATTTATGGCCGTTTGGTGATCTGGTTTAAGTGTGTCGTTTCAATTTGGAGGTAGCTAGAAACGACCTAAGGAAATTCACATTCTTTTGGAAAACTGATTAGGGTTCCTGTTATACCACTTTCAACTATGAATCTCTCTAAAAGAAGCCTTTACTGAGGATGAAAGTCACCCATGGAAGCAGAGATCCCTAAACTGCCATCCTCCACTCCTGTATTCTAAATCAGCAAATCAGGACACTTCTCTGGAACAGTGTAGCCAGCTCAAATTAATTCGGATAGAGACTGATTCTGTAGATCATGACCCTAATTGTGTGTAGTCACTTTGAAAATGATGGATACTCTCTGAATTTGACTGAGCAACTTCTTTTCCTTGAACTGCTTTGGAAGCTATTTCTGTATTTCACACATTTTCCAAAGTAGAAATTCAAGGATCTTTTCTATCTCAGTACTGGCAGCTCAAATGACTTCAAGCAGTTATAGTTCTGCCATCTGTAAGAAATGAATTTGTTCAATCAAGTTAAATCACTCTGCCAGTTCAGTTACTGCACCATAATACACTCTAGTTTTATCTGATTGTTCTTATTTTATCAGATCAGATCAGATGAGTCGCTCAGTCGTGTCCGACTCTTTGCGACCCCATGAACTGCAGCACGCCAGGCCTCCCTGTCCATCACCAGCTCCCAGAGGTCACCCAGACTCGCATCCATCGAGTCAGTGATGCCATCCAGCCATCTCATCCTCTGTCGTCCCCTTCTCCTCCTGCCCTCAATCCCTCCCAGCATCAGAGTCTTCTCCAATGAGTCAACTCTTCGCATGAGGTGGCCAAAATACTGAGTTTCAGCTTTAGCATCATTCCTTCCAAAGAAATCCCAGGATTGATCTCCTTCAGAATGGACTGGTTGGATCTTCTTGCAGTCCAAGGGACTCTCAAGAGTCTTCTCCAACACCACAGTTCAAAAGCATCAATTCTTCGGCGCTCAGCCTTCTTCACAGTCCAGCTCTCACATCCATACATGACCACAGGAAAGACCATAGCCTTGACTAGGCGAACCTTTGTTGGTAAAGTAATGTCTCTGCTTTTGAATATGCTATCTATGTTGGTCATAACTTTCCTTCCAAGGGGTAAGCGTCTTTTAATTTCATGGCTGCAGTCACCATCTGCAGTGATTTTGGAGCCCAGAAAAACAAAGTCTGACACTGTTTCCACTGTTTACCCATCTATTTCCCATGCAGTGATGGGACCAGATGCCATGATCTTCGTTTTCTGAATGTTGAGCTTTAAGCCAACCTTTTCACTCTCCACTTTCACTTTCATCAAGAGGCTTTTTAGCCCCTCTTCACTTTCTGCCATAAGAGTCGTGTCATCTGCATATCTGAGGTTATTGATATTTCTCCCGGCAATCTTGATTCCAACTTGTGTTTCTTCCAGTCCAGCATTTCTCATGATGTACTCTGCATATAAGTTAAATAAACATGGTGACAATATGCAGCCTTGACGTACTCCTTTTCCTATTTGGAACCAGTCTGTTGTTCCATGACCAGTTCTAACTGTTGCTTCCTGACCTGCATACAGATTTCTTAAGAGGCAGATCGGGTGGTCTGGTATTCCCATCTCTTTCAGAATTTTCCATAGTTTATTGTGATCCACACAGTCAAAGGCTTTGGCATAGTCAATAAAGCAGAAATAGATGTTTTACTGGAACTCTCTTGCTTTTTCCATGATCCAGCGGATGTTGGCAATTTGATCTCTGGTTCCTCTGCCTTTTCTAAAACCAGCTTGAACATCAGGAAGTTCACGGTTCACATATTGCTGAAGCCTGGCTTGGAGAATTTTGAGCATTACTTTACTAGCGTGTGAGATGAGTGCAATTGTTCGGTAGTTTGAGCATTCTTTGCCATTGCCTTTCTTTGGGATTGGGATGAAAACTGACCTTTTCCAATCTTGTGGCCACTGCTGAGTTTTCCAAATTTGCTGGCATATTGACTGTAGCACTTTCACAGCATCATCATTCAGGACTTGGAATAGCTCCACTGGAATTCCATCACCTCCACTAGCTTTGTTCGTAGTGATGCTTTCTAAGGCCCATTTGACTTCACATTCCAAGATGTCTGGCTCTAGGTCAGTGATCACATCATCATGATTATCTAGGTCTTGAAGCTCTTTTTTATACAGTTCTTCTGTGTATTCTTGCCACCTCTTCTTAATATCTTCTGCTTCTGTTAGGTCCCACCATCTCTGTCCTTTATCGTGCCCATCTTTGCGTGAAATGTTCCTTTGTATCTCTGATTTTCTTGAAGAGATCCTAGTCTTTCCCATTCTGTTTTTTCTTCTATTTCTTTGCATTGATCACTGAAGAAGGCTTTCTTATCTCTTCTTGCTATTCTTTGGAACTCTGCATTTAGATGTTTATATCTTTCCTTTTCTCCTTTCTTTTCTCCTTTGCTTATTTTAAGGTTCAGTTAAAGTCTGAACTTCACATTTTTCAAACTCATTAATTACATTTTTATAATTTTATAGAAATCTTTTAAGTATTTAAGAAGTGACATGGAATAAAATCAGTTTTTGTTTTTTTGTTTCTAAGTCAGACTCTTTTGTGACTCCATGGACTAGAACCCACCAGACTCCTGCATCTATGAGATCTCAGGCAAAAACACTGGAGTGGTTGCCATTTTCTTCTCCAAGGGATCTTCTGACTCAGGGATAGAACGCATGTCTCCTGCATTGTATGTGGATTCTTTACCATTAAGCCACCAGGGAAGCCCACAAATCAGTTTTGGGTTCTACTAAAAACATTTTAAGTTTCATTTTAATTAAAAGAATACTTTCCTCATTATATTAGCTGAATTTTAGCCAATGTTCCCTACATATTTAGATATACATTGGAGAAGGCAATGGCACCCCACTCCAGTACTCTTGCCTGGAAAATCCCATGGGTGGAGGAGCCTGGTGGACTGCAGTTCATGGGGTCACTAAGAGTCAGACATGACTGAGCGACTTCACTTTCACTGTTTCACTTTCGTGCACTAGAGAAGGAAATGAAACCCACTCCAGTATCGCCTGGAGAATCCAGGGACGGGGAGCCTGGTGGGCTGCCGTCTAGGGGTCGCACAGAGTCGGACACAACTGAAGTGACTTAGCAGTAGCAGTAGCAGTAAGTCCTCCAGATGCAAAATTTCACATTGCAAATTTTCGAAAGTGTGAACAGCATGCATTCAATGTCCAATCATGTAAGTTAGTTCACTTGTAGAATGCATATTGTGATGTGTGTGCATCCTCTATACAAGTGAATGAGTTTTGTGTACTGTGATGTATAGTACTCTATTCCAAAGAAAGTCAGTTCAGTTCAGTTCAGTCGCTCAGTCGTGTCCAACTCTTTGCAACACCATTAATCGCAGCACACCAGGTCTTCCTGTCCGTCACCAACTCCCGGAGATACTCAGATTCATGTCCATCGAGTCAGTGATGCCATCCATCCATCTCATCCTCTGTCATCCCCTTCTCCCTCCTGTCCTCAATCCCTCCCAGCATCAGAGTCTTTTCCATGAGTCAGCTCTTGGCATGAAGTGGCCAAAGTACTGGAGTTTCAACTTCAGCATCATTCTTTCCAAAGAAATCCCAGGGCTGATCTCCTTCAGAATGGACTGGTTGGATCTCCTTGCAGTCCAAGGGACTCTCAAGAGTCTTCTCCAACACCACAGTTCAAAAGCATCAATTCTTAGGCGTTCAGCTTTGTTCACAGTCCAGCTCTCACATCCATACATGATTACTGGAAAAATCATAGCCTTGACCACGGACCTTTGTTGGCAAAGTAGTGTCTCTATTTTCATTATTCTGTCTAGGTTGGTCATAACTTTCCTTCCAGGGAGTTAGCATGTTTTAATTTCATGGCTGGAGTCACCATCTGCAGTGATTTTGGAGCCCCCCAAAATAAAGTCTGACACTGTTTCCACTGTTTCCCCATCTATTTCCCATGAAGTGATGGGACCAGATGCCATGATCTTACTTTTCTAAATGTTGAGCTTTAAGCCAACTTTTTCACTCTCCACTTTCATTTTCATCAAGAGGCTTTTTAGCCCCTCTTCACTTTTTGCTATAAGGGTGGTGTCATCTGCATATCTGAGGTTATTGATATTTCTCCCAGCCATCTTGATTCCAGCTTGTGCTTCTTCCAGCCCAGAGTTTCTCATGATGTACTTTGCATATAAGTTACATAAGCTGGGCAACAATATACAGCCTTGATGTACTCCTTTTCCTATTTGCAACCAGTCTGTTGTTTCATGTCCAGTTCTAACTGTTGCTTCCTGACCTGCATATAGATTTCTCAAGAGGCAGGTCAGGTGGGCTGATATTCCCATCCCTTTCAGAACTTTCCACAGTTTATTGTGATCCACACAGTCAAAGGCTTTGGCATAGTCAATAAAGCAGAAATAGATGTATTACTGGAACTCTCTTGCTTTTTCAATGATCCAGAGGATGTTGGCAATTTGATCTCTGGTTCCTCTGCCTTTTCTAAAACCAGGTTGAACATCAGGAAGTTCAGGGTTCACGTATTGCTGAAGCCTGGCTTGGAGAATTTTGAGCATCACTTTACCAGAGTGTGAGATGAGTGAATTGTGCGATAGTTTGAGCATTCTTTGGCATTGTCTTGTTTGGGATTGGAATGAAAACTGACCTTTTCCAGTCCTGTGGCCACTGCTGAGTTTTCCAAATTTGCTGGCATATTGAGTGCAGCACTTTCATGACATAATCTTTCAGGATTTGGAATAGCTCCACTGGAAGTCCATCACCTCCACTAGCTTTGTTCTTACTGATGCTTTCTAAGGCCCACTTGACTTCACCTTCCAGGATGTCTGGCTCTAGATGAGTGACCACACCATAGTGATTTTCTTAGTCATGAAAATCGTTTTTGTACAGTTCTTCTGTGTATTCCTGCCACCTCTTTTTAATATATTCTGTTTCTGTTAGGTCCATACCATTTCTGTCCTTTATCGAGCCCATCTTTGCATGAAATGTTCCCTTGGTATCTCTAATTTTCTTGAAGAGATCTCTAGTCTTTCCCATTCTGTTGTTTTCTTCTATTTCTTTGCATTGATGGCTGAGGAAGGCTTTCTTATGTCTTATTGCTATTCTTTGGAACTCTGCATTCAGATGCTTGTATTTTTCCTTTTCTCCTTTGCTTTTGACTTCTCTTCTTTTCACAGCTATTTGTAAGGCCTCCTCATACAGCCATTTTTCTTTTTTGCATTTCTTTTCCATGGGGATGATCTTGATCCCTATCTCTTGTACAATGTCACAAACCTCATTCCATAGTTCATCAGGCACTCTGTCTTTCAGATCTAATCCCTTAAATCTATTTCTCACTTCCACTGTATAATCATAAGGGATTTGGTTTAGGTCATACTTGAATGGTCTAGTGGTTTTCCCTCCTTTCTTCAATTTACGTCTGAATTTGGCAATAAGGAGTTCATGATCTGAGCCACAGTCAGCTCCTGGTCTTGTTTTTGTTGACTGTATAGAGCTTCTCCATCTTCGGCTGCAAAGAATATAATCAACCCAATTTTGTTGACCATCTGGTGATGTCCATATGTAGAGTCTTCTCTTGTGTTGTTGGAAGGGAGTGTTTGCTATGAGCAGTGTGTCTTTTTGGCAAGACTCTATTAGTCTTTGCCCTGCTTCATTCTGCATTCCAAGGCCAAATTTGCCTGTTACTCCAGGTGTTTCTTGAGTTCCTACATTCCTGTTCCCTACAATGAAAAGGACATCTTTTTTGGGTGTTAGTTCTAAAAGGTCTTGTAGGGCTTCATAGAACCATTCCACTTCAGCTTCTTTAGCATTATTGGTTGGGGCATAGACCTGGATTACTGTGATATTGAATGTTTTGCCTTTGAAGCGAACAGAGATCATTCTGTCGTTTTTGAAATTGCATCCAAGTACTGCATTTTGGACTCTTGTTGACCATGTTGCCCACTCCATTTCTTCTGAGGGATTCCTGCCTGCAGTAGTAGATATAATGGTAATCTGAGTTAAATTCACCCATTCCAGTCCATTTGAGTTAGCTGATTCCTAGAATGTTGACGTTCACTCTTGCCGTCTCCTATTTGATCATTACCAATTTGCCTTGATTCATGGACCTAACATTCCAGGTTCCTATGCAATATTGCTCTTTATAGCATCAGACCTTGCTTCTATCACCAGTCACATCCACAACTTGGTATTGTTTTTGCTTTGGCTCCAACCCTTCATTCTTTCTGGAGTTATTTCTCCACTGATCTCCAGTAACATATTGGGCACCTACTCACCTGGGGAGTTCCTCTTTCAGTATTCTATCATTTTGCCTTTTCATACTGTTCATGGGGTTGTCAAGGCAAGAATATTGAAGAGGTTTGCCATTCCCTTCTCCAGTGAACCATATTCTGTCAGCCCTCTACACCATAACCTGTCCATCTTGATGGGCATCTGCAATGGGGCACATAGCGTGGGCAGCTGCAATGGTGCATATAGCATGGCACAGAGGAGCTATCCCACATCCGAGGTCAGGTCAGAAGCTGGGAGGACCTCATGGCCGAGGGGCGGTGGTGAGAGTGCCAGGCTGCAACAGCGCAGGAGCAGCCAAGAGGTGCTACCCCCGACTGAGGTCAGGGGTAGCGGCCAAGAGTGTCAGGCTGTGACAGCATAGGAGCAGCCGAGAGGAGCTACCAGATATCTGAGGCCAAGGGCAGCAGCAGGGAGTAGCTACCCCACACCCAAGGAGCGGTGGCTGCATGGGCGCAGGAGGGCCTAGAGGAGCTATTCCATGTTCAAGGTCAGAAGGGGTGGTGGTGAGGAGAGATATCCATCATCCAAGATAAGGAACAGCCCTGAAGAGATACCCCATGTCCAAGGTAAGAGAAACCCAAGTAAGACCGTAGGTGTTGCAAGAGGGCATCAGAGGGCAGACACACTGAAACCATAATCACAGAAAACTAATCAATTTAATTACACTAGAACCACAGCCTTGTCTAACTCTAATTCAGTGAAACTAACTCAATATAGTAGTACAGTATCTTTATTTCAAGCTCAGGTTGTCTTCAAGGTAATGTAAAAGCAGCAGTATACAGCTGCTTCTTTTAGCTGAGTACCTATGCTAAATTTTGGGCTTCTCTGTTGGCTCAGATGGTAAAGAGTCTGCCTGCAGTGCAGGAGACTCAGGTTCTATCCCTGGGAAGACTCCCTGGAGAAGGAAATTGCAATCCACTTCAGTATTCAGGCCTGGAAAATCCCATGGATGGAGGAGCATGGCAGACTACAGTTCATGGGGTTGCAAAGAGGCTGATACAACTGAGTGATTCCACTTTCTTTCTTTCTCTTGGATAACTTTGTTGGACTTATGAATGTGCTCTTGGAATGGAAGTGTTTTGTCTGTGGGGAAGTTACTGTAGTGTATTTCACATTCTTAACCTGTGTATACACATGCACACACACTTATAGAAGCCTTCAGTTCAGCTGGCATTTAAAATTTCTGATCTTCTGACTATGCTATGCTATGCTATGCTATGCTTTGCTAAGTCACTTCAGTCGTGTTCAACTCTGTGTGACCCCATAGACGGCAGCCCACCAGGCTTCCCAGTTTCTGGGATTCTCCAGGCAAGGACACCGGAATGGGCTGCCATTTACTTCTCCAATACTTGAAAGTGAAAAGAGAAAGTGAAGTCGCTCAGTCATGTCCTACTCTTAGCGACCCCATGGACTTCAACCTATCAGGCTCCTCCATCTGTGGGATTTTCCAGGCAAGAGTACTGGAGTGGGGTGCCATTGCCTTCTCTGATCTTCTGACTATTTTACATCAAATCTTTTTACACATCCAACTTTCTTCATCTTCATTTTCTTTACTCACCTATAACTAACTACCTTCAGCTGTCCTAACTCTTAACTAAAGATAGGAGCTCATTTCTCTTTCCTTATTTGATCTATCTAAACATTTTCTCAGGAAGGCTACTATAATTTCTTCCCTAAGGACTGATATGAAGTCATATTCTAAAATTGGAGGACAAAATATTTAAAGCATCTACTAGAAAGTGTGTGTGTGTGTGTGTGTGTGTGTGTGAGCACCCCTGAGTGTGTATGCACACTGGCTTTTGCTAGGCCCTCACTTCTGGTACAGCTCATCCTCATGCTCTCCTTTCCTGTAAGTTCTTTGCATGTGCTACTCCCACACAGCTGCTGTCAGTCTGATTTATTCTCCCTCCATTCCCCGACTTATTTCTAAATAGGTTCCTGTTCTCAGTTTTGAAATTGCTTTCTTTTTCTTGGAATATCAAAGCTGGTTAAGTGGCAACACTATGTGATTTCATAGCATCCTTATCACAGAACTAGGGATAAATGACAGATTCAGATTTTCTCATGCTTCTACTTGGATATTTTGCCATAATTCTTATTACTTTCTTCATTATTTTAAAATATTACAATTTTAATTTATTTTAAATGTATATATATATATATATATATATATATATATAGATAGATAGATAGATAGAGAGAGAGAGAGAGAGAGAGAGAGATCTGAAAAAATTTAAAAGTTAATTTGTTTAACATTGCAAAATTACAAAATCTTTTCCCAGGTACTACTTGATTTGGGTTTCAGAGATCTCCAGTGGGGTGACCAGGGTAGAAAGTGTAAAATATAAACCCAGGTGGTATAGTGATAAAGAATCCCCAAACAAAGCAGGAGACACAAGAGACTTTATCCCTGAGTTAGACAGATCCCCTGAAGTAGGAAATGGCAATCCACTCATGTTCTTGCCTGGAAAATTCCAAGGACAGAGGAGACTGCTGGGCTAAAATCTGTGGTGTCTCAAAAAGTCTGACACTACTAAGTGACTGAGAACTCATACATGCACAAACTCTGATACAAGATCAACGTAATTTGCCTCAGTCATCATATTGTCTATGGGAATTTTAGCTAATGTCCATGAGTTTCCCAGCTAAAGCTGCCCATATGAGAAAGGATAACATAAGTTTGGCCAGTCTGTTAAAAGGTTTGTTCCCATTTTACATATGAGGGAATTATGATGTAGACAAATTCAATTTCACAGCTAATGAGAGTCAGTAATACAACTTCAGTTTTCACATTCAAATTCCTAAATTATTTAGTTTAATTGCTAACTGTTATAATAAGTGGAAAACAGAACAGTACCTGGTCTTCTTCTTCTTCTAAGTCGCTTCAGTCATGTCCGACTCTGTGCTACCCCAGAGACGGCAGCCCACCAGGCTCCCCCATCCCTGGGATTCTCCAGGCAAGAATACTGGAGTGAGTTGCCATTTCCTTCTCCAATGCATGAAAGTGAAAAGTGAAAGTGAAGTCGTTCAGTCATGTCCGACTCTAGCGATCCCATGGACTGCAGCCTACCAGGCGCCTCCATCCATGGGATTTTCCAGATAAAAGTACTGGAGTGGGGTGCCATTGCCTTCTCCGTACCTGGTAAATAGCAGGAAAACAGCATTTACTGTAAACACTATTATTAGTTGTTCATATTTTAAAAAGTGAAAGAGGCTTTGTACTGTTCCTAAAATTTATCTGTTGTTTACATTATATCAAAATAAAAGTTTCCCCAAAATATCCTTACTTAAAAATATTTGTAAGCTTGAAATAAGTAAAATGTTATAATGCCTGTATTTGATTTAAAATACTCCAGAGAAATAATGCAACCACAAGAGCAACAAAGGAGGGGGTTAGAGAAAACAAAAAATGACAAATTTGATTAAGTGTTGGGATGAGGGATAATTACTTGGAGGTACCTTATACTTTCTACTAAGTGTATGATAGCAATTTGTAAAATAAATTTTTAAGATTAAATATAGATACATATATACCTGAAAATCACCTATACACATTGTCAAGTTCAGTTCAGTTAGGTTCAGTCGCTCAGTCATGTCCAACTCTTTGCGACCCCATCAACCATAGCATGCCAGGCCTCCCTGTCCATCACCAACTGCTGGAGTTCATTCAAATCCATGTCCATTGAGTCAGTGATGCCATCCAACCATCTCACCCTCTGTTGTCCCCTTATCCTCCTTTCCTCAATCTTTCCCAGCATCAGGGTATTTTCAAATGAGTCAGCTCTTCACATCAGGTGGCCAAAGTATTGGAGCTTCAGCTTCAGCATCAGTCCTTCCAGTGAACACCCAGGACCAATCTCCTTTAGCATGGACTGGTTGGATCTCCTTGCAGTCCAAGGGACTCTCAAGAGTCTTCTCCAACACCACAGTTCAAAAGCATCAATTCTTATGGGCTCAACTTTCTTTATACTCCAACTCTCACACCATGGACTTGACTAGATGGACCTTTGTTGGCAAAGTAATGTCTCTGCTTTTTAATATACTATCTAGGTTGGTCATAACTTTCTTTCCAAAGAGTAAGCATTCTTTAATTTAATGGCTGCAATCACCACTTTCAGTGATTTTGAAGCCCAGAAAAATGAAGTCTGACCCGGTTTCCAGTGTTTCCCCATCTATTTGCCATGAATAATGGGACCAGATGCTATGATCTTAGTTTTCTGAATGTTGAGATTTAAGCCAACTTTTTCACTCTCCACGTTCACTTTCATCAAGAAGCTCTTTAATTCTTCTTTGCTTTCTGCTATAAGGGTGGTGTCATCTGCATATCTGAGGTTACTGAAATTTCTCCCGGCAATCTTGATTCCAGCTTGTGCTTCCTCCAGCCCAGAATTCCTCATGATGTACTCTGCATGTAAGCTAAATAAGTAAGGTGACAATATACAGCCTTGATGTACTCCTTTTCCTATTTGGTTCCAGTCTGTTGTTCCATGTACAGTTCTAACTGTTGTTTCCTAAAAGTCATACAGATTTCTCAAGAGGCAGGTCAGGTGGTCTGGTATTCCCATCTGTTTAAAATTTTTTGACAGTTTTTTTGTGATCCACACAGTGAAAGGCTTTTGCATATTCAATAAAGCAGAAATAGATGTTTTTCTGGTCAAGTTACAGAATAAAAATATATGTGCTAACAGGAAAATAGAAGAAGAAAATGCAGATAATAACAAATACCTGTGTGTAAATACATAGAATATCTGTGATGCAACTACCGGAAACCAGTAAGATGAGTTGTCTCCTGATAGGATAGCTGAGTGGCTGAGGACCTGGCATGAGCTATTCATTGTGACAAATAAAATATTTGCAACAATGTAAAAAGGGATATTTTTTTCTTAGGGATGGTCTTGATCACTGCATTGATCAAGACCATCCCCAAGAAAAAGAATGTAAAAAGGTAAAATAGTTGTCTGAAGAGGCCTTACAAATAGCTATGAAAAGGAGAGATGTGAAATGCAAAGGAGAAAAGGAAAGATATACCCAATTGAATACAGAGCTCCAAAGAAAACCAAAGAGAGATAAGAAAGCCTTCCTCAGTGATCAATGCCAAGAAACAGAGGAAAACAACAGAATGGGACAGGCTAGAGATCTCTTCAAGAAAATTAGAGATATAAAGGTAATTTTCATACAAAGATGGGTACAATAAAGGACAGAAATTGTATGAACCTAATAGAAAGAGAAGATAAGAAGAGGTGGCAAGAATACATAGAACTGTACAAAAAAGATCTTCATGACCCAGATAATCACGATGGTGTGATCACTGACCTAGAGCCAGACATCCTGGAATGTGAAGTCAAGTGGGCCTTAGGAAGCATCACTATGAACAAAGCTAGTGGAGGTGATGGAATACCAGTTGAGCTATTTCAAATCCTGAAAGATGATGCTGTGAAAGTGCTGTATGCAATATGTCAGCAAATTTGGAAAACTGAGCAATGGCCACAGTACTGGAAAAGTCAGTTTTCATTCCAATCCCAACGAAAGGCAATGCCAAAGAATGTTCAAACTACTACACAATTGCACTCATCTCACACACTAGCAAAGTAATGCTCCAAAGTCTCCAAGCCAGACATCAGCAATGCCTGAACTACGAATTTCTAGATGTTCAAGCTGAATTTAGAAAAGGCAGAGCAACCAGAGATCAAATTGCCAACATCTGTTGAATCATCATAAAGCAAGAGAGTTCCAGAAAAACATCTACTTCTGCTTTATTGACTGCATCAAAACCTTTGACTGCATAGATCACAATAAAGTGTGGAAAATTCTGAAAGAGATTGGAATACTAGACCACCTGACCTGCTTCCTGAGAAATCTGTATGCAGGTTACTAAGAAACAGTTACAGCTGGATATGGAACAACAGACTAGTTGCAAGTTGGGAAAGGATTATGTCAAGTCTGTATATTGTCACCCTGCTTATTTATCTTTTATGCAGAGTACATCAGGTGAAATGCCAGGCTGGTTGAAGCACAAGCTGGAATCAAGATTTGCTGGGAGAAATGAGAAATATCTATAACCTCAGATATGGAGATGACAACATCCCAATGGCAAAAAGTGAAGAAGAAATAAAGAGCCTCTTGATGAAAGTGAAAGAGAAGAGTGAAAATGTTGGCTTGAAATGCAATATTTAGAAAACTCAGACCATGGCATCTCGTCCCATCACTTCATGGCAAATAGATGAGGAAACAGTGGCAACAATGACAGGCTTTATTTTTTGGGCTCCAAAATAGCTGCAGTTATGAAATTATAAGATGTTTGCTCATTGGAAGCAAAGTTATGACCAACCTAGACAGCATATTAAAAAGCAGAGTCATTACTTTGCCAACAAATTCCATCTTGTCAAAGCTATGTTGTTGTTTTTTTTCTAGTAGTCATATATGGATGCAAAAGTTGGAGTATAAAGAAAGCTGAGTGCCAAAGAATTCATGATTTTGAATTGTGATGTTGGAGAAGACTCTTGAAAGTCCCTTGGACATCAAGGAAATACAACCTAAAGGAAATCAGTCCTGAATATTCATTGGAAGGACTGATGTTGAAGCGGAAACTCCAATACTTTGGCCACCTAATGAAAAGACTGATCATTTTGAAAAGACCATGAAACTAAGAAAGATTGAAGACAGGAGGAGAAGGGGACAACAGAGGATGAGATGGTTAGATGGTATTACCGACTCACTGGACATAAGTTTGAGTAAACTTCGGGAGTTGCTGATGGACATAGAGGCCTGGCAGTCCATGGGGTTGGAAAGAGTCGGACATGACTGAGCCACTGAATTGAACTAAACTGAAATGGATAGCTTATTGCAAAAAAAAAAAAAAAAAGTAAAATAGAAAGTTACTTGTAAAGCAAGTGTAGATAATTATTTGATTTAATGAAGCATTCATGAAAGTCTATTCCTTAAGGTAATGGACATATTGAGCTTAAATAGAAATCTTTGGTATAAAGTTATAGAGTGGACTGGGATCTTTATTTGATTGTAGTTGTACAACACTAAACAAAACACTTGAAAAGTTTTGCTCATTTACACAATCAATGTTTTCCTTGTTTCTTGGATATATTGTAGATATAAAGTTTTTAATTAATTACATACTTTCCCTGTCTACATATGCCTTATCTATTTGTGAGTAAAGGTGTTTAACCATAAAAACATAAAATTAAGTTCATAATTATTAAATCTTAGTACTTACTGTATCACTTAAATATGTGATTCTGAATGCAAATTATAATACAATAGTGTGAACTGGCAAAGATCCCATTGGGGAAATTGCATTTGGTTTCAAAAGAATTAGACAAAGGGAGTGGTAAAGAGTGTTCAATAACCAATAGAAGAGGCAAGCATGAAAATGCAGATGAAAGCTAATGCTGCTGCTGCTGCTACCAAGTCGCTTCAGTTGTGTCTGACTCTGTGCGACCCCATAGATGGCAGCCCACAAGGCTCCCCTGTCCCTGGGATTCTCCAGGTAAGAACACTGGAGTGGGTTGCCATTTCCTTCTCCAATGCATGAAAGTAAAAAGTGAAAATGAAGTCACTCAGTCATGTCCAACTCTTAGCAACCCCATGGACTGCAGCCTACCAGGCTCCCCTGTCCCTGGGATTCTCCAGGTAAGAACACTGGAGTGGGTTGCCATTTCCTTCTCCAATGCATGAAAGTAAAAAGTGAAAATGAAGTCACTCAGTCATGTCCGACTCTTAGCAACCCCATGGACTGCAGCCTACCAGGCTCCTTCGTCCATGGTATTTTCCAGGCAAGAGTACTGGAGTGGGGTGCCATTGCAGGATCTTGTAAATTAGGCTATAGATTATCTGCTGCCTATTTTCTTAAATTCAGAAGAAATCCCTACAGGTGTTTTGGTAGCCAACTAATATAGGCAGATATCCATTTAAATAACCCCCTCCCTGACAGTCCAGCAGTAAGAAAATTCAGCTCTGTTCAAGATGTATTAAGACAATTATCTAAGAGCTGCATTAGAGTACAGAAACGTAACAGAACAAGATTTGAATAATGCAGAGAGGTAAAATCTGAAGGTCTGGTAATTAACTGATTTAACAGGATGTTAAAATAGTAGACTTGGGTGACTAGGCAGTGACTCAGCTTGGTGGCTTGAGCAGTGGGTTATTATTAGGAACAGGAAAATTTGAAGAGGGACAGCTTTTGGGAGAGGGAAAGCTCAAATTATAAGAAGTTGTTAAGAGTGTTGTGATCAGTTTGGGTGTTTTGGTATCAGAAAAGCAGCCTATGTTTAACTCTAGGAACCAGTCCAAGAGCAAAGGATGTTCCTGCTCTCCTTCCCTCCTGCAGGAGCAGTAGATCTCTGTTTCATTACTGTCTGGCACAGACCCCTCTCTTCATTTAGAGTTATCTGATATGAAAATGAGCTTAGCCCACTGAAGGACAGATTCAGACTAGGAAAACTGCCTCCCATATGGCAGGGCAGTAAATACTGTTAAGGAAAAATTTAGGAATATTATCACCTTTATCAGAAAATGACACACAAAATGTCTCAAACTCCCAATGTCAATTAACCTGTTTGTTCAAAGTCATTAACGATGATCATTTAGTCAGCCATTCTCATTCTTCATTTGAAACATTTCTTTATTTAGTCAATTGTGAATTGGCATGTCACTTTGCCCCAGTAGACACCATGGAAACCAGGAGAGTCTGGCTAGAAGAAGATTATTTAAAAACTACCTCTAAATATAATTCTATTTTATAAAATTGTGTATATCTTTGCTCCTTTAAACTGATACAAAGCTGCTGGCTTTTTTTCTAAATTATCCTTTTAAAATAGCTTTTTCATTTCAAATGACTTTAACATTTAAATAAAGTCACTTAAGAAATTTGTGGTATTCCCAGTTTTTTGAGGAATCTCCATACTGTTCTCCATAGTGGCTGTACTAGTTTGCATTCCCACCAACAGTGTAAGAGGGTTCCCTTCTCTCCGCACCCTCTCCAGCATTTATTGCTTGTGGATTTTTGGATCGCAGCCATTCTGACTGGCGTGTAATGGTATCTCATAGTGGTTTTGATTTGCATTTCTCTGATAATGAGCGATGTTGAGCATCTTTTCATGTGTTTGTTAGCCATCTGTATGTCTTCTTTGGAGAAATGTCTATTAAGTTCTTTGGCCCATTTTTTGATTGGGTCGTTTATTTTTCTGGAATTGAGCTGTAGAAGTTGCTTGTATATTTTTGAGATTAGTTGTTTGTCTGTTGCTGAAACGAGTCAGTCCAGGTACGATGCCCTATAACAGATGCCTGGGACTGGAGCACTGGGATGACCTGGAGGGATGGTGTGGGAGGGGGGAGGGAGGAGGGTTCAGGATGGGGAGCACGTGTATTCTGGTGGCGGATCCATCTTGATGTATAGTAAAAGTAATACAATATTGTAAAGTTAAGAAAAATTAAAAAAAATAATAATAATAAAAAAAGAAATTTGTGGTAATGATAGTATGTTAATATTTAAATAGTTTTTATCTCACATCAATTTTTGACTCATGTTCTTTTTTTTAATATAAATTTGTTAATTTTAATTGGAGGCTAATTACTTTACAATATTGTATTGGTTTTGCCATACTACTTATTCTCATAGTTTTTATTTCAATTTATCTTTAGATCTTCTGTTTCAAAAACTGCTCAAAGAGGGGAGAGACATTTAAGTGTCAACAAGTCTTGAGCTAAATGGCAGGATTTTAATAGCACTGTTTGCATGTCTCAGACATCAATAAATGAATCATCCCAGGGCTAAGATGGAAGTTCCTGCATAGAGACAATTCCCTTCACACATTACCAGGTGGTGTTGAGTAGGATCCAACTACTATCTATAGAGATATCAACTCCTTTTATAAATGCTGGATTTATCTGCAGAATAAAGCTTGTTATGAATAACCATTGACATGAATGCTAAGACTGTTGTTCTTCAGATTTCGGAAATGTACATATTACACAGTCACAAATGAGTTGTCTGGATCAAAGCTTTGTTCATCAAATTGAAATACTCAAAAAATCATTCTGTTATTTCCATGTCTCCACCTATTAATACAAATATAAACCACTTTTTAATGAGATATATACTGTGTGATGTGTGTTTCTCCTTTTCCACCAGAGGATAGAGATATTGGATGTTAAGGCCAGATGTTCTGAGCCAACTGCGGTATATTCTAGAACAATGTATTATTAATTTAGGTAAATCTCTCACACTTTGCTTCTCCAGGCTAATAGCTGATGATCCTGTGTATCTCATTTTAGCTGCCTCTTTTTATAAGAAAATATCCCTAAGTACACACTGAATTGGAATGCATACTTACAGTGAGTACACGTTACT
Organism: Tragelaphus eurycerus; assembly: GCA_935064755.1. NCBI lineage: Eukaryota > Metazoa > Chordata > Mammalia > Artiodactyla > Bovidae > Tragelaphus > Tragelaphus eurycerus. Next base: position 3,746,868 of record CAKXYN010000041.1, read on the forward strand.
ATTATTACTATTATATTGTATTATAGTTGCCTGTTTTGTTTTTTTTTTCACTCCTTCACTCCCATTAAGATTATTATAATTTTCAAAACAAGAAACATATCTTCTTTCTGTTCAAAACACTCACAGTGCTATGGAGGCAACAATATTTACTCTATATTCACTTCCTTAGCACACAAATGATATAGTTGTAAAATGCAGCCAAATGTCTATTTCTGGGCAAAGATATCTCAATATCTCAATAGTATTCTTTACTTCTGTGCTGAATCAACAAGTGCTTGTCTTCCTCCCTGGAAGGACTACCATGGGGTAGACATGTATTGAGGTATCTGAGGTTCAATTTGTTCAGCAGAGCTCATTTTTATCTACTCTGAGTAATATAATGTTCTAAGAGCCTAGAAGCTTGCTTGGCTTACAATGTGTCAAAAATATGAATTGTGTTAAAAGGATGAACATATATCTCCTCCTCAGTTGAAACTTTAAATGTCACTAATTTTGAAAATAGGTATTTATGTTGCCGTGTTCCTGTAACAAAAGGAAGCAACTTTTTAATTCATATTCTTTATGATTTACTACACAGTTATTTTTGATGTCAAGAACCTTGAAGATCTGGGATGTTAGCCTGTCAGCAAGTTAATGTCTTAATCTGATACAGTTTCATGGATGCCTACAGAAGACATGAAACTCCTGGGTTCAGAGATACAGGACATCATTAATGACATCAAACAGGGCATTCTTCTTGCTCACCTTGGTCTACTTACTTGCCAAATCCCACAGAGGAATGCAAAGCGATTTAGTGGGTGCTGTACAAGCAGTAAATTTACTTCACAGTTGAGGAACCCTGATCTAACAGTGAATAACAACCTAATATTTTAAAGTGGCTGTAAGCATATCTGCTTGAGTATTGCCCTGGTCAGTAAACAAAGCTCTCCTCTGTTTTGAAGGGAGATACTGTATCTATCTTCCAAAGATGCATGTTATACAAGAATCCTTGAAAATGTAGCCTGGAACAAGAGTTATTAAAATCCATGGAAAACATATGTAAATATAAGTTATTCTTATAAATAATCTCCCAGGAGTTGAGAAAAAAAAGGTACTTAGGGAGTTGACCTTCTCTAAGGATTGTTGGGCTGTGAATTCCCACCAAAAATAATTTCACATTCTTATTTTCTAATTGAACTTTTTTTTTAAATTGAGATACCTTTACAGAATAAGGGTGGGGCTTGTTGCCTCATGCATGTTTAACTGCTCAAAGTATGTATTACTCTCATAGATGATATCCATATAAAAAACTTTGAGAATTCCAAATATGCAAGATGTAGGACAGGCAAGATTGAGAAAACAATAAAAAGAATAACATAAACAATAATAGCATCTGATTTTTTAAATAATTTTGGCCCCATATGGATTTAAATAGAGGATGACATTTGAAAACAGCAGTTTATCTGAGAAGAGTTTAAAGGTGTGACTTGAAGCTGAACTTGAGATGAATTAGGCAGGATCAACAAGAACAGGGCTGGATTCTGTCTATTATTTAAAAATTGATATTTTGTTCATCTTAGGTGCTTGATGTTGGTGATATTCTGTCATGGGTCAAAGAAACATATTTGGTTGAGACTTAAAATTACTTCTTTGGATTCTGATAAAGGAGGTATCTGATGAACAGTCTACCAATATTCATTTTATTCTAAGCTTATATAATGTATAATAATCTATGTAATTGTGTTTTGTCAATGACAAAATAAAATGTGCTTGAGAATGCTTACTGTATTTAAATTTCTACTAAATATTTAATTTTCAATTGCCCCTATGTTGGCATATATATCTATATATTGTTTTCCTCTGCAGAGAAAAAGCAGCCAGATGTTTTAGACAGCTACCTGAAAGACAATAGAATCATGCCAGTATTCAGAATTTATTGCATATTTTATTATATTCCTCTAAAAAGGAATACCCTATTTTCTTAATTGTCCAAAATGCTTAACATCCCAACTGCTGCCAAAGTATACCAAAGTTTACTTCTCTCCCAAGATGTAGGGAGATACCTATTTCTAATGTCAATTAGTGCCTACGTTTAGGAGTTAAGTGTAAGGTTTATGCAGTTTCTGATTCTATGAGGTAAGAAAATGAGGGAATCCTGGAGAAAGGCTCATACCATTTTACGTATTCTCTATTTTTCTAGGCTACTCAGTCTCCTAGCAAACTTTTCTATTCTGATCCAGTTCTAGGTCAGTTATCAAAGATCATAGGCAGGAGTAGAAACACAGAGCAGGAGAAAGGCCATGGTTTGGGAGATGCTAAAGAACAAGCAGAGGTCAGTACAAGGGCAGACATAAAGCAAGAGCATAAGAAACCAGAAACAACTGTAGTGTCTTTTGTTTACTTATAATTTTATTTATTTGAATACTCTTTTTCTTGGTAAGTCTAGCAAAACATTTTTCAATGTTGTCTTTTTAAAAATTAACTCAGTTTCATTCATATTTTCTATTGCTTTTCTACTGCTTCTCTAATTTATTTATGCTCTTTTTTGTTTGTTTGTTTTGTGTTGTTATTTCCTTTCTCTTGTTACTTTGGGCTTAGTTGTTTATTTTATTTATTTATTTTTTACCTTCTTGAAATTTAAAGCTAAATTGTTAAGCAACTGGGACCTAATTAAGCTTAAAAGATTTTGCACAGCATGAGAAACTATGAACAAAACAAAATAAAACAAACAAACAAAGCAATAAAGAACCCTCAGAATGGGAAGAAGTATTTGCAAGTGATGCAACCGACAAGGGATTAATCTCCAAAATATACAAATTGCTCATATATATGTGTGTGTGTGTGTGTGTGTGTGTGTGTGTGTGTATACATACACACACATATATATAAAGAGGTGGGAATACCAGACCACCTGATCTGCCTCTTGAGAAATTTTTATGCAGGTCAGGAAGTAACAGTTAGAACTGGTCATGGAACAACAGACTGGTTCCAAATAGGAAAAGGAGTACGTCAAGGCTGTACATTGTCACCCTGTTTATTTAACTTATATGCAGAGTGCATCATGAGAAACACTGGACTGGAAGAAACACAAGCTGGAATCAAGATTGCCAGGAGAAATATCAATAACCTCAGATACGCAGATGACACGACTCTTATGGCAGGAAGTGGAAGTAGAGGAACCAGTGATCAAATTGCCAACATTAACTGAATCACAGAGAAAGCAAGGGAATTTTAGGGAAAAAAAAATTCTATTTATTTTTCATCAACTAAGTCTTTAACTTAGATCAGCCCTGGGATTTCTTTGGAAGGAATGATGCTGAGGCTGAAACTCCAGTATTTTGGCCACCTCATGCGAAGTGTTCACTCATTGGAGAAGACTCTGATGCTGGGAGGGATTGGGGGCAGGAGGAGAAGGGGACAACAGAGGATGAGATGGCTGGATGGCATCACTGACTCGATGGATGTGAGTCTGAGTGACCTCCGGGAGTTGGTGATGGAGAGGGAGGCTTGGTGTGCTGCAGTTCATGGGGTCGCAAAGAGTCGGACACAACTGAGCGACTGATCTGATATGATCTGACTATGAAACTCTGAGAGGAAAACATAGTACACACTCTGCCATAAATTGCAGCAATATTTTTTCTGTTCCACCACTCAGAATAATGGAAATGAAAAACAGAAATAAACAAATGGAACCCACTTAAATTCAAAAGCTTTTTCACAGTAAGGAAACAATTGTTCTTCAGTCACTAAGTTGTGTCCAATTCTTTGGACTGCAAGCATCTTTCATGCAGTCCGAACCCCTGTCCTTCACTGTCTCCTGGAGTTTACTAAAGTTCATGTCCATTGAGTCCAGGAAGCTATCTAACCATCTCATCCCCTGCCACTCTTTTCTCCTCCTGTCTTCAATCTTTCCTAGTTTCAGGGTCTTTTCCAATGAGTCAACTTTTCATGTCAAGTGATCAAAGTATTGGGGCTTCAGCTTCAGCATCAGTCCTTCCAATGAATATTCATGGTTGATTTTCATTAGGACTGACTGATTTGATATCCTTGCCTCCGAAGAGTCTCTTACGAGTCTATTCCAGAATCACAATTCAAAAGTATCAGTTCTTCAGTACTCAGCCTTCTTTACAATTCAACTCTCACATCCATACATGAATACTGGAAAAACCAAAGTTTTGACCATATGCAACTTTGTCACCAAAATGATGTCATTGCTTTTTAACGCACTGTCTGGTTTTGTCAAAGCTTTTCTTCCAAGGAGCAAGTGTCTTTTAATTTGGTAGCTACTGTCACAATCGATAATGATTTTGGAGCCCCAAAACTATCACATTCTTAATGAACTCTACCCTAATATAAAATAACAAGCTTTTTTAAAAAGAGCTATTATTCTATATGAAAGATTGACACTTTTTCTGACTCAATTGCTCAGAGAAAAGTCCTGTATTATCCAGAGTTGGAGAGAATGGAAAATGCCTCAGCATGAGCTTCAGTTCAGTTCAGTCTCTCAGTCGTGTCTGACACTTTGTGACCCCACCTGTTGTAATACGCCAGGCCTCCCTGTCCATCACCAACTCCTGGAGTTCACTCAAACTCACATCCATCGAGACAGTGATGCCATCCAGTCATCTCATCCTCTGTCGTCCCCTTCTCTTATTGCCCCCAATCCCTCCCAACATCAGAGTCTTTTCCAATGGGTCAACTCTTAGCATGAGGTGGCCAAAGTACTGGAGCTTCAACTTTAGCATCATTCCCTCCAAAGAACACGCAGGACCTATCTCCTTCAGAATGGACTGGTTGGATCTCCTTGAAGTCCAAGGGACTCTCAGGAGTCTTCTCCAACACCACAGTTCAAAAGTATCAGTTCTTCGGCACTTAGCTTTCTTCACTGTCCAGCTCTCACATCCATACATGACAACAGGTGCACATATGTTCCCCCATCCTGAAACCCCCTCCCACCCCATCCATCTGGGTTGTCCCAGAGCACCAACCCTCTTAGAGGAGTTCGCCATTAACCCCATCACACAACTGCCAGAACTTACACAGGACTGGGGACTTGGGCTCTTTGGTGGCACAAGGACCTTGTGCACACCCAGGAGAAAAAAGCAGTGACCAAACATGAGACTGACCCAGACTTGCTCATGAGTTTCCAGGATTGTATAGGGGAGGTGTGGGTTGGTGGTGGCCTGCTTCAGGATCTGGGGCACTGAGTCCAGAAGTGAATGCTAGGGACCTTTTGAAGGAAGGAATTCCTTTTTGAAGGAATGCATTATCCTCATTACCTCCACCATAGTTTGGACTCATGTTAAAAAACAGGGAGGGAACACAGCCCTGCCCATCAAGAGAAAATTAGATTAAAGATTTACTGAGCATCAAAACAAGACCCAGTTTCCCCCTCAGTGGGTTTCTCCCATCAGGAAGCTTCCATAAGCCTTTTATCCTAATCCATCAGAGGGCAAACAGAATGAAAACCACAGTCACAAAAAATAAACCAAACTGATCACAGGGACCATAGCCTTGTCTAACTCAATGAAACTATGATCAATGCTGTGTAGGGCCACTCAAGATGGACAGGTCATGCTGGAAAGTTCTGACAAAACGTGGTACACTGGAGAAGGGAATGGCAAATCACTTCAGTATTTTTGCCTTGAGAACCCCATTAGCATCATGAAAAGGCCAAAAGATAGGACACTGAAAGATTAACTCCCCAAGTCAGTAGGTGCCCAATATGCTATTGGAGATTGGTGGAGAAATCATCTCAAAAGGTTAAAGAGATGGAGCCAAAGCAGAAACAACTCCAAACTGTAGATGTGACTGGTGATGGAAGTCAAGTCGAATGCTGTAAAAGCAATATTGCATAGGAACCTGGAATGTTAAGTCCATGAATCAAGGCAAATTGGAAGTGGTCAAACAGGAGATGGAAAGAGTGAATATAGACATTTTACGTACCAGTGAACTAAAACATGCATCACTGACTCAATGGATGTTAGTCTGGATGACCTCCAGGAGTTGGTGACGGACAGGGAGGCCTGGCGTGCTGCGGTTCATGGGGTCACAAAGAGTCAGAAACGACTGAGTGACTGATCTGATCTGATCTGAACTAAAACAGACTGGAATGGGTGAATTTAACTCAGATGACTATTGTATCTACTACTCTGGGCAAGAATCCCTTTAGAAGAAATGGAGAAATCATCATAGTAAGCAAAAGAGTTGCTCCTTGGAAGAACAGCTATGAGCAACCTAGAGAGCATATTAAGAAGCAGAAACATTGCTTTGTCAACAAAGGTCCATCTAGTCAAAGCTATGGTTTATCCAGCAGTCATGTATGGGTGTGACAGTTGGACCATAAAAGAAACTGAGCACAGAAGAATTAATGCTTTTGAATTGTGGTGTTGGAGAAGACTCTTGAGAGTCTCTTGGACTGCAAGGAGATCCAATCAGTTCATCCTAAAGGAAATTAGTCCTGCATATTCATTGGAAAGATTGATGCTGAAACTGAAAGTCCAATACTTTGGCCAACTGATGTGAAGAACTGACTCATCTGAAAAGACCCTGATGCTGGGAAAGATTTAGGGAAGGAGGAAAAGGGGACAACAGAGGGTGAGATGGTTGGATGGCATCACCAACTCAATGGACATAAATTTGAGTATGTTCTGGGAGTTGGTGATGGGACAGGGAAGCCTGGCATGCTGCAGTCCATGAGGTTGCAAACAATCAGACACAATTTAGTGATTGAACTGACTGAACTAACTGAAGGGCATATACCTAGTAGTGGGACTGTTGGGTTATATAGTAGTTTTATTTCTTTTATTTTTTAAAGTAATCTCCAAACTGTTCTCCATAATAGCTGTGTCAATTTACATTCCCACCAACAGTGCAAGTGGGTTCCCTTTTCTCCATATCCTCTCCAGCATTTATCATTTGCACACTTTTTGATGATGATCAGTCTAACCAGTGAGAGATGATACCACATTGTAGTTTTGATTTGCATTTATCTAATAAAGAATGATGTTGAGGATCTTTTGTGCATGTGTGTATGTGTTTGTGTGTGTGTGTGTGTGTGTGTGTGTGTGTGTGTGTGTGTGTTTTGCTCATCTCTATGTCTTTTTTTTGAGAAATGTCTGTATAGGTGTTCTACTCATTTCTAAGGAGTTTCCCTGGTGGCTCAGCTGGTAAAGAATCTGTGTACAATAAGGGAGATCTGGGCTCGATGCCTGAGTTGGGAAGATTCCTTGAAGGAGTGCATGGAAACCCATTCCAGTTTTCTTGCCTGGAGAATATCCATGGACAGATTGGCTACATTCCATGAGGTCTCAAAGAATCAGAAACAACTGAGTAACTAAGTACAGCAGACATTTCTAAAAAAATTATTCTTTTTTTCTTAATTTATTTAATTAATTTTTTGGTGGCTAATTACTTTAGAATATTGTATTGATTTTGCCATATAGTGACATGGATCCGCCACAGGTGTACATGTGTTGCTCATCCTGAATCCCCTTCCCACCTCCCTCCCCATCCCATCCCTCTACAAATCTCAATGCTGAAATCTGTTGTTGAGACTGGAAAATTAATATACAATCAAATTTCATCATACCATGACAGGGGAATGTATTCAATAATATATAAATTCTCCAAGCCAGGCTTCAGCAATATGTGAACCGTAAACTTCCAGATATTCAAGCTGGCTTTAGAAAAGGCAGAGGAACCAGATATCAAATTGCCAACATCCTCTGGATCCTCAAAAAAGCAAGAGAGTTCCAGAAAAAAACATCTATTTCTGTTTATTGACTATGCCAAAGTTTTGACTGTGTGCATCACAATAAACTGTGGAAAATTCTGAAAGAGATGGGAATACCAGATCACCTGACCTGCCTCTTGAGAAACATATATGCAGGTCAGGAAGCAACAGTTAGAACTGGACATGGATCAACAAACTGGTTCCAAATAGGAAACCGAGTACTTCAAGGCTGTATATTGTCACCCTGCTTATTTAACTTATGTGCAGAGTATATCATGAGAAATGCTGGGCTGGAAGAAGCACAAGCTGGAATCAAGATTGCTGGGAGAAATATCAATAATCTCAGATATGCAGATGACACCATCCTTGTGGGAGAAAGTGAAGAGGAACTAAAAAGCCTCCTGATGAAAGTGAAAATGGAGAGTGAAAAAGTTGGCTTAAAGCTCAACATTCAGAAAATGAAGATCATGGCATCTGGTCCCATCACTACATGGGAAATAGATGAAGAAACAGTGGAAACGGTGTCAGACTTTTTTTGGGGGGGGGCTCCAAAATCACTGCAGATGGTGACTGCAGCCATGAAATTAAAAGACGCTTACTCTTTGGAAGGAAAGTTATGATCAACCTAGATAGCATATTGAAAAGCAGAGACATTACTTTGCCAACAAAGGTACGTCTAGTCAAGGCTATGGTTTTTCCAGTGGTTATATATGGATGTGAGAATTGGACTGTGAAGAAAGCTGAGCACCGAAGAATTGATGCTTTTGAACTGTCGTGTTGGAGAAGACTCTTGTGAGTCCCTTGGACTGCAAAGAGATCCAACCAGTCCATTGTGAAGGAGATCAGCCCTGGAATTTCTTTGGAAGGAATGATGCTGAAGCTGAAACTCCAGTACTTTGGCCACCTGATGCTAAGAGTTGACTCACTGGAAAAAAACTCTGATTCTGGAAGGGGTTTGGGGCAGGAGGAGAAGGGGACGACAGAGGATGAGATGGCTGGATGGCATCACTGACTCGATGGATGTGAGTCTGAGTGAACTCTGGGAGTTGGTGATGGGCAGGGAGGCCTGGCGTGCCACAGTTCATGGGGTTGCAAAGAGTTGGACACGACTGAGTGACTGAACTCAACTGAATATATTTTCACTGAGTATAGTTTCCTGTACAGTAGGTTCTTGTTTATTATCTATTCTGTATACAATAGTTTGTAGTGTGTGTATGTTAAGCATTTTTTCTCAATCTCTCCAGCTGGAAGTTTGTCAGTCTTCTTGTTCTTTCCTTCTTGTTTGATTCCTGATCTCATATTCATCACTTCTTGTTTTGTTACTTTGATATTTTAAAATGTTTCATTATTTTATGACAAATTATCTCTAATAAGAAATCTGTCATTTTTCTTATTTTTGTTTTGGTGTATCTAGCATATTTTACTCATTCTGGCTGATGTGAATTTTTTAAAGATTTGACAGTTATGTGTCATGATGTAGTTTTCTTCAAACTTTTTGTGTTTGCAGTTCAATGAGATTTTTAGGTTCGTGGGTTTATACTTTTGCCACGTGTTACAAACTGCAGATATTTCTCCAAATACTTTTCCTACCCCTCTTCTGTTTTGCTGACTTCACTCATACATATATAAAACTTTTTGACATTTCCTTAAATCACTGATATTTGGTTTCTTTTCCCAATTTTTTTTCTCCGTGTTTCAATTTGGATATTTTCCATCACACTGTTTCTTGCTACATTACTTACTCTACTGTTAACCCAGTTCTGTATACTTTTTAATGTTTTATAATATAGTTTTAATCTTTAGAATTTAACTTTGGTCTTTTTCTATATTTGCAATATAATGCAATCTACTTAGGTTCAGTGTTCTAGATTTTCAAACATATGGAACACACATATTTTTAATATTGCAAAATATTCCCATATTCTAATTCTCATTTCTCAGTTGGTACTGACTTCTTTTAATAATTAAAGATTATTTTATTCTCCTTAGTGCTAAGAAAATCTTATGTAATTTTATTTTCCCCAAATCAACGTACATATAATTCTATCAAAAAATATTTAACTATAGCAATGACTTCTGAGAATCTTTTCCCTTTCAACAAAATTACATGTTCAGTTTTCTATAAGGACACATTAGCTCTAATAATTATATTACATTATACTATATATTGCTATTAAATTGTATTTATTCACAAAACTTTATATGTTATAAATTATTAGTATAAAATATTATATAAAAATTTTAAAATATCTTCTGAAATTTGAACAAAGTGTGTTTACATAAAATTTGGGGACAAGTAATATGATAACTAAACAGTCAAATCCAAGAAGGAACTTTAATTTGTATCTCCAAAATTAATCAAAAATAATGACATTTAAAATTTACATTTTGTTTATTTTCCATATACTTGTAATGGTCACTTCCAATTATTACTGATCTGATTGACCAGATCAATGTTTTAATTTTTTCCACAACTATTTTCTTGGGTAGCATCCAAGAATCTCAGAGTCAAAATACACTTAAATATCATAAATAGCTGTTATCAACTGGATATGGGTTCTGTATTCAAATATTTTAGTTATACTTTTTTAACAGTTTTATAAGAAATAATAATTTCCCCAGGTTTTAATTTCATTTTTCTTTTATTCCACATCCTCTAGCAGATGAACTAACTTCCTTGTTTGTTGCTATTTTTTCTTCCTGGAAAATTTTAGATTTACTAAAAATATGACTTAAGAACAATTTTTGTCATCATCACTTTATTAAAATTGCCTGCACTAAAAATGTGACTTCTTGCTCTAAAGTCAGTCAATCTCCTCCAAACCTAAGAGGAACAGAAAAGTGGTATGCTGTTTCTATATCTGCTAAGTCACTTCAGTCGTGTCCGACTCTGTACGACCCCATAGACGGCAGCCCACCAGGCTCCCCAGTCCCTGGGATTCTCCAGGCAAGAACACTGAAGTGGGTTGCCATTTCCTTCTCGGTTTCTATATCTAAATTCTTATAAATAATTTAAATTCCTTCATTTCGGAAACTCATCTTTTTGACTTCTCATGTTCCCTGGCCCATACTTGCAACAATACATATTACACAAACAGTTTTAGGGCATTTTCACTGTTGTTCCTTTAATGTCATGTCCCATGACTCCTCTGTAGTTTCAGAGAAGAAAAAATATACTTTCGATGTTCTTTTCTTCAGATGATTCCTTGATAGGCTGTTTTTGGATCCACCTATTATTTGTAGCAGTGTTGTTCAGTGTGGTCCAAGATCCCAGTGAATACTCAAAAAAACTGTTTCCAAATTATTTTCATAAATGACAATATCTCATAAATTTGCAAGACCAAATTATCTTCATAAATGATAATATCTCATTTTTTTTGCCTCAGTCTTTCATTGACTACACAATATGCCATATTGTAACAGATTGTATGTGTTATCAGATATGAGACTCCAACCTTCTTCTATTTAATCACACATTAAATATATTCAGGAAAATGATTTTAAAATAACAGCAATAAATTCTTTATCTGTGCAAATAAATAAGGTACTTTTTAAGAACTTCCAATTCTATTTGCAAGCAAATACAAATACTAGATAGATAGTGATATTGTTTTCTCAATGTTTTACATTTTCCTGAATATATTTAATGTGTGATTAAATTTAATTTATAAAAAATTAAAATAGCTGTTCTAATTTCTACATGGTAAATGTCCATAGACATAGCCAGAGATGTATTTGAATGGGCTTGCAAAGAATTGCTTGAGATAACTGTGCACTCGTCTCTCCAATCATATGTTCAGTGACATTTTGTTGGCACCTTGAAATTGAATATGGTAGAAGTATTAGCCCCTTAGAAGTCAGACCCTAATCTTCCAACCTGCAATTGAATATTTGTCACAAGATTCTGAGACCAAAGGATTTGGTTTACTGAGACCAAAATTCTTGAATAGCATGGCTCCAGACAATCCTTCCAAACCAATACTCAGTCAATTTGGAAAGTAATACATGTCTTATTAACAAAAATCTCTTTTTCCAACATTTTTGTCCCTAATGTTGTAGAAATATACAGAGCATAAGTGTGCACCGTTTTGATTCTGCCTCAGATCTACATATATCAAATTGATTACATACTGGGGAAGTTCAGTGACTAAAATTACAGCTCTTCCAATAATATTTTTGGATATTTAATTCTTGATTAAAAAGAACATGAATATTCCATATTCATATCACTTTTTAAAAAGAGGAAAACATATTTTGTTGAATGTTTTTACAGAATATGAAGATACTATTTTATTTGTTCTAGCACAACAGTATGCACCCAGTACAAGCTTTATTGTTAGTGTGGCAGAATGCTTTAGGAGAAAACTGTCCATTAGAAGTTAAGAACAATGAGTTTTATTTTTTGATTGTCAGCCACCTAGATACTTGAACAAATCAACTTTTAGTAGCTGTGACCTATCTTGACCTATCTTCTCCTACTGAAAATATATATTATTTAACTTAATTATAACAATTAAATTATACAAATAATTAATTGTACGATAATAATTATTAATTAATTATGTAATTAATATAATATTGAATATATTGATTTATACTATTCAAATTGCAGGGCTATTTTAAACAAATGAGAAAATTATGTTATAGAACCGCACCATGAAAAAATGCAAAAAATAACACATTATATATGTATAACATTTTAAAAATACAGTGGAAAAGTAGAAATTATGTAAATGTATCTTTAAGGAATTATCACAACAATATTATTCAAAACACTTTATTAATGCATAAAGTTATATTTTTATAAATATAAAATTTACTTAGTTTATTCAGCATGAAACTCTTCTTTTTCTTTGAAACAAAAGTAAAAATATTATGAATATTTTCTACTTCATTAAAAACCACTAAAATGTAAGTGATTATATGGCCCTCTGTATTTATAGATATTTATAAAATTAACTTACAGACATGTACATATTTCTAAATATATTATTAGTTTGAAATATTTTTATTACTAAAGTAGAGTTAGGATAAAATTGAAATCAGATTGTCCTTATTATGTATGCTAATACATAATTTTAAAATATTTTTAAGTTTAGACATGTAAACTAAAAATTGAATGTTGTTTGAAACTAATAAAATTTTATTTTCAGATGCTATCACAGTGATGGGAAATTGGAGATTCAGTAAATATTTGTCCAACTTAGGAACTAATCTAGTTACACTCCTGTATTATCATTTTTTAAGTGAGTATTTTGAAATATAGAAATTTTATATTTTGAAGATGCCAAATACACATGTATTTTCAAGTGGCAAGGTAAGGTTTACAACACTTTCCTTAATAAAACTCATTTTTCATAGGATGACAGGGGAGGAAATTGAAATCTGCTTCTCATTTTATAGGTGAGGAAACTTCTAAGAGGTAAACATATTCACTTATTTCACATGATTTCCTTTGTAAATAACTTGTTTAGAATCCATGGGATTTAGCAATCTGTATCAGTGAACTTGCATCACTTGTGAAGTGAAATATATTTTTTGTGACCCATTTACATATTTCTTAACTTTAAAATCTGTTTTCTGTTGCAGCCCACCACTTTTCTATTATAGCTCATTTAGTTTATTTTTTTTAGATATTGTAAATATTTATACCTAGAGAAAACTTGAAAATACCATCAAAACTATGGCTCCAAATGTAAATTATCAAGCATCAGATACAAAAGATATCTTTAATTGCTTTATAAATGTATCCCAGTGAAAAAAATGTACATTGATAATCTTTGTACTCTAATTCTTTAACTTTGGCATTTATTTTCCTATAATAATGAATTTAATTTTCAATATATTGCAATTAAAATATATATGGATTTCCCATTTTTGTAAGTCAGAATGACGCTTTAGAAACAATTCAACTTAGTCATGTGTGTTTGTTATTTACCACATACTTTTGAAAACGTATTACTTTAAAAAACTGCCAGGAAAGTGCACAAAAATGTATATTCCTACACATGCTGCTGTTAAGTCGCTTCAGTCGTGTCCAACTCTGCACGACCCCATAGACCGCAGACCACCAGGCTCCCCAGTCCCTGGGATTCTCCAGGCAAGAACACTGGAGTGGGTTGCCATTTCCTTCTCCAATGCATGAATGTGAAAAGGGAAAGTGAAGTCACTCAGTCGTGTCCGACTCCTAGCGACCCCATGGACTGCAGCCTACCAGGCTCCTCTGTCCATGGGACTTTCCAGTCAAGAGTACTGGAGTGGGGTGCCATCGCCTTCTCCGTTCCTACACACATATATATATATATACAAACACATGCATAATACAAATTTGTAGTAAAATTATAAAAACACACTATAGTTGTTTACTTGCATTTCACTGCAAATTATAAAAATGATTGGTTTCCCAAATCAGTCATTAATGTAAGATTTTAGCGATATTGTTTTATTCAGATCAGATCAGATCAGTCGCTCAGTCGTGTCCGACTCTTTGCGACCCCATGAATTGCAGCACGCCAGGCCTCCCTGTCCATCACCAGCTCCCGGAGGTCACTCAGACTCGCATCCATCGAGTCAGTGATGCCATCCAGCCATCTCATCCTCTGTCGTCCCCTTCTCCTCCTGCCCTCAATCCCTCCCAGCATCAGAGTCTTCTCCAATGAGTCAACTCTTCGCATGAGGTGGCCAAAATACTGGAGTTTCAGCTTTAGCATCATTCCTTCCAAAGAAATTCCAGGATTGATCTCCTTCAGAATGGACTGGTTGGATCTTCTTGCAGTCCAAGGGACTCTCAAGAGTCTTCTCCAACACCACAGTTCAAAAGCATCAATTCTTCGGCGCTCAGCCTTCTTCACAGTCCAGCTCTCACATCCATACATGACCACAGGAAAGACCATAGCCTTGACTAGGCGAACCTTTGTTGGTAAAGTAATGTCTCTGCTTTTGAATATGCTATCTAGGTTGGTCATAACTTTCCTTCCAAGGAGTAAGCGTCTTTTAATTTCATGGCTGCAGTCACCATCTGCAGGGATTTTGGAGCCCAGAAAAACAAAGTCTGACACTGTTTCCACTGTTTCCCCATCTATTTCCCATGCAGTGATGGGACCAGATGCCATGATCTTCGTTTTCTGAATGTTGAGCTTTAAGCCAACCTTTTCACTCTCCACTTTCACTTTCATCAAGAGGCTTTTTAGCCCCTCTTCACTTTCTGCCATAAGAGTCGTGTCATCTGCATATCTGAGGTTATTGATATTTCTCCCGGCAATCTTGATTCCAACTTGTGTTTCTTCCAGTCCAGCATTTCTCATGATGTACTCTGCATATAAGTTAAATAAACATGGTGACAATATGCAGCCTTGATGTACTCCTTTTCCTATTTGGAACCAGTCTGTTGTTCCATGACCAGTTCTAACTGTTGCTTCCTGACCTGCATACAGATTTCTTAAGATGCAGATCAGGTGGTCTGGTATTCCCATCTCCTTCAGAATTTTCCATAGTTTATTGTGATCCACACAGTCAAAGGCTTTGGCATAATCAATAAAGCAGAAATAGATGTTTTTCTGGAACTCTCTTGCTTTTTCCATGATCCAGCGGATGTTGGCAATTTGATCTCTGGTTCCTCTGCCTTTTCTAAAACCAGCTTGAACATCAGGAAGTTCACGGTTCACATATTGCTGAAGCCTGGCTTGGAGAATTTTATTGTTTTATTGATAGTATTTAAATTATTAAGAAATAGAAAAATCATTGATTATAATAAAACAAATAATGCAAAGAGTGCAAGAATAATGCAAATAATGCAAAGAAATAGAGGAAACCAATGAAATGGAAAAGACTAGAGATCTCTTCAAGAAAATTAGAGATGCCAAGGGAATATTTCATGTATGGTGAGCTCTATAAAGGGAAAGAAGTGTACATACCTAACAAAAGCAGAAGATATTAAGAAGAAGTGGCAAGAATACACAAAAGCACTATACACAACAGATCTTCGTGACCCAGATAACCACATTGGTGTGATCAGTCACCTAGAGTCAGACATCCTAGAGTCTGAAGTCAAGTGGGCGTTAGGAAGCATTATTACAAAAGAAGCTAGTGAAGGTAATGGAATTCCAGTTGAGCTTTTTCAAATCCTAAAAGATGATGCTGTGAAAGCACTCAATTTGCCAGCAAATTTGGAAAACTCAGCAGTGGCCACTGGACTGGAAAAGGTGTTTTCATTCCAATCCCAAAGAAAGGCAATGCCAAAGAATGCTCAAACTACCACACAATTGCACTCATCTCACACGCTAGTAAAGTAATGCTCAAAATTATCCAAGCCAGGCTTCAGCAATATGTGAACTGTGAACTTCCTGATGTTCAAGCTGCTTTTAGAAAAGGCAGAGGAACCAGAGATCAAATTGCCAACATCCGCTGGATCATGGAAAAAGCAAGAGAGTTCCAGAAAAACATCTATTTCTGCTTTATTGACTATGCCAAAGCCTTTGAGCAACTTTTTATGGCAGAAAGTGAAGAGGAACTAAAAAGCCTCTTGATGAAAGTGAAAGTGGAGAGTGAAAAAGTTGACCTAAAGCTCAACATTCAGAAAACGAAGATCATGGCATCTGGTCCCATCACTTCATGGGAAATAGATGGGGAAACTGGAAACAGTGTCAGACTTTCTTTTTCTGTGCTCCAAAATCACTACAGATGGTGACTGCAGCCATGAAATTAAAAAATGCTTACTCCTTGGAAGGAAAGCTATGACCAACCTAGATAGCATATTCAAAAGCACAGACGTTACTTTGCCAACAAAGTTTAGTCAAGTCAAGACTGTTCATAGCAGCACTGTTTACAATAGCCAGAACGTGGAAGCAACCTAGATGTCCATCCACAGATGAATGGATAAGCAAGCTGTGGTACATATACACAATGGAGTATTACTCAGCCATTAAAAAGAATACATTTGAATCAGTTCTAAGGAGGTGGATGGAACTGGAGCCTATTATACAGAGTGAAGTAAGCCAGAAACGAAAACACAAATACAGTATACTAACGCATATATATGGAATTTAGAAAGATGGTAAAAATAACCCTATTTACGAGACAGTAAAAGAGACACTGAGGTATAGAACAGACTTTTGGACTCTGGGACCGGGAGAGGGTGGGATGATTGGGAAGAATAGCATTGAAATATGTATAATATTATATCTGAAACGAGTCGTCAGTCCAGGTACGATGCCCGATAACAAATGCTTGGGGCTGGAGCACTGGGACGACCTGGAGGGATGGTGTGGGGAGGGGAGAGGGAGGAGGGTTCAGGATGGGGAACACGTGTATACTGGCGGCGGATCCATCTTGATGTATTGTAAAAGCAATGCTAATGCTATGCTATGTTAAGTCACTTGAGTCGTGTCTGACTCTGTGTGACCCCATAGACTGCAGCCCACCAGGCTCCACCGTCCCTGGGATTCTCTAGGCAAGAACACTGGAGTGGGTTGCCATTTCCTTCTCCAATGCATGAAAGTGAAAAGAGAAAGTGAAGTCGCTCAGTCATGTCTGACTCTTAGTGACCCCATGGACTGCAGCCTACCAGGCTCCTCGATCCATGGGATTTTCCAGGCAAGACTACTGGAGTGGGGTGCCACTGCCTTCTCCATAAAACCTATGCTATGCTAAGTCACTTCAGTCATGTCCGACTCTGTGTGACCCCATAGACAGTATAGCCCACCAGGCTTCCCCGTCCCTGGGATTCTCCAGGCAAGAACACTGGAGTGGGTTGCCATTTCCTTCTCCAAGGAAGGAAAAAGCAATACAATATTGTAAAGTTGAGAAAAAAAAAAAAAAAAAGACTGTGGTTTTTCCTGTGGTCATATATGGATGTGAGAGTTGGACTGTGAAGAAGGCTGAGCACCGAAGGATTGATGCTTTTGAACTGTGCTGTTGGAGTAGACTCTTGAGAGTCCCTTGGACTGCAAGGAGATCCAACCAGTCCATTCTGAAGGAGATCAGCCCTGGGATTTCTTTGGAAGGAATGAACTAAAGCTGAAAGTCCAGTACTTTGGCCACCTCATGCGAAGAGTTGGCTCATTGGAAAAGACTTTGATGCTGGGAGGAATTGGGGGCAAGAGGAGAAGTGGACGACAGAAGATGAGATGGCTGGATGGCATCACTGACTCGATGGACGTGAGTCTCAGTGAACTTCGGGAGTTGGTGATGGACAGGGAGGCCTGGCGTGCTACGATTCATGGGGTTGCAAAGAGTCGGACGCAACTGAGCGACTGATCTGATCTGAACTGAATGTATTAAAAACTTTGCTCTCTAGAGTTGCAAAATTCAATTTTAAAACAAATTCTATTATTTATTTTTATTAAAAATGTAATATTAAGAAAAATCACAAGTTTCAAAACCTATAGATTAAAATGTAATACCTTTAGCTCTTTTTATATGGTTTGACATGACTGAGTGACTAACACACCCATGATTCAATAAGTTATTTGATAAAATGTCTAAGGGAAATTTCTTTACTAGATTAGAAATTTAAAATGCCTTTACTAAATTAGAAAATCAAGTAAATAAAGTAACATTGAATCTAATCTTTATGCATTGATTTACGTATTAATTTTAAAAATATTTACTGAGTTCCTACCATTTGTTAGATGTTACACTTGCACAGATGAAGCCTGAAAAATGTCTTTGACTTTAATGTCAAATGAAACATTTATCATACAGTGAGATAACAGATTTCTTCTCATAAAAGTTTCCTGTATATTCAGAATTGACTATTAATGCAATGAGAATATTTGCCACCTAGAATAGTAAGAATCATCTGTAGATCTTCACTTTTTTCTTACACACAAACTTTTTGTACAAACAAAATTAATTATGGAAGTAAAAATTGAGTAAAACATTATTATGCTATGATTGGTTTTAAATCTGAGGAAATGTGTGCTAGAAATGCTTCTCACATATCATCACTTTTTTTTTTTTTTTGCTGTTATACACTAACAAATAAATTCTGCACTGTTAATTATCCTGTAAATTATCCTGTTAATAATTTCACACTTAAAATATCTTGTTTTTCTTTTGCAAATAGTTATATTCAATATAACCACCCTGAAATATATATGAAGTAAATTAGAAAATAACACAACTGTGCTGTCTTCTTCACATGAGCTGTATCCTTCAGATGCTATCATTGATTTATTTTACAAATGAGAACATTGAGGTAAATGGAGTAAGAAAGGAAAAAAAAATGTACATTTTTGGTAAAGTGAAAAAAAAAGTCAAAAAGTAAAAGTGAAACAAAACAGAATGAGATTCTGACATATGTTGCAAAGAAGATTTTTAACTTAGCTTTGAGAATACAGGACTAGAAAGAGAAATGAGACAAACATTTTTGACATCACAAAAGAAACTTCTGGGATTTCAGTCATGAGAAACAGTACTTTTCAAAAAGATATTTACAAATTATTATGGACTGCAAGGAGATCCAATTAGTCCATTCTGAAGGAGATCAGCCCTGGGATTTCTTTGGAAGGAATGATGCTAAAGCTGAAACTCCAGTACTTTGGCCCCCTCATGCAAAGTGTTGACTCATTGGAAAAGACTCTGATGCTGAGAGGGATGGGGGGCAGGAGGAGAAGGGGATGACTGAGGATGAGATGGCTGGATGGCATCACTGACTCGATAGATGTGAGTCAGTGAACTCCGAGAGTTGGTGATGGACAGGGAGGCCTGGCGTGTTATGATTCATGGGATCTCAAGGAGACAGACATGACTGAGTGAGTGAACTGAACTGAACTGATGGATAAGATACATTGAAAACCTATTTAAACAGTAAGATTTAAATGTATCATATAGAATACACAGAAATATTTTGAAGGAAGATGACAAAGAAAGAAGCAATTAAATATAAATATTAATTCAAAGGAAAGTGCATGATATCTGTCCTGTTTGCCTTTGTGTAGGCAATTACACATTTATTTTTCTCTCTTCTCTCTCCTCAGGTTATGTTTGACATTTTCAGAGATTTGAAATTGTCCAACCATCAAGACAAAAATGAAAACACTTTTGTGTTTTATTTCCTTAATTATATCAGTAGAGAGGCACTGTGTATTTATCTTCTTTCTTATTTCTAATACTCTTCATCATCTTTTTCACCCCTTATGAACTTAGGCTTACCTTATAGCTCAGTCAGTAAAGAACCTGCCTGCAGTGCAGGAGACCCAAGTTCAATGCCTGGGTTGGGAAGATCCCCTGAGAAGGAAATGGCAACCCTCTCTAGTATCCTTGGCCTGGAAAATCTCATGGACAGAGGAGCTTGATGGGCTGCAGTTAATGGGGGTCGCAAAGAGTCAGGAACAACTGAGCAACTAACACTTACTTACTTACTTATGAATTTGGGGGAAATTCACAGCAGCCAACAGCAATGATATTCCATCTTTATAAAATACATGCTTTGGCTCTAATGACTTTTGAACTCGAGTAGACAGGTCAGTGCTGTTCCACATACCACAGTGCATTCTTCTATCCACATTTGATTACGGGGATCTATAAAACATTTTTTTGCAGCCACATATAAATTAACTTATTTTTAGGTTAAGTTTCTTTTAATGATTTTAAAGGTAACTTTCAATTTGCAGTTATTACAAAATATAGTCTATATTCCCCATGTTTTACAATACATCCTGGAGCCTATCTGTAATCTCAGATACAAATTGCATCTTCTTTTTTCCATTCATTTGTGATGGATACTTAACTTGTTTCCATATCTTGGAGATTATAAATAATGCTGCTATGAACAGGGTGCATGTAACTTTTTGAATTAGTGTTTCTTTCAGATATAAATCCAAAAGTGGAATCGCTGGATTATATGATATTTTTATTATTTTTTGTTTGTTTGTTTTCTTTTTTAGAAACCTCCATACAGTTTTCCACAATGGCAACACCAATTTTCATCCCCACCAATAGTGTAGGAGTTTCCCTTTTCCCCACATTTTTGCTTCATTGGAGTTCTTTTTGGTAATAACCATTCTGACAGTTGTAAGGTGATATTTCATTGTGGTTTTTATTTGCATTTCCCTGATATTTAGCAATGTTGAGCATCTTTTAATGTGCTTTTTAGCCATCTGCATTTCCTCTTTGAAAAAGTGTTTATTCAGTTCTACATCACTTGATGATAGCAGAAAGAAAACTTAGTAGCATGAAAAACTTCCATTAATTTACTGTCATATGAAATAAATGATCATTCTCCAGGCAAGAACACTGGAGTGAATTGCCATTTCCTTCTCCAATGCATGAAAGTGAAACGTGAAAGTGAATTCCCTCAGTCGTGTCCGACTCTTAGCGACCCCATGGACTTCAGCCTACCAGGCTCCTCCATCCACGGGATTGTCCAAGAGTACTGGAGTGGGGTGCCATTGCCTTCTCCCATGGATTATCTAAAACTAAACAAACACAAATATATGACAATCTGAAGTAATAAAAGTAGTTCAGTTCAGTTCAAATCAGTCATTCAGTTGTGTCTGACTCTTTTCGACCCCTTGGACTGCAGCACACCAGGCTTCCCTGTCCATCACCAACCCCCAGAGTTTACTCAAACTCATGTCCATCAAGTCAGTGATGCCATCCAACCATCTCATACTCTGTTGTCCTCTTCTCCTTCTGCCTGCAATTCCCCCCAGCATCAGAGACTTTTCCAATGAGTCAACTCTTCGCATGAGGTGGCCAAAGTACTGGAGCTTCAGCTTTAGCATCATTCCTTCCAAAGAACATCCAGGACTGATTTCCTTTAAAAGGGACTGGTTGGATCTTCTTGAAGTCTGAGGAACTCTCGAGAGTCTTCTGCAACACCACAGTTCAAAACCATCAATTCTTTGGTGCTCAGCTTTCTTTCTGTTTCTTTCTTTCTTTTTTTTTTTTTTTCCTGTAGTCCAATTCTCACATCCATACATGACTGTTGGAAAAACCATAGCCTTGACTAGTGCTGCACTCAATATGCCAGCAAATTTGGAAAATTCAGCAGTGGCCACAGGACTGGAAAAGGTCAGTTTTCATTCCAATCCCAAAGAAAGGCAATGCCAAGGAGTGCTCAAACTACCACACAATTGCACTCATCTCACACCCTAGTAAAGCAATGCTCAAAATTATCCAAGCCAGGCTTCAGCAATATGCAAAACGTGAATTTCCTGATGTTCAAGCTGGTTTTAGAAAGGCAGAGGAACCAGAGATCAAACTGCCAACATCTGCTGGATCATGGTAAAAGCAAGAGAGTTCCAGAAAAGCATCTATTTCTGCTTTATTGACTATGCCAAACCCTTTGACTGTGTGGATCACAATAAGCTGTGGAAAATTCTGAAAGAGATGGGAATACTGAGAGAGTCATGTCCTAGGCAGATTGATAAGGAGTCTAGGGGTCCCCAAGGAGAGAGGGGTCTGGAATTCTCAAGGAGGAAGAAGGGACAGACTTTTTTCTTCTTTCTCTACATTCCTTAGGATTATACAACAATAATGTATCCTGCCTGAAGACAGTGTTATCTTAAAATGTAAATTAGGGGGTAGACCTGGTCTTTTCCAGGATGCATCCTGCCTGAGAAATCTTAAAATGTAAATTAGGTCTTTACAACCTGAGACATTCTTTAGAGTAAATAACTTCATTGCTAACTCTAGCAAGGGGGTACTCTTTCTACCCCCTTCTGACGCCTGTGTCAGAAGTTTTCTCTATCTCCTTTATATTTTAATAAAACTTTATTACACAAAAGCTCTGAGCGATCAAGCCTCATCTCTGGCCCTGGATTGAATTCTTCTCCTCCGGGGGCCAAGAATCCCGGTGTCTTCGCTTGATTCAACAACAACCTTTCAATAACAGACCACCTGATCTGCCTCTTGAGAAATCTGTATGGAGGTCAGGAAGTAACAGAACTGGACATGGAACAACAGACTGGTTCCAAATAGGAAAAGGAGTCCCTCAAGGCTGTATATTGTCACCATGTTTATTTAGCTTATATGCAGAGTACATCATGAGAAATGCTGGACTGGAAGAAGCACAAGCTGGAATCAAGATTGCCAGCAGAAATATCAATAACCTCAGATATGCAGATGACACCACCCTTATGGCAGAAAGTGAAGAGGAACTAAAAAGCCTTTTGATGAAAGTGAAAGTAAAGAGTGAAAAAGTTGGCTTAAAGGTCAATATTCAGACAACGAAGATCATGGCATTCAGTCCCATCACTTCATGGGAAATAGATGGGGAAACAGTGGAAACGGTGTCAGACTTTATTCTTTTGGGCTCCAAAATCACTGCAGATGGTGACTACAGCCATGAAATTAAAGGACACTTACGCCTTGGAAGTAAAGTTATGACCAACCTAGATAGCATATTCAAAAGCAGAGACATTACTTTGCCAACAAAGTTCCGTCTGGTCAAGGCTATGGTTTTTCCTGTGGTCATGTATGAATGTGAGAGTTGGACTGTGAAGAAGGCTGAGTGCTGAAGAATTGATGCTTTTGAACTATGGTGTTAGAGATGACTCTTGAGAGTCCCTTGGACTGCAAGGAGTTCTAACCAGTCCATTCTGAAGGAGATCAGCCCTGGGTGTTCTTTGGAAGAAGTGATGCTAAAGCTGAAACTCCAGTATTTTGGCCACCTCATGCAAAGAGTTGACTCATTGGAAAAGTCTCTGATGCTGGGAGGGATTGGGGGCAGGAGGAGAAGGGGACGATGAGATGGCTGGATGGCATCACTGACTCGATGGACGTGAGTCTGAGTGAACTCCGGGAGTTGGTGATGGACAGGGAAGCCTGGCATGCTGCGATTCATGGGGTTGCAAAGAGTCAGACATGACTGAGTGACTTATCTGATTTGATCTGACTAGATGGACCTTTGTAGACAAAGTAATATCTCTGTTGTCTAGGTTGATATAAGTAGTGCTAGTTGCTAAACTGTGTGATCTCAATAGATTAAAACAATAAAGTTTATGTCTGAGAAAGACATAAACACACAAGAGACATAAACGCACAAGAGAATCCACCCTGGACATTCTTGTTTGCTGGCTCTCCTGTAATTGGGGTGTAGGAATCCAGACAGCAGACATCCTGCACTTCCATCCTTCAACAAAAGTCTACAAATATTACTCCATGAAAGGTGACCCAGAGTGAGTCAGACAGAAGTGAAAAAATGGAGAATTCTGTTCTGTAAAGTCTCTGGACCATCTTGAAGGGAAACACATTCCTTCAACTCCCATTTCTTTGACTAGGAATTGATCCTAACCAAGCTGTGAGTGACTGAAAAATGCTTACCTTTATGCACAGAGGAAAATGAGCTTCTCAATCAGTTAACTGTCTTTCCTTCAGGTTTTTAGAATTTTCTCCCTAAAACAGATTTATTTTTAATAGCATATATTTTGATTCTTACTAACAAATCTACTATAAGATTGAAAATTCTTGTTTTTCTTACCAAGTTAGTCTTAACTTAAAATTTTTGAATTGATGTGTTCTACTATCAGCACTACAAATTCATCTAAATTTTTTACTCCATGAACTTCTTTTTTAATTTATATAATAGATATTTTAATCATCTCTAAATATTTGCTTATGCATACTTTTTTATACTAAAGTAATGTATTTTACTTTGAATCCTACAAAACTCAGAAGTCTTTGTATAATTCTGCTTGTGTTGCCATATCAAAATACCACAGACTGAGTGGCTTAAACGATAGTAATTTATTTTGTCACAGTTCTGATCAAGTTTCTGGTTAATTTGTTCTCTGAAATAGGATTCTTGTGAACTTGTAGACAGCTGCTTTCTGTCCTTATTTGACCTTTCTTGGCACACAGAGACAGAGTAAACATTCACACTCTGACATGTCTTCCTGTTGGACACAGGTCCCACCTTCATGACCTCATTTAACCTTAATTACTCTCTCACACCAAATTCAGCAACACCAGGAGTTAAGATTCAACATGAATTTTGTGAAGAAATGAATATTCAGTCCATAACAGTCCTGAATTCATATAAAATAACATGAAATATCTATGGATATTCTTCTTTCTTTCCTTTTATACGATTTATTTTTCTGTTCACACTTATAACCCCAATCTACATTTCCATCTGACAGAAACATAATTTAATATATTTGTATGTTTGAATGTGTTTTGGGGGCTTTGTTTGTTCATTTCTTTTTTTGTTTGTTTTAATTGGCATACAGTTGGTGTATATTATACAAGTTACAGATGTGCAATACAGCAATTTGCAATTTTTAAAAGTTATATTCCATTTATGATTATAATAAAGCATTGCCTCTATTCCGTGTTATACAATTATATCCTCATAGCTTATTTATTTTATA
The DNA here is from genome assembly GCA_935064755.1 of Tragelaphus eurycerus. Taxonomy (NCBI): domain Eukaryota; kingdom Metazoa; phylum Chordata; class Mammalia; order Artiodactyla; family Bovidae; genus Tragelaphus; species Tragelaphus eurycerus. Next base: position 3,771,900 of record CAKXYN010000041.1, read on the forward strand.
CATAGTATATTTTATCTCTTAATCCCCTACCCTTAAGTGCCCCTCCTCCTTTCCCTTTCCCCACTGGTAGCAACTAGCTTGTGTTCTCTGTGAGTTTGTCTCCTTTTTGTTATATTCTCTAGTTTGTTATATTTTTTAGATTCTACACATAAGTGATATCATACAGTACTTGTTTTCCTCTGTCTGATTTCTTTCACTTAGCATAATACTCTCCATGTCCATCCATGTTTTTACAAATGACAATATTTCTTTTCTATTTTTTTTAATGGCTAAGTAACATGTACCATGACTTCTTTATCCATTCATCTGTTAATGGATACTTAAAGTGCTTACATATTGTGTGTGTGTGTGTGTGTGTGTGTGTATGTGCTCAATTGTGTCTAACTCTGTGACCCTATGGACTGTGACCCTCCTGGCTTCTCTGTCTATGGAATTTTTCAGGCAGGAACACTGGAGTGGGTTGTCATTACCATCTCCAGGGTATTTTCCTGACCCAGGGATCGAGCTCTCATCTTTCACATCTTCGCCACTGGCAGGCAGATTCTTTAAAATTTACCACAAGTTCTGCCTAGGAAGTCCCTTACATACCTTGGCTATTGTAAATAGTGATGCTATGAACATTGGGGTGCATACATCTTTTTGGATTAGTTTTTTTGTCTCTTTTGAATATATACCCAGTAGTGGAATTGCTTGATAATATGATAGCTCTATTTTTAGTTTTTTGAGAAACCTCCATACTGTTTTCCAAAGTGGCTATATCAATTTATGTTCCCTGTTGCTCTCAGGACAGGGACTGGCTTGCTTTGGGAAGGCTGGGTCCACAGCTTGCAGAATTGTGATTTGCTAGAGTGTTGTCCCATCACTACATGGGAAATAGATGGAGAAACAGTGGAAACAGTGTCAGACTTTCTTTTTCTGGGCTCCAAAATCACTGCAGATGGTGACTGCAGCCATGAAATTAAAAGACGCTTACTCCTTGGAAGGAAAGTTATGACCAACCTAGATAGCATATTCAAAAGCAGAGACATCACTTTGCCAACAAAGGTTCGTCTAGTCAAGGCTATGGTCTTTCCTGTGGTCATGTATGGATGTGAGAGCTGGACTGTGAAGAAGGCTGAGCGCCGAAGAATTGATGCTTTTGATGCTTTTGAACTGTGGTGTTGGATAAAACTCTTGAGAGTCCCTTGGACTGCAAGGAGATCCAAGCAGTCCATTCTGAAGGAGATCAACCCTGGGATTTCTTTGGAAGGAATGATGCTAAAGCTGAAACTCCAGTATTTTGGCCACCTCATGCGAAGAGTTGACTCATTGGAGAAGACTCTGATGCTGGGAGGGATTGTGGGCAGGAGGAGAAGGGGACGACAGAGGATGAGATGGCTGGATGGCATCACTGACTTGATGAATATGAGTCTGAGTGACCTCTGGGAGTTGGTAGTGGACAGGGAGGCCTGGCATGCTGCAGTTCATGGGGTCGCAAAGAGTCGGACACAACTGAGTGACTGATCTAATCTGTCTTCCCCTTTGCAGGTGAGTTGGTCCAGTGGCCAGAGCAGGCTTCCTGGAGGGTAGGGCTGTGACACAAGGGATTCTGGAACTTGAGCCAGCTGTGCAGTGGTCACTCTGGTGGTTAGGACCTTATCTAGGACATGTCTGGACTTAACCATGGGCTCAAAAAGCCTTTAGGCAAGCTGTCCCTGATGGGTGGAACTGTGCCCTGACAAGTTAGGTGCTTGGCCTAAGAAGTCCAAATACTGGCACCTACAGGCTGTTCAGTGGGGCCAGGTCATGGTGCTATAGGGATAAATCCACAATGGTGCCCACCAGCACCAGCACCAGTGTCCACATGGTAGAATGAAATCCTAAGAATTGCTGCCATCAGTGTCTTTGTCGCTAAGGTGAGCCACAGCCACCAATACTTCTCCAGAGGATGCTCCAAGACCAACAGATAGGTCTGGCCCAGGCTCCCATCAAATTATTGCATTTGCACTGGGTTTCGATGTGTGTGAGATTTTGTATGAATTTTTTAAGGGTAAAGACTCTATTTCTCCCAGTCCTCTGAGGCCCCCCCAAATTAAATTCTACTGGCCCTCAAAGCCAACTTATCTGGGGCTTATCTCCCTGGTATAAGGCCCCCTAGGCTGGTGAGCACAAAGTGGGACTCAGAACTCTCACTCCTGTTGGAGAACCTCTGTAATATAATCATCCTCCAGTTTGTGGGTTGCCCATTGAGAAGGGAACAAGGGGTATATCAGACTTGTTGCTATCCAAAGTCCCTTCTATGCATCTTTATGCTTTTAATTAGGGTAGATATTTCTTGGTAGATGCCAGTCTTTATCATCAATAGCTGTTTCGCAGATAGCTATGATTTGTGTGTGCTTCTGAGAGGAGGTAAATTCAGGGTCTTTCTACTTTGCCATCTTGGCCAATTTCTCCTTAATCTTCATATATGGAAACAACACTGGGAAAAAATTCTGGATCTCATTCATAGTGTGAATTACTGGATATTTCAAAATGAGCAAAGTACATTATTTTCTAGATACTTTCATATAATTTACCTTAGTATGTGTTATTTTCACTGCTGCTGCTGCTAAGTCACTTCAGTCGTGTCCGACTCTGTTTGACCCCATAGATGGCAACCTACCAGGCTCCCCGTCCCTGGGATTCTCCAGGCAAGAACACTGGAGTGGATTGCCATTTCCTTCTCCAAAGCAAGAAAGTGAAAAGTGGAAGTGAAATCGTTCAGTCGTGTCCGACCCTCAGCAACCCCATGGACTGCAGCCTTCCAGACTCGTCCATCCATGGGGTTTTCCGGGCACGAGTACTGGAGTGGGGTACCACTGCCTTCTCCACATTATTTTCACTACAGCTTAATGATTTCCTACATATAAAGATGTATAAAGGACTTCTCCATTTCTCTAGAAATTTTGTTGTTGTTAAGTCGCCAAGTTGTGTCTGACTCTTTGTGATTGCATGGATTGCAGCACGCCACACCGTGTCCCTTACCATTTCCCTGAGTTTGCTCAAGTTCATGTCCATCTCATCCTCTGTTGGCCTCTTCTCCTGCCTTCAACCTTTCCCAGCATTAAGGTCTTTTCCAATGAGTTTGTTGTTCACGTCAGATGGCCAAAGTATTGGAGCTTCAGCTTCAGCATCAGCCCTTCCAATGGCTATTCAGGGTTGATTTCCTTTAAGATTGACTGGTTTGATATCTTTACTATCCAAGGGACTCTCAAGAGTCGTCTCCAGCACCACAGTTTGAAAGAATCAATTCTTTCGCACTCTGCCTTCTTTATGGTCCAGCTCTCATAATCGTACATGACTTCTGGAAAGACCATAGCCTTGATTAACAGACCTTTGTGGGCAAAGCGATGTCTTTACTTTTTAACATACTGTCTAGGATTGTCATAGCTTCCCTGCTAAGAAGTATTCATCTTCTAATTTCATGACTGAAGTCACCATCCACAGTGATTTTAGAGCCAGTACCTATGTGTTATTGAATAGTTGTTAAAGTGATTTTTAAAAGAACAGCAAATATTCACTCATTGATTCTAATATTTTCATTACTAAACTTTATTTAATTTTCCAGGCCTGGTATTTTATTATTCTAAAATTGGGGCATTGGCTACAATGTCTCTAATGCTATCCCAGGTCAAAAAATTTATAAGAGCTCCACACTTTGCAATCAATATTAAAAATAAAATTAGTATTTTATCAGTAAAGTACTTAAAAGATATGTAAAGAGAGAAGGAAACTTTCAAAATAGTTGATTTTACTATTCAGCTTCTAAATAAAATATTTAAAGATTATATTAGAGACTAGTATTAATGTATCAGCCAGGATAATTTTTTCTCAAGGCAGGTTATATGTATCTCTCCAAACAGGAGAGAGGCAGACTTAATAAAAGGGACTGGATATGCTTGTGTGGTATTCTGCAAGGATATTTTCTTAGACTTTCTAGCAGACTGTGATCACCACAAAAATCCACTGTTCATGTCTCAATATTAAAGTGTGATATACTTTTTTTATTCTTTATGTCACCTGTACCTAGCCATCCCCCTAAAAGTGATACCTGTGTCATTCTCTATAGAAATTAAAAGTAATACCAGTATTTTGTTTAAAATTAACTTTCTTTTATAATGAATAAATTCCAACATAAAATAAGAACAGTCTTTTGGACTCTGGGAGAGGGAGAGGGTGGGATGATTTGGGAGAATGACATTGAAATATGTATAATATCATATATTAAATGAGTCGCCAGTCCAGGTTCAATGCACGATACTGGATGCTTGGGGCTGGTGCACTGGGATGACCCAGAGGGATGGTATGGGGAGGGAGGAGGGTTCAGGATGGGGAACACATGTATACCTGTGGCAGATTCATTTTTGTATATGGCAAAACAAATACCATATTGTAAAGTTAAATAAAATAAAATTAAAAAATAAGAAGCATCAAAACTTATAAGCAATTTTAAAAAAGCTTTAAGGCAAAAAAAAAAAAAAAAAAGAGAGAGAATTTAAAATAATGACAACAAAACTGCAAACAATTGCCAGAAATATACCACATAGGAGAATATGTTTAGCTTTTCAGTATGACATGTTTAATGTCATATATGAAATGAGTCGCCAATCCAGGTTCGAGGCATGATACTGGATGCTTGGGGCTGGTGCACTGGGACGACCCAGAAGGATGGTACGGGGAGGAAGGTGGAAGGAGGGTCCAGGATGAGGAACACATGTATACCTGTGGCGTATTCATTTTGATATATGGCAAAACCAATACAATATTGTAAAGTTAAAAAATAAAATTAAATTAAATTAAAAAAAAATCAAAGTGACGAAAGTTTGAAATAATTGCTTTGTGAAGTGATGCCTAGTTTACTTAGAATCATTTAATCACTAAAACCATAGCTTTGATCAATAACAAAACTTTTACCATGAAGTTCCTCAACTCTTCACTGTACTTGGTTATGAAAATTAAAAAATGAATGAACATTTTGTGTGTGTGTGTGTGTGTGTGTGTGTATATATATATATATATATGTCAAATTTGGTTCATGTGGAGGAAGTATATAGGGCCACATTGTTTTTAACTAGAATGTCTTTCTATCTATTTTTAGGCAATTTTAGATTCAGTGTGAAAGCTTATTCAATATGAGCATTTCAGGCAAAAATAATATTATGTGTGGGCATTTTGGTGAGCTTTACTAATTGATCTTCAAGAGAGCTAGCAACTCCGGCTGGTAGCAGCCCTGGCTCTTATGATAGTGATACAAAGCACATGGATCTTTAGAGCACTGTTAGTAAAGCAGAATCCACAGAATGGTATCTGTGCCTGTTAATTATGTCTTCAGGGTTATCAAGGTGCCAGTACTTGCTAACTATATGAATGAAGGCATGCACCCATACTTAAATACCTACTTTGGTGGTTTCATCCAGGATATATGGTGCTATCTTGTGATACTTAAAACAAGAAGAAAGATAGCAATACACATAGCTTAAAATTAAATGCAGATTAGACCAAATAAATATTTAAGTTATTTAATGATGGGGCTCTATCAACCAGCAAATGATAAAAATACTTGAATAAACAGGTATACTTATTTTAGAATCTTGTGTGTATTTTGGATTCTGGTTCCTAAATCTAAATATTGCCACATAGTTTCACTTTCAAGCTGAAAAGGAAATTGTCACATCTTCATCTCTCCACCACATCCAAGGATGATTTTTTTTTCTCCTAGCAAGTTCTAATTCACTATCTCATACACCAATCTACATGCATACTGCTCTTTATACATAATATCATTTGATTTTTTAAGATGTTTATTAGCATCAAGTTTATAAATCATGGTCCTTCATCCAAGTAAAGACTTTCTTTTCCAAATGTAAACAATAAGACTGGACCAGAGACAAAGGGTCACTGCCATATAAAGATTGTAATAATGTGTAAAATGCATAATAGAGGGTAAAGTTTAATTTAAAAAATGTGAATCACCTGAGCTTAGAGAAATATTCTATCCTGTTTCTTATTTATTTTGTTTTTATTTGTTGCTATTTTGTTATCAGTATTTTGGCCACCTCATGCAAAGAGTTGACTCATTGGAAAAGACTCTGATGCTGGGAGGGATTGGGGGCAGGAGGAGAAGGGGACGACAGAGGATGAGATGGCAGGATGGCATCACTGACGCGATGGACGTGAGTCTGAGTGACCTCCGGGAGTTGGTGATGGACAGGGAGGCCTGGTGTGCTGCGATTCATGGGGTTGCAAAGAGTCGGACACGACTGAGTGACTGATCTGATCTGATCTGATTGTTGTTATCAACATTTTCATCATTGACATCTTCATCATCATCATCATGCTAACAATCAAATATTAAACTGTGCCGTTCCTATGCTATCATCACTAAGACAAGTACTTTGTCTACAGTGAGTCATGAATCTTCCCAACCACAGGTAAGTGGTATTATTGTTCCCATGGTGCTGTGCTGTGCTTAGTCACAAAGTCATGTCTGACTATTTGCAAACCCATGGACTATAGATAGCCAGGCTCCTCTCTCCATGGGGAATCTCCAGGCAAGAAAACTGGATTGGGTCACCATGCCCTCCTCCAGGGTATCTTTCTCAACCCAGGGATCAAATCCAGGTTTTCTGTATTGTAGGTGGATTCTTAACCATCTGAGCCAGCAGGGAAACCCTAAAGGTCAGGTTTCGAAAATAGTACTCATTAAAAATAGGTAATTTGATAATTCAAGGAAGATCTTTTATTTATTCTTTTTAATCCAATACCAAATTGCTTTCTTTTGCATCATGCTGTAAATAAAGGATGATACTGATCTCTATTACTATTCAGAATTTTAAAAACATGTAACCCCATGAACAGTATGAAAAGGCAAAATGATAGGATACTGAAAGAGAAACTCCCCAGGTCAGTAGGTGACCAATATGCTACTTCAGATCAATGGAGAAATAACTCCAGAAAGAATGAAGGGATGGAGCCAAAGCAAAAAGAATACCCAGCTGTGGATGTGTCTGGTGATAGAAGAAAAGTCCGATGCTGTAAAGAGCAATATTGCATAGGAACCTGGAATGTCAGGTCCATGAATCAAGGCAAATTGGAAGTGGTCAAACAAGAGATGACAAGAGTGAATGTTGACATTCTAGCAATCAGCAAACTCAAATGGACTGGAATGGGTGAATTTAACTCAGATGACCATTACATCTACTATTGCGGGCAGGAACCCCTCAGAAGAAATGGAATGGCCATCATGTTTAACAAAAGAGTCCGAAATGCAGTACTTGGATGCAATCTCAAAAACCGCAGAATGATCTCTGTTCGTTTCCAAGGCAAAACATTCAAAATCACAGTAATCCAAGTCTATGCCCCAATGAGTAATGCTGAAGAAGCTGAAGTTGAACGGTTCTATGCAGACCTACAAGACCTTTTAGAATTAACACCCCAAAAAGATGTCCTTTTCATTATAGGGGACTGGAATGCAAAAGTAGGAAGTCAAGAAACACCTGGAGTAACAGGCAAAATTTGGCCTTGGAATACGGAATGAAATAGGGCAAAGATTAATAGAGTTTTGCCAAGAAAATGCACTGGTCATAACAAACACCCTCTTCCAACAACAAGAGAAGACTCTATACATGGACATCACCAGATGGTCAACACCAAAATCAGATCGATTATATTCTTTGCAGCCAAAGATGTAGAAGCTCTATACAGTCAGCAAAAACAAGACCAGGAGCTGACTGTGGCTCAGACATGAACTCCTTATTGCCAAATTCAGACTTAAGTTGAAGAAAGTAGGGAAAACCACAGAATATTCAGGTATGACCAAAATCAAATCACTTATGATTATACAGTGGAAGTGAGAAATAGATTTAAGTGCCTAGATCTGATAGATAGAGTGCCTGATGAGCTATGGAATGAGGTTCGTGACATTGTACAGGACACAGGGATCAAGACCATCCCCATGGAAAAGAAATGCAAAAAAGCAAAATGGCTGTTTGGGGAGGCCTGACAAATAGCTGTGAAAAGAAGAGAAGCAAAAAGCAAAGGAGAAAAGGAAGGATATAAACATCTGAATGCAGAGTTCCAAAGAATAGCAAGAAGAGATAAGAAAGCCTTCTTCAGTGATCAATGCAAAGAAATAGAGGAAAATAATAGAATGGGAAAGACTAGGATCTCTTCAAGAAAATCAGAGATACCAAAGGAACATTTCATGCAAAAATGGGCTCGATAAAGGACAGAAATTGGTATGGACTTAACAGAAGCAGAAGATATTAAGAAGAGGTGGCAAGAATACACAGAACTGTACAAAAAAAAAAAAAAAAAAAAATCTTCATGACCCAGATAATCACGACGATGTGATCACTGACCTAGAGCCAGACATCCTAGAATGTGAAGTCAAGTGAAACCTGAGAAAGCATCACTACAAACAAAGCTAGTGGAGTTGATAGAATTCCAGTTGAGCTATTTCAAATCCTGAAAGATAATACTGTGAAAGTGCTGCATTCAATATGCCAGCAAATTTGGAAAACAGCAGTGGCCACAGGACTCGAAAAGTTCAGTTTTCATTCCAATCCCAAAGAAAGGCAATGCCAAAGAATGTTCAAACACAATTGCACTCATCTCAAATGCTAGTTAAGTAATGCTCAAAATTCTCTAAGCCAGGCTTCAGCAATATTTGAATCGTGAACTTCCTGATGTTCAAGCTGGTTTTAGAAAAGGAAGAGGGACTAGAGATCAAATTGCCAACATCCACTGGATCATGGGAAAAGCAAGAGTGTTCCAGAGAAACACTTATTTCTGCTTTATTGACTATGCCTAAGCCCTTGACTGTGTGGATCACAATAAACTGTGGAAAATTCTGAAGGAGATGGGAATACCAGACCACCTGATCTGCCTTTTGGCAAATTTGTATGCAGGTCAGGAAGCAACAGTTAGAACTGGACATGGAACAACAGACTGGTTCCAAATAGGAAAAGGAGTGCGTTAAGGCTGTATATTGTCACCCTGTTTATTTAACTTCTATGCAGAGTATGTCATGAGAAATGCTGGACTGGAGGAAACACAAGCTGGAATCAAGAATGCTTGGAGAAATATCAATAACCTCATATATGCAGATGACACCACCCTTATGGCAGAAAGTGAAGAGGAACTAAAAAGCCTCTTGATGAAAGTGAAAGTGGAGAGTGAAAAAGTTGGCTTAAAGCTCAACATTCAGAAAACGAAGATCATGGCATCTGGTCCCATCACTTTATGGGAAATAGATGGGAAAACAGTGGAAACAGTGTCAGACTTTATTTCTCTGAGCTCCACAATCACTGGAGATGGTGACTGCAGCCATGAAATTAAAAGACACTTATGCCTTGGAAGGAAAGTTATGACCAACCTAGATAGCATATTATAAAGCAGAGACATTACTTTGCCAACAAAGGTCCGTCTAGTCAAAGCTATGGTCTTTCCTGTGGTCATGTATGGATGTGAGAGCTGGACTGTGAAGAAGGCTGAGCACCGAAGAATTGATGTTTTTGAACTGTGGTGTTGGAGAAGACTCTTGAGAGTCCCTTGGACTGCAAGGAGATCCAACCAGTCCATTCTGAAGGAGATCAGCCCTGGGATTTCTTTGGAAGGAATGATGCTAAAGCCAAAACTCCAGTACTCTGGCCATCTCATGCAAAGTGTTGACTCATTGGAGAATACTCTGATGCTGGGAGGGACTGGGGGCAAGAGGAGAAGGGGACAACAGAGGATGAGATGGCTGGATGGTATCACTAACACGATGGATGTGAATCTGGGTGACCTCCGGGAGTTGGTGATGGACAGGGAGGCCTGGTGTGCTGCGATTCATGGGGTCACAAAGAGTCGGACACGACTGAGTGACTGATCTGATCTGAACATGTTGAAAACTAAATTCAACACATTTGTTTATATAATTTTTAATCTCTATCAATGCTGTTGACATCATCTTAATCTTTTGATTTTCCCTACTTCATGCCATAATGTACTTTGCAATAGTATTTGCCATACATATTATCTGACTTAATTTTTGATAGGGAAGAAGATTTGCAGGGGGTAGCACTACTGGTAAAGAACCCACCTGTCAGTGCAGGAGACATAAGAGACACATGTTCAATCCCTGGGTCAGGTATATCCCTTACAGGAGGGCACATATACCCACTCCAGTATTTCGCCTGGAGAATCTCATAGACAGAAGAGCCTGGCAGACTCTAGTCTGATAGGAAGAAGATTTGCAGGGGGTAGCACTACTGGTAAAGAACCCACCTGTCAGTGCAGGAGACATAAGAGACACATGTTCAATCCCTGGGTCAGGATGATCCCTTACAGCAGGACACATCAACCCACTCCAGTATTTTTGCCTGGAGAATCTCATAGACAGAAGAGCCTGGCAGACTCTAGTCTATAGGACTGCAAAGATTGAATGTGACTGAGCACACAAACACACACACAGGCAAGGTCTAAAGATAAGCAGCTTCTGCAGATTAATAGTCGAAAAGTTCCCAGGTGCCATTAAAAAAATCATTGAGAATAAATGATATCTACCTGAACAGATTTAATGCCAACAGTTCTCTATTCTGGAAGGAAAATGTCACAAAAGACACCTATTGATACGAATAGAAGTGAGGAGTTAATGCAAAAAGCATAGACTAACTCTACTGTTTTGTGAAAATGCAGTCAGATTCATGGTCAGGAATGTCCTTATCTATAAAACTGCTAACCCTCAGCACTGAAGGGACAAGAGAGACAGCAACTGTCAGTCTTTTGGTTGTACAATAGTAAGTCTTGTACAATAGTAAGTCTTGGACAATGAGAACATTTTTCCTGGATTTATTCCATCCATTCTTTGTCCTTGAAGACAGAAAGGGACCTTGCCAGTAAGGGACTGTCTTTTAAAGCCCTTTCAATATTGAACAGTGATCCTGGACATCCAGTACTTCCCCGCCCTGCCATGAGTTCAACCACAAAGGTGTTGTGGGACTCCTCTCCCCTAAACACAATGCCTCTAATGTAGCCTGTAGATCAAGGAGTCATAAACACTTTAAGGCTCATTATATGTAGTCTCCATAGAAAGGATTACCAGTGTTGTGGAAGAGAACTCTAACAGAGGGAACATGAAACTCTGGGAGGGTTACATCATTGGAGATGTCATAACTATTACAGAAAAAGTGATGAAAGCTGTCAGGATCCCAATATAAATTCCTGCTGGAGAAAACTGTGTCCAGATGTTTTGCATGACTTCACAGGATTTACAAAAGAGCCAATCAAGGAAATAGGATAGGGATTGTGGATAAGGGACCAAAAAAAAAAGGTGGTGGGTGAAGTGTTTCAAGATATAAATATTTGAGAAAGTCATGAATTACATCACACCAGAGGAATTAATAGATTACTTTAAAGAGATAGGTGATTCTGAACCAAGGCAAGAAGATGAGGAAGAAGTCATAGAAGAAGCAGTGCCAGAAAATAAATGATGTCAGACCATCTGGCAGAAGGCTTCTGAATATTCAAGACTGTTTTTGATTTATTTTATGATGTGGACCCTTCACTGATATGGTCATTTAAACCAAAGCAAACAGTTGAAGAAGGATTGGTGACACTGTATTGAAACGTCTTTAGAGAAATATAAAAGTAAAAAAGCCAGATGGATAACTATAATTGCTTTTCCATAAAGCTATGCCTGGAAAATCCCATGGACGGAGGAGCCCAGTAGGCTACAGTCCATGGGGTCGCAAAGAGTTGGACACGACTGAGCGACTTCACTTCACTTCATGCTGAGCGTACCTGCCTCTCCTGCCTCCCTTTCCACCTCCTACACATCTGTCACCCCTGAGACAAGAGGACAAAACCCTCTTCTACCTCCTCTTCCTCAACCTTCTCAGCATGAAGACAAGGGTGAAGACTTTATGATGATCCATTCCTATGTAATGATTATTGAGTAAATAACCATCATGCTACACACTTAATAATGTCATCTGCGGGGTATGTGAATGTCTGTGCTCTGTGAAAATCTAATACATGTACAGCGAGGACTAAATGAGATGCTTTTGTGTCATCACCTTTATCGTTGATTTGTAGCACATCATATGCAAGACTTGTATTGAAGTGGACAGACTATTCTTACATAGGCATAAGAGGAGTATATCTTATTATAAAAGTAATAATGTGCTAGTTTTCTGACTCTTTTAATAACTCTACTTTCAAAGAATTGCATTGCATTATGATATGCCCTCATCACCTCTAACAATTCAAGAAACTCCATATCAGCATATCAACTCAAGTAGGTGTTTTCTCTAAATTTTCCAGTACTGTGTTATGAATATGACAGTAAGACTTTTTGGCATAAAATTTTATAATGACTTATTCATTAGTGAATAGGCTAGGCTACTGTGAAGCAATCATACCGATTTCACTAGACTACCATAAAGCAATAATATTGCTGCTTCCTCATTATCATTGCATGAATTTCTGTGCCTGTTAATAAATTTGAATTTCTTTTTCAAATTATCTTTTTCACTTATGATACCAGTGTTAGCAATGCTTATAGCACATACAGTGTTGTGTTTCAGAGAACAAAATATTGATGTAAGTACTGACAGATGACTCTTTTTAAGCAGGTGATGTAAACATGGTGTTTATACAATACAGTACAATAAACATGTTTTTCTCTTTCTATTTGCTTAACATTTTCTTTTGTTCACTTTATTGTAAGAACACCATATATAATGCATGCATATGTATATGCTTGGTCATTCAGTCATGTCTGACTCTGTGACTCTATGGACTGTAGCCCACCAGGCTCCTCTGTCCATTTGATTTTATAGGCAAGAATACTGGAACGGGTTGCCATTTCCTTCTCCAGGGGATTTTCCTGACCCAGGTATTGAACTTGTGTCCCTGCATTTCCTGCTTTAGTAGGTGAATAGTTTGCCAATGAGTCACTTGTTTATTTATCATAAGAATGCCATATATAATATTAATACATACAACATACAAAACGTGTGTTAATCTAGTATTTGTTTTATCAGTAAGGCTTCCAGTCAATAGTAGGCTATTAGCAGTTATGTCTTGGGGTAATCAAAAGTTATACATGAATTTTCTACTTTACAAGTGGTTGACATTCCAATCTCAATGTTGTTCAAGTTTTAACTGTTGTTGTTCAATTGTAAAGTTGTACGTGACTCTTTGCATCTCCATGGACTACAGCACACCAGGCTCATCTGTCCTTCACTATCTTCCAGCATTTGCTCAAATTCATGTCCATTGAGTCAGTGATGTTATTTAACCATCTCATCCTCTACCTCCTTCACCTTTTGTCTTCAATCTTTCCCAGCATCAGGAGTCAGCTCTTCCAATGAGTCGGCTCTCCTCATCAGGTGGCCAAAGTATTGAAGCTTCAGCTTTAACATCTTTCCTGCCAATGAACATTCAGTGTTAATTTCCTTCTGGACTGACCAGTTTGATCTCCTTGTAGTCCAAGGGCCTCTAAGGAGTCTTCTCCAGCACCCCAAAGTCAAAAGTATCAATTCTTCAGCACTCAGCCTTCTTTATGCTCCAGCTCTCAAATTCAATTACATGACTACTGGAAAAGCCATAGCTTTGACAATACAGACGTTGTTGGCAATGTGATGTCTTTGCTTTTTAATATGCTGTCTAGGTTTGTTATAACTTTTCTTTCCAGGAACAAGCCCAAGAAAATAGAATCTATGACTCCTTCCACTTTTTACCCTTCTATTGGCCATGAGGTGATGGAACCAGATGCCCATAATATATACTATTATTATTTAATATAAATTATATATCATCAGTTATATATTTTGATTTATCTTTAATATATATAATATTTAACTTTCATAACATTATTTATCACACACAGTTAATAGTACTATCTCTTTACTGTAATTAAATGGCAGTTTTTTTTTTTAACTCTATTAAAAAATTGTACGATAACTTGAAAGATATACATTCCTTAGCTGAGTTTGGAGATGATACACTAAAATTTTCATCAGTCCAATTCCACTGTGGTAAATCAATTTTTTAAATGTTCCACAATTATAAATTGCTTTTAAATAAAATGTAAAACATATATTTTAAAAAATAGTTCAAGACTATAATGTACAGGAATCAAAGATTCAGACATTTAGAGAGATTTGGGGAAAAAAATCAAGTTAAAGTGTGGTATAGGTTTAGAATTTATTTTTATTTTATTTTGTTTAACTTTACAATATTGTATTGGTTTTGCCATATATCAAAATGAATCTGCTACAGGTATACATGTGTTAAGGAACCCAGGCACAAAATCTAGCTAATGGCTTTTTGTGCATGCTCTGTCCATCTTGTAAATGGACTAGACATTTATAATATTTTTTCGTAGGGGTCCCAATATTTTACATTCTCAGCAACAGTGCCCAGAGGTCTAGTTTCTTTGTTTCCTTATCAACACTTGTCATATTTTAAATCTAATTCATTTATTTTACAATACACATACTACTGCATTTGTGTGGTTTTCATTTGCATTTCCCTGATAATTAATGACATAGAGCATCTTTCCATACACCTCTTTGCCTCTGGTATGTCTTTATTTGGGGAAGCATCTGTTTGAATTCTTTGTTCATTTTTAATTGAATTATTCTTTTCCTTGATATTGATTTTTGGAATTCCCTTGCATATTGTGAATGTATTTCTGTCCTAATCCATTTGGGTTGCTGTAACAGAATAGCATAGGCTGGGTGGATTACAAACCACATAAACTTATTTCTCACAAATCTAAAGACGAGACATTTAAGTTCAGGATGATAGTATGGTCTACTTCTGGTGAAGGCCCTCTTCAACTATGGCAGAGAATAGGGAGAAGCAGCAAGCTCTCTCTGAACATATACAAGGATATTAAACCCATTTATGAGGGCCCTATCTTCATCAGCTCATCTAATCCTCATCGCTTACTAAAGACTCTGTCTTCTAATACCATCATACTGAGGGTAGAATTTCAACATATGATTTTATGAAGATACACTCAGTCTATAATGCATTTTCTTAGCAGATACATACTGGTAATATATTCTCTTATTCTATAGGTTGCTTTTAAAGTCTGTTGATTGTTTTCTTTGCTGTGTAGAATATTTCCAGTCTAATGCAGATCTATTTTCTTCTAATTTTGTTTCTGCTGCATGTGTTTTCTTAGATTGCGAAGAAATCAGTGCTAAGCCCAGTGTTATGAAAATTTTGACCTGTCTTTTCCTCTATCCTCTAGAATTTTAACAGTTTCAGCCTTATATTTTAATATTTAATCCATCCTAAATGACTTTTGCATATGGTATACATTAGATATCTAATTTTTATTATTTTGCATGTGGATATCCAATTTTCCAACACCATGTGTTGAAGAGACTGTCCTATCCCCATTGTATTTTATTGGCGCTCATCTCAACAATCCATTGAATGTATATATGTGGGTTTCTTTTTGTGCTCTCTTTTCTATTCTATTGGCCTATATATCTGGTTTGGTGGCAGATTGCATTGATTCCAGATTGCATTGACTCTAGATTGCTTTGGGGAGTATGTGCATTTTAACAATATTGTCTTCCAATCCATGAACATGAGATGCCTTTCAATTCATTTGTTTATTTTTTAACATTTTTCATTAGTGATTTGTAGCTTTCAGTGTGCAAGTCTTTTGTCTCCTTGTTTAAATTTTTTCTTAGGTATTTTATTTTTTGATACTACCATAAATGAGATTGTTTTCTTATTTCCTTTTTAAATAGTTCATTGTTAGTCTATAGAAATTTAGCTGATTTCTGAATATTGTAACTATACAGTATTCCTTTATTAATTTTAATAGCTTTGTGTGTGTGTATTTGCAAGGTAATCTTGCATTGTAAAAACTCCCTGGATGAAATGGATTTGGTTTCATCCAATTGTGTTTTTCAAATTGATTTTCTTGTGAAAGAAAAGGATGTTTCCATGTCTTCTAAACTGCATCATTTCCTAAAGCCATTTGTTTTGTATTGTTTTATTGACTGATTAATACAACTGGGCTTTCACTACATTAATCCAGTTGAATTTCAGGTCTAAATCATAACCATTCAGTTCAAAATTAGACTTCATTTTCTTAGAGTGTCAATTTATGAACTTGGCCTCCCAGGTGGCTCAGTGGTAAAAAGTCTGTCTACCAAAGCCACAGATGCAATCAATGTGGGTTCACTCCTGGGATGGGAAAATTCCTTGCAATAGAAAATGGCAAACCATTCCAGTAATTTTACCTGGAAAATCCTATGGACAGAAGAGACTGGTGGACTGCAGTCCACAGGGTCACAAGATGTCAAACATTACTGAAGGACTCAACACACACACATAAAATTTATGTGCTAGACCTCCTTCATTGACATCAGTATTATTCTATGTGGATAAATGTTGCACAAACAATATTTGATAAACTCTCTGAAGTAAATGCTTATCATTGTCTGGAAGTTCCTTTTTGGACACTCCATCTATTGAACGTGAAATTTGTGCTTGAACACTGACATTGAGTCTGCTGGTTACTCCACTACCATTGTACACACTTAAGTGTCAGCATTTCTGCAACATGAATCCTATCTTCAGTTTCCTTGCCCACTCATGTTTTGCTGCATCACAATGTTTTGTGTGTTTGAGTGTGAACACTCTAGCTATATATTTGCAAAATAATTATCTTTTCATATAATATTTATCATACTATACAAATATTTATAAGAACATATAAAAAAGATCAACACTTCTATTTTGATTTTTATTGAACATTTTTAGAGATAGCACAAATATTCCTTTATTGAATTTTGAATATTTTAAAACAATTTTTCTATAGGCAACATGAGCAATAATTTCCTATAAGAGAACCACAGCAATTTAAGCAAGTTATGTGTCTCTTATGATATGAATAATTTTTATCCTTGTTTTGAAAAGCCAACTATTAAGATTAGGAAATGCTGCTGCTGCTGCTGCTCAGTCGCTTCAGGCCTGTCAGACTCTGTGTGACCCCATAGACGGCAGCCCACCAGGCTCTGCCGTCTCTGGAATTCTCCAGGCAAGAACACTGGAGTGGGTTGCCATTTCCTTTTCCAATGCATGAAAGTGAAAATTGAAAGTGAAGTCGCTGAGTCGTGTCCGACTGTTAGCAACCACATGGACTGCAGCCTACCAGGCTCCTCCTTCTGTGGGGTTTTCTTTTCTTTTCTTTTTTTTTTTTTTATTTCGTTTTTTTAATTTAATTTTATTTAACTTTACAATATTGTATTGGTTTTGCCATATATCAAAATTAATCTGCCACAGGTATACATGTGTTCCCCATCCTGAACCCTCCTCCTTCCTCCCTCCCCATACCATCCCTCTGGGTCATCCCAGTGCACCAGCACCAAGCATCCAGTATCATGCATCAAACCTGGACTGGCGACTCATTTCATATATGATATTATACATATTTCAATGCCATTCTCCCAAATCATCCCATCCTCTCCCTCTCCCAGAGTCCAAAAGACTGTTCTATATATCAGTGTCTCTTGTCCATCGGCAGATGAATGGATAAGAAAGCTGTGGTACATATACACAATGGAGTATTACTCCATGGGGTTTTCCAGGCAACAGTACTGAAGTGGTTGCCATTGCCTTCTCCGAGATTAGGAAACAGTAGCTATAATTTGGGCTTACAACTTGCAAATGAATATTTCAATTGAGTAACATCAAATTGAAGTAACTATTTTATTATGCCTATTCTGTCAAGCTTTTCCTCCCCCAAATACTTTTCTATGCAAAACATTAGGCTAGGAGATACTGAAAACAAAGGCAAAAAATGAATAAACACATCAGATTATTAACTAAGTTTGGAAGAATACAACATAAAACTGTAAGCTCAAAACTGAAACATGGGTAAATTGCATTGGGAAATAAACATTGAAAGAAAGATTAGTTCTATCCCTGGGACCAGGAGTGAGGAATCCTTGAAGACACATTGAGAAGCGGATGTGGTCTGGGTACATAGATTGGATGATGACACAGGCAATTTCCTCATAAAGAACAGATAAGCAAAGAGAAGCTGCAAGGTGTAGGATAAGTGTATAGAAAACAATTCATTCCAGCAGAAGGATGATATGAAAAGTAATTCTTTTGCAGTATTGGTAAAATAATTTGAAGCCATAACATAGAGAACTTTTGATGTGAGCTTTCACAGATTATATTACGTATGAGTAATCATAGATATACTATATTTGTGACTAATTCTGCTTTTTAGTCATAGTGTACAAATGGCAGGTTATTAACACTTTTTGTATATATTCTTTTACTTACACCTTTTTAACTTCTCCCTTCAGTGTTACCCACTCCTGACACCTCAGTTCTACTTTCTAGTTTGTTCATTTCCTGGTCTCAGTGGCTGAGCCAGGGTCTGTCAAAGCTTTTGTGTGGTTCCCTGGTAGAGGTAAATGCATCTCTGTCAGCTATGAGCATGGCAGGAAAACACAACAATGAAGAAAATAAGATGTGATAAAATTAACCATCTGTATTTGATCTTTGTTCTTAGGATAAGGCGGTAAAAGAGAGGATAATTTTTCCAGCAGCACTTTGTGGTGCAGAAAGGGCATGTGCTTGTGTCAGCAAAGCTTCAGATGTAGTTTCCTAATTCCTCCTCATGCAAAGAGGGAAACCTTCAGAGCAATTACTCTAAAGTTAAGAGCCTATGTGGAGAAGGCAGTGGCACCCCACCCCAGTACTCTTGCCTGGAAAATCCCATGGATAGAGCCTGGGAGGCTGTAGTCCATGGGGTAGCTAAGAGTCAGACACGACTGAGCGATTTCCCTTTCACATTTCACTTTCATGCATTGGAGAAGGAAATGGCAACCCACTCCAGTGTTCTTGCCTGGAGAATCCCAGGGACAGGGGATCCTAGTGGGCTTCCATCTATGGGGTCGCACAGAGGCAGACACGACTGAAGTGACTTAGCAGCACTAGCATCAATAAGAGCATATGTGTTACAGCCTGTATACAAGCTTGAGGACATTTGCAAGGGATAAGGTACATATAGTTGTAAATGCAATTTTAGGACACAAGGGGGATCCAATGGTGGGAAGAACAGTGATCTCAAAGAAGATAAGGGTGATGTTAAATGAGCAAATGCAGAGACAGCAGCATATAGAAGCCATGGGTGCAATGTATGTAGTTTAATCTTCTAAACACATAAAACAAAGAGAAAGCCCTATAAGAACTGAGAAATCTTAAATGAAATTATTATCAGAAAAATATAAATGCAGCCATGTAACATAACAACTAAACATTGAATGTGTGCAATAATCTTGTGGCTCACTTAAACACAGATTGTCTATGTATATCCATCTATCTATATGCCTATCATCTATCTATCTAATAATGTGGGTAAGGACTGGAAATTGAAGTAATACACAATTATCTGATCTTTTCTTTCTTTTTGTTTCTTGAAATATTAATTGGGATCAATACTAAAATCAAATCCACATGGTTCTTAGTCAGTTACATTTAACTTAGTAAATATAGTTTAAAGTAATAATTGTATTAGAAGATGAGACTAGGAGTCCTGCGTTACATTTCTATCAGATAAGATAAGATCAGTCGCTCAGTTGTGTCTGACTCTTTGTGAACCCATGAATCACAACACGCCAGGCCTCCCTGTTCATCACAAACTCCCAGAGTTCACTCAGACTCACATACATCGAGTCAGTGATGCCATCCAGCCATCTCATCCGCTGTCGTCCCCTTCTCCTCCTGCCCCCAATCCCTCCCAGCATCAGAGTCTTTTCCAATGAGTCAACTCTTTGCATGAGGTGGCCAGAGTTCGGCTTTAGCATCATTCCTTCCAAAGAAATCCCAGGACTGATCTCCTTCACAATGGACTGGCTGGATCTCCTTGCAGTCCAAGGGACTCTCAAGAGTTTTCTCCAACAAAACAGTTCAAAAGCATCAATTCTTTGGCGCTCAGCCTTCTTCACAGTCCATCTCTCACATCCATACATGACCATAGGAAAAACCATAGCCTTGACTAGACGAACCTTTGTTGGCAAAGTAATGTCTCTGCTTTTGAATATGCTATCTAGGTTGGTCCTAACTTTCCTTCCAAGGAGTAAGCATCTTTTAATTTCCTGGCTGCAGTCACCATCTGCAGTGATTTTGGAGCCAAGAAAAATAAAGTCTGACACTGTTTCCATTGTTTCCCCATCTATTTCCCATGAAGTGATGAGACCATGCCATGATCTTCGTTTTCTGAATGTTGAGTTTTAAGCCAACTTTTTCACTTTCCACTTTCACTTTCATCAAGAGGTTTTTAGTTCCTCTTCACTTTCTGCCATTGCCTTCCAGATTTTTAAGTTCTATAATAATTATTTATTCCATATATTTGTTTTCACAGGTACATGATGTAAACAAAGAGTCATTATCATTCTCATTATTCAGATTAAATCCATGGGCAGCATCCAAATGTACACACTCAGTATTCCTATGGTGAAAGTATACTTAAAATTTGTGATTAGATTTTTCTTTAAAAAAAAAATCAATATATTTTGCTTCTGTTAAAACTCTAAGTCCTCTGAGTCATTTGACAAGGAACCTAGTCAGAAGCAGATAATTCCATGGTGATCTACCTGGACTTCCATTGGAAGAGCTTATAGACGGAAAAAGACTTTGGAATCAATGTATAATGTATGAGCTGATTTATTCTATTAGTAGCTATTATTAGTGCATAAAAGTGTCTGGTGCATTCTGGAACTCTTTCAAGTTTTATGAGACAAATTAAAGGAAAAAGAAAATGGAACTATTAGTTAACAAAATGACTCAGAGATGTAATCAAAATTCTAACTTTAAATAGAATACATTTTTAATTTTAATGTCACTGTTGAGTTTTCCAAATTTGCTGACATATTGAGTACATCACTTTCAGAGCATCATATTTTAGGATTTGAAATAAGTCAGCTGAAATTCCATCACCTCCAATAGCTTTGTTCGTAGTAATGCTTCATAAGATTCACTTGACTTCACACACCAGGATGTCTGGCTCTAGGTGAATGACCACATTACTGTGGTTATCCAGATCATTAAGACCTTTTTTGTACAGATCCTCTGTGTGTTCTTGCCATGTCTTCTAAATTTCTCTGCTTCTGTTAGGACCTTACAGTCACTGTCCTTTATTGTGCCCATTTTGCCTGAAAACTTCCTTTGATATCTTTAATTTTCTCGAAGAGATCTCTAGTTTTCCTCATTCTATTTTTTACCTCTATATCTTTGTACTGTTTCCACTGTTTCCCCATCTATTTCCCATGCAGTGATGGGACCAGATGCCATGATCTTCGTTTTCTGATTGTTGAGCTTTAAGCCAACCTTTTCACTATCCACTTTCACTTTCATCAAGAGGCTTTTTAGCCCCTCTTCACTTTCTGCCATAAGAGAGGTGTCATCTGCATATCTGAGGTTATTGATATTTCTCCCGGCAATCTTGATTCCAACTTTAGTTTCTTCCAGTCCAGCATTCCTCATGATGTACTCTGCATATAAGTTAAATAAACAGGGTGACAATATGCAGCCTTGATGTACTCCTTTTCCTATTTGGAACCAGTCTGTTGTTCCATGACCAGTTCTAACTGTTGCTTCCTGACCTGCATACCGATTTCTCAAGAGGCAGATCAGGTGGTCTGGTATTCCCATCTCTTTCAGAATTTTCCATAGTTTATTGTGATCCACACAGTCAAAGGCTTTGGCATAGTCAATAAAGCAGAAATAGATGTTTTTCTGGAACTCTCTTGCTTTTTCCATGATCCAGCAGATGTTGGCAATTTGATCTCTGGTTCCTCTGCCTTTTCTAAATCCAGCTTGAACATCAGGAAGTTCACGGTTCACATATTGCTGAAGCCTGGCTTGGAGAATTTTGAGCATTACTTTACTAGCGTGTGAGATGAGTGCAATTGTTCGGTAGTTTGAGCACTCCATGGCATTGCCTTTCTTTGGGATTGGGATGAAAACTGACCTTTTCCAATCTTGTGGCCACTGCTGAGTTTTCCAAATTTGCTGGCATATTGAGTGCAGCATCACTGCATGGGAAATAGATGGGGAAACAGTGGAAACAGTGTCAGACTTTGTTTTTCTGGGCTCCAAAATCACTGCAGATGGTGACTGCAGCCATGAAATTAAAAGACGCTTACTCCTTGGAAGGAAAGTTATGACCAACCTAGATAGCATATTCAAAAGCAGAGACATTACTTTACCAACAAAGGTTCGCCTAGTCAAGGCTATGGTCTTTCCTGTGGTCATGTATGGATGTGAGAGCTGGACTGTGAAGAAGGCTGAGCACCGAAGAATTGATGCTTTTGAACTGTGGTGTTGGAGAAGACTCTTGAGAGTCCCTTGGACTGCAAGGAGATCCAACCAGTCCATTCTGAAGGAGATCAATCCTGGAATTTCTTTGGAAGAAATGATGCTAAAGCTTAAACTCCAGTATTTTGGCCACCTCATGCGAAGAATTGACTCACTGGAGAAGACTCTGATGCTGGGAGGGATTGAGGGCAGGAGGAGAAGGGGACGACAGAGGATGAGATGGCTGGATGGCATCACTGACTCGATGGATGCGAGTCTGAGTGACCTCCGGGAGCTGGTGATGGACAGGGAGGCCTGGCGTGCTGCGGTTCATGGGGTCGCAAAGAGTCGGACACGACTGAGCGACTGATCTGATCTGATCTGATCTTTGTACTGTTTGCCTAAGGTTTTCTTATCTCTCCTTGCTATTCTTTGGAACTCTTCATTCAGTTGAATAAATATTTGCTTTAGCTTTTGCTTTTTGCTTCTTTTCTTTTCTCAGTGATTTGTAAGTCTTCCTCAGACAACCATTTTGCCTTTCTGCATTTCTTTTCTTGGGAATAGTTTTGGTCACTGCCTCCTATACAATGTTATGAATTTCTATCTATCTTCAAGCAATCTGTCTATCAGATCTAATCCTGTGAATCTATATACTACTTCTATTGCATGATAAGTTATTTGACACAGATCATGCCTGAATGGGTTGGTGTTTTTCCCTACTTTCTTCAGTTTATGTCTGAATCTTGCAATAAGGAACTCATTATATGAGCCACTGTCAGCTCCAGGTACTCTTTTTGCTGACTGTATAGAGCTTTCTCATCTTCAACTGCAAAGAATAGAATCAATCTGATTTTGGTATTTTCCATCTGGTGATGTCAATGTGTAGAGTCATCACTTGTGTTGTTGGAAGAAAGTGTTTATTATGACCAGTGTGCTCTATTGGCAAAATTTTGTCAGCCTTTGCCCTGCATTATTTTGTATTCTAATGCCAAATTTGCCTGTTACTTCATGTATCACTTGAATTCCTATTTTGCATTCCAATTTCCTATGATGAAAAGGACTTTTTTGTTGTTAGAAGGTCTTGGAGGTCTCTATGGAACCAGACAACCTCAATTTTTTTTGGCATTAGTATTTGGGGAATAGTAGTGTTAATTGCTCAGTTGTGACCAACTCTCTGCAATCCCACAGACTGGAGATCACCAGGCTCCTCTGTCCATGAGGTTCTCCAGGCAAGAGTACTGGAGTGGATTGTCATTCCCTTCTCCAGAGGATCTTCCTGACCCAGAGACAAATCTGGGTCTCCTGCGTTGCAGGCAGTTTCTTTACCATTTGAGCTACAGGGAAGACCTATTTGGGGAATAGGGTAGATTGATCTGATGTTGAATTTCTTGCCTTGGAAACAGATCAAAATCATTCTATTATTTTTGAGGTTGCATCAAAGTATTGCATTTCACACTTTTTGTTGACTATGAGAGCTACTTGATTTCTTGGGGATTCTTGCCCACAGTAGTAGATATATCAGTCATACTAAATTCACCCATTCCTGTCCACTTTACTTCATTGAATCCTAAAGTGTCACTCTTGCCATACTTTATTTGGTCATGTCAAATTTACCATCCCCTTAGGATTATACAGTGGAAGTGAAAAATAGATTCAAGGGATTTAATCTGCTAGACAGAGTGCCTAAAGAACTATGTATGGAAGTTCATGACATTGTACAGGAGGCAGTGATCAAGATCATCCTCAAGAAAAACAAATGCAAAAAGGCAAAATAGTGGTCTTAGGAGGCCTTACAAAGAGCTCTGAAAAGAAGAGAAGCTAAAGGAAAAGGGGGAAAGGAAAGATATACCCATCTGAATGCAAAGTTCCAAAAAAATAGAAAGGAGAAATAAGAAAGCCTTCCTCAGGGATCAATGAAAAGAAATAGAGAACAACAATAGAATGGGAAAGACTATAGATCTCTTCAAGAAAATTAGAGATACCAAGGGAATATTTCATGCAAAGATGGGCTCAATAAAAGACAGAGATGGTAGGACCTAACAGAAACAGAAGATATAAAAAAAGAGGTAGCAAGAATACACAGAAGAACTGTACAAAAAAGATATCCCTGACCCAAATGAACACTATAGTGTGATCACTCACTTAGAGCCAGATATCCTGGAGTAGGAAGTCAACTGGGCCTTAGGAATCATCATTATGAACAAAGATAGTGGAAGTTATGGAATTCCAGTTAAGCTATTTTGTGCCTCAAAAGGTGATGCTATTAAAATGCCACACTCAATATGCCAGCAAATTTGGAAAACTCAGCAATGGCCACAGAACTGTGAAAGGTCAATTTTCATTTCAATCCTAAAGAAAGGCAATGCCAAAGAATGTTCAAACTACCGCACGATTGCACTTATCTCAAATGCAGGCCAAGTAATGCTTAAAATTCTCCAAGTCAGGCTTCAGCAGTACATGAAGGATGGACTTCCAGATGTTCAAGCTGGATTTAAAAAAGGCAGAAGAATCAGAGATCTAATTGCCAACATTGACTGGATCATCGAAATAGCAAGAGATTCCAGAAAGACCTCTACTTCTGTTTTATTGACTATGCTAAATATTTGACTGTGTGGATCATAACAAACTGTGGAAATTATTAAAGAGATGGGAATAACAGACCACCTGACGTGCCTCTTGAGAAATCTGTATGCAGTTCAGGAATCAACAGTTAGAGCTAGTTATGGAACAACAGACTGATTCCAAATAGGCAAAAGTGTATGTCAAGGATCTATATTGTTAACAATATATTAACTTATATGCAGAGTACATTATGTGAAATGCCCAGCTGAATGAAGCACAAGCCGGAATCAAGATTGCTACGAGAAATAGTAATAACCTAAAATGTGCAGATGACACCACCCTTATTGCAGAAAGCAAAGAAGAATTAAATAATCTCTTTATGAAAGTGAAAGAGGAGAGTAAGCCTCTTTATGACGGTTAAAGAGTAGATTGAAAAAGTTGGCTTAAAACTCAACATTCATAAAACTAAGATCATGGCATCCAGTCCTATCACTTCATGGCAAATAGATGGGGAAACAATCAAAACAGTGGAAGACTTTATTTTGGGAGGCTTCAAAATCACTGTAGATGGTGATTGCAATCATGAAATTAAAAGACATTTACTCCTTGGAAGAAAACTATAACTAAACAGTATATTAAAAAGCAGAGACACAGTTTTGCCAACAAAGTTCTATCTAGTCAAAGCTATGTCTTTTTCCAGTAGTCATGTATGGATATGAGAGTTGGACTACAAAGAAAGTCAAATGCTGAAGAATTGATGCTTTTGAACTGTGATGTTGGAGAAGACTCTTGAGAATCCCTTGGCCTGCAGGGAGCTCAAATCAGTCAATCCTAAAAAAAGTCAGTCCTAAATATTCATTGGAAGAATTGATGCTGAAGCTGCAGCTGCAATACTTTGGGCACCTGGTGGGAAGAACTCTCATTGGAAAAGACCCTGACACTGTGAAAAGTAGAAGGCAGGAGGAGAAGGGGAAAACAGAGGATTAGGTGGTTGTATGGCATCACAGACTTGACAGACATGAGTTTGAGCAAGCTCCAAGAGTTAGTGAAGGACAGGGAAGCCTGGAGTGTTGCAGTGTACAGAGTTGGAAAGAGTCAGGCACAACAGAGCAACCTAACTGAACTGAACTTAATTTACCTTGTTTCATGAACTTAACATTCTAGGTTCCTATTGTTCTTCATAGCATCAGATTTAATTTTCACCATCATTAAGAGTTGGGCATCATTTCAGCCTTGACTCAACCCCTTCATTCTTTCCGGAGCTATTTATCTGCTCTTTCAGATCAGATCAGATCAGTTGCTCAGTCGTGTCCGACTCTTTGCAACCCCATGAACTGCAACACGCCAGGCCTCCCTATCCATCACCAGCTCCCGGAGGTCACTCAGACTCACATCCATCGAGTCAGTGATGCCATCCAGCCATATCATCCTCTGTCGTCCCCTTCTCCTCCTGCCCACAATCCCTCCCAGCATCGGAGTCTTCTCCAATGAGTCAACTCCTCGTATGAGGTGGCCAAAATACTGGAGTTTCAGCTTTAGCATCATTCCTTCCAAAGAAATTCCAGGGCTGATCTCCTTCAGAATGGACCGGTTGGATCTCCTTGCAGTCCAAGGGACTCTCAAGAGTCTTCTCCAACACCACAGTTCAAAAGCATCAATTCTTCGGCGCTCAGCCTTCTTCACTCCAGTAGCATATTGGACACCTACTGACCTGGGGCGGGGGTCGAGGGGGGAGCTCATCTTCCAGTCTCATATTTTTTTACCTTTTCATACTTTTCATGGAATTCTCAAGGCAGGAATACTGAAGTGATTTTCCATTCCATTCTCTGTTACTGCTGCTAAGTCACTTCAGCTGTGTCCGACTCTGTGCGACCCCAGAGATGGCAGCCCACCAGGCTTCCCCGTCCTTGGGATTTTCCAGGCAAGAGTACTGGAGTGGATTGCCAATGCCTTCTCTATTCCCTTCTCTAGTGGACCATATTTTATCATAACTGTCCTCTTTAACCTGCCTGTTTTAGGTGTCCCTACATAGCATGGCTCATTGTTTTGTTGAGTTACACAAGGCTAATTGGTTCCCTTTAGCCAAGTGGAGAAATAAGTTTTCATAGGTCCTTCGAATTTGATTTAGCTCTTCAATAAAAGAAAGGCTACATTAAATGCACTGCTGCTGCTGCTGCTAAGTAGCTTCAGTTGTGTCCGACTCTGTGCGACCCCATAGACAGCAGCCCACTAGGCTCCCCCGTCCCTGGGATTCTCCAGGCAAGAACGCTGGAATAGGCTGATATTTCCTCCAATGCATGAAAGTGAAAATGAAGACGGTCAGTCGTGTCCGACTCTTCGAGACCCCATGGATTGCAGCCTAAGCTCCTCCGTCCATGGGAATCTCCGGGCAAGAGCACTGGAGTGGGATTCCATTGCCTTCTCCACATTAAATGCACTGCTGCTGCCAAGTCACTTCAGTCGTGTCCGACTCTGTGCGATCCCATAGACGGCAGCCTACCAGGCTCCCCCATCCCTCCTAGGATTCTCCAGGCAAGAATACTGGAGTGGGTTGCCATTTCCTTCTCCGCATTAAATGCACATATCCACTTAAATACATATAATGATTTAAGAAATGTTAAAATGTGAACAAGTTGACATCTAATATTGGAAGAAATAATTTCCCATAATGATTTTTTTTTAATTTTATTTTATTTAACTTTACAATATTGTATTGGTTTTGCCATCTATCAAGATGATTTTTTTAATTCAAATTAATGAGAATACATAGTTTTATTTGTTAAGAATTTTGACTCTGAATATAGGTTTCTCTGTTTCAATATTCACTTTTATCACTTCTTGTTTTGAAGCCCTTGAAGTCACTTAATCACTCTCTACCTTAGATTCTTTATATATCAAGTGAAAATGATATTTCATTCAAATAATTGGGTAAAAATTCAATTAATACCGATTAAGTTATAAAAAAGGCTTAACATATAATAAGAATTGGTGCTAATCAGCTCCCATGTTTATTGCATTTGTTATGATTTTGTATTTTTCAATTACTATATTTTAAAATAAAATTAAATATTAATTCCAATTAGCTAATTGCAAGCAGTTTCTTAAGTTAATCTAATATTCTAAATTTGAAAAAATCAGATGTGTTGTAATGAAATATCTTCCTATATGCTTAAATTTTCAAATTTGGACTTTTACCAAACTTGCTGTCTTTGAACTGAATTTTAGTGCTTAAGAAACTTATTTTTCTCCTAATATTCTATTACTTTTCTTTAAGCTCTTTTCAGCCTAAGGCTTTATTTGTCACTGGAAAAATAAGACCTTGCTCTTGAAAACCATTCTCCCTTTGCTCAAATAAATAAATAAATAAAGTCATATAAGTTTACTATTTCTTTTCTTCTTTCTCAGTTCTCTATCAAAAGAAAGAAAGAAAGAAAAAGAAATGATACATTTCTATTTTTGGAAACTATTTTCTTAACCATTAATAAGAAACAATTTATAATCTCATAATGAATATTTTGTACTTATTTTAAGAAATGTTATTGGAAAAATGTGGATTTGGGGTATAGTGCAAAAAAAAATCCTATTTTACTTACAAGTAACATTTAATCTATTCAGAAAATAAAGATCATGGCATCTGGTCCCATCACTGCATGGGAAATAGTTGGGGAAACAGTGGAAGCAGTGTCAGACTTTATTTTTCTGGGCTCCAAAATCACCGCAGATGGTAACTGCAGCCATGAAATTAAAAGACGCCTACTCCTTGGAAGGAAAGTTATGACCAACCTAGATAGCATATTGAAAAGCAGAGACATTACTTTGCCAACAAAAGTTCGCCTAGTCAAGGCTATGGTCTTTCCTGTGGTCATGTATGGATGTGAGAGCTGGACTGTGAAGAAGGCTGAGCGCCAAAGAATTGATGCTTTTGAACTGTGGTGTTGGAGAAGACTCTTGAGAGTCCCTTGGACTGCAAGGAGATCCAAGCAGTCCATTCTGAAGGAGATCAGCCCTGGAATTTCTTTGGAAGGAATGATGCTAAAGCTGAAACTCCAGTATTTTGGCCACCTCATGCGAAGAGTTGACTCATTGGAGAAGACTCTGATGCTGGGAGGGATTGTGGGCAGGAGGAGAAGGGGACGACAGAGGATGAGATGGCTGGATGGCATCACTGACTCGATGGATGGGAGTCTGAGTGACCTCCGGGAGCTGGTGATGGACAGGGAGGCCTGGCGTGTTGCAGTTCATGGTGTTGCAAAGAGTCGGACACGACTAAGTGACTGATCTGGATTTAACATTTAATCCACAACTAAATGTTAAAAATTCTAACTCTGACATGTATTAGAAGCCAGACTTTCCTCTTCCCTGCACCACTTTTATGCGCATCTTATGCTATATATTTCTTCCTAACTACTTCAGTAACACTCCTTGCTTTTCTGCCCTTCACTTTTTTCTCATTTACGTTACTCTTTGTACTGCAACCAAATTGTGTATTTTAAAATACAAATAGAACAAACTTTTAAAAATTATGAAATCAAATATCTTTTAGGAAACTATACAAAAGAAAGAAAATATAGTAAAATTGATCATCATACAGCAATACCAGCTAATTGTTAGAATTTTAAATAGTATTAAAATAAAAATCTTTGTTATAGAGTTAGCAGACTCAAGGGAAATATTGAAACAGCATTTTGATTCAAGAAGCATGTTTGGAAGGAGATATTGGGCCACAGGCTTCAGCAATATGTGAACTGGGAACTTCCTGATGTTCAAGCTGGATTTAGAAAAGGCAGAGGAACCAGAGACCAAATTGCCAACATCCGCTGGATCATGGAAAAAGCAAGAGAGTTCCAGAAAAACATCTATTTCTGCTTTATTGACTATGCCAAAGCCTTTGACAGTGCAGATCACAATAAACTGTGTAAAATTCTGAAGGAGATGGGAATACCAGACCACCTGATCTGCCTCTTGAGAAATCTGTACGCAGGTCAGGAAGCAACAGTTAGAACTGGTCATGGAACAACAGACTGGTTCCAAATAGGAAAAGGAGTACGTCAAGGCTGTATATTGTCACCATGTTTATTTAACTTATATGCAGAGTGCATCATGAGAAATGCTGGACTGGAAGAAACACAAGTTGGAATCAAGATTGCTGGAAGAAATATCAATAACCTAAGATATGCAGATGACACCACCCTTATGGCAGAAAGTGAAGAGGGGCTAAAAAGCCTCCTGATGAGAGTGAAAAGGTTGGCTTAAAGCTCAACAATCAGAAAACGAAGATCATGGCATCTGGTCCCATCACTACATGGGAAATAGATGGAGAAACAGTGGAAACAGTGTCAGACTTTGTTTTTCTGGGCTCTAAAATCACTGCAGATGGTGACTGCAGCCATGAAATTAAAAGACGCCTACTCCTTGGAAGGAAAGTTATGACCAACCTAGATAGCATATTCAAAAGCAGAGACATTACTTTGCCAACAAAGGTTCGCCTAGTCAAGGCTATGGTCTTTCCTGTGGTCATGTATGGATGTGAGAGCTGGACTGTGAAGAAGGCTGAGCGCCGAAGAATTGATGCTTTTGAACTGTGGTGTTGGAGAAGACTCTTGAGAGTCCCTTGGACTGCAAGGAGATCCAACCGGTCCATTCTGAAGGAGATCAACCCTGGAATTTCTTTGGAAGGAATGATGCTAAAGCTGAAACTCCAGTATTTTGGCCACCTCATGCGAAGAGTTGACTCATTGGAGAAGACTCTGATGCTGGGAGGGATTGGGGGCAGGAGGAGAAGGGGACGACAGAGGATGAGATGGCTGGATGGCATCACTGACTCGATGGATGCGAGTCTGAGTGACCTCCGGGAGCTGCTGATGGACAGGGAGGCCTGGCGTGTTGCAGTTCATGGTGTTGCAAAGAGTCGGACACGACTGAGTGACTGATCTGATCTGATTGGGCCACAGAAACAAGGTGACTGGAAGAGTGAATAAGAGAAAAAGCCAGAGTGATTGCTTCTGTAAAAAGTCACAATTTCCATTCCGGAATGGTTTCTGTAGTTATCTTTTGTAAAGATAGAAGTAGTTTTCTTCCCCACCATTGGACAATTACTAGAGAAGAATGAAGATTCTTACTAGTAACAGATGGCTTTTGCCTTCAAGACTTACTGAATCTTTGGAAAACACTGAAGTGAGGAATCCCCAGTTTTGATTCCTGCTCACATGCATTTAAGTGCATTGAAGGACAGTTAGTAGTAGTCAAAGTACGTGATTCTCGGCAGCCAAAATAATCAACTACAATGCATCCCTTTTGTCACTCAGATTTTCTTTTGCTCTGAATTAAATCCACAGTGCAGGAAATTCTGAAGCATTGAACCACAATTCCTACTAATTACTCAGGTTTATTGAAACAGTCTCCTTGGATAACAACTGTTTTTATTATCTCTTTTATTTACTGCCTTCACCAGTTCCCTTCACCTGATGGAGAATGTTCATCACTGGGTGCCCCAGCCCCTCTTTCCTGAGTAATCGAAGGCTTTGACAGAAGGGTACCTTTGGCTGTTCTTGTTGCTACAGATGTGTATTCCATATTGATCACTGAAGGTTCATCTTTGATGCTGTTAGCAGGCACATATTGCTAAGGGCATTCAATCCATTACTCCATTTCTTATCCTCCAGCAATGAATCACATTGCATCATCAATTAGGAACAATGAAAAAGCCTAAGGAATACTACTATCCATATGCCTGGGACTATATTATGTCAGAGAACAGAGAAGTCACCATGGTCTTGAGCGTATACTGCAGTTTATTCCACACAAAAGTGAATTGTTTTTAATCTTCTTTAATTATAGAGATTGAAAAAAAATTTTTTTTTCTGCTTCAATAGCTCCATACTAAATACCAGAACACTTGATCTGTTTCACTAAGGATGACTCACAGGCACAAGTTTAAGGAGCACATCTCATTAATCACAATCCATTGGATTGTACAGAGATTATACATTTGAATTAACCATGGGAATGGTGGAATCATATCTGCTGTACCCTTTGTCTTTGAAGAAAGTGTTTATGTATATAATTCTAAACAGAGATGCTGTACTGTTTGCAATTTATTATCTTGGCTGGGGACAGATAAGGGTTTTTAGTTGGCCTTTTCCACATAATGTAAATTATTTACAGGTCAGAGAGCCATTGTGTGGGCTCTGCCAGCTGCCAAGCATCTCATTCCAACTGAGGTTCAAGGAACTGACAAGGAGTACAACCACAAATAGACCAGGGCCAGCATTTATTCTCACTAAGCTTATAGTCTAACCAAGTGGCCATATGGAAATATCAGGTAAGCAAAGCTATGTATTTAACAGCCTTCAGAATGCCTGGGTGTTGCATTTTCTCTAGAGTACAATGAGTTTGGTAAATAACTGTTATTTAAAATAAAATAATATAAATGGGTGCATATCTCATGTATTCTTTGAGATAGTTTTGCAGTATCCATTCTCAGTGAGATCAATCTCCATTTCAATGGAGATTCTGGGTCTCAGAAGTCCTTAAATACAGAAAATATGAGAAAACATCATTTCAAATTATAGAAACTGATGTAAGGCTTCTATTTCTATTTGGCTGCTCTACAGATCTTTGAATTATATATATATATATATGTAAGTATATATATACTTACTTGATTTGCTCTTATACTAAGAATCCAATTTTTTGCTGAACAAGAAAGCCAATTAATTAAATAAATTTGGTAGAACAAGTTAGTTGAAACCTGAATGAGATCTATAAATTAAGCTATGTAGGAATAGTCTGTAATTCATAAGGAGCACTTAATATAGATTCAAGGTCATACTAAGTACCCATAAGAATGTATGCTATCCTCATCTAAGTTTCTCGTAAGATTAGATTTGATAATTTTAAGATATATAAGATGTTTATATAAGTAGTATTATAGAATTATGCAATACATGTCAGACTAACCTTAAAGAGATTAATAGGATAAAGTATCAGCATTCTCCCTTAATAGATATTGCAGAGTTCAGTCTCCCTCTAATGTATTCAAAGGGCTTGACAAGAGTATTAATATATATTTTACTAGTCTGGGTTTTCTCAAGTAAGGATTCAGATAAATCAAGCATACCTGAGTTAAGACACTCCATCCTTGTATGCACATGGACACACACATGTGTACACACACACACATAAGACTTATTATGAATTGTTCTACAATCCACTTACTTTCATGACTAATATTCTAACTCCACCCGGAATGCATTTTCCCTTATTGTCCTACAAATTTTCAACTTAAATTGCATTTTTTCTCCTCTTATACATTAATCTCTGAAAGCTCATCAGAGTACTCAATTTATTCCAGTTTCCCTTATGCTTATTATTTGTATATTTTTTTTTTTTTGTTTTCACAGTTCTTAGCACCGGTTTTTTTTCTTAACATACATCTGTTGGTAGCCTCCCTCCCCTGCCCGGGTCTGGTCTATCACAAGTATTTTTTTTTTTTTTTTTTTTTTCTCTTTTTCTTAATTTATTTTTTTTTTTCTACACAATATTATTTTTAATAATAATAATTATATTTTCTATTTTATTTTTTCTATCTCTTTCTTTTTTATTAATAAATAATAATATTTTTTTTTTTTTTTTTTTTATTTGTTTGTTAGTTATTGTTTTTTTTCTTATAGATCTTTCTTTATTAATTTATTGTATAAAGAAAGCTGCACCTATCTCTTTTTTTATTTATTTTTTATCTTTCTATATTTATTTATAGGTACACACACACCTTCTGTTTTATTTTTTTTTTTTTAATTAAATAATTTTTTTTTTATTTTATTTTTTTTTTTTTATATATATATATTTTTTTTTTTTCTTTTTTTTTTTTGTCTCTCTTATATTTTTTTTATTTTTTTAATTTTCTTATCTTTTATTTCCTCTCTTTTTATTTCTTTTTATTTTTTTTACTGGAAAAACAAAACAAAACAAAACAACTAGCTTTGTATGGACCTTTGTGGACAAAGTGATGTCTCTGGATTTTAATACTTTATCTAGGTTTGTCACAGCATTTATTTCATGAAACAAGCTTCTTTTAATTTCATGGCTGCAGGCACTATCTGCAGTTATTTTGGAGCCCAAGAAAATAAAATTTGTCTCTGTTTCTACTTTTTCCACTTCTATTTACCATGAAGTGGTGGGACCAGATGCCATGATTTTAGTTTTTTTTAATGCTGAGTTTTAAGCCAGCTTTTCACTCTCTTCTTTCATGTTCATCAAGAGGTTCTTTTTTTTTTTTTTTTTTTAATATTGGTGATTCTTTTCTTTTTTAACTTTACAATATTATATTGGTTTTTCAATACACCACACGTATATTCATATGGTTATGAATCCACCACAGGTATACACGTGTTCCCCATCTTGAACCCTCCTCCCTCCTCCATCCCCATACCATCCCTCTGGGTCGTCCCAGTGCACCAGCCCCAAGCATCCAGTATCATGCATCAAAGCTGGACTGGAGACTCATTTCATACATGATATTATACATGTTTCAATGCCATTCTCCCAAATCATCCCACCCTCTCCCTCTCCCACAGAGTCCAAAAGACTGTTCTATACATCAGTGTCTCTTTTGCTGTCTTGTATACAGGGTTATTTTTACCATCTTTCTAAATTCCATATATATGCGTTAGTGTACTGTATTGGTGTTTTTCTTTCTGGCTGACTTCACTCTGTATAATAGGCTCCAGTTTCATCCACCTCATTAGAACTGATTCAAATGTTTTCTTTTTAATGGCTGAGTAATACTCCATTGTGTATATGTACCACAGCTTTCTTATCCATTCATCTGCTGATGGACATCTAGGTTGCTTCCATGTCTTGGCTAATATAAACAGTGCTGCGATGAACATTGAGGTACACGTGTCTCTTTCAATTCCAGTTTCCTCAGTGCATATGCCCAACAGTGGGATTGCTGGGTCATAAGGCAGTTCTATATCCAGCACAAACGCTGGAGATAGTGAAGGACAGGGAAGCCTTTGTGAATGACCGAGAACAGAAATTAACTTTCTTGTCTTTGGGGGTTCAAAGACTGAGGATTTCAACAGGACCCACATGAGTGAAATGACCACTATTATCAGGACAATCTATTACTTAACTTACGTAATTACTGAGGTGGTTGGAAATCTAATAAAAAGCTGAATATTTTCCTTTCAGGAATTCAGCACGTGTAACTCTGCCAGATGGAGTGGAAAATTTTGCCTCGATTATTGCTGTCAGTGAATCCAGTGACATTAATGCTCATCAATGGGCTGAATACTTCAAGACCACAAGAAAATGAGAAAAAATTACTTATTAACCTAAAAAAGATCTCAGTAAAGAATTAAATTCTGGAAATATGTATTTGTTACATGAAATAAAATAATGGTATTTGAGGAATAGTCACCAAAGTTGCAACATGTGACTTTATCAGACAAAGGCAAACTAGACTATATAAATTTCATTCTTGATCAGAGCCAGTTGGACTGAAGTCTTTAAGGAAAGTGGAAGACTATAGAAAAACAATACATTTCAGTATAACTTAGAATTGAGATTGACAAATGTGATCATAATTTGGGGGCAGAAGTTGGGTATTTAGATGCACAAGTAAAATAATTTGGGGTCAAGGTTGATTCAACTTTTTAGAAATAAAGTGTAAAATTCCACTTACATAACAAATGAATGTTTGTAAAGGTTTGTGGAAAAATACACTTCAGTGTGAGTCAATTACATTTCTTCTAACAATTCTTCCAGTGCAGGGAGATTTAAAAAAAACAAAACAAAACAAAACGTTTAAGACTCTAAAAATCAGATGCAAGACATAATAATGTGAACATTTAGGTAATGCCAGATCTATGTGTTCAGAAACTTGAATTCTATATACCCAAGGTCTTTATAAATAAAGTTGTGGTACTAAAATAAATAAATAAATAAAATTAGTACAACAAATAAATTAGAGGAAAACAATAGCAGAATAACTGAAGCAAAAAAATGGATAAATGAATCAGAATATAAAATGGTGTAATAACCAAAGCAGAGCAGAATAAAGAAAAAAAGAATGAAAAGTAATGAGGTCAGTCTCTGAGACTTCTGAGGCAACATTAAGCACCCCTAAAATTTAAATCATAGAGGTCCCAGAAGAAGTGGACCAAAAGAAAGGGTATGAGAAAATCTTTAAGGGTATTATAATCAAAACCATCCTCAAAATGAGAAAGGCAATAACCACTGATCTAGGAAGCCTAGAGTCTCATACATGATAAGCCCAAGGAGAAACATGGCTAGGCACATATTAATCAAACTAACAAAAATTAAACACATAGAACAGATATTAAATGCAGCAAGGGAAAAACAACAAATAATGCACAAGGGAATCCCCATAAGGCTAACTGCTTATTTTTCAACAAAAACTCTGCTGGCCAGAATTGAGTGGCCTGATATAGTTAAAGTGATAAAAGGAAAAAAAAAAAAACAACTACAATCAAGATTACTCTATTCAGCAAGGATCTCATTCACATTCAAAGGAGAAATCAAAACCTTTACAGATAAGCAAAATTTAAGAGAATTCAACACCAAACCAATTTTACAACAAATACTGAAGGAACTTCTCTAAATAGAAACACAAGTCAAAGAAAAAGCCTACAAAAACAAGCCCAAAACAATAAAGTGATTGAAATAGGATCATATATATATTATTAATTACCTTATATGTAAGTGGACTAAATGCTCCAACCAAAAGACACAGATTGGCTGAAAGGATGTAAATATAAGACTCCTATATATGCTATCTACATAAGATCCACCTCAAACCTAGGGGCACATACAGACTGAAAAATAAGAGCTAGAAAATTATATTCTATGCAAACATAAATCAAAAGAAATCAGGAATAGCAATAGTCATATCACACAAAATAGATTTTCAATTAAAGACTTTACAAGGGATAAGGAAGGACACCACATAATGATGAAGGGGTCAATCCAAGAAGAAAAACAATTATAAATATATATGTACCCAACATAGGAGTACCTCAATACATAAGGCAAATGCTAACAGATATTAAAGGGGAATAGCAACATAGTAATAGAAGGGAATTTTAATACTCCACTCACATTAATGGAGAGATCATCCAGACAAGAAATTAACAAGGAAACATAGCTTTAAGCAATGCATTGGACCAGTTGGATTTACTTGATACCTACAGGGCATTTCATTCAAAAATAATAAATTTCACTATTTTTTTTCAATTTCATATAGAATAATCTCCAGGATTTGTCACATCTTAGGTCACAAATCAAGTCTAGATAAGTTAAAACAAATTGAAATTATTTCATGCATCCTTTCTGATAGTATTGATATAAGTTTAGACAATGACCTCCAGGGGGCTGGAGGAGGGGGAAGAAAAGCAAATTTAAACTTAAAAAAGAGATAAATATATGAAGGCTGAACAATGTATTTCTGAATAAGCAACAGATCACTAAAATATGCAAAAAATAAATAAAAATATGCCTAGAAACAAATGATAATGAAAACAGGACAGCTCAACCTCCCAGTTCAAGATGGTGGAGTAGAAGGACATGTGCTTTTCTCCTCCTGTGAGTTTGCAACTAGCTGTTGAACAACCGTTGACAGGAGGACACTGAAACCCACCAAAAAGATACTCCATCTCCAAAGACAAATAAGAAACCACAGCAAGATGGTAGAAATGGCACAATCATGATAAAATGAAATCCCATACCTGCTCAGTGAGCCACCCACAAACTGGAGGACAATAATATTGAAGAAACTCTCCTACTTTGTGATGGATGTGCACCCCACATCGGGCTTCCCATTCTGGAGGTCGAACAAAGGAATTAGGAATCCCCAGGAAATTTGACCTGGAAGTCCAGCAGGATTTGATTGTAGGACTTTCCCAAAGGCCTGAGGGATACCAAGACTACAAACATGGAGGACACAAACAAAATCTTGCAAGCACCAAGACCCAGAGGAAATGGCTTAATATGTTTAAAGTGATGAAAGGGAAGAATCTGCAACCAAGAATACTCTACCCAGCAAGACTCTCCTTCAGATTTGATGGAGAAATCAAAAGCTTTCCAGACAAGCAAAAGTTAAGACAATTCATCATCATCAAACCAACTCTACAAATGTAAAATGAAATACTCCAGGTAGGAAGCACAAGACAAGCAAGAGACTGACAGAAAATAAACTTAAAGCAAGACCCAGAGGGATGGTATGGGGAGGGAGGAGAGAAGGGGGTTCAGCATGGGGAACACCTGTATACCTGTGGCAGATTCATGTTGATGCATGGCAAAACCAATACAATATTGTAAAGTAATTAACCTCCAATTAGAATACATACATTAATATTAAAAAAAAGAAAACCTTAATAGAATCATACATATGGATGATTACTTTAGATGCAAATGGATTAAATGAACCAAACAGAAGAGATAGACTGGCTGGAAAGATGAAAACAAGTGCATGTATCCACTTCTACTTACCACATCACTCTGCTTAACCCTGAGAAACTGTATGTAATTATTTTATATTATTAGATTAATCATGTTACCATTATGCCTTGTAATTGTAATTATCTTTTATTCTTTTTTCTGACGATTATGAAAACTGATAAACACCTTTCACTATTGTGATTATGTAGCTATTACTTAATGCCATTGTACCATGGTTGCTCAACTGAAATATAATAGAATTCTTTATTACCAAAACCACAATTTAACAGAAAAGTCCGTAATAATTTTTCAAAATTAAGATGCATATCAAAATTATCTTGAAATTTTCTGAAAAATATAAATTTTCTGATATTGTCTTTTTTTCTGCAAAGCTGCAGATAAGTTTCTAAAGAGCAGTCATATTTAAAAACAACTGGACTGTACACTAATCTTTTATCTAGTTTATTTTGCTTTTTCTATTTTGTATTCAGTGTTTCCATTTCACTTAAATTATTATTTTCCAATTTCTCCATCTCTTCTTTTTTTTTTTTTTTTGTTTTGTTTTTTTGATGTTCTTTCTCAAGAGTTTATCAAGTGTAGTATAAAGGCATTTGTGTGTGTGTGTGTATATATATATATATATACATACATATATATATACACATACATACATACATACATACATATGTGCATGTACAATCGGAGAAGGCACTGGCAACCCACTCCAATACTCTTGCCTGGAAAATCCCATGGATGGAGAAGTCTGGTAGGCTGCAGTCCATGGGGTCCCTAATAGTCAGACATGACTGAGAGACTTCACTTTCTCTTTTCCCTTTTAAGCATTGGAGAATGACATGGAAACTCACTCCAATGCTCTTGCCTGGAGACACCTAGGGACGGGGAAACCTGGTGGGCTGCCATCTATGGGGTCACACAGAGTCAGACACAACTGAAGCAACTTAGCAGCAGCATGTATTATGCTATGCTCTGCTATGCTATGAAGTCACTTCAGTCGTGTCTGTTTTATATATATATATATATATATATATATATATATATATATATATATAAAATACTTATGAATTTTTGCCTAAGTAAAATTTTTATGACATTTTGACTGCACTTATTTTACTTGGTATGAATAGAATGCTAGATTTCTAATTAGCAAAAAAAAATAGATATGCCTCACTAGAACTGACTCATTGGAAAAAAACTCTGATATTGGGAAAGTTTGAAGGCAGAAGGAGAAGTGAATGGCAGTGGATGAGATGGTTTGATGATATCACCTACTCAATGGACATGAGTTTGAGTAATCTCCAGGAGTTGGTGATGAACAGAGAAGCCTGGCCTGCTGCAGTCCATGGGGTCACAAAGAGTTGGACATGGCTGAGTGACTGAAATGACTGACTAGATATGTATCAAGTCACAAGGATTTAATTATAATACAGAGAGCTATAGGCACTATCTTGTAATAACCTATAATGGAAAATCATCTGAAAAATAATATATGTGTATATGTATAACTGAATCACCTTGTGCAGTACACCAGAAACATTGTAAGTCAATAAAGTTTGCCTTACACATACACACACATACAGATATCAGATCAGATCAGATCAGTCGCTCAGTTGTGTCTGACTCTTTGCGACCCCATGAATCGCAGCACGCCAGGCCTCCCTGTCCATTACCAACTCCCGGAGTTCACTGAGACTCACGTCCATCGAGTCAGTGATGCCATCCAGCCATCTCATCCTCTGTCTATATACATACATACATATACATGCTATGGTCTTTCCTGTGGTCATGTATGGATGTGAGAGCTGGACTGTGAAGAAGGCTGAGCGCCGAAGAATTGATGCTTTTGAACTGTGGTGTTGGAGAAGACTCTTGAGAGTCCCTTGGACTGCAAGAAGATCCAACCGGTCCATTCTGAAGGAGATCAATCCTGGGATTTCTTTGGAAGGAATGATGCTAAAGCTGAAACTCCAGCATTTTGGCCACCTCATGCGAAGAGTTGACTCATTGGAGAAGTCTCTGATGCTGGGAGGGATTGAGGGCAGGAGGAGAAGGAGACGACAGAGGATGAGATGGATGGATGGCATCACTGACTCGATGGATGTGAGTCTGAGTGACCTCAGGGAGCTGGTGATGGACAGGGAGGCCTGGCGTGCTGCAGTTCATGGGGTCGCAAAGAGTCGGACACGACTGAGAGACTGATCTGATATATATATATATATATATATATATATATATATATATATATATATATATATAATGAAAAAACAAAACAAAACATGACGATGATAAAAGGGAAGTTTATAGAAATACAACCTACCTCAAGAAACAAGATAAACAACAGATAAACAACCTAACCTTACAGTTAAAGCAACTAGAGAGGAAAAACAGACAAATTAAATAAAAAAAAGTTAGTAGAAGGGAAGAAATCATAAAGATCAGAGCAGAAGTAAGTGATAAAGAAATGAAGGAGACAATAACAAAGATCAATGAAACTAAAAGCTGGCTCTTTGAGAAGATAAAAAAAATTGACAAACTGCTAACCAGGCTAATCAAGAAAAAAAAGATAGAAGACTCAATAAAATTAGAAATGAAAAAGGAGAAGTTACAATAGACAATGCAGAACTACAAACGATCATAAAGAACTACTATCAGCAAATATATGCCAATAAATTGGCCCATCTTGAAGAAATGGATAAATTATTAGAAAATCATAACCATCAAAAACTGAACCAAGAAGAAACAGAAAACATGAACAAACCAATCAAAAACATAAAAATATAAACTGTAATAAAAAATCTTCCAATGACCAAAAGCACAAGTCTAGATGGCTTCACAAGTGAATTCTAACAGAAGTTTAGAGAAGATCTAACACCTATCCTCTCAAATTCCTCCAGGAAATTGCAGAGGAAGGAAGACTTTCAAAATCGTTCTGAGTCCATCACCACTCTGATACCAAAAATCATAGAAAGATGCCACAAAAATACCACTGATGAACATACATGCAAAAATCCTCATCACAATTCTAGGAAACAGAATCCAACAACACATTAAAAAGATTATACATTATGGCCAAGTGGACTTTATCCTAGAGATATAAATCTTCTTCAATATATGTTAATCAATCTTGTGATATACCATATTAAGAAATTGAAAGAAATTTTATCTCAATAGATGCAGAGAAAACTCTGACAAAATTCGATATTCATTTATGATAAAAAATGTCTCCAGAAAGTAAGCTTATAAACAATATGCCTCAATATAATAATGGTCATATATGACAAACTCACAGCAAACATTGTCCTCAGTGGTGGAAATCTGAAAGTCTTTCCTCTAAAATAAGGAACAAGGCAATAGTGTATACCTATTGCTATACACTAGCAATGAAAAATCAGAAAGAGAACTTAAGGAAACAATTCCATTAGCCATTAAAAATACAAAAAGAATAAAATGTTAGGAATAAATCTACTAAAAGAGACAAAAGACCTGTATGCAGAAAATTATAAGACACTGATGAAAAATATCAAATATGACATAAACAGATGGAGGAAAATATCATGTTTTTGAATTGGAAGAATCAATATTGTGAAAAGTATATAAGCCAAATAAATCTATGGATAAAATGAAATCTTTATCAACCTATCAATCATATTTTTCACAAAATTAGAAAAAAAAAATAGTTTCACAACTTGTATGGAAACACAAAAGACCCACATAGCCAAAACAACCTTGAGAAAGAAGAATGGAGCTGGATGAATGAACCTCCTTGCCTTCAAATGATGCTACAAAGCTATAGTCATCAAGATGTAATGATACTAGCACAAAAACAGAAATGTAGAACAATTAATAAGATTAAAAACCCAGAGATAAATCTATACACATGTAGGCACCTTATTTCTTCAAAGGAGGCAAGAATATAAAAATGAGAAAAGATTATCTTTTCAGTAAGTGGAGCTGGGAAAACTGGCCAGCTATATGTAAAAGAAGGAAATTTTGTGGGAGAGGTGGGGGTATGATTTGAGAGAATGGCATTGAAACATGTATAATATCATATAAGAAATGAATCGCCAGTCCAGATTCGATGCAGGATACAGGATGCTTGGGGCTGGTGCACTGGGATGACCCAGAGGGATGTTATGGGGAGGGAGGTGGGAGGGGGGTTCAGGGATGGGGAACACATGTACACCCGTGGTGGATTCATCTTGATGTATGGCAAAACCAATACAATGTTGTAAAGTAAAAAAAAAAAAAAAAGAAATTAGAACACTTTCTAACACTGCACATAACAACAGGCAAAGTGGATAAAAGACCTAAATGTAAGACCAGAGTCTATAAAACATTTAGAGGAAAACATAGACAGAACACTCTCTGTCATAAAAGTACATGAAGATCATCTATGAACAACCTCCTATAGTAATCGGAGTAAAAACAAGCAAGCAAACAAATCAAAACAAAAATGGGACTTAAGTCAACTTAAAATCATTTGTACAATAAAATGAAGCTATACACGTGGTGAAGAGACAACCCTCAGAATGGGATAAAACAATGCCAGATGAAACAAAAGGATTAGTTTCCAAAATGTTTAAGCAGTTCATGAAGTTCAATACCAGAAAAACAAACAAACCAATCAAAAAGGTAGCAGAACATCTAAACGGACATTCTTCCCCCCAAAGAAGACACATACATAACTAAACATATAAAAAGATGCTCAATATCACTCAGTGTTCAGTTCAGTCACTCAGTCGTGTCCAACTGTTTGCAACCACATGGACTACAGCTTGCTAGGCTTCCCTATCCATCACCAACTCCCGAAGCTTACTCAAACTCATGCCCATCAAGTTAGTGATGCCATCCAGCTATCTCATCCTCTGTCATACCCTTCTCCTCTTGCCCCCAATCGCTCCCAGCATCAGGATTTTTTTCCAGTGAGTCAACTTTTCACATGAGGTGGCCAAAGTATTGGCGTTTCAGCTTCAGCATTAGTCCTTCCAATAAATATTCAGGACTGATTTTCTTCAAGATTGACTAGTTGGATCTCATTGCAGTCCATATGCACAATGGAATATTACTCAGATATTTTAAAAGTACACATTTGAGTCAGTTCTAGTGAGGTGGATGAACCTACAATCTATTGAACAGAGTGGAGTAATTCAGAAAGAGAAAACGTATATGGCCTATTAATACATATATATGGAATATAAAAAACAGTACTGATGAACCTATTTTCAGAACAGCAAAGGAGATGTAAACATAAAGAACAGAATTTTTGACATGGTGGAGGAAGCAGAGGGTGGGATAATATGAGGGAGTATCATGAAGCATATACATTGCCATATGTAAAATAGATGCTATGCTATGCTAAGTCACTTCAGTCGCATCCGACTCTGTGTGACCCCATAGATGGTAGCCTACCAGGCTCCTCCGTCCATGAGATTCTCCGGGCAAGAACACTGGAGTGGGTTGCCATTTCCTTCTCCAATGCATGAAAGTGAAAAGTGAAAGTGGAAGTGAAGTCCCTCAGTCGTGTCCAACTCTTAGCCACTCCAGGGACTGCAGCCTACCAGGCTCCTCCATCCATGGGATTTTCCAGGCAAAAGTACTGGAGTGGGGTGCCATTGCCTTCTCCGATGTAAAATAGATAGGCAGTGGGAATTTGCTTTGTGATTCAGGGAACCCAAATCTGGTGCTCTGTGAAAACCTAGAGGAATGGGATGGAGTGGGAGGTAGCAGGGAGGTTCAAAATGATGTGGGCCTATGTATACCTTTGGCTGATTCATGTTGATGTATTTCAGAAACTAATATAATATTGTAAATTAATTATCTTTCTATCAAAAATAAAATATATATGTATATTTTAAAACAGTAATTTGATTAGAATAAAGTTGGTAAAAGCAGTGAATGCATTATTAGGTAGGAATACAGGAATACTCTTTGAAGCTAGCATGTAAAAATACCTCAGAGATTAAAAAAAACCAAAAAACTAGTATTTAAGTATTTTTATGATCTTATTGATAGAAAGCTAGTGATTTATTTTAATCAATTAATAATGTAATTAAAGAAATATTTTGCAAAGTTTGAAATATCTTAAACTTCTTTGTAAGTAGATGTTCCAATACCAATGGAGATGAGACAGTTGCATTCCAGAAAGAAAAAAAAAATGAAATACTAATTAAAAGAAAACATTCCAGTAAAATTAAAAATAGGAAAGAAAAGAAACTGAAAAATAAATAATAGAGCACAACAATAAAATTTTCAATCCAACTTAATATAAAAATGCATGC
The DNA here is from genome assembly GCA_935064755.1 of Tragelaphus eurycerus. Classification (NCBI taxonomy): domain Eukaryota; kingdom Metazoa; phylum Chordata; class Mammalia; order Artiodactyla; family Bovidae; genus Tragelaphus; species Tragelaphus eurycerus. The sequence continues at coordinate 3,816,572 of CAKXYN010000041.1, forward strand.
AGTTTTGAAAAGAACACTACCCATTTTTTATCTAATGAACTGGAATTTAATGTGTCAATATTTAACTTTCTGAATTTTTTTTTATATATAACGTGAACATTTCTCTCAACTAATATTACATTTTAACATCGTATACTGATCTTATATATATATATATAATTTATTTATTTAATACAGGTATGTATTTTCTGTCTAAATAAAATAAATAATTGTTCAACATTAATCCATGTAATCTATCACATTAGCAATTTAAAAAGGAATATCACACTGGAAGATGAATAGATACAAGACATATGTGATCAAAGTCCAATACTCATTCATGATAAAAAGATTTCAAGTAGTAGCATAGAGAGGAACATCTTCAAATTGATAAATAATACCTACAAAAATTCCTACAAATAACATGATACCTGTGATGAATTCACATCTTGAATTCATACCAGTGATGAATTCAAATCTTTCAAACTAACTTCAAGTACAAGGCAAGAATGTCCCCTCTCATCACTCCTTTTCAATATAGTACTAGAAGTACTAACAATTAGATATGACAAGAAAGCGAAATAAAATATTTACAGATTGAAAAAAAGAAAAGAGAAAAGTGTCTTTGTTCGGAGATGATATCAGTTCAGTTCAATCACTCAGTTATGTCCGACTCTTTGGGAACACAAGGACTGAAACATTCCAGCCTTCCCTGTCCATCATCAACTCACGGAGCTTGCTCGAACTCATGTCAATCACGTCGGTGATGCCATCCAACCATCTCATCCTCTGTCATCCCCTTCTAATATTTCTCTAAATAGAAAATCCAAAAGAATAGACAAACTTCTGAAACGAATAAGCAATACACATGTATACCTGTGGCGGATTCATTTCGATATATGGCAAAACCAATACAATATTGCAAAGTTAAAAAATAAAATTAAATTAAAAAATAAGCAATTTTAGCAAGGTTTCAGAATACAAAGTTAATGCAAATGCCAATCGCTTTCTTACATAACAATTATGAACTAGTGAGATTTGATATTAAAAACACTATGTCATTTATATTATCACCTATTTATCAAAATATGTGTAGGATCTAGTGTGGAAAGCTACAGAATTCTGAAGAATGGCATTAAAGAAGAACTTAATAAGTGGAGAGAAATTTTGTGTCCACGGAGAAGAAAACTCAACATTGTGAAGATATCAGTTCTTCTCAAATTAACCTATAGATTCAAAGAAATTCCAATAAAAAATCTGCAAGTTATTTCATGGATCTCAACAAACGGATTCTAGTTTATATGAAGAACCCCCAAATCCAGAAGAGTCAACACATTACCGCAGGAGAAGAACAAATTTAGAGGATTAAAACTTCCTAGCTTCCAAACATATGTGCTATAAAGATATAGTAACCAAGAGACTATGTTATTGACAAATTAATCAATGAAACATAACAAAGAGCCCAGAAACTAGCCTTCTTGTTGCTCAGTTACCAAGTCATATCTGACTCTTTGTGACCCCATGAAATGCAGCAGGTCAGGCTTCCTTTTTCTTCACTATCTCCTTGAGTTTGCTCAAACTCATATCCATTGAGTCATTGTTGCCATCTAACCATCTTATTCTGTTGTCCCCTTCTCCTCTTGCCCTCAATGTTTTCCAGCCCAGCATCAGGATATTTTCCAGTGAATTGACTCTTTGGACTCAGCTGGCCAAAGTATTGGAGTTTCAGTTTCAGCATCAGTCCTTTCATTGAATATTTCGAGTTGATATCCTTTAAGATCTACTGGTTTGATCCCCCTACTGTTCAAGAGACTTTCAAAAGTCTTTTCCAGTATGACAGTTTGAAAACATCAATTCTTTGGGGCTCAGCTTTCTTTATGGTCCAGCCTGGCATTTCACATGATGTACTCTGCATATAAGTTAAATAAGAGAGATGATAATACACAGCCTTGACATACTCCTTTCCCAATTTTGAATCAGTCCATTGTTCCATGTCCAGTACTAATGGCTGCTTCTTGTCCTGCATACAGGTTTTTCTGGAGGCAGGTAAGGTAGTCAGGTATTCTCATCTCTTTAAGAATTTTCCACAATTTGATGTGATCCACACAGTCAAAGGTTTAGAGTTGTCAACGAAGCTGAGGTAGATTTTTTTTTAAAATTCCTTTTCTTTTCCAATGATCCAGCAGATGTTGGCAATTAATGATCTTTGACAAAGGAGCAAAGACAATACATGAAGTAAACATAGTCTTTTCAAATTGGTCATGCAGTATATGACATCTAAAAAAGAAATTGCATACCTAAAAAAAAAAAAATTAACTGAAAATTTAGATTAAATATAAAACACGAAAATATAAAACTCTTAACCATAACATACAGCTGACAAGACCTTGGATATGGGGGTTATTTTTATCAAAGGTCTGATACAAGAAACAAATGTGGATAAATTGGAGTTAAACAAATTTCAAAACTTCTGCTCTGTAAAAGATAATATCAAAAGAATTAGGAAACAGGCTACAGACTTGGTGAAAATATCTGTAAAAAAACATCTGATAAAAGGTTCCTATTCAAAATATACAAATAACTGTTAACACTCTGCAATAAGAAAACAAAAAATATTAAAAATGGGCCAGGTAATTCCCTGGTTGTTAAATGGTTAGGTATCTATGTTTTCACTGCAAGCAGCACAGGTTCAATCTCTGCTCAGGGAGCTAAAATCTTATATGCCACACCATATGGGGGGAAAAAAGCCAACAATCTTAAGAGACTCTTTGTAAAATAAGATATAAAAGTAACAAATAAGCACATGAAAAGGTGTGCCACATTATATGTCATCTATGAAAAGCAAAATTTTAACAATGAGATACCATTACATATCTATTAGAATAGCCAAAATCTGGAGCACTGACAGAACCAAGGGCTGTTGAGGAAGTGGAGCAACAGAAATGTACAGATTAAGGTAATCTATATACTGATGATTATACAGTGGAAGTGAGAAATAGATTTAAGGGCCTAGATCTGATAGATAGAGTGCCTAATGAACTATGGACTGAGGTTCGTGACATTGTACAGGAGTCAGCGGTCAAGACCATCCCCATGGAAAATAAATGCAAAAAAGCAAAATGGCTGTCTGGGGAGGCCTTGCAAATAGCTGTGAAAAGAAGGGAAGTGAAAAGCAAAGGAGAAAACGAAAGATAAAATCAACCAAATGCAGAATTCCAAAGAATAGCAAGAAGAGATAAGAAAGTCTTCCTCAGTGATCAATGCAAAGAAATAGTGGAAAACAACAGAATGGGAAAGACTATAGTTCTATTCAAGAAAATTAGAGATACCAAGGGAACATTTCATTCAAAGATGGGCTTGATAAAGGACAGGAATGGTATGGACCTAATAGAAGGAGAAGATATTAAGAGAAGGTGGCAAGAATACACAGAACTGTACAAAAAGGATCTTCATGACCCAGATAATCACGATGGTGTGATCACTGACGAGACATCCTGGAATATGAAGTTGAGTGGGCCTTAAAAAGCATCACTACGAACAAAGCTACTGGAGGTGATGGAATTCCAGTTGAGCTATTTGAAATCCTTAAAGATGATGCTATGAAAGTGCTGCACTCAATATGCCAGCAAATTTGCGAAACTCAGCAGTGGGCACAGGAATGGGAAAGGTCAGTTTTTATTCCAATCCCAAAGAAAGGCAATGACAAAGAATGCTCAAAGTACCACACAATTGCACTCATCTCACACGCTAGTAAAGTAATGCTCAAAATTCCCCAAGCCAGACTTCAGCAATAGGTGAACTGTGAACTTCCAGTTGTTCAAGCTGGTTTTAGAAAAGGCAGAGGAACCAGAGACCATATTTCCAACATCCACTGGATCATCAAAAAAGCAAGAGAATTCCAGAAAAATATCTATTTCTGCTTTATTGACTATGCCAAAGCCTTTGACTGTGTGGATCACAAGAAACTGTGGAAAATTATGAAAGGGATGGGAATACAAGCCCACCTGATCTGCCTCTTGAGAAACTTGTATGTAAGTCAGGAAGTAACAGTTAGAACTGGACATGGACCAACAGACTGGTTCCAAATAGGAAAAGGAGTATGTCAAGGCTGTATATTGTCACCCTGCTTATGTAACTTATATGCAGAGTCCATCATGAGAAACACTGGACTGGAAGAAATACAAGCTGGAATCAAGATTGCCGGGAGAAATATCAATAACCTGAGATATGCAGAAGACACCACCCTTATGGCAGAAAGTGAAGAGGAACTAAAAAGCCTCTCGATGAAAGTGAAAGTGGAGAGTGAAAAGGTTGGCTTAAAGCTCAACATTCAGAAAACGAAGATCATGGCATCTGGTCCCATCACTGCATGGGAAATAGATGGGGAAACAGTGGAAACAGTGTCAGACTTTATTTTTCTGGGCTCCAAAATCACTGCAGATGGTGACTGCAGCCATGAAATTAAAAGACGCTTACTGCTTGGAAGGAAAGCTATGACCAACCTAGATAGCCTATTGAAAAGCAGAGACATTACTTTGCCAACAAAGGTCTGTCTAGTCAAGGCTATGGTCTTTCCTGTGGTCATGTATGGATGTGAGAGCTGGACTGTGAAGAAGGCTGAGCGCCGAAGAATCAATGCTTTTGAACTGTAGTGTTGGAGAAGACTCTTGAGAGTCCCTTGGACTGCAAGGAGATCCAACCAGTCCATTCTGAAGGAGATCAGCCCTGGGATTTCTTTGGAAGGAATGATGCTAAAGCTGAAACTCCAGTACTTTGGCCACCTGATACGAAGAGTTGACTCATTGGAGAAGACTCTGATGCTCGGAGGGATTGGTGTCAGGAGGAGAAGGGGACGACAGAGGATGTGATGGCTGGATGGCATCACTGACTCGATGGATGTGAATCTGAGTAAACTCCGGGAGTTGGTGATGAACAGGGAGGTCTGGTGTGCTGCGATTCATGGGATCATAGAGTCGGACACGAATGAGTGACTGAACTGAACTGATTCAGTGATGGTGAGAAGCGAAATTACATAGTCATTCCAGAGCACAATTTGTTGTTCCTTACAAAATGAAAAACACTCTTAACTAGATAATCCAGCAATCACATTCTTGGTATTTACCCAAAAAAGATTAAAAGCTTATATCCACATAAAAACCTGCATTCTGCTGTTTACTGCCATTTTATCCATATTTACCAAACTTGGAAGAAACCAAGATGTTCATAAATAGACAAATAATGTTATTCATGTAGACAATCGATGACTATTTAGTGCAATAAAATAAATTAGCTGTCTAGCCATTTAAAGGACATGGACATATATTAAATTCATATTACCACGTGAAAAATAAAGTCAATCTGGAAAGTCTATATACTGTATGGTTTGAACAATAGGACCTTCTCCAAAAGCCAAAAGTATGGAGAGAAATATGTGGTTGTCAAATATGATCATGTGAAATGAAAAGGCAGAACACTGAAAACTTCTAAGTCAATGAAAATATTCTGTATGATATTATAACGATGGATATGTCAGTATGTATTTGTCCAATCTAATGGAATAAATAACAACAGTGAACCCTAAGATTGTTGTTGTTAGTCACTCAGTCATGTCCAACTCTTTGTGACTCTTTATTAGTCACTCAATCATGTCCGACTCTTTTAGACCCTTTGGCAGCACTGTTTACAATAGCTAGGACATGGAAACAACCTAGATATCCATCAGCAATCAGCAAATGAATGTATAAGGAAGTTGTCTTACATACACACAAGGGAATATTATTCAGCTATAAAAAGTACACATTTGAATCAGTTCTAATGATATGGATGAAACTGGAGCCTATTGTACAGAGTCAATAAGTCAGAAAGAGAAACACCAATACAATGTATTAGTGCACATATGTAGAATTTAGAACGATGGTAATGAAGACCCTACATGCAAGACAGCAAAAGAGACACAGATGTAAAGAACAAACCTTTGGTCTCTGTGGGAGAAGGTGAGGGTGGGATGATTTGAGAGAATAGCTTTGAAACATATATATTACCATATGTAAAATAGATGACCAGTGTAAGTTCAATGCATGAAGCAGGGTGCTCAAAGCCAGTGCACTGGGACAACCCAGAGGGATGGGGTGGGGAGGGAGGGAGAAAGGGGAATTCAGGAATGGGAGGACACATGTACACCTATGGCTGATTCATGTACATATGGCAAAACCACCACAATATTGTAAAATGATTAACCTCCATTTAAAATTAATTAATTAATTTTAAAAATCACTCACCAGATTGTATATCCTTTTGTGAAAATAGACCTACATTGATGCATCATAAACATATATTTTGGGTAATTATGATGCATCGATGCAGGTATATTATCAGTGAAAATTATACAATCTGGTTAATAATTCTTATAATGCGGGAGGGATGCATTTTTGAAGGCACTGGGTATGCAGGAAGCTTATTCTTTATTCTTATTTTTATTTTTTAATATATTTATTTTAATTGGAGGCTAATTACTTTACAATATTGTATTGTTTTTTCCATATATCAACATGAATCCTCCACAGGTGTCCACATGTTCCCCATCCTGAACTCCCTTCCCACTTCCCTCCCCATCCCAAACTCCTCTTAAAAACAAAGCATTTAAAAATCTATTGATATATTTAAGTGATTAAATGATGATGAAAAATATAAATAGCATTGTTTATATAAAGGCAAATATTTAAACATAAGAAAATACTTCAGAGATTATGAAGAACCTGTGTCTGCCATAACACTATTTTAGACTCTTTTATTTGAAGTTTTATAAATATTCTGATCTAGCACATCATTTGTAAAAGAGTAGCAATTGTGAGTGAATTGAGGTGAATGAGGAGCCAGGATTTGAGCTTTTTCCCTGGACAAGCTTATTCTTTATACAAATAATGAAATTTTAATAGAAACTTTGAGCCAGTTTTGCTTCCAATATTCTGTGAATTAAATGAAGTAGAAAGAAATTTTCAAGAAGAGAATTTAAAATTGTTAGAATTGGATCTGCTTTTAGTTCTCTAGTTGATCCATGACTAATAAAATTTAAAATAAAATGTATATCTCATAGACTGTCAGAAGTGCCTTGGAACAATTATTGTGTGCCTTCCATTCTCCCTGTTTTGAGTGGTAATATTTATTATGGTTATGCTATATCTTTAGGTGTAAGAATATTTGTTTTTTTAAGTTCAAAAATCTATGAATTAAGACAACCTTCTTTAGGTTTTCCTCAACTGGCCAGTTGAGGAATCTATTGGAAACCCATAGATTTCCTACTGAGGAAACCAGTTACCAGAATCCAGGACTTTAAGTATTTTGGCAACCTTACTTGAACCTGTCAGGCTCCTCAGTGTAGCCCAGAGTATTTTGCATATAGAAGTAATATGACTAATTGTGGCAGATTGAAGACTCCTGTAGACTTTGGTAAATGACTGAACATTTCCTCTCTAGATATTAGTTCAGTGCAGCTCAGTTCAGTCGCTCAGTCATGTCTGACTCTTTGCGACCCCTTGAATCGCAGCACACCAGACCTCCCTGTCCATCACCAACTCCCTGAGTTTACTCAGACTCACATCCATCGAGTCAGTGATGCCATCCAGCCATCTCATCCTCTGTTGTCCCCTTTTCCTCCTGCCACCAATCCCTCCCAGCATCACGGTCTTTTCCAATGGGTCAACTCTTTGCATGAGGTAGCCAAAGTACTGGAGTTTCAGCTTTAGCATCATCCTTTCCAAAGAACACCGAGGGCTGATCTCCTTTATTTATCTATCTATTTATTTATTTATTTTTAATACTCATGTTCTTTCTTTCTTGATTTATTTTACAGTAAAGCTGGCTTTATTAGGGTAAACTTTTTTTTTTTTTTTTTTATGTTTTACTTTACAATATTGTATTGGTTTTGCCATATGATCTCCTTTAGAATGGGCTGGTTGGATCTCCTTGCAGTCCAAGGGACTCACAAGAGTCTCCTCCAACACCACAGTTCAAAAGCATCAATTCTTCCATGCTCAACTTTCTTCACAGTACAACTCTCACACCCATACATGACTACAGGAAAAACCATAGCCTTGACTAGACGGACCTTTGTTGGCAAAGTAATGTCTCTGCTTTTCAAGTGGTACATGAGCAGTCATGTACCGCTCTTTGTGACTTCATGGATTTCAGCATGCCAGGCCTTCTTTTCTCTTACCATCTCCTGGAGGGAGTTTGCCCAACTTCATGTCTATTGCATCAGTGATGACATCCAATCATCTCATCCTCTGACACCCTCTTCTGGTGCCCTCAATCTTTCCTAGAATTAGAGACTTTTCCAATGAATCGGTTCTTCATATCAAGTGGCCAAATAACTAAAACTTTAGCTTCAGGATCAGTCCTTTCAAGGAGTATTCAGGGTTGATTTTACTTAAGATTGACTGGCTTTATCTCCTTCCTGTCCAAGGGACTTTCAAGAGTCTTCTCCAGCACCACAGTTTGAAGGAATCAATTTTTTGGTGCTCTGTGGATGGTCCAGCTTTCACAACTGTCTGTGACTAGTGGGAAGACCATTGCCTTAACTATATGGACCCTTGTTGGCAGAGTAACATCTTTGTTTTTAAACACACTGTCTGGGTTTGTCATCACTTTTCTGTCAAGAAGCAATCATCTTCTGACTTCATGGCTGCAGTCATCATCCACATCATCCACATCTTGATTTTAGATTCCAAGAAGAGGAAATCTGTCACTGCTTCTATCTTTTCAGCTTATATTTGCCATGAAATAATGGGGCCAGATGCCATTTTAGTTTTTTATAAAATTTAGCCTTAAGCCAACTCTTTCATTCCCCTTCTTCACTGTCATCTAGAGGCTCTTTAGTTCCTCTTCATTGTCTACCATTAGAACGATATCATCCAAAAATCTGAGGTTGTTGACTTTGATTCCAGCTTATAACTCATCCAGCCAGGAATTTCTCATGATGTGCTCAGCATATAGGTTAAACAAACAGGGTGACAGCAGACAACCCTGTGGTATTCCTGTCTCAACCCTGAACCAATCAGCTGTTGTATACAGTCTTCTATCTGTTGTTTCTTGATCTGCATAAAGGTTTATCAGAAGCCAGGTAAGATGGTCTGGTATTCCTATCTCTTTAAGAACTTTCCACAGTTTGTTATGATCCACACAGTCAAGGATTTAGCTTAGCTGATTAAACAGAGGTAGTTTTTTTTCTGGCATTCCCTTGCTTTTTCTATGATCCAGGAATGTTGACAATTTGATCTCTGCTTCTTCTGCCTTTTCTAAACCCAAATTGGACATTTGGAGGCTCTTGATTCTCATAATGCTGAAGCCTAGCATGCAAGATTTTAAGCACGACCTTACTGGCATGGGAGACGAGTGTAATTGTCCGATGATTAGAACATCCTTTAGTACTATCTTTCTTAGAAATTGGGCTGAAAATAGACCTTTTCCCACCTTGTAGCCACTGCTGGGTCTTCCAGATTCGCTGACATATTGAATGCAACACTAGATGGCATCATCATTTATGTTTTGATTAGCTCTATTGGAATTCCATTTCATCCACTAGTTTTATTAACAGTAATTATTGCTAAAGCCAGCTTCCCTGATAAGTCAGTTTGTAAAGAATCTGCTTGCAAATCAGGAGACCCCAGTTCAATTTCTGGGTCAGGAAGATCCACTGGAGAAAGAATAGGCTACCCACTCCAGTATTCTTGGGCTTCCCTGGTAGCTCAGCTGGTAACGAATCTGCCTGCAATGCAGGAGACCTGAGTTTGAGCCCTGGGTTGGGAAGAACCCCTGGAGAAGGGAAAGGCTATCCACTCCAGTATTCTGGCCTGGAGAATTCAGGGCTGTATAGTCCATGGGGTTGCAAAGAGCTGGACACAACTGAGGGACTTTCACTTTAACTTTCACTTCCTAAGGCCCACTTGACTTCACACCCCAGAATGTCTGGTTCTGGCTAGCTGACATATAATTTCAACATAACTTTGTAGCTCCTTTCATCATCAAAGATGATGATCTGGGGCCTTCTGATTCACTTTGATCAATAAATTTATGTGGATGTGACCTTTAGGCCACTTCCAAATCAAAGCCTCAAATACCTTGACTTCTTCCACTGTGGCTTTTGAAAACCTTCTTAGATAACACTCCCAGAAGCTCAGGCTGACCTACTGGTAAAGATACATAGCTCAGTAATTTTCTTCATCCTAGACATTAGCCAGAGTATCTGAATAAGGAAAAAATTACTGTTTTGCTGCTGACTGAAGACTATGAGGGGACAGAGCTAAGAACAAAAGATTTTAGTTGAGTCTTGCCTAAATTTAAAACCAACATAATCTTAAAATAACAAAATGATAATTTAAGACACTAAAGTTTCAGTTGATTTTATTTATACCAATATTAATTTATGCTGACCATGACTGATGGATTGAAATAGCCCTAGATTGGTTGTGCTCTTAGAGAAAGACTCGGAAATGTAAGGGAAACTCACCCTGAGAGAGAAGAATGATTTTTTTTTTTTTTTTTTGGTTATTCAAATATTACATGAGTCAATCATTTTAAGGAAAATAAATCCATTCTCAAAATGTGACTGAAGTTGGCATGCCATCACCTGTGGTTCTCCTGGCATTATTGAGCATATGACAGAAAATGTGGATAAAGAACTGAGTGAGTAAATATGACAGTATTTTCAATATTATCCAGTGAAAGTACAAGCTTGAATGTTACTCTAGAAGAATGGCCTCTTTTCTTCCCGAATTACCTATAAGAAAACATGCCAGCCACATTATCTGTGTTATCATTAGAGGGAATAAAATATATAATAGGAGTGGTTATTAGAGCCTTCAAGTATTTCTTTCTGTCTTCGAAGTATGGAATTTAGGAAAAACATAGATGAGTGCCCAGAGGAAGAGAAAGATATTTAAAGTATATAAAGAGAAGAATAAAGCCATCTACTTTTATTTGCTCATTGCTAGTATCAGTACCTTGGGCAGATTCTGGCTAATAATACATGTTACAAAGATATATGTTGAATGAATAAATAAATAAACAACAAAACATGATGCTACCTTTCTTTGAATCTCACACTGATGAAAGAAAAATATTAGTTTTTGTAACAATATGCAGTCATATAAGGTTATAAAAAATAATTAATTATTATCATTTTAAAGTAGCAAAATATGCAGTTCTTTAAAATTATAGAACAGTATTTTGGACTCTGGGAGAGGGAGAGGGTGGGATGATTTGAGAGAATGGTATTGAATTATGTATAATATCATATATGAAACGAGTCGCCAGTCCAGGTTTGATGCACGATACTGGACGCTTGGGGCTGGTGCACTGGGATGACCCAGAGGGATGGTATGGGGAAGGAGGAGGGTTCAGGATGGGGAACACATGTATACCTGTGGCAGATTCATTTTGATATATGGCAAAACCAATACAATATTGAAAAGTTAAATAAAATAAAATTTTAAAAAATTATTGATATAATACAGTTATGTTAACTATCAGTAAAATTTCAAGAAATGTTTAACATACTATTTTATCCAGTTTACAAATAACTAAGCAGATTTGAAGAGGTAAACAATCTTGCTCAAGTGTCCATAATTAGTTAAACATGGAGTGAGAAATCAGACTCTTTGTTCTTATGAATGATGAAAGATGACAGAAACTAATTTCCTCAATAAAATCTCAATCTCTTGTTACTTAAGGTTAGGAATTAATAGGGCAAAACCTTGTCACTGCATCATTTGACAGAAGTGATAATTTTGGTCTAATGTTGGACATGCATATCTGGGGAAGCAAGAGCATTGTATTTTGGATCCAATTTTGCTACAATATAGTTATGATGTAACTACAGGTAAATCGCTTAAATTTTCTAGGACACTTTTTCCTTAATTGTAAAATGAGCACAGTTAGATGTTCAACTCTTATTTTCCATTTACAGATTTTCTGTGATGAGGTGTCTGTTAGGATTTGGGGCTCATATTTTAAGGTTGTCTATTTATCCTTGAACTCTTATTTAAGAGTTCTTTTTATATTCTGGATAATGTTTTTTTATTAGATTTTTTGGCAAATACGTTTTTTACCAGTATGGGGCTTGTGTTATCATTCTTTTGACACTGTATTTAATTTAACAGAAGCTTTTAACTGTAATGAAATATAATTTATCTATTATTTTTTACTTGGATCATGGCTTTGGTGTTGTAACTAGAAAATCATTGTAGTATCCAAGGTCATTATGGTTTTTCTCTTACATTTTGTTTTAGAAGTCTTGTAGTTTTGCAGTTTATGATATGTTTAGCTGTACAGTCCATTTTGAGATAATTTTTGTGACACATATGAGATCCATTTGCATTAGAAACAGAAACAAATCTAACTTGCATTAGAACCAGGTTTTCTTTTTTAATTTTTAATTGGAGGCTAATTACTTTACAGTATTGTATTGGTTTTGCAATACATCAACATGAGTCTGCCATGGGTGTACATGTGTTCCCCATCCTGAACCCCCCTCCCTCTTCCCTCCCCGTACCATCCCTCTGGGTCATTCCAGTGTACCAGGTCCCAGCATCCTGTATCCTGCATCAAACCTGGACTGGCAATTAGATTCTTATATGATATTATACATGTTTCAGTGCCATTTTCCCAAATCATCCCACCCTCTCCTTCTCCCACAGAGTCCAAAAGACTGTTCAATACATCTGTGTCTCTTTTGCTCTCATATACAGGGTTATCGTTACCATCTTTCTAAATTCCATATATATGCATTAGTGTACTGTATTGGTGTTTTTCTTTCTGGCTTACTTCACTCTATATAATAGGCTCCAGTTTCATCCACCTCATTAGAACTGATTCAAATGTATTCTTTTTAATGGTTGAGTAGTACTCCATCGTATATATGTACCACTGCTATCTTATCCATTCGTCTTCTGATGCACATCTAGGTTACTTCCATGTCAGATCAGATCAGTCGCTCAGTCGTGTCCCACTCCTTGCGACCCCATGAACTGCAGCACGCCAGGCCTCCCTGTCCATCACCAACTCCCAGAGGTCACTCAGACTCGCATCCATCGAGTCAGTGATGCCATCCAGCCTTCTCATCCTCTGTCGTCCCTTTCTCCTCCTACCCCCAATCCCTCCCAGCATCAGAGTCTTCTCCAATGAGTCAACTCTTCGCATGAGGTGGTCAAAATACTGGAGTTTCAGCTTTAGCATCATTCCTTCCAAAGAAATTCCAGGGCTGATCTCCTTCACAATGGACTGGTTGGATCTCCTTGCATTCCAAGGGACTCTCAAGAGTCTTCTCCAACACCCCCAGTTCAAAAGCATCAATTCTTTGGCGCTCCGCCTTCTTCACAGTCCAGCTCTCACATCCATACATGACCACAGGAAAGACCATAGCCTTGACTAGGCCAAACTTTGTTGGCAACGTAATGTCTCTGCTTTTGAATATGCTATCTAGGTTGGCCATAACTTTCCTTCCAAGGAGTAAGCGTCTTTTAATTTCATGGCTGCAGTCACCATCTGCAGGGATTTTGGAGCCCAGAAAAAGAAAGTCTGACACTGTTTCCACTGTTTCTCCATCTATTTCCCATGTAGTGATGGGACCAGATGCCATGATCTTCGTTTTCTGAATGTTGAGCTTTAAGCCAACCTTTTCACTCTCCACTTTCACTTTCATCAAGAGGCTTTTTAGCCTCTCTTCACTTTCTGCCATAAGAGTGGTGTCATCTACATATCTGAGGTTACTGATATTTCTCCCGGCAATCTTGATTCCAACTTGTGTTTCTTCCAGTCCAGCATTTCTCATGAGGTACTCTGCATATAAGTTAAATAAACAGGGTGACAATACAGCCCTGACGTACTCCTTTTCCTATTTGGAACCAGTCTGTTGTTCCATGACCAGTTCTAACTGTTGCTTCCTGACCTGCATACAGATTTCTCAAGAGGCAGATCAGGTGGTCTGGTATTCCCATCTCTTTCAGAATTTTCCACAGTTTATTGTGATCTACACAGTCAAAGGCTTTGGCATAGTCAATAAAGCACAGAAATAGATGTTTTTCTGGAAGTCTCTTGCTTTTTCGATGATCCAGTGGATGTTGGCAATTTGATATCTGGTTCCTCTGCCTTTTCTAAAACCAGCTTGAACATCAGGAAGTTCACAGTTCATATATTGCTGAAGCCTGGCTTGGAGAATTTTGAGCATTACTTTACTAGTGTGTGAATATTATAAACAGTGCTGCAATGAATATTGGGATACACATGTCTCTTTCAATTCTGGTTTCCTCAGTGTGTATGCCCAGCAGTGGGATTGCTGGGTCATAAGGCAATTCTATTTCCAGTTTTTTTTTAAAGAATCTCCACACTGTTCTCCATAGTGGCTGTACTAGTTTAAATCCCCACCAACAGCGTAAGAGGGTTCCCTTTTGCCCACACCCTCTTCAGCATTTATTGCTTGTAGACTTTTGGATTGCAGCCATTCTGACTGGTGTGAAATGGAATCTCATTGTGGTTTTGATTTGCATTTGTCTGATAATGAGAGATGTTGAGCATATTTTCATGTTTGTGTTAGCCATCTGCATGTCTTCTTTGGAGAAATGTCTATTTAGTTCTTTGTCCTATTTTTTTTTTTTTTTTAATTGGGTCGTTTATTTTCCTGGAATTGAGCTGTAGTAGTTGCTTGTATATTTTTGAGATTAGTTGTTTGTCAGTTGCTTCACTTGCTATTATTTTCTCCCATTCTGAAGGCTGTCTTTTTACCTTGCTTATAGTTTCTTTTGTTGTGCAGAAGCTTTTAATTTTAATTAGGTCCCATTTGCTTATTTTTACTTTTATTTCCAGTATTCTTGGAGTGGGTCATAGAGAATCCTGCTGTGATTTATGTGCGAGAGTGTTTTGCCTATGTTCTCCTCTAAGACTTTTATAGTTTCTGGTCTTACATTTAGATCTTTAATCCATTTTGAGTTTATTTTTGGTATGGTGTTATAAAGTGTTCTAGTTTCATTCTTTTACAAGTGGTTGACCAGTTTTCCAAGCACCATTTGTTAAAGAGATTGTCTTTAATCCATTGTATATTCTTGCCTACTTTGTCAAAGATAAGATGTCCAGAGGTGCATGGATCTATCTCTGGGCTTTGTATTTTGTTCCATTTATCTATATTTCTGTCTTTGTGCCAGTACCATACTGTCTTGATGACTGTGGCTTTGTAGTAGAGCCTGAAGTCAGGAAGGTTGATTCCTCCAGTTCCATTCTTTTTTTTTCAAGATGGCTTTGGCTATTCGAGGTTTTTTGTATTTCCATACAAAATGTGAAATTATTTCTTTTAGCTCTGTGAAAAACACCACTGGTAGCCTGATAGGGATTGCATTGAATCTATAGATTGCTTTGGGTAGTATACTGATTTTCACTATATTGATTCTTCTGATCCATGAACATGGTATATTTCTCCATCTATTAGTGTCCTCTTTGATTTCTTTCACCAGTGTTTTATAGTTTTCTGTAATAAGTCTTTAGTTTTTTGAGGCAGCTGTATTCCTAAGTATTTTATTCTTTTTGTTGTAATGGTGAATGAAATGGTTTCCTTAATTTCTCTTTCTATTTTCTCATTATTAGTGTATAGGAATGCAAGGGATTTCTGTGTGTTGATTTTATATTCTGCAACTTTACTATATTCATTGATTAGCTTTAGTAATTTTCTGGTGGAGTCTTTAGGATTTTCTGTGTAGAGGATCATGTCATCTGCAAACAGTGAGAGTTTTACTTCTTGTTTTCCAATTTGGATTTCTTTTTCTGCTCTGATTGCTGTGGCCAAAATTTCCAAAACTATGTTGAATAGTGTGGTGAAAGTGGACACCCTTTTTTTGTTCCTGACTTTAGCAGAAAATGCTTTCAATTTTTCACCATTGAGGATAATGTTTGCTGTGGGTTTGTTATATATAGCTTTTATTATGTCGAGGCATGTTCCTTATATTCCTGCTTTCTGGAGAGTTTTTTATCATAAATGGATGTTGAATTTTGTGAAAGGTTTTCTCTGCATCTATTTTTATTTTTCAGTTTGTTAATGTGGTATATTACATTGATTGATTTGCAGATATTGAAGAATCCTTGTATCCCTGGGATAAAGCCCACTTGGTCATGGTGTATTATCTTTTTAATGTGTTGTTGGACTCTGATTGCTAGAATTTTGTTAAGGATTTTTGTATCTATGTTCATCAGTGATATTGGCCTGTAGTTTTCTTTTTGGGTGGCATCTTTGTCAGGTTTTGGTATTAGGGTGATGGTAGCCTCATAGAATGAGTTTGGAAGTTTACCTTCCTCTGCAATTTTCTGGAAGAGTTTGAGTAGGATAGTCATTAGCTCTTCTCTAAATTTTTGGTAGAATTCAGCTGTGAAGCTGTCTGGACCTGGGCTTTTGTTTGCTGGAAGATTTCTGATTACAGTTTCAATTGCTGTGCTTGTAATGGGTCTGTTAAGATTTTCTATTTCTTCCTAGAATCAGGTTTTAAATGCCACTAGTCTGATTCTACAAACTACTCTCTTAGGCTCTTCTATCCTATGAAATACAATACCAAAATAAAATAAAATAACATAAAAATCTGCAATAAAAAAACACACATCTTAGATGATTATTGAGTATTTGAGTATCAAATGTGTAGATGTCATCTGACTGACAAAGCAGGATATTTATGTGCTGAGCTTCCTTGTACAGGTGACTTTTACACACAATATCGTCTAAGATTTTAGGACCAAAATATCACTTGTGGCTGAGTTGTTTGGCTATGTCATTACCAATTTGTTTTAAAAGACATTTCAGAAAATTTCACACTCAAAGCTGTGATCCTTCCTAAACGACTTGACATATCTACACTAAACTTTACCAATGACTAAAGCCTAAACATCAAATGGCTTCATCCAATGACAAAAAGCATCACTTCACTTTGGTTGCTTAGTCATGTCTGACTCTTTGCAACCCCGTGGACTGCAGCATGCCAGGCTTCCCAGTCCATCACCAACTCCTGAGATTGCTCAAACTCATGTCCATTGAGCCAGTGATGCCATTCAATCATTGCATCTTTGTCTTCCCCTACTCTTTCTACCTTCAATCATCCCCATCATCAAAGTCTTTTCTGAGTCAGTTCTTCACATTAGGTGGCCAAAGTATTGGAGCTTCAACTTCAACATCAGTTCTGTCAAATGAATATTGGGTTATAACTGTTGCTTCTTGACCTGCATATAGATATCTCAGGAAGCAGATAAGGTGGTCTGATATTCCCATCTCTTTCAGAATTTTCAACAGTTTGTTGTGATCCACACAATCAATGGCTTTTGCACAGTCAATAAAGCAGAAGTAATTTTTTTTTTCATTGCTGGGATTTTATTGCTTTTTATATGATCAAATTGATGCTGACATGTTGATTTCTGATTATTCTCCAATTTTAAAATCCAGCTTGAACATCTGGAATTTCTCATTTTACATTCTGTTGAAGCAATGCTTGGAGAATTTTCAGCATTAGTTTGCTAGCATGTGAAATGA
The DNA here is from genome assembly GCA_935064755.1 of Tragelaphus eurycerus. Classification (NCBI taxonomy): domain Eukaryota; kingdom Metazoa; phylum Chordata; class Mammalia; order Artiodactyla; family Bovidae; genus Tragelaphus; species Tragelaphus eurycerus. The sequence goes on from CAKXYN010000041.1 coordinate 3,834,099, forward strand.
GTGAAGTTGTGTGGTAGTTTGAACATTTTGGGCATTGCCTTTCTTTGAAATGGGAATTAAAACTGACCTTTTTTTAGTTCTGGGGCCACTGCTGAGTTTTCCAACTTTGCTGGCATATTGAGTGCAGCACTTAAAGAGCATTAGTTGTTAAAGTGGAATTCCATCACCTCCACTAGCTTTGTGTGTGGAGGCCCACACACAATTTCCTGAGGCCCACTTGACTTTGTATTCCATGATGTCTGCTCTAGGTGAGTGATCACAACACCATGGCTATCTGGGTCATTAAGATCATTTTTGTATAGTTCCTCTGTGTATTCTTGTCACCTATTCTTAATATTGTCTGCTTCTAATAAATCCAGCCCTGGGATTTCTTTGGAAGGAATAATGCTAAAGCAGAAACTCCAATATTTTGGCCACGTCATGGGAAGAGTTGACTCATTGGAAAAGACTCTGATGCTGGGAGGGATTGGGGCAGGAGGAGAAGGGGACGACAGAGGATGAGATGGCTGGATGGCATCACTGACTCGATGGAAGTGAGTCTGAGTGACCTCTGGGAGTTGGTGATGGACAGGGAGGCCTAGTGTGCTGCGATTCATGAGATCGTGAAGAGTTGGACACGACTGAGTGACTGATCTGATCTGATCTGATCTAATAAATCAATATATTTTCGGTACTTAATTATGCCCATCTTTGTATGAAAGATTCTCTTGTTATCTGCAATTTTCTGGAAGAGATCTCTTGTTTTTCCCATTGTATTGTTCTATTATGGTCAACAAAAGAGTCGGAAATGCAGTACTTGGATACAATCTCAAAAATGACAGAATGATCTCTGTTCATTTCCAAGGCAAACCATTCAATGTCACAGTAATCCAAATCTATGCCCCAACCAGTAACGCCGAAGAAGCTGAAGTTGAACGATTCTATGAAGACCTACAAGACCTTTTAGAACTAACACCCCAAAAAAATGTCCTTTTCATTATAGGGAACTGGAATGCAAAAGTAGGAAGTCAAGAAACACCTGGAGTAACAGGCAAATTTGGCCTTGGAATATGGAATGAAGTAGGGCAAAGACTAACAGAGTTTTGCAAAGAAAATGCACTGGTCGTAGGAAACACCCTCTTCCAACAACACAAGAGAAGACTCTATACATGGACATCACCAGATGGTCAACACTGAAATCAGATCGATTATATTCTTTGCAGCCAAAGATGGATAAGCTCTATACAATCAGCAAAAACAAGACCAGGAGCTGACTGTGGCTCAGACCATGAACTCCTTATTGCCAAATTCAGACTGAAATTGAAGAAAGTAGGGAAAACCACTAGACCATTCAGGTATGACCTAAATCAAATCCCTTATGATTATACAGTGGAAGTGAGAAATAGATTTAAGGGCCTAGATCTGATAGATAGAGTGCCTGATGAACTATGGAATGAGGTTCATGACATTGTACAGGAGACAGGGATCAAGACCATCCCCATGGAAAAGAAATGCAAAAAAGCAAAATGGCTGTCTGGGGAGGCCTTGCAAATAGCTGTGAAAAGAAGAGAAGCAAAAAGCAAAGGAGAAAAGGAAAGATATAAACATCTAAATGCAGAGTTCCAAAGAATAGCAAGAAGAGATAAGAAAGCCTTCTTCAGTGATCAATGCAAAGAAATAGAGGAAAACAACAGAATGGGAAAGACTAGGGATCTCTTCAAGAAAATCAGAGATACCAAAGGAACATTTCATGCAAAGATGGGCACAATAAAGGACAGAGATGGTGTGGACCTAACAGAAGCAGAAGATATTAAGAAGAGGTGGCAAGAATACACAGAAGAACTGTACAAAAAAGATTTTCATGACCCAGATAATCATGATGGTGTGATCACTGACCTAGAGCCAGACATCCTGGAATGTGAAGTCAAATGTGCCTTAGAAAGCATCACTACGAACAAAGCTAGTGGAGGTAATGGAATTCCAGTGGGGCTATTCCAAGTCCTGAAAAATGATGCTGTGAATGTGCTGCACTCAATATGCCAGCAAATTTGGAAAACTCAGTAGTGGCCGCAAGATTGGAAAAGGTCAGTTTTCATCCCAATCCCAAACAAAGGCGATGCCAAAGAATGCTCAAACTACCGAACAATTGCACTCATCTCACACGCTAGTAAAATAATACTCAAAATTCTCCAAGCCAGGCTTCAGCAATATGTGAACCGTGAACTTCCTGATGTTCAAGCTGGTTTTAGAAAAGGCAGAGGAACCAGAGATCAAATTGCCAACATCCTCTGGATCATGGAAAAAAGCAAGAGAGTTCCAGAAAAACATCTATTTCTGCTTTATTGACTATGCCAAAGCCTTTGACTGTGTAGATCACAATAAACTGTGGAAAATTCTGAAAGAGATGGGAATACCAGACCACCTGATCTGCCTCTTGAGAAATCTGTATGCAGGTCAGGAAGCAACAGTTAGAACTGGTCATGGAATAACAGACTGGTTCCAAATAGGAAAAGGAGTACGTCAAGGCTGCATATTGTCACCATGTTTATTTAACTTATATGCAGAGTACCTCATGAGAAATGCTGGACTGGAAGAGACACAAGCTGGAATCAAGATTGCCGGGAGAAATATCAATAACCTCAGATATGCAGATGACACCACTCTTATGGCAGAAAGTGAAGAGGGGCTAAAAAGCCTCTTGATGAAAGTGAAAGTGGAGAGTGAAAAGGTTGGCTTAAAGCTCAACATTCAGAAAACGAAGATCATGGCATCTGGTCCCATCACTGCATGGGAAATAGATGGAGAAACAGTGGAAACAGTGTCAGACTTTCTTTTTCTGGGCTCCAAAATCCCTGCAGATGGTTACTGCAGCCATGAAATTAAAAGACGCTTACTCCTTGGAAGGAAAGTTATGACCAACCTAGATAGCATATTCAAAAGCAGAGACATTACTTTACCAACAAAGGTTGGCCTACTCAAGGCTATGGTCTTTCCTGTGGTCATGTATGGATGTGAGAGCTGGACTGTGAAGAAGGCTGAGTGCCGAAGAATTGATGCTTTTGAACTGTGGTGTTGGAGAAGACTCTTGAGAGTCCCTTGGACTGCAAGAAGATCCAACCAGTCCATTCTGAAGGAGATCAATCCTGGAATTTCTTTAGAAGGAATGATGCTAAAGCTGAAACTCCAGTATTTTGGCCACCTCATGCGAAGAGTTGACTCATTGGAGAAGACTGATGCTGGGAGGGATTGAGGGCAAGAGGAGAAGGGGACGACAGAGGATGAGATGGCTGGATGGCATCACTGACTCGATGGGTATGAGTCTGGGTGATCTCCAGGAGCTGGTGATGGACAGGGAGGCCTGGCGTGCTGCGGTTCATGGGGTCGCAAAGAGTCGGACACGAATGAGCGACTGATCTGATCTAATCTGATTGTTCTATTGTTCAAAACAAACAAACAAACAAACAAACATACCTACAATCAAAGAGAATTTTATTTGCTGAAGATTACCGCAGTACTAACACAGTTCAGTTCAGTTTAGTTCAGTTGCTCAGTTGTGCCGGACTCTTCGCGTCCCCATGAATCCCTGCAGGCCAGCCCTCTGTCCATCAGCAACTCCCGGAGTTCACTCAGACTCACATACATGGAGTCAGTGATGCCATCCAGCCATCTCATTCTCTATCGTCCCCTTCTCCTCCTGCCCTCAATCCCCTCCAAGCATCAGAATCTTTTCCAATGAGTCAAATCTTCTCATGATGTGGCCAAAATACTGAAGTTTCAGCTCTAGAATCATTCCTTCCAAAGAAATCCCAGGGCTGATCTCCTTCAGAATTGACTGGTTGGATTTCCTTGCAGTCCAAGGGACTCTCAAGAGTCTTCTCCAACACCACAGTTCAAAAGCATCAATTCTTCGGCACTCAGCCTTCTTCACAGTCCAACTCTCACATCCATACATTACCACAGGAAAAACCATAGCCTTGACTAGACGGATCTTTCTTGGCAAAGTAAGGTCTCTGCTTTTAAATATGCTAACTAGATGGTTCATAACTTTCCTTCCAAGGAGTAAGTGTCCTTTAATTTCGTGGATGCAGTCACCATCTACAGTGATTTTGGAGCCAAGAAAAATAAAGCCTGACACTGTTTCCACTGTTTCCCCAACTATTTCCCATGAAGTGATGGGACTGGATGCCATGATCTTTGTTTTCTGAATGTTGAGTTTTAAGCCAACTTTTCACTCTCCTCTTTCACTTTCATCAAGAAGCTTTTTTGTTCTTTTTCACTTTTTTCCATAATGGTGGTGTCATCTGCATATTATTGATATTTCTCCTGGTAATCTTAATTCCAACTTGTGTTTCTTCCAGTCCAGCATTTCTCATGATGTACTCTGCATATAAGTTAAATAAGCAGGGTGACAATATACAGCCTTGACGTACTTCTTTTCCTATTTGGAACCAGTCTGTTGTTCCATGACCAGTTTTAACTGTTGCTTCCTGACCTGCATACAGATTTCTCAAGAGCCAGGTCAGGTGTTCTGATATTTCCATCTCTACCAGAATTTTCCACAGTTTATTGTGATCCACACAGTCAAAGGCTTTGGCATAGTCAATAAAGAAGACATAGATGGTTTTCTGGAACTCTGTTGCTTTTTCCATGATCCAGCAGATGTTAACAATATGGTTTCTTGTTCCTCTGCCTTTTCTAAAACCAGCTTGAACATCAGGAAGTTCATGGTTCACATATTGCGGAAGCCTAGCTTGGAGAATTTTGAGCATTAATTTACTAGCATGTGAGATGAGTGCAATTGTGCGGTAGTTTGAGCATTCTTTGCCATTGCCTTTTTTTGGGGATTGGAATGAAAACTGACCTTTTCCAGTCCTTTGGCCACTGCTGAGTTTTCCAAATTTGCTGGCATATTGAGTGTAGCACTTTTAAAGCATCATCTTTCAGGATTTGGAATTCCATCACCTCCACTAGCTTTTTTCATAGTGATGCTTGCTAAGGCCCACTTGACTTCACATTCCAGGATATCCGGCTCTAAGTGAGTGATCACACCATCATGATTATCTGGGTCATGAAAATCTTTTTTGTACAGGTCTTCTGTGTATTCTTGCCACCTCTTCTTAATATTTTCTGCTTCTGTTAGGTCCGTACCACTTCTGTCCTTTATAGAGCCCATCTTTGCATGAAATGTTCCCTTGGTATGTCTGATTTTCTTGAAGATATCTCTAGTCTTTCCCATTTTGATGATTTCCTCTATGACTTTGTATGATCACTGAGGAAGACTTTCTTATATCTTCTTGCTATTCTTTGGAACTCTGCATTCAGATGCTTATATCTTTCCTTTTCTCCTTTGCTTTTTGCTTCCCTTCTTGTCACAGCTATTTGTAAGGCCTTCCTAGACAGCCATTATGCTTTTTTGCATTTCTTTTCCATGAGGATGGTCTTGATCCCAGTCTCCTGTACAATGTCATGAACCTCATTCCATAGTTCATCAGGCACTCTATCTATCATTTCTAGTCCCTTAAATCTATTTCTCACTTCCACTGTATAATCATAAGGGATTTGATTTAGGTCATACCTGAATGGTCTAGTGGTTTTCCCTCCTTTCTTCAATTTCAGTCTGAATTTGTCAATAAGGAGTTCATGGTCTGAGCCACAGTCAGCTCCTGGTCTTGTTTTTGCTGACTGTATAGAGCTCTCCATCTTTGGCTGCAAAAAATATAATCAATCTGATGCCAGTGTTGGCCATCTGGTGATGTCCATGTGTAGAGTCTTCTCTTGTGTTTTTGGAAGAGTGTGTTTGCTATGACCAGTGCATTTTCTTGGCAAAACTCTATTAGTCTTTGCCTTGCTTCATTCAGTATTTCAAGGCCAAATTTGCCTGTTACTCCAGGTGTTTCTTGACTTCCTACTTTTGCATTCCAGTCCCCTATAATGAAAAAGACATCTTTTTTGGGTTAGTTCTAAAAGGTCTTGTAGGTCTTCATAGAAGCGTTCAACTTCAACTTCTTCAGCATTATTGGTTGGGGCATAGACTTGGATTTCTGTGATATTAAATGGTTTGCCTTGCAAATGAACAGAGATCATTCTGTCTTTTTTTGTTTGTTTGTTTGTTTTTAAATTTTATTTTATTTAACTTTACAATATTGTATTGGTTTGGCCATATATCAAAATGAATCTGCCACAGGTATACATGTGTTCCCCATTCTGAACTCTCCTCCCTCCTCCCCTCCCCATACCATCACTCTGGGTCATCCCAGTGCACCAGCCCCAAGCATCCAGTATCGTGCATTGAACCTGGACTGGTGAATCATTGCACATATGATATTATACATATTTCAATGCCAATAGCCAGGACATGGATGCAACCTAGATGTCCATCAGCAGATTAAAGGAATAATAAAGCTGTGGTACATATACACAATGGAGTATTACTCAGCCATTAAAAAGAATACATTTGAATCAGTTCTAATGAGGTGGATGAAACTGGAGCCTATTATACAGAGTGAAGTAAACCAGAAAGAAAATCACCAATACAGTATACTAATGCATATATATGGAATTTAGAAAGATGGTAACAATAACCTTGTAAACGAGGCCGCAAAAGAGACACTGATGTAAAGAACAGTCTGTCGTTTTTTAGATTGCATTCAAGTACTGCATTTTGGACTTTTTGTTGACCATGATGGCTACTCCATTTCTTCTGAGGGATTCCTGCCCGCAGTAGTAGATAATGGTCCTCTGAGTTAAATTCACCCATTCCAGTCCATTTTAGTTCACTGATTCCTAGAATGTCAACATTCATTCTTGCCATCTGTTTGACCACTTCCAATTTACCTTGATACATGGACCTGACATTCCAGGCTTCTATGCAATATTGCTCTTTACAGCATTGGACCTTGCTTCTATCACCAGTCACATCCAAAGCTGGGTATTGTTTTTGCTTTGGCTCCATCCCTTCATTCTTTATGGAGTTATTTCTCCAGTGATCTCCAGTAGCATATTGGGCACCTACTGACCTGGGGAGTTCCTCTTTCAGGAAAAGGGGAGTACCCTTTTGCCTTTTCATACTGTTCATGGAGTTCTCAAGACAAGAATACTGAAGTGGTTTGCCATTCCCTTCTCCAGTGGACCACATTTGGTCAGATCTTTCCACCATTACCCACCCATCTTGGGTTGCCCCACGGGCATGACTTAGTTTCATTGAGTTAGACAATGCTGTGGTCCTAGTGTGATTATATTGACTAGTTTTCTGTGAGTATGATTTCAGTGTATCTGTCCTCTGATGCCCTCTTGCAACACCTACCATCTTACTTTGGTTCCTCTTACCATGGACATGGGATATCTCTTCACAGCTGCTCCAGCAAAGTGCAGCCGCTGCCCCTTACTTTGTATCAATGATGCATCAATGGTGCATCAATGATGTCATCCAGCAATCTCATCCTTTGATGACCTATTTTCCGTCTGTTCTCCATCTTTCATAGCATTAGGGGCATTTCCAGTGAATCAGCATTTTGCATCAGGTGACCAAAATACTGGAGCTTCAACTTCAGCATCAGTCGCTCCAATGAGTATTCAGGGGTATTTCCCTTAAGATTGATTGGTTTGATATCCTTGCTGTTCAAGGGACTTTCAGGAGTCTTTTCCAGCACCACAGTTCAAAGCTATTGATTCTTTGATACTTTGCCTTCTTTATGGCTCAGCTCTCACAACCAAACGTGATCATTGGAAGACCATAGCCTTGACCATTTTCTCTACCAGGGACCAAACCCACGTCCCCTGCATTGCAAGGTAGATTCTTAACCACTGAACCACTAGCAGAGTTCACAATGACTATTTTTGTTTTAGATTAAACTTTGAAATTAGGCTATACAATTCTTCCAACATTTTTTATCAATTAAAAAAAAATTCTGTCATTGCACACACACACACACACACACACACACACACACACACATATATATAAACACAAATTGCCAGTTTCTACAAAAGATTTTTTTACATATTTTGATTAGCATTAATATCATATTGAATCTACAGCTCAATCTGGGGAAAAGTGACATATCAATACAAGCATTTCAATTCACAAAATAGCATCATAAGTTTTAAATTGCTCTCAGCAATGTCTTCTGATTTTTATTTTAGAGGTTTAGCATATTTTTTGATAAATGCAATCTAAGAATTTTGGTGTTCTATATGGTGTTTTAATTGCATTTTCTCCTCAAAATTTTGCTGATCCTACAGAAGGATAATTTGACCCTCTAGGAAGCTTCCAGGAAACCAATCATTGGGTTCAGGTGTGGAGGCAGTGGTGGTAGTAAACTTGTAAAGCTGAAACTTAAAGGAATCGGCAGAAAGGCACCACCAGGAGTGGAGCCTGTGGCTTAATTTGCTGATAATATATAGATATACAATGAAATTTTATATATTGATCTTATTTCCTGCCTGCAGTAATTATTTTACTCACTAAAGGTTACTCTTGCAGATTTTTTAAAGTATTTCTACATATGTAATCATGTCACCTACAAATAAATACAGTTCTTTTTTCTCTCCAACTATGTTCTTTTTTACTTATTTTTATGACCTATTGTAGAGATCAGGACCTCCAGTGAAATGGCAAATAGAAATGAGGAAAGACACTCTTGCTTTGTTGTGAATCTTTGGGATAAAGTTTAGTATTTTATGATTCAATTCAGTTCAGTTGTTCAGTTATTTGCAACCCCATGGACCACAGCAAAACAGGCCTCCTAGTCCATCACCAATTCCTGGAATTTACCCAAACTCATGTCCATTGAGTCAATGATGCCATCCAACTATCTTATCTTCTGTTGTTCCCTTTCTAAATAATGTTAATTAGAGGATGATATGTTGTTATTTTTGTTGTTTAATCACTAAGCTCTGTCTGGCTCTTTTGCAATTTCATGGAATGTAGCCTGCCAGGGCTGTCTGCCCAGTGGGATTCCCCAGGGAGGAATACTATAGTAGGTTGTCATTTTCTTCTCCAGTGTATATTCCCAACCCAGGGATTGTACACAAGTCTCTTGCATTTGAAGGTGGATTCTTTACCACTGAGCCACCAGGGAAGCCCAGAGGATGATTTAGAACTCCTTCGTGAGATTCAATAAGTTCTCTTCTATAAATTAATTGTTATAGTTGGTTTTTCATGAATATATATTGTTTTATTGTGGTAGTGCTTGTGATGGTGGTGTATGTGTGAATGCTTACCTCTAACGAGATGATCATATTGTTAGAACAGGGTGATAACTAGTGATGAGCAAAGAAAAGGACACAGACCCAGTAGCAGGAAAATACACATTTTATGAATAACAAAGTTCGTTGGTCAGACATTAAAAAGCATAAGCCTCTAGGGTGACAGGAAATAATACATACCATGTATCTTGTAGCAATAAGGATCCTGAAGCAGATCAAAAAAAAAAAAAAAAAAAGGCAAGAAAAAAGCAGGATTCTCCAGTGTTCAAATGCAACATCTTTCTTATTATGCCCTCATTACAACAAAATTAGACTTGCAAAATAGAAGTACCCACCATGCACCAATGCCATGACACTTCCAATAAAGTGCAAAAACCCCTCCTTCTTTCAGGAAGCTGAATCTAGGATGAAAACCAGGACATATGACCTCAAACCCCTCGTTCTTCAATGACTATTCTGCCAATCATGTTCACACTCCACATAACCAGCTTACCAAGAGGAACTCAGGGCAACTGCTCACCTGATCCTGTCAAATTTCCCTCCTAAGAAAATACTCACAAATATGTTTTTATCTTGTCCTCTGTGTCTCATTTCTGAATACTTTCTGCAATGGGACAAGAAACTAATCTCCAGTAATATCATTGGTGAGCCAACCAGGAGAATTCCAGTAAGCCTCAGGCTCTCACCTTGCTTGTACTTGAGAGGTGTTGCTTGACTTCCTGCCACTACTCTCTCTCTCTCTCTCTCTTGCTTTCTTTGTTCATCTTTTGGACATATTTACACATAAAAACCACTACAGACTTTCCCCTAAAAGACTCCCATATGAGGGTAAGTGGGTCATGGAACAGATTAGCTAGATGCTTGGTCCGTTTACTGACTTTAATACAACTTCCACTCACCATCTCTAGGCACACAGTTTAAAGCATACCAGCACCTCCCCTGTGGCTACACTTACAGACTTATTATTGGTCCACCTGTGTCTGACTATCCTTGTCTCATTTCTGCAACCCTGTCTCACTCATACTTTCTTGTCTTACTCTGCTGGAAATAGCGGAAAGGAATTTGTCAGGCATCTTCCAACCTTGCCACTAGATCTTGCACAGCTCATTGTTGTATATATGCATGACATCATGTCAGGAAAAGCTTCCAGCCACTCTCACAGATATCTAGGGTCTCAAATCATAGAATCTTTGTCCTTGATTTGCTTTATTTACCAAGTGATTAACTGCTATCAGGTTCAAATTTGTGGAAACACAAACTTCTTGAATAGACAGTAATCTAAAGCAAATTGAAATTTTTTTTGGATAGAATTTTAACACAACTTAACACAAAAATTTCCTTAGTGGCCAGAGCCTCTTTTCAGATACTCACCATATTTTTAGAGAAATGGAAATTAAACCTAAATAGGTCCTGGATCTATGAAGATGTCCATTACAGGGGAATGCTCCTCAGAACACAGAGATTAATCATTGGTCATAAAATCTATAGAGGAGATTTGAAGAATGTCACTCATTCTGGGTACTGTGGATGCCAGGATAGGACACAGGTCAGAGGATCCTGGGGCCCTTGGGGTCACCGATTATCAGGGTTGTTATACCCAGATTGGCCAAGGTTAGTTGGACTAGGTGGTGGTGGGTGGGTGTGAAGTCTAATAGACACTATATTTATTTTTCTCTATTTAGTCTTCATATTTTTAATTGTCTAGTTAAACTTCTATCATCTAGAATGCAACAACTCCAACTTCAAATTGTGTTTCAACAAGGATTTCAGTTCATCTCACCTGAAGATGAAGACTATTTATGTCCGTTGGGCAAGGCTGCATACTCCTTCTCCCAATCTTCAGACCCATGACTGTAAACAGTCCTGAGAACTCTATCTCAAACAGATATCAAGAGGATCTGGAAACCCCAGGGACAATGCCCCTGGTCAGGTTGAAGCAGCCACAGAATATAGACTATCAAAATTTTAAGGGCCCAAACTCCTTGAAGGAGAATGTTAGAGCAGGAAGTTAGCTAAATATGAGCAGAGAAATGGGGTGGAACATACGATGAGTGATAGGAAATTGTATATCTTGTGAATTCAGAAGTCCTAGGGTAAAGAAAAACAGAAACCTCCACACTGACAGAAAACCATACTTATAATACTTCTTGCAGCAACTGGGGTCCTAGAAACAGACAAAGAAATGTAAGAAGAGGTGATAATCTCCATCATCTCCATCATACCAAAATGCCTTCATTGCAATGAAATGAGTCTTGCAAATAAGAAATAATCATCATATACTGATGCCATAACATTTCCTATCAAGACAAAAATAAAGACAAAAATATATCTTCCCTTTGAAGATATATTTTATCTTCCTTTTATCCCAGGTTGAGCTGGGGTAAAAATCAGGATATACAATTTTGAACCTCTCCCTCCTCAAATAACTAGTTAATAGAAAACCAAAAGTTGGTTCTTTGAAATTGCTACAGAGGGTGTGGAAAAAGAGCCCTTTTACACTGTTGGTGTGAATGTAATTGATACAGCCACTGTGGATAACATTATGGAGGTTCCTCTGAAGGCTAAAAATAGAACTACCATATGATTCAGAAATCCCAATACTGGGCATATACCCTGATAAAATCATAATTCAAAAAGATGCATGTACTCCAATGTTTGTTACAGCACTATTTACAATTGTCAGGATATGGAAACAACCTAAATGTTCATTAAGAGATGAATGGATAAAGAAGACTTAGTACTTATAAACAATGGAATATTACTCAGCCATGAAAAACAATGAAATTGGGTCATTTGTAGTGATGTGGATGAACCCATAGTCTGTCATATCAGGTAAAGTAACTCAGAAAGAGAAAAACAAATATCATATATAAATGGATATATTTAGAATCTGGAAAAATGGTACTGATGAACTTATTTGTACAGCAGGAATAGAGATACAGATATAGAAAATGGACTTGTGGACACAGAGGGGAAAGAGGAGGGTTGGATGAATTTAAAGAGTAGCAATGACATATATACACTGCTATGTGTAAAATAATAATAGATATCTAGTGGTAGTGGGAAGCCACTGTATAGCACAGGGAACTCAGCTTGGCACTCTGTGGTGACCTAGAGAGGTGGGGTGGAAGGGAGGCTCAAGAGGGAGGGGATGTATGTATACACAAAGCTGTTTCACATTGTTGTACAGAGAAAAACTAACACACCATTATAAATAAATTATAGTCAAAAGAAAAGAAGAAGTTGGTTCTTCAAAGATCAATGAAACTAACAAACCCTTATCTACATTGATAAAGAAAAAAAAATGATTCATTCAAATGTAAGTGCTTAAAATTAAGCTTCAGATTGCCAAGACAAGCATTTCAAAGACATCCATTCTAAACAAACATATTGCCAGTTGCATGATACAGTTACTATTAAGACAAACACATAATAAACCAGCCCTACCCCACCCCTGATATTTTCCTTTTAGGATGCTCTGGGTAACTTTAGTCAGTGACCACCTGAGTGACCAAATTTCCCCTTCCTTTGCTCTAATTCTCATTCTCTTGGTTTAAATTCCTAGGCACCTGGCCCTAACCTAATGAAGGTAGTCCCTAGTCCACTCTCCTTCCCTCTCTCGACCTGGAGATTTCCTTATGTGTCTTTTGGGCTAATCCTCCAGAATCTGTGAATAGTAAGCCTTTTTTTTTTTTTTTTTTTCCCTAAGTTCCCTAATGGATGTTGCTGAAGTACATCATGAAACCATGATATAAATCACAAGAGCTGATACGGACACAGAAAGGACTCTTGTTCGGGAGATATCTGCTGGGGGGACCACAGGTGTAATGGGCCCCATGGGCATTTATTGCTGATAGCATCAGTGTCTATAGACTGAGACAAGCATAATACCCATGTGCTCGCACATATGTCAAAAATAAGAAATAAAATAGGTGGAATGACTTCTGAAATTGCAGATGAAAAGAAGGACTATAAGGATAGACTATGCACAATTGTATGCTGATAAATTAGTTAGCATGTTTAGAAGAAAAGGACAGATTTTTATTGTCATAAGTTACCAAGACTCAGTTCAAGAGGACATGTGTGTATGTTAGTCACTTAGTCGTTTCTGATTCTTTGTGACCTCATGGACCATAGCCCAACAGGCTCCTCTGTCCATGGGATTTTCCAGGCAAGAATACTGGAGTGGGTTGTCATTTTCTTCTCCATCAAGAGGACATAGTAAGTCTGAATAAATCTAAAATAAATAAAAAGATTGAATTAATATATATTTTTCATTCCTCAAGTAAAAGTCTAACATTAGGTGGCTTTACTGGGAAATTCTACCAAGTATTTAAAGAAACATTATAGCAGTCTTTCAAAAACTCTTCCAGTAAATAGATGAAGAAATATTTCTTAACTTACTCTATTAAGACAGGCTTACCCTGACACCAAAACCAGACAGACATTACACACACACACACAATTATCTATTTATCTACTTATCATCTCTCTATCTACCCGTGTATCACTATCTCTTTTGAATATAGATGCCAAAAATTCTCAAAAGATGCTACTTTGGAAAACATGATGCTATATCAATTAATGATCCATGCAAAAAACAATGAAATGACTCATGCTGCTGCTACTTCTGCTGAGTCGCTTCAGTCATGTCCAACTCTGTGCCACCCCATAGACAGCAGCCCACTAGGTTCCTCTGTCCCTGGGATTCTCCAGGCAAGAATACTGGAGTGGGTTGCCATTTCCTTCTCCAATGCATGAAAGTGAAAAGTGAAAATGAAGTCGCTCAGTCGTGTCCGACTCTTAGTGACCCCATGAACTGCAAACTACCAGGCTCCTCCATCCATGGGATTTTCCAGGCAAGAGTACTGGAGTGGGTTGTCATTGCCTTCTCCAGTAATGACTCATAGTTCACATCAAACACAGGAATCAATTTCAGGGAATTGAAGATTTAAATGTGAAAAGTATAACAATAGTATAGAGGAATATCTTCCTGAATCTATGGTTATAAATGTGTATGTATGTGTGTGTGTGTGTGTGTGTTATATATATATATATATATATATATATATATATATATATATAACTCAGCCATTAAAAAGAATACATTTGAATCAGTTCTAATGAGGTGGATGAAACTGGAGCCTATTATTCAGAGTGAAATAAGCCAGAAAGAAAAACACCAATACAGTATACTAACGCATATATATGGAATTTAGGAAGATGGTAACGATAACCCTGTATGCAAGAAAGCAAAAGAGACACAGATGTATAGAACAGTTCTTTTGTACTCTGTGGGAGAGGGTGGGATGATTTGGGAGAATGGCATTGAAACATGTATAATATTATATATGAAATGAATCGCCAGTCCTGGTTCGATGCATGATACTGGTTGCTTGGGACTGGTGCACTCGTATGACCCAGAGGGATGGTACGGGGAGGGAGCAGGGTGGGTTTCAGGATGGGGAACACGTGTATACCTGGGGCAGATTCATGTTGATGTATGGCAAAACCAATAAAATATTGTAAAGTAAGTAACCTCCAATTAAAATAAATAAATTGGATGGCATCACTGACTCGATGGACATGAGTCTCAGTGAACTCCAGGAGTTGGTGATGGACAGGGAGGCCAGGCATGTTGCGATTCATGGGGTCACAAAGAGTTGTACACGACTGATCTGATCTGATATTAATATATATATGAATGCAGAGTTCCAAAGAATAGCAAGAAGAGATAAGAAAGCCTTCTTCAGTGATCAATGCAAAGAAATAGAGGAAAACAACAGAATGGGAAACACTAGGGATCTCTTCAAGAAAATCAGAGATACCAAAGGAACATTTCATGCAAAGATGGGCTCGATAAAGGACAGAAATGGTATGGACCTAACAGAAGCAGAAGATATTAAGAAGAGGTGGCAAGAATACACAGAAGAACTGTACAAAAAAGAGCTTCACGACCTAGATAATCATGATGGTGTGATCACTGACCTAGAGACAGACATCTTGGAATGTGAAGTCAAGTGGGCTTTAGAAAGCATCACTATGAACAAAGCTAGTGGAGGTGATGGAATTCCAGTGGAGCTATTCCAAATCCTGAAAGATGATGCTGTGAAAGTGCTGCACTCAATATGCCAGCAAATTTGGAAAACTCAGCAGTGGCCACAAGATTGGAAAAGGTCAGTTTTCATCCCAATCCCAAAGAAAGGTAATGCCAAAGAATGCTCAAACTACCACACAATTGCACTCATCTCACACGCTACTGATGCTCAAAATTCTCCAAGCCAGGCTTCAGCAATATGTGAACCGTGAACTTCCTGATGTTCAAGCTGGTTTTAGAAAAGGCAGAGGAACCAGAGATCAAATTGCCAACATCCGCTGGATCATGGAAAAAGCAAGAGAGTTCCAGAAAAACATCTATTTCTGCTTTATTGACTATGCCAAAGCCTTTGACTGTGTGGATCACAATAAACTATGGAAAATTCTGAAAGAGATGGGAATACCAGACCACCTGATCTGCCTCTTGAGAAATCTGTATGCAGGTCAGGAAGCAACAGTTTGAACTGGACATGAACCAACAGACTGGTTCCAAATAGGAAAAGGAGTACATCAAGGCTGTATATTGTAACCCTGTTTATTTAACTTATATGCAGAGTACCTCACGAGAAACGCTGGACTGGAAGAAGCACAAGCTGGAATCAAACTTACTGGGAGAAATATCAATAACCTCAGATATGCGGATGACACGACCCTTATGGCAGAAAGTGAAGAGGAAATCAAAAGCCTCTTGATGAAAGTGAAAGTGGAGAGTGTAAAGGTTGGCTTAAAGCTCAACATTCAGAAAACGAAGATCATGGCATCTGGTCCCATCACTACATGGGAAATAGATGGGGAAGCAGTGGAAACAGTGTCAGACTTTATTTTTCCGGGCTCCAGAATCACTGCAGATGGTGAGTGCAGCCATGAAATTAAAAAACGCTTACTCCTTGGAAGGAAAGTTATGACCAACCTAGATAGCATATTCAAAAGCAGAGACATCACTTTGCCAACAAAGGTTGGCCTAGTCAAGGCTATGGTCTTTCCTGTGGTCATGTATGGATGTGAGAGCTGGACTGTGAAGAAGGCTGAGTGCTGAAGAATTGATGCTTTTGAACTGTTGTGTTATAGAAGACTCTTGAGATTCCCTTGGACTGCAAGGAGATCCAACCAGTCCATTCTAAAGGAGATCAGCCTTGGGATTTCTTTGGAAGGAATGATGCTAAAGCTGAAACTCCAGTATTTTGGCCACCTCATGCGAAGTGTTAACTCATTGGAGAAGACTCTGTTGCTGGGAGGGATTGGAGGAAGGAGAAGAAGGGGACGACAGAGGATGAGATGGCTAGATGGCATCACTGACTCGATGGATGTGAATCTGAGTGACCCCCGGGAGTTGGTGATGGACAGGGAGGCCTGGCGTGCTGCGATTCATGGGGTCGCAAAGAGTTGGACACGACTGAGTGACTGATCTGATCTGATATATATGTTCAACATGGCACAAAATCAGAGCATAAAGGAAATTGTTATTAGATCATCCTATATAAAATTAAATGATCCTTTTCAACAAAAGGGACTTCCCAGGTGGCTCAATGTTAAAGAATCCACCTGCCAATGCAGGTGATGCAAAAGAAACAGGTTTTATCACTGGATAGGGAAGATTCCCTGGAGGAAGAAATGGCAGCCCACTTTTATATTCTTGCCCGGATAATCCCATGGACAGTGGAGCCTGGTGGGCTACATTCTGTGGGGTCACAGAGTTGGACATGACTGAGAGACAGAGCATGCATGCATGTTCAGCTAAAACACTACTAAGAATGTCCAATATTAAGGTGCAGTGTGCAAGAATATATTTGAAACAAAAATTGATAATCATATTTTATCTAAAATATATAAAGACTTTTTAGTAAGTGCACATACCAACAAGGCCCTATGTGAGTTTTGGGGTCATAGATGGAAAAAATAAAAATATAAATGTGGTCCAAATCTTGAAAGAGCTTAATTCAACCAGGAAGATAAACCTAACCATTTATTGCATTATTTTAAAAAGTGTTCATTATTTGTAGAGATTAAGAGGACTTGGTTTCTCACCTAAACACAAGAATCATTGTTTTCTTGAAAGGCTCTTGTTTGTCAACATGTGAATCATCATGTCATTTATGCTTTGACCAACTACTTATTGAGTACCTTTTGTATGCCAGCACTGTGCTAGGAATTTGGGGTACATGATGACTAAAAGACACTTCAATCCTTTTCCTATAAAGGACTCAAAATTCCATAAGCACCTAAATGCATGCATGCCTACAGATATGCTTAAAATTAAAAAATAATGTTCTATGAGAAAAATAAAACACTATAATGTATTTTTTAATAACCTTTTCAACTGGCACTTTTGGATTCCCATTCTTCTATTAATCTATATCTTCTCCTTTCTTAGTTAACCCCTGAATTTAGATAGGGTGTTACCCTAAACACAGGCTTCAACAGCATTGACACTATCTCAAATCTGAAGGTAAAATCACCATAAATATAATTTAATAAATACAATCATTTTAATTCCATTATCTTGTTACTGAACATGATTCTGTTCATTAAGATGATTATAGAAATTTTCAAGTTTATTTATTGACTTTGAAGAAATGTCTTTGTTGGTTGGTTTGATTAGTCTCTTCTGTTTAAAAAAAAGATTAACAAAAAATAACTCTTTCCTTTTGTGAACTTTGTATCTCTGGGTGACTGTAAAAAGTGAGTAAGTTTCTGGTGAGATAGTAGGGGTAGGCGGAGAAGGCAATGGCACCCACCCCAGTACTTTTGCCTGGAAAATCCCATGGACGGAGGAGCCTGGTAGGCTCCAGTCCGTGGGGTCGCTAAGAGTCGGACACGACTGAGCGACTTCACTTTGACTTTTCACTGTCATGTATTGGAGAAGGAAATGGCAACCCACTCCAGTGTTCTTGCCTGGAGAATCCCAGGGACAGGGGAGCCTGGTGAGCTTCCGTCTATGGGGTCGCACAGAGTCGGACACGACTGAAGCGACTTAGCAGCAGCAGCAGCAGTAGGGGTAAGATAGGGAAGATAAAGGAATTGAGGAATCAACCATTGCGTTACTGGACTTAGCAACTCTGATAAATGCTTAAGTCAGTTTCTTTTTAAAGAAATAATGTATTTTCTTTAATTTTTATGTTCATTCAGTTGATTTCTTACCATATTTTCAAACAAAAGCATCTACAAAGATATGCGGTCAAATAAAAATATAAATGGTATCATTTTATTAAATGAAAGTAATTATTCTTAAACAGTTCCTCAAGTATGAACTCTCAAATTAATTTTTGTGGAATAAAAATTTATGGCAAGTATTATAATTTAGGAACGATAAATTTAGAAGTAAAAAAATAGAGTTGCTAGAAATGAAAAAAGTGGAAAACAAAACAGTATTTTATTATTTTTAAAAAATATGAACATTTGTAAAAAGCAATAGATACATACTTGCAATGCATTTATTATGTCAAATATTTTAATCAATTCAGAATGCCATCATATGAATAGATATACAACAATTTCATTACCAGAAATTTCACTCATTTTCCTTTACAATCAATATGTCAATTAAGATCCCAGTAGCTAAATCAACAAAGCCAAATGACTGCCAATTACATCACTGTGTTTAAAAAAGGAGGGTCAGGGAGCTCTTCTCAATGTTCTGTGGCAGCCTGGATGGGAGCGGAGTTTCAGGGAGAAGGGATACATGTATACAAATACTTAAGTCACTTTGCTGTGCACCTGAAAATATCATGATTTTGTTAATCTGCTAATCTCCAATATAACGTAAAAAGTTGAAAAAAATTACAAGGGCATTTTAAATCTAATATCATTATAAATGCCAAGTGAAAACATGGATGTCCATTCTTTGTTAATTTTGAGTAAATACTCAGGTGTGTGGAGACAACTGCACAATCAAACATAATGTGGGGAAAGAATAGGTAGGTTTGAAATAGATAGACACGTGGATGATTTCCAGTTTGGTGCTGCCACGAACAAAGCTTCTATGAATATTTTTTTTTTTTATCAAGAATCTCTTTTATTGATTATCAGAAACATTACAAACATTTAATATGAATAAATTGTAACATGATAGTGTTTAGTTTGAACAATTAATACATTTCAGATATAATATTATGCATATTTCAATGCTATTCTCCCCAATCATCCCACCCTCTCCCGGTCCCAGAGTCCAAAAGTCTGGTCTATACATCAGTGTCTCTTTTGCTGTCTCGTAAATAGGGTTATTTTTACCATCTTTCTAAATTCCACATATATGCGTTAGTATACTGTATTTGTGTTTTTGTTTCTGGCTTACTTCACTCTGTATAATGGGCTCCAGTTCCATCCACCTCCTTAGAACTGATTCAAATGTATTCTTTTTAATGGCTGAGTAATACTCCATTGTGTATATGTACCACAGCTTGCTTATCCATTCATCTGTGGATGGACATCTAGGTTGCTTCCACGTTCTGGCTATTGCAAACAGTGCTGCTATGAACATTGGGGTACACGTGTCTCTTTCAATTCTGGTTTTCTCAGTGTATATGCCCAGCAGTGGGATTGCTGGATCATAAGGCAGTTCTATTCGCAGTTTTTTGAGGAATCTCCATACTGTTCTCCATAGTGGCTGTACTAGTTTGCATTCCCACCAACAGTGCAAGAGGGTTCCCTTCTCTCCACACCCTCTCCAGCATTTATTGCTTGTGGACTTTTGGATAGCAGCCATTCTGATTGGCGTGAAATGGTATCTCATAGTGGTTTTGATTTGCATTTCTCTGATAATGAGTGATGTTGAGCATCTTGTTTCTGCACAACAAAGGAAACTATAAGCAAGGTGAAAAGACAGCCTTCAGAATGGGAGAAAATAATAGCAAATGAAGCAACTGACAAACAGCTAATCTCAAAAATATACAAGCAACTTCTACAGCTCAATTCCAGAAAAATAAATGACCCAATCAAAAAATGGGCCAAAGAACTCAATAGACATTTCTCCAAAGAAGACATACAGATGGCTAACAAACACATGAATATTTTTTAACTAGTACTTTTGGTCATGAATGATTTTGTTTTGTCTTGTTTGTTGTCTTTGGTTGTATTACAGGTGTATGTTTATTTTTTAATATAAATTTATTTATTTTAATTGAACGCTAATTACTTTACAATATTCTATTGGTTTTCCATACATCAACATGAATCCGCCACGGGTGTACATGTGTTCCCCAACCTGAACCTCCCTCCTACCTCCCTGCCTGTACCATCCCTCTGGATCATCCCAGTGCATCAGCCCAAAGCATCCTGTATCATGCATCGAACCTGGACTGACAATTTGTTTCATATATGATATTATACATGTTTCAGTGCAATTCTCCCAAATCATCCCACCCTCTCCCTATCCCACAGAGTCCAGAAGATTGTTCTATAAATCTGTGTCTCTTTTGCTGTTGTCTTTGATTGTATTACAGGTGTATGTTTAATTTTACAAAAAAGCTGGCAATTCCAAAATGATTGTGCCTTTATGTCCAAAACCTCTACAACTTCTCAAATACTTGTTTGCAAGGTTGTCAAATTTAACAATTCTAGTGAGAATGTAGTACTTTTTATTTGCATATTCCTGAAGATTAAAGGGATTTTATATCTTTTTATGTACTCATAGTCATCCTAACATCCATGCAGTATCCAAGTCTTTTGTTCCTTTTTCAATTCTGTTTTTCATTCTACTGTTGTTAATTAAAGTATTTTATATATGCCAATTATGTTAATAGATTCAAAATATTGCTTCAGTCTTCTAAATCCTTACCAAGTTTCTGTCTAATTCCTCTATCAGTTGCAGAGAGAAGAGTGCTAAAAGTTCTAAATATAATTTCCAAGTATTTCTTTCTATAGTTCTGTCTAATTGATGCTTTGTTATAAAATGTGTATACACTTAGTACTTTCACATCTTCTTGATGAATTGAAACTCTTTTTTTTTTTTTTTATTTTGCTTAACTTTACAATATTGTATTGCTTTTACAATACATCAAGATGGATCCGCCGCCACTATACACGTGTTCCCCATCCTGAACCCTCCTCCCTCTCCCCTCCTCACAGCATCCCTCCAGGTCCTCCCAGTGCTCCAGCCCCAGGCATTTGTTATTGGGCATCGTACTTGGACTGACGATTAATTTCAGATATAATATTATACATATTTCAATGCTATTCTCCCCAATCATCCCACCCTCTCCCAGTCCCAGAGTCCAAAAGTCTGTTCTATACATCAGTGTCTCTTTTGCTGTCTCGTAAATAGGGTTATTTTTACCATCTTTCTAAATGCCATATATATTATAAAAAGTTAATAGTGTTCTAGCTTTCAGGAAATGTCTCTTTAAAATCTTCTTTTTGATTTGAACATACCACTTCACATTTCCTTGTTTTGTTCTTAAAATATATGTTTCCATCTTCTTAAGTTTAACTATACATTTAGACTGTATTGAAGTATATCTGTTTTAAACAGCATATGTTTGAACGTTGATTTTTTATTCAATCTGACAGTTTCTGCCTTTTAAATAATAATCAAATCATATTTAATAGATTTATTGATAATGGTAGATTTAATTCCATCTCCTCATGTTTTTTAATTTTCCCATGTGTTGTTTTGCCTTTCTTTTATACTGTCATTTTGGTATTAAACTGTTTTAATTTTCTATTTTTCTTGCTTATTTATATAAAAAAATATTTTACCTTCACTACTATTCTTATTGTTAACTATGTGTATATATATATATATAACTTTTTGATTATTGTAATAAGACTTTAAGAAACTTTCTAATATTGCTGCTCTTCATTTCTTCCTAAAGTTTGTATATTTAACTTAAAAACATTAAAGCATTTTCTTGTAATGGAAATCTGATCTTGACAAATTCACTCATTCTAATTTATGATTCACTTATTTCATTCATTATTGAATGATACTGTTTTAGGAAGAAGATTCTAGATTGTTGGTTTGGTGGTTTTCCAGTTCACTGATGTTTACTTCACTGTGTTCATTCTAAGTTTAATTTTTGTATTTTTATACAATATTTTAAAGTTAAATAAAGTAAAATTTAAAAATAAATAAATAAAAATTATAGCATCTCCATTTGATTCATATAAATCCTGTCTCTCTAGAAAAACTCATTATTTTTAAAGGTATATTTCTTAAAATTTTAGCCACAGTAGTTTTAATTTTTGTCAAAAATCTGGATTACTTACAATAGATTTGTCTCCATTGTAATATTTTATGATTCCAACAGTTGGCTTAATGTTCTGATAAGTTTAGTAATTTATTTTTAATATATGTAAGACTTTGTGTATGATAAATTATAAAAATGGTTTGGATAAAGTCATTTTCCTTTAGAAAAGATTTAATTCTGTTAGCAGGGAGTTAAAACAGTATGAGAAGATTACTTTGAGGTTATTACTAATTTTTCCTTTACTTATAGGGCAGCTTTCATTACCTCAGACATCTCAAATTAAAGCCTGATGTATTTACTGCAGTCCTTGATACTTGAAAAGCTTGAAATCAAATTGTGTTCTCGGTACTGTATGCTGAAATCTGTGCTTATGTTATATCTGACTAGCAAGTGTATTCCGCTTGTTTTCTCATAGGCTGGTCCCTTTATGTGTATCGTATCATTTGCCATATGGCTCAGGAAAAAATTTACTGAAGAATGTTGGGTTCATTTCTCAGTGGCCATTTCCCTCCCTGGGATTCTTCTTTCTGGAATTTTTGCTGCCTTAAAAAATTCAAACTCCAGTTTTTTCACTCCAAGTCCACTGAAAGTGTAGAAAATATTATGCTGATTCCCCCCCTCCCATTACATCTCTTTGTCCCTAGGTATGAACCAGCAAATACTCTGAGGACAAAGAAATTCACAGAAGTTTGCCTTGGATGAATATACTACCCTTATTGCCAAGATCTTTGCCCCTTAAGTTCTGACTGCTCTTCTTGAAGTGTATTTGAAGTTTTCAAACATTGTTCTCTGTTTTTTTTTTTTCCCCAAGTTTTATAGATGTTCTTTGTGGAGAGATCAATCTAAGCACTAGTGATGGAGTTCTACATATATATGGCTACCTATGGAGTACTAGCTATAGGGGTACACACAATCAATACATTCTTTTATATTGAATAAATAAAAAGCATCTTTTACTACTAAAATGAACTAGCAAAACTAGCTACATTCCCACATGTCTTATTGTTGCAAATGCTTATTTTTAAAATATAGTCTTATTTCCATAATTATGCTAATTTTATCTGCATAGCTAGTTAAAAAGAGAAAAGAAACAATATATCCATCTAGCCCCAGATTCCAAGGAGCAAACAAAAACTTTCTATGATAGTTTATGCAATAACCTCTTTTATACTCTTCTTAATTGTTGTTTAAAAAAATAATGACTCCAGAGATAATTATGTGTCTGTCTTCTATTTACACCTTTTCATAGAAAACATGCAAGGTTTACTATTTGAAGAGTCTTAAAACACTCTTCAGTACATATTTATTAATTAGGTCTATGGAATGTTTTTTCTTTATTTAATTCAAAAATAAAAATATATTCTTATATTTCATAATTTCTGAAAAGATTATTTCATCAGTTAGTCTTAATGTACAATGAATAAAATAAATTTATAAATTTGCAAGATCTCTTAAAAATTAAGAATTTAAAATTTTGGCCTTTTACATAAGCTGCCAACAATTTTTTTTCCTAAATTATTTTGCTTTTTATATTTATTGATACTTACATTTACTAGTTTTTCTTTTTTTTTTTAACTATATTGTTTCTTAGTCCTTAAGTTGTGTCTGAAGCTTTTGTAACCCCATGGACTGTAGCCCTCCAGGCTCCTCTGTCCATAAGAGGGAAGCATTATGGAGTCTTTCTCGTGAACTATGGAAAAATAAAAATTCTGTTCAATAACACTGTTTAAAAATGTTATGTAGTGATTACCTTGCAGTCATAGCAAAAAGACCAAAAAAAAAAAAAAAAAAAGGAGAAAGAAAGTATCTGGATAGAAAGAAATGTTCTACTCTGAAAGACATCTACTCCTGATGATTTGGGCTTGGTTTCCAAAACCTATGAGAAACAGAAGACAAGGCTCAAAATATGTCTTACAGGAAATTCCAAAGAATACCCTCAATTAATGCAAAATTACAAAAAATGATAATTCTTAAGAGTAAACGAGAAATACATGCATTCCTCCAACAGACACCAAAGACATTTACCTTATTTAGATAAGATAATTTTTGTCTTGTCTAAAAATAACAGAAAAATTTATCTGCAGAGAATTTATACAGTTTTAAAAATGTCATTTTTCTATGAGATCTATTTGTTCTATAAATCTATTGAAGATGGAATAATAAATATATTTTCTTTTAAAGGTACATTTAAAAAATGCTTTCATGAACACTTTCAACTAATGCTTTGCTGTATATCTATTATTACTGCTTGTTCCTCAGTCCAGGAGTGGGCTTCTCAGGGGGCTCAGTGATAAGGAATCCACCTGCCAGTGAAGGAGATACAAGACCTGGGCTGATCTGTGGGTCAGGAAGATCCCACTCCAGTAGGAGTAGGAAACAACAACTTACTTCAGTATTCCTGCCTGGCAAATTTCATGGACAGTGAACCCTGGCAGGTTTATAGTCCATGGGGGGTCCCACATAACCGAATATGAACACTCGAGGAGAAGATTAATATTTTTATTTTTTCAAGAGTGATGCTGGCTTCCTTTGATCTACCAGAATACATATTGAGATTTGGTATAAGGAAATGGGTAATCTTTACTTTTTACAAATTAATTGTTTTCTAAAATCATTTTTTCTTTAGATGGTGCTAAAATTATACATGTGGATAAGTTAAAGCAAATTAGCAAATGTTTAGAGTTTTATTTAATGAGTTCTATCCCTTGGTGTTATATTTATTCAGAGCTGCTTTTAATCTTATGGGTGATTCTATAGTTTGTAACTAAACGTTCAGTCAGTTCAGTTCAGTTGCTGAGTCACGTCCGAATCTTTGCGACCCTATGAATCGCAGTACACCAGGCCTCCCTGTCCATCACCACTCCCAGAGTTCACTCAGACTCAAGTCCATCGAGTCAGTGATGCCATCCAGCCAACTCATACTCTGTCACCCCCTTCACATCCTGACGCCAATCCCTCCAAGCACCAGAGTCTTTTCCAATGAGTTAACTCTTCCTATCAGGTGGCCAAAGTACTGGAGTTTCAGCTTTAGCATCATTCCTTCCAAAGCAATCCCAGGGCTGATCTCCTTCAGAATGCACTGGTTGGATCTTCTTGCAGTCCAAGGGACTCTCAAGAGTCTTCTCCAACACCACAGTTCAAAAGAATTGATTCTTTGGCACTCAGCCTTCTTCACAGTCCAACTTTCACATCCATACATGACCACAGGAAAAACCATAGCCTTGACTAGACAGAACTTTGTTGGCAAAGTAATGTCTCTGCTTTTCAATATGCTATCTAGGTTGGTCATAATTTTCCTTCCAAGGAGTAAGTGTCTTTTAATTTTGTGGCTGCAGTAACCATCTGCAGTGATTTTGGAGCCCAGAAAAATAGTCTGACACTTTTCCCACTGTTTCCCCATCTATTTCCCATGTAGTGATGGGACCAGATGCCATGATTTTCGTTTTCTGAATGTTGAGCTTTAAGCCAACTTTTTCACTCTCCACTTTCATTTTCATCAAGAGGCTTTTTAGTTCCTCTTCACTTTCTGCCATAAGGGTGGTGTCTTCTGCATATTTCAAGTTATTGATATTTCTCCCGGCAATCTTGATTCCAGCTTGTGTTTATTCCAGTCCAGCGTTTCTCATGATGGATTCTGCATAAAAGTTAAATAAACAAGTTGACAATAGACAGACTTGACGTACTCCTTTTCCTATTTGGAACCAGTCTGTTGTTCCATGTCCAGTTCTAACTGCTGCTTCCTGACCTGCATACAGATTTCTCAAGAGGCAGGTCAGGTGGTCTGGTATTCCCATCTCTTTCAGAAATTTCCACAGGTTCCTGTGATCCACACAGTCAAAGGCTTTGGCATAGTCAATAAAGCAGAAATAGATGGTTTTTATGGAACTCTCTTGCTTTTTCCATGATCCAATCGATGTTATAAATATGGTCTCTGGTTCCTCTGCCTTTTTTAAAATCAACTTGAACATCAGGAAGTTCATGGTTCATGTATTCCTGAAGCCTGGCTTGGAGAATTTTGAGCATTACTTTACTACCTTGTGAGGTGAGTGCAATTGTGCAGTAGTTTGAGCATTCTTTGCCATTGCATTTCTTTGGGATTGGAATGAAAACTGACCTTTTCCAGTCCTGTGGCCACTGCTGAGTTTTCCACATTAGAGGTTTAAAAATGCATTTAAACTCCTAACGTCTAGTTACAAGCCATGTCATTATCTCAATAGACACAGAGAAGGCCTTTGACAAAATTCAACATCCATTTATGATAAAGACTCTCCAGAAATCAGAAATATAAGGAACATGCCTCAACATAATAAAAGCT
Source organism: Tragelaphus eurycerus (assembly GCA_935064755.1). Classification (NCBI taxonomy): domain Eukaryota; kingdom Metazoa; phylum Chordata; class Mammalia; order Artiodactyla; family Bovidae; genus Tragelaphus; species Tragelaphus eurycerus. Next base: position 3,860,880 of record CAKXYN010000041.1, read on the forward strand.
ATATATGACAAACACACAGCAAACATTATCCTCAATGGTGAAAAATTGAAAGCATTTCCTCTAAAGTCAGGAACAAGACAAGGTTGCCCTCTTTCACCACACTATTCAACATAGTTTTGGAAGTTTTTGCCACAGAAATCAGAGAAGAAAAAGAAATAAAAGGAATCCAAATTGGAAAACAAGAAGTAAAACTCTCACTGTTTGCAGATGACATGATCCTCTACGTAGAAATCCTAAAGACTCCACCAGAAAATTACTAGAGCTAATCAATGAATATAGTAAAGTTGCAGGATATAAAATCAACACACAGAAATCCCTTGCATTCCTGTACACTAATAATGAGAAAGTATGAAGAGAAATTAAGGAAACCACTCCATTCACTATTGCAACGAATAGAATAAAATACTTAGGAATATAGCTACCTAAAGAAACAAAAGACCTATACAGAAAGCTATAAAACACTGGTGAAAGAAATCAAAGAGGACACTAATAGATGGAGAAATATACCATGTTCATGGATTGGAAGAATCAATATAGTGAAAATGAGTATACTACCCAAAGCAATCTATAGATCCAATGCAATCTCTATCAAACTACCAACGGCATTTGTCACAGAGCTAGAACAAATAATTTCACAATTTGTATGGAAATACAAAATATCTCAAATAGCCAAAACAATCTTGAGAAAGAAGAATGGAACTGGAGGAATTAACCTGCCTGACTTCAGGCTCTACTGCAAAGCCACAGTCATCAAGAGAGTATGGCACTGGCACAAAGACAGAAATATAGATAAATGGAACAAAATACAAAGCCCAGATATAAATCCACACACCTCTGGACATCTTATCTTTGACAAAGGAGGAAAGAATTTACAATGGATTAAAGACAATCTCTTTAACAAGTGGTGCTGGGAAAACTGGTCAACCACTTGTAAAAGAATGAAACCAGAACACTTTGTAACACCATACACAAAAATAAACTCAAAATGGATTAAAGATCTAAACATAAGACGAGAAACTATAAAACTCTTAGAGGAGAACATAGGCAAAACCCTCTCTGACATACATCACAGCAGGATCCTCTATGTCCCACCTCCCAGAATATTGGAAATAAAATAAAAAATAAACAAATGTGACCTAATTAAACTCAAAAGCTTCTGCACAACCAAGGAAACTATAGGCAAGGTGAAAAGACAGTCTTTGTAATGGGAGAAAATAATAATAAATGAAGCAACTGACAAAGAACTAATCTCAAAAATATATATCAACTCTGGCAGCTCAATTCCAGAAAAATAAACGACCCATTCAAAAAATGGGTCAAAGATCTAAACAGACATTTCTCCAAAGAAGACATACAAATGGCTAACACACACATGAAAAGATGCTCAACATCACTCATTATCAGAGAAATGAAATAAAAACCACAATGAGGCACAACTTCACACCAGTCAGAATGGCAGTGATCCAAAAGTCTACAAGCAATAAATGCTGGAGATGGTGTGGGGAAATGGGAACCCTCCTACACTGTTGGTGGGAATTTAAATTAGTACAGCCACTATGGGGAACAGTGTGAAGATTCCTTAAAAAACAAACAAAAAAAACTGGAAATCGAACTGCCTTATGACCCAGAAATCCCACTGCTGGGCATACACACTGAGGAAACCAGAATTGAAAAAGACATGTGTACCCCAATGTTCATCACAACATTGTTCATAATAGCCAGGACATGGAAGCAACCTAGATGTCCATCAACAGACAAATGAATAAGAAAGCTGTGGTACATGTACACAATGGAGTATTACTCAGCCATTAAAAATAACACATTTGAAACAGTTCTAATGAGGTGGATGAAACTGGAGCCTATGATACAGAGTGAAGTAAGCCAGAGAGAATAATACCAATGCAGTATACTAACACATATATATGGAATTTAGAAAGATGGTAACAATAACCCTGTATGCGAGACAGCAAAAGAGACACATATGTCTAGAACAGTCTTTTGGACTCTGTGGAAGAGGGAACGGGTGGGATGATTGGGGGGAATGGCATGGAAACATATATAATATCATATAAGGAATGAATCACCAATCCGGGTTCAATACAGGATCCTTGGGGCTGGTGCACAAGGATGACCTGGAGGGATGGTACAGGGAGGTAGATGGGAGCGGGGTTCAGGATGGGGAACACTTGTACCCCTGTGGTGAATTTATGTTGATTTGTGGCAGAACCAATACAATATTTTAAAGTAATTAGCCTCCAATTAAAATAGATAAATTTAAAATAAAATAAAATGTATAAAATAAATGACTAAACAACAACAACAACACACATTTAACAAATTTTTATTTTGTACAAAGTAATACAGTACAATATGCTTACTTCCGATAGTGGTCTGCATTTTTTGCACAATAAATACCTCATTGGCTCATTTTTTTGAAGATATTTAATGCTAGACTTTTAGCACATACAGTTTTATTAATCTTTTATTGCCATTTGAGTTGTGTTTAGCAATAGGAAGGTACAGTTAATTTTCTATTCTGTTTTCTTTCTTTGTTTTTCTATATTTATTTCTCCCTTCCCTGAGGATACTGTCACAAACCTTTTTAAATTTTTCTTGATATATAATTTCTCATCATTTCTATTTATTTTTGTGTACATGATTGCTTATTCATGGTATTTTGATCATGTTGTTTGCAAACAATATTTTTTTTTTAATCAAATCTGTACATCATATAGACTTGAAGTTTAACCCAGTGTCTTACTGAATAAACTTAATTGTTCATGGTCAATTGTTTCATCACTTTCCTTTATTTAATGCTTCATTGTTGCTTTCCTTATTTTCTATGTCTTACAATAAGCAGAAAAATGTATATTTTTAAAATGCAAGTAGTATAATCTAAAGGTCATAAAGAAAGTGATGAACAGATACTGTAAAGAAAATGAAACACTTTTAGTGTTTAAAACTAATCTAAAATAAAAACACTTTCATATATATATTAATAAATTCCTTAGGGGAAGGTTACATTTTTACATTTTATATTAGAGCTAGCTCCTTAACTGAAAAATAATTAATATCTCTTTTAAACATATTTACATGGAAAATATACCTTAAATTCTTCTTGTCTGGGAAATTGGTATTTTTCATGGCAATAATACTTATTTCTTTGCTTAATATGACTTAATGAAAGGAGGACTTTAATAAGTTTTCATATTGTACAAAACCTTAATTATCATGTTGAGGAATATAAAACTAATGGATTATATCCTTACATGTATTATAAAATTATTGGGGAAAATATTTAAAATAAGACTTTAAAGCAGTTTGCATTGGAATGGGGATATAGACTAGGCGTAAAGTTAGATTTCAGAGAAGAAAAAACATAACCATGCTGCTACTCAGTCGCTTCAGTCGTGTCCGACTCTGTGCGACCCCAGAGACGGCAGGCCACCAGGCTCCCCCGTCCCTGGGATTCTCCAGGCAAGAACACTGGAGTGGGTTGCCATTGCCTTCTCCAATGCATGAAAGTGAGAAGTGAAAGTGAAGTTGCCCAGTCGTATCTGACTCTTAGCCACCCCATGGACTGCTGCCCACCAGGGTCTTCCATCCATGGGATTTTCCAGGCAAGAGTACTGGGGTGGGGTGCCATTGCCTTCCCCGAAATTCAACTAAGATCAGATTTTAAAGTATCAGAGTAGGAACTTACTTTAGAATGCCATTGAGCTATTTCATCCACTCTTGAGGAATAGTTTGTTCTTATCTCCATGAGCTCCTTTCGTGCCAGAAAGGACAATCTATTACGTTTGCATGCTATGAAGACACAATAATGTTGAAAGAACAAATATATCAATATGAAATATTAAGTACTAAAAATGAAAATATTAAGAATTAAATATTTTCTATAAAATATGTGTAACCACTAAGAACTATGTCACCAAGACTATGCCCAAGTCTTTGACTGGGTGGACTACAATAAACTGTGGAAAATTCTGAAAGACATGGGCATACAAGACCACCAGACCTGCCTCTAGAGAAATCTATGTGCAGATCAGGAAGCAACAGTTATAACTGGACATGGAACAACAGACTGTTTCCAATAGGTAAAGGAGTACATCAAGGGTGTATATTGTCACCTTGCTTATTTAAATTATATGTAGAGTACATCATGAGAAATGCTGGGCTGAATGAAATACAAGATGGAATCAAGATTGTCAGTAGAAATATAAATAACCTCAGATATGCAGATGACATCACTCTTATGGAGGAAAGTGAAGAAGAACTAAAGAGCCTTTTGATGAAAGTGAAAAAGGAGAGTGAAAAAGTTGGCTTAAAACACAACTTTCAGAAAACTAAGATAATGGCTTCTGGTCCCATAACTTCAGGGCAAATAGATGGGGAAACAGTGGAAATGGTATTTCCAAAATCACTGCAGATGATAACTGCTGCCATGAAAAACAGATGCTTGCTCCTTGGAAGAAAAGTTATGACCAGCCTAGACATCATACTGAAAACAGAGACATTACTTTGCCAATGAAGGTCTGTCTACTCAAAGCTATGGTTTTTCCAGTAGTTATGTGTGAATGTGAGAGTTGGGTTTTAAAGAAAGCTGAGTGCCAAAGAATTGATGCTTTGAAGTATGGTGCTGGAGAAGACTCTTGAAACTCCCTTAAACTGAAGATCCAACCAGTTCATTCTAAAGGAAATTATCCTTGAATATTCATTGGATGGACTAATACTGAAGCTGAAGCTCCAATATTTTGTCCACCTGATGCAAAGAACTGAATCATTGAAAAGACCCTGATGCTGCGAAAGACTGAAGATTGGAGGAGAAGGGGATGACAGAGGATGAGATGATTGGTTGGCATTGCCGACTCAATGGGAATGAGTAAATTCCGGAAGTTGGTGATGGATAAGAAGGCCTGGCGTACTGCAGGCCATGGGGTTGCAAAGAGTCAGACATGACTGAGTGACTGAACTGAACTGAACTGAGCCACCAAGAATATTATAAACTGCTGCTGCTGCTGCTGCTGCTAAGTCGTTTCAGTCGTGTCCGACTCTATGCGACCCCATAGATGGCAGCCCACCAGGCTCCCCCATCCCTGGGATTCTCCAGGCAAGAACACTGGAGTGGGTTGCCATTTCCTTCTCCAATACATGAAAGTGAAAAGTGAAAGTGAAGTCGCTCAGTCGTGTCTGACCCTCAGCAACCCCATGGACTGCAGTGCACCAGGCCCCTCCATCCATGGGATTTTCCAGGCAAGAGTACTGGAGTGAGTTGCCATTGTCTTCTCCGATATTATACTCTAAAATGGCATAAAAAGAGTTGCCAGTAACATACCTTCTTTTTTACATTAATAGTCATTTCCTTCCGGTAAAATATACCTATTTTAATGAGAAATTATTTATTGACATTGTTATAAAAGTTCATGCATATCATAGCTTAAAATATAAACAGCAACATACTCTGCTTATTAGGAACAGAATGTCTAATTTGTTCTAAAATGATTGACATTAGTAATTGAAACAAATTAAACGATATTTTTGTCTTTAAATGTCCTTGGCTGTATGGTTGTGGGAAAGTCAGACAAACATGATCATCTATTACCTTTTCAAAAACATGAAAACAGTAAAGCACACATCTGATGTTGAAGGGAAATAAAAATGCATTTTCAATCAGTGTCTTGTAAAAGTAATTAGAAGTTCTGTCAGAGAAAGCAAATCAATGAAAGCTGCACGTTATATCCTGTTTACAGCACCTGCTTCTCTGAGAACTTATCTCTATTTTTGCATCAGCAGAAAATTTGGAAATAATAAATACAATTCAAAGAGGAAAGACACTGATTTGTTTCTTAAATTTAAATACTCTGCAAAGTACATTTTACATTGAACAAAAAAATGAATCATGATAGTTCAACTTGTATGGGTTAGTGTCACAGTCTCTGTAGACTGATACTGGAGGACTGGAGTCGATGAGAAGAAGGAGGCAGGGGACCCAGGTCTTGAGTGAAACAAGGGGACTTTATTTTCAGAAATGCATGCTTATATGTCTTCAATAAAATGATTACTCAGCAATTAAACAGAATGAAATACCACCAGTTATAACAAAAGAGATAGTCCTAAAAGGTCACTGAGCATTGGAGAAGTAAATGACAACCCACTCCAGTGTTCTTGCCAGGAGAATCCCAGGGACAGGGGAGCCTGGTGGGCTGCAGTCTATGGGGTTGCACAGAGTCATACACGACTGATGCGACTTAGCAGCAGCAGCAGCAGCAAAAGTTCACTGAAAGGAGTCACTGAAGGGAATCCAAGCAGGTGCTCTTTCCCATGATCTCAGTCCTGAGAACTGCATGCAGCTCTGCTCGTTCCTATTTTTCAGGAACTGATAATGAAGAGGAAGTCCTTGGGAAATAGCAAACAAAGGAAGAAAACATATTGGATCCCTTAAAGTTGAATGTCCCTGACAATTCCCCTTTTTATCATAATTGGGGGTGACTGTAGATACTTTTGTGAAAAAGCCCTGACCAATTGAGTTTGTTTAGTTTGAACAATTTTTGTTGAAAGGCATCGATATACTACAAATATAATCACCAGGATAATTATCAGCATTATAGTTCCAGATCCAACACTATGTGTAATGTTTTAAAACCATCTTCAAGGGTCTAGCCCACATAATAGATCAGCTAGCTGTTCAGTTAAGGTTTCCAAATTGTTGGAAGAGGGTAGACTCTTTGGAGAAGGCAATGGCACCCCACTCCAGTACTCTTGCCTGGAAAATCCCACGGACAGAGGAGCCTGGTAGGCTGCAGTCCAGGGGGTCGCTAAGAGTCGGACATGACTGAGCGACTTCACTTTCTCTTTTCACTTTCATGTATTGGAGAGGGAAATAACAACCCACTCCATTGTTCTTGCCTGGAGAATCCCAGGAACAGGGAAGCCTGGTGGGCTGCCATCTATGGGGTCACACAGAGTCGGACACGACTGAAGTGACTTAGCATAGCATAGCGTAGCACAGACTCTTAGAGAAGGTTTCCAAGATTTCTTTTTGCAGCAATTGTACATTTGTGGAAGTGTTATTGTGTATATCTTGTGAATGAAATTTGATTTGTTCCCAATTGTAAGCACTATGATTGAACCAAACAGGAGTGATAGAAAATTGAGTAGAATTTCAATCACAATTTAATAATACTTGTTTTTGTAAACCTATTAATTGATCTCCAACCCATTGGATGGCTGTTTTTAATTTCTGAATTTTATCCTGAATTTTTCCATCTCCCTGAACCTGAGTGACCCATATAGTATGAGCATCTTTAGTCCAATTTTGAATACAGTTCTGTGTTTGAATTGAAGTTTGTAAGGCAATGTCTGTGATAGTAGCAGTGGTACAAATGGCTATTAACCCCAAAATGACAAGAATTAACCATCCAATGAATCGCTTAGGTGGTCAGAGTAATTTAGTGAGTGACTGGGAGACAAATCCTGCCATGGGACCCTCTTTCCAGGGTCTTTGGAGATCTACTGACAATGACAGACTATGTCAAGACTGAAGAATCAAAAAGGATTTGTTCTTTAGAGAAACAGAGGAAATAAGACAAGTCTACAATTTGCAATCTGTACAAGTCACAGAACTTAAAGTCTTATTAAATTGAAAGTTTCCTGTGGCTATAACAAAAGGAAGGAGAACACAACTTGTATAAAATATGAATTATTATAATGGAAGGAATAGTTACTATGACTATGACTGCTTTCTGTAAACTTTCCAGGCCAAGTTCAAATTTTTCAATATTTGTAGCAAGTTTCCAGATGACCCATTGGTCAGGCCCAATCCATCTATTGAGGACGATTTGAGGGAGAGGAGGTGCATTTTCACCATCAAGCGAGCCAAGGAATCATTTGTAATGGATGTTCCATTGAACTTTTGGTAATCTTCCATGTTATTTGAGTAACAAAATCAAATATCAATTCAGTTCAGTTCAGTTCAATTCAGTCACTTAGTCCTGTTTAACTCTTTACGACCCCATGAATTGCAGCATTCCAGGCCTCCCTGTCCATCACCAACACCCAGAGTTCACTAACACTCACATCCATCGAGTCAGTGAGGCCATCCAGCCATCTCATCCTCTGTCATCCCCTTCTCCTCCTGCCCCCAATCCCTCCCAAATCATTTGTAATGGATGTTCCATTGAACTTTTGGTAATCTTCCATGTTATTTGAGTAACAAAATCAAATATCAATTCAGTTCAGTTCAGTTCAGTTCAATTCAGTCACTTAGTCCTGTTTAACTCTTTGCGACCCCATGAATTGCAGCATTCCAGGCCTCCCTGTCCATCACCAACACCCAGAGTTCACTCACACTCACATCCATCGAGTCAGTGAGGCCATCCAGCCATCTCATCCTCTGTCATCCCCTTCTCCTCCTGCCCCCAATCCCTCCCAGCATCACAGTCTTTTCCAATGAGTCAAATCTTTGCATGAGGTGGCCAAAGTATTGGAGTTTCAGCTTTAGCATCATTCCTTCCAAAGAAGTCCCAGGGCTGATCTCCTTCAGAATGGACTGGTTGAATCTCCTTGCAGTCCAAGGGACTCTCAAGAGTCTTCTCTAACACCAAAATTCAAAAGCATCTATTCTTCAGCACTCAGCTTTCTTCACAGTCCAATTCTCGCCTACATACATGACCACAGGAAAAACCACAGCCTTGACTAGATGGACCTTTGTTGGCAAAGTAAGGTCTCCGCTTTTCAATGTGCTATCTAGGTTGGTCATAACTTTTCTTCCAAGGAGTAAATCTCTTTTAATTTCATGGCTGTAATCACCATCTGCAGTGATTTTGGAGGCCCAAAAAAGTAAAGTCTGACACTGTTTCCACTGTTTCCCCATCTATTTCCCATGAAGTGATGGGGCCAGATGCCATGATCTTAATTTTCTGAATGTTGAGCTTTAAGCCAACTTTTTCACTCTCACCACAAGGCTTTTTCGTTCCTCGTCACTTTCTACCATAAGGGTGGTGTCATCTGCATATCTCAGGTTATTGATATTTCTCCCAGGAATCTTGATTCCAGCTTGTGCTTCTTCCAGCTCAGTATTTCTCATGATGTACTCTGTATAGAAGTTAAATAAGCAGAGTGACAATAGACAGCCTTGATGTACTCATTTTCCTATTTGGAACCAGTCTGTTATTCCATGTCCAGTTCTAACTGTTGCTTCCTGACCTGCATATAGGTTTCTCAAAAGGCAGGTCAGGTGGGCTGATATTCCCATCCCTTTCAGAATTTTCCACAGTTTATTGTGATCCACACAGTCAAAGGATTTGGCATAGTCAATAAAGCAGAAATAGATGCTTTTCTGGAATTGTCTTGCATTTTTGATGATACAGCAGATGCTGACAATTTCATCTCTGATTCCTCTGCCTTTTTTTTTAAATCAGCTTGAACATCTAAAAGTTCACAGTTCACGTATTGCTGAAGCCTGGCTTGGGGAATTTGAGCATTACTTTACTAGTGTGTGAGATGAGTGCAATTGTGCAGTAGTTTGAGCATTCTTTGACATTGCCTTTCTTTGGGATTGTAATGAAAACTGATCTTTTCCAGTCCCGTGGCCACTGCTGAGTTTTCCAGATTTGTTTGCATATTGAGTGCATCACTTTCACAGCATCATCTTTCAGGATTTGAAATAGCTCAACTGGTATTCCTTCATCACCACTAGCTTTATTCATAGTGATGCTTTCTAAGGCCCAATTGACTTCACATTCCAGGATGTCTGGCTCTAGGTGAGTGAGCACATATAGTACTATTAACAAAACCAGAGCAGATAGATACCCATACTATGGGGTCCCCAATCAACAATGGTGTCAGTCAGTTCAGTCGCTCAGTCATGTCCGACTCTTTGAGACCCCATGAATTGCAGCACGCCAGGACTCCCTGTCCATCACAAAGTCCCAGAATTCACTCAGACTCACATCCATTGAGTCAGAGATGCCATCCAGTCATCTCATCCTCTCTCGTTCCCTTCTCAGAATCAGAGTCTTTTCCAATGAGTCAACTCTTCGCATGAGGTGGCCAAAATACTGGAGCTTCAGCTTTAGCATCATTCCTTCCAAAGAAATCCCAGGGCTGATCTTCAGAATGGACTGGTTGGATCTCCTTGAAGTCCAAGGGACTCTCAAGAGTCTTCTCCAACACCACACTTCAAAAGCATAAATTCTTCATCACCCAGCCTTCTTCACAGTCCAACTCTCACATCCATACATGAGCACAGGAAAAAACATAGCCTTGTCTAGACCGACCTTTGTTGGCAAAGTAATGTCTCTGCTTTTGAATATGCTATCTAGGTTGGTCATAACTTTCCTTCCAAGGGGCAAGCGTCTTTTAATTCCATGGCTTCACTAACCATCTGCAGTGATTTTGGAGCTCAAAAAAATAAAGTCTGACACTGTTTCCATGCATCCCCATCATGAACTCCTTATTGCCAAATTTAGACTTAAATTGAAGAAAGTAGGGAAAACCACTAGACCATTCAGGTATGACCTAAATTAAATCCTTTATGACTAATTATAAGGTCGAAGTGAGAAATAGATTTAAGGGCCTAGAATTGATAGTTAGAGTGCCTGATGAACTATGGAATGAGGTTCGTGACATTGTACAGGAGACAGGGATCAAGATTGTCCCCATGGACAAGAAATGCAAAAAGGCAAAATGGCTATCCAGGGAGGCCTTACAAATAGCTGTGAAAAGAAGCGAAGTGAAAAGCACAGAAGAAAAGGAAAGATATAAGCATCTCAATGCAGAGTTCCAAAGAATAACAAGAACAGATAAAAAAACCCTTCCTCAGTGATCAATGCAAAGAAATAGTGGAAACCAACAGAATGGGAAAGACTAGAGATCTTTTCAAGAAAATTAAAAATACCAAGGGAACATTTCATGCAAAGATGGACTCGATAACAGACAAAAGTGGTATGGACCTAACAGAAGCAGAAGATATTAAGAAGAGGTGGCAAGAATACACAGAAGAACTGTAAAAAAAGATCTTCACAACCCAGAGAATCACAATGTTGTGCACAATGACCTAGAGCCAGACACCCTGAAATTTGAAGTCAAGTGGGCCTTAGAAAGCATCACTACGAACAAAGCTAGTGGGGATGAAGGAATTCCAGTTGAGCTATTTCAAATCCTGAAAGATGATGCTGTGAAAATGCTGCACTCAATATGCCAGCAAATTTGGAAAACTCAGCAGTGGCCACAGGACTGGAAAAGGTCAGTTTTCATCCCAATCCCAAAGAAAGGCAATGCCAGAGAATGCTCAAACTACCACACAATTGCACTCATCTCACACGCTAGTAAAGTTATGCTTGAAATTCTCCAATCCAGGCTTCAGCAATATATGAACCATGAAATTATAAATGTTCAAGCTAGTTTTTGAAAAGGCAGAAGAACCAGAGACCATATTGCCATCACCTGCTGGATCATGGAAAAAGCAAGAGAGTTCCAGAAAAGCATCTATTTCTGCTTTATTGACTATGCCAAATCCTTTGACTGTGTGGATCAAAATAAACTGTGAAAAATTATGAAAGAGATGGGAATACCAGACCACCTTACCTGCCTCTTGAGAAATTTGTATGCAGGTCAGGAAGCAACAGTTAGAACTAGACTTGGAAAAACAGACTGGTTCCAAATAGGAAAAGGAGTACGTCAAGGCTATATATTGTCACCCTGCTTATTTAATTTCTATGCAGAGTACATCATGAGAAACGCTGGGCTGGAAGAAGCACAAGCTGGAATCAAGATTCCTGGGAGAAATATTCATAACCTCAGATATGCAGATGACACCACCCTTATGGCAGAATGCCAAGAAGAGCTAAAAAGCCTCTTGATGAAATTGAAAGAGGAGAATGAAAAAGTTGGCTTAAAGCTCAACATTCAGAAAATGAAGATCATGGCATTTGGTCCAATCATTTCATGGGAAATGGATGGGAAAATCATGGAAACATTGTCAGACTTTAGTTTTGGGGGCTCCAAAATCACTGCAGATGGTGATTGCAGCCATGAAATTAAAAGACGCTTACTCCTTGGAAGGAAAGTTATGACCAACCTAGAAGCAGAGACATTGCTTTGCCAACAAAGGTCCGTCTAGTCAAGGCTATAGTTTTTCCAGTGGTCATGTATGGATATGAGAGTCGGATGGTGAAGAAAGCTGAGCACCGAAGAACTGATGCTTTTGAACTGTGGTGTTGGATAAGACTCCTGAGAGTCCCTTGGACTTCAAGGAAATCCAACCAGTGTATTCTAAAGGAGGTCAGTCCTGGGTGTTCTTTGGAAGGAATGACGGTTAAGCTGAAATTCCAATAGTTTGTCCACCTCATGTGAAGAGTTGACTCATTGGAAAATACTCTGATGTTGGGAGGGATTGTGGGGCAGGAGGAGAAGGGGATAGCAGAGGTTGAGATGGCTGGATGGCATCACTGACTTGATGGACATGAGTGAACTCTGGGAACTGGTGATGGACAGGGAGGCCTCGTGTGCTTCAGTTCATGGGGTCGAAAAGAATTTGACATGACTGAACTGAACTGAATAATTTATCTTTGTGCATATAATGTCCATGTATAGCTCTCTTCTTCTTTGGTAGTTACTGTACTATCTTTCATATTATTATGTTATTCAGGATTGAATTTAGTCTGTAATAACAGAAAACCTATCTCAAATGATTTAAAAAGGAATTGATCATGAATCTCAGGCATTAAAAATTCAGAGTTTTAAATAACAGTGTTATTATCATGAAAACAAGCCATTCACATAACTCCTGCTATTTATCAGGTCTTACATTAAAATTTCTTTACATGTTAATTATTAGTACCAACCAAATACTTACTAACTTTATCTCCATTTTGTTAATGAAAATACATAAACAAAAGGAATGTCAGTATCTTGCTTAACGTCATACAACTAGTTAGCACTGGGGTTTGGTCTTGAGTACAGGCATCCCTGTGTTGGGATCTGTGCTTTTCAAAACTGTATTTAACAGTGGTATAAAGACTTCAGGATCCCACCAGCCTCTAGTGTCATCACCTTTTGTAGATGGCTTTCCTCTTCATGGTCTTAAGACCAAAATTCAATACATTGCACACCTGAACACAAGGCCTCTGTTCCAGGCAGGAAGTAAAGAGCAGAGGTGTGCTGCTTGTGGGGAGAGCACAAATTAGGCAAGATGGCATGATCAGGCTCTCTTGGCTCTGTGGCCTCTTTCTCTAGTCCCACATTAAAAAAAAAAAAAAGTTTGTGTGACAGCTGAGATCACTTATAGCACCGTGCATACGCTGTCATGAGTTACTTGCTTGGTCTTGGGGTCATAGTTTTTGTGTTGTACACATATGTGAGCTCCACCTAGAGAGCAGCAGCATTACTGCTGCATCTTGGCTATATCCATTGGGTCAGACAGGAAAACAGAGGATATAGCATTTCTATTGCTATGGCTTCTGGGTCAGTCAGGAGATAATATTGTTATGGCCACTAAGCCAGCCAGGAGAGAGGTTGTGTTGTATTGGGTTAGGCTATGGCTCTTGCCAGGAATAAACAAATATGACTGTAGTTCCTATGGCTCCTCCAGTCTTCTCCCAGCCTCTTAGCTCATGCCTTGCCTACCCTGGGTTCAGTAAACAGTGCAGACAGTGAGATACAGTGACACAACCGATGCTGTGAACAGGATCAGTGATACAGTAAGTAAGTTTTCCAAATTCTCTTTTATTTCAGGGGCTCTCTGTCAATGAAAGGGGATTAGCTCTGTCATCATAACTTATTTAGATCTCTGTTCACCTAGACATTTTTTTCAAGTTTTATAAATCAAGTATGAATTTGGTAGACATCATTTCTTTTTGTCTGAGAAACCTCAATATTTATTAGCCACCATTAAGGATTCCTCCAGGTCCCTGAAGGAATGATTATCACTCTCATCTCGTCTTTTATTAGGATATCAAAGTTCATTCAACTGAACAACAATGCTTTTCTTATCATTTGCTTCTATTAGTTACTTAAAATAAAAATAGTTTTACTGAAGTTACAGCTACTCTAGATCTCTTCCACTTATGGATAATAGGAGTTGGCATTTTCTCTGACGCTTATACTCCTCTTATGAGTGATTTCCAAAACCTTGAAGAAATAAATATTTCTGGCAATTCTTTAGGGATGTAGTTTGGTATGGATAAGCTAGGGCAAATGATGCAACTGCCCCCAAATTACTTCCTTTATAATTCTTAGGATTCAAATTCTTCAAAAATGACAACTTTGATGCCTCTCCATACAATTTTAAAGTAATTTTGTGATGCAGAGAAAGGCATCAGTCATTCTTTTTTTTTTTTTTTTTAATTTACAATATTGTATTGGCTTTGCCATATATCAAAATGAATCCTCCACAGGTATACATGTGTTCCCTATCCTGAACCCTGATCCCTCCTCCCTCCCCATACCATCCCTCTGGGTCTTCGCAGTGCACCAGCCCCAAGCATCCAGTATCATGCTTCGAACCTGGACTGGCGACTAGTTTCATATATGATATTATACATGTTTCAATGTCATTCTCCCAAATCATCCCACCACTTAAAATGATTTTTTGCTCATCTAAATTTTTCAGAGTGTGACACCATGGTACTTGTTGCAACTATTGTGTAGGGTGAATAACCACATCTACTTTGTATCTTCTAGAATTAGTGAAAGTAAAATTCACTCAGTCATGTCCAACTCTTTGCGACCCCATGAATTACACAGTACATGGAATTCTCCAGGCCAGAATACTCAAGTGGGTAGCTTTTCCCTTATCCAGTGGATCTTCCCAACTCAGGGATCAAACCCAGGTCTCCCACATTGCAGGTAAATTTTTACCAGCTGAGCCACAGGAACCTTTATTCAAAAACATCTGTTGAGAGTGGATAATATACTACTCTTTAATATTCTTTGGATATATTAATGATCAAAAGGAATAATGTGAAAGTTTGCAGAGGCAATCCAGAATTTCTAATAAGTGAACATTATAGAGAAACTCAGCTATTCTAATATATTTTTTTTCTATATTCTTGGTTTAGGATCCTTGAAACCATTTCCACAACTCTTCCCTGTTTTCATCTTTTATAACTGAGAAATCTCTCCTAGTTCATTTGATAGGAAATTCTAATATGTGCTAGGAATGTATCATAGGTGTATATCTGGAGACTTTCCATTAAAGTGTGGTGAATGGAGTGAAAGCTGGCTATACCTTGTGGGAAAATGAGCTCAATCAAGACCCAGTGGTAATTTAAGAGCTGAAAACAATTAAGTTATAGTCTAGTTTGATAATTATCTTTTCTATCACTGTTATTGCATGTGTGGTTTTTAAAACATACGAGACAGCAAAAGAGACACTGATGTATAGAACAGTCTTTTGGACTCTGGGAACGGGATAAGGTGGGATGATTTGGGAGAATAGCATTGAAATATTTATAGTATCATATTTGAAACGAGTCGCCAGTCCAGGTACGATGCCTGATAATGGATGCCTGGGGCTCGTGCACTGGGACGACCCAGAGGGATGGTATGGGGAGGCAGGAGGGAGGAGGGTTCAGGATGGGGAACACATGTATACTTGTGGCGGATTCATCTTAATGTATGGCAAAAGCAATACAATATTGTAAAGTTAAACAAAATAGAATTAAGAAAAAAAAAACATACCTGTAGATTTTAAAAAAATCTGTCTTTGCCTTTGTCTGAGAAATTAGGGAATATTTTGTTGTTGCTGGATTGTTTATTGGTTGGTTTTGTTATTATTATTATTTTCCTTTCATGCTCAGGGCACTCAGAAAAAAACAAGCTGACCTCAAAACCCTTGATTACCTCTTGCTATCCATTTTGTTCTGTATCACATGTTCATTGGTTTATAAAAAATTTAGGCATTACTTTTTTTGGTCACAACAGAAAATATATCCATTTCCCCATCATAGGCTACGACTTGGCAAGAGTTCTGTCTATTATTAATTTTGAAGATTTCACATCTGCTATCCTCAACTAGGCCACATAACCAATTTTAGAATATTTCAGTTTCTGTCAAGTTTTTTGGTTGAGTCTATTTTAGAACAAATTTCTATCTTAATTAGGGTTTTTAGTTGCATACAGAAGAAATTAACTCTTGCTGACTAAGCAGGCAAAAAAAAAAAAATGCAAAAGATATTGAGAATAGATATGTTTAGAGTGGAAAAGCCAAGATTGCCAAGGTCCAGCCCTGACTGATCCAGAGTATTCAAAGGAGAGATGGCATCGGTGATTTATTTACATATTAATTAGAGATATGAGGAGCAATAGAATGAGGATAGCTCAGTAGGAAAATTCAGCAGCGTAAAGAGGCTGAGTAGCTTGGTTTACGCGGAAAATCAATATAACCTGTGGTACCAGGTTAGCTCTGTCATTGGAGGCCTCAGTCGCCCTCTCGAATAGCGGAAGGTGCTCCACCTTAAGCACCTTCTCAAGTGGGTCTTAGAAGCCCAGGCAAATAAATGGTCGCGAGGACTTGCATGCTCCAGATGGAAACTTCAGCCAGAAATTGAGAGAAAGAATGACATGGGGAGACCGAGATTTGGTGAGCTAGGCCTGTAGCTTTATTTTCAACAGGGGCTTTTATACCCTAAGTTGCACATAGAGGATAATAGGGGATGTGAAATCATGCAAAGTCAGCAGTCTTCGATCCTTATGGAAACCAGGGTTTCTTCCCTGCAAATTTATCATATACAAATGGTTTAGGTGATTTACATCATCTTCTGGCCAGAAGGCTTATTAACATTTTATGACTATTGACAAAGGTTTGTCAATCCTTGAGACTTATTTTCTCTAAGAGCAATTATTTTAAGGTTTAGCTCCATCCTCCAAAGGTGTTATATAAAGTTGCATTCCTATAGGGCAGAGGTGCAGTGGGTTTACAACAAAGGAAAGAATTTATTACCTTAAGGGTCTAAAGTTGCTAACACCAAGGCCACTATTTATTTTTTTTTTTTTTTACATACCAACTATATTAATTCACAGTCAAGGATACAATACAGGGGATGTGGAAACTTGGCAGCAAGCATTGGCTCATCAATGAAATCTTTTACTAGTTTTATTCTGACAGTTTCTAACTCTCTGAGAGGCTCTAAGCTATTTGAATATCTTAAGCTTCCCATTCCTCTCGAGGCTGGGAGACTGTAAACAAACATATGCATAGCTGTAGGAGTCTAGGTAAACTTGTCAGGCCAGTTAGAGAGCTATCTGAGGGGTTTGGATTTAAACACTCCTAATGTCCAGGGATTTTATTAATTGGAGCTGCAAGTTAACTCTTTATCAGAGAGAGCAAGATGGTGGTGGGGGACAGCCCCCAGTAAAGTCAGAGGTGAGAGCACAAAGCAGTAAAGTAGGTAGACTCTGGTTTTGGGGGGTAGATGCTCAAGAATATCCAGGGGGACTCCTGAGGCTAAATCCCGTATTTGTGTATGCCAAGCCTCCTTCCTTATGACCTTTGCCATGGGTCGAGTTCCTCATGCCAGCTCCCGGCACAAGATCAAGACTAAGCTACTAGAAAAAGTCTAAAAAATGTAATTCTATAGCATTGGCCAAAAAATTCTCAAATTGCTACAGATGTCTTGCTGTCTGAACTTGGATTTACTAATTATGCTAACAAAAATGCCTCCTCTGTCCCTGAAACTTGGCTTTTTCACCATTAATAACCTTAGATTTGAAAATCTTTTGCTACAAACACCAGTCACATGGAATCAAGAAGAAATTTCCTTCCTAGTTGGATCCTCCTAACTTATAATTTGAGCAAGTAATTGAGATAGAATTTATATAGCTTACATGACCCAGTTGTACATCAAGGCTGTATATTGCCACTCTGCTTATTTAACTTATATGCAGAGTACATCATGAGAAATGCTGGGATGGAAGAAGCACAAGCTGGAATCAAGATGGCTGGGAGAAATATCAATAACCTCAGACATGCAGATGACATCACCCTTATGGCAGAAAGTAAAGAGGAACTAAAAAGCCTCTCGATGAAAGTGAAAGTGGAGAGTGAAAAAGTTGGCTTAAAGCTCATCATTCAGAAAACGAAGATCATGGCATCTGGTTCCATCACTTCATGGGAAATAGATGGGGAAACAGTGTCAGACTTATTTTTCTGGGCTCCAAAATCACTGCACATGGTGACTGCAGTCATGAAATTAAAAGACACTTACTCCTTGGAAGGAAAGTTATGACCAACTTAGATAGTATATTGAAAAGCAAAGACATTACTTTGCCAACAAAGATCCGTCTAGTCAAGGTTATGGTTTTTCCAATGGTCATGTATGGATGTGAGAGTTGGACTGTGAACAAAGCTGAGTGCTGAAGAATTGATGCTTTTGAACTGTGGTGTTGGTGAAGACTCCTAAGAGTCCTTTGGACTACAAGGAGACCCAACCAGTCCATTGTGAAGGAGATCAGCCCTGGGTGTTCATTGGAAGTTATGATGATAAAGCTGAAACTCCAGTACTTTGGCCACCTCATGCAAAGAGTTGACTCACTGGAAAAGACTGTGATGCTGCGAGGGATTGTGGGCAGGAGGAAAAGGGGATGACAGAGGACGAGATCGCTTGATGGCATCACCAACTCGATGGATGTGAGTTTGAGTGAACTCCAGGAGTTGGTGATAGACAGGGAGGCCTGGCGTGCTGTGATTCGTTGGATCGCAAAGTGTCAGACACGACTGAGTGACTGAACTGAACTGAACTGAACTGATGACCCTACTAGCTTCAGCTACAGCTAATAAAGATCCCAATTTTTTTTTTTTTTTTTTCTGGCTTCCTTTTTAAGAAATAGGATTCATAACTATGGAAACATGACAAACAGAGAAAGAACGTTGAGAAATGCATAATGTAGGTCCTCTGCACCTCTGAAGATTTGGATTGGTGACGACTCTCCTGCAGTCTCTAGAAAAGAAAACTGGGACCTTGCATGGTCTTCACACAGCTACCTGCCTGGGCTCCTACACCAAGACTCCACCACACTGCATGCTCTGAAGGTCTCCTCTCCGCTGACACTGGGCCTCTCACTCACACATATTATTGGTTGCTGATGGCCTAATCCCCAACCCTTATTCTAGAGCTTGAACTACTGCATGTTGGCAACATTAGACAAGGTCCAACCTGACTGGATAAATCATAATGCCTGCTATCATGTGGATCAAACCAAATCTCCCCTGAATCTCTTCTAAGTTTGTATTTCCATGTAGACTTCCTTATACGTTATGGTTGTTTTTTAATTAAAATTTGTAATTTTTATATTACTTTTACCTGATTAAATTCTGTGATTTCTCTATCCCAATTATTATCAGTGTGAAACAGTAGGAGTCCAGCAGGAGATTGGACTGAAGTTATAAACATTTCACACAAGAATGCACATTTGGTTCATTTATTCATTCATTACCAAAAAACACCTTCCATGGGATTTAAAAATGCTAATTACAAAACATGTTCCTGTTTTGAATCTCTGTCTTTGCTGTCTGATACAGTTACAACTAGCCACATGAAGCTATTAAAATTTAAACTAATATTAAATAAAATTTAAAATTCAGTTAATAGGTCACTTTAGCAACATTTCAAGTGTTCAGCAGCTACATGCAGTCATACACTGGACTGAGAATATTTCCATCTTTGTAGAGATCTCTATGGAAAATAGCTGACTTATAGTTGGCAGATCTTTTTTTTTTTTTAATTAGAGGATAATTACTTTACAACATTGTTATGGTTTCAGCCATACATCAACATAAAGTAGCTAGCTATAGATATATATATATATATATATATATATCCCCTCCCTCCTGAACCTCCCTCCCAACTCCTACTCCATCCCATCCCCTTTAGGTTGTCAGTGAGCACCAGATTTGGGTTCCCTGCATCATACAACAAATTTCCACTGGCTATCTATTTTACATATAGTAATGTATATGTTTCAATGCTATTTTCTCAAATCATCCCAACTTCTCCTTCCCCTACTATGTCCAAAATCCTGTTCTTTGTGTCTGTGTCACCTTTGCTGCCCTGCGATATCAGTACTATCTTCCCAAATTCCAGGCTTATGCATTAATTTTATTTGGCTGTGTCTCTATGACTTACTTCACTCTGTATAATAAGCTCTAGGTTCATCCACCTCATTAGAACTGGCCCAATGTATTTCTTTTTATAGCTGAGTAATATTTCATTGTATATATGTACCACAACTTCTTTATCCATTATCTGTTGATGGACATTTAGGTTACTTCCATGTCCTACCTGCTGTAAATAGTGCTGCAATGAACATTTGGATACATGTATCTTTCAGTTCTGGTTTCATATGGTACTTTTATTCCTAGTTTTTAAAGGAATCTCCATACTGTTCTCCATAGTGGTTGTATCATTTTTATTCCTACCAATGGTGCAAAGGGCTCCATTTTCTCCACATCCTCTCCAGCATTTATTTTCTATAGACTTTTTGATGATAGCCATCCTGATCAGTGTGATATGATACCTCATTGTTGTTTTGATTTGCATTTCTCTAATAATAAATGATGTTCAGCATCTTGTCATGTGCTTATTAGTTATCTATATGCCTTCTTTGGAGAAATATCTGTTTGGGTCTTCTGCCTGCTTTTTTATTAGGTTGTTTGTTTTTCTACTATTGAGTTGAATAAATTATTTGTATATATTTGGAGATTAATTATTTGTCATTTCTTTCATTTGCCATTATTTTCTCCCATTCTGAGGGTTGTCTTTTCATTAGTTTGTACTTTCTTCCATTGTGAAAAAGTTTTTTTTAAGTTTAATTAGACCTGATTTGTTTATTTTTGCTTTTATTTCCATTACTGTAGGAGATGGGTCATAGAAGACCTAGCTGTGATTTATGTCATAGAGTGTCTTACCTATGTTTTCCTCTAAGAGCTTTATAGTTTATAGTCTTACATGTAGGTCTTTAATCCATTCAGGTTTTTTTTTTTTTTTTTTTTTTTTAATGGTGTTAGAAAGAGTCCAAATTATATTCCTTTACACGTAGCTGAAAGTTTTCCCACCGTCATTAATTGAAGAGATTGTCTCTTCTCCATTGTATATATTTGCCTCCTTTGTCAAAGATAAGGTGCCCATAGGAGCATGAGTTTATCTCTGGATGCCTATATGTGTATGAGTACATTTTGGGGCTTTCTATCTTGTACCATTGGTCTTTATTTCTTTTTATTCTTGTGTGTGTGTGTGTGTGTGCCAGTTACATACTGTCTTGATCGCTGGAGCTTTGTAGTATATTCTGAAGCCAGGAAGGTTGATTCTTCCAGCCCTATTCTTCTTTCTTCTTTCTCAACATTTCTTTGACTATTCAGGGTCTTTTTTCAGTTCAGTAGTTCAGATAAGTTGCTCAGTCGTCTAACTCTTTGCGACTCCATGGACTACAGCACTCCAGACCTCCCTGTCCATCATGAAATTGCAGAGTTTACTCAAACTCATGCATTGAGTCAGTGATGCCCTCCAACCATCTCATCCTCTGTCATCCCCTTCTCCTCCCACCTTCACCCTTTCCTAGCATCGGGGTCTTTTCAAATGAGTCAGCACTTTGCATCAGGCAGCTAAAGTATTGTAGTTTCAGCTTCAACATCAGTCCTTCCAATGAACACCCAGGACTGATCTCCTTTAGGATGGACTGGTTGGATCTCCTTGCAGTCCAAGGGACTCTCAAGATTCTTCTCCAACACCACAGTTCAAAAGCATCAATTCTTCAGCACTCAGCTTTCTTTGTAGTCCAACTTTCATATCCATACATGACTACTGGAAAAACCATAGCCTTTACTAGATGAACATATATTGGCAAAGTAGTGCCTCTGGTTTTAATATGCTGTCTAGGTTGGTCATAGCTTTTCTTTCAAGGAATAAATGTCTTTTACTCTCATAGCTGCATTCATCATCTGAAGTTATTTTGGAGCCTAAAAGAATAAACTCTGTCACTGTTTCCCTGTATATTTGCCATGGAGTGATGGAACTGGATGCCATGATCTTAATTTTCTGAAAGTTGAGCTTTAAGCCAACTTTTTCACTCTCCTCTTTCATTTTCATCCAGAGGCTCTTTAGCTCTTCTTCATTTTCTGCCATAAGGGTGGTGTCATCTGAATATCTTAGGTTATTGATATTTCCCCCAGCAATCTTGATTGCAGCTTGTGCTTTATCCAACCCAGCATTTCTCATGATGTACTCCACATAAAAGTTAAATAAGCAGGGTGAAAATATATAGCCTTGATATACTCTTTTTCCTACTTGGAATTAATCTGTTGTTCCATGTCCAGTTCTAACTGTTGTTTCATGATCTGCATACAGATTTCTCAATAGGCAGATCAGATGGTATGGTTTTCCCATTTCTTGAAGAATATTCCACAGTTTGTCGTGATCCAGAAAAAGGCTTTTCCATAATCATTAAGGCAGAAATGATTTTTTTTTTTTTTTTTTCGGGAAATCTCTTGCTTTGGTAATTTGATCTCTGGTTCCTCTGACTTTTCTAAAACCAACTTGAGCATCTGGAAGTTCACAGTTCGCATATTGTTGAAGACTGTCTTGGAGGATTTTGAGCATTACTTTACTAGTGTGTGAGATGAGTGCGATTGTGCAGGAATTTGACCATTCTTTGGTGCTGCCTTTCTTTGGGATTGGAATGAAAACTGAAGTTTTCCAGTCCTGTGGCCACTGCTGAGTTTTCCAAATTTGCTGACATATTTTGTTCAGCATTTTCACAGCATCATCTTTTAGGATTGGAAATAGCTCAACTGGAATTCCATCACCTCCACCAGCTTTGTTCATAGTGCTGCTTCATAAGGCTCCCTTACCTTCACATTCCAGGATGTCTGGCTCTAGGTGAGTCATCACACCATCGTGATCATCTGGGTCATGAAGATCTTTTTTGTACAGTTCTTTTTTGTATTAATGTCACCTTTTCTTAATATCTTCTGCTATTGTTAGGCCGGTACTATTTCCGTCCTTTATTGAGCCCATTTTTGCATGAAATGTTCCCTTCAGTTCAGTCGCTCAGTAGTATCTGACTCTTTGTGACCCCATGAATCGCAGCACACCAGGTCTCCCTGTCCATCACCAACTCCCGGAATTCACTCAGACTCACATCCATCGAGTCAATGATGCCATCCAGCCATCTCAACCTCTGTCGTCCCCTTCTCTTCCTGCCCCCAATTCCTCACAGCATCAGAATATTTTCCAATGAATCTACTCTTCGCATCAGGTGGCCAAAGTACTGGAGTTTCAGTTTTAGCATCATTCCTTCCAAAGAACACCCAGTAGTGATCTCCTTTAGAATGGACTGGTTGGATCTCCTTGCAGTGCAAGGGACACTCAAGAGTCTTCTCCAATACCACAGTTTAAAAGCATCAATTCTTCGGCACTCAGCTTTCTTCACAGTCCAAGTCTCACATCCATACATGACCACTGGAAAAACCATAGCCTTGACTAGATGTTGTTCCCTTGGTATATCTACTTATCTTGAAGAGATCTCTAGTGTTTCCCATTCTCTTGTTTTCCTCTAGTTCTTTGCACTGATCACTGAGGAAGGTTTTCTTATCTTTCCTTGCTCTTCTTTGGAATTCTGCATTCAAATGGGTATATCTTTCCTTTTCTCCTTTGCTTTTCATGTCTCTTCTTTTCACAGCTATTTGTAAGGCCTCCCCAGAGAGCCATTTTGCTTTTGGGATGTTCTTGGTGACTTTCTCCTGTACAACGTTTTGAACTTCCTTCCAAAGTCCGTCAGGCACTCTGTCTATCAGATCTAGTCCCTTAAATCTATTTCTCCCTTCAACTATATAATCATAAGGAATTTGATTTAGGTCATATTTGAATGGTCTAGTGGTTTTTCCTACGTTTTCTGAATTTTGCAGTAAGGAGTTCATGATCTTAGCCACGGTCAGTTCCCAGTCTTGTTTTTGCTGACTGTATAGAGCTTTGCCACCTTTGGCTGCAAAGAATATAATTAATCTGATTTTGATGCTGACTGTGTATTGATGTCCTTTTGTAGAGTCTTCTCTTGTGTTGTTGGAAGATGGTGTTTACTATGACCACCGTGTTCTCTTGGCAAAATTCTGTTAGCCTTTGCCCTACTTCATTCTGTTTTCCAGGGCCAGTTTTGCTTGTACTCCAGGTGTTTCTTGACTTCCTACTTTTGTATTCTAGTCCCCTATAATCAAAAGAACATATTTTTGGTGTGTTAGTTCTAAAAGGTCTTTTATGTTCATGGAACTGTTCAACTTCAGCTTCTTCAGTATTACTGGTCTGTGCATAGACTTGGATTACCATGATATTGAATGGTTTGACTTTGACACAAACAGATCATTCTGTCATTTTTGAGATTGTATTCAAGTACTGCATTTTGGACTCTTTTGTTGACTATGATGGCTACTCCATTCTTTTAAGGGATTTTTGCCCACAGTAGTAGATATAATGGTCATCTGAGTTAAATTCACTCATCTCAGTCCATTTTAGTTTGCTGACTCCTATGATGTTGATGTTCACTCTTGCTATCTCCTGTTTGACCCCTTCAAATGTACCTCAATTCATGGACCTAACATTCCAGGTTCCTATGCAATATTGTTGTTAACAGCTTTGGACTTTGCTTCCATCACCAGTCACATCCACAGCTGGTAGTTGTTTTTAGGGTCTTTTTATTATTTCCATCCAAATTATGGAATTATTTGTTTTACCTCTGTGAAAAATACCATTGGTGGTTCAATATGGATTGCATTGAATCTATAAAAATGCTTTGGGAAATATAATAATTTTCACTGTAGTAATTCTTCCAATCCAAGAACATGCCATATCTTTCCATCTTTTTGTGTCATCTTTGATTTCTTTCATTAATGCCTTATGCTTTTTCTGCAACAGACTTTTTGTTTCTTTAGGTAAAGATTTTCCTCATTCTTAAGTATTTTATTGTTTTTGTTGCAAAGATGAATGGGATTGCTTCCTTAATTTCTCTTATTGATTTTTGTTATTGTATAGGAATGCAAAGGATTTCTGTGTATTAATTTTCCATCCTATGACTTTACTATATTAACTAATTAGTTCTACTATTTATTTTTTTTATGTCATCTTTATAGTTTTCTATATAGAGAATCATGTCATCTCTCCACAGTGAGAGTTCTACTTCTTTATTTTCAATTAGGATTCATTTTATTTCTTTTTATTCTCTGACTGTTCTGGCTAGGACTTCCAAAACTATGTTGAACAATAGTGGCACAAATGGACACCCTTGTCTTATTCCTGATTATAGAGGTAACACTTTAATTTTTCACCATTGAAAATAATATTTGTTGTGGGTCTCTATTTGTTGTTGTGGGTCTCTATTTGTTGTTGTGGTCTCTATTCTGTAGAGTTATGTTCCTTCTATGCCTTCTATCCTCCATTGAGGATAATATTTGTTGTGGGTTTGTCATATATGTCATATATGTGGTCTCTATTCTGAAGAGTTATGTTCCTTCTATGACTACTTTCTGGAGAGTTTTTGTCATAATTGTGTATTGAATTTTGTCAAAGACATTCTCTGCATTTATTGAAATGATTATATGATTTGTATCCTTCAACTAGTCAGTATGGTGTATCACACTGATTGATTTGTGTGTATTGAAGAATCTGTGCATCCCTGGGATAAATATCACTTGATCTTGATTCATGATATTTTTAATATATTGTTGGATTCAGTTTGCTAAAATGTTGTTGAGGACTTTTGCATCTAAATTCATCAGTGATATTGGCCTATAATTTTCTTTAATTTTGTGGCATCTTTGTCTAGTTTTGGTAGGGCAATGGCGGCCTCATAGATGAGTTTGGAAATTTTCCTTCTTTCCTAAGCAATTTTCTAGAAGAGTTTGAGCATGATAGATGTTAGCTCATTTCTAAAGTTTTGTTAGAATTTGCTTGTGAAGTCACTTGGCCCTTGGCTTTCCTTTGAGGGAAGATTCTTGATTATTGTTTCTCAACTGCACATGAAACATTTTCTAGGATAGATTACATCTTGGGCCCACAATTCAAGCCTCAGTAATTAAAAAAAAAAAACCAAAAAACTGAAATCATTTAAAAACATATTTTCTGAACACAGCACTGCAAGATTAGATAACAAATATAAGAATTAAAAATTATTAAGAAGAAAAAAAAAAGGAAAACACAAGCACATGGAGATTAAACAACATGATTATGGATAACCAATAGATCATTAAGAAAAGTAAAATATGCCTAGGAACAAATGACAATGAAGGAATGACAACTCAAAACCTATGGGGTCCGCCATTTTGTGGACACCAGGTATGCAAGAGCATCTGAGAGTTTCAGGAGGGAGAGGACCAGGAATACCTAAGGTTTTGTGGATTTGAACCTCCACATTTCTAACTCAAGATTTCAAAATGCATCATGATTCTTGTCCTTTGGACTGTAAAGTTTATGTAGATGATCTTGGAAACAATGGTAACAAGACAGAATTAGAATGAGATTTTGGCTATTATGGACAACTCTGAAGTGTGTGCTTTGCTAGAAACCCTCCCAGGTTTGCTTTTGTTGCATTTGAAGATCCCCGAGATGCAGCTGATGCTGTCCTAGAGCTAGACGGAAGAATCCTAGGTGGCTGCCAAGTTAAGAACGGAATTGTTGAGTGGTGAAAAGAGAAGTCAAAATCGTGGCCCACCTCCTTCTTGGGGTCATCACCTTCGAAATGGTTATTGGAGGAGAAGTCCCCCACATCGACGCAGATATCCAAGTTGGAGAAGCTCCTCCCACAGCTGAACAGGTCCTTTTCTAGAGATGTGAGAAGAGAGAGATCACTGTCCTGGGAGAGAAATCACAAGCACTCCCAATCTTTCTCTAGGTCTCAGTAGGTCAAATGAAAGGTAAGGTAATAGAAGACCAGTTTGCAAGAGGAGTTGTGAGCAGGAAATAAATTCTTCTGACAGAAGTATGCAGTGAAAAATCATGTTTTTTTTTTTTTTTTTTTTTTTGAGACTTCATAAACTTAATGCATTTTCAAAATGTTTTAGCTGTTCACATTTGTTTCTTAGAACAGTGACACACAAAAGTGTAATTCTCTATGGCTTGAAATGGATCAGATGAGGCATGCAATATCAATAATTATTACTTTACAATGTTCCCGCAAGTAAAACTGAATTTGCTTTGAAATTTAGTCTTGCATAGACTGATAATAAACCTCTAACTGCTCACCAACTAAAGTTGATGTTTAACATTATGGAAACAAAAACTGGTAAAAATTGGAAGATTTTTTCAACATAGCTGGGATATGGTATGCAGCTGTTGTTCAGCAGTTTTAAAAAGCTGCTGTGAACACAAAGCCAGCCAGAAAAATTAAAGCTGCACCCTTAAGCTAGATTAAAGGTTTAAAGTTCTACTAGTCTTCATACTGGACAAAAAATTATACAGTTTGTGTAGAATCTAAGAGCTTTCAAGGAAGTTAGTTTACCTGTGCTTTAGGTTTTAATTTCCTTTTATGATTGCTGTGTATGAATGTGTAGCTCTTTGTAATTTTCTTTATTTGGAAATTTGAGACTACTCAAGATACCAAATGTCCTTCCATTTTAAGAGTGCATTGTAGAGCTGGACTGAGTTACTGTGAAAAATTCTTTTTGCATGTTGTCATTTGTAATATATTTTGTGAGAGTCCTTGGTATTAAAGTTTTGGTTACAAATTGTTGTTTAAACTGAAAGCCTGTTTTTCCTTGCAAAACTAAAATCTGAGCTTGATACCAAGTCCAGGTATAAATTTCCTATTGGAAGTCATTCTTATATTTTCATATAAAGTGCTTTTGAAAATAAAATATAAGCATAATTGTAATAGCTGAACCCACTATTACCATAGTTCTTGTCCCATAGAAGGAAGTTAGATAAATAAATCTTATTTTTTTCAGAAACACATTTGAGGCCCTTGAAGTGAAGGGACTTTCTGGTTGTCCATTTAAGTGATGATATGTTTTTAGGAGCTAAAGCCAGTTTAAAGTCCATGGTATTCAGTGACCGACATTTTATAATATAGCCACCTGATATATTATAATCCAAAGTTGCCAGTAAAAAAAAAAAAAAATGTTTTTATCATTAACATGAAAACATTCCACAGAGTTTTAAAACTTGGTTCCATTTTATATACTTTGAGGTGTTGCAAGGAGATTCTAAATTGACCCATCATTATGTGAAATTCACTATATCAGTTCAAATGTAACAGTGCAGAATTGAAATATGGAGGCATGCATTATCATCCTTAGATATCTAGAGGAGCTATAATTTCAAATTTTTGTGCAATTCAATTAAACCACAAAGCTACATTTAAAAAAAAAAAAAGAAGAAGACAAAAACAAACAAACAAAAAACTATGGAATGCCATAAAAGCAGTGCTAAGAAGGAAGTTTATAGCAATACAAGCTTACCTCAAGAAACAAGAAATATGTCAAATAAACAAGGTAACCTTACACTTAAAGCAACTAGAAAAAGAAGAACAAAAAATACTCAAAGTTTGTAGAAGGAAAGAAATCATAAAGATCAGAGAAGAAATAAATGAAAAATAAATGAAGGAGAAAATAACAAAGATAAGTAAAACTAAAAGCTGGTTCTTTGAGAGGATAAACAACATTGATGAACTGTTCAGTTCAGTTCAGTTCAGTCGCACAGTCGTGTCCGACTCTTTGCGACCCCATGAATTGCAGGACGCCAGGTCTCCCTGTCCATTACCAACTCCTGCAGTTCACTCAAACTCACGTCCATCATGTCGGTGATGCCATCCAGCCATCTCATCCTCTGTCATCCCCTTATCCTCCTCCCCTCAATCCCTCCCAGCATCACAATCTTTTCCAATGAGTTGACTCTTCACTTGAGATGGCCAAAATATTGGAGCTTCAGCTTTAGCATCATTACTTCCAAAGAACACTCAGGACTTATCTTTCTTAGAATGGACTGGTTGGATCTTCTTGTAGCCCAAGGGACACTCAAGAGTCTTCTCCAACACCACAGTTCAAAAGCATCAATTCTTCAGCGCTCAGCTTTCTTCACAGTCCAACTCTCACATCCATACATGACCACAGGAAAAACCATAGCCTTGACTAGACAGACCTTTGTTGGCAAAGTAATGTCTCTGCTTTTGAATATGCTATCTAGGTTGGTCATAACTTTCCTTCCAAAAAGTAAGCATCTTTTAATTTCATGGCTGCAATCACCATCTGCTGTGATTTTGGAGCTCAAAAATAAAGTCTGACACTTTCCACTGTTTCCCCATCTATTTTCCATGAAATGATGGGACCAGATGGCATGATCTTCATTTTCTGAATGTTGAACTTTAAGCCAACTTTTTCAGTCTCCTCTTTCACTTTCATCAAGAGGCTTTTTAACCAGACTCATCAAGAAACAAGGGAGAATAGATAAGTTAAAACGGACAACACAGAAATACAAAGGATCATAAAAGACTGTGAGCAACTATATGTCAATAAAAGGGACAACATGGAAGAAATGGATGAATTCTTAGAAAAGTATAACCTTTCAAAATCGAACCAGAAACAAACAGAAAATATGAACAGACCAATCACAAACACAGCAGTTAAATTTTTAAAAGTATCATTTCCACTATTCGAAAGAGGTTGTTGTTGTTTAGTTGCTAAATTACATCCAAGTCTTTTGTGACCCCATTGACTGTAGCCCACCAGACTTCTCTGTCCATGAGTTTTCCCAAGCAAGAATTCTAGGTTAGGTTGTAATTTTTTTCTCCAGGGGATCTTCTTGACTCATTAATTAAACCCATGTCCCCTACAATGGCCAGCAGGTTCTTAACCACTGAGAAACCAGGGAAACCCTTACGGTAGAGAATATTTTATTTTAAAATTCTACTTTAAAAATATTCACATATTTTAATTCAGTTTTTCCACTACCAGGAAAATGACGATGGACGTGAGTCTGAGAGAATTCCCAGAATTGGTGATGAACAGGGAGGCCTGGCATACTGCGATTCATGGGGTCGCAAAGAGTCGGACACGACTGAGTCACTGAACTGAACTGAACTGAGGAAAATGATGAGAACATTTTTGAATTGTGCATGAAAATATGTTTTCAAATATATATTATTTATAATATATACAAACATATTTTAAAATCTAAATGAATCTGAATGGAAGACTGCTTTAAAAATTATGATCAAATAGAGTTGATGAAGTTATGAAGATACTAAATCAATTTAATTACACATTTGATTATAACATGGATTATACTTGTGGCACATAAATATGAAAAGTACTTGTTGTTAAATAGTATTATAAAAATTAATAAACAGAAACCTCAACCAAATGGAATCTGGAGACCAGCGTGGGGAGTTCTCACACTGTGAAAATAATAGAACCCAATAGAAAGAAGAAAGGCTCCTCTCCTTTCCAGGAAAACATTCAGCCAATGAAAAGTCATGGACTCTTTGTTACTATAACTTCCCATCTCACTTTTCCCCAATAAAATAATACTCCTTCCCTTGTCATGCAGGAACTTGCATGTGGCTTACCATGGTTGCTGACCCCAGAATGAAAGTCTCTGCTCATCTCAAATAAACCTACCTTTGCTAAGAAATATCTGGCAGCCACTTTGTTTTTAGTCAACATTTTAGGTCTGTATCAGTAAGGACTTCCACAAGATTTAGGGCTGGTGTGTAAACAGATGTACTATTCACAACTGTGTCTATTAAGCTTATTGCTTTTCTCACAGATCCTGGAGTTTGAAAGTGCATCTTTCTCTAGGATCCAAGCTTACAACATCTGCATTTGAAGTTTCCAGTCTTTATTTAAGATTTTTTCTTACAGTTTTGCCTTTCTGGTTAAAATCTGCTCTGTATGTGCTACTCATTTGGCACATTTTGTCTGACTTTGAAATTGGATTATTTTACTTGAAGCTGACTGAGGTGCCCTGTTCCTATGGGGACAGGGGTTGTTTCAGTAAAGCTGTGCTGCTTTTGCAGACTGTTTATTCCTTAGGAGTCTTGTGGAAAATGGCTGGGAAACCTTTGGACAGGCTCCTTCATGACCAAGCTATTTCCTTAGAACTGACTAGCATAAGGTCTGCAGGCTGAGTTGCAAGCTGTTTGAATTAAGCACTTTGCATTATAAGCTATTTGAGCTGAAAAATAATGTTTTACTCTATTAAAAAAAAATCTCTTAGAAATCGAGTTCCGATCATCTAAATATTTTGAAGATGCTACACATACATATACAGATACTCCAACAACTTATGCATTTAAAAACCATGGTTTTTCCTCATGTACATTTCTAACTAAATGGAGCCATCTGACCAAAAGTTATTTACAATGTAAATGACCACTATGAAGAACTTTTAATATTCCCAAACTTAATTTCCTTAAAACCAAATTCAACTACAATAGCTCACAAATTTCAAGAACTGAGTGGAATGCTTACTACTTACATTGGCATTTTTGAAACTCTCAAATACAGTCAGGAGTTTAAAATAATTTATCAATGAAATACAATTTTAAGATTAACTGAGCCAAATGAACAATTGAAAAAGATAAAATGAGTCCTAAAGGCTCTGATTATTCCTCCTTTTCTTCTATGTGTCATGCTCTGGCTCTGACATCATTTCCTCCTTCCCTTCTGTGTTGCTTACACTTCCTCTACCCCCTGAGCACCTTAGTCTTTGCTGAATCTTTTTCTCTGAATCTCTCCCTATTCCCTTTTTCCTCTGAGTTTATCATAATCTGTCCATTTAAAAGTTAAGCTTTCTGAGGAACTAGAGATAAACACTTAATTTCTTATCTTCCCTGGACTAAAGCTGAACTGGTTAGTCATAGTCAATGATTTTTCCCAAAGTAACCAATGATAGTCATAGATTTGCTGGGAAATGCAATATAGCCTTTCAAATACATCAACCATACTTCTCTGGCATATATCAGAAAATTTACATGCTTTTCAGTGAAAACCAGGCTCAAAAGTGGAAAAGAGACATTAATTGGGAAAATACTGAAAGATCTGTGGAATTATAACTTGGAAATAAGCCTGTTAACTACTTACCATATGATCAGACTCAAGCAACCAGTAGGTAATTTCATAGGGAAATTCTTAGGCCTTTTCCAAACTCTGTCTATTTTAACAAAATTTAAGCTTGCACATGAATATCTAATGAACCTATTCATAAATACTACAATCAAATTCATATTGATTTTAAGAAAAATTCCAGCCTTCAGAAATTCCTTTCACTCAAGTGGCTTTGAACTCATTTTTAGTAATGGCTGAATTAGGACCTTTCCATTCTAATAAAAATTATTTGGATAAAGTAAGAAACTACTTTTACTTCAGATTAGTTTGGCAAATTATATTTCTCCACCTCCAAGAAACATTTCCAAAATCTGGTCTTCAACTTCAACAAATTAAAGTTCTTAAAATAGAAATTGTCCTAGTCTCTGGTATTATTGTGAGGAGTCAGGGCATTGAAAAGAGATTGTTCAAGCATTACAGGCACCTTCAGTCCTCTAGCAAGCTTTTTTAGTGTTCTCCCAATTCTCAGTTATGAGCTTCAAAGAGATACAGGGTGTCTCCCCAATTTTCCCTCTAAATCAGCTTGGAGAAACATTTCTCCAGATTGGGGATGAATGTCTAATTGACAATAAAGCTACAGTCTTGATTTAACCCCACTGCTATAGAACAGCCCCTGCCTCAAAGTTCAAATAGTATGGATCTCTAATTAACCCAAGAGAACTCTGTCTCTGAAAGTATCCCATTTTGATTAGACCCTTTAGAACTACATATACTTTTTAGTTCTTCCATCCCTACCCTCTTACTAGACTGAGGTTTATTAGAGAAATATCGTGTCTGGATTTGTTTCTACCAAAAATGGAAATGATTTTATAATTTTAGAGTAGTAATCAGAGTAAGCAACCAGATGGATTATATTATCTTTTGAAATATATCAGTGGAACCAAATGGAAAGCCCAGAGGTAAATCCACGCACCTATGGACACCTTATCTTTGACAAAGGAGGCAAGAATATACAATGATTAAAGACAATCTTTTTAACAAGTGGTGCTGGGAAAACTGGTCAACCACTTGTAAAAGAATGAAACTAGAACACTTTATAACACCATACACAAAACTAAACTCAAAATATATTAGAGACCTAAACATAAGACCAGAAACTGTAAAACTTCTAGAGGAGAACATAGGCAAAACACTCTCCGACATAGATGTTTTGACAGCTTTCATTTGTTCCATCTCTGACTGTATTAGAACAAATTTTGGAAACATTGATCTTTTGTTCCTATTGAATCAGCTACCACCCTCCTTACAGGAAAAATCTCCAGCTGATATTGGCAAAATTCACAACATACCTCTCATCAAGATTCAACTAGCTCTGTCAAAATATCTTGCCAGAATTAATCAATATCTTAGAACTAGAGAAGCCTTTCAAGTCATAAAGCCCATAATAGAAGATCATAAGTCTCAAGGCTTCATTATACCTTATACACTTCCTTGTAATACTTCTATTTTACTAGTGAGGAAATAAAAAAAAAAAAAAAAAAAAAAACAAGGGCCAAAGGTGGAGGTTTGTTCAGGATCTCTGAGCAATAAACATTGAAAGTTCTCAAAGCCCTATTATTCCTAAGCATCATTCATTCTTAACATCCATTATCATCTGAAGCAAATTCTTTACTGTAATTAATCTATGCATTTTATTTATTATTATTTCAGTTGATAAAGATGCTTTTCTTTTGGAAAGAAAAACAATTCATCTGGTCCTCCCAAATACTGAAGGCTGATCTCTTACATTATAAATTTCCCTCAGTTTAATAATTTGTTGTGATATACAGAGAATTTGATTCTTTGCTTTCATTCTCACAAGGAAAATCCTCCTTACAGGAAGATAGTATACATTTGATAAAGCTTTTAGTCTTAAAGGGAGAGAAGGTTAACAAAAGAAGATTGCACTTTGACCAAAAACAGATGTGATATCCAGGGCACTTGATATTAAAACAAAGGATACCCCTAGATCTGGACAGATAGCATACTTCCCTAGGCTTCCCAAAACCCAAGACTAAGAGTTAGGTTTTAGGCTTTCTCAGGCTAACTGGCCCCTGCCAAAATTGGCTCCCAGATTTTTCTTTTATGGCTAAATCTTTGTATGTTTTACTAAAAAATACAAAAAACTTCAACCCAATTTTAAAGGACAAATTGGATGACAAATTCTTAAGGGAGACTTTAATGAAACCATCTTCCCTCAGACATCCCATTGTCAGGTTTGCTTATCAGCTTAGTTTATACAAAGGAAGAAAATGTCATTGGGGGTAGTCACCTGAAGATACACATGGACTTCCATCAACCCATAGGATATTACAGTCAGCAAATGAACCCTGTGGCATGGGGATTCCCCTTTACCTTAGAACTATTATGACCACTAACCTAGTTAAGCTATCAAGAAAAGAAAATCACTGTGGGACCCTCTTTATACATCTTTGTACCTTATGTAGCAGAAATTCCTGAATTCTCATTGCACTGAACATTTCACATCCAGCTGCCTTTCCTCCTGTGAAGAAATTTTGCCAACTACTCCTTGAATAACCCTTGTATATTGTAAAAACCTTAACCCTACTACTCTTCTCTGTTCTGCCACCAACAAAGTCTGTCAAAACTGCTGAATGCACATGGATCACCTCCTGATTCTTCATGATGATATACAGGAAATTCCTCTTGGTAGCAGTGACTTGTTGCGGATCACTGATGTCTCTTATTTAAAAGCTGCTAATGAGATGGCTGGATGGCATCACTGACTCGATGGACGTGAGTCTAAGTGAACTCCGGGAGTTGGTGATGGACAGGGAGGCCTGGCGTGCTGCAATTCATGGGGCTGCAAAGAGTCGGACACGACTGAGCAACTGAACTGAACTGAATGTTAAATATTGTGCTGGGTTTGTCATTGAAGCTGCTTTTGATGTTGTTGAGAAAGCACCTTTACCTATTGCTATTTTGGCCCAATAGACTGAATTTTATATTCTTAATTGGGACTTGTACTTTAACCAAGGACAAAACTACCAATATTTATGCTGATAGTATATATGCTTTTGGAGTAGTTCATGGCTTTGTAATGTTGTATTAATTAAAGCAACATAGATGTTTTTACTTCCAAAGGAAATAATGTTTAAAATGTCTGCTATGTTCAGGAATTATTGAATACAGTACTTTTTATCTGCCACTTTCACTTTTATTAACATTCTGATACATTCTAGACTCTTGACCCTGGAAGCTAAGACTACTGAGCTTGCTGACACTTTCACAGATAGAGGCCTTAAAGAGACCAACCGTAGATCAACTTCTATCATAGTCCAAAGGGCTGATTCCCCAAAATGTAATTTAGAAAAACTGTCTAGAGAAACCCAATAATTGACCTCAGGAAAGAAAAAAACATGATTGAAAATTCAAGAATTGCTTATTTGATAAAAAGAGAAAGCTGTAGTTTGAATCAAATAACAACCCATTTATACCAGAAACTCCAAAATTCCCACTCCTCTCAATTGTACATGCATTAAACTATTGTTCTACTGACAAACAATAGCTTTCATAAGTCCATATTTGTGGGGAAACATTTGCAAAGATGCAAAAAGTGCCTACCTCTTTGTTCTATTTGTCTCAATTACAGTCCAGGGAAGCTTGTTCACCCTGCTCCTAGAAATTTTAAACAGTCTAATTGGCAATTTGAGGTTTGGCAAGTGGATTTCATATAACTTCCTCTTTATGTGGATATAAATATATTCAGTCATCATCTGTATGTTTTTACACTGGACTGAAGCTTCTGCTTGCAGACAAACTCTTTAATCTTCTGTGGATAAAGTCCTTTTACAAAATATTATCCATCCTTGGGGAACTCCTCTTGAATTTCTGCTTACTTTTCTTTTCTTTTTTAATTTAATTTTTATTTTTAACTTTACAATATTGTATTGGTTTTGCCATATATCAACATGAATTCGCCACAGGTATACATGTGTTCCCCAACCTGAACCCTCCTCTTGAATTTCATAGTGATGGAGGAAGTCATTTTATTGGCCAAATGTTTTGACAAATCTGTGCTGTTTAGCTAGTTTTACACAATTTTGCTGAGCTTCCCATCCTCAAACCTCTGGCTTTTTTGAACACATTAACAGCATTAAGGTTCAGGATGGGGAACACATGAATGCAGATTCATTTTGATTTATGGCAAAACCAAGACAATATTGTAAAGTTAAGTAAAATAAAATTAAAAAAAAAAAGATTCAGTTGACAATAAGTGTAGAGATCTTCCAAATACTTTGGCCAAAAGCATTACCATATAATCTCTCTTATAATTTTATGAGAATTTGTAATCTCTCACTCTTTGTGCTAGTCACAGAACAAAAAGTGACCTTGGCTTCTGCTTCTGTTGATTCACAACTGATAAAAGGACACCTACTTCATTACTGCAAAGGGCTAACAACTTCTATTTTAAATAACCATGTTTTGTTAGAGCTATATTTTCAGGGTATACCCTCAGGAAAGGAAGACCTTAACCACCACATTTAGCAACCTGGAGATTTCTTCTATTAGAAAAGACACTCCCAGAAAAAGCTTCTTTGGTATTGCTGGAAAGGCTCCAATTAGGTACTACTAACTAATTCCCAGGCCATGAAATCCAGGGAATAGACTCTATTTCTCATGACTCACCTAAACAAAGTACACAACCCCATCTGAACCTGCACATCATTTGATGATCTGAAAGTAAAGCTTTCCTGGAACTGAATCAGATGCATCTTATGACAGTTTTCCCAGGGCCGTTCAAAGTGTATCACCAAATTTTCATGGTGCTGTAATGCTTAAGTGATCTCCTGGGTCTATGCCCTGGATAACATATCAATTTAATATGAAAAGTTCTGAGAGTGCTCCCTTGATACCTCTTGTTACTCCCATGTGACTTCAATAGGTTTCCAATGTTTGCACTTCCTACATGAGACACTACATGAAGGATAAAAAGTGTCTGAAACCAGAAAAGATGGCTCTTGATTGCTGATGTTTTCAGAGAAACATCTCAATCAAAAGAGGGAAATGTAAAATATTTAATAAAAATCTCAAATACAACCAGAAGCTTAGCAGGGGGAGCTTTCATGCCCTCATGTTCTTTCAACTGTAAGAAAGATTCAGCCAAAGAAAAACCTTTGACTGCTGTTTACAGAAGCCCTTTTCTAAAGTGTTCTGCACCTACCACATAGGAACTTGTAGGTGGCTCACTATGGTTGCAGATTCTGAATGATAATGTTCTGGTGACCCCAGATAAAACCGTCTTTCCAGGAGAATTATCTGGCTATCTCTTTGTCTTACATCAACAGTATGTACATGACACTATATGTACATACCAGTGCTGGTGCTCAATTGCTTGAGTCGTGTCTGACTCTTTGTGACCCCATTGACTGTAGCCAACTAGGCTCCTTTGTCCATGGGATTTTCAAGGGAAGAGTACTGGAGTGAGTTCCCATGTCCACATTCAGGGGATCTTCCTGATTCAGAGATTGAACTCTTGTCTGCTACATCTCTTGCATCACAGGCAGGTTCTTTACTGCTGGGCCACTAGGGAAGCCCATATGTACACACTAGAGTGTATGTTACAAAATACTGTGCTGAACATAATAATAATTTTAGTATCTATCTCTCTATCTCCTTAAATGAGAGACAAGAAGGATAAGCATTAAACTACTTAGAATGGTATGCCTTTGTGGTTGAATTAAATGTAATTTTTAAAGGCTTTTAAATTGCACATTTAAAGTGTTTTCCTATTAAACATGCACTACTTCTGAAATAATTATATATATTTGTTCTAAAATCTAGTTATTCTAATGGAATTGAGTTTGAAATTATAAACTATAAATGTTTGTTTTCCCATCAAACAAAAATGCTCATGAAATATTTTATTTGTTTGCATTCGTTCCGGTTAATTTTAGCTTCAGGAGTAAATCCATCTCACAAAGGTAGGTGTCACTTATAGACAGTCCCCTGGGTAAAATAGTAACTTGCAAATGACAACAAAATTTAGTGAAGAGAAGCTTGTTATAGTTTATTAACCCACAAATCACAAACAAAATGAAGTGCTTTATGGACTATTGTAATGAATTTTATGATATTTTATGCATAATCTTGGATTAATAGCTGCTCGTTTTTCTTAAGACCAATACAATATTGTAAAGTTAAAAAAAAATGACATGTGTTTACCCTTCTGGGTTGAATTTCTCTTGCAATACATCGTTTGAACACTCTCAAGACCACTCTGATCACTTCTTTCATTTAAGCTGCCCTGTCTTCTTATATCCACACAATTAAACTCTTTGTTCCTTTTATCCTTTCCATTATTGTCGGTAATAACACTGGAAACTCCCATTTTCATTTTCTCAGATAATTGAATTGGTGAATTATTTTCACATTAATCTTGATTCTTTTAATGACCCTTCCTTTTAATGCAGCTTTCAACCTCAGTGCCTTTTATCTATTTCCACAATTAAACTGGACATGATTTCTTAGAATCTTGAGAGTAGAGGTTTGGAAAAGTACCATTGCCTCCTACGAGGTCAGTGAAGCTTAATGCACTTTATTTTTGCTAGTAAATTTCTAATTATTTTATACTTTCTTAAGAACGTGAAATTAACAAATAAAAGGATATTTTTCAGCTCTTTGCACACTTATGTCATCCTGTAGCAATCTGTGGTAAATTAACACATAACTGAAAAAAAAAATTCAATGGGACCATGTGAATCAGAGAATTTTACATTTTATGAGAGTTTTAAAATGATTAAGTTATTATAGGTACTTTTGAATTTTTTAAAATATACAAATA
The DNA here is from genome assembly GCA_935064755.1 of Tragelaphus eurycerus. Lineage (NCBI taxonomy): Eukaryota > Metazoa > Chordata > Mammalia > Artiodactyla > Bovidae > Tragelaphus > Tragelaphus eurycerus. Next base: position 3,899,744 of record CAKXYN010000041.1, read on the forward strand.
TATTAACTTCAAATTATTGTATTTTATTCCTTACACATTCATCAATATATTCATTTTATAGGCATGCCTCTGATATATTTCTGTTTCTTTTAAGACCACTGCATTAAAGCAAATATCACACTTATTTTTATTGTTATTTCCCAGTGCATATAAAATTTCCTCTTCATGGATCACAGCCTTGTCGTGGTGAAGGGGCTTGTGTAGCTCAGTGAAGCTATGAGTCATGCTGTGTAGAGCCACACAAGATGGACAGGTCATGGTGAAGAGTTCTGAAAAAAATATGGTCACTGGAGAAGGAAATGGGAAGCCAGTCCAATATTCTTTCCAGGAAAATACAATGAACAGTATGAAAAGTCAAAAATACATGACATCGGAAGATAACCTCCCCACCCCCAACACCACCAATTAGAATATGTCCAATATACTACTGGTGAAGAGTAGAGGGTAATGACTAGTAGCTACAAAAAGAATAAAGTGGTTGGGCCAAAGAAGAAATGATGCTAGATTGTGGATGTCTGGTGGTGAAAGCAAAGTCTGATGCTGTAAAGAGCGGTATTGCACAGTATAGTTAGATAGCATTACTGACTCAATGATCATGAATCTGAGCAAACTCCAGGAGATAGTGAAGGACAGGAGAGACTAGCATGCAGTATCCCATGTGGTCACAAAGAGTTGGACACAACTGAAAAACAACAGCATAAAAAGTTTTCTTCATGCTATACTGTAGTCAACTGAGTGTGCATTAACATTATGCCCAAAAAAGGAAGAGGGGATGGGAGGAAGCAGTGCAGTTACCCTAATTAAATAATGTTTTATTGTTAAAACTTTCTAACCATCACCTGAAACTTCAGAAAGCTGTAAATTTTTTGCTGATAAATGTTTTTGCCTCAATATGTTGGCTGTTGACTGATCAGGATGGTGATTTTTAAGGTTGAGGTGGCTTTAGCAATTTATTAATATAAGCAAAAATGAAGTTTTCTGCATTGATTGACTATTTCCACTATGAACAATTTCTCTGTAGAATGCAATGCTGCTTGCTAGCACTTTACCCACAATAGAACTTCTTTTGTAATTAAAGTCAATCCCCTTAAACCCTGCTTTATCAACTAAGTATATGTAATATGGGCTTCCCAGATGACAATAGTGGTAGAGAATTCACCCACCAATATAGAAGATTAAGAGATGCAAGTTAAATTCCTGGATCAGGAAGATCCCCTGGAGAAGGGTATGGCAACCAGCATTCTTGCCTGGAGAATCCCATGGACAAAGGAGCCTGGTCTGCTATGGTCCATTGGGTTGCAAACAGTCGGACACAACTGAAGTGACTTAGCACACATATATAATATTGTCAATCCTTTGTTGTCATTTCAACAGTCTTCACTGAATCTTCACTAGAAGTAGATTCCAACTCAATAAACCACTTTTTGTTGTTGTTGTTGTTGTTGATCTAAATAAAGCAACTCCTCATCCATTCAAGTTTTGTCATGATGTATACTAATTCAGTCATATTTTCAGGCTCCACTTTTAATTCTAGTTATTTTGCTAGTTCCATATCACTTATAGTTACTTCTGCCACTGAAGTATTTGAACTCCTCAAAGTCTTCCAGGAGGGTTGCAATCAACTTCATCCAAATTCCTTTTAATGTTACAATTTTGACCTCTTCTCAAGAATCAAGAATATTCTTAATGGCATCTAGAATGATGAATCTTTTCTGGAAAAATTTCAATAAGACTTTGCCTAGATCGATTATAGGGGTCACTATATATGGCAGCTATAACCTTATAAAATATATTCCTCAAATAATAAGGCTTGAAATTTGAAATTACTTTGTGTCCTAAGGCCTGCAGTATGGATTTATGTTAACAGGCATGAAAACAATCTGAATTTTGTTATGCATCTCCATCAGAGCTCTATGGTGACTGGGCACATTATCAAATTAACAGTAATATTTTACAATTAGTCATTTTTTCTATTAAGAGTATATTTAAAATATTCAGTAAAACAAGTTGTAAATAGATATACCATCATCCAAGCTTTCCTGTTACATTTATAGAGCATAGACAAAGTCAGATCAGATCAGATCAGATCAGTCGCTCAGTCATGTCCAACTCTTTGCGACCCCATGAACTGCAGCACGCCAGGCCTCCCTGTCCATCACCAACTCCTGGAGGTCACTCAGACTCACATCCATCAAGTCAGTGATGCCATCCAGCCATCTCATCCTCTGTCATCCCCTTCTCCTCCTGCCCCCAATCCCTCCCAGCATCAGAGTCTTCTCCAATGAGTCAACTCTTCGCAGAGTAGATTATCATAATTCTTATGAGTCCTGGGATTTTCAGATGGTGAATGAGCACTATCTTCAACTTATTGTTACTAGCTGCATTAGCTCCTAACAAGAGACTCAGCTTGTCCCTTGAAGCTTTGAAGCCAGGCATTGACCTCTTCTTTAGCTCTGGCTATCCTAGATGATATCTTCTAATTTAAAGTTGCTTTATCTGCATTGAAAATCTGCTGTTTAGTGTAGCCACCTTTGAGATTTTCCTTATTTGGATATGGATAACATGCTGTCTCTTCTACATCAGCCCTTCTGTTTCACCTTGCACTCCTATGTTATGGAGATGATGATTTTTCTTAAATCTCATGAATCAAATTCTGCTGGCTTAAAACTTTTCTTCTGCAACTTCCTCTTTTTTTTCTCAGCCTTCATAGAATAGAAGAGAATTAGGGTCTTTTTCTGAATTGGTCTTTCGTCTAAGGGAATGTTGTGACTGGTTTGATCGCTCGAGACACATGAATCTTTCTCCATATCAACAATAAGCCTATTTCACTTTCTTACCATTTGTGTGTTCACTGAAGTTACACTTTTAACTTTCTTCAAGAACTTTTCGTTTGCATTTATAAGGTGACTGTTTGGTACAAGTCTTTCAGCCAACTCAGCTTTTGACACACCATCCTCACAAAGCTTAATCATTTCTAGCATTTGATTTAAATGGAGAGATGTGTAACCCTTCCTTCCACTTGGACACTTAGAGGTCTTTGTAGGGTCACTAATTGGCTTAATTTCAGTGTTGTGTCTCAGGGGTAGGGAGGCCCAAGGAGAAGGAGACAGACTGGGGAATAGCCAGGAGATGGAACAATCAGAATGCACGTTTAATTTATTGTTTGCCATCTTACAGGAATATGTTTTGCAGTGCCCCAAAATATTGACAATAATAACATTAAAGATCACTGATTGCAGACCACATAACAAGTATAATAGTGTTAAAAATTTGAAATATGTTAATAATTATTAAAATGTGACACAGACATTGGAAATGAGCAAATGGTGTTGGAAAAAGGTTGCCAATAGACTTGATCAAGACAGGATTGCCATACACCTTCAATGCTGTAAAATATATAGTTCATTCAACATGTAATAAAGAGCAGCACATTAAAAAACAACAACAACAACACAAGATTTGCTTGAATGTAGATGCTAATTTGAATAATTCTCAGTAAATAGTTAGCTTTCAACATGTAGATTTCAGATATTGGCTCATTAAGCATTAGGATTTTTTAAGGCAGTTTTTGGTGCAGCTACTGTTTTCAACCTCTGTATGCTACATATATCCTAGTTTGAGCAGTTGATTCAAAATAAATAATGATAGCTCATCATGTGAAAATAAGAAAACTGAACTCAAGCTACTTTCATTCTACATGAGTGTTTAAAATTTTTAAATATATTTGCAAACTAAATTTCTGGAAAATAACACAAAATGTGATGTGTAATTTTTAAAATAAATGCAAATTAAGCTCATATAAGAAATATCTAGTTCTATTTGAGCAAAATATATCCATTGAAATACACTTTTTAAAATTCTAATTGCTTAAAACAAAGGAATATTGCAGGAGAATAATGATTATTCATAATTATTATATATTTTAATTTATTATATAAAAGTTAGAAGTATTAAAAATGTTTTACTCAGTCTGTCATGTTTACTAGGGAGGCACTAAGGCATAACTCATTCAGAAGTTTGATGTAAGTAATGTAAGTAAAATAGTGTGGATGAAATGTAGGATGAATATCCCAGTTTAGTAGGAAATGAGATTGTTAAAGTAGGGAGAAGGTATAAATTGATATTGCATCCAGCTCATAACTTAGCAAGTTTTTTCATTGACTGATTGGCTGTTTCATTTTACTTATTCATTCCTTCAGTAGTTATTTATTGAGTCTGTATTATAGTTTAGGCTTTTACCTCAGAACTGACAGTACAGATATGAGCAAAAAAGACTCAGGGCCTATGTGCACAATTCATGAAGCTTAATTTTCAAAATTATACATAAGAGAATTTGATAAACCACATAGTCAAAACTACTAACTGCATAGATATCCAGTGCAACTAATAAAAGCACCCCTATTGATCTACTGGTGAGCTGTGTGTGTGTGTGTATATATATATATATATAATGTTTAATGTTTTATATATATATATATATATATATATATATATAATGTTTTATATATATAACATAATATTATATAATTAGTAATCACAGAGTAGCAGCAAATCTACTATAAGTATATGGTTAGTAGTTTTTATTCCATGTCAACTCTTCAAAGGTCGGTCTATATTTAAAAAAGACAATGAATTAAATTCTAAGTTCAGTTCAGTCCTTCAGTTGTGTCCAACTCTTTGAGACCCCATGGATTGCATTGTCTAAATTAGAATATGTTTCCCATCTCAAAATCTAGGTTGGCTATACTCTTTGACTTGTCATTAGTAAAACTGGCTTGAAATCTGTCAAATCACTTCAGTGATATAATTAAATTTGGGACATTGTTTCTGTCTGATTATGCTTTCTTATAGCTATGGTATTGAAACATCAAATCATTTATACACAAATCTCCTAAAATGATATCACATTAAATTGTGTGACTCTGCTGTTTAAAATTTATATAAACCATTTCAAACTTGAAAAGACATTTCTGGGCAATGTAATTATTTTCATTCTCAATGAATTGCCATAACTAACCTAAAATATTAAGTCTTTTGACTTAATTTGGGCAACTTTCCAATTGCCCAAATTGGAAAGTTTGGGCAACTACTTGGGTCACCACTCTATTATGATGACTTCTGTGCTCTGTCACTTCAGTAATGTACAAATCTCTGAGACTCTGTGGCCTGCAGACCACCAGGCTCCCCTGTTCATGGAATTCTCCAGGCAATTGGAGTGGTTTGCCATTTCCTTCTACATGATGACTTCTAGAGAACAGGTTTTCCTAGTCATCATTTATTTCATCATTTCTGTAAATTGATCCTGAACACTTACACAATCTTCCCAGTAAAACAATATCCTCTTTAACTATTCTGACACTAGTATAGAAAACACACCATGATTATCTATAATGGGAAAAAGGGGAAGCGCATTTTTTAATTTATGTGACTACTTATAAGAAGAATTGAAATTTTTGCCAAATAATATTGTGTGCATAACAGAAATTGTCTAAACTCAGATTATCTGACTATGGATTTCTTTAGATTCATGTGTCTCTAGCTGTACCTTCACATGGACTAATATCTTTCAAATATAAGAACATTATCTGTTCCAATAAAGGACAAAAACAGGAAAGACCTAATAGAAACAGAAGAGATCAAGAAGATATGAAAAGCATAAACAGAAGAACTGTTCAAAAAATATCTCATTTATCCAGCTAACAATGATGATGTGGTCACTCACCCAGAGCCAGACTCTCAGGAGTGTGAAGTCAAGTGGGCCTTAGGAAGCACCGCTGTCAATAAAGCTAGTGGAGGTAATGGAATTCCAGTAGAGCTATTTAAAATCCCAAAAGATGATGCTATCAAAGTCCTGTTCTCATTATGTCAGTGAATCTAGAAAACACAGCAGTGGTCACAGGGCTACAAAAGATCAAGATCAGATCAGATCAGTCGCTCAGTCGTGTCCGACTCTTTGCGACCCCATGAACCGCAGCACGCCAGGCCTCCCTGTCCATCACCAGCTCCCGGAGGTCACTCAGACTCGCATCCATCGAGTCAGTGATGCCATCCAGCCATCTCATCCTCTGTCGTCCCCTTCTCCTCCTGCCCTCAATCCCTCCCAGCATCAGAGTCTTCTCCAATGAGTCAACTCTTCGCATGAGGTGGCCAAAATATTGGAGTTTCAGCTTCAGCATCATTCCTTCCAAAGAAATTCCAGGATTGATCTCCTTCAGAATGGACTGGTTGGATCTTCTTGCAGTCCAAGGGACTCTCAAGAGTCTTCTCCAACACCACAGTTCAAAAGCATCAATTCTTCGGCGCTCAGCCTTCTTCACAGTCCAGCTCTCACATCCATACATGACCACAGGAAAGACCATAGCCTTGACTAGGCGAACCTTTGTTGGTAAAGTAATGTCTCTGCTTTTGAATATGCTATCTAGGTTGGTCATAACTTTCCTTCCAAGGAGCAAGCATCTTTTAATTTCATGGCTGCAGTCACCATCTGCAGTGATTTTGGAGCCCAGAAAAAGAAAGTCTGACACTGTTTCCACTGTTTCCCCATCTATTTCCCATGCAGTGATGGGACCAGATGCCATGATCTTCGTTTTCTGAATGTTGAGCTTTAAGCCAACCTGTTCACTCTCCACTTTCACTTTCACCAAGAGGCTTTTTAGCCCCTCCTCACTTTCTGCCATAAGAGTGGTGTCATCTGCATATCTGAGGTTATTGATATTTCTCCCGGCAATCTTGATTCCAACTTCTGTTTCTTCCAGTCCAGCATTTCTCATGATGTACTCTGCATATAAGTTCCCAATTTCCAAGAAGGGATGTACTAAAGAATGTTCAAACCACTAGACAACTGCTCTCATCTCCCATGCTAGTAAAGTTATACTCAATATCCTACATGCTAGACTTCAGCATTATGTGAACCAAGAACTTCCTGAAGTCCAAGCTGGGTTTAGAAAAGGCAGAGGAACCAGAGATCAAATTGTCAACTTCTGTTGGATCGTAGAGAAAGCAAAGGTATTCCAGAAAACAAACAAACAAACACACAAACAAAACATTTACCTCTATTACGTTGACTATGCTAAAGCCTTTAACAGTGTGAGTCATAACAAACTGTGGAAAACTCTTAAAGAAGTGGGGAAACTCTTAAAGAAGTGGGTATACCAGATCATCTTTCCTGTCTCCTGAGAAACCTATGCACAGGTCAAGAAGCAACAGTTAGAACCCTGTATGGAACGACTGATTGTTTCAGGATTGAGAAAGGAGTGCAACAAAGCTGTTTATTGTCACCTTGTTTATTTAACTTATACACTGGACATATCATGAGAAATGCCAGGCTGGATGAGTTACAAGCTGGAATAATGATTGGCAGGAGAAATATCAACAACCTCAAATCTGTGGATAATACCATTCTAATGAGAGAAAGTGAAGAGGAACTAAAGAACCTTTTGATGAGGGTAAAGAAGGAGAGTGAAAAAGCCAGTTTAAAACTAAATATTAAAAAAAAAAAAAGTAAGATCAAGGTGTCTGGCCTCACTTCATGACAAACAGAAGGGGGAAAGGTGGAAGTGGTAACAGATTTCCTCTTCTCAGGCTCTAAAATCACTGCAGATGGTAACTGCCATTCAATAAGAAGACAATTGCTTCTTGACAGGAAAGCTGTGATGAACTGAGAGAGTCTGTTAAACAGCAAAGACATCACTTTTCAGATAAAGGTCCTTATAGTAAATGCTGTAGTCTTTCCAGTAGTCTTGTATAGCTGTAAGAGCTGGACTGTAAAGAAGGCACAATGATGAAGCATTGATGCTTTCAAACTGTGGTGCTGCAGAGGTCTCATGAGAGTCCCTTGGACAGCAAGGAGTCAAAATCAATCAATCTTAAAGGAAATCAACCCTGAATACTCTTTGGAAGAACTGATTTGAAGCTGAAGCTCCAATACTTTGATCACCTGATGTGAATAACCTACTTATTGAAAATGACTTTGATGCTGGGAAAGACTGAAGGCAGAAGAGGGTGACAGAGAATGCGATGATTGGATGCCATCACCAATGGAAAGGACATGAACTTGGGCAAATTCTATGATATGATGATGGACAGGAAGACCTGCAGTCCATGGGGTCGCAAACAGTCAGGCCAAACTTGGTATATACACAATGGAGTATTACTCAGCCATTAAAAAGAATACATTTGAATCAATTTTAATGAGGTGGATTAAACCAGAGCCTATTATACAGAGTGAAGTAAGCCAGAAAGAAAAACACCAATACAGTGTACTAACGCATATATATGGAATTTAGAAAGATTGTAATTAATAACCCTGTATACGAGACAGCAAAAGAGACACTGATGTATAGAACAGTCTTTTGGACTCTGTGGGAGAGGGAGAGGGTGGGATGATTTGGGAGAATGGCATTGAAACATGTATAATATCATATATGAAACGAGTCTCCAGTCCAGGTTCGATGCACAATACTGGATGCTTGGGGCTGATGCACTGGGATGACCCAGAGGGATTGTATAGGGAGGGAAGAGGGAGGAGGGTTCAGGATGGGGAACACATGTATACCTGTGGTGGATTCATTTTGATATATGGCAAAACCAATACAATATTGTAAAGTTAAAATAAAATAAAATGAAAAAAAAAAGAAGTTATAAACTCAACATTAAAAAGGAAAATTAAAAGAAAAACAAAAACTTGGTGACTGAACAACAACTGCTCCAACACCTCACTTTTTTGCAATTTCAGACCAAGCCCTGTACACATCATGTTTATGAACATCTCTGTGAAACTATGACTAAAAGCAGTCTTAAAAGTTCTCGAAGTATTACCTAATGATTTCCATGAGACATGAGTAAGAAGCAGTCAAGTTGATTTTCCTCTTTCTCAATCAAGTTGGCTTCGTTTGGTCAGTGAATTTCCCAGACTGACTGTTCAATGGTTTGAGGTAAGGATAGGGCTTTATTGGAGAAGACAATGGCACCCCACTCCAGTACTCTTGCCTGGAAAATCCCATGGACGAAGAAACCTAGAAGGCTGCAGTCCATGGGGTTGCTGAGGGTCAGACACGACTGAGAGACTTCACTTTCACTTTTCACTCTCATGCATTGGAGAAGGAAATGGCAACCCACTCCAGTGTTCTTGCCTGAGAATCCCAGGAATGGGGGAGCCTGGTGGGCTGCTGTCTATGGGGTCACACAGAGTCAGAGACGACTGAAGCAACTTAGCAGCAGCAGTAGCAGCAGTAGGGCTTTATTGTTGAATTTCATCTTTGAGAAAAGCAGTAATTGACTTACTGTGTGTCAGGCATTTGAGCTAAATCTGGAGTTAAGAATCTTCAATTCAAAGCACTCTCAAGCATCTTTTTCTTTCTCCCTCCATGATATGAGCCTGAATTACTCAATTTGTAGTTGAAGTCCACTACATACTTTTGCACCATCTAAACTACACATTATGAAATTGTTGGAGAAATTAAGAAAAATGAATGGACAGTTTGTGAATTAAAAACCCATAAAAGTCAGCTGCACACACAAAACTACCCAGAAACCCTGCTACTATGGCCCAGTAAGTTGCTTTCTTATTTTATTTCATGATGTATATTTTTCCACCAAATCTTCCAAATCTTATTTTCCCTTATTCTCATTGAAGCCTTTATCTTTTTACTGAGAGAATAGAAGCACTTGACTGGAAATCATCACTCTTCCCATGAAAATAATCTTTCAAATCATCTGTTTGTAAATTGCATTTCTGTCTGTGACCCTGTGAAAAATGTCCAGTTCCTTACAAAGTCCCAAAGCAAGTGATGCCAAGACAAATTAAATGTCTGATGACATGAAATATTTGTTTCTAAAATGCTTTTTTTTTTTAGGATAACTGTTTTTGGTATGTAGCTCATGTATTGCTTTCTTTGTCTAACTCATTTTGTAGATGTTGGACTCTATAATTACTGAAAACAATAAGCTAATAATTTATTTTAATATGAATTTGAATGAAATTTGCCTAAATTAAAAAAAAAATTTGCTGAAAAAGAGAGCGATAAAAGCTAAAATTTTAAGGCATTGTTGCTGCTGTTGTTTAGTTGCTAAGTCATGTCAGACTCTTTGGGATCCCATGGACTGTAGTCTACCAAGGCTCTTCTGTCCATGGAATTTCCAAGGCAAGAATGGAGTGGGTTTCCATTTCCCTTTGGAGCAGATCTTTCTGACCCAGGGATTGAACCTGCCTCTCCTGCTTGACAGGTGGATTCTTACCACTGAGACACCAGGGAAATATAAATTTCAAGGCATAACCTTGCACTTGTAGGAAAGTACATTATATATATCATGCTGAGCATTAGATTATCCAATTCAAAAATGTTTACTTTAGTAATTTATGTTAATATTCATGCCGTTTAATTGGTAATAGTGACAAAAAGTTTGAGCATTGTTCTTTTTACCAAGTCATCTATTTTATTTAAGATTAAATTAATGCTCAAGAGTAAGGAGCTTCTTAAAGTGAATTTATAATGTTCCTTTGTCAGTTATAAACTGAAAGTTTTCTAGTCTTAGGTTGATACTTTAAGGTATGTTCCCTTGGAATTTTTGCTTATGAAAGTATATCTCGTCCATACTCTGGTTTTTGAGAGTATATATTTGCTTATTGGCATATATGAATATATACATACACATATATTTTTATAAAATAAACCAAAACACCTAACATAAACTTGCTCTAAATTTTCAGCCTTAAAAGAAATTAAGCCAGAGACCCAAAATAAGTACTATCAACTCTAGTGAAGAATTTGGTGAACCACAGTGTGGGGACCCAAAGAAGGGACTGAGAACCCCCAGGGAATTTACCTTGAAGGCCAGTGGGATTTGATTACAGAACTTCTCAGGACTGGGGAAGCACATTCTTGGAGGGCACAACAAAACCTTGTGTGCACCAGGACCCAGGAATGGAAAAAGGATCCCACTCAGGAGATTGAGTCAGATTGAGTCAGACTTGCCCGTGAGTGTTTCCAAGTCTCCAGCAGAGCCATGAGTTGACAGTGGCCTGCTGCGGGGTCAGGGCCACTAACTAAAACAGTCCTGGGAGCCACAACATGCTGGCATAAGTTTTTTTGAAAGAGGTTGACTTTACTGCCATTGCCCCTACTATAGTTTGGCCTCAGGTCAAACTACAGGAAGGGAACACAGTCCCACCCATCAGCAGAAAATTGGATTAAAGACTTACTGAGTGTACATGTATTCCCCATCCTGAACCCTCCTCCCACCTCCCTCCCCATAGCATCCCTCTGGGTCATCCCAATGCACCAGCCACAAGCTTCCTGTATCCTGCATCGAACCTGGACTGGCAATTCATTTCTTATATGATGTTATACATGTTTTAATGCCATTCTCCCAAATCACCCCCTCCCCCGCATGTTGATGTATGGCAAAACCAATACAATATTGTAAAGTAAAAATAATAATAATAATTTAAAAATATATAAAGAAAAACTATACTAGGGGGAAAAAAATGACTTACTGGGCATGGCCTAGTTTTCCCCACAGCCAGTCCCTCTCATCAGGAAGCTTCTTTGTGGAAGCTTCTTATCCTTATCCATCAAAGGGCAGTCAGTTCAGTTGCTCAGTCATGTCAAAATTTGCATCTCCATGGACTGCTGCACATCAGGCTTCCCTGTCCATCACCAGCTCCTGGAGCTTGCTCAAACATATGTCCATAGAGTCGGTGGTGCCATCCAACCATCTTATCCTCTGTCGCCCACTTTTCCTTCTGCCTTCAATCTTTCCTAGCATCAGGGTCTTTTCCAATGACTCAGTTATTTGCATCAGGTGGCCAAAGAATCTGAATTTCAGCTTCAGCATCAGTCCTTCCAATGAATATTCAGGACTGATTTCCTTTAGGATGGAATGGTTGGATCTCCTTGCAGTCCAAGGAACTCTCAAGAGTCTTCTCCAATACCACAGTTCAAAAACATCAATTCTTTGGTGCTCAGCTTTCTTTATGGTCCAATTCTTACATCTGTATATGACTACTGGAAAAACCATAGCCTTGACTAGATGAAATTTTGTTGGGAAAGTAATGTTTCTGCTTTTGAATATGCTGTCTAGTGGTCATAGCTTTTCTGCCAAGAAGCAAGTGTCTTTTAATTTCATTGCTGCAGTCACTATCTGCAGTTATTTTGGAGCCCCCCAATATAAAATCTGTCACTCTTTCCACATCTATTTGCCATGAAGTGATGGGACTGGATGCCATGATCTTAATTTTTTGAATGTTGAGTTTTAAGCCAGCTTTTTCATGTTCTTCTTTCACTTTCATCAAGAGGCTCTTTAGCTCTTCTTTGCTTTCTGCCATAAGGGTGGTGTCATCTACGTATCTGAGGTTATTGATGTTTCTCCCTGCAATCTTGATCCCAGCTTGTGATTCATTCAGCCTGGCATTTCTCATGATGTACTCCACATATAAGTTAAATAAATGATGACAATATGCAGCCTTGATGTACTCCTTTTCCTATTTGATACAAGTCTATTGTTTCATGTCTGGTTCTAACTCTTGCTTCTTGATCTGCATACAGATTTTTAAGGAGGCAAGTAAAATGTGGTCCACTGAAGAAGGGAATGGCAAACCACTTCAGTATTCTTGCCTTGAGAGCTCCATGAACAGCATTAAAAGGCATCAGAGTGCAGACAGAATGAAAACTACAGTCACAGAAAACTAACCAAACTGATCACATGGATCACAGCCTTGTTTAACTCAATGAAACTATGAGCTATACCATGTAGATGTGTAGCCATGCCACATAGGCACACCCAAGACATAGGAGTAATGGATGAAAGTTCCGAACTAACATGGTCCATGGAAAAAGGGAATGGTAAACCACTTCAGTATTCTTGTCTTGAAAACCCATGAAAAGTAGTGTGTCACAATTGTTAAAATGTTTATCCTTGAGACCTCAGTTTCCAGTAGATAGATATCATGTATCCCTAAGCTATAAATCCAATTTAGTAAAAAATAATTGATGGTCACTGAAAGAGTTCAAATTTGATTTATTGGCCATATTTCCTCAAGCTTAATTCCCTTCTTATGTATATTATGTAAAATGCTTTAGTTGTTTTATTATAATCATATAATAATTGATCAGATCAGTCACTCAGTCATGTCTGACTCTTTGCGACCCCATGAATCACAGCACGCCAGGCCTCCCTGTCCATCACCAACTCCCGGAGGTCACTGAGACTCACATCCATTGAGTCAGTGATGCCATCCAGCCTTCTCATCCGCTGTTGTCCCTTTCTCCTCTTGCCCCCAATCCCTCCCAGCATCAGAGTCTTCTCCAATGAGTCACCTCTTTGCATGAGGTGCCCAAAGTACTGGAGTTTCAGCTTTAGCATCATTCTTTCCACAGAAAATCCAGGGCTGATCTCCTTCAGAATGGACTAGTTGGATCTCCTTGCAGTCCAAGGGACTCTCAAGAGTCTTCTCCAACACCACAGTTCAAAAGCATCAATTCTTCGGCGCTCAGCCTTCTTCACAGTCCAGCTCTCACATCCATACATGACCACAGGAAAAACCATAGTCTTGACTAGACAAACCTTTGTTGGCAAAGTAATGTCTCCGCTTTTGAATATGCTATCTAGGTTGGTCATAACTTTCCTTCCAAGGAATAAGCGTCTTTTAATTTCATGGTTGCAGTCACCATCTGCGGTGATTTTGGAGCCCCCCAAAATAAAATCTGACACTGTTTCCACTGTTTCTCCATCCATTTGCCATTAACTGATGGGACCGGATGCCATGATCTTCGTTTTCTGAATGTTGAGCTTTAGCCAACGTTTTCACTCTCCTCTTTTGCTTTCATCAAGAGGCTTTTCAGTTCCTCTTCACTTTCTGCCATAAGAGTGGTGTCATCTGCATATCTGAGGTTATTGATATTTCTCCCAGCAATCTTGATTCCAACTTGTGTTTCTTCCAGTCCAGCGTTTCTCATGATGTACTCTGCATATAAAAATCAATAAGGGAATACATAACTGTGAAATCTTTAAAAAGTAATGGATTTTGTTTTATACTAATAAAAATTTGAATTTGTGAGTTTGAACAATGTAGGGTCAAGAACTTTTCATCAGAAGTGCATTAAAAATGGCGTTACCACAAAATTTAAATATTTATGATATGATATGAGTATGACAAATATTTCATCATGAAAACTGGTAAATACAGAAAACCGACTCAAATATACCAGATTTATTTTTAATTAGCCATCATAATGATGAATACCAAACAAGTAAACATTTGTTATCATGTATATTTTTTATACAGTGGATTATAAGAATTACATTTGACATTGTCTCATTAAAAAGAAAAAAACAGAAGCATTTTATAATGAATTTGATCAAAAAAGACTAGAAATTAGAAGTGGTCAATGTTAATAACAATATATAACATAGGGCTGTGGATTAAATGCCTGGGCTGTGCATTTTATGTTTTCTAATCAGTTAAGTAATTTTAAATCAGTAAAAGTAATATATGAAGTAGTAAATTTCCACCATGTGTTATGATAATCCAGCAGGAAAGAGTTCTGAGTGCTAACTTGACTATCTATACAAGCGTCTGGATGCCTTACTTAAGTCTTTGCCAGGTAGAGACAAGAGAGACCGCCTACTTTACAACCTGCTGATGCTGTTACATTCTGGATGGAGGAATAATGTTTTTGATGATGTTTTCTGAGAGAGGAATAAGGATAAATTAGCCTTATTAGCCACCCTAATGAGTCAAGGACCTTGTGGTGATGCCAAATTGAAAGCTTTGGCAAGTTTTTTCTTATAGTATGTCAGAGCAAAAATCCATTTAAAAAAAAAAAAACAGGAAAATTATACAAACACTATAGCATATAATTCTATGCATAATTTTAGAATCAGCCAGAGAAATGGCACTGCAGTAAAGTACTATTTGGATTGCAAAATTTCTCCAAAAGGCTTGTAACTGGATTATATATATAGTTATAGTGTTATATTTTAATCTCTTTCTTAAGGAATGCTTACTGGCTTTGAAATATGTTTTCTTCAAATACAAAACACTAAAGCATGCTAATTTTAAGAATTCATATATTTTCATGGAAGATATTAAAATCTGGGTTGTCCTGTGAAAGCATTTCATTTTTTTTTTTCTTTTCAATTATATGGAGTGAGATAAAAAGAAACAATTTTATTCAGGAAAAGACAAAATGTACATTTTTAATATAGATATCATTGATATACAAATTTGCATTTAAAACATGTGTGATGATAAAGCAGCTATTAGTTTTTGGAAATACTATCATTTATTTAAGGTAAAGAAATCCCTAGCTATTGAAGCACTGTTTGTAGTAATAGGGATTGTATAAATCACAGTAGATTAGCAATAAGTGGGCTACCAGGGTATAAAAACATTAACATTGTAAGTAACATTGTCTCCAATCTACAATAACATATTAAAGCACATTTGGAAAGGGGATGATCATGTTCAGCAATATATCTCCATTTAAAATTTTGTGACAGATTCAGTCATATACTTCCAACTCTGAAAATTTTAATAAGAATCAGAATATACCAAAGTAAAACTCAATTATATTCTTGTATCAGATCATTTGTTTCATGACATATTTCTGTGAAAGCAAACAATATAAATATTAGCCTGAAACATAAAAATAATGATAGCCATGGGAAAACAACTCTATTTTCTAAATGAGGAAATTATGTGATGAGAACATCATGTTTTTAGAGGTATAAGAATACAGCCTAACGCTATTGCTTATGTCACACCAGATAACAACAATTCTATCACAAATATGATTAAGGTCTTTATTCTTCACATGGCATCCTGAGGCCAAGTGACTCAGACAGTCAAGCCCATTACCCGCGGTTGATTTAAAAAGGACTATACTAATAAAGGACTTACATTCATACTGCTCACTTTAAATATTGCAAAATCATGGTATAAGTTTGGGGGAAAAAATCCTCTCATTACTTAATCTTACAACTTTATTTAATCAGCCAACTGTCAATTCAAACAGGCTTATGGAATTCTTCATGACAAAGTTCTGTGTTTGGAAATGAATGAAGAGTTCGGTGATGACCACCTATTGAAGACAAATGGAAATATTTCAGGTTACCACCTAAGTTTTGGAAATAAAAAAAAGGTGTTTAACTTGATAAAGCCACATTCTGTGTTTTCCTTTGAAATGTGTGCTTGAATGTGTGTTTCACCAGCTTTTTTCAACAGGAATTTTTTTCTGAGATAAGTACAGTTGAACTTTGAACAACTCACTGATCTCTGCAGTAAAAATCCAGGTGTAATGTGCAGTTGGTCCTTCATATCTGTGTCTCTGTATCTGAGTATTCAAAAAATTATGGACCATTAATATCTATTAATGAAATAATAATATACATATGAATCATGTATATAATATAAATATAATTGATGTAATCAAGGCAAGACTGGAAACTTATTCTCTTAATATAAAACAGATCAAATTATGTCTATAAGTAGATTGGGCATTTTTATTGAGAAAAAAAATCTGCTATGATTCTAAAAGGCAATAGAATATTTCCGGTGTGGTCTCTTTCCATCCAAAATCAGCTCTACTGACAGTTATATGGGACTATTCTCCTAACAATTCCAACATACCTCAGGTCTTGAAAAATCTACAGTCACTAATTTTTAATGTTAATGAATGTCGGTATTAATCACACATTTTGTTGACCGAGACATTCTTTTCTCAGTCATTGTCTAAAGTACTTGGGGAGACAGGACAATGGTTTTGAGCAAGACCTTAGTTATCCCAAGGGATACCAACTGAGTTCTCCAGTACCCAATACTTGCAGGTCTCAAGTGCCATCAAATCCATGTTGAAGCCTTGATCAATCAAAATGGCATCAGAGTTCCTGAATGGCAAGTGCTTGTGTAGTGTTGTTCAGATGATGACTAACACACCTCTGTATCCTCATTTGTTGCCTAGACCTCAAAGTGAGGTTAGTTGTGCTCACGAAGGTGCAAGCAGAATTCTTAGCTATTTCATTCTGTCTCTCTTTCTCTCTGTGTGTATATAGATATAAATATAGATATAGGTATATAGATGTGTGTGTGTGTGTGTGTGTGTGTGTGTGTGTGTGTGTGTGGCTAAGAGTTTTGCCAAGAGAAAGCACTTGTCATAGCAAACACCCTCTTCCAACAACACAAGAGAAGAATCTACACATGGACGTCACCAGTGGCTAACAACAAAATCAGATTGATTATATTCTTTGCAGCCAAACATGGAGAAGCTCTATACAGTCAGCAGAAACAAGACTGGGAGTAGACTGTGGCTCCAATCATGAACTCCTTATTGCCAAACTCAGACGTAAATGGAAGAAAGTAGGGAAAACCACTAAATCATTTAGGTATGTCCTAAATCAAATTCCTTATAAATTATACAGTGGAAGTGAGAAATAGATTTAAGGGACAAGATCTGATAGACAAGTGCCTGATGAACTATAGACAGAGACTCATGACTTTGTACAGAAGACATGGATCAAGACCATTCCCAAGAAAAAGAAATGCAAAAAAAAAAAAAAAAAAAGCTGTCTGAGGAGGCCTTATAAATAGCTGTGAAAAGAAGAGAAGCAAAAAGCAAAGGACAAAAAGAAAGTTATACCCATTTGAATGCAGAGTTCCAAAGAATAGCAAGGAGAGATAAGAAAGCCTTCCTCTGTGATAAACGCAAAGAGGTACAGGAAAACAATAGAATGGGAAAGATTGGAGATCTCTTCAAGAAAATTAGAGCTATCACGGGAAAATTTCATGCAAAGATGGGCTTGATAAAGGACAGAAACAGTATGGACCTAACAGAAGCAGAAGATATTAAGAAGAGGTGGTAAGAGTACACAGAAGAACTGTACAAAAAAGATCTTCAAGACCAAGATAATCACGAAGGTGTGATCACTCACCTAGAGCCAGACATCGTGGAATGTGAAGTCAAGGGGGCCTTAGGAAGTATCACTATAAACAAAGCTAGTGGAGGTGATGGAATTCCAGTAGAGCTATTTCAAATCCTGAGATGATGCTGTGAAAGTGCTGCACTCAATATGCCAGCAAATTTGGAAAACTCAGTAGTGGCCACAGGACTGGAAAAGGTCAGTTTTCATTCCAATCCCAAAGAAAGAAAATGCCAAAAAATGCTCAAACTACCTCACAATTGAACTCATCTCACAAGCTAGTAAAGTAATTCTCAAAATTCTCCAAGCCAGGCTTCAGCAATACATGAAATGTGAACTTCCAGATGTTCAAGCTGGTTTTAGAAAAGGCAGAGGAACCAGATATCAAATTGCCATCATCTGCTGGATCATTGAAAAAGCAAAAGCCTTTGACTGTGTGGATCACAATAAACTGTGGAAAAATCTGAAAAGAGATGGGAATACCAGACCACTTGACCTGCCTCTTGATAAACGTGTATGAAGGTCAGGAAACCAACAGTTAGAACTGGACATGGAACAACAGACTGGTTCCAAGTAGGAAAAGAAGTATGTCAACACTGTCTATTGTCACTCTGCTTATTTAACTTATATGCAGAGTACATCATGACAAATCCTGGGCTGAAGGAAGTACCAGCTGGAATCAAGATTGCGGGGAGAAATATCAATAACCTCATATATGCCCATGACACCACTCTTATGGCAAAAAGTGAAGAAAACTAAAGAGCCTCTTGATGAAAGTGAAAGAGGAGAGTGAAAATTTTGGCTTAAAGCTCAACATTCAGAAAACTAAGACCATGGCATCTGGCCCCATCACTTCTTGGCAAAGAGATGGGGAATCATTGGAAACAGTGGCTGATTTTATTTTTCTGGGCTCCAAAATCACTCCGATGGCTATTGCATCCATGAAATTAAAAGATGCTTACTATTTGTCAGGAAAGTTATGACCACACTAGACAGCATATTAAAAAGCAGAGACATTACTTTGCCCAAAAAGGTCCATCTAGTTGAGGCTATGTTTTTTTTCCTGTAGTATGTATAGATGTGATAGTTGGACTATGAAGAAAGCTGAGTGCCAAAGAACTGATGCTTTTGAACTGTGGTGTTGGGGAAGACTCTTGAGAGTCCTTTGGACTGCAATGAGATCCAATCAGTGCATCCTAAAGGAAATCAGTCCTGGGTGTTCATTGGGAGGGCTGATGCTGAAGCTGAAACTTCAGTACTTTGGCCACCTGGTGTAAAAAGCTGACTCATTTGAAAATACCTTGATGCTGGGAAAGACTGAGGGCAGGAGGAGAAAGGGATGAAAGAGGATGAGATGGTTGAATGGCATCATTGACTCAATGAACATGTGTTTGGGTAGGCTCCGGGAGTTGGTGATAGACAGGGAAGCCTGGCATGCTGTGGTTCATGGAATCACGAAGAGTCAGACATGACTGAGCAACTGAACTGAACTGATTATATATATATATATATATATATATATATATATATATATATATATATATATATATATGTGTGTGTGTGTGTGTGTGTGTGTGTGTGTGTGTAACAGTCTACATATGGACAAATCTAGAGATTATAATACTAAATGGAATAAAATAGACAAGTGTCATGATTTTACCTGTGTGTGGAATCTAAATTATGATACAAATGAACTTGCTGACAAAAAGGAAACAGAGCAACAGACATAGAAAACAAACTTATCGCTACCAAAGAAGAAAAATGGAGAGAGTTGGATAAATTAAGAGTTTGGAATTAATGTGCACTCTACCATACCTCACGACCAAGGAAGGATGGCGGTGAGGGCCAGCGCACTAAGCACGGCGGAGAAGAACTACCCCACGACCGAGGTCAGGAAGGGCGGCGGTGAGGAGAGACCCCTCGTCCAAGGTAAGGTGAGATGGCTGTGCTTCGCTGGCCGGGAGCAGCCAGGAGCAGCCGGGACGAGATACCCCACGCCCAAGGTAAGAGAAACCCAAGTAAGACAGTAGGTCTTGAAAGAGGGCATCAGAGGGCAAATACACTAAAACCATTCTCACAGAAAACTAGTCAATCTAATCACACCAGGACCACACCCTTGTCTAACTCAGTGAAATTAAGCCATGCCCGAGGGGCAACCTGGGATGGGCGGGTCATGGTGGAGAGATATGACAGGGTGTGGTCCGCTGGAGAAGGGAATGGCAAACCACTTCAGGATTCTTGCCTTGAGAACCCCATGAACAGTATGAAAATGATAGGATACTGAAAGAGAAACTCCCCAGGTCAGTAGGGGCCCAATATGCTACTGGAGATCAGTGGAGAAATAACTCCAGAAAGAATGAAGAGATGGAGCCAAAACAAAAAGAATACCCAGCTGTGGATGTGTCTGGTGATGGAAGCAAAGTCCGATGCTGTAAAGAGCAATATTGCATAGGAACCTGGAATGTTAGGTCCATGAATCAAGGCAAATTGGAAGTGGTCAAACAAGAGATGGCAAGAGTGAATGTCAACATTCTAGGAATTAGCAAACTAAAATGGACTGGAATGGGTGAAATTAACTCGGATAACCATTATATCTACTACTATGGGCAGGAATCCCTCAGAAGAAATGGAGTGGCCATCATGGTCAACAAAGGAGTCCGAAATGCAGTACTTGGATGCAATCTCAAAAATGACAGAATGATCTCTGTTCGTTTCCAAGGCAAACCATTCAATGTCACAGTAATCCAAATCTATGCCCCAACCAGTAACACCGAAGAAGCTGAAGTTGAAAGGTTCTATGAAGACCTACAAGACCTTTTAGAACTAACACCCAAAAAAGATGTCCTTTTCAATATAGGGGACTGGAATGCAAAAGTAGGAAGTCAAGAAACACCTGGAGTAACAGGCAAATTTGGCCTTGGAACAAGGAATGAAGCAGGGCAAAGAATAACAGAGTTTTGCCAAGAAAATGCACTGGTCATAGCAAATACCCTCTTCCAACAACAAAAGAGAAGACTCTATACATGGACATCATCAGATGGTCAAAACCGAAATCAGATCGATTACATTCTTTGCAGTCAAAGATGGAGAAGCTCTATACAATCAGCAAAAACAAGACCAGGAGCTGACTGTGGCTCAGACCATGAACTCCTTATTGCCAAATTCAGACTGAAATTGAAGAAAGTAGAGAAAACTACTAGTCCATTCAGGTATGACCTAAATCAAATCCCTTATGATTATACAGTGGAAGTGAGAAATAGATTTAAGGGCCTAGATCTGATAGATAGAGTGCCTGATGAACTATGGAATGAGGTTCATGACATTGTACAGGAGACAGGGATCAAGACCATCCCCATGGAAAAGAAATGCAAAAAAGCAAAATGGCTGTCTGGGGAGGCCTTACAAATAGCTGTGAAAAGAAGAGAAGTGAAAAGCAAAGGAGAAAAGGAAAGATATAAACATCTAAATGCAGAGTTCCAAAGAATAGCAAGAAGAGATAAGAAAGCCTTCTTCAGTGATCAATGCAAAGAAATAGAGGAAAACAACAGAAGGGGAAAGACTAGGGATCTCTTCAAGAAAATCAGAGATACCAAAGGAACATTTCATGCAAAGATGGGCACGATAAAGGACAGAGATGGTGTGGACCTAACAGAAGCAGAAGATATTAAGAAGAGGCGGCAAGAATACACAGAAGAACTGTACAAAAGGACAGAGATGGTGTGGACCTAACAGAAGCAGAAGATATTAAGAAGAGGTGGCAAGAATACACAGAAGAACTGTACAAAAAAGAGCTTCAAGACCTAGATAATCATGAGGATGTGATCACTGACCTAGAGCCAGACATCTTGGAATGTGAAGTCAAATGGGCCTTAGAAAGCATCACTACGAACAAAGCTAGTGGAGGTGATGGAATTCCAGTGGAGCTATTCCAAGTCCTGAAAGATGATGCTGTGAAAGTTCTGCACTCAATATGCCAGCAAATTTGGAAAACTCAGCAGTGGCCACAAGATTGGAAAAGGTCAGTTTTCATCCCAATCCCAAAGAAAGGCAATGCCAAGGAGTGCTCAAACTACCGAACAATTGCACTCATCTCACACGCTAGTAAAGTAATGCTCAAAATTCTCCAAGCCAGGCTTCAGCAATATGTGAACCATGAACTTCCTGATGTTCAAGCTGGTTTTAGAAAAGGCAGAGGAACCAGAGATCAAATTGCCAACATCCGCTGGATCATGGAAAAAGCAAGAGAGTTCCAGAAAAACATCTCTTTCTGCTTTATTGACTATGCCAAAGCCTTTGACTGTGAAGATCACAATAAACTATGGAAAATTCTGAAAGAGATGGGAATACCAGACCACCTGATCTGCCTCTTAATAAATCTGTATGCAGGTCAGGAAGCAACAGTTAGAACTGGTCACGGAACAACAGACTGGTTCCAAATAGGAAAAGGAGTACGTCAAGGCTGCATATTGTCACCATGATTATTTAACTTATATGCAGAATACATCATGAGAAATGCTGGACTGGAAGAATCACAAGTTGGAATCAAGATTGCCAGGAGAAATATCAATAACCTCAGATATGCAGATGACACCACTCTTATGGCAGAAAGTGAAGAGGGGCTAAAAAGCCTCTTGATGAAAGTGAAAGTGGAGAGTGAAAGGGTTGGCTTAAAGCTCAACATTCAGATAAAGAAGATCATGGCATCTGGTCCCATCACTGCATGGGAAATAGATGGGGAAACAGTGGAAACAGTGTCAGACTTTGTTTTTCTGGGCTCCAAAATCACTGCAGATGGTGACTGCAGCCATGAAATTAAAAGACGCTTGCTCCTTGGAAGGAAAGTTATGACCAACCTAGATAGCATATTCAAAAGCAGAGACATTACTTTACCAACAAAGGTTCGCCTAGTCAAGGCTATGGTCTTTCCTGTGGTCATGTATGGATGTGAGAGCTGGACTGTGAAGAAGGCTGAGCACTGAAGAATTGATGCTTTTGAACTGTGGTGTTGGAGAAGACTCTTGAGAGTCCCTTGGACTGCAAGAAGATCCAACCAGTCCATTCTGAAGGAGATCAATCCTGGAATTTCTTTGGAAGGAATGATGCTAAAGCTGAAACTCCAGTATTTTGGCCACCTCATGCGAAGAGTTGACTCATTGGAGAAGACTCTGATGCTGGGAGGGATTGAGGGCAGGAGGAGAAGGGGATGACAGAGGATGAGATGGCTGGATGGCATCACTGACTTGATGGGTGTGAGTCTGGGTGACCTCCAGGAGCTGGTGATGGACAGGGAGGCCTGGCGTGCTGCGGTTCATGGGGTCGCAAAGAGTCGGACACGACTGAGCGACTGATCTGATCTGATCTGATATATATATATATATATATATATATATATATATATATATATATATATTAACCTAAGAAAAAAGAAAGAATGCTCAGTTAACCTTTATAATCATGTCTCTCTCTAGACCATGAGACAAGTGAGTCAGGGACCACCTATTATAGACAATCTCAGTTCAGTTAATTTCCGTTGCTCAGTTGTGTCCGACTCTTTGCAACCTTATGGACTGCAGCATGCCAGACCTCCCTGCCCATCGCCAACTCCTGGAGTTTACTCAAACTCATGTTCATTGAGTCAGAGATGCCATCCGATCATGTCATCCTCTGCCATCCCCTTCTCCTCCTGCCCCCAATCTTTCCCAGCATCAGGGTCTTTTCAAATGAGTCAGCTTTTTACACCAGGTGGCCAAAGTATTGGAGTTTCAGATTCAGCAACAGTCCTTCCAATGAATATTCAGGACTGATTTCCTTTAGGATGCACTGGTTGGATCTCATTGCAGTCCAAGGGACTCTCAAGAGTTGGTCACAACTTTTTTTCCAAGGAGTAAGCATCTCTTAATTTCATGGCTTCAGTCACCATCTGCAGTGATTTTGGAGCTAAATAAATAAATAAATAAAGTCTCTCACTTTTTGCACTGTTTTCCCATCTATTTGCCATGATGTGAAGGGATCAGATGCTATGATCTTAGTTTTCTGAATTTTGATAGACAAACTCCAAGCACCCAATTCACATCTCTGTGGATCATGGGTGCTGGGAGCCAGCACGGAAGTTCCCATCCATGACAAGGTCATGCGGGAGAGCCCTGACAGGCAAGGCGAGTCAGGGCTCAAGGACCCCCAATGGATCTGCCTGAGCATCTACCCCAAAACTAGAATCTGTTTGTTTTACTATTTTACGACTTTCACCAACTCCTTTGACATTCAGTTCAGTTCAGTCTCTCAGTCATGTCCTACTTTTTGCGACCCCATGAATCACAGCACGCCAGACCTCCCTGTCTGTTGTCAACTCCCGGAGTTCACTCAAACTCACGCCCTTCGAGTCCATGATGCCATCCAGCCATCTCATCCTCTGTCATCCCCTTCTCCTCCTGCCCCCAGTCCCTCCCAGCATCAGATTCTTCTCCAATGAGTCAACTCTTCGCATGAGGTGGCCAAAGTACTGGAGTTTCAGCTTTAGCATCATTCCTTCCAAAGAAATCCCAGGGCTGATCTCCTTCAGAATGCACTGGTTGGATCTCCTTGTGGTCCAAGGGACTCTCAAGAGTCTTCTCCAATATCACAATTCCAAAGCATCAATCCTTTAGCGCTCAGCCTTCTTCACAGCCCAACTCTCACATCCATATATGACCACAGGAAAAACCATAGCCTTGACTAGACAGATCTTTGTTGGTAAAGTAATGTCTCTGCTTTTGAATATGCTATCTAGGTTGGTCATAACTTTCCTTGCAAGGAGTAAGCGTCTTTTAATTTCATGGCTGCAGTCACCATCTGCAGTGATTTTGAAGCCCCCAAAAATAAAGTCTGACACTGTTTCCCTGTTTCCCCATCTATTTCCCATGAAGTGATAGGACCGGATGCCATGATCTTTGTTTTCTGAATGTTGAGCTTTAAGCCAAGTTTGGTATCCCCAACCACCTTTCTCTGAAGTAAATCAACTTAGAGCTCTAGTTAATTAGCCTCCTGGACATAATAGGAGTGTTTCAATCCAAACCCCTCTGATGGCTTTCTAACTTGCCTCACAGGTTTACCCAGACTCCTACAGCTATGCATAGAATTATTTAGTCTCCCAACCGCCAGAGGCATGGGAAGCTTAAGATATTCAAATGGTATAGAGCCTCTCAGAGAGTTAGAAATTGTTAGAATAGAACTAGTAGAAGATTTCGTTGTTGAGCCATTGTTTGCTGCCAAGTTTCCACATCCCCGGTATTGTATCCTTGAAAGTGTATTAATTAATATAGTTGGTATATAGAAAAAAATACGTAGTGGCCTTGGTGTTAACAACTTTAGACCCTTAAGGTAATAAATTCTTTCCTTTGCTGTAAGCTCACTGTACCTTTGCCCTTTAGGAATGCAACTTTACCTAACACCTTTGGAGAATGGCACCAAACCTTAAAATAATTACTCTTAGAGAAAATAAGTCTTATGGTTGACAAACCTTTATCAGTCATAAAATGTTAACAGGCCTTCTGGCCTGAAGATGATATAAATCACCTAAAGAATTTGTATAAGATAAGTTTGCAGAAAGGAAAGCCTGGTCTGGATAAGGATCAAAAACTGCTGAATTTGCATGATTTCACACCCCCTATTATCCTCTATGCACAACTTAAGGTATATAAGCTCCCTTTGAAAATAAAGCTATGGGCCTTGCTCAAAGCTTGGACTCCCCCTGTCGTTCTTTCTTGCTTCCTTTTCTCTCCTTTGCTTTTCTGTTCTTCCTTCAGGACATATAATTGGAGCACGGGGGTCCTCTGGGACCACTTATATGCCTGGGCTTCTAAGACCCACTCGAGAAGAGGCCTAAGATGGGGCACCTTCAGTGATTCAAGAGGGCGCCTACAGCCTCCGTGGTCAGAGCAAACCTGATGTCATGGGTTTTATTGACTTTCTGGGTAAACCATTTATCATGAGCCTCTAATCTCTCTGCTTTGCTATCCTTTTCACCAACGCCATCCTCCCGAAGGAATCCCTGGATCCAACCGGGGCTGGACCCTGGTACATGGGCATGCATCTCTCTTACACAAAAGCTTTCTGAAAATTAACTAGTTTCAAGAACTACCCTCTCTCAGAATACTGAACAGGAATAACCATATTTGAATCCCAGCCAAGTATTTGACTGAAGTTGGGCATTATTTCTCCTAGTATATTACTACTTGGATCATAACAATATATGTTTTAATATTGGAAATGTAGTTCATCATTCACTGAAATAATAGACAATTCACACATCAACCAAACACACGGTAATTGTACAGTAGTTCAGTGTTTTAGGTCAGAGCCCTTACATTCGATTCCCATTAAGGTGGGGGAGCCTGGTGGACTGCCATCAATGGGGTCGCACAGAGTCAGACACGACTGAAGAGACTTAACAGCAAGGTAACTTTGGGGAAATTATTTAAATCTTCTTGCTTTCAGTTTCTTTATCTTGAGAATGGGGTTAATAATTGAAACATAATCTAGAGAAGTTTTTGTTAGTAGAAACAGCACAAGGTAAATACTCAGTAAGCAATAATTATTATTTAGCATGTGGTAACAAATCACTTTGTTGCATTATGAACAAATTTCTGTCCTCCAAAATCTTCATGTATTTTAAGGTAGTTTGTAATTTTAACTCACCTGTTTTAAAAGATAGACAGCAAATCATGTTATATAAATAAATACACTAATAAACTATGTCACATAATTCATAAATAATTTTTGTGACTTAGTAGAATAGTGCATACATGTATTAATCCACAGATATATTTATATTAAATCAGACAAATTACTTAAGAATAAATGTTTTATAATTTGATTTTGTAGCAGCAAAAAAGTCTATATGTGTCTATAAATATTCTCTCTCTCTCTCTCTCTATATATATATATATATATAATTATATAGCAGTGGTACTAGCTGCTAAAAGAATTTCTTGATTGTTTTTATTTTCTAGCCTCCCTTTATTGACAGAATTCTCAGTCAGTAATACAGGTAATTAAAAATAATAAAGCTATTATAAAAAAACCTTATTTTATTATAAAAAGATATCTAAGAATATTTTAGAGCTGAAAAAATTTTGTACTAGCTTTTTCATTTTAATTTTTAAATGCATGTGAAAAAAGAAATCATCTTGTTATAATTAAAATTTCAGTCAAATAGGAATAAAGTTACTTAAATAGTAACTTTTCATTTTACAATAAATATGGTAATATAGGCTGCACCTGTACTTTGAGTCTTTTAAAAGTGAGGTGTTGAGTTATTTTTAAGTGTACAAAGCAAAAATAAAAGTTCTCGTAAACATATTGATGGTTTTATAATTCACATTTACAGTAATTTATTATGCTTTTAAATAGCATGACCTCTTAATTGTTTTTTATTTCATATGTTTCATATCAAGTGATTTATGCCTTCCCTAAACATATATGAGTCGAGGTAATTTTTAACCTACAACTAAACTTACTTATTACTAAATATCCTTTTTAAAAATGTAAAACTAAAAAAAATTTAAAAATGATAATGATTATCCTCTTGGGACTTTAAGAAACTCTAAAAAATACCAACTCTTATTGTGCACAACAAGTTAGGGCAATGTTTGTAATTTTGAGAGGATAAACATACTCTGTTTGGATCATAAAATAAAGAGTCTGACTTTCACAATCATTTGTTTGACAATTTCTATAGTCGTTTTATAATAAATTTATAAAAATATATAAAAGGGGTATAAGATCATAAAAATACAATACTCACTACGTTTGTTCTTAGTTGAAATGAGAACAATAATACAGAATGATTGCAGATTTACTTTGCAACACTGTCCTTTGAATAGATTTTATAAGAACTACCAAGAGAAATGATTTATAGTGTACTACTATTTGTGGGGATAGTTTTCTACCATTGTTTCATACGTGATTCATTTCCAGAATCAGGTCTTCATGATATTTTCAATAATTATCCTCTTCAAATAAAAGATGAGACATAACTACCTGAACAAAAAATTTAAACAGATTTTATTTTCATAAGACTCAAAAATATAATTCTATTGAATATAACCAGATGAAATTGATTGCACTTTATTTCTTGATTAAAAGCACAAAGTGATATTTATTTGATTCTATAATCTGTATTAATAACCTAATGATTCAGATTTGGATTAGTACCCCAAATTTAATTTAAATGAAACTCAGCTTTCTTCTCCCAGGTACCAACTCACCAAAACCAATCAAATGGCTCAAGCCCAACACCTAGGTCTGGTCTTTATTAAGGTCTCTCCATGCCCCACATGATCAAGTGAAAGTGAATGTGAAATTGAATGTCCAGTCCAATTCTTTGTGACCCCATGGACTATACAGTCTATGGAATTCTCCAGGCCGGAGTACTGGAGTGGTAGCCTTTCCCTTCTCCAGGGTATCTTCCCAACCCAGGGATTGAACCCGGGTTTCTCTCATTGTAGGCAAATTCTTTACTAGCTGAGCCACAAGAGAAGCCCAGGAATACTGGAGTGGGTAGTAAGCCATCAGCAAGTTCTGCTGATTTTAACACCAACATATATCCTGTCTGTCCACTTCTATTTCTACTGCCACCACCCTAATCCAAACCATCAATGCCGTGTCATCTTGAATCATCTGAAATAGCCCTCTGCCTCCTTTCCCTGCTTGTTTTTTTTTCTTTTATTTTAATCTAAATTTATTTAAACTAAACAGTCACTCATTTCTCCCAACCTCCATTACCTGCCTGTGGCAACAATCAATCTATTCTCTGTATCCATGAGCTAGGTTATCTATTTGTTTATTTATTTTTAAGATTTTACATGTAACAAGATCATTTCGTTTAGCATAATGCCTACATGGTCCCCTTCTACTGTTTTTGTTTCTTTATAATTTGTTCCCAGGATGACATTCTCAAATGTTGAAAAGATCATACAATTTCCCTGCTTAAAATCCTTCAGTAGCTCACTTGGAGCAATCACCTTTAGAATAAAATCTAAGCCACAGTCATCTCTTTTATGTCCCTCCTCTCTCTAGCTCATTGCTCTCTGCCTCTGAAAAGTTGGACTTTGTAGTTCCTATTACTCAGATCAGTCTGTCAGGTTGGTTTATTTCTTTTCCTCAGTTCTTGTTTCATCACAACAAAATTTTTGAGCGATGGACTAAACAGTGTAGAACAACAGTCACGTTACAGCTCAGTTCAGCTCAAGTAGACAGACACATCTTTTAATAGTCAGATGTTACCAAAGGAGTCCTCCTCATACTTCCTATCTATCCCTCTTGGCTTCCCCCATTTATACTTTCAGTCTCCTCCTTTTGGTTATGCCCAGTGCAAAGTAGAGCTTGTTGTTTGTTTGGTCTTTAAGTCATGTCTGACTCTTTGGGATCCCATGCACTGTAGCCTGCCAGGCTCCTCTGTGCATGAAATTTTCCCAGCAAGATTACTGGAGTGGGTTGTCATTTCCTCCTCCAGGGTACATTCCCAACCCAGGGTTGAAACCTGAGTCTCCTACTTGGCAGGCAGATTCTTTACCACTGAGCCACCAGGGAAGCCCAATACATACATATCCCAACGCCTGAAACATACATCCTAAGCTAGAGTGGACTGAGGGACCATCTTAACTAGCCACCCTGATCCTGCACCTTTTTTTTTTTTTTTTTTCCCCCACCAACCAGGAAATTTTAAGCCCAGATTATCTTCAGCATTTTTGTCATCTTTAAGCAGGAAAAAAATTCATAGACAAGACAGACACCATTTTTTTTTTTTCATCAGTTTACTGTGGTCTCTCTTTACTTGCCATTTAAATTTCTATGGTTTTAGTTACCCTTGGCCAACTGCAGTCTGAAAAATATTAAATTGAAAATTCTAGAAATAAGCAATTCATGAATTTTGAATTGTCCACCATTCTAAGTAATGTAATGACATCTCATGCTATTCCACTCTGTCTTGTCCTGGGGTCCTCAACCATCAAAAATGTCCTGGCTCAATGATCCAAGATCACATGAAGCAGATGGTTCTTCTGGTGTATGATCAGAAAGTCAGTAGTAGCCTAATGCTACTTCATAATGCCTACCTCATTCACCCAATGTCTTCTCATCATGTAAGTGCTTTACCATCTCACACCATCACAAGTAGGGTGAATTAAGTACAACAAAATATTTTAAGAGAGAGAGAAAGAGACCACATTCACAAAGCTTTTATTACAGTATATTGATATAATTGCTTTAATTTATTATTGATTTTTGTTGTTCATCTCTTACTGTTTCTAATTTATAAATTAAACTTTATTATAGTTATATATGTACAGGAAAAAACCCCCACTATATGTAAGTTTCATACTAATGTGGTTTCATGTATCCACTGAGGTCTTGAAACCTCATAGAAAAAGGGGTTAACTATATATGCCAAATGCTTCAGTCAGTCAGTTCAGTTGTTCAGTCATGTCTGACTCTTTGCAACCCCATGGACTGCTGCATGCAGGTTTCCCTGTTCATAACCAACTCTTGGAGCTTGCTCAAACTCATGTCCATTGAGTGGGTGATGCCATCCAACCATCTCATGCTCTGTCATTCCCTTCTCATCCTGTCCTTAATATTTCCCAGCATCAGGATCTTTTCTGATGAGTCAGTTCTTCACATCAGGTGGCCAAAGTATTGGTGTTTCAGCTTCAGCATCAGTCCTTCCATGCATATTCAGGACTGATTTCCTTTAAGATTGACTGGTTTGATCTTGAAGTCCAAGGGCCTCTCAAGAGTCTTCTTCAACATCAGAGTTCAAAGGAGCAATTCTTTGGTGCTCAGTTTCCGTTATGGCCCAATGCTCACATCCATACATGACTACTGGGAAAACCATAGGCAAAAAAAAAAAAAAAAAAAAGACTAGACAGACTATTCTCAGCAAAGTAAAATATCTGGTTTTTAATATGCTGTCTAGGTTGGTTGTAGCTTTTCTTTCAAAGAGTCTTTTAATTTCATGACTGGGACATGATTAACACATGTGCTATGTGATGCTGTGTGATGTACTACATGAATCTGTCGACCGTGAGCAGAAATTTAAGAGCTGGTGAATAGAGAAGACTCAGGTGCAGTTTTCATGATCATAAACTTTAGATTTCAAACATAATGGATTTTTAGTTTTCAAAAAAAAAAAAAAAAATCCAAAGTGGATTTAAAATTTAAGAAGCCCTTTTTTTATGATGTTTTACACAAAAAGTGCTATATCTTGTAAATAGTTTTAATTCAATTAGTTGAAGCTATTAATGAGTAAATTTTTACATGATTAATCAAATGTTGCCCATCAAGAAAAGGAAAAAAAAATAGTATTAAGGGCAGGTTACTTCATTTTCCTTTAGGTTGATTATTTATATTTTCATCAGTATACACACTAAGACATGCATAATGTGTTTAATGCAATTTTGCAGAGTCTAACATATCTGTGGAGGACATTTTGTCTTTAATAAGAGAAGAATTATTGTTAATGAGATTTAAAGGAAAAAATTATTGTAAGTAGAGAGTGTTATCAAACTTTACCTTCCGTCCTTATCCTCTAGAAAACTATAACATCATCCATAGAGCCACCCTCCACTCCTTTCTGCTGCACATTTTCATCTGTGTCTTCATATTGTTTTAACCTTAAGAAATAATTACCCTTAGATTTGTTAAATATTTCACTCCACTACTATGTTTTGTCATACTTTATATCTTCTAGAACCAAAAGATTATTTACTTTAAATTTATTTATATTGTGTTCTAATCTTACATATATATGTATATTCCACAGTATTTTCTAACCTAGTACTTATATTGTATTTTATTTCTCCTGAATTTCTAAAATTACCAAGATGTGGAGATTTTGGGAAGAGTATAATTTAATTATCATTTATCTCATTACATATTGCATTTTTATGTAGTATGAGCATATATAAAATATTTTGTATATCTATTGTTTAAAGTGACATTTTATATTGAGTTGGCTTCTTCTTAATGCTCAATTAGGAGACAATTGCTAAATATGTTCTACTGACATTTGAAAAACATGTACATATTTTGGTGATAATAAAGTTATCAATATCAATACACATATATATTTAAATAGATTTGTATTATATGTACCTACGTACATCCATATTATTTACCATATCAAATATGGAATATTTACTTTTGCTATTGTAGAATATACAGTGCTGTTGTACAGGTCTTATGTGGAGCATTACCCATTGATTTTGCTTCGCTAGATTTAAGTAAGACCCGCACACTATGATTCTCTTGCCTCATTTCTCTTGTCTACTGAGTATGTATCAACAAAACAGATGCTGGGCACCTAGAAGATGCAGTTTGGGCCACACACTGTAGTCATTCCCACTGCAGTGAACTGGACCTGGCTTTACCGTGGAGTTATAGGCAAGTATCAGCTCTTCCAAGACAACTGGGCCTTTATTGGCCTTTATCATCATTCCTCCATCCACCTTTAACTCAAACTAAACTAACAAAGCAAAAATCTCCTTGTCTTTTCTGAGATCTTTTTTTTTTTTTTTTTTGCTGAAGGAGCTAATGCATTTCTTGTTATTAACTGTTTTCAGAGTCAAGTTGACCACATCTAATGCATATTTTCCCAAATTTCTGTATGACTAAAGTGTTGTTTTGGGGGAAGGCAATGGCACCCCACCCCAGTACTCTTGCCTGGAAAATCTCATGGACAGAGGACCCTGGTGGGCCGCTGTCCATGGGGTCGCTGGGAGTCAGACACGACTGAGCGACTTCACTTTCACTTTTCACTTTTATGCATTGGAGAAGGAACTGGCAACCCACTCGGGTGTTCTTGCCTGGAGAATCCCAGGGACGGGGGAGCCTGGTGGGCTGCCTGTCTATGGGGTTGCACAGAGTTGGACACGACTGAAGCGACTTAGCAGCAGCAGCAGCAGCAAAGTGTTGTTTTGGTCCTTTTCTAGTGCTAGTGCTTCTTTAGGGATTTTCTAATATATGCATTCCTTCTTTCATTCTAATAGAAAGTTGATTTAGAAACGAGGTAACTGTTTGCTTTCCATCAGCCAATGAGACTTGCACCAAAGGCGTCAAATCCTATGGGAAAATTTTGGTTACAAGATAATCTATCTCTTCATGTGGTCCTCCAAGTCCTTACAAGAACTGTCCTCTTTGATATCATGCACCACTAATGTTGGGGTTCCCTGGTACTTCAGTGATAAAGAATCCACCTGCCAATGCAGGAGTTGCAGGAGACATTTGTTTGATCCCTGGGTCTGGAAAATCCCCTGGAGTGGGGTCTGGCAACCCACTCTAGTATTCTTGCCCAGAAGAATCCCATGGACAGAGGAACCTGACAGGCTATAGTCTATAGGGTTACAGAGAGTCAGACACACCTGAAATGACTCAGTACAAGCATCCAGGAGCACACTAATAATCTGATTGCTGCTTCACCCTGCTCTTTCAATGATAGTGACACTGGCCTTCCACTCACTCCCAGAAAGCAGCTCTTTGCTTTTATTGGCTCCCCTCCACATAAAACACTGTTAACTGCTATCTGCATTGTTTATCTTCAACTTTCTGTAGACTTATCACTTCTCAGTTTCACAGTAAACCCACAATCCACCTCCACCAATAGTCGGGCTCACTTACCATCAATATGGGACATAAATGCTAGAAACTTAAAAGAGTTTTCAGGAGGAAAAATTCCTGGAGATAGGCTTTAGTAAGCTGAAAAATAATGAAAATAATATAGTTCTAAAAAATCTGATAATATTTCCAAAAATCTTTATCTGCAATAAAACTGTTCAATTAAAACTACAAGGTTTTAAATGTAAATACATGATCAGACTATACATAAAATATACTGATTTTATTTATTTGAAAATACTAGAAAGAGAAGGAAAGTGTTAAATATGGTAGAAAATAAAATACATATTCCACTTGTTTGAACACATTTACATGATAAGACAAAGATGCAACATGTATGTGGAGAGACCAGGATTTATATAAATGCAGCAAGTTATATTGCTAACTATCACACATAGACAGAGTCTATCATATTTACAAGTTGAAGAAGCAAACCCAAGTTCATATCATGATGGGAAGCATCCTTATTTTTATCTTTATTAATAAATTATATTGATTTAAATTACTTCATTTCAGACCAAAAATCTTTAGTAATAACAGAAACATGGAATTGAAGGAAATCAAAAATACATATTTTTGAATCTAGTTTTTAGGCAAGAGTATAACTATATTTTATATTCTAAATGATTCCAACTTCTTCTTCATGAAATACCACTTTATTTGACAAAAGGTGCAGATAAAATGGTTTCATCAGATTTCTAGACTTCTAAAGAGAGTTAGTATTGTAAGAAAGCTATAAACTCTGCATTGCATGTTAGCAGTTCAAATATTACTTTGAGTTATAACATCTTCAAAAGCTGACAAAAATCTAATACAGTTTCTTTGAACTAGAGTCACTCTAGTTATTCTCACCAATATTTCCTGGAGGACAGATGATGTAGTGTGGTTAAAATTTTTGGACCAAGGACATAATGATTCCTCCCTGGCATTCAAGTATTAAACTTTAATTATAGAAAGTGATTATCCTTGTCACCTTGCCTGAAGTAATGATCTTCTGTTTTTTACAGAGCTATCAAAAACCTGCTGTGTCAGAAACGAGTATGATTTCAAGTTATTATCAAGAATACAAATGTAAGGTCTTGATTCAAATCATACACTTTGAAGATCACTGAAAACATGCAATGCTAATTTACAAATTCTATACCACATGTTTTATATTTGACATAAAAATAAGCATTTATCTTTTAGATGTTTTATATCATCTAGGGTTATTTTAGACAATACCCAAGCAAGTAAAACCACAAGCAAGTAAAACCATGGGTGTGAGTCTAGGAAGAAAAACAAAAAACACAACTATCTTAACTAAATTACTTAAATCACTCAAGCAATAGAAAAAAGAATCCTTCAGATGACTTAAGAAGGCTCATGATAAACAGATGTAGGAAATATAACAAAACACAGATATACTATGTTTTATAAATTTATTTCCCTGTTTGTGAGCAATTGACTAACAAAAGTAATGTTTACATATAGTAGAATTTAACAATTTTTAAGTAAGTGTGTAAAGGTTTTTGGCTTGCAAATAAAACCGCTTCAAACTATTTTTGGACATGCAATTGGTATGGCATTTCAATTTTTATCTCATCTTACTTTCAACATTTAATTATTTTGTAATATTCTATGGATATTTTATTGTATGATTTTGTTAAAATTATATTCAAATATGTTTAAAAATATTCCCTGGGAGAAAAAAGGCAAATATAATTTTAAAAAAACAATAAATATATGACCATTTTTTGCTATGAAGAACTAATTTTGCCTTTACCCTCAGAAAAAATATTTTATAAAATGTCACAGTTAGGATTGTACATGTTTGGTTGAACACAAGAATTAAGTGATCTAGAAGCAACAGATTGCTGAGTTGTGGAATGATGAGGGACTATCAAGGGAAAAAATAAACAAGCTATGTCTCCAAAATCTTTCATTTTTTAAATCTTTCAAATGGAAATAAAATGTAAGATATGAAAATTTAGAGTCATTCCCAGGTATTTTTCTTTTTTTTTTTCTTTATTCTTTGAGAAACTACCTGTTTTCGTGGTTCAAATGAAAGTTCAAGAGAGGTAGCACAAATAAGAAATGTTCCTTTTGAAACAGGACAATTAATCAGGAAAATGTTTCTTTTTTGATAAAGGAGTCCATTTAATTGAAAGCCCATCTTTTGAAGTGAACATTGCCGTATTGTATACACAAATGATGCTATAAAGTTAAGACTTTAGAGAAAGAGTTTATCTTGGATTATCTGGGTGGGCACTTAATGTATTCATATGTGTCCTTATAAGAGAGAGGCACAGGGAATTTTAGAATCATTACACAAAAGAGAAGACATGGACTTCCCTGGTGGTACAGTAGATAAAATTCTGCCTGCCAGTGTAAGGGACATGGATTCAATCCCTGATCTAGAAAGATTCCACATGACTCAGGACAACAAAGCCCATGTCCCAAGACTATTGAGCCCTCACGCCTAGAGCCTCTGCTTTGCAACAAGAGAATGCACTGGAGTGAGAAGTGCATGAACCACAGTGAAGAGAACCACCTTCTCACCACAACCAGAGAAAGTCCAACCACAGCAACAAGGGCCCAGTTTAACCAAAAGGCAAATATTATCCTACAATTAAAAAAAAAAAAATGGTGAGGGAAGAACAAGAAAGATCGGGATATAATAAATACAAATTTTAATCTTTAAACTAATTTACATTTTTTTGCACCAGCTAAAGTCAATGAAAATAGACATATATTCTATTATGTCAAAGAAAGAAAAGACACATAGAAAATGAGATTACAGAGGGACCAGGAAAACAGAGGACCTGAGGTCAACCCAAACTGGAAAATTGTGGAATGGAATCTTCCCTAGAGCCTGATGACAGAATGCAGGCCTGCTAACATGGTGATTTTGCACTTCTGGTCTTCAAAATTTCGAGAAAGCATATTTCTATTATGTTAAGCTGCTTAACGGTAGTATTTTTTTTTTTTTTTTTTAACAGAAGGTCTGGGAAACTGATTCAGATTTTGGTACCAGAAGTGGATTGCTGCTGCTGCTAAGTCACTTCAGTCGTGTCTAACTCTGTGCGACTCCATAGACGGCAGCCCACCAGGCTCCCCCGTCCCTGGAGTTCTCCAGGCAAGAACACTGGAGTGGGTTGCCATTTCCTTCTCCAATGCATGAAAGTGAAAAGTGAAAGTGAAGTCGCTCAGTCATGCATTTTCTTGGCAATACTGTATGACAAATACTTGAAAATATGGAAGTGGCTTTGGAATTAGATAAAAGGTCAGGGATCAAAAAGAAGTGAAGAGTATTGTCCATTAATGTCTATCATCTGAGAGGATGTTTGTACAATCATAAACAAAATGTTACTAAAAATATGAATGGAAAGTCTCTTTTGGCATTTGGTAGAAGGCCAAAAGGAAATGAGGAACATGCTATTGGAAATGGAAGGAAAGGTGATCCTTGTCATATGGAGGTAGAAAACTCAATTGAGTTGTGTTCTCTATTTGTAGGGAAAGCAGAACTTCTAAGTGATGATCTTAGATGTTTAACTGAGATAGATTCCAGCCAACAATTACAATGCAGCCTGGTTTATTACTGCTGTGTATGGTAAAAATGTCACCCCAAAAAGATGTCCTTTTCATTATAGGGGACTGGAATGCAAAAGTAGGAAGTCAAGAAACACCTGGAGTAACAGGCAAATTTGGCCTTGGAATACGGAATGAACCAGGGCAAAGACTAACAGAGTTTTGCCAAGAAAATGCATTGGTCATAGCAAATACCCTCTTCCAACAACACAAGAGAAGACTCTATACATGGACATCACCAGATGGTCAACACCGAAATCAGATCGATTATATTCTTTGCAGCCAAAGATGGAGAAGCTCTGTACAACCAGCAAAAACAGGACCAGGAGCTGACTGTGGCTCAGACCATGAACTCCTTATTGCCAAATTCAGACTGAAATTGAAGAAAGTAGGGAAAACCACTAGACCATTCAGGTATGACCTAAATCAAATCCCTTATGATTATACAGTGGAAGTGAGAAATAGATTTAAGGGCCTAGATCTGATAGATAGAGTGCCTGATGAACTATGGAATGAGGTTCATGACATTGTACAGGAGACAGGGATCAAGACCATCCCCATAGAAAAGAAATGCAGTAAAGCAAAATGGCTCTCTGGGGAGGCCTTGCAAATAGCTGGGAAAAGAAGAGAAGTGAAAAGCAAAGGAGAAAAGGAAAGATATAAACATCTAAATGCAGAATTCCAAAGAATAGCAAGAAGAGATAAGAAAGCCTTCTTCAGTGATCAATGCAAAGAAATAGAGGAAAACAACAGAATGGGAAAGACTAAGGATCTATTCAAGAAAATCAGAGATACCAAAGGAACATTTCATGCAAAGATGGGCACAATAAAGGACAGAAATGGTATGGACCTAATAGAAGCAGAAGATATTAAGAAGAGGTGGCAAGAATACACAGAAGAACTGTACAAAAAAGAGCTTCAAGACCTAGATAATCATGATGCTGTGATCACTGACCTAGAGCCAGACATCCTGGAATGTGAAGTCAAGTGGGCCTTAGAAAGCATCACTATGAACAAAGCTAGTGGAGGTGATGGAATTCCAGTGGAGCTATTCCAAGTCCTGAAAGATGATGCTGTGAAAGTTCTGCACTCAATATGCCAGCAAATTTGGAAAACTCAGCAGTGGCCACAAGATTGGAAAAGGTCAGTTTTCATTCCAATCCCAAAGAAAGGCAATGCCAAAGAGTGCTCAAACTACCGCACAATTGCACTCATCTCACACGCTAGTAAAGTAATGCTCAAAATTCTCCAAGCCAGGCTTCAGCAATATGTGAACCGTGAACTTCCTGATGTTCAAGCTGGTTTTCAAAAAGGCAGAGGAACCAGAGATTAAATTGCCAACATCTGCTGGATCATGGAAAAAGCAAGAGAGTTCCAGAAAAACATCTATTTCTGCTTTATTGACTATGCCAAAGCCTTTGACTGTGTAGATCAGAAGAAATTGTGGAAAATTCTGAAAGAGATGGGAATACCAGACCAACCGATCTGCCTCTTGAGAAATCTGTATGCAGGTCAGGAAGCAACAGTTAGAACTGGTCATGGACCAACAGACTGGTTCCAATTCGGAAAAGGAGTACGTCAAGGCTGTATATTGTCACCATGTTTATTTAACTTATATGCAGAATACATCATGAGAAATGCTGGACTGGAAGTTGGAATCAAGATTGCTGGGAGAAATATCAATAACCTCAGATATGCGGATGACACCACTCTTATGGCAGAAAGTGAAGAGGAACTCAAAAGCCTCTTAATGAAAGTGAAAGTGGAGAGTGAAAAGGTTGGCTTAAAGCTCAACATTCAGAAAACGAAGATCATGGCATCTGGTCCCATCACTACATGGGAAATAGATGGAGAAACAGTGGATACAGTGTCAGACTTTATTTTTCTGGGCTCCCAAATCACTGCAGATGGTGACTGCAGCCATGAAATTAAAAGACGCTTACTCCTTGGAAGGAAAGTTATGACCAACCTAGATAGCATATTCAAAAGCAGAGACATTACTTTACCAACAAAGGTTCGCCTAGTCAAGGCTATGGTCTTTCCTGTGGTCATGTATAGATGTGAGAGCTGGACTGTGAAGAAGGCTGAGCACCGAAGAATTGATGCTTTTGAACTGTGGTGTTGGAGAAGACTCTTGAGAGTCCCTTGGACTGCAAGAAGATCCAACCAGTCCATTCTGAAGGAGATCAATCCTGGAATTTCTTTGGAAGGAATGATGCTAAAGCTGAAACTCCAGTATTTTGGCCACCTCATGCGAAGAGTTGACTCATTGGAGAAGACTCTGATGCTGGGAGGGATTGAGGGCAGGAGGAGAAGGGGACGACAGAGGATGAGATGGCTGGATGGCATCACTGACTCGATGAATGTGAGTCTAAGTGACCTCCGGGAGCTGGTGATGGACAGGGAGGCCTGGCGTGCTGCAGTTCATGGGGTTGCAAAGAGTCGGACACGACTGAGCGACTGATCTGATCTGATCTGATCTGATGGTAAAAATGTGGTCTCTCCTGGTGGCTCAGATATCTGCTTGCAATGCAGGAAACTCAGGTTAGATCCCTAGGGGGTGAAGATTCCCTGGAGAGGGGATACCCACTCAGGTATCCCTGCCTGGAACATTTCATAGACAGAGAAGCCTGACAGGCTATAGTCCAGTGGTGGAGTCACAAGGAGACATGACAGAGTGACTAAGCAGAGCACAGCACTACACTACCACTCCAAAGGCAGTCTGAAAGACTGTAAGGACAGAACACTGGGTCTAGAGGGGGTGAGCTACAGGCTGAGAGAATCAAATCACAAGATAAGAGGGCAGAGCCACAAGACACACTGGACTATTCCCAGGCCTGGGAGCCTAGTGGATTTGTCTGCTGCATTTTGAAACAGGTTGGAACTTGTAACTCCTCTCTGCCTTTCATTTTGGCTTTTGAAACAGAAATGCCTGTAACTATTATAACAGGTCTATCCACCATTGTATTTCAAGAATACATAATTTATTTTCTAGTTTCATGGGGCCAGAAAAGGAGACAATTCTTCCCCCAAGATGAATAAAAAGCAGAGTCTCACTCATACCTACTTTAGATGGTTTAGATGTTGAGATTTGAGACTTTTAAATAGATGATGTTTAGATGGCATCATAAGATTGAATAGATGTTGTGCTCATTTGATACTTTGGGTAATTGGGGTGGATTAAATACCCCAGCTGCACGTGTGATAGATGTAAATCTTATGGAGTCAAAGGATAGACTGTACTAGGCAAAAAGTTCTGCCCCTCCTCGACCTTTTGCATCCTAATTTCCAGAAACTGAATATTACCTTATATAGCGAAAAAAAAAAAAAATATATATGGAGAAGGCAATGGCACCCCACTCCAGTACTTCTGCCTGGAAAATCCCACGGATGGAGGAGCCTGGAAGGCTGCAGTTCATGGGGTCGTTGAGGGTTGGACACAACTGAGCGACTTCACTTTCACATTTCACTTTCATGCATTGGAGAAGGAAAGGTCAACCCACTCCAATGTTCTTGCCTGGAGAATCCCAGGGATGAGGGAGCCTGGTAGGTTGCCGTCTATGGGGTCGCACAGAGTCAGACACGACTAAAGTGACTTAGCAGTAGCAGCATAGCAAAATGTATCTTTTTTTTTGGAGAGCAGACAGACCTCAAGAGACACATCCACACAGTCCACCCCAAGCCAACCACAACACACCCAGTCAGCCTAGAGGTGCGGAGAAACCACACTTGGAGCAACAACAGCCAGAAACAAGAACCTCAAAACGCTTACCCAGCAATCCCACTCGCATAAATGAATATTAAAATTTATGCGCTGTTTGCCGGTGGGCGGCCTCTGTGGTGGCGTGGTTCGTGGGTTGTTTTTGGGTGGATGGAACGGAGCCTTTATAAAGTGAGTAGCCAGAAAACC
Organism: Tragelaphus eurycerus; assembly: GCA_935064755.1. Classification (NCBI taxonomy): domain Eukaryota; kingdom Metazoa; phylum Chordata; class Mammalia; order Artiodactyla; family Bovidae; genus Tragelaphus; species Tragelaphus eurycerus. The sequence continues at coordinate 3,940,788 of CAKXYN010000041.1, forward strand.
GGGGGGGGGGGGGGGGAGGGGGGAAACTTACATGTCAAGGCATGTGATTTTGTTAAATATATTTAGCAGAGGAGCTTATCCTGGATTATCCCCACCCCACGGACAGTATATTCAATCAAAGGTGTTTTTACAAGAGAGAAGCAGAGGGAATTTTGAGATGACACACAAAGAAGACAGGGAAGAGGAGGAGGCAAATGGAATGACAGAGGCGGAGGAATGGGCTAATGTTGCCATAAGCCAAAGGGTGCCTGCAGCCTTCAGAACTGGAGGAGAATAGGAACAGATTTTCTTGAAAGCCTCTGAAGGGATATGCCATCCCATTGATATCTTGATCTCTGGCCTTCAAACTATGAGAGGACATATTTCTGTTGTTATTAGCCACAATTTTGTATAATTGTTGAACTAACACCCAAAAAAGATGTCCTTTTCATTCTAGGGGACTGGAATGCAAAAGTAGGAAGTCAAGAAACACATGAGTAACAGGCAAATTTGGCCTTGGAATACGGAATGAACCAGGGCAAAGACTAATAGAGTTTTGCCAAGAAAATGCACTGGTCATAGCAAATACCCTCTTCCAACAACACAAGAGAAGACTCTATACATGGACATCACCAGATGGTCAACACCGAAATCAGATCGATTATATTCTTTGCAGCCAAAGATGGAGAAGCTCTATACAATCAGCAAAAACAAGACCAGGAGCTGACTGTGGCTCAGACCATGAACTCCTTATTGCCAAATTCAGACTGAAACTGAAGAAAGTAGAGAAAACTACTAGACCATTCAGGTATGACCTAAATCAAATCCCTTATGATTATACAGTGGAAGTGAGAAATAGATTTAAGGGCCTAGATCTGATAGATAGAGTGCCTGATGAACTATGGAATGAGGTTCGTGACATTGTACAGGAGACAGGGATCAAGACCATCCCCATGGAAAAGAAATGCAAAAAAGCAAAATGGCTGTCTGGGGAGGCCTTACAAATAGCTGTGAAAAGAAGAGAAGTGAAAAGCAAAGGAGAAAAGGAAAGATATAAACATCTAAATGCAGAGTTCCAAAGAGTAGCAAGAAGAGATAAGAAAGCCTTCTTCAGTGATCAATGCAAAGAAATAGAGGAAAACAACAGAATGGGAAAGACTAGGGATCTCTTCAAGAAAATCAGATACCAAAGGAACATTTCATGCAAAGATGGGCACAATAAAGGACAGAGATGGTGTGGACCTGACAGAAGCAGAAGATATCAAGAAGAGGTGGCAAGAATACACAGAAGAACTGTACAAAAAAGAGCTTCAAGACCTAGACAATCATGATGATGTGATCACTGACCTAGAGCCAGACATCTTGGAATGTGAAGTCAAATGGGCCTTAGAAAGCATCACTACGAACAAAGCTAGTGGAGGTGATGGAATTCCAGTGGAGCTATTCCAAGTCCTGAATGATGATGCTGTGAAAGTGCTACACTCAATATGCCAGCAAATTTGGAAAACTCAGCAGGGGCCACAAGATTGGAAAAGGTCAGTTTTCATCCCAATCCCAAAGAAAGGCAACGCCAAGGAGTGCTCAAACTACCGAACAATTGCACTCATCTCACACGCTAGTAAAGTAATGCTCAAAATTCTCCAAGCCAGGCTTCAGCAATATGTGAACCGTGAACTTCCTGATGTTCAAGCTGGTTTTAGAAAAGGCAGAGGAACCAGAGATCAAATTGCCAACATCCGCGGGATCATGGAAAAAGCAAGAGAGTTCCAGAAAAACATCTATTTCTGCTTCATTGACTATGCCAAAGCCTTTGACTATGTGGATCACAATAAACTATGGAAAATTCTGAAAGAGATGGGAATACCAGACCACCCGATCTGCCTCTTAAGAAATCTGTATGCAGGTCAGGAAGCAACAGTTAGAACTGGACATGGACCAACAGACTGGTTCCAAATAGGAAAAGGAGTACGTCAAGGCTGCATATTGTCACCATGTTTATTTAACTTATATGCAGAGTACATCATGAGAAATGCTGGACTGGAAGAAACACAAGTTGGAATCAAGATTGGGAGAAATATCAATAACCTCAGATATGCAGATGACACCACTCTTATGGCAGAAAGTGAAGAGGGGCTAAAAAGCCTCTTGATGAAAGTGAAAGTGGAGAGTGAAAAGGTTGGCTTAAAGCTCAACATTCAGAAAATGAAGATCATGGCATCTGGTCCCATCACTGCATGGGAAATAGATGGGGAAACAGTGGAAACCGTGTCAGACTTTGTTTTTCTGGGCTCCAAAATCACTGCAGATGGTGACTGCAGCCATAAAATTAAAAGACGCTTGCTCCTTAGAAGGAAAGTTATGACCAACCTAGATAGCATATTCAAAAGCAGAGACATTACTTTACCAACAAAGGTTCGCCTAGTCAAGGCTATGGTCTTTCCTGTGGTCATGTATGGATGTGAGAGCTGGACTGTGAAGAAGGCTGAGAGCCGAAGAATTGATGCTTTTGAACTGTGGTGTTGGAGAAGACTCTTGAGAGTCCCTTGGACTGCAAGAAGATCCAACCAGTCCATTCTGAAGGAGATCAATCCTGGAATTTCTTTGGAAGGAATGATGCTAAAGCTGAAACTCCAGTATTTTGGCCACCTCATGCGAAGAGTTGACTCATTGGAGAAGACTCTGATGCTGGGAGGGATTGAGGGCAGGAGGAGAAGGGGACGACAGAGGATGAGATGGCTGGATGGCATCACTGACTCGATGGATGCGAGTCTGAGTGACCTCCGGGAGCTGGTGATGGACAGGGAGGCCTGGCGTGCTGCGGTTCATGGGGTCGCAAAGAGTCGGACACGACTGAGAGACTGATCTGATCTGATCTAAGTTACTCCTAGAAAACTGACACAGATTTGGTTGCTTTAAGTCCCTATGGGCACAGCTAGACAAGTGTGAAATTTGTAGGGTAGGCCACTGGGATGTGTGAACTGGAAATTTAAGGGCATAAGTGGCTGCTGGAGTCAACAAGTGGATTTCTTTCTCCTAGAAGTCTCAACTCTGCTCTTAAGGCCTTTCAGAAGATTGGATCAGATCTGCAAGATTATTGAGGATACTCTCTGTTACTTAAATTCACCTAATTGTAGATATTAATCATAGTTGCAAAATATATTTATGACAACACCTAGGTAAGTTTTTATTTGTTTAATTGGGTGGCACCCCACTCCAGTACTCTTGCCTGCAAAATCCCATGGACGCGAGAGCCTGGTGGGCTGCAGTCCATGGGGTCGCTAAGAGTCGGACAGGACTGAGCGACTTCACTTTCACTTTTCACTTTCATGCATTGGAGAAGGAAATGGCAACCCACTCCAGTGTTCTTGCCTGGAGAATCCCAGGGACGAGGGAGCCTGGTGGGCTGCCGTCTATGGTGTTGCACAGAGTCGGACACGACTGAAGCGACTTAGCAGCAGCATGGGTACTATGCCAAGCTAAGAACCATCAAACTGACCATCACACTGACAGAACAGGTATAAGCAGAAAGAGGATATTACAGATGGACAATGGTCAATAATTTAGGAATGCTGAAATATAAATGAAAGCGTTTCTTCCTAAAACTCAAGAGAAACAGAGTAGGGTTATTCTGTAAGAGTTAACAGAGGAAGCATACTGTAGAAAGGGTGCCTAAAGTATATTTTGATGGCTTTATCCTTTTCTATCTCAAATTTCAGTGGCCTCCTACAAAGAAGCATATAGCTTGAATGTGTGAGACATAAATTATAGTGGTGGTCTGCAGGACATATATGCAAAAATTTTTACTTCTTTCATTTTCACAGAAGGAAAGTATGCAAATAGAACCTAGAAAAAGCATGGGCAAATGAAAGTTTACATAAAGTTCTGACTTACTATATAGAATGGTAAAAATGAAGAATGAATAAGGATGTACTACTAGAGAAATGTTATTTCCAGTTGTTTTTTAAACATGGATAAAGCAGAGAGACTATGAGCCTCTTCAGTGTTTATTTGCAGTGTTGCATTCAGTGCTATCATGGGGCTCTCTTACAAGTGTTATATTCTTTAATAATGGTTGATGGGTAGAAGAGGAAAGTTTTCCTTTACTCTTGCTGCACCATTTTGCAATATACCTGGAATACAAATATCCAGAAACAAGTGAGGATAGTTTATTTATTGTGCCATATTTTGCCCTTAACACAACATGTATAAAACAGGAAAAAGCAAGAAACCCTAAAATAAGCTCAGATGCCTTGATTAATAATGACTCACCAACAGAATATTTCAATTTTGTACTCTGCCTTTGTTTAATACCCTGAGATTTTAATAACATCCTAGAGCAACACATGATAGTGAGGCTTAGGATGAATAGAAACACAATTTTTTTTTTGTAGAATATGAGAAGTGTGATTATGAAAGAGAAAGGGAAAAAAAAAATATCTGTATGATGCCCTGACAAGAGGAGAATGCTGAAACAGTTCAAGTTCAGGAGAGATTACAAATGAAAACTAGAAATGAAAGCTGAGAATCTAGAGACTTATTATCTTAAAATTCTGTTTTTCAATATGTCTCTTGAAATTACCCTAAAGTGTATGTACACTCAGTTCAAGCTACTGACACAGAGGATAGCAGGTGGGAAATTCAAGCAAAATGCAAAGAAGGAACAAATTAAATAGACCCATTTAGACAAGAGGCAGAAAGATGGGCAGATTTCTGAGTTAAAGAGGCAATTGCAAATGAGCCTAGCAAAAGTGTTTGGATGCAACATGGCTTTGCCATGTTTCCTTCCCTTTTTAGGAGGGAGCCAAGCTTATCTGGAGGAAGGAGATCTCACAAAGTTCTGAGAGGCAGCATGATTTTCTACAACTTGGTATCTACCTTTCTCCCCAACCCCCTTTATTTTTAAACTGAGTAGTAGACTGGGGTCCTTGAGGAGGAACAAGGATGACTCCTGACAATCCTCAGGATACTTTCTTGCCTTCCCTCTCTTCCTATACACCATAATCACTGACCTCATGGAAGGGAGACATCTACCCTTTAGCTTTGATTGAAACCCACTCTGACCTATTATAAGTAAACTAGACACACCAAGAAGAAGCAGAGGCTTTCCAAATTTCTGTCTGACTCTTCCACCTTCAATGGGACCCAGAATTCTCTACTGCTTTCTGTGAAACTATTTCCCAAGGGAATTAGTCAGATTTATGTAAAATATACTAAATAAGCAAAGAGAATAGCTACCTATGCTACTTTAGAGATACATAGATATTAACTGTGATGGATAGGTACTCTGCAAAAAAGTTCTTTGAAGACACAGCTCATGAAATTAAACATTAAAATAACCTGAAAGTACATTTTTCCAGCAGAAATTGACACTCCAATTTACACTTAATGAAATGAGCTCCATGAAGGCAGATATAAAGAACTATCTGAGGCAAAAACCCTTTTGATACTAGAAGCACTGAAAGGAATGTGTGCATTGTCTTGCCTAGAACTTGCTGGACACTCCTGGTATCCATTTAATGGGTAAAGATGACACTTTGTGGGCTACAGATCCAGCTAAGATCCACATCTGTCTGGTGTAACTTTGGTAGTGTCTATAATTATGTCATGTCATTAAATGCTTCCACAGATGATGACCATAACCCTTTAAAATCTCAGAACACATTGTGGTTAATTGGCAGCTAAAAAGATTCATGACTGGGTTGTACATGTGGGTAACTAGCCACAGAAAAAGAGCAAGTTCATGACACATTAACAATTGTCAAAATTAATGTCAGCACATCCTGAACATTCTTCAAAACAGATCACTTTTCACCTACAAAATTCAAGAAAATCTAGTGTCTGATCATAAACTCTGATACATTATACTGAGTTGAAAAGTAAAATGATTTTGAAGAGGATCTTTTCTGTTCCTCATGCTCACTCTCCTTTTTGTTTGACACATTTGACACTGTCTGCCTTGTTCCAGATTTTGTCTAGAGCCTGGCAATATAGCAATTAAGACAAGACAAAAATCCTTCATCTAAAGAAGGTTATATTCTATTTCTTGTGTGATAATGTGCAAAATAAATGTTATATTGTATATCTGAAGATGAACAATGTTACATGCTATATAGAGCACAACCAAGCAAGGAAGTGGGTAATAGCTGCATTTCAAAAAATTTCCATATAAAGTATGTTCAATGCCTCAAATTTGAGAAACACAATTTAATGTTTGGATAGATAGTTCTTCACTATATTGAAATTGATCTGTTGTCTAATGTCACCTTGATTTAAAGAACATCAAGCTGTGAAGGCATCATCTACACTGAAAGCTATCTGGGCCACAGACTAGCTTGTCTATGAGATCTCTTATACAATTCTAATACTAGACTCAAAACATGATCAGATCTGTGCAAGGAAAACCTTAGGTCTGCCTTAAGTACCAATTGAGAATCCTATCTCTAGATAGTCAGCTTGTTTTAGGTCATCTGACACTAAAAGTAAAGAACAATCTTAGAGATAATGTTGTTCCAGGATAAATGGGGTTTTGCTCAATTTTTTTTTACTGTGTCTTAGCACACTTTTTGTTTGATTGGTTTGTTATTTTGTTCTGTTCTGTTTATGTGCAGCTTGTACAATTTCCTACTCTATAGGTTAGGTTAAGTTAACCTACTCTACAGGTTAACCCTACTGTATAGGTTAAAAGTATTTCAGGAAAATTACATCCTTATAATAGAAATTTCTTATGCTATATGCCATATGATTTCCATTTTACACATAAGTCCTCCAAATGACAAAGCTGTCCTTGAAATATAGGGCATCTTATTATTAGAGACACATCCAGCGAACTCCAGTGTTGGAGAGTAATTATACTGTGTCTCTCCTTAACTATTCAATGTCCAAATCATCTTTTCCTGGAAGTATGTAGTTTAAATCAACACTGTTTGCCACTCTGAAAATAATGTTTCATAAAATTGGACAGTGTAAAAACTCCCACCTCTTTTGTTTCAGATGCAATGTCTTGGGAATGGTGTCAAGAAACAGAAATATTTTCGATCTGTGTTTGATTTCAAGTGGGTTTTTTATTATTATTTTTTTTTTTTTTTTTTTTTTTTTTTAATATTTTTTTTTTTTTTTATAATAAAAAAAATAAATAAAATATATAAAAAATAATATATATTATTTTTTTGTTTTTTTAAATAAATAATTATATTTTATATATATTTATTTATATATTTATATTCCCCCCCCCCCCCCCCCCCCCCTCTCCCCCTTTTTATTTTTTCCCCTATTACCACAGTTTGCTTATCCATTATCTGTATGGACAACTAGTGCTCCACGCTGCATGCAAACAGTGCCAGAACATGACAGTCCCAAGGAAGCCCAGCAGTGGGATGCTGGACAAAGAGCGAGTGAGGAATCCCAACTGCCCAAAGTGCGACATTGCATCCCACCAACAGTGCAAGAGGGCCCCCCGCACCCCCCAGCAATGCTGTGACGAAGCAGCCAACATTCGTTTGTTTCTCTTTGAGATCGCGTACAAACTGGCTGTAGGTTCTTTTCTTTCATCACTTTAAGTATTGTTTTCTTTTTAAACTATTTTTTTCTCCAAAAATGTAAATAAAACTTTCCTTATGCTTGAAGCCCCTCTCTTCAAGATGGAGAGCAACTATATCAATATATATGCTAAAGGTCATAAGTTTGGGAATCTGATCTTTAAAATCATTGCCTTTCCTTCTCTGTTTCAACCCTCAGTAGCAACAAACTGATGAAAATTAAATTGATTAAGAATTGTACTGATATTGACAGAACTTTCATGTATTTATGCTATTCTAATTTTTATTTTACAACACAAATTTAAAGTTATAATCACTGCAATTTCTAGCACATTAATTTGAAAGTGCACTAAAAGACTAAATGTTTTAAAAATGCCTTTCAGTTCAGTTCAGTTGCAGTCATGTCTGACTCTTTGTGATCCCTTGGACTGCAACACATCAGTATTCCCTGTCCATGACCAACTCCAGGAGTTTACTCAAACTCAGGTCCATTGAGTCAGTGATGCCATCCAATCATCTTATCTTCTGTTGTCCCCTTCTCCTCCTGCCTTCAATCTTTCCCAGCACCAGGGTCTTTTCTAGTGAGTCAGTTCTTCTCATCAGGTGGCCAAAGTATTAGAGTGTCAGCTTCAGGATCAGTCCTTCCAATGAATATTCAGGACTGATTTCCTTTATGATGGACTGATTGGATCTCCTTGAAGGCCCAGGGACTCTCAACAGTCTTCTCCAACACCACAGTTCAAAAGCATCAATTCTTAGGCTTTCAACTTTCTTTATAGTCCAACTCTCACATCCATACATGATTATTGGAAAAACCATAGCTTTCACTAGATAGGCCTTTGTTGGTAAAGTAATATCTCTGCTTTTTAATATGCTATCTAGGTTGGTCATAGCATTAGATTAGTTTTAATTATATTTAGATATTGTCTATTGTTTAAAACGGAGAAGGCAATGGCACCCCACTCCAGTACTCTTGCCTGGAGAATCCCATGGACGGAGGAGCCTGGTGGGCTGCAGTCCATGGGGTCGCTAAGAGTCGGACACGGCTGAGCGACTTCGCTTTCATTTTTTACTTTCATGCACTGGAGAAGGAAATGGGAACCCACTCCACTGTTCTTGCCTGGAGAATCCCAGGGACGGGGGAGCCTGGTGGGCTGCCGTCTATGGGGTCACACAGAGCCGGACACGACTGAAGCGACTTAGCAGCAGCAGCAGGATTGTTTAAAATTGTTAGAAATAAAACACTTAATGATGTGTTAAGCATACATTGTTTTACCCTAAGGCTTGAGATAAGATATAATAGTGAATATTCATTTTAGACAACCAGAGCTTCCATTTATTTCTGCACTGTAATTGCATATCACAATAAGTTGTAATTATCACAAAAACTTGTTTAAAAATATAATGAAACTATTTTCTCCTTTGTTCTCAAAACAGATGTCTCAAAACATCTAACTACAATGTGGTTAGATGTAGATAGCTGAGGTTATATCTGCATAGTAGAATCTTGGCTTATGATTAATTGAGAAAAATATTGGGTGGCATTGAGGAAGAAATGATTATTCCAGAAAAATCTCTATGAATCACAATTTTGGAGTGTAAAGTAAGGAGAATTTAACTTGTTTAATATTCTTGCCTTTCAAAACTTGATAAAATCATACAAAAACACTTCTATGTGAAACATAAATGTATTTCAAAAGATTGGGGAATTTTCTTTAAAATTCTGTGTGTATGCTTATTTTTGTGCAGATAAAACTTTGAGAACAGATTTATCCAAGTAGTTGTTTAGTCTTTTAAACAAGCAAAATTCATTTCAAATATATTTGATCATTACCAAATGTTTGAATAGTTTATATATTAAAAAATACTGTAAATAACACCTCTGGTTCCTCTCTGGTTTCCTTGGTCCATTTTTTTTTTTTAATAGATTGTATTGCTTACAAATTCAGCATAAAAAATTACTTCAACCATATGCCTTTGAGAACATACAGTCTTTGTCTCTGGAGAACTGAAAGACAGTCTAATTATTTTTGTTTCCACAACTAAAAGTAAAGAGAGTATATATAAGTTTGTTTCCTATTTAATATCTCAAAAGACTGTGATCTTCCTTGTTCCAGGTTAGGGATGATGCTTAACTAGTAAACTGTATATTCAAATTGCAGAGAATATGCAATTTTCTGGATAACAGAAGCAATGGGTTTTCTTTTTCTGAATTTCATGAACATACAAATGAAGGCAAGTTTCTATGATATGAGTTATCCATACTAGAGGTCACATTCTCCAATTATCTTTGCTCATCATTTGTTTGATATTGCTTTAATTAATAGCCTCATGATATTTTTTTGGTGAATTGTAATGATATAGCTTCACCAGATGCAGGTAGTGCCTTTAATTCTTTTCTGTCTCATCAGGTTCTTTTCTGTATGCACAGGACTTTCAGTGGCTCTTTAATGTTGACTGAGAATTTCCCCTGGTAGAATTATTCCCTGAGGTGGAATTTAATCCCTGACTATTTCTGTTGAGCAGGATGCTTCCTGACTCAATTCTGTTCAAGAGAGAATTTCCTGGATGGAAATGTTCATGGTTCTTTTAACTGAAGATTAACTGCCTGACTTAAGCAGAAGTATTCCATTCTTTTGTGAGGTTTTTCTAATTTTTTTTTCCTCCTTATCCACGGATTGCTCTGAGCAAGTCCTGCCACTTCTCAACACGAACTGTAGGAGAGACTGAGACAGAGATGGCTTTTTCCTTCCTGGCTCCTTTCTCTATCTGATACCACTCTCTCATAGGTAACTCTCAGGTACTGGATGCCTTTCTTCCACCTTTCAGCAGACAATATGTCGACACCATGGCACTAATTCTGTTCCAAACCTTCAAAATATCAAGGATAATTTATAGTTGCATAGGTCACTTTTGGACTACTGCAATCTCCAAAAGCTTCCGTGTTTCAAAAGCCCTTGAATTTCAGGGACCCAGAAACCCCTGTAAATAAAAGCTTGCTTTTTTTTTTTTTTTTTTACTTGATATGATGAAACAAAAAATTATTCTCCCTATCACATATCAAGCAGGCCTTTCCACAACCTCCATAAACCTTATCTGAAGTTGCCTAGTCACTTAAAGGCCACATCAATCTTCCTCTACTGCTCTTTTCCCCTCAAATCTGATGTTCATACCCACTGTATTTTCCCTCTTGCTCCTGCAAATGGGATTCTGTCTCCCCCACCTTTTGTACATAATGAGCTTTACATTGTCTCAATACTATTGTTTTTCTTTCCCTCACACAAGCTGTTCCTTCTTTAATAATTCTCCCATCCCTTCAAAAGCCCTGGACATTATGGCATCTCTTCACTTACATCATACCACAATCTCACAGTACTGATTTAATTGCTGGTTATGTGCTTTCTTCCTTTTAGAAGTATCAGGGAGCCCCAAATTCGTGATTCTTTGTTTATCACTAAAGAGTCCTTTCGGACTTCTCTACTGACTCAGATGATAGAATTTGCCTGACAGGAGACCTGGATTCAGTCCCTGAGTCAAAAAAAAAAAAAAAAAAAAAAAAAACCCTAAAGAAGGAAATAGCAATCCACTCCAGTATTTTTGTCTGGAGAGTTTCATGGACAGAGGAACCTGGAGGGCTATAGTCCATTGGATTGCAAAGAGTCAGACACGACTCAGCAACTCATAGTTTCTCTTCACTTACTTTCTCACAGAGGACTCTTTAGCTTTCTACCTCTAGCCTTCAAAAGGAACCTCTTTCATCATCAATGCTTTTCAAAAAAGTAAATCTATTCTTCCACCAGAACATAAATGAGGGCTGTTTCATAGGCCTCATATTTGCATTCAAATGTACTTTCCACAAATGCAAATACCTATCCTCTTATCATGGACACAAGGGTACCTATCCCTTGCCTTATTATATGAATCTAACAGCCCAAATGATTCCAAACATAATTTTACCTAGTATGCTTGGGACTGGCATCCTATAAGCACTAATTGGTCATTTTCCTCTTCCCAAATGAATAGGGCATCTCTATCAAAATAGTCCATATGAATACCAAGATGGAAATTTATGAAACAAGTATTTCTGTGACCATGGAAAGCCCCAAATGAGACATATTTTATGTGTGACAGGTATGCCTATTGATATCTATTGTCTGATTTGACTGGAACTTGTTGTCTAGCTAATTTAATTAACCCTCACAAAATTTTTAGCCAGATTGCTTTCTTTTCTCACGTTAAACACTCTATTACCTCTGATTTAACTTTTTAGGCACCAGATGAACCCAAAAGTTAACTAAAATATGTTATAACAAGCTTAGGTACAGAATTCTAGCTCTGGACCTTCCATTGTCACCAGTTTTTCAAGAAAAGAGTGGAAATAAGGGAGGATAATGACTATGTAGGCAAAAGCAGAAATAAAATGAATGAAACAGTATTTAGATATTTAGAAATATTAAAAGTAAGAAAATATCTCTCCTTGTATCATTAATAAACCTATTTTAAAGGGACATTGAATAACAATATGCAAAAATCACTTCCTTCCATAAAATAGTAGCAAATCTTTGTACTTTAAAGGATGCAAAACTTTTAGTTGAAATTAAGATAATATTTTGCTTTGATCTTCTGTAACAGAAGTATTATTAACTCATGAAGAGAATTTTAAATTTCTTATATTTTTAAATTTAATGTTTTATTTCTCTAACATGTTTATGATTATTTTTAGAATACTCTTGTTAAGGGGAATTCAATTATGTTTGAGTCACTTTTATTTGAAGGACATATCTTAAGTTTTATAGTGAGGATTAATAAACCTAAGAGATTTCATATAAAATATTTAAATTTCCAGCAAAATTCCTAGTATAAAGCATTTTTTGCTTTAAAAGAAGCTGCTCTACTTCAATCTATTAATATTCTGCCATGTTTTCATATGGGAATTGCTTTTTTTTTTTTTTCCTTCCCAAATATTTGTTTCTTATGTACCAGCAGACAGCATAAAATGAGAGCAAGCTTCTCTGGAGAGTTACTAAGCTGAGAACATTACTTTCTTCAAATTATGATGAACTGCAGAGTTCACATTAAGAGGCAAATCCTTCATTTTAAAACATTAACCCATATAGTACTTAATAATTGAAGCCTATGTGATTTAGAGTTCACAAATGGATTAAGTGCAAAAATAGATTCTATCTGTACTTCCTTTGGTGATTCCCTGGATTGATTGTTCTTCATTTTATAATCTTGCCTTTTAGGACATTTTTCCAAGAGAGCCAAAGAAATATCAATAATTACTGAATCCAATAGCATCTTCTTGTTATTTAAATTGCAATTTTTCAATTTATATATTACTAATATGTTTACATTTTGCATCTATTAGAAAATTTTAGCAACTATTTTTATTCCTATTCTATAATGTAAACAACTAAAATATGTTAAGAAATCTATACCAAAAACGTGCAATATATTCCCATAGTGGAGCCTGGGTTTGGACCCAGGGAGTCAATTTCCACAGTTAATGCCCTTAGATATTGGTCTAGAAACTCTGCTTTTGAAGCAAGGCAGAAGAAACAGCAAGTTAGAGACATATTGTAAATGCCAATAGATACCCATGACTATTTTGTTTCAGAAAAAGATAATTGCTCTATGACTTTTAGAAAAAGTACTGCTCCTACAATAATTAAAAATCCTTCACCTCTTTCATCACCCTGCTAATCTCCAGTCATCACATGAGGCAGGTATTGTGCAGCCTTTTCTACCCAATTTTGTTTTCTTATACTATTATTTCCTAGATAAGATCTTCAGTAAGGCATTTTATTTCATTACCTGTCCAGGTAGAAATCAGGATAAGTCTAGGACTCTTTGTTAAAGAAAACAAGGGTGTTTTTAAATTTTCTAGGGGCAAAGAAAGGAAAGAATATTGCACGACCCAGAAATCCCATCCTAAGTATATTCCCTGGTAAATCTTATACATTATTAGTCTTAATAGCACCACATTGGTAATATAAAATATCTATTCAGAATGAGTCCATAATTATCAGTGTACAGTAATTAGAATTAATGAATTGCATCTCTAACCAAAACCAGAAGAGTTAAAGAAGTAAAACCTGAGACAATGGATATGTTTTTATAAAAATCAAAATAAGCAATGGTATTGGTTACGGATGCATACATGAAGTTCAATAATAAATTAAAGACATTATTTCAATAAAGTGAGATTACTGATTTTAAAGATTAGAGTGAAATCTGTGACTAGGTTTGCACATACCAGGGGATACAAGATCCTGGCAATTTTCTTTGTAATAACTTGGGTTTTTATATGGATATTTTACATTTAATTATTAAAATATACTTTCACATTTGTTGCCATTTTCTATATGTGAATTTTCTGACAAAATAAAGAAAAATTATATGCCCAAAATGTGCCCATTTTCAAAAGTAGATTGAAATTTAACAAAACTAAAATTGACCACACAATTTGGTAATAGAAGCAAAAATTGTGAATATCCAAAAAGGAAGAAGATTTTACTGTTAGACATGGCAAAGACTTATTTCTCATTTTAAAGCAAGCAAATTACAGAGATAAAAACAGGATAGTTTAACATGATCTGAAAAAAGGAAAGAAAAAAAAAACAAAACAGAGAGAATTTTATCTTTCTAAATTACAATATCTTTACATTCAGATGAAGGTTTAAATAGTTGTTTTATTCTGAACATTTATTTGCTAATTAAATTTGAGATTCTGTCTAATTTGCTGCACAGGCATACAGCTTCTGTATTAGTCTGCTAGGACTATGAGAACAAAGCACCACAAAATGAGTGTCTTAAATTATATAAAGTACTGCCACATGCTTCTGCATGCTAGAAGACCAAGATAAAGGTGTTAGCAGGTATGGTTCCTTCTGAGAGCTGTGAGGAATATTCTAACCATGTCTTTCCTTCAGACTCTATTCTGAGAGATCATTGGTTTGTGAAAGCATCACCTTGATCTCTGCTTTCATCTGCATTTTTCCTTCTCTCCAAACCTGTGTGTATCTCCAAATTCCCCCTTTTTATAAAGACACCAGTCCTATTGGATTAGGGCCCACCCTAATGACATCATTTTAATTCATGACCTATCTCCAAGTAAAAATCACATTCTGAGGTCCAGAGGGCTTAGACTTCAACATATAAATTTTGAGCAGAAACAGTTCAACTAATAGCAACGTCCTTTATTTTCTTCTACCACTTTCCATCTAGAAATCTCTCATCTGTTCCCAGCTGAAACATACGGAAAGATCTTTTATTTTCATTATTTTTCCTGGTATCCATTTGTATAATCATTGACATAATATACTTGGGTAAATTTTGTGTGTATTGAACCAAAATAAGAAGCATTTTTTTCCCCCCCAGTTCAGTTCAATCCCTCAGTCGTATCTGAATCTTTGCAACCCCAAGGACTACAGCAAGCCAGGCTTCCCTGCTGCTGCTCTTCCCTAGCCATCACTAATTCCTGGAGTTTGCTCAAATTCATGCCCATCAAGTTGGTGATTCCATCCAATCACCTCATTTTCTATTGTTCCCTTCTCCTCCTGCCTTCAATTTTTCCACGGTCTTTTCTGATGACTTAGTTCTTCATATCAGGTGGCCAAAGTATAGGAGTTTCAGCTTCAGCATCAGTACTTCCAATGAATATTCAGGACTAATTTCCTTTAGGATTGACTGGTTTGATCTCCTTGTAGTCCAAGGGACTCTCAAGAGTCTTCTCCAATACTACAGTTCAAAAGCATCAATTCTTTGGTGTTCAGGTTCCTTTATAATCCAACTCTCACATCCATACATAACTACTGGAAAAACCATAGCTTTTGGAAAAAACAAAACTAGACCGACTTTGTTGGCAAAGTAATGTCTCTGCTTTTTAATATGCTGTGTAGTTTGGCTATACCTTTACTTCTAAGTTTTTTTTTTTTTTTTAAATTTCATGAATGTAGTCACCATCTGCATCTTTTAATTTTATGGCTGCAGTCACTGTCTGCCATGAATTTGAAACCCCGCAAAATAAAGTCTGTCATTGTTTCCATTGTTTCCCCATCTATTTGTCATGACGTGATGGGATCGGATGCCATGATTTTAATTTTTCTAATGTTCAGTTTTAAGCCAGCTTTTTCAATCTCTTCTTTCACTTTCATCAAGAAGCTCTTGAGTTCTGCTTCACTTTCTGCCATAAGGGTAGTGTCATCTGTGTATCTGAGGTTACTGATATTTTTTCCAGTCAATCTTGATTTCATCTTCTGCTTCATTCAGCCTAGCATTTTACATATCATGTACTCTGCATGTAAGTTAAATAAGAAGGGTGATATATAGCCTTGATGTTCTCCTTTCCCGATTTGGAACCATTCTGTGGTTCCATATCTGTTTCTAACTGTTGGTTTTTGACCTTCATATGGATTTCTCAGGAGGCAGGTCAGGTGTTCTGGTGTTCCCATCTCTGTAAGAATTTTCCACAGTTTGTTGTGATCCACACAGTCAAAGGCTTTGGTGTAATCAATAAAGCAGAAGTGGATGTTTTTCTAGAATTCTCTTGCTTTTCCTATGACCCCATGGATGTTGGCAATTTGATCTCTTGATCTTCTGCCTTTTCTAGATCCAGCATGAACATCTGGAACTTCCTGGTTCACATACTGTTGAAGTTTGGCTTGGAGAATTTTGAGAATTACTTTTGTAAAGTGTGAGATGATTGCAATCGTGCAGTAGTTTGTACATTTTTTGGCATTTCCCATCTTTGGGATTGGAATGAAAACCTACCTTTTCCAGTCCTGTGGCCACTGCTGAATTTTCCAAATAGTCTGGCTTATCAAGTGAAGCACTTTAAGAGCATCACCTTTTAGGATTTGAAATAGCTCTATTGGAATTCTATCACCTCCACTAGTTTTGTTCATAGTGATGCTTGCTAAGGCCCATTTGACTTTGGACTCCAGGATGTCTGGCTCTAGGTGAGTGACCACATCTTCATGGTTATCTGGGTCATGAAGATATTTTTTGTGCACTTCTTTTGTGTATTCTTGCCACCTCTTCTTAGTATCTTCTGCTTCTATTAGGTGTATGCAATTTCTGTACTTTATTGTGCCCATCATTTTATTAAATATTCCCTTTGTATCTAGTTTTCTTGAAGAGATCACTAGTGTTTCCCAATCTGTTGTTTTCCTCTATTTCTTTGAGTTGATCACTGAGGAAGACTTTCTTATCTCTCTGCTCTTCTTTGGAACTCTGAATTCAAAAGGGTACATCTTTTCTTTTCTCCTTCGCCTTTCACTTTTCTTCTTTCCCAATTATTTCTATGGCCTCCTCAGACAACCATTTTGCTTTTTTTTTTTTTTTTTTTTTTTTGGGGGGGAAATGGTTTTGATCACTGCCTCCTGTACAGTGTCACAAACCTCTATCCATGGTTCTTCAGCCACCTTGTCCATCAGATCTAATCCCTTGTATCTATGTGTCACTTACACTGTATAATTGCAAGGGATTTGTTATAGATCATATCTGAATTGTTGATTGGTTTTCTGTATTTTCCTCAATTTAAGTCTTAATTTTAACAATAAGGAGCTCATGATCTGAGCTGCAGTCAGCTCCCAGTCTTGATTTTTCTGACTGGATAGAGCTTCTTCATCTTTGGATGCAAAGAGCATAATCAATCTGATTTTGGTATTGACCATATGGTGAAGTCCATGTGCAGAATTTTCTCTTATGTTGCTAGAAGAGAGTGTTTGTTATGACCAGGGCATTCTCTTTACCCTGTTAACCTTTGCCCTGTTACATTCTGTATTCCAAGGCCAAATTTCCTTGTTTTCCAGATATCTCTTGACTTCCTACTTTTGCATTCCAGTCTCCTATGATGCAAAGGACATCTTTATTGAGTGTTTTAGAACGTCTTATAGGTCTTCATAGAACCGTTTAATTTCAGCTTCTTCAGCATTACTGATTGGAGTACAGACTTGAATTACTGTGATATTGATTGTTTTGTCTTGGAAATACACAGTGATCTTTCTGTTGTTTTTGAGATTGCACCCTAGTACTGATTTAGGACTCTTGTGTTGACTATGATGGCTACTTCATTTCTTCTAAGGGATTCTTGTCTACAATAGTAGATATAATAGTCATCTGAGTTAAATTCACCCATTCCAGTCCATCTTACTTCACTGATTCTTAAAATGTCGACATTCACTCTTGCCATCTCTTGTTTGACCACTTCCAATTTGCCTTGATTCATGGACCTGGCATTCCAGGTTCCTATGCAATATTGATCTCTGTAACATTGGACTTTACTTCTCTCACCAGTCACATATGCAACTGCACATTGTTTTCACTGTCTCTCTCTTCATTCTTTCTGGAATTATTTCTCCTCTAATCTCCAGTAGCATATTCAGCACCTACTGATCTGGGGAATTCATCTCAGTGTCATATCTTTTTGCCTTTTCTTACTTTTTCTTTTTTTTAACTTGTTACTAAATCTCTTTTATAATTTACTACCATTGGTTGGAATCTATTAAGAAATTTCTCAAATTTCTAAAAGATTGTAATATGGTAGATCAAAATCCGCATGGTGATTCTGCAGCTAATGAGCACTATAAGGCTGTGTATGTGGGTATGCATGCTGCCTGCCTGCTGCCAAGTCGCTTCAGTCGTGTCCGACTCTGTGCGACCCTATAGACGGAAGCTCACCAGGCTCCCCCGTCCCCGGGATTCTCCAGGCAAGAACACTGGAGTGGGTTGCCATTTCCTTCTCCAATGCATGAAAGTGAAAAGTGAAAGTGAAGTCGCTCAGTCCTGTCCGACTCTTAGCGACCCCACGGACTGGAGCCCACCAGGCTCCTCCATCCATGGGACTCTCCAGGCAAAAGTACTGGGGTGGGGTGCCATGCATGCTAAGTTACTTCAATTACCTCCAGCTCTTTGCCACTCTGGACTGTAGCAGGACAGGCTTCTCTGTCTTTGGGATTCTCTAAGGCAAGAATACTGCAGTGAGTTGCCATGACTTATCAGAGGATATCTTCCCAATCCAGGGATGGAACTCATGTCTATTATGTATCCTGTATGGGTGGATGGGTTCTTTACCACTAGTGCCACTTGGGAAGCCCATATAAAGCTGAGTCCCTTGTTTTTGATGATAATTTTATTCTCACTATGCTACATTTTTTAAGTGCTTATTTTTTACAATGCTGTGTTAATTTCAGATATACAGCAAATTTATTCTGTTTTACATATACATATGTCTGTTCTTTTGCAAATTATTTTCCAATTTAGATTATCACAGAATATTAAGTAGAGTTTCCAGTGCTATACAATGGGTCCTTGTTAGTTATCTATTTTATATATAGTAGTGTGTGCATATGTTAATACTAAACTAATTTTTGCTCTTCCCTACGTTTCCTTTTGTTAAGAGTAAGTTTGTTTATTAAGTCTGAATCTGTTTCTGTTTTGTAAGCAAATTCATTTGTATTATATAATATATATATAATACAAATTATAAATTATATATATATATATATATATATATATATATATATATATCAGATCAGATCAGATCAGTTGCTCAGTCGTGTCCTACTCTTTGCGACCCCATGAATCACAGCACGCCAGGCCTCCCTGTCCATCACCAACTCCCCCTGTCCATCACCAACTCCCGGAGTTCACTCAGACTCACGTACATCGAGTCAGTGATGCCATCCAGCCATCTCATCCTCTGTGGTCCCCTTCTCCTCTGGCCCCCAATCCCTCCCAGCATCAGAGTCTTCTCCAATGAGTCAGCTCTTCGCATGAGGTGGCCAAAGTATCATTCCTTCCAAAGAAATACCAGGGCTGATCTCCTTCAGAATGGACTGGTTGGGTCTCCTTGCAGTCCAAGGGACTCTCAAGAGTCTTCTCCAAGACCACACTTCAAAAGCATCAATTCTTCGGCGCTCAGCCTTCTTCACAGTTCAGCTCTCACATCATACATGACCACAGGAAAAACCATAGCCTTGACTAGACGAACCTTTGTTGGCAAAGTAATGTCTCTGCTTTTGAATATGCTATCTAGGTTGGTCATAACTTTCCTTCCAAGGAGGAAACGTCTTTTAATTTCATGGCTGCAGTCACCATCTATAGTGATTTTGGAGCCCATAAAAAAAAAAAAAAAAAAAATATATATATATATATATATATATATATATAATATTCCACAAATTCTATGCTATGCTATGCTAAGTCACTTCAGTCGTGTCCGACTCTGTGTGACCCCATAGACGGCAGCCCACCAGGCTCCCCCGTCCCTGGGATTCTCCAGGCAAGAACACTGGAATGGGTTGCCATTTCCTTCTCCAATGCATGAAAGTGAAAAGATAAAGTGAAGTCGCTCAGTCATGTCTGACTCTTACCAACCCCATAGACTGCAGCCTACCAGGCTCCTCCATCCATGGGATTTTCCAGGCAAGAGTACTGGAGTGGGGTGCCATTGCCTTCTCCAATATTCCACAAATAAGTGATATCAAATAATGTGTGTTTTTTAACTGATTGTGGTACACTTTTAAATGACTATATGTATACTTTCTGACATCACTGACTCAATGGACATGAGTTTGAGCAAATTCTGTGTGATAGTGAAGGACAGAGAAGCCTGGAGTGCTATAGTTCATGGAGCTGCAAAGATTCAAACACAATTTAGTCAGTGAACAACAAAAATGCCTTATAATTGAAATATATTCCCTCATTTCAAATTTTTAGGGCTTGTGAATTTTAGCTATTACCTATTATTTTTGTTATTATTCTTACTTATAACCTTAAGGTAACAGCCTACTTCTTTTACTATCAACACCGTGATTTCTTTAGAACAACATGTTTATAACAAAGATGCATCTATTGAATCTCTTTATCTAGTGCATGTTTATCAAAAACATGTTTTTGTTGTTTTTACTGTTGTTGTTACTGTGTTTTTGCTACTTTTTAGAATAATGTTCACAGGACCTAGAGTTTTACCCTGTAAACACCACCACTGAAAAGGTAAGGTTAGTTACAAAGATTTCTGTATTATGTCCTTCATTTATCAAAATATATCTTGAGTTAATCAGTTGATTAAAGATCTGTGGAATAGTGGCTAGTTTAAAAAATTGAACTATTTAACAAAATTCTGTCGTTTCAGGGTGACATTTAATACATATCTGACAGAATATATTTCTTCCTTCAATTATATTCCCAAATAAAAATAAGATAGAGTTCTCCTCAGCTCATGCATTCTATTATTACATGCCCTTAAGATATGATGATGTGCTAAGTGTGTGTAAGTCTGTTTAAAATGAAATTGAAAGTCATTTTTACATCTTATGTATAAAGTAATGAAATGCCTGTCTCCCAGTTTCTCATTGTGCTCATTATGTTTTTGAATGGTTGACAAGTGATGTAGCTACTCTTTTGTTAACTGTAATTTTCTTAATGTATTTCTTAAAGTAAAAGCTTTTCAGCATAAACAGTAATGTATAATATTTATTCTACTCAATCCTTAATAAAGCAAAAGTATAAGTTTCTTTACCATATTTTCTGGGAGGATTTTTATGAACTTATTTTTATTAATATATGATATTATATAATATGAACCATCACCTCTAATATGTTTCTAATGTCATTGAAATAGACAAATTCTACTAAAGTTGTATTTGTGGATTCTTTTGAATTCTTATTCAGTAATAATTTTCATTATGTACTATGAGTCTATATTATGTTTCTTAACACAAGATAGGATCTAAACACTGATATGAGGATGGTAAACATGAAGCTTGCTTGTGATAAAACTTAAATTTATTATAAGATTTTTATTTGATATAACTTTTATATGATAGGTTCACTATAATAAATTAATAAAGGCAGCATAACATTTTTCACTAATTTTATCACACCTTATCTTAACATTATTGTTTTGTAAATATGAACATTCAAGGACACCCATTCCACTACAGCTTTTACTACCCACTGTTTGTATGACACTAGGCAACCTTTCAAATTCCATTCACATCAACACCAATTGAAAAAGGTGGACTGATAATAACTTCTATATTGTAATATTAGTGCATTAAGTAAGATTACATATGTATGTATGAAAATTACATATTATATGTAAATTTACTTAATAAAGACTGGTTGAAAGTTAAAGTATCGGTCACTCAGTTGTTCCAACGCTATGGGATCCCATGGACTATATAGCCTGCCAGGCTTTACTGTCTAAGGAATTTCCAGGCAAGAATATTGGAGTTGGTCGCCATTCCCTTCTCCAGGGATTTTCCCAACCCAGGGATTGAATCTGAGTTTTCTGCATTTCAGTCAGATTCTTCACTGTTTGAGCTAACAGGTAAGACTAGTTGGTATGTGAATACAACATAGGTTTGTTCTTTGGTTTGACAGTTTACTATGCATTCCTGCATGTAACACTCAGATGTTGGCTTCTTACTATGCATCAGCTAGTCTGCTAGGCAGCTTGGATTCAAAAGTCCACAAGTCAGACATAGCCCAGCCCACTGGAAAAGGTAAAAATGAAGATAATAGAGATGGAATATATAGGAATAGGGGTCTGAGTTGATTTCATGTTTTAAGATGATAAAAGCACTCAGCATACGTATCTCATGACAAATAATTCAATATATATAAATATGTCCTACCTGGGATTTCAAAGTAACTCAAAGAAAATCTGCTAAGAACATGAAACAACAGGGATGCAGCTCTACTGTCCCCATTACAGTTACCTAACTCTATAATTTTAAATTTCATTGCTAATTAGTTACTTGAATTAGAAATATGAGTCTTTGTAAATGAACTGAGGTAAATATTTATGGTTACTAGAATATATTGATTTTAAACCACATTTAAGCAATTAAATAGGATTTGTAAACATAAGATTTTAGAGATGGAAAAAGCATATTAACTCTATATGGTTTTGGGGAAACAGATTAATTTACTACAATACATGTGCATTAAATTGACTTGAAAAAATAGATCAGATCAGATCAGTCGCTCAGTCGTGTCCTACTCTTTGTGACCCCATGAATGGCAGGACGCCAGTCTTCCCTGTCCATCACCAAGGAATTCTCTGGTGAGAATTCTCAATGAATTCTCAAAGTTCATAGAGACTCACGTCCATCGAGTCAGTGATGCCATCCAGCCATCTCATCCTCTGTCGTCCCCTTCTCCTCCTGCCCTCAATCCCTCCCAGCATCAGAGTCTTCTCCAATGAGTCAACTCTTCACATGAGGTGGCACAAGTGCTGGAGTTTCAGCTTTAGCATCATTCTTTCCAAAGAATTCCCAGGGCTGATCTCCTTCAGAATGGACTGGATGGATCTCCTTGCAGTCCAAGGGACTCTCAAGAGTCTTCTCCAACACCACAGTTCAAAAGCATCAATTTTTGGGTGCTCAGCCTTCACAGTCCAGCTCTCACATTCATACATGACCACAGGAAACACCATAGCCTTGACTAGACGAAACTTTGTTGGCAAAGTAATGTCTCTGGTTTTGAATATGCTATCTAGGTTTGTCATGACTTTCCTTCCAAGGAGTAAGGGTCTTTTAATTTCATGGCTGCAGTCACCATCTGCAGTGATTTTGGAGCCCAGAAAAAGAAAGTCTAACACAGTTTCCACTGTTTCCCCATCTGTTTCCCATGCAGTGATGGGACCACATGCCATGATCTTTGTTTTCTGAATGTTGAGCTTTAAGCCAACTTTTTCACTCTCCACTTTCACTTTCATCAAGAGGCTTTTTAGTTCCTCTTCACTTTCTGCCATAAGGGTGGTGTCATCTGCATATCTGAGGTTATTGATATTTCTTCCGGCAATCTTGATTCCAGCTTGTGTTTCTTCCAGTCCAGCATTTCTCATGATGTACTCTGCATAGAAGTTAAATTAGCAGGATGACAATATACAGCCTTGACGTGCTCCTTTTCCTATTTGGAACCAGTCTGTTGTTCCATGTCCAGTTCTAACTGTTGCTTCTTGACCTGCATACAAATTCCTCAAGAGGCAGATCGGGTGGTCTGGTATTCCCATCTCTTTCAGAATTTTCCACAGTTTATTGTGAAAAACTAAGGGTTCAGCAAAAGTGTTAGTAATTAATACTTGAACATAGACCATGTTATTTTAATAAATATAACTCAAACTGGTGAACTTTGATCAACTTATGTATTCTCTGATTGCTTCACTTTTCATAATATTTCCTGACTGCTGAAAGGGCCAATATAATTTTTAAAAATGCCTTATAAAATCTAACTTCTAGAGACAAAATAGCCATTATAATTATCTGATGAATTTTGATGCTTTTATCAGGTAAACTATAATAAAACATATTATTATGATATAGTGAAAATCTAATTTGGTATAGGAATATAATATGAGTTCAATCACTATCCAGAAATTCATGTCTTTCCCCCTGTGTTTTGATTCTATAACATTTAAGCCAAAATTATCTTATTCAACATATTGTTTATATATTTTTTGTTATATAAACCTATAAGTCACTCTGATTATATCTTTTTTCCTGTACTTATCTAAATCAATATAATCTTTTTTACTGTAATCTGTGCTAATGCTTAGTTTCTCCCTAAAAATACTGTTTATTTGTTTAAATGTATATCATTTGAGTTTTTTATTGAAGTATATTTGGTTTACAATATTAGTTTCAGATGTACAATGTAGTCATTCGATATTTTAAGATATTATACTCCATTTAAAGTTATTATAATATATTGTCAATATCCCCTGTGGTGTACAATATATCCTTGTAGTTTTTATATGCAGTAGTTTATACCTCTAAATCCTCTACCTCTATCTTGCTCCTTCGTTTCCCTACTGGTGACTAGTTTGCTCCTATATCTTTAAGTCTTTTTTGGGTTTGTTATATTTATTCATTTGTTTTATATTTTGAATTCCACATGTGAGTGATAACATGCATTGTCTTTTCTTGTTTGACTTATTTCACTAATCAGAGTACTGTTTAAAATCTTATTCTTCACCCCAAAAACATTTCTGAGCAATATTGTCTCAGACTTATTAAAATCTAATATTTTGATTCTGCTTGTGTTTAGTGAAAAAATATCATGGGCTTTTGTTTCTTTTTCCCAGCCATTATGAAACAAAGAAGCCTACTAGAAAATATCCAGTATTGTTTCTTTTGGCTATACTTGACAAGAATTACTTATCTATTGTGTTAGTTTTGACTTCTTTTGATGTCTCTTGTCTTCATTATGCCTTTTTTTGTGAAAGCAAGTCCAAAAGCATTCCAATGAAATGTTTTTTTCATTTTTTTCTAGGGGACAAATAAAACATCTCAAGGAAATAAAATGTTACCCACCTGCTCTAAAGTCTTCAGATATGCTAACTAATTATAAGACTCCTTATCATGGCTTTTCTTTGGGACTGGGATGAAAGCTGACCTTTTCCAATCTTGTGGCCACAGCATCATCTTTCAGGATTTGGAATAGCTCCACTGGAATTCCATCACCTCCACTAGCTTTGTTCATAGTGATGCTTTCTAAGGCCCACTTGACTTCACATTCCAGGATGTTTGGCTCTAGGTCAGTGATCACACCATTATGATTATCTGAGTCGTGAAGATCTTTTTTGTACAGTTCTTCTGTGTATTCTTGCCACCTCTTCTTAATATCCTCTGCTTCTGTTAGGTCCATACCATTTCTGTCCTTTATCGAGCCCATTTTTGCATGAAATGTTCCTCTGGTATCTCTGATTTTCTTGAATAGATCCTTAGTCTTTCCCATTCTGTTGTTTTCCTCTATTTCTTTGCATTGATCACTGAAGAAGGCTTTCTTATCTTTTCTTGCTATTCTTTGGAACTCTGCATTCAGATGTTTATATCTTTCCTTTTCTCCTTTGCTTTTTGCTTCTCTTCTTTTCGCAGCTATTTGCAAGGCCTCCCCAGACAGCCACTTTGCTTTTTTGCATTTCCTTTCCATGGGGATGGTCTTGATCCCTGTCTCCTGTACAATGTCACGAACTTCATTCCATAGTTCATCAGGCACTCTATCTATCAGATCTAGGCCCTTAAATCTATTTCTCACTTCCACTGTATAATCATAAGGGATTTGATTTAGGTCATACCTGAATGGTCTAGTGGTTTTCCCTACTTTCTTCAATTTAAGTCTCATTTTGGCAATAAGGAGTTCATGGTCCGAGCCACAGTCAGCTCCTGGTCTTGTTTTTGCTGATTGTATAGAGCTTCTCCATCTTTGGCTGCAAAGAATATAATCGATCTGATTTCGGTGTTGACCATCTGGTGATGTCCATGTATAGAGTCTTCTCTTGTGTTGTTGGAAGAGGGTATTTGCTATGACCAATGCATTTTCTTGGCAAAACTCTTTTAGTCTTTGCCCTGCTTCATTCTGTATTCCAAGGCCAAATTTGCCTGTTACTCCAGGTGTTTCTTGACTTCCTACTTTTGCATGAGCGCCAAAGAATTGATGCTTTTTGAACTGCGGTGTTGGAGAAGACTCTTGAGAGTCCCTTGGACTGCAAGGAGATCCAACCGGTCAATTCTGAAGGAGATCAGCCCTGAGATTTCTTTGGAAGGAATGATGCTAAAGCTGAAACTCCAGTATTTTGGCCACCTCATGCGAAGAGTTGACTCATTGGAGAAGACTCTGTTGCTGGGAGGGATTGAAGGCAGGAGGAGAAGGGGACGACAGAGGATGAGATGGCTGGATGGCATCACTGACTCGATGAATGTGAGTCTGAGTGACCTCCGAGAGCTGGTGATGGATAGGGAGGCCTGGCGTGGTGCAGTGCATGGGGTCGCAAAGAGTCGGACACGACTGAGCGACTGATCTGATCTGATCTATCATGGCTTTCTGATGCAAACTTTCACCTTATCCCTTTGTCCTTCTATGTGTCTGCACATATGTCTGACTCAAGCCAAACTGGTGGATTTGGGTACCTCACACTTAGTTTATATTTACCCGCTGCTATATGTTTTAAAATGGAGGGGGGTTTGAGATGGGGAACACGTGTATACCTGTGGCGGATTCATGTTGATGTATGGTAAAACCTATACAATATTGTAAAGTAATTAACTCCAACTAAAATAAGTAAATGTATATTTAAAAAAAGAAATGATATTTAATTGTAAAAAATAATAATAAATAAATAAAATATTCCCTCCTCACTTAGGTTTTCCTTTCCAACCTATGTCTAGTCATCATTTGTTCAGTTTCCCTACTCATTTCACATCCTAAGGTGACTAGATTGGCAGTTAGCATACTTAATTTATGACCACTAACACTTTCTAGGCTTCAAGCCAGGCTTCAGCAATATGTGAACTGTGAACTTCCTGATGTTCAAGCTGGATTTAGAAAAGGCAGAGGAACCAGAGATCAAATTGCCAACATCCGCTGGATCATGGAAAAAGCAAGAGAGTTCCAGAAAAAGATCTATTTCTGCTTTATTGACTATGCTAAAGACTTTGACTGTGTGGATCACAATAAACTGGAAAATTCTGAAAGAGATGGGAATACCAGATCACCTGATCTACCTCTTAAGAAATTTGTATGCAGGTCAGGACGCAACAGTTAGAACTGGACATGGAACAACAGACTGGTTCCAAATAGGAAAAAGAGTACGTCAAGGCTGTATATTGTCACCCTGTTTATTTAATTTATATGCAGAGTCCATCATGAGAAACGCTGGACTGGAAGAAACACAAGTTGGAATCAAGATTGCTGGGAGAAATATCAATAATCTCAGATATGCAGATGACACCATCCTTATGGCAGAAAGTGAAGAGGAACTAAAAAGCCTCTTGATGAAAGTGAAAGTGGAGAGTGAAAAAGTTGGCTTAAAGCTCAACATTCAGAAAACGAAGATCATGGCATCTGGTCCCATCACTTCATGGGAAATAGATGGGGAAACAGTGGAAACTGTGTCAG
Organism: Tragelaphus eurycerus; assembly: GCA_935064755.1. Lineage (NCBI taxonomy): Eukaryota > Metazoa > Chordata > Mammalia > Artiodactyla > Bovidae > Tragelaphus > Tragelaphus eurycerus. The sequence goes on from CAKXYN010000041.1 coordinate 3,968,216, forward strand.
ACTTTATTTTTCTGGACTCCAAAATCACTACAGATTGTGACTGTAGACATGAAATTAAAAGACCCTTACTCCTTGGAAGGAAAGTCATGACCAACCTAGATAGCATATTCAAAACCAGAGACATTACTTTGCCAACAAAGTTTCACCTAGTCAAGGTTATGGTCTTTCCTGTGGTCATGTATGGATGTGAGAGCTGGACTGGGAAGAAGGCTGAGTGCCAAAGAATTGATGCTTTTGAACTGTGGTGTTGGAGAAGACTCTTGAGAGTCCCTTGGACTACAAGGAGACCCAACCAGTCCATTCTGAATGAGATCAGCCCTGGGATTTCTTTGGAAGGAATGATGCTAAAGCTGAAACTCCAGTACTTTTGCCGTCTCATGTGAAGAGCTGACTCATTGGAAAATACTCTGATGCTGGGAGGGATTGTGGGCAGGAGGAGAAGGGGAGGACAGAGGATGAGATGGCTGGATGGCATCACTGACTCGATGGACATGAGTCTTAGTGAACTCCAGGAGTTGGTGATGGACAAGGATGCCTGGCTTGCTGTGATTCATGGAGTGGCAAAGAATAGGACATGACTGAACGACTAATCTGATCTGATCTGAACACTTTCTAACATTCTAGAAATCCAATTTTGTATCAAGAGAATAAAAGGAACAGTGCTTCTACTTGGCAGTAATGAATAAACATTTGTTAACAAATGGGTCAAGGTGTCACTGTGGTAAAGAAACATCCCGTGAATGCAGGAGATGCCCCTTTGATCCCTGGATCAGGAAGAGGCCCTGAAGGAGGAAATGACAACCCATTCCAGTATTCTTGCCTGGGAAATCTGTGGATGGAGGAGTCTGGTGGGTTACAGTCCATGGGGTTGCAAATTTGAACACAACTGAGCAACTAATCACTGAGAACACATCATATCAAACATTTTGATGAATAGTGCATTGGGCTACAATGTGGGGGGCATACAATAGAAATTTCAAAACAAAACAGAAAACAATATTTAACTAAAACAATTACCCTTTGTCTTGCATGATGCTAACATATCTAAATAGCAAATAACAAAAACTGAATTAAATTTTATCTTCCCAAATGTTTTTTCCTTGTATGAGAAAGATGGTTTCTCTTTTCATTTTGGATAACGCCAATAAAAATGTTGTCAGGTTAAAATAAAGCTTTAAAAAAGAGAGTACAGAGGGGCATCAGCAATCTGGGAGCATAAGACATCTCTCATCTTGTTCCCAGTTTGACAGCTAAAATTTGACATCTATCCAGGAACAAAAGTGTCTCTGTTGGTGTCTTGGGATCCAGAACCATAAGCCAACAAATCTGGAATTAACCGTATCCAGCTGTGCACAAAGTAATAGGAAGACAGAGCATGGTATAAGCTGTGAAACTGCCAGCAGTTTACCACGTACTGTTCAGGCTTCCTACCCTGGCACTGACTGCTGAGAGATGTCTGCCAGTAAGTCTCTGTTCCTATGGGCACAAGCCCTGTATTCGCCTGTCTATCTCTCCTTGCTTTGTCTCCTCCCATCTTCAGTGGATCCAAGAAGACTTACAAGCTGTTTATACACAAGTCCAGAGAACTTTAGGGACGTTAATCATATGTAAATATATGCAACACATAGTTTTTTTCTCATCAGATCAGATCAGTCACTCAGTCATGTCCGACTCCTTGCGACCCCATGAATCGCAGCACGCCAAACCTCCCTGTCCATCACCAACTCTCGGAGGTCACTCAGACTCACATCCATCGAGTCAGTGATGTCATCCAGCCATCTCATCCTCTGTCATCCCCTTCTCCTCCTGCCCCCAATCCCTCCCAGCATCAGAGTCTTCTCCAATGAGTCAACTCCTTGCATGAGGTGGCCAAAATACTGGAGTTTCAGCTTTAGCATCAATATCAAATAACTTCTTTTTATATTCATGTATAAGTTTAAGCAGACTATGTGAGCATGTGCAGCAACTTCCAATTCTAATTTAAAAGGAAGCTAACCTTTTATTTAATGATTAATGTCATGAGATAGATAATCCTAGTTTGAATAGTAAAATTACTTTAGCAAGTGTTGCAGGTTAAACAAAAATATATTATTTCAACTTTCCAGACTTCAGATAAAACCAGGGCCTATGGAAAGAACAATAAATGGATAGACAGACAGGTAGAAAGAGGATAGAGTAGGTAAACAGATGGAAATTAAAAGGGTATCAATTGCAAAGGAAAACAACATTACATAGTCTCAGGAAAAATTAACTAGAATAGTGTTTCCTTGTATTATTTTTATCTTCATACAATATTATGTAAGACAATATATATTATTTTTTCCAGTGTTTTAACATTTGAATAAAACTATTTGTTCACCATAAAAATAATGCCTTCATTAATATATATTTTTGACATGATTAATTTTTAAGTTGCTCATACACATATTTTTAAGAAAATATTTTATCAAAGTCATCAGTTTATTTTACCTAAACTCCAAAACACTGTGAACTACAAAAACAACAAAAATAATAGTATGCATAATCTCAATATAAATGAATGACAGTTTCTTTGTCATTTATCATTTATGACAACCAATTAAAAATTAAATAAGGGCTTCAGGGGCTAAAGAGGCTATTATACAGAAAATAGCCATAATTTCTGAAATCTTGAGAGGTTTCCTTATGACAAATACATTATAAAATTTCACATATTATGGTAATAGAAAACATAAAAGAATAGATACAAATTATAAGTATTCATACAACTCCCCAATTTAAACAAAAATGTGGGAATGATATTTTTTTGAAAGATTATTGTCTTATCTTAAAATTTGTTGATTGTTCCTATTGAGAATTCAACTTTGATTTGCATTAACATCAGCACTTGCTTTCTTTATTTTTTTATAACTTTATTGAATTTGTTACAAAATTGCTTATGTTTTGGATTTTTGAGGCCTGTAGGATGTTAGTTCCCTAAACAAGAATGGATATCTCACAACCTTCATTGGAGAGTAAAGTCTTAATGACTGGACACCAGGTAAGTTCCTCTTACTTCATCTTATTCATCCATAATTTGTTTCAAAAAAAAAAAAAAAATACTGAAAGAAGGTCTGAATAATATGAATACAAGACCACCATATTTGTCTCCTAAAAAATCTTTATACAGGCCTAGAAGCAACAGTTGGAACCAGGCATGGAACAATGGACTAGTTCCAAAAAGGGAAAGGGTTACAACAGGCTGTATATTGTCATCCTGCTTACTTAATTTATATGCACAGTACATCATGCAAAATATCAGGCTGTGTGACTCATAAACTAGAATCAAGATTTATGGGAGAAATATCAATAACCTCAGATATGCAGATGATACCACCCTAGTGACAGAATGTGAAGAGGAGCTAAAAATCCTTTTGATAACAGTGAAAGATGAGACTACAAAAGCTGACTTAAAACAACATTCAAAAAACTAAGATGATGGCATCTGGCCCCATCATTTCATGGCAAATAGAAGGGTAGAAGTAGAAACCATGGCTTCTTGAGTTCCAAAATCATTGGGGATTGGGATTGCAGCCACAAAACTAAATGATGATCAATCCTTGGAAGGAATGCTATGACAAACTTAGTTTATTAAAAAGCAGAGATATTAGATTGCTAACAAAGATCTGTATAGCCAAAACTGGTGTTTTCCCAGTAGTATGTATGGATGTGATGAGTGTTGGACCATAAAGAATCCTGAGCACTGGATAATTTATGCTTTTGAAATGTGTTGTTAGAGAAGATGCCTGAGAATGACTTGGACAACAGGAGGATCGAATTAGTCAACCCTAAAGGAAATCAACCTTGAATATTCACTGGACAGACTGATGCTGAACCTGAAGCTCCAATGCTTTTGCCACAAGATCCTAAAAGCCAACCCATTGGAAAATACCTGATGTTGGGAAAGATTAAGGGCAGAGGAGAAGGAGTTGACAGAGGATGAGATGGTTAGATAGCATCACCAACTCAATGGATGTGAATTCGAGTTAAATCTGGGAGATAGTGAAGGACAGGGAAGCCTGGTGGGCTGCAGTCCATGGGGTCGCAGAGAGTCAGACATGATTTAATGGCTAAACAATAGCAAAAATAATGTGATCAATAAGGATTTAATTTCCAAAATATATAAACACTTCATATAATTCAACAACAACAACAACAAAAGCAACTCAATTGAAAAAGATATAGAAGAGCTAGAGACATTTTTCCTGTTAGTTGCTCTGTTGTGTCCAACTCTTTGCAACCCCATGAGCTGCAGCTTGCCAGGATCTTCTGTCCATGAGACTTCTCAGGCAAGAATACCAGAGTGGGTTGCCATTTCCTTCTTTCTCTCTCTGTCTCTTTTTCTGTCTCGGTCTGTCTGTCTGTGTCTCTTTTATATATATATTATTATATATATATATATATATATATATATATATATATATATATATATATATATATACACACACACACACACACATAGCTAATAGGCACATGAAAATATGTGCAGCATTGCCAATAATCAGAGATATGCAAATCAAAAATACAATGAGGTAGCATCAAACACCTGTCAGAAAGGCCATCATTAAAAAGTCTAAAAATAATAACTGCCAGAGAGAATGTTAATAAGGTGAACTCTCTAACACTTTTGGTTGGAATGTAAATTGGTATAGCCACTGTGGAAACAATAGAGAAGTTCCTCACAAAACTAGAAATAGAATTACCATCAGTTCAGTTCAGTTCAGTTGCTCAGTCGTGTCCAACACTTTGCGACCCCATGAATCACAGTATGCCAGGATTCCTTGTCCATCACCAACTCCTGGGGTTTACTCAAACTCATGTCCATCCAGTCGGTGATGCCATCCAGCCATCTCATCCTCTGTAATCCCCTTCTCCTCCTGCCCCTAATCCCTCCCAATATCAGGGTCTTTTCCAATGAGTCAACTCTTCTCATGAGGTGGCTAAAGTATTGGAGTTTCAGCTTTAGCATCAGTCCTTCCAAAGAAAACCCAGGACTGATCTCCTTCAGAATGGACTAGTTGGAAGTCCTTGCACTCCAAGGGACTCTCAAGAGTCTTCTCCAACACCACAGTTCAACAGCATCAATTCTTTAGTGCTCAGCCTTCTTCACAGTCCAACTCTCACATCCATACATGACCACTGGGAAAACCATAGCCTTGACTAGACCAACCTTTGTTGGCAAAGTAATGTCTCTGCTTTTCAATATGCTATCTAGGATGATCACAACTTTCCTTCCAAGGAGTAAGCATCTTTTAATTTCATGGCTGCAACTACTATCTGCAGTGATTTGGAGCCCCCTCAAAATAAAGTCTGACACTGTTTCCACTGTTTCCCCATCTATTTGCCATGAATGATGGGACGAGATGCCATTATCTTTGTTTTCTGAATGTTGAGCTTTAAGCCAACTTTTTCACTCTCCACTTTCACTTTCATCAAGAGGCTTTTTAGTTTCTCTTCACTCTGCCATAAGGGTGGTGTCATCTGCATATCTGAGGTTATTGATATTTCTCCCAGCAATCTTGATTCCAGCTTGTGCTTCTTCCACCCCAGTGTTTCTCATAATGTACTCTGCATAGAAGTTAAATAAGCAGGGTGACAATATACAGCCTTGACGTATTCCTATTTGGAACCACTCTATTGTTCCATGTCAAGTTCTAACTGTTGCTTCCTCACCTGCATACTGGTTTTTCAAGAGGCAGGTCAGGTAATCTCGTGTTCCCATCTCTTTCAGAATTTTCCACAGTTTATTGTGATCCACACAGTCGAAGTTTTTGTCATCGTCAATAAAGCAGAAATAGATTTTTTTCTGGAACTCTCTTGCTTTTTTAATGATCCAATGGATGTTGGCAATTTGATCTCTGGTTCCTTTGCCTTTTCTAAAACCAACTTTAACATCTGGAATTTCACCGTTCATGTGTTGCTGAAGCCTGGCTTGGAGAATTTGGAGCATTTTTAATAGCGTGTGAGATGAGTGCAATTGTGTGGTATTGCAGTTCCTAAAATGATATTATGAACAGAGAATAAGGTTTATAATGTCATTGTTGCCAAATGCAAATGTTAAATTTGAGCTTGTGAGTTGTAGTGAGGTGGCAGGAATAAAGGAAGGCATTTGCCAAAAGCACACAGAACTGAATGTATCCCATGAGTTTGCTAAAAAATGGGTAGAGATTACAGTGAGATCAGCCTCATGTGAAGGAGGATATTTTTGTGGTGAAGCAGCTGGCTTAACTCTCTACCCTCCCTTACTTGGCATTTCTTAGTTGACTTAGTATGCTCTGTTTCTATTTTCTTTTCTCTGTTCCCAGTTGTTCCTTTTTTTTTTTTTTTTTTTTTGGTCTTACTTTTTAAGTATCCTTATCATATGTCTTACTCTTTATGTTACCCTTATGATATGATATCTATTCCCATGGTGTTATTTTTATTGTGCTCATCTTTGCATGAAATATTCCCTTGGTATCTCTAATTTTCTTGAAGAGATTTATAGTCTTTCCCATTCTATTATTTTTCTCTATTTCTTTGCATTGTTAACTGAGGAAAGCTTTCTTATCTCTCCTTGCTATTCTTTACAATTCCACATTCAGATGGATATATCTTTTCTTTTTTCGTTTGCTTTTGCCTTCTCTCTTTTTTTCCTCAGATATTTACAAGCCCTCCTCAGACAACCATTTGCCTTTTTCCATTTATTTTGGAGTTGGTCTTGATCACTGTTTCCTGTACAATGTCACAAACCTTCTTCCATAGTTCTTCAAGCACTCTATGAGAACTAATCCCTTGAATCTATTTGTCACTTTCACTGTATATTCTTAAGGAATTTTATTTAAGTCATACCTGAATTGTCTAGTGTTTTTTTTTTTTTTTAATTCCTCCCTACTTTATTCAATTTAATTCTGAATTTCACCATAAGGAGTTCATGATTTGAGCCACAGATATCTTTCCATTTTGTTTTTTACTGACCATATAGAGATTCTCCATTTTGGCTGCAAAGAATATAATCAATCTGATTTCAGAATTGACCATCTGATGATGTCTATGTGTAGAATGTTCAGACTACCACACAACTGGACTCATTAACATGCTAGCAAAGTAATGCTCACAATTCTCCAAGCTAGGCTTCAACAGTACTGTGAATTTCCAGATGTTCAACCTGGATTTAGAAAAGGCAGAGGAACCAGAGATCAAATTGTCAACATCTTGGATCATAGAAAAAGCAAAGAATGCCAGAAAAACATCTACTTCTGCTTTATTGACTACATCTTATTGACTATGCCAAAGCCTTTGACTCTGTGGATCACAACAAATAATGCAAAATTCTTAAAAAGATGGGAATATCAGACCACCTTACCTGAATCCTGAGAAATCTGTAAGCAGATCAAGAAGCAACAGTTACAACTGGACAGGGAACAATGGGCTGGTTCAAAATTGAGACAGGAATATGTCAAGGCTGTACTTTGTCACCCTGCTTATTTAACTTATATGCAAAGTACATCACGGGAAATGCCAGACTGGATGAAGCACAAGCTGGAATCAAGATTATCTGGAGAAATATCAATAAGCTCAGAGACGCAGATGACACCATCCTTATGGCAAAGTAAAGAGGAACTAAAGTGTCTCGATGAAATTGAAAGAGTATGGTGACAAATCTGGCTTAAAACTCAACTTTCAAAAAATGAAGATCATGCCTTCTGGTCCCATCACTTTGTGGCAAATAGAAGAGGAAACAATGGAAACAGTGACAGACTTTAGTTTCTGAGCTCCAAAATCACTGCACATGGTGACTGCCGATATGAAATTAAAAGACTCTTGGTCCTTGAAAGAAAAGTTATGACAAAAAACCTAGATAGCATATTTAAAAGCAGAAACATTACTTTGCCCCCAAATTCTGTCTAGTCAAAGCTATGTTTTTTCCAGTAGTCATGTATGGATGTGAGAGTTGGACAAAAAAGAAAGCTGAGGGCTGAAGAACTGATGTTTTTGAACTGTAGTGTTGGAGAAGACTCTTGAGGGCCCCTTGGACTGCAAGGAGATCCAACCAGTCAATCTTAAAGGAAATTAGTCCTGGGTATTCATTGGAATGAATGAGGCTGGAGCTGACACTCCAATACTTTGGCCACCTGATGTGAAGAACTGACTCATTGGAAAATACCCTAATGTTGGAATGGATTGGAGGGAGAAGGGGACAACAGATGATGAGATGGTTGGATGGCGTCAGCGATGCAATGGATATGAGATACATGTGTATTCACATATCTACATGAGTAGACATTTCTACTCTCGACCTGAACATTTAACAAATGACTACTCACAACAATGTTGGGTAAATGAGTTTAAAATAAACTCCTTTACACAAATTTTTAAGCAAAACAGAACATACATTTTGGAAATGAATAAAATATTTAAGCACATACATATTATAAAAAGGGCATCCCAAATTCATTAGTTATGTAAAAATGATATCCAACTTCACTCACTTAGGAAAATGCAAACTAAAACCATATTTGTTTAACCATTATTAATACAAATTCTCAAAATGGTTAAAAGTAAACGATAAAATATTCCAAATGGTTATAAGGCTGTAGAGTAACTGGTATCCTCTTATGTTCCTGAGAGGATTTAATTCATCCTTGCAGGGAAGAAACAAACTCTAAACAAAAACATATTAACAAGGGATGGGAGATTCAGAGGACAAAATGATGCCTACTAGGTGAATTTATCTGTTGATTTACTTGTTTGTCTTTACACTCAGTGTGGAATTTTATTCAGAAAACAGTAATTACCATGATAGGTGCCCATGGAATTAGGAAAAAAAAATTTACAAGTTTATGCACCACTCCCAAGTCATTGTGATTTATATTAATTCTAAAACTTTGAGACTAAGCAATGATACATTGACTTAAAAAAATAATAATAATAAAAATAGGAGGCTGTGAGGACTAGGTTCCTCCCAGCCCTTTTCCTTCCAGTGACAGATTTATTACTACAGACTTTAAGACACTCATTAAAGGTACTCCAGAGTTTTACATGTGAGACCAAGTCAAGGGCAGCCTTTTACAGTTCTATTATTATTATTATTGCTATTACACCATTTTAGAAGTTAGAAAGATGATTTAGGATAGCGTAAATGAGTACTCTTTGATTACAGGAAATTCTTTGGAATGGTAGAAAAGCATCGGTACATTTTTCATATACACTATAAAGTGTTTATAATATCATCCTAATAGGATGTATTATAGAAAGCTAGTAGAAATGTCACAGACTTATATGGCTGGTGGAGATTACTAAAGGTCATCTGGATCATATTCTCCTTTCTTTAGGAAAACTTACACCTAAATCTTCCGAGATGACTCTTATTTCTAAAAACACCCTGAGGTTCTATGATCTCAGTGTAATTATATATGCAGCTTTTCCCCCGGTGAGAAATGTTTTCTTCATACGTACACTAAATCATAACACATCTATTTAAATTTATTAAAATTTTGACACGGACTGGAACTAAAATAATTAATGTGATTATGTTTAAAAATAATGCTATGTTCTTCATATAAATTATCTGTAGATAAAATTGTACTGCAGTAATAATTTCACATTTTTGGTGTTGGGATGGTGGTCAGGAGAACTGAAATATATGTGACAAAAACTAGCTAGATAGTCACCAAGCCTGAGTACTCCTGCTTTGATTACAGTTATCAGCCCCTTTTGCTCTTGGATCAGGACTATGTAACCAGATAAACCTATGGCTAATTCAAATCGATGTTTGGTAGAAACCATGAAATACTGTAAAGCAATTATCCTTCAATTAAAAATATTTTTAAAAAATAAAAAGAAAAATAACAGAAACAAACTTCACAGCATCATTACATTCCATTTTTATTAAAAGGAGAGACTTGAGACTCAGAATCTCTAGATATATAATTTTAATCACACATTTAATAAATGGCAAAGCAAGTAGTTGGGACTAAATCTTAGGTTTTATAAAAATGCAGTAATTTTACCAGCATTTCACAGTGTTTTTATATGTCTCATCAGCTCCATTTTAGATTAAGTTTAAAAACAACTTTCAGGAACAGTATTGAAAAAACAACTCTGAACACAAAAGAACATCAATGAAGGAGAAATATGAAAGAATCGAATCCTTTGAGAAAAACAAAAACTATGTAACAACTGTATTCCATATATATATATATATATTTTTTTTTTTTTTTAAAGGTTATACACTAAAACATATTGGGTCCATCATCACCCAACAACTGTTCAAAATGAACAAAAGCCTTAATATTTAAAAAAGCAGAGGTTTTTCAATAGCTTCAAACCTAAAGGGAATCTCAACACAAGAAATATCTAAAAATCGTCTTTGGAAGTAAACTGTATGCTGAATAAATCGTATACTTGTTTATATAGAAAGCAAAAGCAAAACAAACAAACAACAACAACAAAAAAAAAACAGTGGATACAGTTTCCTTTAGGCATGAGATATCTTTGAAGTTAACCATAGTTTAACATGATGAGTGGGAAATAAAACATCAGGATATTGCATTCTCATTATAGAAACATAATCTGAAAATGAGTTTACAAGAAATGGAGGAAAACTATTCTCTTCTAAATTTTTGAGTGTGTGAAATGCATAGTAAAATAACAATATCTGTAGTCTGCCTAGGGCATCTTCAAATGATAGCACTCATAGCCTGAGTAAGAGGACTCCGGCTATATAAAAATATAGTTTGCCTCAAAGGCAAGCTTTTGAGTAGCTTTTCTTTTTACTCTTTATTTTCTCCCTTCTTATTGTTATCATGGATTTTCATGTTCTCCCTTCACCAATAAACTTTGAAATTTATGCTTAAACTTAGATATCTCCAAACTCATACAGCCAGCTGCTTTATCATCATAACCATTCAGATGTTCTCCTCATCTTTAAATTTATCTCAGAAAAAAGAACTTACATTTCTTACTTCTTTGATCAAAACGGCCTCATGTCATTCCTGACCCCTTTCTCATACCATACATTCATTGTCAAAAGTATCCATTGCCTCTGCCTTCAGAATATTAAATATCAGTAAAATCTGACTACTTCTTAACCAGCACTACTTCTAACATCCTGATTCAATAACTACTGTTTCTCACCTGGGTTATTTCAGAATAATTTCACTATTTCTAAATTTACCCCCATCTAATGTATTTGGAAAGGTGAAGCTATGATAATCCTCAGTAATTCACACTCTGGCACTCATGTTCAGAATATTTCCCTGGTTTCCCTTTTCTATGAAGAATAAGAGCCAAATCATTTCCTTACATTGGCCCACAAGCATTCCATGATGTAGCATCTCTCACTTCTCTTGCTTTTTAATGCTTATTACTTCTCCTCTCACTCACTCCACCTTGGATCTATAGATTTTTTTTGTTATTTATTGAGTATGCAGGGCACACTGTGTTTACTCAGCTTTCATGATATTCTTCCTGTTCAGAATATCTTTTGCTATATACACACACTAGTCATTCCAGGGTCAGCAGAGCCTGGTTGGCTGCCGTCTATGGGATTGCACAGAGTCGGACAATACTGAAGTGATTTAGCAGCAGCAGCATACACTAGTCAGAGCTCAAAAGGATCCTGAGGGCACACTAAAATGAAGGAGTCAGGGTTTCTTCCTTCCTAAAGAGGAACCAATTACCGAGGTTGGGCCAAAGTACAGGGGGACACTTTAACAAAAGGAAATAAATAATTTAGATTTCCTTACTCCACTAACAGATTATCTATTATATCACTCTCCTAGAAAAAAAAAAGCAAATTTAAATTTAAAAAGTCAAATTATGGATAGTAATAATTGACTTTATCTTCTGTCTACTTATCTATATCCAGCATTTGGTACAATGTGATACATAATCATCATGGTTATAGTCATGACTCTGGTAGCTGTAAATGTAATACTTAAAATGTGCCAGGCATTGTTGTGTCAAGTGCTTTATGTATTAATTTTCTTAATCTTCATTGCAACTTATAAAATAGAAATATTTATTCTCCTCACTTTAGAGAGTAGGAAACTGAGGTTCAGAGAAGAAAAATCACACAGCTAGAACCTGGTGAAGCCAAATGGCAAGTCAAGTAAACTGAGTGCAAGTCCATAATGCCTTCCTGATGCACTTGCTGCTTCTTAATTGCAACTATTTGACTTTCCCTCTGTAGAACAAGAATCTTGCTTTCCAGTCTGTAGTGTTAGATAGTGATCTTGCCAATGTACCAGGTGCTGCCAACCCTTTGCATTAATTCCCCAGGGGTGCCATAGCAAATATCACAGACATGGTAGACAAAACAAAAGAAATAATCTCACAGTACAGTTCTGGAAGTCAGAGGCCAAAGTCAAGGTGTTGACAAGGGCCATGGTCTCTCAAAGGCTTCCATGGAGAAAGCCTGTGGCTCCAGCTTCCTTTGGTTAGTGGCAGAACAAGAGGAAATCTCTGCCTTTATCTTCAGATGGCCTTTTCTCCTCTGACCCTGAAGATCATTTTCTGTCTCTTCTAAAGATATTCTCATTGGATTTAGTATCCACTCTAAACCTATTGTGATCTCAACTTGATTCTTATTTTAACAGCATTGCAAATACTCTATTTCAAAATAAAGTCACATTCTGAATTTCTAAGTGGAGAGGAATTTGGGGGAACAATTTTCAATACATTAAGTCTTCCTTTCTAGACCTGAAACTTCAACCATTTAACTTGGTCTCCTTGCCAGTCAGTGAGGACTGAGTGCCTTGGGAAAGAGAGGGCCAAAAGCTCATCCTCTCTGGGTAATTACAGTATCACCTACATTCCCAAGCTGTCTTGTACTAGGTGTAGTCCTTTCTGATCTCTCTATGTTTAATGATGACTGACAATCCTCTTCTCAGAAACAAATCACTGTGTCAAGATCCTAAATGAGAGCCTGTATTTAATAACATACATTTTATACTTGACACTTCCTTTTTTTTTTTTAAAGGAGGTTCTGATATCTTTAAAATCCTTCAGCTGCAAGTTCTATAAAATGTTAGATTTTTTGTTTTTAAACCTATGGGTTACCTGATTTAAGAAAGAAAGCTTTTTAAAGACCAAAAACAAAACTTAGTCATAAATCTTGAAAGAGAGCAAACTCTAAAATTGGGTCATGCTCTGAGGGCATGCTGATCCTAGGTAAAACAGAAACTTTAGAGAATACAAAAGAAAAATGCCAGGGAAAGGTAGGAAGAAAATTTTAGTGAAGTCTGTGGAAAAAATGACCCTCAAATTTCTACACTTCTAAGCTAAAGAATGAACTAACAATATCTATGCCAAAAAGGATGATGGATTGAAAAAAAAAAAACAATGATTTTAAAATGTATAATTAGATTCCAGTCCTTATACATACATCAGATTTCATATTAAAAGTAACCAATTTCAATATATTTCATGGGAGTTTAGCTTATGAGAAACAACAAAAGAATCTAAGAGCATTAAAAGTATCAACTAACAATGTATCTGCAAAATGTTTATGGCAAAATAAATATCTAAAAATCAAAAGTCAATCAAGTCAAGTGCTTTTCAGTTGACTTTCTAGTTGGTTGAATGAATTTAATATGAAGTGGGATATTAAGAGGGAATTTGATAATGTGTTGCTGAAAGAGAAATGAGATTGCAGCTTTCACTTTCCAGACAGAATATTGGTACAGGATGATCAAAAGACATAGATCCTATCATGGTTCCCAAAGTTGAAGAAAGTGGATCTGCACCTGTACAGTTCTGTTACAGAGTTGGTAAAATTTCTGGAAAATAAAAATCAATAGCTGATGTGTCCAAACTAAATAGGACAATGGATAGTCTCAAAACAAATGTCTATGGCCAAGTATGCCCATAAAGCAAAACAGAACTTGGTAAGACGAGGAATAGGGATGATAGATAATTGGTGCTCACATATATAGACTGGTGACTGAGGGCAAGTTGGATTTCCACTGTTAACTAAGACTCTCAAAAAGTGGCATGAGCTTAATATAGGAGAAGGATAAACTCAAAATCTTGGAGAGATTTCAAGAATAATACATGTTAAGCTTGAAATAAGTAAAAAAGTATTTCATTATATATATATGTATAATACATAGAGACACACATACATACACATATATACATACATGCATATATAGAATATATTTTATATATTCAAGAGTTATATTATTCATAAAGAAAAAGGTATAAAGCCAACATTCGGATATGCCTTAGTGACAGAGCAATAATAATGTAAATCTCAAGTGCAGATTGTTAAAATGATATTAAGATATGCTAAGGCAAGAAAATTAGAGATAGCAAGGGAACATTTCATGCAAAGATGGGCTAGATAAAGGACAGAAATGGTATGGACCTAACAGAAGCAGAAGATATTAAGAAGAGGTGGCAAGAATACACAGAAGAACTGTACAAAAAAGATCTTCATGGCCAAGATAATCACAACAGTGTGATCACTCACCTAGATCAAGATATCTTGGAATGTGAAGTCAAGTGGGCCTTAGAAAGCATCACTACGAACAAAGCTAGTGGAGGTGATGGAATTCCAGTTGAGCTCTTTCAAATCCTGAAAGATGATGTCGTGAAAGTGCTGCACTCAATTTGCCAGAAAATTTGGAAAACTCAGCAGTGGCCACAGGACTGGAAAAGGTCAGTTTTCATTCCAATCCCAAAGAAAGGCAATGCAAAAGAATGCTCAGACTACTGCACAGTTGCACCCATCTCACACGCTAGTAAAGTAATGGTCAAAATTCTCCAAGCCAGGCTTCAGCAATACACAAACCCTGAACTTCCAGATGTTCAAGCTGGTTTCAGAAGAGGCAGACGAACCAGAGATCAAATGGCCAACATCCGCTGGATCATGGAAAAAGCAAGAGAGTTCCAGAAAAACATCTATTTCTCCTTTATTGACTATGCCAAAGCCTTTGATTGTGTAGATCACAATAAACTGGAAAATTCTGAAAGAGATGGGAATACCAGACCACTTGACCTTCTTCTTGAGAAACCTATATGCAGGTCAGGAGCCAACAGTTAGAACTGGACATGGAAAAACCGACTGGTTCCAAATCGGAACAGGAGTCGTCAAAGGTGTATATTGTTACCCTGCTTATTTAACTTGTATGCAGAGTACATCATGAGAAATGCTGGGCTGGAAGAAGCATAAGCTGGAATCAAGACTGCCAGGAGAAATATCAATAACCTCAGATATGCAGATGACACCACCCTTATGGCAGAAAGTGAAGAGGAACTAAAAAGCCTCTTTATGAAAGTGAAAGAGGAGAGTGAAAAAGTTGGCTTAAAGCTCAGCATCCAGAAAATAAAGATCAAGGCATCCTGTCCCATCACTTCATGGCAAATAGATAGAGAAACAGTGGAAACAGTGTCAGACTTTATTTTTCTGGGCTCCAAAATCACTGCAGATGGGGACTGCAGCCATGAAATTAAAAGACGCTTACTCCTTGGAAACAAAGTTATGACCAACCTAAGTAGCATATTCAAAAGCAGAGACATGACTTTGCCAACAAAGGTCTGTCTAGTCAAGGCTGTGGTTTTTCCAGTGGTCATGTATGGATATGAGATTTGGACTGTGAATAAATCTGAGTGCCGAAGAATTGATGCTTTTGAACTGTGGTTTTGGAGAAGACTCTTGAGAGTCCCTTGGACTGCAAGGAGATCCAGCCAGTCCATGCTAAAGGACATCAGTCCTGGGTATTCATTGGAAGGACTGATGCTAAACCTGAAACTCCAGTACTTTGGCCATCTCATGTGAAGTGTTGACTCATTGGAAAAGACTGATGCTGGGAGGGATTGGGGGCAGGAGAAGAAGGGGATGGCAGACGATGAGATGGGTGGATGGCATCACTGACTGGATGGACATGAATTTGAGTAAACTCTCGGAGTTGATGATGGACAGGAAGTCCTGGCATGCTGCAATTCATGGGGTCACAAAGAGTTGGACACGACTGAGCAACTGAAGTGAACTGAAGGCTTGTGACTGAGACAAATGAGGAAAGAGAACCACTCCAGAATATAAGATTTTATCTACCCTCAGCAAATGTGAACTTTGCTGAGCACGAGAATTTGTCTATGTGTCAACCAAAAGGTTTTTGATAAATGATGACTACATTAATTTATATTTGGTTGACTGATTGAATAAAGAAATGATTCAATACATTATTTTTGTTGAAATAACTATTTCCTGTTGAACTCTCAAATGTTAAACCATTAATTTTAACATAATGAAAATCTTCACTATTTGGACAGGTAAATTTGCTTAAACCTCAGATCTCAGTGGCCTCCCATAAGGTATTGTACTTCTTCATGTCAAAGATGAAGATCAAGCATTCCTCTCTGACACAGACCTCCAGACTGTGACTTCTTCCATGGTGTTGCTTTACCCCTTTAAAAAAATTATGTTGAAGTATTATAGATGATTATCAATATTGTATTAGTTTCAGGTATATAACAAAGTAATATTATTATTATTATTATACTATATTATTATATATATATATTATATATATATATATATATATATATATATATATATATATTATATATATTATTATATATTCTTTATTGCCTTTTTACCATATATATTTATTTTAATTGAAATATAATTGCTTTACAGAATTATGTGGTTTTCTGTCAGACATCAACAAAGGTCAGCCATAGGTACATCCATGTCCCCTTCCTCCAGAACCTCCCTCCCCTCTCCCTCCCCATTCCACCTTTGAAATCTTTTGTTTTCAGTCAAGCAGAAAAGGAGAAAGAGACCATGGGAAATAGCTCAGATTTCCTTTTGTCAGGGCCTGGATGATATTTTTTATCACTTCTGCATTAATTTTATTAGCCAGGATCTTGCTATTAATATATAACCCCTAGTCAAGAGCAAGATAGGCTTATAATTATAATCAAAGCAAAAGGAATCATGCTTGAAGAATATCCAGTGAGTCTTTGTCACAGCTACTACAGTTTCCCTGACCACCATCCCAATACTAAGTATATATGTAATGATTTACTGTAGGCAGGATTCTCTCTATATGTGACATAAATATGGAACAGAACATAAACATAAACATACAATTTAGCTCCAGTTCATATCAAAGGCTTTTTTTTTTAATTGAGGTATAATTAATTTACAATGTTGTAAATTTGTTTGTAATTTGAGGTGAAGCATGGAATGCTTTGGTTTGCATACATAGACATGGACACACACACACACACACGGACACATATGTGCATGTACATATTGTTTCAGATTCTTTACATTATAGGTTATTATACAATATTAAATATAGTTCCTAGTACTATACAGCACTGCTATACAGTAGGTCCTTGCTGTTTCTATGCTTTGTCTATAGTAGTGTGTATATGTTAATCCCAAACTCCTAAATTAATATTCTTTCACTTTTTCCCTTTATAAACATGTTTTTTTTCTATACCTCTCAGTCTATTTCTGTAAATAAGTAAACTTATAAATAAGTTAACTTGTAAATAAGTTCACTTATGTCATGTTTTTACATTCCACATATAAGTAATATTATATGATATTTGTCTTTGTCTGACTGCCTTCACTAAATAAGAAAATCTCTAGGTCCATCCATGTTGCTTCAAATGACGTTGCTTCATTTTCTTATATATGTACAATATTCCACTGTGCTGGAATAGAGAACATACCATACCTTTTTATCCATTCATCTATTGATAGACACTTAGGTTCTATGCCTTGACTATTATAAATATTGTGGCAATAAACAAAGGAGTACTGTCATCTTTTGATTTAGAGTTTTCTCCAGATACATGCCCAGAAGTGGGATTTCTGGATCATATAGTAACTCTATGTTTAACTTTTTCAAGAACCTTTGTACTGTTCTCAATAGTGGTTGCACCAATTTATATTCTCACCAATCAGTTCAGTTCAGAGTCGCTCGTCAGGTTCGACTCTTTGTGACCACATGAACTGCAGTACGCCACGCTTCACTGTCCATCACCAAATCCTAGAGCCTGCTCAAATTCAAGTCCATTGAGTTAGTGATGCAATCCAACCATCTCACACTCTGTCATCCCCTTCTCCTCCTGACTTCAATCTTTTCCAGCATCAGCAACTTTTAAATGAGTCAGTCCTTTACAGTTCAGTTCAGTCGCTCAGTCATGTCCAACTCTTTGAGACCCCATTAACCACAGCAAACCAGGTCTCTCTGTGAATCACCAACTTCCAGAGTCCACCCAAACACATGCCCATTGTGTCGATGATGCCATCCCACCGTCTTATCCTCTGCTGTCCCCTTCTCCTCCTGCCTTCAATCTTTCCGAGCATCAAGGTTTTTTCAAATGAGTAAGCTCTTTGCATCAGGTGGCCAAAGTATTGGAGTTTCAAGTTCAACATCAGTCCCTCCAGTGAACACCCAGGACTGATGTCCTTTAGGATGGACTGGTTGGATCTCCTTGAGAGTCTGAGGCGGACTCTCAAGAGTCTTCTCCAATACCGCAGTTCAAAAGCATCAATTCTTCTGTGCTCAGTTTTCTTTATAGTCAAACTCTCAAATCCATATCCATATGTGACTACTGGATAAACCATGGCCTTGACTAGATGGACCTTTGTTGGCAAAGTAATGTCTCTGCTTTTTAATATGCTGTCTAGGTTGGTCATAACATTCCTTCCAAGTAGCAAGCGTCTTTTGTTTTCATGGCTGCAATCACTATCTGCAGTGATTTTGGAGCCCCCCGCAAAAAATGAAGTCAGCCACTGTTTCCACTGTTTTCCCCATATATTTGTCATGGAGTGATGGGACCAGATGCCATGATCTTCATTTTCTGAACGTTGAGCTTTAAGCCAACTTTTTCACTCTCTTTCACTTTCATCGAGAGGCTTTTTAGTTCTTCTTTACTTTCTGCATAAAGGTGGTGTAATCTGCATATCTGTGGTTATTGATATTTCTCCCAGTAATCTTGATTCCAGCTTGTGCTTCCTCCAGCCCAGCGTTTCTCATGATGTACTCTGCATATAAGTTAAATAAGCAGGGTGACAATATACAGCCTTGATGTACTCCATTTCCTATTTGGAACCAGTCTGTTTTTCTATGTCCAATTCTAACTGTTGCTTCCTTACCTATATACAGGTTTCTTAAGAGGCAGGTCAAGTGGTCTGGTATTCCCATCTCTTTCACAATTTTCCACAATTTATTGTGATTCACACAGTGAAAGGTTTTGGCATAGTCAATAAAGCAGAAATAGATGTTTTTTTCTGGAATTCTCTTGCTTTTTCAATGACCCAGTTCTTCACATCAGGTGGCCAAAGTATTGGAACTTTGGCATAATCATCAGTCCTTCCAATGAATATTCAGGACTGATTTTCTTTAGGATTGATTGGATTGTTCTCCTTGCAGTCCAAGGTACTCTCAAGAGTCTTTTGCAACAACATAGTTTAAAAGCATCAATTTTTTTCTTGCTCAGCTTTCTTTATGGTTCAACTCTCATATCCATACATGAGTGATAGTTGCTCAGTCTTGCCTGACTCTTTGCAAACCTATGGACTGCAGCCTGCCAGGCTCCTCTGTTCATGAAATTCTCCAGGCAAGATTAGTAGAGAGGGTTGCCATTTCCTTCTCCAAAAGTGAAAGTGAAAGTCGCTCAGTCGTGTCCAACTCTTTTTGAATCCATGGACTGTCTATGTAATTTTCCAGGTCAGAATAATGGAGTCGGTAGCCTTTCTCTTATCCAGGGGATCTTCCCAATCCAGAGACTGAACCCAGATCTCCCACATTGCAGGTGGATTCTTTACCAGCTGAGCCACAAGGGAAGCCCCAAAACACTGGAGTGAGTAGCCAATTCCTTCTGCAAGGGATCTTCCCAACCCAGGAAGTGAACTGGGGTCTCCTGAATTGAAAGTGAATTCTTTACCATCCGAGCTATCAGGGAAGCCCCCATCCATACATAACTACTGGAAAAACCATAGCTTTGACTAAACAGATCTTTGGTGGCAAAGTAATGTTCTGCTTTTTAATGCACTGTCTAGTTTTGTCATAGCTTTTCTTCCAAGGAACAAGCTTTTTTTAATTTCATGGCTGCAGTCACCATCTGCAGTGATTTTGCAGTCCAAGAAAATAAAGGCTATCACTGTTTCCATTGTTTCCCCATTTATTGGCATGAAATAATGGGACAGGATGCTATGATCTTAGTTTTGTGACTGCTGAGTTTTAAACCAACTTTCTCATTCACCAGTAGTGTAGGAGAATTCCCTTTTCTCCATACCCTCTCCAGTAATATTATTTTTAGACTTTCTTATGATATTGATTCTGGTCAGTGTAAGGTTGTGTCTTTTTGTAGTTTTGATTCATATTTCTATAATAATTAGTGACATCGATCATCTTTTCATATGCCTACTGGCCATTAGTATTTCTTTGGAGAGATGTCACTTTAGGTCTTCTGCCCAATTTTGTTATTGGGGATTTTTTTTGTTTGTTTTTCTTAAATATTAGACTCTATGAACAGTTTGGAACAAAGTCTTCATAAATTTAAACAGGTATAAGTTGACTTAGAGTAGATATGAAGAGTAAATTTCTCACAGAGGGAAAAATCTGTATATATATTTTTACTGAGGTCGTAGAACTTAAGGGTGTTTTTAGAAATGAGTCATCTGGGAAGATTTAAGTGTAAATTTTTCTAAAGGAAGGACGATATGGTCCAGATGACCTTTAGTAATTTCCACCAGCCATATAAATCTGTAACATTTCTACTAGCTCACTAAAATATACTCTATTAAGATATTATACACACTTTACAGCATGTGTGAATAAAATCCAGAAGATTTTCTCTTATTTCTAAAAATTCCCTATAATTGGAGAATATTAAATTTTAGCTATTCTAGTTATTTTTTCAATTGCTTAAATGGTATCATCATCATCATCATCACCATCATCATCATCATCATCAACCAACTGTGGAATATTTTCGCTGCCTTGACCTCTTCACACACACACACACACACAAAAAGTTCTAAAGAATGTATAGTATATGTTCTAAAATCTGTGTTAATGAATCTGCCTCTGTAAGTTAAATATTTGGGGTGAAACTAGGCTTCATATCCCACTGTTTTTATCAAAGTAAGAAAAAAAAATGTTAATATTAGCTTATTCTCAAAGTGTCAGAGTTTATGTAAACCACAATGATTTTGAAGGTGGTTGTATATATATTTATATATTTAATTTTGCTTTCATCTATGGGCATAAATGGAGAAGGCAATGGCACCCCACTCCAGTATTCTTGCTTGGAAAATCCCATGGGCGTAGGAGCCTGGTAGGCTACAGTCCATGGGATCGCTAAGATTCAGACAGGACTGAGCGACTTCCCTTTCACTTTTCACTTCCATGCATTGGAGAAGGAAATGGCAACCCACTCCAGTGTTCTTGCCTGGAGAATCCCAGGGACGGGGGAGCCTGGCAGGTTGCCCTCTATGGGATCGCTCAGAGTCGGACACGACTGAAGCGACTTAGCAGCAGCAGCATGGGCATAAGTGATTCCTGTTTTCAGGATGAGACTCAACTTTTAGTGTCAAAACAAATAAGTCCAAAGGAAAACTCACCTGGTGGACAACATATTATACTCAGAATTTCCCCTTTCTTTTTAAGATTAATGCTTTCTTTTAGGTCATGATCTTAATCTGTTTCTTCATCCCACGGAGTGGGGGAGGGTGAAATTCCCATTTGCATCCCGACGGTTTCATGTCCTCTTCAGCCCAGCGTCCCCACAGCAATTTGAAAGATACTCACACAAATGTGGCAACTCTTTCTACATTATAATTTGCTTAATGTGTATTAATTTTTATTGCTGCAAACTATGACACACTTTGTAGCTTAAAAGAACAAAAATGTACTATGTCATGTTTTCCTTGGATCAGGAGTCAGGCATGAGCTAACTAAGTCTTCTTCTCAGGAATTCTTCAGGTGGAAGTCAGGGTAATATATGGGGCTGTAGGCTCATCTAAAGCTCAGGTCCTTCTATCCCTGCTTTCTGGAGAGTTTTTATCATAAATGGATGTTGAATTTTGTCAAAAACTTTCTCTGCATCTATTGAGATAATCATATGGCTTTTATTTTTCAATTTGTTAATGTGGTGTATTACATTGATTGATTTGCGGATATTGAAGAATCCTTGCATCCCTGGGATAAAGCCCACTTGGTCATGGTGTATGATCTTTTTAATGTGTTGTTGGATTCTGATTGCTAGAATTTTGTTAAGGATTTTGCATCTGTGTTCATCAGTGATATTGACCTGTAGTTTTCTTTTTTTGTGGCATCTTTGTCAGGTTTTGGTATTAGGGTGATGGTGGCCTCATAGAATGAGTTTAGAAGTGTACCTTCCTCTGCAAATTTCTGGAAGAGTTTGAGTAGAATAGGTGTTAGCTCTTCTCTAAGTTTTTGGTAGAATGCAGCTGTGAAGCTGTCTGGACCTGGGCTTTTGATTGCTGGAAGAATTCTGATTACAGTTTCAATTTCCATGCTTGTGATGGGTCTGTTATAGAAAGTTTCTTCCTGGTCCAGTTTTGGAAAGTTGTACTTTTCTAAGAATTTGTCCATTTCTTTCACGTTGTCCATTTTATTAGCATATAATTGCTGATAATTGTCTCTTATGATCCTTTGTATTTCTGTGTTTTCTTTTGTGATCTCTCCATTTTCATTTTTAATTTTATTGATTTGATTTTTCTCCCTGTGTTTCCTGATGAGTCTGGTTAATGGTTTGTCAATTTTATTTATCCTTTCAAAGAACCAGCTTTTGGCTTTGTTAATTTTTGCTATGATCTCTTTTGTTTCTTTTGCATTTATTGCTGCCCTAATTTTTAAGATTTATTTCCTTCTACTAACCCTGGGGTTCTTAATTTCTTCCTTTTCTAGTTTCTTTAGGTGTAGATTTATGTTGTTTATTTGACTTTTTTCTTGTTTCTTGAGGTAGGCCTGTATTGCTATGAACTTTCCCCTTAGCACTGCTTTTACAGTGTCCCACAGGTTTTGGGTTGTTGTGTTTTCATTTTCATTCGTTTCTATGAAAATTTTGAATTCTTTGTTTATTTCTTCTGTGATTTGTTGGTTATTCAGCAGTGTGTTGTTCAGCCTCTGTATGTTGGAATTTTTAATAGTTTTTCTCCTGTAATTGAGATCTAATCTTACTGCATTGTGGTCAGAAAAGATGCTTGGAATGATTTCAATTTTTTTTAATTTACGAAGGCTAGATTTATGGCCCAGGATGTGATATATCCTGGAGAAGGTTCTGTGTGTGCTGAGAAAAAAATGAAATTCATTGTTTTGGGATGAAATGTCCTATAGATATCAATTAGTTCTAAATGGTTTATTGTATCATTTAAAGTTTGTGTTTCCTTGTTAATTTTCTGTTTAGTTGATCTATCCATAGGTGTAAGTGGGGTATTAAAGTCTCCCACTATTATTGTGTTATTGTTGATTTCTCCTTTCATACTTGTTAGTATTTGTCTTACATATTGTGGTGCTCCTATGTTGGCTGCATATATATTTATAATTGTTATATCTTCTTCTTGGATTGATCCTTTGATCATTATGTAGTGACCTTCTTTGTCTCTTTTCACAGCCTTTGTTTTAAAGTCTATTTTATCTGATATGAGTATTGCTACTGCTGCTTTCTTTTGGTCTCTATTTGCATGGAATATCTCTTTTCAGCCCTTCACTTTCAGTCTGTATGTGTCCCCTGTTTTGAGGTGGGTCTCTTGTAGACAACATATGTAGGGGTCTTGTTTTTGTATCCATTCAGCCAGTCTCTGTCTTCTGGTTGGGGCATTCAACCCATTTATGTTTAAGGTAATTATTGATAAGTATGATCCTGTTGCCATTTACTTTATTGTTTTGGGTTCGAATTTATACACGCTTTTTTTGTTTCCTGTCTAGAGAATATCCTTTAGTATTTGTTGGAGAGCTGGTTTGGTGGTGCTGAATTCTCTCAGCTTTTGCTTGTCTGTAAAGCTTTTGATTTCTCCTTAATATTTGAATGATATCTTTGCTGGGTACAATAATCTGGGCTGTAGGTTATTTTCTTTCATCACTTTAAGTATGTCTTACCATTCCCTCCTGTCTTGAAGAGTTTCTATTGTAAGATCAGCTGTTATCCTTCTGGAAATCCCCTTGTGTGTTATTTGTTGTTTTTTCCTTTGCTGCTTTTAATATTTGTTCTTGTGTTTGATCTTTGTTAATTTGATTAATATGGATCTTGGGGTGTTTCACCTTAGGTTTATCCTGTTTGGGACTCTCTGGGTTTCTTGGACTTAAGTGATTATTCCCTTCCCCATTTTAGGGAAGTTTTCAACTATTATCTCCTCAAGTATTCTCTCACAGTCTTTCTATGTGTCTTCTTCTTCTTGGACTCCTATGATTCGTATGTTGTAGCATTTAATATTGACCTGGAGGTCTCTGAGATTGTCCTCATTTCTTTTAATTCGTTTTTCTTTTTTCTCCTCTGATTCATTTATTTCTACCATTCTATCTTCTAATTCAATAATCCTATCTTCTGCTTCTGTTATTCTACTATTTGTTGCCTCCAGAGTGTTTTTTATCTCATTTATTGAATTATTCATTATATATTGACTCTTTTTTTATTCCTTCTAGGTCCTTGTTAAACCTTTCTTCAATCTTCTCAATCCTTGTCTCCAGGCTATTTATCTGTGATTCCATTTTTATTTCAAGATTTTGGATCATTTTCACTGTCATTATTCAGAAATCTTTATCAGGTAGATTCCCTATCTCTTCCTCTTTTATTTGGTTTGGTGGGCATTTATCCTGTTCCTTTACCTGCTGGGTATTCCTCTGTCTCTTGATCTTGTTTATATTGCTGAGTTTGGGGTGTCCTTTCTGTATTCTGGCAGTTTGTGGGGTTGTCTTTATTGTGGAGTTTCTTCACTGTGTGTGGTTTTGTAAAGGTGGCTTGTCAAGGTTTCTTGCTTAGGGAAACTTGTGTTGGTATTCTGGTGTGTGGAGCTGGATTTCTTCTCTCTAGAGTGCAATGAAAAAAACAGGAATAGAAGGAACATGTCTCAACATAAATAAAAGCTATATATGACAAACCCACAGCAAACATTATCCTCAAAGGTGAAAAATTGAAAACATTTCTTCTAAAGTCAGGAACAAGACAAGGGTGCCCACTTTCACCATTACTATTCAACATAGTTTTGGAAGTTTTGGCCACAGCAATCAGAGCAGAAAAAGAAATAAAAGGAATCCAAATTGGAAAAGAAGAAGTAAAACTCTCACTATTTGCAGATGGCATGATCATCTAATTAGAAAACCCTAAGGACTCCGCCAGAAAATTCATAGAACTAATCAATGAATATAGTAAGGTTGAAGGATATAAAATCAACACAGAGAAATCCCTTGCATACCTATACACTAATAATGAGAAAATAGAAAGAGAAATTAAGGAAACAATTCCATTCATCACTGCAAAGAAAGGAAAAAAATAATTAGGAATATATCTACCTAAAGAAACTAAAGACCTATATATAGAAAACTATAAAACACTGGTGAAAGAAATCAAAAAGGACACCAATAGATGGAGAAATATACCATGTTCATGGAATGGCAGAATCAGTATAGTGAAAATGAGTATACTACCCAAAGCAATTTATAGATTCAATGCAATCCCTATCAAGCTACCAACGATATTCTTCACAGAGCTAGAACAAATAATATCACAAGTGGTATGGAAATACAAAAAACTTCAAATAGCCAAAGCTATCTTGATAAAGAAAAATGGAACTGGAGGAATCAACCTGCCTGACTTCAGGCTCTACTACAAAGCCACAGTCATCAAAAGAGTGTGATACTGGCTCAAAGTCAGAAATATAAATCAATGGAACAAAATAGAAAGCCCAGAGATAAATCCACGCACATATGGACACCTTATCTTTGACAAACGAGGCAAGAATATACAATGGATTAAAGACAATCTCTTTAACAAATGGTGCTGGGAAAACTGGTCAACCACTTGTAAAAGAATGGAACTAGAACACTTTCTAACACCATACACAAAAATAAACTCAAAATGGATTAAAGATCTAAACATAAGACCAGAAACTATAAAACTCCTAGAGGAGAACATAGGCAAAACACTCTCCGACATACATCACAGCAGGATCCTCTATGACCCACCTCCCATAATAATAGAAATAAAAGTAAAAATAAACAAATGGTACCTAATTAAACTTCAAAGCTTCTGCACAACAAAGGAAACTATAAGCAAGGTGAAAAGACAGCCTTCAGAATGGGAGAAAATAATAGCAAATGAAGCAACTGACAAACAACTAATCTCAAAAATATACAAGCAACTCGTATAGCTCACCTCCAGAAAAATAAATGACCCAGTTAAAAAATGGGCCAAAGAACTAAATAGACATTTCTCCAAAGAAGACATACAGATGGCTAACAAACACATGAAAAAATGCTCAACATCACTCATTATCAGAGAAATGCAAATCAAAACCACTATGAGGTATCATTTCACGCCAGTCAGAATGACTGTGATCCAAAAGTCTACAAGTAATAAATGCTGGAGAGGGTGTGGAGAAAATGGAATCTTCCTACACTTTTGGTGGGAATGCAAACTAGGACAACCACAATGGAGCACAGTGTGGAGATTCCTTAAAAAACTAGGAATAGAACTGCCTTATGATCCAGCAATCCCACTGCTGGGCATACACACTGAGGAAACCAGAATTGAAAGAGACATGTGTACCCCAATGTTCATCACTGCACTGTTTATAATAGCCAGGACATGGGAGCAACCTAGATGTGCATCAGCAGATGAATGGATAAGAAAGCTGTGGTACATATAAACAATGGAGTATTACCCAGCCATTAAAAATAATATATTTGAATCAGTTCTAATGAGGTGCATGAAACTGGAGCCTATTATGCAGAGTGAAGTAAACCAGAAAGAAAAACACCAATACAGTATCAGATCAGATCAGATCAGATCAGTTGCTCAGTCTTGTCCAACTACTTGCGACCCCATGAATCGCAGCATGCCAGGCCTCCCGGTCCAACACCAACTCCCGGAGTTCACTGAGACTCACATCAGTGATGCCATCCATCCATCTCATCCTCTGTTGTCCCCGTCTCCTCTTGCCCCCAATCCCTCCCAGCATCAGAGTCTTTTCCAATGAGTAAACTCTTCGAGAAGGTGACCAAAGTACTGGAGTTTCAGTTTTAGCAACATTCCTTACACATATGCTGCTGCTGCTGCTGCTAAGTCACTTCAATCGTGTCTGACTCTGTGCGACCCCAGAGATGGCAACCTGCCAGGCTCCCTCTTCCCTGGGATTCTCTAGGCAAGAACATTAGAGTGGGTTGGCATGTCCTTCTCCAATGCATGAAAGTGAAAAGTGAAAGTGAAGTCGCTCAGTCGTTTCCAACTCTTTGCGACGCCACGGACTGCAGCCCACCAGGCTCCTCCATCCATGGGATTTTCCAGGCAAGAGTACTGGAGTGGGGTGCCATTGCCTTCTCTGCCTTACACACACACATATATATATGGAATTTAGAAAGATGATAGAAATAACCCTGTATATGAGACAGCAAAAGAGACACAGATGTATAGAAGTCTTTTGGACTCTGTGGGAGAGGAAGAGGGTGGGATGATTTGGGAGAATGGAATTGAAACATGTTTAATATCATATATGAAATGAGTCGTCAGTCCAGTTTCGATACACAATACTGGATGCTTGGGGCTGGTGCACTGGGACGACCCAGAGGGATGGTATGGGGAGGGAGGAGGGTTCTGGATGGGAAACACGTGTGTACCTGTGGCAGATTAATTTTGATATATGGCAAAACCAATACAATATTGTAAAGTTAAAAAATAAAATAAAATATTAAAAAAATAAAGCTCAGGTCCTCTTCCACAATCACACTTTTGGTAATTTCCTTTCTTGGAGCAGGGTGACAGCAGTCTCCATTTCCTTGCTGGCTGCTGATCAGAGACAATTCTCAGCTGGTCCTTAGGTTCCCTCTCAGTACAGTGGCTTACTCTTTATGGCTGTGGGAGATACTTTCTCTAGTCAGCTGGTCTGAGTCTGCTGTGACATACTTATGTGAGCCAACCAGGAATTCTACCTTGTAGTAACCAAGGAAGCACCAAATCAATTCCATAGATTTCGCTCACACTCAGACAAAATAATTTTAAAAGTTGTGTGATCACTAGCAGGAATCTTGAGGGCCAGATTAGAATTCTGCCCACCACATAATCCCTTTAAATATGAGAGGACATTTATCAGTTATTTTAAAACTGATAATAACTAAACTATCTTCTCTTGATTTAAATTACTGCTGATTAACATTTTAAGGTTTTAGTTTTACTTAAGAGTCACATTAATTGACTGATGAATGACATTTCAACAAAGATTTAAATTGTCTTACAAAGATGCATAAAATATACAAAAATAATATATTTTAAATAAGTAAAATTAAAGAAAGAACAATCTTACTATATAAAGATTCTATTTTGAGATTTTTAGGTTGTCTAAAGCAAATCTGTAAGGCAAATATCCCACCTCCCACCTCCTTTCTACCACAATGTTAATAAACTTTTGTTTTAACATTAGACTGGCTTTTTGAGAAAATCAATACCATCATTTGTAAAAACAACATAGTGGAGCTAATAGGAAGTTCTTGAGATCATGTTTTGGAAAAATAATAGTCATAAACCTAGTTTCCCCCCAAATGCCATTTCAAAAGTAAACGTGAAGAGATATTATTCATTATATCCATTAATTTTTGAGCTCCTATTGTGTGGTTTGGCAGCATTTTATATGAATTATGTTATGTGTTATATGGTATATAAATGTTGTTTTTCACAATTGTGTAAAGTCAATAATAATTATTGTGGCCATTCTTTCAAATGGGTACATACATTCATTAAACATTTTGCTCAAAATTCATATAGCTAGTAAATAGTTAATTCAGGATTAATAGTTGAAATTTTTAAAATGTTAACCCACTTTTTATAGATACTAAACAGTACATTTTGACATCTGAAGATCCAAACTCTTTGTTTTTTGCTATTTACAGGCAAATGGGAAGATACTAAAGTAGGTCATGTTGGTTATTTTAAGAGAGGTTTGTAATAAACATCAAGGCAATTGTGGCTGAGCTTTGCAGTTAGCTAGAAGATAAACCAAGTGCAAGTGCAGATTCTTAATAGATGTTTTTAATCTACTTGACAATATTTAGTTGTACCCTCATTGTCTTTTTTATTTTGTTAAAAAAATATATTCAGAATTTGAACCAACAATTAGTTGTAAGACAGGTGTTATTTAAACACTAAAAGGAAGTATTGGGTATGTTAGTAAATATATGGGCTCTGATTAATTCTACAAATGCTCTACCATACAAACTACCTGGAAACAAGAATAAAATCATCCATGAATCAGTTCAAACAAGTACTCTAACTTCTGCAAATGTACACACAAAGTGAAAACACCAGTAAAATGAACATTTATACTGTAAGCCTATGCACAATAATAACAAGTTTAATTTCAGAAAATTTTATTTGGGAATCTTTTGGACAGGTGGTAGAATTTTGAAAATCTTAGAAGGAAACAAAAAGTTTTCAAGGTAAGGATATAATTCTAGTTGAAAAGAGTGGTCTCACATGTTAATACTGGTAGAATTACTGGTAGAAAATATGCACAACTGTTTTCACACCTAGACTTTCTTGGATAATGATATCAAGTACAATTAAAATAACTGAATTCAAAAAGATATCATCCTGCATCCATTAGAGTAATCTTCCTTTGTAAAGAAAGAAGTAGAGACCATTTCAACAAAGTCAGTAATATAGCTAACGTTTTAAATGAAAACTTTGAAACATTTATAGGCAGAGGAACCAGAGATCAAATTACCAACACCCACTAGATCATTGAAAATACAAGAGAGTTCCAGAAAAAAAAAAAAAAAAACATATATTTCTCTTTATTGACTATGCCAAAGCCTTTCACTGTGTGGATCACAATAAACTGTGGAAAATTCTAAAAGAGACGGGAATACAAGACCACTAAGCCTGCCTCTTGAGAAACCTGTATGCAGGTCAGAAAACAACAGTTAGAACTTGACGTGGAACAACAGACTGGTTCCATATAGGAAAAGGAGCCCGTCGAGTCTGTATATTGTCACTCTGCTTATTTAACTTAGAGTATCTCATGAGAAACTGGGCTGGAGGAAGCACAAGCTGGAATCAAGATTGCTGGGAGAAATATCAATAACCTCAGATATGCAGATGACACCACCTTTATGGCAGAAAGTGAAGAAGAACTAAAGAGCCTCTTGATGAAAGTGAAAGAGGAGAGTGAAAAGTTGGCTTAAAGCTCAACATTCAGAAAACTAAGATCATGGCATCTTGTCCCATCACTCCATGGCAAATAGATGGGGGAAACAGTGGAAACACTGGCTGACTTTATTTTTCGGGTCTCCAAAATCACTGTAGATAGTGATTGCAGTCATGAAAAAAAAAAAGACGCTTGCTCTTTGGAAGAAAAGTTATGGCCAATCTAGATAGCATAATTAAAATAAATAAATTTTTAAAAAGTTCATACCTTGAAAAAAAAAAAAAAACAGAGACATTACTTTGCCAACAAAGGTCCATCTAGTCAAGGCCATGGTTTTTCCAGTAGTTATGTATGGATGGGAGAGTTGGACTATAAAGAAAACTGAGCACAGAAATTGACGCTTTTGAACTGTGGGGTTGGAGAAGACTCTTGAGAGTGCCTTGGACTGCAAGGGGACCCAACCAGTCCATCCTAAAGGAGATCAGACCTGGGTGTTCAATGGAGGGACTGATGTTGAAGCTGAAACTCCAATACTTGGGCCACGTAATGCGGAGAGCTGACTCACTTGAAAAGACCCTGATGCTGGCAAAGATTGAGGGCAGGAGGAGAAGGGGACGACAGAGGACAAGATGGTGGGATGGCAACATTGACACAATGGACATGGGTTTGGGTGGACTCTGGGAGTTGGTGATGGACAGGGAGGCCTGGCATGCTGTGGTTAATGGGGTCTCAAAAAATCAGACATGACTGAGTGACTCAACTGAACTGAATGGATAGCAATAAATCAATACATGCGCCTGCTGCTAAGGTGCTTCAGTAGTGTCTGATAGATCGATGTATAGATAGTTAATACTTATAGGGAATTGTGGGGAAAATCAGCAATTTTTTTATACATAACTTTTAATAACTAATGTAAAATGAATAAAATAGAATGGGTCCTTGACATGTGGTCGAGTGGTTAGAAATCCAATCAAGGCTTCTGCTGCAAAGGGTATAGGTTCAATCCCTGATCAGGGAAGTAAGATCCCACATGATGTGCAGTGCAACAAAATAAAATAATAATTTTTTAAAAAATAAGAAAAGAATATACTATTTTAAAAATCTTATTGCTATTTAGTATCCTCAGATCAGCACATCTGCCTTCAGGCCTGGTGTGCTGCAGTTCATGGGGTCGCAAAGAATCGGACATGACTGAGCGACTGATCTGATCTGATCTGATATATATATCTTATTCATTTATTTTTTCCATTTGAAGGATAATTGCTTTACAGAATTTTTGATAGGAGGGAGGTTCAAGAGGGAAGGGACCTATGGCTTCTCATGTTCATACCTATAGCTGATTCATGTTGATATTTGTTTTTTTAATATAAATTTATTTATTTTAATTGAAGGTGAATTACTTTACAATATTGTATTGGTTTTGCCATACATCAACATGAATGTGCCACGGGTGTACGCATGTTTTCCATCCCAAACCCCCTTCCCCCCTCCCTCCCCATACCATCCCTCTGGGTTGTCCTAGTGAACCAGCCTCAAGCATTCAGTATCATGCATCAAACCTGGACTGGCGACTTGTTTAATATATGATATTTTACATGCTGGAGAAGGTGTGGGGAACAGGGAACCCTTTTACACTGTTGGTGGAAATGCAAACTAGTACAGCCACTGTGGAGAACAGTGTGGAGATTCCTTAAAAAACTGGAAATAGCACTTTGACTTCTTTCATTTGTACTTATAAATTGCTGAGAAAAAATGTTTCTGTGTGGAATTAAAGCTTAATCAATTAAGGCAAGTTAAAAAAAAAATATTTATCAAATAACTTACATGTAAGAGAAAATCAAGTGTACTGAAGACAGTAAAACCACTGGATTCAGACTGAATCCAGTTTTGAGTCTCTTGTTTGGAACATCTGGGATTCTTTATTTTTCTGTATCATATTATTCAACTTCTCTGAGACTTTATTTCTTAATATGTAAAACAGGGATGATGATATCCAGCATATTTTAACTCCCTAGAATATAACAGGAGTAAGAAAGAAATCTTTTGAAAGTGATAAAATCTTTTAAATTACATCTTCATGCAAAATAAACCTAGATAATATCCTAAATTAATCAGGAAGCAGTTATTTGAACAATAAAGTCATCCTTAAGTATCCACGAGAGATTTTGGTTTCTGGAAAAGATGGGGAGGGATGGAGAGAGAGAGATTCAGCTTGAATCAACATCATCTTTGACCATGAATGTCCAAAAAACAGCCTAAATATTTCCTCTTGAGAAATGAACCAAAAATATTAAAGAAGATTAAATCACAAAGGCTTGAAAATATGTTTATCAATAATACTTCCTTGGCAACGGGAGAATTCACACTAAGCTTTTAAAGAAGAAAAATAAAAGGAAGTGTGCTGTAATAAAGGATTGCAAACTTGTAATCAATGAAATATCATTTAATGCTAGATTAAATTTTGAAGAATATTTTATCTGTAATCTTATTTGTTTTTACACATCAACCTTCAAACACTCACTGGCTGTTTTTCAAATCTTTAGTTTTTATTCAGAATAGACTATTATTATTTTAAGAAAATTAAATATAGTTATTTCTCCTCTTCCACATGTATGAATAAGTGAAGAGTAGTCATCAGTCAGGAGAGGTACCCTATGTAGATTCTTTCAAATGGAAACATGAAGCAACAAGAAATATACTCCCATCTTTCTAATAAAATTAAAAAAAAAAAAAGAAAGAAATATACTTCTGAACAATGGAATACCAGTGGAGAAATAATTTACAAACACTACACAACCTCTAAATTTCTCCTAGAATCCTCTGCTACAAACACTACTTTATTTATACTACTTAAAAATTTATACTAAAATACACTTTGGCATTATTTAGAGGGAAGTGTTTTATCCATACTTGAAATTAATGTCCTAAAAAACTGAGATTACCTGTGTCAACATAACCTACAATGGGGACTGAGAAAAGCTATGTCAACAGTGAAACAGTTTCATGAAATTTTTGCCCATGTAAAGAGGTTTATTTATTGTAGTTGTGGTGGTTGTTCAGTCGCCAAGTTGTGTCCGACTCTGTGACTGCATGGGCTGCAGGACAGGAAATAACTGTGCTACTTGTTTTGGAAATTCTGTTCAGTTCAGTTGCTCAGTCGTGTCTGACTCTTTGCAACCCCATGAATCCCAGCACGCCAGGCCTCCCTGTCCATCACCATCTCCCGGAGTTCACTCAAACTCATGTCCATCAAGTCGGTGATGCCATCCAGCCATCTCATCCTCTGTCGTCCCCTTTTCCTCCTGCCCCCAATCCCTCCCAGCATCAGACTCTTTTCCAATGAGTCAACTCTTCGCATGAGGTGGCCAAAGTATTGGAGTTTCAGCTTTAGTATCATTCCTTCCAAAGAAATCCCAGGGTTGATCTCCTTCAGAATGGACTGGTTGGATCTCCGTGCAGTCTTAGGGACGCTCAAGAGTTTTCTCCAATACCACAGTTCAAAAGCATCAATTATTCAGCGCTCAGCCTTCTTCACAGTGCAACTTTCACATCCATACATGACCACTGGAAAAACCACAGCCTTGACTAGATGGACCTTTGTTGGCAAGGTAATGTCTCTGCTTTTCAAAATGCTCTCTAGGTTGGTCATGACTTTCCTTCCAAGGAGTAAGCGTCTTTTAATTTCATGGCTGCAGTCACCATCTGCAGTGATTTTGGAGGCCCCAAAAAGTAAATCTGACACTGTTTCGACTGTTTCCCCATCTAATTCCCACGAAGTGGTGGGACCACATGCCATGATCTTCGTTTTCTGAATGTTGAGCTTTAAGCCAACTTTTTCACTCTCCTCCACTTTCACTTTCATCAAGAGGCTTTTTAGTTCTTCTTCACTTTCTGCCATAAGGGTGGTGTTATTTGCATACCTAAGGTTATTGATATTTCTCCCGGCAATCTTGATTCCAACTTGTGTTTCTTCCAGTCCAGAGTTTCTCATGATGTACTCTGCATATAAGTTAAATAAACAGGGTGACAATATACAGCCTTGACGTACTCCTTTTCCTATTTGGAACCAGTCTGTTGTTCCATGACCAGTTCTAACTGTTGCTTCCTGACCTGCACACAAATTGCTCAAGAGGCAGATCAGGTGGTCTGGTATTTTCATCTCTTTCAGAATTTTCCACAGTTTCTTCTGATCCACACAGTCAAAGGCTTTGGCATAGTCAATAAAGCAGAAAGAGATGTTTTTCTGGAACTCTCTTGCTTTTTCCATGATCCAGCGGATGTTGGCAATTTGATCTCTGGTTCCTCTGCCTTTTCTAAATCCAGCCTGAACATCAGGAAATTCACGGTTCACATATTGCTGAAGCCTGGCTTGGAGAATTTTGAGCATTACTTTACTAGCGTGTGAGATGAGTGCAATTGTGCAGTAGTTTGAGCACTCTTTGACATTGCCTTTCTTTGGGATTGGA
Organism: Tragelaphus eurycerus; assembly: GCA_935064755.1. Classification (NCBI taxonomy): domain Eukaryota; kingdom Metazoa; phylum Chordata; class Mammalia; order Artiodactyla; family Bovidae; genus Tragelaphus; species Tragelaphus eurycerus. Next base: position 4,003,031 of record CAKXYN010000041.1, read on the forward strand.
ATGAAAACTGACCTTTTCCAGTCCTGTGACCACTGTTGAGTTTTCCAAATTTGCTGGCATATTGAGTGCAGCACTTTCACAGCATTATCTTTCAGGATTTGGAATCGCTCCACTGGAATTCCATCACCTCCACTAGCTTTGTTCGTAGTGATGCTTTCTAAGGCCCACTTGACTTCACATTCCAGGATGTCTGGCTCTAGGTCAGTGATCACACCTTCGTGATTATCTGGGTCGTGAAGATCTTTTTTGTACAGTTCTTCCGTGTATTCTTGCCACCTTTTCTTAATATCTTCTGCTTCTGTTGGGTCCATATCATTTCTGTCCTTTATCGAGACCATCTTTGCATGAAATGTTCCTTTGGTATCTCTGATTTTCCTGAAGAGTTCCCTAGTCTTTCCCATTGTGTTGTTTTCCTCTATTTTTTTGCATTGATCGCTGAAGAAGGCCTTCTTATCTCTTCTTGCTATTCTTTGGAACTCTGCATTCAGATGTTTATATCTTGCCTTTTCTCCTTTTCTTTTCACTTCTCTTCTTTTCACAGCTATTTTTAAGGACTCACCAGATAGCCATTTTGCTTTTTTGCATTTCTTTTTCCATGGGGATGGTCTTGATCCCTGTCTCCTGTACAATGTCACGAACCTCATTCTGACAGGATGTGGTCCGCTGGAGAAGGGAATGGCAAACCACTTCCGTATTCTTGCCTTGAGAACACCATGAACAGTATGAAAAGGCAAAATGATAGGATACTGAAAGAGAAACTCCCCAGGTCAGTAGGGGCCCAATATGCTACTGGAGATCAGTGGAGAAATAACTCCAAGAGGAATGAACGGATGGAGCCAAAGCAAAAAGAATACCCAGCTGTGGATGTGACGGGTGATAGAAGCAAGGTCCGATGCTGTAAAGAGAAATATTGCATAAGAACCTGGAATGTCAGGTCCATGAATCAAGGCAAATTGGAAGTGGTCAAACAAGAGATGGCAAGAGTGAATGTTGATGTTCTAGGAATCAGTGAACTCAAATGGACTGGAATGGGTGAATTTAACTCAGAGGACAATTGTATCTACTACTGCAGGCAGGAATCCCTCAGAAGAAATGGAGTGGCCATCATGGTCAACAAAAGAGCCCAAAATGCAGTACTTGGATGCAATCTCAAAAATGACAGAATGATCTCTGTTCGTTTCCAAGGCAAACCATTCAATGTCTCAGTAATCCAAGTCTATGCCCCAACCAGTAACGCTGAAGAAGCTGAAGTTGAACGTTTCTGTGAAGACCTACAAGACCTTTTAGAACTAACATCCAAAAAAGATGTCCTTTTCATTATAGGGGACTGGAATGCAAAAGTAGGAAGTCAAGAAACACCTGGAGTAAAAGGCAAATTTGGCCTTGGAATACAGAATGAAGCAGGGCAAAGACTAATAGAGTTTTGCCAAGAGAAGGCACTGGTCATAGCAAACACCCTCTTCCAACAACACAAGAGAAGACTCTATACATGGACATCACCAGATGGTCAACACCGAAATCAGATCAATTATATTCTTTGCAGCCAAAGATGGAGAAGCTCTATACAATCAGCAAAAACAAGACCAGGAGCTGACTGTGGCTCAGACCATGAACTCCTCATTGCCAAATTCAGACTTAAATTGAAGAAAGTAGGGAAAACCACTAGACCATTTAGGTATGACCTAAATCAAGAGGATAAGGTTTATGGCTATTTCTCCATGTTCCCAATCTGAGTGCACAGATTCGGATTATTTTGCATCGTGGTATCTATTCCCACTCGTGGTGGACAAACCAGCAATAAGTTAAAATTACAACCCCTTAATCCTACCCAGCACTAGTTATGCTGGAGACTTTGGGGATGCCCAAGTCCAGCCTGATATTCCAGGAGGCTGACCTGCTTCTACCTGCCTGGGAGTTTGGTCTTCAGGAGGTTGTCAAACCTCAACCTGCCTGGGGAGCTGCACCCTGACCCAGGTTTTCCTGGGTCTCAGGTTGCACCAGTACTGGGTAGGATAAGCTTCAGAAAGACTCACCCTTAAGGAAGCCCACCCATGAAAATAGAAGGAAGTCTATTAGTTGTGGTGGTATGCCCAGTCTCAGCAATAATTCTGGATCCCAGTGAGAACACCATTGTCTTTCCACAAAAGCTAAAAGAGGACCTCCAAAAGTTTACCAATCTGGACTTAGACTCTTATGATAGATAGGTGATTTTAAAGGACAAATTCCTATCCCAGTGTGCATCAGACATCAAGACAAAGTTACAACAGTTACAGCAGCAGGACCCTGTTGCCTCTTTAGATGAGGTGGTCCAGACAGCCACCAATATATTTTATGACAGAGAACAGGAGAGGGAAGCCAAGACACAGGAAAGGGAGAGAGGGAGAGACAAGGCATGCCCAGGTGCTGGCCATCCTCCAGGGAACCTTTATGACAAACCTTGAGTCCTTGAAGGACAAGACATGAGGCAAATGCCTAATCTGTAGACAGGTGGGACATTGGGCCAGAGTGTCCAAACTCTGTCAGGTCACCTAAAATATGGCTTGCTACAAATTTCATCAGTTGGGACATTGGGTGGCACTCTGCCCTTGGAACCCAAGAGCCTCAAGGTCAAGTGCTAAGCCTTCCCTCACAATGGTTCAACAAGACTAAAGTGGCCTGTTCCAGCTGCCTGCCTAGCACAGATAACCATCATAGGGCTGGAGCCAAGGGTGCATCTGGATGTGGCAGGTAGGTCTGAGAATTTCTTGGTTGACGCAGGAGCTACCTACTCTGTCCTGAGCTCCTACTCTGGAGACTTCTCTTCCCAATCCTTTACCATTTTGGGTGCTACAGGAAAAAGTTACAAAAAAGATCAGAGCACTTCTTTGTTGCTGGGATGGACAAAATATTCCACACACCGCCCCCCGCCCCAACGATGTTCTGGTGGTCCTTGAGTGTCGTACTCTCTTATTGGGAAAAGATATACTGACTAAGCTTGGGGCCACTCTTGTGATGTGAAACTTTTCAGCCCCTAGAGCCCTACAGCTTCTCGTTACTACTGAGGAACCTATTACACCCTCTCCAAAAGGAGGAACTGAGAATTACAGGAGGACAAAATTAATCCCCAGATGTGGGACCAGGAGGTTCCTGGGAATCCTGGACGAGCCCACCAAGCTGAACTGTTCATCATTGTCCAATGAGGATAATGTTTTGGAACATTGGGACAAAGTCCCACTTGGTTTCCAAAACGGAAACACTACACCCTCAGAAGAAAAGATTGTGAAAGACTACAGCTTCTAATAAATAAAATCCCTGCTTTTGGGCTATTGGTCCCCACCAATTCATCATGTAACACCCCAATCTGCCCCGTAAAGAAAAAGAACGGGACATGGTGAAGGGTTAAAAGTCTCCAAATCATAAGTGAAGCTGTAGTCCCCCTCCATCCCACAGTACCCAATCCCTATGTAATCTTGGCAGAAATCCCACCCAGTGCCAAGTGGTTTAGAGTCCTGGATCTTAAGGATGCATTCTTTGGCATACCACTGGTTAAAGTATCCCAATATCTTTTTGCCTTCAAGTGGGAGGCTCCAGGAGAAAAACACCACAAATGACTGAGGCAGTATATTACCTCAGGGGTTCAGAGATAGGCACCACTTGTCTGGACAGGCTCTTAGCCTGTATATGCTAGATCTGGACCTGGGACCTAATGGGAAAACATTACAATATGTAGATGTACTGATCTGCTCTCTAGATGAGAAAAATGCCCAACAATGTTCAACCAAGGTTCTAAATTTTTGACAGAGAGGGGATTAAAGTCTCCCATTCTAAAACAAAGGTACAGAAGTCACTTACTTGGGAGTTCAGATTATGCATGGGTACAGGAGGCTGTCCTCTGACCAAGTACAAGGAATCCTCCCCCCATGACCTGAAAACAATTGTGAGCTTTCCTGGGGCCAACTGAGTATTGTAGAATCTGGATACCCAACTATGTTCTAATTACTCAGCCCTAATATGAAAACTTGAAGGGACAGGATGATTTAATCGCACTCATGTGGGGAACTCCTCAAAAGGTGGCAGAGGCTACACTAAAAGAAGTTTTAGGTCAAGCATCCATCTTCAGGTTGCCAGACCCAGAAAAAGCATTCCAATTATAGGTCCACAAAAAGGAAGGAATAGCCTTGGGAATGTTAACTCAAAGATTGGGACCTGAGCCCCAGCCTGTATCTTTCTTATCCAAAAGGCTCAACCCAACTACCCAAGTCTGGCCTCCCTGCCTTTGAAATCTTTGCAGCTATTTCAGTCCTGATAGGAGATACTTTAACTCTCTCTTGAGGGCAAAATAACTATTTTTACCAGCCACCAAGTGAAACAACTCCTGAATGGGAAAGGCCATTTATGGATGTCTGATCAAAGGATCCTCAGATATCAAATAGTGCTGATGGAAAATCCAGGCCTGGCTATATCCCCTTGTGAGGTTCTTAAATCAGCTACCCTCTTGCCTACCCCTGAGGGCTCTCTCCCTTTTCTCTGTTGCCTAGAAACTTTGGAGCACTGGACAAAATCCCAAGAAGGTTGTCAGAAGATTCTCTTACCAATCCTGAGGAAATCTGGTACACTGATGGAAGTGGTTTTGTCTTAGATGGAGAAAGAAAAGCCAGATATGCAGTAGTCTCCGATTTTGAGACCATAGAGACTAAACCTTTGTCACCAGATGAAAAGTGAAGTTGCTCAGTCGTGTCTGACTCTTTGCAACCCTGTGGACTGTAACCTGCCAGGCTTCTCTGTCCATGGGGTTCTCAAGGCAAGAATACTGGAGTGGTTTACCATTTCCTTCTCCAGGGAATCTTTCTGACCAAGGGATTGAACCCAGGTCTCCCACATTGGAGGAAGATGCTGTAACCTCTGAGCCACACCAGGTACTTCAGCCCAGTTGGCTGAGTTCGTAGCCCTCACTTGAACTTTAGAGCTGGGAAAAGGAAAAAGAGTAGCCATTTACACGGATCACTTATATGTGACCACTCCAAGTATACCTTTCTGGTGTTACATGCATAAGATTCTATTTGGAGAGAAGGAGGCCAGTTGACCACCTGAGGGACCCCGAACAAGTATGGTGATCAAATCCTTAGGCTCTTAGGGGCAGTCCATCTTCCCCCTGAGGTTTCAGTCTCGCATTGTAAAGACACCAAAAAGGGAGCACGGAAGTTGCACGAGGGAACCAAGCAGCTGATCAGGCAGCTAAGAGAGCAGCATTACAGAACAATGGCCTAATAGGGGTTAATAGAGGTTGCCACTTTAGTCCCACAGACTAATTTGCCAGAAACGCCTTCATATACTGAAGGTGAGACTCTTAAAGCTAAGAGTGAAGGCTTTCAAGATCATATAAAGTGTTCCAAAAGGAAGGAATCCTTTTTTCTGCCTCGGAACTTCCAATGGAAGTTAGTTAACTCCTTACATGCCATCACTAATATGGGGACAAGGCCCTCCAAAAATTACTAGAAAGGTCCTTTAGAGAAACAGGCATCCAAAAAACGACAAGGCAAGTGATCTCTTCTTGTCCCATTTGTCAGTTAACAACCTGCAAGGAGTTCAAAGACCCCAGCTGGCCCAGCCCACTCAGTGGCATGGGACCTACACAGGAGAGCACTGGCAGATGGAATTCCCCCAGATGCTAGTTTCTAAAGAGTATAAATACCTAGTAGTCATGATAGATACATTCACAGAGTGGATTGAAGGTTTTTCCACCTGGACTGAGAAGGCCAAGGAGATAGTAAACAAACAAACAAACAAACAAACTGTTCCATGAAATCATTGTGAGATTTGGCCTGCCCAGGTCATTACAATGTGACAATGAGACATAATTTACTTCTGAGGTCACCAAGGAGCTTCTAAACCTTTGGGCATTACTTATTATCTCCATTCTTCCTGAAGGCCTCAGTCTTCAGGAAAAGTAGAAAGGGCCAACCAATTCTTAAAATCAACAATGAAAAAGGTAACCTAGGAGACTTCCCTCAGATGGAAGGAGGCTTTACAATTGGCTTCCTCCACACCCAAATTTCCCCTAGGGAAAGATTGGTCTTAGTGCTTACTGATGGTGGTTTAGTCGCTAAGTTGTGTTTGACTCTTGTGACCCCATGGACTGTAGCCTGGCAGGCTCCTCTGTTCATGAGATTCTTCACGCAAGAATACTGGAGTGGGTTGCCATTTCCTTCTCCAGGGGGTTTTAGCCCTTATGACATGCTATATGGGAGACCTTTTGCTTATATAAATGACATCTTCCTAGATCCAGACGCTGAGATCCTCTCATCTTGTACTATCATCATTGGGCAATTCCAAAAAGAAATATATTTATGGGGTACCAACCAGGACCCAAAAGATTCTGAAGAGCTACCACCATAGGCTTGTTTGGAGGTTCTAGCAGGGGAGTGCCAAATGTGGTCCACAGGAGAAGGGAATGACAAACCACTTCAGTATTCTTGCCTTGAGAACCCCATGAACAGTATTGAAGAGGCAAAATGATAGGATACTGAAAGAGAAACTCCCCAGGTCAGTAGGGGCCCAATATGCTACTGGAGATCAGTGGAGAAATAACTCCAGAAAGAATGAAGGGATGGAGCCAAAGCAAAAACAATATCCAGCTGTGGATGTGACTGGTGATAGAAGCAAGGTCCGATGCTGTAAAGAGAAATATTGCATAGGAACCTGGAATGTCAGGTCCTTGAATCAAGGCAAATTGGAAGTGGTCAAACAAGAGGTGGCAAGAGTGAATGTTGACATTCTAGGAATCAGCAAACTAAAAAGGACTGGAATGGGTGAATTTAACTCAGATGACGATTATATCTACTACTGCAGGCAGGAATCCCTCAGAAGAAATGGAATAGCCATCATGGTTAACAAAAGAGCCCAAAATGCAGTACTTGGATGCAATCTCAAAAATGACAGAATGATCTCTGTTCATTTCCAAGGCAAACCATTCAATATCACAGTAATCCAAGTCTATGCCCCAACCAGTAACACTGAAGAAGCTGAAGTTGAACGGTTCTATGAAGACCTACAAGACCTTTTAGAACTAACACCCTAAAAAGATGTCCTTTTCATAATAGGGGACTGGAATGCAAAAGTAGGAAGTCAAGAAACACCTGAAATAACAGGCAAATTTGGCCTTGGATATGGAATGAAGCAGGGCAAAGAATAATAGAGTTTAGCCAAGAAAATGCACTGGTCATAGCAAACACCCTCTTCCAACAACACAAGAGAAAACTCTATACATGGACATCACCAGATGGTCAACACCAAAATCAGATCGATTATATTCTTTGCAGCCAAAGGTGGAGAAGCTCTATACAGTCAACAAAAACAAGACCAGGAGCTGACTGTGGCTCAGACCATGAACTCCTTATTGCCAAAATGAGACTTAAATTGAAGAAAGTAGGGAAAACCACTAGATCATTCAGGTATGACCTAAATCAAATCCCTTATGATTGTACAGGGAAGTGAGAAATAGATTTAAGGGCGTAGATCTGATAGATAGAGTGCCTAATGATCTATGGAGTGAGGTTCCTGACATTGTATAGGAGACAGGGATCAAGACCATTCCCATGGAAAAGAAGTGCAAAAAGCAAAATGGCTGTCTGGGGAGGCCTTACAAATAGCTGTGAAAAGAAGAAAAGGGAAAAGCAAAGGAGAAAAGGAAAGATATAAGCATCTCAATGCAGAGTTCCAAAGAATAGAAAGAAGAGATAAGAAAGCCTTCCTCAGCGATCAATGCAAAGAAATAGAGGAAAAAAAAAACAGAATGGGAAAGACTAGAGATCTCTTCAAGAAAATCAAAGATACCAAAGGAACATTTCATGTAAAGATGGGCTTGATATAGGATAGAAATGATATAGACCTAACAGAAGCAGAAGATATTAAGAAGAGATGGCAAGAATACACAGAAGAACTGTACAAAAAAAGATCTTCATGACCCAGATAATCACGAAGGTGTGATCACTGACCTAGAGCCAGACATCCTGGAATGTGAAGTCAAGTGGGCTTTAGAAAGCATCACTACGAACAAAGCTAGTGGAGGTGATGGAATTCCAGTGGAGCTTTTCCACATTCTGAAAGATGATGCTGTGAAAGTGCTGCACTCAACAGGCCAGCAAATTTGGAAAACTCAGCAGTGGTCACAGGACTGGAAAAGGTCAGTTTTCATTCCAATCCCAAAGAAAGGCAATGCTAAAGAATGCTCAAACTACCACACAATGGCACTCATCTTACACGCTACTAAAGTAATGCTCAAAATTCTCCAAGCCAGGCTTCAGCAGTATGTGAACCGCGAACTTCCTGATGTTCAAACTGGTTTTAGAAAAGGCAGAGAAACGAGAGATCAAATTGTCAACATCCGCTGGATCATGGAAAAAGCAAGAGAGTTCCAGAAAAACATCTATTTCTGCTTTATTGACTATGCCAAAGCCTTTGTCTGTGTGGATCACAATAAACTGTGGAAAATTCTGAAAGAGATGGGAATAACAGACCACCTGATCTGCCTCTTGAGAAATGTGTGTGCAGGTCAGGAAGCAAAAGTTAGAACTGGACATGGAACAACAGACTGGTTCCAAATAGGAAAAGGAGAACGTCAAGGCTGTATATGGTCACCCTGGTTATTTAACTTATATGCAGAGTACATCATGAGAAATGCTGGGCTGGAAGAAGCACATACTAGAATCAAGATTGCCAGAAGAAATATCAATAACCTCAGATATGCAGAGGAACCATCCTAATGGCCGAATGTGAAGAGGAACTAAAAAGCCTGTTGATGAAAGTGAAAGTGGAGAGTGAAAAAGTTGGCTTAAAGCTCAACATTCAGAAAACGAAGATCATGGCATCTGGTCCCATCACTTCATGGGAAATAGAAGGGGAAACAGTGGAAATCGTGTTAGACTTTCTTTTTCTGGGCTCCAAAATCACTGCAGATGGTGACTGCAGCCATAAAATTAAAAGACGCTTGCTCCTTGGAACGAAAGTTATGACGAACCTAGATAGCATATTCAAAAGCAGAGACATTATTTTGCCAAGTCAAGACTATGGTTTTTTCTGTGGTCATGTATGGATGTGAGAGTTGGACTGTGAAGAAGGCTGAGCACCAAAGAATTGATGCCTTTGAACTGTGGTGTTGGAGAAGACTCTTGAGATTCCCTTGGACTGCAAGGAGGTCCAACCAGCCCATTCTGAAGGAGATGAGCCCTGGTATTTCTTTGGAAGGAATGATGCTAAAGCTGAAACTCCAGTACTTCGTCCATCTCATGCGAAGAGTTGACTCATTCGAAAAGACTCTGATGCTGGGAGGGATTGGGGGCAAGAGGAGAAGGGGACGACAGAGGATGAGATGGCTGGATGGCAACATTGACTCAATGGATGTGAGTCTGAATGAATTCCGGGAGTTGGTGATGGACAGGGAGGCCTGGCGTGCTGCAATTCATGGGGTTGCAAACATTTGGACACGACTGAGTGACTGATCTGATCTGATCTGATATGACAACCATATGCTCCAGGAACTCAATTCCTAATTAAAATCTGCAAAGATAAGTGCTCAAAGGCTCAAATCCAACCCCATGGAAAGGCTCCTACCCTGTAATACTTTCTACCCCCATGGCAGTCAAAGTACCAGGGCATGACTCCTGGATTCACTACTCATGAGTCAAGCCATGGAATAAAATAGAAGAGGACACTCGATACACTGGTAGCCCCTGGCAGATCTCACATCATTCAGGACTACAAATTAGTGTCATCCTAATGAACACCCCCCAAATTGTTTCTGGGGATAAGCTTTTTCAGGATAACTTTAAAGAGACAACGCAGCTTGGTAGGGGTTGTACTACAAAATAGACAGGAGATAGATCTCCTGATACCTGAACAAGAATGGACTTGAGTCATCTTCAATGAGGCATGTTGCTTCTGGGTAAATACCTCCAGCCAAGTTAATGAAAGTCTCACAGTCCTCAAAAAAAAAAAAAAAAAAAAAAAAAGGCATTCAGATCCTACAGAATCTCAAAGAATGAGCAGGGGAGTCTTCTGCATGGCTGCAAACCCTCTTTGGGGGATCCTTCTCTTGGTGAAAGGGTATTTGGAATAGGCTAATGTCCCTACTAATTCCTGTTATCACCATATTGATACTTCTGATGATTCCTCCTCTGTCCAGATCAACAAGCTACAAAATGCAGTTCTAATTCAACAAGGATACATAAAACTTCAACTGACCACAGAAGATATCTATCACTCACCTTTAGATGGACACTGCTGTAAGGATTCTGAGACCTCAACATCATTATTCCCAAAGAATTGTGCTTCTCCCCTCTTGAGGGGAGGATGTTAGGTAGTTAGAACAGGAAAAAGGAGTCCAAAATGTTGGTGGCTAAAAGACAAAGAAAGGGAAAAGCCCATGAAAATGGAACAAAATAAAATCCATGGATTGGAGTGAGAACTTCAGGTTGAACAAGAAGTCAAGAAGAACACACCACCTTCTTGACTAGCCCAATTTACAAATGGTACACTCAGGCAGTCATGGGGGGAGGGAGGGGAGACAATGTATAAAAAGAGGAAGCCAAGATGGATTGAGGCCTCTCCTTTGGCGTCGGCCTGTCCTCAGGCATCAAGGGTGCATATCTTTTGTTTGCCGAATAAAACTCTGAGCTGTAACATAACTCTGACATTGGTCCACTGTTTCAAATCTTTGTTGCAGTGAGACAGAACCAAAGAAATTATACACTCTCTCGACATTGGTGTGCACAAGGTTTCAGTTGTGCCCTCCAAGATTCTGTTTCCCCAGTTCTGTGGAAATTCTGTAATCAAATCTTACTGTTCTTCAAAGTCAAATTCCCTGGGGGTTCTCAATCCCTTTGCCAGGTCTCCAAGGTCAGGAATCTATCATGGGGCCTAGAACTTTTGCAACAGTGCAATAGCTTCTTTGATATAGTTGTTTTTCAGTTTGTGGGTTGTCTGCTAGATGACTCTACAGTGGGTGTAATGGCGACTTCCTCCAAGAGCATTTGTGCTACACGCTGACTTTCCAGGTCTGCTACAGCCAGAGCCCCGGTGCCCATGGCAGGCCACCATTGACCCATGCCACAACAGAAGACACTCATATACTCAAAGGCACGTCTGGCCCAGTGTCTTGTAGAATATCTGGCTCCTGGTGTGCACAATGTTTTATTTGAGGCTACTGAACATCTCTCACAGGTATGGGGTTTGATGTTATTTAAACCCTTCTATTGCCATGTTGGGGCTTCTCCTTTGCCCTTGAATGTGTGGTATCTTTTTTTTTTTTTTTTTTCTTTGTTTTTTGGTGGGATCCAATATCCTCCTGTCAATAGTTGTTCATCAGTGAGTTGCAATTTTGGAATTCTTGCAGGAGAAGATGAGAGAATGTCCTTCTACTCTGCTGTATTGAGTTGGAAAAAACACTGCTTTCTAGGCCACTTGTTTAATTCTGTTCTGCTGCTAAGTTGTTGCTAGGTCGCTTCAGTCGTGTCCGACTCTGTGTGACCCCATAGACGGCAGCCCACCAGGCTCCCCTGTCCTTGGATTCTCCAGGCAAGAACACTGGAGTGGGTTGCCATTTCCTTCTCCAATGCATGAAAGTGAAAAGTGAAAGTAAATTCACTCAGTAGTGTCTGAGTCTTCACGACCTTAAGGACTACAGCCTACCAGGCTCCTCTATCCATGGGATTTTCCAGGCAAGAGTACTGGAGTGGGGTGCCATTGCCTTCTCCAAATTCTGTTCTAGTGAACAACATAGCATCAGACACAAATAATTTAGAATTGTACTATTTATTAAAAATTCTAAGGATGATTTTTTGTACAATGCTGATCAACTCCATTTCATGATCACCCCTTATCACTCCTTCACAGCAGGAAACAGCTAAGAGTGATAGTTGTTCCATATCCCACAGGATGGTGGAATAGACATGACAGTGGGGAATTGTGACAGTGAGGGGGCAAATCTGACCTCAGGCTGGATCTGTTTCTTTTACTTTAACTTTTGGTTTTCATTGCTTTACTTATTGTAATTACCAAAGGAATACTGCCCATAGCTATAATAATACATAATGTCCTGCCTCAGTAAATCCTGCCCATCTGTGAATGACTGCAGAAAAAAAATAAATTAACAGTTCCCCTCTCTTATATGACCACAAGCAAGGATATATTTTGCAAGATAAATTGCTCTTTTACTCTACTTCCTCACTGGCTGCCTCTGTCTCTATGACATCCAGACCCCTATAAGATGGTTTTTTGCAAATGTAGGTGGAAGAAAGAGTTATGCATGAAAATATGTATACTTGAAAACCAGCTTTAATTGAAATTACAAGTTGTTCATTCCTACTCCGAGGCTCTGAACAAATACCACTGGCATCAGTGACTCTATTAAAGGAATTTATAAAACAACATGAAATATCAAAGAGAGTTATCTTGCTTAGAGAAAAATTAGATGAGATGCATGAAATAGGAAATGACTTAATCAAGAGGTATGATCAGTCCCAATTACATCAATGGAACCACAGATTTAAAAAAGTATGAGTGACATCAAAGAATATGTATGTCAAATGCGATGGTGTGATCACTGACCTAGAGCCAGATATCCTGGAATATAAAGTCAAGTGGGCCTTAGAAAACATCACTATGAACAAAGCTAGTGGAGGTGATGGAATTCCAGTTGAGCTATTCCAAATCCTGAAACATGATGGTGTGAAAGTGCTGCACTCAACAGGCCAGCAAATTTGGAAAACTCAGCAGGGGCCACAGGACGGGAAAAGGTCAGTTTTCATTCCAATCCCAAAGAAAGGCAATGCCAAAGAATGCTCAAACTACCGCACAATTGCACTCATCTCACATGCTAGTAAAGTAACGCTTAAAATTCTCCAAGCCAGGCTTCAGCAATATATGAACCGCGAACTTCCTGATGTTCAAACTGGTTTTAGAAAAGGCAGAGGAACCAGAGATCAAATTGCCAACATCCGCTGAATCATGCAAAAAGCAAGAGAGTTCCAGAAAAACCTCTCTTTCTGCTTTATTGACTATGCCAAAGCCTTTGACAGTGTGGATCACAATAAACTGTGGAAAATTCTAAAAGAGATGGGAATACCAGACCACCTGACCTGCCTCTTGAGAAATTTGTATGCAGGTCAAGAAGCAACAGTTAGAACTGGACATGGAACAACAGATTGGTTCCAAATAGGAAAAGGAGTACGTCAAGGCCATATATGGTCACTCTGTTTATTTAACTTCTATGCAGAGTCCATAATGAGAAACGCTGGGCTGGAAGAAGCACAAGCTGGAATCAAGATTGCTGGGAGAAATATCAATAACCTCAGATATGCAGATGACACCACCCTTATGGTAGAAAGTGAAGAAGAACTAAACAGCCTATTGATGAAGGTGAAAGTGGAGAGTGAAAAAGTTGGCTTAAAACTCAACATTCAGAATACGAAGATCATGGCATCCAGTCCCATCACTTCATGGGAAATAGATGGGAAAACAGTGGAAACAGTGTCAGACTTTATTTTGGGGGGCTCCAAAATCACTGCAGATGGTTACTGCAGCCATGAAATTAAAAGACGCTTACTCCTTGGAAGGAAAGTTATGACCAACCTAGATAGCATATTCAAAAGCAGAGACATTATTTTGCCAAGTCAAGGCTACGGTTTTTCCTGTGGTCATGTATGGATGTGAGAGTTGGACTGTGAAGAAAACTGAGCACCAAAGAATTGATGCTTTTGAACTGTGGTGTTGGAGAATACTCTTGAGATTCCCTTGGACTGCCAGGAGATCCAACCAGTCCATTCTGAAGGAGATGAGCCCTGGGATTTCTTTGGAAGGAAGATACTAAAGCAGAAACTCCAGTACTTTGGCAATCTCATGCGAAGAGTTGACTGTTTGGAAAAACTCTGATGCTGGGAGGGATTGTGGGCAAGAGGAGTAGGGGACGACAGACGATGAGATGGCTGGATAGCATCACTGACTCGATGGACGTGAGTCTGAGTGAATTCTGGGTGTTGGTGATGGACAGGGAGGCCTGGCGTGCTGCGATTCATGGGGTCGCAAAGAGTCGGGCACGACTGAGCGACTGATCTGATCTGAACTGAAGGTCATTTTTGGTGCTTTTTAGCACAGAAATTTCACACTGCAGATGAGTTAAGTGCTTCAGATTTGAGTTTTGGATCATAGGCTGAAATGATGCTTTTGGAAGTGCTGAAATATGAAAGAAAAGATACTGTTATATCAATAGAATTTATTGTTTCCCATGCCAAACCTTAGAGTACATGTATTCTTCCTGAGTTCAAGTTTGCTCTGCTCACCACAAGATAAGTCAATAAATCTGAGATGAAGAGTTTGGACACGGAAGTGATTTTATTCCGAAACTGACTGACTGAGACGATGGCAGGCTAGCACCTCAAAATAACCATCCTGTTGGTGGCTGTATGTTAGATTATTTTATGGATTGGAGATGGGGGGAGGTGCAGAAACGAAGTAAAAAGACCATTTAATTCCTACAAATAGATTCTAGAGTGGCAAGTCTCAGGTAGGGGGATGTGTTAGTTTCACTTCCTTATAGTCATTTCATGTGTGGTATGAAATGGAATATCTCCGGTCACATCAAAAAAGATGTCACATGTATGTGCGATTCCAGACTCAAGGTGAGTTTCTGGGCCAAGAAAGTAAGCAGAAGACATGGGTCGTCAGGCATTGAGTCGTTTGCCCCACAAAGAATTCAAGAATATCAGTTTTTCACAGGTGGGCTAAGTCAGGGGCAGAACATTATGCATGCCTATGACAAAACCATCAAGATAAGGGTTAAATTTACAGAAGCAGATCCAGTGTAGATTCAAAATTAGCCCTTCCTGATTACATTATTTCACAAGAGACAACTGAGAGGCAATCCTGAATCATGATCTTTATTAGATAATATTGACTACTACATATCATCCAATCCTTGTCACTCAGTTTGTATCCTTTCCAGACTCTGAAGAGAACTGTGTGGTGAATAAAACCTTCTCCTATTGCTACTAGAGATGAGTAAAGATGACTATGCTTCTAGGGAGGAGTAAAGATGACAATATGAGTTTCTGAGTTGAGAAATTAAATTACAAGGTATATATTTCATGATGTGACAAAGAAATTAAATCATTAGGTCTATGATTTCAAATCATCCCCTTATGGAATCTTGGTTCTTGTCAAAGCATCATGTTTCTTGAATAGTCAAAAACATTCTTCCAGAGCATTAAATTTCCGACTTAATATTTGGGGTGATATATAAAGATTCCTTAAAATGGTCCAATAAGAAATAATTTCCTAACCTTTGATTATTTAATCTTCAAAAGATAAATAAAACTATATTAGGATGCATACTTTATGATATATTCAAAAGTATTAATAGAATTGGAAGCCAAATGTAAGAGTAGAATCAAAATCTATTCGGGGCTTTCTTCAAGTTTAAATAGTCAATATTTCAGTTTCTGGATATATTATTTTGGATGTTTGTGGGGTAGAGTGTAGAATACGGCCTTCAGTGAGGAGCTTTCCATCTATAGTCAATTGAAATGTCCATTTAACTACTTTAAAGGCTAAATATATGTCAAGTTAGAAATAGCAGTAATAGCATTTCAATTCTATTTTGCAACACATATTCAATGAAGAGTACTAAAACGAATTTACATTATGTGGAATTAAGATTGTTTGCTCATAACAGCATTTCTTTTACTCAAAGGAATCACATTTCTTCTGCTTTGTAAGAGTAATTCATCATTTTGCTTTCAGTAAAAAGTCAACATTGACCTGAAAACACTGTAACAATTATCTTTATCGATACTATCACTGTTGTTGTCACTCCTGTATTATTGAACATTTTAACAGTCACTGCCCTGAGTCCTGAAATACACTATCTTATCTAATAAAACCAACAAAAGAAAGGGGCCCAATCCTATTCTATTTCACCAGTGATGTTTTTATCCTTCAATTAAAGAAAGTCTCAGAGAAACTAATTAGTGGAAGAAGTTAGATTTAATAACTTTGGGGAAAACTGCTTAAATTAATATATAATGTTACAGTCCAAATCTTCATTAATTATTATATTCAGAAATCATTCATCTTTGCTGAATATACTTAACTTGCTATATCAAATTAACTGTGAATTTTTAATATGCAATACTTTCATAGTAAATAAAATAACATGGATTTAGTATCTAAAGTTTCTGAAATATTTTTTTTCTTCTTGAACCTCTTTGTGATAAGTACATTTAAAAAATATTTATGTTCCCTCATGAAATATATAGGATATGAGTCACTTTCAGGTAGCTCAATAGCATTTTACAAAAAGTTAGGGCCCGTGAATATTTTATTTTAAAATTTAAAGTATTCTCAGGTCTCAGATGGGATTTCAAAGATGATCTAGCAATGTTCCTGCACACCAAACCTCCTGAATAACTAATATCAGCATCTAGTGGGACAGAGTGGAAAAGTTTAAGTCAACTGAAAATAACCTTAATCTTTTTTCTCTATTACTTTTCAACTTGTTCTGTTCAAATTATCCCTCTTTGTGCTGCATGAAATAGTAGGGAAGTCCTATTGCTTTATTGATTCCTTGGACAACCGATCCAAAATCAAAACAAGACAAACAAAACACTAGCAATTATGAGAAAACCACTCACTAAGATACACTGAAATTCTACACTCAAATGCTTCTGATCTGAAAGATTATGTGAAAAAACAACTGATTGTGATAAACTTTATTTAAAAAATCCTGTTATTTATTACATATATGCTATGCTAAGTCACTTCAGTCGTGTCCGACACTGTGTGACCCCATAGATGGCAGCCTACCAGGCTCCACCGTCCCTGGGATTCTCCAGGCAATAATACTGGAGTGGGTTGCCATTTCCTTCTCCAATTACATATATAGCATTTGCTATATATGCTGTGAGCCTCTCCAGTACTCTTGACTGGAGAATCCCATGGATGGAGGAGCCTGGTGGGCTGCAGTCCATGGGGTCACAAAGAGTTGGACGCGACTGAGCAACTTCACTTTCAGTTTTCACTTTCACGCAATGGAGAAGGAAATGGCAGCCCACTCCAGTGTTCTTGCCTGGAGAATCCCAGGGACGGCAGAGTCAGGTGGGCTGCCGTCTATGGGGTCCCAAAGAGTTGGACATGACTGAAGTGACTTAGCAGTAGTAGCAGTAGGGCCTATGAACAACAATTAACATAAAAAACTGAAAGGATGTGATCTTTCATAATAGTAATTTAGAAAGTGATTTCCAGCAGAAGATGTATTTCACTATATGTAAGTCACTAGTTTCAAAATTTCAATGTATATAAAATAACATGAACATATCTTGTTATAAGAACATACAATAAATTTTTTAAAAGGGGTTCTTGTGTGGATTTTATCACCCCAAGTCCTAACCTAGTATTCTGTGAACATGTAATAATCTGTAAATACAGCATATCATGCAGCCCATGGTGAGATGGGGAAACAGATTAGCAAGACCACATTATCCTATAAGGCAAGGCTTTACAAGAAGAGAGTTGCCAAAAAACTGTGGCAAGAAGTCCTTTAGAGAGTGCAGTCCATCTCCACTCAGGAAAAAGTAAAGAATCTTTTACTATTCTTAGGGTGAGTGAGAGTGCTCCAAAGCAGGGTGAGTGAGAGTGCTCCAAAGCAGGGTTCTCCAACCTTCAGTCTGTAGACCAGTACCTCCTGTCAGATCATCAGTGGCATTCAATTACAAATAAGGTGCACGATAAATGTGATGTGCTGGAATCATCCCCAAACCAGCCTCTCCACTGCTGCCCCTAAGGGAAAAATAAGTTCCATGAAACTGGTCCCTGGTGCCAAAAAGTTTGGGGACTGCTGCTCAAATGGACCACTCACAACTTTGTGTCTTTAAGTGTGGATAAATGATCCGTACGCATCTGACAAGTCCAGTGAGGGAGGGATGTGTGCTGCCTGAGTACAGCAGAGACACATGGGGCTATGTTTGGAACCAGCTGCACTTCCACTGATGGTGCAGCAAACACATGTAGTTCTGGGAATTAGATAAAAACTCAAGGAAGGATCATCTCAGAAGAATAAGACCCTGGAAGAAGGGAGAACAACAGGAGGTGAGAGAGACACCTCAAGTAGCCAGATGGTAGAAACATGCTGTCCACATCAAGAAAATCCCCTCAGAGGTGACCACTGCAGGCTCTGGATACTCTGCAAAGAACTCAATCCCACACCATGTGATGATGGCTGGATGCAGGCAGACGTGCACCCTGCCTTTGGGGGGCATGAAGCTTATATAATTTTGGAAATCATCTTAAAGGAAAAGTTTACAGAATCCTTAATATAAAATTAGATATAAAATAAATACTTGTTTAGAATTAGTAAAAATTTCACAATAAATTACATTTCTCCAAGCTGGTTCTCATTTTAACCACCTGTAATGTTTTTAACAAAATTCCTCAAGGATCTTTACATGAACTGATATTTTTACATTGCTGACTCAGAATAACAAAATACAGCTTAAACTAAAAAAAAAAAAAAATACTTTAAACAACTTACTATGATAGACCACACCTTTTCACTGTTTTCCTTTTGTCATGTGTCATAGAGCCTAGTAAGTGTGGCAAGTATAGATCATAAATAGTAATTGCTATAAAGTTTCTCTAGTTAAAGTAGTTTTATTGAACAGTTCAAGCTGGAAGCATTAGCGTATAGAAGTTAAGATGTTGCCATTTCTTGATACTTAGAAATGCCAACTTAGACAGCATTTTAAAAAGTCAAGACATTACTTTGCCAACTAAAGATGGATATAGTCAAAGCTATGGATTTTCCAGTAGTCATGTATGGATGTGAGAGTTGGACCATGAAGAAAGAGGTATGCTGAATAATTGGTGCTTTTGAACTGTGGTGTTGGAGAAGACTCTTGAGAGTCCCTTGGACTGCAAGGAGATCAAACTAGTCAATCATAAAGGAAATTAGCCCTGAATATTCATTGGAAGACTTGATGCTGAAACTCCAATTCTTTGGCAACCTGACACAAATAACTGACTCACTGGAAAAGACCCTGATGCCTGGAAAGACTGAAGGCAGGAGGAAAAGGAGATTACAGAGGATGAGGTGGTTTGATTGCATCACCGACTTGATGGACATGAGTTTGAGCTAGTTCTGGGAGTTGGTTATGGACAGGGAAACCTGCCATACTGCAGTCCATGGGGTTGCAAAGAGTCGGACATGACTAAACAACTGAACTGAACTAAACTCCCTGTGTTTTACAGTATATCCTTGTAGCTTATCTAATACATAATACTTGGTACCTCTTCATTCTCTATGCCTATTTGTACCTCCTCCCTCCCCTCTCCCCACTGCTAACTCCTATTTTGTTTTCTAACTACGGTGTTGTTGTTGTTGTTTCTTGTTCACTGTTTCTGGGAATTTTTCTAATATATTTTCAAATATTTTATCCCAGGCTGTAAGCTTTATTTTCCACCCTACTACTGGTACCATCGCAGAACAAACATTTTTGGTTCATTTTAAAATGTTTGGGGCTACCCTGGTGGCTCAGTGGTTAAAGCGTCCTCCTGGAATGCAGGAGACCCGGGTTCAATCCCTGGGTTGGGAAGATCCCCTGGAGAAGGAAATGGCAACCCACTCCAGTACTCTTGCCTGGAGAATCCCATGGAGGGAGGAGCCTGGTAGGCTACAGTCCATGGGGTCACAAAGAATTGGACACGACTGAGTGACTTCACTTTCACTTTAAAATATTTGACAATGTATAAATTATAAAGTTTTCCTTTTATGGATTCTGTTTTTTTTGTAGCAAGGTTGAAAACTATTTGCTTATATTTAGACACCAAAGATATTCTAAGAATTATAAAATTTTACATTTAACATGCAATCATAATAAAATTTGAATTATTTTATATGCCATGAATTTTGACAAAGGCTTTTTTAGTATATAGTAGTAGATATAATTGTGTCACTTTTTGAGCAAGTTAATGGTGTTTATTGTTTTTGTTATTGTGCAGTCACTAATAATATCTCACTATTTGTAACCTTATGGAATATAGCACACCAGGCTCCTCTGTCTTCCACTATCTACCAGAGTCTGCTCAAATTCATATCAACTGAATAAGTGATGCTATCTAACCATCTCATTTTCTGCCACCCCCTTCTGCTTTTGCCTTCAATCTTTCTCATCGTCAGGATCTAGCCTATTGAATCATCTCTTTGCATAAGGTGGATGGATTATTGGAGATTCAGTTTTAGCAACAGTCTTTCCAATAAATATTCAGTTATGATTTCCCTTAGGATTGACTGGTTTGGTCTCCTTGAAGTCCAGAGGGGTCTCCATAAACTAGTGGATCTATCAGATTGTTTCTCCATGATCTGATAATGTTGGCAATTTTATCTCTGGTTCCTCTGCCTTTCCTAAATCCAGCTTGTACATCTGGAAATTCTAGGTTTAAATACTGCTAAAGCCTAACGTAAAAAAATTAAACCATAACCTTACTAGTATGTAAAATGATCTCAATTATACAGTAGCTTGACCATTCTTTGCCATTGCCCTTCTCTGGGATTGAAACAAAGACTTACTTTGTCCAGTCCTATGGTCACTGATGAGTTTTCCTAATTTCCTGGCATACTGAGTGGAGCACTTAAACAGCATCACTTTTTAGGATTTTAAATAGCTCAGCTGGAATCCCATCATTTCCACTAGCTTTGTTAATAGTAATGCTTCCTTAGGCCCACTTGACTTCACACTCCAAGGTGTCTGGCTCTAGGTGAGTGACCACACCATCATGGTTATTTGGATCATTTAGATTTTTTCTATACTTATTCTGTGTAATCTTCCTGCCTCTTATTAATCTATTCTGCTTCTGTTAGGTCCTTACAGTTTCTGTCCTTTATCATGCCCATCCTTGCATAAAATGTTCCTTGATATCTTCAATTTTCTTGAAAAAATCTCTAATCTTTCACATTCTATTCTTTTTCTCTCTTTGTTTGCATTGTTCATTTAAGAAGACCTTCTTACCTCTCTTTGCTATTCTCTGGAACTCTGCACTCAGTTGGGTATATCTTTCCCTTTATCCCTTGCCTTTCACTTCTCTTCTTTGCTCAGCTATTTCTAAACCCTCTTCAGACAACCACTTTGCTTTCTTACATTTTTTTTTTTTTGTGTGTGTGATGATTTCTTTTGTATCTCCTGTACAGTGTTACAAACCTTCATCCATAGTTCTTCATGAACTAAATCTACCAGATCTAATCCATTTAATTTGTCACCTCCACTGAATAATCATAAGGGATATGATTTAGTTCATACGTGAATTGCTGGTAGTTTTTCCTAATTTCTTCAATTTAAACCTGAATTTTGAAATAAAAAAAGGAGCACATGATCTGAGCCATAGTCAGCTCCATGTCTTGTTTTTACTTATTGTATAGAACTTCTCCATCTTTGACTTCAAAGAACATAATCAGTCTGATTTTGTATTGACCATCGGGTAATGTTCATGTGTAGAGTCATCTTGGGTTTTTGAAAAAATGTGTTTGCTCTTATCAGCATATTCTTTTGACAAAACTTTATTAGCCTTTTCCCTGCTTCATTTTCTACTCAAGGCCAAACTTGCCTGTTATGCCAGATATATCTTGGCTTTCTACTTTTGCATTCCAGTCCTCTATGATGAAAAGGACATTTGTTGTCATTGTTGTTGTTGATAGTTCTAGAAGGTGTTGTAGTTCTTCATAGAACTGTTGATCACTTCAGTTTCTTTGGTATCAGTGGTTGGGGCATAGACTTGGATTACTGTCATGTTGACTGGTTTGTATTGGAAATGAACTGAGATTATTTTGTCATTTTTTTGAGACGGCATCTAAATCTGCATTTCAGATTATTTTACTGACCATGAGGGCCACTCTATTTCTTCTAAGAAATACTTGCCCACAATAGTCGATATAATGCTCATCTGAGTTAAATTTGCCCATTCTCCCATTTTAGTTCACTGATTCCTAAGATATCAGTGTTTACCCTTGCCATGTCCTATTTGACCACATCCAATTTACCTTGATTTATGAACCTAAAACTCCAGGTTCCTATGCAATATTGTTCTTTATAGCATTGAACTTTACTTTCACTACCCCATGCACAGCTGAGTGTACATTATACTTTGACCCAGTCACTTCATTATTTCTTCAACTATTAATAATTGCCCTCTGCTCTTCCCATTTAGCATATTGGACACCTACTGCGCTGGAGGGACTCATCTTCTGGTGTCATAGATTTTTTTTTTTTTTTTTCTTTTCATATTGTCCATGGGGTTTACCAGGCAATAAAACTGGAGTGAATTGCTATTTACTCCTCCATGGGCAACATCTTTTCAGAACTCCTCACTATGACCCATCAGTCTTGGGTGGACCTGCACATCATGGCTGATAGCTTCACTGAGTTTTGCAAGTGCGTTAAGCATGACAAAGCTATGATCCGTGAGGGGAACATTGAATTTACTATTTGTTTTTTTAATAATTATGTACCATTTCATCCCTTGGAGTACACTTGATCATTGTACATAATTGTACTATGTATTGCTAAATTTCACTTGCTGATTCTGTCAAAGATTTTGCATTTATATTCATGAGGAATGAGGATCTCTATTGTTGTTTCTTTATACTTGTCTCATTTTGCTATCAGGTAATAATGTCTTCATAAAATGAACTGGGTGTATTGCCTCCTTTTATATTTTTCTGGGAAATATTGTATAGAACTCTTTATTTAATAATTGGAGGAAGTTGTCCATTAAACTATCTGTTCTTGGAAACTTCTATTTTGAGAATATTTCATTTACAAATTTAAATTGTAGAGACTGCTACAAATGGTCTATGTCATTGCATCCTGAGACTATTTATTATGATAATATTTTATTATTTAACAGCAATTGTTGTTTTTCAGTCACTAAGTCATGTCTGACTCTTTGTGAGGCCATACACTGCAGCACACCAGGTCTCCCTATCCCTCACTATCGCTTGGAGCTTGCCCATGTTCATGTCCATTGAGTTGGTGATGCTATCCAACCAGCTCATTCTCTGTTATCCTCTTCTGCTTTTTCCTTCACTCTCTCCGAGCATCAGAGTCTTTTCCAACGAATCAATTCTTCACATCAGATGGCCAGAATACTGGAGCTTCAGCCTCCAATGAGTATTCAGGTTTGATTTCCTTTAAGACTGACTGGTTTGTTCTCCTTGCTGTCAAAGGGGCACTCAAAAGTCTGCTCCAGCACAAGAATTCAAATGCATCAATTCTTACAGCACTCAGACACACCCATCCAATATTCAAACCCATACATGACTACTAGAAAGACCATAGCTTTGACTATATTGATATCTGTCAGCAAAGTGATGTATTTGCTTTTAAATGCATTGTCTAGTTTTCTTTTCAAGAAACAAGTGTCTTCTAATTTCATGGTGGCAGTCAATATCCACAGTGATTTGGAATCCAAGAAAAGGGAATTTATCACTGTTCCCACTTTCCCCCATCTATTTGCATGAAGTGATGAAATCAAATGGCATGATTTTCATTTTCTGGAGTGTGAAGCCAGCTTTTTCGCTCTCCTCTTACAACCTCATCAAAAGGCTCTCTAGTTCCACTTCCCTTTCTGCTATTAGAGTGTTATCATCTGAATATCTGAGTTTGTTGATATTTCTCTCTGCAATCTTAACTATTAGTTCAGTCAGTTCAGTTGCTCAGTCGTGTTCAACTCTTTGGGACCCAATGAATCACAGCACACCAGGCCTCCCTGTCCATCACCATCTCTTAGAGTTCACTCAAACTCATGCCCATCGAGTTGGTGATGCCATCCAGCCATCTCATCCTCTGTCATCCCCTTTTCCTCCTGCCCCAAATCCCTCCCAGCATCCGAGCCTTTTCCAATGAGTCAACACTTCGCATGAGGTCGCCAAAGTACTGGAGTTTCAGCTTTAGCATCATTCCTTCCAAAGAAACCCCAGGGCTGATCTCCTTCAGAATGGACTGGTTGGATCTCCTTGCAGTTCAAGGGACTCTCAAGAGTCTTCTCGAACACCACAGTTCAAAAGTATCAATTCTTTGGCGCTCAGCATTCCTCACAGTCCAACTCTCACATCCGTACATGACCACTGGAAAAATCCATAGCCTTGACTAGATGGGCATTTGTTGGCAAAGCAATGTCTCTACTTTTCAATATGCTATCTAGGTTGGTCATAATTTTCCTTCCAAGGAGTAAGCGTCTTTTAATTTCATGGCTGCAATCACCATCTGCAGTGATTTTGGAGTCCAAAAAGATAAAGTCTGACACTGTTTCCACTGGTTCCCCATCTATTTCCCATGAAGTGATGGGACCATATGCCATGATCATCGTTTTCTGAATTCTAAGCTTTAAGTCAACTTTTTCATTCTCCTCTTTCAATTTCATCAAGAGGCTTTTTAGTTTCTCTTCACTTTCTGCCATAAGGGTGGTGTCATCTGCATATCTGAGGTTATTGATATTTCTCCTGGCAGTCTTGATTCCAGCTTATGTTTCTTCCAGTCCAGCAGTTCTCATGATGTACTCTGCATGTAAGTTAATTAAACAGGATGACAATATACAGCTTTGATGTACTTCTTTTCCTATTTGGAACCAGTCTGTTGTTCCATGTCCAGTTCTAACTATTGCTTCCTGAACTGCATATAGGTTTCTCAAGAGGTAGAGCAGATGGTCTGGTATTCCCATCGCTTTCAGAATTTTCCAGTTTATTGTGATCCATACAGTCAAAGGCTTTGGCATAGTCAATAAAGCAGAAACAGATGTTTTTCTGGAACTCTCTTGCTTTTTCCATGATCCAGAGGATGTTGGAAATTTGACCTCTGGTTCCTCTGCCTTTTCTAAAACCAGCTTGAACATCTGGAAGTTCATGGTTCACATAATGCTGAAGCCCCTCTTGGAGAACTTTGAGCATTATTTTACTAGCATGTGAGATGAGTGCAGTTGCACAGTAGTTTGTAGATTCTTTGGCATTGCCTTTCTTTGGGATTGGAATGAAAACTGACCTTTTCCAGTCCTGTGGTCACTGCTGAGTTTTCCAAATTTGCTGGCATATTGAGTACATCACTTTCACAGCATCATCTTTCAAGATTTGAAATAACTCAACTGGAATTCCATCACCTCCACTAGCTTTTTACATAGTGATGCTTTCTAAGACCCACTTGACTTCACATTCCAGGATGTCTGGCTCTAGGTGAGTGATCACATCATTGTGATTATCTGGGCCATGAAGATCTTTTTGTACAGTTCTTCTGTGTATTCTTTGCCATGTCCTCTTAACATCTTCTGCTTCTGTTAGGTCCATACAATTTCCGTCCTTTGTCGAGCCCATCTTGGCATGAAATATTCCCTTGGTATCTCTAATTTTCTTGAAGAGACCGCTAGTAGTTTCCATTCTACTGTTTTCCTCTATTTCTTTCCATTAATTATGTTACAGTAAAAAATTAAATATCCCTTTGCTTTCATTTTCACACATTTTATTAAGATCTTGGGTATTTTATATATTAGTTGTTCATATTTATTATTTTCTATAAATTCCTTTTATCCATTTTATTAATTAATGCTAAATATATCCTCGTAATTTATATATACTAGATATTATAATAGTTTGTTTAATCTATAGAAAACATTTCTCCAATTTTATGTGCCTTTTAATTTATATTAATTCATTATGACATAAAGAAATACATTCTTATTATTGTAACTAAATCTATTGTTTTTATTTTACTTTATTTTTATTACCTTTTTTTTATTAAATTTTATTTTGCTTAACTTTACAATATTGTATTGCTTTTGCCATACATCAAGATGGATCCACCACAAGTATACATGTGTTCCCCATCCTGAACCCTCCTCCCTCCTCCCTCCCCATACCATCCCTCTGGGTCGTCCCAGTGCACCAGCCTCAGGCATCCACTATCAGGCATCATACCTGGACTGGCAACTCGTTTCAGATATGATATTATACATATTTCCATGCTATTCTCCCAAATCATCCCACCCTCTCCCGTTCCCATAGTCCAAAAGTCTGTTCTATACATCAGTGTCTCTTTTGCTGTCTTGTAAACAGGGTTATTGTTACCATCTTTCTAAATTCCGTATATATGCGTTAGTATACTGTATTTGTGTTTTTGTTTCTGGCTTACTTCACTCTGTATAATAGGCTCCAGTTCCATCCACCTCCTTAGAACTGATTCAAATGTATTCTTTTTAATGGCTGAGTAATACTCCATTGTGTATATGTACCACAGCTTGCTTATCCATTCATCTGTGGATGGACATCTAGGTTGCTTCCAAGTCCTGGCTATTGTAAACAGTGCTGCTATGAACATTGGGGTACACGTGTCTCTTTCAATTCTGGTTTTTTCAGTGTGTATGCCCAGCATTGGGATTTTTGAATCATAAGGCAGTTCTATTCCCAGTTTTTTGCTGAATCATAAGGCAGTTTTATTCCCAGTTCCATAGTGCCTGCACTATGTTCTCCATAGTGCCTGTGCTAATTTGCATTCCCACCAACAGTGTAAGAGGTTTCCCTTTTCTCCACACCCTCTCCAGCATTTATTGCTTGTGGACTTTTGGATCGTAGCCATTCTGACTTGCATGAAATGGTACCTCATAGTGCTTTTGATTTGCATTTCTCTGACAATGAGTGATGTTGAGCATCTTTTCATGTGTTTGTTAGCCATGTGTATGTCTTCTTTGGAGAAATGTCTGTTTAGTTCTTTGGCCCATTTTTTGATTGGGTCGTTTAGTTTTCTGGAATTGAGCTGTAGGAGTTGCTTGTATATTTTTGAGATTAGTTGTTTGTCTGTTGCTTCATTTGTTATTATTTTTTCCCATTCTGAAGGCTGTCTTTTCATCTTGCTTATAGTTTCTTTTGTTGTGCAGAAGCTTTTAAGTTTAATTAGGTCCCATTTATTTATTTTTGCTTTTATTTCCAATATTCTGGGAGGTGGGTCATAGAGGATCCTGCTGTGATGTATGTCAGAGAGTGTTTTGCCTATGTTTTCCTTTAGGAGTTTTATGGTTTCTGGTCTTACATTTAGATCGTTAATCCATTTTGAGTTTATTTTTGTGTATGGTGTTAGAAAGTTTTCTAGTTTCATTCTTTTACAAGTGTTTGACCAGTTTTCCCAGCACCACTTGCTAAAGAGATTGTCTTTAATCCATTGTATATTCTTGCCTCCTTTGTCAAAGATAAGGTGTCCATATGTGCGTGGATTTATCTCTGGGCTTTCTATTTTGTTCCATTGATCTATATTTCTGTCTTTGTGCCAGTACCATACTGTCTTGATGACTGTGGCTTTGTAGTAGAGCCTGAAGTCAGGCAGATTGATTCCTCCAGTTCCATTCTTCTTTCTCAAGATAGCTTTGGCTATTCGAGGTTTTTTGTATTTCCATACAAATTGAGAAATTATTTGTTCTAGCTCTGTGAAGAATACTGTTGGTAGCTTGATGGGTATTGCATTGAATCTATAAATTGCTTTGGGTAGTATACTCATTTTCACTATATTGATTCTACCAATCCATGAACATGGTAGATTTCTCCATCTATTAGTGTCCTCTTTGATTTCTTTCACTAGTGTTTTATAGTTTTCTATATATAGGTCTTTAGTTTCTTTAGGAATATATATTCCTAAGTATTTTATTCTTTTCATTGCAATGGTGAATGGAATTGTTTCCTTAATTTCTCTTTCTATTTTTTCATTATTAGTTTACAGGAATGCAAGGGATTTTTTTGTGTTGATTTTTATCCTGCAACTTTACTATATTCATTGATTATTTCTAGTAATTTTCTGGTGGAGTTTTTAGGGTTTTCTATGTAGAGGATTATGTCATCTGCAAACAGTGAGAGTTTTACTTCTTTTCCAATTTGGATTCTTTTATTTCTTTTTCTGCTCTGATTGCTGTGGCCAAAACTTCCAAAACTATGTTGAATAGTAATGGTGAAAATGGGTATCCTTGTCTTGTTCCTGACTTTAGAGGAAATGCTTTAAAATGATTATTAATTCCTGATATGCAACACGCTGTGGAAATATCTCAAAAACATGTTGACCGAAAGAAGCCAGGCACAAAAGAGTATAAAAGTCCAATTATATGAAATTCTAGAAGAAAAAAAAAAGCTAATGCTAAGTGACAAAAAGCCCAATGTCTATTTGATTTTGAGTTGGGGCAGGGAAGATTGACTGTGAGTATCATAAGCAATACTTCCCTGGTTGCAAATTGGTTATACATGCCCATTTACACAGATACGTTAATTTGACAGACTGATCCATCTTTCAGTATTTTGTTTTGTGCCAAATATTGCACATAAAATTATTTTTTTTCAATGTCTCTTTGTAATTTACTTGACTTTAGTTTACTTATTTTATTAATGTCAGGGATGTTGGTTATGTAAAAATTACCTTGTTACCAGTTTATTATTTTAGCAAAAGTGCTTTCACACATTTAAATGGTCCTTTCACTAACAAAGAAATACATATAAATTGTAAAATGTTGCGGGTTGCTAAGTTTTACCTTTATTTTTACAGTCTTGAGAACCCAGCCCCACATGAGTAAATGTTCTAAATGTGTTTGTTTTTTCACTCAAGTTTTCTGAGCCTGTAAAGTCTTTCAGTTTTTCAACTTCCCATGCTTTGAATTTATCATATTTGTGGAAAGCTTTCATTTTTGTCTGAATTCGGTATAAATCTTTCAGAGTAGAGAAATTTTGTACCTTTTCACAATTCTACATTTTTTAAAACTTTTCTACAAGTAACAAAACACAAATGATATACTAGATCAGTTTCTACATTAGCACAAGAAAAAATACAGTACAAAGTAAAATTTTATTGTGAAGAAAATCTGCAACAATAGAGTTTCCTAACAGAGTAACAACTTAAAAAAATAAAATAAAAAAAGTAATACTCTTCTTTCCCAGTAAGTAGAGACTACCCTGACCTTTTCGGTCACTTTAGGGGAAATCAAACCATTAACATATGCTCAGCCCCAGGAATCATTTGATAAGCTGTGTCTTACTGCCTCCTATTTCTTGTCATATACTGTAGACATCACAATGTGACTTAGACCTCAAACTCCTTTACAGTGTGGCCCCTAAAATTATAAAGAACAGAAAACATTTTCTCCCACTTATTCTATTACTTTCTGCACATATTTTACCCAACACCCACTAGCCCATAAAGGGAGGAAAATAAATATAAAATCTGGAATAGACATTAAGATGTTGCCCCCTCTGTCTGCCACCTTAAAATGTGCTGGGATGGCTGATATTAGGCCCAGAAAACTGAGATGTGCTTCTCTTTCTTTGAAGTTTTCTATTTCTTCTTGGTAGGGATACGCATCTATAAGGACATATTATCAGTTTAGCTCAGAAAGACCTAGACTGGACCCTCCATCACACAAGCTTTCTCACCACTGTGTTTCTATTAATGTGTTCTTTCTTCTCATCAATCCCACCTGAATAAACTTCTTTCTCTCTACTAGTACCCATTCGCCTTCAGTGATAAAAGTGCCCTTATTTCTCAAGACCCTCTCTCAACCACTTACTTAGGCAGGAAAACTAGGGACTTTGAATCAAGTTCAAAGAAACTTGGTCCTGCTGTAAAAAATCAGCAAGAAAAAGTAAAGCAGGAAGTGTGACCAGTTCACTAATACCAAGGCTTGGGTCTCTGCCAAATGTAGTTACAGCTGGTCTTGCAAATTCTGATGGCAGGAAATATGTTCACTGTTACCACAATACTTCCATTTATTAAGCTCTTTTCTTCTCATCACTCCACTAGTATCTCCCTGAGCACTGAGGATGCATCTCTTTTAGATCATACTCACATGCTTAGACATTTCCCCCTAATGCTTAGCACAGTGCCAGGTGGGCCATGCTACAGAAGAACACAGCCCTGCCTTCTGAGGTGCTGGAATAAGTCCTCATGGAGACTGGTCAGCTCCCCCTACATGAGACCACCTCAGCATAGCGCAAGAAGGATCTCCCTGTTGCATATGAAGGGGAAAGGCAATGTTGCTAAGCAACAATCATGCACTCATTGTTCATACCTATAATTAGGAGTTAGCAAGCTGTAGGGGTGGTGAAAGACAGGGAAGCCTGTGTGCTGCAGTCCATGGGGTCACAGAGAGTCAGACATGACCGAATGAACAACAACAACAAGTATTGACAATTTGCTTTAATTTTCATAACTTAGAGGGTCTGTTAAATACTTCTCTACAATGAAGTAACGTATTCCAAGAGAGTGTTATTGGCTTTACAACAGAAGTGGCATCTCATTCCAGTATTAAGTTTTTATAAAAAAAAAAAAAAAAGTGTGCTCCTCAAGAGTATAGTTGTTGAGTGAGACAAGTAATCTTTATTCAGGGCTTTAATGCTCATGGGGAGGAGAGTTAATTAACCACTTGCATCTCTCCTTGGAGAAGGCAATGGCAGCCCACTCCAGTACCCTTGCCTGGAAAATCTCATGGACGGAGGAGCCTGGTAGCCTGCAGTCCGTGGGTCGCTAAGAGTCAAACACGACTGAGGGACTTCACTTTCACTTTTCACTTTCATGCATTGGAGAAGGAAATGGCAACCCACTCCAGTGTTCTTGTCTGGAGAATCCCAGGGACGGGGGACCCTGATTGGCTGCTGCCTATGGGGTCACACAGAGTCGGACACGACTGAAGTGACTTAGCAGCAGCAGCAACAGCATCTCTCCTTTTATCTGGTGTTTTTACCCAGCATTAAAACTTTTCTTTTTATCTGTAATACTCACATGTAACTGCAAAGGATTTGCATCTAAAATATATAAAAGATATCAACAGTCAAAAAAGAAATATTGTAGTGGAAAAACGGAGCAGGCAATGGCAATCTACTCCCGTACTCTTGCCTGGAAAGTCCCATGGATGGAGGAGCTTGGTGGGCTGCAGTCCATGGGGTTGCTGGGAGTCTGGCACGACTGAGCAACTTCACTTTCACTTTTCACTTTCATGCATTGGAGAAGGCAATGGCAACCCGCTCCAGTGTTCCTGCCTGGAGAATCCCAGGGATGGAGGAGCCTGGTGGGCTGCCGTCTATGGGAGTGCAGAGTCGCAAACAAAGGAAATTTAAATAAACAATAAGCATCATTTGGAAACTTGAAAATTCACATGAAAATTATGATATATTCCACATTCACTAAATGGTTTTGCTATTTTTTAGTCACCAAGTCATTTCTGACTCATAAGACCCCATGGACTGCAACCCACCATGTTCCTCTGTCGATGGAATTTCCAAGGCAAGAATACTGAAGTGGGCTGCCATTTCCTTCTCCAGGGGATCTTCCTGACCTGGGATCAAACCAAAATAAATGGGTGAAGAATAGAAACTGGAAAAAAACAAATGCTGGTGGGATGTGGGGGAATGGAGATGCTGGTGGGAGAGCCAGTCACCTCAAATCCTTGGGGAGACAGTGGTACTCACTGGCCACCTCATTGTCCAAAAATCCCTGAATGTTGATAGGTCTGTGAGTTGTAGTTTGTGCCTCCAATCAGTGTCTGCAGCACTGAACAAGCAGGGCCTTTCCAGGACTGGCCAGAGTGAATGGGTCACTAGCCTGAAGGAGGCCCGATGCCAACAACACCAACGAATCTCAAAAACCTTCCCAGTCCTCATGCATCAGGGAAGTGGGTTTGGGGAGAAGCTAGTGCTTCCTCAGCTGTAATGGTCTTGTCTTCAGCTTCATGTAGGCCCCAGTGATCCTGCCCATTGACAGTCGCAGCCCCAGTGACCCTTCACAGTTTGAGTGGGGCCAACCTGTATAATGACACATGTGACTTTGGAGGTGCTGGGACTTCCTCCTGGCTCTCCTGGACCACTTGTGTGGGGCCCCAGCCACATGTTGTAAGGACAGTTGAGTTGTCCAAAGTGGTGAAGAGGTCCCATGTTAAAGAACTATCACCTTGGGCCATGTAAATACTAATGCCAGGTGGAGTAGTAGGCCCTCCTGCCCCAGGCCAGGCTTGTCCAAATCTGCCTGCAGCCTTAGGAAGGACTGAGCTGGAGCCATCCATTGAAGCTTCTGCTTGACCCTCAGAAATGTTGTGAGATCATAAAAGCTTACTGATTTAGCAGCTGTATTTTGGAAATATTTGTTACAGTTGTAGATCACTGAGAAACCTTGTCAAATGCAGATTCTCTAACAATCCCCTGCCCAAGTCTTAGGATCTGTCACTTTCACAAAATCCAGGTTTTGTCAGTGGGTCACACCTGCTCCATGATGAGGATTCATCTTTGTCCCCACTCCAATGAGAGATATTACACAACACAGGGCAGTGTCAGCAGTCCCAGTGCTGCAGGAGGGGTTAGAGAATCTGGGTTGGGAGGACAGGTGAGGCCAGTCCAGCACAGTGGTGGTGATCAACTGCCAGCAATGAACCTGATAGGGAAGGATGCATGGTGGACTCCCCAAGATTCTGCAAGCCTGGAGCCTCCTAGTGAGTTCTGGTTCTGTTTAATTCAGTTTATTCCAAGTACTCTAGAAAGCTCTAGAAGTTCAGGTTCTGTTTAATTCTGAGTTTGCTTTGTTAATTCTGGACATGTTAATTTTTAAAATCCAGAAAAAATAATCTATTTTTTAAAATTAATTTTATTTAACTTTACAATATTGTATTGGTTTTGCCATATATAAAAATGAATCTGCCATAAGTATATATGTGTTCCCCATCCTGAATCCTCCCTCCCTCCTCCCTCCCCATACCACCCCTCTAGGTCGTTCCAGTGCACCAGTAGAAAAATAATCTTTAAACAGCTAGAGATCCTAATGTAAATGTAACATGTATTCTATTTCTTAAATGTGATCTTTACTCTATCATGGGACTTTGTTTGATTTAAGGTTTAGGGTTAAGATATAATTTCTCTTTTTCTCCAGATAGCTCAGTTTCTAATTAATGTTTATAGAATAATCAATTAAATTATTATGCATAGTGTTTATAATATGTAGACAATCACAAATTGCATATGAAAGTGAAAAATCAGTCAGTTGTGTCCGATTCTTTGTGACCACAGGCCATGGAATTCTCCAGGCCAGAATACTGGAGTGGGTAGCCTTTCCCTTCTCCAAGGGATACTCCCAACCAAGGGATCAAACCCAGGCCTCCCACATTGCAGGTGGATTGTTTTTACCAGTTGAATCCTCCTGCAATTCAGGAGACATTGGTTCAATTCCTGAGTCAGGAAGATCTGTTAGAGAAGGGATAGGCTACATACTCCAGTATTCTTGTGCTTTCCTTGTGGCTCGGCTGGTAAGGAATTCACCTGCAATGTAAGAGACCTGAGTTCGATCCCTGACTTGGAGATCCCCTGGAGAAGGAAAGGACTACACACTCCAGTATTCTGGCCTGGAGAATTCCATGGACTGTAGAATCTATGGGATCCCAAAGAGTTGGACATGACTGAGAGACTTTCACTATAAATTGTATTCATAAAAGCCAAATTAGATTCTACAATGTCTATGGATTTTCTTACATGGAATGAAAGATTTAGTGTACAAAAGTTTCTTTCTTTCTTTCTTTCTTTTTTTTTTTTTTTTTTTTTTGAGGGAGAACGAATGAGTGGTGGTTATACATCTTTCTTCAGATTCTTTATTAACTTCCGGGTATAAAAAGGTTAAAAACAACTATCTGTAGGTGGTATGTGCTTCCCAAGTGACTCAGTTGGCAAAGAATCCACCTGTAATGCCAGAGACACTGGAAATGCAGATTTGATACCTGGGTTGGGAAGATTCCCTGGAGAAGGGTATGGCAATCCACTCCAGTATTTTTGCCTGGAGAATCCCACTGACAGAGGAACCTGGTAGGCACAGTCCACTGGGTCACAAAGAGTTGGACACAACTGACCATGCATGCCCACACACATGGTTTGTCAATGGCATATAATGCTTTGTGGACATTGCTTTCCTGTAGAATTTGCATCATAATCACCATTTTATTTATACATATAACTCATACAAAAGTTAATAAACATCTACATATTATTTGAAATTGTATCTTTCAATAAAATATAGGATAATGAAACTAAACAGAAACTACTTTAATGACTAGATATTGTCTATCAGCCAAAATTCTGGGTTGTTATGCTCATACAAATAGCTCATTTGTAACTTGTAGATTAATCAACAAAGCTGTCCTTTGAAAACATCAATAATGGTGAATTTGATTTCATAGGAATTTTTCCTACATAAATTATTCTACCATAGAGAATATATTTTTATAAATAGAACCTCACTGTTTAGAAACCTCTCAGCATTAATATCAAGTTAGGAAGAAGTTATGTTCCGTAATTTATGGTTCCATTTTAAAAATAAATTAGGTTCCATTTTAAAAATAAATTAGGTCTTCCACTAAATACTTGTAAACCATTTTAATCAACAAATGTGTATGAACATGCATTCAGTTTTTCTTCTATAGAAGCTCTTTTACACATCTGATATTTTTAACTTATAATTCATCATCTGTTATTACCACATACAAGATATGGAGAAATATTTTACAAAAAAAAAAAAAACTATATAAATCTTTGACAGTATTTTATAAGTCTTTTCAATGAAAAATAAAGTGATGGTCACATCTTCAAGGAGCCAGTAAGACAAATTTGGTGGCTTAAACCTTTGTAATGTTTTATACAAGGGGAACAATTTCCTTTCTAGTCTACATTCTCTCTCTACCTCCTTCTTAATTATCAACAAATATGATGAATATTAGATGCTACATGAGTCACTCATCCTGAAATAGATCCTATGAGAATCTGCCTAATGATTTTACTATGCTGAGCTCCATGTGACCCTTCTCTTAATCACTAGAGAGGTATTTAGAGACTACTTCATGAAACAGATTGAGGTTTGCCAAAAGTTTATTTTATAAATAATTTAGATTTGCCAAATTGATAAAATAATGTATATAGAACCTGAAATTGGGTCTCCTATTAAGGAAAGTAATTTATGTTGAAGGTGCACTGGGCTTGGACCATTGGAGGCCCAGTCTTTTACCCTTCTGTTATTTACATTAGTGTACTTTGTAGGAATATGTGCTAAATGCTCTTCATGAGCATCTTTAACCTGGCAACTAGTCAGTGGGGCACTGAAAAACCATGTGCTTTCAGATAAAAAAACAGAGAAAAGATGCAGTACTATATTGGGATCTTAATCTTCAAAAAATCTACAAAAGTGAAAACAAGTATAAAACAACAACAAATAACAAATAAATGAGTGTTCAATAAATCATAAACAGGACTATTTCCTTTATATTTCCATCCTTAAGAACTTTGTGGAATTAATATAAATTTTATTATTGTTTCTTTGGAAAAATATCATTACTTAAAAGGCACATATTTGAAACTTAAGAGAAGAGGAGATGTTTTAACTTTTTGCCTATTTTTAAAATGGGATGTTGGATAATCATGCTATCCACACTCTTTCATATTCATACTGACTGACTACAACATGAAAGATGAATGCATATTTGGATAAGATCTGGTATAGTTTATATAAGTTTCTAGTATATTTTACATTGTTACATAGTTTATATAAAGCTAATAAGTATTAGTTTAATATACATACTTGAAGGTAGCTTCCCTGGTAGCTCAGCTGTTAAAGAATTCACCTGCAATGCAGGAAACTCTAGTTTGATTTCTCAGTCAGGAAAATCCCCTGGAGAAGGGATAGGTTGCACACTCCAGTATTCTTGGCTTCCCTGATACCTCAAATGTCAAAGAATCCGTCTGCAATGTGGGAGACCTAGGCTCAATCCCTGAATTGGGAAGATCCCCTGGAGGAGGACATCGTTTGCCATGTTCCACTGGCAATCCACTCCAGTCCCAACCCACTCCAGTAGTCTTGCCTGGAGAATCCCCATAGACAGAGGAGCCTGGTGGGTTGCAGTCCATGGGGTTACAGAGAGTCAGAAAAGACTAACCAGACTAACCACGTGGATGCGACTAACCATGAAGGTAGCAAATTTTATGAGACAAAAAAACAAAATTGTGATTCCATGAAATTTTCTAGAATTAAAATACTGTCAACACTTAATGACATTAGAGGAATCCAATAAGTTCTAACTGAAGTTTCTAAAATGTAATACTATGTATTATATCCTTATTATTAACAAGTAGTTATGAAATATTTGTTATATTTTAAGCAGTCTAATAAAATACTACTTTGACTTTTTCTTTATGTCTTTTTTAATTTTAAATTTAATTTTATTTTATTTAACTTTACAATATTGTATTGGTTTTGCCATATATCAAAGTGAATCTGCCACAGGTATACATGTGTTCCCCATCCTGAACCCTCCTCCCTCTTCCCTCCCCATACCATCCCTCTGGGTCGTCCCAGTGCACCAGCCCCAAGCATCAGTATCGTGCATCAAACCTGGACTGGTAACTCGTTTCATATATGATATTATACATATTTCAATTCCATTCTCCCAAATCGTCCCACCCTCTCCCTCTCCCAGTGTCCAAAAGACTGTTCTATACATCAGTGTCTCTTTTGCTGTCTCGTATACAGGGTTATTCTTTATGTCTTATACATTTGTTTTTATGTAATTATTACTCTAAAAGTATTCAATTTTTAATTGGATAGGATAGAAATCTCCGTTAATTTTGCCAGACTATATGTATGAAATTTGTCAGAAATGATTACCACATATTTAGATAAATTTTTCTTGGCTAAGGGCTTCCCTGGTAGCTCAGTGGTAAAGAATCTGCATGCAATAAAGGAGCTGCACAAGACATGGTTTCAATCCCTGGTTTACGACGATCTCCTGGAGGAGGGCAGGGCAACACATTCCAGTTCTTGCCCAGAGAATCCCATGACAGAGGAGCCTGACAGGCTAACAGTTCATAGGGTCTCAAAGAGTCCAATATGACTGAAGTGACTTAGCATGCATGCATGCATGTCTTGGCTAAAACTCATTCTTGAATTTTATCTTTAATTTCTGTTTGTTCATATTATTTTGGTACTTTATTTTGGTAGCTTGTATCATCTTTTTCACTCTTAAGACAACATTGACTAGCACAAAATTTTAATAAAATAATACATGGACCTAACAAATATTCATTGAAAAAATAAATAAGAAAATACTAAAATGATTAGATAGAGTGATAAATCGTCTTTAGAGTTGAGAAAAATATTGTTG
This sequence comes from Tragelaphus eurycerus, assembly GCA_935064755.1. Taxonomy (NCBI): domain Eukaryota; kingdom Metazoa; phylum Chordata; class Mammalia; order Artiodactyla; family Bovidae; genus Tragelaphus; species Tragelaphus eurycerus. Next base: position 4,040,228 of record CAKXYN010000041.1, read on the forward strand.
CATTATCTATCAACATAAAGTTTAAACTCTTGGATAAAGTTGAACACTACAAGCACAAATTCTCTCTCTCTCTGCTGTTCCACACTACTAAGGAAGATAAATGAAAACTGTGCTTTCTCTTTTTGTCTCTGTCCTATTTCTGACCATAAAAACTGTCACAGTGATCAATTAAAATTGTGAACTTCTTTCTTCAGTCCAAATGACAAAATTACTATTTTTGAAATAAGTTCTATCTTTCTGTTATAGGCACAATGAATTATTAAAGGTAGCAGCACAGAAAATTGTTAAACCTTTGTCTAAGAATGTAGGCAATCTTAAAGTTGACTTATTGTGATAAAAAGAAAAAAATAGAAGTCTCACCTCATCTGTCTACTCAGTATGTGCAGGATATGCCATGATGGATCATAACAAAGGCAGAAGTTATTTATTTATTTTTACTTTCAGTGGAAATTTATTTTATGGAACAGAGAGGCACATTATTCCAACTCTTAAAAATAAAGAGGATGAATCTCGTGAAGGATTATAATTCCTCCAGTCTTGTCTTATACAAAACTTCTAAATATGTCTATTTTTTCTTTTCCTTTGCCTTGCTTTACAACTGAAGTTAAACAAAAATCACTGTTAATAACACATGGATTCTCCTCTTTATAAAACAAGTTGTACATTGTTTTGACCTTTTTGGGAGAATGCACAAAGACAATAGACTTTCCTAAAAGATGTACTATATACATTTGACCCTTTAACAACTTGTGGAGGGCACCAACCACCATTAGCCTACAATTGAAATCCAAGTATAAGTTTACAGCCTGCCTTCTGTGTCCCCAGTTCTGCAACCCAGAACTCAATCAACTACAGTACTACAAATAATACTGTAGCAAGCATGTAGTGAAAAAATACTTGCATACAAGTGGAGTTTGTGGAGTTTGTGTTGTTCAAGAGTCAGCTGAATTATTATTGAAGCTCAAGAAAAATGTCAAATTGTTATATGCAACAAGCATATAATCTGGTTCTTTTGTAAATAATTTCTTAATCCTAAATTTTTCTATGTAGATTTAGGTGGCCTCATATCTATGAACTGTCATCCCTGGAAATGTGAACTTAACTTGAATATAAGAGATTTGAACATCCAATTTACTGGGTTTTTCCTAAGACATAGAATCACAAAATGCTGAAATGTGATTAATTACATAAGCTAATATAAAATACACAAAGTTCTTTAAAATAATTTTAACCACAGGATTCCTTTTCCAAATGAAATATTGTCCAGATGCTTACCATGTGACACAGATAAAGTTGGTGGAAGTAGGAAGCAGAAGTCCATGTGGGATATGAGGGTTAACTTCATCTGTTTGCCCCTGATGTCCCTCTCCCTTCTTTAGATCAAGAGACTTCTGAAAGGTAATTTAAAAATCATTAGAAAAAGTATATTCAGAGGATTACATATAAAATCTTATTCTAAAATAACATCTCTAAACTTGTCTACCAGATATGTTATAACTCAAAAAGGGATTCCTTTTATTCAGGTAGTCATTGTCAGAGCACTGCTCAGATGGTAAAGAGTCTGCCTGTATGTAGGAGATCTAGATTCAATCCCTGAATTAGGAAAATCCCCTGGAGAAGAGAATGGCTACCCACTCCATTATTCTGGCCTAGAGAATTCCACAGACCCTACAGTCCTTGGGATTACAAAAAATTGGACATGACTGAGTGACTTTCATTTCATTTGTCAGAGCCCGATTCTATAATTACAGTTTAATTTTCAAAGAAAAATAAATCAAATACAAGCTTATTTCTACTCCCCTTGAATTTGGATTGGCCTGTGATTCACTTGACAAGTAAAATGCAGGAAAAATAATGTCATGAGGTTTAGAAGCTCGACATCTAGGCCATTTGGAAGCATCTATGTTAACACTTTTAGATTATTTCCCTTTGTCTATAGCAGCATGAGAGAACTTAGAATGAATTTAAAATGAAAGTTCACTTGCAGAGACAGGACAACACTGCCCCACCTGAGCCAGGATTCTAGTTCACCCACCAGCTAAGTGCAACAGCATGAAAGTCTAAACAGGGTGGCCAGCTTCCTGTTGTCTTATGACTGAGCAGTTTTATGAGACGTGGGTTGGCAGATGTACAGGGATCTTTTGGCTACTGAACCTGTGTGACCATCAGAAGTCAATGGGATGAAGGTTGGCAGTGTGTCTGCTTTTGTGGGTCCAGATACAGCAATCAGTTTATCCAAAGGATTATAATTTATAAAGGCATTAAAGTCTCAGATGACTTATGAAACCAAACAGGTAATTATGGCTGATCATATTCCTATGTCTGCACTTCTCAGTTTAGCCAAATTGTCAACTTACCAATAGAAAATATTTGTCAGCAAAAAACAGAAGCTTTACCAAATATTGGCTTAAATAAAAGTGTGTTCGTAGAAGTGTGAATACATAAAATTGTGAATACCAAGTTAGGACAGACATCAGGACCAGTGGAACCAGTCACTAAAAATATTCTAGAAATCTCTGTTCTTCTTTGCAAACCACCACCAGAATGTTTCTTTATTCTATGGATGATTGCTTCATAATCATAAATAGAATGCTAGGAGAAACTGGTGCTAAGATTTCCTCATTTACAGACAGTGGGAATAAGTTATTTCTGGGGAAAATATGGTTAGGAACTTTTCTAAAATCCTCCAGGTTATATTTTGTTTCATTCAGCCTAGTGAATTTTAACAGGTCCCCAAGGAAGTGGGTCACTTTACTTTGAACTATAGTCTCTCTCAGCGTTACCCCCGGGTTCAGATGGGGTCAGTTTACTCGAATCACACATGTAGTCTGAACAGAACACAGGGTGTAGACAGGTGCCTAAGGAGGAGGAGGACATGAATCCCAGGCAGTAAAACAACATTCACAGTAGGCTATCATTCTGGTTCATAAACGTCTACAGTTGTCTGTATTTCAAGCATGCCAGTCTGTGTAGAATGGCCTGTCTAGTTCATCTTTATGTCTAGATTGCTTTTTCTGGGCCTGAATTTCTTTCATATATATGTGTGTATACATATATGTATATATGTATATCTCCTTTATAATGTTGAGATATAATTGAATTATGCATTATGTCAGGAAGACAACATAATGATTCAATATTTGTATATAATGTTAAATGATCACAATAAGTCTAGCAAACATTCATCATTACCCACAGCACAATTTTTCTTTTTGATGAGACCTCTTAAGATCTCTCTTAGATGGTTCAGTGGTAAAGAATCCACCTGTCAATGCAGGAGATGCAAGAGATGCTGGTTCCATCTCTGGGTCAGGAAGATCCCCTAAAAAGGGAATGGCAACCCACTTCAGTGTTCTTGCCTGAAAAATTCCATGGACAGAGGAGCCTGGTGGGCTACAGACCATGGGGTCGCAAAGAGTTGAACATGACTGAGCACAGGCACAAAGAAGTCACCAAGAGATACACTACATTTCCATGACATTATTTTATAACTAGAAGTTTGTACCTTCTCATATATTCTAGATCATGGATAAAGTCTTATAAAGTTGATTGGGGGAAGCATTTAAAGGTATTTAAAGATAATAAGAAATATTTTAGACTTCCCTGGTGGCTCAGAGGGTAAAGCGTCTGCCTACAATGTGGGAGACCTGGGTTCGATTCCTGGGTCAGGAAGATCCTCTGGAAAAGGAAAATGACAACCCACTCCATTACTCTTGCCTGGAAAATCCCCTGGATGGAAGAGCCTGGTAGGCTACAGTCAATGAGGTCGCTAAGAGTTGGACATTACTGAGCGACTTCACCTTACCTTACCTTAAAAAATATTTTAGAATTATTTTAGAACACAGGTTTTATAAACTAGCATTTTCATTCCATCCAGAGAACTTATCCCTTTTAGTGATCAACCTGCACACAGGTTATGAAGGAGTGGTCAGTTGTCTCAGCCATAGATCATGAATTAAACACACTCCTTTTCCAGCACCAGCCATCTCATCCTGTCCCTTAGCTAACTGAAAGTAGGGCTTTTCCTGCAGGTGACCCCTGCCTTCCTTCTAACTTGCACAATAACCTGTGGCCTAAGGATCCCAGATTCTGTGGTCTGCATAGCCAGTAGGACATTATGGGGCATTATTATAGGCCTTAAAGTCAGATTGGAGAAGGCAATGGCACCCCACTCCAGTACTCTTGCCTGGAAAATAGCATGGATGGAGGAGCCTGGTAGGCTGCAGTCCATGGGGTCGCTAAGAGTCGGACACGACTGAGCGACTTCACTTTCACTTTTAAAGTCAGATTGACTTGAAATGAGCCTTCAGATACTGGTCATTTGATATTAGAAAACCCATGTGACCTCACTAAGCCTCAGTAACGTCTTAATGAGCTGTGCTGTGCTTAGTCACTCAGTCATGTTCAATTCTTGGCAACCTCATGAACTGTAGCCCACCAGGCTCCTCTGTCCATGGGAATTATCCAGGCAAGAAAACTGGAGTGAGTTTGTACATGTCCTCCTCCAGGGGGTCTTCCCAATCCAGAGATCATACCCAGGTATTCCGCAAGGCAGGCAGATTCTTTACTATTTGAGCCACCAAGAAACCCAAATGAACTTTTTCGCTGACCTGATAACTGTTGTGCTCACTCCATTTTTCTTCTTCTCTCTCACAACACACACACACCCACACACACACACGGCATTAAACATACATAAAATATTTAGATGTGACTTCCTAAGGTCCCAGGTTTACAATGTTTCCACCTATGACTACTGATTAGATTGACTGAACACCCAACTCAATAAATCAGGGAAAATATAATAAAAAATTGTTACCAGCTGAGCCTCAGAGAAACATGGCTGAGCACTTCATGTGGAGAGATAACATCAAAGATCTGAAACCTCAGAGTAATTGTTTACCACTCCCTCTTCTCTACAACCAATTAATTTCTAAATCCCACAAATTTTCATTCAGTAAACTATCCCATCTCTCTCCAATCTTTGATTTCCAAGGCAATCATCCTGGTACTGATCTGTGTTAATTTTTTACCTGTCTAGCTTATGGCCTCTGCTTATGGTTTTATTTTAATTCCAACTCATTGTACAGAACATCAAAAACGCTATTGCCTCTTTTCATTCAACATAGGCCTTATGTAGCAGGGAAAATAATTTTTTTTAGACACCTAAGGTTAGGTTGATTTGCTGAGTCATAGTAGTTCTTTCTATTGAGATATAATCAATCTGCACCACCATGCTGGTTTCAAGTGCACAACACAGTAAACCTGATATTTCTGTACATCACAAAATAATCACAACATGTCCAGTCACCATCTCTCACTGTACAAAGATATTAGAGTATTATTGACTATGTTCCCCCAAACTGTATATTTCATTCCTGCGACCCATTTATTATGTTACAGAAAGATTGCATCTCTTAATCTCCCTCATCTATTTCAGTCTTCCCCAATACTCATCCCCTCTGGAAATCACCTGATTATTCACTGTATCTATAAATCTACTGTGTTTTGCTATGTTTACCACTTGTATTTGTAGATTCCATGTATATGTGACATACAAGTATTTGTCTTTGATATATTTTTCTAAGAGTAATACCTTCTAGTTTCATCCATGTTATGATGACAGGTTTCATTCTTTATAATAGATGAGTAGTATTCCGTTGTGTATACACATCTTCTTTATCCACTCATCTATTGACAAACATTGACAAACACTTACTTTGCTTCCATATCTTGACTATTATAAACAATGCTGCAATTAACAGAGGGTTGCATATATATTTTCAAATTAATGTTTTTGTTTTATTTGGAAAATATCTAGAAGTGAAATTTTATATGGCACTTCTATTTTTATTCTTTTTTCATGAATTTTAATACTTTTTTTCCAAGGTGACTACACGAATTTTCATTCCCACCACAAGTGAGCCAGAGTTGTCTCTTTTATCACATCCTCACCAATGCTTATTTGTTGTCTTTTTGATAGTAGCCATTCTGTAAAGAGTGAAGAGATATCTCAGTATGGTTTTGATTTGCATTTCCTTGATGTTTAGGGATTTTGAACATCTTTTCACACATCTGTTAGAAATTTGTATGTTTTCAGTGGAAAAAATGTCTATTTAGTCATTTTTTTAAATCAGTTTTTTTTTAATATTTTGAGTTATATGAGTGGTTTATATATTTTAGATTATTAACCCCTATCACTCATATTATTTGCAAATATGTTTTTCCATATGGTAAATTGTCTTTTTATTTCTTGGTGATTTCCTTTGCTGTGCAAAACCATTTAAGTTTAATTAGGTACATTCACTTATTTTTGCTTTTATTTCTTTTGCATTAGGAGAAACATCCTAGTAAAAGTCTTGCTACAACTTATGTTAAAGAATAATCTGTGTAGGTTCTCTTTCAGGTGTTTTATGGTTTCTGGTTTTAGGTCTATAATCCATTTTGAGTTTTCTTTTGTATATGGTGTATGAAAGTGTTTTCTGTACATTAAAAGCAAACTACAACAGAAAGACAAGGCAAGAAAATTATACCATTCAAAATGGCATCAAAAAGAATAAAAGGCACCGATATTTAACTAAGTGAAAGATCTATACTCTGAAAAAAAATTGATCAAGGAAATTGAATATGAAATAAATGTAAATGTAATGGATGGGAATAATTAATATTGTTAAAATATACATACTACTCAAATACATTGCTGATTTAATCAATACCTCACCAATGTACCCATGGCATTTTTCATGGAAATAGGACAAATAAAGCTAAAATTCATGTGGAACCATAAAAGACCCCAAGTAGCCAAAGCAATCTTGAGAAACATGAACAAAGCTGGACATATCACACTTCCTGGCTGCAGACTATACAACAAAACTGCAGTCATCAAAACTGTAGATTACTGGTACCAAAAGAGTGACATTAGTTCAGTTCAGTCGCTCAGTTGTGTCTGACTCTTTGCAACCCCATGAATCGCAGCACGCCAGGGCTCCCTGTCCATCACCAACTCCCAGAGTTCACTCAGACTCACGTCCATCAAGTCAGTGATGCCATCCAGCCATCTCATCCTCTGTTGGCACCTTCTCCTCCTACCCTCAATCTCTCCCAGCATCAGTCTTTTCCAGTGAGTCAACTCTTCGCATGAAGTGGCCAAAGTATGGAGTTTCAGCTTTAGCATCATTCCTTCCAAAGAAATTCCAGGGCTGATCTCCTTCAGAATGGACTGGTTGGATCTCCTTGCAGTCCAAGGGACTCTCAAGAGGCTTCTCCAACACCAGAGTTATAGATCAATGAAAAAAATGGAGAGCCCAGAAATAAACCTATGTACTTCTGTTCAATTTATCTATGACAAATCAACAAAAAATATGCAATGGAGAAAAGAGTCTCCACTTGGTCTCCATGCACCAAGTGATAATGGGGAAACTGTATAGCAGCCTACAGACAATCAGTTTAAAATATTTCCTTTCATCGTATACAAAAAAGTCATTATATTGCAAGGCAAGAAAGTAACCCTCATTGATCAAAATGTAGTACTTGGGTGCCATCTCAAAATGACAGAATATTCTCTGTTTGTTTCCAAGGCAAACCATTCAATATCATGGTAATCCAAATCTATGGCCCAAATACAAATGCTGAAGAAACTGATGTTGAATGGTTCTATGATGACCTACAAGACCTTCAAGAAATAACAACAAAAAAGATGTCCTTTATATCATAGGGGATGGGAATGCAAACTAGACAGTCAAGAGACACCTGGACAAACAGGCAATTTGGCCTTGGTGTATAAAATGAAGTAGGGGAAAGGCTAACAGGGTTTTGCCAAGAGAACAAACTGATGATAGCAAGCACCCTCTTCCAACAACACAGTAGACAACTCTACACATGGACATCACCAGATGATCAATATCAAAATCAGATTGATTATATTCTTTGCAGCCAAAATGGAGAAACTTTATATAGTCAGCAAAAACAAGACTGGGAGCTGACTGTAGCTCAGATCATAAACTCCTTATTGCCAAATTAAGACTTAAATTGAATAATGTGAGAAAAACCAGTAGACCATACTGGTATGACCTAAATTAAACACCTTATGATTACACTGTGGAAGTGACAAATTGATTCAAGGGATTAGATTTAATAAACAGACTTCCGAAAGAAATTTGGATGAAGGTTCGTGACACTGTAGAGGAGGAAGTGATCAAGACCACTTGATCTTTTGTTTTGTCACCTGCAAAACCCATGATTAGAATCAGTTAAGAGCCAGGTACTTAACTTGAGTACACCTTTATCAAAAAGAAATATTATATTATGAAAACAAAGAAATTTATCATTCACTGTCAAGGTAACAAGATATCTCAGTCTTGGAACTGAAATACAGAGCATATGATGTTTCAGGGTCTAGCCTGAACAAAAGAAATATGTTATTTTTTTTTTTTTTTTTTTTTTTTACCTGGTACAAACACAAGGCAATCTTTTACACTTGGTGCTTTTGCAGCATCTACTATCATCACCGACTTTTCTCCAACAAATAAACATATAGCAGTAAACTTCTGGTCCAGATAAATAAAATTAGAAGGTTGTTGGGGACAGTTCAGTTCAGTTCAATCACTCAGTCATGTCTGACTCTTTGCGACCCCATGAATTGAAGCAGGCCTGGTATCCCTGTCCATCACCAACTCCTGGAGTTCATCCAGACTCAAGTCTGTTGAGTCAATGATGCCATCCAGCCATCTCATCCTCTGTCAGAGTATTTTCCAATGAGTCAACTCTTCGCATGAAGTTCCCAAAGTACTGGAGTTTCAGTTTTAGCATCATTCCTTCCAAAGAAATCCCAATACTGATCTCCTTCAGAATGGGCAGGTTGGATCTCCTTGCAGTTCAAGGGACTCTCAAGAGTCTTCTCCAACACCACAGTTCAAAAGCATCATTCTTCAGCACTCAGCTTTCTTCACAGTCCAAATTGCACATCCATACATGACCACTGGAAAAACCATAGCCTTGACTAGATGGACCTTTGCTGGCAAAGTAATGTCTCTGCTTTTCAATATACTATCTAGGTTGGCCATAACTTTCCTTCCAAGGAGTAAGCCTCTTTTAATTTCATGGCTGCAGTCACCATCTGCGTTAATTTTGGAGCCCCCCAAAATAAAGTCTGACACTGTTTCCACTGTTTCCCCATCTATTTCCCATGAAGTGATGACATCAGATGCCATGATCTTTGTTTTCTGAATGTTGAGGTCTTTTTTTTAAATTTAATTTAATTTTATTTAACTTTACAGTATTTTATTGGTTTTGCCATGTATCAAGATGAATCTGCCACAGGTATACATGTGTTCCCCATCCTGAACCCTCCTCCCTCCTCCCTCTCCATACCATCCCTCTGGGTTGTCCTAGTGCACCTGCCCCAGGCATCTGGTATCAGGCATCGAACCTGGACTGGTGACTCGTTTCATATATGATATTATGCTTATTTCAATGCCATTCTCCCAAATCATCCCACCTTCTCTGCCTCTCAGAGTCCAAAAGACTGTTCTATACATCAGTGTCTCTTTTGCTGTCTCATATACAGGGTTATTGTTATCTTCTTTCTAAATTCCATATACATGTGTTAGTATACTGTATTTGTGTTTTTCTTTCTGGCTTACTTCACTCTGTATAATAAGCTCCAGTTTCATCCACCTCATTAGAACTGATTCAAATGTATTCTTTTTAATGGCTGAGTAATACTCCATTGTGTATATGTACCACAGCTTGCTTATCCATTCATCTGTGGATGGACATCTACATTGCTTCCATGTCCTGGCTATTATAAACAGTACTGCGATGAACATTGGGATAAACGTGTCTCTTTCAATTCTGGTTTTCTCAGTGTGTATGCCCAGCAGCGGGATTGCTGGATCATAAGGCAGTTCTATTCCCAGTTTTTTGAGGAATCTCCATATTGTTCTCCATAGTGGCTGCACTAGTTTGCATTCCCACCAACAGTGTAAGAGAGTTCCCTTTTCACCACACCATTTCCAGCATTTATTGCTTGTAGACTTTTGGATCACAGCCACTCTGACTAGCGTGAAATGGTACCTCATAGTGGTTTTGATTTGCATTTCTCTGATAATGAGTGATTTTGAGCATATTTCCATGTGTTTCTTAGCCATCTGTATGTCTTCTTTGGAAAAATGTCTATTTAGTTCTTTGGCCCATTTTTTGATTGGGTCATTTATTTTTCTGGAATTGAGCTGTAGGAGTTCCTTGTATATTTTTGAGATTAGTTGTTTGTCTGTTGCTTCATTTGCTATTATTTCCTCCCATTCTGAAGGCTGTCTTTTCACCTTGCTTATAGTTTCCTTTGTTGTGCAGAAGCTTTGAAGTTTAATTAGGTCCCATTTGTTTATTTTTGCTTTTATTTCCTATATTCTGGGAGGTGGGTCATAATGAATCCTGCTGTGATTTATGTCGGAGAGTGTTTTGACTATATTCTCCTCTAGGAGTTTTATGGCTTCTGGTCTTACATTTAGATCTTTGATCCATTTTGAGTTTATTTTTGTGTATGGTGTTAGAAAGTGTTCTAGTTTCATTCTTTTACAAGCGGTTGACCAGTTTTCCCAGCACCACTTGATAAAGAGATTGTCCTTAATCCATTGTATATTCTTGCCTCCTTTGTCAAAGATAAGGTGTTCATATGTGCATGGATTTATCTCTGGGCTTTCTATTTTGTTCCATTGATCTATATTTCTGTCTTTGTGCCAGTACCATACTGTCTTGATGACTGTGGCTTTGTAGTAGAGCCTGAAGTCAGGCAGGTTGATTCTTCCAGTTCCGTTCTTCTTTCTCAAGATAGCTTTGGCTATTCAAGGTTTTTTGTATTTCCATACAAACTGAGAAATTATTTGCTCTAGCTCTGTGAAGAATACCGTTGGTAGCTTGATGGGTATTGCATTGAATCCATAAATTGCTTTGGGTAATATATTCATTTTCACTATATTGATTCTACCAATCCATGAACATAGTATATTTCTCCATCTATTAGTGTCCTCTTTGATTTCTTTCACCAGTGTTTTATAGTTTTCTATATGTAGGTCTTTAGTTTCTTTAGGTAGATATATTCCTAAGTATTTTAGTCTTTTCATTGCATGTTGAGCTTTAAGCCAACTTTTTCACTCTCCTCTTTCACTTTCATCAAGAGGCTTTTTAGTTCCTCTTCAATTCCTGCCCTAAGGGTGGTATCATCTGCATATCTGAGGTTATTGATATTTCTCTCAGCAATCTTGATTTCAGCTTGTGTTTCTTCAGCCCACCGTTTGTGGGGGACAGTAAGCTTACTTTAATAGTTACTCCATAAATTTACCATTTGTAAATAATCTTTTGAGTTAATCTTAGGCTACTAATTTTTATGTGTAATATATATTTCTATTTGTTTAAATGCATAGAATGTGTTGCTAAAATCACTGAAACATTGGGAAATTTAGGTCTTTCATTTTCAGTGTGACTAAAAACAATATATGAATTACCAGGGAGACTATTTTATAGCAGATATGCTTAAAAGGTCCTTCCCAATTGGATGATTCAAAACATATTCATACTTTTTTTCACATTTTTTTCATAATTTTAATTGTGAGATGCATTTTCTATTAATTGGTTTGGACAAGGTTATTCTCCAGCAACAATTTTTCAAATATCACCACCTTAACAAAATCCAACTCCTCAGTTTTTGTAAGTTTTTCTTTAACTTCCAAATCTTTACAAAATCTACTTCATTTCAAGCAGAAAACAAGAAAGGTGGAGGATTGTGCACTAGCTATGAAATGCTTCAATTGGAAAAGATATACTATACGACCTGTAAACAGTGTTGAAAATATAGATGCTCTGTAGTAAGTCGATTTGGCACATTTTTTTTTCTGATTATAAAGGAGAACTTAAATCATAATCTTTTTGAATTATGGAAGGTAAAATGTGAATAAAACACTTAAAACTAGTACCTTTCTTTTTCCAGCTGACAACATGTGACACAATTTAAGTCAATTTTCCTCAAATACCATTCATTGTGATTAATAGCAGCAAAATTTTATTGGCTTACATTCATAATATATGCATATTTATATTGCATTCTATAAGTTACATACTAGTAGAATATTATATTAATTATAAAACATAGGACAAATAGAAATTCAGAAGTCAATGTATTATTGAATAGAAATTCTAATATGTGTTTCTCCTCTCCCATTAAACACATCCAAGATTGCAGACAGCTCTAATAAGGGACATAATTTTTATGAAGAATCAAATGTGAGAAGACAAATCCCTTTTAACTTCTAGCTGGGCTTTCCAGAGACTGTGTTTCTCAGTGTTCACAAGGAGAGAATTGTCGCTGATCAAGGGAGGCAAGCTACTCTGCTGCACCACATACCAAATGAAGGAAATGCTAGATACTTTTCTGATGTTTACAACTCATACCCCAAAGGTAGAAGAAAGCAGTGGAGTGGAGTAACCAGTCATTAAACTTTTTTCCATGAGTGCAATTCTAGTTAGAGAGACCTGCATGTGCTATGTAAGTCAATAATTTGGTGGCAAATCAGTAAGACTTTTTGAGATTCATGCCCAGGCTATTTTGTTTCTGCAAATGAAAGCGTCAGTGGTGGTCTCCCCACCTTTCTTTTCCCTATTCATGTCAGTGTTTGAAATTAAGCCAATGGTTCTGAAAAACTCACTCTGAAACTCTGGTAAGCTGAACATTTGTTCACATCTCTACTTGTGACCATCTCCAAGGAATAGTCCTTTGTATTTCCTTTCCATCTTCCAACTATCCTGAGTGCACTTTCAATATGAGATTCTAACCCAGAACCTTGTGTTCCCCAAAATCCTGGAAAAAGCAGAAGATTGCTTATAGTGGTGAGTGAAAACAACTAGCATAACTCAGAACCCATTTCAGAGACAGTGGGCCACCTGCATTGTTCAATGTGAGTTTACTGACACTGCCTAGTAGTGTTTCTGACTCTAGTGTGGTTATCTCTGTGGATGCTGGATGGTTGAATAAGAAGTCCACCAAGCAAGCTGCTCATTTTACAAACCATTGCCCTTCCTGTGTGTCTGTGTTGTTTATTTTACTTGGCCAGGCTACATCCTTCTGCTTTGATTGGTAGTAAAGGAAGCAGGCAACATTTATAAGATGCAATTTTTAAAACATATGAATTTATCTTCTAAGAATAAATTGTGAAAATAGATATCTTATTGCTAAATAAGGATTAATAGGTAAATTGTTTACATCCCCCCAATATAAAACTTTATAAGTTCATTATTCAGAAAAGAGTGAATTTTGTGTAGATTTTGAATGATTACATCTTGAAATGCAAGAAAATTAGTTTTAATACTCATCTCAATAGGAGGGCTACTAACTTTCTCGGTTCTAATTCATGACTGTCTTTAATTTCAGCTTGACTCTTCATTATAAAAAAAAAAAAAAATATTGCTGTGAATCCTTATTACCAAAAGCAATTGAACACCACAAAATGGCCAAATGCAAATAGGTATTATTAAAGAGAAAAAATAGACCACTCAAAATACACATACATGCTATAAGACTAATATTAAAAAGTAATCTTCTCTCCAGGAGCTTAATAAAATATACTATTTAGAACATAAAGTAATTGGGATAGGAATATACCCCTTGTTTATGGTCAGCACTGTCATCTTGCAAAATGCAAAGAGACTTCAAGGATATATTGATGGGAAAATAAATCAATATATTGTTCCCAGTATGGTGTAATTAATTTATGCAACAGGTAGGATATATACAAACCTCATGGCATTAATTTATAAGAATTGATTTGCAGGCATTCCCTATTAAGTTTACTAGAGAAAACAATTCTGTAGTAAAACATACTTAAATTCTCTATAAAATTTATGCAGACATTTTTAAAAAGTATTGTTTATATACCAGTTCTATTATGCAAATGTCTCCTAAAATTCCGATAAGATCTTACTTGTTCTAGTAAAGTATCTATAATCCACATCAATAATCTAGAATTCAATTCAGACCAAAGGGAGAAAAAAGTTATTGAAAGCATCTTAAAATACACTTTACATAAAAAATTTAAAAAAAAATTATCCCTTCCTTCTCCTTTGTTACTCTGCTAGTTCAGTTGTAAATTGCTCATGAAAAACTGAGAGAATATATAACTGCAAAAATGTCATAAGAAATATTTGTAAATTTCATATAAATAGCTAACATAAGTGGTAACCACAAAAGTTAGCAGTATCTCATTATCTAACTCCTCTAAAACACAATTTTAAGTTCCTTTTCCCAAGCCCCATACACCCAATATTTGCACTCCAAGATGAACTCCAAGTACATTTTTTCTAACTCCAGACCCCAGGAACATAAACATGTAGGAGAAAACGTCCACAAATCACCGTTCACCATGTTCGTCACTCAACCTCTTTAAGCACAGTTGTTGCCCTCTCTCCTGTGTCTCTAACTAAACTACACTAAATCTCATCCTTGTCAACCCTCTTTAAGTCTATACCTCAGCAATTGCACAGTCTCACATTCACAAACTTTCCTTCATTCCTAGATCACTGTGATAAGCATACACACATGTTGTGTTACTCTCATCTTGTTACCCTCAGTGGCCCTGTTCCATTTTTCCCTACTAGCCTCTTTCACTCCTCCTCAGCAACATTTCTCAGGTGGTTGAGTGAAATATTTTTATTTTTAAAAACTAATTAATTTACTGATTGGAGGTTAATTACTTTATAATATTGTGGTGGTTTTGCCATATATCGATAGGAATCAGCCATGGACGTACATGCGATCCCCATTGTGAACCTCTTTCCCACATCCCTCCCTACCCCATCCTTCTGGGTTGTCACAGATCAATGAGTTTGACTGCACTACTTCATGTATTCAACTTGCACCGGTCATCTATTTTATATATGGTAATATACATGTTTCAATGCTATTCCCTGAAATCATCTGACCCTCACCTTTTCCCGAATAGTTCAAAAGTCTGTTTTTCACATCTGTTTCTCTTTTGTTGTATTGCATGTAGGGTCATTGTTACCATCTTTCTAAATTCCATCATATCAGATAAATCACTCAGTCGTTTCCAACTCTTTGTGACACCATGAATTGCAGCACGCCAAGCCTCCCTGCCCATCAACAACTCCCAGAGCTCACTGAGACTCAGGTCTATCGAATCAGTGATGCCATACAGCCATCTCATCCTCTGTCATCCCCTTATCCTCTTGCCCCCAATCCCTCCTAGCATCAGAGACTTTTCCATTGAATCAAGTCTTCACATGAGGTGGCCAGAATACTGGAGTTTCAGCTTTAGCATCATTCCTTCCAATAAATCGCAGGGCTGATCTTCTTCAGAATGGACTGGTTGGATCTCCTTGCAGTCCAAGGCACTCTCAAGAGTCTTCTCCAACACCACACTTCAAAAGCATCAATTCTTTGGCGCTCAGCCCTCTTCACAGTCCAGCTCTCACATCCATACATGACCACAGGAAAAACCATAGCCTTGACTAGACAGGTCTTTGTTGGCAAAGTAATGTCTCTGCTTTTGAATATGCTATCTAGGTTGGTCATAACTTTCCTTGCAAGGAGTAAGCGTCTTTTAATTTCATGGCTGCAGTCACCATCTGCAGTGATTTTGGAGCCCAGAAAAAGAAAGTCTGAGACTCTTTCCACTGTTTACCCATCTATTTCTCATGAAGTGATGGCATCGGATGCCATGATCTTCATTTTCTGAATGTTGAGCTTTAAGCCAACTTTTTCACTCTCCACTTTCACTTTTATCAAGAGGCTTTTGAGTTCCTCTTCACTTTCTGCCATAAGGGTGGTGTCATCTGCACATTTGGAGAAGGAAATGGCAGCCCACTTCATTGTTCTTGCCTGGAGTATCCCAGGGACGTGGGAGCCTTGTGGGCTGTCGTCTCTGGGGTGGCACAGAGTCGGACGCAACTGAAGCGACTTAGCAGAAGCAGCAGCAGCAGCATCTTCATATCTGAGGTTATTGATATTTCTCCCCGCAATCTTGATTCCAGCTTGTGTTTCTTCCAGTCCAGAGTTTCTCATGATGTACTCTGCATATAAGTTAAATAAGCAGCGTGACAATATACAGCCTTGATGTACATTTTTTTTTTTTTTCCTATTTGGAACCAGTCTGTTGTTCCATGTCCATTTCTAATTGTTGCTTCCTGACCTGCATACAAATTTCTCAAGAGGCAGGTCAGGTGGTCTGGTATACTCATCTCTTTCAGAATTTTCCACTGTTTATTGTGATGCTGTGAAAGTGCTGCACTCAATATGCCAGCAAATTTGGAAAACTCAGCAGTAGCCACAAGATTGGAAAAGGTCAGTTTTCATCCCAATCCCAAATAAAGGCAATGCGAAAAAATGCTCTAACTACTGCACAATTGCACTCATCTCACACGCTAGTAAAGTAATGCTCAAAATTCTCCAAGCCAGGCTTCAGCAATATGTGAACCGTGAACTTCCTGATGTTCAAGCTGGATTTAGAAAAGGCAGAGGAACCAGAGATCAAATTGCCAACATCCGCTGGATCATCGAAAAAGCAAGAGAGTTCCAGAAAAACATCTATTTCTGCTTTATTGACTATGCCAAAGCTTTTGACTGTGTAGATCACAATAAACTGTGGAAAATTCTGAAAGAGATGGGAATACCAGACCACCTGATCTGCCTCTTGGGAAATCTGTACGCAAGTCAGGAAGCAACAGTTAGAACTGGACATGGAACAACAGACTGGTTCCAAATAGGAAAAGGAGTACGTCAAGGCTGTATATTGTCACCCTGTTTATTTAACTTATATGCAGAGTACATCATGAGAAATGCTGGACTGGAAGAAACACAAGTTGGAATCAAGATTCCTGGGAGAAACAATGTCAGACTTTATTTTTCTGGGCTCCAAAATCACTGCAGATGGTGACTCCAGCCGTGAAATTAAAAGACGCTTACTCCTTGGAAGGAAAGTTATGACCAACCTAGATAGCATATTCAAAAGCAGAGACATTACTTTGCCAACAAAGATTCGTCTAGTCAAGGCTATGGTCTTTCCTGTGGTCATGTATGGATGTGAGAGCTGGACTTTGAAGAAGGCTGAGCACCGAAGAATTGATGCTTTTGAAGTGTGGTGTTGGAGAAGACTCTTGAGAGTCCCTTGGACTGCAAGAAGATCCAACCAGTCCATTCTGAAGGAGATCAGCCCTGCGATTTATTGGAAGGAATGATGCTAAAGCTGAAACTCCAGTATTTTGGCCACCTCATGTGAAGAGTTGACTCATTGGAGAAGACTCTGATGCTGGGAGGGATTGGGGGCAGGAGGAGAAGGAGAAGACAGAGGATGAGATGGCTGGATGGCATCACTTACTCAATGAATATGAGTCTGAGTGACCTCCGGGAGTTGGTGATGGACAGGGAGGCGTGGCGTGCTGCAGTTCATGGGGTCGCAAAGAGTTGGACATGACTGAGTGACTGATCTGATCTGATTGTGATCCACACAGTCAAAGGCTTTGGCATAGTCAATAAAGCAGAAATAGATGTTTTTCTTGTACTATCTTGCTTTTTCCATTATCCACCGGATGTTGGCAATTTGATATCTGGTTCCTCTGCCTTTTCTAAAATCAGCTTGAACATCAGAAAGTCCACGGTTCACATATTGCTGAAGCCTGGCTTGGAGAATTTTGAGCATTACTTTACTAGTGTGTGAGATGAGTGCAATTGTGTGGTATTTGAGCATTCTTTGTCATTGCCTTTCTTTGAGATTGGAATGGAAACTGACCTTTTCCAGTCCTGTGGCCACTGCTGAGTTTTCCAAATTTGCCAGCATATTGAGTGCCGCACTTTCACAGTATTGTCTTTCAGGATTTGGAATAGGTCAACTGGAATTCCATCACTTCCACTAGCTTTGTTTATAGTGATTCTTTCTAAGGCCCACTTGACTTCACATTCCAGGATGTCTGGCTCTAGGTCAGTGATCACACCATCGTGATTATCTGGGCCATGAAGATCTTTTTTGTACAGTTCTTCTGTGTATTCTTTGCCATCTCTTCTTAATATCTTCTGCTTCTGTTAGTTCCATACCATTTCTGTCCTTTATTGAGCCCATCTTTGCATGAAATGTTCCTTTGGTATCTCTGATTTTCTTGAAGAGACTTCTAGTCTTTCCCATTCTGTTGTTTTCCTCTATTTCTTTGCATTGATCGCTGAGCAAGGCTATATTGAATATTGTCTTTATTTTTTTTCCTTGATGAGTCTGAATGAGTCTTAGCTTGTTTATTTCATTTATCTTCTCAAAGAAGAACTTTAATTTTCATTGTTCTTTGTTATTGTATCTTTCATTTGTTAAAATTTATTTCTCCTCTGAACTTTATTATTTGTTTCCTTCTACTTTTTTTGTTGTTGTTCTTCTTCTTCTTTTCTAGTTGTTTTAGGTTTATGATAAAGTTGCTGTTTTAAGATAAACTTGCTGTTTCTCTTGTTTCTTGAGATAGGCTCATATTCATATAAAAATTCCCTTTTAGCACTGTATTTACTGCATCCTAAATATTTTTTTCTTTTTTTCTTTTCATTTTTTGCTCTCATTTGTCTCTAGATATTTTTTGATTCCCATTTTGATTTCTTCAGTAACTTCTTGACTATTTAGAAGCATATTATTAAGGCTCAACACCTTATTTGTTGTTGTTGTTTTTGTGCACTTTTTTTCCCCATGTAATTGATATTTGATCTTATAGCATTTTTTTCAGAAAAAAATTCTTAACAAAATTTCAGTTTTCTTAAATTTACCAAGCCTTGATTTGTGACCCAAAATATGATCTACTCTGGAGAATGTTTCAAGTGCACTTGAGAAAAGTGTATTTTGGGGTGGAATTTCTGATGTTCAAGCTGGTTTTAGAAAAGGCAGAGGGACCAGAGATCAAATTGCCAACATCTGCTGGATCATGGAAAAAGCAAGCGAGTTCCAGAAACACATCTCTTTCTGCTTTATTGACTATGCCAAGCCTTTGACTGTGTGGATCACAATAAACTGTGGAAATTCTGAAAGAGATGGGAATACCAGACCACTTGACCTGGCTCTTGAGAAATTTGTATGCAGGTCAGGAAGCAACAGTTAGAACTGATCATGGAACAACAGACTGGTTTCAAATAGGAAAAGAAGTACATCAAAGCTGTATATTGTCATCCGGCTTATTTAGCTTTTATGAAGAGTAAATCATGAGAAACGCTGGACTGAAAGAAACACAAGCTGGAAACAGGATTGCCAGGAGAAATATCAATGACCTCAAACATGCAGATGACACCACCGTTATGGCAGAAAGTGAAGAGGAACTAAAAAGCCTCTTGATGAAAGTGAAAGTGGAGAGTGAAAAAGTTGGCTTAAAGCTCAACATTCAGAAAACGAAGATCATGGCATCTGGTTCCATTGCTTCATGGGAAATAGATGAGGAAACAGTGGAAACAGTGTCAGACTTTATTTTTGGGGGCTCCTAATAACTGCTGATGGTGACTGCAGCTATGAAATTAAAAGACGCTTACTCCTCAGAAGGAAAGTTATGCTATCTAGTTATGCCAACCTAGATAGCATATTCAAAAGCAGAGACATTACTTTGCCAAAAAAAGTTCATCTAGTCAAGGCTATGGTTTTTCCTGTGGTCATGTATGGATATGAGAGTTGGACTGTGAAGAAGGCTGAGGGCCAAAGAATTGATGCTTTTGAACTGTGGTGTTGAAGAAGACTCTTGAGAGTCCCTTGGACTGCAAGGAGATCCAACCAGTCCATTCTGAAGGAGATCAGCTTTGGTATTTCTTTGGAAGGAATGATGCTAAAGCTGAAACTCCAGTATTTTGGCCACCTCATGCGAAGAGTTGACTCATTGGAAGAGTCTGATGCTAGGAGGGATTAGGGGCAAGAGGAAAAGGGGACGACAGAGGATGAGATGGCTGGATGGCATCACTGACTCGATGGACGTGAGTCTGAGTGAACTCCACGAGTTGGTGATGGACAGGTAGGCCTGGTGTTCTGCGATTCATCTAGTCACAAGGACGACTGATCGACTGATCTGATCTGATCTGATCCTATATACAGCAATTAGGTGTATCTTGTCCAACGTGTCAGTTAAGTATTGTGTTTCCTGGTTAATTTTCTGTCTGGATGACCTGCGTATTGGTTTGAGTGTCGTGTTAAAATCTTCCACTATTATTGTGTTACTATTTATTTCCCCTTTTATAGTTGTTAGCATACAGAGAAATTTCCTTCCTTGTCTCTTGCAACAGTCTTTATTTTGAAGTTTGTTTTATCTGATACGACTATTGCTACTCCCACAATCTTTATATTTGCATTTGCTTGGGATATCTTTTTACAGACCTTCACTTTCAGTCTATATGTGTCCCTAGGTCTAAGATGGGTCTCTTGTAGATAGCACATTTAGTGGTCATAGTTTTGAATAAATTTAGCCAGTTTTTTCTTTTGATTTGGAGCATATAATCAATTTATATTTAAGGTGATTATTGATATATATGATCTTATTTTCATTTACTTTATGATTTTGGTTTGTTTTTATTAGTCTTTTCTTTCTCCTGTGTTTCCTGTCTAGAGAAGTTCCATTAGCATTTGTTGTTGAGTTGGCATGGTCTTAATGAATTCCCTTAACATATTGTTTATAAAACTTATGATTTATCTGTCAAATCTGAATGAGATACTTGCTGTCTGGTGTAATCTTGGTTGTAGTTTTTTTTTTTTTTTTTTTCTCACCACTCTAAGTTTATCCTGCCACTCCCTTCTGGCCTACAGGGTTTCTACTGTAATATCACCTATTAACCTTGCTGGGATTACCTTGTAAATTACTTGTTGCCTTTTCCTTGCTTCTTTTAATATTTTTATTTGTGTTTCATTTTTGTTAGTTTGATTAAAATGGGTTTTGATGTGTTTCCCTTTCAGTTTATCCTATTTGGGAATCTCTGGGCTTCCTAGATTCCAGTGGCTATTTTCTTTCCCATGGCAGGGAATTTTTCAAGTATAATCTCCTCAAATATTTTCTTATACTTTCTTTTTCTCTTCTTCTGAGACTCCTGTAATTTGAATGTCGGTGTACTTAAATTGTCCCAGAGGTCTCTGAGACTGCCCTCATTTATTTTCATTCTTTTCTTCTCTCTTCTTCTCTGCTTCAGTTATATCCACCATTCTATCCTTCATCTTACTTTTCCTTTATGCTTTTTTCTGCCTCTGTTATTCTACTGTTGGTTCCCTCTAAAGTATCTTTTATTTCAGTACTCTATTGTTCACTGTCGATTGTCTGTTCTTTATTTCGCCTTGGTCCTAGTTAAATGGTTCTTTTATCTTCTCAATCTGTGCTTGTTTTCTATGTATCTGTGTCTGCATTTTATTTCTGAGGTTTGGATCATTTTTATTAGCATTACTTTGAATTATTTTTCAGGTAGACTATCGATTTCCTTTCCTTTTTTTTTTTTAAAATCTGGTGGATTTTTACTAAGCTCCTGAATCTTCTGAATGTTTCTCTGCCTTTTTTCTTTTTTTTTTCATTTGTTTCAAAGTGTTTGAGGTTTCCTTTCCACAGTCTGCAAGGTCATAGTTCCTCTTATTTGTGAAATATTTCTCTATTATGTGGGGTTGGGCAAAAAAGGAAAAGGAAAAGACAGGAAAAACCCCAAGAAAAATAATAAGCACAGCATTATTTAGACAGGAACACACAAAGAAACTCACAAACTCACAAAGAGGAAAAATAAAAGGCAAAGAAATAATAAAGCAAGGGACCATAAAAGAAGAGAGTAATCAAACCAGTAAAGGCATCCATAAATGAATACAAACACTGAAAACTAGAATATTAAAAATACAAAAACTAAAACATGGGGGAAAATACAATATAGTGAAAAGGTGTGGAAATTGTATGAAAATTAAATATAGTATATTTATTTAAAAATGAAAAACTAAGAAAGGAAAAAAAGTAAATACAAAATAAAAATTTAAGTGTTAATAAAAATAGCAGCAATGGAGAAAGACAAAAATTAAAATAAAAAATAAAAACAGCATATACAGATAGACTTTCCTGGTGGCTCAGATGGTAAAGAATCTGCCTGCAATACAGGAGACTCAGGTGTGATATCTGGGTCAGGAAAAGTTCCTGGACAAGAGAATGGCAACCCACTGCACTGTTCCTGCCTGGAGAATTCCATGGGCAGAGGAACCTGGTGGGCTTAACTCATGGGGTCATAGAGTCGGACATTACTGAGTGACTAACACTTTCCCCTTTATATGTAGAATTTTAATAAGAACAATATTATCCAGTGACATCAATTGCCCATGTCACACAGTGTACCCCTGTAAATCTGCCTACTTAGAAAGCCCTGCAATATTACTCAGAGGGTCTCTGTGCCTGCTGTGGATATTGTGGGATCAGCTCCTCCTCAGATCTGGCCTTACTCCAGCTTGTTCTTGTTTCCAATTCCACAATTGCCCCCAAAGTCCACAGTCTTAAACTGATTTCAGAGACTTAATCCCCTGCACATGCTGCTGTGGGAGTGAGTTCTCTTCATCCTCTTTGGTCCCACAGCCCCTGGTGTTCTGGTTTGGTTGTGATCCAGCCTCTGCTTTATAGGCCACACTCCAGCATCTGTTCCTCACCAGACAAAAGGGGGTGGATGACGAGGCTTATTAGGGTTCACTTCTTCAGTCGGGCTGGAGGAGAGGTATATCTACATCCATCAAATGGGATGTGCAAAGAGTACCTGCAGCAGTAGAGACTTGCTGGATGTTGTTACAGTCAGAGACTGATTGTACACTGTCCCAGAAAAATTGGCCCCTAGTCCTGGGTCTCTAGGAAGAACCAATCTGCATAGGCCCAAGGAAGATGTGTAATCTGTGACTGTCCACAGCTTGGTGGCTGCTGCAGTGGCCATCATTCACAACTCTGTGGTTGCAGGCCCCAGCCCCACCTCCTGCCCATCTCCTGCCCCTGTCCTGGGACCAGCCTTGACAATGGCAGGTTTTCAGGAATACCCACCACTGGGGTTTTAGACCGCAGCCAGCTTGTCCAGCCTATGGCACTCCTGAAGACAAGGTCTTATGGTCTCAGAGAACCACTCAGAAGCACTCGGAATTAGAGGGTCTATGGCGTTAGGGGTTTCCACAGCAATGATTTCTTGCCTTTCTGGCAGGTCCAGGCTTTTCCACAGGCTCCCTTGACTATGTTGTACTAGCTGCCTCAGGGTATCTTCACAGTAGTTTTCCCCAGTCTTCTCCCATGGGGTCCAATCCCAGAAGCCTGAGCCTCAGCACCCAGCCTGCACTCTCCCAGTGGGCGTGCAGATACATGGCTGGGAAGTGGTGACTGGCACAGATCTCTGTGCCAAATTCTCTCCACCTTGTCTCCCACACATTTGTTGTGCTCCCCTCTGAGGTTCTAAAGCTCCCTCCTTTCCTTACCAATGAGTGTGGGGGGTTTCTGAGTGTGCAGAATCTTTAGCTTACTCACAAGTCCCTCCCAGAGTGCAAGACCCATTCCATTTTCTTTGTTTCTTTCTTTCTGTATTTATTTGCCATTTCCCTACCACTTTATGTGGTGTTTAGTTTGCCTTTTTCGAACTCTAAAGGCTTCTGCTGGTGTTCAGCAGATGTTCTGTAGGAGTTGTTCCACATGAAGATGTATTTTTGATGTACTTGGAAGAAAAACAATGTTCATATCTTACTTCTCCACCATCTTAAATGAACCTACTATTATAATATCCCTCCATCACATAATTGGATCTGGATTCATCCAACTTTCATATTTTAGCAATTTGCCTACCAATTTTGTTTTTTTGGTGAGTGCAAGAAAACTAATTCATTTTCAGTTAGTGTAGGTTTTTCTTATCCAAATGTTCAATGTGATTATGTTCAGACTTTTCTTATGCTGTATCTGAAACTAGAAGTCACAATAATGCTTTTTTAATACTTCCCCTTAAACTGTATAAATCTTTTATTAGTAGTTTGTGTCTATTAGGGGTATGTCTTCCATTTAAGGAAAATCTATTATAATGTGCCAATAAAAATATTATGACAATGGTTTTCTTTTATTGAGAAATAAAAATATCAGCAAACATAATTGTTGGTAGCTTCCTATAATATTACTAAGTTTTCACTTTTATTATTTTTTTCTTTATGTATATTCCCTGCATTTATATTCATTCATACCTTTATGTGTCTTACAATATTTCTACTTTATTCAAATTACAGATGACTAAGCAATAAATTTCAAGAAGATTCATTCTCACAAATCTATGGAGCATTAAATAGAGTGAAGAGAATCATGTCCTTTTCCATGGACATGGAAAATCTCCAGGGAGATTTTTAACCTTCAGCAGCCTATTAGAAATGCATGTTTTAGAAAAGGAAGTAAACTATACTGTATTTTCCTCCCAAAAGACACATTTCTCAGCCATGAGAAGAATTTTCTTCTTGGCAAAGATGTTTTGTGCAAATGGAAAGCTCATGAGTTTCATATATTTAGTATTTTTTTCTTTTTTATGTTTTATTTATTTAAATTTATAATTGGAGTCTAATTACTTTACAATATTGTATTGGTTTTGCTGTATTACTCCTGATACAAATAAAAATTGGTTCACAGAATTTTAAATTGCATTGTAAGAATAAACCCCTTACTTCATAGGAAGATGCTATTTAGTCATGAGAGGTCATATTTCTTCACAACATTTTCCAATATGGTTTATTAGAATTTAAAATAGCTAAAAATATTGCTGAAATTATCTAAAAATATATATGAAGTAGAAGTGCCCAGTATAAAGTTTTTTTCCAGTCCAGGCTAGAAGTTTTGTTAAAAATCAGTACAAAATTTTTCTATTTTTGACCTATAACAATGAAATATTAATATCTACTTCTTATTTCTCGAATATTCAGTGATCCTTCACCCAACAAAATAAGGCATGATTTTATTTAATAAGGAAAGACAATATGTTTCAAGAAGTATCAGAAAACTTTATGGTTGATTAATCATTGTGAGACTTGGGACACAAGAGCTTTTAATAATTTTTTTTTCTTCTTCTTTGTTTCAGACACCTGGCATGTTAAAAAAGAATACATATAGGTCACCATATTTAATTAATTTAATTATATAATAAACATATGCATTAAGTATATATATCTTGCTAACTTATTCTATTCCTCTACTCATTGTTTATGTATTCAAACTTTAATAAAGTGCTTAAAACTATAAAAACTGTAATGTCTCTGCATGGATTATTATTTTGAGATTTTTACCACTAGATGAAAATAGGACCAGAGAAGTTTCCTGGAAATGAGTCTTAGGATTTCGTTAATATTATGAAGAAATGTAAATTTATAGAGCTGCCATGACAACATTTTAGCTCTCTAGAGCTCTAGAACTGACAAGCTATACATCAAGAAAGAGCCATCAGCCATTAAACCCCAGGGAAGTCATTATAAAGCTCACACTTGCAGTCCACATTTATCACCAAAGAAATCAATTGCAAAATGCTTAAATAACTCAGAGTCAGGGTTTTTCAACATAAAACCAATAGTGGAAATGGAATGAAGCATAGATAAAACTTTGAAGAATTTAAACAATCTAGTGTGAACACAAGTCTCTTGAGGTGAACCAAATACCAAGAGTGTCCTGGCCCTTGGGACTGAGAAAAAGTCCATATTAAATAAATAAGTCCTCAAGTAATGGAAATTTAAATCTTATTAGTGTTTAACTCTTATGTCATAAAAGCACAGGGATATGTTTTCTGGTTTAAAATTTCCAATGTTAATAAAATTATTTGCTTAAAAAGAGAATTATGATTTTCAGTGTGTAAACTTATTCCCATTCATAAAAAAAAAATTATTGCAAATAAAAATTAGGAAGTTTCAGTGACTTTACAAAGAAAGCATATTCAAAAGTGAAAATACTTCTTTTAATCTATTTTAAAAATGTCAATTATATGGTGGAGCTAATTCTATCAGATTAAGTCACTAAGGTAATACACTTATAGACTTTTAGAGTAAAACTAGATATCAGAATAAATGGAACTATAACAAAGTTTTTAGTTAATATAAATTAGAAATCTAGCATTCTATTCATACTCCATCAAACAAGTGACCAAAATGTAAATTTTTTAACTAGGCAAATTTTCATGTTTTGAAGAATATATTGTTTTTGCATATGTATTTATACACAAGCTTTTCTGCTATACCTGATAAAGGCATAAGAAAGAATAGCAACAACAACAACAAGAAAAGAGATGAAGAAATTGGGAAACATAACATAATGAAATGGGATCACTGAATATGAAATGTTAGACAAACTAGATAGAAGTAAAATTAAAATTAAAAATAAAAGATCATCATAAAGTCCTGCTTATTCAGAATCACATTTGGATCTTTGGAGAAAACAAACAAACAAAAAAAAAAACTCTGGGCATTTGTATTTTTCAAAAATTGCAAGATAATTCTAATGTGCATATGAATTTTAGAAAAGTGATTATAGGTTTTCCTATTACCTGATAGTTTTAGTGATGTGTGGGAAGATCCCCTGGAAAAGGGAAAGGCTACTCACTCCAGTATTCTGGCCTGGAGAATTCCATGGACTGTATAGTCCATGGGGTCGCAAAGAGTCGGACACGACTGAGGGCCTTTCACTTTCACTTTTGAACGTGTGTGTACTGTGTATTAAGTTGCTTCAGTTGTGTTTGACTCTTTGTGACCCTGTCGACTGGAGCCAACCAGGCTCCTCTGTCCATGGGATTCACCAGGCAAGAATACTGGTGTAGGCTGTCGTGCCCTCCTCCAGGAGATCCTCCCAATTCAGGGATCGAATCAGCATCTCTTGTGGCTCCTGCATTGGCAGGAAAGTTTTTTATCACTAGTGCCACCTGGGAAGCCATATTCTACCATTTTCCATTGATCAATCATAATACAGTGGTATTAAAATGAATAATAGCTACATAATTATAATAGCAAAAGATGTTTATCAGTTTTTATAATCAAGAGCCAGACCAAAAAATATATTCATAACTACAATTGCAATCCATAATGGAAACATGCTTGTGCTGCTGAGTCACTTCAGTCGTGTCCAACTCTGTGCGACCCCATAGATGGCAGCCCACCAGGCTCCCCCATCCCTGGGATTCTCCAGGCAAGAGCACAGGAGTGGGTTGCCATTTCCTTCTCCAATGCATGAAAGTGAAAAGTGAAAGTAAAGTCACTCAGTTGTGTCCAACCCTCAGCGACCCCATGGACTGCAGCCTACCAGGCTCTTCCGTCCGTGGGATTTTCCAGGCAAGAGTACAGGAGTGGGGTGCCATTGTCTTCTCCAGAAACACGCTTAACAATATAAAAATATTACATACAATCTGGGAATCTAAGTAGATTGATGTGATGAGTAGATGCATAGTGTGTTAGGGCTATAATCTGGACCCAGTGGCCCACTGTAATGGCCTTAGAGCCATTATAGCAACTGCCCTTCGAGTTCGTAAATTCTCATCACACTCAGCATTTCTCAGTGAGTGACCTCAACTTTCAGGATTTTATTTTGTTGGCTGGTCCTCACATAACAGGTTTAACATTGGAATAATCTTAAACTGTTTTCCTTCTTGCCTCTGTCCACCAGCGAAGTCCCTTCTGACTTTTCATGGTTGCCTACAGAAAACTTCCCTGTGTAGTGCTGACTTAGAGTTCACTAATGGTTTTTATTTAAAAGATTACCATACAAATATTGTTCTGGGTATACTATTGCAACTCCTTCCGATATTGTGGCAGCATCTTTATCTTTGTTTACTTTAGCCAAACAGGCTGAATTATATGTTCTTACATAGGCTTGCACTTTAGCTAAGTGTAAAACTGCAAAATGTATACATATAATATAATGTATACATAATATTATACATATAATAGATATGCCTTTGGAGCAGTTCATGACTTTCAAATGTTTCAAAAGAAAGATGGCTTTCTTACTTCTAATGGAAGTAAAATTTGAAATGTTCCTTATGTTTAGAAATTATTACATGCTATACTTTTACCTACCACTAAAGCTATTATTAAGATTCCAGGATATTATAAATGTCACTCTCTGGAAGCTAAGGATAATGACACTGCTGACATTTCCATAAAATATGATGCCCTAAATACACCAACAGCAGCTGAACATTTATCATGGTGCAACGGGTTAGTTACCCAAGTGAGAATTTAGAAAATTGTCCAGAGAAGCTCAACAATTGGGCTCAGGAAAAGAAAAAAACAGATTGGAAATTCAACAATTGTTACTTTGATAAAAAGAGAAAGCTCAGGTATGGATCAAATTACCCATACTTGAGACTAAATTTCCATGCCTCAACTTTTACATGCATTAAACTATTAATCTTTTGACAAAATGATGGCCTTCACAAATCTATATTGTTAAGTTAACATTAAAATGTTCCAAAGCTGCTTAACTCACTTGTCCCAGTTTTCTGAAGTACAATTAAAGAAAGTCTGTTTGTACTGCTCTTTAACATTTTAATCTAATTAATGAACAATTCAAGGTCTGGCAAATGGATTTCATTCAACTTTATCTATCTAATGGGTATAGGAGATCAGCCCTGGAATTTCTTTGGAAGGAATGATGCTAAAGCTGAAACTCCAGTATTTTGGCCACCTCATGCAAAGAGTTGACTCATTGGAGAAGACTCTGATGCTGGGAGGGATTGGGGGCAGGAGGAGAAGGGGATGACAGAGGATGAGATGGCTGGATGGCATCACTGACTGGATGGATGTGAGTCTGAGTGACCTCCCGGAGTTGGTGATGGACAGGGAGGCCTGGTGTGCTGTGGTTCATGGGGTCGCAAAGAGTTGGACACGACTGAGTGACTGATCTGATCTGATATATATATATGTCATGGTCTGTATGTTTTCAAACTGGACTGAAGTATTCCCTTGTAATCTATTCAAAAAAGAAAAGGAAAGGAAAGGAAAAAAAAATCCTACCTGGGAAAGTCCTCTCTACTTCATTGTGATGGAGAGACCTCTTTTATTGACTGGGTATAATTTTGTATAGACCATTTAGCCTCATCTAGTCTTGCAACACTTTTACTGTGATTTCTGCCCTTAACCCTCCAATTTAGTCAAATGCACTAGTTTAGTTAATTTTAATTGCTAATAATTGTTCATTTTCAATTGGCAACATTTTAAAAGCTCTAAGAATACATTAGCAAAACATTGCAGTTGGTCTTTCTAAATCTCAGAGCCAATCCTTTCGGAATTCATAAACTCACCCATTGAAATAGTCACAGGATGACCAGTGCACTTGGCTCCTGCTTCTTTTGACCAACAACCAATGGAAGGAAACATATTCCAATATGTTAAATGTACTAATAACATCTATTAAAAATATCCATGCTTTTTGGAGCAAGTTTTCACAGTGCACTGTTGGGGGATGAAGGCCTTAAGCCTGACACCTTGCTACTGGGAGATTTTATTTATTAGAAAGGCACCTCCAGAAGAATCCTCTTTAAACTTCCTGGAAAGGCCCTTACCAGATTCTGCTAACTTAACTTTATGCTGCCACACTCCAAGGAACTGGATTTTGAACTCATATGACACACCAAAAGAACATAGAAAACCATATGTGTGACTATATGTGCACATCATCTAGTGCCTGAAAATAAAGATTTCCTGGAGATAAAACAGATAACATATGCTGACAGCTTTCCCAAGATATACAGATAGGCTTGTTGCAAGTTTGTCACCAAATTTTTGATGATGACAAAACACATCAGATGATCTTCAGTGATTATAACCTTGATAACTTATGAACTTCAGATAAAAAAGGTCTGAGAGTTTTCCCTCTTACCACCCACCACTATGCACTCACATGTGACTTCAATATAATTCAACTGTGTGTTTTCCTTTCTATGAAGGAAGGTCTTTCCTGGCATTGCTGCTGCTGCTCCTGCTAAGTCGTTTCAGTCATGTCCGACTCTGTGTGACCCCATAGATGCAGCCCACCAGGCTACCCCGTCCTTGGGATTCTCCAGGCAAGAACACTGGAGCAGGTTGTTCCTGGCATTGAGGGGAAAAAAAAAAAAAAAAAAAAATAACTGAAAACAGAAAGCCTGATTCTTTAAAAAAAAAAAATTCTTTATAAATATATATATAATTATATATTATATTATATATAATTATATAATATATAATTATATATAATTATTTTTAATTTAAAGATAATTGCTTTAAGAAATTTGTTGTTCTCTGTCAAACACCAACATGAATCAGCCATAGGTATACATATATCCCCTCCCTTTTGAACCTCCCTCCCATTTCCCTCCGCATTCCATCCCTTTAGGTTGATATAAAGCCTCTGTATGAGTTTCCTGAGACATTCAGCAAATTCCCCTTGGCTATCTATTCTACACAGGGTAATGTAAATTCCCATGTTACTGTCTCCATACATCTCACCCTCTCCTCCCCACTCCCCATGTCCATAAGTCTATTCTCTATACCTGTTTCCCCATTTGCTGCTAAGACACTTCAGTCATGTCTGACTCTGTTTGACCCCAAAGACAGCAGCCCACCAGGCTCCACCATCCCTGGGATTCTCCAGGCAAGAACACTGGAGTGGGTTGCCATTTCCTTCTCCAAAGTAGTAAAGTGAAAAGTCAAAGTGAAGTTGCTCATTTCCCCATTGCTGTCCTGCAAATAAATTCTTCAGTATCATTTTTCTAGATTCTGTATATATGCATTAGAATACCATATTTATCTTTCTCTTTCTGGCTTATTTAACTCTGTATAATAGGCTGTCGGTTCACCTGTCTCATTAGAACTGACTCAAATTTGTTCCTTTTTATAGCTGAGTAATAGACCATTGTGGGATAAGGCAATGGCACCCCACTCCAGTACTGTTGCCTGGAAAATCCCATGGATGGAGCAGACTGGTAGACTGCAGTCCATGGGGTCGCTAAGAGTCAGACATGACTGAGCGACTTCACTTTCACTTTGCACTTTCATGCATTGGAGAAAGAAATGGCAACCCACTCCAGTGTTCTTACCTGGAGAATCCCAGGGATGAAGAAGCCTGGTAGGCTGCAGTCCATGGGGTCGCACAGATTTTGACACGACTGAAGCGACTTAGCAGCAGTAGCAGCAATATTCCATTGTGTACATTTACCACAACTTCTTCATCCATTTATCTGTCAGTGGACATCTAGGTCCATATCCTGGCTATTGTAAATAGTGCTGTGATGAACATTGGGGTATATATGTCTCCTTCAATTCTAGTTTCCTCAGGTGTGTATGCCAAGTAGTGGGATTGCTGGGTCAAATGGCAGTTCTATTTCCATTTTTTTAAGGAATCTCCACACTGTTCTCTAGAGTGGCTGTACTAGTTTGCTTTCCCATCAACAGTGGAAGAGGGGGGAAATGTCTGTTTTGGTCTTTTGCCCACTTCTTTATTGCATTGTTTGTTTTTCTGGTATTGAGTTTTATGAGCCGCTTGTGATACTGTGAAAGTGCTGCACTCAGTATGCCAGCAAATTTGGAAAACTCAGCAGTGGCCACAGGATTGGAAAAGGTCAGTTTTCATCCCAATCCCAAAGAAAGGCAATGCCAAAGAGTGCTCAAACTACCACACAATTGCACTCACCTCACATGCTAGTAAAGTAATGCTCAAAATTCTCCAAGCCAGGCTTCAGCAATATGTGAACTGTGAACTTCCTGATGTTCAAGCCGGATTTAGAAAAGGCAGAGGAACCAGAGATCAAATTGCCAACATCCGCTGGATCATGGAAAAAGCAAGAGAGTTCCAGAAAAAACATCTCTTTCTGCTTTATTGACTATGCCAAAGCCTTTGACTGTGTAGATCACAATAAACTGTGGAAAATTCTGAGAGAGATGGGAATACCAGACCACCTGATCTGCCTCTTGAGAAATCTGTATGCAGGTCAGGAAGCAGCAGTTAGAACTGGCCATGGAGCAATAGACTGGTTCCAAATAGGAAAAGGAGTGCATCAAGGCTGTATATTGTCACCATGTTTATTTAACTTATATGCAGAGTACATCATGAGAAATGCTGGACTGGAAGAAACACAAGCTGGAATCAAGATTGCTGGGAGAAATATCAATAACCTCAGATATGCAGATGATACCACCCTTATGGCAGAAAGTGAAGAGGAACTAAAAAGCCTCTTGATGAAAGTGAAAGTGGAGAGTGAAAAGGTTGGCTTAAAGCTCAACATTCAGAAAACGAAGATCATGGCATCTGGTCCCATCACTACATGGGAAATAGATGGGGAAACAGTGGAAACAGTGTCAGACTTTATTTTTCTGGGCTCCAAAATCACTGCAGATGGTGACTGCAGCCATGAAATTAAAAGACGCTTACTCCTTGGAAGGAAAGTTATGACCAACCTAGATAGCATATTCAAAAGCAGAGACATCACTTTGCCAACAAAGGTTCGCTTAGTCAAGGCTATGGTCTTTCCTGTGGTCATGTATGGATGTGAGAGCTGGACTGTGAAGAAGGCTGAGCACCGAAGAATTAATGCTTTTGAACTGTGGTGTTGGAAAAGACTCTTGAGAGTCTCTTGGACTGCAAGGAGATCCAACCGGTCCATTCTGAAGGAGATCAGGCCTGGGATTTCTTTGGAAGGAATGATGCTAAAGCTGAAACTCCAGTATTTTGGCCACCTCATGCGAAGAGTTGACTCATTGGAGAAGACTGTGATGCTGGGAGGGATTGGGGGCAGGAGGAGAAGGGGACGACAGAGGATGAGATGGCTGGATGGCATCACTGACTGGATGGATGTGAGTCTGAGTGACCTCCGAGAGCTGGTGATGGATAGGGAGGCCTGGCGTGCTGCAGTTCCTGGGGTCGCAAAGAGTTGGACACGACTGAGCCACTGATCTGATCTGATCTGATCTGTGTATTTTGAAAATTAATGTTTCATCACTTGTTTCATTTGCTATTGTTTTCTCCCATTCTAAGAGTGATCTTTTCCCCTTATTTGGTTTCCTTTGCTGTGCAAAAGTTTTTAAGTTTCATCAGGTCCAAAATGTTTACTTGTATTTCCAATTACTCTAGGAGGTTGGTCATTAGGATCTTGCTTTGACTTATGTCATTGAGTGTTCTGCCTATGTTTTCCTCTAAGGTTATTTATTTATTTTTTAAGTTTCTGGTCTTACGTTTAGATCTTTAATCCATTTTGAGTTAATCTTTGTGTATAGTGTTAGGAAATGTTCTAATATCATTATTTTACATGTAGCTATCCAGTTTTCCTAGCACCATTTATTGAAGAGGCTGCCTTTTACCCATTGTATGTTCTTGCCTCCTTCGTCATAAATAATGTACCCATAGGTGCATGAATTTATTTTGGGGCTTTCTATCTTGTTCCATTGACATATATTTTTGATTTTATGCAAGTACCATATTGTCTTGATGACTGTAGCTTTGTAGTATAACATGAAGTACGAAGGGTGATTCCTCCAGCTCCATTCTTCTTTCTCCAAACTGCTTTGGCTATTCAGGGTCTTTTGTGTTTCCATATGAATTGTGATATTTTTGTTCTAGTTCTGAGAAAAATGCATTAGTGATTTGATAGGGATTGCATTGAATCTGTAGATTGTGTTTGGTGGTATAGTTATTTTCACAATATTGATTCTTCTTACCCAGGAACATGTAATATCTATCCATCTGTTTATGTCATCTTCTGTTTCTTTCATCAGAGTGTTATAATTTTCTGTGTACAGTTCTTTTGTCTCCTTAGCTAAACTTATTCCTATATATTTTATTTTATTTTTGCAATAGTGAATGGGATTGATCTTTAATTTCTCTTTCTGATTTTTCGTTGTTAGTATATAGAAATGCAAGTGATTTGTGTGTATTGATTTTGCATCCTGCAAGTTTGCTAAATTTACTGATTAGCCCTAGTAATTTTCTGATACTATTTTTAGGGTTCTCTATGTACTGTATCATGTCATCTGCAAACAATGAGAGCTTTACTTCTTTTCTGATCTGAATTCCTTTTCTTTATTTTTCTTCTCTGATTGTTGTAGTTATAACTTCCAAAACCATGTTGAATAATAGTGGTGAAAATTTACACCCTTGTCTTGTTCCTGATCTTGGGAAGAATCCTTTCAGATTTTCACCTTTGAGAATAATGTTTGCTGTAGGCTTATCATATATGGCTGTTACTATATTGAGTTAGGTTCCTTCTATGCTCATTTTCTAAAGAGTTTTAATCATAAATGGGTGCTGAATTTTATCAAAATATTTTTCTGCATCTATTGAGATGATCATTTGGTTTTTATCTTTCAATTTTTTTAATATAATGGGTCACATTAATTTGTGCATATTGAAGAATCCTTGCATCCCTGGAATAATCCCTAATCATAGTGTATGAGCTTTTAGATGTGCTTCTGAATTCTGTTTGCTCTAATTGTGTTCATCAGTGATATTGGACTATAGTTTTCTTTTTTTCTTGTGTTGTCTTTGTCCGGTTTTGGTATCAGGATGATAGTGTCCTAATAGGATGAATTTGGGAGTGCTCCTTCCTCTGCAATTTTTTGAAACATTTTTAGAAAGACATAGTTCTTCTATAATATTTGATAGAATTTTCCTGTGAAGTCATGTGCTCCTGGGCTTTTTTTGGGGGCGGTGGGGGAGTGGGCAGATTTTTCAACACAGCTTCAATTTCAGTGCTTGTTATTGGGTTGTTAATAATTTCTCTTTCTTCCTGGTTCAGTCTTAGAAAAGACTTAACTTTTCTAATAATCTGTCCATTTCTTCCAGGTTATCTATTTTATTGCCATATCATAATAATCTCTTATAATCCTTTGTATTTCTTCATTTTCTGTTGTAACCACTCCTTTTCCATTTCTAATTTTGTGGATTTGATAATTTTTCTTGATAAGTCAAGCTAAAGGTTTTTTCAATTTTGTTTACATTCGCAAAGAACCAACTTTTAGTTTTATTAGTCTTTACTATTGTTTCTTTCATTCTTTTTCCATTTATCTCTGCTCAGATATTTATGATTTCTTTCCTTCTGCTATTTTTTTTTATTTTGTTCTTTCTTTTCCAGTTGATTTAGATTTAAAGTCAAGTTGTCTGTTTGTTTCTAGAACTTTTTTTTTTTTTAATTTCCCTTTTGATTTCTTCAGTAACCTGTTGGATGTTTAGAAATGTATTATTTAATCTGCATGTGTTTGTATTGTCTACAGTATTTTTTTTCTTGTAGTTGATATTTAGTTTCATAGCATTGTGGTTGGAGAAGATGCTTGATATGATTTCAATTTTCTTAAATTTACTAAGGTTTGATTTGTGACCCAAGATGTGGTTTATCCTGAAAAATATTCCATTTGAAAAAAGTTGTATTCTTTTTTGTATTCCATTACAAAAAGTTGTATTCTTCTGCATTTGGATGGAATGTCTTGAAAATATCAATGAGATCCCTCTCATCTATGTATCATTTAAGACTTGTGTTTCTTGTGGTTTATCCTGAAAAATATTCCATGTGAAAAAAGTTGAATTCTTTTGTATTCCATTACAAAAAGTTGTATTCTTCTGCATTTGGATGGAATGTCTTGAAAATATCAATGAGATTCCTCTCATCCAATGTATCATTTAAGACTTGTGTTTCTTTATTAATTTTTCATTTTGATGATCTGTCCATTGTAGAAGTCTCTTGCTATTATTGTGTTAGTATTAATTTCTCCTTTTTTTTGTCTGTTAGTGTTTGTCTTATGTATTGAGGTGCTCCTACATTGAGTGCATAGATATTAACAATTGTTAGGTCATCTTGAATTGATCCCATGGTCATTATGTAGTGTCCTTCCTTATCTCTTGTAATCATCTTTATATTAAGGTCTATTTCGTCTGGTATGAGGATTGCTACTCCAGCTTTCTTTTGCTTCCCATTTTCATGGAATGTATTTTTCCATCCTCCCATTTGAAGTATATATGCTTGTTTATGTCTGAAGTGGATTTCTTTAGACAACATACATTTGGGTCTTGTTTTTGTATCCATTCAGCCAGTCTGTGTCTTTTTGTTGGAGCATTTAATTCATTTACATTTAAACTAATTGTTGATACATATGCTAGTGGAGGTGATGGAATTCCAGTGGAGCTATTCCAAATCCTGAATGATGATGCTGTGAAAGTGCTACACTCAATATGCCAGCAAATTTGGAAAACTCAGCAGTGGCCACAAGATTGGAAAAGGTCAGTTTTCATCCCAATCCCAAAGAAAGGCAATGCCAAGGAGTGCTCAAACTACCGAACAATTGCACTCATCTCACACGCTAGTAAAGTAATGCTCAAAATTCTCCAAGCCAGGCTTCAGCAATATGTGAACCGTGAACTTCCTGATGTTCAAGCTGGTTTTAGAAAAGGCAGAGGAACCAGAGATCAAATTGCCAACATCCGCTGGATCATGGAAAAAGCAAGAGAGTTCCAGAAAAACATCTATTTCTGCTTTATTGACTATGCCAAAGCCTTTGACTGTGTGGATCACAATAAACTATGGAAAATTCTGAAAGAGATGGGAATACCAGACCACCTGATCTGCCTCTTAAGAAATCTGTATGCAGGTCAGGAAGCAACAGTTAGAACTGGTCATGGAACAACAGACTGGTTCCAAATAGGAAAAGGAGTACGTCAAGGCTGCATATTGTCACCATGTTTATTTAACTTATATGCAGAGTACATCATGAGAAATGCTGGACTGGAAGAAACAGCAGTTGGAATCAAGATTGCCGGGAGAAATATCAATAACCTCAGATATGCAGATGACACCACCCTTATGGCAGAAAGTGAAGAGGGGTTAAAAAGCCTCTTGATGAAAGTGAAAGTGGAGAGTGAAAAGGTTGGCTTAAAGCTCAACATTCAGAAAACGAAGATCATGGCATCTGGTCCCATCACTGCATGGGAAATAGATGGGGAAACAGTGGAAACAGTGTCAGACTTTGTTTTTCTGGGCTCCAAAATCACTGCAGATGGTGACTGCAGCCATGAAATTAAAAGACGCTTACTCCTTGGAAGGAAAGTTATGACCAACCTAGATAGCATATTCAAAAGCAGAGACATTACTTTACCAACAAAGGTTCGCCTAGTCAAGGCTATGGTCTTTCCTGTGGTCATGTATGGATGTGAGAGCTGGACTGTGAAGAAGGCTGAGCGCCGAAGAATTGATGCTTTTGAACTGTGGTGTTGGAGAAGACTCTTGAGAGTCCCTTGGACTGCAAGAAGATCCAACCAGTCCATTCTGAAGGAGATCAATCCTGGAATTTCTTTAGAAGGAATGATGCTAAGGCTGAAACTCCAGTATTTTGGCCACCTCATGCGAAGAGTTGACTCATTGGAGAAGACTCTGATGCTGGGAGGGATTGAGGGCAGGAGGAGAAGGGGACGACAGAGGATGAGATGGCTGGATGGCATCACTGACTCGATGGATGCGAGTCTGAGTGACCTCCGGGAGCTGGTGATGGATAGGGAGGCCTGGCGTGCTGTGGTTCATGGGGTCGCAAAGAGTCGGACACGACTGAGCGACTGATCTGATCTGATCTGATGTTCCTAATGTCATTTTCTTGTTGCTTGGAGTTTGATTTTGTAGATCATTTTCTTCTCTTATATTTATTAACTATATCAGTCCTTTTAACATTTGCTCTAAAGCTGGTTCAGTGATACTGAATTCCCTTTAATTTTGCTTGTCTGAAAAGCTTTTGATTTCTCCATCAATTTTGACTGAGATCTTGCTGGTACAGTAATCTTTGTTGTAGATTTTCCCCTTTCAATACTTAAAATGCATCCTGCCATTCCCTTCTGGCCTGCAGAATTTCTGCTGAAAGATCAGCTGTTAAGTATATAGAGTTTCCCTTGTATGTTACTTGTTGCTTTTCCCTTGCTGCTTTTAATATTCTTTCTTTGTTTTTATCCTTTGTTAGTTTGATTAGTATATGTCTTGGCATGTTTCTCCTTGGATCTATCCTGTATGGGATTCTCTGTGCCTCTTGGATTTGATTGATTATTTCATTTTCCATGTTGGGGAAATTTTCAACTATAATCTCTTAAAAAATTTTCTCACATCTTATATTTTCTCTTTTCCTCTGGGACAACTTCAATTCAAATGTTGGTGCATTTGATATTGTCCAGAGGTCTATGAGACTGTCTTCAGTTCTTTTTATTCTTTTTACTTTATTCTGCCCTTCAGAAGTTATTTTCACCATTTTATCTTCCAGCTCACTGATACTTTCTTCTGCTTCAGATATTCTGCTATTGATTCCTTCTAGAGTATTTTTAATTTCAGTAATTGTGCTATTTGTCTCTGTATGTTTATTCTTTATTTCTTCTAGCCCATTATTAATTGATTCTTGCATTTTATGAATTATATTTTCAAGTTTTTTTTTTTTTTTTATCATCTATGTTATGGTTATTCTGAATTCTCTTCAGGTAGATTGCCTATTTCCTCTTTGCTTATTTGGACTTCTGTGTTTCTAGTTTGTTCCTTCATTTGTGTAGTATTTCTCTGCTTTTTCATTCTTTTATTTTATTTTCACTTATTGTGTTTGAAGTCCCCCTTCCCAGGCTTCAAGGTTGAATTATTTCTTCCTTTTAGTTTCTGCCCTCCGATGGTTGGTCCAGTAGTTTGTGTAAGCTTCCTATAGGGTGAGATTTGTGCTGAGTTTTATTTGTTGTTGTTGCTCTTGTTTTCCTTTTTATGAGCAAGGCTGAGTGATATAGTAATCCTGTCTGCTGATGATTGGGTTTGTATGTTTGTTTTGTTCATTGTTTAGATGAGGTGTCCTGCACAAGGTGCTACTAGTGGTTGGATGATGCCAGGTCTTGTATTCAG
Source organism: Tragelaphus eurycerus (assembly GCA_935064755.1). NCBI lineage: Eukaryota > Metazoa > Chordata > Mammalia > Artiodactyla > Bovidae > Tragelaphus > Tragelaphus eurycerus. The sequence goes on from CAKXYN010000041.1 coordinate 4,079,067, forward strand.
GTGGTTTCCTTTGTGTGAGTTCTCACTATTTGGTACTCCCTAGGGGTAGTTCTCTGGTAGTCTAGGGTATTGGAGTCAGTGTTCTCACTCCAAAGGCTAAGGGCTTGATCACTGCTCAAGGAACAAGATTCCACAAGTGGTTTGTTATGGCATTAAGTGAGACTAAAACTCATACTCAAAAACGAGAAACCAAATATGAACCCCAGAAAATTGGCAGTTACAAAATCATGCAAATAATAATTAAAACAATGGAATATACATATATACACCCATAAGAAATATCAAAACAGTCCAACAAAAGTTAAGCACAACAGATTGACTTGGCGAACAAAGGAAACCAAAATTATATCTGCTATTTAAGAACAAAAGCTAACTAAAGCACAAACTGGAAAATAACGCTAAAGGATGGTACCAAGTAGGGAACAAAGCAATGGAAACAAAACTAACAAATATGTTGAGAGGAAAGAAAAGGAAGAAAAAATAGATATACAAAGTTAAATAGAGGTAGATAAAGAAAATTTATATACATTAAAGATTAACTTCAAGGGGAAAAGCCAACAATGCAATAAATATAGAAAAAAATTATAACAGGATTAAAAAAGTAAAATTAAAAAGAGAAAAAGGAAAAAGAAAAAATTTAAAAAAGGAAAACTCCATAGAACTACAAAAGACAAACGTAGAGGTTTCTGCTGCTGCTGCTAAGTCGCTTCAGTCATGCCCAACTCTGTGTGACCCCATAGACGGCAGCCCACCAGGCTCCCCTGTCCCTGGGATTCTCCAGGTAAGAACACTGGAGTGGGTTTCCATTTCCTTCTCCAATGCATCAAAGTGAAAAGTGAAAGTGAAGTCGTTCAGTCGTGTCTGACTCTTTGCAATCCCATAGACTGTAGCCTACCAGGCTCCTCCATCCATGGGATTTTCCAGGCAAAAGTACTGGAGTGGGGTGCCATTGCCTTCTCCAATAGAGGCAGAGGTTTATAAAAATAAAAAGTGTGACTGAGAAAAAAAATTTAGAAACTTAATTTATTTTCATAGTGCAAATTAAATCAACAACTACAATGGGGGCAGGGCTGGGAGAGGATGAAAAAGAAAAAAAAATCCAAAAGAATCTAGAAAACAAGTGAAAAATAAGAAGAATAAATGTTGTTCTTGAGTCACTGCTGTAAGAGTCCTTTCCCTCTCGGAGTCGCAGTCCCCCTCACCTCTCTAGGATTCCATCCTGCACTGTGCTAGTCTCTGGATCTGTTGTGGGGACAGCTTAGTTTCTAGTCTGGTCCTACTTCTGTGTATTCTTGCCTCCAATGTACATAGCTATCAGCTAATGTGTTTTCTTTTGAGGGAGCTCTTAATGTCCTTTTATATATTCCACAGACACAGAGTGCCTAGTTGATTGTGTGGATTTAATCTGCAATTGTATAGGTGGTGGGAAGGTTTTGGGTCTTCTTCCTTAGCCACACTGCCCCTGGGTTTCAATTGTGGTTTTATTTCCACATTAGCATGTGGGTCATTCACTGGGATTCACACCTGAGTGTGCTCTGGAAGACTTGGGTTTGCCCCAGTGAGGGCCAGATGTGGAGGTGATGCAGCTGCTTAGGTCACAGGGGTTCTGGCAGCACGAGGAACAAAGGGGAGTTGGTAGCTAGGGCACCAGAAAATATAATGTTCTAGAAGGGTATGGTAACCAGTATTGGCCAGTACACTCCAGTATTCCTGCCTGGAGAACCCTTGTGACAGAGAGACCTGGCAAGCTGCAGTTCATAGGGTGGCAAAAAATGACTAAAGTGACCCTGCATACATAGACAAGAGACATTTTTTTGCCTGTGGCAGCTCTGCCCTAGAGAGGGTTGAGCATGAAGGTGGGGCAGCTGCTTGGGTTGTGATGCCCCTGGCTGCTCCAAGTGTGCACAACAGGGACTGCCTCAGTCTCAGGAGTTATGACCCTATCAGAATATTTTTTTGAGCCTATTATTGCTGGCCATCAGAAGAGCTCTTCAGCCATTCTTCTCCCTAGCTCTGCTGCCTGTTCAAGCACTTAGAGGGCTCCCTTCCCTGGGGCCCTTTTCTATTATTCAGCGCATCAGGCACATAGAGGGCCTCCCTGGCTGGGGTCCTACTCTGTAGTCAGCACATTAGTTACATAAAGGAATGCCCTAGGTGAGGTCCCACTGTTTAGTTTTGTGTGTCAGGCATTTGATGCTCCAGCCTCTCTATTGTTCAGCTGTGGATGCTGGCTTGTGGGAAGAGAGGCTGTAGTGATGGGTCCACCCCCTATGCATTACTCCACAGTATTGTCTTGCTTCCATGGCTACCTGGCTTTCCCCGCAGGCACTTCCAACCGCAATCTCCTCCCTCACATCTCTTCAAACCATGTCTCTCCACAGTCAACAACAGACCTCACCCTGGGATTGTTCTATAATCCTTAAATTCCAGTTCCCACCCACTGTGCCATCTACGGGACCTATGTCCCTCTCCAAGGTACATATGGCTCTGGTAAGGACTGTTTGGCTATTCCAAATCCTGAAAGATGATGCTGTGAAAGTGCTGCACTCAACATGCCAGCAAATTTGGAAAACTCAGCAGTGGCCACAAGATTGGAAAAGGTCAGTTTTCATCCGAATCCCAAAGAAAGGCAATACCAAAGAGTGCTCAAACTACCACACAATTGCACTCACCTCACATGCTAGTAAAGTAAAGCTCAAAATTCTCCAAGCCAGGCTTCAGCAATATGTGAACCGTGAACTTCCTGATGTTCAAGCTGGTTTTAGAAAAGGCAGAGGAACCAGAGATCAAATTGCCAACATCCGCTGGATCATCAAAAAAGCAAGAGAGTTCCAGAAAAACATCTATTTCTGCTTTATTGACTATGCCAAGGCCTTTGACTGTGTAGATCACAATAAACTGTGGAAAATTCTGAGAGAGATGGGAATACCAGACCACCAGATCTGCCTCTTGAGAAATCTGTATGCAGGTCAGGAAGCAACAGTTAGAACTGGCCATGGAGCAACAGACTGGTTCCAAATAGGAAAAGGAGTGCATCAAGGCTGTATATTGTCACCATGTTTATTTAACTTATATGCAGAGTACATCATGAGAAATGCTGGACTGGAAGAAACACAAGCTGGAATCAAGATTGCTGGGAGAAATATCAATAACCTCAGATATGCAGATGATACCACCCTTATGGCAGAAAGTGAAGAGGAACTAAAAAGCCTCTTGATGAAAGTGAAAGTGGAGAGTGAAAAGGTTGGCTTAAAGCTCAACATTCAGAAAACGAAGATCATGGCATCTGGTCCCATCACTACATGGGAAATAGATGGGGAAACAGTGGAAACAGTGTCAGACTTTATTTTTCTGGGCTCCAAAATCACTGCAGATGGTGACTGCAGCCATGAAATTAAAAGACGCTTACTCCTTGGAAGGAAAGTTATGACCAATCTAGATAGCATATTCAAAAGCAGAGACATCACTTTGCGAACAAAGGTTCACCTAGTCAAGGCTATGGTCTTTCCTGTGGTCATGTATGGATGTGAGAGCTGGACTGTGAAGAAGGCTGAGCACCGAAGAATTAATGCTTTTGAACTGTGGTGTTGGAGAAGACTCTTGAGAGTCCCTTGGACTGCAAGGAGATCCAACCGGTCCATTCTGAAGGAGATCAGCCCTGGGATTTCTTTGGAAGGAATGATGCTAAAGCTGAAACTCCAGCATTTTGGCCACCTCATGCGAAAAGTTGACTCATTGGAGAAGACTGTGATGCTGGGAGGGATTGGGGGCAGGAGGAGAAGGGGACGACAGAGGATGAGATGGCTGGATGGCATCACTGACTGGATGGATGTGAGTCTGAGTGACCTCCGAGAGCCGGTGATGGATAGGGAGGCCTGGCGTGCTGCAGTTCATGGGGTCGCAAAGAGTTGGACATGACTAAGCCACTGATCTGATCTGATCTGAAGGACTGTTTTATTCTCATTCCATTTAGGCTGCCACACATCAGCTGTTTCACCCTCAACCTTAAATGTTTCTCCTCTGACTCAGACAACTGCCCTGATGTGAGGCTTGTACTCCTGCTTCAGTTTCCCTACCTTACAAGGGCAGATCCAGTTCTACTAACACTCCTGTTTCCCCACCTTAGTTCTTTCATCCTACTGAGTTTTGTGTGGCTCTAAATATTCATTTTTGGTGGCTAAGTACTCCTGTCCACTCTCAGCTGATGTTCTTCATGCACCTCTGTGTCTGAAGGTGTATTACTGTTGTATCTGTGCAGAGAAATTTTCTCCATGTCCACCTACTCCTTCACCATCTTGTTCTCTCTCAAGCCTGACACTTGGTCAGCAGTGCTTTCAGAGAAAAATTTTACGATGGGGAAATGATTAAAACAAAACAAAACTGACAAATAAAAACCTTAGTTCGAGTCAGGAAATCAAAAGGGGGAGTTCTCGTGCCCTGAAGGAAAAATTATCTTTTTTTCTGTCAAGGACTCAAGCATTGAAATGCCATAGATTATTTGTTTTTAAAGAGGGCAGGAATAATACTGCTGTATTACAAGGTGGAGAAGGTCTATTACAAAGACAACTAGGAGTTGACCAATAGATATGACCCCAAGTAGGTATCTGTGACTTCAAAAGGGTGATTTTATTGGAATTGTAAGATAAAGATTATTTACATACATCTTCTACATCATTCAATCTTAAATCTCTTGATGGCAGTATTAGTCTTCTTTATCATGGTGCTGTTCAAAGCAAATTGCATAGCAGTTTCCAAATAAATAATGAATGTTTTGTAAAAATTTATTGAATCATGTCAAGAAGAAGGTATGGCTCTGAGTTTTCAAACTGCTTGATTAACTAAATTTCCCTTTTTGTGATGGTTCAGTCTTTAAGGCATTTTGAGTCTGAGACCCAAAGGACTACATTATGGCAGGCTTCCCTGTCCTTCATTATCTCACAGAGTTTGCTCAAACTTATGCCCATTGAGTCAGTGATGTTATCTAACTATATCATTCACTGCTGTCCCCTTGTCCTTTTGCCCTCAGTCTTTAGAAACATCACAGTCTTTTTGAATGAATTGTCTCTTCACATCAGTATGACAAAGTATTGGATCTTCAGCTTCGTCATCAGCCTTTCAATGGATATTCAGAGTTGATTTCCTTTAGGATTAACTAGTTTGATCTCCTTGCTGTCCAGGGGAATCACGAGAGTTTTCTCTGGCACCACAGTTCAAAAGCATCAATTCTTTAGTGCTCAGCCTTCCTGATAGTTCAACTCTCATATTCACGCATGAATACTAGAAAAATCATACCTTTGACTATGTGAATTTTTGTCAGCAAACTAATATTTCTAATGCTTTTTAATATGCTGTCAAGGTGTGCCATGGCTTTTCTTACAAGGAGAAAGTGTCTTTTAATTTCATGTCTGCAGTCATTTTGGAGCTGAGGAAAATAAAAACTGTCACTGCTTCCACTTTCCCTGACTTATTTGTCATGAATTGATGGGGCCAGATGCCATGATTTTCACATTTTGAATGTTGAGTTTTGAAACACATTTTTCAGTCTCCTCCTTCACCCTTATCAAGAGGCTCTTTTGTTTCTCTTCACTTTCTGCCATTCCAATGTTATTATCTACATATCTGAGATTGTTGATATTTCTCCCAGAAATCTTGATTTCAGTCCAGCATTTCACATGACGTGCTCTGTATAGAGTGTAAATAAGAAAAATGCAGTCTTAATATACTCCTTTCCCAATTTTGAACCAGTCCATTTATCCATGTCAGGTTCTAACTGTTGCTTTTTAACCTGCATACAGGTTTCACATAAGACAGGCAAGGTGGCTTGGTATTCCTATCTTTTTTAAGAATTTTCCACATTTTGTTGTTATCCACACAGTCAAAGGATTTAGCATGGTCAATGAAACGGAAGTAGATGTATTATTATTATTATTATTTCCTTGCTTTCTCTATCACACGATGGATGCTGTCAATTTGATTTCTGGTTCCTTTGTTTTTTATAAATCCAGCTGGTACATCTGAAAGTTCTTGTTTCACATACTGTTGAAGCTTAGCTAGGAGAATTGTGAGCCTTATTTTGCTAGCATGTGAAATGAGCAAAATTGCATTATATTTTGAACATTTTTTTTTTTTTTTTGCATTGTTCTTCTTTGGAACTGGAATGAAAACTGAACTTTTCAGGCCTGTAACCATGGCAGAGTTTTCCAAATTTGCTAGCATATTAAGTGCAGCATTTTATTAGCATTAGCTTTAGGACTTTAAATAGCTCAACTGGAATTCCATCATCTCCACTAGCTTTGTTAATAGTAAGGCTTCCTAAGGCCCACTTGATTAAGCTCTCCAGGATGCCTGGCTCTAGGTAAGTGATCACACTATTGTGGTTTTCAGGGTCATTATTATTATTATTTATATAGATCTTGTACATATTCTTGTCACCTCTTCTTAATCTCTTCTGCTTCTGTTTCAATTCATTTCACATCAGTCTCTCAGTCATGTCCGACTCTTTGTGACCCCATGAATCACAGCCTGCCAGGCTTCCCTGTCCATTACCAACTCCCAGAATTCACTCAAACTCATGTCCATCAAGTCGGTGATGCCATCCAGCCATCTCATCCTCTGTCGTCCCCTTCTCCTCCTGTCCCCAATCCCTCCCAGCATCAGAGTCTTTTCCAATAAGTCAACACTTCTCATGAGGTGGCCAAAGTACTAGAGTTTCAGCTTTAGAATCAGTCCTTCTGATGAACACCCATGATTGATCTTATTTAGAATGGACTGGCTGGATCTCGTTGCAGTCCAAGGGATTCTCAAGACTCTTCAACACCGCAGTTCAAAAGCATCCATTCTTCAGCACTCAGCTTCACAGTCCAATTCTCACATCCATACATGACCACAGGAAAAACCATAGCCTTGACTAGACAGACTTTTGTTGGTAAAGTAATGTCTCTGCTTTTGAATATGCTATCTAGGTTGGTCATAACTTTCCTTCCAAGGAGTAAGCGTCTTTTAATTTCATGGCTGCAATCATCATCTGCAGTTATTTTGGAGCCAAAAATAAATAAAGTCTGACACTGTTTCCACTGTTTCTCCATCTATTTTCCATGAAGTGATGGAACCAGATGCCATGATCTTCGTTTTCTGAATGTTGACCTTTAAGCCAACTTTTTCACTCTCCTCTTTCACTTTCATCAAGAGGCTTTTTAGTTCCTCTTCACTTTCTGCCATAAGGGTGGTGTCATCTGCATATCTGAGGTTATTGATATTTCTCCTGGAAATCTTTATTTCAGCTTGTGATTATTCCAGCTCAGAGTTTCTCATGATGCACTCTGCATAAAAGTTAAATAAGCAGGGTGACAATATACAGCCTTGATGTACTCTTTTTCCTATTTGGAACCAGTCTGTTGTTCCATGTCCAGTTCTAACTGTTGCTTCCTGACCTGAATATAGATTTCTCAAGAGGCAGGTCAGGTGGTCTGGTATTCCCACCTGTTTCAGAATTTTCCAATTTATTGTGATCCACACAATCAAAGGCTTTGGTATAGTCAATAAAGCAGAAATAGATGTTTTTCTTGAACTAACTTGCTTTTTCGATGATCCAGCAGATATTGGCAATTTGATCTCTGGTTCCCCTGCCTTTTCTAAAACCAGCTTGAACATCTGGAAGGTCACGGTTCAGATATTGCTGAAACCTAGCTTGGAGAATGTTGAACATTACTGTACTAGTATGTGCTGCTGCTGCTGCTGCTGCTGATAAGTTGCTTCAGTCGTGTCCGACTCTGTGCGACCCCATAGATGGAAGCTCACCAGGCTCCCCTGTCCCTGGGATTCTCCAGGCAAGAACACTGGAGTGGGTTGCCATTTCCTTCTCCAATGCATGAAAGTGAAAAGTGAAAGTGTGAGATGAGTGCAATTGTGTGGTAGTTTGAGCATTCTTTGGTATTGCCTTTCTTTGGGATTAGAATGAGAACTTACCTTTTCCAGGCCTGTGGCTACTGCTGAGTTTTCCAAATTTACTGGCATATTGAGTGCAGCACTTTCACAACATTCTATATCAGGATTTGAAAAAGCTCAACTGGAATTCCACCACCTCCACTGGCTTTGTTCATAGTGATGCTTTCTAAGGCCCACTTGACCTTATGGTCCAGGATGTCTGGCTCTAGATGAGTGATCACACCATTGTGATATCTTGGTTGTGAAGATATTTTTTGCACAGTTGTTTTTGTGTATTCATGCTGCCTCTTCTTAATATCTTCTGCTTCTGTTAGATCCATACCATTTCTGTCCTTTATCGACCCAAACTTTCATGCTGTGTGTGGGATCGCCTAAGATGGGCGGGTCATGGTGGACAGGTCTGACAGAATGTGGTCCATTGGAAAAGGGAACGGCAAACCACTTAAGTATTTTGCCTTGAGAATCCCATGAACAGTATAACAAGGCAAAATGGTAGGATACTGAAAGAGGAACTCCCCAGGTCAGTAGGTGCCCAATATGCTACTGGAGATCAGTGGAGAAATAACTCCAGAAAGAATGAAGGGATGGAGCCAAAGCAAAAACAACACCCAATTTTGGATGTGACTGGTGATAGAAACAAGGTCCAATGCTGTAAAGAGCAATATTGCATAGGAACCTGGAATGTTAGGTCCATGAAGCAAGGCAAAGTGGAAGTGGTCAAACAGAAGATGGCAAGAGTGAACGTTGACATTCTATGAATCAGTGAACTAAAATGGACTGAAATGGGTGAATTCAACTCAGATGATCATTATATCTTTTACTGTGGGCAGGAATCCCTTAGAAGAAAGAGAGTAACCATCATGGTCAATAAAAGAGTCTGAAATGCAGTACTTGGATGCAATCTCAAAAACGACAGAATGATCTGTGTTCATGTCCAAGGCAAATCATTCAATAACACAGTAATCCAAGCCTATGCTCCAACCAGTAATGCTGAGGAACCTGAAATTGAACCGTTCTATGAAGACCTACAAGATCTTTTAGAACTAACACCCAAAAAGGATGTCTTTTTCATTATAGGGAACTGGAATGCAAAAGTAGGAAGTCAAGAAACATCTGGGATAACAGGCAAATTTGGCCTTGGAATATGGAATGAAGCAGGGCAAAGATAAATAGAGTTTTGCCAAGAAAATGCACTGGTCATAGCAAATACCCCACTTCCAACAACACAAGAGAAGAGTCTGTACATGGACATCACCAGATGGTCAACACCGAAATCAGACTGATTATATTCTTTGCACCTAAAAATGGAGAAGCTCTATACAGTCAGCAAAAACAAGATGAGGAGTTGACTGTGGCTCAGATCATGAACTCCTTATTGGCAAATTCAGACTGAAATTGAAGAAGGTAGGGGAAACCACTGATCATTCAGGTATGACCTAAAACAAATCTGTTATGCTTATACAGTGAAATTGAGAAATAGATTTAAGGGCCTAGATCTGATAGATAGAGTGCCTGATGAACTATGGACAGGTGCTCATAACATTATACAGGAGATGGGAATCAAGACCATCCCCATGGAAAATAAATGCAAAGAAGCAAAATGGCTGTCTGGGGAGGCCATACAAATAATTGTGAAAAGAAGACAAGAGAACAGCAAAGGAGAAAAGGAAAAATATAAGCATCTGAATGCAGAGTTCCAAAGATTAGCAAGGAGAGATAAGAAAGCCTTCTTGCTTCTGTTTATTCCTTGTCATTTCTGTCTTTTATTGTACCCATCTTTGCATGAAATGTTACCTTGGTATTCCTAATTTTCTTGAAGAGGTCTCTATTCTTTTCCATTCTATCATTTCCTCCATTTCTTTGCATTGTTTAATTAAGGTGATTTTTTATGTCTCTTTTGCATTCCCTGGAATCTGCATTCAATTGTGTATATCTTGCCTATCTTAAGTTGGTCTACATTTTTTTATGAATTAAAGGTTGCCAAAGTTATTCACTTTTGTTTATTTATTTTTAAATTATTTCATTAAATGTTTATGCTTTTTAACAAGGACAAACATGAGAACTCACTTAACACTTATATATACAACTGGGGTGACCTTTGGAGTTATTTTCAACTATTTTTCTATTTTCTTCTAGACAATTTCCTTGATTCATATGAAATAACTTGCTTGACTTGAATTGGTCAGATAATTTTATTTCTAGGCCAGTATATGTAATTGATAATTCAAGACCATTTTATTTTCCTTGTGTTACAACAATATCACTTTCCAGATAACAGTTATTCCAACAACACAACAATGAGGCCAGAGAGTGAGACCAACAGTGAAATATAAAAGACTTACAAGATGACCTGCAGAAACATAATTAAGAACAACTGAACAAAACAAAAATGGTTATTGTTTGAAGCATGAAATTTAGGGAGAATTTGCTACCTCAGTTCAGTTCAGTCGCTCAGTCGTGTCTGACTCCTTGCGACCCCATGAATCACAGCGTGCCAGGCCTCCCTGTCCATCACCAATTCCTGGAGTTCACTCAGACTCACATCCATCGAATCAGTGATGCCATCCAGCCATCTCATCCTCTGTTGTCCCCTTCTCCTCCTGCCCCCAATCCTTCCCAGCATCAGAGTCTTATCCAATGAGTCAACTCTTCGCATGAAGTGGCCAAAGTACTGGAGTTTCAACTTTAGCATCATTCCCTCCAAAGAAACCCCAGCGTTGATCTCTTTCCGAATGGACTGGTTGGATCTCCTTGTAGTCCAAGGGACTCTCAAGAGTCTTCTCCAACACCACAGTTCAAAAGCATCAATTCTTCCGCACTCAGCTTTCTTCACACTCCACCTCTCACATCCATACATGACCCCTGGAAAAACCGTAATCTAAATATTCTGATTGATACAAACACAAAGCAAATTTTCTCAATGTGGTTACATATTTAAACTATTTGCCTATATAATTTAATGAGTAACATACACTGGTTATGCTAGTACATTTACCTTTTCCTTGCTTGCTTTTGTGCTGTTAGAAGGTTATAGAAAGTACACAGTAAGGAAGAACTGAGAGGTAAGGTAAAAGCATTCTACCTGTACTCTAAAAACCTAAGCCCTTGGGAGAGCATAACATAATAATAATAATAATATGGAAGAGTAAATTTGGAATCATATAAGTGCCACTTTGGAGAAGTATCTGTGTGATGATAGCTTTTCCTCCAAGACAAGAATAATATCTCTCTGGAACACTAGAACATAGTTTTCACTCAGATTGGTAGTGTGAGAGGAAGATTGGTTGCATAAGTAGCTCTAGTAGATAAGGTAAGACATTTTAAAAAGTATCTTAAGAGGACATGCAAATAAGCTAAACTCATGAAAATCTTCAAGACAGTGAAGTGAGATAGGTTTTCAATAACACATGTTGTCTGGGGTTTGGCTTTACCCACTCCCTTTAATCCTTTAGTTGTCTTAACAGACAGAACTAAGGCACAATTGCTTCTACATAGTTGGGGTTGTATGTGTGGTGTGAAGACTATCTGCCATTTCAATGGAGGAGAACATTAGAGGATGAGATCTTAAAAATACACTTTAATTCTTTTTATTGGAGTATAATTGCAAGTAGAGAGAGGAAAGCCTTCCTAAATGATCAATGCAAAGAGCTAGAGGAAAACAATAGAATGGGAAAGACTAGAGATCTCTTTAAGAAAATTAGAGATACCAGGGAACATAGCATTCAAAGATAGGCTCGATAAAGGACAGAAATTAGATGGAAGCATAAGATATTAGGAAGAAGTGGCAAGAACACACAGATGAGCAATACAAAAAAGATCTTCATGACCCAGATAACCACAATGATCAGTCATCTAGAGCCAGACATCTTAGAGTGTGAAGTCAAGTGGGCCTTAGGAAGCAAGACTATGAACAAAGCTAGTGGAAGTGATGGAATTCCAGCTGAGTCATTTCAAATCCTAAAAGATGATGCTGTAAAGTTCTGCACTCAGTATGCTAGCAAATTTGGAAAACTCAACAGTGGCCACAGGACTGGATAAGATCAGATTTCATTCCAAATCTAAAGAAAAACAATGCCAAAGAATGCTCAAACTACCGCAAAGTTTGAGAGCTACTACTCAAACTATTTCAGTCATCTCACACGCTAGTACAGTAATGTTAAAAATTCTCCAAGATGCGCTTTAACAATACGTGAACTGAGGACTTCCAGAGGTTCAAGCTGGATTTAGAAAAGGCACAGGTACCAGATATCAAATTGCCAATGTCAGTTATATCAGAAAAAGCAAGATAATTTCAGAAAAAGCAAATCTACTTCTGCTGCATTGACTATGCTAGAGCCCTTAACTCTGTGAATCACAACAAACTGTGGAAATTTCTTCAAGTGATGGGAATACCACATCACCTTATTCTCCTCCTGAGAAATCTGTATGCAGGTCAAGAAGCAACAGTTAGTACGTCAAGATTGTATATTGTCATACTGCTTATTTAACTTGTATGCAGAGTACATCAAGCAAAAAAAAAAAAAAAACAGGCTGGATGAAACACAAGCTGAAATAAAGATTGCCAGGAGAAATATCAATAACCTCAGATATGCAGATGACACCACCCGATGGCAGAAAGTGAAGAGGAACTAAAAAGCCTCTTTATGAAAGTGAAAGAGGAGAGTGAAAAAGCTGGCTTGAAACTCAACATTCAAAAAATGAAGATCATGGCATCTGATCCCATCGCTTCATGCAAATAGATGGAGAAACAATGGAAATAGTGACACACTATTTTCTTAGGCTCTATAATCACTGCAGATGGTGAGTGCAGCCATGAAAGTAAAAGATGGTTTCTCTTTGGAAGAAAAGCTATGAGAAACCTAGACAGCATATTAAAAAGCAGAGACATTACTTTGCTGACAAAGGTCCATATAGTCAAATCTATGGGTTTTCCAGTACTTATGTATAGATGTGAGAGTTGGACCATAAAGAAGGCTCAGCACGGAAAAACTGATGCTTTTGAGTTGTGGTGTTGGGGAAGACTCTTGGGAGTCCCATGGACTGCAATTAGACTGCAAATTATTCAATCTGAAAGTGTAGGACTTTGGCCACCTCATGCGAAGAGTTGACTCATTGGAAAAGACTCTGATGCTGGGAGGGATTGGGGGCAGGAGGAGAAGGGGACGACAGAGGATGAGATGGCTGGATGGCATCACCGACTTGATAGACGTGAGTTTGTGTGAACTCTGGGAGTTTGGTGATGGACAGGGAGGCCTGGTGTGCTGCGGTTCAGTGGGGTTGCAGAGCTGGACACGACTGAGCGACTGAACTGAACTGAAAGAAAATCAATCCTGAATATTCATTGGAAGGACTGATGCTGAAGCTGAAGCTCCAATATTTTGGCCACCTGATGCTAAGGACTGACTCCTTAGAAAAGACCATGATGCTGGAAAAGATTGAGAGCAGGAAAAGAAGGGGACAATAGAGGATGAAATGGTTGGATGGCATCACTGACTCCTTGGACATGAGTTTAAGCATGCTCCAGGTTTTGGTGATGGACAGGGAGGCCTGGCTTCTATGGTGTCACAAAGTGTAAGACACTACTGAAACAATAAATTGAACTGTGTTGCTTCACAATGTTGTATTAGCTTCTGTTATACAAAAATGTGCATCAGCCATATGTAGACAAATATCCCCTTCTTCTTAAGCCTCCTCCAATCCCCCAGCGCACCACTCTAGGTTATCCCAGAGCACCAAACTGAGCCCCCTATGCTATATAGTTGCTTCCCATTAGCTATCTATTTTGTATATGACAGAGCAAATATGTCAATATGCTGCTCTCTTGTTTCACTCTCTACTCCTAACTGTTGTGTCCTCAAGACTGTTCACTACATTTGCCCTGCAAATAAGTTCATCTATTCCTTTTTTGTAGATTCCATATATATGTGCTAATACCATAAAAATAAGTTTTAATTATTAAATGCCTAAGTAGTTAAGTATTTAATTATTTAATACTTAAATATGAGCATTGTATTCATAATTTCATATTTATTTATAAAATAAAAATATATACATTTGACTCCTACTTTACTGTAAAAAAAGTGTCAACTAAAATCTCTATTCTTTAGTGTACATAAAGTTTTTTACAAACACTAATATACGCACTATAATTCTAACACTACATCTAATTTAATAATTAATAAGCTAGTGTACACCTCTTTTCAAGTAGAGAAAAGAAAAACATCTAATGAATAGTAATTCTTTCCAATTAGATTTTAACATTACAATAGAATCTCTAAAATGAAAAGTAGTCCGTTTGAAGAAACAGTTTTGTAATAGAGAACTAATGATCAATAATAACCTGCTAAATATCTTGAATCAATTTAATTCTCATAAAAAAATTGAATTCAGGGTGCTCCTTAACTTATGCTTGAAAGCTTATGAATAGAAATTTAAGTAAACTGAAGAAGTCACTATGCAGAAAGAATGTCCAGTGCTCTCCCTATATGTTTTTCTCTGCTTACTACATATTCACCTGTATATTATAAGGTTAAAAAAAAATGCTATTACAATAGTTCAGAATATAGGATGTCCAGGACCCAGGACACTGTGCTGAAGTCAGGACACATGATTAACTTTGCCTATGCATCTCTTCATCCAAGGTCAGAGTCTGGTAAGGCATCTTTCCTTCTCTCAGAAGGTTATAACCATTCATTAAACCAGAATCTCAAAGGTGATTCAATATACTATATTCAAGTGAGAAGAGAAAATCTTACTTAAGCTTAATTTTGTTCTCTAAATATTTAAGATGCTATGCATTTGAGTAGACTGTATGTATGTTTAACTGTTAAAATTGTACTGGATTTCTTGAATCTGTGATGAGTCCTTTGTGTATAGCTGGAAAAGTTTAGAACTCCATAGGAAGCGAAGGTAAAGATAAAATTTGTCTTCCAGTTGTAAAGAATCTGCCCAACAATGCAGGAGACCTGGGTTTGATCCCTGGGTCAGGGAGATGCCCTGGAGAAGGAAATTGCAATCCCCTCCAGTATTCTTGCCTGGGAAATTCCATGGACAGAGGAGCCTGGTAAGCTACAGTTCATGGGGTTGCAAAGGAATCCGATACCACTTAGTGACAACAATAACCTCATCCATAAACTGTGATTGTATTATTTTTTATGTATTTCATCAGTGAGAAAATTCTAAGTCAAGTTCTTGTAATTAAACCAATATACATTATATTGGAATTTGGTTGAGATAATGAAAATAACACAGTAAACACAAAGAAGAGATGCATTTTCCCCAATAATTTACTTGAGAAAACTAATATCTTCACTCATTCTAAGAAGAATTTTTCTAAATCCATTTCATGGGATTGAGCAAATGGATCCTGCTTCAGCAGGTTATAATTTCACTTGAATTTCTAGTTACCATAGAAACAACTGATTCCCAAAACACATTTTGAAATGAGATTATACTTAAGGGGAAATGATTGCACTAATTGACTTTTTATTTTTTTAGCATTGGAAACCCAAAGCTTTAAAATATTTTACATCAATGAGCATTCCCAGAAAAGAATACATTTTCAGAATTAATTCACATTAAAAAAAAAAAAAAAAAACAACGTGCTGGTTTATCTTTGTTCAATGATATGTGTTTTTACATGGAAAATGCACACATTATTTTTCTAAAATTAGATTGTGTTAAATTGTCATATACAAAAAACATATATGATAGGAATAAGATATAACACTAAGAATATTGAAAATAATGTTATTTATTATTATATAGTAAAGTAAATAATTACAAAACAAGAGGCAGTTTCTTTCAGGAAAAATCTATAAATTAAAAGGCACAGTGATACTGATGCATCTCCTAGCATTTCTCTCATAGGTAATTTATTACATGAATAGCCATGTTTCTTCAAATATGAAAGCACCAATTTTAAGAAGTAGGGGCATTAATAAAATCTACTGTGAAATAAATGCTTCTCTAATAAAGGTACTATGAAAAATATGACCTTTATAGAGGCAAAAAGGCAGTTTATTTTGCATTCTTAAAATTAAGACACACGACCACAGATTATTTAGAAACCCAGAATAGTCTCCCCATGGAGGAATATCATCAGGTGTTTTAATACAAATGGGAAAAATTAATGCAGGCTTTCATAAGTTGTTTACCAAGAATTTGGATTGGAAAGTAATCACTTAATATATATATGATTATGTTATGAAACACATCTCATTTGTTAGTAGGGAAAGCTATGTATCCTTAGCAACTCAGTGACTAGTCCACAGTTTTAATATGGAGTTCTGCCAAAGTACAGGGCTGGAAACACAAAGGTCCTCAGTCTCATTTCCGTCATTCCTGACATAACTTCTTTCATGGCATTCATGTATTAACTTCTGGAAGACAACACATGATTCTCTCAAATTTGTTTTAACCAAAGGTATCAAGAATTCTGAAAGGAAGTAATTTTGGAAAATTATGGCAATTTTTACATAAGGTACAACCCCCTTATTGGACAGCACATGGCCATTAAACAGATTATTTCAACATGTATATAATAGATATATAATAGGTAATCATTCAAAAATCAATGTGTACTTTCTACTGCTTGCTTGAATATATACCTTTTATTCAAGCTCAATCAATTTATCCTTCTAACCTGTTGGGTGATTTTGAAAGTAAGGGAAGTGGAGAAAAAGGATGGGACTTTAATCAACCTTTTAAAACAAGCTTGCAACCTTCAGTGTGTTGACATTTCTTCCACCTACTTTCTAACCTTATCTTTGAAAAAAAGTAAAAGTATACACCAAGCAGTAATAATGTTAGGTACATTCATTTCAGGCTTAACGTAGAATTGTTTTCACACTCACTATTTATTTTTCTTTTAATTTCTCTTTTAAAAACAATATGATTCTTTAAAATTATTTTTTAGAAATTGTCTTATAGTTAATTCTATTTATCTTTCTAATCTTTGTGCTATATAATTTTTTTGATAATGTTATCTATTTCTGATTTTAATACTGCATGGGGCTTCCCTGGTGCCTCAGCGATTAAGAGTCTGCCTTGCAATACAGGGAACACCATGTCCAATCCTAGCCCTGGAAGGTTCTACATGCTGTGGAGCAACTAAGGCCATGTGCCACAGCTATTGAGTCCACATGCTGCAACTACTGAAGTGCACATGCCTAGACCCCGTGCTGAACAACAAGAGAAGCCACAGCAATAAAAATCCCCTGTACTGTGACTAGAGAGAAGCACTCTTTCACCACAACTAGAGAAAACCCATGTGCAACAGCAAAGACCCCCACAGCCAATATATAAGAACACAAAGCAATAATACAATTTAAAAAATAAAATATATAATTTAAATGTTTTAAGAATTGCATATTTGTTTTAGAAAAGTTAGGAAGTATAAATGCATTATATATATCTAAAAGAGAAATAAAATTACCAGATACAAGGGTTGCTATTTTAATATGCTTCCTATTGGTTCTTATATTTGTATCTTTCTAAACATAAATAGTACTATATACATTTTATATTTATGTCTAATATATCATCATATTCTTGCATAATTTTAGGTACATTCTGAAGATAAAATTTATTGAGAAATATTGAATAGTTACAGTTTTCAAAAAAATTTAGTGATGGCAATTCTTGAATTCTTATAATTGTTTTAGGAAAAATGGATCGCAGAGAACATTGATTCTTTTGACTTGGTCTAAAGATTATTTTTTAATTTATCAATTTAAAAACTGAATAAACTTTAAGATTTCTAGATAATGGCACATTATGACATTATGTGTTAATTAACCCAGGTACTTCCTTGTATGAATGAGAATTTTAGTAAGTACCCCCCGCCACCCTCTATTTCCCATCTGTCCCAACCCTTTCTCTTCTAAAAGGATAAACACTGAGAATTCTATTCTTCATATGAGGAAAATGCAATCCCCATGTTTTGTTTTGTTTCTTTTTTTTTTTTTTTTCATTGTCAAACACATGATCCAATCATTTTGTTTCCCTGCCTCTGTAATTTGACAAAGAAAAATGAGTGTTGGATTAAAGAAATCCCCTGGTAATAGAATGGTCTGTTTGTTTAGCTGATTAGAAGCATTAAAAATAGACAAACTAAGACTGTAGGAAGGCAAAAAGGCCGCTTATAACAGGTTGAGATAAACACTGAGGAAAGAGCAGAGAGACAATTTCAACTGAATATAAATGAAACAAAAGGCTGTTGACAAGGGAGACAAAGCATGACCTGGACAAATTGGCCCATGATAGGTAAAGTAAATAATTATAATTACCATCAGTTATTGAGTAATTACTATAAGCCAGCTACTAAGTGTATCTCATATATCATCTTATTTCATCTTTGCAACAGCCCCATGATTCAAGCACTGTTAATCCAGGCTTATGTGAGAAATGAAGCCTGACAGTAAATTGTCCAAGATCAGTTAGCATTTAGCAGATGAGGGTTGAAATGTGGGTTTAATTGTGTTATAAGACAGATCTCCTAAACACAGTATTCTATTTCCCTTCAAAGGAGCAATAAGAGTTGGTATTCCAGGAAAATTTTAAAAAAAAAAAAAAAGGTGTGATAGTAGTAAAAATTGTACCTGAAATATTAACTGTTGTTCAAAAACATTTAAATATAGTTCTGTTTAATATATGTTTTAGCTTTTTTCCTAAGTTGGAAAATAGATTTTAAAGAAATTAATATTTATTCTTCTGAAAAACAGGAGACATATTATTTACAGCATTATAGTAAAACTAAAACATAGAAATGGTGGTAAAGTGCTAAGTCCAAGTCCTAATCCACACTAAGCACTTATAGTCATTACTGTAAGGACATTACTTGTAATTACACTGACCATGGGCTTTACAGTTGGTGTAGTTGGTTAAGAATCCATCTTCCAATGCTGGAGATGCAAGAAACATTTAATTCCTGAATCAGGAAGATACCCTGGGTAGGAAATGGCAACTTACTCCAGTATTCTTGCCTGGAAAATCTCATGGACACAGGAGCATGGCAGACTGCTGTCCATGGGAGTCTCAAAGAGCCAGACATGGTTGAGCTAGGTTGTGGTGGTGGTGTAGTGACTTTGATACATCAATGACTTTTGCTGACATTTTATACAACTTTGCCTTGAATATATAAGTTCTTGAAATCTGAATGGTTCATGAACCATTCTATCCTGCATTCTATCCTGAAAATGCTCCACAGTAAATTTTTATTATATTTCATGTTTTGAAATTTGTCCACTTGATTACATATTTTTCTGCATTTTAATTTAAATATAAAGTTGATTTTTAAGCTATCCCACCCCTTTGAAAACAACATATATAGAGTTCTATTTTATATATATATATATAATTATACTTGTGAAACCAAATGCCTCTCAGGTATCTATCACAGGATATTTACATTGAATTTTTTACTGACAAATACTGTCACTGATTCAACGTTGTTCATTATCAAGATGTCATTACAATCTTCCTTAATGTGGTCAATCAATAAAGTATTAATCTATCTTACGTATAACATATGGTTGATTTGTGACTACTCTTTAGGAAAAATAGATAAGAAGCAAGCAACTGAAAATTCAAAATAAATTTAAAAAATACTTTGAAATAAAGTCAATTAAAAGTAGGAAACCCTTATGAAAAAAAATTTTAAAAACAGCTTAAAATGACAGAGTAATAATGACAGGCAGGAACACATGTTGCGATAGTAAAAATCAGTCAAAATAAATTACATGATTATTTTAAGAGCTCATTTAGAGAAAAAGGTTTAGATGATTTCAAAAATGTACTATAATTTTGAAAATATTTCTGTAAAATAAATTATTCACTATAAATAGCACTCACTATTTTATAATCATGCTAAACAAAACGTTTTTTCTACAAACCCATATCTAAGTTTACTATTCTTATAAAAATAAATTCTGATAAAATAAGAATATAAATTTATAAAAATAAATAAAAATAAAATTCTACAAAAATAAAAATAAATTCTTATATTTTTGGCATAGATAATGTATATTACTGAAGTTGTCACATAAGATGCAAGGTTCTCAGTTAAATGTGCATTTCAGATAAACAAAGAATACTACTTTAGTATGAGTAAATATGTGAATGCATTTTTGGAACATAGGTTAACAGAGTATACTGAAATTTTTTTGCTCTATCCAACTATCCCATACAGGAATCAAGCTTCATCATAGTGAGTTATTTATGAGTACATATTCAAAGTTCTACTAATGGTCAAGAATCATGTTGCATTATTTTTTGTTCCTTTTTCATGTATCATCATCTGACAGTGAAATAAAGCACCATATATTAAAAGCAACACATTTAATTCTATTAGAATTTCTGCTTTACCAGAAAACCTAACCTATAATATTAGGAACAAGATCCATAATATAAGAGAAAACATAAATACCAGACATTGAGGCAAAATTAAATAAAGCAAAATCAAAGCTGCTATGGATATTAAAATTCAAGTAAAAAGAGCCATATTATAGGCTTATCAATAAGGATGTCAAATATCCGAGTGCCAAATACCCATAAATTCCCAAGGGTATGATGAGAAAACCAGCTTCACTAGAATGAAACTCTAGAGCTTGGGAAATTAAAGTGGAACAGCAAAGTGATCAATGCAATGAAATAGAGGAAAACAATAGAATGGGAAAGACTAGAGATCTCTTCAAGAAAATAACAGACACCAAGAGAACATTTCAGGCAAAGATGGGCATAATAAAGAAAGAAATGGCATGGACCTAAAAAAGCAGTAGATATTAAGAAGAGGTGATAAGAATACACAGAAGCACTATACAAAAAAGATCTTCATTACTCAGATAATCATGATGGTGTGATCACTCACCTAGAGCCAGACATCTTGGAATGTGTAGTCAAAGGGTCCTTAGGAAGCATCACTAAAAACAAAGCTAGTGGAAGTGATGGAATTCCACTTGAGCTTTTTCAAATCCTAAAAGATGATGATATTAAAGTGCTGCACTCAATATGTCAGCAAATTTGGAAAATTCAGCAGTCTCCACAGGACTGGAAAAGGTGAGTTTTCATTCCAATCCCAAAGAAAGGCAATGCCAAAGAATGCTGAAACTATGGCACAATTGCACTCATCTCATACGCAAGTAAAGCAATGCTTAAAATTCTCCAAGCCAGACTTCAAGAGTACGTGAACTGTGAAATTCAGGATGTTCAAGCTGGATTTGGAAAAGGTAGAGGAATTAGAGATCAAATTGCTATCATCCTCTAGATCATCAAAAAAGCAAGAAAATAAGAGAAAAATATCTACTTCTCCTTCATTGACAATGCCAAAGTCTTTGTAACCCCGTGGATATAAACAAACTGTGGAAAATTCTTCAAGAAATGAGAATACCAGATGACCTTAACTGCCTCCTGAGAATTCTGTATGCAGGTCAAGAGGCAGTAGTTAGAACTGGACATAGAACAACAGACTGATTTCAAATCAGGAAAGGAGTACATCAAGGCTGTCTATTGCCAGCTTGCTTATTTAATTAATAAGCAGAGTACATAATGAGAAATGGCTGGCTGGATGAAACACAAGCTGGAGTCAAGATTGTCAAGAGAAATAGCAATAAACTCAGATATGCAGATGACACCACACTTATGACAGAAAGCAAAGAAGAATTAAAAAATCTCTTGATGAAAGTGAAACGGGGGAGTGAAAATGTTGGCTTAAAGCTCAACATTCAGAAAACTAGAATCATGACATCTGGCTCCATTACTTTGCTGCAAATAGATGGAAAAATAGTAGAAACAGTGACAGACTTTATCTTTGGGGGCTCCAAAATCACTGCAGATGGTGACTACAGCTATGAAATTAAAAGATGCATGCTCCTTGGAAGAGAAGTTATGATGAACCTGGAAAGCATATTAAAAAGCAAAGATATTACTTTACCAACAAAGTTCCATCTAGTCAAAGCTATGGTTTTTCCAGTTGTCATGTATGGATGTGAGAGTTGGACTATAAAGAAATCAGAGTGCTGTAGAATTGATGCTTTTGAACTGTGTCTTTGGAGAAGAATCTTGAGAGTCCCTTGGACTGCAAGGAGATCCAACTAGTTTAACCTAAAAAAAATCAGTCCTGAATATTCATTGGTAGGCCTAATACTGAAGCTGAAACTCCAATGCTTTGGCCACCTGATGGGAAGAACTGACTCATTGTAAAAGGCCCTGATGCTGGGAAAGATTGAAGGTGGGAGGAGAAGGGGACAACAGAGAATGAGATGGTTGGATCGCATCACCAACTCAATGAACATGAGTTTGAGTAAGCTTCAGGAGTTGGTGATGGACAGAGAAGCCTGGCATGCTACAGTGCATGGGGTCGGGTAGAGTCAGACTCGACTGAGTGACTGAACTGGACTGAATTGAACTGAACTCATACTTAGCTAACTCTCAAGACTGAGGGTTTTGTATGCCTTAAATGATAAACACCTCTCTCTTAAAGACATATCTAGTCTTTTAGAACATAGGACACTTCTGAGAATTGATGTTTCTCACAGCTGAGTAAAAGTGAGTACTGAGAAGAAATATTTTGCTATCAGAATGGCCTGTGGATATTTCTGTATCTAAATTCAATGTACTACTTCCTAGACTTGATTTTTACATTAATAAATTTATATAGCATGAAACCATACAAAAAGTTAGAAAGACAAATCTAGTAAAATATATACAAGATAAGTGAAATTGATTACCTTGATTACTTTATTTTCCCAAATTCTATAATTTAGAAGAAAACATCAAATGAAATCAAATCAACAAAGATTATTTTCTCCATTATATGAAACAAGTTGAAATAGTCAATGAAAATAAATTTCTTATTTTTGTGTGAGGTTTTCTGCTATATATAATGTTCTCATTCCTTCTTGCATGAACCAGGTGTTTTGTAGAAGTTTCTCAGGGCTAATGATTTAATAGATCACTCCTATTCTGCCAGATGCTTTTACCTGATTGGTAGTTATAAAGTGCTGTTTTGGTTCTCCCTAAATTTACATTTGTCCTATATGGTGTATATTTTGGGATGCCAAGTTTCACACAAACATGTTCCAGTTTCACTTTTGAAGACAATCCTTCCACTACATTGATTGTGTAGCTCTTGTTAAAAGATTCACATTTTAACAGGTATAGCAAATTTAAAAAAAATAAAATTAAAAGATGAAATTATTCAAATAACTTGGAAGTCAAAATGACATTTATTTTTTAAATGTATGTTGAGTTTCTGAATATCATATTTGACTACTTACATCTCTTAGTCCCACTCATCCTAGAATAAGTACTTCAATTTGCACTGTCACATTGCCTAAATAGTTAAAGCCTAAAATCTACTGTGAAGAATGATTTTGTTCCTAATATGTATAAACTGACTCTAAGTTTTAGGAATTTGTATGTTAAGTTCTTTAACTCTTGCATTCATTAGATTCTTTTTATCAGTGCTGCTCAGAGATGTTTTTGTTTTCAAAAAATCATAAATGAAATCCTAAGCACTTAAGCAGTGAGACAGTAGAATAAATGCTGTGTCTATTGAACAATAGAGAAAGTCCCCTATTACCAACCCTCAAGTTGAAAACCTTCCAAAATGCAAACATGAGTAAGATTATGGCTGTCATCATGAATGGGGTTTGGGAGGAACCTGTGCCTGCAGTTTATTCATAATTTTTGTGAATTGAAGACATGGGTGAGGAGTCCAAATAGCTCTTCAGCAACTTAGTGACTTAGTAAGAAGCTACAGTTAGACCTGCCGGGCAAATTCATTGAATTCCTTGCTGTGCAACATGGGGCACTTACTAATGAACACTTGATGGATATGCAGGCGCAGAGAAAGGATGAAAGAGACAAGAGAAATAAGTAACTTAAAATCAAAGAGATTTGTGACACAGGAAATGGCAAGGGAATTTTCTTTATTTGAGAGAGCACTGTTAGTTTTTGAGGCACAAGATCCAAACAAAGAATGGTATACAGAGAGTGCAGAAGCTGTTCAGAATGTAATCTGATGCTACCGTG
This sequence comes from Tragelaphus eurycerus, assembly GCA_935064755.1. Classification (NCBI taxonomy): domain Eukaryota; kingdom Metazoa; phylum Chordata; class Mammalia; order Artiodactyla; family Bovidae; genus Tragelaphus; species Tragelaphus eurycerus. The sequence continues at coordinate 4,103,043 of CAKXYN010000041.1, forward strand.
TAATCTATAATGAGAAAAAATGAGCTACTACCCAGATATCACTGGATTTCGTTTTCAAGAGAGGAGATAGAATTTAATCCAGCAAGGAATCAGAACCTGTGTCCACAATGTCAGGCATGAGTGAAATTGCAGCTTTCTCTCCATCTCCTATTTCTGATGGTCCTTCAACTCTACCATCTCCCAGCTCATCTCCCTCCTCCAGTCAGTAACTTTTCTTGTGTGTTCCCTTGATGCCAGTCCCTATAGGCCAGTTGTTGTAATGCAGGGCCGTACTTTTTTCAAGGTACTATACTGTTAGATTAAAATTTAATTCTTGTGTCTATTTCTTTTTTGCATTATTTGTGTGAAAAGCATTATAAACTTATTACTTATAGATAACAGTATTATAGTGCTATGTTAGTTGCATAACTTGGTTGAACTCATTTTAAAAAGGACTTACAAATGTGGTATTGGAACCGAATTTGCTTGTATGTAGGGGACACACTGTATTATATCTCCCTCAAAGATATAAAGGAGTATTGTAATGGAAGGTTGGATATAACCTCTAATGAAACAATTTTAGAATTTTTGAGGAAGTATACAGTTATGCTATATCCTTGAATTACCATAGCTTAATGTTAAGGCTTCATTAATCTATTTACCTTTTATCATATAAGAGTTAAGTTCAGATCAGATCAGTCGCTCAGTCGTGTCTGACTCTTCGCGACCCCATGAACCTCAGCACGCCAGGCCTCCCTGTCCATCACCAGCTCCCGGAGGTCACCCAGACTCATACCCATCGAGTCAGTGATGCCATCCAGCCATCTCATCCTCTTTCATCCCCTTCTCCTCCTGCCCTCAATCCCTCCCAGCATCAGAGTCTTCTCCAATGAGTCAACTCTTTGCATGAGGTGGCCAAAATACTGGAGTTTCAGCTTTAGCATCATTCCTTCTAAAGAAATTCCAGGATTGATCTCCTTCAGAATGGACTGGTTGGGTCTTCTTGCAGTCCAAGGGACTCTCAAGAGTCTTCTCCAACACCACAGTTCAAAAGCATCAATTCTTCGGCGCTCAGCCTTCTTCACAGTCCAGCTCTCACATCCATACATGACCACAGGAAAGACCATAGCCTTGACTAGGTGAACCTTTGTTGGTAAAGTAATGTCTCTGCTTTTGAATATGCTATCTAGGATGGTCATAACTTTCCTTCCAAGGAGTAAGCGTCTTTTAATTTCATGACTGCAGTCACCATCTGCAGTGATTACACCCTTACAATTAACACAGTGAAGTAGGTTAAATTATTCCATTTTTGTCTCTTTCTAGACTGGTAGATCAGAGAAGGCAATGACCCCACTCCAGTACTCTTGCTTGGAAGATCCCATGGACGGAGGAGCCTGTTGGGCTGCAATCCATGGGGTCGCCAAGAGTCAGACAAGACTGAGCGACTTCACTTTCCCTTTTCACTTTCATGCATTGGAGAAGGAAATGGCAACCCACTCCAGTGTTCTTGCCTGGAGAACCCCAGTGACGGGGGAGCCTGGTAGGCTGCCGTCTATGGGGTCTCACAGAGTCGGACACGACTGAAGTGATTTAGCATAGCATAGCATAGCCTGGTAGATAACTAGTATTTTTTTTTTTTTTTTTTATGAATAATGATATAGAAAGTGATGTTAATGTCTAAACAAATATAAATGCCTAACTGAATACTTAAATTATAATTTTATACAAGTTTGTAAAAAAAAGGGGGGAGGGATAAAATTGCCTGTATAAGACTCTAAATACCTCATGACTGTCAATATTAGATTGTCTTCATATAAGTCAGTTTTACAGTTAGGCATTGTAATGATCTTTGTTATATGTTAGGTCCTTTATTTTTGAATTTTTAAAAATATATCTGATAGAAAATTCTCAATGTAAAAGTAGGTTTTTTTACAAAAACAGGGATATAGTTTCTCATTAATTTCTAGTTTACTTTTTGAAAATATTAGTATTTCTACTGTACACTTCAGAGCAAAGCATAGGTGTGCTGTATGCTGGAAACACACACTCAACATACTCCAGTTCAACATCCCATATACTAAATGTAAATGATTTGACTTAGATGCATTAAGGTGTATTTTCCTATTTGAAACTTAAAGTTCTACTTAAAAAACAGAAAAGTCAAATGCTCTAGTTACTTCTATTTGTCTTTGGAAAAGGACATTTTAATATAATATATGATTTTACAGTTTTAATTGCACTAAATTCCTTCAAGTTCTGAGGATGTTCAATATTTTATAACCCAGTAATGTTTATTCCCACATTATATCAATGTTCCTAAATAACCTGCACTTGAAACAACAGTTGTATAATTACAACAAAGTACTTTTCTTGCCCATTTAAGTGTTTAGTAGTGCTATTTCATAAACTAAATCATTTCCAGACATTTAGTTTACCACCATGAAATTTTGTTTTCAAATTAGAAGTATTTTAAAAGCATAATAATAATTGCACTCATTTAACATGCTAGAAAATCAGAGATACCAAAGGAACATTTCATGCAAAGATGGGCACAATAAAGGACAGAGATGGTGTGGATCTAACAGAAGTAGAAGATATTAAGAAGAGGTGGCAAGAATACACAGAAGAACTGTACAAAAAAGAGCTTCAAGACCCAGATAATCATGATGATGTGATCACTGACCTAGAGCCAGACATCTTGGAATGTGAAGTCAAATGGGCCTTAGAAAGCATCACTACGAACAAAGCTAGTGGAGGTGATGGAATTCCAGTGGAGCTATTCCAAATCCTGAATGATGATGCTGTGAAAGTGCTACACTCAATATGCCAGCAAATTTGGAAGACTCAGCAGTGGCCACAAGATTGGAAAAGGTCAGTTTTCATCCCAATCCCAAAGAAAGGCAATGCCAAGGAGTGCTCAAACTACCGAACAATTGCACTCATCTCACACGCTAGTAAAGTAATGCTCAAAATTCTCCAAGCCAGGCTTCAGCAATATGTGAACCGTGAACTTCCTGATGTTCAAGCTGGTTTTAGAAAAGGCAGAGGAACCAGAGAACAAATTGCCAACATCCGCTGGATCATGGAAAAAGCAAGAGAGTTCCAGAAAAACATCTATTTCTGCTTTATTGACTATGCCAAAGCCTTTGACTGTGTGGATCACAATAAACTATGGAAAATTCTGAAAGAGATGGGAATACCAGACCACCTGATCTGCCTCTTAAGAAATCTGTATGCAGGTCAGGAAGCAACAGTTAGAACTGGTCATGGAACAACAGACTGGTTCCAAATAGGAAAAGGAGTACGTCAAGGCTGCATATTGTCACCATGTTTATTTTACTTATATGCAGAGTACATCATGAGAAATGCTGGACTGGAAGAAACAGAAGCTGGAATCAAGATTGCCGGGAGAAATATCAATAACCTCAGATATGCAGATGACACCACCCTTATGGCAGAAAGTGAAGAGGGGCTAAAAAGCCTCTTGATGAAAGTGAAAGTGGAGAGTGAAAAGGTTGGCTTAAAGCTCAACATTCAGAAAACGAAGATCATGGCATCTGGTCCCATCACTACATGGGAAATAGATGGGGAAACAGTGTCAGACTTTGTTTTTCTGGGCTCCAAAATCACTGCAGATGGTGACTGCAGCCATGAAATTAAAAGATGCTTACTCCTTGGAAGGAAAGTTATGACCAACCTAGATAGCATATTCAAAAGCAGAGACATTACTTTACCAACAAAGGTTCGCCTAGTCAAGGCTATGGTCTTTCCTGTGGTCATGTATGGATGTGAGAGCTGGACTGTGAAGAAGGCTGAGCGCCGAAGAATTGATGCTTTTGAACTGTGGTGTTGGAGAAGACTCTTGAGAGTCCCTTGGACTGCAAGAAGATCCAACCAGTCCATTCTGAAGGAGATCAATCCTGGAATTTCTTTAGAAGGAATGATGCTAAAGCTGAAACTCCAGTATTTTGGCCACCTCATGCGAAGAGTTGACTCATTGGAGAAGACTCTGATGCTGGGAGGGATTGAGGGCAGGAGGAGAAGGGGACGACAGAGGATGAGATGGCTGGATGGCATCACTGACTCGATGGATGCGAGTCTGGGTGACCTCCGGGAGCTGGTGATGGACAGGGAGGCCTGGTGTGCTGCGGTTCATGGGGTCGCAAAGAGTCGGACAGGACTGAGCGACTGATCTGATCTGATCTGAACATGCTAGCAATGTAATAGTCAAAATCCTTCAGCCTAGGCTTCAACAGTATGTGAACCAAGAACTTCTAGGTGTACAAGCTGTATTTAGAAAAGGCAGAGGAATCAGAGATCAAATTGCCAACATCTGTTGAATCATAGAAAAAGCAAGAGAATGCCAGAGTAACACTTAATTCTGCTTCATTGGATATGCTAAAGCCTTTGACTGTGTAGATCATCACAAACTGGAAAATTCTTAAAGAGATGGGAATATCAGACAACCTTAGCTGCATCCTGAGAAACCTGTATGCAGGTCAGGAAGCAACAGTTAGAACCAGACATGGAACAATGGATTGGTTCAAAATTGGGAAAAGAGTAGGTCAAGGCTGGATAGTGACACGCTGCTTATTTAACTTATGTGCAAAGGAAATGAAATATCAGTGAAATATCAGACTGGATGAAACACAGATGGATTCAAGATTGCTGGGAGAAATTTCAAAAACCTAAGATATGCAGATGACACCACAGTAATGGTAGAAAAAGAAGAACTGAAGGGCCTCTTGGTGAAAGTGAAAGAGTAGAGTGAAAAAGTTAACCTGAAACTCAACATTTAGAAAACTAAGATCATGACACCTGGTCCCATAACTTCATGGCAAGTAGATTGGGAACAATGGAAGCAGTGGCAGACTTTATTTTGGAGAGTTTCAAAATCACTGCATATGGTGACTGCAGCCATGAATTTAAAAGATGCTGTTCCTTGGAAGAAAAGTTATGACCAAGCTAGACAGCATATTAAAAAGCAGAGATATTACTTTGCCAACAAAGGTCCATCTAGTCAAAGGTGTGGTCTTCCAGTAATCATGTATTGATGTGAAAGTTGGATTATAAAGAAAGCTAAGTACTAAAGAATTGATGCTTTTGAATTGTGGTGTTGGAGAAGACTCTTGAGAATCCTTTGGACTGTAAGGATATCAAACCAGTCAATTCTAAAGTTTATCAGTCCTGAATATCCATTGGAAGGAGTGATGCTGAAGCTTCAATACTTTGGCCACCTGAGGCAAAGAACTGATTCATTGGAAAAGACCCTGATGCTGGGAAAGTTTGAAGGTGGGAGGAGAAGGGGAAAAAGAGGATGAAATGGTTGATGTCATCACGGATTCGAAGGACGTGAGTTTGTGCAAGCTCTGGGAATTGGTTATAGATAGGGGAACCTTCTCCAGTGGAACACATTGTGTCAGACCTCTTCACCATGCCCGCCTGTCTTGGGTGGCCCCACAGGGCATGGCTTAGTTTCACTGAGTTAGACAAGGCTGTGGTCCTAGTGCGATTAGATTGACTAGTTTTCTGTGATTATGGTTTCAGTGTGTCGGCCTTCTGATGTCCTCTTGCAACACCTACAGTCTTACCTGGGGTCGGGTTGGGGTAACTCCTTTCAGATGCTCCTGCGCTGTCGCAGACTGGCACGCTCTGCTGCTTCCCCTGACTTCAAAGGTGGGGTAGCTCCTCCTGGCCACCGCCCCTGATCTTGGAAGTGGGACAGCTCCTCTCGGCTGTGCTCTGCATGCTGTTGCAGCCACCCGTGCTCAGTATTCTTTCCTTGAGAACACCATGAATAGTATGAAAAGGCAAAATGATAGGATACTGAAAGATAAACTCCCCAGGTCAGTAGGTGCCCAATATACTACTGGAAATCAGTGGAGAAATAACTCCAAAATGAATGAAGGAATAGCTCCAAAGCAAAAAAAAAAAAAAAAAATACCCAGATGTGGATGTGACAGGTGATCGAAGCAAGGGCCAATGCTGTAAAGAGCACTATTGCATAGGAATAGTGCAAGAGTGAATGTCGACATTCTAGGAATCAGCGAACTAAAATGGACTGGAATGGGTAAATTTAACTCAGATGATCATTATATCTACTACTACGGGCAGGAATCCCTCAGAAGAAATGAGTAACCATCATGGTCAACAAAGGAGTCCGAAATTCACTACTTGGATTCAATCTCAAAAGTGACAGAATGATCTCTGTTCATTTCCAAGGCAAACCATTCAATATCACAGTAATCTAAGCCTATGCCCCAACCAGTAATGCTGAGGAACCTGAGGTTGAATGATTCTATGAAGACCTACAAGACCTTTTAGAACTAAAACCCAAAAAAGATGTCCTTTTCATTATAGGGGACTGGAATGCAAAAGTAGGAAGTCAAGAAACACCTGGAGTAACAGACAAATTTGGCCTTGGAATATAGAATGAAGCAGGGCAAACACTAATAGAGTTTTGCCTAGAAAACACACTGGTCATAGCAAACACCCTATTCCAACAAGATAAGAGAAGACTCTACACATGGACATCACCAGATGGCCAACACCAAAATCAGATTGATTATATTCTTTGCAGTCAAAATTGAGAAGCTCTATACAGTCAACAAAAAAAAGACCAGGAGCCGACTGTGGCTCAGATTATGAACTCCTTCTTGCCAAATTCAGACTGAAATTGAAGAAAGTAGGGAAAACCACTAGACCATTCAGGTATGACCTAAATCAAATCCCTTATGATTATACAGTGAAAGTCAGAAATGGATTTAAGGGCCTAGATCTGATACACAGACTGCCTGATGAACTATGGCATGAGGTTCTTGACATGGTACAGGAGACAGGGATCAAGACCATCCCCATGGAAAAGAAATGCAAAAAAAAAAAAAAACAACAAAATGGCTGTCTGAGGAGGCCTTGCAAATAGCTGTGAAAAGAAAAGAAGTGAAAATCAAAGGAGAAAAGGAAAAATATAAGCATCTGAATGCAGAGTTCCAAAGAATAGCAAGGAGAGATAAGAAAGCCTTCCTCAGCGATCAATGCAAAGAAATAGAGGAAAACAATAGAGTGGGAAAGACTAGATATCACTTCAAAAAAAATTAGAGATACCAAGGGAACATTTCCTGCAAAGATGGGCTCGATAAAGGACAGAAATGGTATGGACGTATCAGAAGCAGAAGATATTAAGAAGAGGTGGCAAGAATACACAGAAGAACTGTACAAAAAAGAGCTTCGTGATGAAAAAGTCACAATGGTGTTATCACTCACCTAGAGATGGACAACCTGGAGTGTGAAGTCAAGTGGGCCTTAGAAAGCATCACTATGAACAAAGCTAGTGGAGGTGATGGAATTCCAGTTGAGCTATTGCAAATCCTGAAAGATGATGCTGTGAAAGTGCTGCACTCAATATACCAGCAAATTTGGAAAACTCAGCAGGGGCCACAGGACTGGAAAAAGTCAATTTTCATTCCAATCGCAAAGACAGGCAATGCCAAAGAATGCTCAGACTACCACACAATTGCACTCATCTCACATGCTAGTAAAGTAATGCTCAAAATTCTCCAAGCCAGGCTTCAGCAATACATGAACCGTGAACTTCCTGAGGTTCAAGCTGGTTTTGGAAAAGGCAGAGGAACCAGAGACCAAATTACCAACATCTGTTGGATCATGGGAATACCAGAGCACCTGGCCTGCCTCTTGAGAAATTTGTATGCAGGTCAGAAAGGAACAGTTAGAACTGGACATGGAACAACAGACTGGTTCCAAATAGGAAAAGGAGTATGACAAGGCTGTATATTGTCGCCCTGCTTATTTAACTTCTATACAGAGTACATCATGATAAACACTGGGCTGTAAGAAGCACAAGCTGGAATCAAGATTGCCAGGAGAAATATCAATAACCTCAGATATGCAGATGACAAGACCCTTATGGCAGAAAGTGAAGAAAAACTAAACAGCCTTTTGATGAAAATGAAAGAGGAGAGTGAAAAAGTTGGCTTAAAACTCAACATTCAGAAAACGAGGATCATGGCATCTAGTCCCATCACTTCATGGGAAATAGATGGGGAAACAGTGAAACAGTGTCAGACTTTATTTATTTGGGCTCCAAAATTACTGCAGATGGTGATTGCAGCCATGAAATTAAAAGATGCTTACTTCTTGGGAGGAAAGTTATGACCAACATAGATAGCATATTCAAAAGCAGAGACATTACTTTGTCAACAAAGATCCGTCTAGTCAAGGCTATGGTTTGTCCAATGGTCATGTATGGATGTGAGAGTTGGACTGTGAAGAAAGCTGAGCACTGAAGAACTGATGCTTTTGAACTGTGGTGTTGGAGAAGACTCTTGAGAGTCCTTTGGACTGCAAGAAGTTCCAATCAGTCCATTCTGAAGGGGATCAGCCCTGGGATTTCTTTGGAGGGAATGATGCTGAAGCTGAAACTCCAGTACTTTGGCCACCTCATGAGAAGTGTTGACTCATTAGAAAAGATTCTGATGCTGGGAGGGATTGGGGGCAGGAAGAGAAGGGGATGACAGAGGTTAAGAAGGCTGTATGGCATCACTGAGTCAATGGACGTGAGTCTGAGTGAACTCTGGGAGTTGGTGATGGACATGGAGGCCTGGAGTGCTGCAATTCATGGGGTCGCAAAGATTCGGACACTACTGAGAGACTGAACTGAACTGAACTGAAGGGCTGTTGGCCCAAGAAGGGAATGGCACCCCACTCCAGTACTCCTGCCTGGAAAATCCCATGGATCTAGGAGCCTGGTTGGCTGCAGTCCATGAGGTCGCTAAGAGTCAGACACAACTGAGTGACTTCACTTTCACTTTCCACTTTCATGCATTGGAGAAGGAAATGGCAACCCACTCCAGTTTTCTTGCCTGGAGAATCCCAGGGACGGGGGAGCCTGATGGGCTGCCATCTATGGGGTCGTACAGAGTAGGACATGACTGATTCAGCAGCAGCAGATAAGCCTGGTGAGCTGCAATTCCTGGGGTTACAAAGAGTCAGACATGACTGAGTTACTGAACTGAAATCTAGACAGTGTATTAAAAAACAGACATTACATTGCCCACGACAGTCCATATAGTCAAAGCTACGGTGTTTCCAGTTGTAAGGTTCGGATATAAGAAATGGACCATAAAGAAGTTTGAATACCGAAGGATGAATGCTTTTGAACTGTTGTGGTGAATGAGACCCTTGACAGTCCCTTGGACAGCAAGGAGATCAAACCAATCAAAGCTGGTGAAACTAATCAAACCAGGAAATCAACTCTGAATGTTCATTGGAAGGACTGATCCTGAAGCTGAAGCTCCCAATCTTTGGCCACCTGATGCCAAGAGCCAACTCATTGGAAAATACCCTAGTGCTGGGAAAGATTCAGTGCTGCAGCAGAAGTGGGTGACAGATGAAATTGTTTGATGGCATCATTGACTCAAGAGAATGAATCTGAACAAACTCCAAAAGATAGTGAATGACAGGTCAGCCTGGAAGGCTACAGTCTGTGGGGTTGCAAAGAGTCAGACATAACTTAACAGCAATTAATTATTTGATGTTATCAGTTGGAGTGAATATATTAATGGAGGAAAAATGACTTATGAGAATGAAAGGAGAAGGAATACGTAAAAGCACACAAAACAAAAAGATGACAGGAAACAGAAAGTGTAATGGTGACAACCAACTATGTATTTCTTTTTATCACTGTGATTGTAGTTATCCTGCCCTGTTTCTCACAAAATTTCCAAATATCTATAATATATGCTTAAACAAACTGCAGTCTGTCAAAAAAATCAGAAATTTTCAGTTATATTAGTCAGTGTTTTCACAAGAAATAGAACCTACAAGATAGATTCATAGAGATGAATACACAGAGAGACATTTTATATATATATATATATATACATACATACACACACACACATATACATATATAGATGTATGATAGTGGATGGGTTTTTTTGCTTAGAGAGGGTCAGATTTCCCACAGTCTGTAAACTGGAAGCCCAGGAAATCCAGTGGTAGAGAGAAAAAGATAATGTAATGCTATGAGTCCCCAGTCCAAGATCAAGGCTCAGGATTAATGAGTTAGTGGAGTAAGACCCAGTCTGTGTCTGAAGACTTATGGATGAGGTGTATCGACATCAGTGGGCCAGAGAAAATAGATATTCCAGCTTAAGCGGAGAGCACACTCACTGTTCTACTCTTGTGTTCTATTCAGATCCATAATAGATTGGGTGGTGTTAACTAGAGTTAGTGAGGGCAGTTACTATGTAGTTTCATTATTCAAGTACTAGACTCTTCTGGAAATCCCTGACACACACAGACCTGACATATCCCAACTTAATGTTTTACCAGCTATCTGTAATCCATTAGACTAGATAATATTAAAAGTTATCAAACACAGCGGTTGTCCAAATTTATATGGCTATGATATTACTTATGCCTTGTATAATCTTTTCCAATTTCTCAATATAATTTTCCTGAAGATATAAAGCAGAATTATTAATAATATTTCTCAATTAATTAATATATTCTGGATGTTGAATGAGACATAAAAGCATGTCCTATAAATATAAGCCCAAGGACTAAAATATTATAGCACTTGAGAAACAGTGAGGAATAGATTTTAGCTTACTGCAGACACTATGATAAAGGGAATATTAATGAGAAGAAAAACAGAAAGTTAAATGTGTGTCCACTTCCACCCCCAGTCAGATAGTCTAGTAGTATATCTAGGAGCTCAGCTCAGCGCAGAAAAAGGAGCTAAGAGCTGTGCATTATATACAGCAATGTGTAAGCTGCTTTGGGAAAAAAGATGTCAATGACAAAAAGAGCCTGTCAAGAAGTGTGGCCAAGAGAGCAACAATAATTTTAAATTCATAATTGCAAGACACACAAAAAAGAATAAAAGCTTATCTCATATGGTTCAATATAAAAAATTGATGTCTGCAAAGGAAGACAATCCAAATATATTCACAAAATGTAAACTAAATTAATGGCCATCTGACAGTAAATATTGATTAAAAGTTGTTTACCAGTACTTTTACAGACTGACATATAAGGGATTATCCATCAGAAAGTTTGTGTACTGTGCATACAAAGGGATGATAACAGCTGTGCCTAGAAAAATATCTAAACCTATTTCTTTTAATTCAAGGGTGAGTAAACAGGAAAAAGAACAACACCTGATAAAATCTCCAACACTAAAATCTCAGAAAAGCCTAAAAAGGCCAAGGCAAAGTAGATATCTGGAAATAGTTGTCTTGCAAAGTGGAAGCAATTATATTTAACTAAACTTTATTGAGTAACTAATAAGCACTGGATATTGTAGAACACAGTGAGGAAGATCCACTAAGTCTCAGCTCTCAGGGACTCACTATACAGAATCTCATTAAACTCTAGAAGGACAAATATTCCCACAGAACATAGGCAAATACATGGTGAAGAGATGCTGCCTAAAAAGGATGGAGATAAAGTAATGTCTGGTTTAGAGAGGAAAAGAGAACAGTGAATTAACATCATCAAGATGGTAGAATTGGAGGATCCAGCCCTCATTCCCCAACCCACCCCCTGTTAAAAACACTGATTTTAAAAACTGCCTATGAACAAGAATTACCTTCAAGGAAGCCTGGAGATCCCAGCACTTGAAGAACAAACCATTTGAGAATAGACACTCTGAAGGGGTAAGAAATTTCATTTTACCTGTGTGATAGTTTCCCTCTACCTGTAAGACTCCATCCCCCAAAAGCCAAGAAAACTACTCTTGGTTGGCACTCTTCCCCACTGAGAAAGTGAAGAGCAAAGTGACCACCCACATTCCCCAGTACTATGGATTTTGCCCCAGTGATCCAATTCTGTGTCACCCCACCTAGACTACTAAGCGGATCAGCATAATTGAAGAGTCTGGGGACAACCATGAGCAGAGAAAAAGTGCAAAAGCTCACAGCAAATAGTTTGTGGACCTCAAAAAATAGTCATAGATCCTACAACTTACTAATGGGCTCTCTCAAGAACAGTGCGAAAAAGGGCCTCACATCTGTGGATGCCCACATCCAGCTATCAGTACAGCCAATACCCTGCATTACCGGCAGTGGGAGGCCGGTGCCCACAGAAAGGCAGTCTGTGCAGAGGCTTGCATGAGCTCCTCCAGACTGCCACAGATAGCACCAGCTGGGCTATGCTTCCCTGAGAGAAGATGTACAATCAGGGCCCTTCAGGGCATTGACTTAGAGAAAATAAACCAGAAGCTCTCAGTGCCAGTCCTGACTTTGTAGGACAGAGAGAAGACACAAGATCCTAGAACTTCCTTTCTAAGATGAAGCAAGAGATGTAGAGCTGCCACAGCTGAAGCAAACATGTGAGAGACCAAAAGCTGGATTTACAGTTATGAGTTACCAAATACTAGGAACTTATGGAGCTTGGGTGCTTAGTCACTCAGTCGTGTCCAACTCTTTGCAACCCCATGGACTATAGGGCACCAGCCTCCTCTGTCCATGGGATTTTCCAGGCAAGCATACTGGAGTGGGTTGCAATTTCCTTCTCCAGGTGGAGCTTACACTCTGCTAAATATATTCATTACACCAGTAAGTCTTATTGATAATCTTGTCGATGTGGTATAATCTGTTCCATCTAATAGATGAACAAAATTAGACTCATAAAAGTGACATTACTAAGCAAGTCCACACACCTCAAAAGGAACAGCAAGGAAACCTTAAGGCAAAACATTTTAGATTTAAACTCAAAACCTTTACTTTCAACTTCAGTGGCATATACCCTCAAATAATAGTAAATCAATGTTTGATGGAAGTAGCGAAGAAGAAGAAACAATTCTGTTTAGGACTGGCTATTGGAGTCTGCTATGATGGAATAGTTTAGAATCTGTGATTCAAACCATGCAGAGTCATTGGAATTTAAAGTAGGGAGCAGATATAATCAAAAACATTAATTAAATAAAATTACATTACATAATCATATTTTGTTATATGTATCATACTGGAAGGTATTAGCAGCATAAACCACAGCACTGAGAGAAGGGCAGGACAGAGGAGAGTCTCGAGAGTGACAACAGAGGCAGGGGAAAGCTCTGGATAGGCCAAGTAGAGGGGAAGTTGTCAGCTGTCCCGGAGAGGACTATGCTTTCTCTTATGTAAGCAGCTGATTTTTACAGGACTCCCCTGAGTGATGAAAAATGAAGCTAGTTATTTCAATCTATGGTGTAGGTAAATTATTATTTTTAAATTCCAAACTGGTTGAATTTAGGTCAGAAAAAAGAAGAATATAAAAGAAAATTATTACTTCTGGAATTTACTTGCATCTTTTTTATATAAGTCTATTCCCTGATATTTTCCATGACATTTTAAAGCTCTCAAATTCTATGTTTGGGGAATTGGCAATATTATGTTATATATACAAATGTGCTTCCAGATTTAGTTTCTTGGTTGCACTCCTCATTCAACCACTTGCTAACTGTATTGCTTTGAGAAGGTTACAGGATATTTCTAACTTCAGTGAAACTGCAGGTGATTGTTGTGAAGGTTAAATTAAATAGTGTGGAGCAAGTAATAAACATATAGCTGGTACAGAGTCACAGCCAAAAAATGCTGGAGGTAGTCTTTTCAAAATACTATGTACACTCAATCCACTTTTCTTGAGATTTAATTCATATTGACTTTCATTTTGTCAACAAAAAGTCAATAAATTAATTTGTTCAACTAATATTTATTGAGTCCTCGTATATGTGGCAGTAACTAGGAATCAAGGAAAATTAGTTTTAAAAAGAGACAAAAATCTTGTCCTCAAGGTACCATATTTATTTATGAAGTGTTTTAAAAGTTAGTCACTGGGAAGCACTTCTAGAAAGGCATGTGAGGACCTGCAAAAGTCTACTTCTCTTTAAAAGAACTGAGAAATTGGCAAAAGCTATCAAAATCAACTTTCAATACTCTGGGAATTAGCCAAAGATTTGCAATAATCTGAGAAACATTTATTAAAGAAAAATAACTACAAAATAAATAGCAAATGTTACAACATTTTCAATTGTATTATTCTCATTATATCATTACCAGCATCTTGGTAGTCTCAAAAACAGACAACAGAAAAAATAAACTAGCCTAACAATCACTGCTAACTGCTAAGTCACTTCAGTCGTGTCTGACTCTGTGCAACCCCATAGATGGCACCCCACCAGGCTCCCCTGTCCCTGGGATTCTCCAGGCAAGAACACTGGAGTGGGTTGCTATTTCCTTCTCCAATGCATGAAAGTGATGAGTGAAAGAGAAGTCGCTCAGTCCTTTCTGACTCTTAGCGACCCATGGACTGCAGCCCACCAGGCTCCTCCGTCCATGGGATTTTCCAGGCAAGAGTACAGGAGTGGGGTGCCATTGCCTTCTCCGAGAAGAAACATAAAATCAGAATTTATCTCAAGATAGTGAATTAATAACCAAAAACTTCCCCAAAAGTAAACCTAATTATTGATTACTGGTGAATTCTACAATATATTTAAAAGAAAATATAACACCAATTTTTCATAAAATTCCAAAAAAGAAGAGGGGAAAAAAAGTTCCTAACATTCTATGAAGTTAGGATTCAGTTCAATTCAGTTCAGTCACTCAGTGGTGTCTGACTCTTTGTGACCCCACGAATTGCAGCACACCAGGCCTCCTTGTCCATCACCAACTCCCGGAGTTCACTCAAGCTCATGTCCATCGAGTTGGTGATGCCATCCAGCCATCATATCCTCTGTCAGACCCTTCTCCTGCCTCCAATCCCTCCCAGCATCAGGGTCTTTTCCAATGAGTCAACTCCTCGCGTGAGGTAGCCAAAATATTGGAGTTTCAGCTTCAGCATCAGTCCTTCCAATGAACACCCAGGACTGATATCCTTTAGAATGGACTAGTTGGATCTCCTTGCAGTCCAAGGGACTCTCAAGAGTCTTCTCCAACACCACAGTTCAACAGCATCAATTTTTGGCGCTCAGCTTTCTTCACAGTTCAACTCTCACATCCATAAATGACCACTGGAAAAACCATAGCCTTGACTAGACGGACCTTGAAGGTAGGATTACCGAGGCACAAAAATTAGATAAATACAATGCTATGAAGTCTACAGAACAATATACCTATGAATAAGGATGTAAAAATCTTAATATCAGAACACTGTGTCAAGCAAACTGTAAACAGGATTGAATACCACAGTTATGTGGATGTATCTTGCAAGGTAGGTTCAGAATTAAAAATTTTTTTAAAAATCACCATTTCTATGAAATTAAGAACAACCACATGATCATCTCAATATGTAGAAAGTATATGATGAAAGTGAAAGTGGAGAGTGAAAAAATTGGCTTAAAGCTCAACATTCAGAAAATGAAGATCATGGCCTCTGGTCCCATCACGTCATGGGAAATAGATGGGGAAACAGTGGAAACAGTGTCAGACTTTCTTTTGGGGGGCTCCAAAATCACTGCAGATGGTGACTGCAGCCATGAAATTAAAAGACGCTTACTCCTTGGAAAGAAAGTTATGACCAACCTAGATAGCATATTCAAAAGCAGAGACATTACTTTGCCAACAAAAGTGCGTCTAGTCAAGGCTATGGTCTTTCCTGTGGTCATGTATGGATGTGAGAGCTGGACTGTGAAGAAGGCTGAGTGCTGAAGAATTGATGCTTTTGAACTGTGGTGTTGGAGAAGACTCTTGATAGTCCCTTGGACTGCAAGGAGATCCCACCAGTCCATCTTAAAGGAGATCAGCCCTGAGATTTCTTTGGAAGGAATGATGCTAAAGCTGAAACTCCAGTACTTTGGCCACCTCATGCGAAGAGTTGACTCACTGGAAAAGAGTCTGATGCTGGGAGGGATTGGGGGCAAGAGGACAAGGGGACAACAGAGGATGAGATGGCTGGATGGCATCACTGACTCAATGACCGTGAGTCTGGGTGAACTCTGGGAGTTGATGATGGAAAAGGAGGCCTGGAATGCTGTGATTCATGGGGTCGCAAAGAGTCGGAGACGACTGAGCGACTGAACTGAACTGAACTGAATATTTGACAAAAGTCAACTGCAGGCCCTCCATATCCAATTTCTGCATCCATAGATTTCATGAACCATGGATCAAACCTATTTGAAAAAAAATAATTCCACAAGATGGCAAAGAGCAAAACTTAAATTTGTTGCATGCCAATAAATATTTACATTGTATTTACAACCATTTACATATGCATTATTATTATACTGGCAACCCACTCCATTATTCTTGCCTAGGAGATCCCATGGACAGAGGAGCCTAGCCGGCTACAGTCCTTGGGGTCACAAAAGGGTGGGGCATGATTTAGCGACTATACAACAAGTGGAAAATCTGACTGTATTATGTAAACTGAGTGAATTCAATTACCAAAGGTCATATATTTTATAAATCCTTTTAAATTAATTCTACAGAATGGGAAAATCTACAGACCCAGAAATTAAATGAATGATTTCCAAATGCTCAGGGAAGGTAGGGATGAAGAGTGATTGCTAATGCACATTACTTTTCTTTTGGGGGAAAGAAAATATGCTAAAATTTAATAGTGGTCATGGGTGCACAATTCTGTAAACATCAGAAAATACAGAGTTATACATTTGAAAGGGAAAATTTTATGATATGTTCATTTTATCTCAATAATGATGTTAATTAGAAAATTCACTGTAATGAAAAGATAGCACAGGGATCATTTGGCTGTGCAGCTTCAGGATGTGGATAAGCAAAAGAGCAGCTGCTATTTATTGCAATGCATCATTTCATAGTATCCAGCTTAACATAATATCATGTTTGATTTTTATAATAGAGGCAAATCCTATATGGGAATTTCTATCCACATCACCATTAACTGTTCCATTGCCCTCTTATAACCCCTTGGTTCATAGATGTATGCCTTAACAAATTAGTCCACAAGTGAAGAAATCCTTAAATTTTTCATTTTTGAATCTGAACATCAAAGGTCACTGTGATTACAAAATAAACAGCAGTAACCAGACTGCAGATTTATTCTTCCAGTTTTTAATTTCTTCTAATCTCCTTGCATGGGATCTTTTGAAGGAGGTCACCATTATCTTCATTACCCACCATAGTTTGGCCCAGGTAAATAGCAGGGAGGAAACACAGCTCCACCCAACAACAGAAAATAAGTACAAGACAGTTTCCCCTTCAGTCAGTCTCTCCCATGAGGAAACTTCCATAAGCCTCTTATCCTTCTCCATCAGAGGGCAGACAGACTGAAAATCACAATCACAGAAAACTGACCAATAAAATTACATGGACCACAGCCTTGTCTAACTCAATGAAACTGTGAGTCATGCTGTGTAGGACCATCCAAGACAGACAGATCATGGTGGAGAGTTCTGACAAAATGTGGTCCACTGGAGAAGGGAATAGCAAACCACTTCAGTATTCTTGCCTAGACAACCCCATGAACAGTATGAAAAGGCAAAAAGATAGGACACTGAAAGATGAACTGCCCAGGTCAGTAGGTTACTGGTGAACAGTGGAAAAATAACTCCAAAAAGACTGAAGAGATGGAGACAAAGCAAAAACAGCACCCAGTTGTGCATGTGACTGGTTATAGAAGCAAGGTCCAAAGCTATAAAGAGCATTATTGCATAGGAACCTGGAATGTTAGGTCCATGAATCAAGGCAAAGTGGAAATGGTCAAATAAGACATGGCAAGAGTGAATGTCAAAATGTTATGAATCAGCAAACTAAAATGGACTGGAATGAGTGAATTTAACCAAATGACCATTATATCTACTACTGTGGGCAAGAATCCCTTAGAAAAAATGGAGTATCCAACATACTTAAAAAAAATAAAAGTCCCAAATGCAGTACTTGGATGCAATCTCAAAAATGACAGAATTATTTCTGCTTATTTCCAGGCAAACCATTCAGTATCAAGGTAAACCAAGTCTATGCCCTGACCAGTAATGCTGAAGAAGCTCAAGCTGAATGGCTGTACGAAGACCTAAAAGACTTTCTAGAACTAACACCCAAAAAAATTTCCTTTTCATTATAGGAGAATGGAAACGCAAATTAGGAAGACAAAAAACACTTGGAGTAACAGGCAAATTTTGCCTTGGAGTACAGAATGAATCAGGGCAAAGGCTAATAATAAACTTTTGCCAAGAGAACGCATTGGTAATAGCAAATACCCTACCCTCTTCCAACAACACAAGAGAAGACAATACACATGGAAATCACCATATGGTCGACACCGGAATCAGATTGATTATATTCTTTGTAGGCAAAGATGGAGAAGCTCTATACAGTCAGCAAAAACAAGTCCAGGAGCTGACTGTGGCTCAGATCATGAACTCCTTATTGCCAAATTTAGACTTAAATTGAAAAAGTAGGGAAAACCACCAGATCATTCAGGTATGTCCTTAATAAAATCCCTTACGATTATACAGTGGAAGCGAAAAAACAGATTTATAGGACTAGATCTGATAGACAGAGTGCCTGATGAACTATGGATAGAGGTTCATGACATTGCACAGGAGACAGGGAGCAAGATCATTCCCTGCCAAAAAAAAAAAAAAAGTGCAAAAAAGCAAAATGGCATCTGAGGAGGCCTTACAAGTTGCTATGAAAAGAAGAGAAGCAAAAAGCAAAGGAGAAAAGGAAAGATATATCCATTTGAATGCAGTGTTCCAAAGAAAAGCAAAGAGAGATAAAAGAAAGGCTTCTTCAGTGAATAATGCAAAGAAATTGAGGAAAAGAATAGAATGGAAAAGACTAGAAATCTCTTCAAGAAAAAGATACCAAAAGAATATTTCATACAAAGATGGGCTCAATAAAGGATATAAATAATATGGATCTAACAGAAGCAGAACATATTAAGAAGAGGTGACAAAAATACACAGAAGAATTGTCCAAAAAATATCCTCATGGCCCAGGTAATCACGATAGTGTGATCACTCACCTAGAGCCAGACATCCTGGAAAGTGAAGTCAAGTGGGCCTTAGGAGGCATCACTATGAACAAAGCTAGTGGAGGTGATGGAATTCCTGTTGAGCTATTTCAAATCCTAAAAGATGATACTGTGAAAGTGCTGCACTTAATATGCCAGCAAGTTTGGAAAACTCAGCAGTAGCCACAGGACTGGAAAAGTTCAGTTTTCATTCCAGTCCCAAAGAAAGTCAATGCCAAAGAGTGCTCAAACTACCGCACAATTGCACTCATCTCACACACTAGTAAAGTAATGCTCAAAGTTCTCCAATCCAGGGTTCAACAATACGTGAACCATGAATTTCCAGATGTGCAAGCTGGTTTTAGAAAAGGCAGAGGAACCAGAGATCAAATTGCCAACATCTTTTGGATCATCAATAAAGCAAGAGAGTTTCAGAAAAAAACAAAACAAAACACATTTACTTCTACTTTATTGACTATGTCAAAGCCTCCGACTGTGTGGATCACCAGAAACTGTGGAAAATTCTGAAAGAGATGAGAATACCAGACCACCTGACCTGCCTCTTGAGAAATCTGTATGCAGGTCAGGAAGCAACAGTTAGAACTGGACATGGAACAACGGACAGGTTCCAAATAGGAAAAGGAGTATGTCAAGGCTGTATATTGTCACCCTGCTTATTTAACTTATATGCAGAGTACATCATGAAAAACACTGGGCTGGATGAAGCAAAACCTGGAATCAAGATTGCCAGGAGGAATATCAATCACCTCAGATATGCAGATGACACCACCCTTATGGCAGAAAGTGAAGAAGAAACAATAGCCTCTTAATAAAAGTGAAAGAGGAGAGTGAAAACATTGGCTTAAAGCTCACCATTCAGAAAACAAGATCATGGCAAATGGTCCCATCACTTCATGGCAAATAGATGGGCAAATAGATGCTACAGTGGAAACTATAGCAGACTTTATTTTTTTGGTCTCTAAGACCACTGCAAATGGTGATTGCAGCCATGAAATTAAAAGACATTTATGCCTTGGAAGAAGTTATGAACCTAGACAGCACATTAAAAAGAAGAGACATTGCTTTGCTGACGAAGATCTGTCTAGTCAAGGCTATGTTTTTGTTTTTGTTTTCCCCCTGTGGTCATGTATTGATATGATAGTCGAACTATAAAGAAAGCTGAGTGCCAGAGAATTGATGCCTTTGAACTGTGGTGTTCGAGAAGACTTTGAAAGTGCCTTGGACTGCAAGGAGATCCAACGAGTCCATCCTAAAGGAGATCAGTATTGGGTGTTCATTGGAAGGACTGATGTTGAAGCTGAAACTCCAATACTTTGGTCATGTGAAGAAGTGACTCATTTTAAAAAATTTTTAAATTATTTTTAAATTATTTTTTTACTTTACAATATTGTATTGGTTTTGCCATACATCAACATACATCTGCCACAGGTGTACACGTGTTCCCAATCCTGAACACCCCTCCCACCTCCCTCCCTACATCATCCCTCTTGGTCATCCCAGTAAACCAGCCCCAAGCTTCCTGTATCCTGCATCAAACCTGGACTGGAGATTAGTTTCTTGTATGATATTATACAGGTTTTAATGCCATTTGACAACCCTGTATGCGAGAAGTGGCTCTTTTGAAAAGACCCTGATGCTGGTAAGGATTGAAGGTGGTAGGAGAACGGACTCATCGACTCAATGGACATGAGTTTGAGTAAACTCTGGGAGTTGGTGATGGACAGGGAGGCCTGGTATGCTTGCAGTCCATGTAGTTGTAAAGAGTCGGACACAACTGAATGTCTGAACTGAATCCCGTTACGGGGACTTGCACTCCAAAAAAGCAAGAGACGAACAACTCACTGAGGATTAAAGATCTCTATTCTATATGCCCCATCAGAACTAGATAATGACACAACAACTTCCATCATGTAGGGAACATATGAACTCAACAACTTGGGACTGTGAGAAGAAGGGTAGAATTGGGCAGAATTTTACACAGCAGAATGTAGAAAGGAGATGTCTTCCTCTCTGATTTCTTCCTGTCTATAAATTAGAATATCCTTTCCCTGGGGCATCTTCAGGAGTATTAGAAAGTATAGTTGCACTATACTTACTGTTCACTAGGGATGAAAACTAAACATGGTGAAACTGGGGAAAGAATCTGTTCACATGGTTTCTTTCTCACTTCTATCTCTACTGGCCTGTGGCTGACACATCCATATAGTTCTCCTGTCTTCCATAAAGTGAGATCACCTGTCCTGTGCTGGATTCTAATTACTAGAATCAAGTCAGTAGGCAAATTCTGAATTTTGCATACTATTGAGGGCCCAAGAGCTATTGGGTAGATATTCTTGCTTGCTGTTGTGTCTTCTTCAGATACAGACTCTCCCTTATGCAAAGTGTACCAAGATCTGAATTGTAGGGTGCAAGGTATTACTAATATTGAGGAGCTAATGTAATGACCAGGTTACCTTATTATAGAACTAGCAGCAAAAATCTGAGCTTTTGAACATTGTAATTCCAAATTATGCATCTATGTCTCAAGTGATATTGTAAACTAGGGGGAGAAGGATGGGAATTATTGAAATCTAGACACTAATTCATTACATAAACACATATCCTTTATAAAATTTTTCCATTATACTATGAATATAGAATTCTTATATGTTTAATATCTAATAGTAAGGTTGTTATTTTCAATTTTCTGTAACTTATTTTGTCCTTTCTTGGCACTGGTAGTAAAGTTAAGTAAGTTTCACTTTCCAGCTGAAAATAGGGACATTTTATCTCATATCCTGGTAGAACTATATCATGACCATAAAGAGTACCAAACTTAGGATAAAGCTGAAAGTGTACATAGAAATGCAAGGAGAGGCTCCGAACCTGGCTCCCTGAAGACTCCCTTACCTAATCCTGAAGTCTGCTCTTTATCTGAACTTCCTGTTATGTGAGTGGTTCTACAACTAGTAAGACCACTCAGCTGGGGATTTTGTTAATTAAAACAAAATATATCTCAATTGATTCAAAATAAAGTACTAATTTTGGGGCACTACAAGGAACAGATTCTAAAATACGGAATTATTTGTGAGGAAAAAGTAGAACTGTAGGTAATAAGGGCTTGATAATTTCTTCTGAGAACTTGGTCATGAAGTTGGTTAGGCTGCTGCATGTTTTACTTTTTTTTTTTTTTTTTTCAGATTAACAGTCAATTAAGGCTATGATATTTATGCAAATGATAGCAAAAATTATAGAATATTGGCATATGCTCATAATTTCTTGTGTCCTCTGGCAGTTTGTAAAGGGAGAGGCTAGTTTTGTCTGAAGGTAGTTATCTAAACAATGAAACTAGGTAAGGACAGTTTGGGCAAAGTACTTTTCTGCTTGTGACTTCAAAACAAGCTGACTGAAGTGTTGGGAGAGTAGGAAAAGCTTGATTCTTGATGGCTTTTAAAGCAATTCAGTCAACAACCATATCTTGACCCCTAATTCTAAAGTTTCCAATTGGAGATAATGAGATCATTACTTAAGTAAACATCTTAACTAATAAAACAAAAGATCGTATCTGCTTGAACAGCCAAGGTTTAATATTGAGGTTAGATTTCAAAATAATTGAGAGTTAGTCTTTACTTTGTGTATTATTTTATTTCCAGGAAACAACACAATAGCTGGAACATGATAACATTCAACACATATTTGTTTAAAAGATGAATATGGCAAGCATTTGGTAGAGTATGAGTCTCAGATAAAATGTTGAGGTTGGGTAACATTGGGCCATGTTAGTGATGATGGGGGTACACAGCAGGCTCAACAAGCCCTTCTGAGATTCTGTCTGCCCTTTGATGACTGGCTTAGAAGCTAGAGATAGGCTTTGTGGCATTTAGAACTAATTATCAGATGTAGTCACAGTACAATATTTGGCTTAGAACTTTTGAAAGTTCTAGGAGTATTTACTTAACAGTTTAGTTTTCTTTAACCCTATCAAATATAACTCTTTCAAAAATATAAATTATACATAGTATACTTTATACACACGTTCACACATATTAACATGTATGCAGAAACAGAATTTATAGCTTCCATTAAAAATTGTTGTCAGGCTTCAGGTACCAGGCTTCCCTGGTGGCTCAGAGGTTAAAGTGTCTGCCTGCAATACAGGAGACCTGGGCTCAATCCCTGGGTTGGGAAGATCCCCTGGAGAAGGAAATGGCAACCCACTCCAGTATTCTTGCCTGGAGAATCCCATGGACAGAGGAGCCTGGTGGGCTACAGTCCACTGGGTTGCAAAGAGTCAGACACAACTAAGCAATTTCACTCACTCACTCACTCACCATAATAAAAGCTAAAATAAATAACTGGATCCAAATTGTTTTTCTGGCAATATACTAAGTTCAAGTTACCTGTTTATATAGCCAAAATCTTTGCTAAATATTTTTTTATTTGCATTCTGTAAGGATCCTTTTAGAACTATTTTTCGGTTTATCTTGTTTTTAAGAAACTTTGGCATGCAAATCAAAGAATGGATTTCATTGTATCTAAGTGGTTTGGGCTTCTTTTTTTTAAGGGTGCCTCGTAAGGTGAACTATATTATTTAAGTTAAAGGTTCCCCAGTGTGGCCATTTTAATTGTAAATTATTGAAAATTTCACCCTTTTTCAGGAAGATGCAAAACTCTGGTCCATACAGGGCATACATATAGGAAGTAGGTTTTTAGGTTTTTTTTGTTTTTTTTTTTTTTGGTAGGGTTGGAGAAAGAGTTTTAGTCTAGGGTGAACCTATCCTTGCCTTTAGATTTCCCAAGAGATTTTAACTATGAGAAACTCTGTTTTTTAAAAGATACTACAAAGCACAGGTTATCACATATCTCTCCCCCGTCAACTTTGAACAGAATAGGGTGACTTCAGTAACAAAATGTAGGTATGCACACACTAAAATCATACAGCTCAAAATGCAGAAAGAGAAACACCCTCAAATTTCAGGGTCAGTAGGAAAGCCGTGAACTCAGTGTGCTCTGTGGGTTACAGACATCTGGTTTCTCAGTGGCCTCTGAGATCTTGGCATGTTTCTTTAGGTCCCACTTCTGTCACTAGGGGCTGTCAAGATCAAGAAATAGCAAAACTAGAATCACCAAATTAATAAATAGCATTTAGTAAGAAATCATTTTACATATAATAACATTTGCAAGCTGGAAGCTTTAGAAATAAAAGACTGGTATGAACATCTTCAGGACATGAAGTTCTAGGTTGTTTATAAATGAATAAGATGGTTATTTACCCTTTGCAATGATTGGCTATTACAGTAGAGATTTTCAGGTGTTTGGAGGTTGTTTTAAATTGATTGTATCATGCTAGTTTTAGAAAGATGACTAAATTTTCTTTTGTAATGATAACAGGCATTTATAAGAAAAAGCCAAAGTTAAGTTTTGCTTATGTTCATGTTATAAACCAGATTTAGTTTTGCTAACATGGTTTAAATGTCTTTGCTCAATGAATCCTCAAGTCCAATTTCCATTTGGTATTTAATTTTAACAATAAGGATTTTCTGTCAGAGGGACTTTTTTTTTTTTTTTTTAAGTATTTGAAGTGTTCAACTTCTCCCACTGCACAGCAATAGTGTAATTCCCTAACTCAGCTTTACATCATGATAAGTCCAGGAAACTTAAAAAAAAAAAAAAAGAGAGAGAGAAAAATTAGGAAAAAGCTCTCATCCCCCAAAAACATACATGAAAATAAGTGTTCTCCTCACACGCTTGGGCTGGCAGAATTTTTTTTTTTTTTTTAAGTTCCTCTGATAAAGAAGATGGGATCCTTTCCAAGGCTTTGATAAAATCATCTGATGCACATTTCTCGATTTAATCTGCCCTATGGAGTCACACAGAGTAGGACACGACTGAAGCGACTTAGCAGCAGCAGCAGCAGCAGTACTTAAAGAGAGAGGTAATGAGGGAGACAACCCAGAAACTTGTTGCCACCTTTTGTTTTGTTGCTTTTCAAATATTAGTTTCCATTACCAGTCTGCTTGCTAATATTTACCTTGCAGAGTCCTAACCTAATGCAACCTCTCGTACATGTAGAAGTAATTTGGTTCTTCATTAGCCATCATGACTATTAGTTATCTGGGCAACAACAGGCAATCCAGAAGAAAATGTAATCCAGTGCCTTATTCCATGGTCTCTTCATATCTTTCAAATTCAGCTTTCACAAGGGAGATTCCTGATGAGGGTCCTCCTTTCACTCAGCAATGGTTGGTGAGACCTGCACATGACTCCATCACTAGCCTTAATGAGAGAATCAGAACACAGGTGTGCTCTGCTCCCTGGCTTGGGCCTTGTATTTTGAATTTGATGATGAGGGAGGATTTCATTCTGAATTGACTGAGGGAAGGAGTTAGAGTGGGACTGTATTTCCTTAATCAAAATTTGGAAAGATGAATAAGTTACATATTATAAATTATTCTAAGCCTTCTAGTCAAAAGAAGTATCTTCTGTGATTTGCTATCATAGAAGAAAATTTGTTTGGGCCATTATAAAGTAACTCTTTTTGTTTTGCTTTACTTTGTATGTATCAGTCATAAACTAAAAATGATCTTGTATATGTTAAAGAAGGTGTGGTAACCTCTCATTCTGCTTTACAGCATTGAAAACAAAATGTGAAAATATATCTCAAAGTCTGATATATATGGAGGGGGTTCGAAATTGTTCCTTCACTCTAGCTTAAACAACTGTGATTTAATAAAATATAATACATTAAACAAATATTTTTAGTTTAACTCGGTCCTACTTGCTTATTTTTGCTTTTATTTCCATTGCTCTAATATGTAGATCATAGGGAATCTTGCTGTGATTTATGTCATGGAGTATTCTGCCTACTATGTTTTCCTCTGAGAGTTTTATAGTTTCTGGTCTTAAGTTTAGGTCTTTAATCCACTTGAGTTTATCTTTGTGTATGGTGATAGGAAGTGTACTAATTTCATTCTTTTACATGTAGCTGCCCAGCTTTACCAGCACCAATTACTGAAGATACTTTCTTTGCCCCATTGTGTATTCTTGCCTCCTTTGTCAAAGATAAGGTGCTCGTAGGTGCATGGGTTTATCTCTGGAATTTCTATCATGTTCCATTAATCTATATTTCTGTTTTTGTGTCAGTACCATACTGTCTTGATGACTGTAGCTTTGTAGCACAGTCTGAAGCCAGGAAGGTTGGTTCCCCCAGCTCCATTCTTCTTTCTCAATATTTCTTTGGCAATTTGGAGTCTTTTGTGTTTCCAATATAAATTGGGAAAATTTTTGTTTTAGTTCTGTGAAAAATGTTTTGGTAATCTGATAGGGATCCCATTGAATCTATAGATTGCATTTGGTAGTACAGAAATTTTCAAAAAATTGATTCTTCCAACCCAGGAGTATGGAATGTCTCTCCAACTTAAACATTTTTGCACAGGAAACTATAAACAAGTTGAAAAGCCACCCCTCATAATGGGAGAAAATAATAGCAAATGAAACAACTGACAAAGGACTAATTTGCAAAATATATAAGCATCTCAATATTAAAATAATAATAATAATAAGCAACCCAATCAAAAAGTGGGCAAAATATATAATCAGACATTTCTCAAA
The DNA here is from genome assembly GCA_935064755.1 of Tragelaphus eurycerus. NCBI lineage: Eukaryota > Metazoa > Chordata > Mammalia > Artiodactyla > Bovidae > Tragelaphus > Tragelaphus eurycerus. The sequence continues at coordinate 4,129,566 of CAKXYN010000041.1, forward strand.
TAATAATAATAATACAGATGCTAAGAACACTTGGAAAAATGCTCAACATAGCTCATTATTAGATAAATGTAAATAAAAATTACCATGAGATACCACTTCACACCTGTCAGAATGGGCATCATCAAAAAATCAGCAAACAATAAATGCTGGAAAAGATGTGGAGAAAAGGGAACCCTCTTGCATTCTTGGTGGGAATGTAAACTGATACAGCCACTATGAAAGACAATATAAAAATTCCTTAAAACCAATAAGTCTACCGTATGACCCACCAATCCCACTATTGGGCATATACTCTGTGAAAACCTTAACTGAAAAACATACATGCACCCCAATGTTCATTGCAGCACTTTTACAATTGTTAGGACATTGAAGCAACCCTAGATATCCATTGACAAGTGAAAGGATAAAGAAACAGTGGTGCATGTATTACTCAACCACAAAAAGGAGTGCATTTGAGTCAGTGCTGGCTAATGAGTTTAAATGAACGTAGAGCCTATTATACAAAGTGAACTAAGTCAGAAAGAGAAAAAGAAATACTGTACATTAACATATAAATTTGGAGTCTAGACAAGATGGTGCTGATGAACCTATCTGCAGGGCAGCAATGGAGATGCAGACATAGAGAACAGATTTATGGGCACAAGATGGTAGGAAGGAGAGGGTGGGATGAACAGAGAGAGTATCATAGAAACATATACACTACCATATGTAAAATAGATAACCAGTGGGAACTTGCTATATGACTCAGGGAACACAAACCAGAAATCTGTGACAATCTGGAGGGGTGGGATTGGCTGGGAGGTGGAAGGGAGGTTCAAGAGGTAGGGGGCATATCTATAACTATGCCTGATTGATGTTGATGTATGGCAGACACCAACACAATATTGTAAAGCAATTATCCTTCAATTCAAAGCAAATTTTAAAAAAATAACAACAATATTTTCACATAATTCATTTTTCCTTTGCAAATTGAAACCCCTTGGCAGTCCAGCTGTTAGGACTTACTGCTCTCATTTATGAGAGCTGAGGTTCAATTCCTGGTAGGGGAACTAAGATCCCACAAGTCTTATGGTGTAGCAGGTTGCGGGGGGGAGTGGATGGGGAATGAAACATGTCTTTGGGACTTGCCTGACCAACCAGTGGTTAAGACTCAGCCTTCCAATGCAAGGGGCGAAGGGTTTGATCCCTAGTCAGGGAACAAAAATATCATGTGCCACATGGTCTAGATAAATAAAAAGAAGGATTAAAAAAAAAAAATCTTTTGGATAAATCTTACACTCGATTAAACACAGTGAAGTAAGCCAGAAAGAAAAACACCAATACAGTATACTAACGCATGTGTATGTAATTTAGAAAGATGGTAACGATAACCCTGTATGAGAGATAGCAAAAGAGACACAGATGTATAGAACAGTCTTTTGGACTCTGTGTGTGTGGGGGTGGGGGGGGGGGAGGTGATTTGGGAGAATGGCATTGACACATGTATAATATCATATAAGAAATGAATCACCAGTCCAGGTTTGATGCAGGATACAGGATGCTTGGGGCTGGTGCACTGAGATGACCCAGAGGGATGGTATGGGAAGGAAGGTGGGAGGGGGGTTCAGGAATGGGAACACGTGTACACCCGTGGCAGATTCATGTTGATGTATGGGAAAACCAATACAATATTGTAAAGTAATTAGCCTCTAGTTAGAATAAATAAATTTTAAAAAATGGAACGGTAAAAATGCTTTGTCTCTATGAACTTAACATTACATGCTTTTATTTACAAGTTTTTTCTCTGAGTATTGCCAGTGTTTTCTCTCCAATCTGGTAATTGACTTACTTTGCAGCAGTGTGTTTACTTCTCAGTTACTCTTCAATGAACACTTTTTAAATGCATAACATTTACTCTTACTGGAAGTTGCCAAATTATCCTGTTAAATGTTATTTCAAAATGATTTTTAAAGGCCTCTGGTATATCAATTACTTTACTATATTGATTTCATTATGTATTAGTTTAACCTATCAATGCAAACCCATCAAAACACTGTTTTTTCCTAGCTTGGCAGTGTCACTTTTGGTATAATTAACAGAAGTATTTGCATCCTTAGAATTTACCCCAGTTTCTAAAGTTTTCAGGATAACAAGCATTTGCTTCTTTGATCTATTACTTGTTTATATTGAGAGTTTAATTTCTAAGTTAATGATTTGGATGACCTCTTTTAAACACTGGAAGAAATAAAGCTGTGTTTGTAAAAGTATTTTGATTCTTTGTTTCTATCTGGTCTTAAATATTGAAATATAATTGTTAGAATTGAATTATCTTGTAATTAGAAACACAGATTTCTTTTTCATATTCTATAAAAATATATTTTACAAACAAATGATTGAAAATATCTCAAAAAGACAAAATTATATCATATGTGACTAAAGATATTATTTACAAAATATTAGTGGTGATGAAAATTTAGACAATATTCAGGGAAAAAGAAAAAATTGGAAAAATACTACCCTGCTTAAAATACCATCATTTATTAAAAGTAAGAAAGAGATTAATAATCAGGATAAGTAAGTATAAATACATGAGGATTTTAACACACTACTAATGTGAATTGTCAATGCAAAGAAATAGAGGAAAACAACAGAATGGGAAAGACTAGAGATCTCTTCAAGAAAATTAGAGATATCAAGGGAACATTGCATGCAAAGAAGGGCTCGATAAAGGACAGAAATGGTATGGACCTAACACAAGCAGAAGATATTAAGAAGAGATGGCCAGAATACAGAAGAATTGTACAGAAGAAATGTACTAAAGAGATCTTCAATACCAAGATAATCACGATGGCATGATTACTCACCAAGAGACAGACATCCTGGAATGTGAAGTCAAGTGGGCCTTAGAAAGCACCATTTTGAACAAAGCTAGTGGAGGTGATGGAATTCCAGATGAGCTATTTCAAATCCTGAAAGATGATGCTGTGAAACTGCTGCACCTAATATGCCATCAAATTTGGAAAACTAAGCAGTGGCCACAGGACTGGAAAAGGTTAGTTTTCTTTGCAATTCCAAAGAAAGGCAATACCAAAAAATGCTCAAGTTCAGTTCAGTCGCTCAGTCATGTCCAACTCTGTGACACCATGAATCTCAGCACGTCAGGCCTCCCTTTCCATCACCAACCCCAGGAGTTCACTAAGACTCACGTCCAGTGAGTCAGTGATCCCATCCAGCCATCTCATCCTCTGTGTTCCCCTTCTCCTCCTGCCCACAATCCCTCCCAGAATCAGAGTCTTTTCCAATGAGTCAACTCTTCGCCTGAGGTGGCCAAAATACTGGAGTTTCAGCTTTAGCATCATTCTTTCCAAAGAAATCCCAGGGCTGATTTCCTTCAGAATGGACCCAACACCACAATTCAAATGCATCAATCTTTCGGTGCTCAGCCTTCTTCCCAGTACAACTCTCACATCCATACATGACCACAGGAAACACCATAGCCTTGACTAGGCAAACCTTTGTTGGCAAGGTAATGTCTCTGCTTTTGAATATGCTATCTAGGTTGGTCATAACTTTCCTTCCAAGGAGTAAGCATCTTTTAATTTCATGGCTGCAGTCACCATCTGCAGTTATTTGGAGCCCCCCAAAATAAAGTCTGACACTGTTTCCACTGTTTCCCCTTCAATTTCCCATGAAGTGATGGGACCAGATGCCATGATCTTCATTTTCTGAATGTTGAGCTTTAAGCCAACCTTTTCACTCTCCACTTTCACTTTCATCAAGAAGCTTTTTAGTTCCTCTTCACTTTCTGCCATAAGGGTGGTGTCATCAGCATATCTGAGGTTATCGGTAATTCACCCTGCAGCATTGATTCCAGTTTGTGTTTCTTCCAGTCCAGCATTTCTCATTATGTACTCTGCATACAAGTTAAATAAGCAGGATGACAATATACAGCCTTGATGTACTCCTGTTCCTATTTGGAACCAGTCTGTTGTTTCATGTCCAGTTCTAACTGTTGCTTCCTGACCTGCATACAGATTTCTCAAGACGCAGGTCAGGTGGTCTGATATTCGCATCTCTTTCAGAGTTTTCCACAGTTGATTGTGATCCACACAGTCAAAGGCTTTGGCATAGTCAATAAAGCAGAAATAGATGTTTTTCTGGAACTCTCTTGCTTTTTCCATGATCTAGCGGATGTTGGCAATTTGATCTCTGGTTCCTCTGTCTTTTCTAAAACCAGCTTGAACATCAGGAAGTTCATGGTTCACATATTGCTAAAGCCTGGCTTGGAGAATTTTGCCCATTACTTTACTAGCGTGTCACATGAGTGCAATTTTGTGGTAGTTTGAGCATTCTTTGGCATTGCCTTTCTTTGGGATTGGAATGAAAACTGACATTTTCCAGTCCTGTGGCCACTGCTGAGTTTTCCAAATTTGCTGGTATGTTGAGTGCAGCACTTTCACAGCATCATCTTTCAGGATTTGAAATACTTCATCTGGAATTCCATCACCTCCACTAGATTTGTTCATAATGATGCTTTCTAAGTCCCACTTGATTTCACATTCCAGGATATCGGGCTCTAGGTCAGTGATCACACCATCGTGATTATCTGGGTCGTGAAGATCCTTTTTGTACAATTCTTCTATATATTCTTACCATCTCTCCTTAATATCTTATGCTTCTGTTAGGTCCATACAATTTCTGTTCTTTATCGAGCCCATCTTTGCATGAAATATCCCCTTGGTATCTCTAATTTTCTTTAAGAGATCTCTAGTCTTTCCCATTCTGTTGTTTTCCTCTATGTCTTTGCATTGATTGCGGAAGAAGGCTTTCTTATCTCTCCTTGCTATTCGTTGGAACTCTGCATTCAGATGCTTATATCTTTCCTTTGCTCCTTTGCTTTTCTCTTCTTTTCTTTTCACAGCTATTTGTAAGGCCTCCCCAGACAGCCACTTTGCTTTTTTGCATTTCTTTTCCATGGGGATGGTCTTGATCCTGTCTTCTATACAATGTCATGAACCTCATTCCATAGTTCATCAGGCACTCTATCTATCAGACCTAGGTCGTTAAATCTAATTCTCACTTCCACTGTCTAATCATAAGGGATTTGATTTAAGTCATACGTGAATAGTCTAGCCGTTTTCCCTTCTTTCTTCAATTTAAATCTGAATTTGCTAGTAAGAAGTTCATGATATGAGCCACAGTCAGCTCCTGGTCTTGTTTTTGTTGACTGTATAGAGCTTCTCCATCTTTGGCTGCAAAGAATATAATCAATCTGATTTTGGTGTTGACCATCTGATGATGTCTATGTGTACAGTCTTGTCTTGTGTTTTTGGAATAGGGTGTTTGCTATGATCGGTGCATTTTCTTGGCAAAACTCCATTAGTCTTTGCCCTGTTTCATTCCGTATTCCAAGGCCAAATTTGCCTGTTATTTCAGGTGTTTCTTGACTTCTTACTTTTGCATTCCAGTCCCCTATAATGAAAAGGACATCTTTTTTCGATGTTAGTTCTAAAAGGTCTTGTAGGTCTTCATAGAACCGTTCAACTTCAGCTTCTTCAGTGTTACTGGTTGGAGTACAGACTTGGATTCCTGTGATATTGAATGATTTGCCTTGGAAATGAACAGAGATCATTCTGTTGTTTTTGAGATTGCATCCAAGTACTGCATTTCAGACTCTTGTTGACCATGATGGCTACTCCATTTCTTCTGAGGAATTTCCACCTGCAGTAGTAGATATAATGGTCATCTGAGTTAAATTCATCCATTCCAGTCCATTTGAGTTTGCTGATTTCTAGAATGTTGACATTCACTCTTGCCATCTTTCTTGACCACTTCCAATTTGCCTTGATTCATGGACCTGACATTCCAGATTCCTATGCAGTATTGCTATTTACAGTAGTGGCCTTTGCTTCTATAACCAGTTACATCCACAGCTGGGTATTATTTTTGATTTGGCTCCATCCCTTCATTCTTTCTGGAGTTCTTTCTCCACTGACCTCAGTAGCATACTGGGCACCTACTGACCTGGGGAGTTTCTCTTTCAGTTTCCTATCATTTTGCCTTTTCATACTGTTCATGGGGTTCTCAAGGCAAGAATACTGAAGTGGTTTGCCATTCCCTTCTCCAGTGTGCCACATTCTGTTAGATCTCTCCACCATGATCCGCCAATCTTGGGTTGCCCCATGGGCATGGCTTATTTTCATTGAGTTAGACTAGGCTGTGGTCCTAGTGTGATTAGATTGACTAGTTTTGCTACCACACAATTGCACTGATCTCATACACTAGTAAAGTGAAAGTGAAAAAGAAATCATGTCCGACTCTTTGCGACTTCATGGACTGTAACCTATCAGGCTCCTCCATCCATGGGATTTTCCAGGTAAGAGTGCTGGAGTGGATTGCCATTTCCTTCTCCAGGGGATCTTCCAGACCCAGGAATCAAACCTGGGTCTCCCACATTGCAGGCAAATGCTTTACCATCTGAACCACCACTAAAGTACTGCTCAAAATTCTCCAATCCAGACTTCAGCAATATGTGAACCATGAACTTCCAGATGTTCAAGCTGGTTTTAGAAAAGGCAGAGGAACCAGAGATCAAATTAACAACATCTGTTAGATCTTTGAAAAAGCAAGAGAGTTCCAGAAAAACATCTCTTTCTGCTTTATTGACTATGCCAAAGTCTTTGACTGTGTAGATCACAATAAACTGTGGAAATTTCTGAAAGAGATGGGAATACCAGACCACCTGACCTACCACTTGAGAAACCTATGTGCAGGTCAGGAAGCAACAGTTAGTACTGGACATGGAAAAACAGACTGGATCCAAATAGGAAAAGGAGTACATCAGGGATATATATTGTCACCCTGCTTATTTAACTTATATGCAGAGTACATTATGAGAAACACTGGACTGGAAGAAGCACAAGCTGGAATCAAGATTGTTGGGAGAAATATCAATCACGTCAGATATGCAGATGACACCACTCTTATGGCAGAAAGTGTAAAGGAACTAAAAAGACTCTTGATGAAAGTGAAAGAGGAGAGTGAAAAAGTTGGCTTAAAGCTCAACATTCAGAAAACTAAGATCATGATATCTGGCCCCATTACTGCATGGGAAACCGTGGAAACAGTGTTAAACTTTATTTTTTGGATTCCAATATCACTGCAGATGGTGATTGCAGCCATAAAATTAAAAGACACTTACTCCTTGGAAGGGAGGTTATCACCAACCTAGATAGAATATTCAAAAGCAGAGACATTACTTTGCCAACAAAGTTTCGTCTAGTCAAGTCGATAGTTTTTCCAGTGGTCGTGTATGCATGTGACAGTTGGACTGTGAAGAAAGCTGAGGGCTGAAGACTTAATGCTTTTGAACTGTGGTGTTGGAGAAGACTCTTGAGATTCCCTTGGACTGCAAGGAGGTCCAACCAGCCCATTCTAAGGGAGATCAGTTCTGGGTGTCCATTGTTAGAACTGATGCTAAAGCTGAAACTCCTATATTTTGGCCACCTCAGGTAAAGAGTTGACTCATTGAAAAAGACTCTGATGCTGGGAGGGATTGTGGGCAGAAGAAGGGGCCGACAGAGGATGAGATAGCTGGATGGCATCGCCAACTCAATGGACATGAGTTTGAGTGAGCTCTGGTAGGTGGTGATGGACAGGGTGGCCTGGCGTTCTGCCATTCATGGGATCACAGAGTCAGACACGACTGAGGGACTGAACTGAATTGAATGTGAATTAAAATTATATTGTGTTTGTAGATAATACACATGTTAATAGGTATATGAATATAATACCTATGTGTATATAAATACATACACATATACATATACTTTTGTAGATGCATAGAATTTAAATTCACATGAATAGTGTATAGTAGTATATAGATATACATTTATTGGACTGGCCAAATAGTTCATCTGGGATTTTCGTTCCTGAATGAACTTTTTGACCAACTCAATAAGATTATAAATATAAGTTACAAATTATCTCACAAAATATCGCTCAAATACAGGGAATTCTTTAATCTCAGCCCATCTCCATCAAGTATTTTATTTTCACAAACTAATAAGATACCTATGTGCTGAGTGCAGTCGAGTCTAATTCTTTGCAATCCATTGGACTATAGCTTGTTAGGCTCCTATATACGTGTGTTTTTTCAAGCAATAATACTGGAATGGTTGCCATTTCCTTTTCCAGGGGATCTTCCCAATCCAGGTATTGAACCCATGTTTCCTGTATCTCCTGAATTGCAGGTTCATTCTTTATATGCTGAAACTTTATATGCTGAGGGAATCCCATCTTGAAGATATTCACGTGGTCGTGGTGGCGTTTTAGTCACTAAGTCATGTCCGACTCTTGGAATCCCATGAACTGTAGCCTGTCAGGCTCCTCTATCCGTGGGATTCTCCAGGCAAGAATATTAGAGTGAGTTGCCATTTCCTTCTCTAGGGGAATCTTTCCAACCCAGGAATCGAACCCGGGTCTCCTGAATTGCACCAACTGAGCTATGAGGGGACACCTCTACATAGATACATTTCCACCAATGAAAACAGTGTCTGTGTCCAATGATGAAAATTTGGTTAAGCAAATGCAGAGTCAATAGTTATAATCTGATAGGAAAATATTAAGTATCAATTTTAAAGAGTATATAAAATATAGTAATGAATAAAAGATTATATTTTTTGAGCCTTGTGGCTCAGTGGTAAAGAATCCTCCTGCCAATACAGGAGACATGTGTTTGATCCATCGGTTGGGAAGATTCCCTGGAGAAGGAAATGGCAACCCATTCCAGTATTCTTGCTTGGGAAATCCCATGGACAGAGGAGACTGTTGGGCTACAGTTCAATGGGTCACAAAACAGTTGGACAAATGTAGAGACTAAACAACAACAAAATATGAAAAAAAATTGTACATGGTATGACCTATTAAACACTATTATCAGATCAGATCAGTCGCTCAGTCGTGTCCGACTCTTTGTGACCCCATGAATCACAGCACACCAGGCCTCCCTGTCCATCACCAGCTCCCGGAGGTCACTGAGACTCACATCCATCGAGTCAGTGATGCCATCCAGCCATCTCATCCTCTGTCATCCCCTTCTCCTCCTGCCCCCAATCCCTCCCAGCATCAGAATCTTTTCCAATGAGTCAACTCTTTGCAGGAGGTGGCCAAAGTACTGGAGTTTCAGCTTTAGCATCATTCCTTCCAAAGAAATCCCAGGGCTGATCTCCTTCTGAATGGAGTGGTTGGATCTCCTTGCAGGCCAAGGGACTCTCAAGAGTCTTCTCCAACACCACAGTTGAAAAGCATCAATTCCTCAGTGCTGAGCCTTCTTCACAGTCCAGCTCTCACATCTATACATGACCACAGGAAAAACCATAGCCTTGACAAGGCGAACATTTTTTATCAAAGTAATGTCTCTGCTTTTGAATATGCTATCTAGGTTGGTCATAACTTTCCTTCCAAGGACTAAGCCTCTTTTAATTTCATGGCTGCAATCACCATCTGCAGTGATTTTGGAGTCCAGACAAATAAAGTCTGACACTGTTTCAACTGTTTTCCCATGTATTTCTCATGTAGTGATGGGAGCAGATGCCATTATCTTTGTTTTCTGAATGTTGAGCTTGAAGCCAACTTTTTCACTCTCCACTTTCACTTTCATCAAGAGGCTTTTTTTAGTTCCTCTTCACTTTCTGCCATAAGGGTGGTGTCATCTGCATAACTGAGGTTATTGATATTTCTCCCAGCAATCTTGATTCTAACTTGTGTTTCTTCCAGTCCAGCGTTTCTCGTGATGTACTCTGCATACAAGTTAAATAAACATGGTCACAATATACAGCCTTGAAGTACTCCTTTGCCTATTTGGAACCAGTCTGTTATTTCATGTCCAGTTCTAACTGTTGCTTCCTGACCTATATACAAATTTCTCAAGAGGCAGATCACGTGGTCTGGTATTCCCATCTCTTTCAGAATTTTCCAGTTTATTGTGATTCACACAGTCAAAGGCTTTGGCATAGTCAAAAAAGCAGAAATAGATGTTTTTCTGGAACTCTCTTGCTTTTTTCATGATCCAGCGAATGTTGGCAATTTGACCTCTGATTCCTCTGCCTTTCCTAAAACCAGCTTGAACATCAGAAAGTTCACGGTTCACATATTGCTGAAGCCTGGCTTGGAGAATTTTGAGCATTACTTTACTAGCGTGTGAGATGAGTGCAATTGTGCAGAAGTTTGAGCATTCTTTGGCATTGCCTTTCTTTGGGATTGGAATGAAAACTGACATTTTCCAGTCCTGTGGCCACTGCTGAGTTTTCCAAATTTGCTGGCATATTGAGTGCAGCACTTTCACAGCATCATCTTTCAGGATTTGGACTATTATAAACACTATTATAATCACACCTATATAAGTTTAACTAGGAATTATAATTATTTCCATATTATTTTTATTTTTATTTATTTTTTTAAAATTTATGACTTTTTGTCAACCTGAACACACATGTTCACTTTTAATTTAGTCAACTTTTCTTCACTTCTAACATGTTAAATACACCTTATTGTGTATTTTAATTTCATTTTCCATAGCTTCTACTTGACCATAGGTTTTTAAATTTTAAAAGCATTTCTAACAATACATATGTAAATATAAAATGCAGAAGAATTTAATTTTTTTCTTGTTAACATAATTCTACTCAATTTTATCTATAGTTTGATTGCTTATGTTTAAGTAAAAAATATTCTTAGGTTATGAAAATTATTTGCTTTCTTTTAATAAGCAGAATCTATACTTCTCCATCTATCTACTTCTGCTTCATTGACTATGCTAAAGCCTTTGATTGTGTGAACAATAACACACTGTGAAAAATTTTTAAAGAGATGTGAATATCAGACCATCTTACCTGCCTCCTGAGAAAACTGTCTTCAGGTCAAGAAGCAATAGTTAGAACTGGACATGGAACAATGGACTGGTTCCAAACTGGGAAAGATGTCAAGGCTGTATATTGTCACCTTGCTTATTAACTTATATGCACAAAACATCATGTGAAATGCCAGGCTGGATGAAGCAAGGCCTGGATCAACATTTCCAGGAGAAATATCAATAACCTCAGAGATGCAGATGACCCCACCTTTAGGACAGAAAGTGAAGAACTAAAGAGCCTCTTGATGAAAGTGAAAGAGAGGAGTAAAAAAGTTGGCTTAAAGCTCAACATTTAGAAAACTAAGATCATGGCATCCAGTCTCATTACTTCATGGCAAAAAAATAGGGAAACAATGGAAATAGTAACAGACTTTATATTATTGGGCTCTGAAATCATGGCAGATGATGACTGTAGCCATGACATTAAAAGACGATTGCTCTTTGGAAGAAAAGCTATGACCAATCTAGACTGTATATTAAAAAGCAGAAATTACTTTGCTGACAAAAGTCCATCTAGTCAAAGCCATGGTTTTTCCAATACTCATGTATAGATGTGAGAGTTGGACCATAAAGAAGGCTGAGCAGTGAGGAACTGACGCTTTTGAAGTTTGGTTTGGAAAAGACTCTTGAGAGTCTCTTGGACTGCAAGGAGATCAAACCATTCACTTCTAAAGGAAATAAATCCTGAATATTCATTGGAAAGACTGATGCTGAAGCTGATGCTCCAATATTTTGGCCACCTGATGTGAAGGGCTATCTCATTGGAAAAGACTCTGATGCTAGAAATGATTGAAAGGCAGGAAAAGTGGATAACAGAGGATGAGAAATTTGGATGACATCACCAACTGAGTTGCCATGATATTGAGCAAGCTCCAGGAGATGGTGAAAGACGGTGTAGACTAGAATTCAAGGGATCTCATAGAGTCGGACATGACTGAGTGACTGAACAACAAACATACCACTCCAGTTAGAAGAAACCTCCTCCAAGAAAATTTTCCCTAATTGTATATTGATACTGTCATGAGTTGCTGCACCCCCAGGATTATACCAGTTAAATAAAACAGATAGAAATGTTAAAAGAGGTCTTACAAATAGCTGTGAAAATAAGAGAAGAGAAAAGCAAAGGAAAGATATAAACATCTGAATGCAGAGTTCCAAAGAATAGCAAGAAGAGATAGAAAGCCTTCTTCAGCGATCAATGCAAAGACATAGAGGAAAACAACAGAATGTGAAAGACTAGAGATCTCTTCAAGAAAATTAGAGATACCAAGGGGACATTTCATGCAAAGATGGGCTCGATAAAGGACAGAAATGCTATGGACCTAACAGAAGCAGAAGATATTAAGAAGAGGTGGCAAGAATACACAGAAGAACTGTACAAAAAAGATCTTCATGACTGAGATATTCATGATGGTGTGATTACTGACCTAGAGACAGACATCCTGGAATGTGAAGTCAAGTGGGCCTGAGAAAGCATCAGCACAAACAAAGCTAGTGGAGGTGATAGAATTCCAGTTGAGCTATTCCAAATCCTGAGAGTTGATGCTGTGAAAGTGCTGCACTCAATATGCCAGCAAATTTGGAAAACTCAACAATGGCCACAGGACTGGAAAACGTCACTTTTCATTCCAATCCCAAAGAAAAGCAATGCCAAAGAATGCTCAAACTTCCGCACAATTGCACTCTTGTCACATGCTAGTAAAGTAATGTTCGAAATTCTCCAAGCCAGGCTTCAGCAATATGTGAACTATGAATTTTCTGATGTTCAAGCTGATTTTTAGAAAAGGCAGAGGAACCAGAAATGAAATTGCCAACATCTGCTGGATCACGGAAAATGCAAGAGAGTTCCAGAAAAACATCTATTTCTGCTTTGTTGACTATGCCAAAGCGTTTTACTGTGTGGATCACAATCAACAGTGGAAAATTCTGAAAGAGATGGGAATACCAGAGCACCTGGCTTGCCTCTTGAGAAACCTATATGCAGGTCAGGAAGCAACAGTTAGAACTGGACATCGAACAACAGACTGGTTCCAAATAGGAAAAGGAGTACGTCAAGGCTGTATATTATCACCCAGCTTATTTAACTTGTATGCAGAGTACATTATGAGAAACCCTGGACTGGAAGAAACACAAGCTGGAATCAAGATTGCCGGGCGCAATATCAATAACCTCAGATATGCAGATGACAAGACTCTTATGGCAAAAAGTGAAGAGGAACTAAAAACCTGTTGATGAAAGTGAAAGAGGAGAATGAAAAAGTTGGCTTAAAGCTCAACATTCAGAAAACGAAGATCATGGCATCTGGTCCCATCACTGCATGGGAAATAGATAGGGAAACAGTGTCAGACTTTATTTTTCTGGGCTCCAAAATCACTGAAGATGGTGATTGCAGCCATGAAATTAAAAGATGCTTACTCCTTGGAAGGAAATTTATGACATACCTAGATAGTATTTTCAAAAGCAGAGACATCACTTTGTCAACAAAGGTTTGCCTAGTCAAGGCTATGGTCTTTCCTGTGGTCATGTATGGATGTGAGAGTTGGACTGTGAAGAAGGCTGGGCTCTGAAGAATTGATGCTTTTGAACTGTGGTGTTGAAGAAGACTCTTGAGAGTCCCTTGGCCTGCAAGGAGATCCAACCAGTCCATTCAGAAGGAGATCAGCCATGGGATTTCATTGAAAAGAGTGATGCTAAAGTTGAAACTCCCATACTTTGGCCACCTCCTCTGAAGAGTTGACTATTGGAAAAGATTCTGATGCTGGGAGGGATTGGGGACAGGAGGAGAAGGGGACGACAGAGGATGAGATGGCTGGATGGCATCAGTGACTCAATGGACGTGAGTCTGAGTGAGCTCTGGTAGTTGGTGATGGATAGAGAGGTCTGGCGTGCCGAGATTCATGGGGTAGCAAAGAGTCGAACACAACTGAGAGGCTGAACTGAACTGAGAAATGTTTAAACTGTGTCCCTTTAAGACTGAAAATGCAAGTTGTGGGGCTTTCCTGGTGGCTCACTGGGAAAGAATTTCCTGTGATGCAGGATATGTTTGTTCAGTTCCTGAATGTGGAAGATCACCTGGAGGAGGGTAAAACAAGCCACTCCAGTATTTTTGCCTCAAGAATTCCATGGACAGAATAACCTGACAGAATACAGTCCAAAGAGTTAGACTCGACTGAAGCAACTTAGCAAGAATATATACAATCTGCTGGGCTTCCCTGCTGTCTCAGTGGTAAAGAATCCACCTTCCAATGCAGGAGAAACAGGTTTGATCCCTGGATCAGGGGGATAAAGAAAATGGGAAGCCACCCCAGAATTCTTTCCTGGGAAATCCTATGGACAGAGAAGTCTTGACAGGCTACAGTCCATAGGGTCACAAAAGAAGTCGGACAGGACTTAACAACTAAACAAAAACAATATGCGAGGTGGTTAAATGTATATTTGTTTTGTCTTCTGTTTAGTCTAATGATGCTTTAGTATAACAGGAATTTTGCATTTGAAGGTCTTGACTGAGTGTGAATTAGTGAAGTTAAAGAAAAAAAAAAGAGTTTGTTTAGAAACACAACCAAATTGTATTTCTCAGAGTTGTAAGACTTCAGCAGATAATTTATTAATGCAAAAGCCAAAGATGGTTTCTACATTGTAAAGCTATCATCAGATGAAAATACAAATTTGTTCATAAATTGGGATAATGCATTCAGGGCAATCAAAGTGTATGTAGTAAAGTCTGTGCTGTCTCATTTAGTAGTTTGCATCTTAAAAACTCCTAAAGAATCATGCATAAGTTAATCACTATATAACATAAAAATGACATATAAGAACCTTATATATGTCATATACAAATATAACATAAAATGTATGTAAATGCATATAAATATATTCATGAAAATAAAACATTAAGTCCTAAATATCTTAAATTTTTATGATCAGGTAATTTAAGACATCTTTGAAACAAGGGCAAGGTGGCAATGTGTTTATAAAGTAAAAGTATCTTTCTTTTAAGATGGAAAGAAGGAATGGTCTTTTAGTATTGGAATTAACATAAGTTTAAAATTCATATTTTTATTTTATGTTTCATAAAAATGTAAAATAAATACATTTATATGTAATAATAAATATATCATTACATAAAATATTATTTGAAATATAGTGATTATTAAAAATAATAAAGCTATTTGTGAATCAAATTTCAAAATTATTATCCCTAAAACAATTATCCATTTTGGAGCACAGTAGGGTCAGAATAACATTAAGCATGACATCCTCGTATTAGTACTTTTCTTTTTGTTTTGTTTTTTTTTTTTTTTTTTTTTTTTAAGTTCAGAGATGCTATGTGTTATGGAAAGAGATTGATCACATGGATATGGACAGCTTCACCCTCAGTTCTGAAGTTTCAAGTTTTTCTAAAACTAGCTTAAATACTCTTAAATCATTTTAGGAAAGCAGGGCAATCTTCTTTTCTCAGAAGATTAACTGTAAGCCAGATCTAAGTGATAAATTAAAACTTATAAAAAGAGCAGGTGATTAGAATTACTTTTCTCATCTTTAGTGAATCATAACTGACACACAATACTGTATAAGTTTAAGGTATACTATGTGTACACTTGGTTTGATATGACTATATATTAAAAATGATCAACACCATAATGTTAACTCCTGACACATGCATAACCTCATATAATCACCATTTCTTGATTGTCATAGGAAAATTTACAATGTGTTTTCTTAGCAATTTTAACGGTGTAAAACAGTATTACTAACTTGATAACTATGCTATACATTAGGTCTCAAGAATTTATTAATCTTATAGCTAGAAGTTTGTACCCTATGACTAACTCAACCCCATTTCCCACATCCCCAAGCACTTGGTAATTACTTTTTAAGTCTCTGTTTCTATGTATTCAGTTTTTTAGGATTTCACCTATAAGTGATATCATACAGTCTTTGTCTTTGTCTTTCTCTGACTTACTCATTGAGTATAGTATAATATCAATTTTCTCTTCTCCACCAATCACTTATTTATATAAATATCAATTCATGAATTTATCCATGTTGTCACAAATGGGAGAGTCTCCTTATCCCTCATGGCTGAATAATATCCTATTATGTTTGTCTCTCTCTCTCTTTATATATATATATGAATATAAAACTCATCATTATTTAATCATTCACAGATTTACATTTAGGTTGCTTCTTTATCTTGCTATTATGAATAATGCTGAAATAAAAATGAACATACAAATATCTCTTTGATATCCAGTTTTCACATTCCTTTCATATATATCCAGAACCACTTCTAGCAATCACTATTGCTAGATCATAGAGTATTTCTATTTTTGGTTTATTTGTTTGCTTATTTGTTTGCTTTTTTTAAAGAAAACATTTGTTTAAGCAAGTAATACATGAAAAACTTATTTGTTGTTGTTCAGTTTCTCACTTGTGTCCAACACTTTGCGACCCATAAACTGCAGCACTCCAGGCTTCCCTGTCCCTCACTATCTACCAGAGCTTGCTCAAAATCATGGTCATTATGTCTATGATGCCATCCAATCATCGCATCCTCTGTTGCCCCTCCTCCTCCTGCCCTCAGTCTTTCCCAGGATCAGGGTCTCTTCCAATGATTTGGCTCTTCGCATCAGGTGGCCAAAGTATTGGCAGTTCAGCATCAGTCCTTCCAAAGAATATTCAGTATTAATTTCCTTTAGGATTGACAGGTTTGATCTCCTTGCTGTCCAAGGGACTCTGTTTTTAATGTTCTCTATAATTGCCAACATCCACTGGATCATGGAAAAAGCAAGAGAGTTCCAGAAAAACATCTATTTCTGCTTTATTGACTATCCAAAGCCTTTGACTGTGTAGATCACAATCAACTGTGAAAGATTCTGAAAGAGATGGGAATACCAGACCACCTGATCTGCCTCTTAAGAAATCTGTATGCAGGTCAGGAAGCAACAGTTCCTACTGGTTGACCAGTTCTACTGGTCATGGAACAACAGACTGGTTCCAATAGGAAAAGGAGTACGTCAAGGCTGTATATTGTCACCATGTTTATTTAACTTATATGCAGAGTACATCATGAGAAATGCTGGACTGGAAGAAACTCAAGTTGGAATCAAGATTGCTGGGAGAAATATCAATAACCTCAGATATGCAGATGACACCACTCTTATGGCAGAAAGTGAAGAGGAACTAAAAAGCCTCTCGTTGAGAGTGAAAGTGGAGAGTGAAAAGGTTGGCTTAAAGCTCAACATTCAGAAAACGAAGATCATGGCATCTGGTCCCATCACTACATGGGAAATAGATGGAGAAACAGTGGAAACAGTGTCAGAATTTATTTTTCTGGGCTCCAAAATCACTGCAGATGGTGACTGCAGCCATGAAATTAAAAGACGCTTACTCCTTGGAAGGAAAGTTATGACCAACCTAGATAGCATATTCAAAAGCAGAGACATTACTTTACCAACAAAGGTTCGCCTAGTCAAGGCTGTGGTCTTTCCTGTGGTCATGTATGGATGTGAGAGCTGGACTGTGAAGAAGGCTGAGCGCCGAAGAATTGATGCTTTTGAACTGTGGTGTTGGAGAAGACTCTTGAGAGTCCCTTGGACTGCAAGAAGATCCAACCGGTCCATTCTGAAGGAGATCAATCCTGGAATTTCTTTGGAAGGAATGATGCTAAAGCTGAAACTCCAGTATTTTGGCCACCTCATGCGAAGAGTTGACTCATTGGAGAAGACTCTGATGCTGGGAGGGATTGAGGGCAGGAGGAGAAGGGGACGACAGAGGATGAGATGGCTGGATGGCATCACTGACTTGATGGATGTGAGTCTGAGTGACCTCTGGGAGCTGGTGATGGACAGGGAGGCCTGGCGTGCTACGGTTCATGGGGTTGCAAAGAGTCAGACACGACTGAGTGACTGATCTGATCTGATCTGATTGTAGCTATACCAATTTACATTCCCACCCACAGTGCACAAAGAATCCATTTTCTCCACACCCTCACCAACACTTATTTCATAGATTTTTGATGATAGCCATTAAAATAGGTGTGAATAGCTCATTTGGTTTTGTAATGCATTTCTCTGATATGCAGTGCATATCAGAATTAGTGATATTGTGCACATTTTCATATATATGTTGGCCAATTTGATATCTTCATTGGAAAAATGTCCATGTGATTCCTATATTCAATTTGTAGTCATTACTTTTTGTCAATGAGTCGTATAAATCTTCTGTATTTTTTTCAGATATATGGTTTGCAATTTTTTGATTCCAGATGTTGCCTTTGCATTTTCTTGATGTTTTTGTTTCCTGCTCAGAAGCGTTTTTTAAGTAACAAGCACTGTTTTTAAACAAAAGATGGTTGGTAATCACACTAAAGTATATACTCTTCCTATATCTATATACATACATATTCATATATTTTAATCTTTATTTAGAATATGCCTAATTTATAATAGTTTATCAATAGTCTACAATTTACATTTATTTTATAAACTTTAATATCAAATATTTTTATATTACAGATTGATTGTGAAGATATTTCAGAGTGTCTATGCAAACTGCTGCTGATTTCCCCTATTATTCATATCTTACATTAAACTGATTCATTTGTTACAATTAATGAACCATTATTGATGCTAATTTCTCTAGTAGTAGTACTAGCATAAGCAGCAGTACTAGCAGTAGTAGTAATCAAATCCATCATGTATTCAGATTTTCTTAGTTTCCAGCTGCTATCATTTTGCTGTTCTAGGATCCTATTCAGGATGCATTTATTCATGTTGCATTTATTCATCATGTTTCCCTGAACTTCTTTTGTCTGTGACAATTTCGCTGCCTGCCAATATTATTTATTAGTTTGACTTTTTGAGAACTACTGGTAAAGTACTCTACTGAATGTCTGTCAATAATTATTTTAACTTTTTTTACTCAGGATATTTTCTTTTCTCCACCATTCATTCATTTATATAACTATCAATTTATGGATATTTGTTTAACACATTGTAGTATAGTCAGTTAATACTACATTTAGTTGTTCAAATTATTGGCTATTAGAAGACTTTCAGTTCACTCCTGTGTGACTTTGACATGCCCTCATTTTGTAAGTGAGAGGGTAATAAATAGGAAGTCTGGAAGTCCCCAAGCAGCAGGACAAAATAAACTGCAAGTGGCAGATTTCCTTTTCTGTCCCCCCCTCCCCCCGCTCTGTTGACAAAACTGGTTCTACTTAAGACTAATTTTTTTTTCCCCCTCAAACCTTGGGCTGATACTGGCTAAACAAATCAGTATTTATGTGAATTGTTTTATGGCTGGGGGATGGCACACCTGATGCCATCCTATCTCAAAAGTATCACTGATTAACATAGATGCAAAAATCCTTAACAAAATTATAGCAATCAGAATCCAAAAACACATTAAAAACATCATACACCATGACCAAGTGGGCTTTATCCCAGGGATGCAAGGATTGTTCAATATCTTCAAATCAATCAATGTAATACGCCACTTTAACAAATTGAAAAGTAAAAACCATATGATTATCTCAATCAGATCAGATCAGTCGCTCAGTCGTGTCCGACTCTTTGCGACCCCATGAACCGCAGCACACCAGGACTCCCTGTCCATCACCAGCTCCCGGAGGTCACTCAGACTCGCATCCATCGAGTCAGTGATGCCATCCAGCCATCTCATCCTCTGTCGTCCCCTTCTCCTCCTGCCCTCAATCCCTCCCAGCATCAGAGTCTTCTCCAATGAGTCAACTCTTCGCATGAGGTGGCCAAAATACTGGAGTTTCAGCTTTAGCATCATTCCTTCCAAAGAAATCCCAGGGCTGATCTCCTTCAGAATGGACTGATTGGATCTCCTTGCAGTCCAAGGGACACTCAAGAGTCTTCTCCAACACCACAGTTCAAAAGCATCAATTCTTCGGCGCTCAGCCTTCTTCACAGTCCAGCTCTCACATCCATACATGACCACAGGAAAGACCATAGCCTTGACTAGGCGAACCTTTGTTGGCAAAGTGATGTCTCTGCTTTTGAATATGCTATCTAGTTTGGTCATAACTTTCCTTCCAAGGAGTAGGCGTCTTTTAATTTCATGGCTGCAGTCACCATCTGCAGTGATTTTGGAGCCCAGAAAAACAAAGTCTGACACTGTTTCCACTGTTTCTCCATCTATTTCCCATGCAGTGATGGGACCAGATGCCATGATCTTCGTTTTCTGAATGTTGAGCTTTAAGCCAACCTTTTCACTCTCCACTTTCACTTTCATCAAGAGGCTTTTTAGCCCCTCTTCACTTTCTACCATAAGAGTGGTGTCATCTGCATATCTGAGGTTATTGATATTTCTCCCGGCAATCTTGATTCCAACTTGTGTTTCTTCCAGTCCAGCATTTCTCATGATGTACTCTGCATATAAGTTAAATAAACATGGTGACAATATGCAGCCTTGACGTACTCCTTTTCCTATTTGGAACCAGTCTGTTGTTCCATGACCAGTTCTAACTGTTGCTTCCTGACCTGCATACAGATTTCTTAAGAGGCAGATCAGGTGGTCTGGTATTCCCATCTCTCTCAGAATTTTCCATAGTTTATTGTGATCCACACAGTCAAAGGCTTTGGCATAGTCAATAAAGCAGAAATAGATGTTTTTCTGGAACTCTCTTGCTTTTTCCATGATCCAGCGAATGTTGGCAATTTGATCTCTGGTTCCTCTGCCTTTTCTAAAACCAGCTTGAATATCAGGAAGTTCATGGTTCACATATTGCTGAAGCCTGGCTTGGAGAATTTTGAGCATTACTTTACTAGCGTGTGAGATGAGTGCAATTGTTCAGTAGTTTGAGCACTCCTTGGCATTGTCTTTCTTTGGGATTGGGATGAAAACTGACCTTTTCCAATCTTGTGGCCACTGCTGAGTTTTCCAAATTTGCTGGCATATTGAGTGTAGCACTTTCACAGCATCATCATTCAGGACTTGGAATAGCTCCACTGGAATTCCATCACCTCCACTAGCTTTGTTCGTAGTGATGCTTTCTAAGGCCCATTTGACTTCACATTCCAAGATGTCTGGCTCTAGGTCAGTGATCACATCATCATGATTATCTAGGTCTTGTAGCTCTTTTTTGTACAGTTCTTCTGTGTTTATTATTATCTCAATAGATGCAGACAAAGCCTTTGACAAAGTTCAACATCCATTTATGATTAAAAAAAAAAAAAAAAACTCTCCAGAAAGCAGGAATAGAAGGAACATACCTCAACATAATTAAAGCTATATATGACAAACCCACAGCAAACATTATCCTAAATGGTGAAAGATTGAAAGCATTTCCCCTGAAGTCAGGAACAAGACAAGGGAGCCCACTTTCACCATTACTATTCAACATAGTGTTGGAAGTTTTGGCCACAGCAATCAGAGCAGAAAAAGAAATAAAAGGAACCCAAATTGGAAAAGAAGAAGTAAAATTCTCACTGTTTGCAGATGACATGATCCTTTACATAGAAAACCCTAAAGATTCCACCAGGAAATTACTAGAACTAATCCATGAATATAGTAAAGTTGCAGGATATGAAATCAACACAAAGAAATCCCTTGCACTCCTACACATTAATAATGAGAAAATAGAAAGAGAAATTAAGGAAACAATTCCATTCACCATTGCAACGAAAATAATAAAATACGTAGGAATATATATACCTTAAGAAACTAAAGACGTATATATAGAAAACTATAAAACACTGGTGAAAGAAATCAAAGAGGACACTAATAGATGGAGAAATATACCATGTTCATGGATTGGCAGAATCAATATAGTGAAAATGAGTATACTACCCAAAGCAATTTATAGATTCAATGCAATCCCTATCAAGCTACCAATGGTATTCTTCATAGAGCTAGAATAAATAATTTCAAATTTGTATGGAAATACAAAAAACCTCGAATAACCAAAGCAATCTTGAGAAAGAAGAATAGAACTGGAGGAATCAACCTGCCTGACCTCAGGCTCTACTACAAAGCCACAGTCTTCAAGACAGTATGGTACTGCCACAAAGACAGGAAAATAGATCAATGGAACAAAATAGAAAGCCCAGAGATAAATCCACGCAGATATGGAAACCTTATCTTTGACAAAGGAGGCAAGAATATACAATGGATTAAAGACAATCTCTTTAACAAATGGTGCTGGAAAAACTGGTCAACCACTTGTAAAAGAATGAAACTAGAACACTTTCTAACACCATACACAAAAGTAAACTCAAAATGGATTAAAGATCTAAACCTAAGACCAGAAACTCTAAAACTCCTAGAGGAAAACATAGGCAAAACACTCTCTGACATACATCACAGCAGGATCCTCTATGACCCACCTCCCAGAATATTGGAAATCAAAGCAAAAATAAACCTAATTA
Organism: Tragelaphus eurycerus; assembly: GCA_935064755.1. Taxonomy (NCBI): domain Eukaryota; kingdom Metazoa; phylum Chordata; class Mammalia; order Artiodactyla; family Bovidae; genus Tragelaphus; species Tragelaphus eurycerus. The sequence goes on from CAKXYN010000041.1 coordinate 4,151,856, forward strand.
AACTTCAAAGCTTCAGCACAACAAAGGAAGGTATAAGAAAGATGAAAAAGACAGCCTTCAGAATGGGAGAAAATAATAGCAAATGAAGCAACTGACAAACAAGTAATCTCAAAAATATACAAGCAACTCCTACAGCTCAATTCCAGAAAAATAAATGACCCAATCAAAAAATGGGCCAAAGAACAAAATAGACATTTTTCCAAAGAAGACGTACAGATGTCTAACAAACACATGAAAAGATGCTCAACATCACTCATTATCAGAGAAATGCAAATCAAAAACACTATGAGGTACCATTTCACGCCAGGCAGAATGGCTGCTATCCAAACATCTACAAGCAATAAATGCTGGAGAGGGTGTGGAGAAACAGAACCCTCTTTCACTGTCAGTGGGAACGCAAACCAGCACAGCCACTATGGAGAACAGTGTGGCTGCTGCTACTGCTAAGTCACTTCAGTCGTGTCTGACTCTGTGAAACCCCGTAGACAGCAGCCCACCAGGCTCCCCGATCCCTGGGATTCTCAGGCAAGAACGTTGGAATGAGTTGCCATTTCCTTCTCCAGAACAGTGTAGAGATTCCTTAAAAAACTGGAAGTAGAACTGCATTATGACCCAGCAATCCCACTGCTGGGCATACACACAAAGGAAACCAGAATTGAAAGAGACACGTGTACCCCAATGTTCATCGCAGCACTGTTTATAATAGCCAGGACATAGAAGCAACCTAGATGTCCATCAGGAGATGAATGGATAAGAAAGCTGTGGTAGAAGCCATTAAAAATAATACATTTGAATCAGTTCTAATGAGGTGGATGAAACTGGAGCCTATTATACAGAGTAAAGTAAGCCAGAAAGAAAACACCAATACAGTATACTAACACATATATATGGAAATTAGAAAGATGGTAAGAATAACCCTGTATACGAGACAGCAAAAGAGACACTGATGTATAGAACAGTCTTTTTGACTCTGGGAGAGTGAGAGGGTGGGATGATTTGGGAGAGTGGTGTTGAAACATGTATAATATCATATATGAAACGAGTCGCCAGTCCAGGTTTGATGCACAATACTGGATGCTTGGGGCTGGTGCACTGAGACGACCCAGAAGGATGGTACGGGGAGGGGGGAGGGAGGAGGGTTCAGGATGGGGAACACGTGTATACCTGTGGCACATTCATTTTGATATATGGCAAAACCAATACAATATTGTAAAGTTAAATAAAATAAAATTTTTAAAAAAGTGGGTGAAACTCCCTCAGCCTTGAGGTATCTCTCTTATCTGTTTGAAAGTGAAAGTGAAAGCTGCTCTCAGTCGTGCCCGACACTTTACAAGCCGATGGACTGTCCATGGAATTCTCCAGAACAGAATTCTAGAGTGGTAGCCTATCTCTTCTCCAGGGGATCTCCCCAACTCAGGGATCAAACCCAGGTCTTCCACATTGCAGGTGGACCTTTACCAGCTGAGCCAACAAGAGAAGCCCAAGAATACTGGAGTGGGTAGCCTATCCCTTCTCCAGTGGATCTTCCCAACCCAGGAATCGAACTGGGGTCTGCTGCATTGCAGATGAATTGGTTACCAACTGAGCTATCAGGGAAGCCCTGGCAGTTCACTAATAGACATAAAACACCTTGATAAAAGCTAGCAAGCAGGCACTCTTTCTGTCCCCTTCCGATGTCTATGGCAGAAGTTTACCCTGTCTCTGTTATACTTTAATAAAATTTTGCTACACAAAAAGTAACAAGTAGTTAAGCCTCATCTTTGAACCTGGATCGAAATCTTCTCCAGAGGTCACAAATTCCAGCATAACACATGGCTTGCAGCAGCAACCTTTAATAAATTTCTATTTTTATTTGAGCCTTTTTTCACTCTCTGGCACCTTAAGATGATCTGACTAATTTGAATATTTTCTGTCCTAGTCATAGAATGTGGAGAAGGCAATGACACCCCACTCTAGTACTCTTGCCTGGAAAATCCCATGGGCAGAGGAGCCTGGTAGGCTGCAGTCCATGGGGTCACTAAGAGTCGGACACGACTGAGCGACTTCACTTTCACTTTTCACTTTCATGCATTGGAGAAGGAAATGGCAACCCACTCCAGTGTTCTTGCCTGGAGAATCCCAGGGACGGAGGAGCCTGGTGGGCTGCCATCTATGGGGTCGCAAAGAGTCGGACACGACTAAAGTGACTTAGCAGTAGCAGCAGTCATAGAATGGGTCATTACTTTAAGCACCTCTGGTTCCATTAATTTGAGAATGGTATCAGAAGCCAATATTAGGCTCTTGGTGTGCTCATTACTCCCAGGATATTATTGAATCCAGATCTTCTCATTTGAGATACAAAAAAAACTATGTGTATACTGCTTTATGTATATATGCATACCTATAAATATTTCTGTATGTAACCACTTGTATTCATATTAAGCTAAACTTGAGTTCATACTAATAACTCCAAATCTAAGCCCTTAGAAAATGGATTAATCTACACTCTTCCCCTTGTAACCTTAACTCAGTGGTAAGAAACTTGGCACCCCACAGTAATTAATTGTTTAGAGTTAATGTACACACACTGTAGTTTCAGAATCGTTAACCCATGTCTCCAAAAAACAACTTTATCAACTAGAGTACAGAGCTTCATAAAATTTATTTTAGTCTTACAATTCTTGTGCTTTAATCCTCTGGATTTCGATCACTTCCAAAGTTAAATTAGGCCAGCAATTGTTTCTCCCATCACCTTCCATGGAGTTGTTTCATGATTTTGTGTAACAGTTCAGTTTAGTTGCTCAGTCGTGTCTGACTCTGCGACCCCATGAATCACAGCACGCTATGCCTACCTGTCCATCACCAACTCCCAGTGTTCACTCAAACTCATGTCCATTGAGTCGGTGATGCCATCCAGCCATCTCATCTTCTGTCATTCCCTTCTCCTACTGCCGCCAATCCCTCCCAGCATCAGAGTATTTTCCAATGAGTCAATTATTCGCATCAGGTGGCCAAAGTATTGGAGTTTTAGCCTCAGCATCAATCCTTCCAATGAACACCCAGGACTGATCTCCTTTAAGATGGACTGGTTGGATCTCCTCGCAGTCCAAGGCACTCTCAAGAGTCTTCTCCAACACCACAGTTCAAAAGCATCAGTTTTCGGTGCTCAGCTTTCTTTATAGTCCAACTCTCAAATCCATACTTGACCGCTGGACAAACCATAGCCTTGACTAGACAAATCTTTGTTGGCAAAGTACTGTCTCTGCTTTTGAACATGCTACCTAGGTTGGTCATAACTTTCCTTCCAAGGAGTAAGCGTCTTTTAATTTCATGGCTGCAATCACCATCTGCAGTGATTTTGGAGCCCCCCAAAATAAAGTCTGACACTGTTTCTACTGTTTCCTGATCTATTTGACATGAAGTAATGGGACCAGATGGAGAAGGCAATGACACCCCTACTCCAATACTCTTTCTTGCCTGGAAAATCCCATGGATGGAGGCGCCTGGTAGGCTGCAGTCCATGGGGTGGCTAAAAGTCGGACATGACTGAGCGACTTCACTTTCTCTTTTCACTTTCCTGCATTGGAGAAGAAAATGGCAACCCACTCCAGTGTTCTTGCCTGGAGAATCCCAGGGACGGGAAAGCTGACGGGGGACCCTGCCATCTATGGGGTCGCACAGAGTCGGACACGACTGAAGTGACTTAGCAGCAGCAATGGGACCAGATGCCATGATCTTAGTTTTCTGAATGTTCACCTTTAAGCCAACTTTTTCACTCTCCTCTTTCACTTTCATCAAGAGCCTTGGTTGTATTAATTACAACTGCACACTCTACATTCTATCCTGGAATCCTGGCCCACAGAAAAATTTTTCTAGGATTGATTTCATTAAGTTCCATATTTGTGCTTTGAAGCTCTGTGCATTTAGACAGGTGAATAGTGTCATGTATCCTTCTTTACAGTATCATACAGAAAAAATTTACAGTCCTAGAAAGTTCTTATTTACTTCACCTACTCAAATTCACTCTTTCAATCTTGAAATCCTGAAGAAAAAAAAAAAAAAAAACACCGATTATATTTACTACCTGTACAGTTTTGCATTTTCAGAGTTCTGTGTAATGGAAACTACATGGTATATAACCTATTCACACCAGTTTCTCTCACTTAGAAATATGCTTTTAAAATTTATCCTTATCTTCTCATGGCTTGATAGCTTTTTTTTTTTTAATCATTGAATAGAATTGCTGTGTGAATGCACCACACAGTTTCTTTATTTATTCATCAACTGAAGGGCGTATTAGTTGAATCTAGACTTTGGTAATTTCAAATCAGTAGTATAAATACCTATGTGTGGAATTGCTAGAGTGTGTTTATAATTTTGTATGATACTGCTAAACTGTCTTCCAAAGTAGTTGTGACATTTTACTTTCTCACCATCAATTAGTGACCGAGTTTCTCTGCATGCCTGTTAATGCAATAGGTACTACATTGATTTAGCTTTGAATATTGGACCAGACTTACAGACCTTTAATAAATTCCAATTATTTTGTACTATATTTAAATTTATACATTTTATCTGACTTATTAATATTTTGTTGAGGATTTCTAATATATGCATTTAATACTCTAAATTACAAAAAGATAGCTGGAAAAACCTCAAATAGTTGGTCATTAAAAAAAAAAAAAATAATAATAGCTAAATGTAAGAATAAATCTCAAAAGAAATTTTAACGTACTTCAGACTAAATGAAAGTTAAACCACAATTTATCAAAACTGATAGAGAAAAGAATGATAAAAAAAAGCTTAAACTATGAAAGATAAATAAATAAAATTGATTAACCTCTGGTTGGCTAACCAAGGAAAAAGAGAAGGCACATATAATCAGAAATGAAGGAGTCATTAATGTTGGCCTTCAGTTCAACTCAGTCACTCAGTCGTATCCGCCTATTTGCAACACCATGAACCACAGCTGGCCAGGCCTCACTGTTCATCACCAATTCCCGGAATCCACCCAAACCCATGTCCATTGTGTCTGTGATGTCATCCAACCATCTCATCCTCTGTCATCCCCTTTTCCTCCGACTCTCAGTCTTTCTCAGCATCAGGGTCTTGTCAAATGAGTCAGCTCTTCAAATCAGGTGGCCAAAGTATTTGAGTTTAAGTTTCAACATCAGTCCCTCCAATGAACACCCAGGACTGATCTCCTTTAGGATGGACTGGTTGGATATCCTTGCAGTCCAAGGGACTCTCAGGAGTCTTCTCCAACAACACAGTTCAAAAGCATCAATTCTGTGTTCAGCTTTCTTTACAGTCCAACTCTCACATCCATACTTGACCGCTGGACAAACCATAGCCTTGACTAGATGAAGCTTTTTTGGCAAAGTAATGTCTCTGCTTTTGAATATGCTGTCTAAGTTTGTCATAACTTTCCTTCCAAGGAGTAAGCGTCTTTTAATTTCATGGCTGCAATCACCATCTGCAGTGATTTTGGAGCCCAGTAAAAGAAAGTCTGACACTGTTTCCCCATCTATTTCCCATCAAGTGATGGGACTGGATCCCATGATCTTCATTTTCTGAATGTTGAGCTTTAAGCCAACTTTTTTACTCTCCACTTTCACTTTCATCAAGAGGCTTTTGAGTTCCTCTTCACTTTCTTCCATAAGGGTGGTGTCATCTGCATATCTGAGGTTATTGATATTTCTCCCAGCAATCTTGATTCCAGCTTATGTTTCTTCCAGTCTTACAAGCCATTAAATTGATAATAAAGGAAATTATGCTCAGTTGCTAACTCATGTCCAACTTTTTGCAACCCTCCGAGCCAGGCTTCCCTGTCCTTCACTATCTCCTGAAGTTTGCTCAGATTCATGTCTGTTGAGTTAATGATGCTTTCTAATCATCTCATTCTCTTCTCTTCAATCTTACCCAGCATCAGTGTCTTTTCCAATGAGTCTTCACACCAGATGACCAAAATATTGGAGCTTCAGAGTCAGCATCAGTCCTTCCCGTGAATAGTCAGGGTTGATTTCCTTTAGGACTGAGTTGTTTGATCTCCTTACAGTCCAAGGGATTCTCAAGGGTCTTCCCTAGCACCATAATTCAAAAGCATCAATTCCTTGGTGTGCAGACTTCTTTATAGTTCAATTCTCACATCCACATATGAGTACTGGAAAAATCATAGCTATGACTACACAGACCTTTGTCAGAAAAGTGATGCTTCTGCTTTTTAATATGTTGTCTAGTTTTGTTGTAGCTTTCTGCTTGTTTCCAAGGAACAAGTGTCTTTTGATTTCATGGCTGCAGTCAATGTCCACAGGGATTTCAGAGCCCAAGAAAACAAAATCTGGCACTATTTCCACTTTTCCCTTCTATTTGCCATGAAGTGATGGGACAAGATGCCGTGATCTTAATTTTTTGAAGGTTGATTCTCAAATTAGTTTTTTCACTCTCCTCTTTACCCTCATTAAGAGGCTCTTTAGTTCCTCTTCTTTTTGTGCCACTACAATGGTAGCATTTGAATATCTGAGGTAATTGACATTATTACTGGCCATCTTGATTCCAGCTTGTGATTCATCTAGCTCCACATTTCATATGATGTACTCTGTATAAAAGTTAAATAAATAGGGTGACAATATGCAAACTTGTTGTACTCCTTTCACAATTTTGAACCAGTTGGTTATTCCATGTAAGATTCTAAGTGTTGCTTATTAATTCATTTACAGGTTTCTCAGGAGACAGGTAAGGTGGTCTGGTATTTTCATTTCTTTAAGACTTTCCCACAGTTTGCTTTGATCCACACCATGAAAAGCTTTAGTGCAGTCTCTCAGAGCCTCGTCACTCTTAAGAGGCTTGCGTATCTCAATGAAGCCATCAGCCATGCCATGCAGATGCCAACCAAGATGCATGGGTCATAGTGGAGAGTGCTTACAAAGCATGGTCCATTGGAGGAAGGAATGGCAAACTACTCTAGCTTTCTTACCATAAGTATCTCATGAACAGTACGAAGAGGAAAGTATGAACAACTCTGTTTCCATTTTTGTTGTCTTATATGTAATGAGCCTGATTTCCTGGTGGCTCATAAGGAATCTGCCTGCCAATACAGGACATGTGAGTTTGATCCATGGTTTGGAAACATGCCCTGGATAAAGAAATGGCAATCCACTCTGGTATTTTTGCACTGCAATTCCATGGACACAGGATCCTAGTGGGCTATAGTCCATGGAGTTGTGAAGAGTTGGACATGACTCAGTAACTGAAACAATAAATGACAATGTACTGGGCCTATTCCTTAAATAACACATACTACCAAAACTCACAAAAGTAGAAGAAATAGGATTATGTCTATTAAGCAAGTTGAATTACTAATAACTTTACAAAAAACAAAACAAAAACCAGCCTAGATGGTTTCACTTATATATTCCATTGAATATCCAAAAAAGAAATTATAGACTTTCTCTCCAGTCCCTTTCAGAAAACAGAAGTAGAGAGAATGCTCCTAGTTCATTTCATGAGATCATTTCTATGCTAAAACTAGATAAAGATCTTTCAAAAAAAGAAGAACTACAGTCCAATATTTCTCATGAGCAAAAACACTCAAGAAAACATTAGCAGATTTAACCCAACCAGATATGAAATTTTTAATACTAAATTCATTTCAATGTTTTAAAATCCCTTGCTTATATCTGCCTGTTTACTCAAATAATTTTAATTCCTCCAGGAAACAAATGAATTTTCCTTGAATTATTGTGGCTATTTTTCTGCCCACATGTACCCATATTTCCAAGGAACCTGAGACTTTGGTTTGTAAAATTAGTCATGAAGACTAGGACTGGTTTGGAAACAATTATATGGAAACATATAACCATGCTTAATATTTTAGAAATTAACAAAATACCTTATTTTTTTTTAATTTTTGACACTGGCTTCTATTTTCTGATATTTGTTATTTCTCCAATTTCTCCACTATTTTCTCTTTGTTGTACCTACTGCTAAAAGTTCTGATACATCTTGAAGACTAGGTCTTAAATATGAGGTAATCACATTTTATACATTTTCTGAAAAATTATCCAAAACAGTATTTTAACTTACTCTTCTACAGTTTTCCCTTTATTATAATTACTACTAGGAGTTTAGCAGCCTGATGCTGTCTAAAGTCATTTTTATCCCATTTTTTAAAAAGCTATCATTTTTAGCTTTCTAGCATTTATCCTTGGTTCCTGCAAACTCAAATATTTCTGCTTTGATGATCATGTCAGAAAATCTGCTTTTGGTCTTTTGAGTTAACTGTTCTTATGAATGGAGAAGGCAATGGCACCCCACTCTTGCTTTGAAAATTCCACGGACGGAGGAGCCTGGTAGGCTGCAGTCCATGGGGTCACTATGAGTTGAACACGATTGAGCAACTTCACTTTCACTTTTCACTTTCATGCATTGGAGAAGGAAATGGCAACCCACTCCATTGTTCTTGCCTGGATAATCCCAGGGATAGGGGAGCCTGGTGGGCTGCCATCTATGGGGTCGCACAGAGTCGGACAGAACTGAAGCGACTTAGCAGCAGCAGCAGCAGTTCTTATGAAAGCTTTCTTGTTACAATATACAATCAACATACAAATGTTCATTGCTACATTGTGCAACATTTCAAATATATTTAATACTACCTCGGAATTTCCTGGTGTTCCACTGGTTAAGATTAGGTGCTTCCATTAAAGGAGGTATAAATTCAATCCCTGGTCATTGAACAAAGATGCTACAGGCAATGATGATCAGTAAAAAATAAATAAATAATAATAAAATTAAAAAAAAATACTACTCTTTTAGATTTGCATCGTAAGTGTCCATGAAATATTTGGCAACCTATCTTTGAAGCCATAATTTTATTTTCTAGGTTAAGTTTTCCTTGGTCTTCTATGCAATATTGACTCAAATTTCTTTCTTCTTTTTTTCAAATTATACCACATGCATCTATGTACAAATAACACCACTGATCAGACCCAGATGATCTTTTAAAGCTTGAAGTTGATAACATATCTGGAGAAATTTAAAAAATCTCTTAAACAAGAAACGCCCCCCTCCAAACCAGTTAGTCATTATTGAAAGTTTATTTTATGGAGAAGGAAATGGCAACCCACTCCAGTATTCTTGTTTGGAGACTCTCAGGAACAGGGAAGACTGGTAGGCTGCCATCTATGGGGTCGCACAGAGTCGGACACGACTGAAGCGACTTAGCAGCAGCAATAGTTTATTTTTACATTTCTGAAGATTTTGATTGTTGTCTGATTAATAAATAAGGTTCTAACACTTTGAACACTAAAGGGTCATGTTGTTGACCAAATGCTAAAGGCCTGATGGCTCATGAACACATTACTGCCTTGCTAACAGGCTAGCAAACATCTATTTTCAAGTGACTTTTATTATGTTAAGGTCAGATCAGATCAGTCGCTCAGTTGTGTCCGACTCTGCGACCCCATGAACTGCAGCACGCCAGGCCTCCCTATCCATCACCAGCCCTCGGAGGTCACTCAGACTCATATTCATCAAGTCAGTGATGCCATCCAGCCATCTCATCCTCTGTCATCCCCTTCTCCTCCTGCCCCCAATCCCTCCCAGCATCAGAGTCTTCTCCAATGAGTCAACTTTTCGCATGAAGTGGCCAAAATACTGGAGTTTCAGCTTTAGCATCATTCTTTCCAAAGAAATCCCAGGGTTGATCTCCTTTAGAATGGACCGGTTGGATCTCCTTGCAGTCCAAGGGACTCTCAAGAGTCTTCTCCAACACCACAGTTCAAAAGCATCAATTCTTTGGTGCTCAGCCTTCTTCACAGTCCAGCTCTCACATCCATACATGACCACAGGAAAGACCATAGCCTTGACTAGGCGAACCTTTGTTGGCAAAGTGATGTCTCTGCTTTTGAATATGCTATCTAGGTTGGTCATAACTTTCCTTCCAAGGAGTAAGCGTCTTTTAACTTCATGGCTGCAGTCACCATCTGCAGTGATTTTGGAGCCCAGAAAAATAAAGTCTGACACTGTTCCCACTGTTTCTTCATCTATTTCCCAAGTAGTGATGGGACCAGATGCCATGATCTTCGTTTTCTGAATGTTGAGCTTTAAGACTACCTTTTCACTCTCCACTTTCACTTTCATCAAGAGGCTTTTGAGTTCCTCTTCACTTTCTGCCATAAGGGTGGTATCATCTGCATATCTGAGGTTATTGATATTTCTCCCGGCAATCTTCATTCCAGCTTGTGTTTCTTCCAGTCCAGCATTTTTCATGATGTACTCTGCATATAAGTTAAATAAACAGGGTGACAATATACAGCCTTGACGTACTCCTTTTCCTATTTGGAACCAGTCTGTTGTTCCATGACCAGTTCTAACTGTTGCTTCCTGACCTGCATACAGATTTCTTAAGAGGCAGATCAGGTGGTCTGGTATTCCCATCTCTCTCAGAATTTTCCACAGTTTATTGTGATCTACACAGTCAAAGGCTTTGGCATAGTCAATAAAGCAGAAATAGATGTTTTTCTGGAACTCTCTGGCTTTTTTGATGATCCAGTGGATGTTGGCAATTTGATCTCTGGTTCCTCTGCCTTTTCTAAATCCAGCTTGAACATCAGGAAGTTCACAGTTCACATATTGCTGAAGCCTGGCTTGGAGAATTTTGAGCATTACTTTACTAGCATGTGAGATGAGTGCAATTGTGCGGTAGTTTGAGCACTCTTTGGCATTGCCTTTCTTTGGGATTGGGATGAAAACTGACCTTCTCCAATGTTGTGGCCACTGCTGAGTTTTCCACATTTGCTGGCATATTGAGTGCAGCACTTTCACAGCTTCATCTTTCAGGATTTGGAATAGCTCCACTGGAATTCCATCACCTCCACTAGCTTTGTTCGTAGTGATGCTTTCTAAGGCCCACTTGACTTCACATTCCAGGATATCTGGCTCTAGGTCAGTGATCACACCATCATGATTATCTGGGTCGTGAAGCTCTTTTTTGTACAGTTCTTCTGTGTATTCTTGCCACCTCTTCTTAATATCTTCTGCTTCCATTAGGTCCATACCATTTCTGTCCTTTATCGAGCCCATTTTTGCATGAAATGTTCCTTTGGTATCTCTGATTTTCTTGAATAGATCCTTAGTCTTTCCTGTTCCTTCTATTCTTGCTTTATGGAGAGTTTTTATCATAAATGGATGTTGAACTTTGTCAAAGGCTTTCTCAGCATCTATTGAGATAATCATATTGTTTTTATTTGTCAATTTATTAATGTGGTGTATTACATTGATTGATTTGCGGATATTGAAGAATTCTTGCATCCCTGGAATAAAGCCCACTTGATCATGGAGTATGATCTTTTTAATGTGTTTTTGGATTCTGATTGCTAGAATTTTTTTAAAGATTTTTACATCTATGTTCATCTGTGATATTGGAATGTAGTTTTCTTTTTTTGTGTGTCATTTTTGTCAGGTTGTGGTATTAGGGTGATGGTGACCTCATAGAATGAGTTTGGAAGTTCACCTTCCTCTGCAATTTTCTGGAAGAGTTTGAGTAGTATAGGTGTTAGCTCTTCTCTAAATTTTTGATAGAATTCAGCTGTGAAGCCATCTGGACCTGGGCTTTTGTTTGCTGGAAGATTCCTGATCACAGTTTCAATTTCCGTGCTTGTGATGTATCTGATAAGATTTTCTATTTCTTCCTGGTCCAGTTTTGGAAAGTTGTACTTTTCTAAGTATTTGTCCATTTCTTCCACGTTGTCTATTTTATTGCCATATAATTGCCGATAGTAGTCTCTTATGATCCTTTGTATTTCTGTTGTGATCTTTCCATTATGAAAACCCCACAGTAAACATTATCCTCAATGGTGAAAGACTGAAAGCATTTCCTCTAAAGTCAGGAACAAGACAAGGATGCCCACTTTCACCATTACTCTTCAACATAGTTTTGGAAGTTTTGGCCACAGCAATCAGAGCAAAAAAAAGAAATAAAAGGAATCCAAATTGGAAATGAAGAAGTAAAACTCTCACTGTTTGCAGATGACATGATCCTCTACATAGAAAACCCTAAAGACTCCACCAGAAAATTACTAGAACTAATCCATGAATATACTAAAGTTGCAGGATATAAAATCTTCACACAGAAATCCCTTGCATTCCTGTACACTAATAATGAGAAAATAGAAAGAGAAATTAAGGAAACAATTCCATTCACCATTGCAACGAAAATAATAAAATATTTAGGAATATATCTACCTGAAAAACTAAAGACCTATATATAGAAAACTACAAAACACTGGTGAAAGAAATCAAAGAGGATACTAATAGATGGAGAAATATGCCATGTTCATGGATTTGCAGAATCAATATAGTGAAAATGAGTATACTACCCAAAGCAATTTATAGATTCAGTGCAATCCCTATGAAGCTACCAACGGTGTTCTTCACAGAGCTAGAACAAATAATTTCAAATTTGTATGGAAATACAAAAAACCTCGAATAGCCAAAGCCATCTTCAGAAAGAAGAATAGAACTGGAGGAATCAACCTGCCTGACCTCAGGCTCTACTACAAAGCCACAGTCATCAAGACAGTATGGTACTGCCACAAAGACAAAAGTATAGATCAATGGAACAAAATAGAGAGCCCAGAGATAAATCCACACACCTATGGACACCTTATCTTTGACAAAGGAGGCAGGAATATACAATGGATTAAAGACAACCTCTTTAACAAGTGGTGCTGGGAAAACTGGTCAACCACTTGTAAAAGAATGGAACTAGAACCTAACACCATACACAAAAATAAACTCAAAATGGATTAAAGATCTAAACATAAGACCAGAAACTCTAAAACTCCTAGAGGAAAACATAAGCAAAACACTCTCTGACATACATCACAGCAGGATTCTCTATGACCCACCTCCCAGAATATTGGAAATAAAAGCAAAAATAAACAAATGGGACCTAATTAAACTTCAAAGCTTCTGCACAACAAAGGAAACTATAAGCAAGGTAAAAAAGATAGCCTTCAGAATGGGAGAAAATAATAGCAAATGAAGCAACTGACAAACAACTAATCTCAAAAATATACAAGCAACTCCTTTGGCTCAATTCCAGAAAATTAAATGACCCAATTAAAAAAAATGGGTCAAAGAACTAAACAGACATTTCTCCACAGAATACATACAGATGGCTAACAAACACATGAAAAGATGCTCAACATCACTCATTATCAGAAAAATGCAAATTAAAACCACTATGAGGTACCATTTCATGATAGTCAGAATGGCTGTGATCCAAAAGTCTATAAGCATTAAATGCTGGAGAGGGTGTGGAGAAAAGGGAACCCACTTATACTGTTGGTGAGAATGCAAACTAGTACAGCCACTATGGAGAACAGTGTGGAGATTCCTTAAAAAACTGGGAATAGAAAGAACTGCCTTATGATCCATCAATCCCACTGCTGGGCATACACACTGAGGAAACCAGAATTGAAAGAGACACGTGTACCCAAGTGTTCATTGCAGCACTGTTTACAATAGACAGGACATGGAAGCAACCTAGATGTCCATCAGCAGATGAATAGATAAGAAAGCTGTGGTACATATACACAATGGAGTATTACTCAGCCATTAAAAAGAATACATTTGAATCAGTTCTAATGAGGTGGATGAAACTAGAGCCTTTTATACAGAGTGAAGTAAGCCAGAAAGAAAAACACCAATACAGTATACTAACGCATATATATGGAATTTAGAAAGATGGTAACAATAACCCTGTATACAAGACAGCAAAAGAGACACTGATGTATAGAACAGTCTTTTGCACTCTGTGGGAGAGGGAGAGGGTCGGATGACTTGGGAGAATGGCATTGAAATATGTATAATATCATGTTTGAAACGAGTCGCCAGTCCAGGTTCAATGCACGATACTGGATGCTTGGGGCTGGTGCACGGGGTCGACCCAGAGGGATAGTACAGGGAGGGAGGAGGGGGGAGGGTTCGGGTTGGGGAGCACCTGTATGCCTGTGGCGGATTCATTTTGATATATGGCAAAACCAATACAATATTGTAAAGTTAAAAAAAATTAAAAAAATTAAAAAATTTTTTTTTCAAGTGACAATAGACACATCCCTCCTGCTGATTTTGCCCACAGCTTTTTCATTTCTTTTGACAATCAACCTACAAAATATATAATTAGAAGGCAAATTAAGAATTAAGAATTATTCTCCTTTCTAATCTCTCCAAAATTATTCCAAAAGAAATGCACAGAAAATTTTCTGTCTTACTATTTATAATTTCAAATTCTTTAGTGTTGGGAAATTATTCTTGGGAGGTACAACGTGTAAGCTATTTACATGAGTTGAATGGATACATGAATTTACAAGTACATGCTCCATTACATTCAAAGTGTATTACTTCTTAATTTACATCTTGCTTTGGGCCATACAGATTATTCTGACAATTTTTAAAGAGCTGTTTCAAAATCTGTAGGTTTGCCTCTCAAGGTTTTGTTTTTGTTTTCATTTTTTTAAATCTGTAATGTGAAAATAATTTGGTGGATTTCACCAAGCATTTGTCAGATAAATTTTTCACTGATCATATTTGGCTTAAGGCAGTTGATGCTTTTAGAAGAACAAGAAGAAAACACACAGCCCATGACTTACTCTAGAGGGACAGGAAAATGTAGAGCTAGAAAAGAAAGAATATGGCCACATTTTTATGAGCAATCATGTAAATATATTGCTATCAATGTTGTTTTGAATAGCATCATCAAATGAAGAAAGAATAAAAAACACCAGAAGCTAGACTAAAAGATCATTTAGTGATATTTTAGCAGATCTTCCAGATTGCTTATCTAACAATTTGAAACCATCAACTTTCTTTGTCTGCCTAAAATGAACCTTGTTTAAGTAAGGATATCATTAACCAGGATCTTTCTAGAGGAAAAAAAAAAAAAAAAAAAACATTAAAACTTGTGAAACTTGAGAAATAGATGTTGCTTCTAAAAAATACTTTATTTTAGAAGCAAATGAGGTTTAATACAACAAAAGTAGAATATTTGTCACCAAAGTCAAAATTTTGAATAATTCAAAATAATCACCAGTTTTTGTGAGAGAAAGAGAGAAATATGGCAGTTAAAATTCTCACCTTACTTATGGTAAAATAATTAATTTGATCTAAATTTAAGCAATGTTTGAATGAAAAGTTGGAAAATGACAATAGAAAATGTATCTTTTTCACAAATTAGTTGTGTGTCTTTGGGATATCTTTTTATGCTTCCTTAAATTAAGATAGTATTGCCAAAAATCTGGCCTCTGTTCAATGGTGCTAAATAGAAATGTGGAGAAAGAGCTTTGGAGGAGTAGAAGATAGTAAGTCGTTTTATTACTTTGCCAGGCAAAGCGGGGCACAGTAGGCTAATGCCTCCAAGACTGTGCTCCACTTTTTAGGAAATAGAAAGGGGTCTTATAGTTTCAGTGTGGAAAATAGGTCTGTAGGTAAGGATGAGGCTGATGTGGTGCTGTATTAGTCTTTCCTCCTGGGGGGCATTGAGGTCATTAAGACTGGCATCAGGTGGGTCCAGAACAGGTAACGGTTGTCCTCAAGGTTATTGTCCAGTGACCTTCTTTCTGGAGTAAAGAATGCTCAAAAATGAAAGGAGTGTTAGGGAGTGTTGTCTTAGAGAAGTAAGCATCAGGTGCATAGTATAACCTTAGCTAGAGGGCAGTAACTATCAGAGTGCAATTAAGCAAGAAAGAGAAGGGGAAAAAATATAGGAGACTAGCTAGATGGATGGAAAGAATAAGGCGTGAATAAGAACTAATACAGAGGGGCAAGGTGGCAGACGAGCAGGTGGACATGGAGTACATCTGTCTCCACGGATACATCAGGAATACACCTTCAGACACAGAAGTGCTTGCAGAACACCACCTGAGAGCAGACAGGAGTACCTGACCACCAGAAAAGAATATATAGAACCATGCAAAACTCAGTAGGATGAAGGGACTTGGGGGAAAACAGGAGTTTTAGTAGGATTGGACCTGCCCTTGGCAGGTGGGGGAACTGAAGCAGGGGTCTGATCGCCACATCCGGGCAATTGTCTGTGTCAGAGGAGAAACATGTAAGGCTTAGAGTGAAGCAGCTTATCTGTGGCATCCTAAATGGAATGAGAATCATGCAGTCCTTGCTGTAGCCATATGTACCCAAGACAGAGATGCAGATCCCCTAGAAGGTTCAGCAGCTGGGGCTGGACTATAGGAATTGTGGAGCAATCCCAGGGTGAGAGCTGCTGTTGACTACAGACAGATGGACCAGGGGGACGTGAGGGAGAAAATTGTGGTGGAAAATGACTGCAAAGGAAAGCCAGGCAGCCATGGAAGAAGGCAATACTGCTGTCATGGGTAGGGGGTTGAGCCATCACCTCCCCACACACCAGCATCAGCAGCTGAAACAATAGAGAGGGTGGCCCATCAAGAACCTGATATGTGGAACAATAGAGTAGGACCTGAACCAGGGTGCACCTTTAAGTACCTGATGTGCTGAACTACAGAGTAAAGCCCCAGCTAAAGAGGACAGTGGTGGTGGTGGTGGGGCGGGGGGAGGGGGCGGGGGCTTTATGTGCCTGACATGCTAAACAACAGGGAAGGACCACAGGCAAGGGAGCCCTCTAAGTGGCTGAATTGAGGGGGTGGGAAGGGTGGCACGGGGGGCTACAGATAAAGACTGGCCAAAGAGGCTTTCTTATCACCAAATTCCAGAGGCTCAAAAAAAAAAATACTCCTGTGCTGAGGAAGTCTGTGTCCCTACACACTGGGCGCCATCAGAGTCCCTGTGACCAAGGGGCTCAAGTTTCACTGGTACAGAGCTGCCACAGCCAAAAAAGTCTTGCACCTATGCATGCAGGAATACTTTGGTCTTGTCCAAATCTTTGTGACACTGTGGACTGTGGCCTGACAGGCTTCTGACAGGCTTCTCTGTCAGTGGGGTTCTCCAGGCGAGAATACTGGAGTGGGTTTCCATACCGTTTTGAGCACTATATTTCCTGCTGCCCTAGCCACCAACTTCCCTAAGTACGTGGGGCTGCCTGGTTTCAGAACTCCTTCAACCCAAGCAGCTTCATTACCTCCACACTTGGCCCTCACTTGTGCAAACCTAAATCTGCCAGGAGAGCCTCAGGAGTAAACCCCAATGGATGACACACATGAAGAGGGGTAATGAAACCACAGTTGAAACTCAGGGGCAGTGTGACAAGTGAAGAAGATTCAAAACCTACCCACCAGCTGTACAAGTTACAGATTAAATCCACATGATCAACTAGGTAGACTCTGTGTCTATTGCATAAGAAAAAGGACATTGAAAGCCCCCACAAAAGAAAATACAATAGTTCTGATAGCTGTGGATATTAGAGGCAAGAACACACAGGAATAGGACCAGATTAGAGCCTGAGTTGCCCTTACAGCAGGTCCAGAGATCAGCACAGTGTTGAAGGGCATCCTAGGGAGGTAAGATGGACTGTGACTCCCAGTGAGGGAAAGGACGCTGACAGCAGAGACTCAGGAAAACAATTATTATTCTTATATTTTGACTTGTTATGTAGTTTCTTTTGAATTTTTTTCTCTTTTTTATTTAATTTCCTCCCTTGTAGTTGTCAGTTTTATTAGCACTATGAACTCAAATTAGGCTTTTGAGCTGTTTTTTAATCACATTTTCTATTGCTGTCATAAACCTCTGCTTCTTCCTTGGTCTTTTGCAGTTCTGTGGAGTTTTAATTTTTAATTAATTTATTTTTTTAATTTTTAAGCTTATTATTATTTTTCTAGATTTATTCCTTTGTTTGCTTGTACTACTGTTCTTTTCCCCTTGCAGTTAATCTTTAATATATGTAAGTCTTCTTTACCTACCTCAATTTAGCTTTATATTACTATTCTTCCTTTCTTCCTTGTCTGTCTTTCCTTTTTCTCACATTATTGGTAATTTTGTTTTCAATGCTTTATTCCCCAGTTGGCACCTTGCTTTAGTTTTGTATTCTAGTTTGTGCTTTAGGTAATTTTGTTCTTAACTGGTGGATATCATTTTTGGTTTCCTTTGTTCACTGGCTCAGTTTATTGCAGTTTATTTTTGTTGCACTGCTTTGATTTTGCTTATGATTATATGTGCATATTCCAATATTTTAATTATTATTTCCCTGATTTTCTAACTGCCCTTTGTCTGAGGTTCATCTTTGGTTTCTCATTTCTGACTACTTGTTTTAATCACATTTGATGAAGGAAAGTTATGACCAACCTAGATAGCATATTCAAAAGCAGAGACATTACTTTGCCAAAAAAAGTTTGTCTAGTCAAGGCTATGGTTTTTCCTGTGGTCATGTATGGATGTGAGATTTGGACAGTGAAGAAAGCTGAGCGCCGAAGAATTGATGCTTTGAACTGTGTTGTTGGAGAAGACTCTTTAGAGTCCCTTGGACTGCGAGGAGATCCAACCAGTCCATTCTAAAGGAGATCAGTCCTGGGTGTTCTTTGGAAGGAGTGATGCTAAAGCTGAAACTCCAATACTTTGGCCACCTCATGCGAAGAGTTGACTCATTGGAAAAGACTCTGGTGCTGGGACGGATTGGGGGCAGGAGAAGGGGACGACAGAGGTTGAGATGGTTGGATGACATCACCGACTCGATGGACTCGAGCTTGAGTGAACTCAGGGAGTTGGTGATGGATAGGGAGGCCTGGCGTGCTGCAATTCATGGGGTCGCAAAGAGTCAGACATGACTGATCGACTGAACTTAACTGAACTGATGCCGTAAAACACCACGTGTGGAATTTTGGTTCCTGGCCAGGGATCAAGCCCTGAGCCTTTGGAATGAGACTGCTGACTCCAACACCCTAGACTACCAGAGAATTTCTAACCCTAGTTAATATCAATTAGTGAGAGCTCCCAGAAACACAAGCACTTGTATACACGTCCTGGCATCACCCAAATGCCAGTAGAATACTGTTCAGGACACGTCAAGAAAGAAAAAAAAAAAAAAAAAAAAAGACAAAAATATAAATACTATAATCAACATACAGAATTACCACATCATTCAGCCTTTGCCAATCAGAGGGGGAAACAAACAAACAACTCACTGCAAATCTCACCCTACACTGCTGCTGCTGCTAAGTTACTTAAGTCGTGTCCGACTTTGTGCAACCCCATAAATGGCAACCCATGAAGCTCCCCCATCACTGGGATTCTCCAGGCAAGAACACTTGAGTGAGTTGCCGTTTCCTTCTCCAATGCATGAAATTGAAAAGTGAAAATGAAGCCCCTTTGTCGTGTCCTACTCTTAATGACCCCATGGACTGCAGCCTACCAGGCTCCTCCATCCATGGTATTTTGCAGGCAAGAGTACTGGAGTGGGGTGCAATTGTGTTCTCCAGAAAGTTGCTACATTAAATCTTAAATGTTCTCACCACAAAAAAAAAAAAAAAAAAAAAAAAGTGACCATGTGAGGTAATGGATGTGTTAACTATCTTTATCATTGGTAATGATATATGTATATCAAATCATCATATTGTATACCTTAAATTTATACAGTGTTAAACACAAATTGTATGTGTGTGTGTGTGTGTGTGTGTGTGTGTGTGTGTGTGTTTGTCACTCAGTCGTGTTCGACTCTGTACACAAAGCTTCAATTTGTGGATGAGACCTTTAGTTCACTTCAGTTCAGTCGCTCAGTTGTGTCCAACTATTTCCAAGCTCTTAGATTATAGCATGCCAGACCTACCCGTCCATCACCAACTCCCGAACCTAACATATTATGTCCATCAAGTTGGTGATGCCATCCAACAATCTCATTTTCTGTCGTCCCCTTCTCCTCGTGCCTTCAATCCATACCAGCATCCATCAGAGTCTTTTCCAATGAGTCAGTTCTTTGCATCATGTTCCCAAAGTGTTGGAGTTTCAGCTTCAACACCAATCCTTCCAATGAATATTCAAGACTGATTTCCTTTAGGGTTGGCTAGTTTGATCTCCTGAGTCCGAGGGACATACAAGAGTCTTCTCCAAAACCACAGTTCAAAAGCATCAATTATTCAATGCTCAGCTTTCTTTATAGTACAACTCTTACATCAATATATGACTACTGGAAAAATCATAGCTTTGACTAGATGGACCTTTGTTGGAAAAATAGTATCTCTGCTTTTTATTATGCTGTCGTGGTTGGGCATATATTTTCTTCCAAGGGACAAGTGTGTTTTAATTTCATGGCTGCAGTCACCATCTGTAATAATTTTGGAGATCAAAAAAATAAAGTCTCTCACTGTTCCCATTTTTCCCCATCTATTTGTCATGAAGTGATGAGACTAGATGCCATGATCTTTGCTTTTTGAATGTTGATTTTCAAGCCATTGGTTTCACTCTCCTCTTTCACTTTCATCAAGAGGCTTTTTAATTCTTAATTTTCTGCCATAAGGGTGGTGTCATCTGTATACATGAAGTTATTGATATTTTTTACCAGACATCTTGATTCCCATTTGTGCTTCATCCAACTGGGAATGTTGCATGATGTACTCTACGTTTAGGGTGACAATACAGAGCCTTGACATACTCCTTTCCCAATTTGGAACCAGTCTGTTGCCCCATGTCTGGTTCTAACTTTTGCTTCTTGATCTGCATACAGATTTCTCAGGAGGCAGGTGAGGTCATCTGATACTCCCATCTCTTTAAGAATTATCCACAGTTTGTTGCGATCTACATAGTCAAAAGCTTTGGTTTAATCAATAAGGGGAAAATACATGTTTTTCTGGTATTATCTTGTTTTTTGGTTTTTTTTTTTTTTTTGATGATCCAATGGATGTTAGCAATTTGATTTCTGATTTCTCTGCCTTTTCTAAATGCAGCTTGAACATCTGGAAGTTCATGGTTCACGTATTGTTGAAGCCTGGCTTGGACTATTTTGAGCACTACTTTGCTAGTGTGTGAGATGAATGCAACTGTTGGGTAGTTTGAACATTTTTTGGCCATCATTTTGTTTGGGATTGGAATGAAAACTGACCTTTTCCAGTCCTGTGTCCACTGCTGAGTTTTCCACATTTGCTGGCATACTGAGTTCAGCACTTTAAGAGCATCACCTTTTAGGATTTGAAATAGCTATTTGAAATAGCTTAACTGGAATTCTATCACCTCCACTAGCTTTGTTCATAGTGATGCTTTCTAAGGCCCACTTGACTTCACATTCCAGGATGTCTGGCTCTAGGTGAGTGATCACACCATTGTGATTATCTTGGTTGTGAAGACATTTTTTGTATAGTTCTTCTGTGTATTCTTGCCACCCTTTCTTAATATCTTCTGCTTCTGTTAGGTCCATACCATTTCTGTTTTATTGTGCCCATCTTTTCATGAAATATTCTCTTGGTATCTCTAATTTTCTTGAAGAGATCTCTAGTCTGTCCCATTCTATTTTTTCCCCCTATATTTCTTTGCACTGATTAGTAAGGAAGACTTTCTTTTCTCCTCTTTTTATTCTTTGGAACTCTCTATTTGAATTGGCATATCTTTTTTTTTTTTCTCCTTTGCCTAATTAGCTTCTCTTCTTTTCAGCTACTTATAAGCCCTCCTCAGACAACCATTTTGCCTTTTTGCATTTCTTTTTCTTGGGAATGGTCTTGATCACTGCTTCCTGCACAATATCAGGAACCTCCTTCATAGTTCTTCAGGCACTCTGTCATTAGATCTAATCCTTGAATCTATTTGTCATTTCCACTCTGACATCAAACCAGGGTCTCCTGCATTGCAGGTAGATTATTTACCAACTGAACTATCAGGGAAGTCCCATGCACCGTATTTTGGGCAGAAGAAGTAAGAAAATACAATGGGACTAGAACAGCTTCTTCAGTAAATGGTGCTGGGAAAACAGGACAGCTACATATAAGAGAATGAAATTAAAACACTTCCTAACACTATATACAATAATAAACTCAAAATAGATAAAAGGCCTAAATATAAAACCACAAACTATAAAAGTCTTAGAGGAAAACATAGATGAAACCTTTGATGACATAAATCAAAAAAGATTTGCTATGACCCACCTCCTAGAGTAATGCAAATAAAAATGAAAGTAAACAAGTGTGACCTAATTAAACTTAAAAGCTTTTGCACAGTAAAGGAAACTATAAGTAAGGTGAAAAGATCAAACTTAGAATGAGAGAAAACAATAGCAAATGAAACAAGTGACAAAAGATTAGTTTCCAAAATACACAAGCAGCTCATACAACTTAATAACATACAAACAAAGAACCAATAAAAAAAGTGTGGAAAAAATTTAAACAGACATTTCTCCAAAGAAGACAAGCAGATGACTAACAAATAAGTGAAAAGATGCTCAATATTGATCATTATTAGAGGAATGCAAATCAAAACTACAATGAGACATCATATTACACTTGTCAGAATGGTCATCATCAAAAAGTATGCAAACAATAAATGCTGTAGAGTGTGTGGAGAATAGGTAACTCTCTTGCACTACTGATGGAAATGTAAATAACCTCCAATTATAGCCACTATGGAAGATGGTATGGAGATTCCTTTAAAAAAAAAAAAAGTAGGAATAAAACCACCATATGACCCAGCAATCCCACTCCTAGGCATATACCTTGAGGAAACCAAAATTTAAAAAGACACATGTACCCCAATGATCATTGCGGCACTGTTTACAATAGTTAGACATGGTAGCATCCTAGATGTCCATCAACAGATGAATGGATAGAGAAGTTGTGATACATTTACATAATGTAAAGTTACAAAGACAAAAAAAAAAAAAAAAAATGGAAGACATATGAACCAATTCTAATGAGGTGGATGAACCTAGAACCTATTATACAGAGTGAAGTCAGAAAGAGAAAGACAAATATCATATACTAACTCATATGAGAAATGCTGGGCTGGAGGAAGCACAAGTTGGAATCAAGATTGCCAGGAGAAATATCAATAACCTCAAATATGCAGATCTTGATGAAAGTGAAAGAGAAGAGTGAAAAAGTTGACTTAAAGCTCAACATTCAGAAAACTAAGATCATGGCATCTGGTCCCATCACTTCATGGCAAATAGATGGGAATCAGTGGAAACAGTGGCTGACTTTATTTTTCTGGGTTCCAAAATCACTGCAGCTGGTGATTGCAGCCATGAAATTAAAAGCCATTTACTCCTTGGAGGGAAAGTTATGACCAACCTAGACAGCATATTGAAAAGCAGAGACATTACTTTTTCAACAAAGGTCTGTCTAGTCAAGGGTATGTTTTTTCCAGTGGTCATGTATGGATGTGAGAGTTGGACTACAAAGAAAGCTGAGTGCCAAGGAATTGATGCTTTTGGACTGTGGTGTTGGAGAAGACTCTTGAGAGTCCCTTGGACTGCAAGGAGATCCAACCAGTCCATCCTAAAGGAGACCAGTCCTTGGTGTTCATTGGAAGGACTGATGTTGAAGCTTAAACTCCAATACTTTGGCCATCTAATGCAAAGAGCTGACTCATTTGAAAGGACTCTGATGCTGGGAAAGATTGAGGGCAGGAGGAAAAGGGGACAGTGAAGAATGAGATGGTTGGATGGCATCACCAATACAATGCACATGGTTTTGGGTAGACTCCAGGAAATGGTGATGGACAGGGAAGCCTGACATGCTGGGGTTCAGGGGGTCACACAGAGTCGGATACTATTCAGCAACTAAACTGAACTGAATACATATATACGGCATCTAGAGAGATGATACTGAAGAACCTATTTACAGGGCAGCAATGGAGAAACAGACATAGAGATCAGATGTAGGGACACTGGGAGAGGGAAGAGAGGGTGAGATGTACGAAGAGAGTAACATGGAAACAGTATCATTTGTAAAATAGGTGCTGCTAAGATACTTCAGTCCTGTCTTATTCTTTGTGACCCCCATGGACTGTAATTCATCAGGCTTCTCTGTCCATGAGATTCCCCAGACAACAATACTGGAGTGGGTTCCCATTTCCTTTTCCTGAAAATATTTTGCTTTTTAATGTTAATTACTTTAAGATTTGTCTATATTAGTTAGATCAACAAATAAACAATAATATCAGGTATTTAATTTTGAATATTTCCCAGTTCACATGAGCCTGGAATTCATTGTTTAATTTGGAACTATTTGATTTATAAGCACTTACTTTTCTTTAAGCTAATTAAATAGAAATCATTTACAAATTAATCTTAAAAATATTATCCAGAGACAAAGACATATGGAGACTTATTCAGACAGACACAAAGCAAGGTCTAGCTTCATTTTCTGTGCTTAGTTATGAATTAGAAATTACAATATAAAATGCACCAGTTTATAAATATCGGTTGGAATAAATAAAATTTTAAAAGCTTTTTCTTTTTTTTTTTTTTTTTTTTCCCCCTCAGTCCCAAGAGTTAGAGATGGTCTCAGTAAGTGTTCCAGAGAGCCCTGGTCTCAAGGACCAGGGAGACAATCAAGTTCTAACAAAATGCCCCAGATCTAAAGCAAATGGTGGCCAAACAAAGCAAAATGGCCATCAAAAATCACAACACAGAAGCCAGAGTATAAAACACACACTTATATGTGGCAGTCCTCTTTAGACACTCCCTTAAACACAAGATTACAGTCTCTCACAAAACCTCCTAAAGAGATACAGAACTTCAGATCCAAGTAGTAACAGAGTAAATGAAAATATCCCAGGTCTTCAAAGATTTCAAAGGGAGGAAAGGAAGCCAGGTTGAAAGAAGAGGAGGAGGAGGTGGGAGAGGTGGGCAAAAGGTGTGGCCTTACAGACGTCTCCTGTCGCCTGCAGATACCCAGGCATAATAGAACTTTACCCTGGCCCTCCAGAGAAAGGAGGACCAGAACTCGGCCCTACCAAAAACAGGACCAGACCCGAACAGAACCAAAATTATATTTCTCTGCCAAGAGGAGGTTATCAGTTTCCAATCCTCAGCTCAGGCTGAGGCCTTTTGACCAGACTCCTGAGTTCAGGACTGGGGGACTAGATAAAAGGGATAGAATAAGAAGGATTAAGGAGAGGAAAGTGAGAGGGAAGGAGAGAAAGGTCAATAAAGTCTCTTTTTCCTTACCCAGGCGGGGCACTCTTCATCAGGAGGTGAACAGGAACATAAGAGTCACAGTTGTGGCCACTGGGTTTGGTCCATTGGCTGGCAAGCTGGTCCCTGAATACCCCAAGAGGTCAGGATATCAGTTACAGTGAATAAAAATTCCTGGCATAGTCACCATTTTTTGCAGGAAGGGGGACCCCTTCCAGGGCTCGAAACCGGGCTCTTGTCTAACACTCGGAAATGAATGGTCTGAGGAGACACATGTGCTGATAAAGCAAGATATTTTATTGGGAAAAGGCTCCCAGGCAGAAAGTAGTAGGTAAGGGAACCCAGGAGAATTGCTCTCGTAATGTAGATAGACAATGGGAATTTGTTGTATGTCTCAGAGGACTCAAACAAGGGCTCTGCACCAACCTAGAAAGGTTAGATGTAGAGGGAGATGGGAGGGAGTTTCAAGAGGGAGGGGACATGTGTATAACTATGGCTGATTCATGTTAAGGTTTGACAGAAAACAACAAAATTCTGTAAAGCAATTATCCTCATATAAAAAAATAAATGCATTTAAAAAAAAGAAGGAGAAGAACTAACATAGTGGGAGTGTCTCAACTAGTATCTTCTAGAGCAGTAGCTAGGATAAAGTTGACAGAAGACGATTCTTGCAACTTTGAGATTTTGTTTCTTTCCTGCCACCAAGTGTATTCCCTGCAATTTCTTCTGTAATAAAAACAGAAAAGGAAGAGAGTTTTCTTTCCAGTTACCAGATTTTGAAAAGCAAAAGTGAAAGTGTTAATCACTCTGTTGTGTTTGACTCTTGGGACCCCACGGACTGTAGCCCCCCAGGCTCCTCTGTCCATGGAATTCTCCAGGCAAGAATACTGAAGTGGGTTTTCATGCCCTTATCCAGGGGATCTTCCTGATCCTGGATTACACCTGGGTCTCATGCACTGAGCACTGATTCTTTATTTCCTGAGCCACCAGGAACTTTTTAGTTAATTCATTATATAGAAAATAAGTGATTGAATGCTTACTATTTTATTATTAAATCAATATGTTGCCATACAAGAACAATGTCTTTGAGTGTCTGAGGGAATATTTCCCAAGTCAAGAAGCTCCCTGGCCTTTTCCATATGTGAAAATCCCTAGATCTCAAGAGATCCTCTTGAGATGAGGAGGTTGTGTCAAGTGAAGCAGGTGAAGCAATTGGTGGCTGTATATATTTTGAAAAGGCCAAAATGTCTTCCTAATCCAGTTGAATAATTCTTATTTAGATTGATTCAACATTTTTAAATTATTTTTCTCAATTTATGTTTTTACATTTACATTATTTTTCATATCCTTCCCCTGTATAGTTTATTATAAGATATCTAATATAGTTCCCTGTGCTATACAATGAATCCTTATTGTTTATTTTATATGTAGTGGTTGTATCTACTAACACCAAACTCTATTTATCCGTACCCCTCAACCTTTCCTCTTTGGTAACTATATATTTCATTTATGTGTCTGTGAGTCTATTTTTGTTCTGTAAATAAGTTCATTTGTATAATGTTTTAGATTACACATGTAAGTGATATAATTTATTGTCTTATGCTTTTTATATTTTATAAAATGCTTAAAGATTTCCTTTTAATTAGTTATTTCAAATGTTGATAATATTCTCCATGTTGTATAGTACATCTTTAAGCTAATCTTACACCACTTAACTTGTACCTCCCACTCCCCCAACTCTATGTTGTCCCTCCCCCTCAGAGAAAGCCAAATACTGTATGATATCACTTATGTGTAATCTAAAAAAAAACACCACAAACTAGTAAATATAACAAAAAGAAGCAGACTCACAGATATAGAGAAAAAATCACTGATTCAACATTTTTTGAGAGGACATGTAACTGTGTGGACAGTTTCCTTGATCTTCACAAATCAAGAATATCAGCTATATGTACAGATTCACATAATTTTTATGCATAAACTTTTGTACATGGTATTTTTGAAATTCAATTCCTTTTAATTATGGTTTTAGTGAATCACCACTTGAACATGAAATAATAGTATGCAATTATGGCTAACTTGAACTGTTTGCTCATCATAATTACAAATATGTTATATCTCTACATTATACTGGATAATTTCATGTCATAAACACTCATTAAATACTTAGAATTTGTTAAACACATAGAACCTTATACTTTATACACTTGTCTTCTCTCCATTTCCATATTTGTACATATAAATCACACAAGAAAGATACCCTCTAAGAAAATGTTCACTGAGGTTATGGAAGATTTATTGCAGGGAAGCCAAGTGGAATGGTCCAGAGATTTTGTGAAGGCTGAGATGTTTATCCTTATCAGGACCCTAATTGGATCTAGTGATAACTGAAACACAGGACTGAACTATCACGTGTGTCTATAATCAACTACTTTTCCTTCCTTTAGTCAAAGTACATGAGCTTGCATGTTCAAGCTATGTCTCTTCAGTCATGTTCTACTCTTTGAGATCCTATGGACTATAGTCTTCCAGACTCCACTGTCCATGGAATTCTCCAGGCAAGAATGTTGGGGTGGATTGCTATGCCTTCCTCCAAGGTATTCTCCCAACCAAGGGATTGAACCCACATCTCTGTCTTCTGCATTAGCAGGCAGATTCTTTGCTGTTAGCGGCATCTGGGCATCTCCATAGCCAAAGCACATGGGCAATCAAATCACAGCCAAAGTTGTTTGTGAGTATGGAATGAGAGCAAGGTGAGTTTAATGACTTAAATATCCAACCATTTCAAGCTTACATCTTATAATAACAATATCACTATTATGTCCCAACATAGCTACACAACATACATCTCTTCAAATTCCCATAGAAATTTTAATCAGAAGGAATTGCATTTACATTAAATATTTGGATATATGAATATAGCTCTAAAGATATGAATAAGGTGAAAGTGAAGTCACTCAGTCGTGTCCGACTCTGCGACCCCATGGACTGTAGCCTACCAGACTCCTCCCTCCATGGGATTCTCCAGGCAAGAATACTGGAGTGGGTTGTCATTTCCTTCTCCAGGGGATCTTTCCGACCCAGGGATCAAACCCTGGTCTCCTGCATTGCAGGCAGATGCTTTAACCTCTGAGCCACCAGGGAAGCCCTAAAGATATATAAAGCATATGGAATTTTTATGATACAAGCAAGTGTTTGTATTCATTTGTACAATGAGTGTAAGGTGTAAGTGTAAGGTGTTCCCAATTTTTTTATATAAAACAGATACATAAAAGATAGATTTTGCAAATGTAAAGTTCAAAGGAATTAAAGAGGGTGGGGGAAAGACCAGCTTGGCATGCTGCAGTCCATGGGGGTCACAAAAAGTTGGACTGACCGACTGAACAACTCTTTCTTCAACTGTGTCCAAAAGTTTGTCCTTTATGTCTGCATTTCCTTTGCCACCCTGCATATAGGATCATCTGTGCCATCTTTGATGAAATTCCCTGTAGATATCAATTAGGTCCAACTGGCCCAATGTCACTGAGAGCTCATGTTTCCTTAATAATTCTCTCTCAGGGTGATCTGTCTATTGCTGTGAGTGGAGTGTTAAAGTCCTCCACTATTAGTGTATTAGTTGATTCCCCCTTTATTTGTTGCTATCATTTGCCTTATGTATTGAGCTGTTCTTATATTGGGTACAAATACATTTATAATGTTTATATCATCTCCTTGATCATTATGTAGTGTTCTCCTTACCTTTTCTAATGGCCTATATTTCAAAATCTATTTTATCTGATTTGAGTATTGCTATCCCCGCTTTCTTTTGATTTCCATGTGCATGGATTATCTTTTTCCAGCCCCTTACTTTCAGTCTGCATATGTCTCTAGGTATGAGGTGGGTCTCTTGTAGACAGTATATAGAGGGGTCTTGTTTTTTGATACATTCGGTGGATCTGTGTCTTTTGTTCTGAGCATTTAATCCATTTACATGTAAGATTGTTATTGATATGTATGATCCTATTATCATTCATTTCACTGTTTTGATTTTTTTTTTTTTTTTTTTTTGAGGGTCTTTCTTTCTCTTGTGTTTCCTATCTAGAGAAGTTCCTTTACTATTTGTTGTAAATCTGGTTTGGTGTTGCTGAATTTTCTTACTTTTTACTTGTCTGTAAAACTTTTGTTTTCTCCTTTGCATCTGAATGACATCCTTGTTGGATAGAGTAATCTTGGTTCTAGATTTCTTCCTTTCATCACTTTAAGTATATTCTGCCAGTCCCTTCAGGCTTTCAGTGTTTCTGGTGAAAGATCAGCTGTTAGTCTCATGGGGATCCCCTTGTATGTTATTTATTGCTCTTTCTTTGTTGCTTTTAATATTTGTTCTTTGTATTTATTTTTTTTTATAGCTTGATTAATATGTGTCTTGGAATGTCTCTCCTTGGGTTTATCCTATATGAGACTCTTGGGGTTCCTGGTCTTGATGGCTATTCCCTCTCCCATTTTAGCAAAGTTTTTGATTGCAATCTTTTCAAATATTTTCTCATGCTCCTTCTGCTCCTCTGCCTCACTTGTTCTGCTATTGGTCTCCTCTAGTATGTTTTTAATCCCAGTTTTGGTGCTGTTCATTGTAGATTGTCTATTTTTCACTTCATCTAAGTTAAACATTAAACATTTCTTGTTAAAAATTCCTTGAATCTTCTCAATCTGTGTCTCCAGTCTATCTGTGCCTCCATTTCATTTTCAAAATGCTTGATCATGTTTACTATCATTACTCTGAATTCTTTCTTTTTCAGGTAGACTGTCTATTTCCACATTGTTTGGTCTTGTGTATTTTTACCGTATTTTTACCATGTTCCTTTATCTGCTGCATATGTCTCTGTCTTTTCCTTTCGTTTAATTTACTGTGTTTGGGGGTCTTCTTTCTGTAGGCTGGAAGGTTGTAGTTCCTCTTAATTGTGAATGTGCCCCCTATGAGTGGAGTTGGACCAGTCCCTTGTGAAGGTTTTCTGGTTGGGGGCACTTGTGCCTGTTTTCTGGTGGATGGAGCTGGATTTTGTGTCTCTGAAAGATAGTGCCATGCCCAGTAGGTTTTTTTGTTTTGTTTTGTTTTGTTTTGTTTTGGGGGGGTGGGGGGAGTGGGGGTTTCATTGGGTTTTCTATCTTTGAGCAGTCTGCTAATGTGCAGAGCTGTGTTCTTGTTTTGTTGCTTGGCATTGGGTGTCTGGTGCTGGAACTTGCTAGCCTTTGACTGGGGCTTGGTCTTAGTGTTGAGATGGAGGCCTTTGGGAAAGCTTCACCAATTCATGTTCTATGAATTTAGGAGTTCTCTTGTGGTCCAAAGTCCTGAACTTGGTTCTCTGATCTCAGGTGTTTAGGCCTGATCTCTTACTGTAGCACCAAGAGCTCACAGTCTATGGAGAACAAAAACCAAAGCTCCAAGATTATTAGTGAAAGCAACACTGAATAGCCCAGAGCACCCAAAGAAACTTATACCTTTACAAAGAAAAAAGAAGTGAGAGAAAAGGGAGACAGAAAAAGAAAAAAAAAAAAGGACAAAAACAGGAATGGGGGGAAAAAATACAGTAATACAGTCAATAAAGAAACCTATAAGTGAAAATAAATAGTAAAAACTAGACTAGCAAAAATACAAAATCAAAACATGGGGGGAAAAAAGCAATATAACTAAAGGGTACTGTAAAAATAGGGAAATAAATTAATTTATTTTTAAAAAGATATTTAAAAGGAAAACTAGTTTAAAAATTAAGGAAATAATATAGAAAATAATATTAGATGAATATTAAGAAGAAAATAAAAAGACAATTTTATATAGAGTGATATTAGAGGAGTGTCCTCATGTTTCCTCTGTTTTCCACTCGACACAGTGTGCTCCAGTCAATCTTCCTACACAGAAAGTCCTCCAGTATTCCTATGAAGGTCTCTGGACCAGAGGTGGGCAGTTTGATGTCAGCTCAGACTCAGATCTGGCCTTATTTCACCTTGTACTCGTTCCCAAAGTCCACATTCACCTCTAAGGTTCACAGTCACCAGCTAATTGTGTGGATTTAGTCTGCTGCACCTGTAGTTGCAGGAGCTAATTCCCTTCCTCTTCTTTGATCACACAGCCCCTGGTGTTACCCTTTGGTTTAGGACCAGCTCTGCTTGTAGTCTGTCCTCCTAGTGTGTGTTCCCTACCCAGAAGACAGAGGGCAAAGGTTGACTCTTATTAGGTCTCTCTTGCTCTATGGGCTGGGGCAGAGGGAGAGATCCAGTGGCCATAACTGAGATTTACCAGGGAGTACCTGTGGCAGTAGAGACCCACCAGATGTTGTTAAAATCTGAGGAGGGTTGTGCTCTCCCTCAAAGGAATTGGTCATGGTTCTTGGGTACCTTGGAGGAACTAAGCTGCTTATGCGCCCACCAAGGTGTGGGCAGTAATCTGTATCTGCTCACAGCCTGGTGGCAGCTGCCGCCTGTGGGGTCAGGACCACAGCAGTGTTTTATCTGCTGCCTCAGACACTCTTCCCGGCTTTGGCAGTGGCTACTGGCTTCCCTGATAGCTCAGTTGGTAAAGACACTGCCTGCAATGCAGCAGACCTGAGTTCGAGCCCTGGGTTGGGAAGATCCCCTGGAAAAGGGAGCTGGCTACCCATCCCAGTGTACTGGCCTGGAGAATTCCACAGACTATATAGTCCATGGCATCGCTGAAAATGGGATAAACTGAGGGACTTTCACTCACTCGGTGGCTTACATTTCCTCCTCTGGGATCACAGACTGCAGCCATGTCTAATTCTGCTTCTGGCACTCCATCAGTTTTGCTGGTTTTGGCAGTTACTACCAGGCATACCACCGCTGTCTACCAATGCATGGCGTTAGAGTGTCCTTGGGATAATGATCTCTTGCCTTTCTTTGATGCCCAGTCTTTTCCCTGGACTTCCTCAGCTGTGTCATACTAGCCCCCACAGAGTATCCTCATAGCAGGCAACCCAGGTCCTCTTCTTGGGGTCTGACCCCTGAGCCTGAACCTTGGGACCCAACCCCAGCTCTTTGCTGTGTGAAGGCATATGAGCCACTTGTTAGTGTAAAGTGATATTCAACAACAATCTCTGTGGTGAATTCTCTCTGTTTTTGCCTTCCAAGCACCTGATCCCGTGTTTCCTTCTGAGGTTCTTAAGCTCAACTTGATCCCACCTATGAGGGGGTTTCCAAGTGTGTGGAAACTTTTCCTTTTCCATGATTCCTTCCCTTGGGCACAGATCCCTGTCCTAAAACCTTTGTCTCTTTTATTTAATCTTTATCTTTTGCCTTACCTTACCTTTATCTTTTGCTATTTTAGAAGTCTGCAGACATCTGCTGGTGTTCAGAAGTTCTGTGGGAGCTGTTCCACATGCAGATGAATTTTTAATGTATTTGTGGGGAAGGAGGATATCTTCTTATTCCTCCACCACTGAAAGTTTCCTACTCAAAAATTCTTAAGATCATAAGACTTTTAATCTGTTTCCTTGGGACATAAATTACATGCATAATATAAATACTTTTTTTTTTCTTCTTTCATAGATAAGGTCTACTTCACTAGTTACTCTGCAATCATTTCATAAATAAATGCATAGACCTTCATGAGCTCAAATATGAATATGTTGATCTAAATGTTATATTGGGTGTCCCAAGTGGCACAGTGATAAATAATTCATCTGCCAATGTAAGAGATGCATGTGAAGTGGGCTTGATCCTTGGGTTGGGAAGATCTCATGGAGTAGGAAATTGCAACCTTCTCCAGTATTCTTGTTTGGAAAATTCCATGGACAGAGGAGACTGGCAGGCTATAGTCCATTGGGAAGCAAAGAGTCAGACACAACTGAGTGACTGAGCACACAAAAGTTATGTGGTAAACATTGATATGTATTGATTATCTCACATTTTATTTCACTTAATGTCTTTAAAATGTTTCAACCACTTTGATTCTTCAGAGAATAAAATAACAAATTCTTATTATTCAATGCCTTAAATAATATACTCATTTAAAAGAAAAATTTATCCACACTTGTGCTCCATCTCTTCATCCATCAAAGGCTTTTTGCAACTCCTTGGAAGTTTTGATCTCTCTTGCCTCCGGCCTTTGAGCACTCTGTCCTCTTACTGGAACACTTCTATTTCCAATTCCACTTGGTTTTCTAACTAAATCCTATTCATATTTTTAACACACACTGTAAGTATTACTTCTCCAGGTAAAGTCTCCTGTTTTATTGCTTTGTCTTTGTTAGAATAGTGGTGTTTGATACCTGTAAAGTCATGTGATACATTTTTAATAAAAGGATTGATGAATAAATTATTCCTTTTCTCTTCTTTTACCAAATTTTAAACTCATTTTAGAATAGTACATTTCAAAAACATCTAGATACAGTTAACATCAGGTTAAGCCCTATTCTGAAAGCTGCTTTGCTCTTTCAGGTCAACTTTTATTAGTAGTACTTTTAAAACACATATATTTTAGTATTCCACTCCATTTTAAGGTAACAGATCTACAGAAGAGTAAATTTACTCAAATATGTAAGTACTTATGATAGCAATTTCAGAGGTTTCCAAATTACAATTATTTTTTTCTCTTTTCATTTTCTCTTCTTTTAATGATATCTAAGGCTTCAGGTGCATGACACAGCTCCACTTCCTCCTCTGCCACAGAATAGTTACTACTGAGCATTTCCTTTACATCTTTGTCATCATCACATCATCATTATTGCTCAGAGGAGCAGAAGGCTAACTCAGGGGCAGATACACTTTTCAGAACAACTTTGAGATAGCTACAGATATTATCTTCCTTTGAGAAAATGAATAGCCTTAGACAATCTCTAAGACAATATTTTTTAAGAAAAAATATAGAAGAATTGAATCCAGGAAGCCTTCAGGTGGGCATCTTCTATAAATAGTGTTTGAAATGGATGTGTTTCATGGTTTTAGCTCACCAAAGTATTCAATAACCTCTGTGTGTATTCATGATACGCTAACATTAATACACAGAAAAGCAACAAATGTATCTTGGGATATAAGCTCTGGACATATATTTTATTCAAGGTACCTTTAAGTCAGCCCAGGAGATAGGTTGTCAATATGGGCAAACATAATTAACCAAAAAATGTCAACATGTGGATAATCATTTTCCTTTCTCTGAGTCTACACTTTCTTTATGGCAAAGTCATCCTTACTCAACCATCTTAGTAGCTTACTCAAATAAAAAATGTAAACATTTTTATCAGTGTATACATCTATATTTTTCTTGTAATTTACCATTTTCTCTTCTTTATAGTAGTAACTTATTTGACTAAAGTGTATGTCTTCTGTTAACTAGTAATTAGTTCTATTTTGTTAGTCACATATAGAAATGATTGTCAACTATTAGTATGTCTGGATTTTCTTAAATGTGAAAAAAGTACAAAAAATATTATACTTGAAAAATGGCATCTATTTTTCAGGTATTGAAATGTTAGTCAAGAAAAAAGCATTGCTTTAGAAAAAAAAATGGGTTTCCTGGGCTTCCCCGGTGATTCAGAGGTTAAACTATCTGCCTGCAATGCAGGAGACCAGGGTTTGATCCCTGGGTCGGGAAGATCCCTTGGAGAAGGAAATGGCAGCCCACACCAGTACTTTTGCCTGGAGAATCCCATGGACAGAGGAGCCTGATAGGCTACAGTCCACGGGGTTGAAAAGAGTCGTACACGACTGAAAGACTTCACTTTCACTTTAGAAAAGAAAATGATTATTAAAAATTAAAACAAATTTTTTCAAAGTATTTAATAATGCAGCTCTTTATGTTATAATTTTTATACAGATTCAAATAGGTGGCCTTGAGGCCTCTCTCTCTCTCTCAAAGGAAAGAAAAAAAAACAAAAAAACTATTTTTTTGATGATTATCTTTAAGAAAATTAAAGGTTTATTTTTATACTTCCAAATACATAATGAAATGTGTAAAAATAGATTATGAGTGAAATTATGCCTATTTTTAAAGATAAACTAAGGGAATTTTCACCAAAAATAAAGAATCATTAAAAAGTGATTTATAATGACATTTGAACCAAGTGGATCCTATTCAATTCTTTTTCAGTAATTTAAATAAGAAACTGAGATTTGAGTAATTCAACTTTCAAGTTGGATATTGGAGCAGTAACATTAAGTGGAACCTGGCTGCAGTTGGCAACATTGCCAACTTTCAGCAAGTTCAGTGTGGGTAAGCAGAGACCAATGACTGAGAAGGACTGATGCATTCAGAAAGCAAGGAGTAGTATTTTTTCATTATACAAATTACAGGCATACAGTATAGTGATTTGCAACTTTTAAAGAATCAGATCAGATCAGTCGCTCAGTCGTGTCCGACTCTTTGCGACCCCATGAACCGCAGCACGCCAGGCCTCCCTGTCCAACACCAGCTCCCGGAGGTCACTCAGACTCGCATCCATCGAGTCAGTGATGCCATCCAGCCATCTCATCCTCTGTCGTCCCCTTCTCCTCCTGCCCTCAATTCCTCCCAGCATCAGAGTCTTCTCCAATGAGTCAACTCTTCGCATGAGGTGGCCAAAATACTGGAGTTTCAGCTTTAGCATCATTCCTTCTAAAGAAATTCCAGGATTGATCTCCTTCAGAATGGACTGGTTGGATCTCCTTGCAGTCCAAGGGACTCTCAAGAGTCTTCTCCAACACCACAGTTCAAAAGCATCAATTCTTCGGCGCTCAGCCTTCTTCACAGTCCAGCTCTCACATCCATACATGACCACAGGAAAGACCATAGCCTTGACTAGGCGAAACTTTGTTGGTAAAGTAATGTCTCTGCTTTTGAATATGCTATCTAGGTTGGTCATAACTTTCCTTCCAAGGAGCAAGCGTCTTTTAATTTCATGGCTGCAGTCACCATCTGCAGTGATTTTGGAGCCCAGAAAAACAAAGTCTGACACTGTTTCCACTGTTTCCCCATCTATTTCCCATGCAGTGATGGGACCAGATGCCATGATCTTCGTTTTCTGAATGTTGAGCTTTAAGCCAACCTTTTTACTCTCCACTTTCACTTTCATCAAGAGGCTTTTTAGCCCCTCTTCACTTTCTGCCATAAGAGTGGTGTCATCTGCATATCTGAGGTTATTGATATTTCTCCCGGCAATCTTGATTCCAACTTGTGTTTCTTCCAGTCCAGCATTTCTCATGATGTACTCTGCATATAAGTTAAATAATTTGGAAGCAGTCTGTTGTTACTATTAGTGAGATTTTAAAGAATATATCTCACTAATAGTAACAACAAACTGCTTCCAAATATGAAAAGGAGTATGTCAAGGCTGTATATTTTCACCCTGCTTATTTAACTTATATGCAAAATACATCATGAGAAATGCTGGGCTGGAAGAAGCACAAGCTGGAATCAAGATTGCCGGGAGAAATGTCAAGAACCTCAGATATGCAGATGACACCACCCTTATGGAAGAAAGCGAAGAGGAACTAAAAAGCCTCTTGATGAAAGTGAAAGAGGAGAGTGAAAAAGTTGGCTTAAATCTCAACATTCAGAAAACGAAGATCATGGCATCTGGTCCCATCACTTCATGGCAAATAGATGGGGAAACAGTGTCAGACTTTATTTCTTGGGCTTCAAAATCACTGCAGATGGTGGTTGCAGCCATGAAATTAAAAGAAACTTACTCCTTGGAAAGAAAGTTATGACCAATCTAGACAGCATATTCAAAGCAGAGACATTACTTTGCCAACAAAGGTCCATCTAGTTAAGGCTATGGTTTTTCCAGTAGTCACGTATGGATGTGAGAGTTGGACGGTGAAGAAAGCTGAGAGCCGAAGAACTGATGCTTTTGAACTGAGGTGTTGGAGAAGTCTCTTGAGAGTTCCTTGGACTACAAGTAGATCCAACCAGTCCATTTTAAGGAATACCCGTCAGGCTGAAATTCCAATACTTTGGCCACCTCATGTGAAGAGTTGATTCATTGGAAAAGACTCTGATGCTGGGAAGGATTGAGGCAGGAGGAGCAGGTGACGACAGAGGATGAGATGGCTGGATGGCATCACCAACTCGATGGATATGAGTTTGAGTGAACTCCGGTAATTGGTGATGGCCAGGGAGGCCTGGCATGCTGATTCATGGGTTTGCAAAGAGTCGGACACAACTGAGCGACTGAACTGAACTGAACTGAATAGTTATTAAAAACATTGGCTATGTTCTCCATGTCGCACAATATAACCCTGTAGCATATATTATCAGATCAGTCGCTCAGTCGTGTCCGACTCTTTGCGACCCCATGAACCGCAGCACACCAGGCCTCCCTGTCCATCACCAGCTCCCGGAGGTCACTCAGACTCGCATCCATCAAGTCAGTGATGCCATCCAGCCATCTCATCCTCTGTCGTCCCCTTCTCCTCCTGCCCTCAATACCTCCCAGCATCAGAGTTTTCTCCAATGAGTCAACTCTTCGCATGAGGTGGCCAAAATACTGGAGTTTCAGCTTTAGCATCATTCCTTCTAAAGAAATTCCAGGATTGATCTCCTTCAGAATGGACTGGTTGGATCTTCTTGCAGTCCAAGGGACTCTCAAGAGTCTTCTCCAACACCACAGTTCAAAAGCATCAATTCTTCGGCGTTCAGCCTTCTTCACAGTCCAGCTCTCACATCCATACATGACCACAGGAAAGACCATAGCCTTGACTAGGCGAACCTTTGTTGGTAAAGTAATGTCTCTGTTTTTGAATATGCTATCGAGGTTGGTCATAACTTTCCTTCCAAGGAGCAAGCGTCTTTTAATTTCATGGCTGCAGTCACCATATGCAGTGATTTTGGAGCCCAGAAAGCATATATTATACATAGTAGTTTTTTCCTTCTGCCCACTAGTAACCAGTAATTCTTTCTCTGAATTTCTAAGTCTGCGTCTGTTTCATTATATTCACTCATTTTTGTTTTTTTTTTTATATCCCACCTAAAAGTGATATTATGCAGAATGTGTCTTTCTCTGTTTGACATTTTGTTTAGCTTAATACCCTCCAAAAGCCCATCCATGTTTTGCAAATGGCAAAAATTCATTCTTTTTATGGCTGAATGGTATTCTATGTTTAAATGCTTATTTTATTTTACCCATTTATTTTATCCATTCTTCTAGTGATGGAAACAGGTCGTTTCCATGTCTTGGCAATTATAAATAATGCTGCTATGAACATTGGAGTGTATATGTCTTCTTGAATTAATGTTTTTTTTTTTTTTTTTATTTTTTCCAGTTATATACCCAGGAGTAAAATTGATAAGTCATATGGTAGCTCTACTTTTAATTTTTTGAGAAACCTCTCTACTGTTTTACACAGTTGCTGCATCAATATACATGATTACCAGCAGTATAAATGTAATATAGAAGTGGTGTTTCTATAGTAAGAAGCAGGAAATAGAGATCATGCAGCCTCATACATTTGGACAAGATCAGCTAAATTGTTTTCATGAGATCTGATTCTGCTGCCTAAAATTAAATACCTGGACAGTGCTCTGTGTATTCTCAGTGAGGAACCTTTATAACCTGGGCTTATCTGAAAGATCCTTCAACTCCTAAAACTAAATGCTACTCAACAAAAGCAACCTCATACTAAATAAGTTACCTGAGAGTATATACCTATAATCTGATGGTTATTCTTTGCACATAGATGACTTAAGTGGTCTATATTTAATACACATAATATATAACAAGGATGATTTTTCATAAGATATATTCAAGAATTGGTTCCTTGCTTTATAATTTCCTTTTCTAAGCCTTCAATATAGTAAAGATTCTTCCAATCAAAGCTTCATAACTACACTAAATATCTTGGGTGACTAAAACTCACTGCATAATGAGAAACATCCAGTATTTACTCTAACTCCTATAAACATCTCTAATAAGTTGTATGGTTATATTAGAAGTTGTAGAAATGGAATATGAGTTTTAGTTTATTCAACTAGAATTCCATGTTTACACTTTTCAAAGGTAGCTGATAAGAGTGGTGTCCAATAGGCCCAGCTTTGATATGACCAGCAGCATCCTAAGAGCCAACTAGTAGTACCCACTGTTCTGAGCACTGTGCTTGAGAGGACTCCACCCGCATTCTCCTCCACATATGATCTTCTCCATAAGAAAAATAATCCTCATGCCTAAGGCTCTGTAGCCACTTGGACCATATGTGCCTCTTTCAAGATCACTGTCTGGATACTCAGACCCTGAAAACCTCAGTCAAAATGGTCCAGAGCCAAGCTCCAGGACCTACATTAGCATGACTTCATTCCCAATGTGTCACTTATGAGGTGGACTGTGCTGCCAGTTTATCCAAATCTCAGCCTGGGTGAGGATGGGGCCAGGTGGCCAGGAGATGGTTCCCACCCAACATCATGTATAGAGCTTGATATACAGGCTGATGTGTCAATAATGATGTGCAAAATTCCTCTCATGAGAGATAACTGAGGCTGGGGTGAATTGAGTAAAGACTATCAGTCAAGGGCCAGGAGCTGGCTCTTTTCTAACCAGTCTGGTTCAGAACTCAGAGGAATATAAGAATAATGCATTTGATTCCTATTTTTCAAGTTATTATGAGGGTATGCTTCTCTAATTAGGAGGTTGAAACATGTTTCATTATTTGTTTATATTCTTTGGGCATTAGACATATGGCATAGGACCATTTATTTGTATTATCACACAGGTACAAATATATTTAGAGTAGGATAAGGGATTTATGACTTATGTTCTTCTCTGTTAGAGGAGGTCATCAAGGGGTCATGACAGCTAGTTGGCCTGAGAGCTGGACCCGGGCCATCAGAGGCTGCTCACCCTCTCCACTGTGCTTGGAATGTATGTTCTAATTATTCCCACATTATTCCCACACTAAAATGTAGCCTTGAGAGACTAAGGATGAGAAGTTGCATACTACATGTAGTTTTTGAGCAAGAATATCAGTAAAACTAAGTTAACATACTATATCTGAGAAAGTAATTAAAGGATCAAAAAGTAAAAACCTATTTGCTGCTACTGCTAAGTTGCTTCTGTCGTCTCCGACTCTATGCAACCCCATAGATGGCAGCCCACTAGGCTCCGCTGTCCCTGGGATTCTCCAGGCAAAAATACTGGAGTGGGTTGCCATTTCCTTCTCCAGTGCATGAAAGTGAAAAGTGAAAGTGAAGTCACTCAGTTGTGTCCGACTGTTAGCGACACCATGGACGGCAGCCTACCAGGTTCCTCTATCCATGGGATTTTCCAGGCAAGAGTACTGGAGTAGGGTGCCATTACCTTCTCCAGAAAAAAAAAAAAAAAACTATTTACTTAAAAAATATCGTCCCTCAAGAGTTACAGCACAATTGTATTCGATAGTGCAATGTGCCATTTGAACAACGTACTCTTACTTGTCATTAGTATCTACAAGAAGCAAGTGTACTAAATGTTGACAATATTAGTAGACCACATTTTATTAAAATTATTAGAATTCATTTTAAAATCATGTAAAATCAATTTTAAAGTAAAATTTGGTTTACCAAAAAACTTTTTATTTTACTTTAAAATTGATTTTACATGATTTTAAAATGAATTCTAATAATTTTAATAAAATTTGGTCTACTAATATTGTCAAGGACTTCCCTAGTGGCTCAGACGGTAAAGTGTCTGTCTACAGTGTGGTAGACCTGGGTTTGATCCCTGGGTTGGGAAGATCCCCTGGAGAAGGAAATGGCAACCCACTCCAGTACTACTGCCTGGAAAATCCCATGGACAGAGGAGCCTTGTAGTCCACAGTCCATGGGGTCGTGAAGAGTAGGACACGACTGAGCAACTTCACTTTCATTTTCAATATTGTCAACATTTAGTACACTTGCTTCTTGTAGATACTAATGACAAGTAAGAGTACGTTGTTCAAATGGCACATTGCACTACCGAATACAATTGTGCAGTAACACTTGAGGGTTGATTTTTTTAAACCTCAGTTTAGGTGGTGATCTGAATACAGGGGAAAATGCCCTCTAGACAAAAAGGTATTGGAAAGCTTTCACAAGATTCCCCGTAGCAGGCGGGGCAGGGGTGGGCGGGGGGTTGGGACAGGGGGAAACTGCCAGCTCTTATATATGTGTGTGCTTAGTTGCCAAGTTGTGTCTGATGCTTTGCGATTCCATGAACTGCAACCCGTCGGGCTCCTCTTCCCATGGGATTTTCCACACAAGAATACTGGAGTGGGTTGCCATGCCATCCTCCAGGGAATATTCCTGACCCAGGGATTGAGCCCTCGACTGTTAGGTCTCCTCCTGCATTGGCAGACAGATTCTTTACCACTAGAGCCACCTGGTAAGCCCAATTACCTCTTGGTAGTTGGGAAAAACAAATTGAAGTTTTTAATGAAATGAAGGAGAGAGAATGAACATAGTTGACAACTTAATATTCTCAATGTAATTTCTTTAATACATTACATTTAACATTTCAGTAAAATGCAAACCCTGCTTATGAAAAAACAAGACTTTTAAGAAAAATATGTACTATACATTTTTATTTTATTTGTTTTTATTTTTTTAATTTTATTTTTAACTTTACAATATTGTATTGGTTTTGCCATATATCAAAATGAATCCACCACAGGTATACATGTGTTCCCCATCCTGAACCCTCCTCCCTCCTCCCTCCCCATACCATCGCTCTGGGTCGTCCCAGTGCACCAGCCCCAAGCATCCAGTATTGTGCATCAAACCTGGACTGGGGACTCGTTTCATATACGATATTATACATGTTTCAATGCCATTCTCCCAAATCATCCCACCCTCTCCCTCTCCCACAGAGTCCAAAAGACTGTTCTATACATCAGTGTCTCTTCTGTTGTCTCGTATACAGGGTTATTGTTACCATCTTTCTAAATTCCATATATATGTGTTAGTATACTGTATTGGTGTTTTTCTTTCTGAAAAACTCCTAGAGGACAACATAGGCAAAACACTCTCCGACATACATCACTGCAGGATCCTCTATGACCCACTTCCAAGAATATTGGAAATAAAAGCAAAAATACACAAATGGGACCTAATAAAACTTAAAAGCTTCTGCACAACAAAAGAAACTATAAGCAAGGTGAAAAATATGTACTATACATTTTTAGAGCCACTTAGACTCACCCTAGGTTTTTTATAGTTAAAGCAGAGGGCTTCATTTATTTTGTTCCCAATTATATGCTTCGTAATAAGTGCCAAAGCACAATTCA
Organism: Tragelaphus eurycerus; assembly: GCA_935064755.1. NCBI lineage: Eukaryota > Metazoa > Chordata > Mammalia > Artiodactyla > Bovidae > Tragelaphus > Tragelaphus eurycerus. The sequence continues at coordinate 4,194,067 of CAKXYN010000041.1, forward strand.
AGTGATAATAATCATTGTAGGAATTAATATTAAGCCAGGTTAGCATATCACATTGCAGTTTAATAAGTTATACTGATAATCTTCATTCTGCTTTGCCAAGGAAAGGTAAGTTTTACTTGAATGCAGCCTATTTCAAATTTTATCTCCAATTAGACACCAAATGCAGTCTCTTTGCTACATTAATGGCTTCCATTTGCAACTAGATTTCAATGAACTGCTCATTCTAATACCAAAATTTCATTTGTTGATGAATGTTGCTACAGTTAAGAATTAGATGTTAAGAGCAGTGTAGGAAAAATAATTGAGAATTTTTCCATCAAACAGTGACATGTAGAGAAAGGAAATTTCTCAAATATTTAAAATGTGACAAATCCTCCTCAGCTTCATTTAAATAAACTACATAAACATTTTTTTTTTCCCCTGAACCTCAGACTGAGAGGCAAGGTTTTACTTTGACTTCATACATGAGGAAATTGTAATTCAGAAATGTAAATTGTCATATATACATCTAGTTAAGAGATAGAGTTAAATTCAACTCTTATGTGACTTTAAGTCCAGGACTGTTCAACTTTATAGTTTTGCATAATATTTCTCCATGATATTAATCTTTTCCCCAATTTTTTGTATGTTTTTAGTTTTGATACAGCTCTTAACAGTTATTTTCTATTCATAGTTACTGCAAAATATAGGCAATATCCAACATGATGGACAATGCATCCTTGAACCAATCTTACATCCAAAAGTTTATACTTCCCACTTCCTCACCCTTATATTGCCCCTCTGCTTGCACTGTTAGCCACTAGTTTGCTGTCTCTATCTGTGGGTCTGCTTCTTTTGTGTCATATTCACTACTTTGTTGTATTTTTTAGATTCCACATAAACATGATATCATACAGTATTTATGTTTTTTCTGTTTGACTTATTTCCCTTTGTTCAAAGTACTCCCAGCCCACCTATGTTGCTGCAAATGGCAAAACTGAATTATTTTTTTTTACGGCTAATTTGTATTTCCTTGTGTTTATATGTGTGTGTGTGTGTGTGTACATAATCAGTTCAGTTTACTCAGTCACGTCCAACAATTTGCAACCCCATGAAACGCAGCATGCCAGGCTTCCCTGTCCCTCACCAACTCCTGGAACTTGCTTAAACTCATGTCTGTCGAGTTAGTGATGCCATCCAATCATCTCATTCCCTTTTGTCCAATTCTCCTCCTGCCTTCAATCTTTCCTAGCATCAGGGCCTTTCCAATGAGTCAGTTCTTTGTATCAGATGGCCTGAGTATTGGAGCCTTAGGGTCAGTCCTTCCAATGAATATTCAGGACTGATTGCCTTTAGGATTGACTGGTTTGAACTCCTTGCAGTCCAAGGGACTCTCAAGAGTCTTCTCCAACACCACAGTTCAAAAGTTTCAATTATTTCATGCTCAGCTTTCTTTATAGTTCAACTTTCACATGCATACATGACTACTGGAAAAACCATAGCTTTGAATAGATGGACCTTTGTTGACAAAGTAATGTCTCTGTTTTTTAATGTGCTCTATAGATTGTTCATAGCTTTTCTTCCAAGGAGCGTGTATCTTTTAATTTCATGGCTGCAGTCACCATCTGCAGTGATTTTTGGAGGCAAGAAAATAAAGTCTGTCACTGTTTCCAATTTTTCCCCATCTATTTGCTATGAAGTGATGTGATCAGATGTCATGATTTTTGTTTTTTGAATATTGAGTTTTAAGCCAGGTGTTTCATTCTCTTACATTTTCATGAAGAGGCTTTTTAGTTCCTCTTCACTTTCTGCCATGATCCAGCGGATGTTGGCAATTTGATCTCTGGTTCCTCTGCCTTTTCTAAAACCAGCTTGAACATCAGGAAGTTCACGGTTCACATATTGCTGAAGCCTGGCTTGGAGAATTTTGAGCATTACTTTACTAGCGTGTGAGATGAGTGCAATTGTTCGGTAGTTTGAGCACTCCTTGGCATTGCCTTTCTTTGGGATTGGGATGAAAACTGACCTTTTCCAATCTTGTGGCCACTGCTGAGTCTTCCAAATTTGCTGGCATATTGAGTGTAGCACTTTCACAGCATCATCATTCAGGATTTGGAATAGCTCCACTGGAATTCCATCACCTCCACTAGCTTTGTTCGTAGTGATGCTTTCTAAGGCCCATTTGACTTCACATTCCAAGATGTCTGGCTCTAGGTCAGTGATCACACCATCATGATTATCTGGGTCTTGAAGCTCTTTTTTGTACAGTTCTTCTGTGTATTCTTGCCACCTCTTCTTAATATCTTCTGCTTCTGTTAGATCCACACCATCTCTGTCCTTTATTGTGCCCATCTTTGCATGAAATGTTCCTTTGGTATCTCTGATTTTTTTGAAGAGATCCTTAGTCTTTCCCATTCTGTTGTTTTCCTCTATTTCTTTGCATTGATCACTAAAGAAGGCTTTCTTATCTCTTCTTGCTATTCTTTGGAACTCCGCGTTTAGATGTTTATATCTTTACCAGAGATCAAATTGCCAACATCCGCTGGATCATGGAAAAAGCAAGAGAGTTCCAGAAAAACATCTATTTCTGCTTTATTGACTACGCCAAAGCCTTTGACTGTGTGGATCACAATAAACTATGGAAAATTCTGAAAGAGATGGGAATACCAGACCACCTGATCTGCCTCTTAAGAAATCTGTATGCAGGTCAGGAAGCAACAGTTAGAACTGGTCATGGAACAACAGACTGGTTCCAAATAGGAAAAGGAGTACGTCAAGGCTGCATATTGTCACCATGTTTATTTAACTTATATGCAGAGTACATCATGAGAAATGCTGGACTGGAAGAAACAGAAGTTGGAATCAAGATTGCTGGGAGAAATATCAATAACCTCAGATATGCAGATGACACCACCCTTATGGCAGAAAGTGAAGAGGGGCTAAAAAGCCTCTTGATGAAAGTGAAAGTGGAGAGTGAAAAGGTTGGCTTAAAGCTCAACATTCAGAAAACGAAGATCATGGCATCTGATCCCATCACTGCATGGGAAATAGATGGGGAAACAGTGGAAACAGTGTCAGACTTTGTTTTTCTGGGCTCCAAAATCACTGCAGATGGTGACTGCAGCCATGAAATTAAAAGACGCTTACTCCTTGGAAGGAAAGTTATGACCAACCTAGATAGCATATTCAAAAGCAGAGACATTACTTTACCAACAAAGGTTCGCCTAGTCAAGGCTATGGTCTTTCCTGTGGTCATGTATGGATGTGAGAGCTGGACTGTGAAGAAGGCTGAGCGCCGAAGAATTGATGCTTTTGAACTGCGGTGTTGGAGAAGACTCTTGAGAGTCCCTTGGACTGCAAGAAGATCCAACCAGTCCATTCTGAAGGAGATCAATCCTGGAATTTCTTTAGAAGGAATGATGCTAAAGCTGAAACTCCAGTATTTTGGCCACCTCATGCGAAGAGTTGACTCATTGGAGAAGACTCTGATGCTGGGAGGGATTGAGGGCAGGAGGAGAAGGGGACGACAGAGGATGAGATGGCTGGACGGCATCACTGACTCGATGGCTGCGAGTCTGAGTGACCTCCGGGAGCTGGTGATGGACAGGGAGGCCTGGCGTGCTGCGGTTCATGGGGTCGCAAAGAGTCGGACACGACTGAGCAACTGATCTGATCTGATCTGATCTGATCACTTTCTGCCATAAGAGTGGTGTCATCTGTGTATCTGAGGTTATTGATATTTTTCCTGGCAATATTGATTCCAGTTTGTGCTTCATCCAGCCTGGAATTTCACAGGATGCATTATGCATGTAAGTTAAATAAGCAGGGTGACAGTATACAGCCTTGACATACCCCTTTACCAATTTGGAACCAGTCCATTGTTCCATGTCTGTTTCTAATTGTTGCTTCTTGACCTGTATACAGACTTCTCAGGAGGCAGATAAGATGGTCTAATATTCCCATCTCTTGAAGAATTTTCCACAGTTTGTTGTGATTCACATAGTCAAAGCCTTTAGCATAATCAATAAAGTAGAAGTAGATTTATTTTCTGGTATTCTCTTGCTTTTTCAACGATACAACGATTGTTGGCAATTTGTTCTCTGGTTCTTCTGCCTTTTCTAAATACAGCTTGAACATCTGGAAGTTCTTGATTTATGTACTGTTAAGACTTCTTTGGAGAATTTTGAGCATTGCTTTGCTAGCGTGTGAGATCAGTGCAATTGTGAGATAGATTGAACATTCTTTGGGATTGCCTTTCTTTGAGATTGAAATGAAAACTGGTGTTTTCCAGTCCTGTGGCCACTGCTGCATTTCCCAAATTTGTTGGCATATTTTTTAAATTTTTTAAATTAATTATTTATTTACTTTACAATATTGTATTGGTTTTGCCATACCATGGCAGATGCATGTTGCTGGCATATTTAGTGTAACACTTTAACAGCATCATGTTTTAGAATTCTAACGAGCTCAGCTGGAATCCATCACCTCCACTAGCTTTGTTCATAGTGATGCTTCCTAAGGCCCAGTAAACTTTGCAATCCAAGGTGTCTGATTCTAGGTGACTGACCCCACCATCATGGTTATATGGGTCATTAAGATTTTTTTTTTTTTTTTTTTGTATAGTTCTGTGTATTCTTGCCACCTCTTCTCAATATCTTTTGCTTCTATTAGGTCCATACTATTTCTGTCCTTTATTGTGCCCATCTTTGTATGAAATATTCCCTTTATATCTCTACTTTTCTTGAAGAGATTTCTGGCTTTTCCTATTCTATTGTTTGCCTCAATTTCTTTGCACTGATCACTTAAGAGGGCTTTCTTATTTCTCCTTGCTATTCTTTGAAACTCTGCATTCAGGTGACTATATCTTTCCTTTTTTTCCTTTGCCTTTAGCTTCTCTTCTTTCTCAGCCATTTGTAAGTCCTCCTCAGACACCTGTGTTCTCTTTTTGCATTTCTTTTTGTTAGGAATTGTTTCGATCATGACCTCCTGTACAGTGTTATGAAGTCCATCCATAGTTCTTCAGACACCCTATCTATCAGATCCAATCCCTTTAATCTATGTGTCACTGTCACTGCATAATCATATGGGATTTGATTTAGGTCATACTTGAGTGGTTTGGTGATTTTCCATAATTTCTTCAATTTAAGCCTGAATTTTGCAATAAGGTGTTCATGATCTGAGACACAGTCAACTCTGTCTTATTTTTACTGATTGTTTTGAGCTTCTCCATCTTCAGCTCAAAGAGCATAATCAATCTGATTTTGGCATTGATTATCTAATAATGTCCATGTGTAGAATCTTTTCCTGTGTTGTGTACATACTACATCATATCTGTTTTTGAACACTTAGGTTTCTTCCATGTAAATAATGTGTTTATGAACATTGGGATACACATATATTTTTGAATTAGAATTCCTGGGTGATATATGCTTACCTGATGGCTCAGTAGTTAAAGAATCTGTCTGCAGTGCAGGAGACCCATGTTTGATCACCGAGTCAGTGAGATTCCCTGGAGAAGGGAATATCTACTCCAGTATTCTTGCTTGAAAAATTCCATGGACAGAAGAACCTGACAAGCTACAGTCCTGGAGGTTGCAAAGAGTCAGACATGACTGAACAACTAACACATATACACACAAGCACACAGACACTACTTCTATTTAGTTATTATTATTGTTTTGTTTTGTTTTTTCAAAACCTCCATACCGTTTTCCATTGTGGCTGCACCAATTTACAGTCCCACAAGCAGTGTACAACAGTTCTCTTTTCTCCATGTTCTTGCTAACAATTGTTATTTGTTCTCTTTTCATTTATATCCATTTTGATAATGAGGTGATATCTCATTGTGGATTTTATTTTCATTTTCCTGATGATTTGCAATATTGGGCACCTTTTCATGTGGCTGTTGACAATCTACATTTCCTCTTTGAAAATATCTATGCAGTTTATTGTCCATTTTTTTAATCAGGTTTTTTATTTGATGTTGTGTTATATGAGCTGCTTATATATGCAGAGGTTTAACCATAAGATTAAATCTTAGATCTAATCATAAGATTATAGAGTGCTTATGAATATGTTCATTTTACCACCATGTGAGTAGCATTCCCCTCTTATTATAGTCAGTGACAACTTCAAGGTGTAGACTATCTGAGGAGGAATTCTTAGAGAAGTCCAATGATTACATGGGAGATTAAAAGAAGGACACTAAAAAAAAAAAAAAAAAAAACTGAAGGACCTGAGCTATAGCAAATATTGAACAGTGAGCAACTGCTATCAAGATTAATATAAACCCTCATACTAGACACATACACATGTCAGTTACTATTATCCATTACATCATATATGACTTTAAATAAAATTTGCACAGTAGGCTAAAAGAAAAGCTATGTAAAGAGACAAGATAAGCATCAGAACTGGTCTCAGGTGGTCTCAGTCAGAACTGACTTGAAGCAATATTTCAGTTCTCCTGATCAGAGACTAAAATCAGGCCACAGCAGTGAGAGTGCAGAACCCTAGTCAGTAGACCACCAGGGACAGGTGGCAATGACAAGACTCTGGCCCACAAGCTGTGTAGAAATGAATTTCTGCATAGAGATGGAAAGTAGTGAAACAAGTATACTGCTTATGAGTACAGTATGTGTGGATAGACACATGGGTGAGCTCAGAAGGAGAATTTTGCCCTCATAGAAGTGAATAGCTTATATGGGGCATTTCTTCTGGGTTTCCTTTGACCAGTCATCACACTTTGCCTGGTTCTAAGTCCATATTTGCTTTATCTAAGGATCCTCCCATGTGTGCATGCATATCTCTTACACAAGATGGATTCTAGTGAAGAGGGATGTGGATAGTTGGCATCATTTACTGTGGGGTGGTATCCCTCCCTTTTTGGCCTCTAAGAAGCTTTCCTCTCTGTTTGTAGTCAGGGAGATCTTCTTGACCTCAAGAATGAGGAATGTGTGGTCGTATTCCTCTTACCTTGTACTCATCTTGGAGTATCTGCCCACTGAGATTGGGATCAAATTTCTCCTCAGAAGTTGATTTATTTTCTCCCTTAAAATGAGACTCAGATAAGACAGACTTTGGAATTCTCCAGCAGGAAATTTAAAGTAACTATAATTAATATTGTGATGCTAATGAAAAATGTAGGCACCATGAAGAACAGAGGAATAATGTAAGCAGAGAGACAGAAATTATAAGAAAAATCAAAAGAAATAGCTTCAGATTAACAATCCTGAAATTAAGAATTCCAGAAACAAGGGATTGCTTTGATGGGCTCATCACTAGGATGGAAGAGACTGAGAAAAGGATAAGTATGCTTGAAAATATGTGGCTAGAATCTTCCCAAAGTCAGATGCAAAGAAAGAACAAAAATAATGAATAAAATAGAATATCTGTAAGCTGTGGGACGTCATGAACACATAATCAGAATGACCAAAGGAGAAGAAAGTTTTGGGCAGAAGAAATTCTTAAAACACTGGCTAAGAAATTATTCAAGTTAATAATAGATAATAAACCACAGAACTAGGTAGCTCACAGGACATCAAATCGCATAAATAAATCACTTTAATAAAGGGCATAATTATACTTTATACAAATTGTATTAATTCCTAAGATGAGTAAATTGGGAGAATATATCCTGATTTCTAGTAAGATCCACTGAATATGAACTGGGATGTGATACGACTGGGTTTTGAGAGTGAGATCAACTGTTTTGTTGTTGTTCAGTTGCTGTTGTGTCTAACTCTTTTACGACTCTTGTAACCCACTAGGCTCCTCCGTCTATAAGGTTTCAAAGGCAAAAATACTGAAATGGGTTGATATTTCCTTCTCCAGGGAATCTTCCTGAACCAAGGATGGAGCCTGTGTTTCCTGCATTGGAAGGCGGATTCTTTACCATTGAGCCACCAGAGAACCCAAGGTCAATTCTAACTTGATCTAATTATACAGATTTTTAATTTTTTAAAACTTATGTATTGGAATATAATTGACTCACAATGTTATATGTTTCAGGTGCACAGCAAAATGATTTAATTATATATACTCTTATATCTATGTTTTTCAGATTATTTTCCCCATATAAGTTATTGCAGAGTATTAAGTAGAATTCCTTATGATATGCAGTAGGTCTTTGTTGATTACTTTACATATCAGATCAGATCAGATCAGTCACCAAGTCGTGTCCGACTCTTTGGGACCCCATGAACTGCAGCACGCCAGGCCTCCCTGTCCATCACCAACTTACGGAGGTCACTCAGACTCACATCCATCGAGTCAGTGATGCCATCCAGCCATCTCATCTTCTGTCTTCCCCTTCTCCTCCTGCCCCCAATCCCTCCCAGCATCAGAGTCTTTTCCAATGAGTCAACTCTTGACATGAGGTGGCCAAAATACTGGAGTTTCAGCTTTAGCATCATTCCTTCCAAAGAAATCCCAGGGCTGATCTCCTTCAGAATGGACTGGGTGGATCTCCTTACAGTCCAAGGGACTCTCAAGAGTCTTCTCCAACACCACAGTTCAAAAGCATCAATTCTTTGGCGCTCAGCCTTCTTCACAGTCCAACTCTCATATCCATACATGACCACAGGAAAGACCATAGGCGAACCTTTGTTGGCAAAGTAATGTCTCTGCTTTTGAATATGCTATCTAGGTTGGTCATAACTTTCCTTCCAAGGAGTAAGTGTCTTTTAATTTCATGGCTGCAGTCACCATCTGCAGTGATTTTGGAGCCCAGAAAAATAAAGTCTGACACTGTTTCCACTGTTTCTCCATCTATTTCCCATGTAGTGATGGGACCAGATGCCATGATCTTCGTTTTCTGAATGTTGAGCTTTATGCCAACCTTTTAGTAGTGTGTATATGCCAATACTAAAGTCTCAATTCATCCCTCCTTGCCACATTTCCCTCTTGGTAACCACAAGTATAAGGTTTGTTTTATTTGGTCATCTAATAAGAAGGAAATATATTACAATGAAAATGAGAAAATTATGTTGAAATTAGTTTTAATTTTTATAAGTATTTAAAATATAACAAAATACAAGTAAATCATCAATTAAGCATTTTTATTTCGGCATGTATGTTTTAATCTCATTGTTATCACGAAAAATAGAAAGGAGACTCAATTGCTCTCAGTACCCACAGAAGTTCTGTAGTAAAATATATCTTTATTTTTAATTTCACCAATGGAAAATTTTAATTTTCCAAATTATTTGCATGTTAGCAAGTTATGCTGAAAGAAAACCAAAGCAAACAAATCTGACATCCTTCTTGGGAGAGTTATATAGTGGACTCAAAACAATTTGGGGATTGGGGAAATGACCTTCCATACAGTCAATAATCTGAGTGTAACTTTACAGTTGGCCCTCTGCACCCAGGATTTCTCCATACCCATGGTTAGTGTGGTAATGCAGTATTTATTAATAAAACTAATATTTCATTAATAAATAATAATAGTAACAAAATAATATACTAAATTATTAAGAAATATTGTATTACTAGTAATCCATGTATATTGGATCTGTACCCTTCAAAACCATGCTGTTCAAAGGTCATTGCATTTTTCTTCCTTTAACACTTGCTGCCAACTCATCCTTACAGACAGAACACACAGAAATACTCCATGTTTTCGATCAAAGACTTTATTTCATCCAAGTGAAGATTAAAAAACAAAGCACTATTTTTTATTAGAACACAATAGGGAGAAACTGGCTTAGTGATTATCTTCAGGAATTCCTGGTTCTGCATTAATAGCTGTGGTTATTCAAGAAAAAGATGAAGCTTTGTTTTTGAGGAAATAATATTTGAATCATCTGCTATTTTCTATTTCTTTGTTTTTAATTATCTTGCTTTCCCTTTGAAAAATAAGTACAAGCAGTAGTTTCCACCTGTACCAATTAAAAATACCAAGATGAATGGAAAATTAAAGATGATCAACTAAAGTGCTCCCTAGTCTATTTCTTGACTGGGAATCTGGAACTTGCATATTCTTCCTCCAGGAAGCCTGGTCTTATCTCTTGCGATGGAGGATTTCTGACACTCAGCAATTTGAAGCTTTCTATCATCACTTCATGGGAAATAGATGGGGAAACAGTGTCAAACTTTATTTTTCTGGGCTCCAAAATCACTGCAGATGGTGACTGCAGCCATGAAATTAAAAGACGCTTACTCCTTGGAAGGAAAGTTATGACCAACCTAGATAGCATATTCAAAAGCAGAAATTACTTTGCCAACAAAGGTTCATCTAGTCAAGGCTATGGTTTTTCCTGTGGTCATGTATGGATATGAGAGTTGGACTGTGAAGAAGGCTGAGCACCGAAGAATTGATGCTTTTGAACTGTGGTGTTGGAGAAGACTCTTGAGAGTCCCTTGGACTGTAAGGAGATCCACCCAGTCCATTCTGAAGGAGATCAGCCCTGGGATTTCTTTGGAAGGAATGATGCTAAAGCTGAAACTCCAGTATTTTGGCCACCTCATGAGAAGTGTTGACTGATTGGAAAGGACTCTGATGCTGGGAGAGATTGAGGGCAAGAGGAGAAGGGGACGACAGAGGATGAGATGGCTGGATGGGATCACTGACTCAATGGACATGAGTCTGAGTGAACTCCGGCAGTTGGTGATGGACTGGGAGGCCTGGCCTGCTGCGATTCATGGGGTCACAAAGATTTGGACATGACTGAACGACTGATCTGATCTGATCTGATCTGATTATCAATCAAAAGATTTTCTACTGCCTATTGAAGTGAGGTTTGTTCAATATGTTTAGAACAGTTGATGCTAGTAATTAGAATAATACTGATAAAACCTTTGTGACATGTAGCTAGGCAAGCCTAAAGACACTTTATCATACTGGGTACATTGTCTATACAGGGCTTCCCAGGTGGTAATAGTGATAAAGAACACCTGCCAATGAAGACGACATAAGAGAAACAGAATTCCTTCCCTGGGTCGGGAAGATCCCATGTGGGAAAATATGACAACCCACTTCTGTATTCTTGCCTGGGGAATCCCATGGACAGAGGAGCTTGAAGGACTACAGTTCATAGGGTTGCAAAGAATCAGACACAACTGAAGTGACTTAGCAAACACTCATTGTCCATGCAACTGACTTTTAATTTTTATGTACAAACTATTTGGGTTCTAAAACTGACACTGATACCATGAACAGGAGAGAAAGAAAATGATTGTTGAAGTATATAATTAATTAAGACATGGCATTGAAACACGCATAATATCATATATGAAACAAGTCACCAGTCCAGGTTCGATGCATGATACTGGATGCTTGGGGTTGGTGCACTGGGACAACCCAAAGGGATGGTACGGGGAGGGAGGAGGGAGGAGGGTTCAGGATGGGGAACATGTGTATACCTGTGGTGGATTCATGTTGATATATGGCAAAACCAATACAATATTTTAAAGTTAAAATAAAATAAAGAAAAGTGATCATTTATTGGAGAGTAAATCAATGTAAGCAGCTTGTGACCATTTTCATACTGTCACACACATAGCAGATAACTAGGTATAATCAACAGAGAGCTAATCCTATAGCCCCAAATAAATGACTGATTTCATAAATATGTATGTGCTTAATTAATCAGGTTGGCATGAATTCCTTCAGAACAAGTTAGAAATGTACTACATTGTCCCATTTGTAAATGTTTAAAGAAGTAAAAACATTACTTTGTGTTAGATATAATGATCTCAGTATCACTCTGATCATATATTTTTTTACTTATAATATTTACAGAAAATCTGACTCATATAGTTGTCAGCAGATCTTCATAAGACATATTAAAGGAAATCTTTCTGATTGAAAGGAGGTAAGTTTTGAAAATAATTCAGATCTATCTGATAGAGATTGCAATGAATCTGTAGATCACTTTGGCTGGTATACTCATTTCAATAATATTGATTCTTCCAATCCAAGAACATGATTTATCTCTCCATCTGTTTGACTGATCTTTCTTACTTACAGTTTTCTACATACAGGTCTTTTATCTTTTAAATATGTTGATACGTAGGTATTTTATCCTTCTTGTTGCAATGGTGAATAATATTATTTCTTTAATTTCTCTTTCTGATTTTTCCTTGTTAGCATATGTATAAAATAGACAGCCAGTGAGCAGCTGTATGCAGGTCAGGAAGCAACAGTTAGAACTGGACATGGAACAACAGACTGGTTCCAAATAGGAAAAGGAGTACGTCAAGGCTGTATATTGTCACCATGCTTCTTTAACTCATATACAGAGTACATCATGAGAAATGCTGGGCTGGATGAAGCACAAGCTGAAATCAAGATTGCTGGGAGAAATATCAATTCCCTCAGATATGCAGATGACACCACCCTTACGGCAGAAAGTGAAGCAGAACTAAAGAACCACTTGATGAAAGTGAAAGAGAAGAGTTAAAAAGTTGGCTTAAAGCTCAACATTCAGAAAACTAAGATCATGGCATCTGGTCCCATCATTTCATGGCAAATAAATGGGGAAACAGTGGAAACGGTGGCAGACTTTATTCTCTTGGGCTCCAAAATCACTACAGATGGTGACTGCAGCCATGAAATTAAAAGACACTTACTCCTTGGAAAGAAAGTTATGACCAACTTAGACAGCGTATTCAAAAGCAGAGACATTACTTTGTCAACAAAGGTCCATCTAGTCAAGGCTATGGTTTTTCCTGTGGTCATGTATGGATGTGAGAGTTGGACTATAAAGAAAGTTGAGTGCTGAAGAATTGATGCTTTTGAACTGTGGTGTTGGAGAAGATTCTTGAGAGTGCCTTGGACTACCAGGAGATCAAACCAGTCCATCCTAAAGGAAATCAATCCTGAATGTTCATTGGAAGAACTGGTGTTGTAGCTGAAACTCCAATTCTTTGGTCACCTGATACGGAGAACTGAGTCATTTGAAAAGACCCTGATGCGGGGAAAGATCAAAAGTAGGAGGAGATGGGGATGACAGAGGATGAGATGGTTGGATGGCATCACCAAATCAATGGACATGAGTTTGAGGAAGTTCCAGGCTTATTTGCCTATCACCAATTCTTTGAGCTTACTCAAACTCATGTTCATCAGGGAGGTGATGCCATCCTGTCATCTTATCCTCTGTTGTCCATTTCTCCTTCCTTCAATCTTGCCCAGCATCAGGGTCTTTCCAGTAAGACAGTTCTACACATCACGTAGCCACAGAATTGGAGATCAAACTTCAGAATCATTCCTTCCAATGAATACGTGCTCAGTTACTTTAGTCGTGTCTGACTCTCTGCAACCTCATGGACCTTGACCCACCAGGCTCCTCCATCCATGGGATTCTCCAGGCAAGAACACTGGAATGGTTTGCCATTTCCAAAGAATACTCAGGACTGATTTCCTTTAGGATGGACTGGTTTGATCTCCTTGCAGTCCAAGGCACTCTCAACAGTCTTCTCCAACACCACAGTTCAAAAATGTTAATTATTTGGTGCTCAGCTTGCTTTATAGTCCAATTCTCACATCCATACATGACTACTAGAAAAACCATAACTTTGATTAGATGGACCTTTCTGGCAAAGTAATGTCTCTTCTTTTTAATATGCTGTCTAGTTTGGTCATAGCTTTTCTTCCAGGAAGCAAGTGTCTTTTAATTTCATGACTGCAGTCACCATCTTCAGTGATTTTGGAGCCCCAGAAAATAAAGTCTCACACTGTGTTCATTGTTTCCCCATCTATTTGCCATGAAGTGATGGGACCAGATGCCATGAACTTAGTTTTCTGAATGTTGAACTTTAAGCCAGCTTTTTCACTCACCTCTTTCACTTTCATCAAGAGGCTCTTGAGCTCCTCATAACTTCCTGCCATAAGCATAGTGTCATGTGCATATCTGAGGTTATTGATATTTTTTCCAGGAATTTTGATTTCAGCTTGTGCTTCTTCCAGCCCAGTGTTTCTCATGATGTACTCTGCATATAATTTAAAATATCAGAGTGACACCATACAGCCTGGATGTACTCCTTTCCCAATTTGGAATCTGTCTGTTCCATGTCCAGTTCTAATTGTTGCTTCTTGACCTGCATACAGGTTTATCAGGAGGCAGGTAAAATGGTCTGTTATTCCCATCTCTTTCAGAATTTTCCACAGTTTGTTGTGATCCACACAGTCAAAGGCTTTGGAATAATCAATAAAACAGAAGCAGACTTTTTTTTTGCAACTCTCTTGCTTTTTTTGATGGTACAACGGTTGTTCACAATTCGATCTCTGGTTTCTCTACCTTTTCTAAATCCAGCTTGAACATCTGGAATCCATGGTTCAATTACTGTTGAAGCCTGGCTTGGAGAATTTTAAGCATTACTTTACTAGTGTGTGAGATGAGTGCAATTGTGTGACAATTTGAACATTCTTTGTCATTGTCTTTTTTGGGAATTGAAATTAATACTGATCTTTTCCAGTCCTGTGTCCACTGTTGAGTTTTCCAAATTTGCTGGCATACTGACTACACTTTAGTATCATCATCTTTTAGCATCTGAAATAGTTCAACTGGAATTCCATCACCTCCACTAGCTTTCTTCAGAGTGATGCTTCCTAAGTCCCACTTGACATCTCTTCCCAGGATGTCTGGGGTCTGGGTGAGTGAACACAGCATCGTGGTTATCTGGCTCATGAAGATCTTTTTTGTCATTCTTCTGTGTAGTCTTGCCTCTTCTTCTTTATATATTTTGCTTCTATTAGGTCCATACCATTTCTGTCCTTTATTGTGCTCATTTCCCTTGATGTCTCTAATTTTCTTGAAGAGATCTCTAGTCTTTCCCATTCTGTTGATTTCATCTATTTCTTTGCATTGATAGATAAAGTGATATATTAATCTAAATCATATTATGATAAGTGAATATATATTTTAATTACTAGAGAATGCAACTGCTGGGGGGAAATATAATCAGACATACATTTTACCCTTGAACAACACAGACTTGCACCACATGGATCTACTTATACATGGGTTTTAATTAATAGTAAAATCAAGTTCTACATGATCCAAAGTTCATTGGATTCATAAATGGGGAATCAGGGATACAGAGGCACTGCAGATTAAGAGGGCAATTAAAACTTGTGCAGTTAATTCTTGTGTTTTTAACTGTACAGAAGGTCAGCACTCTAAAATCCCATATTCTACAAAAGTCACCTGTCACTATATTTATCAGTTCAGTTCAGTCACTCAGTTGTATCCAACTCTTTGTGATTCCATGGACTGCAGCATGCCAGGCTTCCCTATCCATCACCAACTCCCAGACATTGCTCAGACTGATGTCCATTAAGACAGTGATTCTTCCAACCATCTCATCCTCTGTCATCCTCTTCTCCTGCCTTCAAACTTACCTAACATCAGGGGCTGTCTTTTACATTTATAGATCTTACCTAGCATCAGGGTCTTTTACAGTTACATTTTTAGGGAGAATTAAAGTGAACGATTAAAGAAATTGATTGATTAAAAAAAAAAAAAACCTTTATTCAAAAATAAGCAGGAAAGGAGAAATGAAAACAAGTGATGTGCATACTTTTATTCTGTTTTGTACATAAAAATCAATATACTAAGTACATTTAAGAAACGTGCCCAAGATTACATAGCTATCTTGTGCAAGCTCTATGATTAAAACACAGACTTGATGAACTCCAATTATTTCCCATCCCTAAATGATATTGCCTAATTTTTTTAATTACAATCATGAAAGAAGAATAACACAGTTTTGACAGGGGTGTGTATTACAGTATAAGTACTCTGCTGACAAAAAAAGAAAAAGAAAGAAAAAAATATTGGAACAAATTTCTAGATAAATTTTATTTAAAAAACAATTTTTTTTCTTCATGTTATATTCTTTTCTTTCCTACTTAATGATTTTAACTTGAAAAACAGACACCCAAAAAGTAGTATAAAGTTATATAACTATAAACCAATTTAAAAGATGAATTGTAATAATAAAACCATGTACTCTAAAAGTTTAGACAAGAGAGACAAAAATGAGAGAAACAAGTAGAAAAATATTAACACTGCAGCCAATTCTAATCATACTTAACTCCATTAAACATGAAACATTTAAGTATGTGAAATTAGAGGGAGAGATTTTTCAGAATGAATTAAAATATACAAGATCCAAATCCAGGATGTCTTCAATATTTTCATTTTAAATATAAGGTCCCTGGCAATTTATAGGTAAAATGATAGGAGCAAGAGTGGTACTGGAAAAAAAATAGTTATGAGAAAAATTATTTAAACATAGTATCACTAGAGATTTCATTTAACATCAGAATATTCTGTCTATGCCCCAACAACTATTGCCAAAGAATTTGCAGTTGAATGGTTCTATGAAGAACTGCAAGAACTTCTAGAACTAACATCAAAAAAAAAAAAAAAAAAAAATGATGTCCTTTTCATCATAGGTGACTGGCATGCAAAAGTAGAAAGTCAATGGATATCTGGAGCAACAGGCAAGTTTGGCCTTAGAGTACAAAATAAAGCAGGGCACAGGCTAATAAAGTTTTCCCAAGGCAATTCACTGGTCATTGAAAACACTGTCTTCCAACAGCACAAGAGAGGACTCTACACATGGACATCAACAGATGGTTAATACCAAAATCAGATCAATTATATTCTTTGCAGCTGAAGATGGAGAAGATCTACACAGTTTGCAAAAATAAGACCTGGAGCAGACTGTAGTACAGATCATCACCTACTTATTGCAAAATTCAGACGTGAAGAAAGTAAGGAAAATCACTAGGCCATTCAGGTATGACCTAAATTAAATCCTTTATGATTATACAAAGAAAGTGACAGATAGATTCAAGGGACTAGATCTGGTGGACAGAATGCCTGAAGAAATATGGATGGAAGTTCGTAACATTGTACAGGAGGTGGTGACCAAGACCATACTCAAGAAAAAGAAATGCAAGAAGGCAAAAGTGGTTGCCTGATGAGGCCTTACAAATAGCTGAAAATAGAAGAAAAGCTAAAGGCAAAGGAGAAAAGGAAACATATACCCAACTGAATGCAGTGTTCCAGAGAATAGCAAGGAAAGGTAATAAAGCAATGGAAGAAAGCAATAGAATTGGAAAAGATAGAGATGTCTTCAAGAAAATTAGAGATACCAAGGGAACAAACATTTCACATAAAGATGAGAGAAATAAAGGTTGCTGCTGCTGCTGCTAAGTCACTTCAGTCGTGTCCGACTCTGTGCGACCCCATAGACGGCAGCCCACCAGGCTCCCCCGTCCCTGGGATTCTCTAGGCAAGAACACTGGAGTGGGTTGCCATTTCCTAGGTCTTTGTAAAAGGATCTAACAAAAGCAGAAGAGATTAAGAAAAGGTGGCAAGAATACACTGAAAAACTATACAAAAAAGATCTTAATGACCCAGATAATCACAGTTGTGTGGTCACTCACCTAGAGTCAGATATCCTGGAATGGGAAGTCAAATGGGTTTTAAGAAGTATACTATGAACAAAGCTAACAGTGGTGATAGAATTCCAGCTGAGCTATTTAAAATTCTAAAAGATAATGCTGTTAAAGTGTTTCATGCAATATGCCAGCTAATTTGAAAAACACAGCAGTATCTATGACTGGAAAAGATCAGTTTTTATTCCAAAGTCAAAGAAAGGCAATGACAAAGGTTGTTCAAACTACCATACATTTATGCTCATTTCACAGGCTAACAAGATTATGCTCCAAAGCCTTCAAGCTAGTCTTCAACAGTATGTGAATCAAGAACTTCCAGATGTGTAAATTGGTTTAGAGAAGGCAGAGGAACCAGAGATTAAATTGGATCATAGAACAAACAAGTTATTAAAAAAAAAAAAAAAAACAATTTCTGTTTCATTGCCTATGCTAAAGCCTTTGACTGTGTGGATCACAACAAACTGTCAAAAATTCTTCAAGAGATGGGAATACCAGACCAATTTACCTGTCCCCTGAGAAACCTGTATAGAGGGCAAGAAGCAACAGTTAGAACCAGACACAGGACAACAGACTGGATCAAAATCAGTAAAGAAGTATGTCAAGGCTGTATATTGTGACACTGTTAATTGAGCTTATATGCAGATTACATGATGTGAAATGTCTAGCTAGATAATCAAGATTTCTGGGAGAAATATCAACAATCTCAGATATTCAAATGATATCACTCTAATGGCAGGAAGTGAAGAGTAACAAAAGAGCCTCTTGATCTAGGTTAAGAGGAGAAGGAAAAAGCTGGCTTAAAACTCATCATTCAGAAAACTAAGATTATGGCATCCAGTCCCATTACTTCATGGCAAATGGATGGGAAAAATATGTGGACAGTAACAGATTTTATTTTCTTGGGCTCCAAAATCACTGTGGAAGTTGACTGAAGCTATAAAATTAAAACATGCTTGTCCCTTGGAAGGAAAGCTATTAAAAACCTAGACAACATGTTAAAAAATCAAAAACATTACTTTCCTGGCAAAGGTCAGTATACTCAAAGGTATTTTTTGTTTGTTTGTTTTGTTTTTTAGGTAGTCATGTATGGATGTGAGAATTGGACTATAATGAAGACTAAGCACTGAAGAATTGACGCTTTTGAACTGCGGTGCTCGAGAAGACTCTTGAAAATCCCTTGGACTACAAGGAGATCAAAACAGTCAATTTTAAGGAAATCAACCCTGGATATTTTTTGGAAGGACTGATGCTGAAGCTGAAGCTCCAATACTTTGGCCACCTCATGTAAAGTCTCAATTTATTGGAAAAGGCCCTGATACTGGGCAAGATTGAGGCCAAGAAGAGAAATGGATGACAGAGAACAAGATGGTTGGATAGCATCACCAACTCAATGGCCATTAATTTGAGCAAACTCTGGGAGATACTGAAGAACAAGGAAGCCTGGCTTGCTGCATTTCATGGGGTCACAGAGTCAAACATGACTTAATGACTGACCAAAAGGTTAAGTGGGACATTTAAAAGTTATCAAAATATCAAATTTTCAAAAAGACATACTTTTAAAGTAGATATACCTAAAATAATTTCAAAACCATGAAACAAAAATTCATAAATACAGGAACAAATAGACAAGATTCATAAAATTTTATGAATATTTTAAACATTATCTTTTATCGATATAATACATTACATTTAATGAATAGAGAAAGGATAGGCAAAAAGAAGGAATATCTGGTTTTCAGGCATGACAGAATTTGTATTACAATTGACTTTCTGCCAGCAGTAACTATAGGAATGAATAAAATATATGTGGCAAAGTGTTTAGTCCTGAAAAATAGACATTATAAGATGGTAATCCTTGATAGGAAATAAATTCACAATCTGAATCTGATTGTTTATGTCCCCATGTATGAACAAATTGCCAAACCAGAATGTTGTTATTATATTGAGATAAAGAATCTGAGATAAGAATTTGGGCCACTAAAGCAGTTTGGACACTTGGAGGTGGGGCACTTAAAAAAGAAGTAGAGTGAAGCTTAAGAAGCTTGGATATGGCTTCCCCTAATTTCTTGGTTGAGGATTGAGGCAGAACAAGATAATATGATGTTTACAGAATGGCAGCTGTTGTAAGGTTGTGAGCAGAAAAACAAGACTAAATGGCAATCGTTCTTACAAATTATTTAGTACTGGCCTTGTCAGGATGAATAAAATGTATTATTGCCCAGCTTATTGACCTGAGATATGAGCAAGATCACATTTATGAAAGAGAACTTCCCTAAAGAGAGAGAAAAAAAATTCTTACTCTAGATACACTCTTCAGAGAAGGCAATGGCAAGCCACTCCAGCACTCTTGCCTAGAAAATCCCATGGATGGAGGAGCCTGGTAGGCTGCAGTCCATGGGGTCGCTACGAGTTGGCCATGACTAAGCGACTTCACTTTCACTTTTTACTTTCACGCAATGGAGAAGGAAATGGCAACCCACTATAGTGTTCTTGCCTGGAGAATCCCCCGGGATGGCAGAGCCTGGTGGGCTGCTGTCTATGGGGTCGCACAGAGTCGGACACGACTGAAGCGACTTAGCAGCAGCAGCAGAAGATACACTCTTGTGAAGCTCAGAAGCAAAGTTCAGTAATATCTAAAAGGAATTCAGCATCGCTAGGCTGATAAATCAGGGAAGGCAATGGCACCCCACCCCAGTACTCTTGCCTGGAAAATCCCATGGATGGAGGAGCGTGGTAAGCTCCAGTCCATGGGGTCGCTAAGAGTCGGACACGATTGAGTGACTTCACTTTCACTTTTCACTTTCATGCATTGGAGAAGGAAATGGCAACCCACTCCAGTATTCTTGCCTGGAGAATCCCAGGGACAGCCGTCTATGAGATGGCACAGAGTCGGACACGACTGAAGCGACTTAGCAGCAGCAGCAGCAGCAGGTTGATAAATACCATGCTAGAAGATCTTAAGAAATCACTGAACTTTCAACACATCTGCCGTCACTATGCACTGAATCCAATTTATAAGGGTCCAAGGCAATTAAGCGATAATTGAACTACCTGATAGAAACATAACACTTTTCTATGTAACAGAATATAGAGCCTATAAAATTTATCACCCAGTATGTCCAGTAATCAACAACAACAAATATTGCTAGACATGTAAGATAACAGTAAAATATTATCCAAGAGTAAAGAGAAAAGGCAGTCAATACAGATTGATCTCAAAAGACTTGGGAAATTGAATTTAGCACACACAAAAATTTTAAGGTAGATATTATAAATATATTTAAAGGGAAGCATATCCTCATAAGTAAAAATATCAGTATTTTCTGCAAGAAAAAAGAAGCTATTTTTTAAAAAAATTAAATTTATTTTAATTGGAGGCTAATTACAATATTGTATTGATTCTGCCACACAAAAAGCTATTTTTAAAAATTGGAAATTTAGCAATTATAAAATAAAATAACTTAAATGAAAAAGTTTTCTTATTATTTAGAAAAGATATCAATAATTGTACAATTGGGACAGTCAAATGAAATTATACTATATGTTTACTATATTTGTAATATAAGGAAAATTAAGGAAAAGTTGGGATTGGGAAAAAGGGAAGTGGGGATTCTGAAGTCAGATGTGGAAAGTGAGAATGTTACTTACTTATATATCTAACTTCTAACTTCCTTTTTATATCTAACATTCAGATCAGATCAGATCAGTCGCTCAGTCCTGTCCGACTCTTTGCGACCCCATGAACCGCAGCACGCCAGGCCTCCCTGTCCATCACCAGCTCCCGGAGATCACCCAGACCCATACCCATCGAGTCAGTGATGCCATCCAGCCATCTCATCCTCTGTCGTCCCCTTCTCCTCCTGCCCTCAATTCCTCCCAGCATCAGAGTCTTCTCCAATGAGTCAACTCTTCGCATGAGGTGGCCAAAATACTGGAGTTTCAGCTTTAGCATCATTCCTTCTAAAGAAATTCCAGGATTGATCTCCTTCAGAATGGACTGGTTGGATCTTCTTGCAGTCCAAGGGACTCTCAAGAGTCTTCTCCAACACCACAGTTCAAAAGCATCAATTCTTCGATGCTCAGCCTTCCTCACAGTCCAGCTCTCACATCCATACATGACCACAGGAAAGACCATAGCCTTGACTAGGCGAAACTTTGTTGGTAAAGTAATGTCTCTGCTTTTGAATATGCTATCTAGGTTGGTCATAACTTTCCTTCCAAGGAGCAAGCGTCTTTTAATTTCATGGCTGCAGTCACCATCTGCAGTGATTTTGGAGCCCAGAAAAACAAAGTCTGACACTGTTTCCACTGTTTCCCCATCTATTTCCCATGCAGTGATGGGACCAGATGCCATGATCTTCGTTTTCTGAATGTTGAGCTTTAAGCCAACCTTTTCACTCTCCACTTTCACTTTCATCAAGAAGCTTTTTAGCCCCTCTTTACTTTCTGCCATAAGAGTGGTGTCATCTGCATATCTGAGGTTATTGATATTTCTCCCGGCAATCTTGATTCCAACTTGTGTTTCTTCCAGTCCAGCATTTCTCATGATGTACTCTGCATATAAGTTAAATAAACATGGTGACAATATGCAGCCTTGACGTACTCCTTTTCCTATTTGGAACCAGTCTGTTGTTCCATGACCAGTTCTAACTGTTGCTTCCTGACCTGCATACAGATTTCTTAAGAGGCAGATCAGGTGGTCTGGTATTGCCATCTCTTTCAGAATTTTCCATAGTTTATTGTGATCCACACAGTCAAAGGCTTTGGCATAGTCAATAAAGCAGAAATAGATGTTTTTCTGGAACTCTCTTGCTTTTTCCATGATCCAGCGGATGTTGGCAATTTGTTCTCTGGTTCCTCTGCCTTTTCTAAAACCAGCTTGAACATCAGGAAGTTCACGGTTCACATATTGCTGAAGCCTGGCTTGGAGAATTTTGAGCATTACTTTACTAGCGTGTGAGATGAGTGCAATTGTTCGGTAGTTTGAGCACTCCTTGGCATTGCCTTTCTTTGGGATTGGGATGAAAACTGACCTTTTCCAGTCCAATCTAACATTAACTTCAAATAAATAACCAAAACATTTCCCTTACTGAAATTGTTAACTCCTTTGGCCAATTTTCCTCTTCTCCAAAGCTAGGGAAAACTTTAGATAAATCCATCTGCCTTCCTTTACTGTACCCACTCTGAGTTATTAAACATTAATAGGAAACATCTTATAATTTAATAATTAGAGTGAAAGTAAAAGTTGCTCAGTCATGTTTGACTCTTTGCAACCCCATGGACTATACTGTCCATGGAATTCTCCAGGCCAGATTACTGGAGTGGGTAGCCTTTCCCTTCTCCAGGAGATTTCCCTAACCCAAGGATCAAACTCAGGTCTCACACATTCCAGGTGGATTCTTTACCAGCTGAGCCACAAGGGAAGGCCTGAAGTCTACAGTGCATAGACTGTCCCTTCTCCAGGGGATCTTCCTGACCCAGGAATCAATCCCGGGGTCTCCTGCATTGCAGGCGGATTCTTTACCAACTGAGCTATCAGTTCAGTTCAGTTCAGTCACTCAGTCATGTCTGACTCTTTGTGACCCCATGAACCACAGCACGCCAGGCCTCCCTGGCACACCTTACCAACTCCTGGAGTCCACCCAAACCCATGTCTATTGAGTGGATGATGCCATCCAACAATCTCATCCTCTGTCATCCCCCTCTCCTCCTGCCCTCAATCTTTCCCAGCATCAGGGGAGCCCAATAATTAAATATATCTAATTGTCATATCAGAGTAATTATATTTAGTATCAGTCCAACCCTCAACATTACTAATTTATCCTATGTTTACATATAGAATTCAGGATCTATATTCTTTAAAATTCTTTCAGTTTAATCTCCTTAAATATCAGAATCTGCCCTCCTCGCTTTCACCTATTGAAAACCATCACATGGTTACTCTTGCTTCATTCAGCCACTAAACGTAACCTCATTTGCCAAATGTCCTCATTCCCAGCCTCCTGAGAGGCATATATCTTATAATTTCCCTTTTCACCCAGTATTTTTATCCTTCTGTATTGAATCTTTCAAATCAGAATTAAATATGCTTCAACATCTCTTTTTAAAAGTTCAAATCTCATGCTCTATCATAATTCTTCCTGACTCCCTTGATAGAGAGCTTTTACTGTTTCTTCTTTCTGATACAACATTTCTACATCTGTACTATTGAAATCTGAGGATAACACATTTTACTCCAATAAGCTTTTCTTGCTAAAATTACCAGTGGCCTGTGTTTTAACATTGTCTTTAAAAAACATTTCATATTTCATACTTTTCTTTAATTATTTTCTCCTTGTTTTATATGTTTTATCCTTCATTATATCCTTATTAGTCTACATTTTTATTTTTAATTTAGTCTCAAGAATTTGCATTTTTCTTCTCATTCAGTTCTTAAATGATTTCCCTTACTCCCATTTAGGTAACATGATATTCTGATGTATTCCAAATCTAGATTTTTAGACCATGTTTATTAACCTGGATACCTATTTGAACTACATACATCAAAATTTATGATAATATCAACATGCCTAAGGCTGAAAATACTAGTGTCTCCTCAGACAGCTTTCTTCTCTTATGATCCTTCTTTGTGAACACCCTGACTTCCCTGGTGGCTCAGATGGTAAAGCGTCTGTCTACAATGCGGGAGAATGGGGTTCGATCCCTGGCTTGGGAAGATCCCTTGGAGAAGAAAATGGCAATCCACTCCACTACTATTGCCTGGAAAATCCCATGGACAAAGGAGCCTGGTAGGCTACAGTCCATGGGGTCGCAAAGAGTCGGACACGACTGAGCGACTTCACGTTCACGTACTGCTAAACAATTACTCAACTAGAAACTTTGTCATCATCCTTGAAATTCTGTCTATCTAACAGTTGAATAACCAATCAGTTTTTGAATGTTGTGAATTTTCCGGATATGTGGGCCACTTTTTTGCCATTTTTCATGTCTTATCTTAAAATCTCCTCATTTCATTATGGTTGTTATGGTATTTGTTTAATCTTCAATCTTATATACAGACGGTATATACCACAGTTTGTATGCATTGTGTAAATCACAAAATTAATAGCATCACTACTCAATTAAGATACTTCAATAGCTCACTATTTCATTACTGTTAAGATAAATATAAATCAAAAAATTTTAAAAAAGCCTTTTTAATATGGCTTTGTTATTGGTGTAAGATATTTCCAATCTTGATTTAGGTATTTTGAAAGTAATTACATTAAATGCTATAAGGATAAAGATGGAGCACTATATTAATTAAGCAATTGATGTAAAAATTGTCTCAAAATTTTAGTAACTTAAATATAAAAACATTTCTTCCTAGTATCATTTCTATAATATATTTCTGTGACAGGCAGTGGAAAGCGTATTTCTGAAGACTCATTTAAAGATCCTGGAGTCCCTCCCATCTCCACCACATGATATCCAAGTTGTTCTGGAGATCATCACCCCATGACAGAAGATTATTATGGACAGTGTGATGATCACTTCTAGAAATATAACATATTACTTCAATTTTTTAGATCTAAGCCAATGTCTGAAATTTTGTGAAATAAGGTCTAGCTATATGCCTACCAGGTAGTTGTAAGTTTGATAATATGAGTAGATTCTGTTCATGCTGTGTGAGAAACGGATGTGCCCCCATGATAGAAGCTTTAATTGCTAAATCAGAACACATGCCCACTTGACCCAATTATTGTCAGTTAATCATAACCAAACTCTTCTAGAGTTAGTCTTATCCCCTTTTTTTCTTCTTTCTATGTTAAGCATTTATATGCTGGCTCAATTCGTCCTTGGCCACTGTCATCTGACCACGCTGAGGATGAGGCCAAAGGAATCACAGATTTGTTCCATCTGATATCATTCCATTTGAGCCAAGAAATGCCTACCTCCATATATGAAACAAGTCACCAGTCCAGATTCAATGCACGATACTGGATCCTTGGGGCTGGTGCACTGGGACAACCCAGAAGGATGGTATGGGGAGGGAGAAGGGAGGAGGGTTCAGGATGGTGAACACATGTATACCTGTGGCAGATTCATTTTGATATATGGCAAAGCCAATACAATATTGTAAAGTTAAATAAAATTAAATTAAATTAAAAAAGAAATAAATAAACATTAAGAAATAAGTGAGTCACTTATTTCTTAAAATTTATTTACTAAACTTCCAAGTTAATAATCACAGAAAATACAAAATACAATTTAAAAAATCTAAACTTTACAGGAATTGCACAATTTCAGCCTTCTTGTTCATAGCAAGCACATACACATTGTTTTAACATATAAAGAAATATTCATTATATGTATCATATTTTGCTCTTTAAATATTAACAGAAAATAAGAGGGTGAGATGATTTGGGAGAATGGCATTGAAACATGTATAATATCATATATGAAATGAGTTGCCAGTCCAGGTTCGATGCACGGTACAGGATGCTTGGGGCTGGTGCACTGGGAAGACCCAGAGGGATGGTATGTGGAGGGAGGAGGGAGGAGGGTTCAGGATGGGGAACACATGTGGCAGATTCATTTTGATATATGGCAAAACCAATACAATATTGCAAAGTTAAATAAAATAAAATTTAAAAAAAAAGTAAATTAGGCAACTGTGGGACATCTAGGGAAGCCAAGATTTGTCTGGTTCATGTATTTGAAACAGAAGGAAATCTCATAAACAAACAAAGCCATACATCTGTCAAACACATCTTCAACCACATTAAAATCCTGTTTTCTAATATTTGGATGACAGCTTATAAAGACATGGTCTTATCATACTTCTTCAACTTGAAACTTAATGAAAATACTAATGTTTATCAAGACAGATAATACCTGCTTTTATCCTGTTCAAGGTACTGTAAAAGCTGACAACTTAGAAATGATTGATGACATTTTTTTGGGGGGGTGGGGTCAAAGAAAATCCTTAGTTTTCCAATTACTTGTGGGACTGTTTTGATTCTTAACAACTTATAGACTTTTATGAATTTTGTAAAGAAAATATATCACACATTGTGGTGTCCCATTTTGTCCTGCATTACATGCATTGGTATCCGACACTATAATGTGATTCTGAAATTTTTTTCAGGTGCCTTGAAGCTGAGTCTCTATGAGTTAAGCCTTGAGTCATCATCTTTTCAAATTGAATTGTAAAAAATAAGGCAAAAATACAAAGGTTCCAAACCATATAGCATTCATTGGTTTAATTGACAATGCATGAAATAATGTATTAAATTCAGCAGAAGTTTCACACTTTTAGAAATAAGAAATGGCCACTCTACAAACAATTTAAAAATTAAGAGTAAATCCATATTGTGGTCCATTTGTTGGAGTTCTAGGAATGCATGAGTGAGTTATTCAAAGTCCCACAAGTTCACAATTATGAATACTGCTTTGGTTAAGTTAGCACTCAATAGTAAGATACTTGAGAAAAACAGCTATGTAAATTCTTCCATTTAATTTATATGCAAGTACATATCTGCAGAACCCGGAAAACCCTGAAGAAAATTGTTGAATGTTATTTTCCTCAGATGACCTTAAGATTGAAACATGGATTTGTAATCCTTTCCTTACTGACATGGACAGCAAATCAATGGTGCAAACCTTGCCAAAAATGACCTCACTGACTTTAAGGACAAAATGAATGACGCTTCATAAATTTCTCTCAACAAGTCTTAGAGAATTTTATTGTTCTTTGACACAAACTCATCTTCTTTTGTCAAAGTGAACTATGGGAGTTTTTTATTATTATTATTATTCTTTTTCTATATGCTCTTTTGATTCAGGGTTTCAGCACTTATTGTCATAAAAATGACAAGTGAAAAATTGATTGGGAATCAAGTACAGCAATTTGCTTTACAAAAGACCACTCAATAATTTAAATCTATTTTTGAGACAAACAGAACATTTTAATAGAAATATGTAAGAGGGAATTAATTTGACTTTTTTATTTATATGCATAATTTCCTTTTTTTCTTGGAAGTAGAAGGTATTTAATGCTCTGCCTCAACAGTTTCAAACTCTTTCCTGAATGTTCCTTATTACACCTACTGCTGCTGCTACTGCTAAGTTCAGTCATGTCTGACTCTGTGCGACCGCATAGACAGCAGCCCACCAGGCTCCCCCGTCCCTAGGATTCTCCACACAAACCCACTGGAGTGGGTTCCCATTTCCTTCTCCAATGCATGAAAGTGGAAAGTGAAAGTGAAGTTGCTCAGTCCTGTCTGACTCTTAGCAACCCCATGGACTGCAGCCTACCAGGTTCCTCTGTCCATGGGATTTTCCAGGCAAGAGTACTGGAATGGGGTGCCATTGCCTTCTCCGTTATTACACCTAGCCTTAAACAAAAAATAATGCTTCATAAGATTTGCTTTCTTGAAATTCTCCCAAAGTGGAATTTGGTTATTTAATCAAAATCTATATATAGTCATATATGTGGGAAGTATAATTTCTATCTTCACTTCCCTAAGCAGTGTCTTTTTGAGACTATTGCCCCTTAATTGTCTTAATTAAAAAAAAAAAAAAAAAACAGAAAAATAAAAGACAGTCCTTGCCCTTTAAGTTTCCTGTAACTTGTTTATAAATTCTGACCCCTACTCCGTTTCTCATGACTTTGGCAACTGCTTCAAGCCTGATAGGGCTTTCCTCATAGATTAGTAGGCAAAGAATCTGCCTGCAATGCAGGAGACCCCAATTTGATTCCTGAGTTGGAAAGATCCCTTGGGAAAGGAATAGACTACCCACTCCAATATTCTTGGGCTACTTTTGTGCCTCAGCTGGTAAAGTGTCTGCCTGCAATGCTGGAGACCTGGGTTCAATCCCTGGGTTATCTACTGTAGTTTTCTGGCCTGGAGAATTCCATGGACTGTATAGTCCATGGGGTCCCTAAAAATCGGACAGCCCTGAGTGGCTTTCATTTTCATGACTAAAATTTAAATAACATTCTGCATTTGTAAATAAATCATCTGAAAGCCTGTCCTCTTGCTTTCTTTGCCTCTACTTTCCAATGACCTTATAATTGATTCTTTCAAGAACATTTTTCTTTGGCCACACCATAGACTTTATAATTAGCCTAAACTCTTCTACCTTTGTGGCTCAGCTGGTAAAGAATCCACCTGTAATGTGGGAGACCTGGGTTCTGTCCCTGAGTTGGGAAGATCTCCTGGAGAGGGGAAAGGCTACCCACTCCAGTATTCTGGCCACAGAATTCCATGGACAGTATAGTATAGTCCATGGGGTCACAGAGTCAGACATGACTAAGCAACTTTCACTTCACTTCTACTTTTAAATCAGAATTTCATATATTAAATTCCTGACCATTCCTATACCTACAAATTTCCATTTATCTAACACTTAGAATACAGGCATTAAATTAAGCTAATTTAAAAATCAAGTAAGATAAGCATAAGCATCAGATCAGATCAGATCAGATCAGTCGCTCAGTCGTGTCCGATTCTTTGCGACCCCATGAACTGCAGCACGCCAGACCTCCCTTTCTATCACCAACTCCCGGAGGTCACTCAGACTCACATCCATGGAGTCAGTGATGCCATCCAGCCATCTCATCCTCTGTCGTCCCCTTCTCCCTCATTATATAGCACTAAATACTGTATCTCAAGAAAACAATTTATAATAGATCAAAATAGATATTTTTCTCTTAATTGAGTTTAAGTAATTTTTGAAGAATTCTGTGATCTGCAAAAGTTTAAAAATTACAGTCATGATTATTGCATATATATGTCTATCGATATATAGGTGTATGTGCATACATTAATGCATATATAGGTGTATATACACATACATATACCATTATTTATAAATTTATAGAGATTGTTCATTGAAAGAAAGAAGCATATTAGCTATTTACTCAACATAATCTTTCCTCTAAATTTTTAATATCCAAAAGAGCAGGAGTGGTGTATTGTGTTTCCTTATATCCAACTATATCCATAACAAACTCTGTACATGCTTTGTACTTAATAAAACCCCCAATTTTAAAATTATGCATATTATTTGAGTATCTATTTACGTTTGAGAATGAGACATAATAAGAATATCAGAATAATAAACATTATCAGAATAAGGAAGGAGATTAATGAGCACATAGTTATTGCAAGCAAGAGAAGACTGACTGGAAATGAGTTGATTTAAAAAAAAAAAATTACCAATTATAGTGAATAAAAATAACAAAAAATAAGAAAGTATGGAATTGTCATAACTAAATCTGAACAGGAAAAGCAAGTTTATCAAATTTCATGAAAAGTTATTTGCATACCAGAAAAAAAAGTAAGCAAACCTAAGTCTATTTAAACCAGACTTTCTTAACCTCCAGGCAATGGTTGTTTTGAGATGGCTGATTCTTTGATGTGGCATCTGCTCCGTGCCTTAAAAGATTCTTAGCAGCTTCTTTGTCTCTACTACTTGTTTTCAATGACAATCTCCTCCTGCATTTGTGACAAACACGTTTCTCAACATTTCAGAATATCCCCGTAGGAGGCAGAAACACCCTGATTGAGACCCACTAATTTAAGGAAAGGCATAATAAAGGATCTCCCACTCCTTGATGGAGTCTAACTTTCTCTGCTTTTGTGGAGGAGGGTGAATTTCCATCTCCTTAGCTCATGAAGCAGAAGTTGGGGGACTTAGAAGAACAATATATCCCACAGCAGGCAATTAGGAAAATAACAAGCACAAAAATAGAAGAAAAAAGAAGAGAATATTTTTATTAAGAAGAGTTAAAGTACAGCTATAACAAAGAGCAAAATTCAAATAAAAAATATGCCAGTGGTATAATGTGCTCCTCCACAAACTCTAGAAGTATATTTATCTTTTTTTCTTTCCTTTTTCAAGCATCTAGTGTATACAATTTCAGCTGTTCTTTTTTGTAGGAAAAATTTACTGTTTTATACCATTTTGAAATGTAAAGATTTCTGGAGGGCATTACACAGCTAGCCCTAAGCCCTAAAATTTGCATTACAATATCTGATTGAGAACCATTGTATTACTTGGCTACTGCTGTTTTGTATTGATTGTACACTGTTTCATTAGACTGCCTTCAAAACTTTATTCCAAATGCTTTATAGATTCTGTAATTTCAATAACTGCCCTGAGACTGTGACTCTATATGTGACTAAAAATGTATGCTGCAGGACAGCAATGCTAGTGATTTAGCCATTACAGCAGCTGAAATGTGAAGACTCTGTATGGCTTTCATAACTCATATTGATTAGGACTGCTCTGTGAGTTGAACAATTTGGATGAATGTTTGGTTTAAATGTATGTTCATTTATTTAGTTTTCTTTTTATTCCTTTTCCCAGAATGTGATATGCATTCCCAGAAATATGGTAAATTTGGTTTTATTTTTCAACTTTTTCTATGACAATTGCAATAAAGCTAGAGTCCTCTGAGTGAATAGTAAAATTTAGGGTTTTGGGTAGAATCGGTCAGATTCTGTTTAGCCCCTATCCTAGGATTTATGCTGATTTAATTCCATTATATATTGTTCTCTCCTTTAAAGAAGGCTTCCCTGGTGGCTCAGATGGTAAAGAGCCCACCTGCCAATGTGAGAGACTTGGCTTTGGTCCCTGGTTCAGGAAGATCTCCTGGAGAAGGGAATGACTACCTACTCCATTATTCTGGCCTGGAGAATCCCATGGACAGAGGCGCCTTTGCTGATATAAATCCATTATACTTTTTTTTCCCCTTTAAAGAGGCCCCCTAATATAACACTCAGGTGTCAGCATGGGAACAATTTTTTTTTTTTTTTTTTTTTCCCACAGAATTTAAGCAAAGTAACATAAACCTCTGTCTTAATTAGCAAGTTAACTCATATTCTACTTACTACTCATTCTGCTTCACATTTATGGACAATAAAACTCTAAATCATAAATAAGTGTTTTAATTATTACCTTATTCCTTCATTATTACTTAGTTATTATTTAATAATGCAATATGTTTCCAAGTTATATATTTTTTCAAGCCTGCAGATTGATATTTTATAGTCTAAATATTATATCTTGAGTGATTTCCATTCTTTAATGATGCATTTCACCTGCTTAAAGCTGTGACTAGATCAAAATATGTTTATTATCTGCTGTATTTTAAAACTTGCCAAATGACGTATTTAACTTCTGCTAAAAAGGAGAGGACAAATTTCTAACTACCAAATAATGAATGTGGCATATAAATTAAGAAATTATTTTGGGGGTAATACTAAAAAAAGAAACAGATTATTTTAAAAGAATTCTTGAATTAGTAACAATAAAATTCATTAAGTGAATAGCAATAAAATATCAAAGACACCTCACATTAATATTCAACAATTATTTTTCATATAGTTCAAATTAAAAGAAAAAAACTAAGATGACATTAGAAAATATTTTTTTAACTTAACAATTATATTTGGTTATCCATATAATTGAGAAATTGTTGGAATAATGATCTTAAATATAATAGACAATATGTAAGTAATGAAATACTAGCCAATAAGTTGATACACTTACTCAGTTTTTTTTTCCAATTAGTTTCATACGTTATTTGAAATAGCATAGAACATGCAATTAGAAAAACATTATAAGAAATAATGGATTTTTAAATTTTCTTCTCTCCTCAATGTGCCCCACTTCTGGCCATTTTTTGTTTAATATCATATTAGTTTTCAAATAAGTTTAGTTGAGAAGAGAGAAAGATATGGAAATTCCTCTTATGGCAACTTTTATAGGATCAGGTTCCTTGATTGAATAGTCCTATGTCTTTCATGTGATCACATAAATTGTGGAGAAAGGTAGATCAGTAATGTTCATTTATGATATTGATACAATCTAGAGTCATAACTTTACTGAAGCTCTTGGTTCTTTTACTTTAAAGCTAAAATTAGCTGCAAGACTAAGGATGCTATGGGTGATTCAGTACAGTTCAGTATCTCAGTTGTGTCCGACTCTTTGTGACCCCATGACTTGCAGCTTGCCAGGCTCCCTGTCCATCATCAACTCCCGGAGTTCATTCAAACTCATGTCCATCGGGTCGGTGATGCCATCCAGCCATCTCATCCTCTGTTGTTCCCTTCTCCTCCTGCCCCCAATCCCTCCGAGCATCAGAGTCTTTTCCAATGAGTCAACTCTTCGCATAGGTGGCCAAAGTATTGGAGTTTCAGCTTTAGCATCAGTCCTTCCAATGAATACCCAGGACTGATCTCCTTCAGAATGCACTGGCTGGATCTCCTTGCAGTACAAGGGACTCTCAAGTGTCTTCTCCAACACCACAGTTCAAAAGCGTCAATTCGTTGGTGCTCAGCTTTGTTCACAGTCCAACTCTCACATCCATACATGACTACTGGAAAAACCTTAGCCTTGACTAGACGGACCTCTGTTGGCAAAGTAATGACTCTGCTTTTTAATATGCTATCTAGGTTGGTCATAACTTTCCTTCCAAGGAGTAAGCCTCTTTTAATTTTATGGCTGCAATCACCATATACAGTAATTTCCAAGCCCCCCAAAATAAAGTCTGACACAGTTTCCACTGTTTCCCCATCTATTTCCCATGAAGTGATGGGACCAGATGCCATGATCTTAGTTTTCTGAATGTTGAGCTTTAAGCCAACTTGTTCACTCTTCACTTTCACTTTCATCAAGAAGCTTTTTAGTTCCTCTTCACTTTCTGCCATAAGGGTGGTGTCATCTGTATCTCTGAGGTTATTGATATTTCTCCTAGCAATCTTAATTCCAGTTTGTGCTTCTTCCAGCCCAGCGTTTCTCGTGATGTACTCTGCATAAAAGTTAAATATTCAGGATGACAATATACTTCCTTGACGTACTCCTTTACCTATTTGGAACCAGTCTGCTGTTCCATGTCCAGTTCTAACTGTTTCTTCCTGACCTGCATACAGGTTTCTCAAGAGGCAGGTCAGGTGGTCTAGTATTCCCATCACTTTCAGAATTTTCCACAGTTTATTGTGATCCACGCAGTCAAAGGCTTTGGCATAGTCAATAAAGCAGAAATAGATGTTTTTTTTTCTGGAACTCTTATGCTTTTACAATGATCCAGTGGATGTTGGCAATTTGATCTCTTGTTCTTCTGCCTTTTCTAAAACCAGCTTGAACATCTGGAAGTTCACAGTTCACATATTGCTGAAGCTTGGCTTGGAGAATTTTGAGCATTACTTTACTAGGGTGTGAGATGAGTGAAATTGTGTGGTAGTTTGAGCATTCTTGGGCATTGCCTTTCTTTGTGATTGAAATGAAAACTGACCTTTCCAGTCTTGTGGCCACTGCTGAGTTTTCCAAATTTGCTGGCATATTGAGTGCAGCCCTTTCACATCATCATCTTCCAGGATTTGAAAGAGCTCAACTGGAATTCCATCACCTCCACTGGCTTTGCTTATAGTGATGTGTTCTAAGGGCCACTTGGCTTCACATTCCAGGATGTCTGGCTCTAGGTGAGTGATCACACCATTGTGATTATCTTGGTTGTGAAGATCTTTTGGATCTTTATGGATGATTATAGGATCACAACACAAGCTCCACTGGTGTGGCCTGTGATAATGCTCAAGAAAGCAAAACAGGGACAGCTATCTGAAACTTTACAATAGTTTGAATGAAACCTTGCAATTCATACTTGCATTCTAAAATTACACTACATTATTATTATTTTTTTAATGGTATGTCCTTCCATTAAGGCTTCCCTGGTAGCTCAGATGATAAAGAAGCTACATGCAATGAAAGAGACCCCAGGTTGATTCCTGGGCCAGGAAGATATACTTTAGAAGGGATAGGCTACCAACTCCAGAATTCTTGGGCTTTACTGGTAGCTCAGAAGGTAAAGAATCTGCTGGCAATGTGGGAGTCCTGGGTGCGATCTCTAGGTTGGGAAGGTCCCCTGGAGAAGGGGACCCCCTGGAGAAGAGAATGGCTACCCACTCCAGTATTCTGATCTAGAGAATTCCTTGGACAAAGGAGCCTGGCAAGCTACAGTCCATGGGGTCACAAAGAGTCAGACATGACTGAGCAACTGTCACACACACTTTCCATGAAGTGCTAATTGTTAAATATGACATATTTGAGATGTTTTCTTTCCCTCCTTCTGTTTGATTGCCTTAACAAGTCATAATTCTTTATTTATGATCTCTGAGTCTGTGAATTTATGTGCCTAGAGTGTGAAAAGCAAGATTATATGCAGAATTTCTCAGAATAAGTATAATGAAATGAGTTCATAAGCATAAATGTTTTATAATAATGAAAACATTTATTAAAACAAAACACAACCAAGTTATCCTTCACACATTCAACAAATATGTCTTGTTCATGCTAAATTTTCATAGATCTTTCATTGTATTAATGGAGTTCTAGCTATGTTAATTCATAAACTATTGGGGAAGATTTAATGAAGGATTATGGGAACCACCTAAGCTATTTCTAAAGTATTCTGTAAATGCAATAATAGTGAAAAATTTGAATAACTGAAAAGAGCATTAAGGTTAAAATTGTTGGCCTATAAATATGACAATTATTTGGCTAAACAATTTAAATATTTCTAAAACACTGAAGAGTTTGTTTTATAAACTCACATATATTAGTCTGCTCAGGCTGTCATAACAAATACTACAAAATACAGACTGAGTGGCTTAAAAATAGACATTTATTTTCTCATAGTTCTGGAAGTTAGAAATCCTGATCAACATGCCAGCCAATTTGGTATTCAATGAGGGTTCTTTTCGTGGTCTGGGCCCGACCACCTTCTCACTGTACCTCCCATGACCTGTACTTTGTGGGTGTTCCTGAGAGAGTTTGATCACTCTGGTGTCTCTTCCTCCTCTTAAAATGATATTAGATCCATAGCACCAAGGTCCCACCATTATGACCTCGTTTAACTTGAACTGCCTTTGTCAACTGCCCCTGCTTTGCTTTGGAGATAGGGCCTATCTCCAAATACAGTCACACTGACAATTGGGGCTCCAACATGTGAATTTTAGGAAGACATAATATGTCCATAATAACATATATACATGTATATAAATTGTTGAATAATTGGTGACCCATTCCATTGAATGGTGAATAATTAGTGAATAATTTCATCTCAGACAGAGCAGAGCTTTTCCTTCTAGTTGAGAAAGGACTTTAACATACACTGTTCTAATCCTTCAAGCAGTATTGATCATGGGTGCATTTTCAATATGCTGGATTCTGTGCAGCCACACGACCTCCTCAGTTCAAGAAGATCAGTGAGTTCTAGACCACATCTGGAACAAGGGAACTTAAGAGGGGGCATGTTTTTTATTTTTATTGTTATCTGTATTTCTTTCTGGAGCTCAGGAATCGGGCAAGCACCTGGCAGAAAGAAAACTCTCTCTCTCTCTTTTTTTTTTCTCCAAGAAAAGAAAGTGGAGTAATAAAGAGGTCATATAAATTCTGAGGTCAGAAGCCTTCTTGGACCATCCTTCACAAATAATAGCAAAATAAGAAAATAGAAAGACTTGCCATCATCTCATTTTAAGAAAGCTTGTGGGAAAAAAATATATATCCAAATTTTCCAGTTAATATTTGTAAGACCTTTTAAGACAATATTTTTAAAACCTTTTAAGACAATATTTTTAAGACCTTTATCATGTAACTGTGTGTTTTACAAAAGCTAGAGGATTTTTAACTTTTGAGAGAGACAATATTGATAAAGTTACACCTAATCTTCATTACTGAAGGCAGCTGTTAGCGCATCATTCGGAAACACCTAGATTTATATTAGTGGTACCTCCACAATAATATGCAAAATAAATGAGAATTGTTTTTTAAATTGTTTTTTAGTAATTAAGAGGTAATTCTCTTAATTTTCTATATCTTATTCCACATATTTCAAAAAAGATGCTTCAACAGTAAATGTACATGTATATACATAGGCATTTATTTGAATTTGCATCACAGTTGCTTTGTTTCTCCCAGTCAACACCATAAATAATGGCATGTAGTAAGGATCCTAGATGGCATCATTTTCTCACTATTTTATGTCTAATGTTCAGATAATGCTATGTTGAAATCTTCAAATACGATTGTGTATTTAGTATATATCAGTGAAATTTTAACACTTTCTGCTTAATATACTTTAATACTCTGTTATTTGGCCCATAAAACTTTATAATTATGGTTGTCCACTGTATATAGTATCTTATATCAATATAATATGATATTTTTCATCTCATTGGATGTGATTTTCCTTAATTACACCTTTCTTTGAATTAATACTGCAAACTTAAATTTTATCCATTTTATTTTTACATCTTCTCCCACTTTTACATCTTCAATCTCCTTTGTCAAATTGTTTTAGAAATGCATTTAAGGTGCAGCAAGTACTTGGAAAAAGCTGGCTTAAAATTTAAAAAAGTAGGTTCGTGGCATCTGGTCCTATTTCTTCATGGCATATAGATGAAAAAACAATGGAAACCGTGACAGACTTTATTTTCTTGAGCTCCAAAATCACAGTGGACAGTGACTGCAGCCATGAAATTAAAAGACACATCCTCTTTGGAAGAAAAGCTATGACATACCTAGACAGCATATTAGAAAGCAGTGACATTATTTTGCCAACAAAGGTCTATCTAGTCAAAGCTATGTTTTTTTCCAGTCATACCTAGATGTGAGAGTTGAGCCAGAAAGAAGGCTGTGTGCCAAAGAATCACTGCTTTTGAACTGTGGTATTGGAGAAGACTCTTGAGAGTCCCTTGGACTGCAAGGAGATCAAACCAGTCAATCTTAAAGGAAATCAGTCCTGAATGATTCATTGGAAGGACTGAAGGCTGAGCTGAAGCTCTGATACTTTGGCCACCTGATGTGAAGAACTGAGTACTTGGAAAAGATCCTGATGCTTGGAAAGATTGAAGGCAAGAGAAGCAGATGACAGAGGATGTGGTGGTTGGATAGCATCACCAACTCAATAGACATTAATTTAAGCAAACTCTGGGAGACGAAAAGGACAGGGAAGCCTGGCATGCTACAGTCCAGGGAGTGGCAGAGTCTGACATGACTGAGTGACTGAATAATGATGAAGTACTTGGTATTATTTTCCCTTTATTATTAATCACTTTTACACAATCTTATTTTCATTTCGATTGGAGAATTAATTGTTGACATCGGAGAAGGCAATGGCACCCGACTCTAGTACACTTGCCTGGAAAATTCATGGACAGAGGAGCCTGGTGGGCTGCAGTCCATGGGGTCGCTAAGAGTCGGACATGACTGAGTGACTTCACTGTCTCTTTTCACTTTCATGCATTGGAGAAGGAAATGGCAACCCACTCCAGTGTTCTTGCCTGGAGAATCCTAGGGACAGGGAAGCCTGGTGGGCTGCCGTCTATGGGGTCACACAGAGTCGGACATGACTGAAGTGACTTAGCATAGCATAGCATAGCATAATACTATCTCCTTATTCTTGAGTAAACTTTCTAAGTATAATTAATATTTAGTGAATTGGTTCCTCATATCTGCTTGATTTTTATATTCAAATATATAAATATATATATTTTCTCTTCAAAGAAGGCCCAACATTATTACTCATAGATCAAAATAAATATCACTTATCAAGTTTTAGCTATTCAGTTTGTTTTGATGATCATGGACACACTGTAACCACCACATCAAAAACATAGAGTCTCATCACAATTTCACTGACATGTTAAGTGAAAGAAAATGAACCCAATACAATATACTACATAATTCATTTATATACAATTCTAGAACAATATAAGCTGATCTATGGTTGAAGATCCCCTGGAGGAAGAAATGGCAACTCACTCTAAAATTCTTGCCTGGAAAACTCTATGGGCAGCAGAGCCTGGTGGGCTCCAGTCAATGGGATCGCAAAGAGTTGGACATGACTTAGTGACAGAACACATAAATGCATGGTTGCAGAAACAATATATTGTGTCTGAATTAACTAGAAAAAGGTCCAACGGATGTGTTTTGGATAAAAGTAACTCTCTCTTGTTCTGTGTGCTGGTTATACTGCATATATAATTATTAGAAATCACTGAATTGAGCACATAATTTTTTATTGCTGTTGTTCAGTCACTAATTTGTGTCTGACCATTTGTAACCCTATGAACTGCAGCATGCCAGGCGTCTTGTTTTTCACTATGTCCCAGAGTTTGGTCAAACTCATGTCTGTTGAGTCAGTGATGCCATTCAACAATCTCATCCTCTGTTGTCCCCTGCTCCTCCTACCCTCAATCTTTCCCAGCGTCTGTGTCTTTTCCAATGAGTTGACTCTTCACACGAGCTGACCAAAGTATTGGAGCCTAAACATCAGTCCTTCCAATGAATATACAGGGTTGATTTCCTTCAGGATTAATGTGTTTGATCTTGCTGTCCAAGGGACTCTCAAGAGTGTTCTCTAGCACCACAATTAAAAAGCATCAATTCTTCAGAGCTTAGCCTTCTTTATGGTTCCACACATGACTACTGGAAAAACCATAGTATATTTTATTGTATTTAGATTATATTTCCTACTGTATTTATATTATGAAGTGAAGTTGCTCAGTCGTGTCCGACTCTTTGTGACCCCATGGACTGTAGCCCACCAGCCTCCTCCATCCATGGGATTCTCCAGGCAAGAGTACTGGAGTGGGTTGCCATTTCCTTCTCCAGGGGATCTTCTTGACCCAGGGATTGAACCCCAGTCTCCCACATTGTAGGCAGACGGTTTACCATCTGAGCCACCAGGGAAGCCCTTTATTTATATTATACTCCCAAACAAATAAAAATGTGTTAGTAAAATGAAAAGCAAGCAACAGAATGGGGAGAAAATAACTGCACTATGTGTATGGTAAATCTTGCATCAGATCAGATCAGTCGCTCAGTCGTGTCCGACTCTTTGCTACCCCATGAATCACAGAACGCCAGGCCTTCCTGTCCATCACCAACTCCCGGAGTTCACCCAGACTCATGTCCATCGAGTCAGTGATGCCAACCAGCCATCTCATCCTCTGTCGTCCTCTTCCCCTCTTGCCCCTAATCCATCCCAGCATCAGAGTCTTCAATGAGTCAACTCTTCACATGAGGTGGCCAAAATACTGGTGTTTCAGCTTTAGTATCATTCTTTCCAAAGAAATCCCAGGGCTGATCTCCTTCAGAATGGACTGGGTGGAACTCTTTGCAGTCGAAGGGACTCTCAAGAGTCTTCTCCAACACCACAGTTCAAAAGCATCAATTCTTTGGCGCTCAGCCTTCTTCACAGTCCAGCTCTCACATCCATACATGACCACAGGAAAGACCATAGCCTTGACTAGGCGAACCTTTGTTGGTAAAGTGATGTCTCTGCTTTTGAATATGCTATCTAGGTTGGTCATAACTTTCCTTCCAAGGAGTAAGCGTCTTTTAATTTCATGGCTGCAGTCACCATCTGCAGTGATTTTGGAGCCCAGAAAAAGAAAGTCTGACACTGTTTCCACTGTTTCCCCATCTATTTCCCATGAAGTGATGGGACCGGATGCCATGATCTTCATTTTCTGAATGTTGAGCTTTAAGCCAACCTTTTCACTCTCCACTTTCACTTTCATCAAGAGGCTTTTGAGTTCCTCTTCACTTTGTGCCATAAAGGTGGTGTCATCTGCATATCTGACGTTATTGATATTTCTTCCAGCAATCTTGATTCCAACTTGTGTTTCTTCCAGTCCAGCATTTCTCATGATGTACTCTGCATATAAGTTAAATAAACAGGGTGACAATATACAGCCTTGACGTACTCCCTTTCCTATTGGGAACCAGTCTGTTGTTCCATGTCCAGTTCTAACTGTTGCTTCCTGACCTGAATGCAGAGTTCCAAAGAATAACAAGAAGAGATAAGAAAGTCTTCTTCAGAGATCAATGCAAAGAAATAGAGGAAAACAACAGAATGGGAAAGAGTAGGGATCTCTTCAAGAAAATCAGAGATACCAAAGGAACATTTCATGCAAAGATGGGCTTGATAAAAGACAGAAATGGTATGGACCTAACAGAAGCAGAAGATATTAAGAAGAGGTGGCAAGAATACACAGAAGAACTGTACAAAAAAGATCTTCACGACCCAGATAATCACGATGGTGTGATCACTGACCTAGAGCCAGACATCCTGGAATGTGAAGTCAAGTGGGCCTTGGTAAGCATCACTATGAACAAAGCTAATGGAGGTGATGGAATTCCAGTTGAGCTATTCCAAATCCTGAAAGATGATGCTGTGAAAGTGCTGCACTCAATATGCCAGCAAATTTGGAAAACTCAGCAGTGGCCACAGGACTGAAAAAGGTCAGCACAGAGTCAGACACGACTAAAGCAACTTAGCAGCAGCAGCAGCTGGATCATGGAAAAAGCAAGAGAGTTCCAGAAAAACATCTATTTCTGCTTTATTGACTATGCCAAAGCCTTTGACTGTGTGAATCACAATAAACTGTGGAAATCTTGCATACACACTATATAAAGAATATATGCTATGCTATGCTAAGTCACTTCAGTGGTGTCCGAATTTGTGTGACCCCATAGATGGCAGCCCACCAGGCTTCCCTGTCCCTGGGATTCTCCAGGCAAGAACACTGGAGTGGGTTGCCATTTCCTTCTCCAATGCATGAAAGTGAAAAGAGAAAGTGAAATCGCTCAGTCATGTCTGACTCTTAGCGACCCCATGGACTGCAGCCTACCAGGCTCCTCTATCCATGGGATTTTCTAGGCAAGAGTACTGGAGTGGGGTGCCATTGCCTTTTCCATAAAGAATATATAGAAGGCAATAATAAAATTAAAGAACTTCTATAAAATGTAGGCACACAATTTGAAGAAATTAAAGAACTTCTATAAAATGTAGGCACACAATTTGAAGAAGTAATTCACAAATAAGATACATAAAATGTAGTTAAAAATAATTTGTCATCTGATAAATGCAAATGAAAACTATAGAGATAAACCATTTTCCACTCACAACAATGTTAGCAATTAGTCTGACAACACAACACTAGCCAGTGGACAGAGCAATTGAAATTTATATTTATTACTGGTGAGAATGTAAAACTGTACAAATTTGGAATACAATTTGGCACTTTGAAAGAAAAATGTTCATTTAATCTTTTCACAGCATGCATACTTCCTTGCATTTACGAATAAATATGAAGTTATGTTTGTCAACCAACTGGTAAATAGATGCCTATAGTAACTTCATTCATAACTACTCCAGACTGTAAGTCACCCGAATTTCCATCAACAGAATAATGGTCTAACAAGTTGCTTAATGTTCATGCAATTAAATGTTAGTAAGCAAAAGGAAAAAGTCTGCTGATGTACTCAACAACTTGCTTCAAATCTCGTTATTGTATTGAGCAAAAAGAACTGATGCCAAAGAGAGTATTTATTATATGATTTCACTCATACAAAATTTGATAACAGTCAAAACACCTGTCATGATTGAAAATCTATCAGAGTTTTGAGCTTGATTCTGAAGTGGACCTGACATTGTCATCATCTGCTAGGACTTTGTTTCACTGACTCTCATAATTCTATTCTACTACTAATGATTCCAAACTATGTATGTCCCAAATCAGCATGCTGTGGTTGGGTTATTTATTTTCCCTCTTTGTAGACTTACTAAAGGACTAAGGAATTTTAAGAGCAAATCATTCTATTTACTGCAATTTCTAGTAAACTCCCAACTAAGTTAAGTAAAAATTTTCTTCTGAATGTTTTTATTGTAGCATTAGTATAAATGATTTCACTTTTAATTAATGGATACATCACTAAGAAATATAACCATTGTTAATTAACTCATACATAATTATAGGAAGCGATTCCAAAATTGTTCAAAGACAGAAAAACACTTTGGTGTGAAGAAATGTTAAGTTAGTTCAGTGTGTAATGAAATAGGTATATTGTCCTGGGAACCATAATAGACAGGTCAGCTTCATGTGCAGATATAAAGAACAGAGTGGCAACTACTTTTGAGTGTATATGTGTGAATATACTTGCACCTACACACGAGTCTATATTACTTGTGTGTGAACCCCACAAGTGGCATTGTGTTTACTAGCTGAAATTACAGCAAATGTTATCATTCATTCAGTTCAGTTCAATTCACTCAGTTGTGTCCGACTCTTTGTGACCCCATGAATTGTCGCACGCCAGGCCTTCCTGTCCATCACCAACTCCCAGATTTCACTCAGATTCATGTCCATCGAGTTGGTGATGCCATCTAGTCATCTCATCATTATGGTGTTTTAAAAATATAAAAATTAATTTGCTATAATAGCAGAGCAGGTCATTTGTAGAGTACAAAAAATAGGTGCTAAACTAACTTTGGGGCTTTCCTTGTGGCTCAGCTGGTAAAGAATCCGACTGCAATATGGGAGACCTGGATTCGATCTCTGGATTGGGAAGATCCATGCAGAAGAGAAGATTGGGAAGATCCCTGGAGAAGAGAAAGGCTGCCCACTCAAGTATTCTAGCCTGGAGAATTCCATAGACAGTATAGTCCACGGGGTTGAAAAGAGTCGGACAAGACCGAGTGACTTTCACTTTCACTTTCTCTCTATCAAACTAGCTTTTAATTACTACTAGATCCCATTTTTTTCCAAAGCATATTTTCTAATGAGTATATTTAAGAATGATCACAAGACTATATACACCCATCAATGGGGTACTTACTGATGTCAGTAAAGTCAGATTCAGGCACTGCTCATAAAATCCAAGAATAGAAGTTTAATGTGTGAATTGCTGCATTTCACATGAACTCACTACCTGTTCCATACATTTATTTTCAAAGTTGGATGGAAAAAAAGTCATTAATGAATTATTTTATCCTGATTAACAAGAAAATACTGTAATAAGCATTTTTTTGGGAAAATATATTTAATAATTAATAATGTTCCCTCATCTGTGTACATCTGAAGAAAAGCCTTTCGTTGTGTAGTAATATATGTCTCCTGAGAAAACTCTTCTGAGGAATCTTGACATGGATTTATCAAATAAAAATGTCTCCCAATTTGATGGAATTTTTGGTGGAAAGAGGGGCCGAATTCTGACAAAGCAAAGCTAGTACAAGTAGATAAAAGGAGTCTTAATGTCAAAAACACATTTTTATTTCAAAGTTGGAGTAGAATGATTAATTCATTTATTTAAAAGTACATCCGTGGTGGATTCATGTTGATCTATGGCAAAAATAATACAATATTGTTAAGTAATTAGCCTCTAATTAAAATAAATAAATTAAAAAAAAATTAGCATTTATAGGATTTCTTTGCATGTGTAAAATTAAATCAAAGAGAAACTTCTTATGGAAATATCCTGATTCTTCTTTTTGAAATATCCTGATAGTAGGAGAGAGGGTTAGAGTTTTTGAACTTCACTTATCTTTA
Organism: Tragelaphus eurycerus; assembly: GCA_935064755.1. Lineage (NCBI taxonomy): Eukaryota > Metazoa > Chordata > Mammalia > Artiodactyla > Bovidae > Tragelaphus > Tragelaphus eurycerus. The sequence goes on from CAKXYN010000041.1 coordinate 4,237,846, forward strand.
AACTTTATCACTGTTTGTTTGAGTTACAGAAATTGTACAAATGTATAACCAGAAGTTTTTCCTTTTCAAATTATCCAGATATACTTTTGGCATCTTACTATTTTTATCAGAACAACTCTCAATTCCAAAATATGAAATGCAGCAAAAATACCAGTTGAAATGTTTATATTTTTGAGTAAATTTCAGCTGATAACAATGTTCTCTTTCTGATTGAACTTGGTCCCTGAGGAAGCAAGAAGTGCTGGTTAATGTTTTTCTGAAGTACAGAATAGTGTGCAAAGTGCTGACCACTGTGGATGAGGAAAAAGAGTAAAACTGCACTTAAAAATAAAACTTAGTATGTGATAAGTGAAAGAAAATGCTGAGTAAAGGACATCAGTGGATTGACATTTATGCTATTCTGTGATATAAGAAACCCTGCACTCAAAACAAGGAAAGCAAAGTAATTTTAGTGTTCTTAATAGGATGCCAGAAATTAGAAGCCAGGTAAGAACTTTAATTATTCCAAATGCTACTTACTCAATTTTTTTTTTTAATGCCAAGCACCATTTATTCTTAGATGCAAAATTTGAAATATTATAGACTTCAGGTCATCATTAGAAATATATCAGGCTCATCATCCCTCATCACCCTCTAAATGAAACCCTTGAAACTAAATTTTCTAAAGTACAAGCTACTAATTTATTCAGGAACCAACAGTAAGAAATGGACATGGAACAACAGAATGGTTCTAAATAGGAAAAGGAATATGTCAAGGCTGTATATTGTCGCCCTGATTATTTAACTTATATGCAGAGTACATCATGAGAAACGCTGGACTGGAAGAAGCACAAGCTGGAATCAAGATTGCTGGGAGAAATATCAGTAACCTCAGATATGCAGATGACACCACCCTTATGGCAGAAAGTGAAGAGGAACTAAAAAGCCTCTTGATGAAAGTGAAAGTGGGGAGTGAAAAAGTTGGCTTAAAGCTCAACATTCAGAAAACGAAGATCATGGCATCTGGTCCCATCACTTCATGGCAAATAGATGGGGAAACAGTGGAAATAGTGTCAGACTTTATTTTTCTGGGCTCCAAAATCACTGCAGATTGTGACTGCAGCCATGAAAATAAAAGATGCTTACTCTTTGGAAGGAAAGTTATGACCAACCTAGATAGCGTATTCAGAAGCAGAGACCTTACTTTGCCAACAAAGGTCCATCTAGTCAAGGCTATGGTTTTTTCAGTTGTCATGTGAATTGGACTGTAAAGTGCTGAAGAACTGATGCTTTTGAAGTGTGGTGTTGGAGAAGACTCTTGAGAGTCCCTTGGACTGCAAGGAGATCCAACCAGTCCATTCTGAAGGAAATCAGCCCTGGATGTTCTTTGGAGAGAATGATGCTAAAGCTGAAACTCCAGTACTCTGGCCACCTCATGCGAAGAGTTGACTCATTGGAGAGGATGAGATGGCTGGATGGCATCATCGACTTGATGGATGTAAATCTGTGTGAATTCCGGGAGTTGGTGATGGACAGGGAGTCCTGGCATGTTGTGATTCATGAGGTTGCAAAAAGTCGGACACGACTGAGCAACTGAACTGAACCGAACTGAATTTATTCAAGTTAAATGAACAGAACGTAGAGATAATTCAATCACAAGTCATGAACATATTTAAAAATGAGAGAACAAGCCGATCTGAATTTTCAATGATTAATTTACTTCAAGAGGCAAGATGCATTTAAAGAAATAATATTTAAGCCAATCTTAGATTTTGTATTACATCAGTTAATTCAACCCTGTTTTAGAAGATGCCATTCAAGTTATTCCCATATGATAGTTTTTCATATTTTAAAAGTTGTCTGCTAGCATTTACATTATTTTTTTTCTTTATCATTGACTGTGTCAACTGTTTTAAGTCATATTCACCATCTCTGCAAACTTAACAGCTAAAAAATTTTTATAACATCTGTGTTTATGAATTGCAGTGTTCACTGTTAATCTGGGCTATTTCCTCCAAGAGAAATGACTCCTAGTGTATTAGTCATTCAATGTAGTTAGTTAAAAGACAAGATCAATATTTATGAGTTCCTCAAGAGCTCCTCATACTTCAAAATTCTTACAAGCAGTGGAAACATATTTCTCATTAAATTCAATGGGAAATCATAAGAGTATTGGAATTAGGGGAAATGAGGAGGACGGGAATAACCACGTCACAGTTTCCTAATCAATGAGGAAGGAGTGACGATCACTGTTAAGGTGCCCAATTTTAAAGTAACATTTAAAAAATGCAATAAATCAGTTCTTTGAATGTTGTTGGCACCAATTTATTGCTCTGAAAGTGAAAGTATTATTTACTCAGTTGTGTCTGATTCTTTGCAACCCCATGTACTGTGCTAGGCTCCTCTGTCCATGGATTCTTATGGCAGGAACACCAAAGTGGGTAGCCATTCCTTTCTCCAGGGGGTCTTTCCTATGCAGGAATCGAACTTGGATCGCCTCCACTGCAGGCAGATTCTTTACCAACTGAGCCACCAGGGAAGCCCCAAAGTTGATTTAAAAGAGGGGAAGCTGATTATTGACCCTGTATTTACTGAGTATATCTTTTAAAGTTCCAAAGGAGTGATGAAGGGAATCTCCACTTTAAACAATAATTATATCTAGGAGATATAGAAAAAACAATAAAATTTAAATATCATCATTCTCTATCTCTAAGTAAATAATGAATCCAGGAAACAATCACTACTATCTTCAAAAAACATTAGACTGAAAATTGATGCAGAATTTTATAATGGAAGAATTGAAACAAAACTATGGGAAAGCCACTGATCAATCTATTAAAGTAGGGTGAGTAGACAGTATGTGAGTCTGGATATGATGCCTTAAGAAGTACAAAATAGCACTGAATTGAATCTGAATTGACTTTAAACCTCTGGATCTAATGACTAGTTTACAGGAAATGCATAAGGTAGAGGAAAAATTCAAAAGCAAAAGGATGCAATCGATTCAAATTAGAGTATGGAAAATTCTGGAGGACAAAAGACTGGATTCTTATTCATTATATAAACAAATAAGGGCTTGTGGGGTAATTCTTATAGATTAAAAAGACTTAAGAAACATACCAAATAAATGCTGTGTGTAGATATTGTTAGAATCCTGATTCTTACTGCTGCTGCTGCTGCTAAGTCGCTTCAGTCGTGCCCGACTCTGTGCGACCCCATAGACGGCCGCTCACCAGGCTCCAACATCCCTGGGATTCTCCTGGCAAGAACACTGGAGTGGGTTGCCATTTCCTTCTCCAATGCATGAAAGTGAATAATGAAAGTGAAGTCGCTCAGTCAATTCCCACTCTTAGCGACCCCATGGTCTACAGCCTACCAGGTTCCTCCATCCATGGGATTTTCCAGGCAAGAGATTCTTATTAGACAATTCTAAATAATACACTTTTAGGACAATCAAAGAGGTTCAGAAAGTATTAGCTGATATTAATAAGTACTGCCAATTTTGTTGTTGCAGTAATTGCAAGTTTCTATTTGTAAAAAGTAAAATTCCTTGGTTATGGTTGCATTTTCTTTAAAACACTCTAGCCAAAAATAGGCAAAATATAGGGTAAAATAAAGTAAAGGGGAAGGATGGAAGGAAAGACAGAGAAATAGGGAGACAGAGGGTAAGAAAGCATGCAAAGTGGATGATACATGGTTATAAATGAAAATAAAAATTACTGAGGTCTGTAGAAATTTAACTAGTGAGATTTGCCTGACAATTCATTATTCTCTCCTCTCTAGTCTGTGTTTGATGGTTTCCAGTGAAAACACGTCAGGAACAAATTGGCTCTTGTCGTGGATGCTTCCCATCTATTTCTACAAGGATTAAATCCTGTGATGCTGCAGCTGCTGACCTCCAACACGCCCCAAAGGAGTTCAGGGTAGACAGCAGAAACGAAGCACTCTGCTCTCCCAGAAAACTGGCAGGACAGGTCTTCAAATAGTCAGATATAACACGGAAGCTGATTTTATTAACTCAATTTTTGTATCTCCTCATGTCTAGAAAAACCGCTAAAATCCTTCATGATGATGACTGTTTCTCATACTAGCAAAAGCTTCAGAAGACCAGAAGAAACTTTTTAAAAAATAAACGTGCTTGATTGTATGTACTCACCCTTTACCAAAATCACATATATACTGTCCTCCCCTACATTTTTGGAACGATTTCTCAGAGCTATGTGAGGTGCTGTCTCTCCGGGCTACAATCCTCATGTTGCCCCAAATAAAACTAACTCGCAACTCCCACATTATGTATCATAAGTTGACACACACTCAAAAAATGTATGGTGTAATATTGAAAGTGAAAATCACTCAGTTGTGTCGAACTCTTTTTGACCCCGTGAACAGTCCATGGAATTCTCCAGGCCAGAATACTAAAGTGGGAAGCTGTTCCTTTCTTCAGGGGATCTTCCCAACCCAAGGATTGAACTCAGGTCTCCCACATTGCAGGTGGATTCTTTATTAGCTGAGCCACCAGGGAAGCCCAAGAATACTGGAGTGGGTAGCCTATCCCTTCTCCAGCGGATCTTCCCCAACCCAGGAATCAAACCGGAGTCTCCTGCATTGCAGGTGGATTCTTTATCAGCTGAGTTACCGAGGAAGCCCTAATATTTTAAAAATATATTTCAAAAAACTGCAGAAATGAAATTAATTTCAAAGTTTATAATTTTCTATACTATACACAGTAGATGAGAACCTAAAATAAAACAACTGTTTATACTTCATTTTTTATAGTCATATTTTTGTAGATGACAGAGTTTTGAATTTTATATAAACTTTTACAAATAACTTAATAAATATGATTACACAAATTTAATTTACTTGTTTTTTTTCAATACTGTCACACTCCAGTTTGATAAAGTTAGCTTTCAGAGTAGGATCAGGGACATGACATTTACACCACATTCAGAAACTCATCTCTTGACTACAAAGTCTAATTTTACTATGAAGTCTGTGGAAAAAAAAAAAAAAAAAAAAAAAAACTTATAGTTGCTCATCATTCTGGTGTATGAAAGGTTAAATCACAACCCACTGCAGTTGCCTCACTAACAGGGTGCCTTGAGGGAAATTTAGGATGAGGTATCCCATGCTTCTGATAAATAGGTCCTTAAATAAATAGATGCACACCTTAGAAAGAATGTTAGTGACCCTAGAGTCTTGTATCTTCCTATAAATAGAAAAATATTAACATCATTATCTTGAGGAGTCTGTCCTTTGTAACTATCAATAATCATCAACCTAGTGTGTGCTAAGTCCCTTCAGTCATGCATCCTACTCTGTGTGACCCTACAGACTGTAGCATGCCAGACTCTTCTATCCATGGGATTCTTCAGGCAAGAATACTGGAGTGGGTTGCCACGACCACCTCTGGGAGATCTCAATGCAGAGATCCAAACCAAATCTCTGACATTTCCTGCATTGGCAGGTAGGTTCTTTACCCCTAGCACCATCTGCGAAACCCATCCTGAATCAATTACTTATATGTATGCTATGTCTAGGATTTCCCAGGTAGCTCAGTAGTAAAGAAATCTGCCTGACAATGTGGGAGGTGCAGGGAACAATGGGTTCAATCTCTGAACTGGGAAGATCCCTGGAAGGCAATGGCAACCCATTTCAGTATTCTTGTCTGGAAAGTCCCAGGGACAGAGGAATCTGGTGGGCTGTAGAAAAGAGTAGGACACAACTGAGCATGCACCTAAACAGACAGATGCTTTGTCTAGCTCTTCTAAAGAACTTATTGAAATAGTCAGATTTGTTCAGAATTTATAGTATCTCACATGTTGGTATCGCTTGAATCATGACTGTCTCCTAGAAAATCATGCATTTTTTCCACCACTCAAAAACAAGTCTGTGTGGACTTTATTCTATGTTGCACTTGCTCAATGTGAATGCCTGAATCTCAGTTCCTGCTTGAACACTTCATGCAAACTTGGGGATGAATTTCATGTAAATTTGGAAGTAGCATTTTTCCACTTAAAGAAAAATTCATGATGTGATAGCTTCAGGCTTATTCTATTCAGAAACATTACTGAAAACTGTAGACCCCAGAACAGACTCTTGATACCTCTGAGGAACTGCTTCAAAGAGTTTGGGGAGGAACCAAGATCTATGTGAATTTTTCTGGTTGGGAAATTCATGTAGTTAAGTCTATATCTACCTAGGTAGATATTTTCTTGACATTGAGCAAATGCCACATAGCATTATGATTTATGAGAAAATAGCTCAGTTGAACTTCTCCAGCAAATTTAACAAGTCTTATGAATCACTTAGTTCATGGCTGTCTTGCAGAGGGACTCATTTTCTGTGGGCCCAGCTCTAACCTCCCTGCCTTTCATTGCCCAGCCCTCTGGAGTCAGCCGTCCATGGCTGATTCCTTTGTGGGAAGGGAGCTGGGGCCTTTCTCCTGCTCTTGCTTGACTGTGGGGTTGCTTCCAAGCAATGAAGTTAAGACAATGTAAGATACACGAGCCTTACAAGTCAGTGAGGCTGAGGGCACCTAATTTACATACATCACATACTCCACACTCATGTCTTCATTCCACACTCATGTTGTGAAGCCTATGACACAACCTTCCCCAGATCCCTCTCACAAAAGAGTTCTTTCATTTTTGTATAATATGACTGCATCCTAGTATTCCTGTTTGTGGTAGTGAATTACTTTGCCTCTATTTTTTTTTTCTTTATATTACCACTCTTCCAAGGTCTTTTCTCAGTGTAAGAACCAGGACATTCAACCAGTTTATGTTATGGCCGATAGTAACCAACAATGTCAACCACAGTGAAGTACAGCCCTAGCTATTGATCCTTTATTGATCCTAGCTATTGATTCGTAGGGCCATAATTGTTCCTTGTGCTTGTCACAGGCCTATAGAACAGTGCTCTTCACAGCGACTGAAGGACATCAGCTGATGGAACAGCTACCAACCCCAATAATTCCTTTCACCATCAGTGAGAGAAAAGAGGTCTCATCCTGGAAGGCCTCACAATGGCCACTATATCCTTAGGCTGGAAGTGACATACTATATCTCATTGGTTAGAACCAGTCAGAAGTACAGTCCTGCAAGGTACTCTGAACGGGGATTGGGGAGAGGGGGATCTGACTACTCAGTGACAGTCACAAATGATCACCAACACTTATGTCCATACACACACAGAAATTTCGTTGAGAACAATGAAATTGGGAAATTTCATTGGGAACAAATTTATGGCTTTTTCTTTCTTTCTTTCTTTTTTTTTCTTTTTTTTATAAGCAGGGTGACAATATATTTCCTTGACATACTTCTTTTCCTATTTGGAACCAGTCTGTTGTTCCATGTCCAGTTTTAAATTTATGTCACTGCATTCATTTTTTAATTAGCATTCAGTTCACTTCAGTCACCCAGTTGTGTCCATCTCTTTGCAACCCCATGAATTGCAGCACGTCAGGCCTCCCTGTCCATCACCAACTCCTGGAGCTCACTCAGACTGACACCCATCGAGTCAGTGATGCCATCCAGCCATCTCATCCTCTGTCGTCCCCTTCTCCTCCTGCCCCCAATCCCTCCCAGCATCAAAGTCTTTTCCAATGAGTCAACTCTTCGCATGAGGCGGCCAAAGTACTGGAGTTTCAGCTTCAGCATCATTCCCTCCAAAGAAATCCCAGGGCTGATCTCTTTCAGAATGGACTGGTTGGATCTCTTTGCAGTAACAACTTCATAAGAAAGTAAGTAACCACCATCATATTGATTGAATTTTTATTCACTTAAAAACCATTTAATAACTATTGGGCAATATATTTTTAAAAATTATGATTATGTGTCATGGAATGAGTGCTGAGATCAAGCTGTGAAAGCAATAACATTTTTAAATGCCTTAGGTATCATTTCAGACCCTATTCAAAAAAAAAAGCTTTTGATTAGTACTGGTGAATGCATAATTGCAATTTGAGTTAATTAATACCTGTCATTCACTCTACACAAAAAGGCCATAGCTCCATTGGTAGCTTGGAGAGTCTAAAATCAGCTTCACAGTCTCTGTTACTCTGGCTATTTTAACTAGAAGGCTCTTGTATAAGAAGTGATAGAGCTGACTTTTCTATGATTGCTTCGATATGGATAGCCATTCATGATAAAAATTTATTTTAAGCTTAGGGATTTTTAATAGGTCCAGAAGCAGAAGAGATTAAGGAGAATGGCAAGAATACACAGAAGAACAATACAAACACAGTTCTTAATGACCCAGATAATCATGACGGTGTGATCACTCACCTAGAGCCAGACATCCTAGACTATGAAATCAAGGCAGGAGGCATTACTATAATGAAAGCTAGTGGAGCTGATAGAATTCCAGTTGAGCTATTTAAAATCTCAAAAGATGATGTTGTTAAAGTGTTACACTCAATATGTCTATGAATTTGGAAAATGCAGCAGTGACTGCAGGACTGGAAAATGTCAGTTTTCATTCCAATCCCAAAGAAGGGCAATGCCAAAGGATGTTCCAAGAACAGTACAATTTCACTCAAGTCACATGCTAGCAAGATAATGCTCAAAATCTTTCAAGGTAGCCCTGAGAAGTATGTGATCTGGTAGCTTCAAGATGTATAAGCTGGATTTAGAAAAGGCAGAGGAACCAGAAATCAAATTGCCAACATTTGTTGAATCATAGAGAAAGCAAAGAAATCCCAGGACAAAAAAGCATCTACTTCTGCTTCATTTATTATACTAAAGTCTTTAACTGTGTGGATCACAATCAGCTGTGGAAAATTCTTAAAGAGATTGGAGTACCACAACATTTTTCCTGCTTCCTGAAAAACTTGCATGTCAAGAAGTTAGAACCAGTCATGGAATAACTGATTGGTTCAAAACTGAGAAAGGAGTATAACAAGGAACACTATTTTCACTGTTTTATTTAACTTATATGTAGAATACATCATGTGAAAGACTGGGCTGGATGAATCACAAGCTGAAATCATGGAACAGCAGACTGGTTCCAAATAGGAAAAGGAGTATGTCAAGCTGTGTATTGTCACCCTGCTTATTTAACTTATATACAGAGTACATCATGAAAAACGCTAGACTGGAAGAAACACAAACTGGAATCAATGTTGCCGGGTGAATTACCAATAACCTCAGATATGCAGATGCCACCACCCTTATGGCAGAAAGTGAAGAGGAACTAAAATGCTTCTTGATGAAAGTGAAAGTGGAGAGTGAACAAGTTGGCTTAAAGCTCAAAATTCAGAAAACGAAGATAATGGCATCCGGTCCCATCACTTCATGGGAAATAGATGGGGAAACAGTGTCAGACTTTCTTTTTTTCTGTGTGTCCAAAATCACTGCAGATGGTGACTGTAGCCGTGAGATTAAAAGACGCTTACTTCTTGGAATGAAAGTGATGACCAACCTAGATAGCATATTGAAAATCACAGACATTACTTTGCCAACAAATGTCCGTCTAGTCAAGGCTATGGTTTTTCCTGTGGTCATGTATGGATGTGAGAGTTGGACTGTGAAGAAGGCTGAGTGCTGAAGAATTGATGCTTTTGAACTGTGGTGTTGGAGAGTCCTTTGGACTGCAAGGAGATCCAACCAGTCCATTCTGAAGGAGATCAGCCCTGGGATTTCTTTGGAGGGAATGATGCTGAAGTTGAAACTCCAGTACTTTGGCCACCTCATGCGAAGAGTTGACTCATTGGAAAAGACTCTGATGCTGGGAGGGATTGGAGGGAGGAGGAGAAGGGGACTTCAGAGGATGAGATGGCTGGATGTCATCACTGACTTGATGGACATTAGTCTGAGTGAACTCAGGGAGTTGGTGATGGACAGGGTGGCCTGGCGTGCTGTGCTTCATGGGATCGCAAAGAGTCAGACATGACTGAGCGACTGAACTGAACTGAACTTGAAGATGCAGCTGGGTGTGTATTGGCAATTACTTGATTAGGGTGCAATCCTTTAAATTAATTCCCTTTGACATCAAATTCTACCTTCTGTGTTATTTTTTCACCCCTCTGATTCATACTTCTGCTTTCATCAAAATTAGTTTCTTTTAGAAACTATGTAATTAATATATAGTTTTCAATGTGTAGAAATTTAGAGATCCAAAGTTCTCTTTTCTCTTTGACTTTTGTCTGTCCATGTCCTTTAAAACTGATAATATTGCTATAAAAACTTGGGATATTTCTTGTCATGTCATGCCTCATGCTACCTGACAGAATCTACACCTACTAATATCTTGATTAAAAACATCTTCTACCATGGTGTCTCCTGTAAGGCAGTGGTGGAACAATGCTTTTAAGAGGTTAGAAGTATTGCCCAGGCAAGTGAGTCAGTGGGACATTTCCTTAGATTCTTGCTGGCTTTTTTGTTAAACTGAGGTTTTTTTGATTTGCTCTGAATCTTTCTGAGGATTTAACAAAGGACCTTTCAATCACACTCTGTATTCCCAGGGACCAAGTTTTCTGGCACTACTTTGGATCTATTTGGGATGTGTTCTGAGATTATTTATTTGAAAATGTCTTCTTTGGTGGAAAGACTGCCATAGCGCTATATATTCCCTAACAATTCTAACTGAATCTTAGGAGTTTTGTCCATAAATTATCTATCTCCTTCAAAATTTTATCATGAGCCATAAACAGAAACCCCTTATAGCTGGATCGTTAAGTTTATTTGGTATGTTTTCTGTTTCCCACATTACCATCAATGATGCTATTGTAAAACTTTCTGCTACTTTCTGTTACTACATAACAATGTAATAACCTTAGCTTCTGAAACTTTTTTTTTTTTCTTTTTCAATTATCCTTCAAATTTTTTTCCTTATTGATACTCATCAGGTTTCTGTTCACTGCATGATTCTAAAGTCAGCATTACATGTTTCAAGATTGTGTTATGGCATCATCTCATTCATAGCACCATTTTTTTTTTTTTCTGATGCACTTTCTTTTGTTGAAAAGCAAACCATGGTTTTCACTCCTTCTCTGTGAGATCATGATAAATCAGATGAAAAAAAGTATAGATATTCAGCAGATGCTGCTGGCTATATAAGTTGCCCTACAAACGATGCCAAGAGAGTGAGATTCATGTTCTTTTTAGTGAATGTAGCAGCTTCCTAGGGGGAAAGTGAGGGGTGCAGCTTCCACATAGCAGCATTAGTACAGTGAGATGACTAGGGGAACAGGGCAGAAAGGGGAAGATTTCCGAAACTGTGTACACTTAAACATACCATACCCTCAGAAGGCCTAGAGTTTTTCCTTTTGTGTGACATACTTTCCATTTTTCTCTTTCAGGCTTAGTTTTTTCTGGTTTTTATGCAAAACTTTAAGGTGTCTAAAATAGACTTCAATTCTCTTTTTATTTATACATTGTTACTCAAATCAAAGAAATGCATTGTCATTACCAGTTATATCCAAAAGTCATATCTTTCCCAGTAAAGAAAAAAAAGAATCCCTTAAATCTTAATTCCATCTGGGAGAGAATATTTTAGAAACTGGTACACCAACAGAATTAGAAAAGTATGCTAAGTATTAGCATTTATAGAAGAAAACGGCACTAAACAGGAAATTAAGTAAAAAGGAAGAGTTTTGAAGAAAGGTATAGTATTGGCATTACATCTGATAGATTAAATAAGAGACACATTTAAAAGGAATGATTGAAGTTTTAATTCAAAGCTTATTAAAGACTTAAAAGACCAGATTAAGTATATAGTTGATAATAGAATTCAATGAGTTAAGTATGAAATATTTTCAGAGGAATTAGAAGCTGTAAGTGACAAAGAAAAGTGCAAGATGAAAATTGATGGACATTTGTGTGCTAGAGAAGCAAGATTAAATGTGGTAATTTGCTTTTGTTTTTGGTTTGTCTTTGGCTCGGTATTAAATCTGAAGTACTAAGGATCCAAAGGGATGAAGTCTGTAGAAAAATCAGAGGAAAGAAATAAGTTCAGCTTCTTCTTGGCTGGTGATATTCAAGTCAGGACAGAATGAATTAAAGAAATAGTTTATCCTTTGTATTCTGAAGAAGCAAATACATTTAACACATTTGAAAATAGTTTTTCAGGGCATTTGGATTACGATCTTGTTTTATTCTGTTTAAAATGAGATTTTTACTCCTTAAGAATAAAAAACTCCTTCCTTCTTGAATTCTAGAAAAGCTTTGTAAATAAAATAGTAACTATATGAAATATATATATATATGTATAAAATATATGATCTACCATATATTATATATCACAAAGAAGATTCATAAATCACTATATCTGTAGGAAAACCAGTGCACAGTAAAAACTACATACCACTATATGCTAATTGTAGTCATGCTCATTGAGCTTTAGCTAAACCTTGTTTGATCCTTATGCAATAAAATACTCTTCAAGTTGTCAGTAGGACACCCAGCTGGTAGTAAAAAACAGGAAACTGGAAATGCAGAATTAGAGAGGGAGTGGTTTAGATTGGAGATGTAGATTTCAAAGATATTTTCATAGAGTTGAAAGCTGACACCCTGGGAGCAGATGTTATTGCCACATAAAAGAGAAGTGTTTGGCAAAAAGAAATGGAGAATGTGTACATTTTCTGAAGCATAAGAGTAAGAGAGTTTGTACTGAGGACATGAAGCAGAGGAAGTATCTGAAATAAAATGTTATTTATTTTTTGAAGTTTTAAAGTTTTAGAAATCCCCATGGACTATATCAAAAGCAATGTACAATCAACATTAATAGTCATACCTTCTAACATTATTATTTACATGAACATTTTTCTATAGTTATATATTAGCATAGATAAAAATGGGAATATTTTTCATAAGTTCCATTTATAGAAAAAATATTCTGCTCTCTATATTTCTTTACTTATTTATTTATATATTCATCATATTCATTGCATTCATAGATTCTGAATATGAGGGCATCAGAGGATAAGATGGCTGGATGGCATCACCAATGCAGTGGACATGAACTTGGGTAAACTTTGGGAGATGGTGAGGGACTGGGAGGCTTGGAGTGCTGCAGTCCATGGCGTGACAAAGAGTCAAACACGAGTGGGTGACTGAACAACAACAATCATTATTTTCTTGGACTCACTCACATTGATATATATACAGACAAGGTCTATTAAGTTTCAGTGCTGGATAGTACTCCATTGTCTAAAATAAATAATTATCCTCATCAATGGACTTTGGATTCTTTGCTGTATTTTTACTAATACAAATTATGCTTCATGAACATTCTTTTGCAGGTGTTACTCAAGGATTATGGATAGAAACTATGCCTGGCATGTGTGTCTTCATTTTCAACTTCATATCACAGTGTGAAATAACTCTCCCAAAGTGATTTACCAAGATTCATCTCAAACAACTTGTTTACTCATTTATTTATGTATACAGCATATTCATTATATTCATAGATCCTGAATATGAGGGCGTCAGAGGATGAGATGGCTGGATGGCATCACCAATGAAGTGACATGAACTTGGGTAAACTGGGAGATGGTAAGGGAGGCCTGGCGTGCTGCATGGGGTCGCAAAGAATCAGATACGACTGAGCAACTAAACTGAACCAAACTGATCTCAGACAACAGTGTTTAATAAGAGTTCCTGTTAGTTCTTATCTTCCCTGACAGTATTTCCAGAAATTATATATTTTTAGCGAATTCAGTGCATGCAATTTCTATTTCTCTGATGACTGTAAGCTTGAGCATTTTTATTTAAAAAATTAGTAGCATTGGTTCAAATTCTTTAATGCATAATATTTGATTTGTTCATTTTAGTCTGCTTTTTTATATAAACATTTGGGTAATGTTGTATTAGTCTACATAACAGACTTTTAATTGTTCAGCATGCAGTCAAAGAGAATATCTTAATTTAATGTAATCAAGAATGTAAATATCTTTATGCATTCACACTTCTATTCTTGTGCATTATCACAATTTATTATTTTTGAAGCAATTTTAGGTTCATTGTAAAAGTGAGAGATTTCCTACACATCTTCTGCTCCTTCCAATGGATGGCCTCCCTTGTTGTCAACATCACCACCAGCATGGTACATTTGTTACAACTGATGAAGCTCCAGTCACAGATCATTATCACCCAAAGCCCATAGTTAAAGGTTCACTCTGGTATCCTACATCCTATTAGTTTGAACAAATATATAGTTATGTCTATTCATTATTATTGTACCATATGGAGTATTTACAAAGCCCTAAAAATTCTGTTACCTTTATTCATCTCTTTCCCACCTAAACTCTGACAAGCATTGATTTCTTTCTTTCTTTTTTTACTCTCAAATTTTGTCTTTTCCAGAATTTCATATAGTTGAAATCACACAGTATGTGGCTTTTCAGAATGGCTTCTGTCATTAGAAAATAGACATTTGAGTTTCCTCTATGCCTTTTCATGGTTTGATAACTTACTTCCTCTTAGCATTAAATAACTTTCCATTATCTGGATGTACCACAGTTTATCTATTCACCTAATGGAAAATATTGTGATTGGAAATTATTAATAAAACTGCTTAATATTCATGTGCAAGTTCTGTTCAGGCATACATTTTCAACTCTTTTTAGTAAACACCAAGGAGAGTGATTTGCTGGATCATATGTTAGTAGTGTGTTTACTTTTTTTTAGAAACTTCCAAAATGTCTTAAAAGTGGCTGTACAATTTTGCCTTCTCACCTTCAGTGGATGACAGTTCCTGTTGTTTCACATTCTTGCCAATATATGGTGTCAGTGTTCTGGATTTTGTTCATTAAAATAAGAGCATAATGGTATCATGTTGAATTTCCTTGATGACATATGATGTAGAGATTTTTTAATATGTTTATTTGTCATTTGTATATCTTCTTTGGTGAGATAGCTATTAAGATCTTTGGCTCATTTTAAAATCAGATTGCTTATCTACTTATTGTTCAGTTTTGAGTCCTTTGCACACTTTGGAAAAGTCTCATACCAGATGCATGTTTGTTCCAATATTTTCTCCCAATCAGAGTCTTGTTTTGCTTTCTTCTTTGACATTGCATTTTGCAGGGCAGACAGTCTTAATTTAAATGGAGTCCTTTTTACCAATCATTTCTTTTACCGGTTGTATTCTTTGTGTTACACCTAGAAGTCATCAACAACCCCAAAGTCATCTACATTTTCTTCTATGTTACCTTGAGAAGTTTTATATTTTTGCATTTTACATTTACATCCATGATCCATTTTGAGTTAACTTATATGAAGGATATAGTGTTTATGTCTAGGTTCACAATTTTGCATTAGAATGTCTAGCTGTTCCAGCACCATTAGCTGATAATAATTATCTTCGATTCATTGTATTTATTTTGCTTCTCTGTGAAACATCAGTTGAATATATTTATATGGGTCTATGTATGGTCTCTAGACTGTGTTCCATTGATCTACTTGTCTATTCTTTCACTATTACCATACTGTCTTGAAACTACAGATTTATAATAAATTTTAAAGATGCAGATTTGATCCTTGAGTCAGTAAGATCCCCTAGAATAGGGAAAAGCAATCCATTCCAGTACTCTTGCCTGGAAAATCCCATCAACAGAGAAGCCTGTCAAGCTACAGTCCTTGGGGCTGCAAAGAGTCAGACATATCTGAGCATTGAACACTCACAGATGATTAGAGTCAGTTGTCCAAATTTGTTGTTCTTTGATACTTTTGGCAATTCTAAGTCTTTTTCTTTCCATATAAATTTTGGAATCAATCTTTGGATGTCTACAAAATATTTTGCTCAGATTATAATTGAGATTGCTTTGAACTTACAGATTACTTATGGAAAAATAGCATCTTGACAATATTGAGTCTTCGTAAACATGGAATACCTCACCCAAACAAATATTCTTCCATTTATTTAGCTCTTCTTGATTTTTTTTTCAACAGAATTTTGTAGTGTCCTCATATATATTTTGTCAGGTTTATACCTAAGAATTTCATTTTGTCAGTGGTTAATGTAAATGATATTGCTATTTAATTTTACATTCCTCTTGCTTATTGCTTATATAGCTTATTGCTGCTGTTGTTTAGTTAATGAGTCATGTCCAACTCTTTGTGACACCATGGATTCTAGCTCATCAGGCTTCTTTCACCTTTGAATTTCCCAGGCAAGAATACTGAGGTGGATTGCCATTTACTTCTTCAAGGGATCTTCCTGACCCAGCAATCAAATCCATGTCTCCTGTTTGGCGAGTGAATTCTTTACCATTGAACCACCTGGGAAGCCCATGTTGCTTATTATTGATTGATATTGCATATTCACCCTGTATTCTGCAAGCTTGCTGTAAGTGTTTATTAGTAACAAATATTTCTTGTCAATTCCCTTAGATTTTCTATACAGTTGATCATGTCATCTGGGAAGAAAGACAATTTATTTTTCTTTTCAAGCTTATCAATGATTATATATATATATATATATACATACACACACACATTTGCATTAGGAAGGATTTCCAGTAAAATGTTAGGTAGGAATCATGAGAGGGAATATATTAACGTTGTTCCTGATCTTAGTGGGAAAGCTTTTAGTTTCTCATCTTTAAGTATGATGTTACCTGTAGGATTTGTGTAGATTTTTTTGTTATTGTTCTTTTTAGGTGAGGGCCTTTGCCTCTGTTGTTAGTTTACATAGAGTCTTTATCAAGAATAGTTGTTGGATTTTTTTTTTCATTTTTTTCTACATCTATTGATATGATCATGATATTTTTCTTCTTTAGTTTGTTCATATATTAGATTGCATTAATTGATTTTTAAATGAATAAGCCTTATGTACCTGGGATCAATGCCACTCACTTGGTAATATACAATTCTTTTATATATTCATGGATATGATTTACTATTCTCTTGAGGATTTTGTATCTGTTTATGAGAGAAAATCTGTAGATGTTTTTATTTTTTATTTTTCCTTTAGTGTCTTTGTCAGGTTTTGGTATTAGGGTGATGCTGGCCTCATAGAATGAGTTAGGAAGTCTGCTTCTATCTTCTGAAAGAAACTGTAGAGAATTGCTAATAATTTATTGTGTATATGTTGCTATAACTCACTGGTGATTCTGTTTTTGACTGGTGCTTTTTGTTTATTAATTTAAAAAATAAATTTAGGACTAATTGGATTGTTTCTTTCTTCTAATGAGAGTTTAGCCATTATGTCTGCCATGAAATTAGACACGACGTTTGATCACCACTTCACCTAGGTGATCAAATGTTGGGACTTTATATTATTTACTGTATTCTTTTGCCCTTTTAATTCATACTGGATGTGTAGTGATATTTCCTCTTTTATTTCTGATATTAATAAAATTTATTCTCTCTCTTTGTTTTTAATTAGCCTGACCAGAAGCTTTTAATTTGATTGATATTGTGACCCTTGCTTTATCAAGTCTCTC
Source organism: Tragelaphus eurycerus (assembly GCA_935064755.1). Taxonomy (NCBI): domain Eukaryota; kingdom Metazoa; phylum Chordata; class Mammalia; order Artiodactyla; family Bovidae; genus Tragelaphus; species Tragelaphus eurycerus. Next base: position 4,255,214 of record CAKXYN010000041.1, read on the forward strand.
TTCCTGTTTTTCAATTCCATTACTGAGTGCTCAAACTACCGCACAATTGCACTCATCTCACACGCTAGTAAAGTAATGCTCAAAATTCTCCAAGCCAGGCTTCAGCAATATGTGAACCGTGAACTTCCTGATGTTCAAGCTGGATTTAGAAAAGGCAGAGGAACCAGAGATCAAATTGCCAACATCCGCTGGATCATGGAAAAAGCAAGAGAGTTCCAGAAAAACATCTATTTCTGCTTTATTGACTATGCCAAAGCGTTTGACTGTGTAGATCGCAATAAACTGTGGAAAATTCTGAGAGAGATGGGAATACCAGACCACCTGATTTGCCTCTTGAGAAATCTGTATGCAGGTCAGGAAGCAACAGTTAGAACTGGTCATGGAACAACAGACTGGTTCCAAATAGGAAAAGGAGTACATCAAGGCTGTATATTGTCACCATGTTTATTTAACTTATATGCAGAGTACATCATGAGAAATGCTGGACTGGAGGAAACACAAGCTGGAATCAAGATTGCTGGGAGAAATATCAATAACCTCAGATATGCAGATGATACCACCCTTATGGCAGAAAGTGAAGAGGAACTAAAAAGCCTCTCGTTGAGAGTGAAAGTGGAGAGTGAAAAGGTTGGCTTAAAGCTCAACATTCAGAAAACGAAGATCATGGCATCTGGTCCCATCACTGCATGGGAAATAGATGGAGAAACAGTGGAAACAGTGTCAGACTTTGTTTTTCTGGGCTCCAAAATCACTGCAGATGGTGACTGCAGCCATGAAATTAAAAGATGCTTACTCCTTGGAAGGAAAGTTATGGCCAACCTAGATAGCATATTCAAAAGCAGAGACATCACTTTGCCAACAAAGATTCGCCTAGTCAAGGCTATGGTCTTTCCTGTGGTCATGTATGGATGTGAGAGCTGGACTGTGAAGAAGGCTGAGCGCCGAAGAATTGATGCTTTTGAACTGTGGTGTTGGAGAAGACTCTTGAGAGTCCCTTGGACTGCAAGGAGATCCAACCGGTCCATTCTGAAGGAGATCAGACCTGGGATTTCTTTGGAAGGAGTGATGCTCAAGGTGAAACTCCAGTATTTTGGCCACCTCATGCGAAGAGTTGACTCATTGGAGAAGACTCTGATGCTGGGAGGGATTGAGGGCTGGAGGAGAAGGGGACGACGGAGGATGAGATGGCTGGATGGCATCACTGACTCGATGAATGTGAGTCTGGGTGACCTCCGGGAGCTGGTGATGGATAGGGAGGCCTGGCGTGCTGCGGTTCATGGGGTCGCAGAGTCGGACACGACTGAGCGACTGATCTGATCTGATCTTTTCTGATATTATTACTTTTTTCCTGCTTACTTTGGTTTTACTTTGTCTAGTTTACCAAGATGGAAGTCTTAGTATTTTAGTCTTTATTTATATTTTTCTTCTTTCATGTATATTCAATCTATCAATTTCCTTCTAAGTCTTGCTTTTGCTTTATACCACAAGTTTTGATGGTTTTTTTTTTATTTTTTTTGCTCTTTTTACTTTCATTTAGCTCAAAATATTTTAAATTTCTCTCAAGATTTATTGGGCTAATGTATTATTTAGAAATGCATTGCTTGATTTCCACATTTTTAGAATTTTATAAATATCTTTCATTTATTGATTTCTAGTTTATAATTTCATTGTTGCATGAGAGATAAACATTGTAAGATTTCTCTCTCTTTTAATTTATCAAGATTTGTTCATATTCCACAATGTGGTCTAACTTGATTCTAACTTGATGAGCATTTCAGTGAACTTAACAGCTTGCATATTCTACTGTTGTTGGATGAAGGCATCAATATGTGTGTTAGTCACTCATTCATGTCTGATTCTTTTTGACCGCATGGATTGTAACCCATCAGACTCCTCTGTCTATAGAATTCTCCAAGCAAGAATACTGGAGTGGCTTGCCTGCCTTTCTCCTGGGAATCTTCCCAACCCAGGGATAGCACTTGGGTATCCTGTATTGCACACATATTCTTTACCAATTGAGCAGCCAAGGAATTCCAAGACATCTATAGATGTTGTTTATATCCATTTGGTGGTGTTGAGCCTAACTGTCATTTTGGATTTTTTGTGTCTGTTGGCTCTGACCATTTCTGATAAAAAGGTGCTGAAGTCTCCAACTAGAACAGTGGATTTTCTTAAAGCATGTTTTATATTATTGCACTTTATGTATTCATTTTTTGACAAATTGAAGTTCCATTCAACTCTGCATAAAGCCAGTCTATCAGCACCATTTTTTAATCAAGATTTGCTCACTTCATTTCTCTGTGTCATATTTTCATATAAGACTGTGAACTTAATTGACAAATGTGTGTTCTGACTGTTCTACCAACAGACTCTTCCTGGCTCCCCTCTCCATTTGTCTTTGAGCCTCTTCTATTCCCTGAGACAGAGCAATATTGAAATTAGGCCAATTAATAACCCTACAATAGCATCTAAATATTCAAGACAAAAGAACACTTGCACACTTCTCACTTAAAATTAAAAGCTAAAAATGATTAAGGTTAGTGAGGAAGGCATGTTGAAAGTCAAGACTGGACAAAAACTAGTCCTCTTGTGCCAAACAGAAAAGTTGTGAATGCAAAAGAAAAAAATATTGAAGAAAGTTAAAAGTGTTATTCCAGTGAATACACAAGTATTGAGAAAGTGAAACAGTCTTATTAATACATAGAAAGTTTTAGTGGTCTGGAGAGATCAAATGAGCCACATCACTCTCTTAAACCAAAATGTAATCCAGAGCATGAATCTAATTCTCTTCAGTTATATGAAGGAATTGTTTCAAGCTAGTTTAGTTTCAAAATCTAGTTGAGGCTTAAGAAAAGAAGCCACCTCCATAATATCAAAGTGCAAAGTGAAGCAGCATGTGTTGATCTAGAGACTGCAGCAAGTTATTCAGACAATTTAACTAAGATAATTAATGAAGATGGCTACAATAAACAACCGATTTTCAGTGTAGATAAGACAGCCTTCTGTTAGAAGAGACCATCTGAGATATTCATAGCTAGAGAGGAGAAGTCAATGCCTGGCTTCAAAGAACAGGCTGACACTCTTGTTAGGAGCTAATGCATCCTGCAACTTCAAGTTTAAGCCACTGTTCATTTACCATCCAGAAAATATTAGGATCATTAAGAAGTATGCTCTTAGTAACAAACTACTCTGCCTGAAGGGAAAAAAAAAAATCTCTTCTTCCTATGCTGTATAAACAGAACAACAAAGCCTGGGTAATAACACATCTGCTAACATCATAGCTTGCTAAATATTTTAAGTCCACTATTGAAACCTAATGCTTAGAAAGAAATTAAAAAGAAAAAGACTTTCAAAATATCACTGCTCATTGACAATACCCAAGAACTCAGATGGAGACGGACAATGAAATTAATGTTGTTTTCAGGTCTGGTAACACAATATCCTTTATCCAGCTCGTGGATCAAGGAGTCACTCCAATTTTCAAGACTTTTGATTGAGGAAATACAATTTATAAGTCTATAACTGTCATATATAGTGATTCCACTGATGGATTTGAGCAAAACCAATAAAAAACATACTTGAAATGATTCACCATTAAAGATGTCATGAAGAACACTTGTGATTCTTGGGAGGAGGTGAAAATATCAGCATTAACATGAGTTTGAAAGAAGTTGATTCCAACCCTCATGGATGACTTTAAGAGGTCCAAGCCTTCAGTGGAGGAAGTAACTACAGATGTGGTAGAAATAGCAAGAGAACTAGAATTAGAGTTGGACCTTGAATATGTGACTGAATTTCTAGGATCTCAAGATAAAACAGATCAAGGGTTGCGTCTTATATGTTAGCAAAGAAAGCAGTTTCTTGAGGTGAAATCTACTTCTGCTGAAGATACTATGAAGATTGTTGAAATAACAATAGAAGACTCAGAATATTACATAGTTGATAAAACAAAGGAAGAGTTTGAGAGGATAGACTTCAATTTTGAAATGTTTTACTGTGGGTAAAATGCTTTCAAACAATATTTTTTTTTCTCTATAGGAAAATCATTCATGAAAGAAAGAGTCTTTGATGTAGGAAAACTCATTGTTGTCTTAGTATAAGAAACTGACACAGCCACCCCAAACTTCAGCAACCCTGATAGTGAGCAATGATCAATTCTGAAGCAAAACCCTCCACTAGCAAAGATAATGTGGCTTACTGAAGGCTTAGGTGATGGTTAACAATTTTTAGCAATAAACTATTATTGATTAAGGTATGTACATTCTTAAGATACACATTAAGGATTGCTATGTCTACTTAGTAAACTGATGATTTCATCATTATGTAATGCCCTTCTTTATCATGGATAACTTTCTTTACTATAAAATATGCACTTGCTGAAATTATATTTGTTGAAAGTAGCTATTCCTAGAGATTTCCTGGTGGCTCAGAGAGTAATGAATCTGCCTGCAATGCAGGAGACCTGGGTTCAATCATTGGGTTGGGAAGATCCCCTGGAAAAGGGCATGGCAACCCATTCCAGTATTCTTGCTTGGAGAATCCCATGGGCAAAGGAGCCTAGTGGACTATAGTCCATAGGGTCACAAAGAATCAGACACAACTGAGCAACTAAGCACAGAACAACTGTTTTTACCTTTTAAAAATTATTTTTTATTGGAGTATAGTTGATTTATAATGCCATGTAAGTTTCAGGTGTCCAGCAAAGTGAATCAGTTACACATATACATGTGCCCACTTTTTTTAGATTATTTTCCCATATATTGAGTAGAGTTCCCTGTGCTATACTGTAGGTTCTTATTATCTATTTTATATATAATAGAGTCTATATGTCAATCCCAAACTCCAAATGTATCCCTCAAAGTCTTCCCCCTTTGTAGCCACAAGTTTGTTTTCTACATCTGTGACACTATCTCTGCTTTGTAAGTAAGTTTGCATGTACCATTTTTTAAAAATATTCCACATATAATGATATACTATGATATTTATTTCTCTCCATCTAACTTACTTCACTTATGTTGATCTCTAGGTCCATTCATGTTACTGTAAATTGCATTATTTCATTCTTTATAATGGAATAATAATCCATTGCATATGTATACCACATCTTTTTTATCCATTCATCCATTGATGTACATTTAGGTTGCTTCCATGTCCTGGCTACTATAAATAGTTATATAATAAATATTCAGGTGAATGTATCTTTTTGATTTATGCTTTCTTTTCCCCTGGGTATATGCTCAGGAGTGAAATTGTTGGGTATACTCCTACATTTCTTTTATTAATGCTAGCAATCTTTTTGCCTATATTCATTTACTTTTAACCCATGTATTTAATTATATTTAAATTGTGTTTCTTATAGACAATATGCAGCTGGGTCAGGTTTTGGCAGAGTGAAAATATCTGCATTTTAATAAATACTTTTAGACAGCTGTCTTTTAAATTAATTATTGACATACTGACATATCTGGATTAATATTTACCATATTAATTGTGTTTTATATTTTCTATTCTGTTCTTTTACCCTGCTTTCTTCTTCTACTCATTTTGTGATTTTAATTGATTGTTTCATATGATTCTATGTTTACTCTTTCAGGTAGCATACCAGTTATGCTTGTTTTTAAACTTTCCAATGTACATTTCTACTTACCTTATGCATATCTACTTAAAAAAAAATATATATATATATTTTATATATATATGAGAAATATCAATAACATCAGATATGCAGATGACACCACCCTTATGGCACAAAGTGAAGAGGAACTAAAAAGCCTCTTGATGAAAGTGAAAGTGGAGAGTGAAAAGGTTGGCTTAAAGCTCAACATACAGAAAATGAAGATCATGGTATCTGGTCCCATCACTACATGGGAAATAGATGGAGAAACAGTGGAAACAGTGTCGGACTTTATTTTTCTGGGCTCCAAAATCACTGCAGATGGTGACTGCAGTCATGAAATTAAAAAACGCTTACTCCTTGGAAGGAAAGTTATGACCAACCTAGATAACATTCAAAAGCAGAGACATCACTTTGTCAACAATGGTTCACCTAGTCAAGGCTATGGTCTTTCCTGTGGTCATGTATGGATGTGAGAGCTGGACTGTGAAGAAGGCTGGGCACCGAAGAATTGATGCTTTTGAACTGTGGTGTTGGAGAAGACTCTTGAGAGTCCCTTGGACTGCAAGGAGATCCAACCGGTCCATTCTGAAGGAGATCAGACCTGGGATTTCTTTGGAAGAAATGATGCTAAAGCTGAAACTCCAGTATTTTGGCCATATCATGCGAAGAGTTGACTCATTGGAGAAGACTCTGATGCTGGGAGGGATTGGGGGCAGGAGGAGAAGGGGACGACAGAGGATGAGTTGGCTGGATGGCATCACTGACTCGATGAATGTGAGTCTGAGTGACCTTGAGAGCTGGTGATGGACAGGGAGGCCTGGCGTGCTGCAGTTCATGGGGTCGCAAAGAGTCGGACACGACTGAGCGACTGATCTGATCTGATCTACTACTCAAAAAAAAAAAAAAAATATATATATATATATATACCCAATTTGATGGGTAGTGTGAGTATACTCTTGCCTGGAAAATCCCATGGGAGGAGGAGCCTGGTAGGCTGCAGTCCATGAGGCCGCTAAGAGTCGGACACGACTGAGCATCTTCACTTTGACTTTTCACTTCATGCATTGAAAAAGGAAATGGCAACCCACTCCAGTGTTCTTGCCTGGAGAATCCCAGGGACCGGGGGAGCCTGGTGGGCTACCGTCTATGGGGTCGCACAGAGTCGGACACAACTGAAGTGACTTAGCAGCAGCAGCAGTGAGTATAATATAATAGCAAAATAACCTTACTTCTTCCCTCCCATGCTTCATATCCTTACTACAATCTGTTTCACTTTATATAAGCATACATAGGCAATTACTGGCAATAATCTCTCAGGTTTGTTTATCTGAGGAAGATTTATGTCTTCAGTCTTGATGGCGGAGAAGGCAATGGCATCCCACTCTTGCCTGGAAAATCCCATGGGTGGAGGAACCTGGAAGGCTGCAGTCCATGGGGTCGCTAAGAGTCCGACATGAGTGAGCGACTTCACTTTCACTTTTCACTTTCCTGCATTGGAGAAGGAAATGGCAACCCACTCCAGTGTTCTTGCCTGGAGAATCCCAGGGACGGGGGAGCCTGGTGGGCTGCCGTCTATGGGGTCTCACAGAGTCGGACACGACTGAAGTGACTTAGCAGCAGCAGCAGTAGCAATCTTGATGGACAATTTTGCAAGCTGCGGGATTCTAGGCTGGTGTTGATTTTCTCTCAACTTCTAAATATTTTACTCAATTTTCTTCTTGCTTATGCGGTTTCTTTCTGAAGAAATTTCAGATATAAAACTTATCTTTCTTTCTTTATAGGTAAGGTTCTTCTTTCCTCTGACTGGTTTCAGAATTTTTTAATTTGATTTTCTGCAGTCAAAAATTAGATGCTCACATGTAGTTGCTTTGGTGTTTATTTTGGATGGTATTCTCAGAGCTTGTTGGATATGAGGTTTGGTTTCTGACAGTAATTTGGATAAGATCTCAGTCCTCGTTGTTTTATATATTTCTTCAGGTTATTTTTTTCTTCTCCTTCTGATTTTCCCCTTACATGTGTGTTATGTCTTTTGTAACTGTCCTCAGTTCATAGATATTGTATTCTGTTTTTGCTTTTGTCCCCAGTATTTTTTCTCTTTGCTTTTTAGTTTCTACTGAGATATCCTCAAACTCCAAGGTTTTTTGTTTGTTTGTTTGTTTGTTTGCAATTTTGTCCAGAAAAACATCTACTTCTGGCTCATTGACTATGCTAAAGCCTTTGACTCTGTATCACAACAGACTGCAGAAAATTCTTCAAGAGATCAAGAGATAGGAATACCAGATCACCTTATCTGTCTTCTGAGAAATCTGTATGCAGGTCAAGAGGCAACAGCTAGAAACAGAAATGGAACAATGGACTGGTTCCAAATTGGGAAAGGAGTAGTCAAGGCTATATATTGTCACTCTGCTTTTTAAACTTATATGCAGAGTACATCATGCAAAATGCCAGAGTGGATGAAGCTCAAGCTGGAATCAAGATTTCCTGGAGAACTATCAATAACTTCATATATGCAGATGACACCACCCTAATGGCAGAAAGTGAAGAGGAACTAAAGAGCCTCTTGATGAAAAAAGGAGAGTGAAAAAATGACTTAAAACTCGACATTCAAAAAATGAAGATCATGGCATCTGGTACCATCACTTTATGGTAAACAGATGGGGAAAAAAATGGGATCAGTGACAGATTTATTTTTTTGGGCTCCAAAATCACTGCAGACAGTGACTGCAACCATGAAGTTAAACTTTGCCAACAAAGGTCTGCATAGTCAAAGTTATGATTTTGCCACTAGTCATGTATGGATATGAGAGTTGGACAATAAAGAAGGCCGAACACTTAAAAATTGATACATTCAAATTGTGGTGCTGAAGACTCTTGAGACTCCCTTAGATAGCAATGAGATAAAACAACTCAGTCCTAAAGGAAATCAACTCTCAATGTCTACTGAAAGGACTGAAGCTGAAGCTCCAATACTTCGGCCATCTGATGCCAAGAGCTGACTCATTGCAAAAGACTCTGATGCTGGGAAAGATTGAGGCCAGGAGGAGAAGGGGATGACAGAGGATGAGATGGCTGAATGACATCACCAATTGAATGGACATGAGTTTGAGCAAACTCTGGGAGATTGTGAAGGACAGGGAAGCCTGGAGTGCTGCAGTCCATGGGGTCTCAAAGAGTTCAGTACAACTGAGTTACTCACTGAACAACAACTACTAAGTGCATAAAAGACATTCTCTGTTTCTATTAGACTGTTTTAAAATCTAACATTAATGTTATGGTTCTTTCTTAGGATTCTCATTTATTTGCTTACATCATTTATATGTTCTTATATGCTATCTACCTTATGTTAAGGGCTTCCCTGTTAGCTCAGACAGTAAAGAATCTGCCTGAATGGAGGGGATGATATGGGTTCGATCCATGGGTCGGGAACATCCCCTGGAGAAGGGAATGGCAATCCGCTCCAATATTCTTGCCTGGAGAGTCCCATGGACAGAGGAGCCTGGAAGGTTACAGTCCATGGGGTTTCTTGCCTGGAGAGTCCCATGGACAGAGGAGCCTGGAAGGTTACAGTCCATGGGGTCACCAAGAGTTAGACACAGTGAGCAACTAACACTTTTATTATTATGTTAATTATAGATTTGCTCTGTTTTTGGCTGATACTCTGATAATTTCAAAATTTCTACCTTGTCAGGTTCTGATGCTTGCTCTGCCCATTCGAACTGTGTTTTTGCATTTTAGTATGTCTTATGATTTTTCCCCTTTATAACCAAATATGATGCACTGGGTAAAATGAATTGTAAATAAGGATTTATTGATTCAGTGGTGAAGTATATGGAAATGTGCGGGCATAATGTTATGATTAGTTATAAGCTTTTGAGTGAGTCTATAACTTTGGACTGTGAACTTCACAACTGTTCTTCAGTACATCCCCCTCCCCCAACACACACACACCCTCAGATGAGACAGGATGATCAAAATGGGCCAAGTTGGGTTTTTCCTTTCCCATTTAGAAAACTAAGATGATTGGAGTTGCATTATTTTTATCCTTTCAGTTCAGTTAGGCTCTGATAAATCCCTTGTATGTTAAAATATGGTTAACTAGCTTCTTTTGGGGGAAGGCAATGGCACCCCACCCCAGTACTTTTGCCTGGAAAATCCCACGGACAGAGGATCCTGGTAGGCTCCAGTCCATGGGGTCGCTAAGAGTCGGACAGGACTGAGCGACTTCACTTTCACTTTTCACTTTCATGCATTGGAGAAGGAAATGGCAACCCACTCCAGTATTCTTGCCTGGAGAATCCCAGGGATGGGGGAGCCTGGTGAGCTTCCGTCTATGGGGTCGCACAGAGTCGGACACGACTGCAGCGACTTAGCAGCAGCAGCAGCAGCTTCTTTTGAGGACAGACTTTGTTAAAAGCAGAGAGTTTTAATGTACAGTTGACACTTGAACAACACCAACAAATAAATTATGTTTGGATTTTCAGCTGCAGAGACTGCAGCACCCCTAGCCCCTTCATTGCCCGAGGATTAATTCAAACTGGTTCTTTTCTTTCTCTGTTATTTACTGTGAGAATCTGGTCAAGCTCAATGAGGTGAAACCTACCAAAGAATAGGACTTTCCTAGTAATAAGTCCTCCCTGTAGTTTTTACCTCTCAGAATTGTCCACATCCAGCCTCCAGGAACTCATCAATAAGTGTACAGGTTTTCCTGTACCAGGACTGAGTAGAGGTTTCCACTCTGATAAAGTGTGATTCTCTGTATCTGTATACTTGTATCTCTATTTTGGGGCAGAGCGATTTACCCTATGATTTCATTTCCTTTGTGAATCTATAGTTATTGTTTTCTCAATTTTGTCAGGTTTTTTACTTATTGTTAGGAAACAGTGGCAGATTCTAAACTCTTTCTTTTTTAGTATAAATTTATTTATTTTAATTGGAGGCTAATTACTTTACAATATTGCATTGGTAAACTCTTTACATACGAAATCAAAGTCATTCCTCTGTGTTTTATTTTAAAATTGTATCTCTAACCGATTGACTTAAATTCATTCCACTATGTTTTCTTCTAAAATATTTAAAATTTTTCTTTTCACATTGCATTTTTAGCTAGATTTTATCTCAAACATTTTTATGCACAGCTGTAGTTTAAGTTTTACATTTTGTTTTCCACGACTGACAGCCAGATATAAAAATATTGTCACATCAATTGGTCCCATTTTCTCTCCTTTGTTTCAAAAGTTTTGAGGTAGGAATTAATCAGTCTAGGTACAAGTCACTCAGTTTAGCATGGTGGAGATAATAAGTATAACCGATAAAAAGTTAGACAAGTTAAGAAAAAAAAATTCTGAAGCCTCCTAGACCAAATCTTTAATAAAAGCTTCATTACAACCTCTACCCTTTCCTTCCTTCTTTCTTTTCTTCCTTTTTTCCTTTTTAGCTCAACTGATCAAAGTTATCAAATCCATAAGAAATTGGAAACATAAATATTCAAGTAAAATATTCTTATAACCATGTTTTTAATTTATAATTGCTAATAGCTCTGTCTTTCTCTATGAATATCTTTGAAAGCTAATTATAATTTTTACAAATTTAAATATTTAGTTATATATTTGTAAAATCAAACAAAAATGTGAGTTACTCACTTGATGATAAGCCTTCTAATTATTTTATAATATTATAATTCCAAAGGAAATAAACAGTTATCTTTCAAACTCCACATATTTATAAGGTATGTGGATTTTATTTTAAAATTTTAGTGAACATTTGAAGTCATTACTAGTTTTTTTTTAAGTTTTTTATTTTTTTTAATTTAATTTAATTTTTTATTTTTAATTTTAAAGTAGGTGTTGGCAAACTGTTAACTGCAGGGCAAATGTCATCTTTTGCAAGGAAAATGCAGCTATGGTTACTGATTTATTTATATATATTCATCCTACACTGCAGGGATGAGTAATATCAATAGACACTGTACAGCTCATAAAAGCGAAATGTTTACTGTCTATCCCTTCTCAGAAAATATTTGTTAGCTTGTACAGTCTAAAAAAGATCATGACTCTACTGGATATATAATTTTGCAAAAGCAGAGTAGATTTAAGTACTTTAACTCAATGATGCATGGCAAAACTAATACAATATTGTAAAGTAAAAAAAAAAAAAACTACAAAAAAAATTATAAACATTGATTGACCATGGTTTCATACATAAAATATTTATTTTTAATACTTAATCAGTGTTAATACATATTCACATTGTAAAGACTATTCATTGTGAATAAGGCATATTAAAAATAATAATTAATAAAAGCATACTGAACTATTTCTTGGCTTTTGATATACAAATGATGGTTACAGGTTCTTTCTGAAAGTCCTTGCTTCTCTAATCTCAGCTTGAATCAGGCATGCAAACTGAGTTTCCAGTCAGTTTGGGAGTGACCCAGGTCCCTGGCTTCAGGTGACAGTCCCCTTTTCTTTACCCCCACCATTGGATGGGGACAGGGCAGGGCCTTCTTGCTTCATTCTGGTTTGCTTCACTGCCCCATGTGGCTTCCCAGCTCTTCCATTCTTTGAATAACAGATTTGGTTTATGAAAAATCCTTCTAATGTGTTAAATTTTGAGAACTGGACTGATATATTTTGGGAAAAAAAAGGAAAAAAAGCATTGGAAATTATTTTGAGGTAGTATGCACGTGGTGTAGATACGAATGCTAAGCAAAAGGTAGCTCAGGGTAGCAGTGAGTTACAGTCTAGTTGGTTATGTTTTTCTAGTTTGGCATTATTTTTTCTCATCCCAATGAAGATATCATTCCTCTGCCCTGTTCTTCATAGGTCTACTGTTAATCTTATTGACATTTTAAAAAAGATATTTTTGTCTTATCTTTCTTTTGAGTTCTTTATTTTTCTTTAATGACCTACAGTTTCACTACAATGTTCATCAGCAAAATTTCTTTTTATTAAACCTAATTGAGGAAAATTGGGCTTTCTGAATCTAAATATTTATGTCATTAATTATTATGTACATATGATTCAATCACATTTAGTCACAATAATTCATTCATTTATTGACATTCTTTACCCAGCAAAGGACAGAGAACTGAAATAATCATGTCCCTCATCCCTCAGTTTAACAATTCACTATTCTTTTGGGTTCATGTAAGGCTTCTTTCCTGTTTTCTCTTCTTTTATTAATCCCTTTTTATCTACATTTTCTACTCACATTCTCTTGTCTCTCAAGAAAACAAAATTGTAACATGTGTGATAAGTTTTATGTGTTTTGCCACAATTGCATAGATGTTAGTGTATGATATCTTCATTTATATGAATAATATATATAGTCTTATTCTTCTTACTTTCATGAGACACTCTGTTTTTTATTACTCATATCTGTGGTACAACTAAAATACTTCTTTCAGTTGCTTTACAGTATTTTATGATATATACACTATCTTAAACTTAATATACTCTTTTGACTGTCACCAATTAATAATTCCCACAAATATTATTTCATTTATTAATCATATCTATAAAGTGGTATCCTTATTGATATCTGGGAGATTTACCTTTAATCATGTACACCAGGGTGAAATTATTACCAGATTGCCCTCTGAAATGCCATGTCAGACAGCATTGCCACAAGAATGCACAAACTTTTCTATACTTATATCCCCACAAAAACTTGAAATTATCAGGTTTTTGAATGTTTGCAACGGCAAAAAATGTAGAATACTATTTTACTGTTGTTTCAATTTGCATTTTTAAATTAATTACCCTGAGAACTTCTCTCCATATGTATAAGTCTTTGGGGTTTCCTTTTCTACTCACTTCTAGCTTAAAATATCATTTGTCATTTTAGAGTGTTGCCTTTGTCTTGCTGATATGCTAAATTGCTCTTTTTATTAATATATATTATCAGGAATGCATGCATGCGTGCTAAGTCGCTGCAGTGGTGTCCAACGCTTTGGGAACCTATAAACTATAGCCTGCCAGGCTTCTCAGTCCACGGGATTCTCCAGGCAAGAACACTGGAGTGAGTTGCCTTGCCCTCCCCTAGGGGATCTTCCTGGCCCAGGGATCGAACCCATGTCTCTTATGTCTCCTGCATCGGCAGATGGGTTCTTTACCACTAGTGCCACCTCGGAAGACACCATTATCAGGATTATTTATTTCTAAAGATAAAACTTTATCTTTAGGCATAAAGACATCATCCCTATGGCAGAAAGCAAGGAAGAACTAAAAAGCTTCTTGCTGAAAGTGAAAGAGGAGAGTGAAAAAGCTGGAAGCAAAAGTTGGACTAGAAAGAAAGCTGAGGGCCAAACAAATTTTGCTTTTGAACTGTGGTATTGGAGAGGACTCTTGAGAGTCCCTTGGACTGCAAGGAAATGAAACCAGTCAATCCTAATAGAAATCACTCCTGAACAGTCATTGGAAGGCCTGATGATGAAGCTCAAACTCCAATACTTTGGCCACCAGATATGAAGAACTGAGTCATTGGAAATACCCTGATGCTGGGAAAGAGTCAAGGCAGAAGGAGACGAGGATGACAGAAGATGAGATGACTGGATAGCATCACCAATTCAATGGACATGAGTTTGAGCCAGTTTCAGGAGCTGGTGATATATAATGAAGCCTGATGTGCTGCAGTCCCTGGGATCACAAAGAGTCAGACACGACTGAGAGACTGAATTGAACTGAAATATAAAACTTCTATTGCTGCTGCTGCTAAGTCACTTCAGTCATGTCCGACTCTGTGCGACCCCATAGACAGAAGCTCACCAGGCTCCCTTTAGGTCTAATTATTTAGATACTTGGCAGGTTCATAGGCAGACTCAAATGCTCTTTAAAAAACCTAAATAAATAATTGGACTTTAGAACTCAAGTCAAAATCTATATATGTATATAATATCTATATATCAAAGAAAGGCAATGCCAAAGAATGCTCAAACTACCGAACAATTGCACTCATCTCACATGCTAGTAAAGTAATGCTCAAAATTCTCCAAGCCAGGCTTCAGCAATATGTGAACCGTGAACTTCCTGATGTTCAAGCTGGTTTTAGAAAAGGCAGAGGAACCAGAGATCAAATTGCAAACATCTGCTGGATCATGGAAAAAGCAAGAGAGTTCCAGAAAATCATCTATTTCTGCTTTATTGACTATGACAAAGCCTTTGACTGTGTAGATCACAATAAACTATGGAAAATTCTGAAAGAGATGGGAATACCAGACCACCTGATCTGCCTCTTAAGAAATCTGTATGCAGGTCAGGAAGCAACAGTTAGAACTGGTCATGGAACAACAGACTGGTTCCAAATAGGAAAAGGAGTACGTCAAGGCTGCATATTGTCACCATGTTTATTTAACTTATATGCAGAGTACATCATGAGAAATGCTGGACTGGAAGAAACAGAAGTTGGAATCAAGATTGCCGGGAGAAATATCAATAACCTCAGATATGCAGATGACACCACCCTTATGGCAGAAAGTGAAGAGGGGCTAAAAAGCCTCTTGATGAAAGTGAAAGTGGAGAGTGAAAAGGTTGGCTTAAAGCTCAAAATTCAGAAAACGAAGATCATGGCATCTGGTCCCATCACTACATGGGAAATAGATGGGGAAACAGTGGAAACAGTGTCAGACTTTGTTTTTCTGGGCTCCAAAGTCACTGCAGATGGTGACTGCAGCCATGAAATTAAAAGACGCTTGCTCCTTGGAAGGAAAGTTATGACCAACCTAGATAGCATATTCAAAAGCAGAGACATTATTTTACCAACAAAGGTTCGCCTAGTCAAGGCTATGGTCTTTCCTGTGGTCATGTATGGATGTGAGAGCTGGACTGTGAAGAAGGCTGAGCGCCGAAGAATTGATGCTTTTGAACTGTGGTGTTGGAGAAGACTCTTGAGAGTCCCTTGGACTGCAAGAAGATCCAACCAGTCCATTCTGAAGGAGATCAATCCTGGAATTTCTTTAGAAGGAATGATGCTAAAGCTGAAACTCCAGTACTTTGCCCACCTCATGCGAAGAGTTGACTCATTGGAGAAGACTCTGATGCTGGGAGGGATTGAGGGCAGGAGGAGAAGGGGACGACAGAGGATGAGATGGCTGGATGGCATCTCTGACTTGATGGGTGTGAGTCTCGGTGACCTCCGGGAGCTGGTGATGGACAGGGAGGCCTGGCGTGCTGCGGTTCATGGGGTCGCAAAGAGTCGGACACGACTGAGCGACTGATCTGATCTGATAGATATATAGATATTTGCGACCCCATGAACTGCAGCATAATAAGCCTATATATATAGTGTATGTATATACATATGTATATACATATACAGGATTCCTGGGAGGTGCTAGTGCTAAAAAACCCTCTTGCCAGGGCAGGAGATGTGAGAGATGTGGGTTTGATCCCTTGGCTGGAAATATACCTTGGAGTAGGAAATGGCAACCAGCTCCAGTATTCTTGCTTGGAAAATTCCATAGACAGTGGAGTCTGGTTACATATATATATACATAACTTGTTTTAAAAGTAAACAGGGGTTTAAGAGTTTGACAACTGAAATATACCAGTAGGTTTATTCAGTTTTTGTTTAGTTTGAACTGTATCTTGTTTCTACAGAACAATTACTAATTGCATTATATAGAGAGATTAGTGACAATGAGTTCTTGCTAGAATTACATAAATGTTATCTGTGTATGATATCTTCATTTATATATGGCATTATATTATGTAGCCTTATTCTTTTTATGTTCATGAGGCACTTTTTTTTAATTACTCTTTAATGTGGTACAGCTAATTAATGTGAAACACACTAATATGAATTGAAAGAAAATATTCTCATAATAATCATCCTTCAGTTCAGTCACTCAGTCGTGTCCGACTCTTTGCAACCCCATGAATTGCAGCACGCCAGGCCTCCCTGTCCATCACCAACTCCCAGAGTTCAGTCAAACTCACGTCCATCGAGTCAGTGATGCCATCAAGCCATCTCATCCTCTGTCATCCACTTCTCCTGTCCCCAATCCCTCCCAGCATCAGAGTCTTCCAATGAGTCAACTCTTCACATGAGGTGGCCAAAGTATTGGAGTTTCAGCTTTAGCATCATTCCTTCCAAAGAACACCCAGGATTTGTCTCCTTTAGGATGAACTGGTTGGATCTCCTTGCAGTCCAAGGGACTCTCAAGAGTCTTCTCCAACACCACAGTTCAAAAACATCAATTCTTCAGCGCTCAGCATTCTTCTTAGTCCAACTCTCACATCCATACATAATAATCATCCTTACTATTATAATGATAATTCTCATTTTATAATTTTACAAAAACACAGCCACTAGGAAATATCAGAAACTATAAGCACACATTCATTCATGCACATAAAATATATATAATTCTATTTTTTTATTTTTTTAATTGTTAATGTTTAGATAATTTCTTGAAATTAAAAGAAATGGAATATCCATAATTGTTATGACTTTGGAGATGAGCAAATAATGACAAATTCAACAACTATTTGTATATTTGCCATGAGGTATGCTAAAGTTTTTCAGAGCAAAGTAATTTCTTATATATTTTAGATATAACATGGATATATTTTAAAAATTGATTTTTGTCTCTTTTTTAAAAATATTTTTGATATTATATAGTTATCTTTAAAGTTTATTTTATCTTGTAGGTACTATTTTTCAACCTTATATAATTTGTGGAAATTTTCCTACATAAAAATGTCTTATGGCAAAAATAATGTTCCCATAAATTCTATTCCTGGGAGAAAGCAACATCTTGAGATAACCAGCACTATTATACACTACAAAATGTAAAATTTATGAATTTTGCATGCTACAAATATCAGTATTTTTTAATATATTCATCTATTAAAAGAATCAGAGCTTTATTTAGTCTATATGGTTTTAGTAATAACTGTGAAAAAACTTATGAGGCTCACTCTTTAATAAATTCCAAATGCCATGTCTGTAGCATACTCTCCTTTTTAGGTTGATTTTATTCTTCTCTTCACCTTAAGGAAAGTTTGAAAGAAGGTAACTTATTATTCAACATTGAATCATTAATAGAACATGGAGAATGCAATAGGATCCTTTAGGCTAAGGTTAAGATATGAAATCTGGATAATGCTGAATGATTCCTAAGCAAATAGTTGGTTTCCACTGTTCTTTTCGGAACTGAATTCTTTATGTGTCAGGGTTTCTCATACCAAATAGGCATTCTCAGACTGATTCAAAGGCAAATATAAAAATTTAGAAACAGTTATTTAAAATAATTTATGTGTCATGCTTAGTCACTCAGTCATGTCTGAATCTTTGCAACCTCATTGACTGTATCCCTCCAAGTTCCTCTGTCCATGGGGATTCTCCAGGCAACAATACTCGTGTGGTTGCCATGCACTCCTTCAGAGGATCTTCGCATCCCAGGGATCAAACCCAGGTCTCCTGCATTGCAAGCAGACTGTTTACCAACCGAGGCACCAGTGAAGACCATAGAATCACTTACAGATATACTTTACACATATTATTGAGTATTTTTGAGGGTTGACCATCAGTTCAGTCGCTCAGTCATGTCCGCCTCTTTGCGACCCCATGAATGGCAATACGCCAGGCCTCCCTGTCCATCACCAACTCCTGGAGTTCACACAGACTCACGTTCATCAAGTCAGTGATGCCATCCAGCCATCTCATCCTCTCTCGTCCTCTTCTACTCCTGCCCCCAATCCCTCCAAGCATCAGAGTCTTTTCCAGTGAGTCAATTCTTTGCTTGAGATGGCCAAAGTACTGGAGTTTCAGCTTTAGCATCATTCCTTCCAAAGAAACCCCAGGGCTGATCTCCTTCAGAATGGACTGGTTAGATCTCCTTGCAGTCCAAGGGACTCTCAAGAGTCTTCTCCAACACCACAATTCAAAAGCAACAATTCTTCAGTGCTCAGCTTTCTTCACAGTCCAACTCTCATATCCATACATGACCATGGGAAAAAACCATAGTCTTCACTAGAAAGATCTTTGTTGGCAAAGTAATGTCACTACTTTTCAATATGCTATCTAGGTTGGTCATAACTTTCCTTCCAAGGAGTAAGCATCTTTTAATTTCATGGCTGCAGTCACCATCTGCAGTGATTTTGGAGCCACAAAAATTAAAGTCTGACACTGTTTCCACTGTTTCCCCATCTATTTCCCATGAAGTGATGGGACCAGATGCCATGATCTTCCTTTTCTGAATGTTGAGCTTTAAGTCAACATTTTAACTCTCCTCTTTCACTTTCACCAAGAGGCTTTTTAGTTTCTCTTCACTTTCTGCCATAAGGATGGTCTTATCTGCATAATTGAGGTTCTTGATATTACTCCCGGCAATCTTGATTCCAGATTGTGCTTTTTCCAGCCTAGCACTTCTCATGATGTAGTCTGCATCTAAGTTAAATAAGCAGGGTGACAATATACAGCTTGACATACTCCTTTTCCTATTTAGAACCAGTCTGTTGTTCCATGTCCGGTTCTAACTGTTGCTTCTGACCTGCATACAGATTTCTCAAGAGGCAGATCAGGTGGTCTGGTATTCCCATCTCTTGAACAACTTTCCAGTTTATTGTTATCCATACAGTAAAAGGCTTTGGCATAGTCAGTAAAACAGAAATAGATGATTTTCTGGAACTTTCTTGCTCTTTCCATGATCCAGAGGATGTTGGGAATTTGATCTCTGATTCCTCTGCCTTTTCTAAAACTAGCGGGATCATCTGGAAGTTCATGGTTCACGTATTGCTGAAGCCTAGCTGGAGAATTTTGCGCATTACTTTACTAGTGTGTGAGATGAGTGCAATTGTGTGGTAGTTTGAGCATTCTTTGGCATTGCCTTTCTTTGGGATTGGAATGAAAACGGACCTTTTCCAGTCCTGTGGCCACTGCTGAGTTTTCCAAATTTGCTGGCATATTGAATGCGGCACTTTCACAGCATCATCTTCCAGGATTTCAAATAGCTCAACTGGAATTCCATCACCTCCACTATCTTTGTTCATAGTGATGCTTTCTAAGGCCCACTTAACTTCACATTCCAGGATGTCTGGCTCTAGATGAGTGATCCCACCATCGTGATTATCTGGGTCATGAAGATCTTTTTTGTACAGTTCTTCTGTGTATTCCTTGCACTTCTTAATATCTTCTGCTTCTGTTGGGTCCATACCATTTCTGTCTTTTATTGAGCCCATCTTTGCATGAAATGTTCCCTTGGTATCTCTAATTTTCTTGAAGAGATCTCTAGTCTTCCCCATTCTTTTGTTTTCCTCTATTTCTTTGCATTAATTCTTGAGGAAGGTTTCTTATCTCTTCTTGCCATTCTTTGGGACTCTGCATTCAGATGCTTATATCTTTCCTTTTCTCCTTTGCTTTTCACTTCTCTTCTTTTCACAGCTATTTGCAAGGCCTCCTCAGAGGGCCATTTTGCTTTTTTGCATTTCTTTTCCATGGGAATGGTCTTGATCCCTGTCTCCTGTACAATGTCACGAATCTCTGTTCATAGTTCATCAGGCACTCTATGTATCAGACATAGGCCTTTAAATCTATTTTTCACTTCCACTGTACAACCATAAGGAATTTGATTTAGGTAATACCTGAATGGTCTATCGGTTTTCCCTACCTTCTTCAATTTAAGTCTGAATTTGGCAATAAAGAGTTCTTGATCTGATACACAGTCAGCTCCTGGTCTTGTTTTTGTTGATTGTATAGAGCTTCTCCATCTTTGGCTGCAAAGAATATAATCAATCTGATTTCGGTGTTGGCCATCTGGTGATGTCCATGTGTAGAGTCTTCTATTTTTTTGTTGGAAGAGGGTGTTTGCTATGAACAGTGCATTTTCTTGGCAAAACATAATTATATTTAAAATATATTTACCAATACACCTAAATTATTTGTATACATACTAAGAAAATGAGAAGCTAATTTGCTTTAAAATACTTCAAACATTTAATTGCTTCAAATGCAAAAGACATTGACATTTAAATGTTATGAATAATTGAGCAATAATTTTTTTTCTTATTTTTCAAATACAGAAAGGTACAAAAGACATGCTTCCATGTTCCATAACATATCAAACCTCCAAAATGTAACATTTGTTCAACTGTGTTAATATCAACTAAATAGTTCTGCTGGTATTGATATTTATCAGCAATAAAGTTTATCTGCATTTATAAGCATGAAGAAGTTAAACAAGTCAGATTCCTAAAGCTACTTACTGAGATTACATGGACAGTGCAATCAAAACCCTTGAGTCTCCCAGATTCTATAGGAAGGAGAAATCACAATCAACAAGCACCTCATTCACACTAAAATCTTAAGGTCCATTTCTCACATAAAACTGTATCTTAAAACCTTTCTAGTCATTTTACTTAGAGAGAGATGGGAGCAAGGAGAAGTGAGAATGAGAGTGAGAGGGAGAGAGAGGAAACAGAGAAAGATAGACACATAGACAAAAGTAGAGAGAAACAGACCAGAAAGACAGGGAGGAGTGTGAGTATGAATGAAAAATAAGCAATAACTGAGCAGTTAAATAAATATGAATCATGCACCTAAAATCCAAGTACCAAAGCAGCTTTAGATGAATAGAGCAGGCCTGCCTCACTATGACCATTACTGACAGAAAAAATAAAAAAGCCTATTACAAGGACAGAGTTGCTGTCTCAACATCACATAGAAGCTGGTCTATTACAAAATAGCTGAGTCACATGTTAAATAGCTATACATTTTACATTTTAAGAAACTGACACTTTATAGACAAGTGGCACTATTTCCCACTCCCACAACAAAGGTAATATAGAGTTACAGTTGCTCCACATTCTTGTCAAAGCTTTTATTTTATTTTTATCAATTTTAGATATTTTAATAGATAATATAGTTATAATTCATTGTGGTTTTAACTTGCATTTCCCTAATGATACTGAGATTCTTTCATGCATTTATTTGTCATTTGTATATATATTTTGATAAGTGTTCACTCAATTCTGACCACAGTTTTCATGTATTTTGTTTTACTGTTGATTTTTGAGAATTTATTATTATTCATGATAGAAGTGCTTTTAAAGATATAAATCTCTCAGCCTATGACTTGGATTTTCATTCTCTTAATGTGCCTTTTGAAGAGCCTAAAGTCTTAATTTTAATAACTTATATATATTTTAAAATTTTATAGATCATGCTTTTGTGGTTGGATTTAAATTTTACCAAGGTCATAAAGATTTATTTTCTATTTTTTAATAATAATTCAAATTTAGGTCTCTGATTTCTTTCTAAATAATTTTTGTTTTGCTGTGACACATAGGTTAAGGGTCATTTTTATTCAGCATATAGATATTTGTTCCAGGGCCATTTGTTAAAAAGGTTATTTTTATCCACTGAATTTCTTTATATAATATTTATAATTATATATATATTAATTTTTATGTAAATATACTTTGTCATACCTTTATCAAAAATCAACAATTTAGATACATGTGTGCATATTCTTGGACACTTTTAGGCTTTCCATTGATTTATTTTTCTATCTTGGTTCCAGTAGCATACTCTATTGTTTACTCTAGCTTTGCAAAAATGTTTAAAATAAAATAATACAAATCTTTCAACTTTATTCTTCCTTATTAACTTTGTTTTTTATATTTGTCTTTGCATTTTTCGATGAATTTTAAAATCAGCTTGCTAATTTCTACAGAAAAAGCTGTTGAGATTTTCACTGACATTTTGAAAAATATGTAATTGATTTTAGAAATACTGACCTTAGTGATAATTTGAATATGCTATATCTCTATACTAATTTACATTTGAAAATATTTGCCTTTCAATGAATTACTTAATTTAAATTTAATGTGTTTTTTTCTCTGTTATGGTTAGCTCTATATCATGTATCTTGCTATATGTTTTCTATGTGTCACTTTCATTATTTTTCTTTTTAGCTGTGTACTTTTGAATAAATTGCATGTTTTTACTATTCCATATCATTTCATTTGTTGACTAGTTTTAAAACTATATTATTTAAGTTCTGTTTTATAATTCATCATATAAAGGTGAAAAATGTTAGTAAAAATCAGTAGTGTCTAACTCTTTGTGATCCCATAGACTGTCACCTGTCACGTTTCTGCATCTATAGGATTCCCCAGACAAGAATAATGGAGTGGTTATCCACTTCTCCAGGGAATCTTCCCAATCCAGGGCTCAAACCCAGATCTCATTCATTCCAGGCAGATTCTTTTTGTATCGTCTGAGCCAACAGGGAAGCTCAATTCATCATATACCTCTGCAATTTATCAGTCTGTTGTAAACTGTATTATATCACTTTACCTAGTTTGTGATTCATAAAATATTCTACTTAATACTCATCGCTCCTGCCGTTGTGCTAGAAGTGCACATTTTACAACTAAAAATGTTTTAAACTCACAAGACTTTTTATTATTGCTTTAAAAATGAATACTTTTTAAAATAATTTAAAGAGTTTAAAATAAGTAAGTCAAAAAGCCTTTATGTTTCCTATTTAGTTATTATTTCTAGTATGCAATACACTTTTCTTAAATTTAATTTTCTTAAATATGAAAGCCAAAGATTAGCTCTCCGCATTTCTCTCTGAATTTGCTTAGAAAACAAATCTATCTTTAACATTGGATATTTCATTCACCTTGCCCAGTTGATTTTCTTGATTTATTTGATCTCAGATGTATATTTCCCTTGCTTTTGTCCTCCAGCAATATATTTAAAACTACATATTACATGTTTCTTAATGCTTATTTTATAAACTTTGTTTTATATTTGTATAAGTTTAACTGATTCATCTTAACATACATTTGTGCTTACAATTTTTCCAAGCCATGTTATTTGGGATACCTTTCAAAAATATAGTGCTTCATTTCTCTTTGCATTCTTCTCACACTAATTTATTTATTTAAATGGTAAACGACCCTTGATTTTAGTAGAAAAGTTTATAATGTATATAATGATCTAAGATATTTGTCTAACTTTTTTTTATTTAATTATGTATTTTTTACTGTTTCCTTCTTCTGCTGCATTATGATCTGTATTTTATTTTCAATATTTTAACTCAAAAATACTAGAATGATTATTTTTCCTATGTATTATTGACTATTACATAACTTTCATATTGTCTACAAACAACTTCTAAAATACTTATTATACTTTTTCTTATAAATATTATTTTCTTTGCTGTCTGACTACTGAATATACTATATCTACGTATGCTAAACCAAGTCATTCATTCAGTCAGTTAATCACAGACACTGGGCTACATCTCTCTTTCTCTCGTTTTTAGTACCATGTAATCATCACATTGGAGCAGGAAATGGCAATTCACTCCAGTATTCTTGCCTGGGACCTCTCATGGACAGAGGAGCCTGGTGGACTACAGTTCACGGAGTCACAAAAAGTTGGACACACGACTTAGAGAATAAGCACACAATCATCACATAATTTCTAGAAATATATTGAACTTCATTTTATATAATACCAGAAATATTGAGTGTAAAGGATATTTTTAATACACACTTCACTCAAAACTATAATACATTCCTCTGATAAATGAGGAAGAATCAATGATATATGGGATTTTCCAGTAATGATTGCTTTTTCTGTACTTTCTCCTGTATTTTCCTATGAATGACAAAAGGTTTTAAGCATAAATATTCTGAAACTTATCTGCATGTTATAAAAACTGATCAAAGATAAAAAATAGAAAAATTAATTACCCTCATATGCAAATTATTTAAGGTGTATGGATTTGTCAAACTAAACTTTTAAACAGGAGAAAAATATATTTTTCAAGCCCCAAGTGATGTTTTAATTACCATGACTAGTTTTAAGTATTAATTTATTTATCAAATAAGTCTATTTAATATATAATTGTCCTAATAAAGTTATAACATTTTACTTACCTAATATAGTTGTCATATCATTGTACAGTTAAAGAAGATAAAAGCTGTGTGTAAGTGAAGCTACTATTTTGACATGTAATGTGATATTACAAAGATATAGTTACTTGAAATGCCTTTATGTTCCTGTGCTGTGATACATACATACATATATACATATATGTATATATGTTCCTGTATACATATACATGTATATATGTGTATATATATATATATGCATATGTATGTATATGTATATATGTTCCTGTGCTATGTATATATATATATATATATATATATATATATATAAAACCCCTAGCATCATTTTTATATTTATAGCTCTAGGCATTTTGCAAGCCTCACCATGTTGATGAATGGATGACCAAATTTCCCAACTTTCAAGCCTTCTTGAAAGCCATACTCTATAAGCACAAAGTATTATGATTTGAGACTTTATACTCAAACTCTGAAACAAAAGTATGCAATGTAATTTCTTGATAGGGAACATTTGGCATTTGCCATGCATCCCCTAATTCAATATTCCTACAGTTTTCAGTCAGAAGACTATGATTTTATGTGGAAGGAAATACTAAAAGGAAAAATTTCCAAATACACCAAAATCTGAAAGTGGTTTTCACCACTCATGTAGTAGCAATTTTTGAGTATTTATACTTACTGAACTGCTTATTTCATCATTCTTTTCAGACTTATGCTAATTTGTCTTTAGATCATTTTATGAAAATCATAACATTTCAATCTTTTTGTTAGTTTTTTTTTTAATTAACCTGGCAGTATGCCAAGCCAAGCAAATGTACACACAACATGAGCATGTTTTCAATACCATGTCCCAACAGAGAGACTAGTACTTTACGCCAATACCAACTGTGCTGTCATAAAAACAGTTGGCGTTATGATGAATGAGAGAGAATACAAGTTACTGATAAATCTGTTATAAAGGTCATTTTGGATCTACAACATGTCCTTAGATCATTTAAATTATTTTCTGAAAGCAAAAGTAATGCCATCTGACTCATCTCTAAATGATGCTTTCCCTTTATGTCCAACTGGAAAAGGAAATGGCAACCTACTCCAGTGTTCTTGCCTGGAGAATTCTATGGACAGGAGGGCCTGGCAGGCTGCAGTCCATAGTCCCGCAAGGAGTTGGACACGACTGAAGCAACTTAGCATGCTTTATGTCCAATTCCACTAAATAAGTTAAGTAGGCAAAATAAGATATGCTTTATTTGAAGTTAAGAACTTACTTTTCTCCAGGGAATCTTCCTGACCCAGGGATCGAACATGGGCCTCCTGCATTGCAGGCAGATTCTTTACCATCTGCATCACCAGAGAAGCCCTTCCAATCATTAAAAACTTCATTTCCATTTCAGTCATTAAATACTTCATTTTTATGACCCCAGTATAAAACTTCATTAATCAAGATTTTATATAACATTCAAAATTAAACAAAAAATTTAATCATAGTACTAGGCACCTTTAATTTATATTTGAGATTGACATGATCTAGTGTTGGAATCTAGGAATCCAGATGGCTCTTCATTAACTAATACCTAAAACAATTATGTATTAAGTCAATAATATGTACCTATTGTAAAGTCAAGCTTTTTAAGCAGTTTCCCTTTCTGGGACATCTAAATATACATATTCATATTAATACTTATAGCAGTATTTGACATTATAATATTATAAAACTCATCTTGATTTTATATTATTTTAAAGCATAGGATCTTAAATTGCTATTATCATCGTACAATGGAAAAATAGTAAAATACTAGCAACCTGATGTTGGTGAGGGATTGGGGTTAGGAGAAGGGGACGACAGAGGATGAGATGGCTGGATGGCATCACTGACTAGATGGACATGAGTTTGGGTAAACTCCAGAAGTTAGTGATGGACAGGGAGGCCTGGTGTGCTGCGATTCATAGGGTCGCAAAAAGTCTGACAGGACTGAGCGATTGAACTGAACTGAACAACTAATCTTTAAAAAGTACATATTTTCATGTTTATCATATAGTCTTCAGGCTTCCCTAATAGCTCAGGGATAAATAATTGACCTGCAATACAGGAAACCCCAGTTCGAGTCCTGGATCAGGAAGATCTGCTGTAGAAGGGATAGGCTACCCACTCCAGTATTCTTGGGCTTCCCTTGTGACTCAGCTCATAAATAATTTTCCAGCAAAGTGGGATACCTGTTTCGATCCCTGGGTTGAGAAGATCCCCTGGTAAAGGGAAAGTCTATCATTCCCGTATTCTAGCCTGGAGAATTCTTTGGACTGTATAATCTATGGGGCTGCAAAGAGTCAGACACAACTGAGTGACTTTCACTTCACATCATAGTCTTCAATTCTCTTAATGACTCAGTGAAGATGAAAACTGGGTTTTTCAGATGAGGAAAACATTTTAGAAAGAGCTTAATAACTTAACCAAGGTCACACAGCCTGTATATGTTACTTCGTAGGAAGAATCTGGAAAATTTTACTCTATTTATTATTTACATTTGGCTTTACAACTGCCATAATCTTTCTAAATGTATTTGCCAGTATTCCATCATATGCTTTATTTGAGGAAAAATTAAGTAATATATTTCAAAGTACTGTATAATTTTACATAATAAATATATGATGATGCTTAGATTGTAATATTTCTGGTATCAAAACTACTTTTTTAATACTTTATGCTGTATTGATATCTTGATACTCTAATTTTTCTGTTTATAAAATAGTAAATCTAAGTTTAAATTTCTAAAAAAAGATTCTAGACTCTTCTGAAAAAAAAAAAAAAAACCCTCAACTTTTGGCTAATTTGTGTTAAAATATAGAAAAACATATATTCCCAGATTTGCAAAATGTCAGTGTTCAAACAGCTATGTCATAGACATATATGGTGTAAATAATAAAACAAAGCTATGATGAAATGGAAAAGAGGAGTAGTTCTAGAGTTTTTAATCCAATTCATATTAACGAATAAAGAAAAAAATTGCTAGAGGATTTTTGGGGAGAAGCTCTCTCTGTTTCTCTTGATCTTTCTTTCTCTCTGACTTGATGTGTTTTGTGAAAAGGAAAGAGAGAGGATAGACT
The DNA here is from genome assembly GCA_935064755.1 of Tragelaphus eurycerus. NCBI lineage: Eukaryota > Metazoa > Chordata > Mammalia > Artiodactyla > Bovidae > Tragelaphus > Tragelaphus eurycerus. The sequence continues at coordinate 4,282,799 of CAKXYN010000041.1, forward strand.
TAGTATTAAGTAGACATTATAGAAAATCTCCCAAGAACATAAAAAAGAACTGAAAGCTTCATCAAAGGACTGAACTTCTGAATTAGGCAGAACTGGAAACCTGCATTGACTTTGAATTTCCTCTTTAATAAACCAATAAATCCTATTTGTTGTTTGAAAGAATTGACTAAGTGAAATATTCTACATAATAAAAAATACAGTATTGTATATGAATAGGGCTGAATTGTCAATTCAATCTTTCAGAAAATTTTTCTTTATAGGCACAGTTAACCTTTTTTTTATTTCAATGATTTTCATCCAAAAAAAGCCTATCATCTGTAAATTAGTTTATTTTCTGTTTTACAAGAGTAAATGTGATTTGTTTTGTTTTGCTATTTTCTCTTCTGGAGCAAATAAGTAAATGTTTTCCTTCCTCACCATTATATTCACCAATCACCAATTATGAAGTGAACCATGATGGCTATAGTATATACTTTGTCCTCTCCTAAATTTTATTTTTGTTCATTTTTTTCACTTTTTTCTTTGGTTGGATTTGGTTCTGGAGATAATTGGCATTCTTTGCCAAAATGCACTCAAAAATTAACACTGTCTTGATGACTGAAAGATTAAAGTCTAGAAATTTCAGAGACTCAAGAGAGGAACCATATAGCCTTCTGAGGGCAAAGAAAAAGAGGTTAAAAAAAGATAACCTCAGACATACTTGTAAGTCAAGGGGATGAGAATCTTCCTGCCAATGCAGGGGATACAGGTATGATCCCTGGTCTGGGAATATTTCACATGCTGTGGAATAACTAACCAATGCACCTCAACTACTGAAGCCCATGTGTAGAAACTATGGAGAGTGGCATGCCTAGATTCTGTGTTCTACAATAAGAGAAGCTCTATCAATGAGAAGTCTGTGCACTGCAATGAAAAGTAGCCTCCAATTGCCACAACTAGAGAAAGCCTGCATGAACCAAAGAAGAGCCAACAGAATAATAATAATAATAACTTTTCCTTATATTTCACCATGTTGTGGGGAAGAGAAAGAAAGACACCTTATTTACCTAATGATAGTACTTTCCACTGCGTTTGATTCAAAGACTAGAATTTGTTTTACAGTCTCAGAATGGAGAGAAAGTGTGTTTCAGATAAAGTAGAAAAAATATTGTCCTTTTATAGAACTTTAACCTCTAACTGAGAGAGATCTATTTCTGGTATGACAATATATGAAGTTCCACTGACATGTCTTCCAGTGAAGGGGCTGAAAATTATTATTATTAATAATAACAAATCCCCAAACTCATAAACTCTCTGGAAATAGTCTTTAAACAGCAAATGAAAAGAATATCTACTTAAGAAAATCTATGAAAATTGGGTAAGAAAGGCAAGAATATGTGATATTTGATCAAAGACAACTCCCTCTTTTCCTTCTCCCAGCTCAGTGAGGAAAAGACTCCACTTCAAACTAACATTCAGCTAAGAACATGAGTCTCACTATCCATTGACATCCCAGTCAGAGAATTTCCTTCCTGGAAGGAATAAGACATTAGCATTTATCATTCAATCTTCAGTTACTTGTTGCTAAGGTTGTTCTGAGCATGTGTGGTCCAGAAATGAGGCCCTTAGCTTCCTCCCAGCTCCTCTCCCCCGCCCACTCATGGAATGGAGGCTCTACCTTGGGTACAGCATGCTAAGAACACTAAGGTTTTAATTGCTGTTGGTACAGACTGCAAAGTGATGGTCCTAGGAAAATAGACCTAGGAAAATAGTCCACTAGGCAAGTTTAGTGGACTCAGGCTCTGTCTCCCTCCTTCAAGTGCTCAGCAATTAGAGTAGGGATATAACCTGGAGAGAAGCTTGCTAATGTCCTCACCCCCAACTCTAGAGCTCTGTCTCAGATATTTTACCTGTAGGATGAAGTGTACCTTAAAATAGGTAGCTATTTATGTATACACAAAGGAATGGACTTCATTTTCAATGGAGAAACACAATCCTAAGAATGCCCCCTAGATAGCTGAAGGTTGTGGAGAAAGGTAACCGAGTGGAAATCAGTGGTTCAATGACGTACAGCTTAGACTGATGGCTGGCTAGTTTGCAAGAGGAAATGGGGAATAAGTTATCTGTAAGAAACACTCCTGGATTTAGAAAAACTATTAAACACTGATCTTAGAAACTAGTTTGCAAGAGGAAATGGGGAATAAGTTATCTGTAAGAAACACTCCTGGATTTAGAAAAACTATTAAACACTGATCTTAGAAACTATTCCTTTTAAGAACACAGACCTTAATTGGATTTATTCTGTAGGGCAGTTTATGCTACAGGAATGTCAAAAACAACAGAGTAATCACTTAGCTATTAGTGAAATTTAATAGCCGGTTTCAGTCCGTGAAGGCTTGGAAGGGAATTCTACTTAAGACAATGCCATTCCAGGAGTCTCTTTCTCTTTTACTTTTTTAGTTTGAGTTTTTGATTTCTAATCTTTTTTAATTAATTTATTTATTTTAATTGGAGGCTAAATACAATATTCTGGTGGTTTCATGAGCATATCCAATATTGAACCTCCCTAAGGAGCACTCCAGTGTTCTTGCCTGGAGAATCCCAGGGACAGGGGAGCCTGGTGGGCTTCTGTCTATGGGGTCGCACAGAGTCGGACACAACTGAAGCGACTTAGCAGCAGCAGCAAGGAGCAATTTCAAAGGCTTAATAGTAAAAAGACGTCACCAAAATGATTCACCCAGTCACAAACCAATAAGTAAATAATATAACAAGTTCCCTGAGAGATACTACTCTCAGAGAGAGATAAAATGATCAAATATATTATTCAAAATTCCTGGATTTCAATGAAAAATTGTAAAGCATCCACAAAAATAGAAAAGTATGAGTCATGTATTCAAAAAGAGCAGACAGCAGACTGAATTTAACAAATGAAAACCTAAAAGAATTTGTTATAAATATGTTCACAGAATGAAGGGGTGATTTTAAAAGTAAAGAAAGGTATAATAACATAAGCACTCTAAAGAGAATACCAACTAAGGGAAAAAGCTATGTGTGTGTGTGTGTGTGTGTATATATATATATATATATATATATATATATAATAAGTACAATAACAAAAATTTTAATATTCACTAAAGGATTTAAAGCAGAGACATTACTGTGCCAACAAAGGCCTGTCTAGTCAAGGCTATGGTTTTTCCAGTGGTCATGTATGGATGTGAGAGTTGGACCGTGAAGAAAGTTGAGCACTGAAGAATTGATGCTTTTGAACTATGGTGTTGGAGAAAACTCTTGAGAGTCCCTTGGACTGCAAGGAGATCCAACCACTGCATTCTGAAGGAGATCAGCCCTCAGATTTCTTTGGAAGGAATGAGGCTGAAGCTGAAACTCCAGTACTTTGGCCACCTAATGCAAAGAGTTGACTCATTGGAGAAGACTCTGATGCTGGGAGGGATTGGGGGCAGGAGGAGAAGGGGATTACAGAGGACGAGATGGCTGGATGGTATCACTGACTCGATGGACATGAGTCTGAATGAATTCCAGTAGTTGGTGATGGACAGGGAGGCCTGGCTTGCTGCGATTCATGGGTCGCAAAGAGTCGGACATGACTGAGTGACTGAACTGAAAGGGACTTAACAAGAAATTTTAAGTTGTAGAATAAATAATTAATAAACATTAAGATTGATCAATAGAGATTGTGTAAGCTGAACAAAATGAAAAAGGAATGAAAGAAAATAAACTTACTTCTGAAAAATATAGGAAAATATTAAGCACAATCACAAGCAAATTCATAATAGAAGTACCAGAAAGAGAAAAGAGCAGAGAAAAAGAGATAAATAATGACTAAAATTTCCCCCAAATTATTGAAAAACAATAGCCTACATATCCAGCAACTTAGCCTAAGTAGCATAAATGCAAAAAAAAAAAAAAAAAAGTCTGCAGGCATATTGTAGTAAAAACTCTGAATTTCCAAAACAAAAAGAATATTCTGAAAGAAGTGCTAGAAAAATGACTTTCCACTTTAAAACGAACCCCAATATGGCTTCCCTTGCGGCTCTGCTGGTAAAGAATCTGCCTGCAATGTGGGAGACCTGGGTTCAATCCCTCGATTGGGAAGATCCCCTGGAGAAGGTGACAGCTACCCACTTCAGTGTTCTGGCCCAGAGAATTCCATGGACTCTACAGTGCATGGGGTCCCAAAGAATCGGACACGACTGAGTGACTTTCACTTGCACTTACTCATATGACTAACAGCAGACTTTTCAAGAGAAATAATGAAAGTCAAAAAACAGTGTGATAACATATTCAAAATGCTCAAAGGAAAAGCAATAAAACAGTAGAACAACAAGCAAGAATCTTAAATTGAAAACTATTTGCTTTAAAAATGTGAAGGAAATAAATTTTTCAAAGTAAACAAAACTGAAAGAATTTGCTGCTTGCAATCTCATCTTGCAAGCAATACAACAGGAAGTATTTTAGGATAAAAGGAAGTGAATTCAAACTGTAGTTTAATTCTCTATACATGCACACCAACAGCAAATATAAATGTACAATTATAAAGTCAGTATGAAAGTATACTTTTCTTCTCTTCGCTAATCTAAAAGTCACAAACTACAAAACACACAAAATATGCAAAAAATGTGCAAAAAATAATATATATAAGGTGACGAACCAGTGTGCAATACACTTGTGAGTTATAGAATAGACGAGTGGGTGGGAACAAAACTATGATGGATTAAGCTATGTTGTTGTGGTTCTTCAGTCACTGTCATGCCTGACTCTTTTGTGACCCCAGGACTGTAGCCCACGAGGTTTCTCTATCCCATGGGATTTCCCAGGCAAGAATAGGTGTGGGTTGCCACTTCCTTCTCTAAGGGCTCTTCCTGACCCAAGGATCACAGCCATGTCTGCTGTACTGGCAGGCAGATTCTTTACCAGTGAGCAACAAGGGAAGCTAAGCTATATTAGGCTAAGGAAAACACCACAGATGGGCAACTAATAACTCTAACAAAGTATTAATTTGATTTGTAACACTAATAGTGTTATTTTATTTAATTTTTAATTGAAAGATGATTGCTTTACAGAATTTTGTTGTTTTCTGTCAAACATCAACATGAATCAGCCATAGGTATACATATATCCCCTCCTTTTTCAATCTCCCTCCCATCTCCCTCCCCATCCCACCCTTCTAGGTTAATATAGAGCCCCTCTTTGAGTTTCCTGAGCCATACAGCAAATTCCTGTTGGCTATCTATTTTATATATGGTAATTTAAGTTTCCATGTTACTCTTTTTATGCATTTCACCCTCTCCTCCTCTTTTACCATGTCCATATGTCTATTCTCTATGTCTGTTTCTCCATTGCTGCCTGTAAATAAATTCTTCAGTACCATTTTTCTAGATTCCTTATATATATGTTAGAATATTACATTTATCTTTCTCTTTCTGACTTGGTTCACTCTGTATAATAGGTTCTAAGTACATTCACCTCATTAGAACTGACAAAAATGTGTGTCTTTTTTATGGCTGAGGGGTCGCAGAGAGTCGGACACAACTGAAGCGACTTAGCAGCAGCAGCAGCAATATTCTATTGTGTATATGTACCACCACTTCTTTATCCATTCATGTGTCGATGGACATCTAAATTGCTTCCATGTTTTAGCTATTATAAACAGTGCTGGAATGAACAATGGGCTATATGTGTCTTTTTCAATTTTGGTTTCCTCAGGGTATAAGCCTAGGAGCGGGGTTGCTGGGTCATATGGTGGTTTTATTCCTAGATTTTCAGGAATCTTCATATTGTCTACCATATTTGCTATACCAATTTTCATTCCCACCAACAATACAAGAACATATTCTTTGACCAATACCCTCTCCAGCATTTATTGCTTATAGAATTTGTGATGATGGTCATCTTGACTGGTGTGAGGTGATATCTCATTGTAATTTTGATTTGCATTTATCAGGAAATGGCAACCCACTCCAGTGCTCTTGCCTGGAGAATCCCATGGACGGAGGAGCCTGGGGTCCATAGGGTCACAAAGAGTTGGACACGACTGAGTAACTTCACTTTCAATAATGAGTGATGCTGAGCATCTTCTCATGTGTTTGTTAGCCATCTATATGTCTTCTTTAGAGAAATATCTGCTTAGATCCTTTACCCACTTTTTGATTGAGTTGTTTGTTTTCCTGGTAATGAGTTGTATGAGCTGCTTGTATATTTTGGAAATTAATCCTTTGTCAGTTTTTTCATTTGCTATTATTGTCTCCCATTCTGAGTGTTGCCTTTTCACCTTGCTATGCAAAGTTTCCTTTGCTGTGCTAAAACTTTTAAGTTTAAATCAGGTCCCACTAGTTTACTTTGGTTCTTCTTTCCATTACTCTAGGAGGTGGGCCATAGATGATCTTGTTTTGATTTATGTAATCAAGTGTTCTGCCTAAGTTTTTCTCTAAGAGTTTTATAGTTTCTGATCTTACATTTAGGTCTTTAATCCATTTTGAGTTTATCTTTGCATATGGTGTTAGGAAGTGTTCTAATTTCATCCTTTTACATGTAGCTGTCCAGTTTTCCCAGCAGCATTTACTGAAGAGTCTCTCTTTGTCTCATTGTATATTCTTGCCTCCTTTGTCAAAAATTAGGTACCCATAGGCACATGAGTTATTTCTGGGCTTTCTGTCTTGTTCCATTGGTCTATATTTCTGTTTTTGTGCCAGTACCATATTGTTTTGATGGCTATAGCTTTGTAGTATAATCTGAAGTCAGGAAGGTTGATTCCTCCAGCTCCATTCTTCTTTCTCAAGACTGCTTTGACTATTCAGGGTCATTTGTGCTTCCACACGAACTGCAAATTTTTTGTTCTAGGTCTGTGAAAAATGTCATTTGTAATTTGACAAGGATCACACTGACTCTGTAGGTTGCATTTGGTAGTACAGTCATTTTCAAAATAGTGATTTTTTTTACCTAGGAACATGGAATACCTCTCCATCTGTTAAGGCATTTTGATTTCTTTCATCAATGTCTTATAATTTTCTGTGTACAGTTCTTTTGTCTCCTTTGTCTCCTTAGGTAAGTTTATTCATAGATATTTTATTCTTTTTTTTTTTTTTGTCTTGCATTGGGGAATGGGATTGATTCCGTAATATCTTTTTCTTATATTTCATTGTTAGTATATAGAAATGCAAGTGATTTCTGTGTATTGATTTTGTGTACTGGGACTTTGCTAAATTCACTGATTAGCTCTAGTAATTTTCTGATACTATTTTTAGGGTTTTCTATGTACAGTATCGTGTCACCTGCAAATGGTGAGAGATTTACTTCTTCTTTTCTGATCTGTATTCTTTTTTTTCTCTGATTGCTATAGCTAGGACTTCCAAAACTCTGTTGAATAATAATGGTAAAAGTGGACACTGTTGTCTTGTTCCTCATTTTAGAGAGAATGTGTTCAGGTTTTCACCTTTGAGAATAATGCTTGATGTAGGCTTATCATATATGGTCTTTTCTATGTTGAGGTAGGTTCTTTCTATGCCCATTCACAGAAAAGACAATAGATGGACAACTAATAACTATAAAATTACAATATTTGACTTGCAATACTATTTTTAAATGTATGTTTTGATGGAAGGATAAACTTTTGCAGAATTGTGTTGGTATCTGTGAAGCATCAACATGAATCAGCCATAGATGTACATAGTTGTTTTATATAAATGATACTATGACAAAAGGGGAAAGGATACTAAGCTATTTAGGAGTAATATTTCTATATATCATTGGAATTAAACTAGTATAAATCTGAAGCAAATTATGGATTAATTACCCAGAGTTAATAATAACTTTTATTGTTATTATTAAATAATAAACAATAATTTATAATAAGTTTTATGTTTATTTTATTATTTAATAAGTATTATTAATATATTATCAACTATTATTAAGATAATACTTATTTTATTACTAATGAATATTACTTTATTATTAAATAGTAAACCAAAATTATTAATATTTATGGGGTAAGGGTGTGGTAAATACTAGAGCAACCACTAAAATATCCTAAAAAAAAACAGTAAAAATAGTTTTTTAAAAATGTAGATAGATGCTACATTAGAAAATACATGTTTAATGCAAAGAAAAAATACAAGAAGGGAAGAGGAAGAGAAAAGACATGAGACAGATAGAAAATAAAAAGTAACATCAGATCAGATCAGATCAGATCAGATCAGTTGCTCAGTCGTGTCCGACTCTTTGCGACCCCATGAACTGCAGCACGCCAGGCCTCCCTATCCATCACCAGCTCTCAGAGGTCACTCAGACTCACATCCATCGAGTCAGTGATGCCATCCAGCCATCTCATCCTCTGTCGTCCCCTTCTCCTCCTGCCCTCAATCCCTCCCAGAATCAGAGTCTTCTCCAAAGAGTCAACTCTTCGCATGAGGTGGCCAAAATACTGGAGTTTCAGCTTTAGCATCATTCCTTCCAAAGAAATCCCAGGGCTGATCTCCTTCAGAATGGACTGGTTGGATCTCCTTGCAGTCCAAGGGACTCTCAAGAGTCTTCTCCAACACCACAGTTCAAAAGCATCAATTCTTCGACGCTCAGCCTTCTTCACAGTCCAGCTCTCACATCCATACATGACCACAGGAAAGACCATAGCCTTGACTAGGTGAACCGTTGTTGGCAAAGTGATGTCTCTGCTTTCGAATATGCTATCTAGGTTGGTCATAACTTTCCTTCCAAGGAGTAAGCGTCTTTTAATTTCATGGCTGCAGTCACCATCTGCAGTGATTTTGGAGCCCAGAAAAACAAAGTCTGACACTGTTTCCACTGTTTCCCCACCTATTTCCCATGTAGTGATGGGACCAGATGCCATGATCTTCGTTTTCTGAATGTTGAGCTTTAAGCCAACTTGTTCACTCTCCACTTTCACTTTCATCAAGAGGCTTTTGAGTTCCTCTTCACTTTCTGCCATAAGGGTGGTATCATCTGCATATCTGAGGTTATTGATATTTCTCCTGGCAATCTTGATTCCAACTTGTGTTTCTTCCAGTCCAGCATTTCTCATCATGTACTATGCATATAAGTTAAATAAACATGGTGACAATATACAGCCTTGACGTACTCCTTTTCCTATTTGGAACCAGTCTGTTGTTCCATGACCAGTTCTAACTGTTGCTTCCTGACCTGCATACAGATTTCTCAAGAGGCAGATCAGGTGGTCTGGTATTCCCATCTCTCTCAGAATTTTCCAGAGTTTATTGTGATCTACACAGTCAAAGGCTTTGGCATAGTCAATAAAGCAGAAATAGATGTTTTTCTGGAACTCTCTTGCTTTTTCGATGATCCAGCGGATGTTGGCAATTTGATCTCTGGTTCCTCTGCCTTTTCTAAATCCAGCTTGAACATCAGGAAGTTCACGGTTCACATATTGCTGAAGGCTGGCTTGGAGAATTTTGAGCATTAACAAAAAGTAACATAGCAATCTCAATAAAAGACATAGATTGTTAGACTCTTAACTATCCTGCTGCTGTGAACCGGTATCTAATCATGGTTTTGATAAGCATCAATTTGAGGATGAATGATTCTGAACATCTTTTCATGTGCTTACTAAACATTTGTATGAATTCCTTGGACGAATATCTATTTGAATATTTTTCCCATTTAAAAATTTTGTTGTTATTTCATTATTGAGTTGTAAAGCTTCTTTCGATGTTCCACATAGGTTCTTTATCAGATATTTAATTTGCAAATATTTTCTTCCATTTTCTCTGTGGTTTGTTTTTTTACTCCTATGATCATGTCCTTTAAAGATTTTGCTTTTGATACAGTCCAATCTCTCTATTTTTTTCTTTTGTTGTTTATGCTTTTGATGTCATATCTAAGAATTATTTGCCAAATCCAAGGCCAGAGAAGACTCTTGAGAGTCCCTTGGACTGCAAGGAGATCCAAGCAGTCCATTCTGAAGGAGATCAATCCTGGAATTTCTTTAGAAGGAATGGTGCTAAAGCTGAAACTCCAGTATTTTGGCCACCTCATGCGAAGAGTTGACTCATTGGAGAAGACTCTGATGCTGGGAGGGATTGAGGGCAGGAGGAGAAGGGGACGACCGAGGATGAGATGGCTGGATGGCATCACTGACTTGATGGGTGTGAGTCTGGGTGACCTCCGGGAGCTGGTGATGGACAGGGAGGCCTGGCATGCTGCGGTTCATAGGGTCGCGAAGAGTCGGACATGACTGAGCGACTGATCTGATCTGATCTGAATATATTTAGGTAACAAAATGCCAAGTCAAAATGTCAGATAACAGCAAGTGTTGGAAAAGACATGGAGAAACAAGAATGCAGACACTGCTGGTGGGAATTATATCAATACCATCAGTTTAGAAAGCAACCTAGATGTCCATCCACAAATGAATGGATAAGCAAGCTGTGGTACATATACACAATGGAGTATTACTCAGCCATTAAAAAGAATACATTTGAATCAGTTCTAAGGAGGTGGATGGAACTGGAGCCTATTATACAGAGTGAAGTAAGCCAGAAACAAAAACACAAATACAGTATACTAACGCATATATATGGAATTTAGAAAGATGGTAAAAATAACCCTATTTACGAGACAGCAAAAGAGACACTGATGTATAGACCAGACTTTTGGACTCTGGGACCGGGAGAGGGTGGGATGATTGGGGAGAATAACATTGAAATATGTATAATATTATATCTGAAATGTATTAATTGTTCAAACTAAAAAAAAAAAAAAAGAAAACAGGGTGAAAATTCTCTAAATATTAATCAAGTGTTACCTTAAGACTCATAAAATCTACTTCTAGGTATATACCCAAGAGAAATGAAAAGATTGTATACCCAAAATCAAACACAGAAAATATTACATATGCTGATAGAAAAAACATATATACAAATATTTATAGCAACATCATTTATAATATATAACTAATGAAACCAACATAAAGTCCATGAGTTAGTAAATGGATCATGAAATGCTATCAATACCATGGCATATTTTTAGCCACAGAAAGGAATGTGAAACTATCTAGTTACATAAGGCCACCTATTATATTTAATTCATATGAAATGTCCTGAATATGGAAATATATATAGTAGATTAATGGTTGTTTGCATCTGTGGAGTGGGGCTTGAAGTGTCAATAGCTAATAGCTATTTTTTGAAGAGGTATTAAAAACAAGATAGTAATTGCATACATTTTTGAATATATTAAAAATCATTGAATTGTATACTTTGCATGGATGAATTTCATAACATTTAAATTATATCTCAGTAATGTTGAAAAATATAAATTATTTAATTTCATCATATTGAAGCAAATAATGACTACAAATTCTCTACCACCAAAACTCATGAAAACATTCAGTTAATAAGAGTAAGGCGTCCTCCTGTACACCTAGACTTAAATTCAAGAATGCAAACTGGGTACTTTCTGGAAGACGAAAAAGAATGGGGGCTTACATGCAAATGTCTGACAGAGTAGGTCTTTGAATAGGATTCGTACTTTTTTTATTTATATAGTTAGCCTTCTTTGTATGACTTTTTAGTGGATTCTACACTTTTTGTTTCAGATAGTTTTTTGGCAGAGAAGAGTTGAGCTTTAAGAGGTGACATGGATTTAGATGATAAATTGGTGATATGGATGGTTTTCATATCAGAATAAACTGAACTTATTATTAATAATGTGCTTATTTCTGAAAAGAAGCTTGCTTTATTTTTTATTGTAACTATATGAGATGATTTGATGCTGAAGAATTGATACTTTTGAATAGTGGTGCTAGAGAAAACTCTTGAGAATGCCTTGGACAACAAGGAGTAAAAAACCACTCAACCTAAAGGAAATCAGTCCTGAATATTCCTTGGAAAGATTGATGCTAAAGTTGAAGCTCCAATACTTTGTCCATCTGATGCAAAGAGCCAGCTCATTGGAAAGGACCCTGATTCAGGGAAAGATTGAGGGCAGGAAGATAAGGAGGTGACAGAGAATGAGATGGTTGGATGGCATCACTGATTCAATGGACATGGCTTTGCAGAAACTCCAGGAGAGAATGAAAGACAAGGATGCCTGGTATACTGCAGTTCTTGGGATTTCAAAGAGTCAGACATGACTTAGTGACTGAACAACAACAACAATATAAAATGATGAATATGAATTGAATTATTTCAGTAATTATTTCACAATATATTTAAATAAAACTTTTGGCTGCATGTCTTAATCTTATGTAGAGATGCATGCCACTTATTTCTCAGTAAAATTGGGAAAAACAATTTTGGGGGGAAATCAGGCAAAGTGTAGCTTGTTTACAAGCATTAAAAAATAAGTCAAATATTCTTGCTTAAAACGAATAATGGTTAAAGTAGAAATAAAAAGCATATAATTTCCTAGAGTGGTGGAAAATAGATTCCTGTAGGAAATGATTTATTGGAAAGAGATATAATCTAGTATAATATTTAAAAGCTTGGACCCAGGAACCATAGGATGTATATAAATATGCCTCCAAAATTGACTCATAATTAAGACTATGGACAACTAAGCCTCTCTATGCCTCCTTTTTTCTCCCCTAAAATAGTGTCTACTCTATAAGATAGAAATATTTGAATAGATTCAAATAAAACCCTTAAAACTGTTTGATATTTAGTCAGTATTTAAACAGTGTCTACTCTATAAGATAGAAATATTTGAATGGATTCAAAGAAAGCCCTTAAAATTGTTTGATATTTAGTAAGTATTTAATATATATTATTAGGCAATGTGTGATGGAGCTGTCCTGTGGAACAGGAAAGAGATGTCCTGGTTTGGCTGGAAAAAGTATAGTATCCAAAAGAATATGTTAGAACTGCACTATTTTCCTAATATCTAATACTTTAGAACAGCTACAGACTAAAATTTGCTGTCTCAACACATTAATATATATATTTTAAGACTTCTCAGGGATTATTATAGCAAATTTGTATAGCAGGTAATATTTAGACTTAGTTTTAAAGATCTCTTGTGAATTCTGGACTGTTTATATATATATATATATATATGCTACTGCTAAGTCACTTCAGTCGTGTCCGACTCTGTGTGACCCCACAGACGGCAACCCACCAGGCTCGCCCGTCCCTGGGATTCTCCAGGCAAGAACACTGGAGTGGGTTGCCATTTCCTTCTCCAATGCATGAAAGTGAAAAATGAAAGTGAAGTTGCTCAGTCGTGTCCGACTCCTAGCGACCCCATGGACTGCAGCCTACCAGGCTCCTCCATCCATGGGATTTGCCAGGCAAGAGTACTGGAGTGGGCTGCCATTGCCTTCTCATATATATATATATGATTCTCTGATGTGTATTGCTTTATATTCTATAGATGTTTGGCTAAAGATGTTTCATGCCAAATTGGTTGATATAAGTGATTTATATATTCTAGTTTGACAAATGGAGGAAGAGCAGGAAACTTGACCTTTTATACATATTCACAGTAAGTAAAAAATTCCTTTGTTATAAAATATTTAATAGTAATTCATCCATTACATCTGTAAAAGGTAACCTTCTGAGAGTGAATGTTCAGTTTAAAAGATGCTCATTAACTTGAAAGAATCCATTAAGTTTTTAGCTAATCTGTTTTCGAGTAAGGGAGGTCAATAAAATGTCAAGATTTTAAATTCAAATTAAATTAACTATGCTTTGTGAAAACATTTCTATTCAAAACCTCCTACAAGATGTGACAAGGCTTAACCTTTCTGGAATTATTCCCCCACTGCTTGATACCTGTTTAAAGAAAAGTACTTTTTAATCTGATAACATTCTGACTACTACTATACAGCCTAAGCATCATAGAAAATGATGAAATGCTACTAATTTCAATATGTAAAACTTTAGCTTTCTGGGTCCTAAGACTGGAATCATAAGCATGTGTACACACACACACACATACACACCCCCATCTATCCCATTTACAACTATAAACTTAAGGACAGATTTAAAACAATGGCTTGCTTGCTAAGAATTCAAGGTTGGTTATTATTATATTATATTTAATATAATTATTATCATAATTCAAGACTGGATTATTGTAACTTCATTTCTCTTCTAAGTTTTGGTAGTATACTCTTTTAGTCTTTTTTTAATTGTCTTATTTGATAGTTTAAAACATGTAGAGTTATTACATTTTAATAAAATAATTTTTACTATGTCTTTAATACTACTGAAATCTTAGGACATGTCAACTATTTATAATATTTCTTTTTATTTATTTTGATAAAATTATAAAATAAATAAATTTATATTTAAAACTTTGTAAGGTTTTTAAAAATAAGGACATTAAAATTTTCCTTGATAAAATTTTTAATATTTTGCTTTTTAAATTTTCACTAGAGTGCACTTTATTTCTATTTTTATTTTCTCTTCAATACAACGGGCTAATAACTACAAAGCAATTCTGTAACCCTTTGAACAATAAACTGAAGCAATTAGCAGAGAAGATTGTTAAAACTGAAAAATAAATAGAGAATTATAGCTACCATCATCCATTAGTTTGCCTGAGTATGCTACCAGAATACCTCATCTATAGTACTACTGATATTTGCATCTGGTAGATTGTCCTGTATTTCCTTGAATGATAAAGGTATTCATGGTTTCCACACCAATGATGGTAATAGCATACACATACCTTAGATGTGACAATAGAAAATACCTCCAGTCATTGCTAAATATCCCCTATGTGACTGTCACCTTATATATGTCTATATATATATATATAGACATCTACATTTGACTTTTTAAACCTTTTAATTTTATTTTTCAAGCATCTATTAAAGTTGGAACAACAATAGCAGTCATCAGGCCTCTATTATCTTGTTTCAACTATTGTTAACACACAGCCAGTCTTGTTTCATCCACTCTTCCATTGGTCTGTTTTATTTCCTTTTGTGAATTACTGTAAAAGCAAATCCTAAACATTGTTAGTATTTCTTCCACAAAGACCTCGGAGAATTCTACACTAATATATATTCACTGAGTCCCTTTTCAAACCTAATCAATTTAGGTTCATTCAAAATTGAAGCCCATTATCATGTCCTATGCTGCTGCTGCTAAGTCGCTTCAGTCGTGTCCAACTCTGTGCGACCCCATAGATGGCAGCCCACCAGGATCCCCCATCCCTGGGATTCTCCAGGCAAGAACACTGGAGTGGGTTGCCATTTCCTTCTCGAATGCATGAAAGTGAAAAGTGAAAGTGAAGCCGCTCAGTCGTGTCGGACTCTTAGCGACCCTATGGGCTGCAGCCCACCAGGCTCCTCGGTCCATGGGGTTTGCCAGGCAAGAGTACTGGAGTGGGCTGCCATTGCCTTCTCCGATCATGTCCTATAAGTAGGCCCTTTTTGATATCTGCAAAGAACTGGTCACAACGTCAATAGACAAAGTGAGATTTGTGGGATTTGCAATGGTACACAAGAGGTGTATAAGAAGACCATTACCCCAAATATTCAAAACATCTTATTCCTTAACATCATGAAATGTTCCATTATTGTTCAGATTCCTCAGATTTACTAAGGGAATTAATTAATTATTTTATCTATTTACCTACCTATCTATGTGTTCTTAGTCGCTAAGTTCTGTCCAACACTTTGTGATCCCACAGACTGTAGCCCACCACACTTCTTTGTCTATGGGATTCTCCAGGCAATAATACTGGAGTGAGTTGTTATTTCCTTCTCCAGGGGATCTTCCTGACCCAGGGATCAGTCTCACATCTCCTGCACTGGGAGCCAGATTCTTTACTACTGAACCACCTGGGAAGCCCATCTATCTATTTACTTGTGTTAGAACTGGTTGTATGAATTAGAATCCAAACAAAGTCTAAAATTGATGGGTGTGTCTATCAGGTCTCTCTTAATCTATAAACCTTTCTTTGTTGACCAAACTGAGACTCTGTTCTATAGAATTTATGTTTTCTCTATGTCTTTCCATGACTTGATAATGTTCCATTGTCTAGCTGTACCAAAGTTTATAAATCCATTACTTGAAGGATATTTTGATTGCTTCCAAATATAGACTCACAGGCTTAGAGAAGAAACTTATGGTTTCTTCTCTAAGAAGAAGGGAGAAGGATGGAAGGAAGGGATAGTTAGGGAGTTTGCGATGAACTTTCCTGGAAGCTGAGTTGGTAAGGAATCTGACTGCAAAGCAGGAGATCGGGTTCAATCCCTGAGTGAAGATGACCCCTTTTAGAAAGGAATGGCTACACTCTCCAGTATTCTTGCTTGGAAAATTCCATGAACAAAGGAACCTGAAGGGCTACTGATCAAGGGGTCACAAAGAGTCAGGCACGACAGAGACTAATACTTTTGGGATGGACAGGTATGCACTGCTATATTTTAAATGGATAACCAATGACAACCTACCGTACAGTACCAGAAACTCTGCTCAATGTTATATAGAAGCCTGGGTGGAAGGAAGTTGAGGGGAGAATGGATAGATATATATGTATGGATGAGTCCCTTTGCTGTCCACCTGAAACTATCACAAAATTGTTACTCAGTTACACTCCAATATAAAATACAAGTTTTTTTTTTTTTTTTTTTTTTTTTAAGAAAAGAATAGAGCTGCTATAAGCATCTGTGTGTAGGTTTCTGTGTAGGTATGTTTTCAAATTTGGGGGATAAATACTAAGAAAGGCTATTACTGTATCATACTGTAAATGTATGTTTAGTTTTGTGAGAAATTGCCAAACTGTCTTCTACTAGCTATACCATTTTAAGTTTCTATCAGAAATGTATAAGAGTCCCTGCTGCTCCATGTACTTGCCAACATTTGCTATTGTCAAGGTTTTGGATTTTGACCACTCAAACAAGTGGGTCTCATTGTTTTAATCTGCATTTCCCTAACAACATATGAAAAAGCAAGAGAGTTCCAGAAAAAACATCTATTTCTGCTTTATTGACTATGACAAAGCCTTTGACTGTGTAGATCACAATAAACTGTGGAAAATTCTGAAAGAGATGGGAATACCAGACAACCAGATCTGCCTCTTGAGAAATTTCTATGCAGGTCAGGAAGCAACCATTAGAACTGGACATGGAACAACAGACTGGTTCCAAATAAGAAAAGGAGTTCGTCAAGGCTGTATATTGTCACCCTGTTTGTTTAACTTCTATGCAGAGTACATCATGAGAAATGCTGGACTGGAAGAAACACAAGTTGGAATCAAGATTGCTGGGAGAAATATCAATAACCTCAGATATGCAGATGACACCACCCTTATGGCAGAAAGTTAAGAGGAACTCAAAAGCCTCTTGATGAAAGTGAAAATGGAGAGTGAACAAGTTGGCTTAAAGCTCAACATTCAGAAAATGAAGATCATGGCATCTGGTCCCACCACTTCATGGGAAATAGATGGGGAGACAATGCAACAGTGTCAGACTTTATTTTTCTGGGCTCCAAAATCACTGAAGATGGTGACTTCAGCCATGAAATTAAAAGCTGCTTACTCCTTGGAAGGAAAGTTATGACCAATTTAGACGACATATTCAAAAGCACAGACATTACTTTGCCAACAAAGGTTCATCTAGTTAAGGCTATGGTTTTTCCTGTGGTCATATATGGATGTGAGAGCTGGACTGTGAAGAAGGCTGAGTGCCAAAGAATTGATGCTTTTGAACTGTGGTGTTGGAGAAGACTCTTGAGAGTCCCTTGGACTGTAAGGAGATCCAACCAGTCCATTCTGAAGGAGATCAGCCCAGGGATTTCTTTGGAAGGAATGATGCTAAAGCTGAAAGTCCAGTACTTTGGCCATCTCATGTGAAGAGTTGACTCATTGGAAAAGACTCTGACGCTAGGAGGGATTGAGGGCAAGAGGAGAAGGGGACGGCAGAGGATGAGATGGCTGGATGGCATCACTGACTCGATGCATGTGAATCTCAGTGATCTCCGGGAGTTGGTGATGGACAGGGAGGCCTGGCGGGCTGTGATTCACGGGGTCACAAAGAGTCACACATGACTGAGCGACTGATCTGATCTGAAAAACATATGATGTGGAGCATGCTTAACATGATTGTTTCCTTCCTATATAATTTATTAAGTAGCATTAATGTTCAAGTTTTTGGCTCATTTTTAAATTAAGCTTTTTATTTCCTTATTGTTGAGTTTTAATTTTTTTCATACATATTGAGTAGAAGTCCTTTATTAAGAATGTCTTTTGATGGCATTGAAATAAGTATAATATCATATATGAAACGAGTCGCCAGTCCAGGTTCGATACCTGATACTGGATGCCTGGGGCTGGTGCACTGGGACGACCCAGAGAAATGGTATGGGGAGGGAGGAGGGAGGAGGGTTCAGGATGGTTAACACATGTATACCTGTGGCAGATTCATGTTGATACATGGCAAAACCAATACAATATTGTAAAGTTAAATAAAATAAAAATAAAATTAAAAAAATATATATAAGTAAATATATGCTAAACAAACAAACAAAAAGAATGTCTTTTGAAAATAGTTTCTTCCTGTCTTTGGCTTATCTTTTTTCTTGATATGGTCTTTTGCAGATTATGAGTTTTTCATTTTAATAAGGTCTTGCTCATCAGATATATCTATTGTGAATTATGTAGTTGCTATTATATTTAAAAATGGCATCAACAGACTCTAAGACATTTAGGATGTATCCTATATTATCTTATAGCAGTTTTATAGTTTTGCATTTGCACTTAGATATATGATCCATTTTGAATCAATGTGTATGAAGCTTGCAAGTTCTGAGTCTAGATTTTTTTTTTTTTTAACATATGGATGTCATTGTTTCAAGATAGTTTGTTAAAGAGACAATGACCTCTTTTTTCCTTTGCTAACAATCTGTCTGTCCTAAGAGAGAAGTTGTAGTGATAAATGCTTACATTAAGAGGAAAAAAAAAAAAAAGATCTCAGATAAACCACCTAAATACCTAAATGAACACCTCAGTAAACTAGAAGAGAGGAAAAAATATAAACAAAAGACTAAGGCCAAATTAAGAGAAGAAAGGGAATAAGAAAGAGTACAGAAGAAATAAGTAAAATAGAGACAAAAATATAACATAAAATATTTATGAAATTAATATTTTATTTTAAAAGATAAAATATTAAAACATTTATTTAGGCTTAAAACAACAACAACAAAAAAAGATTCAGCTATATAAAATAATAAAAGAGAGGACATTATGACTGACATCACAAAATACAAAGGATCATAACAGATTCCTTTGAAGAGATATATAAAAAAATTGGATGACCTGGAAGAGATCTATAAATTCCTAGAAACATAAAATATATCAAGAGTAAACCATGAAGAAACTGAAAATCTTATCAGATTGATCACTATCAAAGAGATTGAATCACTATTCAAAATAGATTAAATCACTAATCAAAATCCTCCAACAAAGAAAAAACCAAGACATTTATAAAGAGGAATTCATAATCATTTTTCTGAGACACCCTTCTGAAAGGTAGAAGAGGAGAGAACACTTTAATCTCATTTTATGAAGACAATTTTTCTCCAACACCAAAACAATAAAGGGACATTACAAGAAAAGTAAACTATAGGCCAACATTCTTTATGAATATAGGTGTAAAAAGTCATCAAAAATATTAGCAAACACATCAACAGCATATTAAAAGGATTATATACCATGATTATTGTACAGAAGGTGGTGATCAAGACCATCCCCAGGAAAAATGCAAAAAGGTGAAATGATTTTCGGAGGAGGCCTTACAAATATCTGAGAAAAGAAGAGAAGCTAAAGGCAAAGGAGCCCATCTGAATGCAGAGTTCCAAAGAATAGAAAGGAGAAATAAGAAAGTCTTCCTCAGTGATTAGTGCAAATAAATAGAGGAAAACAATAGAATGGGGAAGTCTAAAGATCTCTTCAAGAAAATTAAACATACCAATAAAACATTTCAGGCAAAAAGGCACAATAAAGGACATAAGTGGAATGGACCTAACAGAAGCAGAAGATACTAAGAAAAGTTGAAAAAATATACAGAACTATACAAAATTGATATTAATGACCCAGAAAACCACAATGGTGTGATAACTCATCAAGAGCCAGACATCCTGGCATGCAAAGTCAAAGTGGGCTTTAGGAAACATCACTAGGAACAAAGCTAGTGGAAGTGATGGAATTCCAGTTGAACTCTTTCAATTCCTAAAAAGTGATGCTGTTGAAGTGCTGCATATAATATGCCAACACATGTGGAAAACTTAGCAGTGGCCACACAACTGGAAAAGGTTCAGTTTTCATTCCAATCCTAAAGAAAGACAATGCCAAAAAATGTTACACTCATTTCACACGCTAGCAAAATGCTCAAAATTCTCCAAGCCAGGTTTCAGTAGTACATGAACTGAGAACTTCCAGATATTCAAACTGGATTTAGAAAAGTCAGAGGAACCAAAGATCATAGAAAAAGCAAGAGGGTTCCAGAATAATATCTAACTCTGCTTTATTCCCTGCTTAAGATGAAAATGAAAGAGAAGAGTGAAAAAGCTGCTTTTAAAGCTCAAAACTAAGATTGTGGCATATAGTCCCATCACTTCATGGCAAATAGATGGGAAAACAATGAAAACAGTGACAGTCTTTATTTTCTTGGGCTCCAAAATCAATGCAGATGGTGACTGCAGCTATGAAATTAAAAGATGCTTGCTCCTCGGAAGAAAAGTTATGACTAATCTAGATAGCATATTAAAAACAGAGACATTACTTTGCCAAAAAATGTCCATCTTGTCAAATCTGTGCTTTTTCCAATAGTCATGTATTGATGTGACAGTTGGAATATAAAGAAAGCTCAGTGCCAAAGAAATGACACTTTTGAACTGTGGTGTTGGAGAAGACTCTTGCAAGTCCCTTGGACAGCAAGGCGATCAAACCAGTCAATCCTAAAGGAAATCAGTCCTGAATATTCATTGGAAGAACTGATGCTGAAGATGAAGCTCCAATACTTTGGCCACATGCATTGTAGGCAGATTCTTTACTACCTGAGTTACGAGGGAAGCCCCAGTATACTAAACCAATACACAAATGTCAGTTGCATTTTATATCCTAATAGCAATCTATCAGAAAGAAAAAATTTTAAATATGATCCCATTTACAATAGCAACAACAAAATTTATATGTTAAGAATGGATTTAATTTATACTTAAGAATAGACTTAATCAAGTACGTGAATGATCTCTGTATTGAATAGTGTAACATATTGATAAAAGAAATTGAAGAAAATACAAATAAGTAGAAACATACTGCATGACTATTAATTGGAAGAAACAATATTATTATTCCCCATATTCCCCAAAGCAATCTACAGATTAAATGATATCCCTATCAAAATGCCTATGTTAAAAAGAAAATACACAAACCTGAAATTGTCTGAAACCACAAAAGGAACTAAAATGCCAAAGTAATCATGAGAAAAAAGAACAAACCTGAGGCATCACCCTTGTTGACCTCAAACTATATTATATAGCTATCAATCAAAACAGCATGGTATTTGACACAAAATCACATACATAGATCAATGGAGCAGAAGTAAATGCACAGAAATAAATTTGTATATTTATTATCAATTATTTTTTAAAAGGCACTAACACTATACAATGAGGATATGATCGTTTATTTAATAAACGTTTGGAAAACTGGAGATTGACAGACAATAAACTGGGCCACTATTTGATACCACTTACAAAAGTCAACTCAAATGAAGAAAAGTCTTTAATGCTAAACCTAAGCTATAAAACTAGAATAAAACACAGTAAGTAAGCTCTTTGACATCAATCTTGACACTGATTTTTTTTTTTTTTTTTTTATGGCATTGACAACAAAGGCCAAGGTGTAAAAGTAAAAATAACCATGTGGGACAACATCAAACTGAAAAACAAACAAACAAACAAACAAACAAACTTGTGTACAGCAAAGGAAAGCATTATCAAAATAAAAAAAACAACCTACAGAATGGGGGGAAAAATATGTCCAAATGGAGCTGGTATCTAAAATATACAAGGAACACAAATCCATTTTTAAAATAGGCAGAGCATCTGAATCACCCTTTTCTCCTAAGAAGATATACAAATGGCCACTAAGTATACAAAAGGGTGCCCAATGTCACTTATCACCACAGAAATGCAAATTAAAAGCAAAATGAGATATCTAATACCTTTTAAGGTGATTATAGTGAAAAAGTCAACATGTAAGTCTTGGTAGGGTTTTGGTGATAAGTTAACCCTTGTGCACTGCTGATGAGAATGTAAATAGGGAGAAATATCAATAACCTCAGATATGCAGATGGCATCACCCTTATGGCAGAAAGTGAAGAGGAACTAAAAAGCCTCTTGATGAAAGTGAAAGTGGAGAGTGAAAAAGTTGGCTTAAAGCTCAACATTCAGAAAACGAAGGTCATGCCATCTGGTCCCATCACTTCATGGGAAATAGATGGGCAAATGGTGGAAACAGTGTCAGACTTTATTTTTCTGGGCTCCAAAATCACTGCGGATGGTGACTGCAGCCATGAAATTAAAAGACACTCCTTGGAAGAAAGTTATGACCAACCTAGATACCATATTGAACAGCAGAGACATTACTTTGCCAGCAAAGGTCCAACTAGTCAAGGCTATGGCTTTTCCAGTACTCATGTATGGATGTGAGAGCTGGACTGTGAAGAAGCCTGAGTGCCGAAGAATTGATGCTTTTGAACTGTGGTGTTGGAGAAGACTCTTGAGAGTCCCTTGGATTGCAAGGAAATCCAATCAGTCCATTCTGAAAGAGATCAGCCCTGGGGTTTCTTTGGAAGGAATGATGCTAAAGCTGAAACTTCAGTACTTTGGGCCACCTCATGCGAAGAGTTGACTCATTGGAAAAGACTCTGATGCTGGGAGGGATTGGTGGCAGGAGAAGAAGGGGAGACAGAGGATGAGATGGCTGGATGGCATTACTGACCGTATGGACGCTAGTTTGAGTGAATTCTGGGAGATGGTGATGGACAGGGAGGCCTGGCGTGCTGTGATTCATGAGGTCACAAAAAGTTGGACACAAGTGAGTGATTGAACTGAACTGAACATTTTAACTATGCTAATTATATCAGTCAAGGAACATGAGATATGCTTCCATTTATTTCTATCATCATCAATTTCCTTTAACCATGTTTTATAGTTACAGAGTATAGATATTTCATCTCCTTGGTTAAGTTTACACATATTTAACCCTTTTTATGTGACTTTAAATATATTTTTTAAAATTTTTTAATTTTCTCAAGTTTCATTTATTAGTGTATAGAAAAGAAAGAGATACGTGCATATCAATTTTGCATTCTGCATCATTATGGAATGTATTTATTCTGTGTTTTTATTTCTCTGTGTGTGTGTGTGTGTGTGTGAGTGTGCTAACTTTAGGGTATTCTATATGCAGTATCACGTTGTCTGCAGGTGCGGATAGTTTTACTTCTTCCCTTCCAGTTTGGATGTCATATATTTATGTTTCTTATTTGATTGCTGTGGAATGGACTACTAATTACTTGTTAAATAGACGTGGCAAGATAGTGAATCTTTTTCTTGTTCCTGATTTTAGAAGAAAAGTTTTCCACTTTTCTTTATCGAGCATAAGCATTATGGTAGTGGTAGGTTTATTATGAATAGTTTTTATTATCTTAGAATATGTTCCCTTCAAATGAACTTTTATGAGTTTTTTATGAATATAAATTAAATGGCATAAAGTGTTTTTTTCTGTATACATTGAGATGATTATATGTGATTTGTATATATCCTTTCACTATTTTAGTGTATCACATTTATTGTTTTGTAAATATTGAACCATTTTTTCATCCATTTCATCATGAGGTATAGTGCTTTTTACATATATTTGGATTTGACTTGCTACTATTTTGTTGATGATTTTTGCATTTACATTCATCAAACATTGGCCTTTTTCCTTATTGTCTTTGTTTTTGTTGCTGTTGTTATTTGTTTACCTGTTTGTTTGTTTGTTTCAGGTTTCCCTCACAAAACGAATATGTTCCATTGTTTTCATTTTTTATTACATCTTCTTCACTTGTTTAATAGAGTTTCCATGTGAATCTGTCAGATTAAGGACAATTGTTTGATGAGAATTTTTAATTACAAATTCAGTTTTACTACTAGTGGTCTGCCCAGCTCATCTGTTTCTTTCTGATTCAGATTTTGACAGGTTACATGTTTCTAAAAATTTGACAGTTATGCACTTGTTACCATTTTATTACTCTTTTCCTTTTTTTTTTTTTTTTTTTTTACTTAATCTCTGTTCTTTTTTTTTTCTTCTTCTTCTTCTTCTTCATATTTCCTTTGTGGTTTGATGATTTTTTGGTAGTATATTTGTGTTTCTTTCTCTCCAGTTTTTGTGTATCTAAGGTAGAATTTTGATTTGTCGATAACATGGAATTTGCATATATTGACTTATTACTACTTTTACTTGTTTTAAAATGGTAGTTATTTACATTCAAACGTGTTCTGAAAAATAGATATTTTTTTTTACTGCCCTCTCTCTCATTTTGTGTTTTAATTTCTTGCTTTACATTTCATATATATCTGTTCACTGTTTATTGTAGTTCAAGTGGTTTGTGCAATTTTGTTGTCTTTTAATATTCATATCAGTTTATTTAAATAGGCAATCTTAATTATTGATTTTTTTTTATTTTCTATAGATTCTTAATTCTTCTTATAACCTTTCTCTACCTCTTAGATAAAGCTTCTTATTTATTATAAGATTGGTTTACTATTCATGAACTCTTTAATTTTTTTATTCTCTTAGAAATTCTTTATCTCTTCTCTCCTTCAAATTTAAATAATAATTTACCTGGTAGCATGTTCTATGTGGCATGTTTTTCCCTTTCAGCACTTTGAATATATCATGCCATTTTTTCTGGCCTGCAAAGTTTCTTATGACTTTTCAAAGATCTTTGCAAAATCAGCCAATGGCCTATGGGAGTTCCCTTGGATATAATTCTATTTTTCATTTGCTATCTTTAGAATTCTCTATATTTAAACTTTGCCTTTTTAATTATAATATTTCTTAGTGTGGATCTGCTTTAGTTCACCTTGTTTGAATCCCTCTGTGTTTCCTATACCTGAAAGTCTGTTTTCTTCTTCAAGTTTGGAAAGTTTTCATTGATGTATGGCAAAACCAATACAATATTGTACTGTAATTAGCATCCAATTAAAATAAATAAATCTATATTTTAAAAAATATTATCAAATACATTTTCAATTCTCCTATTTCTCTCTCCTCTTTCTGGGACTCCTAAAATATGAATCTTTATACAACTGATGTTATCCAGAGCTCTCTTAAACTATTCTAACATTTAATTGGTTTTTCTTTTTGCTGTTCTGATTGGGATATTTCCATTACCCCATCTTCTAGATTATTTATGTGCTCTATATCACTCAGTCTTCTGTTAATTACTTCTAGCATTGTTTTAATTTTTGTTATTATATTCTTCTGTTCTGACTTTTATCTTTTAAAAATATTTTATAGTTTCTTATTAAAATTCTGACTGTATTCATCTATTCTTTATTTCAGTTAAGATTCTAATTACTAATGCTTTTAATTATTTGGTAAGACATTTATATATGCTTCATTTTTTTAATATAACTTTATTTATGTTAATTGGAAGTTAATTACTTAACAGTATTGTATTGGTTTTGCCATACATCAACATGAATCCGCCACAGGTATACACGTGTTCCCCATTCCAAACCTGCCTCTATCCTCCCTCCCTGTACCATCCCTCTGCGTTTATTCTTTATTCTCAATCTTTCAATTGAAAATGATTTCTCTGCCTTCTCACTTTGCTTAATTTTCTCTGTCTCTATGAATTGAGTTAAAATACTTATATATGACAGTCTTGAAGGGGTATCCTTATGGGGGAGCTTCAATATACAGTCTCAATGTGCCCAGTGACTTTGATGATAGAACTGGATTTAATGTGAATGCAAGTCATTTATTCAGGGTTCGCTGGCAACTAGTATCTTGAAAAGTGTTGGAGCCATAAATGGAGGGGCAAGGAATGGGGCCAGAGGTGAGGTAGAGTTTTCTCTTTGCTCACTAGTCATCACTGCCCTTTGAGGAGTGGTATTAGGTCCAAAGTTTCTGGAGCAAGAGCCCTGAGGGACGGTCTGAGCAGCCTCTCTTCTTTTAAGTGTGAACTCTCCCCTGTCTCACTACTGGCACTCTTGCCCCAGAGGAGAGCAGTATTGGAGGAAGAGGTGTTTATGTGGGACTTTGGCTTCTGTTGGGGTGCATGCTGTGGTGGGTCTTCTTCAGATAAAGATTTGGGCTTCGCCTGCCCTCCTCAAAAGTCGCTTTCTGTCTGAGTCTCCTTTGTTCCTCATAGTTGTTTACACCTCTCAGCCAGTTGTGTAGAGGATCCACATGGCACATGGGCTTCATATGGACTTTCAGTGTGCATGGGTGCACATGGGCTATTGCAGTCTAGTCTCAATCAATTATTAAAACTTATTTTGATGAGCTGTTTGGGTAAGCCCCAACAATGGTTGTCCCTGCCGTCCATAGACTCCATCCTGGACTCATGTTGCCTCTACATCCCATAGCTGAACTCCCTTTCTAGTGGTGGTAGCCTTTGCTCCCATGTGGAACATCAGTTCGAAGTAAAGGGGGCTGGAGTTCTCACTTGACTCAAGCTGGAGTATGCACTAGAGTGGTCGTGGAAAACCAGGTAGCCACACAAGCAGTCGTCAATCTGCCCTCTTGACCCTGCCTTGAGAACAAGCCAGTATCCATGTGCTCCTCATGAGTGGAATTCAGGCTTCCCAGAACCCTCCTGCTGGGTCCAGCAGCCTCCAACTAGTCAAGGGGATTTGTATTCCCTATGTGCGACCCCAAGGCTCAAGTACCCCATATGTGGTTCAAAATATTCACTCCCAGAGAGGGTTTACATCTGTGTAATATCCCTATTCCTTTGGGTCCCCATCCAGGAATACAATTCACAACACGATCACCTCCCTTCCTTCCCTATTTGTTTTCATGTGGATCTTTCTTGCAGTCGGTTGTATAAGTCTTTTGGCCAGTTTCCAATTAGTTTTCAGTGAGGATTGTTTTACATGTAGGTGGCTCAGAGGTTAAAGCGTCTGCCTCCAATGCGGGAGACCCGGGTTCGATTCCTGGGTTAGGAAGATTCCCCTGGAGAAGGAAATGGCAACCCACTCCAGTGTTCTTGCTTGGAGAATCCCATGGACTGAGAAGCCTGATAGGCTACAGCCCAAGGGGTGGTAAAGAGTCGGACACGACTGAGCGACTTCACTTCACACTTCACATATTTTTATGTATTTGTGATAGGAAGTGATTTCCACATCTCTACTTGATCAATCTTGGTTGATCTCTCTACAACCTTTGTTTTTGAAAATAAGTCAGAAAAATTTTAATTTCAGCTGTTCCTATAGTTGATAGAGCTTTTGTGTATATCATCCTTGAGTATCAGTGAGTATGATAATATTTACTTAAAAATAAGATACAGTCCAATATATATTTGCATGCATAACATAATGGTTAGGATTATTAAGGCTGGCAAAATACTCCTCAGTTTCAAATTCTTTCCCCACTCCTTAGCTGTGTGACTTCAGGCACATTGCCTAACTTGTCTGCATCCTTGGTTCTGTATCAGTAAAACTGGGATATTAATTTGGCTAGCCTCATAAGATTATTGTAAAAGTTAAATGAACTAACCAATGGGAAATATTTAAAACAATTTCTGGGACTTATGAAGAAATCACTCAATAGATATTAGCTGTTATTATGCCCTTATGGAAAAGACCACTTATTTATGCTCTACTTAAATTACTAATTAACATTTGATGATTGATATTAGTGCCTTTTTGCATGTTTTATATTCCATAATTTAATGATGCTTATATTTGAAAAAATTGGAAGCCACTTTTTGAGCAGTGTCCTTTGAGTTCATTCTGCTTTACTTGGCACAGCTGTTACCATTTACATATTCATTCCACCACAATTTATTTATTTTTTACCAGCTTGTTTATGCCAGGTTTATTATAATTAAAAAAGCAAATGCTAGAACTGAAACCTTGTGACAATAACATGCTAAGTAATTGCTAACCATAGAATTTATATGTATGTCTTCTAAATTTGTCACCAAGTAAAATATTAAAATAAAACATAATTGAATATTATCTCATTATTCTGAAAATGTTCCAGAAAATGCAGTCTTAAAAATATTCCTGTTAGCTCTTCTCTAAATTTTTGGTAGAATTCAGCTGTGAAGCTGTCTGGACCTAGGCTTTTGTTTGCTGGAAGATTTCTGATTACAGTTTCAATTTCCTTGCTTGTGATGGGTCTGTTAATATTTTCTATTTCTTCCTGATCCAGTTTTGGAAAGTTGTACTTTTCTAAGAATTTGCCCATTTCTTCCAAGTTGTCCAATTTGTTGCCATATAATTGCTGATAGTAGTCTCTTATGATCCTTTGTATTTCTGTGTTGTCTGTTGTGATCTCTCCATTTTCATTTCTAATTTTATTGATTTGATTTTTCTCCTTTGTTTCTTGATG
Source organism: Tragelaphus eurycerus (assembly GCA_935064755.1). Classification (NCBI taxonomy): domain Eukaryota; kingdom Metazoa; phylum Chordata; class Mammalia; order Artiodactyla; family Bovidae; genus Tragelaphus; species Tragelaphus eurycerus. Next base: position 4,311,338 of record CAKXYN010000041.1, read on the forward strand.
AGTCTGGCTAACGGTTTGTCAATTTTATTTATCCTTTCAAAGAACCAGCGTTTGGCTTTGTTGATTTTTGCTATGGTCTCTTTTGTTTCTTTTGCATTTATTTCTGCCCTAATTTTTAAGATTTCTTTCCTTCTACTAACCTTGGGGTGCTTCATTTCTTCCTTTTTTAGTTGCTTTAGATGTAGAGTTAGGTTATTTATTTGACTTTTTTCTTGTTTCTTGAGGTATGCCTGTATTGCTATGAACTCGCCCTTAAGACTGCTTTTACAGTGTCCCACAGGTATGGGATTGTTGTGTTTTCATTTTCATCCATTTCTATGCAAATTTTGATTTCTTTTTTGATTTCTTCTGTGATTTGCTGGTTATTCAGCAGCGTGCTGTTCAGCCTCCATATATTGGAATTTTTAATAGTTTTTCTCCTGTTATTGAGATCTTTTCTGCACTGTGGTCAGAAAAGATGCTTGGAATGATTTCAATTTTTCTGAATTTACCAAGGCTAGATTTATGGCCCGGGATGTGATCTGTCCTGGAGAAGTTTCCGTGTGTGCTTGAGAAAAAGGTGAAATTCATTGTTTTTGAATGAAAAATTTAGAGAAGAGCTAACACCTATCCTACTCAAACTCTTCCAGAAAATTGCAGAGGAAGGTAAACTTCCAAACTCATTCTATGAGGCCACCATCACCCTAATATCAAAACCTGGCAAAGATGCCACAAAAAAAGAAAACTACAGGCCAATATCACTGATGAACATAGATGCAAAAATCCTTAACAAAGTTCTATCAGTCAAATTCAACAACACATTAAAAAGATCATACACCATGACCAAGTGGGCTTTATCCCAGGAATGCAAGGATTCTTCAATATCCGCAAATCAATCAATGTAATGTACCACATTAACAAATTGAAAAATAAAAACCATATGATTATCTCAATAGATGCAGAGAAAGCTTTTGACAAAATTCAACATCCATTTATGATAAAAACTCTCCAGAAAGCAGGAATAGAAGGAACATACCTCAACATAATAAAAGCTTTATATGACAAACCCACAGCAAACATTCTCCTCAATGGTGAAAAATTGAAAGCATTTCCTCTAAAGTCAGGAACAAGACAAGGGTGCCCACTTTCACCATTACTATTCAACATAGTTTTGGAAGTTTTGGCCACAGCAATCAGAGCAGAAAAAGAAATAAAAGGAATCTAAATTGGAAAAGAAGAAGTAAAACTCTCACTGTTTGCAGATGACATGATCCTCTACATAGAAAACCCTAAAGACTCCACCAGAAAATTAATAGAACTAATCAATGAATATAGTAAAGTTGCAGGATATAAAATCAACACACAGAAATCCCTTGCAATCCTGTACACTAATAATGAAAAAATAGAAAGAGAAATTAAGGAAACAATTACATTTACCATTGCAATGAAAAGAATAAAATACTTAGGAATATATCTACCTAAAGAAACTAAAGACCTATGTATAGAAAACTATAAAACACTGGTGAAAGAATTCAAAGAGGACACTAATAGATGGAGTAATATACCATGTTCATGGATTGGCAGAATCAATATAGTGAAAATGAGTATACTACCCAAAGCAATTTGTAGATTTAATGCAATCCCCATCAAGTTACCAACAGTATTCTTCACAGAGCTAGAACAAATAATTTCTCAATTTGTATGGAAATACAAAAAACCTCGAATAGCCAAAGCTATCTTGAGAAAGAAGAATGGAACTAGAGTAATCAACCTGCCCGACTTCAGACTCTACTACAAAGCCACAGTCATCAAGACAGTATGGTACTCTCACAGAGACAGAAATATAGATCAATGGAACAAAATAGAAAGCCCAGAGATAAATCCACACACATATGGACACCTTATCTTTGACAAAGGAGGCAAGAATATACAATGGATTAAAGACAATCTCTTTAACAAGTGGTGCTGGGAAAACTGTCAAAGAATGAAACTAGAACAAGTTTCATTCACTTGTAAAAGAATGAAACTAGAACACTTTCTAACACCATACACAAAAATAAACTCAAAATGGATTAAAGATCTAAATGTAAGACCAGAAACTATAAAACTCCTAGAGGAAAACATAGGCAAAACACTCTCTGACATACATCACAGCAGGATCCTCTATGACCCTCCTTCCAGAATATTGGAAATAAAATAAAAAATAAACAAATGGGACCTAATTAAACTTAAAAACTTCTTCACAACAAAGGAAAGTATAAGCAAGGTGAAAAGACAGCCTTCAGAATGGGAGAAAATAATAGCAAATGAAGTAACTGACAAACAACTAATCTCAAAAATATACAAGCAACTCCTACAGCTCAATTGCAGAAAAATAAATGACCCAATCAAAAAATGGGCCAAAGAACTAGGTAGACATTTCTCCAAAGAAGACATACAGATGGCTAACACATGAAAAGATGCTCAACATTACTCATTATCAGAGAAATGCAAATCAAAACCACTATGAGGTACCATTTCACGCCAGTCAGAATGGCTGCAATCCAAAAGTCCACAAGCAATTAATGCTGGAGAGGGTGTGGAGAAAAGGGAACCCTCTTACACTGTTGGTGGGAATGCAAACTAGTGCAGCCACTCTGGAGAACAGTATGGAGATTCCTCAAAAAACTGGGAATAGAACTGCCTTATGACCTAGCAATCCCACTGCTGGGCATACACACTGAGAAAATCAGAATTGAAAGAGACATGTGTACCCCAATGTTCATCGCAGCACTGTTTATAACAGCCAGGACATGGGAGCAACCTAGATCTCCATCAGCAGATGAATAGATAAGAAAGCAGTGGTACATATACACAATGAAGTATTACTCAGCCATTAAAATAATACATTTGAATCAGTTCTAATGAGGTGGATGAAACTGGAGCCTATTATACAGAGTGAAGTAAACCAGAAAGAAAAATATCAATACAGTATACTAACGCATATATATGGAATTTAGAAAGATGGTAACAATAACCCTGTATATGAGACAGCAAAAGAGACACTGATGTACAGAACAATCTTTTGGACTCTGGGAGAGGGAGAGGGTGGGATGATTTGGGAGAATGGCATTGAAATAAGTATAATATCATATTGTACAGGAGACAGGGATCAAGACCATCCCCATGGAAAAGAAATGCAAAAAGCAAAATGGCTGTCTGGGGAGGCCTTACAAATAGCTCTGAAAAGAAGAGAAGAGAAAAGCAAAGGAGAAAAGGAAAGATATAAACATCTGAATGCAGAGTTCCAAAGAATAGCAAGAAGAGATAAGAAAGCCTTCTTCAGTGATCAATGCAAAGAAATAGAGGAAAACAACAGAATGGGAAAGACTAGGGATCTCTTCAAGAAAATCAGAGATACCAAAGGAACATTTCATGCAAAAATGGGCACAATAAAGGACAGAGATGGTGTAGACCTAACAGAAGCAGAAGATATTAAGAAGAGGTGGCAAGAATACACAGAAGAACTGTACAAAAAGAGCTTCAAGACCTAGACAATCATGATGATGTGATCACTGACCTAGAGCCAGACATCTTGGAATGTGAAGTCAAATGGGCCTTAGAAAGCATCACTACGAACAAAGCTAGTGGAGGTGATGGAATTCCAGTGGAACTACTCCAAGTCCTGAATGATGATGCTGTGAAAGTGCTGCACTCAACATGCCAGCAAATTTGGAAAACTCAGCAGTGGCCACAGGACTGGAAAAGGTCAGTTTTCATCCCAATCCCAAAGAAAGGCAATGCCAAGGAGTGCTCAAACTACCGCACAATTGCACTCATCTCACACGCTAGTAAAGTAATGCTCAAAATTCTCCAAGCCAGGCTTCAGCAATATGTGAACCGTGAACTTCCTGATGTTCAAGCTGGTTTTAGAAAAGGCAGAGGAACCAGAGATCAAATTGCCAACATCCGCTGGATCATGGAAAAAGCAAGAGAGTTCCAGAAAAACATCTATTTCTGCTTTATTGACTATGCCAAAGCCTTTGACTGTGTGGATCACAATAAACTATGGAAAATTCTGAAAGAGATGGGAATACCAGACCACCTGATCTGCCTCTTGAGAAATATGTATGCAGGTCAGGAAGCAACAGTTAGAACTGGTCATGGAACAACAGACTGGTTCAAATAGGAAAAGGAGTACATCAAGGCTGCATATTGTCACCATGTTTATTTAACTTATATGCAGAGTACATCATGAGAAATGCTGGACTGGAAGAAACACAAGTTGGAATCAAGATTGCCGGGAGAAATATCAATAACCTCAGATATGCAGATGTCACGACTCTTATGGCAGAAAGTGAAGAGGGGCTAAAAAGCCTCTTGATGAAAGTGAAAGTGGAGAGTGAAAAGGTTGGTTTAAAGCTCAACATTCAGAAAACGAAGATCATGGCATCTGGTCCCATCACTGCATGGGAAATAGATGGGGAAACAGTGGAAACAGTGTCAGACTTTGTTTTTCTGGGCTCCAAAGTCACTGCAGATGGTGACTGCAGCCATGAAATTAAAAGACGCTTACTCCTTGGAAGGAAAGTTAAGACCAACCTAGATAGCATATTCAAAAGCAGAGACATTACTTTACCAACAAAGGTTCGCCTAGTCAAGGCTATGGTCTTTCCTGTGGTCATGTATGGATGTGAGAGCTGGACTGTGAGGAAGGCTGAACGCCGAAGAATTGATGCTTTTGAACTGTGGTGTTGGAGAAGACTCTTGAGAGTCCCTTGGACTGCAAGAAGATCCAACCAGTCCATTCTGAAGGAGATCAATCCTGGAATTTCTTTAGAAGGAATGATGCTGAAGCTGAAACTCCAGTATTTTGGCCACCTCATGCGAAGAGTTGACTCATTGGAGAAGACTCTGATGCTGGGAGGGATTGAGGGCAGCAGGAGAAGGGGACAACAGAGGATGAGATGGCTGGATGGCATCACTGGCTCAATGGATGCGAGTCTGAGTGACCTCCGGGAGCTGGTGATGGACAGGGAGGCCTGGCGTGCTGCGGTTCATGGGTTTGCAAAGAGTCGGACACGACTGAGCGACTGATCTGATCTGATCTGATCATATATGAAATGAGTCGCCAGTCCAGGTTCGATGCCTGATACCAGATGCCTGGGTCTGGTGCACTGGGACGACTCAGAGGGATGGTATGGGGAGGAGGGAGGGAGGAGGGTTCAGGATGGGAAACACTTGTATACCTGTGGCAGATTCATTTTGATACATGGCAAAACCAATACAATATTGTAAAGTTAAATAAAATTAAAAAAATATTCCTGAGGGAACTTCTGGTTTGAATTTTTTATACAGTCCCTTAAGTCTGTTTGATTTTGTTTGAATACTAACCTGTTCAGATTATGATAAAATCAGTTAGCCTGTGTATTCTTCACTTCATCAAAAATCAAATTATCAACATACAGCTGATATAATAGTTTGTAACCAACAACTCAAAATATTAAATTTTTGATACTAAATTAATAATTGTGATTATTTGGTAATACACTTACATTATATAACATTTTTCATAATTATTAAAATTATTTAGAAATTTCAATTTTGATTCATATATATTCCAGGACTAAAATGTCTAAAAAATGTAACAATAGTAAAAGAGAAAATGATTTACAAGAACATAAAGTGAAAAATAAAAATAATCATTTATACATTTCTTACAAATATATAACATTATTTAGTGAAGTAAAATAACCCACATTTTTAAAAAAAAGTGAGATTCCTTCTGTAAATCTCTGTATACATGGTTGCCACTCTTCTATAGAAAGAAAGGAGGGACATCTTTTCCTAGGTGCATGCTAAGTCACTTTAGTCATGTCTGACTCTTTGCAATCCTATAGACTATAGCCTGCCAGGCTGCTCTGTCCATGGGATTCTCCTGGTAAGAATATTGGAGTGGACTGCCATTTTTTTTATCCAGGGATTTTTTCTTATAATAAAGTTTTAAGAACTGTGGGGCAATGGAATACTGCTTAGCCACAAAAAGGAACAAATTGTGTCATTTGCAGAGATGTGGATGGACTTAAAGACTGTCATACAGGATGGAGTAAGAGACAAAAATCAATATTGTATATTAATGCATATAAGTGGAATCTAGAAAAAAAAATGTCCTTATGAATTTGCAAAGCAAGAATAGAGACACAGACATAGAGAACAAATGTATGGACACCAAGTAGAGAAAGGGGGAGTGGGATTAATTGGGAGATTGTGATTGACATAGATACACAATTATGTAAAAAAAAAAAAAAAAAAAAAAGATAACCAATGAAAACCTACTGTCTAGCATGGGGAATCTCTACTCAATGTTCTGTGGAGATGTAAGTGGAAAGGAAATCCAAAAAGAGAGGAGACATATATATATATATCTGATTCACTATCCTGTGGGATCAGATCATATATATATCTGATTCACTATCCTGTACAGCAGAAACTAACACAACACTGTAAAGCAATTCTACTCAAATAAAAATTAAAAAAAAAAAAAAAACAAAAAACAGAACTGAGGGAAAGACAGATTCACTGTATACTTTCTACATAGTGGAGTAATCTTATCAGATCAGATCAGATCAGATCAGTCGCTCAGTCGTGTCCGACTCTTTGCGACCCCATGAACCGCAGCACGCCAGGCCTCCCTGTCCATCACCAGCTCCCGGAGGTCACTCAGACTCGCATCCATCGAGTCAGTGATGCCATCCAGCTATCTCATCCTCTGTCGTCCCCTTCTCCTCCTGCCCTCAATCCCTCCCAGCATCAGAGTCTTCTCCAATGAGTCAACTCTTCGCATGAGGTGGCCAAAATACTGGAGTTTCAGCTTTAGCATCATTCCTTCCAAAGAAATTCCAGGATTGATCTCCTTCAGAATGGACTGGTTGGATCTTCTTGCAGTCCAAGGGACTCTCAAGAGTCTTCTCCAACACCACAGTTCAAAAGCATCAATTCTTCAGCGCTCAGCCTTCTTCACAGTCCAACTCTCACATCCATACATGACCACAGGAAAGACCATAGCCTTGACTAGGCGAACCTTTGTTGGTAAAGTAATGTCTCTGCTTTTGAATATGCTATCTAGTTTGGTCATAACTTTCCTTCCAAGGAGCAAGCGTCTTTTAATTTCATGACTGCAGTCACCATCTGCAGTGATTTTCGAGCCCAGAAAAACAAAGTCTGACACTGTTTCCACTGTTTCCCCATCTATTTCCCATGCAGTGATGGGACCAGATGCCATGATCTTCGTTTTCTGAATGTTGAGCTTTAAGTCAACCTTTTCACTCTCCACTTTCACTTTCATCAAGAGGCTTTTTAGCCCCTCTTCACTTTCTGCCATAAGAGTGGTGTCATCTGCATATCTGAGGTTATTGATATTTCTCCCGGCAATCTTGATTCCAACTTGTGTTTCTTCCAGTCCAGCATTTCTCATGATGTACAAATTCACAATTATCTTTTCTTAAATATTGTGGCATACAATAGCAGAAGGATATGTGGATAATAAGCTCATGCATATTAAAGTCTAAATCAAAGCTAAACTTGTGTTCATTATTTTATCACAACTCTGTTAGCCAGTATCTGCATTTCAATCACTATTACATAAATGCAATAAATTCTATATTCTCAAATAGAATATTCTCAAAATGAAATCTGTCCTTTGTACAGACTGCATTACATATTTCTTTTTAGAACTGAAAAGAAGATCAACTTAAGTATTTGTGTGCTTTATCTGTTTCAATATTTTCCCACAAAAAATCATTTTACAAACTCATCTTCAAAAATCTTCATTTCAAATCCTGTAGGTTAAAATTCTCTGCACCTTAATAGTCAAATTCATTTTTTTTCCAATTACAGTCACAGATTTCTATTTTTTTTTTTCTCCCTATCCATCAGACCAGTGGCTCTTTCAAACTTCAGCCATCTGAGAATTATCTAGAGGGCTTGTAAACACAAGTGATTGTGATTCCTTCTAGAAGTTTGTTTTCAGTACATACAAATAAGTAGAATAAGGCATGATAATTTACATGTGTATCAGCTTTCCATGAAATACTGTTGTAAATACTGGAGACCACTCTTTGAAAACCATCACTATAAACCAAATGTTGCAAACACTCTCACTTCTGAATGGCCATTGTTCACACTCTTTTGGCCTTAAGGAGCTTTAACAAATTAAAAAAAAAAAAAAAAAAACTTTTCATATGTGTGTTCCTACCAAAATGTTCAATGTTGTAATTTCAAGGCCAACACTGTAAATATCACTGATCATTAGGGCTACGGAGAGTACTATCGACAATTAGAGAAGTACAAAAAGTGATTTTAATCTTTTGTGGTGATTATTGGATTATTTTAAAATATTTTGTAGGCAAAATAGAAATCCTCCAGTACTTTGTAGCTTATTAACAAGTTGAATTATTTGTAAATGACTATTTAAGAATGTATTCTAGAATATTTCATTCATTTCAAAAATCAATGAGACTTTCATGATAATTTTTAATTCTTTTCTGCTTTATATGTTTTTGTTTTATGATGTTTTTAACAACTCTTTGATGTATAAAATGTCCTAATTTTTGTGACTGTGTGAAAGTGAAGTGAAAGTCTCTCAGTCGTGTCTGACTCTTTGCGATCCCATGGACTGTATATTCTCTAGGCCAGAATATTGGGGTGGGTAGCCTTTCCCTTCTTTAGGGGATATTCCCAACCCAGGGATCGAACCCAGGTCTCCCGCACTGTGAGTGGTTTCTTTACCAGCTGAGCCACAAGGGAAGACTTCATGGACCACCACAAGCTATGGAAAATTCTTAAAGACAGCTGACCTTCCTCTTGAGAAATCTGAATGCAGGTCAGGAAGCAACAGTTAGAACTGGACATGGAACAAAAGACTGGTTCCAAATTGGGAAAGGAGAACGTCAAGGTTGTATATTGTTACCCTGCTTATTTAACTTATATGCAGAGTACATCATGTGAAATGCTGGGCTGGATGAAGCACAAGCTGGAATCAAAATTGCCAGGAAAAATATCAATAACCTCAGATATGCAGATGACACCACCCTTATGGCAGAAAGTGAAGAGGAACTAAAGAACCATTTTTAAAAGTGAAAGAGGAGAGTGAAAAAGTTGGCTTAAAGCTCAACATTCAGAAAACTAAGATCATGGCATCTGGTCCCATCACTTCATGGCAAATAGATGGGGAAACAGTGGAAACAGTGTCAGACTTTAAATTTTTGGGCTCCAAAATCACTGCAGATGGTGACTGCAGCCATGAAATTAAAAGACGCTTACTCCTTGAAAGAAAAGTTATGACCAAACTAGACAGAATATTAAAAACATAGACATAACTTTGCCAACAAAAGTCTCTCTAGTCAAGGCTATGATTTTTTCCAGTAGTCATGTATGGATGTGAGAGGTGTACCATAAAGAAAGCTGAGCACCAAAGAATTGATGCTTTTTAACTGTGTTGTTGGAGAAGACTCTTGAGAGTCCCTTGGACTGCAAGAAGATCCAACCAGTCCATCCTAAAGGAAAGTGAAAGTGAAGTCCCTCAGTAGTGTCCAGCCCTCAGCGACCCCATGGACTGCAGCCTTCCAGGCTCCTCCATGCATGGGATTTTCCAGGCAAGAGTACTGGAGTGGGTGCCATTGCCTTCTCATGTTAAAGGAAATCAGTCTTAAATATTCACTGGAAGGACTGATGTTGAATGTGAAATCACAATACTTTGGCCACCTGACTCCTTTCAAAAGATCTTGATGCTGGGAAAGATTGAAGCCAGGAGAAGGCGACGACAGAAGATGAGATGGTTGGATGGCATCACCAGCCCAATGGACATGAGTTTGAGTAAACTTTAGGAGTTGGCGTTGGACAGGGAGGCCTGATTTGCTGCAGTCTGTGGGGTCAGAAAGAGACAGACATGACTGAGCAGCTGAATTGAACTGAATATGTGTTAAGACCTGTGAAGATTTCAAAGTCATTTGGACATCAGAAGTTCCTCTTCCAGGCAAAGGAGAATGAAAAAGAGCAAAATTTTTATTTATTTATATTATATTTTTGAAAAGTATTTCTTCTATCATAAAGGTTTGATAGTAAAAGTATTATAATAGTACTCAAGGGCTCAGTTAATGATTGTATGTAAAAATGTAATTGTTTTAATGTAGATTATAAGATGGAATAATTAGAAGGGGACATCAATAAAAATAAACATCTTCTCCCTTTGTTGAATGAACAGTATGACTTGGAGAAGTCAATTGATTTGTCATATAATCAGATTTATTTTGAAATACAAGATGGAGAATGGATTTTGTATTAAGTTAGTGAAGTGTGTAGAAGCATTGCCACTTAGCCATGTCTACTCTGTGACCCTGTGGACTGTAGCCCGCCAGGCTCCTTTGTCCATGGAATTCTCCAGGCAAGAATACTGGAGTGGGTAGCCATTACCTTGTCCAGGGAATCTTCCTGACCCAGGAATCAAACTCAGATATCTTGTATTACAGGCAGATTCTTTATTGTCTGAGCCACCAGGGAAACTCATTAAGTTAATAGTACTAATTAAATATTGAGGGCATTTGAACAAGTTAAATAATAGCTTTACAAAATTTCCTTGTATCTTTTATATTTTATAAGATTAAACCACAATAATATTTTACTTATAGAAATATAATCACAATATGATAAATTACCTTTGTAAAATAAAAAATGCAAATTTTGATTCTACTCAGCTTCCCCAGTCACTTCAAGAAAGCAAATAAAGATGAACTCTCAAAAGTGCAATTATTCATTAAGGCCCTATATTGTAATTACAATTCAAAATATACTTAGTTTCAACCACCATTATTTATTGAGATCATTTGCACAAATCTAATGAAACTTGACATAATCAACCTATCAATTATCTTTGTGTCATAGTCAGAATGGCTTGCTGCTGCTGCTGCTTCTAAGTCGCTTCATTCGTGTCCGACTCTGTGTGACCCCATAGATAGCAGCCCACTAGGCTCCTCTGTCCCTGGAATTCTCTAGACAAGAATACTGGAGTGGGTTGCCATTTCCTTCTCCAATGCATGAAAGTGAAGAATGAAAATTTAAAGGGAAGTCGCTCAGTCATGTCCGACTCTTTGCGACCCCATGGACTGCAGCCTACCAGGCTTCTCCGTCCATGGAATTTTCCAGGCAAGAGTACTGGAGTGGGGTGCCATTGCCTTCTCTGCAGAATGGCTTACTACCTTGTTAACTGATATTTTAATGTAAATAATAAAATTAAAAGACTTGTCACTTGTGGTAGTAATCATTCTTAAATTACTTTCTCTTTTCACAAAGTTTCTATCCCTAAGATTATTCAGTTAAGCAGATGTCTATTAATAGGTTCTACTGTGAAGAGCAGATATATTTATTAAGTCAACTGTGCTTAAAAAAGAGAGATTATGCTGGATTATCAAGGTGAGATAGCTGCGGGCGGCTGCGACCGCACACATAGCATGGCCGAGAGGAGCTACCCCATGTCCGAGGACAGGGGCAGAAGCCTGGAGAACCCCATGCCCACGGGGTGGCGGCCAAGAGGAGTTACCCCACATCCGAGGTCAGGGGCGGCGGCCAAGAGTACAAGGCTGCAACAGCACAGGAGCAGCAGAAAGGAGCTACCCCACATCCAAGGTCAGGGTCAGAGACCAGGAGAAGCCACCCGCCCAAGGCCAGGTGTGGCAGCTGGGTGGAGCTACCCCACACCCAAGGAGTGGTGGCTGTGTGGGCACAGAAGGGCCTAGAGGAGCTATTCCACATCCAAGGTCAAGAGAGGTGGCAGTGAGGAGATACCCCTCACCCAAAGCAAGGAGCAGTGCTTTGCTGGAGCAGCCATGAAAAGATACCCCACGTCCAAGGTAAGAGAAACTAAAGTAAGACGGTACATGTTGCAAGAGGGCATCAGAGGGCAGACACACTGAAACCATAATCACAAAAAACTAGTCAATCTATTCACACTAGGACCACAGCCTTGTCTAACTCCATGAAACTAAGCCATGCCCATGGGGCCACCAAGATGGGCGGGTCATGGTGGAGAGGGTTGACAGAATGTGGTCCACTGGAGAAGGGAGTGGCAAACCACTTCAGTATTCTTGCCTTGAGAACCCCACGAACAGTATGAAAAGGCAAAATGATAGGATACTGAAAGAGGAACTCTCCAGGTTAGTAGGTGCCCAAAATGCTACTGAAGATCAATGGAGAAAGAACTCCAGAAAGAATGAAGGAATGGAGCCAAAAAAAAAAAAAAAATACCCAGTTGTGGATGTGACTGGTGATAGAAGAAATGTCTGATGCTATAAAGAGCAATATTGCATAGGAACCTGAAATGCCAGGTTCATGAATCAAGGCAAATTGAAAGTGGTCAAAAAGGAGATGGCAAGAGTGAACATCAACATTCTAGGAATCCACGAACTAATAATGGACTGGAATGGGTGAATTTAACTCAGATGATCATTATATTTATTACTGCAGGAATTATATCTACTTCTCCCTTAGAAGAAATGGAGTAGCCATCATGGTCAACAAAAGGGTCTGAAATGCAGTACTTGGATGCAATCTCAAAAATGACAGAATGATCTCTGTTCGTTTCGAAGGCCAACCATTCAATATCACAGTAATCCAAGTCTATGTCCCAACCAATAACTCTAAAGAAGCTGAAGTTGAACGGTTCTATGAAGACCTACAAGAACTTTTAAAACTAACACCCAAAAGAGATGTCCTTTTCATTATAGGGGACTGGAATGCAAAAGTAGGAGGTCAAGAAACACCTGGAATAACAGGCAAATTTGGCCTAGGAATATGTAATGAAGCAGGGCAAAATCTAATAGAGTTTTGCCAAGAAAATGCACTGGTCATAGCAAACACCCTCTTCCAACAACACAAGAGAAGACTCTACACGTGGACATCACCAGATGGTCAACAATGAAATCAGATTGGTTATATTCTTTGCAGCCAAAGATGGCTGCAGCAAAACAACAAAAACAAGACCAGGAGCTGACTCTGGCTCAGATCATGAACTTCTTATAGGCAAATTCAGACTTAAATTGAAGAAAGTAGGGAAAACCACTACACCATTCAGGTATTACCTAAATCAAATCCCTTATGATTATACAGTGGAAGTGAGAAATAGATTTAAGGGACTAGATCTGATAGACAGAGTGCCTGATGGACTATGGATAGAGGTTTGTGACATTGTATAGGAGACAGGGATCAAGACATCCGCATGGAAAAAAAATGCAAAAAAGCAAAATGGCTGCCTGAGGAGGAGCCTTACAAATAGCTGTGAAAAGAAGAGAAGTGAAAAGCAAAGGAGCAAAGGAAAAATATAAGCATCTCAATGCAGAGTTCCAAAGAATAGACAAGAGAGATAAGAAAGCCTTCCTCAGCGATCAATGCAAAGAAATAGAGGAAAACAACAGAATGGGAAAGACTAGAGATCTCTTCAAGAAAATTAGAGAGATACCAAGGGAATATTTCATGCAAAGATGGGCTCAATAAAGGACAGAAATGATATGGATTTAACAGAAGTAGAAGATATTAAGAAGAGGTGTCAGGAATACACAGAAGAACTGTACAAAAATGGTCTTCAAGATAAAGATAATCATGATGGTGTGATCACTCACCTAGAGCCAGGAATCCTGGAATATGAAGTCAAGTGGGCCTTAGTATGAACAAAGCATCAGTATGAACAAAGCTAGTGGAGGTGATGGAATTCCAGTTGAGCTCTTTCAAATCCTGAAAGATGATGCTGTGAAAGCGCTGCACTCGGTATGCCAGCAAATTTTTAAAACTGAGCAGTGGCCACAAGGACTGGAAAAAGTCAGTTTTCATTCCAATCCCAAAGAAAGGCAATGCCAAAGAATGCTCAAACTACTGCACAATTGTACTCATCTCACACACTAGTAAAGTAATGCTCAAGATTCTCCAAGCCAGGCTTCAGCAAAAGGTGAACTGTGAAGTTCCAGATGTTCAAGCTTGTTTTAGAAAACGCAGAGGAAACAGAGATCAAATTCCCAACATCAGCTGGATCATGGAAAAAGTAAGAGAGTTCCAGAAAAACATCTATTTCTGCTTTATTTTCTATTCCAAAGCCTTTGACTGTGTGGATCACAATAAACTGTGGAAAATTCTGAAAGAAATGGGAATACCAGACCACCCGAACTGCCTCTTGAGAAACCTATATGTAGGTCAGGAGGCAACAGTTAGAACTGGACATGGACCAACAGACTGGTTCCAAATAGGAAAAGGAGTATGTCAAGGCTGTATATTGTCACCCTGCTTATTTAACTTATATGCAGATGACATCATGAGAAACTCTGGGGTGGAAGAAGCACAAGCTGTAATCAAGATTGCCAGGAGAAATATCAATAACCTGAGATATGCAGATGACACCACCCTTATGGCAGAAAGTGAAGAGGAATTAAAAAGCCTCTTGATGAAAGTGAAAGTGGAGAGTAAAAATATTGGCTTAAAGCTCAACATTCAGAAAACGAAGATCCTGGCATCTGGTCCCATCACTTCATGTGAAATAGATGGGGAAACAGTGGAAACAGTGTCAGACTTTATTTTTGGGGCTCCAAAATCACTGCAGATGGCAACTGCAACCATGAGATTAAAAGATGCTTACTCCTTGGAAGGAAAGTTATGACCAACCTAGATAGCATATTCAAAAGCAGAGACATTACTTTGCCAACAAAGGTCCTTGTAGTTAAGACTATGGTTTTTCCACTGGTTATGTATGGATGTGAGAGTTGGACTGTGAAGAAAGCTGAGAGCTGAAAAATTGATGCTTTTGAACTGTGGTGTTGGAGAAGACTCTTGAGAGTCATTTGGATTGCAAGGAGATCCAACCAGTCCATTCTGAAGGAGATCAGTCCTGGGATTTCTTTGGAAGGAATGATGCTAAAGCTGAAACTCCAGTATTTTGGCCACCTCATATGAAGTGTTGACTCATTGAAAAGACTCTGATGCTGGGAGGGATTGGGGGCAGGAGGAGAAGGGGACGACAGAGGATGAGATGGCTGGATGGCATCACTGACTCGATGGACATGAGTCTGAGTGAACTCCAGGAGTTGGTGATGGTCAGCGAGGCTTGGCGTGCTGCGATACATGGGGTCTCGAAGAGTCAGACGTTACCGAACTGAACTGAAGTGAACTGAGTGATCCAAGTGAGGTCCGTGTAGGCACAGGAGCACTAAAAATGAAGAGATATGAAAAACCATCAGAGAAAGAAAATAAGGAGGAAGACAGAAAAGGCATAGTTAGAAAAGGAGATCAGAGACAGTCAAAGCATAGGAAATTGACTGTCATTAGAGCTTCAGTAAAAGAGCCAGGAGTTATGAAATACAGTTTGCCCCTGGAAGCTGTGAATGACCCTAACCAGTGATGAATAGACAAAGGAAAATTTTAATCCAAGACCTGTAATAGAACTAAATAGTGCTAATGTCCTGAATGAACCTGGGAGTAGATTCATTACCAGCACCTCCAGAGAGAAGCAGAACCCTCCTGATAGCTGATTTTTGTGAAAAATAGAGCAGAGTCCCAATTAAACCAAAACCTGAGGTTTTGATTTATAGGACTGTGCAATTAAAAGAAAAAAATGTTTTAAGCTGATAAATGTATGGTCATTTCTTATGGAAGAAGTAAAAACTAATGAATCATTGTATTTGATAAGATTTGTAGTTCTATACATGGAGTACTTATGAATATAGAATTATATTCTATAATTTTCCAGTGAATTATTTTATTCAGATAGTAAAAATAAATAAGTAGAGACAATATTAAAATTATTTTAAAAAATATGTGTTCACTATTTTTCAAGCATATTATGAGGGTTAGATTGTAACAAAAAATGATTAAATGTGGTATTTACTTCCACTGTAAAGAAATTGTAATTTATCTTTCAACCTAACAAGTAAAATCCTGAACTGAAAAATCAACAACTCATTTTAGACTGATAAAAGAAGCAAGATCATAGGGCAAACCCCTGATCCCCAAACTGGAGAGATGGACAGGTTATATAAGAAAACAAAGTGCTACAGCAGATAACTTCATGGATACTAGCAGTGGAGTAGGAAAACCTGAATTGGAATTGACACATGGCTGGAGGCTAGATGTCAACAAGCCTGAGAGTTAAAGATTCCAGAATTACTCCGTCATTAGGGGCCCCCATAATATTGTAAAATTCGCCTTCAGGGGCTCAACAAGATTCCAAGTATAAACATCAATGTAAAATGCACTCATGCAGTTCACTCATGCAGTTCAGTTCAGTTCAGTCGCTCAGTCGTGTCTGACTGATTCTGTGACGCTCACGGAAGGGGAAAGGAAAAACAACTATTTTGAAATGTGCCAGAACACCCTGTTCCTAATCAAGCCTGCCCTCAAGGGAAAGCACTTACCCAAAGAGCCTAATTTACAACAATATTTTCAGAGCTTAACTGACTTGAGGGTAGAAAAACAATATGAGATCTAATCATAAGACTCTAGAATATTTCCCTTTCCCACTGTATAGTCCATGGAATCGCAAAAGTCCGACACGACTGAGTGACTTTCACTTTCATAGTTCAACACCATATTTCTAAAGGTTTATTTACAGAAGTTTCATTTACATCATATCGAATGATCAAGAAAAAAGTTATAAGACATATAAAAAGGCAAAAACAAAACAAAAATATTTCCCTTTCCCATTGTATAGTCCATGGAGTCGCAAAAGTCCAACACGACTGTGTGACTTTCACTTTCACAGTTCATCACCATATGTCTAAAGGTTTATTTACAGAAGTTTCATTTACATCATGTCGAATGATCAAGAAAAATGTTATAAGACATGTAAAAAGGCAAAAACAAGACAAAAATATTTCTCTTTCCCATTGTATAGTCCACGGAGTAGCAAAAGTCTGACACGACTGAGTGACTTTCACTTTCACAGTTCATCACCATATTTCTAAAGGTTTATTTACAGAAGTTTAATTTGCTGCTGCTGCTGATAAGTCGCTTCAGTCATGTCCGACTCTGTGCGACCCCATAGACGGCAGCCCACCAGGCTCCGCCTTCTCTGGGATTCTCCAGGCAAGAACACTGGAGTGGGTTGCCATTTCCTTCTCCAATGCATGAAAGTTAAAAGTGAAAGTGAAGTCGCTTAGCGACTCTTAGCGACCCCATGAACTGCAGCCTATCAGGCTCCTCCATCCATGGGATTTTCCAGGCAAGAGTACTGGAGTGGGGTGCCATTGCCTTCTCCGAAGTTGCATTTACATTATGTCTAATGATCAAGAAAAAAAAAAAAAGTTATAAGGCATATAAAAAGGCAAAAACAAAACACACATAGAAAAAAACAGAACAAGCATCAGAACCAGACATGCCAAGATATTTGTATTAGCAAATCGGAAATTTAAACAAACATGATTAATATACTAACGATTTTAATGGTTAAAGTAGACAACATGAAAAGACAGCTGGGCAGTGCAAACAAGAGAGTGAAACCTTAACAAAGAATCAAAGAGATACTAAAAATCAAAATACTGTTAACAAAATACTGTTAACAAAATTGAAGATTGTCATTTAAGGCTTATTAGTAACCTGAACATGATAGAAAAAATTATCTGAATTTGAGATTATCTTGATAGAATTCCCCAAAGCCAAAAAAAGCAAAGAAAATAAAAACAGAAAAAAAGATAAAAACAAAACAAAACAGAATGTTCAGGGTTTGTAGCACAACTGAAAATAATGTACCAAACATATAATGAGAACAATGAAAGAAGAGAGGAAGAAAAAAATATTTAAGGCACTAAGAATATCATTAAATTAATATCAAAGGTGAAACCACAGATCTAGAAGTCTGCAATTTTGGTCTGCCTACAAGACCAGCCATGAGGAAGTCCCCAAGCAAAAAAAAAAAAAAAAGAAGAGAGTCTATTGACTTTTATTGGCACAGCTGTGACAGTCTTGATAGCATACTTCTCAAATGTAGTAGTTTCACTGGGATTCAGTAAGCTGTAGTGGATCAGACAGGCAGTAGGACACCAAACAGTGATCCTGACTTTTTTGGTGCAAGTTTGGCTTTGGGAAGTGCTTTGAAGCTTACTCTCAGTTCAAACACTGAGCTGGTCATCACTGGTTGTTGTATACCATTCGCTTTTTGTCGCATGTCACAATCCAATGGAGAAATGGTTCATTATTGTGTAGAGTAAGAGAAGATGACACTTCAAAATAATGTTTTTCCCTCTTTTTTTTTTTTTCTTTTTTTTAAAATTTTCAGTTGTCCACTTATTGATCATTATCATCTTGCCAAAAGTGAACAACAATTTGCTTCAAAAGTCAAACAACCATAGAATGGTCAACAATGAGTTTTTTGTCAACTTCTCGTGAGGTTGTAAGAAGATCAGATTTGATGATTGCTCTCAACTGGTTATTGTCAAAATCAATGGCTGGCCACTATGCTCCTCATCTTCAAGACTCTCGACTCCTTTGCTAAACTTCTTGAACCACCACTGCATTGTATATTCCTTATTAGTTACTAGGCCAAGGGCATTGCTGATAATGCAAGCTGTCTCCACTGCTTTATGACCCATTTTGTACTTAGATAAGAAAATAGCCTGAATTTGTTTTTGGTCTTACATCATTTCTGTAGTCTAAAAAAATATATGAAATATGCAACAAGTGATAAGTCTTTAACAAAATAAATATAAACCAATAAAATACACATTAAAATGATGCATAAACAGCCACATTTAAGAATATCAATAACAAATGTCAATTTTCAACAATGTAAAACAGCAACTACTTTTCCATAAACTGAGTAACAAGGAGGAGGAGTAAAGATAACACTCAGGAAGTTTTTATGTAAATTTCATATGTTATCAAGATCTTGGACAATGCAGATCATCTAAAGTAAATCTCTGGAAAGATCTCTCTTCAGATAAAATCTGCTTCAATTCTGAGAAATTTTTACCTTCAGGTCACTGGTTGATGTACACGTTCAGTCAGTTCACTGACTGCTTTAAGTGTGCCATGGACTTTCCTGGTGGCTTAGCTGGTAAAGAATCTGCCAGCAGCGTGGAGACCTGGATTTGATGCTTGGGTTGTGAAGATCACCTGGAGAATGGAAAGGCTATCCATTCCAGTATTTTGACCTGGAGAATTCCATGGACTTTATAGTCCATGTGGTCACAAAGAGTCAGACATGACTGAGGGACTTTCACACTTAAGTGTGCCACATGAATAAGAGTACATTCCTTACAATCTGACAGCACAGGGTCTCTTTAGAAGTACTTGATAGATTCCTTTCCAGTAAAGTTAAAAAGTCTTTCTGTAGGTATATTTTTCAATAGATCAAATCTCCAGATTGCAAGTATGATTCTTAAAATTAGTATCTTTGTTTCCAGAAAGAAAGCTGTGAAAACACAGCTGTATCAATACATGGTTATATTTTACAAAGCAATTTGTTGTTGTTCAGTCATTCAGTTGTGTGGCTTTGTGATCCCATAAACTGAAGCATGTCAGGCTTCCCTGTCCTTCACCATCTCCTGGAGCTTTCCCAAACTCCTGTCCATTGTGTCGGTGATGCCATCCAACCATTTCATCCGCGGTCATCCCCTTCTCTTCTTGCCTTCAAACTTTTCTAGCATCAGAGTCTTTTCTAAAGAGCAATTGGGCTTTTGCAATATTGGAATATCTTTATCAATCATAGGTCAAATGAGGCAGATGGGAAAGTACATTTGGCCTCCTGTGACTACCTCAAAAAGCATCTCAGGATGGGAGAGACTGACTGTGGGGCAACTGGACATAGAACAACAGACGGGTTGCAAATCAGGAAAGGAGTGTGTCAAGGTTGTATATTGCCACCCTGTTTATCTAACTTATATGTAGAATACATCATGTGAAATGCTGGGCTGGATGAAGTATAAGCTGGAATCAAGAATTACAGGAGAAATATCAATAACCTCAGATATGGATATGACACCACCCTTAAGGAAGAAAGTGAAGAAGAACTAAAGAGTCTCTTGATAAGAGTGAAAGAAGAGAATGAAAAAGCTGACTTAAAAACTCAGCATTCAGAAAACTAAGATCATAGCATCCAGTCCCATCATTTTATGGCAAATGGATGAGGAAACTGGGTAAACAGTGGCAGATTTTATTTTTGGGGGCTCCAAAATCACTGAAAATGTTGACTGCAGCCATGAAATTAAAAGAAGATTGCTCCTTTAAGGAAAGTTACGACCGACCTAGACAGCATATTAAAAAGCAGAGACATTACTTTGCCAACAAAGGTCCATTTAGTCAAAGCTAACGTTTTTCCAATAGTAATGTATGGATTTGAGAGTTGGACTATAAAGAAAGCTGAGCACCGAAGAACTGATACTTTGAACTAAATACTTGAAGATGACTCTTGAGAGTCCCTTGGACGGCAAGGATATCCAACCAGTAAATCCTAAAGAAATCAGTCTTGAATATTCATTGGAAGGACTGATGTTGAAGTTGAAACTCCAATACTTTGGCCACCTGCTGGGAAGAACTGACTCATTGGAAAAGACCCTGATGCTGGGCAAGATTGAAGGCAGGCAGAGGAGGGGACGACAGAGGATGAGATGGTTGGATGGCATCACTGACTCAGTGGACATGAGTTTGATCAAAGTCAGGGAGTTGGTGATGGACATGGAAGCCTGGTGTGTTGCAATCCATGGGGTTGCAAAGCATTGCACGTGACTGAGCGACTGAACTGAATTGAGATCTGAGATATAGAAGGACCAATGACAATAATTTTGATCAAGATATTTAGAGGGCCTCTACAAATTCTTTGATCCAAGTCTTAATAATTTCATTGGTATGTTCAACTAAACTAGAGGACTAAGGATGGTAAGCATAATTAAAGTGCTGAGAAATAGCACAGACTTGAAGTACCTGACCAGTAAAATGGGTTCCTGAATCACTATGAAGTTGGAGAATGAGTTCACCAGATAGGGATGATCTCGTTCAAATGGACTTTTAATCACAAAGAGGCAGTATTTTGTCTTCAAGGGAAGGCGTCGGTCCATTTTAAAAATATATAGGCCATGACTAAAACATATTTATTTCTATGGGAGAGAGGAATATGTATGAAGTCAATTTTTTAGAGCTCAAATGCTCCACTAGGCTCCATAATTTAAAGTGGCTGAGGCCTGTACGAACATGCTTTCCTTGGTTGTACTTCAGACAAGCATGAAAAATGAAGCAGGACAGTTTTTATGGCCTCAATAAGATTATCCCATCAATACTGATTCATGAAAGCTATCATTTTGTTAGTAGACCAGTGGTTTAATGTATGTACAATGGTGAGGAATGAGAATTTTAGATTCTCCAGTAGAACTAGGTTGTTATTTAATTCAAACTAGAGCTTTCTGTTTTTTGTTTTTTAATTGAATGTTAACTTATTTTTAACCCCCAAAACATTTTATATTGGGGTTTAGCCAATTAACAATGTGATAGTTTCAGGTGGACAGTGAAGGGACTCAGCCATACAAATACATGTATCCATTTTTCCCCAAACCCCTGTCCCATTTAGGCTGACACATACTATTGAGCAGAGTCCCATGTGATATACAATAGGTTTTTGTTGTTTATCCATTTGAAATATAGGAGTGTGTATATGACCATCCCAAAGTCCTTAAATATTCCTTCCCCAAAGCAAACATGAGTTTCTTTCTAAGTCTCTGATTCTCTTTCTGTTTTGTAAGTTAATTTGTAACATTTCTTTTTATATTTCACATATAAAGAATGTCATATGATATTTCTCCTTTCTGTGTGACTTACTTCACCCAGTATGCACTCTCTAGGTCCATCCATGTTGCTCAAATGACACTATTTCATTATTGTTAATGACTGAGTAATACTCTATTGTGTGTGTGTGTGTCTGTGTGTATATATATACATATATATACATATATATATACATATATATATATATATATCCACATTTTCTTTGTGGATTCCTTTGATGGTGGATATTTAGGTTGTTTCCATGTCTTGGCCATTGTAAACAGTGCTGCAGTGAACATTGGGGTGCATGTGTTTTTTTGGGCCATGTTTTTCTCTGGATATATGCCCAGGAATGGGATTGCAGGGTCATATGGTAGCTGTATTTTTAGTTTTTCTGAGGAACCTTCATATGGTTCTCCATAGTGCCTGAACCATTAACATTCCTAGTAATAGTGCAATAGGGTTCTCCTCTCTCCATACCTTCTCCAATATTTGTTTTTTGCACACCCTTTTATGATAGCCATTCTGACAGGTTGAGGTGATATCTCATTGTAGTTTTGATTTGCATTTCTCTAATAAATAGCAATTTTTAACATCTTTTCATGTGCTCATTGGCCATCTGTATGCCTGTTTTAGTTGTTCTTGTTCCATGGCTCAGTCGTGTCTGACTCTTTGCAACCCCATGGACTCCAGCATGCCACAGTTCCCTGTCCTTCATCATCTCCTGGAAATTGCTCAAACTCATGTCCATTGAGTTGGTGATGCCATCTGGCCATCTCATCCTCTGTCGTCCCCTTCTCCTCCTGTATTTAATCTTTCCCAGCATCAGGGACTTTTCTGATGAGGCAGCTGTTCACATCAGGTGGCCAAATTTTTGGAACTTTGGCTTCAGCATCATTTATTCCAAAGAATATTCAGGATTGATTTCCTTTAGAATTGATTGGTTTGATCTCTGCAGTCCAAGGGACTCTCAAGAGTCCTTCTGTAACACCATAGCTGAAAAGCATCAATTCTTTGGCACTGAGTCTTCTTTATGGTCCAACTCTCACATCCCTACATGACTACTGGAAAAACCAGAGTGTTGACTATATGGACCTTTGTTGGCAAAGTGATATCTCCATTTTTTTAATATGGTTTAGGTTTGTCATAGCTTTTCTTGCAAGGTGAAAGTAGCTTTTAATTTCATGGCTGCAATTACCATCTGCAGTGATTTTGGAATCCAGGAAAATTAAGTCTGTCACTGTTTCCATTGTTTTCCTGTCTATTTTCCATGAAGTGATAGGACCTTTCTCTCTTCCCTTTCACCTGCATCAAGAAGTTATTTAGTTCCTCTATGCTTTCTGCCATAAGAGTGGTTTCATCTGCATATCTGAGGTTATTGATATTTACCCCTGCAATCTTGATTCCAGCTTGTGCTTCTTTTGGCCCAGTGTTTCTCATGATGTACTCTGCATATAAGTTAATAAGCATATTGACAATATACAGCTTTGACATTCTCCTTTCCCAATTGTGTCATCTTTAGAGAATTGTCTCTTCAGTTCTTCTACCCATTTTCTGAGCTAGTTTTCAGCTATTATCTCTTCAAATATTTTCTCAGATCCATTCTTTCCCTCTTCTCCTATGACCCCTATAATGCAAATATCGATGCATTGAATGTTGTCCCAGAGGTCTGTTAGGCTGTCTTCATTTCATTTCCTTTTTATTTTTAATTCTATTTTGCAACATTTATTTCAACCATTCTGTCTTCCAGGTCACGCATCCATTGTTCTTCCTCAGTTATTCTGCTATTGATTTCTTTTAATATGTCGTTCATCTCTGTTTGGTGTTCTTTAATTCTTCTAGTTCCTTGGTAAACAATTCTTGCATCGTCTTAATCTTTGCCTCCATTCTTGTCCTAAGACCCAGCATCATCTTTATTATCATTATTCTGAATTTTCTCTTTTTTCCTGAAGGGTTGGCTATCTCCATTTAATTTAGTTGTTTTTTTTTTAGGGTTTTATCTTATTCCTTCTTCTGGAACATAATCTCATTTCTTTTCATTTTCACTAGTTTCTGTGATTGTGGTGTTAGTTCTGGAGGCTAATGGGATTGTAGCTCTTATTTCTTCTGTCTGCTCTCTGGCAGATGAGCATAAGAGATCTGTGCAAGCTTCCTGATGGAGAGACTTGCTAGGGGGGAAGTTGGGCCTTGCTCTGGTGGGTAAGGCCATGCTTTGAAAACTTTAATCCAGTTGTCTGCTTTGGCCATCTGATGGGAAAAACTGACTCACTGAAAAAGAACCTGATGCTGGGAAAGATTTAAGGCAGGAGAAGAAGGGGATGACAGAGGATGATATGGGTTGGATGGCATCACCAACTCAATGAACATGAGTTTGAGCAAGCTC
This sequence comes from Tragelaphus eurycerus, assembly GCA_935064755.1. Taxonomy (NCBI): domain Eukaryota; kingdom Metazoa; phylum Chordata; class Mammalia; order Artiodactyla; family Bovidae; genus Tragelaphus; species Tragelaphus eurycerus. The sequence goes on from CAKXYN010000041.1 coordinate 4,335,456, forward strand.
TGGTAGTTGATGATGAACAGGGAAGCCTGGCATGTTGAAGTCCATGGGGTTGCAGAGTAGGACAAAACTAAGCAACTGAACTGAACTACTGATGGATGGGGCTATTCTCCCTTCCTGTTAGTTGTTTGGCCTTAGTCAACCCAGTCTTGGAGTCTATGGGCTTCTATAGTACGGCTATTGGTGACCTCCAAAAGGGCCTATGCTGGGATACAGGTCCAAGGACTGACGCTGTCAGTGCCTCCATCTGCAAGGTGGGACATTGCCAATCCATGCCTCTGAAGGGCACCCTCAAACACAGCTAGGTCTGGCCCAGTCTCCATGGGGGCCACTGCTCCTTTCTTATGGGCCCTAGAGCACACAAGATTTTGTTTGTGCCCTCCAAGAGTTTCTTTATCGCCCAATCTTATGGAGGTTCTGTAATCAAATCCAACTGAACTTCAAAATCAGATTCCCTGGGGATTTCCAGTCCCTTGGCTGAATTCCCAGGTTGGGAAGCCTGACGTGGGGCCTAGAATCTTTAAAACAGTGTGAGAAGATCTTTGGTATTATTGTTCTCCAGCTTGTGAGTCACCTACCCAGCGTGCATAGGATTTGATTTTATCATAATTGTTTCCCTCTTACCATTTTTTTGTGGCTTTTCCATTGTCCTTGGATATAGGTTATCTTTTTTTTTTTTTTTGTCGAGGGGGTGACGGGGTTTGGTTCCAGGGTCTTCCTATAGAAGCTTTGGTGCTCTGGCTGGAGAAGATGGGTACATGTTCTTCTACTCTGTCATCTTAATCTGGTCCTTCTTCTTCTACTACTCCTTCATTTTTATTTATTTTTTTTAATCAAACCAGTCATTGTTAAATTTTCATTCTTATTTTTCCTTTTCTGAGATCAAATGTCAAAATTCTTTATAACTTATAGAAATATCTCTCTGAACCATGATAAATTTTGGTTGTGGTTGATTTCTTTAAAAGAAGTATTTCTTGTGCAACTACCAGCAATTAGATTTCCCCTAGATAATGGAGAGTCAACTTTAATATTCCACAGAATTGTAATAATAGCAAATGCAGCAGCCAAAAATATTACATACAACAATTCTAAACAATTTTGCTTTCATTTTACTGAAAGTAAGAAAGAGAGCCATGTTGCTTCCACAACATTCCAAAATTATGAGTTACTTTGAAAGCATATGCACTATAAATATAAATATGGGAAGTTTTGCCACTGGTCAAAGTACAAGCCTGTATAAGAGTATGTAGTTCAGCCTGATGAGCTGTGATAGCCATAGGTAAAGATGCTGCCTTAACAACACCAAAAAGAATTGTAACAGTCTACCCAGCACAGTATTTGACATTGCACCTTTTAAATAAGAATGATTAGTGAATCATGATAATTCAGCATTACTCAAAGAAATTTCCTGAAGATCTTGACAAAAGGTCAAGATGTTATCCATCAGGAATACACAGTTATGAGGGATACTAGCTGAGTTGAGGCCATTATAATACAAAAGAGTTATGTGAGTAGAATCCAGCAAAAAGACTTCATATGAGATGAGAGTGTTGGTTGATAAATGTTAAGTATGATTTAAAATAAAGGAGAGCTTTTACTGCTTGGGGTACATAATAAGTTAAAGGGAATCCCATGAGGGTTTTCTTGGTGGCCCTAGCTAAAAGGACAGTGACTATAGTGACTTTAAGGCAAGTGGGATATCACTGGGTCACAGGGTCCAGTTTTTGACTATACAAACTTATGTGTCTATGATGACCCCTATGTTTTGGGGTGAGCATCCCAAAGACATTCACCCCCTTCCTTTTTGTGTACAACAAAAGGGGAAATTTGAGAGTTGGGAAATCCAAGAGCACACAGGTTCCTCAAACTCTCCTATAAGTCCTTAAAATCTGTGTCCCCTGGTTTTGACCTAAAATTGCATCAAGTTTGTCATTGTTTAGGAAATATATGGAAGTTTGCCCATAAGAGAGAAATTTGGAATTCAATTTTGGCAAACAACTATAGTCCAGAAAAAAAAAAAGAAAGAAAATCGGTGAAGATATTTGATTCTTTGGGAAAATCTTTGGCTATGGCTCACAGTTTAGTTTTAGTCCAGGGAATATGAAAATTTAGCTTCTAGACCCTTAGAAGACTTAATTTTAAAGGACATGTTCTGAGAAGTTCAGAGGAAATGGGAAGTTCCATGAAATAATTAGTATGTTGGAGCTGAGGAACTAGAAGAGGTGTAGATGATTTACAAGGAAGAAGGAAGGTGGCCCCAGAGGCAGAACCTGAGATAAAGAAGGGAAAAGAGCTTGGGGCTTCAGAAAGAGTTTTGCCTTCCTTTCTTTGTTTGCCTCGGTTAATCTTAAACTCTTATTTTGCAGAGGGTCAATTTTGACTCCTGATAATACCTGGAAGCCTGAAAATACCAACTGAAATAAGTGTTCTATTCACTTTTTGAAACTTTAGAGCTATTTGATTATCCAATTAGATTTTAACACAAGCAAGTGTGAGGGTTTTGAAAGTTTCTCAAAATGGTCATTGAGTTTCTAAATTGCATTTGGTTAGTTCAATGCCCTTAGTTAGAAATATCCATAAGGAAGGACCATGATTTTCAATCCTGAAATCAGCGGAGATTCCTATAAAGGGAGCACCATCAAAATATTTAGATAACTGGGATCCATAATTCCTAGAGAAAATAATTTCTCTAATTTCCCTTTTTCTTTTGTTTAAATCCAGAGTAAGAGAAAAATTTTTCAAACAAGCTAAATAGCTCAAGCAGTTCATACATTTACAAAGTTCAAACAACCTACAGGTCTGGTATACCAACCAGTCTGAAGGAATAGTCTGGACTTGGAGGAGCCAGGTGGAAGTCTGTGCTAAGCACATATCTTACAAAATGGCCTCTCTTTCAAGGGGATTTGCCCAAAGTATAGTCATCTCCAAATGGAAAAGTCTGACTTCAAAATCGGAACAAAGTTCCAAATAGGTACTCACATACAGAACAAGCCTGAACTAAAAAGAACAAAACTTTATTTTTATTTTTTTTATTTTTTAACTTTACAATATTGTATTGGTTTTGCCATTATATGGAATTTAGAAAGAACAAAACTTTAAAACAGATCCCAAATACAAATAAACCTTGGAAAGCTTCCTAATGCAAAAAGAGTGGCAATATATTTCAATGGGAAAAAAAAGGCTCAAATTCCAAGTTTACTGAGAAAAACAGTGAACAGCAATGGGCTTGATGTGAATATTAGAGTCATTGGATGTCATCTCTGGATTCCTATACTGGCTGACCTAAAACAAATAGACTGCTAGTTATTCCCCAGCAATAATGGATTCATTTGTGATTAGCAAAGAATTTCCATTTGAGGTCTGCCATCACAGTGAGCCATTATAAATCCCCAGCAGAGGAGAAGAATTTTATAAGAGGAAAAAGGAAGTGGGAGGTCTACAGTTCACAAAGGGTTCATGAATCTTCATTAGCTGACTTATGAAAGCTTCTCATTGGTTGAATTCTTGCAGGGAAAGAAGAGAAAGTTTTTCTTCATTGCATTGATATTTACTATAGTCATAGAGTGTGAGAAGTCCCTTTCAGTCCCCTAACTCTTTCTAATGGAAAATTCTGTTTATTAATTTTCATAATGTTTACCAAGTAGTTGAAATTTTGAGTCTGCTTGAAAACTTGTACATGACATTTATAACAGCTTAATTCAAAATTGCCAAAACAGAAGCAATCATGTTTAGTGAGGGAATATATAATTAACTTTAGTATATCCATACAATAGAATATTATTCAGTACTAAAAAGAAATGCTGGACTGGAGGAAGCACAAGCTGGAATCAAGATTGCCGGGAGAAATATCAATAACCTCAGATATGCAGATGATACCACCCTTATGGCAGAAAGTGAAGAGGAATTCAAAAGCCTCTTGATGAAAGTGAAAGTGGAGAGTGAAAAGGTTGGCTTAAAGCTCAACATTCAGAAAACGAAGATCATGGCATCTGGTCCCATCACTACATGGGAAATAGATGGAGAAACAGTGGAAACAGTGTCAGACTTTCTTTTTCTGGGCTCCAAAATCACTGCAGATGGTGACTGCAGCCATGAAATTAAAAGACGCTTACTCCTTGGAAGGAAGGTTATGACCAACCTAGATAGCATATTCAAAAGCAGAGACATCACTTTGCCAACAAAAGTTCGCCTAGTCAAGGCTATGGTCTTTCCTGTGATCATGTATGGATGTGAGAGCTGGACTGTGAGGAAGGCTGAGCGCCGAAGAATTGATGCTTTTGAACTGTGGTGTTGGAGAAGACTCTTGAGAGTCCCTTGGACTGCAAGAAGATCCAACCAGTCCATTCTGAAGGAGATCAGACCTGGGATTTCTTTGGAGGGAATGATGCTCAAGCTGAAACTCCAGTATTTTGGCCACTTCATGCGAAGAGTTGACTCATTGGAGAAGACTCTGATGCTGGGAGGGATTGAGGGCAGGAGGAGAAGGGGACGACAGAGGATGAGATGGCTGGATGGCATCACTGACTCGATGAATGTGAGTCTGAGTGACCTCCGAGAGCTGGTGATGGATAGGGAGGCCTGGCGTGCTGCGGTTCATGGGGTCGCAAAGAGTCGGACACGACTGAGCGACTGATCTGATCTGAAAAAGAAATGAAAAGACACAAAGAAAACCAAAGCACTTCTTACTAAGTGACATAGTCAATCTGAAATGCTACTTATTATATAATTCCATATAGGAAAGGAAAGATATAACCGTCTGAATGCAGAGTTCTAAAGAATGGCAATGAGAGACAAGAAAGCATTTCTCAGAGATCTATGCAAAAAAAAGGAAAAAAGTAAAATGGGAAAAACTAAAAACTAGAGATATTTTTGAGAAAATTAAAGATATCAAGGGAACATTTCATGCAAAGATGGGCAAAATAAAGGACAGAAATGATATGGACCTAACAGAAGCAGAAAATATTGAGAAGAGGTGGGAAAAAAACACAAAACAAATATACAAAAAAGATCTTCATGACCCAGATAACCATGATGGTGTGATCACTCACCTAGAGCCAGACTTCTTGGAATGAAATGTCAAGTGGGCCTTAGGAAACATCACTATGAACAATGCTACTGGAGGTGATGGAATTCCAGTTGAGCTATTTCAAATCCTAAAAGATGATCCTGTTAAAGGGCTGCACTCATTATTCCAGCAACTTTGGAAAACTCAGCAGTGGCCACAGGGCTGGAAAAGGTCAATTTTCATTCCAATCCCAAAGAAAGTTTATGCCAAATAATGTTCAAACTACTGCACAATTGCACTCATCTCACACACTAGTAAAGTAATGCTCAATATTTTCCAAGTCAAACTTTAACAGTACATGAACTTCCAGATGTTCAAGCTGGATTTAGAAAAGGCAGAGGAACCGGAGATCAAATTGCCAACATCTGTTGGATCATTAATAAAGCAAGAGAGTTCCAGAAAAAACATCTACTTCTGCTTTATTGACTGCCAAAGCCTTTGATTGTGTGGATCATAAGAAATTGTGGAAAATTCTTAAAGTGATGGGAATACCAGACAACCTTACCTGCCTCCTGAGAAATCTGTATGCAGGTCTATTTGGCGAATGCAGAGAAAAATAAAGTGAGCTGGGCAGTCAGGCAAGAAAAGGGAGATTTATTAGAGGGAAACAAGAGGGTGATTAGCTATTAAGGAGAACCAGTGTCTTCCCTTTCTGATGGGATCTTTCTTACACCCTGCCAATGAAAAAGTCTCTGAAGGGATGGTTAATTTTTAGTCTGTAGTTGAGCCTGATGAGATGGCTGGATGGCATCACTGACTCGATGAATGTGAGTCTGGGTGACCTCCGAGAGCTGGTGATGGATAGGGAGGCCTGGCGTGCTGCAGTTCATGGGGTCGCAAAGAGTTGGACACGACTGAGCGACTGATCTGATCTGATCTGAGTCCTGTGGTCACTTAACTGGAGGTCTGGAATGTGGTGGTTTCATAGCTTTAAGAGTGTAGGCTCCAATGAGCAAACAGAATGTCCATTGGGCAATTTGTTCGGTTTCAAGAATCAATGTGATTCTTTTCTTTGTTTACAAGGTCAACATAATAAGCCATCCTAGCAATGAGTCCCCATGTGGGCCGTATCATTCCATGCTTCTAGATTTAGGAAAAGGTCCAAAGGTCAATCTTCAGTACCTACTTCTTGTGGGACAGGGGTGTCAGGGATGAGATAAAAAGAGGCTGGAATGTGGGTCAAAGGGAATTGTGTGGGGTAGAAGTTTTTGATAATTTGAGCGAGTTAGAATTAGCTTGTGGATAATGTGGTTGGTGAAGGCTTGTAAGTGATCCGGAAGAAAATTTGAAAAAAAAAAAGACACATTAAACATAGACTTAAAGTTAGAATAAGGGTAAGTAGAAGGAGAGGGCCTAGAAAAGGTAGGACCCAGGGTATCCAATTCCAATTGCTTAACCAGATTTGCCATGAATTACTGAGTTGTTGACATATTTTTGAGGCCCTGTTTGTCAGATTTCTTGCTGCTTCTTTTAAAATGCCTGATTTATTGGTGTAGAAGCAGTAGGCTTCCTCCAAAATTAGGCATAGGCCTCCTTTTTCTGCTGTAAGGAGGTCTAATCCTCTCCTGTTTTGGAGGATCACAGCTGCCAGGGAATCTAGCTAGTTTTGGATAGTGACATGGCTGGTAGCTCTTTCTTCTAGGCTATCAGTGAGGTCATTAGAAAGGCTTTGCTAGTAATTTAAAGAAGCTCTGAGTCCTGCAGTCCCTGTCCCGATCCCAGCCACTGTTCCTAAACTGATTTATACAGAATGAATTGAATTGCCCATGTGGGTTGGTTATGAGTTAGTGGGATAGGAAGGATTTGATTGTTAGGAGGAATATAAATATCTGGGACCAGATAAACCAGGGTACATATCCCCATCCACTTAATGGGAGAACATAAATAAGTGGTGGTTCCACATAGGAAAAACATTCCAGGAATAAGAAGACATCAACTGAAATCGATAGCAAATAGGAGTCTTTCTGGGAACTTGTTAGTAATCTCTAAAACTGACAGTGAACTCTCCAGTGTAGACCCTACAAGAGGAGCATTTATACCATATGCAGAAGGAAGTCTTCCTGAGAAAGCAAGAGAATGTCTCACAGTTCAAGAGACGTGGTAGATGGATTGGCTTGAAGGGAAAGAGAGTATGAAGTGTTACTACAGAGCTGTATAGTTTCCAGTTAGAGGTAAGAATTATTTATAGAGTTTTGCCTGGAAAAACAGAAGGAGCCTGTTGTAGATGATTGTCAGAGGTGGTGGGTCCTCCTATAGTTGGTCCTTTGTAGGGCAATGCCAAAGAATGCTCAAACTACCGCACAATTGCACTCATCTCACACGCTAGTAAAGTAATGCTCAAAATTCTCCAAGCCAGGCTTCAGCAATATGTGAACCATGAACTTCCTGATGTTCAAGCTGGATTTAGAAAAGGCAGAGGAACCAGAGATCAAATTGCCAACATCCGCTGGATCATCGAAAAAGGCAGAGAGTTCCGGAAAAAACATCTATTTCTGCTTTAATGACTACACCAAAGCCTTTGACTGTGTAGATCACAATAAACTGTGGAAAATTCTGGAAGAGATGGGAATACCGGACCATCTGATCTGCCTCTTGGGAAATCTGTATGCAGGTCAGGAAGCAACAGTTAGAACTGGACATGGAACAACAGACTGGTTCCAAATAGGAAAAGGAGTGTGTCAAGGCTGTATATTGTCACCATGTTTATTTAACTTATATGCAGAGTACATCATGAGAAATGCTGGACTGGAAGAAACACAAGTTGGAATCAAGATTGCTGGGAGAAATATCAATAATCCCAGATATGCAGATGACACCACCCATATGGCAGAAAGTGAAGAGGAACTCAAAAGCCTCTTGATGAAAGTGAAAGTGGAGAGTGAAAAGGTTGGCTTAAAACTCAACATTCAGAAAACGAAGATCATGGCATCTGGTCCCATCACTTCATGGGAAATAGATGGGGAAACAGTGGAAACAGTGTCAGACTTTATTTTTCTGGGCTCCAAAATCACTGCAGATGGTGACTGCAGCCATGAAATTAAAAGACGCTTACTCCTTGGAAGGAAAGTTATGACCAACCTAGATAGCATATTCAAAAGCAGAGACATTACTTTGCCAACAAAGGTTCGCTTAGTCAAGGCTATGGTCTTTCCTGTGGTCATGTATGGATGTGAGAGCTGGACTGTGAAGAAGGCTGAGTGCTGAAGAATTGATGCTTTTGAACTGTGGTGTTGGAGAAGACTCTTGAGAGTGCCTTGGACTGCAAGGAGATCCAACCGGTCCATTCTGAAGGAGATAAGCCCTGGGATTTCTTTGGAAGGAATGATGCTAAAGCTGAAACTCCAGTATTTTGGCCACCTCATGCGAAGAGGTGACTCATTGGAGAAGACTCTGATGCTGGGAGGGATTGAGGGCAGGAGGAGAAGGGGACGATGGAGGATGAGATGCCTGGATGGCATCACTGACTCGATGGATGTGAGTCTGAGTGACCTCTGGGAGTTGGTGATGGACAGGGAGGTTTGGCATGCTGCGATTCATGGGGTCGCAGAGTTGGACACAACTGAGTGACTGATCTGATCTGATCTGATCTGTGAGTAGAAGTGAGATCCAGAAGGAGGGTGGTCAGTATCTTGTCAGGATTGTGAATTTGATCAATTGAATATAAATAATGCATGTATAATAAAAAGAGAGATCCTCCTCTACATGTGTGATAAAGAGAAGTGTTTCTGTGAGTCGATTTACCTGTGGAGATGGGGAATGCTGATCCTCTGGGCGAGGAAATGGATAAGCAAATCCAAAAATCACTGGCCAGGGTTGGGTTTCATGTATTGAGTAATTGATGGGTCAGATTTAGAGTTTTGAATAGGTAGTCATGGTTTGGGACAGGCTGACTTATAGGTATGGTATTAATGTGAAGTCTGGACAGTAAAAGAAGAAGGAGTAAGAGTAAAATCATGATGTGGTATCTCATGTCTAAGGGGAGAGAATGATAAAAATAAGAATCCATATGTAGAAGTAAATTTGGGTTGGTGTGAACTCTATGAAATCTCCCTGGAGCCAAAAATCAGTTATAAAGTCAGGAGTAAAGGGAGATCAGTAACAGTGGTGTTTCCAGGAAGATAAGGTCTTGTGAAGGAAAGTGGATAATGAATTCATCTAGGCTGATCACAGTAAGAGGAAGACCATGCCCTCCAAAACAAGAACTATGGATAAATAGGTAAAATAGAGGTAAAGCTTTTGAAAATGGTCCACTGAGGGTGAGAAATAGAGTAAACTCCTATTGTGAATAGAGTAAGTAGTGGGAATCCCAATTCAGTTAGTAACCAATACCATTTGTTTTTACTTATCAATATTTGTGTTTGGCTATTCTATTTCTTCGGAGAAGGCAATGGCACCCCACTCTTGCCTGGAAAATCCCATGGACGAAGGAGCCTGGTGGGCTGCAGTCCATGGGGTTGCTAAGAGTCGGACATGGCTGAGTGACTTCACTTTCACTTTTCACTTTCATGCATTGGAGAAGGAAATGGCAACCCACTCCAGTGTTCTTGCCTAGAGAATCCTAGGGATGGGGGAGCCTGGTGGGCTGCGTCTATGGGGTCACACAGAGTCAGAAACGACTGAGGTGACTTAGCAGCAGTATTCTGTTTCTTCAGGAATTCGATCCAGTCAAAGTCTGGTGAGTCCCAGAACAGTACTAGTGTAGCAAGAAGCCTCCTAGTGGGGAATGTTTCTTGACAGAGATGGAGAGTCTCCTAGGGAGACCCCAAGAGAGTGGACTTAAATTAAAGTCCTCTTTAATCTAGAGAGATGAAACCAAGAGGAATGACCTGCCAGTTTAGCAGCTGTTGGTGTGGTTAGAACAACCTCAAATGGGCCAGTCCATTGAGGCTAAAGATCCTTAGGGTTTAAGGTTTAAAACCTTACATCTTAAAACCTGTTTAAAGCAGGACTTGATCCCAAGTTATGAGTGTTAAGTCGGTTGAATTCCTTTGATGAGGCTTTGGGAAAGAGCGATCTGCATGTTCTCTCATGAGGGAAGATAATCTCCCAGTAAGGGGCTCACAGTAGGGAACTGACCTAAGAGAAAATGGTGTCCCTATGTGAGCTCAAAGGGACTGAGGAAAGAGCATAGCCCTAATGTGACCCAAAGTCATGGGAAGAGGTTCAGTCCATGGCCTTTGTAGTTCTAGAGTTTGGTTAGCTGCATTTTGAGAATAGAATTTGCCTTTTCTACTTTTCCTGAGGATTGAGTCCATAAAAGATAGGTAGTTTCTGGATTATGCCAAGCAGCTGGGCTACCTGTTGAGTGATTTGGGAGATAAAAGCTGGCACATTATCAGATTGTAGAGAGAGAGGAAGCCCAAAGTGAGGGATGATTTCTCTATGAGAAACTGTGTTAGCTCTGAGGCAGTTTCTAATATCGTAGGTAAAGTCTCAATCCACCCTGAAAAAGTGAGTATGAGTTTTATTTCTTGCGTTAGAGGCATGTTCAGTTCAGTTCAGTTCAGTCGCTCAGTCGTGTCTGACTCTTTGCAACCCCATGAATTGCAGCAGGCCAGGCCTCCCTGTCCATCACCAACTCCCAGAGGTCACACAGACTCACATCCATTGAGTCAGTGATGCCATCCAGCCATCTCATCCTCTGTCATCCCCTTCTCCTCCTGCCCCCAATCCCTCCCAGCATCAGAGTCTTTTCTAATGAGTCAACTCTTCACATGAGGTGGCCAAAGTCCTGAAGTTTTAGCTTTAGCATCATTCCTTCCAAAGAAACCCCAGGGCTCATCTCCTAGAGGCATGTAAGTGAAGTCAATTTGCCAGTCCTCTCTTGGGATATGTCCTGTAGCCTAATGTGTTGGGAATGAGGGAGTAGGCTTTAGGGCTCCCTGTGGTGAGACTGAGGAGCAGATAATGCAAGAGTGAGTGATTTGTTGTAGGAGTGAAAGAAGGTTAGAATAAGTGATAAGAGGTCTTAAGAGATGATAAAGAGGTTTCGTGCCTAGGTACAGGGCCTGATAAGTGTCTGTAAGAATCTGTGTGGCCTAAGATTGAAGAAGGACAAAGTGGCCCTGTTTTTGTAAATAATCTCCTTGTGGTTGTGCTTCCTCTTGTAATAATCATGTTTTTTTCTTTCTGGAAGTAAAGGGGCTTTATGTTGGGGATTACTTACTATAAGTTATTGAGCTGATGATTGGAGTGAGGCTTGTTTTGCTTCTCTGTCTGTGGTATGGTTGCCCTGTGAAATGGGGTCTGAGGCCACCTGGCAATCTCAGAAATGTATGACGCCTACTTTAGTTGGCATGTTAGCTATTTTTCAAAGTTGGAGTATAAGCAAGTCGTTAGTTAAGGGTGAGTCTTTAGTAGATAAGAGCCCTCGTTCCTTCCATATGGCAGCATATGAGGATATGACGTGGAAAGTATATTTAGAATCTGTGTATATGTTTACTCTTTTGTTAGCTGTGAGGGTAACTGCTCTAGTTAGTGCAATAATTTCTGCCTTTTGGGAAGAGGTTCCCAAAGGGAGAGGTTGGGATTCAGTAATCTTGGTGTCAGAGAAAATGGCATATCCAAGTATCTTTTTTTCTTTCTGATGTCATAAAGGAGCTGCCATCAATATACCGAGTAAAGTCAGGGTTTAATAAAGGGGTTGAGGAAATGTGGGAGAAATGGGGCATCAGCCTCTTTGAAAGTTTGGATTGAGGGCTAGGAAGAATTAGGGAGAAGGGTTGTGGGGTTGAGAGTAGGACAGTATTCAAAGGAGAACTCAGGAGATTTGAGAAGGGTGACATGAATTAGTTGGATGCGTGAAGGAGATAAAAGAGTCACGGATTTGTGAGAATGTAAGCCCTTAAAGTCATGTGGTGAATGAATGACAGTGGTGCTCCAAAAGTCAGTTGTTTTACTTTCCTGAGGAGGAGGGCAGTTGCTTCCAGAGCACGGTGGCAAGCTGGCCGTCCTCAGAGTGTGAGATTTAATTGCTTTGATAAACAGATAAGTGTCAGGGGTGAAGGAGGGGCCCTGATTTTGTCCCAAAACTCCTAGGGCAATTTTGTGGCTCTCAGTACTACAGAGTATAAAGAGGCGAGAAAGGTCAGGAAGTGTCAGAGTTGGGGATGAGAGAATGGCTTGCTTAAGGGTGTTAAAGGCTGAACGGATATTTGATTTTCGCTCCAGGAGTTCTGAAAGACCTCCTCTGGTGGTGTGATATAGGGGTTGTACCAAGAGGGCAAATTAGGAATCCAGAGGTGTAGATATCCAGCTAAATCCTAGAAGGGCAGGATCTCTGTTTTTGATGTAGGGAGTGGTAGGGTGAATATAAGCGACTTTCTATAAGGAGTAATATATCATTTGTTGGTGATAAAAGGACTCTGAGATAGGTAACTCAAGGAACAGAGAGATGAAACTTGATGGAGGAGACTTGATAGCCTTGATCAGATAGAAAATTAAGGAGTTCTATAGTGTGTTGCTGAGAGTGTCTAACTGAAGGACTACAAAGTAGGAGATCATCCACATATTGGAGGACAGTACTTGGAATAAGGTCAAGAGAGGTTAGGTCTGATGCTCAGATCAGATCAGATCAGATCAGTCGCTCAGTCGTGTCTGACTTTTTGCGACCCCATGAACCGCAGCACGCCAGGGCTCCCTGTCCATCACCAACTCCTGGAGGTCACTCAAACTCACATCCATTGAGTCAGTGATGCCATCCAGCCATCTCATCCTCTGTCATCCCCTTCTCCTCCTGCTCCCAATCCCTCCAGGCACCAGAATCTTCTCCAATGAGTCAACTCTTCGCATGAGGTGGCCAAAATATTGGAGTTTCAGCTTTAGCATCATTCCTTCCAAAGAAATCCCAGGGCTTATCTCCTTCAGAATGGACTGGTTGGATCTCCTTGCAGTCCAAGGGACTCTCAAGAGTCTTCTCCAACACCACAGTTCAAAAGCATCAATTCTTCGGCGCTTAGTCTTCTTCACAGTCCAGCTCTCACATCCATACATGACCATAGGAAAGACCATAGCCTTGACTAGGCAAAACTTTGTTGGCAAAGTGATGTCTCTGCTTTTGAATATGCTATCTAGTTTGGTCATAACTTTCCTTCCAAGGAGTAAGCGTCTTTTAATTTCATTGCTACAGTCACCATCTGCAATGACTTTGGAGCCCAGAAAAATAAAGTTTGACACTGTTTCCACTGTTTCTCCATCTATTTCCCATGAAGTAATGGGACCAGATGCCATGATCTTCGTTTTCTGAATGTTGAGTTTTAAGCCAACCTTTTCACTCTCCACTTTCACTTTCATCAAGAGGCTTTTGAGTTCCTCTTCACTTTCTGCCATAAGGGTGGTGTCATCTGCATATCTGAGGTTATTGATATTTCTCCCGGCAATCTTGATTCCAACTTGTGTTTCTTCCAGTCCAGCATTTCTCATGATGTACTCTGCATATAAGTTAAATAAACATAGTGACACTATACAGCCTTGACGTACTCCTTTTCCTATTTGGAACCAGTCTGTTGTTCCATGACCAGTTCTAATTGTTGCTTCCTGATCTGCATACAGATTTCTTAAGAGGCAGATCAGGTGGTCTGGTATTCCCATCTCTTCCAGAATTTTTCACAGTTTATTGTGATCTACACAGTCAAAGGCTTTGGCATAGTCAATAAAGCAGAAATAGATGTTTTTCTGGAACTCTCTTACTTTTTCTATGATCCAGCGGATGTTGGCAATTTGATCTCTGGTTCCTCTGCCTTTTCTAAAACCAGCTTGAACATCAGGAAGTTCACGGTTCACATATTGCTGAAGCCTGGCTTGGAGAATTTTGAGCATTACTTTACTAGCATGTGAGATGAGTGCAATTGTGCGGTAGTTTGAGCACTCTTTGGCATTGCCTTTCTTTGGGATCGGGATGAAAACTGACCTTTTCCAATCTTGTGGCCACTGCTGAGTTTTCCAAATTTGCTGGCATATTGAGTGCAGCACTTTCACAGCATCATCTTTCAGGATTTGGAATAGCTCCACTGGAATTCCATTACCTCCACTAGCTTTGTTCCTAGTGATGCTTTCTAAGGCCCACTTAACTTCACATTCCAGGATGTCTGGCTCTAGGTCAGTGATCACACCATCATGATTATCTGGGTCGTGAAGCTCTTTTTTGTACATTTCTTCTGTGTATTCTTGCCACCTCTTCTTAATATCTTCTGCTTTTGTTAGGTCCATACCATTTCTGTCCTTTATCGAGCCCATTTGTACATGAAATGTTCCTTTGGTATTTCTGATTTTCTTGAATAGATCCCTAGTCTTTCCCATTCTGTTGTTTTCCTCTATTTCTTTGCATTGATCGTTGAATAAGGCTTTATTATCTCTTCTTGCTATTCTTTGGAACTCTGCATTCAGATGTTTATATCTTTCCTTTTCTCCTTTGCTTTTCGCTTCTCTTCTTTTCACAGCTATTTGCAAGGCCTCCCCAGACAGCCATTTTGCATTTTTGCATTTCTTTTCCATTGGGATGGTCTTGATCCCTGTCTCCTGTACAATGTCATGAACATCATTCCATAGTTCGTCAGGCACTCTATCTATCAGATCCAGGCCCTTAAATCTATTTCTCACATCCACTGTATAATCATAAGGGATTTGATTTAGGTCATACCTGAATGGTCTAGTGGTTTTCCCTACTTTCTTCAATTTCAGTCTGAATTTGGCAATGAGGAGTTCATGGTCTGAGCCACAGTCAGCTCCTGGTCTTGTTTTTGAGGATTGTATAGAGCTTCTCCATATTTGGCTACAAAGAATATAATCGATCTGATTTCGGTGTTGACCATCTGGTGATGTCCATGTATAGAGTCTTCTCTTGTGTTGTTGGAAGAGGGTATTTGCTATGACCAGTGCATTTTCTTGGCAAAACTCTGTTAGTCTTTGCCCTGCTTCATTCCGTATTCCAAGGCCAAATTTGCCTCTTACTCCAGGTGTTTCTTGACCTCCTACTTTTGCATTCCAGTCCCCTCTAATGAAAAGGACATCTTTTTGGGGTGTTAGTTCTAAAGGGTCTTGTAGGTCTTTATAGAACCGTTCAACTTCAGCTTCTTCAGCATTACTGGTTGGGGCATAGACTTGGATTACTGTGACATTGAATGGTTTGCCTTGGAAACGAACAGAGATCATTCTGTCGTTTTTGAGACTGCATCCAAGTAATGCATTTTGGACTCTTTTGTTGACCATGATGGCCACTCCATTTCTTCTGAGGGATTCCTGCTGCAGTAGTAGATATAATGGTCCTCTGAGTTAAATTCACCCATTCCAGTCCATTTTAGTTCGCTAATTCCTAGAATGTCAACATTCACTCTTGCCATCTCTTGTTTGACCACTTCCAATTTGCCTTGATTCATGGACCTGACATTCCAGGTTCCTATGCAATATTGCTCTTTACAGCATCACACTTTGCTTCTATCACCAGACGCATCTACAGCTGGGTATTCTTTTTGCTTTGGTTCCATCCCTTCATTCTTTCTGAAGTTATTTCTCCACTGATCCCCAGTAGCATATTGGGCCTCTACTGACCTTGGGAGTTTCTCTTTCAGTACCCTATCATTTTGCCTTTTCATACTGTTAATGGGGTTCTCAAGGCAAGAATACTGATGTGGTTTGCCATTCCCTTCTCCAGCGGACCATACCCTGTCAGATCTCTCCACCATGACCTGCCCATCCTGGGTTGCCCCACAGGCATGGCTTAATTTCATTGAGTTAGACAACAAGGCTGTGGTCCTGGTGTGATTAGATTGACTAGTTTTCTGTGAGTATGGTTTCAGTTTATTTGCCGTCTGATGCCCTCTTGCAAGATCTACCATCTTACTTGGGTTTCTCTTTCCTTGGGCGTGGGGTATCTCTTCCCGGCTGCTGCAGCAAAGCACAGCCATCACACCTTACCTTGGACGAGGGGTCTCTCCTCACCGCCGCCCTTCCTGACCTCGGTCGTGGGGTAGCTCCTCTCGGCCGGGCTTAGTGAGCCGGTCCTCACCGCCATCCTTCCTCGCTCGTTGGGTAGCTCCTCTCGGCCGCGCTCTCAGTGAGCCCCGCCGCGCAGCCGGCGAGGCGCTCCCAGTGCGCCGCTCACGGGTAGGCCAGGCGCTCATTGCACAATAGTATGCCTTAAATATACTTAATACTTCTGAACTGTACGCTAAAAATGGTTAAGATGACTTTTTAATTTAATTTAATTTTTAAATGAAAAGTGAAAAATCTAATGACCATCTCAGTAGATACGGAAAAATCTCTCCAACTCATTACTCTGCTGCATCTTTTCTGCTAGAGTTTGGCCAAAGAAATGAGGGCTATCACAAAAGCCTTGTGGGAGGATTGTTCATGTCAGCTGTTGGGAGCAATGGTTGTCTGGATTACTCCAGGTAAAGGCAAAAAGATCTTTAGATTCTGAGTGTAAAGGGATAGTAAAGAAGGCATCCTTGAGGTCTAGAACAGTGAAGTGGGTAGTGGAATAGGGACTGAGAGAGAAAAGAGTATAGGGATTTGGAACTATTGGGTATATGGGGATACCAGCTGCATTGATAAGTCTCAGGTCCTGGACCAGCTGAAGTGGGGTTTAATTTTGAATATTTTTGTAGGGCTTCCATTAACCTGGTTAGAAATTGTGCCAGGTTTTCATCTAGTCTTTGAGTTATTAGCTGGAGCTTATCAAAGTTGACAGCTTTATGCCCTGCCTTTTGAAGGCCCATGATGAGGCAAGCAACCATTGATTATGGGCTGCTCATCCAGATGCCCCTGTCTGATAATCCCAGTTGGGATCTTCTCAGAGGAGAGCAGTTGTCCCTATGGGCTTAGTATTGTAAATCCTGTGTATCTCATCAGCATGAGCATCAGAGGCTTGCCATACTTGTTCCTTGTCTTCTGGGTGAAGAGTGGAGGAATGTATGATGTAAATATCATGCCAAGTTAAGTCATAAGACTGAGTCAGATCAGATCAGATCAGTCGCTCAGTCTTGTCCTACTCTTTGCGACCCTATGAACTGCAGCACGCCAGGCCTCCCTATCCATCACCAGCTCTCAGAGGTCACTCAGACTCACATCCATAGAGTCAGTGATGCCATCCAGCCATCTCATCCTCTGTCGTCCCCTTCTCCTCCTGCCCACAATCTCTCCCAGCATCAGAGTCTTCTCCAATGAGTCAACTCTTCGCATGAGGTGGCCAAAATACTGGAGTTTCAGCTTTAGCATCATTCCTTCCAAAGAAATCCCAGGGCTTATCTCCTTCAGAATGGACTGGTTGGATCTCCTTGCAGTCCAAGGGACTCTCAAGAGTCTTCTCCAACACCACAGTTCAAAAGCACAATTCTTCGGTGCTCAGCCTTCTTCACAGTCCAGCTCTCACATCCATACATGACCACAGGAAAGAACATAGCCTTGACTAGGCAAAACTTTGTTGGCAAAGTGATGTCTCTGCTTCTGAATATGCTATCTAGGTTGGTCATAACTTTCCTTCCAAGGAGTAAGCGTCTTTTAATTTCATGGCTGCAGTCACCATCTGCAGTGATTTTGGAGCCCAGAAAAAGAAAGTCTGACACTGTTTCCACTGTTTCCCCATCTATTTCCCATGTAGTGATGGGACCAGATGCCATGATCTTCGTTTTCTGAATGTTGACCTTTAAGCCAACCTTTTCACTCTCCACTTTCACTTTTATCAAGAGGCTTTTGAGTTCCTCTTCACTTTCTGCCATAAGGGTGGTATCATCTGCATATGTGAGGTTATTGATATTTCTCCCGGCAATCTTGATTCCAGCTTGTGTTTCTTCCAGCCCAGCAATTCTAATGATGTACTCTGCATATAAGACTGGGTAAGATACTTGAATTCTTTTTAATTATTTAATTAAGATAGTTGAATTGTAAATAATTATGAGGGTATGAGGAGAAGGAGCCAAGACACTTTTCAATTTGAGCTAAATTGGTGAGGGAGAATGGGACATGAGCCCTTCTGCTCTAGCTGTTATCCATAAAGGGAGAAATGGAGCAGGGAAAGGAGCAGGGTCCCACTGTGAAGTTTTCTGCTTTAAAGATATATGGGACAAGATACGGGGAGGTGATCTAGGGAGGTCAGGGTAAAGCCTTGGGACCCTTGAGGTAAAGGGTGGGGCTGAAGTCTCAGAGCTTGCCTCCAACCCAGGCAGGAGTTGGGGGTGGGGGGTGGGGTGGGGGCTGCAGCAGTGGTCTGTGCCTGAGAAGGAGGGAGGGAAGAGAGGGTATAAGGTAGAGGTTGTGGAACTGGATCTGGAGTGGCTACAATGGGATTAGTAGGGATAGGGGTTGGACTGTGGTCTGAAGGGTTGAAGGAAGAAGAAAAGTCTGAATAGAGATCAGGAGACTTTGTATTAGGAGGATGTGTTCCAGAGCAGTAGAACAAAATTCACAGAGAGAAGGTCTAGAGCAAAGAGTGAAGAAAGCCTGAACATGAGGGATTTCTAAGCACTTGCCATTGGGGCAGCAGAAGTTATCAAGGTCCTGTAGAGTATTATAATAAAGAGAGCTCCGTTTTGGCCATTGGAACCTATTATAAAGTCTGAATTGTGGTCAGACAATGTTAGAATAGTAAATAAGTCTTTTTGGTCTTATCTTCCCTTGGAAGCCCAAGGCTTATAGATCTTGGAGAAGGCATCCTAAAGGAGGAGATTTTGAGGGCTGGGATTGAGAATGTCCTATTGCAGCTGAATAGGGAGGTTACACAAGGACAAGAGAAAGCGAGAAGAGAAGGCACCCCCATTCTCAGGACTTTCTCAGAGAGTAATAAGTGCCTGCTTTGACATGGGTGTCCCCTATTTCAAAATCAGATGGGGCACAAGACCGAGAGCCTGAGGGCTGTGGGGATCCTCCCGCCTAGTGCTAAGACATGAAAAGGAGGCAAGAGAGAGAGGATCCAAGAGAATGGGATTTCACTCTGTGGATGTCAGTCCAGTAAGGCAAGTGGAGAGTCCTGTCCCAGAGCTCATCTCAGTTTCTGGGCAAGGTCCCATCACTTCATGGCAAATAGATGGGGAAACAATGGAAATAGTGGCTGACTTCATTTTGGGGGTCTCCAAAATCACTGCAGATGGTGATTGCAGCCATGAAATTAAAAGATTCTTACTCCTTGGAAGAAAAGTTATGACCAATCTAGACAGCATATTAAAAAATAGAGACATTCCTTTGCCAACAAAGGTCCACCTGGACAAAGCTATAGTTTTTCCAGTAGTCATGTATGGATGTGAGAGTTGGACCGTGTAGAAATCTGAGTGCTGAACAATGGTGTTGGAGAAGAGAGTCCCTTGGACTGCAAGGAGATCCAACCAGTCCATGCTAAAGGAAATCAGTCCTGAATAATCATTAGAAGGACTGATGCTGAAGCTGAAACTCCAATACTTTCGCCACCTCATGCAAAGAACTGAGTCACTGGAAAAGACTCTGATGCTGGGAAAGAGCGAAGGTAGGAGGAGAAGGGGATGACAGAGGATGAGATGGTTGGATGGCATCACTGACTCAATGTATAAGCTTTGAGTAAGCTCAGGGAATCGGTGATGGATTGGCAAACCTAGTCTTTGCAGTCCATTGGGTCGCAAACAGTTGGACATGCCTGAGCGACTGAACTGAAGCGATATGATCCCATCTATATGAAATTCTGGAAAAGACAAAAGTGTGAATGCAATAAAAATATCAGGGGTTGCCAAGGCTTAGGTTGGAGGTGGAGCTGAATAGGGTAAGCACACAGGATTATAGTACAGTGACAATATAATATATAATTGGTGGATTTATGTAAGTGTAAATTTGTCTAAACCCATTAGGAAATACAACAGCAACATAGAGGCCTAATTTAAACTATGGCATTGAAGTGATAATGATTTGTCCCTATAGGCTTATCATTTCCAACAACTGTATCACTCTGGTGGGGTATGTCAATAATAGGGTGGCTTCTCAAGAATAGGGTAGGGAGTAGATGGGACCTCTCCCTGTCTAAGTTTTGCTGTGAGCCTACAGCTATTCTAAAAATGCATTTTAAATTAATCAATTAATTAATTTTAAAATGATTGAAAAGAACATGCTGCTAGACAAGGTATTATTAAATAATAAAAATGTATAATTCACTATAAAAGTTGAAATCAAAGAAAGACATTTTGAGATAATTGGATAATCATGAAAGTATGAAATATGAATATGGCAAGTACTTACACAATATGTTACAAAAGTGAATCCTATTGGGATTTCAAAGTTCTTGCAAAATTATAATGTTTTATGATAATCTTTACCATTGGGGAATATCAAGGAGTATCCCACAAAATTTAAGCACTTTATTATATTTCCCTCATAATGCAGCAGGAAAATATAAAGATCAACATTAGTCCCTAAAGACTCAATCAAGACACCCACAGTTGAGCAGAATTAGAATTTTATAAAACGATTATGATGTGTCCTCCATAGTTTAAATCAATATAGCAAACAAATCTGTGTATGCATATTAACAAATGTGTATATTATAGTTATATGCATATGCATATAAATACATAAGGAGACATATATACATTTTTACCCTACATCATATGGCTGTATTGTTCAATTGTGCATAATTGATTTGCAAATATATCATAGTAAAGTCACTAGCACAGAAGGTTTCTTTTTTCTTGAAAAATGAAGAAAATATAAAAAGTATTAAAATTTTCATCTGACTAAAGCAAACATTTTGTTATGTGAACTTCTCAATCTATGCATGCTTTGTCCTAAGTTAACATTTCTTTTTATGATAACATTGATTAGAAAATAATTAGATAACACTAATAAGAAAAGAAATTATTTTTATGTCAGATCCAGACTACTGTCAGTTGGATACATACACACATACATGTACAGAAAAAGACACAACTACACATCTCAAAGCTCCTAAGGTGTCAAGGTAGGAAACTGCATATAAAACAAATAATATTAATAAGTCCCTCCCTGGAATTCTCAAACAGTATTCACTGGTAAAAATTAAACAGAAAATTTATATTTTCTGTGTTTCTTCCCATTTGTTTCCATGATCATGCTTTTTATGATAATTCCAGGATGCAAGCTATGAACAGTATAATAGAATGAAGAGCAAAATTTAGAAGAAAACTTCTAATATAAAATATAGACATGCAATTAACCTAGTTTAGATATAGTCCATTCAATATTTATCTCAACATTTTTGAAATCTTGAGATTCCTCACTCTAGAATCATCTGGTCTTTTGTGAATCAGAAAACGATTTTATGTGGAAACAAATATAGCCAGTTGACAAAGTACCATGCAGAGTCTCCTTTTTCATTCCTGGTAGGCCAGTTTGACAAAATAAAGCAGAAGAGTCAGAAGCAAAACAAAAGAATGACTTTTTTCTTTGGTGAGCAGAGACCAGAATTGAAGACATATCCTCCACAAAATCCCAATCTTCTGTATACTTCTTCAGACTTTTTACAAAAATGTCTGGTCTCCTCATTTCACATGCTCATTCCCCAGTGAAAAACAGGGGCTCAAAGACATGCCCACTGGACCAGCTACTACGTTTGCCATTCTGAAATTTCAGTGTCTATTTTAAGACTTCTAAAGAATTATCTCTTCACTCTTTCAATAAATACAAATTTTTATTCTATACTCAAAATCATTCTCAGGAAAATTAGTGTGATAGAATACGCTTGTTTATCTGTAAGAAATAACCTTGTTAAAAAACAAAACAAGGTTTTTAGTTTAAGGAAGAAAAACATTATTTGACTATATACTTATGTTTCAACATTCATTCTCTACTTTTCTATCAGAAAGGTAATTTAAACAGTAAAGCCTAGAGAGTTGATTTGTCCATCACATAGTCATTCAAGCAAAACTTTTATATGCACACATTACACACATGGTTTGAGCCAGCATTTTTCAAAACCAAGTTGATCAGACTAACAAACTGAATTATTTAGTGTATAGATTGGTACCAAAAGAAGAAAAATAAGAAATATTGATCATAAAAATGCATTCCTATTTCCTTTATGCTGCAAAGGTAAGGATTTATCATTGGCAAGGTAAGGCAAGGTAAGGATTTATCATTGTATAAAAGGGGGTTCAATGTAACAAAATAGAAACATAGCTATAGATTCCAAGAACAAATAGCTGGTTGTCAGAGAGGAGGGGAAGTAGGAAAGAAGAGAAACACATGAAGGAAATTAAGAGGTACAGACTTAACAAATGAGTCACATATATGAAGTATATAATGTGGGGAATTTGGTAAATAAATATGCAATATCTCTGTATGATGACATGTTAACTAGACTTAACATCATTTAGAAATGTACAGAAATTATCCAATCTCAGTGTTGTGTACAAGGAATTAACACAATATTGTAACTCAACTATGCTTCAATAACAAGCAAAAACAAATAATTTCATGGGAAAAGAGATAAGATTTGTGGTTACCAGAAGCAGGGATAGGCCAAAGGCAGGATTGGATGAAGACAGTGAAAAAGTATGAACTTCTAGTTACAACATAAATAGTACTATGGATGTAATAAACAACACAATAAATATAATTAATACTAATGAATGTTATATGTGAGAGCTAAGTGAGTAAATCCTGAGTTCTCATTACAAAGAAATTCTTTTTTCCATTTCTTTAATTTTGTATCTATATGAAATGATGGATATTCACTAATCTTATTGTGATAATGATTTCTTGATATCAGATCAGATCAGTCGCTCAGTCGTGTCCGACTCTTTGCGACCCCATGAACCGCAGCACGCCAGGCTTCCCTGTCCATCACCAGCTCCCGGAGGTCACCCAGAATCACACCCATCAAGTCAGTGATGCCATCCAGCCACCTCATCCTCTGTCGTCCCCTTCTCCTCCTGCCCTCAATCCCTCCCAGCATCAGAGTCTTCTCCAATGAGTCAACTCTTCGCATGAGGTGGCCAAAATACTGGAGTTTCAGCTTTAGCATCATTCCTTCCAAAGAAATCCCAGGGCTGATCTCCTTCAGAATGGCCTGGTTGGATGTTCTTGCAGTCCAAGGGACTCTCAAGAGTCTTCTCCAACACCACAGTTCAAAAGCATCAATTCTTCGGCGCTCAGCCTTCTTCACAGTTCAGCTCTCACATCCATACATGACCACAGGAAAGACCATAGCCTTGACTAGGCGAACCTTTTTTGGTAAAGTAATGTCTCTGCTTTTGAATATGCTATCTAGGTTGGTCATAACTTTCCTTCCAAGGAGTAAGCGTCTTTTAATTTCATGGCTGCAGTCACCATCTGCAGTGATTTTGGAGCCCAGAAAAACAAAGTCTGACACTGTTTCCATTGTTTCCCCATCTATTTCCCATGTAGTGATGGGACCAGATGCCATGATCTTTGTTTTCTGAATGTTGAGCTTTAAGCCAACCTTTTCACTCTCCACTTTCACTTTCATCAAGAGGCTTTTTAGGCCCTCTTCACTTTCTGTCATAAGAGTCGTGTCATCTGCATATCTGAGGTTATTGATATTTCTCCCGGCAATCTTGATTCCAACTTGTGTTTCTTCCAGTCCAGCATTTCTCATGATGTACTCTGCATATAAGTTAAATAAACATGATGACAATATGCAGCCTTGACGTACTCCTTTTCCTATTTGGAACCAGTCTGTTGTTCCATGACCAGTTCTAACTGTTGCTTCCTGACCTGCATACAGATTTCTTAAGAGGCAGATCAGGTGGTCTGGTATTCCCATCTCTTTCAGAATTTTCCACAGTTTATTGTGATCCACACAGTCAAAGGCTTTGTCATAGTCAATAAAGCAGAAATAGATGTTTTTCTGAAACTCTCTTGCTTTTCCATGATCCAGCAGATGTTGGCAATTTGATCTCTGGTTCCTCTGCCTTTTCTAAAACCAGCTTGAACATCAGGAAGTTCATGGTTCACATATTGCTGAAGCCTGGCTTGGAGAATTTTGAGCATTACTTTACTAGCGTGTGAGATGAGTGCAATTGTTCGGTAGTTTGAGCATTCTGTGGCATTGCCTTTCTTTGGGATTGGGATGAAAACTGACCTTTTCCAATCTTGTGGCCACTGTTGAGTTTTCCAAATTTGCTGGCATATTGAGTGCAGCACTTTCACAGCATCATCTTTCAGGACTTGGAATAACTCCACTGGAATTCCATGACCTCCACTAGCTTTGTTCGTAGTGATGCTTTCTAAAGCCCATTTGACTTCACATTCCAAGATGTCTGGCTCTAGGTCAGTGATCACACCATCATGATTATCAGGGTCTTGAAGCTCTTTTTTGTACAGTTCTTCTGTGTATTCTTGCCACCTCTTCTTAATATCTTCTGCTTCTGTTAGGTCCACACCATCTCTGTCCTTTATCGAGCCCATCTTTGCATGAAATGTGTCTTTGGTATCTCTGATTTTCTTGAAGAGATCCCTAGTCTTTCCCATTCTGCCATTCTGTTTTTTTCCTCTATTTATTTGCATTGATCGTTGAAGAAGGCTTTCTTATCTCTTCTTGCTATTCTTTGGAACTCTGCATTTAGATGTTTATATCTTTCCTTTTCTCCTTTGCTTTTCACTTCTCTTCTTTTCACAGCTATTTGTAAGGCCTCCCCAGACAGCCATTTTGGTTTTTTGCATTTCTTTTCCATGGGGATGGTCTTGATCCCTGTCTCCTGTACAATGTCACGAACCTCATTCCATAGTTCATCAGGCACTCTATCTATCAGATCTAGGCCCTTAAATCTATTTCTCACTTCCACTGTATATTCATAAGGGATTTGATTTAGGTCATACCTGAATGGTCTAGTAGTTTTCCCTACTTTCTTCAATTTCAGTCTGAATTTGGCAATAAGGAGTTCATGGTCCGAGCCACAGTCAGCTCCTGGTCTTGTTTTTGCTGATTGGATAGAGCTTCTCCATCTTTGGCTACAAAGAATATAATCGATCTGATTTCAGTGTTGACCATCTGGTGATGTCCATGTATAGAGTCTTCTCTTGTGTTGTTGGAAGAGGGTATTTGCTATGACCAGTGCATTTTCTTGGCAAAACTCTGTTAGTCTTTGCCCTGCTTCATTCCGTGTTCCAAAGCCAAATTTGCCTGTTACTCCAGGTGTTTCTTGACTTCCTACTTTTGTATTCCAGTCCCCTATAATGAAAAGGACATCTTTTTTGTGTGTTAGTTCTAAAAGGTCTTGTAGGTCTTCATAGAACCGTTCAACTTCAGCTTCTTCGGCGTTACTGGTTGGGGCATAGACTTGGATTACTGTGACATTGAATGGTTTGCCTTGGAAACGAACAGAGATCATTCTGTCATTTTAGATATATGTAAGTCAAATTATTATGCTGTGCACATTATACATATATAGTACTGTATAACAGTTATATACTGATATACAGTTATATAGCAGTTAAAACTGAAAGATAAACAAATGTATGTAAAAACTAATAAACAAATGCACGCATAAATGAATAAACATCTATCTGCCTACATAGCTCAAAGTGAACTCTGGAAATGTTTCATAAAAGCGGTAGGAGGACTGGAAAGTATTCAAGGTTATCTATACATGTTCTGGGAGATTAACAAGTTCTGAAAAACTGGACAACTTGGACATCATGGCAGAGAGGTAGATAGGTTTTGTGATATATGGGGAAAATCTAACCTATATATATTGGTACAGAAATAGAATTATAGAATCACATATTAAATGAATTTTGTAAATGGAATTAGTCTTACAAATCAAATAACTTAATCCTTTTTATTTTATATTAATTTTTTACAACTTTATTGATGTACACAAATCTGAAGATATTCCATATATATGTAATTTGATGAGCTTGTACATATGAAAACACTCATGAAACAAACTGTCACCACAATCAAGGTAATAAGTATAGCACTCAACTCCAAAAATACAAAACTAAACAAAAAAGTGATTTAGGTTGATAACCATTTACTGTATCCAAAATTTTGACATTATTTGGAATAAAATATATCTTCATATTTTTATTTATTACCAGTATACTTCTGATCTCATTTTGAAATACCTAATAAGAATCACAATCATAAATGAGTCTATCTCCTTTTCTGACATCTTTTTCCTAACAAAATTAAATTAAATGTTTAAGTTATTAATAATTCTTGACACATGAATGTTGGTAGGGGGCTTGATAGATTCATAGCATATAACTATTCACTTACAATTGTATAGGTTTATCTATAGCAAATTCACAATTAAGAATGCTTGTCTTACCCAAAATATAAATCATATAATCTTTGTGATATATCAGATTGCATGTATCTATTGTAATAAATTTTATTTTATTTGCATTTATTGTCAAGTAGCACTTGCCCTCAGTGAGCTATTTAAACTTTTATTAAAAAGAATTGTGTAACAAAAGATTACCCATAATATAGTACAGCAGAAGAAAAACTTAATGATATCTTTTCCAAATGCAGCCATATTCTTCACTATTTTCCAGTTAATATGGAAATAATTTTATGTTACCATGTTTTATGCTTAAAGAATAAGCACAAAAGTGGTAATGAATCCTCCTGCCAATGCAGGAGGTACAAGAGATGCAGGTTCAATCAGTTGGAAATATTCCCTGGAGTAGAAAAGGGCAACCCAATCAAATATCCTTGCCTGAAAAATTTCATGGACAGAGGAGCCTGGCAGGCTACAGTCCATGGGGTCACAGAGTTGAACATGACTGAGTACACGCACCCAGACACTCACACACCCACCCACACACATATAACATTTATTTATTCTTTCATTCATCCATTAACCCTTAGGTAGTTTTCATGTCTTGATTATTTGGAATAATGCCACAGTAAATATAGGGGCATGCAAACATCCCTTTCTGAGAGTGATTTCATTCCTTTTAAATGTATACCCAGAAGTGAAGTTGCCTGATCATACGGTAGTTCTAGTTTTAATTTTTGAGAAATATCCATACTCTTTTCCATAGTGTCTGTACAAACTTGCATTCCTTCCAGTGTACCTCAGAGTTCCAATTTTTTTCCACATTCTTGTCAACACTTGTCTCCTGTTTTATTTGATGATAGCAATTCTCATAGGTACAAGGTGGTATC
This sequence comes from Tragelaphus eurycerus, assembly GCA_935064755.1. Classification (NCBI taxonomy): domain Eukaryota; kingdom Metazoa; phylum Chordata; class Mammalia; order Artiodactyla; family Bovidae; genus Tragelaphus; species Tragelaphus eurycerus. Next base: position 4,362,587 of record CAKXYN010000041.1, read on the forward strand.
TCATTTTGGCTTTAATTGCATTTTCCTGATGACTAGTTATGCTAAGTATCTATTCATGTATATGCTGGCCATTTGGGAAAATGGCTATTCAAATCATTTAACCATTTTTTAAATTGGATTGTCTTTTGTTTTTTCGTTTATGATATTGAATAGTATCAGTTCCTTATACATTTTGTCTGTTAGCACATCAGAAAAATGGTGTGCAAAACTTTTTTTCCATTTCATAGGTTGCTTTTTACTTAATTAAATGTCTCTTTGGATGTGCAAAAGTTTTATATTTGATGTATTCGCAATGTTTATTTTTGCTTGATTTCATGTCCAAGATTTGTTGCCAAATCAACATCAAGAACAAATTTACCCTTGATTTCTTCTAGTAGTTTTACAGTTTCAGGTATTACATTTAAGTCTTTAATCCATTCTGAGCTGGTGTGTGTGTGTGAGAGAGAAAGAGAGTTGTATAAGACAGGGCTCCAATTTCAATCTTCTGTTTATAATTATCCCATTTTCCCAACACCATTGAGAATGTCCTCTCCCAAAGACATGGGAGGAGTATTCTTGTTTCCCTTCTCAGATATTAGTTGTCTGTATAAACAATGGTTTATTCCTGGGCTCTTGATTCTATTCCATTTGTTGATGTAAATGGTTTTATGACACTACTGTATTGTTTGATTGTTATAGCTTTGTGATAAAGTTTGAAATCAGGAAGTGTGATGCTTCCAGTTTTGCTCTTCTTTCTCAGGACTGTGTTGTGTATTGGAGGTATTTTGTAACCTCAAAATATATGAATTGCAGGATTGTGTTTATGTGTGTCTATTTCTTTGAAATAGTCCATTGATTATCTTTGAAAATCAATCCAATCCAGGGATTTCAATGAAATTTATAGATTTCTTTTGGTAGTATGGACATTGTAACAATATGCATACTTCTAATCCATAAACATGAGATGTCTTTTTTTTTTTTTTTTGCCAAGATTTTACTGTATTCCTTATTCCATTTTTTTATCCAATAAGGTACAGTTTAAAGTGTTATATACATAGTACATTTACTTCAGATGGAGATGGTATTAATTGCCGGGGTCCAGCCCCGGTGGATCCAGGGATTTCGAAGGGGAGACGGCATAGGCGATCAGGAAACAACTGCTTATTAAAATATTAATTAAAGATATAAAGAGTGATGAAAATGAAGATAGCTCAGTGAGGAGGAAATTCAGTGAAGAAAAGCAGATGAAATGATAGCTCAGTGAGAAGGAAATTCAGAGAGAACATTTTGTGGAGAGAGGAGGCTGAATAATTCAGCCAGAAGGTAAGAGAAAGAACGACATGGGGAGACCAAGCTTCGGTGAACAAAACCCCACACTTTATTTTTCAAAGTAGTTTTTATCCCTTAAGTTATGCATAGAGGATAATGGGGGAAGGGGTGGAGTCATGCAGGGACAGCAGTCACTGAGCCAGGCTTTCAAACCTATCACACGCAAAAGTTTAGGTGAGTTACATCATCTTTTGGCCCAGAGGCCTATTAACATTTTAAGGAACTTATTTTCTCTAAAGGTGATTAGTCAGGTGCTACCCTCCAAAAGCATTGGTGTTGCATTTCTATAGAGCAAAGGTGAGGTGGGTTGTAACAAGAAAAAGAATTAACTCAAGGGTCCAAGGTTACAAACATTAAAGCTACTACTTACATTTCAATACACTGCCAAGGACACAGTAGGTAAGGGATATGGAAACTTAACAGCAAACATTGGCCCAACAAGTGAAAAACCCTTCACCAATACAATTTCTAATCAATCTTTTAACTGCTCAAAGGAATCTGTGTTTAGACAGTTTAGAACATCTCATGCCTCTCACAGTTGGGAGGCTCTAAACAATCACATGTGGCTGGAAAAACCTATTCAGGCAGGCTAGAGGGTTTCCAAAAGGAATTTGTAGGCTGAAACACTGTCACACTCAGGAATTATTAACTGGAGCTGTAAGTTAGCTCTTTTTTCAGAGAAAGGTAGTGGGGGACAGCCCCCTGTAAAGTCAGAGTTGAGAACACAAAGCAGAAAGTAGGCAGACTCTGGCTTTTTTGGGGGGGTAGATGCTCGAGAACCTCCAGGGGGCTCCTGAGGCTGGATCGCCCTTGCATTATTGCCAAGCCTCCTTCCTCATGATCCTTGTCATGAGCAGAGCGCTAATCCAAACTGGCTCCCAACAATTAATAATAAAGTAACATCAGGCTAGGTATTGTTAAGGGATGTCTTTTTTATTTGTATCTTCAACTACTTTCATTCAGATCAGATCAGTCACTTAGTCATGTCCAACTCTTTGCCACCCCATGAATCGCAGCACACCAGGCCCTCTATCCATCACCAACTCCCGAAGTTCACCCAGACTCACGTCCATCGAATCAGTAATGCCATCTTATCCTCTGTCATCCCCTTCTCCTCTTGCCCCCAATCCCTCCCAGCATCAGAGTCTTTTCAAATGAGTCAACTCTTCGCATGAGGTGGCCAAAATACTGGAGTTTCAGCTTTAGCATCATTCCTTCCAAAGAAATCCCAGGGCTGATCTCCTTCAGAATGGACTGATTGGATCTCCTTGCAGTCCAAGGGACTCTCAAGAGTCTTCTCCAACACCACAGTTCCAAAGCATCAATTCTTCGGCGCTCAGGCTTCTTCACAGTCCAGCTCTCACATCCATACATGACTACTGGAAAAGCCATAGACTTGACTAGACGAACCTTTGTTGGCAAAGTAATGTCTCTACTTTTCAATATGTTGTAATTTTCAATGTAAAGAACTTTCACGTCCTTAAATTTATCCCTAAGTATTTTGTTATTTTTGATGTTGTTATAAATGCCATTGTTTTGTTTATTTCTATTTCTGATAGTTTATTGTTAGTATATTGAAATGCTGATTGGGAACACTCCAAAGCCAGGGTAGAGAGCTGGGTATGATTTGAACCAGGGGTGTGGGTTAAACGAGTCTGTTGAAAGCGATGTAAATCCATAAGAGTCAGCCAGGTGTTGAGACTGATCAGCCTCACATTTGTTTTGAAGTGGGTCACTTACTTCATTCTCCTCTCCTGGGACAGTGTCTCTCTGTGTTGGGATTCCCAGTGTTGGGATGAGGTATGATGGTGTATCTATCCTTCTCCCTACTTTCTTCAGTGTGTCTATACACATGCTATTCAGAAACATAAGCTTTCTAATAGTTAACTTTATATGTTTTTATATATTCTCAAACTTCAGTATATGTCTTTACAAATTAAAGAGATTGATAATTTCTTAGAATTTTTAAGAATATTAAGATTAACCCATTATTCTGCTGCAGTAAAGAAGCACATACATGTTTAAGATAGGCACATATGTAAGAAACAATAAATAATAAAATTTCAAATTAATTGAGTAATTGTAAATATTTTTTCCTAAATAATATCTAAAAGTCTTCAATGAGTGACAAGTAATAGCTAAAACATGAGTGAATCCTCAGGATTAGAAGTTAAACATGCATTTATCAAAAAACACATCATTTTTTCCTCTCAACAATAATGAACATGGATTGAAACTATGATCTAGTTAAGCTACCTAAGGTTATATCATTAGTAGGTGAAAGACATAGGACTTAAAACAAGTTCTAGAGTTTGCAGCTTGAATATTTAACCTTGAAATTGTAATACATTATTTAAATTTGCCTGAATGTTTTATTCCTACTGAAAAAATATTTTCATGGAGAAATATCTATTTATACACACACTGAATGGATGATGTTCCCCCCAAATTCATGTCCTTCCCAAAACTTCAGAATATGACCTTGTTTAGAAATATATCTTGATATCAATCAAATTAAGATGAGGTCATTACAGTGAGTCTTAAGTAAAAGACTGTTGTTGATATAAATGGACACAGACACATAGACACATAAAGAATGCTACATGAAGATGTAGGCAGAGATTGACATAATACAGATACAAACCAAGGATTCTTGCCCATGCTAAGAGAATGCATGGGGCAATTTCTTCTTCAGAGAGAACATGGCCCTATAGAAAATAGATTTGAACATCAAATCCCCAAAACTAAGAACAATGTTGGTTTTAAGCTACTGAGTTTGTGACAAGTAAAGGCACCCCTCAGGAACTAGGCAAGACTTTGTTACTGGGAAATGGAGAGCTATTGTAATGAATACTGAACATGTGAAAGTGACTTTGAAATTGGGTGATGGGTTTTTTGTTGCTGTTCAGTCAGCCTTGTCCAACTCTTTGCAACCCCATGGACTGAAACACGCCAGGCTTCCCTGTCTTTCATCATCTCCCAGAGCTTGTTGAAACTCATGTCCATTGAATAAGTGATGCCAACTAACCATCTCATCCTCTGTCATCCTCGTCTCCTCCTGCCTTCAATCTTTCCTAGCATCATGATCTTTTCTGATGAGTCAGCTCCTCACGTCAGGTGGCCTTCAGAATCAGTCTTTCTAATGAATATTGTTTATTTCCTTTAGGATTGACTGGTTTGATCTCCTTGCAGTCCAAGGGACTCTCAAGAGTCTTCTCCAACACCACAGTTGAAAAGCATCAATTTTTCAATGTTCAGCCTTCCCTATGGTCCAACTCTCACATCTATCCATGACTACTAGAAAAACCATAGCTTCACTATCCAGACCTTTGTCAGTTGTGGATAGAGGCAAGAATAATTTTGAGGCCCTTGATAAAAAAAAAAAAAATCTAGATTCCTTTGTAATATATCATGAATGCCATCTTGACCCTGTTTTAAGAACATAGGTAAACAATTCTCAGTTCCCTTAATGGGTAGTTTTCTGAATTCATGAATTCATGCCTCAGCTGTTTGCCTGATCACATTCTAGCAGTCTTGGGTTACAAAAATACAGCTCAAGGGCCAGAGGCCTCGATGCCAAACATCTCGAAATGACATTTTCCCCCTTGGGCTTGTGGAATCATTTAGAATACTGAGTCCACAAGAAGCCTGCAAAACCTAGCTAACCAACCACACTTGCCACACTAAATAGCCAATGGTTGCAGCTTTCTGTATCCATTCCCAGGTGCAGCACCCTATGCCCATCCATGTATGTGATAGCCTTCTCCTTGGAATTGTAAATAATAAAGAATTCTGCCTTCCTTCTATATAGGGTCATTTTGTCATGTAAGCTATTATCAGAATCTATCAATTGTCAAAATAATGCAATATTTATTTAAGAGAGTACTGGCAGACATATAGATGTTAAAAGCAATTCTGGTGAGGGCTCAGAAAGAACAGGGAAGAGCAGTAGTCAACGTTATTATTGTTTTGGAGAATACATATGTTATTTTTTTTTTTTTTTAGACCTAGCAAACAAAATTTTTATTTTAATTTACTGTTTCTGTATCTCTTAAGAGTAATTACTTTAAAAAAAAAAAAAAGGTTCTGAGGCAGAGCAATTCCCAATTTACTGTGAAATTACCAAACCTAGCTTGCTGTATCAAACATTTCAACTGTTAGCTAAATGAGCTACATAATATCCTTAAAGATCAACCAGAGAAGAGAAAAATCTCATCTTCATTACTGATTTAGAGCCAAAACTTATTCAAAGAAGTAGTTTAACCTACTAAATATGTCTCTTATAAGCTCTTTTTTCTTAGAAAGTAGTATTCCTTCTTTTTCATTCCTGAAATGATATCTCATGTATTTAAGCAAGTCATGGACAAGTGTCAGCTCATTATTATGATAAATGAGCTCAAATTAAATTACCTCTTTTATTTATGTTGCATATAAAACATTCCTAACAGCCTTTTAAACTGAACTTTGTTTGACAAAAATTTAAATTAATGAAAGGTGGACAGGTAATCATTAAAGCTGAAGTCTCATGGTACATAAGCTATTTGTTAACTTTCGCCGAATAGGAAGAAAATAATTTAGTATGATGATTTTTCCATTCACAATACTGTGGCAAAATTTGTATATTAAAATTTGGATATTTTTTATGAATTCCAAGACATTTGTTGGGAATATTCATGTTTATCTAAATGTCAACCGACAGCCAACAGCACTGCTGAAAACTCTTGTTAGGTTCAGCCGTTGCTGTGAAAATCTTTATTTCTGCCAATTACATTTAATTGGCAGAATTACAAAATTCTTGTAATTCAAATTTTGTAATTATAAAAATTACAAAAAATTACAAAAATCTTGTTCACCAATTAACAAAGGCTTAATTTCTACTTTTCAATTATATTTGGAGTAAAGTCTATGACCATTAACTATGTATTTTCTCACTGCTATCTTTTAAATGTCCTTGCCAGTGCACTGTACATATTATAGAAAAAACAAAACAAAACCAAAAAGGGTAGCTTGAGATGGACTTTGCTGTTAATTCATTCACTTAACAAGCCAGTCCCAGTGAGTGTGCTGGAACCTTGTAAGAAGTTCAGACTTAAAAAGCTCTTCAGCTCTTCCTCAGACTGAGGTCACTACTGGTTACTAATGCTGACAAAGATGTACTTTCTGACATATCCTCTTTCCTAAGGTTCAAAAATGATTCTCGAGTTATTTGAAGAATCTCTCTCAAGCCTTTCTTTTCTTGTTCAAGTTGAAATATTCGTTCCTGTTCCTTGCAACCCTGTTGCTCATCAATTTCAATGGCTTTCCTCATTACTGCTGCCATTTCAGTTATCTGGTCAACATGTGCTTGTAATTCCTTAGTGTGTTGCTCTTTTAACTTCATTATTATTCCTGGATCATCTTTTTTGCTAGCCATTAGCAATCTAAACATTTGCTCTCGATACTTGCTCATTATAAGTTCCAAGGCAGATTGATGTTCTTCCAGGGATGTACGTAATTCTTTGTTCTCTTGTTGCAATTCTCTGATTTGTCTGTTTTCTTGCTGGATTCCCATAACTAATGTTGGCCGTGGCCGATGTCTTGCAACTTCATTAAGTTCTTGAATTTCTTCTTGATACTGCTTCATAGCTTCTACTCGCTTGTTGAGAGCTGTGGTTTGTTCAATCAAAGATTCTGCTGCATCGTCATGATCTCTCAATCTTTCAACAAGGGCTTTAGCATCAGCAAGTGCCTTCTCAATGGTGCAACTCATTTTCTGCTGGTCTCAATCCCTCGCAGCCGTCAGCTGTGGCGGTTAGGACTCAAAGCCTCTGCCAACAGGGACCTATGCACTCAAGGGAAGAGACTCCTCCCGCCTGTTCAGCTTCCTCAGAGAGCAAACGCAGAACCCAGAACAGGCAATGCAGGGCTGGCTGCGGGGATCCAGGGGCTCATCCCCATCACTGGCTAGGAGAAAACCTCCGGCGACCGCCTCCAGCCAGCGCTCGCAAAACCTACATATGTTATTATATGTTATTATGAACAGAATGTCTGAATGAGGAAATTTCCAAGCAAAATATAGAAGGTTCAACCTTTACTCTTTGCTGCTTGGAGTAAAATGCAAAATTAATTATAAATTGAGGAATTAATTTTTAAAGAAGAGGGAAACAGCCCCTGATGATTTGGAAAATCATTGGCCTATCCAGACAACATGGTCTGGAATTAGGGCCAAGTGTGTGGCTGGAAAATCTTTTTTTAAAGTCTTTAGATGAATTACTCATGTATGTGATCAAGCATCTGAGAATAAGCCAAGGAAAAAAGCAGCAATCCAGAAAAAGTCTGCAAGGACCTTCTTGTCTAATGTCATGGATTCTTAGGAATGGCATGAAAGATGGACAGGGATAAACACTGGTAACTTGGACAGAAAGGGACAGAGATAGGATGAAATAAAGGATAATTGTAGAGGCAGAGTGGCAGATTCAGAGGGCTGAACTGAGGGTACCTTTCTGGGCTGGGAGTGTGGGCCAGTTCCCCAGTGAGCCCAGAGAAAAGACCTTCAAGCCACAGAGGAATATTTTCAAGCATTAAAATCTAATAAATATGTCCTGCTGGCTTTGGACTTCCCTGGAATCTATGATCCCTTTTATTCTTCCAATTTTTCATTTTGGAATGGGCATGTCTGTTTTGTGCCTGTCCCACTACTCTAATTTGGAAGCAGATAACTTGTTTCATGGTATGATAGGTTCACAAGAGGTTAAAATGTTTGCTTTAAGATGGATTATATCCTGAGTCTCACTCCATAATAAATATTGCATAAATAAATATATGTAATTATATGCTCTGTACTACATACTATAAATATTCACATAATCAACTTTTTTGTTTACCCTGAAGAAATATAGTTCCTGGGCTCTCAAAGAGTTGGACATGACTGAGTAACTAAACACACACAGCCACCAAATTGCATCTGACTCTTGTGGCTCCATAGACTGTAGCCCATCAGGCTCCTCTGTCCATGGGACTTCCCAGGACAGAATGTTGGAGTGGGTTGCCATTTCCTTCTCCCGGGGATCTTCCTGACTTAGGGATCAAACTCACATCTCCTTCATTGGCAGGTAAATTCTTTACCTCTGAGCCACCAGGGATATAACATAAATATTCATATAATCAATTTACTGATATATAAGTCCAAATAATTGTATTATCGATGTTTATGGCAAAGCGTGCATTCATTTTGGTATATACTTTTAAGTTGTTGGTGCCTTGAAACAATGAAAAGTATAAGTCCACTACATAGGAACATTCAAGTTGTGAACTTTCAAAGATGCATGTGTTTGCATACCCAATCATGTAAGTTTATTTATTGTGACAAGAGTTCATCCTCTATAAATGGTTATACTCTACTGTAAAGTACTGTATGGAGTACAGTAGTGTGGTATCTTTATTTCAAACCCAGGATTCCAGAAGCAAACATAAAAGCAGTGGTAGTGTAGCTGGTACAGTACTTCCTAAACATCACTGGTTCATTTTTTTTCAAGAGGGTGGATAGAATTGAATCTAGCAAGGAACCAGAACATGGGCCATCAATGTCAGACATTCATGAACTGCAGCTTGTCCTCCATCTCCTATTGCTGAGGATCCTTCAGCTCTACCATTTCCCACATCTTCTATTCAGGACCTATTCTTGTCTATCTACATGATGCCAGGCCAGCACCTATATGCCAGCTGTTGTACCATACTAATGTACTTTTCAAGGCACTGTGCTGCTGCTGCTGCTGCTGCTAAGTCGCTTCAGTCGTGTCCGACTCTGTGCGACACCATAGATGGTAGCCCACCAGGCTCCCCCATCCCTGGAATTCTCCAGTCAAGGACACTGGTGTGGGTTGCCATTTCCTTCTCCAATGCATGAAAATGAGAAGTGAAAGTGAAGTCGCTCAGACATGTCCGACTCATTGCGACCCCATGGACTGCAGCCTACTATAACATTAAAAATGGTTATTTTTGGTGTTTGTTTTTTATGTATTTTTTGTGTGAAAAGTATTATAAACCTATTACAGTATAGTATTATATAGCTGATTGTGTTAGTTGGTTACATATGATAATTTTGTTGGATTTACAAACAAATTGGACTTATGAATGTGCTCTTGGAACAATATTCATTCATGTGTAGGAGACTTACAGCAATAGAAATAACACTAAGGCTAGAAGCCCACTGGTATCTGGATAAATTATATCTTACATTGTGATTATTTTGGGTCTGTGGAGATAGAAAGCACTGTGTGCTTAATTTTGTAGATACTTCCTCAGGAGATTCATGTCAGAGTTAATCAAATACTACTTTTGATGTATGATTTGACTTTGTTAAACCAACAACCTATTGTCAAGCAAGTAACATAGTTCAATATCATTTGAGCCAGGAAATACTAGGTAGCTGTTTCATTACAGTTAATTTGCATTATTCATCTAAGTGCTTATAAAGGACGATCTAACCAATATCCTCAGAGGCTTAACTTTTACCCCTTTGTTCACATCAAGAGCTTAAAATTATGAGTTCTGTAAAGAAGAGAGTTCAAAGAGTTGATAACTAACTGAAATAATGGGTCCCTTTTGGGAAGTGCCTATCTTCATGCATCTCTTAGATAGCAGGCATCAATTAGCTAAAATTGTAATTAAATTGAATATGTATATAAAGGTTGCCTAATTAGATCTACAGGGTGGTGCAGCATCTAGATTTGAAGCCCAGAAGTTGTAAAGAGATTTTACAGCAAGGAAAGACCTGGATTCCTCAGCCAGTGTCTGGGGGCAGCTCTGAGGCTCAAACTTCAGCCTAAAGCATAATTACTCCCTCCACAGGAACAAGAAACACTAGGATTGCGAGCATACACTATTTCTCAATCTTGAGTCGTGTCTGTCAGCTTTTCATGCAGAAAGCATACTGTTTTACTAAACTGAGGTATTTTCCTATTTATGTCTATGAAACAGGACAGAAAAAAGATGGAAATATATGATCTGAATGCATATATTTGCTGCATATTTTAATTTTGCACTATTAAGAAAATCAAAAGCTACTTTCCTTCTAAGTCTGCTGTGTAATACAGATTTCCTAGATTGTGCTTGAGAGTTTGTCTATTCAAAATGATCTACTTGCCGTAAAGAAATTTTATTTTTTTGAGTATAAAAAGAGAATTGTTTTTATTAAAATCTGTTTGAATGTTTGAATTGCCTTAAAGCCAAATGGATAAGCAAAGTGGAAAGAAATTTTGATATTTCACAAATTCTTCTATTAATTTGAGCATTCACCATCCATTGAAACTTACCTTGAACTTATAATACCTTGGTGAAGATGCCAGCATGTATACCCTTCACTTCAGTTCAGTCACTCAGTTGTGTCCGACTCTTTGTGACCCCATGAATCACAGCACACCAGGCCTCCCTTTCCATCACCATCTCCCAGAGTTTACTCAAACTCTCATTCATTGAGTAAGTGATGCCATCCAGCTTCTGTCGTCCCCTTTTCCTCCTGCCCCCAATCCCTCCCAGCATCAAAGTATTTTCCAATGAGTCGACCCTTCTCATGAGGTGACCAAAGTACTGGAGTTTCAGCTTTAGCATCATTCCTTCCAAAGAAAACCCAGGGCTGATCTCCTTTAGAATGAACTGGTTGGATCTCCTTGCAGCTCAAGGGACTCTCAAGAGTCTTCTCCAACACCACACTTCAAAAGCATCAATTCTTCAGCACTTAGCTTTCTTCACAGTCCAAATGTCACATCCATACATGACCACTGGAAAAACCATAGCCTTGACTAGACAGACCTTTGTTGGCAAAGTAATGTTTCTGCTTTTCAATATTCTATCTAGATTTTCTTCCAAGGAATAAGTGTCTTTTAATTTCATGGCTACAGTCACCATCTGCAGTGATTTTGGAGCCTCCCAAAATAAAGTCTGACACTGTTTCTACTGTTTCCCCATCTATTTCCCCTGAAGTGATGGGACCAGATGCCATGATCTTCGTTTTCTGAATGTTGAGCTTTAAGCCAACCTTTTCACTCTCCACTTTCACTTTCATCAAGAGGCTTTTAGTTCCTCTTCACTTTCTGCCATAAGGGTTGTGTAATTTGCTTATCTGAGGTTATTGATATTTCTCCTGGTAATCTTGATTCCCGTTTGTGCTTCTTCCAGCCCAGAGTTTCTCATGATGTACTCTCTATATAAGTATACCCTTAGTCTATACATATAAAAATAATAGATCTTGCTGGAAAGGCATGTTTTAACTCAGATCCATCTGTGACAGCTGCTATGATTACAAGTTATGCCCACTTAGATTTCCAAAATCTAACAAACTCCAAATAAAAATTTAACAGCATTAAAATTTAAAGTAGAGATGAGGGCCAAGATGATAGTTCAATTACATAGCATTCATGTAGGAGACATGGTGAAAGTAGAAAGTATGTGAACATTAAATGCTTTTATTATTCTTTGTAGATTTCATCAGGCACTGGAAGATGAAAAAACATGCTACCTTAGTTCATTTCCTCACCACCATGACTGAGCTGCCCCATTCTTGGCATGGTTAAAGAGTTGGACTCCCTAATATTTTAAGGATAATATTTATGAGGATTCTCTGAATACACTCAAAATTTGCACACTTTAATGACAAATCTCACTTTGTATATTATCAGCCACATGAGAGTGAAATATAAATCATTCTATCTGAGATCACATTCTCTCACAATATATGCTATGGTGTGCTTTACATCTGATAATTTTGCAGTTAACATAAATCAGCAAGAAAAAAGTGTCCTTAACAAATTTGGAAGTATATATTTTAAAATAGTTGTAAATTTAAAAATGCATAAATGCAGATTTTAGATGGATATATTTGTCAGAGGTGGAGAAGGCAATGGCACCCCACTCCAGTATTCTTGCCTGGAAAATCCCATGCATGGAGGAGCCTGGTAGGCTGCAGTCCATGGGGTTGTTAAGAGTTGGACAGGACAGAGCGACTTCACTTTCACTTTCACTTTCATACATTGGAGAAGGAAATGGGAACCCACCCCAGTGTTCTTGCCTGGAGAGTCCCAGGGACGTGGGAGCCTGATGGGCTGCTGTCTATGGGGTCACAAAGAGTTGGACACGACTGAAGTGAGTTAGCAGCAGCAGCAGCATTTGTCAGAGGTTCTGTATATTTTCATGTCAAAATCAGCAATCTGAGAAGTTTGACATACTAACTTAGGCTATGAGCTTCAATTGGGTAGCTTATATTCCAAACAGTTTGAGAACAGAACTATCTTCAATTTATGCTTCAGGTTTTAAAATAGATTATGATGATGTATTCAATCAAGTTGATATTGTGTTGCTTATGTTAGAGATAATTGCTTAATGTGGCTTTGATTTAATTTATATTTTTGTTTATCATAAATTTATATCAAAAGAAAGTTCAACATGTGGAGATTTTTCTGAAAGGTTTTATTCAGTAGGACTTAATACTGGGCAGAACATCATGCTAGGATGATGGGGACATGAATCACAGCAAAAATAAAATCCAGAGTGATGGTGGCTTATTTGAATCACAAAAAGTTTTTTCATTATATAGCAAGTTAAAATTTCTTAACCAAAGCATTCAAAGCTTTATTATGTCAATGATATGAACAAGACTATCACAAAATTCAAGAAATGATTCAGTTCAGTTCAGTTCAATTCAGTTGCTCAGTCGTGTCCGACTCTTTGCAACCCCATGAATTGCAGCACGCCAGGCCTCCCTGTCCATCAGCAACTCCCAGAGTTCACTCAGACTCATGTCCATTGAGTTGGTCATGCCATCCAGCCATCTCATCCTCTGTCATCCCCTTTTCCTCCTGCCCTCAATCCCTTGCAGCATCAGAGTCTTTTCCAATAAGTCAACTCTTCGCATGAGGTGGTCAACTGAGTAAAATTAACAAACATACTGATTTGATAGAATGCATTACTACTTTCTTAAGAGAAACAAATGACCTTTTTCAGAGGTCTCAGAGACGGTCTATACTGTACACATGGTATAAACAGGGAAAATTATTCATAAGAAAAAAAAGTTCAGTGGAATTAAAAGATGTCATACTGACTGTGCTGCGCTATGTGATAAGTTACTTCAGTTGTGTCCAATTCTTTGAGATCCTGTGGACCATAGCCCACCAGACTCCTCCTTCCATGAGATTCTCCAAGCAAGAATACGGGAGTGGTTTGCCATTTCCTTCTCCTGGGAATCTTCCCAACCCAAGGATGGAAGCAGAATCTCTTATGTCTCGTGCATTGGCAGGCATGTTCTTTACCACTAGCACCACCTGGGAAGCCCAAGGTTGATTAGTACAGATTCGTAAGAAAACATGATTTAAAAAAATTCTATCATAAAATTACATATTTTTCTTTATGTATTTTGAACATATTTTACTTTGATAACTATTCTAAATTAAACCTACATATGTATGTGTGTGTGTTTAGTCACTCAGTCATGTCTGACTGTTGGCAACCCCATGGATGCAGCCTGCCAGGCTCCTCTGACAGTTGGATTCTCCAGGCAAGAATACTGAAGTAGGTAGCCATTCTTTTCTCTAGGGGATCTTTGCAACCCAGAAATTGAACCCGAGTCTCCTGCATTGAAGGAAGATTCTTTACCAGCTAAGCCACCAGGGAAATCCCAAATCTACGTATATGCACATAATTTATATCCATTCCAAAATGAAGCATACATATACACACACACACACATATAATGTATTAGTCATTCTCAACTGAGAAATTTATTGACCTAAATAACTACAATATATCTGACACTGAAGATGGCACTTGTGGCATATGAGTAAGCATAGTAGGGCATTGCAGAGCCTTTATTTTCTGATATTGATGAGAAGAGTATAAAAAAGTCTCTTAAAGTTTTTTTTTTTTTTTGCAATCAAGAACTATTCTGCAACAATTTCTATTGTTACAATTTATATTGTTACATAGTCAATTTTTTTCTACCTTCAGTATTGCATTATTTCATAGACATATATGTAATAAATCCTACAATAATTAGACAACATATAAAAATCTAAACCATTTGAATTCAAGACTTGACCATCAAATTATAGTCAATTCATTTACACACACAAAATGCTGTAAGTTTATATAAGTAAAGAGATAGAGTTTTGACTTCAGAGAATGTCCTTTAATGTTAAAGGGGAAATGACAAATGTATTCAAAACTTTTAATGTCAGTCCAAAATTTGCATAACAATTCAAAAACATCATATGAGAACTTGTTTTGACCATATGTATTGTAGGGATATAATAAATTCAGGACATAAGATAGTGTGGCTTTTGTGGAAGAACTTGACAATTACAATAGCAGTATTTGTAAAGGTAGGAAGTTCCTGAACATTACAGGCAAGCAATCAATACAAGTTGAAAATGACAAAATATGTTTCAAGTGTGGGGCAAGCTACATAAAGTATTTTTCTATCAGCAATTTTCTAATAAGTATATTGATTCTTTGTTTAAGTTTATCTTTAAATAATTGTAAAGAAACTTATAAGAATCATGGTAGCCCACCTTACTCTATACCAGGCACTCTTCTTTTGTTTTATTTAGATATCGAGCCATTGATCTAAATGTCTACAGCCCTATCTTGCTTTATTCTCAAAAAGGACATGTGAGGCACAGAGAGATAAATTGATTTGCCCCAGGCTATCAGTTTACTAATTAATTACAGTAGATTATATATATATAATCTACTGTATATATATATATATATATATATATATATATTTATTTTGAGTTTGGTAATATATTTTATTTTTTTAATTTTATTTTGCTTAACTTTACAATATTGTATTGCTTTTGCCATACATCAAAATGAATCCGCCACAAGTATACATGTGTTCCCCATCCTGAACCCTCTTCCCTCCTCCCTCCCCATAAACCAAACTTCATATATATATTTTTTATAACTTTTGTGACCTTTTTTTTTTTTTTTTTTTTCTTTTCTTTAACAGTAGATCATATTTTTAACCTGGGCTTCCCAGATGGCTCAGTGGTAAAGAAATTGGTTGCCAATGCACAGGATGTAGGAGACACAGGTTCCATCTCTGGGTGGGGAAGATATCCTAGAGAAGGGAATGGCAATCCAATTCAGTATTCTTCCCCAGAGAATCCCATGGACAGAGGAGCCTGGAGCCTGGCAGGCTACAATCCCTGGAGTTGCAAAAAGTTGGAGATGACTAACTGACTGAATACACACACACACAAAGACGTGCTTGTGCTCATGTGCACGCATTTTAAAACCAGATATCTGATTCCAGTTACCTCATTCTGGATATTTCTATTTCCCCCTAAATTCACTTTGAAAAATTGCAGGTTTTTTAAAGACAAAATAATATTTCCCTTACTATTGTCTTTGTCAAATTCATATGTTAGTATAATATATGAGTTTTGTAAGTTCACAAGTTTGTGTTTGCCTAGGTTCAGCCGGGAAGAGATACCCCACGCCCAAGGTAAGAGAAACCCAAGTAAGACAGTAGGTCTTGCAAGAGGGCATCAGAGGGCAAATACACTGAAACCATACTCACAGAAAACTAGTCAATCTAATCACACCAGGACCACAGCCTTGTCTAACTCAATGAAATTAAGCCATGCTCGTGGGGCAACCCAGGATGGGCGGGTCATGGTGGAGAGATCTGACAGGGTGTGGTCCGCTGGAGAAGGGAATGGCAAACCACTTCAGTATTCTTGCCTTGAGAACCCCATGAACAGTATGAAAAGGCAAAATGATAGGATACTGATAGAGAAACTCCCCAGGTCAGTAAGGGCCCAAAATGCTACTGGAGATCAGTGGAGAAATAACTCCAGAAAGAATGAAGGGATGGAACCAAAGCAGAAAGAATATCCAGCTGTAGCTGTGTCTGGTGATAGAAGTGAAGTCCGATGCTGTAAAGAACAATATTGCATAGGAACCTGGAATGTCAGGTCCATGAATCAAGGCAAATTGGAAGTGGTCAAACAAGAGATGGCAAGAGTGAATGTTGACATTCTAGGAATTAGCGAACTAAAATGGACTGGAATGGGTGAATTTAACTCAGAGGACCATTATGTCTACTACTGTGGGCAGGAATCCCTCAGAAGAAATGGAGTGGCCATCATGGTCAACAAGAGAGTCCGAAATGCATTACTTGGATGCAATCTCAAAAACGACAGAATGATCTCTGTTCGTTTCCAAGGCAAACCATTCAATGTCACAGTAATCCAAGTCTATGCCCCAGTAATGCTGAAGAAGCTGAAGTTGAACGGGTCTACGAAGACCTACAAGACCTTTTAGAACTAACATCCAAAAAAGATGTCCTTTTCATTATAGGGGACTGGAATGCAAAAGTAGGAAGTCAAGAAACACCTGGAGTAACAGGCAAATTTGGCCTTGGAATACGGAATGAAGCAGGGCAAAGACTAACAGAGTTTTGCCAAGAAAATGCACTGGTCATAGCAAATACCCTCTTCCAACAACACAAGAGAAGACTTTATACATGGACATCACCAGATGGTCAACACCGAAATCAGATCGATTATATTCTTTGCAGCCAAAGATGGAGAAGCTCTATACAATCAGCAAAAACAAGACCAGGAGCTGACTGTGGCTCAGACCATGAACTCCTTATTGCCAAATTCAGACTGAAATTGAAGAAAGTAGGGAAAACTACTAGACCATTCAGGTATGACCTAAATCAAATCCCTTATGAGTATACAGTGGAAGTGAGAAGTAGATTTAAGGGCCTAGATCTGATAGATAGAGTGCCTGATGAACTATGGAATGAGGTTCGTGACATTGTACAGGAGACAGGGATCAAGACCATCCCCAAGAAAAAGAAATGCAAAAAAGCAAAATGGCTGTCTGGGGAGGCCTTGCAAATAGCTGCAAAAAGAAGAGAAGTGAAAAGCAAAGGAGAAAAGGAAAGATATAAACATCTGAATGCAGAGTTCCAAAGAATAGCAAGAAGAGATAAGAAAGCCTTCTTCAGCGATCAATGCAAAGAAATAGAGGAAAACAACAGAATGGGAAAGACTAGGATCTCTTCAAGAAAATCAGAGATACCAAAGGAACATTTCATGCAAAGATGGGCTCGATAAAGGACAGAAATGGTGTGGACCTAACGGAAGCAGAAGATATTAAGAAGAGGTGGCAAGAATACACAGAAGAACTGTACAAAAAAGAGCTTCACGACCAAGATAATCATGATGGCGTGATCACTGACCTAGAGCCAGACATCCTGGAATGTGAAGTCAAGTGGGCCTTAGAAAGCATCACTAGGAACAAAGCTAGTGGAGGTGATGGAATTCCAGTGGAGCTATTCCAAATCCTGAAAGATGATGCTGTGAAAGTGCTGCACTCAATATGCCAGCAAATTTGGAAAACTCAGCAGTGGCCACAAGATTGGAAAAGGTCAGTTTTCATCCCGATCCCAAAGAAAGGCAATGCCAAAGAGTGCTCAAACTACCGCACAATTGCACTCATTTCACACGCTAGTAAAGTAATGCTCAAAATTCTCCAAGCCAGGCTTCAGCAATATGTGAACCGTGAACTTCCTGATGTTCAAGCTGGTTTTAGAAAAGGCAGAGGAACCAGAGATCAAATTGCCAACATCCGCTGGATTATCGAAAAAGCAAGAGAGTTCCAGAAAAACATCTATTTCTGCTTTATTGACTATGCCAAAGCCTTTGACTGTGTGGATCACAATAAACTGTGGAAAATTCTGAGAGAGATGGGAATACCAGACCACCTGATCTGCCTCTTGAAAAATCTGTATGCAGGTCAGGAAGCAACAGTTAGAACTGGTCATGGAACAACAGACTGGTTGCAAATAGGAAAAGGAGTACGTCAAGGCTGTATATTGTCACCATGTTTATTTAACTTATATGCAGAGTACATCATGAGAAATGCTGGACTGGAGGAAACACAAGCTGGAATCAAGATTGCCGGGAGAAATATCAATAACCTCAGATATGCAGATGACACCACCCTTATGGCAGAAAGTGAAGAGGAACTCAAAGGCCTCTTGATGAAAGTGAAAGTGGAGAGTGAAAAGATTGGCTTAAAGCTCAACATTCAGAAAACGAAGATCATGGCATCTGGACCCATCACTACATGGGAAATAGATGGAGAAACAGTGGAAACAGTGTCAGACTTTATTTTTCTGGGCTCCAAAATCACTACAGATGGTGACTGCAGCCATGAAATTAAAAGACGCTTACTCCTTGGAAGGAAGGTTATGACCAACCTAGATAGCATATTCAAAAGCAGAGACATCACTTTGCCAACAAAGGTTCGCCTAGTCAAGGCTATGGTCTTTCCTGTGGTCATGTATGGATGTGAGAGCTGGACTGTGAAGAAGGCTGAGCGCCGAAGAATTGATGCTTTTGAACTGTGGTGTTGGAGAAGACTCTTGAGAGTCCCTTGGACTGCAAGGAGATCCAACCGGTCCATTCTGAAGGAGATCAGACCTGGGATTACTTTGGAGGGAATGATGCTCAAGCTGAAACTCCAGTATTTTGGCCACCTCATGCGAAGAGTTGACTCATTGGAGACGACTCTGATGCTGGGAGGGATTGGGGGCAGGAGGAGAAGGGGACGACAGAGGATGAGATGGCTGGATGGCATCACTGACTCGATGAATGTGAGTCTGAGTGACCTCCTAGAGCTGGTGATGAATAGGGAGGCCTGGCGTGCTGCAGTTCATGGGGTCGCAAAGAGTCAGACACGACTGAGCGACTGATCTGATCTGATCTATAAAGGTAAATGATCTAATATATTAAAAGTGCTTATCACAGTACCAGATATGACATACTACAAGCATTTGACAAATAAGAGTTAAACAAATAATGAAATAGTAGAAGTAGCAACAGGAAGGGACAATAATGTTGAGATCATAAGATAATTTTGAACAGTCCTACTTACTGTGTGCTAAGCATTATTTTAAACTGAGGCACAAGGAGGTTGGATATTTCCCAACTTCACGCAACTCTGAAGTCCAAACTCATACACACCTCTATTTAGTAAACTTGCATTTATTGTGATCTGAGCCAGCAATATGCAGCCTGAGGAAGCCCCTGCTTCTAGGAATCAAGCCAGAGTGACGTAAGCAGGCTCTATTCAAGTCACATCCTTGTTCATTCAAAGTCACGGCTGTATGAACTTTTACAATTGACAGGTACATTTATTTTAACAGGGAGTTTACATGTTAGACACAGTCAACATTTGATTATGTTGTATTTTCAAAAATAATTATGCTTATTCCAAACACTGGCACAGAAAATTAGCTTCTGAAATTGTATTTTTATTAATTTTGTCTTTAGATTCAGGCTTATTTATTGGGTTAGAATGGGCTTCCCATGTGGCACTAGTGTTAAAGAAACTGGCTGCCAATACAGGAGATGTAAGAGATGTGGGTTTGATCCCTGGGTCAGGAAGATCTCCTGGAGGAGGGCATGACAACCTCAAGTATTCAGCCTCAAGATTACCAAAGTATTCTTGCCTGAAGAATACCACAGACAGAGGAGTCTGATAGTCTACAGTCCATAGGGTCTCAAAGAGTCAGACACAACTGAAGCAACCTTGCACACACACAATGGATTAGAATATCTCTGACTTGTAACTACTCAAAAAAATGTTTTGCATGTCATTGAAAGGGGTTAACAGAAAATTCCACAATGAAGCCTGCAAATTGTACTTTCACTCTTTCTATTGTAGATAGACAGATGATAGACTGATGGATAGATAGATAGATAGATATGTTAGTGTATATTTACAGAGTGTGCATATATTTCCAGCATATATGTGTATGCACGTATCTTAATTTATATCTATTGAAAATTTGCACGGATTTTTATTGCATAGTGTTCCCATATATTCACAATTAATTTCTAATATTATTTTATTTTACATTAGTATAATACATTTATTACAGTTAATGAGTCAATGTTGACACATTATTATTGACTAAAGTCTATACTTCATTCAAAATGTGATCCACTGGAGAAGAGAATGGCAAACTACTTAAGTATTTTTGCCCTGAGAAACCCATGAACAGTAAGAAAAAGCAAAAACATAGGACACTGAAAGATGAGAACACTAGGTCGGTAGGTGCCCAATATGCTACTGGAGATCAGTGGAAAATAACTCCAAATGAATGAAGAGATGGAGCCAAAGCAAAAACAACCCCCAGTTGTGTATGTGACAGGTGATGGAAGCAAAGTCTGATGCTGCAAAGAGCAATATTTCAAAGGAAACTGGAATGTTACGTCAATGAATCAAGGCAGATTGGAAGAGGTCAAACAGGAGACGGCAAGAGTTAGTCAATCAGTACAGTCACTCAGTCATGTCCGACTCTTTGTGAACCCATGGACTAGAACATACCAGGGCTCCCTGTCCATAACCGACTCCCGGAGTTTACCCAAACTCATGTCTATTGAGTCGGCGATGCCATCCAACCATCTCATCCTCTCTCTCTTCCCCTTCTCCTAGGGCCTTCAGTCTTTCTCAGCATCAGGATCTTTTCCAGTGAGTCAGTTCTTTGCATCAGGTGACCAAAGTATTGAAGTTTCAGCTTCAACATCAGCCCTTTCAATGAACACTCAGGACTGATCTCCTTTAGGATGGACTAGTTGGATCTCCTTGCAGTCCAACGGACTCTCAAGAGTCTTCTCCAACACCACAGCTCAAAAGCATCAATTCTTTGTTGCTCAGTTTTCATTATAGTCCAACTCTCACATCCATAGATGACTACTGGAAAAAACCACAGCCATGACTAGACATACCTTTGTTGAAAACGTAATGTCTCTGCTTTTTAACGTGCTGTCTAGGTTGGTTATCGTTTTTCTTCCAAGGAGTAAGCATCTTTTAATTTCATAGTTGCAGTCAAGATCTGCAGTTATTTTGGAGCCCCAAAACATCAAATCTGCCACTCTTTCCTCATCTATTTGTCATGAAGTGATTGGACCGGATGCCATGATCTTAGTTTTCTGAATATTCAGCTTTAAGCCAACTTATACTCTCTCCTCTTTCGTGTCGACATTTTAGGAATCAGCGAATTAAAATGGACTAGAATGAGTGAATTTGATTGAGATGACCATTATATCTACTACTGTGGGCCAGAAAACCTTACGAAATGGAGTAGCCATCATAGTCAACAATAGAGTCTGAAATACAGTACTTGGATGGAGTATAAAATTGACAGAATGATCTCTGTTTGTTTCCGAGGCAAACCATTCAATATCATGGTAATCCAAGTCTATGCCCAGCCAGGAATGCTGAAGGAGCTGAAGTTAAATGGTTCTAGGAAGACCTGTAAGACCTGATAGAACTAACACTCCCAAACAGTGTTCTTTTCATTATAGTGGACTGGAATGCAAAAGTAGGATGTCAAGAAACACCTGTAGTAACAGGAAAATTTGGCCTTGGAGTACAGAGTGAAGCAGGGCAAAGACTAATACAGTTTTGCCAAAAGAACACACTGGTCATAACAAACACCCACTTACAACAACACAAGAGAAGACTCTACATATGGACATCACCAGATGGTCAACACTAAAAACAGATTGATTATATCCTTTGAAGCCAAAGATGGAGAAATCCTATACAGTCAGCACAAACAAGACTAGGATCTGACTGTGGCTCAGATCATTAACTTCTTATTGCCAAAATCAGACTTAAAGAAAGTAGGGAAAACCACTTGACTAATCAGGTATGACCTAAATCAAATCCCTAATGATTATACAGTAGAAGTGAGAAATAGATTTATGGGACTAGACCTGATAGACAGAGTGACACAAAAACTATGGATAGAGTTTCACGACATTGTACAGGAGACAGGGATCAAGACCATCCCCAAGGAAAAGAAATGCAAGAAGGCAAAATAGCTGTCTGAGGAGGCCTTACAAATAGCTATGAAAAGAAGAGAAGCAAAAAAGGAAACGAGAAAACAAAAGATATATCCATTTGAATGCAGAGTTCCAAAGAATAGCAAGGAGATAAGAAAACCTTCCTCAGTGATCAATGCAAAGAAAAAGAGGAAAACAATAGAATGGGCAAGACTAAAGATCTCTTCAAGAAAATTAGAGATACCACAGGAATATTTCATGCACAGATTGGTTCAATAAAGGACAGAAATGGATGGACCTAACAGAAGCAGAATATGTTAAGAAGAAGTGGCAAGAATACACAGAAAAACTACAAAAAAATAAAAAATCTTCACACCCAGATAATCACGATGTCTGATCACGCACCTAGAGCCAGACATCCTGGAATGGAAGTCAAGTGGGCGTTGGCGTGAGGAAGCATCACTATGAACAAAACTAGTGGAGGTGATGGAATTCCAGTTGCACTTTTTCAAATCCTGAAAGATAATGCTGTGAAAGTGCTGCACTCAATATGCCAGCAAATTTAGCAACTGCAGCAGTAGCCACAGGACTGGAAAAGGTCAGTTTTCATTCCAGTTCCAAACAAAGTCAATGTCAAAGAATGCTGAAACTACTGCACAATTGCACTCATCTCACACACTAGTAAAGTGAGGCTTAAAATTCTCCAAGCCAAAAAAAAAAAAAAAATCTCCAAGCCAGGCTTCAGCAATACGTGAACTGTCAAATTCCAGATGTTCTAGCTGGTTTTAGAAAATGCAGAGGAAACAGAGATCAAATTGCCAACATGTGCTGGATCATGGAAAAAGCAAGAGAGTTGCAGAAAAAACATCTATTTCTGCTTTATTGACTACGCCAACACCTTTGACTGTGTGGATCACAATATATTCTGAAAGAAATTGGCAGACCAGAACACCTGACTGGCCTCTTGAGAAACCTGTATGCAGGTCAGAAAGCAGCAGTTAGAACTGGACATGGAACAACAGACTGGTTCCAAATAGGAAAAGGAGTACGCCAAGGCTGTATATTGTCACCCTGCTTATTTAACTTATATGCAGAGTACATCATGAGAAATGCTGGGCTGGATAAAGAACAAGCTGGAATCAAGATTGTCAGGAGAAATATCAATTCCCTCAAATATGCAGATACCACCACCCTTATGGCAGAAGGTTTAGAAGAACTAAAGAGCCCCTTAATGAAAGTGAAAGAGGAGAGTGAAATATTTGGGTTAAAGCTCAACATTCAGAAAACAAAGATCATGGCATCCAGTCCCATCACTTCATGGCAAATAGACTGAGGAACAAGGAAAACAGTGGTATACTTTAATGTTTTTACTCCAAAATCACTGCAGATAGTGATTACAGCCATGAAATTAAAAGACACTTACTCCTTGGAAGGAAAGTTATCCAAACTAGACAGCATAGTAAAAAGCAGAGACATTACTTTGTCAATAAAGGTCCACCTAGTCAAAGCTATGGCTTCTTCCAATGATCACATATGGATGTGAGAGTTGGACTATAAAGAAAGCTCAATGCTGAAGAATTGATGCTTTTGAACTGTGGTGTTGGAAAGATTACTGAGATTCCCTTGGACTGCAAGGAGATCCAACCAGTCCTTCCTAAAGGAAATCAGTCCTGAATATTCACTGTAAGGACTGATGTTGAAGCTGAAACTCCAATACTTTGGCCACCTGATGGCAAGAGCTGATTCATTTGAAAAAACCCTGATGCTGGGAAAGATTGAGGATGGGAGGAGAAAGTGATGACAGAGGATGAGATGGTTGGATGGCATCACCTACTCAATGGACATGAGGTTGAGTAAACTCTGGGAATTGATGATGGACAGAGAGGCCTGGAGTGGGGTAGTCCATGGGGTCTCAAAAAGTCAGACATGACTGAGTGACTGAAACAACTGACTAACATATACTTCATTGAAATTTACTTAGTTTTTATCTAATACTGATTTTGTGTTCCAGGATCTCATACAAGATACCATGTTACAACGATTCTCTTGTCTGTAACAGTTTCTAAGATTTACTCTCCTTTTTTATTTTACAAATTTATTGAGGGAAGATTGATGCACAGTTAGGCATATTTAATATATATATATAATTAGTTTAGATAAAAGTTTACATCTGTGAAACAATCAGCATAATCTCTTAAATCATATTTATTACCTCTAAAAATTTCCATCATCATTTTTATTTTTACTATAATTATCATTACTCGGGATGAAAACACAACATAGGATACATATTATGCTGTATTTGTCTTTTTATATCTGGATTATTTCAGTTAGCAAAATACCATCATAGTTTATATTGTAACATATGGCAGGATTTTTTCTTTGTAGGACTGAATAATATTCCATTAAATGTATATAACACCTTTTCTTTATCCATTCATTTTTTGACAGATATTTAGGTTGTTTCCTTATCCTGCCTATTGTGAATAATGTTGCAGTGAATATGGGAGTACAGACACCATTTGAAATCTTGATTTCAATTCCTTTGTATACATATCCAGATGGGGACTTATAAGAAGTTTTTTGAAGTACCACTGTATGATTTTCTATATTGGCTGTACCAATAAACATACATATCAACAGTGTATAAGGGTTCCAGTTTCTTCATATCTTCATCAATACAGTGCTAACTTTGTGTTTTGTTCTGATTTTGATACTAGCGACAAAGAGAGATGTGAGATAAATTCTGTGGTTTTTTTTAATTAATTAATTTTTATTGAAGTATAATTATTTTGATTTGCATTACCTTGACTATAGAATGCTCAAACTACTGCACAATTTCACTCATCTCACATGCTAGTAAAGTAATGCTCAAAATTCTCTAAGCCAGGCTTCAGCAATACATAAACTGTGAACTCCCAGTTGTTCAAGGTGGTTTTAGAAAAGGCAGAGGAACCAGAGATCAAATTGCCAACATCTGCTGGATCATCGAAAAAGCAAGAGAGTTCCAGAAAAACATCTATTTCTGCTTTATTGACTATGCCAAAGACTTTGACTGTGTGGATCACAAAAAACTGTGGAAAATTGTTCAAGAGATGGGAATATCAGACCACCTGACCTGCCTCTTGAGAAACCTATATGCAGGTCAGGAAGCAACAGCTAGAACTGGACATGGAACAACAGACTGGTTCCAGATAGGAAAAGGAGTACGCCAAGGCTGTATATTGTCACCCTTCTTATTTAACTTCTATGCCAAGTACATCATGAGAAATGTTGAGCTGGAAGAAGCACAAGCTGGAATCAAGATTGCCAGGAGAAATATCAATAACCCCAGATATGCAGATGACACCACCCTTATAGCAGAAAGTGAAGAGGAACTAAAAAGCCTCTTGATGAAAGTGAAAGTGGAGAGTGAAAAAGTTGGCTTAAAGCTCAACATTCAGAAAAGGAAGATCATGGCATCTGGTCCCATCACTGCATGGGAACTAGATGGGGAAACAGTGGAAACAATGTCATACTTTATTTTTTTGGGCTCCAAAACCACTGCAGATGGTGACTGCAACCATGAAATTAAAAGACGCTTACTCCTTGGAAGGAGAGTTATGACCAACCCAGATAGCATATTCAAAAGCAGAGACATTACTTTGCCAAGGTATGTTTTTTTTTTTTTTTCCTTTTCCAGTGGTTATGCATAGATGTGAGAGTTGGGCAGAGGGATTGTATGGGGAGGGAGGTGGTAAGGGGGTTCAGGATGGGGAATACGTGTACACCCATAGCAGATGCATGTTGATGTATGGCAAAACCAATACAATATTGTAAAGCAAAATAATAATAATAATTAAATTAAAAAAAAAAAAAAAATTATGGGGGAGGAATTGTTTTTTTTTTTTTTGTTTGTTGAGGAAGGTGGTTGTTTTGCGACTGGAGGGAGACCCCCCCCCCTCATTCGTAAACAAACCAGCCTGGGTGTTCGCTGGAAGGACTGATGTTAAAGCTTAAACTCCAATACTTTGGCCACCTCATGCGAAGAGTTGACTCATTGGAAAAGACTTTAATGCTGGGAGGAATTGGGGGCAGGAGGAGAAGGAGACAACAGAGGATGAGATGGCTGGATGGCATCACTGACTCAATGGACATGAGTTTGGGTGAACTCCGGGAGTTGGTGATGGTTGGGGAGGCCTGGCATTCTGCAATTCACGGGGTTGCAAAGAGTCAGATATGACTGAGCGACTGAACTGAACTGAACGGAATCTTGACTATTAGTGATGTTTAGAACCTTCTCATGTGCTTGTTGCCCATATGTATGCTTTCTTTGGAGTAATATCTATTCAGTCACTTTTCCTATTCTAACTGGGTTATTTGTTTGTTTATTTTGTTTAATATTTATTTGTGGGAAAACCTTATATATTTTTGATATTGATTGGTTATCATAAATACGGTTGCAGTTATCTTCTTCCATTCCACAAGTTGTCATTTCACTTTGTTGATTGTTTTCTCTGTCAAGCATCAACTTCTTAGATCAATATAATCCTACTTTTCTATTTTTGCTTTTTTGCCATATCCAATAAATCATTGCCAAATCCAATGTCAAGAAGATTTTTCCCCATGTCTGCTTCTAGGAGTTTTTCAATTTTAAGACTTACATTTAAACTAAACAAATTTAGTTCATTTTGAGTTAATGAGTGAGTGAGTGAAGTTGCTCAGTCGTATCTGACTCTTTGCAACCCCGTGGACTGCAGCCCCCAGGCTCCTCCGTCCATGGGATTCTCCAGGCAAGAATACTGGAGTGGGTTGCCATATCCCAAGGATCCAATTTTATTATTTTACATGTGCATATCTAGTTTTTCCACTACCATTTATTCAAGAAACTATCCTTTTGCTCATTGTGTCGTTTGCACTCTCATTGTGTATCATTTGAATGCATATATATGAGGTCTTTTCAAGTCTATTTATTTTATTTCATTAGTCTATATATATGTTTTTATGGTAGTACTGTTATTGTTTTTATTACTATAACTTTGCAATGCACTTTGGAGCAAGAAGGGTGATACCACCAGGTTTGTTCTTGCTTAAAATTGCTTTGTTTATACTGTTTTTTGTTTTTGTAATTACATATGAAACTTGGAAGTGTTCTTCTATTTATCTAAAAAAATATCATTGACACTTTGATATGGATGGAATTGAATCTGTAGATTTCTTTGGGTAGTATGAACATATTAAAAATATTGTCATTAAAAACTAATACTTAACTTTTAAGTTTTAATTATTAATAATTGTGAGCATGTTATATCTTTCCATTTATTTGTGTCTACTTTAATTTCTTTCATCAATATTTTATAGTTTTCAGTGTAAAAGACATTATATCTTTGGTTGATTCCTAAATGTTTTATTAATTTTGATTCTATAGTAACTGGATTTGTTTCCTTAATTTTCTTTGCTGATTGTTCATTGCCATTGTATGGAAAAGCAACTGGTTTTGTTAAATTGATTTGTACCTTATACTATATTTAATAGAAGAGGTGAGTGAGGCTATCTTTGTCTTGCTATAAACCTCAGAGAAAAGGCTTTGTTTTTCACCATTAAGTATAATGCTAACTGTAGGTTTTCATATACAGCCATTTGAGTGCTGTAAATAAGTTCCTTCTATACCTAATTTGTTGAGAGCTTTTACTGTGAAAGGGTGTTGAATTTTCGTCAAATACTTCTTCTGTATCAACACAATCATGTGGCTTTTATCCTTCATTCTATTGTGTGGTGTATCACACTGATTGATTTAGGGATTTTGCCCCATCCTGCACATCCTTGTGTCCCAGGGATAAATCCCAACTGGTCTATTATATGATCTTTTTAATGTCTTATTGAATTTAGTTTTCTAAAATCTATTGTGGGGTTTTTCACTCAGGTATATCAGGGATCAGAAAAGGCAATGGAACCCCACTCCAGTACTTTTGCCTGGAAAATCCCATGGATGGAGGAGCCTGGTAGGCTGCAGTCCATGAGGTTGCTAAGAGTCGGACACAACTGAGCGACTTCGCTTTCACTTTTCACTTTCATGCATTGGAGAAAGAAATGGCAACCCACTCCAGTGTTCCTGCCTGGAGAATCCCAGGGATGGGGGAGCCTGGTGGGCTGCCATCTATGGGGTCGCACAGAGTCGGACACAATCGAAGCGACTTGGCAGCAGCAGCAGCATATCAAGGATATTGTATAGTAGTTATCTTTTGTGATATTATCATTAAGCTTTGGTTTCCAGGTGACACAGGGTTTATAAAATAAGTCTTGAAGTGTTATTCTTCAACTATTTTTGGATAGAGTTTATAAAGGGTTGGCATCAATCCTTCCTTAAATGTTTGGTAAAATTCACGTGTTAAGTCATCTGGTCCTGGCCTTTTCATTGTTAGGAGATTTTGCTTAATGATTTGATCTTCTTTTTCATTCTTGATCTGTCCAGGCTTTATATTTATTCTTATTCAGTCTTGATAGATTTCATGTTTATATAAATTTATCTGTTTTATTTCTATTGTCTAAGTTGCTGGTGTATAATTATTCATAATAGCCCTTATACATATTTTTTTTTATTTTTTGTGGTATCAGTTTTAATGTATCTGCTTCACTTTTAATTTAATTAATTTGAGTCTTTTTTCCTTTGTTCTTTGTTAGTCTTGCTAAGGTTTGTTGATTTGCTCATCTTTTCAAAAACATAACTCAGTTTTTTGTTCTTATCTATTGTCTATAAAGCCTCCTTTGATTTATTTCTGCTCTAATTAAATAATTCCCTTTCTTCTGAATACTTTGGACTTAGCTCAATATTTTGATACTTTCTTGAGATTGTTCATTTAAGTTTCTTTTTTTTTTTTTTTTTTAATGTAGGTGTTTACAGCTGTAAACTTCCCTCTTAATATTGCTTCTGCTGTCCTACAAATGTTGGTATGTTGTGTCTTTATTTTTGTTTGTGTTGAGTTTTGTTTTTTTTTTTTAACCTTTACTTTTGATTTCTTCTTTGACCCAATGGTTATTTAAGAGTGTGTTGATTAATTTCCATGTATTGCTGCTGCTGTTGTTTTATTCAATTTGTAAGCATTTTTTTTCATTCTAATGTGGTTGAAAAAGATTATTTGAATGATTTTAATCTTAAATTTGCTACCAAGTTATTAGAAAATCATACTGAAGAAAGTATAAAGACATGTATCATGACAAAGTGGGTTTTACTCCAGGTATGCATGACTGGCTCAACATATGAAAAACTTTTGACAAAATACAACACCCTAGAAACTCACAGAAAATTCTAGTATGTCCCAGAAACTCACAGAAAACTGCAAATACAAGGGTATTTGCTCAATTTGAACACAGAAAACAAAACAAAATCTTCAAGTACAATATCATGCTTAAGAATATACAGTTATATTTGTATACATGGATTATAGCAATACATAGGTATGAAAACCTCAATGCAGTAGTATAGATATATAAAATAAATGATAGCATTTGCTTTGCTTTGCTTTGCTAAGTCACATCAGTTGTGTCCGACTCTGTGCGACCCCATAGACGGTAGCCTACCAGGCTCCCCTGTCCCTGGGACTCTCCAGGCAAGAACACTGGAGTGGGTTGCCATTTCCTTCTCCAATGCATGAAAGTGAAAATTGAAAGTGAAGTTGCTCCGTCGTGTCCAACTCTTAGCGACCCCATGGACTGCAGCCTACCAGGCTCCTCTGTCCATGGGATTTTCCAGGCAAGAGTATTGGAGTGGGGTGCCATTGCCTTCTCCAATGATAGCATTAGATACTAGTAAAGACATAGGAGAAAAGAATTGCCTTTAATTTAAAAAAGTAATATAATAAGTTTATGATTGAGAAGGCCTGAATTCACTAAAAATATATAAATAAGATGGGAGATGGGAGGAGTTGGTCACAATTATCAAGAGAAATATGATAGGAGTGCAGTAACAATCAGATCAGATCAGATCAGATCAGTCGCTCACTCGTGTCCGACTCTTTGCGACCCCATGAACCGCAGCACGCCAGGCCTCCCTGTCCATCATCAACTCCCGGAGGTCACTCAGACCCACAGTCATCGAGTCAGTGATGCCACCCAGCCATCTCATCCTCTGTCGTCCCCTTCTCCTCTTGCCCCCAATCCCTTCCAGCATCAGAGTCTTCTCCAATGAGTCAACTCTTCATATGAGGTGGCCAAAATACTGGAGTTTCAGCTTTAGCATCATTCCTACCAAAGAAATCCCAGGGCTGATCTTCTTCAGAATGGACCGGTTGGATCTCCTTGCAGTCCAAGGGACTCTCAAGAGTCTTCTCCAACACCACAGTTCAAAAGCATCAATTCTTCGGCACTCAGCCTTCTTCACAGTCCAACTCTCACATCCATACATGCAGTAACAATAAGCAAGGAGAAAGAAATGAAAAAAGTCACTAATTTTAGTATATTCACGACGTGTCAAGCACAAAACCAGGTATTATGATTACAATCCTCCATGCAAAGTTGATTGGTGCAACTTCTGTTTTCTAGAGGAATCCAAATGACTTTCTGATCCTTTACCTTTTTCATTACTAAAAAAGTATTGACCAAAAGTTTGACTAAAATCACATCAATGTACTTATCTCCATGAAATATACAACATACATACTCTCATAAAAAAGTCACTGTCTCCCTGTTACCTCATCAATCATCAGTATTGTTTAGAACCCTATGTATAATTTTATCTATATGAGAGACCCTAGGTATTATCATTTGTCCAGAAAAAGTGGATTCACTTGGGGAGAAAAAGGCCTTAAAACTTTACCATGAATAGGTGAAAGAGAGATAAAATTAAGAATGGATGTCGGGGGTCAAACTGTGTCATTTTAATGCAATTCTAATCCTCAGTTCATCAGAAACAACCGTATTTGTAAATAAGGTATTTAAAGAGGTAAGTAAATTAATATGAGGACCTTAGACTGGAGCCCTAATTCAATATGACATGTAACCTTGTAAGAAGAAAAAGTCCGATAGAGAAAGAGATATCAGGGAAGTGTCCTGCGTGAACAATGGCCATGTGAGGACAAAGCAGTAAGAGACCAGCTGTCTGCACACAAAGGAGAGAGGCCTCAGAGGAAACCAACTCTGTTGTCACCTTGATTTATGAATTCTATCATCAAGAATTATGAGAAATTCCAATTATATGTGTTAATATAAGATTTATTTTTTTTTCTTTCTGACTACTTAACTCTGACACTCTCTAGGTCCCTTCACATCTCTACAAATAACACATTTTTTTTTAAATTGCCACTGTATATATTCCATTGCATATATTACCACATGTTCCCTATCCATTCATCTGTGAATGGATATCTAGGTTGTTTTCATGTCCTGATTATTGTAAATAGTGCTGCAATGAATATTGGGATGCATGTATCTGAATTATGTTGTTCTCAATGGCACCCCACTCCAGTACTCTTGCCTGGAAAATCCCATGGATGGAGGAGCCTGGTGGGCTGCAGTCCATGGGGTCGCTAAGAGTCAGACACGACTGAGCGACTTCACTTTCACTTTTCGCTTTCATGCATTGGAGAAGGAAATGGCAACCCACTCCAGTTTTCTTGCCTGGAGAATCCCAGGGGCAGGAGAGCCTGGTGGGCTGACGTCTATGGGGTCACGTGGAGTCGGACACGACTGAAGTGACTTAGCAGCAGTAGCAGCAGGATATTTAGCTATGAGTGGGATTGTTGAGTCATATAGTAGCTATATGTTTAGATTTTTTTTTTTTCCTAAGAAATTTCCAACTGTTCTCTATGGGTGCTAAATTGATTCAATAGTATTTAATTATTTGGGATCTTATGAAATGTAGCCTACCAGGCTTCTCTGTCCATGGGATTTTTCCAGGCAAGAATATTGGAGTGGATTACCATTTACTCCTGCACAGGATCTTCCCCACCCAGGGATCGAACCTGTATCTCTTTTGCCTCCTGCATTGGCAGGTGTGTTCTTTACCACTAGTGCCACCTAGGAAGCCCTACTGTCCTCCATGGTGGCTGTATCAATTTATATTCCGACTAACAGTGCAAGAGGTTTCTCTCTCTCCAAACCCTCTCCAGCATTTACTGTTTGTAAATTTTTTCATCATGTCCATTCTGATCATTGTGAGGTGATACCTCACAGTAGTTTTGATCTGAATTTCTCTATTTGTGATGTTGAGCATCTTTTCATGTGCCTCTTGGCCATCTGTTTTCTTTGGTGAAATGTCTATTAAGGTCTTCTGCCAATTTTTTTTTTTTTTTTAGGTTGTTTGTTTTCTTGATATTGAGTTTCATGGGCTGTATTTTAGAGATTAGACCCTTTTCACTTGCTCCATTTCCAAATATTTTCTCCCATTCTTAGAGTTGTCCTTTTGTTTGGCTTTGGAGGAGAAGAAGGGTTGGACAAATTAGGAGATTAGGATTGACATATATACAGTAGTGTGTGTAAAGCAGATAGCTAGTGGGAACCTGCTCTATAGCTCAGGGAACTCAGTTCAGTGCTCTATGGTACCTAGGTAAGTGGGATGGGGCTGTGGAGGGAGGTCCAAGACAGAAAGTATCTACATGTATACATACAGCTAATTCATTTTGTTGTAGAACAGAAATTAAACAATATTGTAAAACAATTATACCCAAACTAAGGGGAAAAATAGCTATGAGAAGATAACTTTCTCTTTTTTTAAGCAACAGTCTTTGATTTTGTTATGGCACCCCTGGCCAAATAGCAAATTAATACAGAGGCTATATGATAAAGCCAGTAAATATTTGAGATGGTATCATCATACTTGTTCTGAGTTTTCCCATAAAAAAAAAAAAAAAATGAGAAGCAAAAGTTTCCAACAACAAATATGAAAATTATAATCTGGT
Organism: Tragelaphus eurycerus; assembly: GCA_935064755.1. Classification (NCBI taxonomy): domain Eukaryota; kingdom Metazoa; phylum Chordata; class Mammalia; order Artiodactyla; family Bovidae; genus Tragelaphus; species Tragelaphus eurycerus. The sequence goes on from CAKXYN010000041.1 coordinate 4,395,615, forward strand.
TTTTAAAAATAAATTAAATTTTTTTTTAATTAGTAGCTCTTCCCATTTTGCTAATTTAAATGGAAACAAAATGGAAAATGCAAAGAAAAGTAAAAGTAAAGAAAACAATGAGGGAAGGAAAAAAGACACTCACTTAAGTGGCATCCTTTGTAGTACATTATGTGCTTCCATTATTGAATTAAGAATCTTTAAAATTTGCCATTTTCTTGGAAATGATGAAGTAAATATGTATCTGCCTTTATTTGATAAACATTTGGAAGATGACTTGAAAAAAAGCTAAAATTCTCTTCATGTTAACTCCAATATTTTTTTTTGCTTTGTTTTGTTTAGATAAAATGAATTTTATTTTATTTTTTAATTTATTTTTTTTTATTTTTTTATTTTTTTAACTTTACAATATTGTATTGGTTTTGCCATATTTCAATATGAATCCGCCACAGGTACACACATGTTCCTCATCCTGAACCCTCCTCCCTCCTCCCTCCCTGTACCATCCCTCTGGGTCATCCCAGTGCACCAGCCCCAAGGCTTTGTTAGTTCTAAAAAGCTGATGTTATGTCAAATTCTTAGAGCTTAGTTTGCATTCACCTAAAGAAATATCTCCCTCTCACCGATAAGTACACATTTTCATCGTGTGTGACCATGTAGCCCAATAGATGGACTAGTCAGTGAATCCGTGGTTTTTAGTGTTTTGGATATTGGGGTGGTTGACCCTTCTGTGATTTGCTTGGATTAAACATGTGAACTTTATTCTGGTGTCTGACACTAAATTATATCAATGGATTCTTCTGTGCCTGATGCTGAATTCTGTACAATGTGAGTTCTAATACTTGTTTTGTCCTTTTGAGTCCTTCTGTGATCCACTGTTGATTGTCTCACTCATGTTGGACCTTCTTCAGCTCTTACTGACTCTGACATAATATGGATTATATCTTTTATTTGTTTTTTATTTATTCATTTGTTTTGTCTTGAGTGGTGAATACACGAGGCTCAGGCTGCAGGATCATTAAGCTCACACAACAACTAGGTTTTATACTGAAACTTTCTCAACATGATATCTCTGAACATGTAGAAAATGTGAAAATTTTTCATTTAAATCTCAAGCTCTCCCAGATCTCCTCTTCTTTGAGTAGTATCCCTCTCTCTCACACACACCGCATCATATTGTACTTGGATCTACTTGGCCCAAATTGTAGCAAGAAAAGGACAGCCTTCGATAAAATTTCCTATCAGATAATCAAATGAAAATCCAGATGAAAACTCATCTGTTTTCCCTGATTTTCTCGCTTCCTTCTTGGGTTATCTTCCCCGTGTGTGCAGGTGTGTCCATCCCCTAGGCTCACTATCTCATTTCTGATTTTCATTTTTCCACTATCTCCCAGAGCCCTGGGTGGGGGGAAGGTACTTCTCCTAAATAATATTGTAATTCACCCCTGTCTAATAATATCTAACTAGGCAGCTCTAGCTTAGCATGGGCTAAATTGAAACTACAGTAATTTAGAAAACTCTTTATGTCAGCTTGGCTTCACTTTCAAAGATGTTATTCTTTCTACACTAATATCTTCTTTTAGTAAACAAATGCTAAATGCTGATTCTTTTTTACTCTAAGCATTCCAGTTATATCAGAATTAATCAACCACACTCTCAATTCACATTTATCACTAACATTCCCTCCTCACCAAGCCTTAAGAGAGATAGATGTCTTGGCTGATGAGGAAGAATGTGTCATATGAGGAAATGCAAAAGAGAAAAGCCAGGTAGCCAGATTCAGAAAGTATTATCCCTCTTTCATTCTAATGAATTAGAACTTTTGAGAGTTCAGGAAAGGTGTGGCATTCATTTGAAATTCAGCAATGTATTAAAGACTGAGTGATAGAAGCAGAAATGTATTTCTCACAGTTCTAGGGTTTGGGAATCCAGCAAGGTACAGGCAGAGCTGGTTTTCACCAAGAGCTCTCCCTTTGGTTTGTAGGTGGCCACTCTGTTCCTGCTGTGTCTTCACATGGTTGTCCCTCTGTGTTTGTGTGCCCCTGGTTCTCTTCTTCTTCTTCTATTGATGAGGATAGCAGTCCCACTAAATCAGAGTCTCACTCTCATGACTTCTTTTAAGATTAATTACATATCATAAGATCCTGTTTCCAAATATAGTCACATTAGGAATTAGAGTTTCACCATAAGGAATTTGGTGGACACAATTCATAACAATCATACTGAAGAAATACATAGTTCCAAATATTTTATGCTTAGTCCTTCTTCTCATTATATATTTTCTTATTGCCCCTTTACCTCAAGCATAGTAAACTGATCCAAGTTACCTTTGTCCAGCTGAACTTCACACGAAAGTTAATTAAACACCTCAGTTACTTTTCATACCTGGCCTGTTCAAGTAGCTGCTATTATATTATTGTCTATTTACTGATGGATTGATTCCATTTTATCTCCTTCCCCATCACCACCTCCTATAAGCAATGATTCTAATGTTCTAATGAATTTCTTTTTAAATACTGTCTTATAAAATAGATCTTGTTTAATGTGCATCAATTTATGTAAAATGTTGTGCTATATTTGTGTGTGTATGTGTATATATATTTTTACTGAAAGCCAAGTTTGTAAGATCCGCCCCTGATCTATATGCTCCTCTAATCTTTTTATCTGCTTTCAATATTTCATGGAATGCATCCATCAAATTGAATTTAAATTTTGACACAGTCGTTAATATCATATTTTAGTTAACTGAAATACAGATCTGTTCACATACACACATCTTTATCTCTTACTGAAAATTAATGTTTAAAAATATACTTCAAATTATTTTTAATCAAACAAAGAAATAAAAGTGAAATTAGACATGATAACAGTATCAACAATAATAGGATATATCTACAATGATCAACTATTGGCTAAATAAAATAAGCAAATTCAAAAATTAAAAAATGAAATATAAGTCTCAAAGGTCTGAAACATGTAAACAGTCAGTGACATCTTTGATATCATGCCAAGTTAACATAAGATCAGACACCCAAGATTTCTGAACTCCAAAAAAACATCCGTAATCAAAAAGTGGCTGACTGCTGTAAAATGAAAACTTTGAAAATTTAGACATTTTAGTTAATAAAATATACAAATTCTCAGAATAATTAAGAAAAAAATTACACAGAGAAGTGGGAAAGGAATAATAAATAAATGAAAGGATGTCAAGAGGACAGGTAGATGCAGTGCTGTTGGGTGTCTGGATTATTTTTTAAGTATAAGGCAAATATCAAAAGAATGCTTGGTCAATGTGATAGATTTCTGGAAGAGACTTCAGGTTAATTAGTGTATCACAGTTTGAAACCTGTCAATGAAATGACAGAAAAAAACGTTTTTTTAAATATCCTATTCTTGACCTATTTTCACATTTCAAAGTATTCTTTATGATTCTTTGCATACAACCTTCTTCTACTTAGTAGTACTTTTAAATGTAGTGCTTCTCCTTAGCTAGTTAGCTGAATTTTTACAGCTCTTCCTTCAACTTTATGTCTTAAGCAGTACAGTGCAGTGCAATTCAGTTCAGTCACTCAGTCCTCTCCAAATCTTTGTGACCCCATGAACCGCAGCATGCCAGGCCTCCCCCTCCATAACCAACTACCGGAGTTTACCAAAACTCATGTCCATCCAGTCGGTGATGCCATCCAGCCATCTCATCCTTTGTCATCCCCTTCTCCTCCTGCCCCCAGTCCCTCCCAGCATCAGGGTCTTTTCCAAAGATTCAACGCTTTGCATGAGGTGGGAAAAGTATTGGAGTTTCAGCTTCTGCATCACTCCTTTCAGTGAACACCCAGGACTGATCTCCTTTATTTTATTTTTTAACTTTACAATATTGTATTGGTTTTACCATATATCAACATGAATGCACCACATGTATACACGTGTTCCCCATCCTGAACACTCCTCCCTCCTCCGTTCCCCTACCATCCCTCTGAGTCGTCCCAGTGCACCAGCCCCAAGAATCCAGTATCGTGCATTGAACCTGGACTGGCGACTCGTTTCATATATGATATTATACATGTTTCAATGCCATTCTCCCAAATCATCCCACCCTCTCTGTCTCCCACAGAGACCATAAGACTGTTCTATACATGAGTGTCTCCTGATCTCCTTTAGGATGGACTGGTTGGATCTCCTTGCAGTCCAAGGAAATCTCAAGAGTCTTCTCCAACACCACAGTTCAAAAGCATCAATTCTTCAACTTTCAGCTTTCTTCACAGTGCAAGTCTCGCATCCATACATGACCACTGGAAAAAACATAGCCTTGACTAGACGGACCTTTGTTGGCAAAGTAATGTCTCTTCTTTTCAATATGCTATCTAGGTTGGTTATAACTTTCTTTCTAAGGAGTAAGTGTATTTTAATTTCATGGCTGCAATCACCATCTGCAGTGATTTTGGAGCCCCCTGGTGGCTCAGAGATAAAGAACCTCCCTGCCAATGCAGGATACATGTGTTTGATCCTTAAGCTGGAAACATCTGATGGAGAAGGAAATGGCACCCAGTCTAGTATTCTTGTCTGATGGGCTGGAGTTCATGGGGTTGCAAAAAAATTGGATAAGAGTTAGCAACTGAAAAACAACAGTAAGAGATGTTGGGCATTCTATAAAATAATTTTGATACTTAGGGTTGTATAAAATATATGTGTTTACATACCAACATATTTACTGTATATAGGATAGTTTCAAATGTATCCTGATATCATAGAAAATCTAACAATTTTATTTTAGAAAATTTCAATTAAGAAGCAAAGAAAAATATGTGGTGTGTTTATGATTGTTTATTCTACATTGCTGAGTATCTTTCTGATGAGAGAACATTCAAGTCAACAAAATCTCCCTAGGAACCTAATCTTCTGTTTGCAATTTTATGTCTGAGGATTGGAAAAATTTCCGTGGGATATTTACTGACTCCATACCTTTCAGACCTTATTTCTCCAATTCACAAATGTGTATAGTGTAGTCTATGGCCTGTTCCCATCCCTGCACAATCTTGTATCCTCTATTTTCCTATTAGGATGCTGAATGAGTCATCTTAGTGAATGCCAAGGTATCCAGGGAGCCATCCCCTACCTGGACCTGGAGGGTTAGCAGTAACTATTTGCAAAGTGGGAACTGCTAATGACATTTTACTGAAACCACACTAAATTCCCCTTTTCCATATCACACACACACAGAAAAAGTCTTTATACATTTCAATTCTGAGGGAAAATGGTACAATGAGTACAATGGGGGTAGAAAGAAACAATAATCCTCACCACCTGGAGTTTTAAGCCACAGTGAGCCCATCCAGAGCACCCCAATGTCTTGGGAAGAGCTCCAAGCAAAGGAGCGTCCTGAACCTCCTCCTCAATAACTCTTGTAAATCCAACTCTGATAAAGAAAACACCTGCGGCAGTTTCTGCTGCTGCTAAGTCACTTTAGTCGTGTCCGACTCTGCGTGACCCCATAGACGTCAGCCCACCAGGCTCTCCTGCCCCTGGGATTCTCCAGGCAAGAAAACTGGAGTGGGTTGCCATTTCCTTCTCCAATGCATGAAAGCGAAAAAGTGAAAGTGAAGTCGCTCAGTCATGTCCGACTCTTAGCGACCCCATGGACTGCAGCCCACCAGGCTCCTCCATCCATGGGATTTTCCAGGCAAGAGTACTGGAGTGGGGTGCCATTGCCTTCTCCGCGGCAGTTTCTAATGACTCTCAAATGCTGAGTTTTATACCAAAGCAAAGCAATGGAAGCACTACTTTCATATATTAACACATTGGAACATTAACAAAGGCACACAAGTCTGTTCTTAATATAATGTGTCTCAAGGCTACAGGATACCCCCTGCTTCACTGCCCAAAATAATTTTTATATTTTCTTATTCAGAGTCTTCTTTCTCAGGCTTAAACACTGACTTTGAAAAAATAATGTATTGATTCAAATCACTTGTATGGTGCATAATATTATACAGATTGCATTCACATATTGCATAATTTTCTAGAAAAACTAGAAAGTGATATGTGAAAAGAATAAGTATAACACTTACAAAGAAACTCAGTTATTAAATATTTGAGGCAGTAATTGATACAAGAGCTTCAGTGTGTTTCCAACCCATCAGCAGGTGAGTGTACCCAAGTGCTAACATATGTCAGAGAGTTATATGATATCAGGTCACAAGGAATCAACATAGGGAGAATGCTTCCTGAATTCATGACAGAGGAAAAAGTGTCTAAAGTAGATAATACTGGAAACAGAAATTATAAGCCAAACAGACTTCCCACAGATGAAAACACTGAGGGTCTGTTACCAATTTCCTTTCTTACCAAAACAGAATTATTATTCAATATTCAGCTCAAGAGTTAACTAGTCTGAGAAGCTTTCGGCACCCTTCCTTTTCCTCCAGAAATATTTTTTCTTTTGCTTTCATTGTCCCATATGTTTCTACATGATGGAAGTTAGGGCTTTAAATGACAAGTCTATTTAGAGATACCTTGTTACTGCACAGTTACCTCTGTTATGGCAAGATTTCTGTCCTGTTCATTTTACATCCTATAGTACTTGCCTCTTTGCATTTGATGAATGTCTATTGGCTAAAGAATGAACATTGGCACATTAAAACTAGCCAAAGTTATGATAAAAATGCATGGGCCATATCTGATGAACAGTAAGTTGATTTTGACTGATGATTATGAAATACACACTTGAAAATAAGTCCATGAATCTAGGATGTGGCAATATTGTAAACAGCTCTGAGTGCCAGGTAGAGTAATTTATACATAACCTGGTCAAAGCAGACAGTCTTCAGAGATATTTTACCTGAAAGGTGGCATTCTTAAATCCCAACCAAAGATAGTGTTAGCTTAAGACCAGTTCACAGGCATTGATTTTTTTTTAAATATTTTAATGCAACTTATATTCAGACAACTATAATATTACCTGTTGATATAATTCAGGATTGATAATATTTAACTGAAGATTGTGAACATCAAAAAGCAGGCAAAAATTGAATTGGTACAGAGGAAAACTTAAGGAATTAACTTTGAAATGGAGAAGAAGAGTATTTTCTTAATCTTATGTGGTGAAATGTACAAATACTGACAAAAATTTTCACTGATGTGTAGGAATTTGAAGTCCTTCCTGATTTCCATTTGTCCATCAGAAAATAACAAAGTCATTTGTTCTTGGCTGGGCAGGAGCATTGAGAAAAATATAGGTAGAATTTGATGAGTCATGAAGGTCTGTAGATGGAGAAATGAGACCAGTGATAATAAAGAAGGTGATGAGGGCCTAGTTAAGTTTAAAAACCATGCATACCAGATAGAACTGATACATCTCTAATTCTTTGCTTCCCCCCTGAAGTAAGTGAATATCTACTGTGATATTAGGGCACAAAATAGAATACAGAATATACGAAAATTTGCATATTGTCAGGTTAGCTACATAGACACTACTTTTCCCAAAATTTCTTACCCTGAATAATTTCATGTTAGTATGAACAAGAGATATTTTGCTCAAGATTTGAAAGAATGAATGAAAATGAAGCAATGAAACAACAAATATATTTACAGATAGATATAATTATATACATAAATTATATATAGTTAGTTCAGTCACTCAGTCATGTCAGACTCTTTGTGACCCCGTGGACCGCAGCATGCCAGGCTTCCCTGTCCACCATCACCAACAGGGAAGCCTGGCGTGCTGCAGTCCATGAGGTCACAAAGAGTTGGACATGACTGAGCGACTGAACTAATTATACATGTAAAGCTCTGAAGGTCTGTGCAAGCCACGAGGTCCTATTGCTGTCCACATACATAACCACTTAAAAAGGCAGCATCCAGGCCCACAACTTCCATAGTGAAAGTCAAGTCGCTAAGTCGTGTCCGACTCTTTGCGATCCCATGGACTGCAGCCTATCAGGCTCCGCCGTCCATGGGATTTTCCATGCAAGAGTGCTGTAGTGGATTGCCATTTCCTTCTTCAGGGGATCTTCCTGACCCAGGAATCGAACCCAGGTCTCCCACATTGCAGGCAGACACTTTATCATCTAAGCCACCAGGGAAGCTCTACGACTTCCATCAGAGATCAGAGCAGATCAGTCGCTCAGTCGTGTCCGACTCTTTGCGACCCCATGAACCGCAGTACCCCAGGCCTCCCTGTCCATCACCAGCTCCCGGAGGTCCCTCAGACTCGCATCCATCGAGTCAGTGATGCCATCCAGCCATCTCATCCTCTGTCGTCCCCTTCTCCTCCTGCCCTCAATCCCTCCCAGCATCAGAGTCTTCTCCAATGAGTCAACTCTTCGCAGGAGGTGGCCAAAATACTGGAGTTTCAGCTTTAGCATCATTCCTTCTAAAGAAATTCCAGGATTGATCTCCTCCAGAATGGACTGGTTGGATCTCCTTGCAGTCCAAGGGACTCTCAAGAGTCTTCTCCAACACCACAGTTCAAAAGCATCAATTCTTCGGCGCTCAGCCTTCTTCACAGTCCAGCTCTCACATCCATACATGACCACAGGAAAGACCATAGCCTTGACTAGGCGAACCTTTGTTGGTAAAGTAATGTCTCTGCTTTTGAATATGCTATCTAGGTTGGTCATAACTTTCCTTCCAAGGAGCAAGCGTCTTTTAATTTCATGGCTGCAGTGATTTTGGAGCCCAGAAAAACAAAGTCTGACACTGTTTCCACTGTTTCCCCATCTATTTCCCATGTAGTGATGGGACCAGATGCCATGATCTTCGTTTTCTGAATGTTGAGCTTTAAGCCAACCTTTTCACTCTCCACTTTCACTTTCATCAAGAGGCTTTTTAGCCCCTCTTCACTTTCTGCCATAAGAGTGGTGTCATCTGCATATCTGAGGTTATTGATATTTCTCCCGGCAATCTTGATTCCAACTTGTGTTTCTTCCAGTCCAGCATTTCTCATGATGTACTCTGCATATAAGTTAAATAAACATGGTGACAATATGCAGCCTTGACGTACTCCTTTTCCTATTTGGAACCAGTCTGTTGTTCCATGACCAGTTCTAACTGTTGCTTCCTGACCTGCATACAGATTTCTCAAGAGGCAGATCAGGTGGTCTGGTATTCCCATCTCTTTCAGAATTTTCCATAGTTTATTGTGATCCACACAGTCAAAGGCTTTGGCATAGTCAATAAAGCAGAAATAGATGTTTTTCTGGAACTCTCTTGCTTTTTCCATGATCCAGCGGATGTTGGCAATTTGATCTCTGGTTCCTCTGCCTTTTCTAAAACCAGCTTGAACATCAGGAAGTTCACGGTTCACATATTGCTGAAGCCTGGCTTGGAGAATTTTGAGCATTATTTTACTAGCGTGTGAGATGAGTGCAATTGTTCGGTAGTTTGAGCACTCCTTGGCATTGCCTTTCTTTGGGATTGGGATGAAAACTGACCTTTTCCAATCTTGTGGCCACTGCTGAGTTTTCCAAATTTGCTGGCATATTGAGTGTAGCACTTTCACAGCATCATCATTCAGGACTTGGAATAGCTCCACTGGAATTCCATCACCTCCACTAGCTTTGTTCGTAGTGATGCTTTCTAAGGCCCATTTGACTTCACATTCCAAGATGTCTGGCTCTAGGTCAGTGATCACATCATCATGATTATCTAGCTCGACTTCCATAGATCCTGCCAAATCCTACTTCAGCAACTTCTACTCTTAAACCAGCTGTGCCTTTATGAGTATCACCAACTTATTCTGCCATACATCCCCATAATCAAAGTCGGAGGCCTGGAGGCATAGGGAGACCTATCTACTCTCACAAACTATAGCTCATTTTATAAAACCCAGGTTATGGTCACTTGTCTTGTTTCATCTGCATCTTCTCTTCCTGACCACTTCTTTTAAGATTTAAGTTTCCTATACCAAAGCCAGATGCAATAAACTCATATGGACCCACTTAACCAGTTTACACAAGTAGGTAGAGCCCAGTCACTCAATAAACCACACTCTGCTCTTCTCTACTCCTTGACTAAAATAAGCCCCATGTATTGTTAATAGTTTTCACAGCAGGAATAATTGCAAAGAAATTTCATAGATCAGGTAGCAGAATGATGGAAATAGCTTACTATGGGCTATGGACTGGGCAGAAAATGAATATGAACTACTTATGCTTATTCACTTCATGAAGGACTCCTGCAATAGTGAAAATGCATTGTTTTCTTCCTTAACTGTAACTCTCCTCTAAGTTATGTAAGTTATAACTACTTTCATCTCAAATGTTTTACTTGTATCTGTGTATACGCTCACATTTTAAGTTTTTTTTTTTTTTTTTTCTCTTTCCTTCTATATCACCTCTTCAACCTGTCCTGTCAGTGTACATAGACTAAAACTTCTACATGTGGAATGGCTCACTATCTCAAATGTTAAATAAGGACTATGTTTGATCTACTACTATATATTTATGCAGTAGAAGTATGTTGTTCATATAGTAAAACAATATACTTTGAAGAATTAAAATTGTATTATGTGAAAATTTTATAGAAATTTTATGAAAATAAATAGAATATTATTCACATGTAGATAGTAGTTTATATGGAAATACATACAGGAAGAAAGCTTTTTAATAATTATTGTGTGTATATATAGATATTGTGGTAAAGTAGATCAACATGTTTAGCTTTACAACTGTGCTATATGTAAGAATATGCAAAAAGTTTGTAAGTGTTGATGAAATTTTCCATCTAAATAATTAAAGAAATTGGCAAATACAAATCAGTTATTAAATAGGGAAGAAAGTAAAATTACGTAAGATATTTCATATGTATTCAGAATAATTGCATTCTGTCAAGTAACAGAAAAAAGGGTAAACTGAGGCAGATAGGATGGCCTAGTCAATCTTCTCCCCAAACTAATATTCTAATTTTAGGATTCTTATACTAAGAAAATATGAGATCTCTATGAAAATTAGAGATACTAAAGGAAAGATTAATGCAAATGTAGGCACAATAAAGGAGATAAATGGAATGGACCTAAACAAAGCAGAAGATATTAAGCAGAGGTGGCAAAAATTTACAGAAGAACTATACAAAAAATATCTTCATGAATCAGATAACCACGATGGTCACTGACCTAGAGCTAGACATCCTGAAATATTAAGTCAAATGGGCCTGAGAAAGCATCACTAGGAACAAAGCTAGTGGACGTGATAGAAAGCCAGCTGAGCTATTTTAAATTCTAAATGATGATGCTGTGAAAGTGCTGCACTCAGTGTGATAGCAAAATTGGAAAACTTAGCAGTGGCCACAGAACTGAAAAAGGTGTTTTCATTCCAATCCCAAAGAAAGGCAATGCCAAAGAATGTTCAAAATGCTGCACAATCACACTCATCTCATGTGCTAGTAAAATAATGCTCAAAATTCTCCAAGACAGGCTTCAAGAGTATGTGAACCATGAATTTCCAGATATTGGAGCTGGATTTAGAAAAAGCAGAGAAACCAGAGATCAAATTGCCAAAATTCGGTGGATCATAGAAAAAGCAAAAAAATTCCAGAAAAACATCTACTTCTGCTTTATTGACTACATCAAAGCCTTTGACTGTGTGGATCCCAATAAACTATGGAAAATTCTGAAACAGATGGGAATACTAGACCATGTTACCTGCCTCCTTAGAAATCTGCATACATGTCAAGAAACAATAGAACGGATATGGAACAACAGAATGGTTCCAAATCAGAAAAGGAGTACATCAAAGCTGTATATTGTCACCCTGATTATTTAACTTATATGCAGAGTATATCACGTGAAATTCCAGGCTGGATGCAAAACAAGCTCTAATCTAGATTCCCAGTGAAATATCAATAATCTCTGATATGCAGATGACAGCACACTTATGGCAGAAAGAGAACTAAAGAGCATCTTGTTGAAAGTAAAAGAGGATAGTGAAAAAACTGGCTTAAAGTTCAACATTCATAAAGCAAAGATCATGACATCTGCTCACATCACTTCATGGCAAATAGTTGGGTAAACAAAGGAAACAGGGAGAGATTTTATTTTTGGGGGCCCTAAAAGCACTGTAGATCATGACTGCAGCCATGAAATCAAAAGGCAGTTGCTCCTTGGAAGAAAAACTATGACCAACCTAAACAGCATATTAAAAAGCAGAGACATTACTTTGCTGACAAAGGTCCATCTAGTCGAAGCTCTGGTTTTTCCAATAATCATGTATGAATGTGGAAGTTGGACTGTAAAGAAATTGAGTGCTGAAGAATTGATGCTTCTGTGCTATGTTGTTGGAGGAGACTCTCGAGAGTCCTGTGAACTGCAAGGAGATCCAACCAGTCCATCCTAAAGGAAATCAGGCCTGGATATTCATTTGAATACTGCTGAAGCTGAGAGCATCAGCTGACACTCCAATACTTTGGCCACCTGATGCGAAGAACTGCCGCATTGAAAAAGACCCTGATGCTGTGAAGGTTGAAGGCAGGAGGAGAAGGGGATAACAGAGGATAAGATGGTTGGATGGCACACCGACTCAATGGACATGAGTTTAAGTAAGCTTTGGGAGTTGATGGACAGGGAGGCCTGGCATGCTACAGTCTATGTGGTTACAAAGAGTTGGACACAACTGAGCAAGTGAATTGAAATGATGTTATGAAGTTGGATGCTTACTAAACATGTATCATTCTACTTTCAGACTACATTTGCTACACAAATACCAAAAAACATTACTTCTGTAGTTGTGAGGGCAGTCTAGCTGTGTTTCACAAGTTAAAAGAAAAGTAAATGCAAGCCAAATATTATAAATTTCTGTTTTTAGTCTTAATTATCTGCTGAGCAGGCCACACCTCTGCTGAACTTTGTGAGCTCAGAAGGACATCTTTCTAAAATATGAATGTCTTCTTAATTGCTATGTGTGTTATGGAAATTAGAACTCAAGCTGATCATTAGGGTGCATATGAAACTGTCAACCACATCAGAAGGTGGTTTTGTGTGATTTATTTCAAGGATGATCCCTTTCACAAGCTGAACTCACCCACTACTGTTATAGATGCTTATGGGTACTTAAGATTCCTTATTTCATTTCACCATTAAGAAAATACCATAGGTTATGTTTTCCTATGATAACAAAGGAGACTATTCATAATTATCTCAAAAGTTATTAAGATAGTCTTTCTTTATCCAACTACATATATTTTTGTGAGCCCAGATTTTCTTCATATACTGTGAACAAAACAATACGTAGCAACTGAAAAATGCCAAATAGATACAAGGATTTAGCTGCCTTCACTTAAAATGTGTGTTGTGTTCTAAAAGCTTCAGTCATGCCCAACCTCTGTGACCCTAGGGACCATACCCCACAAGGCTCCTCTGTCCATGGGATTCTCCAGGCCAGAATACTGGAGTGGGTTCCATGAACTTTTCCAGGGATCTTCCCAATCCAGGGATGGAACCTGTCTGTCCTGCACTGGTAGGTGGATTCTTTACCACTGAGCCACTTGGTAAGACCTCACTTAAAGTAGACATTGAATAGATTTGCACAAAATTTTAAATGTTTGTTTCTTTTGTTATGGAAAGCAGTTATTTTCTTAAGAATGCTGTTTGTAACAATATATTTGGATACATACTGTTATCTATAAATGAATGAATTTAGTTTTAAATTTTATCCATCTTAGTTTTGAATATAATAAATATAGAGATAAAAAAAAAAAAAAAAACTCTCTGACCTTTCAAAAATTTTCCAAGAATATAAACAGATCCTGGCAACAAAATGCTTATGATCCTCTTTTTTGTTCTGTTGGTTGATTGATCTTCCTTTACCTGTGCAACACCACATTAAATATGGCAAATTGAAAGTATATGTTGATGCAGAGTTAGGCCAATCCTTTCAGTTTCTTTTTCTTTTTCATAAATTCCTTGTGAAGTTGGTAAGGAGAGTTAAATTTACCTTATATTTCAAATACTTGAGCATTATTTGAGTTTGCACTTCCATGTGTACATGCATCACCAATATAAAAAAATAAATGAAAATATATAAATAATTAAATGCACATTAACAATATAGGATTGTATATAATAACTTGAATCATTACAAATTCTAATTTCAGACTCTTTAGCTCATGAAAAACAGGGTTTGATCATGACCTATGAAAAAGAAAGCAAGAAGCTAAAACAAGATTAACAATATATAGAATACCACAAAGAAAAGATTATTAATCTAAGAAGCATAAAGGGTTCACATCAATGTTGATTAAAACACAGTATTTAATGCAAATCAAAGTTTCCTTAATAATATATTTAAACATATTGGCAAGAATGCTAGCAGGAATGTAGGCTCAAAACTAAAGTATGCCAGAGATGATTTGTATACCAGAGATATATATAAAATTATCTATGACAAGATTATGTAAATGCAAAAAAATTAAATATTCACTGATAGACTATATATATATATATATATGACAGAGAAAGCAGAGATCAAATTGCCATCATCTACTGGATCATTGAAAAAGCAAGAGAGTTCCAGAAAAACATCTATTTCTGCTTTATTGACTATGCTAAAGCCTTTGACTGTGTGGATAACAATAAACTGTGGAAAATTGTTCAAGAGATGGGAATACCAGACCACCTGATCTGCCTCTTGAGAAACCTATATGCAGGTCAGGAAGCAACAGTTAAAACTGGACATGGAACAACAGACTGGTTCCAAATAGGAAAAGGAGTACATCAAGGCTGTATATTGTCACCTTGCTTATTTAACTTATATGCATAGTACATCATGAGAAACGCTGGGCCGGAAGAAGCACAAGCTGGAATCAAGATTGCTGGGAGAAATATCAATAACTTCGGATATGCAGATGACACTACCCTTATGGCAGAAAGTGAAGAGGAACTAAAAAGTCTCTTGATGAAAGTGAAAGAGGGGGTGAAAAAGTTGGCTTAAAGCTCAACATTCAGAAAAGGAAGATCATGGCATCTGGTCCCATCACTTTATGGGAAATATATGGGGAAAGAGTAGAAGCAGTGTCAGATTTTATTTTGGGGGGCTCCAAAATCACTGCAGATGGTGACTGCAGCCATGAAATTAAAAGACGCTTACTCCTTGGAAGAAAATTTATGATCAATCTAGATAGCATATTGAAAAGCAGAACATTACTTTGCCAACAAAGTTCGATCTAGTCAAGGCTATGGTCTTTCCTGTGGTCATATATGGATGTGAGAGTTGGACTGTGAAGAAAGCTGAGCGCCAAAGAATTGATGCTTTTGAGCTGTAGTGTTGGAGAAGACTCTGAGAGTCCCTTGGACTGCAAGGAGATCCAACGAGTCCATTCTGAAGGAGATCAGCCCTGGGTGTTCTTTGGAAGGAATGATCCTAAAACTGAAACTGAAGTACTTTGTCCACCTCATGAGAAGAGTTTACTCATTGGAAAAGACTCTGATGCTGGGAAGGATTGAGGGAAAGAGGAGAAGGGGATGACAGAGGATGAGATGGCTGGATGGCATCACCTACTCGGTGGATGTGGGTTTGAGTGAACTCCAGGAGTTGGTGATGGACAGGGAGGCCTGGTGTGCCCCGATTAATGGGGTCACAAAGAGTGGGACATGACTGAGCAACTGAACTGAACTGAACTGATACATATACTTGGACTTCCCTGGTGGCTCAGTGGTAAGGAATGTACCTGCCAATGCAGTAGACATGGATTCAATCCCTGAGTCAGGAAGATCACCTGAAGAAGGAAATGGTGAGCATCTCCAATATTATTGCCTGAGCAATACCATGGACAGAGGAACCCAGTCAGCTAGAGTCCACGAGATTGCAACAGATTTGGACATGACTTAGAAACTAAACAGCAGCAGTATATCATTACATTAAGTAAACCCGAATGAGAAATTTTCTCAAAATAAAATATATAATGAAAAACACACAGAGGAATAAAATTTAATAATAAACATTTAACAGATACTGAATTTAATATAATCTTAGCCCCCATAAGTCTAATGATTGCCTGTGTTTATCTGTACATCTCTTTCACAAAATCTTATATATAATCATATATATTATATATATAGGCATAATTTTTATTCCAAGATATTTTTGTTTTGGAAAATATAACTAGCATGACTTTTGATTGCTCTATTCACCATAAATAAGAAACAATAATCAGTTTCTTTTAAAATATAACTTAAAAATAAGTATATCTTAGAATTTCATACCTGAAATGGAGCTTAATTTTTTTATCCCATTTATTTATGTATGTGTTTATTTATTCATTTTCCATTCTTTTGTGATTGCCTATATTTATTAAAAATATATAATATGTATCAAGTGCTGTTCTAATTCCCTGGGGTACTCCAGAGGACAAATAGGCAAAACTTTATTTTTAAGTGAATTACGTTTTGTAGGGAGAGGCAGAGAATTTAAAGATAAAAGTAAAATTTAGAGTAAAATTTAAATTTAAAGTAAAAGTAAAATTTAAAGTAAAATCGATATTATATAGATCAGTTATACATTTTATGCAGAAAAAAACAAGAGAGGAATATATAGAATGAAGAATAGAGTGCTTTTTTTTTTTTTTTTTTAAATAGAAAAATTAGGATGCTCTGCGACTAGTTAACCTTTGAAAAAACACCTGGAAGAGATGTATCCATTTTCACTTAAACTCTTCCTGGTTATATCTTCCTCAACTGACCTTTCAGCTAACTTTAGTAATAAGGAATGGAATATATTTCTGAATAGTTCATGTCAAATAAATTTGGAAATATCCATTTGTTAGTGTTGTTGTTCCTTATTTTAAGGTGAAAAGCCTGTTTGCTGTACGTCATCTCCATTGATTCCAACCTACTGTCCTGGGAATATGAAGAATAAGTGTAAAATGCATTAATGTGGTGGTTCTTCAAGTCCTGTTCCCTTGAATTGTTTTGCATTTCTCTTCTATTCTTTATTCCCCTTGCCATAGGACTTCAAGGTGTATTTCTTTGGTTGGTTGTTGATTGATTGCTGCCCCTCATCTTCCAATAAGTCTAAGTTCCAAAAATGATTGTATTGCTCTGTGTAATAGTATAAACTTGAAGACTATAGTGGGGTCAGTACTTCTCTTGTTCTGGATTAAAATTGCAGAAAATTGCCTAATTTTTTTAAGGGCAACATAATATATATAGTGATTTATTTATATTTTTAGAAAACTAAAATATCTTAATTTTCTTCACATATATTGATATCTAATCATTTATTTTCTATTTTTAATATAGTATGGTGCTTTATGTGTTTTATTATTATTCTTATTAATTGTATCTTGTTTTTAACTCATCATTTAAATGTCTTAAGGTCCTTTGGGACCATGACATTATGTCCAATGCATTAATTATTTTTCCCATTCTTTTAATCAAATACAAGTATGCTAAATATTTTTATCAAAATACTTGAAAACATTTTACTGCAAAAAGTGAAGAAAGTCATGTGATACATTTGTGTTCTGGAATGATCTCTCTATAAATAGCTTGACATGAACGTAGATCAGAACATTATAAATATCACTAACTATAAAATAATTCTGAGATTTTTCTATCTTATCATCTATAATTTATTGACAAATACTAATATCTTTACACATATTCAAATGCTGTCTTCTGATACATATATATCTAAATTTTGCAGGAAAAAACATTAATTTCAATGAATATGATGTGGTCCCATTAACATTCTGTTGGCTTCTTTCATCATATTTTTTCTTCTAAGTTCCCTAACCATATTATTAATAAGTAAATCTATAATCTTGCCTAGGATAAAAGTCAATTTTGGAAGTACATTGCTTAAAATGCCAAAAAAAATTTTAATTGTATAGTTATTTAATGATAAATATTAATTCATATATGTTTATATAAATTAACAAAGAAATGCTTTCATGTTTGAGATTTTATAACATTATAATTCTACATTTTTTTCTGGAATAAGTGCCCAGTAGTGTATTTGCATGCATATATAATTTTATAAATCAAAACGAGATAACAAAAAAAAATAATAATCACCAAATAATTTTACCGAGTGAATTTAACATATTAACTTCCTACCAGCAATATGTAAGTGATCCTGGTCACTTACTCTATTGTCAGTATTTGGTTTTGACACCATTTTTTCTTTTAGTCTTCCATTCTCATATCAGTCATGTGTATTGATATCTCCATTGCAGTTTGAATTTCCATTTTGCAGATGTCTAGTTTCCAAATAGGAAAAGGAGTACATCAAGGCTGTATATTTTCACCATGTTTATTTAACTTATATGCAGAGTACATCATGAGAAATGCTGGACTGGAAGAAACACAAGTTGGAATCAAGATTGCTGGGAGAAATATCAATAACCTCAGATATGCATATGACACCACCCTCATGGCAGAAAGTGAAGAGGAACTAAAAAGCCTCTTGATGAAAGTGAAAGTGGAGAGTGAAAAGGTTGGCTTAAAGCTCAACATTCAGAAAACGAAGATCATGGCATCTGGTCCCATCACCTCATGGGAAATAGATGGGGAAACAGTGGAAACAGTGTCAGACTTTCTTTTTCTGGGCTCCAAAATCACTGCAGATGGTGACTGCAGCCATGAAATTAAAGACACTTACTCCTTGGAAGGAAAATTATGACCAACCTAGATAGCATATTCAAAAGCAGAGACATCACTTTGCCAACAAAGGTTCGCCTAGTCAGGGCTATGGTCTTTCCTGTGGTCATGTATGGCTGTGAGAGCTGGACTGTGAAGAAGGCTGAGTGCCGAAGAATTGATGCTTTTGAACTGTGGTGTTGTAGAAGAATCTTGAGAGTCCCTTGGACTGCAAGGAGATCCAACCGGTCCATTCTGAAGGAGATCAGCCCTGGGATTTCTTTGGAAGGAATGATGCTAAAGCTGAAACTCCAGTATTTTGGCCACCTCATGCGAAGAGTTGACTCATTGAAGAAGACTCTGATGCTGGGAGGGATTGAGGGCAGGAGAAGAAGGGAACGACAGAGGATGAGATAGCTGGATGGTATCACTGACTCGATGGATGTGAGTCTGAGTGACCTCCAGGAGTTGGTGATGGACAGGGAGGCCTGGCGTGCTGCAGTTCATGGGGTCGCAAAGAGTTGGACACGACCTAGTGACTGATCTGATCTGATCTGAGTGATATTTAATTTTGTTTATGCTCTTATTTGTTATCTGCATTTTCTTTTCACTGAAATGTCTCTTCATGTTATTTCTCATTTTCTAATTGGATTTATTTCCGTTTAGAGTTTAGGTTTATTTAGTTTCAAGAGTTCTTTATATATTCAATAACAAGTCTTTTTTTTTTTTGACTGTATGATTTATAAATATCCTTTTCACTGTCTGTACATTGTCGTGCTTTTTTTTTTTTTTTCCCAAGAATCTTTTAAAGATCAAATGTTTTTAACTTTAATGAAGTTCAACATTTCATTTTTTTCTATGTTGGCTCATTCTAATGTTGATATCTAATTTTCCAATAATCTAACTGTAGGTCCCAGAGATGTGATGTGATACATTTAGGTTAAAGATCCAAGACTTATGTCACATATTGTTTGTTTTATTTTACCTGTTTGTTTGCTAACGGATGTCCACTTGTTTTAGCATAATTTGTGGAAAAGGATATTTTTGCTTCATTAAACTGCATTTGAATCTGTGTAAAAATAAATCAGTGTAGAATATGCATGGATATACTTTCACGCTCTTGATTCTTTTCCACTGACGTATAAAAGTAGCTATACTTTTATAATGCCACAGTCTCAATTACTACATATTTAGCATAAACCTTGAAACTAGGTAGAGACCATTTTCTTGTAATTTTCAGTTTATCTTTTAAAAATTGTTTTAGTTTTTGAACTTACATTGATTTTTATATAAGTTTTAGAATAATCTTAACCACATGTAAAAATAATATAGAAATAAAGCTACATAAGTACACAAAAACCTGTATGCAGAAAACTGTAAGACATTAATGAAAGAAATCAAAGATGACATAAACAGATGGAGAGAAATATCATGTTCTTGGATGGTGGTGATAGTGGTAAAGAACCCACCTGCCAATGCAGGAGACAGAAATACAAGTTCAGTCCCTGGGTCAGGAAGATCTCCTGGAGGAGGACATGGCAACCCATTTCAGTATTCTTGCCTGGAGAATCCTATGGACAGAGGACCCTGGCAAGCTGTAGTCAAGAGGGTCACAAAAAGTTGGACACGACTGAAGCAACTTAACATGGGCAAAGCAATCTACCGAGTCAATGTAATCCCTACTAAATGAGCAATTGCATTTTTCAAAGAACTAGAACAAAAACTTCTGAATTTATATGGAAATACAGCAGACTCCAAATAGCCAAATCAATCTTGAGAAAGAGAAACAGAGCTGGAGGAATCAACCTGAGAGAGTCATTTCCTAGGCAAGTTGATAAGGAGTCTAGGGATCCCCAAGGAGAGAGGGGTCTGCAATTCTCAAGGAGGAAGAAAGGACAAACTTTTTTTCTTTCTCCACATTCCTTAGGATTATACAACAATAATGTATCCAGCCTGAGGACAGTGTTATCTTAAAATGTAAATTAGGGGGGGTCAGATCAGATCAGATCAGATCAGTCGCTCAGTCGTGTCCGACTCTTTGCGACCCCATGAACCGCAGCACGCCAGGCCTCCCTATCCATCACCAGCTCTCGGAGGTCACTCAGACTCACATTCATCGCGTCAGTGATGCCATCCAGCCATCTCATCCTCTGTCGTCCCCTTGTCCTCCTGCCCACAATCCCTCCCAGCATCAGAGTCTTCTCCAATGAGTCAACTCTTCCCATGAGGTGGTCAAAATACTGGAATTTCAGCTTGAGCATCATTCCTTCCAAAGAAATCCCAGGGCTGATCTCCTTCAGAATGGACCGGTTGGATCTCCTTGCAGTCCAAGGGACTCTCAAGAGTCTTCTCCAACACCACAGTTCAAAAGCATCTATTCTTTGGCGCTCAGCCTTCTTCACAGTCCAGCTCTCACATCCATACATGACCACAGGAAAGACCATAGCCTTGACTAGGCGAACCTTTGTTGGCAAAGTGATGTCTCTGCTTTTGAATATGCTATCTAGGTTGGTCATAACCTTCCTTCCAAGGAGTAAGCGTCTTTTAATTTCATGGCTGCAGTCACCATCTGCAGTGATTTTGGAGCCCAGAAAAATAAAGTCTGACACTGTTTCCACTGTTTCTCCATCTATTTCCCATGTAGTGATGGGACCAGATCCCATGATCTTTGTTTTCTGAATGTTGAGTTTTAAGCCAACCTTTTCACTCTCCACTTTCACTTTCATCAAGAGGCTTTTGAGTTCCTCTTCACTTTCTGCCATAAGGGTGGTATCATCTGCATATCTGAGGTTATTGATATTTCTCCTGGCAATCTTGATTCCAGCTTGTGTTTCCTCCAGACCAGCATTTCTCATGATGTACTCTGCATATAAGTTAAATAAACATGGTGACAATATACAGCCTTGATGTACTCCTTTTCCTATTTGGAACCAGTCTGTTAGGGGGGTAGACCTGGTCTTTTCAAGGATGCATCCTGCCTGAGAAATCGTAAAATGTAAATTAGGTCTTTACCATCTTCAGACATTCTTTAGAATATATAACTTCATTTCTAACACTAGCAAGGGGGTACTCCTTCTGCCCCCTTCTGATGCCTATGTCAGAAGTTTTCTCTACCTCCTTTATACTTTAGTAAAACTTTATTACAAAAAAGCTCTGAGAGATCAAACCTCATCTCTGGCCCCAGATTGAATTCTTCTCCTCTGGGGGCCAAGAATCCTGGTGTCTTGGCATGACACAACAACCTTTCAAACCTACCAGACTTCAGATTATACCACAAACTACAATAATCAAAGCAATATAGTACTGGAACAAAAACAGAAACATAGATCAGCTAAGCAAGATAGGAATCCCAGAGATAAACACAGGCACCTATGGTCAAAGGAGAAAAGAATATACAATGGAGAATAAACAGTCTCTTCCATAAGTGTTGGCGGGAACAAAGAGAGCTACATATAAAAGAATGAAATTAGAATACTTCCTAACACAATACACAAAAATAAACTGGAAATGCTTTGACAGATAGTGAAAGAAAAAGTTGCTCAATCGTGTCCGACTCTTTGTGACCCCATGGACTATATAGTCCATAGAATTCTCCAGGCCAAAATACTGGAATGGGTAGCTGTTCCCTTCTCCAAGTGATCTTCCCACACCAGGGATCAAGCCCAGGTCTCAGGCATTGCAGGCAGATTATTTACCAGCTGAGCAACAAGGGAAGTCCAAGAATACTGGAGTATGTAGCCCATCCCTTCTTCAGCAGATCTTCCTGATCCAGGAATTGAACCAGGGTCTCCTGCATTGTAGGCAGTTTCTTTACCAAGTGAGCAATCAGGGAAGACTGAAATTGGCTTAAAGACCTAAATGTAAGGCCAAAAACTGTAAACTTTTAGAGGAAAACATTTTAGAACTTTTAGAACACTCATTGACCTAAATTGCAGCAAGATCCTCTTTGACTCACCTCTTAGAGTAACGGAAATTAAAACAAAAATAAATAAAGGGGACCTAACTGAAAACATTTACACAGGGCACTTTAAACAGATGCAAAGACGACACTGAGAATGGAAGAAAACATTTGCCAATGAATCAACTGACAAAGAAGTAATCTCCAAATTATATGAACAGTTCATGCAACTCAATATCAGGAAAACAAACAACCCAAAAAAAAAAAAAAAAAAAGGCAAAATACCTAAAGAAGGCATGCTGCTGCTAAATCACTTCAGTTGTGTCCAACTCTGTGCGACCCCGTAAATGGCAGCCCACCAGGCTCCCCCATCCCTGGGATTCTCCAGGCAAGAACATTGGAGTGGGTTGCCATTTCCTTCTCCAATGCATGAAAGTGAAAAGTGAAAGTGAAGTCATTCAGTCGTGTCCGACTCTTAGCGACCCCATGGACTGCAGCCTACCAGGCTCCTCCTTCCATAGGATTTTCCAGGCAAGAGTACTGGAGTGGGATGCCATTGCCTTCTCTGAAAGAAGTTATGCAGATGGTCAATAAACATATGGGACCAAAAAAAAAAAAAAAAAGCCCCACATTGCTCGTTATTCAGTTCAGTTCAGTCACTCAGTCATGTACTACTCTTTGTCACCCCATGAATCACAGCATGCCAATCCTCCTTGTCCATCACCAACTCCCAGAATTCACTCAGACTCATGTCCATCGAGTCAGTGATGCCATCCAGCCATCTCATCCTCTGTTGTCCCCTTTTACTTCTGGCCCCAATCCTTCCCAGCTCATTATTAGAGAAATCCAAATCAAAACTACAATGATGTGTATAGCCTCATACCAGTAGAATGGCTATCACCAAAAATATTCACAAACAATAAATGCTGGAGAGGGTGTGGAGAAAAGGAACCCTTCTTGCAATGTTGATGGGAATATAAATTGATACAGCCCCTTTAGAGAACAGTGCAGAGATTCCTAAAAAAAAAAAAAAAAAAATAGAACTACCATGTGACCTAGCAATCCTGCTTTAGGGAATATGCCCTAAGAAAACCATTATTCAAAAAGACACATGCATCCCAATGTTTATTGCAGCACTATTTATCATATAAGATATGGAAGCAACCTAAATGGTTGCTAAGCTAAATCAAAAGAGAAATAGAAAAAGAAGGTGTCCAGGGATTCTCCAGGCAAGAATATTGGAGTGGGTTGCGAAATACTGGAGTGGGTTGCCATTTCCTTCTCTAGGGGATCTTCTGACCCAGGGATCGAACCCAGGTCTCCCACATTGCAGGCAGACTCTTTAACCTCTGAGACACCAGGGAAGCGCACAAAGGAATATTATGTGGCCATAAAAAGGAACAATATGGGGTCATTTGCATAGACTTGTCATAGAGCGAAATAAATCAGAAAAAGAAAAAAAAGTACCATATATTAATGCATATATATGAAATCTAAAAAAATGTTTCTTATGAACATATTTGCAGGTCAGGAATAGAAATGTGAACAGTTAACAGACATGTGGACAGAGCAGTGGAAAAAGAGGGTGGGACAAATTGAGAGAGTAGCATTGAGACATCAGAACAGATCAGTCACTCAGTTGTGTCCGACTCTTTGCAACCCCATGAATCGCAGCACACCAGGCCTCCCTGTCCATCACCAACTCCCGGAGGTCACTGAGACTCATGTCCATCGAGTCAGTGATGCCATCCAGCCACCTCATCCTCTGTCGTCCCCTTCTCCTCTTGCCCCCAATCCCTCCCAGCATCAGAGTCTTCTCCAGTGTGTCAACTCTTCATATGAGGTGGCCAAAATACTGGAGTTTCAGCTTTAGCATCATTCCTTCCAAAGAAATCCCAGGGCTAATCTCCTTCAGAATAGATTGTTTGGATCTCCTTGCAGTCCAAGGGACTCTCAAGAGTCTTCTCCAACACCACAGTTCAAAAGCATCTATTCTTCGGCGCTCAGCCTTCTTCACAGTCCAGCTCTCACATCCATACATGACCACAGGAAAGACCATAGCCTTGACTAGGCGAACCTTTGTTGGCAAAGTGATGTCTCTGCTTTTGAATATGCTATCTAGGTTGGTCATAACTTTCCTTCCAAAGAGTAAGCGTCTTTTAATCTCATGGTTGCAGTCACCATCTGCAGTGATTTTGAAGCCCAGAGAAATAAAGTCTGACACTGTTTCCACTGTTTCCCCATCTGTTTCCCATGAAGTGATGGGACTAGATGCCATGATCTTCGTTTTCTGAATGTTGAGCTTTAAGCCAACTTTTTCACTCTCCACTTTCACTTTCATCAAGAAGCTCTTCAGTTCCTCTTCACTTTCTGCCATAAGAGTGGTGTCATCTGCATATCTGAGGTTATTGATATTTCTCCCAGCAATCTTGATTCCAACTTGTATTTCTTCCAGTCCAGCGTTTCTCATGA
Organism: Tragelaphus eurycerus; assembly: GCA_935064755.1. Classification (NCBI taxonomy): domain Eukaryota; kingdom Metazoa; phylum Chordata; class Mammalia; order Artiodactyla; family Bovidae; genus Tragelaphus; species Tragelaphus eurycerus. Next base: position 4,420,538 of record CAKXYN010000041.1, read on the forward strand.
TGTAGTCTGCATGTAAGTTAAATAAACAGGGTGACGATATACAGCCTTGACGGACTCATTTTCCTATTTGGAACCAGTCTGTTGTTCCATGACCAGCTCTAACTGTTGCTTCCTGACCTTCCTTATCAAGAGGCAAGTCAGGTGGTCTGGTATTCCCATCTCTTTCAGAATTTTCCACAGTTTATTGTGATCCACACAGTCAAAGGTTTTGGCATAGTCAATAAAGCAGAAATAGATATTTTCTGGAACTGTCTTGCTTTTTCCATGATCCAGTGGATGTTGGTAATTTGATCTCTGGTTCTTCTGCCTTTTCTAAAACCAGCATGAACATTTGGAAGTTCACGGTTCACATATTGGTGAAGCCTGGCTTGGAGAATTTTGAGCATTACTTTACTAGCGTGTGAGATGAGTGCAATTGTATGGTACTTTGAGCATTCTTTGGCATTGCCTTTCTTTGGGATGGGAATTAAAACTGACCTTTTCCAGTCCTTTGGCCACTGCTGAGTTTTCCAAATTTGCTGGCATATTGAGTGCAGCACTTTCACAGCATCATTTTCAGGATTTGGAATAGCTGAACTGGAATTCCATCAACTCCACTAGCTTTGTTCATAGTGATGCTTTATAAGGCCCACTTGACTTCACATTCCAGGATGTCTGGCTCTAGATCAGTGATCACACCATCATGATTATCTGGGTCGTGAAGCTCTTTTTTGCACAGTTCTTCTGTGTATTCTTGCCACCTCTTCTTAATATCTTCTGTTAGGTCCATACCATTTCTGTCCTTTATCAAGGCAATCTTTGCATGAAATGCCCCTGGTATCTCTGATTTTCTTGAAGAGATCCCCAGTCTTTCCCATTCTGTTGTTTTCCTCTATTTCTTTGCATTGATCACTGAAGAACACTTTATCTCATCTTGCTATTCTTTGGAACTCTGCATTCAGATGTTTATATCTTTCTTTTTCTCTTTTGCTTTTTGCTTCTCTTCTTTTCACAGCTATTTGTAAGCCCTCCCCAGACAACCATTTTGCTTTTTTGCATTTCTTTTCCATGGGGATGGTCTTGGTCCCTGTCTCCTGTACAATGTCACGAACCTCATTCCATAGTTCATCAGGCACTTTATCTATCAGATCTAGGCCCTTAAATCTATTTCTCACTTCCACTGTATAATCATAAGGGATTTGATTTAGGTCATAACTGAATGGTCTAGTGGTTTTCCCTACTTTCTTCAATTTCAGTCTGAATTTGGCAATAAGGATTTCATGGTCTGAGCCACAGTCAGCTCCTGGTCTTATTTTTGCTGACTGTATAGAGCTTCTCCATCTATGGCTGCAAAAAAATATAATCGATCTGATTTCGGTGTTGACCATCTGGTGATGTCCATGTATAGAGTCTTCTCTTGTGTTGTTGGAAGATGGTGTTTGTTATGACTAGTGTATTTTCTTGGCAAAACTCTATTAGTTTTTGTCCTGCTTCATTGCACATTCCAAGGCCAAATTTGCCTGTTACTCCAGGTGTTTCTTGACTTTCTACTTTTGCGTTGCAGTCCCCTATAATGTAAAGGACATCTTTTTTGGGGTGTTAGTTCTAAAAGGTCTTGTAGGTCTTCATAGAACCATTCAACTTCAGCTTCTTCAGTGTTACTGGTTGGGGCATAGACTTGGATTACTGTGACATTGAATGGTTTGCCTTGGAAACGAACAGAGATCATTCTGTCGTTTTTGAGATTGCATCCAAGTACTGCATTTCGGACTCTTTTGTTGACCATAATGGCCACTCCATTTCTTCTGAGGGACTCCTGCCTGCATAAGTAGATATAATCGTCATCTGAGTTAAATTCACCCATTCCAGTCCATTTCAGTTCGCTGATTCCTAGAATGTCGACATTCACTTGGGCCATCTCTTGTTTGACCACTTCCAATTTGCCTTGATTCATGGACCTGACATTCCAGGTTCCTATGCAATATTGCTCTTACAGCATCGAACCTTTTTTCTATCACCTGTCACATCCACAGCTAGGTATTGTTTTTGCTTTGGCTCCATCCCTTCATTCTTTTTGGAGTTATTTCTCCACTGATCTCCAGTAGCATATTGGGTACCTACTGATCTGGAGAGTTTCTTTTTCAGTATCCTATCATTTTACCTTTTCATACTGTTCATGGGGTTCTCAAGGCAAGAATCCTGAAGTGGTTTGCCATTTCCTTCTCCAGTGGACCACATCCTATGCATTGAGACATAGGTATTACCATATGTAAAATAGCTAGGAGGAAGTTGTTTAACAGAGGGAGCTCAACCTGGTGCTCTGTGACAACCTAGAGGGATGAGATGGGGTGGAAAGTGAGAGGGATATTTGTATATTTGTGGCTGATTTATGTTGTTTTATGGAAGAAACAAACACAACACTGTAAAGCAATTATTTTCCAATTAAAATATATTTAAAATAATAATCTTGTATAATTTTTTAATATTGAACCAGTCTTGCATTTCTGGAATAAACCACAGTTTCTCATAGTGAATAATTATTCTTATATGTTACATTCATTCTGCTGATATTTTGTTAAGAATTTTTGTCCCTATTAGCTAGGACATTGATATCTTTCTTTTTAATTTTTCTTTTATCTTCATTTTTGTGTATTTCATTTATCTCATTTTGATATAATAACAGCTTCAGAAAATAAATTAAAAAATGTCTCCCCTCTACTGTCTCCTGAAAGAGATTCTACCATATTACTGTTAATCCTTCAGACAGTTAATGGAATTTTCCAGTGAAATCATTGGGATCTGTAATGTTCTTTCATGGGTATTTTTACAGAGATATACTGATTATCTAGTTCTTATTAAGTGTGGTGTGATAGGTTTTATTTTTCTCGTGATTTGTCTATTTCATCATGACTGTCAATGTGTACAGAGCTCTTTTTAGTATTCCATAGTTATTATTTTAGCATCTGTAAAGCTTGTCATGATATATCTTGTGTTGTTCCTCATATTTTGGAATTTCATGAGTGAGTGAGTGGGTGAATGAAGTCACTCAGTCATGTCCGACTCTTTACGACCCCATGGACTGTAGCCTACCAGGCTCCTCTGTCCATGGGATTCTCCAGGAAAGAGTACTGGAGTGGGTTGCCATTTCCTTCTCCAGGGGATCTTCCCAACCCAGGGATAGAACCAAGGTCTCCCGCATTCCAGGCAGATGCTATAATTTCATATTCTCTCTTTTTAATGTTATCAGTCTTGCAAGAAGTTTTTTTTTTTTTTTCTATTTTTTTGAAAATATTAGTTATTTGTTCATATGATATTCACTATTATTTTCCTGTTTATAATTTTATTTATTTCTGCTTTTATTTTTTATTATTTACTTGATTTGCTTGAGGTTTATTAGTTCTTCTTTTTCTAGGTTTTTGAGGTTGAATGTTCAGATATTTGATTTGACACTGTTCATTTATTTTCAATATATGGATTTTAAACTATAAATTATCCTTTCAATTCTAGCTATTTCCACAAATTGGATATATATTTTTTCCTTTAAAATACATCTATCTATCTATCCATATCCATATATACATATATATACATATATTTACACTGCTTTTAAATTTGAAGTACAGTTAATTTACAGTATAATATTAGTTTCATAGCCTCTGAAAACTCTTGTTAGACTCATTGTTTCTCAGAATTTGCTAAGTTGCCAAGGATTTGGAGATTTCCTGATGAATGCTGATTAGATTAATTTGATTGATGATGTTGTTGTTTAGTCATTAAATTGTGTCCAGTGCTTTTGAGACCTCATAGACTGTAGCCTGCCAAGCTTTTCTGTCCATAGAATTTGCCAGGGAAGAATACTGGGCTTGGTTGTTATTTCATTCTTCAGGGGATCTTCCTGATCCACCGACTGAACCTATGTCTTCTATTGGTGACAAATTATCTTTCTGACAATATCTGTTTTTTTTTTTTTTTTTTTTTTTTATTAAAAAAATACTTTTTACTTGGTATTGGTTTATGGATTGACATTTTTTTTAAATTAAATACTTGAAAAATATTCTCTCACTTTCTTCTTGCTTGTTTTCTGCCACAAAGTTTGCTATCATTCAAATAGTTTTCCCCTGTAGGTAAGATGTAATTTTCTCTTTCCCCATGTATTTTATTTATTTTGCATTTTTCAGGTAATGTACATAGATAAGTAGTTATGAGGTGTCTTGATATGTATTATCTTTTGATTTGGTATTCAACTATTTTTTGAATAAGTTGGTTTATGTCTCTTACTAAACATAAGAAGTGTTCATTCACTAAATAGACGAAAAAAGCAGAATGGGAAAGACTAGGTATCTCTTCAAGAAAATCAGAGATACCAAAGGAAAATTTCATGCAAAGATGGGATCGATAAAGGACAGAAATGGTATGGACCTAACAGAAGTAGAAGATATTAAGAAGAGGTGGCAATAATACACAGAAGAAATGTACAAAAAACATATTAATGACCCAGGTAATCATGATGGCATGATCACTGACCTAGAGCCAGACATCCTAGAATGTGAAGTCAAGTGGGCCTTAGAAAGCATCACTACGAACAAAGCTAGTGGAGGTGATGGAATTTCAGTTGAGCTATTCCAAATCCTGAAAGATGATGCTGTAAAAGTGCTGCACTCAATATGCCAGCAAATTTGGAAAACTCAGCAGTGGCCACAAGATTGGAAAAGGTCAGTTTTCATCCCAATCCCAAAGAAAGGCAATGCCAAAGAATGCTCAAACTACCGCACAATTGTACTCATCTCACACGCTAGTAAAGTAATGCTCAAAATTCTCCAAGCCAGGCTTCAGCAATATGTGAACCGTGAACTTCCTGATGTTCAAGCTGGTTTTAGAAAAGGCAGAGGAACCAGAGATCAAATTGCCAACATCTGCTGGATCATCGAAAAAGCAAAAGAGTTCCAGAAAAACATCTATTTCTGCTTTATTGACTATGCCAAAACTTTTGACTGCATAGATCACAATAAACTGTGGAAAATTCTGAAAGAGATGGGAATACCAGACCACCTGACCTGCCTCTTGAGAAATCTGTATGCAGGTCAGGAAGCAACAGTTAGAATTGGACATGGAACAATAGACTGGTTCAAAATAGGAAAAGGAGTCCATCAAGGCTGTATATTGTAACTCTGTTTATTTAACTTATATGCAGAGTACATCATGAGAAACGTTGGACTGGAAGAAACACAAGTTGGAATCAAGATTGCTGGGAGACATTTCAAGAACCTCAGATATGCAAATGATACCAGCCTTATGGCAGAAAGTGAAGAGGAACTAAAATGCCTCTTGATGAAAGTGAAAGTGGAGAGTGAAAAGGTTGGCTTAAAGCTCAACATTCAGAAAACGAAGATCATGGCATCTGGTTCCATCACTTCATGGGAAACAGATGGGGAAACAGTGGAAACAGTGTCAGACTTTATTTTTCTGGGCTCCAAAATCACTGCAGATGGTGACTGCAGCCATGAAATTAAAAGACGCTTACTCCTTAGAAGGAAAGTTATGACCAACCTAGATAGCATATTCAAAAGCAGAGACATTACTTTGCCAACAAAGGTTCGCCTAGTCAAGGCTATGGTCTTTCCTGTGATCATGTATGGATGTGAGAGCTGGACTGTGAAGAAGGCTGAGCGTCAAAGAATTGATGCTTTTGAACTGTGGTGTTGGAGAATACTCTTGAGAGTACCTTGGACTGTGAGGAGATCCAACCAGTCCATTCTGAAGGAGATCAGTCCTGGGATTTCTTTGGAAGGAATGATGCTAAAGCTGAAACTCCAGTATTTTGTCCACCTCATGCGAAGAGTTGACTCATTGGAAAATACTCTGATGCTGGGAGGGATTGGGGGCAAGAGGAGAAGGGGATGACACAGGATGAGATGGCTGGATGGCATCACTGACTCGATGGATGTGAGTCTGAGTGACCTCCAGGAGTTGGTGATGGACAGGGAGGCCTGGTGTACTGTGATTCATGGGGTCCCAAAGAGTAGAACACGACTGAGCAACTGATCTGATTTGATCTGATCTGAGTGCTTTTAAATTTTACTTTTTTTTTTTTTTTCTCTCGCTTATGTTTGTGGACTTCAATAAAAATAATTTCATATCACTTGTTATAGCTCCATAGGTTTAGAGGATCTGTATATTTTGTTTCTAGTCTACTATCTTTTGTCTTTCAGAGTAGATGATGTCTAACTTTCTGCCAATTCAGTTATTTTCCTGTATTGCTTATATTATGCTGTTGAACCTACTTCAAATATCTCACATGTGTTGTTATAAAGTTTTCATCAAATTCTGCTTTGTATATTCTTTCTCCTTTTAGAGATATTCCAATTCATTGCCAACAATTTTTGTTGGTTTGTTTCCAATGTTTCCATAATTATTTGTTGAAACTGTAAGTCAGAATCATGAAACTGCCTTTGCTTATCACATATATCTTTAAATTAATTTCTATTATTTAAAAATCATGCCATCCCAGTTATCAAATACTTAATATTAAAGGTCAAATAGGATTTATATAAACAAGTATAATGTCTATTACTAGGTAACCTTGAGTTTCATGAGAGGAGTATAAAGCCTGCAGCTATCAGTGACAATGTCAACTTTATCATTGTTTTTTCTTTTGATTATTTGTTTCTCTGAGGAAAAAAATAAAAAATCGGAGAAGGCAATGGCGCCCCACTCCAGTACTCTTGCCTGGAAAATCCCACAGGCAGAGAAGCCTGGAAGGCTGCAGTCTATGGGGTCGCTAAGAGTTAGACATGACTGAGCTACTTCACTTTCTCTTTTCACTTTCACACATTGGAGAAGGAAATGGCAACCCACTCCAGTGTTCTTGCCTGGAGAATCTCAGGGATGGCAGAGCCTGGTGGGCTGCCGTCTATGGGGTCACACAGAGTCGGACACGACTGAAGTGACTTAGCATAGCATAGCATAGCATAGCAAAAAATAATCAAAGAAGTTTAAAAGTTCCTTCCATAAAACAAAGTTTTGAACAATTATGTACATTTTATTAGATTATGCATAATTTTAGATAGATGTAGCACACAGTTATACATTTTATCAAATATTATAAAAAGACAAAAAATAAATTTCTTACATTTTGAAAAATAATAGAGTATCCCTCTAAATTTTCATCTAATTGCATGTTTTGTTACCTTTATTAATATAGAATACTTCTGTTTTTCAGAAAAAAATAAAAAAAAAAACAATTTTAGTCAATTACTATGTACTCTTTTTATAATTGCAACCATGCCAAATTATGTAATTAACAATATTACAGGTAGAAGCAATCATATACTGACAGCTTGTATTTATGCAATTACCATGTGGACTTATAGAATTATGATACCTGGGGATGTCAAAAATATTTTAGTATGATTGTTAACTCTTTCCAAGTATGAATCTAATTGAAGCCTGTAATAGACAAAGGAAAAGAAACAGAGACTCATCCTAGGATCTTCAGGTCATCTATTTAAATTTCTGCTTTGACACATCAGAATAAGAAAGAAAATTGAACCTAAATCAATAGAAGAATTAAATAATAAAAATAAGAACAATAGAAATATCAATAAAAATAAAATTAATGTATTCAATAAACTTTTAGCCAAACTGTCCCCCCAAACACTACAAACATTATAGATTGCAAATTGATAATCAGAGAACAATGTGAACTATGTTTATGCTAATAAATTTTGTAGTACGTTTTTTTCGCTGAAAAGCAATGTATCCACTCAAAAAGAAAGACAAAAGAAAAGAGAGCATAAGAGTGATACTTTATTGCAAAGTTTAGACTTAAATTGTAGAAAGTAGAGAAAATCACTGGACCATTCAGGTATGACCTAAATCAAATCCCTTACGATAATACAGTAGAAGTGACAAATAGATTGAAAGGGTTTGATCTGATAGACAGAGTGCACAAAGAACTATGGACCATGGTTCATGACACTGTACAGAAGGCAGTGATCAAGACAATCCCCAAGAAAAAGAAATGCTCAAGGCAACATGGTTGTCTGAGGAGACCTTACAAATAGCTGAGAATAGAAGAGAAGCTAAAGGCAAAGGAGAAAAGGAAACATATACCCATTTGAATGCAGAGTTCCAAGAATAGCAAGGAGAGATAAGAAAGCCTTACTCAGTGATCAATTCAAAGAAATACAGGAAAACAATAGAATGGAAGAGATTAGAGATATCTTCAAGAAAATTAGAAATAACAAGGGAACATTTCATGAAAAATGGGCATAATAAAGGAAAGAAAATGTATGGACCTAACAGAATCAGAAGATATTAAGAAGAGGTGGCAAGAATACACAGAAGAACTGTACAAAAAAGATCTTCATGAGTCAGAAAACCACAACGATATGATCACTCACCTTAGAGCCGGACAGCCTGGAGTGCAAAGTCAAGTGGGCCTTAGGAAGCAGCATTATGAACAAAGCTAGTGGAGTTGATGGAATTACAGTTGAGCTATTTCAAATCCTAATGATGATGTTATGAAAGTGCTGCACTCAACATGCCAGCAAATTTGGAAAACTCAGCAGTGGCCACAGGACTGGAAAGAGTCAGTTTTCATTCCTATCCCAAAGAAAGGTAATCCCAAAGAATGTTCAGACTACTTCACAATTGCACTCATCTCACATGCAAGCAAAGTAATGCTCAAAATTTTCCAAGCCAGGTTTCAACAGTACATGAACCTTAAACATCTTGATGTTCAAGCTGGATTTAGAGAGGAAGAGGAACCAAAGATCAAATTGCCATCATTTGTTGGATCATAGAAAAAGCAAGAGAATTCCAGAAAAACATCTACTTCTGCTTTATTGATTACTCCAAATCTTTTGACTGTGTAGATCACAACAAACTGTGGAAAACTCTTCAAGATATGTGAATACCATACCACCTTATCTGCCTCCTGAGAAATCTATACAGGGGTCAAGAAGAAACAGAACTGGATATGGAACAAAAGACTGGTTCCAAACTGGGAAAGGAGTATGTCAAGGCTGTATATTGCCACCTTCCTTATTTAACTTATGTATAGAGTACATCGTGTGAAATCCTGGGCTGGATGGAGCACAAGCTGGAATCAAGATTGACGGGAGAAATATCAGTAATCTCAGATATGCAGATGACACCACCCTTACAATAGAAAGTGAAGAAGAATTAAAGAGCCTCTTGATGAAAGTGAAAGAGGAGAGTGAAAAACTTGGTCTAAAACTCAAAATTCATAAAGCTAAGATCATGGCATCCAGTCCTATCACTTCATGGCAAATAGATGAGGAAACAATGGAAACAGTGAAAAACTTTATTTTCTTGGGCTCCAAAATCACTGCAGATGGTGACTGATGCCTTGAAATTAAAAGCTGCTTGGCTCTTGGAAGAAAAGTTGTGACCAACCTAGGCAGCATATTAAAAAGCAGAGATGTGACTTTGCCAATAAAGGTCCATCTAGTCAAAGCTATGTTTTTTCCAGTAGTCATGTATAGGTGTGAGAGTTGGACTATAGAGAAACCTGAGCACCAAAGAATTGATGCTTTTCACCTGTGTTGTTGGAGAAGACTCTTGAGAGTCCCTTAAACTGCAAGGAGATCCAACCAGCCCTCCCTAAAGGAAATCAGTCTTGAATATTCCTTGGAAGAATTGATGCTGAAGCTGAAAACTCCAATGGTTCAGCCACCTGATGTGAAGAACTGAGTCATTGGAAAAGACTGTGATGCTGGGAAAGATTAAAGGCAGGAGGAGAAGGGGAGAAGAAGAGGATGAGATGGTTGGATGGCAATACCGACTTTATGGACATGAGTTTGAGCAAGCTCCAGGTGTTGGTGATGGACAGGGAAGCCTGGCATTCTGCAGTCCATGGAGTCAGAAAGAGTTGGATATGACTGAGCAACTGAACTGAACTGAAAAGTGAGAGCTGAATAGAAAGCTTAAATAGCTTTTCCTATTAAAGTAATTTAATTCATACACGGAGTTTTCCAAAATGAAATTTTGTTGCCCAAATCACTTCATCTGAGAATTGTATGAAATATTTGAAAGATTATATCAATTCTATACAAATTTATTTTTGAGCCCACTATATATTGATATCAAAATTAAAACAAAATATGTTCTAAAAAAGGTACATCTATGAGATTAGTATCCCTCATGAATTTAAGTGCAAAACTCAACTAAGACTAGCAAATAAAATTCCAAAATTTATGAATAGATAATACATCAAGAAAAAATGAGGATTATTCTGAGAATGCAAAGATAATTCAACATTTAAAAATCTATCTAACATAGTACCAGTAGACTAAATACAGTAATGACATGAACATCTCAGTGGAGGAATATAAAATAGCTGAGAAAATCGAACATCCAATCATAATATAAACATGGAGGAAAGTAGAAAAAAAATAATTTACTTAACATTATAGGAGACATGAATAATGACTATTATGGCTAATATAAAAATTCATGATGAATGATGGAATGTTTTTCAATTAGAAACCAGAAAATATGTCCACTGAAGCAAATATTTACAGTGATGCTATTTATAGTTATGAAAAACTGGAAACATCCAAGAGGTCCTTAATCTTAATTTGTAAGTGGTTAAACAAATGGATACATCCATATAATGGACTATTAGTCAACAATTGATGGTTACAAATTATTGGCACCAAAAAAATAAGTGGATAAACAGAAAGTTTTACAAGTGAAAAAGCAGGCAGAGAAAGTGTGTGTGTGTGTGTGTGTGTGTGTGTGTGTGTGTGTGTGTGTGTGTGTGTGTTCATGCATGCTCAGTTGCTTCAGTTTTGTCTGACTCTTTGTGATCCCATGGACAGCAGCCTGCCAGTCTCTGCTGTGGATTTTTCAGGCAAGAACACTGTAATTGGTTGCCATGCCCTCCAGGGAATCTTCTAGACCCAGAGATCAAACCGATGTCTCCTGTATCACTTGTATATCAGGTTGATTCTTTACCCACTGAGCCACTAGGAAAGTACATATTTATAAAAACATATGTACATATTAACTGCCTGTTGACTCAGACAGTAAAGAATCTGCCTGCAATGTGGGAGACCTGGACTTGATCCCAGGGTTGGGAAGATCCCTTGGAGAAGAGAATGTCAAGCCACTCCAATATTCTTACTCCAGCAAAGATTTGGACACAACTGAGTGATTAACACACATGTATTTTTTATTATTATTTTCATAAATATAATATGCATATTCTGTTTATAAACATTTTGTATTTATCAAAATTATGAGGGAAGAAAACATATCAAATGTTGCCATAGGCTTTGTGTTTGGGAAGAGTGACTGCAAATTTACAAAAGGGAATTTGTGCACTAATGGAACTATTGTATACATGTGATTACAGTGATGATTCCATAGAGTATCCATTTGTCAAAAATTTATATCAGAAATTTCTGTCAGAGGATGCAGTGTAAAAGTCAGCTATGTGTGGAATGCAAAGGCAAATATCACAGTTGTAATGTGGAGGCTAAAATCTAAATTCTAACTTCGTTCATATGTGAAAGTTAAAGGTAGATGTGAGCTTTCTAAGAAAATGAATAAATTTTAAAGAATAAATCTTTTCATCATTTTTCTTTGGACCATTGCCAGTTTGCAAATACTTGTACCTGTTGTGTTGTTTGTTAGAAAAATATTTCTCAGAAATTAATATGGCAATGCCTTTGTCCACAAACATTCTGAAGAAACTATGAATTCCAAAAATGAATAGCATGATATAATCAAAGTGACAATGGGGGAAAAATGCAATCAAGAATACTCCTGTGACAAGGCATTTATCAAGATTTTTAAAAGAGCAAAAAGTTTTATAGACAAGCAAAAGATAAAAGAGTTTACCACCATGAACCAACTTAACAAGGAATGTTGAAAAGACTTTTCAAAATAGTAAAGGCTACGATCAAAAATATAAAAGTTATAAAAGAAGAATATATCATTGATAAAAGCAAATACACAGTAAAGGCAAATACACATTAAAGGTACTAGATCAAGCTCTTATAAAGTTTGTAGGAAGCCTAAAAGACAAAAGCTGTTAAATAATCTATATCCATAATAAGTAGCTAAAAGATGTATAAAGCATAAAATATAATGTGGAAAACAGTAAATACAGGGTGAGAGTCAAATGTAGGAATGTTAAAGTATGTTTGAATTTAAGGGATTAGAAACGTAAAGAATTACATATATATATAGATTGCTATATATGCACTCCACAGCAGCCATAAAGTAAAAGTCTATTGCAGGTACACATACAAGAAAATAAGAAAGGCTTTCAAATTACACTGAACATAGAAATCAAGTCAAAAAGGAAGATTGGAAAAGAAGAACGTGTCAAAAACAACTGCAAAAATAATCCCCAAACTACAAAATGACAATAAGTACACACTTCAATATTCTTGTCTTGAGAACCCCATGAACAGTATGAAAAGGCAAAATGATAGAATACTGAAAGTGAAACTCCACAGATCAGTAGGTGCCCAATATGCTACTGGAGATCAGTGGAGAAATAACTCCAGAAAGAATGAAGGGATGGATCAAAACAAAAACAAAATCAATACTCAGTTGTGGATGTGACTAGTGATAGAAGCAAAGACCAATTCTGTAAAGAATAATATTGCATAGGAACTGGAATGTCAGGTCCATGAATCAAGGCAAACTGGAAATGGTCAAACAGAAGATGGCAAGAGTGAATGTAGACATTTTAGGTATCAGTTAACTAAAATAGACTGGAATGGGTGAATTTAACTCGTATGACCATTATATCTACTACTGCAGGCATTATAACTACTTCTCCTTTAGAAGAAATAGAGTAGCCATCATGGTCAAGAAAAGAGTCTAAAATGCAGTACTTGAATGCAATCTCAAAAATGACAGAATGACCTCTGTTCATTTCCAGGGCAAACCATTCAATATCACAGTCTCCAAGTCTATGCAGTCTATGCAGTCTACCAATCAGTAACTCTGAAGAAGCTGAAGTAGAATGGTTCTATGAAGACCTACAAGACCGTTTAGAACTAACACCCCCAAAAGATGTCCTTTTCATTATAGGGGACTGGAATGCAAAAGTAGGATGTCAATAAACACCTGGGGTAACAGGCAAATTAGGCCTAGGAATACGGAATGAACCAAGGGTAAGAATAAGAGAGTTTTGCTAAGAAAATGCAATGGTCATAGCAAACACCCTCTTCCAACAACAAAAGAGAAGAATCAACACATGGACATCACCAGATAAGTCAATATTAAAATCAAATTGATTATATTATTTGCAGCCAAAGAGGGAGAAGCACTATCAGCTCAGTTCAGTCGATCAGTCGTGTCCAATTCTTTGCGACCCAATGAATTGCAGCACGCCAGACCTCCCTGTCCATCACCAACTCCTGGAGTTCACTCAGACTCATGTCCATCGAGTCAGTGATGCCATCCAGCCATCTCATCCTCTGTCGTCCCCTTTTCCTCTTGTCCCAATCTCTCCAAGTATCAGACTCTTTTCCAATGAGTCAACTCTTCGAATGAGGTGGCCAAAGTACTGGAGTTTCAGTTGTAGCATCATTTATTCCAAAGAAATCCCAGGGCTGATCTCCTTCAGAATGGACTAGTTGGACCTCCTTGCAGTCCAAGGGACTCTCAAGAGTCTTCTCCAACACCACATATTCAAAAGCATCAATTCTTCAGTGCTCAGCCTTCTTCACAGTCCAACTCTCACATCCATACATGACCACAGGAAAAAAACCATAGCCTTGACTAGAAGAACCTTTGTTGGCAAAGTAATGTCTCTGCTTTTGAATATACTATCTAGGTTGGTCATAACTTTCCTTCCAAGGAGTCAGATAACCATTATATCTACTACTGTGGGCAGGAATCCCTCAGAAGAAATGGAGTAACCATCATGGTCAACAAAAAAATTCCAAAATGCAGTAATTGGAAGCAATCTCAAAAATGACAGAATGATCCCTGGTCGTTTCCAAGGTAAACCATTCAATATCACAGTAATCCAAGTCTATGCCTCAACCAGTAACAGTAACGCTGAAGAAGCTGAAGTTGAATGGATCTATGAAGACCTACAAGACTTTTTAGAACTAACACCCGCAAAAGATGTCCTTTTCATTATAGGGGACTGGAATGCAAAAGTAGGAAGTCAAGAAACACCTGGATTAACAGGCAAATTTCGCCTTAGAATACAGAATGAAGCAGGGCAAAGACTAATAGAGTTTTGCCAAGAAAATGCACCGGTCATAGCAAACACCCTCTTCCAACAACACAAGAGAAGACTCCACATATGGACATCACCAGATGGTCAACACTGAAATCAGATTGATTATATTCTTTGCAGCCAAAAATGGAGAAACTCTATACAGTCAATACAAACAAGACTAGAAGTTGACTGTGGCTGAGATAATGAACTCCTTATTCCCAAATTCAGACTTAAATTGAAGAAAGTAGGGAAAACCACTAGCCCATTCAGGTATGACCTAAATCAAATTCCTTATGATTATACAGTGGAAGTGAGAAATAGATTTAAGGGCCTAGATCTGATAGATAGAGTGCCTGATGAACTATGGACAGAGATTCATGGCATTATACAAGAGACAGGGATCAAGACCATCCCCATGTAAAAGAAATGCAAAAAAGCAAAATGGCTGTCTGTAGAGGCCTTACAAATATCTGTGAAAAGAAGAGAAGCAAAAAGCAAAGGAGAAAAGGAAAGATATAAGCATCTGAATGCAGAGTTCCAGGAATAGCAAGGAGAGATAAGAAAGCCTTCTTCAGTGATCAATGCAAAAAAATAGAGGAAAACAACAGAATGGGAAAGAGAACTAGAGATACCAAGGGAACATTTCATGCAAAGATGGGCTTGATAAAGGACAGAAATGGTATGGACATAACAGAAGCATAAGATATCAAGAAGAGGTGGCAAGACTACACAGAAGAATTGTACAGAAAGGATCTTCACAACCAAGATAATCATAATGATGTGATCACTGATCTAGAAACAGATATCCTGGATTGTGAAGTCAAGTGGGCCTTAGAAAGCATCAGTATGAACAAAACTAGTGGAGATGATGGAATTCCAGTTGAACTATTTCAAATCCTGAAAGATGATGCTGTGAAAGTGCTGCACTCAATATGCCAGCAAATTTGGAAAACTCAGCCGTGGTCACAAGATTGGAAAAGTTCAGTTTTCATTCAAATCCCAAAGAAAGGCAATGGCAAAGAATGCTCAAACTACTGCACAATTGCCCTCATCTCACATGCTAGTAAAGTAATGCTCAAAGTTCTCAAGCCAGGCTTCAGCAATATATGAACCGTGAACTTCCAGATGTTCAAGCTGGTTTTACAAAAGGCAGATGAACCAGAGACCAAATTGCCAACATCTGCTGGATCATTAAAAAAGCAAGGGAGTTCCAGAAAAACATCTATTTCTGCTTTATTGACTATGCCAAAGGCTATGACTTTGTGGATCACAATAAACTGTGGAAAATTCTGAAAGAGATAGGAATACCAGACCATCTGATCTGCCTCTTGAGAAACCTGTATGCAGATCAGGAAGCAACAGTTAGAACTGGACATGAAACAACAGACTGGTTCCAAATTGGAAAAAGGAGTATGTCAAGGCTGTATATTGTCACCCTGCTTATTTAACTTATATGCAGAGTACCTCATGAGAAATGCTGGGCTGGAAGAAGCACAAGCTGGAATCAAGGTTTCTGAGAGAAATATCAATAAGCTCAGATATGCAGGTGACACCACCCTTAGGGTAGAAAGTGAAGAGGAACTAAAAAGCCTCGATGAAAGTGAAAGTGGAGAGTGAAAAAGTTGGCTTAAAGCTCAACATTCAGAAAACAAAGATCATGGCATCTGGTCCCATCACTTCATGGGAAATAGATGCGAAAACAGTGGAAACAGTGTCAGAATTTCTTTTTCTGGGCTCCAAAATCACTGCAGATGGTGACTGCAGCCATGAAATTAAAAGACGCTTACTCTTTGGAAGGAAAGTTATGACCAACCTAGATAGCATATTCAAAAGCAGAGACATTATTTTGCCAACAAAGTTTCGCCTAGTCAAGGCTATGGTCTTTCCTGTGGTCATGTATGGATGTGAAAGGTGGCCTGTGAAGAAGGCTGAGCACCGAAGAATTGATGCTTTTGAACTGTGGTGTTGGAGAAGACTCTTGAGAGTCCCTTGGACTGCTAGGAGATCCAACCAGTCCATTCTGAAGGAGATCAGCCCTGGGATTTCTTTGGAAGGAATGATGCTAAAGCTGAAACTCCAGTATTTTGGCCACCTCATGCGAAGAGTTGACTCACTGGAGAAGACTCTGATGCTGGGAGGGATTGAGGGCAGGAGGAGAAGGGGACGACAGAGGATGAGATGGCTGGATGGCATCACTGACTCGATGGATGTGAGTCTGAATGACCTCCGGGAGCTGGTGATGGACAGGGAGGCCTGGCCTGCTGCGATTCATGGGGTCGCAAATAGTTGGACATGACTGAGCGACTGATCTGATCTGACCTGATCTGAAACTCTTTTTATCTGCACTCTTCTCTTCTACTCTTTGCTTAAAATTTTGCTCTTTCATTTTAGTTACATTTTCTGTACTTTGGTAATAATAAAAGTTGATATTTTAAAATTTAACTTCTTGAATTAAGAATTATTTTGCATGGGTGGATATAGATTTTAATCAAACTGGAAGCTTATATCTTCCTATGTTTTCTTATTTTTATCTTTCTTATCTTGAAACATATCTTTTTCTGAGTTATTTCCTTTGACTCTAGAGAATTATTAACTTCAACATTTTCCTCTCAATATCCATCCCTTTTAGTTTTCTCTTTTCTTTCCTTTACTATTCATTTAAATTCAGAATCATAAAAAAGTTGAATTAAAGCATTAGATTTCTTCAAATAATGCTGTAATTCAATAATACTTATTTCATTCTTCAAAATCTTTAGTTCTGTAATATTAATTGCCCTGATTTGTTAAAGTTTACTAACAAAATTGTATTTAAAATGATGCACAAATATAAACAGGAGTATCACGCTTTTATATGAGGCCTGAACATTATATTTTTGTTTTATGAAACTGAAACTCCACAGAAAATTTTACAAATTCAGGAAGTGTTCCTTCTTTCTATGTTTTCCCATTGAATCAAGGATTTAGACAACACATGAAAAAAATACATAGTCATATATTTCCCTAGTGTCTATACTCTACTTCTGAAGATGAAGAATTAAGATTCCCTCCCCTCCCCCAGGTAAACCTGACTTTCAGTACAACTCACAATTTCTTTATGTCAGGTCTTCCTTTATTATATAGAATAATTTTACTTATACTTTAAGATCATGCCTGGTTTTAAAAATGCAAAATTTAATTTTGAGATATATATTTTTGGTATCTTCAAACAAATTTCAGCATGATTTATAGTCCTCATTTTTTTCTACATAAAAGTGTATTTTGATTGGAGTAAAGATTTTTTTGAAAGTGAAATTGTTAGTCACTTTTTAAAAAATCAGTTATTTATTTATTTAATTGTAATTATGTTCTTAAATAAGACTACCCTCTACTCTAATTTACATATAACACAATACAAGCTGTCATACCAATATTTAAAACTATTTTTCTCAAAAAGCATGCAGTACAAAAGATAATTGGAAGAAGTACATTCTAGTATACACACATATACACACACCTACATACAAAGAGAATACTTGCCGCTATATTACATATATTCATTAGAAAATATATCCTCCTTTCCCCAACAGTGCCACAAGATATAAAACTGGTAAAAAGTGAAACTTTATTTATAAATGTACTATTAGGCACAAGAAAATATTGCTTCATAAATGGCAAAATAATGTGTGGGAAATGAGTATATGGGTTTTGATGTTTATGTTGATGCTGTGAATACTGGGAATTACAGAGTACCTCTGAAAAAAAGAGGAAGGAATGTGGAATAGTACATCAATATATTTGATTCTCTGACAAATGGTAAGTGATATACTTAAGGACAGTCTTAGTAAATATTGTGTTGTACTTTAAGAGTTCCTTAAGTAACTATCGTGTCAAGTTCTTATTTTTCCTTTCCATGCTGTCTACCCTAGACTTTCCTTGTCTTCAAACTGATCACCACTTAGGCTCCCTTACATTTAGCAGACTTGGGGTGAACTCATTCTGAGTGTCATTGCTTTCTTGGAATGATGTATGCTGTGGTAGAGTGTATACTAGAATCTGAATTGGTTGATCTAAGCTTTACTTTCAATCCTGTCATTAATAACTGTATGATTTGCAACAAGCCAGTACATGTATTCTAGAGTAGTACTTATATGGTAAAATTTTTAATGTTCTAAAATTACATTTTCAGTCTTGGAACATTTATCTTAGCTCCAAAAAGAGTATTAATGGAGGATCCTGTGTCTTGAGGCATGTTTTCTTGATTTTTAACATGTTAAGACTCTCTTTTCAGACCCGAATATCAACTGATAAGCCTTTGTCTCCCTTGGCTTTGGTTTTAATTTTGTCTTATGCTACAAATTTCTGGAGCCTGCTTTTCTTCATTCTCATTGAAGAAATTGTTTTGTTCCCAAGATAAATTTTAAAAGCACTATACTCTATAGGTATTTATGGTTAGTTAACCTCTATTGTTAAGTTAAATTTAATGATTAGAGAAAGTCACTAATCTTCAGTTTAACAATAATCAAATGTATGTTAGCGTAATATATTCTATAGGTGTATAAACCACTTCAGTTCACAGTGGTTACACTTGTAAACCAGGTTGAAATTTCTCTAGAAAGGTGACAATTTGCTCCAGGTTGATGTTTTCCTAATTCATTATTTCTTGCAATCTAATGAAAGTATAAAGGACATATTTATATCACAGGGGCACTGTTGCAATATTTTTGTACAACTAACAAATATTTAGACACATAATTTATGTAAAAATAAATGTATTATTTTGATTGAATATTCTCTGTGATGAAAAAAAATTATGATTAGTAAAGTTTAGTATTTTCTCCAAAATTTTATGGCTATCATAAACAATCAAACAGAAAAGCACAATAAGCAGACATATCGATCACTCCAAGGCCCTAAAGCTATTCTTCTCTATTTTAACTTAATGTGAGCAGAACAGCCATTTGCCAGGAGAAGAGTGGTTCTGTACCTAAGGTATATGAATAATGGAATTAGATAAAAGAAAGACCAAACTCATCATTTATAATATTTATCTGTATGAGCAAAATCACTACCCACTTCTAGCCTTTAATGGATGGGTATGGAACTAGTATTTTTTTCTGCCTAGATTGATAGTGTTGCCTGTCCTTCAATGGACCAGTATCAGATAACCAGTGTCTTTCTCAAGATAAGACTCTTGAGAAACAGAGTAAATTTATTGGTGTCACTTTCTTTGACAGCTGGACCATTTTTAAGTTCAAAATTTCAGTGAGTTCTGCAGCCACCATTTTCAGTACAGAAAACAGAAGGCCTGAAGGCATTCAGGAATCTTATATAACCCAAAGATGGGCTTTTGTGTCAAAATGAAGAGTGAACTTTGGAAGCAAAAATGGCAATATAACACAATTTATTCAAAAATATTTCATTACTATTGATTTGGAAAACTCATAAGTAAGGTGTTTCCTAGATATATTCCTAGTGATCTAAATACAAAGAACCATAAATTATGATCACTATAACATTTGTTAGTCCTTTTCTTTGAAGCAGCTAATTCTGTTCTAGTGAACCCCATGTAGATGGTACTTCGTGCAAAGGAAACATGATGGCTCCAACTACTTAAGATTCTAGATTTGAATAGGTCTTATTCATAGACTTGATAATGGCTATATAAAATTTATTGATACTGATCAAAGATAACAAAGTGAAAAATAAAGAAAAAGGTTTGGAGAAAAATTACATAGGATCCAAATTCAAAACTTTATCTGTGCATCACTACCAGGATTATACAGACTCAGGTGAATTCACAGGGGTATGTGGATACAACAGAGAGTGTTTACCACATTTAATTCATTTTGCATTTCCATTTAAGGAATAACATATTTCTTAATGAGGATGATTAAATACATACAAAAATACATAAGAAGCTATATAATAATATAAGCTGTATTATTTCTCTACTTGTAAGGATTTCTGCCTGGTGTGGTGGTTTAGTCACTAAGTTCTGGTCGACGCTTGCTATTCCATGGATTGTAGCCTCCCTTTGTCCACTGAATCCTCTAGGCAAGAATACTGGAAAGGAAAGTGAAGTTGCTCAGTCATGTCCAACTCTTTGCAACCTCATGGATTGTAGCCTGCGAGGCTCCTCCGTCCATGGGATTTTCCAGGCAAGAATATTGGAGTGGGTTGCCATTTCCTTCTCCAGGGGATCTTCCTGACTCAGGGATTGAACCCTGGTCTCCTGCATTGGAGGCAGGTTCTTTACTGACTGAGCTATAAGAGAATCATGTGTGCCTGGAGGTTTGTACTTTAAATGTTTTCTTTATAGTGCTCTTTTTCTCTGATTTTGTGGAGGTCAAAAGAAAATGTAGAAAGCATGTGAACATGAAGGACATTATACTAAGCTTCTCTTAAGTGATAAAATAAGAGGAAACAAAGATGACAATGATGCAAAACATCTGGCATCCTGTCACCTGAATATTTTTATAACTAAATCATTAAATGTGCTTTTTTGATACTGTGCCAGATGGACATTGCAATTAGTTACTACACTGAATTAAAACTCTCAGAGGAGCACATTTGCAGGCTTTCACCCACAATATCTATGCAGTCAGGATAAGAAAGGGCTACAGAAAGAAAATCAAAGTAAATGTTAAAAAAAAAAAAAAAAAAACTAGCTATATGGCTCAATTTTAGTTTATCTGTGATTATTGATCACTTTACACCCTAATGGAAAATTCCTATTTGCCAAAAGATGTATTTTTCTTAATAATGTTGATTCCTTTCTGAAAATAGCAACCATTTGATTCTCCACTGAGTATTTTGTTCACAAGGGGAATTACTTTTAATTCAGACATAGAAGTATGATGTAAAAATAAAATCCTTTCATAATATTCTTTATTACTGATTTGCTTAGATTTCTTATTATTAACTTGAGAAAATGATGCCTGTATTAAATGAAGATACTCATCATATACACACAACAGTTGTCACTCTTCATCTTGGTACAGGTTTATATCATCTTCTCAGCAGCTATTAATTTCAACAACTAATTCCAAGGGCTTTGGGAACTTTTTACCATCTAGTACAAATACCTTACTTCCTAATTAATTTTTTTGAAAGAAACTCATAGGAAATTACAGCCATCAACAGGACCTTGAAAGTCAGAGAATGACAAATTTAATTATTAAATATATGCATGTATTCATAAAGTAAAATGAGAATATGGTGTTACTTCCTAAGAGCCTATTTTTGAGCCTGATATTTTAAACACATTATAAAACTTAACTTGCATAGATATGATTAAGGAAAGGTTATTTCAACTTCACCACAGGGAAACTCACCAGTGAGGAAGAAAATTTGAACAGCGGCAATCATTTTAAAACTGACAAAGCCCATTATGGAAGTAATCTCTGACTATCAACAAGATTCATGGAAGTTTTCACAGTACCACACTGGTACACATATAATTAACCACAGTAACATGGCTCATTGAAATGAACTATTACTCTGGGAATGATATTTCCATCCTTCACAGATGTCTATATCAGTGCAGTTCTGTATTTGGTAAAGAAGCTCTTTTAAGTCTGGAATTTAGGATCAAAGTTGAATCACATAATTATGGTCTATAATTCAGAATGAACTATTGCATTTTATGTAAACACTTAGAGTATTATTATGTTGGCATTTCTAATGTGTCTTCTGAGAGGAAAAAACCCAGCGCTCTGATTTATCATAGTGGGATAAGAAAGCTGTGAAATTGTCAAACCGCACAATTGCACTCACCTCACAGGCTAGTAAAGTATTGCACAAAATTCTCCAGCCAGGCTTGAGCAATACTGTGAGCTTCCAGATGTTCAAGCTGGTTTTAGAAAAGGCAGAGGAACCAGAGATCAAATCACCAACATCCGCTGGATCATGGAAAAAGCAAGAGAGTTCCAGAAAAACATCTATTTCTGCTTTATTTACTATGCCAAAACCTTTGACTGTGTGGATCAAAATAAACTGTGGAAAATTCTGAAAGAGATGGGAATACCAGACCACCTGACCTGCCTCTTGAGAAACTTATATGCGGTCAGGAAGCAACAGTTAGAACTGGACATGGAACAACAGACTGGTTCCAAATAGGAAAAGGAGTATGTCAAGGTTGTACATTGTCACCCTGCTTATTTAACTTGTATGCAGAGTACATCATGAGAAACGCTGGGCTGGAGGAAGCACAAGCTGGAATCAAGATTGCCAGGAGAAATATTGATAACCTCAGATATGAAGATGACACCACCCTTATGGCAGAAAGTGAAGAGGAACTGAAGAGCCTCTTGATGAAAGTGAAAGAGGAGAGTGAAAAGGTTGACTTAAAGCTCAACATTCAGAAAACGAAGATCATGGCATCTGGTCCCATCACTTCATGAGAAATAGATGGGGAAACAATGTCAGACTTTATTTTTTATGCTCCAAAATCACTGAAGATGGTGGTTGCAGCCCTGAAATTAAAAGACACTTACTCCTTTGAAGGAAAGTTATGACCAACATGCAGCTGATGATGCTAAGTCGCTTCAGTCATGTCTGACTCTGTGCAACCCCATAGACAGCAGCCCACCAGGCTCCCCTGTCCGTGGCTGAAAACAGAGACATTACTTTGCCAACAATTGTCCATCTAGCCAAGGCTATGGTTTATCCAGTGGTCATGTATGGATGTGAGAGTTGGACTGTGAAGAAAGCTGAGTGCCAAAAATTGATGCTTTTGAACTGTGGTATTGGAGAAGACTCTTGAGAGTCTCTTGGACTGCAAGATCCAACCAGTCCATCCTAATCCTGGGTGATCAGTCCTGGATATTCATTGGAAAGACTGATGCTTCAGTTGAAACTCCAATATTTTGGCCACCTCATGCGAAGAGTTGACTCATTGGAAAAGACCCTGATGCAGGGAGGGATTGGGAGAAGGAGAAGAAGGGGACTACAGAGGATGAGATGTTTAGATGGTATCACTGAGTCAATGGACATGAATTTGGGTAATCTCCGGTAGTTGGTGATGGACAGGCAGGGGTGGCGTGCTGCGATTCATGGGGTCACAAAGAGTCGCAAAGGACTGAACAACTGAACCGAACTAAAATTTTGGCTGAAAAGCTCTTCAATAACTAATTTCACTTGCAAATGCATTTTACATTTGTTTGGTTTCTGTGGTATTACCTACTATAAAAGTGTGAGTAAATGGAATATTTCTTACTTAATGTACATTCTTTTCTTTCTTTTTTTTTTTTTAAATTAGAGGTTAATTGCTTTATACTGTTGTGTTGGTTTCTGCTGTAAAACAGCATGAATCAGCTATACATATCCATATATCCCCTCCATCTTGAGCCTCCGTCAGACAACCCTACACTGTTTTTTTGCTGAGTTAAAGTAAATACAAACAAACAAACAAAATTTTAAAAACATTCAGTAAACTGGTAACCACATTTCATTTCAGAGTCATCCATATGTCCCCCCTTTCATAAACTTACTAAAAAATGTCTGATATTATTTTCCATAAACATATAGTACATCCGAGCATCAAATAAAACTTTTGTTTATACATCATTGTCAAAGATGATGATCAATCTTAATAGAAGAATTACTTTTGTCATTTTAATGAATTTTGAATGTAAGTAAAGATATCTAAACAGGTTTCTTCAACTTCATCAATGCTCTAATAAGGGATTTATTTTGCAATGTGTTCTAGGACAGCCTGGAATCAAATATTGTTGCTGGTGTTAGTCACATAGTCATGTCTAACTTTTTACGACCCCATGGACTACAGCACGCCAGGCTTCCTTGTCCTTCACCATCTCCCAGAGCTTGCTCAACCTCATGTCCACTGAGTCTGTGATGCCATCCAACCATCTTATCCTTTGTCATCCCCTTCTCCTCCTGTCTTCAATCTTTCCCAGCATCAGGGTCTTTTCTAAAGAGTCAGCTCTATGCATCAGGAGTCCAAAGTATTGGGGCTTCAGCTTCAGCATCAGCCCTTCCAATGAATATTCAGGACTGATTTCCCTTAGGATTTACTGATTTGATCTCCTTGCTGTCCAAGGGACTCTCAAGAGTCTTCTTCAACACCACAGTTCAAAAGCATCAATTCTTGGCACTCAGCCTTCTTTATGGTCCAACTCTCACATCCATGCATGACTACTGGAAAGCCATAGCTTTGACTAGATGGACCTTTGTGGGCAAAGTAATACCTTTGCTTTTTAATATGCTGTTTAGGTTGGTCATAGCTTTTCTTTCAAGAAGCAAGTGTCTTTGACTTTCATGGCTTAAATCACCATCTGCAATGATTTTGGAGCTGAGGAAAATAAAGTTGGTCACTGTTTCCATTAGAAAATATTTAATCTCAGATGGCAGAGTAGAGGGATGTGTGCTCATCTTCTCCTGTGAGAACACCAACATTACAACTAGTTACTGATCAACTATGACAAGAGAATGTCAGATACCACCAAAAAATGATACCCATGTCCAAGGGCAAATGAGAAACCCAACAAAATTGTAGGAGGGTGCAATCACATTTAAAATCAAATCTCAAACCCACCAGAGACACTCAGAGGGTGCAAACAAAGTGTTGTGTGCACCAGGACCTGGAGAAAGAAGCAGTGACCTCCACAAGAGACTGAGAAAGACTTGTTTTTCAGTGTTTGAATGTCTCTTCTGGAAGCACAGATCAGCAGTGAACCTGCCACAAGAAAAGCAGCTCTTGCTGCCTCAGACCTAGGAGGTGAGGCATGTGGAGAAAGCCCTCTTTGAAGAGGTCACCATTAATTCCATCATAGAGCCACCAAACAAACAACCCACAGACTGGAGAACAATTACACCAAAGAAGTTTCCACAATGTTGCAAAAGTTCTAGGGCCCACAACATATTTCCCAGCCTGGAAACACAGCAAGGAACTGAGAACACCCAGTGGGATTTGAAGGCCAGTGGGATTTGATTACAGAACTTCCACAGGATTGGGGAAACAGGCTCTTGGAGGGACCAAAATAAATAAATAAAAAACTATGTGCAACAGTACCTAGGAAAAAGGAGCAGTGACCCCATAAGAGACTGTGTCAGACTTGCCTTTGAATGTCCAGAAATTTCCCATGAAGGCATAGGTCAACAGTGGCCTGCCGTGAGGTCAGGGCCCTGACTACAACAGTTGTGGGAGCTGAGGTGTGCTGGCATAAGTACTTTTGAAGAACTTTATCATCATTACTGTCATTATCCTTACCATATTTGGCCTCAATCCAACCTCTGAGGAAGAACCACAATCCCACTCATCAGCAGAAATTTGAATTAAAGATTTACTGAGCATGGCCTTGCCCACCAGAGCAAGACTCAGTTTTCCCCACAGCCAGTCACTTCCATCAGAAGGCTTCCTCAAGCCTCTTATTCTCATCCGTCAGAGGGCAGACAGAATGAAAAGCACAATCATAGAAAACTAACCAAACTGATGACATGAATCCCAGTCTTGTCTAACTCAATGAAACTATAGGATCATATAGCTTGCAACAATATTTTGGGTATGGTGGCCCTTCAATGCAGTGCATTTCTGTTCCTTCCTGAGTGGACCACACTAAGGGATTTGTCACCATGTATCACTGGCTGACTTTTCTTTTTAAAATACCCAGAGCTGGATGGAAGAGATTAAAAACCAGTTTGGACAAGTTTGAAGACTGAAGTTTGCTCAATAACATAAAAAATATTCCATAATGTGATGATGGAAAGGACCCTGCTAAAAAGAAGGAAGACACTTGAGTTATCTCTCCATTAAGCAAAATTTCACAGGTGTGTTTAGTTGTCTGCTGCTGCTGCTGCTAAGTTGCTTCAGTCGTGTCCGACTCTGTGCAACCCTGTAGATGGCAGCTCAACAGGCTCTCCCGTCCCTGGGATTCTCCAGGTAAGAACACTGGAGTGGGTTGCCATTTCCTTCTCCAATGCAGGAAAGTGAAAAGTGAAAGTGAAGTCGCTCAGTCATGTCTGACTCTTAGTGACCCAATGGACTGCAGCCTACCAGGCTCCTCCATCCATAGGATTTTCCAGGCAAGAGTACTGGAGTGGGGTGTCATTGCCTTCTCCGTGTTTGGTTGTCATATCTCTACATAAGCCATTCTTTCTAAAAAAATTGAAAACAATTCTATTAATTTTTATTTTTTATTAATATTTTAAGGCTGCAGATAGCTCAAAATGCACAACATAATCATATTGATTATGCACATTTAAATGCAGTCATAATCATATTGAAATATGCTCCATAGTATGACAAACATACTATGTTTTTTATAAATAAATCAAACATCACTTTGCAAACCTAGCATCAACAGAATCTTTTCTCTATGATGAATTTTTTATAGAAATGGTAACTGATGCAAAGTAATAAAATGAAATACAGATTAAATATATTTTGTGATTGTTTATGACCAAGGCGATAACTTTCTACATCCACAGTTAAAACAAGAAACTTATTGGATAAGGATATTCAAACCAAAAGAACTACTGACTCTTTTTGCCTGACTGCTACCATAAATCAATTATGAATGATTATCTGAGATAAACAGTGTTCACTATGTTAGTGGCTAACTAAGGCTAATATAATTTATAGGGGGTTTTCTTTGTTCTACTTTCCCTATTTAACAGAAATAACCACTGAGAATTCATAAATGTCTGCATAAGTTAAAGAAATTATATTTATGTTTGTCTCTAATGTTTTTATGCAATGGTCCATGCATACATTCTAATCAATTAATCATTTGAGAAAAATAAAATAAAAGGAAAAAAAAATGCTTATACTGCATAAGAAAAAAATGGAAAAAATAGCATCATGTTAGATATGAGGGATAAGTGGTAAAAAAAGGTATTTAAATACTTAAAATCTATCATTAAAATATAAATTTGACTTTAATTTTTAAAAACTAATCATTTATTTAATTTTGAGTATACTGGGTGTTTGTTGCTGTGTGTGGCTTTTCTCTAGTTGCGAAGATCAGGGGCTAATCTTTGTTGTGGTGCACGGGCTTCTCATTGTGGTGACTTCTCTTGTCTCAGAGAACAGGCTCTAGGTGTCCATGGGCTTCGGTAGTTGCAGCAGGTGGGCTCAGTAGTAGTGGCTTTTGGGTTCTAGAGTTCCTAGACTTCAATAGTTGCAGCTCACAGTCTTAGTTGTTCCATGGCATGTCGAATGAGAAATCTTCCCAAACCAGGGATTGAACTCATGTCCACTGCATTGGCAAGTGAATTCTAATTCACTATACCACTGGAAAAGACTTGTCTTTATTTGTTACAATAAACTGTGGAAAATTCTGAGAGAGATGGGAATACCAGACCACCTGATCTGCCTCTTGAGAAATCTGTATGCAGGTCAGGAAGCAACAGTTAGAACTGGTCATGAACAACAGACTGGTTCCAAATAGGAAAAGGAGTACGTCAAGGCTGCATATTGTCACCATGTTTATTTAACTTATATTCAGAGTACATCATGAGAAATGCTGGACTGGAAGAAACACAAGCTGGAATCAAGATTGCCAGGAGAAATATCAATAACCTCAGATATGCAGATGACACCACCCTTATGGCAGAAAGTGAAGAGGAACTCAAAAGCATCTTGATGAAAGTGAAAGTGGAGAGGGAAAAGGTTGGCTTAAAGCTCAACATTCAGAAAACGAAGATCATGGCATCTGGTCCCATCACTACATGGGAAATAGATGGAGAAACAGTGGAAACAGTGTCAGACTTTATTTTTCTGGGCTCCAAAATTACTGCAGATGGTGACTGCAGCCATGAAATTAAAAGACGCTTACTCCTTGGAAGGAAAGTTATGACCAACCTAGATAGCATATTCAAAAGCAGAGACATTATTTTGCCAACAAAGGTTCGCCTAGTCAAGGCTATGGTCTTTCCTGTGGTCATGTATGGATGTGAGAGCTGGACTGTGAAGAAGGCTGAGCGCCGAAGAATTGATGCTTTTGAACTGTGGTGTTGGAGAAGACTCTTCAGTGTCCCTTGGACTGCAAGGAGATCCAATCAGTCCATTCTGAAGGAGATCAGCCCTGGGATTTCTTTGGAAGGAATGATGCTAAAGCTGAAACTCCAGTATTGTGGCCACCTCATGTGAAGAGTTGACTCACTGGAGAAGACTCTGATGCTGGGAGGGATTGAGGGCAGGAGGCGAAGGGGACAACAGAGGATGAGATGGCTGGATGGCATCACTGACTCTATGAATGTCAGTCTGAGTGACCTCCGAGAGCTGGTGATGGATAGGGAGGCCTGGCGTGCTGCGGTTCATGGAATCGCAAAGAGTCGGACACGACTGAGCAACTGATCTGATCTGATGAGTTTATATTTATACCATGTTTATATTGTATTAAAACAGATCTGAATGCAAATATATCTAAATTCATAAAGCAGATGAATAAAAAAGTGAAAATGAATACAATTTTAAAGAGATTTAAGTTAAACTTAAGAAATGAAGCGGATTAGCTTGTAACAATAAATTGATTCCTACTTATATTTTAAAAATTGGATCAAAATTAATGTACTTGTGCAATAGATAAAAATAAATTCACAAAATATTGATGATGGATTCTGCCCTACTTGAAATTAATTTGTTATATATGGAACAGCAGTGAGTAAAAATGGTAGAAGCATTATTAAGAGTATATTCTACATGCTATGTAAAAATATGTAGAATAAGAGCATATTCTACATATTATGTAAATGGTAAATTCTATATATGTTTCAATAAAGCAAGGGCCCTGTGGGATGGAATGATTAGAAACAATTTTAGGGGGTGAATAGATGTATGAGGGGCTTCCTTGATGGCTGCCTGCCAATGCAGGAGATGTGGGTTTGATCCCTGCACTGGGAAGATTCCCTGGAGGAAGAAATGGGAATCCACTTCACTATTCTTGCCTGGGAAATCCCATGAAGAGAGGAGCCTGGCAGACTGTAGCCCATGTGGTTGCCAAAGACTTGAACTTTACTTAGTGACTAAACTAAAAGTTATGACCAATTTAGACAGCATATTGAAAATCAGAGACTTTATTTTGCCAACAAAGGTCCGTCTAGTCAAAGCTATGTTTTTTTTTAATAGTCATGTATTGATGTGAGAGTTGGACTATAAAGAAAGCTGATCACTGAAGAATTGATGCTTTTGAATTGTGGTGTTGGAGAAGACTCTTGAGAGTCCATTGGACAGGAACGAGATACAACCAGTCCACCCTAAAGGAAATAAGTCCTGAATATTCATTGGAAGGACTGATGCTGAAGCTGAAACTCCAATGCATTGTCCACCTGATTCGAGGAACTGACTCATTTGAAAAGACCCTAATGCTTGGAAAGATTGAAGGCAGGAGGAGAAGGGGACAACAGAGGATGAGATGGTTGGATGAAATGACCAACTCAATGAACATGAGTTTGAGTAAACTCCAGGAGTTGGTGATGGACAGGGAGGCCTGGTGTGATGCAGTCCATGGAGTCACAGAGAGTCGGACCCAACTCAGCGAATGAACTGAACTAAACTAATGACTAAACAACAACAATAGATTTATAGGATGGAGCAGTCAGAGTGGAGAAATTGACTATACAAATTTTGTTAAGATCCATGGAAATTCACTTTTATCTGGTACTCAAATACTAATACTTTCCAATTTTAACCTGGCAATAAGAACTTCAGAGTTCTAGAGAACAGGATCTAATTCCGTGGTATTTTGTTTTTGAAGTTCTGAATAAACCTCATCATCCGAATGTAATAGAAGGGCAATTTGAGATCCAACTTCCTGACTTTGTCTTTGAATAACCTTGAGTAAATCAGATTCAGAGGATTTGCCCTACAGATATTCTGTAATTTACTGGTAAAGCTAAAAGTGGTAAGATCGGTGTTTCAATTGGACAGGAGAAAAAATGAAGGCAGAGAAAGGTAAAATTTATTTTCTTAGTAGCTAGTATTGAAAATCATTATCTCCTGTCGTCAGCTTTTCTTCACAAAACAGGCATCTCCTTGTCATTGTTTAAATCTTTATCTATCTATTCATCTATCTTTTTATTCTTGGCACAGAACTTCTTATTTTCAACAAATTTTATCTTAAAATAGGCTTCTACTTCTTCATGACCTCATATATCCTGGGAGTGCCTGGAGCAGATGCTTCCTATTGTTGTTTGCCATTATTTTATGCAAAAACCTGGGAAATCATACTACTACATTGTTTTTCCAAAAACTTTCATTGATTTAAATTCCTTATACGAATTTTCACTTCTGCCAGATATTTTAAAATGATCTTTTCTCTGTATTTCAATAAATTCAATGTTATAATAAAAAACTCTATAATAAACGTGGTCTATACATGAGCATCACCAGTATGAGAAATTAATTTCATTCAACTATTTTTAACCCCCAAGTGCAAATGACAATTCAAAGATTAATCAATGAAATTTAACAACTAAAATGAAATATGAAGGTACATTTCATATTCTATAATCACACCTTTTGCTTTGTTTACTGGTTCAGTGACATTTTCTGCATGAGATGGTAAATTCTAGGACAGGCATCATTTTTGCTTTATTCAATAATCTACACCAAGCATCTGGCATCATATTAATCTGTGTAGACATACAATCTTCATTGAATGATAGATATATCATTGAATTTATCAGAATATTAGATATTATTGAACATCTTAGGAAGATTACCTGAGTGATAGTTATTCTTAGAATTGATCACTTATACTTCCTAATTTTTTCCTCACCTCTGCCTAAATATCCATGGGATACTCATAAATACTGCCTCATCCAGTAAGGGGACACTATTATGGTCTGTGCTCTAGCTCTCAATTTTCTCGAATTTATTATTTTCTACAAATCCTGTCCAAGCCATCTACATATGCAGGTCAGTCAAATGCACAATTCCCATGTACTATGAATGGAAGATACTCTTTATCAGAACTATTTACATTATTTTTTTTCTCTCTCAGTTCAATTTACTCAGGGATTTTTTAATAGCTTCAGAAGTTTTGAAAAATAATTAAAAAATAGGAATAATTATTCTTCTCTTTCTCTCTCATTGTCCATTCTTGAACTTGATCCAAGGCCTTATGATACTAAAATGCATTTTGTGGTATATAAATATTGTACATAAAATTACATTCTATTAGATTTAATGCTCTGGATTATAATTGGGATAATATATACTTTCACTGCCCAAATGGAAGACTTTTGAGAACGAAATGTGTTACCAGTTAGGCAGCAAAAATAAGTATAAACCAGCAGTATTCAAAGCAAAATTATAGTCTGAGTTATATAGTAATATATTATTAGACATTGCCATAATCTAATTGATGACTGTCTCTGTTTTCAAAAAATTCCAAATTTAGCATCATTTTTTTTTCATTTATGACATCAGCATATAATGGATATCTGCTGTACACTGCTATAGTACACATTTGTTAAATCTATACTATATATAAGAATGTGGGGAAGGCAATGGCACCCCACCCCAGTACTTTTGCCTGGAAAATCCCATGGACGGAGGAGCCTGGTGGGCTCCAGTCCATGAGGTCGCTGAGCGGCTTCACTTTCACTTTTTGCTTTCATGCATTGGAGAAGGAAATGGCAACCCACTCCAGTGTTCTTGCCTGGAGAATCCCAGGGACAGGGGAGCCTGGTGAGCTTCCGTCTTTGGGGTCGCACAGAGTCGGACACGACTGAAGTGACTTAGCAGCAGCAGCCGCAGCAGCAGCAGCAGCAGTCTTGAAAAGACAGTACAACTTCAACATAAATTTTGTGTATTGAGAGAAAAAAAGAAAAGTGTAGTTCTCTTCAAAGAGTCATTAAAATAGGCTTATATAAAACTAGCATGAATATAGGATTGTGTTAAGATGAACATATGTATTCATCTTAACACATAGATGAACAACGTGCTAAGAGAGACTTTTTTTTTTTACAAGAAAATTATTTAAGTTGGACTTTGTAGAATATATAATATTCTTATGGAATTTTATATATAGATAATATTAGTCACAATCTAATGAGAAAATGGAAATTTAATTACTGAAATGATTATCCTTTAAAAAGAGTTGCTAATTCAATCCAGATAGTGAAGCGACTTTGAGATTAGTAGCAACAAGAAGCCACTGTAACCATCAGGTTGAAAAACCTAAGGAACTAGGCTGCTGCTGCTACTGCTGCTAAGTCGCTTCAGTCATGTCCGACTCTGTGCAATCCCATAGACGGCTGTCCCTGGGATTCTCCAGGTAAGAATACTGGAGTGGGTTGCCATTTCCTTCTCCAATGCATGAAAGTGAAAAGTGAAAGTGAAGTCGCTCAGTCGTGTCCGACTCTTAGCGACTCCATGGACTGGAGCTTACCACGCTCATCCGTCCATGGGATTTTCCAGGCAAGAGTACTGGGGTGGGGTGCCATTAAAGTCCAAGATATCAAAGGTCACCTCAGGGATGAGACAGGAACTTTGAGTACAGCAAAGAGATAAGGAGAGGAATCCTTAGCCTTTTTTCTTTCTTCTGCTTTCCTAATCCGGTGAGTGCCTTGACTAAACTCATCCCAGAGACAGCTGATAAAGAAGCCTGAAGGAGAGAGCTTCTTCTGGTGCCAAGTAACACAACACAGGGGAGGGGTTGGAGCATATAAGGAAAAGGAATTTAACCAAGACTGAAGAGCATGGGATACATGGCTTTCTAAAACGAACACATGACTGATAGTGTATACCCACTGTTAATCTGTCCATCAATCCCTCAACATTTTTGCTATCACTTCTGTTCATACATCTTTCATTTTGAGAATTAATTTTTGCCAAAGCTATGTGGGTACCCTAGGTGGATCAATCATGGCAACATTTTCCTAGAATTCTGATAATGGCACATGATATGGTCTGGGAAAATCATAACTTATTCCTGAGATATTCCTGTATGAAATTGCTTTCTGTTTGTTTGTTTTACTTTAGATGAAGAACTACAAAAGCAAGACTACAAAACTAGAGACAATTGTATCTTTTGTCATAAAATCATCAGATCAGATCAGATCAGTCGCTCAGTCCTATCCGACTCTTTGCGACCCCATGAACCGCAGCACGCCAGGCCTCCCTGTCCATCACCAACTCACGGAGGTCACTCAGACTCACATCCATCGAGTCAGTGATGCCATCCAGCCATCTCATCCTCTGTCGTCCCCTTCTCCTCCTGCCCCCAAACCCTCCCAGCATCAGAGTCTTCTCCAATGAGTCAACTCTTCGCATGAGGTAGCCAAAATACTGGAGTTTCAGCTTTAGCATCATTCCTTCCAAAGAAATCCCAGGGCTGATCTCCTTCAGAATGGACTGGTTGGATCTCCTAGCAGTCCAAGGGACTCTCAAGAGTCTTCTCCAACACCACAGTTCAAAAGCATCAATTCTTCGGCGCTCAGCCTTCTTCACAGTCCAGCTCTCACATCCATACATGACCACAGGAAAGACCATAGCCTTGACTAGGCAAACCTTTGTTGGCAAAGTAATGTCTCTGCTTTTGAATATGCTATCTAGGTTGGTCATAACTTTCCTTCCAAGGAGTAAGTGTCTTTTAATTTCATGGCTGCAGTCACCATCTGCAGTGATTTTGGAGCCCAGAAAAAGAAAGTCTGACACTGTTTCCACTGTTTCTCCATCTATTTCCCATGTAGTGATGGGACCGGATGCCATGATCTTTGTTTTCTTAATGTTGAGCTTTAAGCCAACTTTTTCACTCTCCACTTTCACTTTCATCAAGAGGCTTTTTAGTTCCTCTTCACTTTCTGCCATAAGGGTGGTGTCTTCTGCATATCTGAGGTGATTGATATTTCTCCCAGCAATCTTGATTCCAACTTCTGTTTCTTCCAGTCCAGCATTTATCATGATGGAGAATCCCAGGGGCAGGAGAGCCTGGTGGGCTGACGTCTATGGGGTCATGCAGAGTCGGACATGACTTAAGTGACTTAGCAGCAGCAGCAGCAACTCTGCATATAAGTTAAATAAACATGGTGACAATATACAGCCTTGACGTACTCCTTTTCCTATTTGGAACCAGTCTGTTGTTCCATGACCAGTTCTAACTGTTGCTTCCTGTCCTGCATACAGATTTCTCAAGAGGCAGATCAGGTGGTCTGGTATTCCCATCTCTTTCAGAACTTTCCACAGTTTATTGTGATCTACACAGTCAAAGGCTTTGGCATAGTCAATAAAGCAGAAATAGATGTTTTTCTGGCACTCTCTTGCTTTTTCGATGATCCAGCGGATGTTGGCAATTTGATCTCTAGTTCCTCTGCCTTTTCGAAAACCAGCTTGAACATCAGGAAGTTCACGGTTCACATAGAAAGAGACAAAAGTGTCTTCCCTCAAATCACCATAAACCACACACACACACACACACACACACACACACATCCATGCTAAATAAAGATGCAATGACTTAAAAGAAAACTGTTTTTAAAAGTCAAGCAGCATAGAGTTCGTGAACCCCAATCCTTATTTTAGACGGTCTAAGCCAAAATGATCAAAAAATAGAAATTCATGAATTATCTTTCTCATAAACTGGAATGGAAGGATAATATTGGATTATTTTAAAAAATCTGAAGATAGATTCATGTTGTTATTTTTTGTAATACGTATTCTATCTAACTCCTAGAATACTAAAAGCAGACATTAGCCAATAACCTCTGAGTTGTATCTCAATTTTTCTTTTTTTCTTTTCAGGAAAGTATGCAAAACCTCTAGACCATCCAGGTATGACCTGAATCAAATCCCTCATGATTACACAGTGGAGTTGATAAATAGATTCAAGTGATTAGATCTGGAAGACAGAGTGCCTAAACAAATATGGACAGAGGTTTATAATAATGTACAGGAGTTGGCGATGAAAACCATCCCGAAGAGAAAGAAATGCAGGAAAGCTAAGTGGTTGTCTGAATAAGCCTAACAATAGCTGAGAAAGAAGACAAGCAAAAGGCAAAGGAGAAAGGGAAAAATTTACATAACTGAATACAGGGTTCCAGAGAATAGCAAGGAGAGATAAGGTAGCCTTCTTAAGTGCATAGTGCAAAAAATAGAGGGAAAAATAAAATGGGAAAGACGAGAAATATCTTCAAGAAAATTGGATTTATACATGGAATATTTTAAACAAAGATGGGCACAATCCCAAAGAAAGGAAATGCCAAAGAATGCTCAGACTACCGCACAATTGCACTCATCTCACACCCTAGTAAAGTAATGCTCAAAATTCTCCAAGCTAGGCTTCAGCAATACATGAACCGTGAACTTCCAGATGGTCAAGATGGTTTTAGAAAAGGCAGAGGAACCAGAGATCAAATTGCAAACATCCACTGAATCATCAAAAAAACAAGAGAGTTCAAAAACAAAAAAAAAAAACACAACATCTATTTCTGCTTTATTGACCATGCCAAAGCCTTTGACTGTGTGGATCACAATAAACTGTGGAAAAGTCTTAAAGAGATGGGAATACCAGACCACCTGACCTGCCTCTTGAGAAACCTATATGCAGGTCAGGAAGCAACAGTTAGAACTGGACATGGAACAACAGACTGGTTCCAAATAGGAAAAGGAGTACATCAAGCTGTGTATTGTCACCCTGCTTATTTAACTTTTATGCAGAGTACATCATGAGAAACGCTGAGCTGGAAGAAGCACACGCTGGAATCAAGATTGACGGGACAAACATCAATAACCTCAGATATGCAGATGACACCACCATTATGGCAGAAAGTGAAGAGGAACTAAAGAGCCTCTTGATGAAAGTGAAAGAGGAGGGTGAAAAAGTTGGCTTAAAGCTCAATATTCAGAAAACTAAGATCATGGCATTTGGTCCCATCACTTCATGTCAAATAGATAGGGAAACAGTGTCAGACTTTGTTTTTTCAGGCTCCAAAATCACTGCAGATGGTGATTGCAGCCATGAAATTAAAAGACACTTACTCCTTGGAAGGAAAGTTATGATCAACGTAGATAACATATTGAAAAGCAGAGACATTACTTTGCCAGCGAAGGTCAGTCTAGTCAAGACTATGGTTTTTCTAGTGGTCATGTAAGGATGTGAGAACTGGACTGTGAAGAAAGCTGAGCACCGAAGAATTGATGGTTTTGAACTGTGGTGTTGGAAAAGACTCTTGCAAGTCCCTTGGACTGCTAGGATATCCAACCAGTCCATTCTAAAGATCAGACTCGGGTGTTCTTTGGAAAGACTGGTGCTAAAGCTGAAACTCCAATACTTTGGCCATCTCACGCAAAGTGCTGACTTATTGGAAAAGACTCTGATGCTGGGAGGGATTGGGGGCAGGAAGAGAAGGGGATGACAGAGGATGAGATGGTTGGATAGCATCACCGACTCAATGGACATGAGTTTGAGTAAACTCCAGGAGTTGGTGACGGACAGGGAGGCCTGGCGTGCTGCAA
This sequence comes from Tragelaphus eurycerus, assembly GCA_935064755.1. Lineage (NCBI taxonomy): Eukaryota > Metazoa > Chordata > Mammalia > Artiodactyla > Bovidae > Tragelaphus > Tragelaphus eurycerus. The sequence continues at coordinate 4,457,137 of CAKXYN010000041.1, forward strand.
TTCATGGGGTCACAAAGAGTCAGACACGACTGAGTGACTGAATGGAACTGAACTGGGCACGATAAAGGACATAAATGGTAAACAACTAATAAAAGTAGAAAAGATTAAAAAGAGGTGTCAAGAATACAAAGATGAACTACACAAAAAACATGTTAATGACTCTGATAATCAAGATGGTGTGGTCACTTACCTAGAACCAGATAAATCCTGGATTGTGAAGTCAAGTCAAGCATTACTATGAACAAAGCTGGTGAAGTTGATAGAATTCCAGTTAAGCTATTTTAAATCCTAAAAGATGATACTGTGAAAGGGTTTCACTCAATATGCCAGCAAATTAGGACTCAGAAGTGGCCACAAGACTAGAAAATGTCAGTTTTCTTTCCAATCCTAAAGAAAGGCAACATCAAAGAATGTTCAGACTACTGTACAGTTGTGCTTATTTCACATGCTAGCTATATGAACTTAAAACTTTCATATGTATAAGCTGGATTTATCGAAGACATAGGAATCAGAGATCAAAGTGCTAACATCTTTTGGATCATAGAAAAAGCAAAGGAATTCCAGTAAAACGTCTACTTCTTCACTGACTATGTTACAAGCTTTGACTGTGTGGATCACAACAAACTGTGGAAAATTCTTAAAGAGATGGGAATACCAGACCACATTACCTGGCTGCTGAGAAACCTGTGTACTGGACCAGAAGCAATAGTTAGAGCTACATGGAACAATGGACTGGTTCCAAATAGGGAAAGGAGTACATGAAGGCTGTATATTGTCACCCTGCTTATTTAATTTATGTGTAGAGTACAACATGGGAAATGCTAGGCTGGTGACTCACAAGATTTTGAGAGAAATATCAACAACCTCAGACATGTAGATTATGCCACCTATTGGCAGAAAGTGAAGAGGGACTAAAGAGTCTCTTGATGAGAGTGGTAAAGAAGAGGTAAAAAATGGATCAAAATTTAGCATTAAAAAAATTAAGATCATGGCATCTGATCCCATCACTTCATCGCATCAGTCCTTCCAATGAAAATTCAGGGTAGATTTCCTTTAGGAATGACAAGTTTGATCTCCTTGCTGTCCAAGGGATTCTCAAGAGTCTTCTCCAGCACCATAGTTTGAAACCTCTCATTTTGAATTTTGTTTAACTTGCTCTCTTTGTTAAGGTGGAAATAATATTCTGTCTTTTGACTTTCAAATTCCCTAGCAGACTCAAACCTCTATGCATGTTTTTACCTTAGTCAGGAAATTAATTCTTTAAACCATTATAACTTAAGAGTCAGCATGTCAAAAGTATAACATAACAATGACATTGTCATAATATTACATTGTCTTAACAATTGCAAGATCCTATTCCATAGCACAAAGAACTATATACAATAACCTATGATAAATCATAATGGAAAAGAATATTTGAAACGAATTTACATACATGTATAACTGAATCACTTTGTTGTACAGCAGAAATTAACACAAGATTGTTAATCAACTCTAGCACAATAAAAAAAAATCTATTACAAAAATATAACTTTGCCTATTGACTATATTATCTCTTTAAATAATTATCAACATTAAGGACTAGTAATTTTTAAGACACTGAATTCTCTTGAAAATGTATTATTATTATTATTATTATTTACTTTTATATTTTTTTTGTAAAAAATAAAGCAATCAGTTGAAATCCCTCTCATGTATTCAGAATACAACGAGCTGGACGGGGTGCCAATCCCCTGTTATAAGAGTGCTGAACGTCACATATTTTTAGGGAAATAATCCAAATAAGTACAAATGGATGCCAATTAAAATAAGTGAAACTAATCATACCAAGTAATTAAAAATGAAGTAGCTGGAATTCTCCTACCTTGGGAGTGAGAAGGCAAAATTGTATAGCAACTTGGGAAAATGGTTTTGTACTTTCTTACAAATTTAAACAAATGCCTATTGCATGACTCTATAATCTCATTCCAGAAATTCATTTGACAAAAAGATGAACAGATTTACAGGAAAAAAAAAAAAAAAAAAAAAACTGTGCTTAAATGTTTATAGCAACTCTGTTCATAATCAACAAAATCTGGAAACAAGACCGATGCCCTTTAATCACTGAATGGCCAAGCTGTTACAGGAAGGGGACTCCTTCCAGGGCTCAAAACTGGACTCTTGTCTAACACTCAGAAATGAATTGTCTGAGGAGACACATGTGCTGAAAAAACAAGAGATTTTATTGGGAAAGGGCGCCCAGATGGAGAGCAGGAGGGTAAGGCAACCCAAGAGAACTGCTCTGCCACTTAGCTTGCAGTCTCAGGTTTTACGGTGATGGGATTAGTTTCCGGGTTGTCTTTAGCCAATCATTCTGACTCAGAGTCCTTCCTGGTAGTGCATGCCTTGTTCAGCCAAAATGGATGGCAGAGTGGATTCTGAGGAAGTGGTCAGACATGTGGTGTCTCCTTTTGACCTTTCCCAAAGTCTTGTGGTTGGGGGAGGTTTATTAGTTCTGTGTTCCTTACCAGAACTTCCTGTCCTAAAACCACTCATGCAAATCGTTACTGGGTGCCTGGCCAGAGTGGGCAGTTTCAGTCAGTGTGCTTCCCCTAACAAAACTATGATCCATCTATACATAGTAATTCAGTTCAGTTCAGTTCAGTTCAGTTACTCAGTCATGTCCAACTCTTTGCAACACCATGAATCACAGCACGCCAGGCCTCCCTGTCCATCACCAACCCCCTGAGGTCACTCATACTAACGTTCATCAAGTCAGTGATGCCATCTAGTCATCTCATCCTCTGTCGTCCCCTTCTCCTCCTGTCCCCAATCCCTCCCAGCATCCGAGTCTTTTCCAGTGAGTCAACTCTTCGCATGAGGTGACCAAAGTACTGGAGTTTTAGCTTTGGCATCATTCCTTCCAAAGAAATCCCAGGGCTGATCTCCTTCAGAATGGACTGGTTGGATCTCCTTGCAGTCCAAGGGACTCTCAAGAGTCTTCAACACCACAGTTCAAAAGCGTAATAGTTTTTATCAATAAAAAGAAAAATTGCTGATGCATGCAACAATGTACATTTTACTAAATGCAAGGACCCAATGCCAAAAGACTCCAGATTGCCTACTTTTATTTGTCTAGAATTTCAAAAATGTCAAAACTATGGAACACAAAGCAGATTAATGTCTTCTAGGGGTTGGTTAAAATGAGATGCACAAGGAAATTTTTGATGTAGTGAAACTATTCTGTATCATGCCTGTGGTGATGAACCCGTAACTATATGTCAAGCTCATAGAAATGAATGGCACAAAAATCAAATTTTAATGTCTGTAAATGCATAAGTAGTGATAAACATAACTGAAAAGAAAAAAATAAATAAAGCAGTAGGGTAAGAGAGGAAATATGTCTATGCAAGTAAAGAGTAAAGCATGCATTAAAGCATTATTAGCTAGTACCCCATATGATTACTTTTAGTATGGAATTTCCTGCTGCTGCTGCTGCTGCTACATCGCTTCAGTCGTGTCCGACTCTGTGCGACCCCACAGACGGAAGCTCACCAGGCTCCCCCGTCCCTGGGATTCTCCAGGCAAGAACACTGGAGTGGGTTGCCATTTCCTTCTCCAATGCAGGAAAGTGAAAAGTGAAAGTGAAGTCGCTTAGTCGTGTCCGACTCTTAGCGACCCCATGGACTGGAGCCTACCAGGATCCTCCATCCATGGGATTTTCCAGGCAAAAGTACTGGGGTGGGGTGCCATTGCCTTCCCCGATGGAATTTCCTAAGTAACTTCTGATAAATTACTATAACAAAACTGAAAATTTCACTCTGATTGAATAAAACTAGCAAGAAACCCTTGCAAAGAAAAAAAAAAAAAGAGGAAAAGCCTAGGGTGGGGCTATTTTATAAACACTGCTATTGTTCCTCTGCGTCATATAATTTTCCTGCATTTTTTGTGGTATCTTTCTGTGACTTTTGGAGTGTCTTGTGGTTTAGTTATTTTAAATAAAGCTATTGTATATTAAGGTCTACATGGAGATAGTTCTTTATTATAAAGACAATTTAATGTCAAAAGCAAAGCCCAACCACAACCTTTCCATTCCCTGTCCTTTTGAAATGTAAATTTCAAAAGCAGTTTTGTAGTAATTAAAGCAATTGTAGTAATTAAAACAATAATCCCTTACAATGTTTGAGATTTTAAGTTTGAATACATTTTATAAACATCTGTTTTGCTTCAGTATTACTAAAATTGTTAAAAATAAATTACTTATCTAAAGTCCCAAGGAGATCAATCCTGGAATTTCTTTGGAAGGAATGATGCTAAAGCTGAAACTCCAGTATTTTGGCCACCTCATGCGAAGAGTTGACTCACTGGAGAAGACTCTGATGCTGGGAGGGATTGAGGGCAGGAGGAGAAGGGGACGACAGAGGATGAGATGGCTGGATGGCATCACTGACTCGATGGATGCGAGTCTGAGTGACCTCCGGGAGCTGGTGATGGACAGGGAGGCCTGGCGTGCTGCGGTTCATGGGGTCGCAAAGAGTCGGACACGACTGAGCGACTGATCTGATCTGATCTGATCTGAAAGTCCCTTGGACTGCAAGGAGATCCAACCAGTCCATTCTAAAGGAAATCAGTCCTGGGTGTTCTTTGGAAGGACTGATGCTAAAGCTGAAACTCCAATACTTTGGCCACATCATGCGAAGAGTTGACTCATTGGAAACGACTCTGATTCTAGGAGGGATTGGGGGCAGGTGGAGAAGGGGACGATAGAGGAGGAGATGGGTGGATGGCATCACCGATTTGATGGACATGAGTTTGGGTGAACTCCAGGAGTTGGTGATGGCCTGGCATGCTGCGATTCATGGGGTCGCAAAGAGTCGGACACGACTGAGTGACTGAACTGAATTGAATGTTGAAGAAAAAAGTTAAATAGCACCTTGTGTCTTTTTTAAAATACACTTCACTAACAAAATAAAAATTATAATTTTAATGCATTACAGTTTGATCAAATTTTATAATACATGATTGGTACCTTGAAATAGATTGGTACAATGGAAATTCAAACGTATGTAACTATAAAAATGTACTGTCATATATTCATGAACTTAAGTTGATAAATATTTGTTGCTGTTATCATTGTATAAACTAATTTTGGTTTTCCTTTTCAATTTATTCTTAAAGATGTAGCATCTTTACAGCATAATTTTGTGTGGTTCCTTTCTTTTAATTAAAAGTATGCTTCTGTTAATGACTAGTTACCTCCTTCTCTCCTGATTGCATATAACCATGGATTATTTTTTTCTTGCCATTGCAAAAATAGTTCTATTTATTATTTTATCTATTTTCAAGTTTAAATATTTTATCATAAACTGAATGTGACATATTTGCTCCAGGGCTTTGCCATATCCCAGATTGTACCTAGCTGTATTAGTCTAATTAGGATGCCATGAAAGTGTCCTTGACTGGATGATTTCAAAATAGAAATTTATTTTCCCACAGTTATAGAGGCCAGAAAACTGAGGTCAGGGTACCAGCATGGTCAGGTCCTTTTAAGAATTTTCTCCCTGGTCAGCACATAGCTAACTTCTTGTGTCCTCACCTGTCAGAGAGAGAGAGAGAGAGAGAGAGAAATAGAGAGCACTGTCTGGTGCCTCTTCCTATAAGGGCCTGATACCCTGTTGAAGGTCCCAGATGACAGACATCATCTAAATCTATTTTTGCTGTTGTTTAGTTACTCAGTAGTATCCAACTCCTCTGTGGTTCTATGGACTATAACCTGCCAGGCCCTCCTGTCCATTTCCCAGGCAAGAATACAAGAGTGAGTTTCTGCTTTCTTCTCTAGAGATCTTCCTGACCCAAGGATCAAACCTGTGTCTCCTGCATAGGCAAGCGGATTCTTTATCACTGACCCACCTGGAAAGCCACCTAAATCTAATCACCTCTAAGTGTGTGTTAGTCACTCAGTAATACCTGAATTTTTGTGAGCCCATCAGGCTCCTCTGTCCATGGAATTTTCCAGGCAAGAATACTGGAGTGAGTTGCCATTTCTTTCTCCAGGGGATCTTCCTGTCTCACGGATCAAACCTGTGTCTCTATGTCTTCTACATTGGCGGGAGAGTTCTCTATAATCTGAATGATCATGGAATCACTTCTACAGGTGTGTAGAAATGGCCAGGGCTTCAACATATGGATTTTGTTTTTGCTGTTCAGTCACACAGTCATGTCCGACTCTTTGCGACCTCATGGACTGCAGCACACCAGGCTTCTCTGTCTATTACAAACTCTCGGAGTTTGCTCAAACTCATGTCCATTGAGTCGGTGATGCCATCAAATCAACTTATCCTCTATCACCCCCTTCTCCTCCTGCCCTCAGTGTTTCCCAGCAAATGGGTCTTTTCCAAAGAGTCAGCTCTATGCACCTGGTGGCCAAGGGGCTAATGCTGAAGCTATCAGTCCTTCCAACGAAAATTTAGGGATGATTTATTTTAGGATTGACTGGTTTGATCTCCTTGATATTCAAATGACTCTCAAAAATCTTCCCTAGCACCACAGTTTGAAAGCATAAATTTTCAGCACTGAGTCTTCTTTATGGTCCAACTTTCACATTGTGCATGACTACTGGAAAAGCCATAGTTTTGACTATATAGACTTCTGCCTGTCTAGGTTCGTCATAGCTTTTCTTCCAAGGAGCAAGTACCTTTTTATTTCATGGCTGCAGTCACCATCTGCAGTGATTTTGAAGACCAAGAAAATAAAGACTTTCACTGTTTCCATTTTTTCCCCATCTCTTTGCCATGAAGTAATGGGACTGGATTCCATGATTTTAGTGTTTGAATGTTGAGTTTTAAGCCATCTTTATCACTCTCCTCTTTCACCTTCATCAAGACGCTCTTTAATTTTGTTTCATTTTCTGCCTTTAGGGTGGTGTCATCTGCATAACTGAGACTATAAGGACACACAATTCAGTCCATAGCAATACCTTCAGCTTCATGCCACTGTTAGAGGAAGAAGGACCCTTTGCAGGGCCCAAGAGTGGACTCTTATCTAACACTCAGAAATGAATTTTCCAAGGAGACTCACATGCTGAGAAAGCAAGAGACTGTTAGGAAGGGGTGCCCAGGCAGAGAGCAGCAGGGTAAGGAAATTCAGGAGAAGTACTCTGCCACATGGCTCACAGTCTTGGGGTTTATGGTCATAGGATTAGTTTCCTGGTTGTTTCTGGTCATTCATTCTGACTCAGTGTCCTTTTCAGTTATGCATGCATCACTCAGCCAAGATGAATTCCAGTGAGAAGGATAATGGGATGTTGGTAAGACATATAGACTGGCTTTCCTCTCTCCTTTAGATGTTTCTCAAATTCTTCTTGTTGGTGGTACCTTGTTATTTTCAAGTTTCTTAGCAGAAGCTTGTTGTAAGAAAACTCATGCACATGGTTATTATTGTTTCTGGCCAGGAGGACAGTTTCACTCAGTGGTTCCCCTAATACAATTAATGCTTTTTCAGATTTCTTGAAATTGTGTTTCAGTGAAATCAAACAATTATTTCTTTTAACTTTTCTCCTGTGTTGTATTTAATATAATTTTGCTGTAAAATAGTTCTTTCAGAATTGACTTTTGAGCTGGCAGAGTATAAAGAAGTTGGTCCTGGTGTAGGAATATAGACTGTAACTTAATATATGGTACCAGTCATAAGACCCTCACTTGTAACAGGTCCAAATGGTTATTTTTCAATACTGTCCTTCTTATCTAATCAAAACGCTTAGCATTATTAGCTTTCCCTTCAGCTGGAATTTATACCCTGAAATTATTAAACCTATCTATCAAAATTGACCTTGAATTAATTTATTTCATACATAAATAAAATGGAAGGCCCTATTGTGTATGAAAGTCTTAAAGTTGCATGGTCCTAGTTTGAGCTTATTAATTAGATTAAGACTCTAACCTTCTTATGAAAACTAAAATATTGCATATCATATCAGTAATCAGAGAATGCTATGCCCATCGAGCCATTACATTATGGCTTCCCTGATTGTGAGTCCTAAAGGAACACAGAAGGAAAGGAAACCAACAATGTCTGCCATCTAGCAGTCATCAAACAGCATCTTGAGGAAACTCAGGATGAGAAAACATAGAATACTGGTCCCAGACAGTTGAGGTGCATATCAAAAGAATGATGTCAGTGAGCCCAGATTTTGAATTTTCCCACATATAGAAAAGTACTACATTCCTTAACTTGAGATATCTGGTTTCCTTTAATTTACAATAATTTTTGGTCCAACTACCTGCCATTTGTTGCAAAAAATCCTATATGTCCTGGTTCCCACACTTGCCTCCTCGGGGCAGATTTCTCAGGGTTATTTGAGATGTCTCCAGGGCTTGAAGTCCTAAGAATTTCCACTAAATAAAATATAACTTTCAACTTCTAGGTTGTGAATTTTTCAGTTGTGTATATAATAAAATACACAATAGCCTTGTTAAAAATACACATTTTCAGGAGTATGATTCAGAATGAATCGATAATGAAAAAATACTGCTCTAGGCAAGGATAGTCCATTTTAGCCTTTGTTGTAAGAGAATGGCAAGTTCAAGTTGTGGAATTTTAGTCCATAAGGGCCATAATCCTCCCAGTTTTAGGAAAAAGCTGCTGCACAATAGATGATCAGTAAATAAGTGTTGTACAAATGAAAACAAATTATTTTGAAAAGATTAATCACGAAGTGGCATAAAATATGAATTGAAATAGGAAAATGATGGAATTTTCGTGAATAGCTTTGATACACTGGAATTACATAAGTGGATGCCAATAAAAAAGGAAAAGATGAACAAACAGCTATAAAAATGAATATATATCACTATTCCCAAAGATTTCTTAGAATTTTTATTATTTATATTGCAACTTTTCTGGCTTTTACTTTGAAATGTCAACTATATATTTCTGGTATTTCCCCAAGACATAGTAGAAACAAAGAGGAGAAAACTTTCAAATGACTAGCATCATATTTGCAGATTACTAAAATTCTGCTATTTGGATAGGTTGGTATGCTAGACAAGACACGTGATTAAGTGTCATTTTATTGTTTGTAAATGAATCATCTTTGCCTTTCTTATTCCCTTTTTGTGAAGCAACCTTCATCTCCTTTTTTAGGCAATTGGAATTTTATTTTTCAAGCATGAATTGAAATTTTACTATCAGTTTAAACATATTTTTCTCCATTGAGCTAAATCTAATCTCTAATGAGATGTTCAAGCTGGTTTTGAAAAAGGAAGAGGAACCAAATACCAAATTGCCAGCATCCTCTGGATCATTGAAAAAGCAAGAGAGTTCCAGAAAATCATCTATTACTTCTTTATTGACTATGCCAAAGTCTTTGACTATGTGGATAACAATAAACTGTGGAAAATTCTGAAAGAAATGGGAATACCAGACCACCTGACCTGCCTCTTGAGACATTTGTATGCAGGTCAGGAAGCAACAGTTAGAATTGGACATGGAATAACAGACTGGTTCCAAAGAGGAAAAGGAGTACATCAAGGCTGTATATTGTCACCCTGCTTATTTAATTTCTATGCAGAGTACATCATGAGAAAAGCTGGGCTGGAAGAAGCACAAGCTGGAATCAAGATTGCCAGGAGACATATCAATAACCTCACATATGCAGGTGACACCACCCTTATGGCAGAAATTGAAGAGGAACTAAGAAGCCTCTTGATGAAAGTTAAAGAGGAGAGTGAAAAAGTTGGCTTAAAGCTCGACATTCAGAAAACGAAGATCATGGTATCTGGTCCCATCACTTCATGGGAAATAGATGGAGAAACAGTGGAAATAGTGTCAGACTTTATTTTGGGGGCTCCAAAATCACTGCAGATGGTGATTTCAGCTATGAAATTAAAAGACACTTACTCCTTGGAAGGAAAGTTATGACCAACCTAGATAGCATATTCAAAAGCAGAGATATTACTTTGCCAACAAAGTCCATCTAGTCAGGGCTATGGTTTTTCCAGTGGTTATGTATGGATGCGAGAGTTGGACTGTGAAGAAAGCTGAGCGCCAAAGAATTGATGCCTTTGAACTGTGGTGTTGGAGAAGACTCTTGAGAGTCCCTTGGACTGCAGGGAGATCTAACCAGTCCCTTCTGAAGGAGATCAGCCCTGGGATTTCTTTGGAAGGAATGATGCTAAAGCTGAAACACCAGTACTTTGGCCACCTCATGCGAAGAGTTGACTCATTGGAAAAGACTCTGAATCTGGGAGGGATTGAGGGCAGAAGGAGAAGGGGACGACGGAGGATGAGATGGCTGGATGGCATCACTGACTCTATGGACATGAGTTTGAGTGAAATCCGGGAGTTGGTGATGGACAGGGTGGCCTGGCGTTCTGTGACTCATGGGGTCACAAAGAGTCGGACAGGACTGAGTGAATGAACTGAAGTTAACTGAACTGAATGAGTATAAAGTTTAGTACTTGTATCTTTTAAACTATTGCATCATGATTTATAATATTTGTGTATTGGTGTCCACTATGTTACAAAGTTGTCTTTAATCTTTATATCTGATATTATTTTTATATCTAATACATTGTGTGCAATGATCCTTACTTAATATGTGTTCATGAAATGAATAAATTAAAAATGAAAAACATGATGTTCTAATAACTCCTTAATCTTCTTCCATAATTAAAAGAACTGAGGCAGAAATCTTATTGTTATGAATTGTTAATCAGATATTGAGATTGCTTTAGAATTTATCTTTAATATGTGTATCACCTCTTTTACTTTTCAAATTTTATTTTCAATAATATTATGCTAATTAAAAAGTTATTCTTAAAAAAAGTTATGCTTGTTTAAAATATTACTATTATTGTCTCAAATTAAACTCTTCATAGTCCACATATGCATCAATTCAAGAAGCGTTTTTTCAAGGCAGACTCAGTGCAATATTCGGCGATTCAGTGACAGTTTTGAATGGAATCTCTAAAGCCATGCTAGCTGTATGTAATTTGTAGCATATGTAGTGGCAATCACTAATTAGATAATTGGAAGCATAAGGCAGCAATTACTGTCAATCAAATTATACAATATCCCAGTAGGTAGAATAGTACGTTCAGCTCAAAGCTGTCTGATATGTATGTTCTCCATTCCATCAAGGTGTTAATGAGAGTTTGCCAAGCTACGGCTTGAGTCACTAACAATGAATAATGCTTAGAAACAATCTATAACTTTAATTGAGGTCATGGCTATAGTATGTGACAGAAGCTAGAAATTGGCCCTTGCAATTTGCTGTGGCTCATTAAGACATCCTCTACTCAAGAGCTGTGCAGACAGATCAAAACATATCATACCAAATGAATTGTTCAGTGAGGCAGAATTCTATTGTACAGACATGGCCTAAGGCCAGGTTTATGTATCATAAGAAAAATGTTCAGGATATAGTACATGCAGTGTATCTAGGTCTTAGTTGGATTGTCAGATATATCATGTTCTCTAGCAGCAATAGTTCATTAAGATCTATATCCAGAGAATAATGGAGCCCAATATGCAACAAGTCATGGTTTCTATGGATGTCCATAGATACACTTCCATCAATCTAGCATGAGAAGGAAATCTAGTTTTAAACTGGAAGCCAAAGAACACTGCCTGCCCAGGAAATTTAACTATATAGTTCATATAGCTATGTAAACTTCATGGCTGACATTTGATAAAAAATCTGCCTTCCACGAGGCATACTTTATATACTTAGACACATTCCAAGCCCACCTGAAGAGAAAAACTTAAATTTGTAACAAAGCTATCAAACATCAGAAGTCAAGGGATACTTCGTTTCTGTTCTATTTTTGACAACTGTATGCAATCTTATTATCAGTTTTCATGTTTCCAAATTTAGAATTTGCTTGCTTTGTTAAGGCTCTTTCTTCTTTTACCTTTGCCATTCTAATGTTTACATAAATAATTGGTTTACATATTTGTAATAAGCGCTTACCACTAGATAAGCACACACATAAAACACATGTACAGACATACAGGCAAACACACATGCTTGATCATAACATGAATCTGCTATCTTTGTTGAAGTGAGGGAAAAATCATAACTTTAATGAGGTGTTCAGGCAGTAAAGAATCTGCCTGCAATGCAGGAGACCTGCGTTTGATCCCTGGGTTGGGTTCCCCTGGAGAAGATAATGATAGCCCACTCCAGTGGGCTTGCCTGGAGAATTCCATGAACATAGAAGCCTGGTGGGCTACAATTCATGGAATCAAATTGCAACGGAATACAATTTCAGACTCTGAGATACTAACATTTTCACATTCATTAAGAAATTATCTTCCTTTGTATCAAAGTTTGTCTTTTCACCCTGACATATTATCTATGACAGTGAGAGAAAACTGTGGTTCCAATGTTAGGCTACATCTAATTATAATGATAATACAGATGTTGAAGCTGGTTTTAGAAAAGGCAGAGGAACCAGAGATCAAATTGTCAACATCTGCTGGATCACTAAAAAAAGCCAGAGAGTTACAGAAAGTCATCTATTTCTGCTTTATTGACCAAGCCAAAGGCTTTGACAGTGTGGATCACAATAAACTGGAAAACTCTGAAAGTGATGGGAATACCACACCACCTGACATACCACTTGAGAAGCCTATATGCAGGTCAGGAAGCAACAGTTAGAACTGGACATGGAACAACAGACTGGTTCCAAATAGGAAAAGGAGTACGTCAAGGCTGTGTATTGTCACCCTGCTTATTTAACTTTTATGCAGTGTACATCATAAGAAACACTGCACTGGAAGAAACACAAGCTGGAATCAAGATTGTACGGAGAAATATCAATACCTCAGATATGTAGATGACACCACCCTTATGACAGAAAGTGTAGAGGAACTACAAAGACTCTTGATAAAAGTGAAAGAGGAGAGTGAAAAAGTTGGCTTAAAGCTCAGCATTCAGAAAACAAAGATCATGGCATCCGGTCCCATCACTTCTTGGGAAATAGATGGGGAAACAGTGTCAGACTTTATTTTTTCTGGGCTCCAAAATCACTGTAGATGGTGATTTCAGCTATGAAATTAAAAGACGCTTACTCCTTGGAAGAAATGTTATGACCAAGCTAGATAGCATATTCAAAAGCAGAGATATTACTTTGGCAACAAAGGTCTGTCTAGTCAAGGCTATGGTTTTTCCAGTGGTCATGTATGGATGTGAGAGTTGGACTGTGAAGAAAGCTCAGTGCCAAAGAATTGATGGTTTTGAACTGTGATGTTGGAGATGACTCCTGAGACTCCCTTGGACTGCAAGGAGATCCAACCAGTCCATTCTGAAGGAGATCAGTCCTTTAGAATCATGTTCATTCAAAAGACTGATGCTAAAGCTGAAACTCCAATACTTTGACCACCTCATGCGAAGAGTTGACTCATTGGAAAAGAATCTCAGTCTGGGAGGGATTGGGGGCAGGAGGAGAAGGGGACAACAGAGGATGAGATGGCTGGATGGCATCACTGACATGATGGACATGTGTCTGAGTGAACTCTGGGAATTGGTGATGGACAGGGAGGCCTGGTGTGCTACAATTCATGGGGTTGCAAAGAGTTGGACACAACTGAGCAACTGAACTGAACTGAGTGGAAACCAGATATCTCAAATTAAGTACTTTAGTACTTTTCTACGTATGGAAAGATTCAAGAGTTGGGTTCACTGGAATCATTCCTTTCATATGCACCTCAGCTATCTGACCCAGAATCTTGCTTTTCTCCATCCTCTATTCCCTCAGGATGCACAGTTGAGTGTGTCTGCAGTGGCTGAGTGTTTGGCAGCTGGGCGGACCATTTGTCTCTATCCTGAGTTGCCATAGGGATCACCATCAGAACAACTGCAATATGATGGCTTGATGTCTGCAATATCCTGGGTTTACTGGCATGGCAGGCAATACTATTCATTCATGCTATAAGTATTATATAAGTATGCTAAAAGCTATAATATACTTTTAATTTCAAAAACTCCACTCAATAGATACTTATAGATAGACTATAACTGGATAGACTACAACTGGATAGATCCCAGTCACACATAGAATCCTGCAACAGAAAGAAAATGTCGTTCCTCATGTGCATACAATATGATGCAGAAAAACAAAATAAATAAATGTGGAACAAGAAAAATATATAAAGGCTAAGGAGGAGCATAAAGCAGTGAGAGATAAGGAGAGATCAGCTAGTAGAGTGGGGAAAACAAGGAACTGTAGTTTGAGAGGTACAGTAGCCAGCCATGCATAAATCTGGAACAACTTCCCATGTATATTCCAGATAAACAAAGAAGCCAGTGTGGCCGAAAGGGAGTGTGAGAGGGCAGAAGAGGGTTGGTGTTCATGTCAGTTTCTCCCTAAATATGACTCAATGTCATATTTAATTATTTGAATTAAACTTACCTGAGAAACAGCAGTGGAAAAAAAAATAATACTTCATAAAACATTCTGATCATCTCTTTCCCCCGCAAGTGTGGATTAAATCTCCCACATAAAGATACCTTTTCACAGTAGGAGGCTTGAAAGCCTCCTGATCACCAGACTTAGGGAATTCAAGGCAAAGAAGGCAAACTCACATCACTTCTTCATTAGTCTTCTACCCTAAGCACAAGCCCTGTTTTGCTAAACATTCACAAGTGTTTCTTTATCTAAGTGTATATATATATATAACAGACTTGTTTTGGCCCTATCAGTTGTCCCATTTCTATGAGGGAAACATGAACATTTTTTTTTTCTTCTATCAATCTGATTTTAAAGTGAGTAATTTAATTATCTTTAGACCATCAAAAGAACTCAAGAGGGCTGGTGGTGGGGGATTGTTCACTCCTGAACAGTTCATTTAGTCAGCAGGGTACTTGATGGATCCACTCCTCCCTGACCTAAAGCTCTGCAGCCAAAGACCTGGGACATTTGACCAAGGCCAGTTGAGGGTGGGAGTTCTCACATCGGCCTCCCAGATTTCTGCTTGCAAGTTCTGATAGGAGGAAAAGTGGTGATATTACAGCATGCAGGCAGCTAGGTATGAGCAGAGAGGAGTCTCTGGTTGTTTACAGTGGTGGAGGTGGAGAGTGGGAGTGGAGGAAGTCAGCAATTTTGTCCAGCAGGTGCTGGGCTTCTTCTTCAGATGGGGTGGATTAAAATCCCTGGCACGGCATCATTTGAAGCTAGAGTTGTATTCTGGAGGCTAGATATCTAGCTAAGCAGTTAAAAATATAAGGACCAAAGAGAAGGTTGAGAATTACAATGGTTATGGAACCTAGAAATGGGAGAAGCCAAGTATATCCTGGGAACCACCTCTCAACATCTCCATTCCATTCCTGTTTCACTTGATTAAACTTGGGTAGCAAAGAAGCCCATTCTACTGCTGCTACTGCTAAGTCACTTCAGTCGTGTCCGACTCTGTGTGACCCCATAGACGGCAGCCCACCAGGCTTCCCCATTCCTGGGATTCTCCAGACAAGAACACTGAAGTGGGTTGCTATTTCCTTCTCCAATGCATGAAAGTGAAAAGTGAAAGTGAAGTCTCTCAGTCGTGTCCGACTCTAGCGACCCCATGGACTGCAGCCTACCAGGCTCCTCCATCCATGGGATTTTCTAGGCAGAAGTACTGGAGTGGGGTGCCATTGCCTTCTCCAAAGAAGTCCATTAGTAGAGTTCTTTAGCATTTACTTCTACTTCTACTTCTCCTATGACATTAATACATGTGCAGTATATTTTACTTATGACAACACAAACCCCTCCTTGGCTTGCTAAGAGATAATCTGGGGCTTGGTCGTCAAAGATTAACCCTGCCAAGGAATCTAGGTATTTTTGAACAAATTTGAGAGTGTCTCTGGTTTTCTTTAGTGTGCTGTCTAGGAAGGAGATTAGATCCCTCAAGGTTGCCTCATGGTAGGCAAATTCTACCCTGGGGGCAGCTGCAGCTGTGGTTCCCGTCATTTCTGTTAGCACCAGACCAGTCTGAGGAGAAAAAGAGGGAACATGACCTAAGGGAGGAATATGGCAGGCTTAGCTTTTGGTAGTTGTCTTGACAAGATCTAACTCACCTATTGGTCACCCCAAAAGTACACCTGGAAGACTTCCCACAGGGAATGGAGACTGTTTTAACTATGGGAGCCCCTAACACTGGAGCAAGAAATGCTTGGAAAACAGCTCCTAGTATTTACCCAAAATGCCATGCCCACTATCCAAAAAGGTGGAAGAGAAAATTCCCCCAGTTACAAAAGAAGTGAGGAAATCTCCCTATGCCAATCATGGCGGTGATTGATTGACCCGACTTGGGACCTTCAAAGGCTTCTGAGAAGACAGTCACCATCACACAGGAGGTTCCGCTGGTGACTGTTAACATGGCAAGTAACCTTGTCCAACATCTAGTGGCCATG
Organism: Tragelaphus eurycerus; assembly: GCA_935064755.1. Classification (NCBI taxonomy): domain Eukaryota; kingdom Metazoa; phylum Chordata; class Mammalia; order Artiodactyla; family Bovidae; genus Tragelaphus; species Tragelaphus eurycerus. Next base: position 4,473,509 of record CAKXYN010000041.1, read on the forward strand.
GGAGCCACTTACTGTGTCCTGACTTTTACACTGGGCCCTTTGCCTCTGAAACCTGCTCAATCATCAGGGTCCAAGAAAAGGTGTAACGTAAAAAGTTGACCCACAGCCTCTGTTCTGAAAGGTGCCAGGGACCCTACCTCTGCTCTTACTTGTTCTCGTCTTCTCTACCAATCTCTTTGGTTCCAAGATTTAACATGGAATGACAATATAATAGTCAAAATCTCCCAGATTACTGCCAAACTGGAAAATCTCTCTCTTTGTTGGATTTGCCATCCTCAACTCACCATCCTAGGAGACATGAGTACCACCGTCAAAGCTTACCCAGTCAAAAACCATATCTCTTCTCATATTTTAAACAATCCTCTTTGATTAAAAGATTTTTTTAATCTAGAAAAGATTTTTTTTAATTGTTATGTGGGATAAGCCACCTCCACCCTGTTACCACAACCTGCTTCCTAATCCAAAGACTATAAATATCACCAAAATATTCCTAATGTTCAATCAAACTCTAAAATGTACACCTTGATACAAAAATACCCAATGGTGTAGCACAGACTCCTCTTTAGACCCCGAGGCTCTCTCTAACAGAAACATAAGCCTGCCCCTAGATATCTTTAAGCCTATAGATTAGAGTGACGTAATGAGTTGCTATTTACACTTCACCTTGCACCCTTAGCAACAACTATGTATGTTATGATAGATCTAAAACTAATGCCAACCAAACATCTTGTGCCAGCTATTATATAACACCCTCTGACCACAGCTCTTTCTGAATATAGATTCTCCCCACCTCAGACACTATAAACCAGGGGCCAAAGACAAAATATGGTTGAGATACCACCCCAGCTGCCTCCTATCTCCCAGAATTTTTCTGCAGCTGTATAACTAAAGCAATCACACTGTCCTACCAGCAGTGCCTGGATTATTATAGCTATATGGGACCTCAGGCAACCATCTCATAATGACCAAAGCCATTACTTTCTTAAATCTTTTAGACAACACATTTCACTATGGGAATTACACCTTGGGATCTGTGGCTCCAGCCCAATGTTACCCCCAGGTAAGATAAAAAGAGGTGGGGATTTGGTCTGTTGCTGGCAGGGATTATGAAAACTATAGCTGCCCCCCAGGAAAAAATTTGCCTACCATGAGGAAAACTAATTTCCTCCCTAGATAGAGCATTAAAGAAAACTGGAAATACCCTCACAATTGTTCAAAAATACCTAGATTCCTTGACAGGGGTGGCCTTTGACAACCATCAAGCCCTAGAATATCTCCTAGCAATTCAAGGAGGGATTTGTACTGTCATAAATTAAATGTACTGCACATATATTAATGTCATAGGATAAATAGAAATAAATGTGAAAGAACTGTACAAACAGGCTTCCTTGCTACCCAGGTATAATCAAGGGAAACAAGAATGTAATGAAGATGATAAGGAGTGGTTCCCAGGATGTATTGGGCTTATCCCATTTCTAGGTTTCATAGCCACTATAATTCACATCCTTCTCTTTGGTCCTTGTATTTTTAACTGCCTAGCTAGATATCCATCCTCTAGAATACAACTCTCTCTTCAAATGAAGTTGTATCAGAGATTTCAACACTCCCTACCTGAAGAAGAAGGAGACCATCAACACTCACTGGACAAAGTTGCTGACTTCTTCCACTCCCCACTCTCCATCTCCACCACTATAAACAATCCAGAGATACCTGTCTCTGCTTGTACCTAGCTACTTGCCTGCTATAACAGTGAGAGTCCTTCTCTCCTTCTAATCTCTCCTTCTTAGATTAGTAGGAGAATATTTCTGGAAATGGTTCCTTCAGGTGTAGAACTCTGTTCTTTGGTAAACTAGTACTTTTGATTGATCCTTTTCTCCCATAGATGGTCATTGATTTTCTTTTTCTCTCTTCCGTTCTTTGTCATAAGCAAGGGGATGATTTCAATGGGAGTGAACAGAGGGCAGAGGTCTTTTATTATAAGCCTGCTATTCAAGCCAGCCTCACAGACTACTGTCTGTATATAAAACCAGTGCTTTGAGCCTACTATGTGGAACTAAATTAGGTGTTTTTTTTACATCTTTTTCTGTGTCTCAAGAGCTTGGCTTGGTGACCAATGAGAATATTTTCTGCAGTCTCCACCATTCAGAAGGTGCACGTATCAGGGTCTCTTCAGTCAAATAGACTGAGATTCCATGACACAAAGTCATAAGCAGAACTGTGTCCAGTTGTGCCTGCTCTCTGGGTATTTGTCATAAGACACCATAGTCCATAAGGAAGGGCTTTTATCATTTCAATCTTCATTGCATGTTATTGCTGGAAAAGTTAGTGTTAGACTCCTGTAAGATGCCTCTTGTGTGTTTGGTAAAGCTGTAAAGAAAGCATATCAGTTTGAGTTGCTATTTGAAATTGACATCAGTTTCTACTCATCAACGGACAGATGATAGATTATTTAAATTGACTATATTTGAAGAGAAAAAACAAACAAACAAACAAACAAACCTGAGAGCTCTTATCCTAAATAGTTGTTTTACTGGTATTTACAGGAGGATAGATTGAAAGTAGAATACATACACATGCACATAGTATATAATGGCTAGCCTTAGTGCTTAAACCTTTATTAAGCTGGGGAAAAAAGAAAAGAAAGAAAGAAAGAAATTAGACTTAAAGATCCAATATAAATTCCTTAAAAAATATTATAAAAACGTTCCACCTCCTCATAATTCTCCAGGCCCTCCTGCTCGCCTACAAAAAAATCAAGAAATATATCAGCAGAAGTCAGTATTCAACAGCTAATAGAAGCAACTGTCTTTGTCTTGTAACCCTTTACAAAAACAGAAATGCAACTCCAGAAATAAGTCAAAAGCCACCTATCTTTATCAATTCAAAGACCTCACTTATTTCCCTCAAAGTGCTTATAGATATGAAAGATAGGCATATTCAAGCAAAATGATTTCAGTGGAAAGGAAAAAAAGAGGAGTCTTTTCTTCTTTTATTTCCTGAGAACAAAGATTACAAGAACAGTGAACTGTCCTGATCACTCTTTTTTTTTTTTTTTCTTTTAGTTTAATTGCTCTAATCTGTTCAGTTCAGTTGCTCAGTCTGTAGTCTGTAACTAAGTTTGCTTTTGTGTCCAGTAACTGTGTGAGCTACATTCTGCAGCTATTATTCTTTAATTCTATGCTAATTACATCCTGTATCTGGTGCTCACCTTTACAGCACTCTCATTGCAGATTACCCCTTGTAGTTTTTCTCTTTCTGCAGAAAGAAGGCTCCAATACAATACACAAAAGAAAATGGACTCAACTACCAGGCTACTGGACTGCCAGACCCAATTATTGGACTACCTGATGCCAGCCTATGATTGATTTTGAAACAATGCAAGGGAAGAATATGAGATCCTTAAACCTTCGTTCCTCATTGCCTACCCCTAACTTGAAGCCCTCAGCTATATGATCCCCCAGATTTGTCATGAGTTGTACATTGTATATGATTCATGACTAAAGTTTTAAAATAAAAAAGATATCTGTCCCTAACTGTGTTGAAGTATGTCTATGTATATACATTATAGATAAAGTATTTTTCTTTCAGATAGCATTGCCAAATTAACTTGTAAAAGAGCTTTATTTAATGAGAATACAAATCATAGTTATAAATTATTTCTGTCAGAGATAAAAGTCGATCCAATTTTTTTAAATTAATGCCATCTATGATGATCTTTGATAAATAAAAGCTAACTTTAAGTTTGTTGGTTTAATTAATATGGCTGTGTCTTCAGAGCATCAGTAGTAAATATACTTCAGTTAAACAACCTTTGTTCTACTTGAATTTGCTAGTTAAATGGACTCCTATTTGTCTCTGCTGCAATGCCTTTCAAAAAAAATAAAAAATAAAAAAATCCTTATGAGAATGACGAATTGCATGAATGTCTCATGCAACTTTCACAAGTAATCTGAGTATGATTGTTAAGAAATGAATTAAATAGATGCAACTGAGATAACTTTTGGGTATGGTTTTTTTTTTTTTTAGCAATGATTGTTTCATGGAATGTTTACTAGTAGTTTCCCAAATCTCTTTAGTAGCTTTTTCCCTTAGACCCCTTATAACATTTGGGGGAGTGTGTAATTTCATTGGTTTTGTCTCACCACAGCAAAAAAATTGAAGTGGCAGACTAGTGTTACATGTCGGTTACAGCTCAGTTTTATTCAGCAAGCAAAGGTTCATACATTTTGGAGGTGTGAGGGTGGGCTGACCCAAAAGGGAGTGGCCTCAATCCATCTTGGCTTCCTCTTTTTATACCTTTTGTCTCCTCCCTCTGAGCCTGCCCTATGTAAATTGGGCTAGCCAGGAAGGATTTTTTTTTTTTTTTTTTTTTGCACCTGAAGTTCTCACTCTGGTCCTTGGATTTTCTTTTCTTCCATTTTCAGGGGCTTTTCCTTTCTTTGTCTTTTAGCCACGGCCATTTTGGATTCCTTTCTACCTAACAGAATTAAGTTAAATGATGAAACTTTATTGAATGTTTAGACCATTTCCAAGTGATATAATATACTGAAACATTGATTACTAAGTAAACTTAATTGTATCTACTTTTGACATCTTACTAAAGAGGAATAAATGATATATTGGTTTATTAATTAATATCTCTCATACCACACTAAAAATCTATGAGAAAATTTATGCTACTATAAATTATGAAACATGCCAATCTAAAGAATCTTTATGTAATGAACAGTTCACATTGGCTTACTTCTTAGCTTTTCCTAGAAATTGAGACTTTTAATGGCTTGCTGTTGTTGTTGCTTAGTCACTAAATCATGTCCAATGCTTTTGTGAACCCATTGACTGTAGCTTACATGATTCCTCTGTCTATGGAATTTTCCAGGCAAGAATACTGGAATGGGTTGTCATTTTCTCCTCTAGTTGATCTTCCAACCCAAGGATTGAACCCATATCTCCTACATTCAGTTCAGTTCAGTCTCTCAGTCATGTCTGACTTTTTGTGACCCCATGGACTGTAGCACTCCAGACCTCCCTGTCCATCACCAACTCCTGGTGATGGAGTTGGAATTTACTCAAACTCATGTCCATTGAGTTGGTGATCCCATCCAATCATCACATCCTCTGTTGTCCCCTTTTCCTCCTGTCTTCAATCTTTCTAAGAATGAGGGTCTTTTCAAATTAGTCAGTTCTTCGCATCAGGTGGCCGAAATATTGGAGCTTCAGCTTCAATATCAATTCTTGCAATGAATATTCAGGACTGATTTCCTTTAGGACTGACTGGTTTGATCTCCTTGCTGTCCAAGGGACTCTCAAGAGTCTTTTCCAACATCACAGTTCAAAACAATAAATTCTTCACTTCTCAGCTTTCTTTATATTTCAACTCTCACATCCATACATGACTACTAGAAAAACATAGCTTTGACTAGATGGACCTTTGTTGGTAAAGTAATGTCTCTGCTTTTTAGTATGCTGTATAGGTTGATCATAGCTTTTCTTGCAAGCAGCAAGAGTCTTAATTTCATGGCTACAGTCACCATCTGTAGTAATCTTGGAGCCCAAGAAAATGAAGTCTCTCACTGTTTCTATTGCTTCCCCATCTATTTGCCATGAAGTGATGGGACTGGATTCCATGATCTTAGTTTTTTGAATGTTGAATTTTAAGCCAACTTTTTCACTCTCCTCTTTCAATTTCATCAAGAGGCTCTTTAGTTCCTCTTAACTTTCTGTCATAATGTTGGTGCCATCTGCACATCTGGAATTATTGATATTTCTCCCAGCAATCTTGATTCCAGCTTGTGCTTCATCCAGCCTGGTATTTCACATGATGTGCTCTGCCTATAAGTTAAATAAACATGATATACTATTCATGCAAGTTGAATAAAAAGTTTGAGACACTCAAAGGCAGGTCTGGTTCAGTCTCTGTGGGGGCCTCTGGGTCCTGGTGTACACAAGGTTTTGTTTGAACCCTCCAAGCATCTCTCTCAAGTATGAGACTTGATTCTAAATGCAATTTTGCCCCTCCTAATGTCTTGTTGGGACTTTTTCTTTGCCCTTGGACATGGGGTGTCTATTTTGGGTGGGATTCAACATTCTCCTATCAATGGTTGGTCAGCAGCAAGTTGCAATTTTGAAGTTCTCACAGGATAAAATGATCACACAGCCTGTCCTTCTATTCCACCGTCTTGTAGCATCTCCTGCATTAGCAGTCAGATTCTTTATCACTGAGTCACCAAGGAAGCACTTCTAATGGTTAAGAATTCTAGAATATGCAATTAAATGTACTAAATATAAGCAAAACATTTCTGTGTACAGGAAAAAGAAAAAGCTGCATGATTCCACTTATATGCAGATATTTTTAATAGTAAATATGATAGTACTACACAATCTGCATTTGGTTGAATCTGTGGACATGAGAAACTGCAGATACAGAGAAACTGCATCCATAGAGGTCCAACAATTACATATGGGTTTTTTACTATATGCATGGTCTTCACTCCCATACTCCGTGTTGTTCAAAGACAAACTGATATTTAACTTTCTGTATTTGCCTGCAAAGTCTTTGTAACTTTGATTAAATAGATGACTGTCTTGTTTCACAGTGATTTATAATCATATTGGACCAATCATTTAAATATATATATATATTTTCTACAAAGGTCTCCAAAATTAAGTACTAAGTGAATCTTAATTGATCTAGAAATAACTTTGAAATTTTCCAGAGGGCTTTCTGGAACACCTCAAAATATTTTTTTCTCTCTTTAAAAAAGTGAAATATTAAACTAATTAGGTTTATTTGTTATATTAAATTACATTAAAACATTATCAAAGTAACATAAATGTTCTAGAAATGTTTATGAAATTCCTAAAATGTGGATATGTCCTAATATAATGTTATCATTCATGGTGGTGGTTTAGTCACTAAGTTGTGTCTGACCCTTGTGACCCCATGGACTGTACTCTGCCAGGCTTCTCTGTCCATGGTGAAATGTTGTTGAATCATGCAAAGACACCGGGATTCTTGGCCCCGAGAGAAGAAGAATTCAATCCGGGGCCAGAGATGAGGCTTGATCGCTCAGAGCTTTTGTGTAATAAAGTTTTATTAAAGTATAAAGGAAATAGAGAAGGCTTCTGACATAGGCATCAGAAGCAGGCAGAAACAGTACTCCCCTGCTAGTCTTCAGCTGGATGTTATATAGTCACTAGCAGTCTGTTAATGAAAGAAAGGAATGTCTTAAAACTCAGAATGGCACCAGGCCCCTCACCCATAAGATGTATTTTGGGATAATCTTGGCACCAAATGGTTTATCATGGGCCATAAAATGATTAACTTGAATCTTGAAGAAGGGCAGGCCACCATACAAATAGTTTCATTTATATAGATTAGGGGAAGAATATCTGAGCATAACATACTGGTTTGTCAAGTAGGTTCTGAGCCAAGAGGCAGAACAGACTTGAAGACAGAGTTTGGCGGTAAATGCATAGTACATTACCATAGCTTAAGACAAACATTTCTATAAGAAAAAAGCATTGGTTATCTCTAGGTGTGAGAATAGTTAACTTCAGATGAAACCAGGTGTCATTATGGCAACACAGTATTTTAAGAGAAACCTCCTTTTAAATTTGTATAGAGAAGGAAAAAATATCTCTAGCTTGTTTCCTCCTGCTGATTAAGAGAGATAAAAATGTCTGACACTTGCAGGCTATTTCCTCCATTTGGAGACCCCTGGCCTTCCTGCCTGTTACCCTCTCAATAGGATTCTCCAGGGTTGTCATTTCCTTCTCCGTTCATAATTCTAGTTATTTTTGTAAAAGGTGTGGCACAGAAATAATCAAATTTCCTTGTTAATTCCATTATAACCTTTAATAATGTACATATGTGTCTTTTACAATTTAAAGACATTGCTTTATTCAGATGCTTTTACAAAGTCTACCTGCAAGTGATTCACCTTCAGAGAAATTCATGGGAAGAAGTTCCAGAAGCACTCTACAGTACAAGTTTCTGGTGAATACCTAATCATACAGTTAAACTGAGTAAAAAAAAATAGAGAATCCTAATAAAAAAATGATTGTTTCATCAAACTTCTACAAAAGATCAAGTGAAACATCAGTTAATTACATGAAACTTGGTAAACAGAAGAAAATGATCATAATTTTTTATGAATTTTTAAACTTGAAATATTGTTGATTTTTTAAATGTTTTGTTTCCCCAGATTTAAGGAAATCTTTGCCCCTTTACTCTTTTCTTTATCTTTTGTTTGTTTGACTTTTTACAGAGTTATGATGGTTTCTGCCATACAATATGAATCAGCCATAATTATACACATATCCTCTCCCTCTTGAACCTCCTCTTTATTCATTAAAAATTATTAGATCATTCAAAAGGAACACAAAGAGGTGTTTGGGGAACCATCCCCAGTTAAGAGCAAAGGTTAAAGAAGTTTTGCTGGTAAATTTCCCTACGGACCTAAAAGTCATTTTAATAGCTCTGACTGTTACTCTGAGTGACATGGGAGCCACAGAAGGCTTCTGAGAAGGAGTGGGAAAATCTGATGATACTTAAAAATAAATAAATAAATAAATCATCATAGCTGCAATAGTCACAATAGGCTGAAGGGGATACTGCAAACATCCAGGCAAGATAAAAATTACAAATTGACTAAATTCTGGATTTGTTTTGAAGATAAACCTAATAGAATATGAGACTAGATTGAGTAGTGAGAGAAAGGGAGACACAAAGTGTTTAACTTGTAAAACTGAAAGCTTGGACTTTCTATTAATGAGATAGCAACCTGTATAAGAAGCAGGATTGGGCTGTGTGTTTTTCCTTTGGGTTGGCTCTTTGTTAGCTCATTTGCTTTCTGGTGAAGAATGGAATGTTAAATATGGAAATCTTAAATTTACTGTGAATAACATTTGTGATCTACCTCCATGAGAAGTGTAAAGTAGGTAATTAGATGTTGTGAGAAAGAGTTAAAACTTTCCCTGCATGATAATAAAATTTGATTTTGGTTCTGTTCTTTTGTTTTCCTGGGAAGTTCATAAAGATAGCATACTGATGGTGTTATTAATAATAAAATGTTACTATCCTGATAGATAGTAGGTGAAACTGAAAATTGAAGTGAAAGCTATATTATTTCAAAGCAGTCTGCATTATGGCACACAAAATCCATAAAGGCATCAAACCAAACCATGATGTTCAAAACAGATGCTCCATTCTCAAATTCTTTTAACACAAGCTCATTGAGAACCATATACTTCAAGATAAAGCTATCAACAAACTGAAATTAAACTACCTCTAGGTGAATGTGTATATTCTAAAAATAGAAATCACTGACTCTTCTGATACTATCCTAGTTCACAGAACCTCACACATAACTAGGAAGATCATCTTGTGATTAACTCCAGACCTCAAAATCTTACATGTTCTTTAATACCTCCCCCTTTTTGAGATACCCTACTAACCCTCATATGTCCTTTATTGCAACAAAGGAGGGATCGTGATTCCTCCTGGAAAGAATTTTAAGCCCTTGTAACTGGACTGTACAAACTGCTACAAAGGAGGCTATTTAGACACCTGAAGATGAGGAAGCTTGACACTCCTGATGGACAACTGAGGTAGCTGATCCACTTCTTTCTGTGTGGGTAGGTGCCAGCTAAGGCACAAGACATTCTTGTGAATCTGAAAGTTTATCTGAAGCAGGCACAGTTCTTGGTGGACATCACAACCGGACAGCTGAGACTTCACTGGGGAGCCATTTGGTGTAGATAAAGATGTGATGGCATCAGCGTATAGGTGAAGCTGGAAACCAGAAAAAGAGATGAAGATTTCAAAGTAGAGAAGACAAGTAGAGGAAGAAATGGTGTCCAGGGAGTGAGGGCTAGAACATTCCAAATTTAACCGGATGGAGAGATAAGTAGAGGCAAGAAAAAATGTTGAGAAGAAGCTGATAAGATTTAACAATTCTGCAAGCTAGAGACGAGGTGAGGAATGTTTCAGGGAGAAGAGGGTTAATTAAAAATTAATTTTGACAAATGTTTCTGCTACTTCACCAAGTAAGGTGAGAATTGGAATTTCATATTGGATTTAGCATTATACGGACATCTGCTGACCTATACTGGCACCTTCATTGAATTTGTAAGGGTGAATTCCTGACTAGAGAAAGTTCAAGAAAAACTAGGTAGGGAGGAATTAAAACTAAAAGCTCAAACAATCTTTTTGTAAATAGAAAGAGAAGTGAGAATATAGTTGGAGAATAAGGGGAAGACAAGAGAAAGGTTTGTCTTTCCTTTCTCTTATATGAGCTTTTGTTTTATTTTTTTTTCCCCACAAGGATATAAAACAGCCCACATGTATATTATCTGGATGGCCCCCTAGAAAAGGAAAGCATAGTGATGTATCAGGAAGAAGAAATCAATGGCTTTGTGTAGATGAGGATGTTACAGCAAGCGGGTAGCTAGAAAAAGCAGAGAAATGGAGGCAGGAACCAGGTGTCAGGAAATCACTCATCTTGTTAACAACAGGCTTCCATGAGCAGATAAAGAAAAGCAGGAACCTCCGGACTGATAGGAAACCACATATTTTGGGTGATAAGGTCTTAGTGGCAGATAAAGAAACGTGGGAGAAGGGGGAATCTTCTGCATCAGAATGTAACATGTTGCCTTGTATGACAGTCTCTAAGTCCGTCCACAACTCTATAAGTGATTCAATTTCATTCCTTTTATGGCAGAGTAATAGTCCAGTGTGTGTGTGTGTGTGTGTGTGTGTGTGTGTGTGTGTGTGTGTACCACATCTTTATCCACTCCTCTGTTGGTGGACAATTAGATAGCTTCTGTCCTGGCTGTTGTAAATAGTGTTGCAATGAAGAGTTGGGTGCATATGTCTTGTTGAATTATGGTTTTCTCTGTGTATACACCCAGACGGGGAAGGCAATGGCACCCCACCCCAGTACTCTTGCCTGGAAAATCCTATGGACGGAGGACCCTGGTGGGCTGCAGTCCATAGGGTCGCTAAGAGTCGGACACGACTGAGCGACTTCACTTTCACTTTTCACTTTTATGCATTGGAGAAGGAAATGGCAACCCACTCCAGTGTTCTTGCCTGGAGAATCCCAGGGACAGGGGAGCCTGGTGGGCTGCTGTCTATGGGGTCGCACAGAGTCGGACACGACTGAAGCGACTTAGCAGCAGCAGCAGCATACACCCAGTAGTGGAACTTTACTCAGTGCTCTGTGGTTACTTAAATGGGAAGAAAATCTTGTATATGCATAGCTGATTCACTTTGCTGTACAATAGAAAATTACACAAGCAGCTGCACTCCAATAAAAATTAGAGAAAAAAAAAAGAGTAATCCATTGCTCATTATGCTCTTATTACAATAAATTTAGCCTTACAGATAAGAAATTTCCAACATGCACCAACACCATGACACTTCCAATAAAAGCTAAATAAGGATAAAATCTCTTCTCCCTTTGGAAAGGTGGAGATGGGGTGAAAATCAAAGAATACAACCCCCAAACCCCTCCTTCTCCAGTGAATATTCAGTCCTTTCATTTATGTGCTGTGATTAGGCACTCAGTCCTGTTTGACCCTTTGTGACACTATGGACAGTAGTACACCAGATTCCTCTGTCCATGGGGAGTCTCCAGACAAAAATATTGGAGTGGGTTGCCATGCCCTCCTCCAGGGGATCTTTCCAACTCAGAAATCGAACTGGGAACTCTTGCATTGCAGGCAGATTCTTTACCAACTGAACTACAAGAAGTCCCCCTTCATTTATACACCCCTCATAACTGGCTTTTCAAAACAAACAAACAAACAAATAAATGCAGGACAGCCTTTCCTCACCTGTCTACTCACTCTTCCTCTGAGTGTATTCTTGCAAAAATAAATTCTCACTTTACTTTCTTGATCTCCCTGTATTGTCTCTGAATTCTTTTTACAATAAGATAAGGACATTGCCTTCTTCCAGACATAGAGACAGGCAACAGTGGAGGATGGGATTTAAATGACCAGATAATATATTTATCTGTAGTTACCTCTGTTCAGAAATGCCTGAGAGATAACTAAATAACTTATCTCCTTTTGAATTCAACACAATGAGTTCATTTGTTCATCTAGCATTTTTTTTTTTTTTTTTTTTTAGCCCCTTCTATGCCTTAGGAAGAGGAACTAAAAAGCCTCTTGATGAAAGTGAAAGTGGAGAGTGAACAAGTTGGCTTAAAGCTCAACATTCAGAAAACGAAGATCATGGCATCTGGTCCCATCACTGCATGGGAAATAGATGGAGAAACAGTGGAAACAGTGTCAGACTTTCTTTTTATGGGCTCCAAAATCACTGAAGATGGTGACTGCAGCCATGAAATTAAAAGACGCTTACTCCTTGGAAGGAAAGTTATGACCAAACTAGACAGCATATTCAAAAGCAGAGACATCACTTTGCCAACAAAGATTCGCCTAGTCAAGGCTATGGTCTTTCCTGTGATCATGTATGGATGTGAGAGCTGGAATGTGAAGAAGGCTGAGCGCCGAACAATTGATGCTTTTGAACTGTGGTGTTGGAGAAGACTCTTGAGAGTCTCTTGGACTGCAAGGAGATCCAACCAGTCCATTCTGAAGGAGATCAGCCCTGAGATTTCTTTGGAAGGATTGATGCTAAAGCTGAAACTCCAGTATTTTGGCCCCCTCATGCGAAGAGTTGACTAATTGGAGAAGACTCTGATGCTGGGAGGGATTGGGGGTGTGAGGAGAAGGGGACGACAGGGAATGAGATGGCTGGATGGCATCACTGACTCGATGAATGTGAGTCTGAGTGACCTCCGAGAGCTGGTGATGGATAGGGAGGCCTGGCGTGCTGCAGTTCATGGGGTCGCAAAGAGTCAGACACGACTGAGCGACTGATCTGATATGATCTGATCTGATGCCTTAGGAACTCTTTTTAACATCTGAGAACTCAGCAGCAAAGGAAACAGGTTAGAAGCAGTGCTACCTTCATGGTGTTTCCCTTTTAACAAAGCTATTGAGTTTGAAAAACAAATTAAAGAATAAGAAAAAACTACAATATTATTCCAGTATCTCCAAAGAAAGTCACTTTAGTGTAGTCCTACTCGTCTTGGTTGAAATTTCAGCGTTAACTACTTGCTGAAAAAAGAAGCATGAAGGAAATATCTTGGGTACTGTTTCTTTTAAAAGAACTCTGTATTCAGCTGACAGAGATGATTGTGTGTTGTAATCACTGTTTCCAAAGAACTGACGGGATTGTGTCAGCAGAGGTTTGGGAAGGAACACTGAATACTCCAAATTTAGTCAGTGAGCTCCTTCCTGAGACTGGTCAGACAAAATCAGTATAAAGCCTCCACTGGTTTATTTTTATGTCCCACTGAAATGTAACTAACTTGGCAAGTGCTAAATTCAGTTATATCTTTTCAACTTCAAAATCTTTTGCAATGACAAGATAGAGCTTCTAACTAAAGCTTTGTGTAAAAGACAATTCACCATTTGTTACTTTAAATGTAAACAAGAAATCTTTTACCTTTCAAGATAACAGCTGTAATTTCCCCCACAAAAACACTTCGTTTGTTCATGACTTATATTTCTAAGTCATCTCATTTACTCCAGAGGAATAGAAATAAAACATATTTGTTGAGGCTTCTTCATGCACAGATTAAAAAAAAAAAATCTTTCTACCCACTAAAGCAGGGCATGTCTCTGAACTTCCACCCAATCCCACAATTTATTGCCTGCATTAATTTTTATCTTCGGTTTTAACAACTGTTATTCAATTTCTTAAACTTTCTATGAAGTAACTCATTTACACTGTGATTCTATAGATCCCATTATTTAAAAATAAATACTGTATTTAACAGAATCTACTTAAAAGCTATTGAATTAAAATTTCTTGCAAATGGGAGTCCAAGCACCTTTATTTTAAATGAAAACCTAGATAATTTGTATGTACATTAAAGTTTCAAAACCTGGACCTTCAACCCTATAATTGGATCCAACTTTTGAAAAATGCTGTTGGCCAAGAAATCATGGTGATTTTACCTTTAATTGATGTTGTCCTCAGTTTGAGAAACCTTGTGATTATGAAAGGTTTTGTTGTTTTTTTTGTTTGTTTGTTTATTCACTGTCGTTGTGTGTTTTAACACCTAAAGTTGTAGTTCTCACCTGGAATGCTATAAGATTCTGTCAGGGAACTTTTGTCAATATTTAGTACAAAAAAAATTTTCATGACCAAGATAATCACGATGGTATGATCACTCACCTAGAGCCTGGAATGTGAAGTCAAGTGGACCTTAGAAAGCATCACTATGAACAAAGCTAGTGGAGGTAATGGAATTCCAGTTGATGAAATTCCACTTGAACTATTTCAAATCCTGAAAGATGATGCTGTGAAAGTGCTGCACTCAATATGCCAGCAAATTTGGAAAACTCAGCAGTGGCCACAGGACTGGAAAAGGTCAATTTTCATTTCAATCCCAAAGAAAGGCAATGCCAAAGAATCTTCAAACTATTGCACAGTTGCACTCATCTCACATGCTAGTAAAGTAATGCTCAAAATTCTCCAAGCCAGGCTTCAGCAATATGTGAACCATGAACTTCCAGATGTTCAAGTTGGTTTTAGAAAAGGCAGAGGAATCAGAGATCAAATTGCAAGCTGGATCATAGAAAAAGCAAGAGAGTTCCAGAAAAACATCTATTTCTGCTTTATTGACTATGCCAAAGCCTTTGACTATGTGGATCACAATAAACTGTGGAAAATTCTGAAAGAGATGGGAATACCAGACTACCTGACCTGCCTCTTGAGAAACCTATATGCAGGTCAGGAAGTAATAGTTAAAACTGGACATGAAACAACAAACTGGTTCCAAATAGGAAAAGGAGTACGTCAAGGCTGTATATTGTCACCCTGCTTATTTAACTTCTATGTAGAGAACATCATGACAAATGTTGGACTGGAAGAAGCACAAGCTGGAATCAAGATTGCCAGGAAAAATACCAGTAACCTCAGATATGCAGATGACATCATCCTAATGGCAGAAAGAGAAGAGGAACTAAAGAGCCTCTTGATGAAAGTGAAAGTGGAGAGTAAAAAAGTCGTCTTAAAGCTCAATATTCAGAAAACGAAGATCATGGCTTCTGGTCCCATCACTTCATGGGAAATAGATGGGAAAACAGTGGAAACAGTGTCAGACTGTATTTTGGGGGCTCAAAAATCACTGACGATGGTGACGGTAACCATGAAATTAAAAGACAGCTACTCCTTGGAAGGAAAGTTATGACCAACCTAGATAGCATATTCAAAAGCAGAGACATTATTTTTCCAAAAAAAGGTCTGTCTAGTCAAGGCTATGATTTTTCCTGTGGTCATGTATGGATGCGAGAGTTGGACTGTGAAGAAAGCTGAGAGGCAAAAAATTGATGCTTTTGAACTGTGGTGTTGGAGAAGACTCTTGAGAGTCCCTTGGACTGCAAGGAGATCCAACGAGTCCATTCTGAAGGAGATCAGCCCTGGGATTTCTTCAGAAGGAATGATGCTAAAGCTGAAACTCCAGTATTTTGGCCACCTCATGCGAAGAGTTGACTCATTGGAGAAGACTTTGATGTTTGGAGGGATTGGGGGCAGGAGGAGAAGGGGACGACAGAGGATGAGATGGCTGGATTGCATCACCGACTCAATGGACGTTTGTTTGAGTGAACTTCGGGAGATGGTGATGGACAGGTAGATCTGGCGTGCTGCAATTAGATCAGATCAGATCAGTCGCTCAGTCATGTCTGACTCTTTGCGACCCCATGAATCGCAGCACGCCAGGCCTCCCTGTCCATCACCAACTCCCGGAGGTCACTCAGACTCACATCCATCGAGTCAGTGATGCCATCCAGCCATCTCATCCTCTGTCGTCCCCTTCTCCTCCTGCCCCCAATCCCTCCCAGCATCAGAGTCTTCTCCAATGAGTTAACTCTTCGCATGAGGGGGCCAAAATACTGGAGTTTCAGCTTTAGCATCATTCCTTCCAAAGAAATCCCAGGGCTAATCTCCTTCAGAATGGACCGGTTGGATCTCCTTGCAGTCCAAGGGACTCTCAAGAGTCTTCTCCAACACCACAGTTCAAAAGCATCAATTCTTCGGCACTCAGCCTTCTTCACAGTCCAGCTCTCACATCCATACATGACCACAGGAAAGACCATAGCCTTGACTAGGCGCACCTTTGTTGGCAGAGTAATGTCTCTGCTTTTGAATATGCTATCTAGGTTGGTCATAACTTTCCTTCCAAGGAGTAAGTGTCTTTTAATTTCATGGCTGCAGTCACCATCTGCAGTGATTTTGGAGCCCAGGAAAATAAAGTCTGACACTGTTTAATGGGATCGCAAAGAGTCAGGCACGACTGAATGACTGAACTGAACTGAGAGTCTATTTTGGTTGCCATCCAGGGATGTAAGAAGTACTGCTCTATCTAGTGGGTAAGGGTGAGTCTTTATAGTCTGTAGTGTATAATCCAGGTCCTACAAAAAGCAATCATTTTGTCAAAAATGTTAATATGATAGAAACAAAAAGCTTCCCTAAGTCACATGCCTTGAACTTGGGACAATTTTATGGTGATTTTTCATCCATTCATTCCAGAGCTCAGGAGCCTTTTTCTTGCTTGCTTTCCTTTTTTTTTTCTTTTTTAAACAGAATGATCCTGCATATAACTCTGGAAATTCTATAAGGAAAGAGGCAGACTACTCTATAGTATTTTGATCTCTCTGTCCTCAATACATTCAGCTTAGTATACAGACAACTAGAATTTCTAGAATGAGGAAAGGATGTGTGATACAGTGTTCTAAAGAAGGTAACATAGTAAAATCTGAGTACAAAATGTCAGTTAACACATGGCATAAACCTTAAACATTCCTTTATTTATTTTTTAATAAATAAATAAATAAAATAAACATCCCTTTAAATCTATGTATGCCCTGAATATCAAAGAGATAATTAAGGACAGCATTGTATCTATGTGAGTTGCAAAATTATCTTGTAATTAATAAGAAATGATAATGGCAAGGCAATAAATAAAGCTGAAAATATTCTTGTTGGCCTTATAATTAGAGTAAGAATTCTTTGTCAATTTGTGTGAAATCTCATTTGTTATGTAGCAGTGTTTCGGGGAGTTTACAATGGACCGTTGTGCCACCTGAGGTTTTCTTCTAAGCAAAATAAAGACACCACAGGGAAATTACAGTGAAAATTCACAATAATTGCTTTATGTCTTCAAAATGCCATAGCAAAGGTTCAGAAATCAATAATAACCTGAAATTCCAGAAAGTATACTCAGGAGAGCAATTCCAGAGATATAGCAAATCTTATCCCATGGCAAAAACAGAATTGTCTCCTGTGAGTAGCAAAACAACAAACAAACAAACAAACAAACAAAAGCAAAAACACAAGCATGGTAGAAATTGAGTAAATACAGAGAGAATTAAAGTACTTACTTTGAATATAGAAGAGATCCATTAGAAATCAAACATCCGTTAAACTGAGTAATAATCAAACATCCCTTAAACTGAGTAATAAAAGAATTTTCAATTTGAGAAAAAAAAAAAAAAAAACAAACCCTAAGATATGGAATGACTGTTTAAAAGATTGTGCTTTATCAAACATTCAGTTTTAGTAATTGCAACATGAAAAACTGTCCTGAAAAATAATTTGTTAAAAATAAATAAATAAAACAAA
Organism: Tragelaphus eurycerus; assembly: GCA_935064755.1. Lineage (NCBI taxonomy): Eukaryota > Metazoa > Chordata > Mammalia > Artiodactyla > Bovidae > Tragelaphus > Tragelaphus eurycerus. Next base: position 4,491,219 of record CAKXYN010000041.1, read on the forward strand.
CTTAGAAAACTATAAAAAATAAAAGTTTCTCACTCCCAAATGTATATCATATTAATTTTCATCTAATCATTAACATAGCAATTCTCCCAGTTCTTCCTACCCGATACCAGCTTCTGTGTATCTGCTAGGAATAAAGGAATAAACAGTAAAAATACGTGTTTCTTCATGAAACTTATATTTACCTGAGAAAAATATTTAAAATAAGCAAAAAAACACTTTTTTGTCAAGATAAATAGATGACAAAGCTTATTATGAGTGACTATTATACACATCAGTGGGTTTCTTTCAGAAAATGGTATTCGACACACTGGTTTATTTTCTTTACTATTGTACATATTTAATAAAAGTGTGCCAATCAAAAACAAGATTTCTAAAGACCACATAGTATTTTGGTCATGTTAATATTAAACATATCTAGCAATGTCACATTTTAATACAGTGGTCCCCAATCATTTTGGCACGAGAGAATGGAGTCACGGGTGATGATTTTTCCACCAACTGGGAGTGGAAGTTTCAGGTAGAAATGTGAGAGGTGAAGAGCAATGGGAAACTGCAGATTAAGCTTCACTAGCTTACCTGCCACTCACCTCCTGCTCTGTGGTCCAGTTCCTAACAGGTACTGGTACCAGTCTGGGCCTGAAGTTAGGGACACATGTTTTAATACACAGTTTTTTTCATATAATTAATGAGTCGAATAAAACAGTCTTCTTTTTTTATTTTTATTGTTTTACAAATTTTGAACTTCCTATGAAGGTTTTCTCATTTTTAATCCTATACAAATTTGAAAGCCGAATTGTCAAAAAATTCTCAACGTGTGTTTTCCTTGAGGTACCTATATATGTATGAGCTATGTCAATAGCATTTATGTATGTATCAGTTCAGTTCAGTTCAGTCACTCAGTCGTGTCCACCTCTTTGCAACCCCATGAATCGCAGCACCCCAGGCTTCCCTGTCCATCACCAACTCCTGGGGTTCACCAAAACACATGTCAATTGAGTTGGTGATGCCATCCAACCATCTCATTCTCTGTCGTCCCCTTTTCCTCCTGCCTTCAATCTTTCGCAGCATCAGGGTCTTTTCAAATGAGTCAGCTCTCTGCATCAAGTGGCCAAAGTATTGGAGTTTCAGCTTCAACATCAGTCACTCCAATGAACACCCAGGACTGATCTCCTTTAGGATGGACTAGTTGAATCTCCTTGCAGTCCAAGGGACTCTCAAGAGTCTTCTCCAACACCACAGTTCAAAAGCATGAATTCTTCTGCGCTCAGCTTTCTTTATAGTCCAACTCTCACATCCATACATGACCACTGGAAAAACAATAGCCTTGACTAGATGGACCTTTGTTGGCAAAGTAATGTCTCTGCTTTTTAATATGCTGTCTAGGTTGGTCATATTTTCCTTCCAAGGAGTAAGTGTCCTTTAATTTCATTGGTCAAATCACCATCTGCAGTGATTTTGGAGCCCAGAAAAATAAAGTCTGACACTGTTTCCACTGTTTCTCCATCTATTTCCCATGTAGTGATGGGACCAGATGCCATGATCTTAGTTTTCTTAATGTTGAGCTTTAAGCCAACCTTTTCACTCTCCACTTTCACTTTCTTCAAGAGGCTTTTAGTTCCTCTTCACTTTCTGCCATAAGGGTTGTGTCATCTGCATATCTGAGGTTATTGATATTTTTCCTGGCAAACTTGATTCCAGCTTGTGCTTCTTCCAGCCCAGGGTTTCTCATGATTTAACTTCTGCATAGAAGTTAAATAAGCAGGGTGACAAGATACAGCCTTGACGTACTTCTTTTCCTATTTGTAACCAGTCTTTTGTTTCGTGTCCAGTTCTACCTGTTGCTTCCTGACCTGCATACAGATTTCTCAAGAGGCAGATCAGGTTGTCTGGTATTCCTATCTCTTTCACAATTTTCCCCAGTTTATTGTGATACACACAGTGGTATGCATATATATACCTCAATTTGGACAGTTTAAAAAAAAAAAAAAACCTTATATATGTATGTAATTGGGAAATAATTAAACTTTTTTAGTATAATAGTGGATTGAGCATTATATATATTTACTGGGCATTTTATTTTCATTAATTTTCACTCATACTTCAAAAATGTTGATATTGATGACTTATTTGCTGTGCTAAGTTGCCTCAGTCGTGTCTGAATTTTCCCCACCGTAAGGACTCTATCCTCCCAGGCTCCTCTGTCCATTGGTTTTTCCAAGCAAGAATACTAGAAAGGGTTGCCATGCCCTCCACTGGGGGATCTTCCCAACCAGGGATTGAACTAGAGTCTCCTGCATTAGTAAGTGGTTTGTTTACCACTAGTACCATCTGGGAAGCACATAGATGATCTTTACAAGTTGTATTATGCAATGAGAATATTAAAAGTTGTATAGTTGCTTATACTGTAGCTATTTCATAACTTGCTTAGTTTAAGTACACAGTAGTGTAATAACTTTTTATTTGAACTACACACTTTTATCATGGGGGCACTTCTCAAACTTGAAAGAATACTTTGACATTATTTATTACCAATGGTAACTCTCAAGATTTCAAACATAAATTAAAATTTTTCAAAACTTGTAGCTAAAATTATGAGCTTGACAGCTTCTCAGCACTTCAAAGACTTTCTGATAAGTTTGATGGTGATATTAATGAATGTGAATTTTTGATACTGATAAAGGATGTCTGAACATCTGGAAAACTTCATCAAATAACTCACTGAATCTTATTTCCCAAGCAATCAACACTTGGAAAAGGGCTGTTTAAAATGCAAGAAAGGTCAAATAATTTTTATTGCAACAGAGAATGAAACATATTAATAAAATGTCACATTTCATATTGCAACTGAACATTAAAAACTACCATAGTTTGCATTGTGATATAGTAACAAGGGAGAACAGAGATTCTCAGGTTCGGTCGCTTGGTTGAGAAGATCCCCTAAGGAAAAATTGGCAACACATTCTAATATCCTTATAGGAAAATACCATGGACAGAGGAGCCTAGAGGAGTACAATGCATAGGGTCACAAAGAGTAGGACACAAATGAGTGAATGAGCATAAGCATGAACTGAGCATGAGCATTAACAAAGGGGAATATCCAAGAATGTGCCAAAAGCTCATGAAGACATTATTCTTTTTTATAACTGCTTGCTTTTGAAAACAGATAGATATTTTTCATGAACTTTAATTAAAACAATATATGGCAATAGGTCCAATGCAGAAACTGACCGACGAATCGAACTATGATCTACTAAGTCAGATATTTAAGATATTTACAACATTGTGAAATAATGTCAACCATATAACTAAATGTTACTGGAAAGTACTGTTATTTTTCATAGACATGTTATATATGTTTGCATGAAATGAACTTATCATTATTTTTAATTATTTTATTTTTTTCCAAAACCAATTTTACTTTCTAATACAGTGAGTTTATATATATATATATATGCACACTATAGTCCCCTTCATGGATCAAAGCTTTGTCATAGTGAAGGGTCTTGTGTAACTCAATAAAGCTATGAGCCATACCATGCAAGGCCAGCTAAGATGGACAGGTCATAGTGAAGGATTCTGACAAAAGGAAATGGTCAAAAGTGGAGGGAATGGCAAACCACTCCAGTATTCTTGTTACAAGAACACCATGAACAGTATGAAAATGCAAAAATATATGACACAGGAAGATGAGACCCCAAGTTCAGAAGTGCCCATTATGTTACTGAGAAACAGTGGAAGTGAATTACTAATGGCTGCAGAAACAATGAAGCAGCTAGGCCAAAGTAGAAATAACACACAGTTGTGAATGTGTCTGGTGGTTAAAGTTAAATCTGCTGCTCTAAAGAACAATATTGCATAGGAACAGGGAATGTTAGGTTCATAAATCAAGGTAAATTGGACATAGTCAAGCAGGAGATGGCAAGAGTGAACATCAACATTTAAATGAGAATGGGGGAATTTAATTCAGATGACCATTATATGTACTACTGTGGACAAGAACCTGTTAGAAGGAGTGGAGTAGTGCCCATAGTCAACAACAGTCTGAAACGCAGAGCATGCATGCATGCTAAGTCACTTCAGTCATGTCTGACTCTGTGTGACCCCCTGAACTGTAGTCTCCCATGCTCCTCTGTCCATGGGATTCTCCAGAAAAGAATACTAGAGTGGGTTGCCATGCCCTCCTCCAGGGAATCTTACTGACCCAGAGGTCTAACACACATCTCTTGCATCTCCTGTATTGGCAAGCAGGTTCTTTATCACTAGTGCCATTAGGGAAGCCCCTTAAGTGCAGTATTTGGGTGCAATTTCAAAAAAGACAGAAAGATCTCAATTTGTTTCCAAGCTAAAACATTCAATATCACAGTAATCCAAGTCTATGTTCCAACCACTGATGCTGAAAAAGCTGAAGTTGACTGGTTTTATGAAGACCTAAAAGACTTTCTAGAACTAACACCAAAAAAAAAAAAAAAGATTTCCTTTTTATCATGGAGGATTGGAACATAAAAGTAGGAAGTCAAGATATCTGGAGTAACAGGCAGATTTGATCTGAAGTACAAAATGAAGCAGGGTGAAGGCTAACAGAGCTTTGTCAAGAGAACACACTGTTCATAGCAAACACTCTCTTCCAAAAAAATGAGATGATTCTACACATGGACATCACCAGATGGTAAATACCAAAATCAGGTTGATTATATTATTTTCAGTTGAATATGGAGAAGCTCTATACAGTCAGCAAAAACAACAATGAAGCTGATTTTGGCTCAGATCATGAACTCCTTATTGCATGAGGCTTACATTTAAGAAAGTAGGGAAAACCACTATACAATTCAGGTATGATCTAAATCAGATCCCTTAAAATTATACAATAGATATGATGAATAGATTCAAGGGTTTAGATCTAATAGAAAGAGTACCTGAAGAACTATGGACAGAGATTCATAATACTGTACAGGGGGCAAAGACCAAAACCATAATAGAGAAAAAGAAATGCAAAAAAGGCAAAGTGGTTGTCCTAGGTTATTGTTGTTTAGTCACTAAGTCATGTCCAATTCTTTGAGACTACATGAATTGCAGCAAACCAGGCTTCCCTGTCCTTCACTATCTCCCAGAAATTGCTCAAACTCATGTCCACTGAATCAGTAATGCATTCCAGCTGTCTCATCGTCTGTTGCTCCCTTCACCTCTTTGCCCTCAATCTTTCCCAGAATCAGGATCTTTTCCCATGAGTAAGCTCTTCACATCAGGTGGTCAAAGTTTTGGAATGGAAGTCCTTCCAATGAATATTCAGGGTTAATTTTCTTTATGATTAACTCCTTTGATCTCTTTGCTATCCAAGGGACTCTCAAGAGTCTTTTCCAGCACCACAGTTTGAAAGCACCAATTCCTTTCTCCTCTGACTTCTTTATGGTCTAATTCTCACATCTGTATATGACTACTGGAAAGACCATAGACTTGACTATTTGGACCTTTGCCAGCAAAGTGATATCTTTTCTTTTTAATACACTGCTTGGTTTGTCATAGCTTTCCTTTCAAGAAGAAAACATTTTCTTATTTCATAGTTGCAGTTACCATTCACAGTGATTTTTAGAGCCCAAGAAGAGGAAATCTGTCACTGCTTCTAACTTTTCCCTTTCTATTCGCAATGAAGTGATAGGACAGGATCCCACGACTTTAGTTTTTTGTTGTTGTTTTTTTTTAATATTGAATTTTAAGCCAGCTTCTTCACTCTGATCTTTCTCCCTCATCAAGAAACTCTTTAGCTCCTCTTCACTTTATGCCACTCAGTACGTTCAGTTCAGTGACTCATTCATGTCCGACTCTTTGTGACCCCATGGACTGTAGAATGCTAGGCTTCCCTGTCCATCATCAACTCCTGGAGCTTTCTCAAACTTATGTCCATCCAGTCATTGATGTCATCCAACCATCTCATTCTCTGTCATCCCCTTCTCTTCCCACGTTCAATCTTTCCCAGCATCAGGGTCTTTTCCAATGAGTCAGTTCTTCACATCAGGTGGCCAAAGTACTGGAGTTTCAGGACTCCAATGAATATTCAGGACTAATTTCCCAAACCAGGATTGACTGGTTTGATCTCCCTCCAGTCCAAGGACTCTCAAGAGTATTCTCCAATACCACAGTTCAAAAGCATCAATTCTTAGGTACTCAGCTTTCTTTATGATCCAACTCTCACATCCATACATGACTACTAGAAAAGCCATCGCTTTGACTAGATGGACCTTTGTCAGCAAAGTAATGTCTCTGCTTTTTAATGTGTTGTCTTGGTTTGTCATAGCTTTTCTCCCAAGGAGATACTGTTTTTTAATTCCATGGATGCAGTCACCGTCTGCAGTGATTTTGGAGCCCAAGAAAATAAAGTCTGTCACTGTTTCAATTTTTTCCCCATCTATTTCCCATGAAGTGATGAGACTGAATGCCATGATTTTAGTTTTCTGAATGTTGAGCTTTAAGCCAACTTTTTCACTCTCCTCTTTCACTTTCATCAAGAGGCTCTTTAGTTCTTCTTCACTTTCTCTGTATCTGAGGTTATTGGTGTTTCTCCCAGCATTCTTGATTCCAGCTTGTGCTTCATCCAGACCAGATTTCACTTGGGAGTGCAATAGGGATGAACAAATCTCACTCTACATTGGGTTTGTTTCTTTTACTGTGATCTTTGTATTCTGTTGTTTTTCCTACAAGTTAAACAAAGGATTCTTCCACCAAAATGTTTCTAGCAACAGGCTAAACCCTCTCTCATTTTAGTATTAAATAAGCCTGAGTTCTGCCATGCTTTCATATTCCATAGTACTTGGGTTCAGAGTGGTCATGCTATTCAGAACAATAGAATGCTAAGGTTCATGTTTACTCACTCTTTTTTGAGAGGAAGAAGAGATGATTTGTTAACAGTGTATGACACATGAAAACACGGCAGATTCAGTACTGACTTCAAATATCCACTGAGTCACATACTTTGTTTATTCCAACTTTAGGATTCATTTATCCTACATTGCCATCAATTGTATTGTTAATAGTTCTGGAAGGGCAAGAGGAATGGCCGTAATAAATATATAAAATGTATACCATAATCAAATGCAATGTATATCCATAATTATTAATATTAACATGTGCAAACAACTGCTGTGAACAATGAGTAACTGGTTTTAACCTATGAAAGTCCGGTGATACTGCTTTCAGTATGTATGCACAGGAGTGTATGTGGCGTCTCTAAGACATTTTTAAGTAGCAATTAAAAAAATGCATACTTCATAAGATGTATGCAGAATTTTAAAGTGGCTATAAGAATAAGTAAATAAGTACTGATATTATCTCTCTAACTTCTCTTCCACATTAATTACATTTATAAATAAATCTTTATGTTAATTATTGTGTAGATGAAGATAAGTTCTGAAAGAAATCTCTTAAATATAAAACATTTGACATCTTTTTATATGAATTTTGGAGTTCAGTTAGTGCAGTTCAGTCACTCTGTCGTGTCCGACTCTTTGCGACCCCATGTATTTCAGCAAGCCAGGCCTCCCTGTCTATCGCCAACTTCCAGAGTTTACTCAAACTCATGCCCATTGAATCAGTGATGCCATCCAATCATTTAATCCTCTATTGTCCCCTTCTCCTGCTTTCAATCTTTCCCAGCATCAGGGTCTTTTCAAATGAGTCAGTTCTTCGCATCAAGTGTCCAAAGTATTGCAGTTTCAGCTTCAGCATCAGTCTTTCCAATGAATATTCAACGAATATCCCAATGACTATCCAATGAATTTTAAAGTTACTTCATTAAAATAATTTATCCTAACATCTTACATTTATGAAACTTTCTGTAATATCATAGTTATCAAAATGTTTGTCAGTATTGGTTATATCATATTTTTTGAAAATTATTTTATAGAGTGAAATTAAGTCTCAGAGCATTTGAAGAATTACTTTTGAAATAGGGTAATTTATATGCTTTTGTGGAGGAGAAAGAGGAATAAAGATATTCTGGGAATCTTAATAAAGAAGGAATAGGCCAAGATCTTACACTTTCATGGAAATATTCTGTAATTTTTATCAAAAATTAAATGTATCATAATAACAGCATTTACAAATTGTTACAGTGAAAAATATCTGTTATTAAAAAGTATAATTCTTGGGGTATCTAGGTCTGAATGGAGTACAGTTAAGAAATGATGAGCTTCCTTTCATGGAAATGTGATCACAAAGCACAGAGGAAATGTCACCTTTCCTTTTAAATAAACTCTTCAGTTCAGTTCAGTCACTCAGTTGTGTCCGACTCTTTGCAACTCCATGAATCGCAGCATACCAGGCCTCCCTGTCCATCACCAATTCGCAGAGTTCACCCAGACTCACGTCCATCGAGTCAGTGATGCCATCCAGCCATCTCATCCTCTGTTGTCCCCTTCTCCTCCTGCAACAAAAAAACAAACAAACTTAAAGCAGGCAAGAATCTACTGGTGTTGACGTCCCTTTGGAATCCCTTGAACTGCCAAGTGATCAAACAAGTCAATCCTAAAAGAAATCAATCCTGAACATTCTATGAAAGGACTGATGCTGAAGCTGAAGCCCCATATTTTGGCCACCTAATGCGAAGAATTGGCTCATTAGAAAAGACTCTGAGATGGGAAAGATTGAAGGCAGGAGAAATGGGGACAACAGTGAATAGCTGGTTGGATGGTATGTTTCTCTGAAATTCTCTTGCTTTTTCTATGATCTAGTAGATGTTGGCAATTTGATCTCTGGTTCCTCTGTCTTTTCTAAATTCTGCTTGATCATCTGGAAGTCTAGATAGTCACCACCTAGAGACTAATGCAAATAAAACTGTTATCATTATTATAAATGTGTTTTCATGCACTTAGGCAAATTTTATTTGTTCATGCTTGGAGAATCCCATGGACAGAGGAGCCTAGCAGGTTCCATAGTGTCACAAAGAGTTGGACATGACTTAACTGACTTTCCATACCATCACATGATAACTAAGGCTATGACAATGGCTGGGAATCATACCACTGATTATAATAGAGATTCTTGCATTTATTGATTTTAAGAAAACCCTTCACATGTGGCTTGAGCCTTCAAAGGCAGAGTCCCTCTGCTCCAAAAATTGAAAAAAAAAAAAAAAAAAAAAAAGCTGCAATTCTTTTATGGTGGGTGAGTGTCTAAGAGCAATGTATGTTGGAGGAAAAGGATCTGGGTTTCAAAAAGAAACTCTAATTCCAAACTTTGTCATTCCACTCCAACTTTTAATGTTCCTTATTGTGCTAATTTTGCAAACTTAGAGTCCCATAGGTAAAGTGCTTTTTTGGTTTTCTTCTTGTGGCAACAAGATTCAGCCTTTCCATGGATAAAAGAAAAATATTTCATTATTTAAATTTCTGTTGCTTTCCCTTCATGCTTTTCTCCTTTATCACCAACTTGATGGACACAAGTTTGAGCAAGCTCTGGGAGATGGTGATGGACAGGAAAGCCTGGCATGCTGCAATCCATGGGGTCACAAAGAGTTGGATAAGACTTAGTGACTGAATTTAACTGAACTGATATATCAATGTGAATACACACTCTAGAATTATATGCAAGAACATGAATAGAACTAGCATAAGTTTGAACAAAATAAGGAAGACACAGAAAGTTTTCAAGGGTGTTTCAGGTTATATTTGTCTATCTGAGTTCTGGCTACATGAATGCTACATATTTTCCTGTTGTTTTATGTCATTCTTCAGTAAAAATGTGCTATTTCTCTTTGTATCTAGATACCACAACTTACCCTGAAAGAATCAGCTTGTGAGGGAAATTTGAAGGGAGACGTGAATGGAACACACCACATAAGCTTTAAATCTTCCTGTTGGAGCCATGTGAAGCATCTTTGTTTAGAAGCTTTTTGGAAAGTTGGCCTGATTTCAATATTTTGATAGTTTCCTCACAAACACTGAAACTGAGGCACCAAATGAATTCCAGTTTAAGAATTTAAATAGAAAAATCAACCTGAATTACTATGTTCAGTTGCTTTTTAACTGACCCCAAAACCCAAGATTAATGAAATATATGGGAAGAAAAAGATTTACCAGAGATGGCTATAACAATGCTTAGATGTATAACAAATTTGAATACAAAAGAAACTTATCTTGTAAAATTATGTTTCTTGCTAATTTTTAGCCTTGAATGCTTAACTGACTTTTTCTGTAATACAGATCTAATTTAATGCACCCTAAAGAGTCGGATTATACAAACACCCTGGCTATGCAAATAGCCCCCAGATAAGATTGATTCATTCAGGGAGTTATCACATAATTAACTCTCTGGGAATTAGCATGGGGAACTAGAAATGTCTTTGTTTCTATCCCCATCTTTTCTCAATATTTCGGAAAATGAAGCCGAACTTGCCCTTGTCAAAATATTCTGTAATCCAGTTGTTGTATATAATATATTCTAAAGCTCTTAAAGTGAAAAATCTTTTCTAATGAAAACATTCGTACTATTTATATTATTTTACTTAACAGCATGTTATAAACAAAACTAAACAGTTACAATTTCAGTAAGGCATTCCAAGAAATTTGCAGTTCATTAAGCAATTCTAAGTAAAATAAATGTGTCACCTTTAAAAGAAAACCATGAAATATGTGTTTGCTAAAAATTTTCCCAAATGCAGGATCAATGATGCAGGGTATCCAAGGCTGAGCTGCATCATTTTATTGACAACCAGAAGACCTCTTCAGTAACAAGCTACATCCTTTCATGATAGTCATTTGCATTTTCTAAACCTAAATTTATTTTTCATCCTAAAATGAGGATAAAATGTAATCATCAGCTTTTCTACTTCATAAGATGCTATGTGAATGAGTTTCATAAACCGTAACATAATAAGAAAATTCTACTTTAGTAGATTTCAGTATAATAAATTGAACATACATGTTCTCATAAAATTATTTTCACTATAAAAATTTCTCAGAATCTTACACAAATTAGTAACTGTGGCATACAAGCTTTAAAGTGGCCCCTGTAAACCTCAATTCCTGGTGTTTGTGATTTTTGTATGGTACTCCCATTTGAGTGTATATGGGAAGAAACATTTTGTTTCTAGCTAATGAAATGCAGTAAAGATTATGGTTATGTATGTGTGGTTATGTATGTGAATATATACAGATAATTACATAAGAGTAGAGTATTTCTCCTACTAGAAACTATTTCTCCAGTGATGACTTTGGAGAACCAAGGTAAACTGAACCCTAGAGTTCTAAGAAAATTAATTCTGTTGCTACCAATTCATGACCATACATAGCTCATAAACAGAGACAAAGTGCTAGGGCAAGGAATAGTGACCTTATTCAGAAAGCCAGCAGACCAAGAAGATGGTGGACTAGTGCCCCAAAGACCACCTCAGTATCAGAAGAGGAGGGAGTGTGGCTGATTGTAGCAAACTTCTTGGTGCTTGGATTCTTTATTCTTACAGCTGTCCACATAGATCAGATCATGATGCTCCTATAAACCTCCAACAAAATCAGTGCTATTCTCTGTTCTGAAACATTTTGTCTCTATACAAATGGAAAAGTATTATACCCTTAAATATCAAAAACTTGAGAATGGCTATCATGGATAACTCAGGCTATAGGCAATATTCTTATACAAAGGCTCAGAGCCTGAACAAATAAGCACAGGCAACAGAGCACAAAATTTGTAGCTAAAGGAATAGATACAACAGAGTCAGGTTTGTTACACTAAGTATATTTCCAAGCTCAGTTTTAATTAAATGTGATTACAACTCATGATGTCTATTAAGATACATTTATTTAATTCATCATATGAATTTAATCAACCTTCAGATCAGATCAGATCAGATCAGTCGCTCAGTCGTGTCCGACTCTTTGCGACCCCATGAATCGCAGCACACCATGCCTCCCTGGCTATCACCAACTCCCGGAGGTCACTCAGACTCACATCCATCGAGTCAGTGATGCCATCCAGCCATCTCATCCTCTGTCGTCCCCTTCTCCTCTTGCCCTCAATCCTTCCCAGCATCAGAGTCTTCTCCAATGAGTCAACTCTTCGCATGAGGTGGCCAAAGTACTGGAGTTTCAGCTTTAGCATCATTCCTTCCAAAGGAATCCCAGGGCTGATCTCCTTCAGAATAGACTGGTTGGATCTCCTTGCAGTCCAAGGGATTCTCAAGAGTCTTCTCCAACACCACAGTTCAAAAGCATCAATTCTTCAGCTCTCAGCCTTCTTCACAGTCCAGCTCTCACATTATTTTATATGTAACGCTTTTAGTTATTTTGATCACATAAAATTTATTTTATAAAGAAAAGCTTAAAAAAAGATGCAATTGTTGACTTTAAAAATCTTGCTTGTTTACTAGATGTCTTCCTTAATAATATGATCAACCCTTTAACATTTTAATCTTATATAATACATCAAGACAGTTTGTCTTTTATATGAGCACTGAAAGAACAGCAATGAAATTACACCATTAAAACCAAGACTCAATAAATTCTGAAGTACTTAATTTGTCAAATCAAAGCAGCTATTTAACCTGTAAAAACATAAATAACCAAAGATGAATTTACTATTTACTTAGTTTTGAGGAAGTTTCTTGGGGGTTGGAAAGTGATTATGATGCTACATCAGCATTTCTAATGTAAATGATTTATGGGAGTCTTCCACAAAACAGGACTTCCCTCGTGGCTCAGATGGTAAAGCATCTGTCTATGATGTGGGAGATCCAGGTTCCATCCCTGGGTTGGGAAGATCCCTTGGAGAAGGAAATGGCAATCCACTCCAGTACTACTGCCTGGAAAATCCCATGGACAGAGGAGCCTGGTAGGCTACAGTCCATGGGGTCGCAAAGAGTCGGACACGACTGAACGACTTCACATTCACGTTCACGTTCCACAAAACAATAGATTGTAAGCCCATTCTCAAGAAAAATATGCAATTTAAAAATGTTAATATAACATTTCATATTTAGTCCAAAATTGTTCCCTAGGGCAAGATTTTTAAAATTTCAGTGCCAGGTTCATGCTTAAAAGGAAAATAAAAAAAAAACTGATTTTTCTCCTGTATTCTTTACAATTTACAAATCCATATATTCTTAGTATTATATCTAATATCTAGAAGTGTGATTATTTCTGACTTTTATAGTAGAACTCCTATCAGGTAATTAGAAGTTAAACCGAATCTTATCTCATTTGAGTATAAAAAAATCTAGAAAAATGCCTGGCAGATTTCTCATACTATATTTCTTTAATAAATGAACTTTGGGAAAAGATTAAGCATAAATATTGCAATTTTTAATTTGTTTAATTTTTATACCCTTGTATTGAAAATTGTATTCATGAAGTGAGGTCATTTATTTAAAAGAGATTGCATAATACTGGTGAAAATAAATTTGATTTACCTTTCTATGTCTATATATTATATTTGTTTGAAAAGTGAAAGTTGTCAACCAAAAAGGAAGTTTTAATTATGTTAACTGCATTTTAGAAGTATATATTCAAATATTTACTTACAACTTGTATAGGTGATTTACTTACAATCACCTATACATCTATAAAACATATTTATTAAGCTAATATTTTTCATTAATATATTTGTCTTCAAATTGTTTATCAAAGACTGGAATTGTATGATTATGATTTGTTTCTGAGAATGTACTTGATTGAGTCAGAACCATGAAAATTAGATTGAAAAATAAATATTTGCATTTATATTTGACTGTTTTGGTTGAACATATTCTACAATAACAATGATCATTTTGTGTTAATTGTAAATGTTTAAATAAACTGTATACTATATTAATAATTGCTATTTTCAAAAGAGAACATTTTGTGAAGTCACCAAGCTGATAATGCCATGTTTATAATGACCATATTTAAAGTTTTTAAAGTGAAAATTTAATAAGAAACATTCCTAATTTTGAATTGTGTAAGTTGTGTAATACTTTTATTCTCATTTATTCAATGTATTACTCCCATGGACAGAGGAGCCTGGTAGGCTGCAGTCCATTGGGTCCCTAAGGGTCGGACAGGACTGAATGACTTCACTTTCACTTTTCACTTTCATGCATTGGAGAAGGAAATGGCAATCCACTCCAGTGTTATTGCCTGGAGAATCCCAGGGACAGCGGAGCCTGGTGGGCTTCCATCTGTGGGGTCGCACAGAGTCGGACACAACTGAAGCAACTTAGCAGCAGCAGCATTAGGTTTTGTTTTTTCCCTTAAGGAGGATTATGTTGAAAACCTATTCTCTTAAGATGGATGTCATTCTTTATTTAAATGTATTTATGATTTTCTATACAGACAAGAAATACATTTTAATATGATGATGTATGAATCATCAATTTTTCACTTGTGTTCTTCCCTTATTAGATAACTCGATGCAACTAACTTTTAAAGCAAATTGTTTTCTAAATTGTTGGTATTTTAACAACTGCATTTTGAATCATGTGACAAATGTTATCACTGAATCATTCACATCTGAGTCCTTCAATTGAAAAGAAATATCATGAATATTCAATTTTTATGTACTTGTCCGAAATTCAAGAAATAATCTTAGTTATTTCAGATCTGTATTGAGTAGAACATGCACATTCTCCACATCAGAAACAATCAAGAACACCAGTTTTTATATTTTGAAGCCATGAAATCTCTCAGAGAGAAATATCTTAAATAATTCAGTTATAATCTCTGGTATTTAAATGGGATTAAGCTTACACACACATCAACCTGGAAAGGAATGACCATAAATATATGTAAACTGTATATAAATATATTGTTAAGTCTATGGATCTATAAATATGCTTACTCTTACCAATACCTGGCAGTGTTGATCATATTTTGCTCAATAAAATATTTCTCAAAATTAAAATAAATAAATAAATAAATATCAGACTCAACATTTCTTTTGGTACTTACATGTTTGGGGGTTGAAAGATTTTACTAATTTTGTGAGTTAAAACTTTAATAAAAGTTCTCATTGTCTGTGACTTTTTAAATCTCTATTTTTAAATTATTCAATATACTCTTAACTATGCTGAATCTCTGACACAAGCAAAAACAAATAAAAAAAAGTTGGATCACCATTTTCCCTCAACAATTGGCACTCTCTGAATAAGTAATGTATTAATAAAAAAAATACGTTTACAAAACACTAATTCAGTAGGAAATCTCCATGGTTCTGAAGAAATGAATGGAAATGCAAAGTTTGATTCTGTGAAATAGAAGTGCCTTTAAAAACCTATATTAGGAGCTGTCATTATGAATACCTTTGTTCACATTCTCTGTACATTTGGAAATCTCTCAGAGATTAAGATGTGAGTCCTCTAAGAGGGCTACATGTTCAACTACTGTGGATCTTTCAAAAAACCAATTCGTATTTCTCTACTGTGTGAGGATTTGTGTGTGCAATTCTCTTCATGGAATTACTTTTCCTCAGTACTCTTTCTCTCACTGGGAAATTCTTACTTATCTTCACGGCTCATCTGACATAACTTCCCGTAGGTCCTTTCCCATAATCCTTATGCGTATTTAGTTTCTGTCAGTATTTTTCTTGGCATTTTTTAATAAACACTGTACTTAGCATGTTGAATAGTATTGATCTGTTTTATAGTTCTCTTTCCCACTTATTTTGTTTACATTGAAAATATAGATTGCACTTTATACTTTTTTTTTTTCGTATTCATACCATTTAGCACAGAGCCTATTGCACAATTAGTACTTGAACTCTACTTACTGCAGAAGAAGTTCAAATATGCACAGATTCTCTGATACTCAGTTTGTACTATTTCTATTTTATGTTGACTCCATCAAAGATATATATATATTTTTAAATCAGTTTGATGACCTTCTCCACAACTTTTCATTGAAGGCATGCAGAAAAAGTCAATTGCAAGGTAAATTGAATCTTCCTCCCAAAAGCATCAGAAATCAAACTTTTCAATTTCTGAGAGTTAATAGTACAAAAAAAAAAAAAATCTTAATGAGGTTGTAACCAATAAACAACCCAAAGGACAAGAGGTAGCATAAAATGATAAGCAAATATACATCATAATTGTCAAATAGTGTAAAAAGAATGGACATAATTAGATTAAATCATAAATATGAATACCTTCAGGGAATAATCTTTTTAATTGTTAATTAATGAAAATTTCAGAAAAAAAAAAAAAAAAAGACTCATACTCTGATTGGTTACAGTGCCTTTCTTCGTAGGGTCCTTTATACCCAGGCACCTTTACACACTTTATAAAAATGCTTTATACACTTATAAAAATGCAGAGCATCAGACTTGACTATTGCTTATATCCCATTACCATCTATAATCTCATACAGAAATATGTCATTTATGGCATCCTAAAGAGTTTCAACCTGCATATCAATCCTTACAATGTTAATGTGTATGTAGAATGCAAGAATATCATAAAAGCTGTACAGTTTGGGGTCAATTTTATGTCCTGGAGTTTCTAAATTCTTTATTTAATTTGTTGTTCTTATACATCTAGATAAATAGCATTTGTGTTCCTTTAAAATGCATGAAAATTTTCAATCACTTCAGTCACCTTTGGGACTCTAATCAAAAGAAAAGTTAAATTTCTGTAATTGGTGTATGCAAAAGCCCCTTCAATTTAGTCCCCTTTTCTTCACTCCCTGTAAAGTAAGTGACCTCAAATCCACTGTTTTTCCTCAAAATGTAAAAGCACCCTGAATTTTATGAATGTGCTAGTTTATTTATAATCACAATTTTTAGGTCGGAAGTTAGACAACAGTAATGAGGGGTGGACTGGCTGAAAAGGACATAAGCTGATCTCTAAACCCCATCCAGACACACCCAGGAGAGCTTACAGATATGCTACAGAAATAATCACAGAAACTTTTCTGACTATTTCGCATGCACCCTAGGCACACAGTAGATACAAACTAATCACAGGGGCTT
This sequence comes from Tragelaphus eurycerus, assembly GCA_935064755.1. NCBI lineage: Eukaryota > Metazoa > Chordata > Mammalia > Artiodactyla > Bovidae > Tragelaphus > Tragelaphus eurycerus. Next base: position 4,508,139 of record CAKXYN010000041.1, read on the forward strand.
CTCCAACTCCAGCACATGTGCCCTAAGCAAACCCTAACTAATACCAGGAGTTTTCTCAAGTAAACTTAGGCAGCTGAGTCAAGTAAGTGTCCATACATATTCTGTATGTATATACATCTAGGCTTCTTTGATGGCTCAGATGGTAAAGAATCTGCCTGCAATGTGGGAGACCTGAGTTTGATCCCTGGGTTGGGAAGATCCCCTGGAGGATCACATTCCAGTATTTTGCCTGAAGAATCCTATGGACAGAGGAGCCTGGTAGCAAACAGAGGAGGCCATGGGGGTAGCAAAGAATTGGACATGACTGAGTTACTAATCACACAAGGACATGCATAACGTTATCATACCATGGTTTGACCTCAGACCAAACTATAGGGAGCTAACACATCCCTACACATCAGTAGAAAGTCAGACTCAAGATTTACTGAGCATAGCCTTGCCCACCAGACCAGGACACAGTTTTTTTTCCAAAGCCAGCCCCTCCCACACTTCATCATTCTTGTTTTGAGAACCCCAGGAACAGTATGAAATGACTAAAAAATATGACACTGAAAGATGAACACCTCACTCCAATATTCTACTAGAGAAGAGTGGAGAAATAGCTCCAGAAGAAATGAAAAGGTTTAGCCAAAGTGGAAAAAATATCCAGTTGTGGATGTGTCTGATAGTGAAAGTGAAGTCTGATGTTATAAAGAACAATATTGCAAAGGAACCTGGAATGTTAGGTCCATGAATCGAGGTAAATTGGAAGTGGCCAAATGGGCAATGACAAGAGTCAACATTGACATTTTGGGAAAACAGTTAACTAAAGTGGACAAAAACAGGAGAATTTAATTCAGGTGACCATTATACCTACTACTGTGGGCAAGAATCCCTTAGAAGAAATGGGGTAGTCCTCATAGTCAATAAAATAGTCAAACATGTAGTACTTGGGTCCAATCTCAAAAATGACAAAATGATCTCTGTTTGTTTCCAAGGCAAACCATTCAGTGTCACAGTAATCCAAGACTATGTTCCAACCACTAATGCAAGAGAAACTGAAGTTGAATGGTTCTATGAATAACTACAAGACCTTCTAGAACTAACCCTGGGGAAAAAAAAAAAAAAGCCCTTTTCATCATAGGGGACTGGAATGCAAAAGTAGGAAGTCAAGAGATACCTGGAGTAACAGACAAGTTTGACCTTGGAACAAAATGATGCAAGGCAAAGACTGATAGAGTTTTGCCAAGAAAACACACTGCTTATAGAAAACACCATCTTCCAACAATACCGAAAATAACTCTACACATAGACATCAGCAGATGGTCAATATCAAAAGCAGATTCATTATATTATTTGCAGGCAAAGATGGAGAATATTTACACAGTCCACAAAAACATGACCAGAAACTGGCTGTGGCTCTCATCATGAACTCTTTATTGACAAATTCAGACTTAAATTGAAGAAAGTAGGGAAAACCCCTATGCCATTAAAGTATGACCTAAACCAAATGCCTTAGGATTATACAGTGGAAGTGACAAAGAGATTCAAAGGACTAGATCTGATACACAAAGCACCTGAAGAACTATGGACAGAGGTTTGTAAAATGTACAGGAAGCAGTGATTAAGCCGTCCTCAAGAAAAAGAAATTCAACAAGTCAAAAAATTGTCTGAAGAGGTCTTACAAAGAGCTGAGAAAAGAAGAGAAACAAAGGGAAAAGGAAGTATATACTCATCTAAATGCAGAGTTCCAAAGAATAGCAAGGAGGGATAAGAAAACCTGCCAAAGTGAACAAAGAGTTAGAGAAAAATGATAGATTGGGAAACACTAAAGGTCTTTTCAAGAAAATTATAGATACCAAGGGAACATTTCATGCAAAGATGGGCACAATAAAGAAAAGAAATTGTGTGGACCTAACAGAAGCAGAAGGTATTAAGAAGGGAGAAGAATACAAAGAAGAAGTATACAAAAAAGATCTTAATGACCCAGATAACCACGATGGTGTGATCACTCACCTAGAGCCAGACATCTTGGAGTGTGAAGTCAAGTAGGCCTTAGGAAGCATCACTATGAACAAAGCTAGTGGGGTTGATGGAATTCAAGTTGAGCTATTTCAAGTTAAAAGATGATGTTGTAAAAGTGCTGCACTCAATATGCCAGCAAATTTGGAAAACTCAGCAAATAGCCATAGGACTGGAGAAGGTCAGTTTTCATTCCTATCCCAAAGATGGGAAATCCCAAAGAATGTTCAAACTACCACACAGTTGCACTCATTTCACAAGCTAGCAGAATAATGCTCAAAATTATCCAAGTGAGGCTTCAACAGTACATGTACAGAGAACTTCCAGATGTCCAAGCTGGATTTAGAAAAGGCAGAGGAACCAGAGATCAAATTGACATCTGTTGGATCATGGAAAGAACAGGAGAATTCCAGAAAAACATCCACTTTTGCCTCATTGACTACGCTAAAGCCTTTGACTGTGTGGATCACAACAAACTGGAAAATTTGTGATCTGGTCCCATCACTTCATGGCGAATAGATGGAAATAGTGACAGACTCTACTTTTTTTGCTCCAAAATCACTGCAGATGGTGACTGCCACCATGAAATTAAATGACACTTGTTTCTTGGAAGAAAAGCTATGACAAACCTAGATATCCTATAAAAAGCAGAGACATTGGCAACAAAAGTTCATATAATCAAAGCTATGGTTTTTCCAGTAGTCATGCATGGATGTGAGAGTTGGACCATAAAGAAAGGTGAGCACAAAATATTTGATGCTTTTGAATGGTGGTGGAGAAGACTCTTGTGAGTTGCTTGGACTGCAAAGAGATTGAACCAGTCAATCCTAAAGGATTTCAATCCTGAATATTACTTCTAAGTACTTATGCTGAAGCTGAAGCTCCGATACTTTGGCCACCTGATGAGAAGTACCCTGATGCTGGGAAAGATTGAAGGCAGGAGGAGAAGGGGACAATAGAGGACTAGATGGTTGGATGGCATCACCAACTTTATGGACAGAGTTTGAGCAAGCTTCAGGTGATGGTGAAGGACAGGGAAGCCCAGCTTGCTGCCTGAAGTCAGAAATAGTTGGGCATGACTGAGTGACTGAACAACAGCAACAAATAATAAATTGAATTATGGGAAGACAACACAAAAAACCTGTTATGCAACTAGCAATGTCTTTCAGCCTTGAATGTATGTTTATCTATCTTCCCTTTCATGACTTGTCTGGGTACAAGCCCAATTTTGAACAGGGCAGAGCCAAAAGGAGGAGCGGCAAGCATGAAAATGGGAAAGCCAGGAGGGATGGTTATGACAGCTCCTTTGGATTTGGCCTGCTCTCTTGTCTTGAGAATAGCTGTTTAATATAAGATCTGTTGGAGCTGTAACTTTAGTCTGTTGTTTCAAATTTTTCTTATAACAAGACAATAACAAGGGGACAGAAATAAACCAACCTACAATTCTCCAGCATTTGTAGTATCATGTTTTAGCAGCCACTCCAGTACTATTGCCTAGAAAATCCCATGGACGGAGGAGCCTGGAAGGTTGCAGTCCATGGAGTCGTTGAGGGTCGCACACGACTAAGCAACTTCACTTTCATTTCTTACTTTCATGCATTGGAGAAGGAAATGGCAACCCACTCCAGTGTTCTTGCCTGGAGAATCCCAGGGACGGGGGAGCCTGGTGGGCTGCCGTCTATGGGGTCGCACAGAGTTGGACACGACTGAAGCGACTTAGCAGCAGCAGCAGCAGATAAGGACACAGTTCTTTTTAATTTCACTCCTGCTTATTTCCTGGTCCAATGCTTCCTGAATTTGTATTATCTGCAAACTAAATGTATTGACATTTGGTACATTCTTCCAATAATTAAATTATGAAGAGCAGATCATTTAGCATATAAAACATGAATATTATTTAGTGTTTCTTTTGTCCAACATAATGTCTAATGGGTTCACTTTAAATATATTTTGTTGGATAATTTCACTCTCTCAACGAGACTTACAAGTGATTGCCATCTAGAATATATGGTATCAAAGTTTCAATTTTAATTTAATCTCTGTTGTTAATTTATTGACACATTATATAATAATCTAATATAATGAGAATTATACTATCTCACTATTAATGTGGAATGGTTTACTTTTTATCTACATTATGCTTAAAGATTTTAGAGTAATTTTTACTAGCGAGCTATCTATAGTAAATTAAAGCTATATTTTACTATTAATAATATATTAATCAAATAATATAATTGTATTATATAATTTAATATATTATTACTATTAATTAATATTATTGCTATCAATAATAGTAAACCATTTATTCTGTTATTTTAATCCCAATGGGATTTAATTGGGTAAGTGAGTTACTGAACAATATTTATGAAGGGTCAACTCTATATAGCAGTGTACTGAATGAAGAAGGCCTGGCGTGCTGCATTTCATGGGGTCACAGAATTGGACATTACTGAACGACTGAACTGAAATGAGTGAAGAATAGTGCTCAAGAAAGTAGAATATACAGAAATGAGTTGGAATAATCAGGCAGAAATATGAAAAAAATCAAGAAATAGTTTACTTTGCTGAGTTTAAAAGCTGTGGAGTGATAGGAAATATTGAATATATAAAGACAAATAAATTGCCATCCATTTTCCCTTCTTTTTAGAATGTTTTAGAATGTATGATATTTTGTGTTAACTTCATGGCCATTTTCATGCTAATTTTTATGCATGTGAGTTTGTTAATGCCAACGAGTAGTAAGTTTTCTGTTTTCTCTCTTATTGGTGGAGAAGAGTCTTCTGTTGGCAAAATTGTTTTATCTCCTAGTATACACTCTCATGCACAAACATATGTACACAAGCACATATAAAGTCACATAAAGATAGACTCAGAACAAATTTTAAATCCAAATATTGCAAACTGACCAAATAATTGCTAAAAGAATACAAATTCAGTCTGCATAGATTTAAATGAGCAATTCTCAAATTGTGTGCCTTGGGATAGAGAGTTGCAGTATTTTCATCACCAAATTATTTTGAGAACTACTTGTTTTATTCCCTTCTTTCTATTTCAGTTTTTACTATGTGTACTAACATCTTAATACCTTTGTAGTAATAATAACAATAAATGCTTGTTCAATTTTATATTTATAAATATATGTATAGATAAAACTTCCTTTGGAATACACTTTTGTGAAAAGTTAATCTTGCTAGATTAAATGAAGGAAGACAGACTTCTACAGGGAAAGTCTGGAAAGTTTGACAATAGAAATAGATATGATGACAACACATAGAATATAAAAGCGAACTGCAAGCAGATATAGCACTCTTGCCATTCTGGAAACAATGCAGTAAACAATTTTTGTGTTTATGTACAGAGTAGTTATTATAATATATTTCATATTATAACAAAAAATAAGAAGAGGGAAATCAAAGAGTGCTGTGAAAAGCAATCAAAATAAGGTATATGCTGATGAATGTAAAATAAAAAATAATGAAATTCCATGAAAACCAGCTCTGCTAATAGCAATTCCATCAGTCACTAAATAGAGAATTCTGTGATAGGCTTAGATAACATACACATATAATACATTTTATTAACAAATTCATGTTAAGCATGATATCAATTTTTTAATCATGGTGTAATTTTCACTTTTACCCAAGTTTTTTAGGCATTCTTAATCATAAATCCTTCTTTGGGATTGGAATGAAAACTGCCCTTTTCCGGTACTGTGGCCACTGATGAGTTTTCCAAATTTGCTGGTGTATTGAGTGCAGCACTTTTACAGCATCATCTTTCAGGATTTGGAAAAGGCAATGGCACCCCTCCCCAGTACTTTTGCCTGGAAAATCCCATGGATGGAGGAGCCTGGTAGGCTCCAGTCCATGGGGTCGCTAAGAGTCGGACACGACTGAGCGACTTCACTTTCCCTTTTCACTTTCATGCATTGGAGAAGGAAATGGCAACCCACTCCAGTGTTCTTGCCTGGAGAATCCCAGGGATGGGGGAGCCTGGTGAGCTTCCGTCTATGGGGTCGCACAGAGTCGGACACGACTGAAGAGACTTAGCAGCAGCAGCAACTGGAATTTCATCACCTCCACTAGCTTTGTTCGTAGTGATGCTTTCTAAGGCCCACTTGACTTCACATTCCAGGATGTCTGGCTCTAGGTCAGTGATCACACCATCATGATTATCTGGGTCTTGAAGCTTTTTTGTACAGTTCTTCTGTGTATTCTTGCCATCTCCTCTTAATATCTTCTGCTTCTGTTAGGTCTATACCATTTCTGTCCTTTATCGAGCCCGTCTTTGCATGAAATGTTCCTTTGGTAACTCTGATTTTCTTGAAGAGATCTGTAGTCTTTCCCATTCAGTTGTTTCACTCTATTTCTTTGCATTGATTGCTGAAGAAAGCTTTCCCATCTCTTCTTGCTATTCCTTGGAACTCTGCATTATATGTTTATATCTTTCCTTTCCTCCTTTGCATTTTGCTTCTCTTCTTTTCACAGTTATTTGTAAGGCCTCCGCAGACAGCCATTTTGCTTTTTTGCATTTCTTTTCCATGGGGATAGTCTTGATTCCTGTCTTCTGTACAATGTCACAAACCTCATTTCATAGTTCATCAGGCACTCTATCTATCAGATCTAGTCCCTTAACACTATTTCTAACTTCCACTGTATAATCATAAAGAAAGGCAATGCCAAAGAATGCTCAGATTACCGCACAATTGCACTCATCTCACATGCTAGTAAAGTAATGCTCAAAATTCTCCAAGCCAGGCTTCAGCAATATGTGAAGTGTGAACTTCCTGATGTTCAAGCTGGTTGTAGAAAAGGCAGAGGAACCAGAGATCAAATTGCAAACATCCACTGGATCATCAAAAAAGCAAGAGCGTTTCAGAAAAATATCTGTTTCTGCTTTATTGACTATTCCAAAACCTTTGACTGTGTGGATCACAATAAACTGTGGAAAATTTTGAAAGAGATGGGAATACCAGACCACCTGATCTGCCTCTTGAGAAATTTGTATGCAGGAAGCATACAGGAAGCAACAGTTAGAACTGGACATGGAAAAACAGACTGGTCCCAAATAGGAAAAGGAGTATGTCAAGGCTGAATATTGTCACCTTGTTTATTTAATTTATATGCAGAGTATATCATGAGAAACGCTGGACTGAAGGAAACACAAGCTCGAATCAAGATTGCTGGGGGAAATATCAATAACCTCAGATATGCAGATGACACCACCCTTATGACAGAAATTGAAGAAATTTCACTCTTTATGAAAGTGAAAGTGGAGAGTCAAAAAATTGGCTTAAAACTCAACATTCAGAAAACGAAGATGATGGCATCTGGTCCCATCACTTCATGGGAAATAGATGGGGAAACATTGGAAACAGTGTCAGACTTTATTTTTCTGGGTTCTAAAATCACTGCAGATGGTGACTACAGCCATGAAAGTAAAAGATGCTTACTCCTTGGAAGGAAATTTATGACCAACATAGATAGCATATTCAAAAGCAGAGACATTACTTTGCCACCAAAGGTCCGTCTAGTCAAGGCTATTGTTTTTCCTGTGGTCATGTATGGCTGTGAGAGCTGGACTGTGAAGAAGGCTGAGCGCTGAAGAATTGATGCTTTTGAACTGTGGTGTTAGAGAAGACTCTTGAGAGTCCCTTGGACTGCAAGGAGATCCAACCAGTCCATTCTGGTGATCAGCCCTGGAATTTCTTTGGAAGGAATGACCCTAAACCTGAAACTCCAGTACTTTGGCCACCTCATGCGAAGAGTTGACTCATTGGAAAAGACGCTGATGCAGGGAGGGATTGGGGGTAAGAGGAGAAGGGGACGACAGAGGATGAGATGGCTGGATGGCAACACTGACTAGATGAACGTGAGTCTGAGTGAACTTCGGGAGTTGGTGATGGACAGGGAGGCCTGGCATGCTGCAATTCATGGGGTCGCAAAGAGTCGGACATGAATGAGTGACTGATCTTATCTGATCTGATCTCAGTCATAATTCTTAAAGTCTGTATTTTGAGTTGATATTTGTGAGTGGTTTATTGTTCTGTATGTGGAATTATATCATTTGTTAACAAGACTATCATTTCTCCTTTGTGTATTCTTGCCACCTTGTCAAAGACCAGATGATTATGTGTTTGAGAAATGCTTAGTCATTCAGTCTTGTCTAACTCTTTGCAACTCCATGAACTGTAGCTTGCCAAATCTCTGTCCATGGGGATTCTCCAGGCATGAATATTGGAGTGGATTGGCTTGCCCTCCTCCAGGGAATCTTCCAAACTCAGGGATCAAATCCAGGTCTCCCGTTCTGCAGGTGGATTCTTTACCATCTGAGCCACCATGGAAGCCTAAATCACTGTAGAGGGCAGCCTATCCCTTCTCAAGGCTATCTTACTGACTAAGGAATCAAGTTAAGTGGCTCAGTCGTGTCCGACTCTTTGCAACCCCATGGACTGTAGCCTATGAGGCTCCTCTGTCCATGGGATTTTCCAGGTAAGAGTACTGCAGTGGGTTGATATTTCCTGCCCCGGGAATCTTCCCGACCCAAGGATCGAACCTGGGTCTCCCGCATTGTAGGCAGATGCTTTTAGCACCTGAGCCCACCAGGGAAGCCAAGTTATGTGAGGAATCAAACCAGAGTATTATGCATTGCTTGAGGATTCTTTACCAGTAGAGCAACCAGGGATGCCCTATGGTGTGTATCAAATCAGATCAGATTAGTTGCTCAGTCGTATCCGACTCTTTGCAATCCTATAAATCACAGCACGCCAGGCCTCCCTGTGCATCACCATCTCCCAGGGTTCACTGAGACTCACGTCCATTGACTCAGTGATGCCATCCAGCCATCTCATCCTCTGTCGTCCCCGTCTCCTCTTACTGCCAATCCGTCCCTGCATCAGAGTCTTTCCCAATGAGTCAACTCTTCCAATGAGGTGGCCATAGAACTAGAGTTTCAGCTTTAAAATAATTCCTTCCAAAGAAATCCCAGGGCTGATCTCCTTCAGAATGGACTGGTTGGATCTCCTTGCAGTCCAAGGGACTCTCAAGAGTCTTCTCCAACACCACAGTTCAAAAGCATCAATTCTTCGGCATGCAGCCTTCACAATCCAACTCTCACATCCATACATGACCACAGGAAACACCATAGCCTTGACTAGACGAAATGTTGTAGGCAAAGTAATGTTTCTGCTTTTCAATATGCTATCTAGGTTGGTCATAAAATTCCTTCCAAGGAGTAAGCATCTTTTACTTTCATGGCTGCAGTCACCATCTGCAGTGATTTTGGAGCCCAGAAAAATAAAGTCTGACACTGTTTCCACTGTTTCCCCATCTAGTTCCCATGAAGTGATGGGACCGTATGTCATGATCTTCATTTTCTAAATGTTGAGCCTTGAGCCAATTTTTTCACTCTCCACTTTCACTTTCATCAATAGGCTTTTTAGTTCCTCTTCACTTTCTGCCATAAGGGTGGTGTCATCTGCATATCTGAGGTTATTGATATTTCTCCCGGCAATCTTGATTCTAACTTGTATTTCTTCCAGTCCAGCATTTCTCATGATATATTCTGCACAGAAGTTAAATAAGCAGGGTGACAATATACAGCCTTGACATACTCCTTTTCCTATTTGGAACCAGGCTGTTGTTCCATGTCCAGTTCTAACTGTTGCTTCCTGACCTGCATACAAATTTCTCAAGAGGCAGATCAGGTGGTCTGGTATTCCCATCTCTTTCAGAATTTTCCACAGTTTATTGTGATCCACACAGTCAAAGGTTTTGGAATAGTCAATAAAGCAGAAACAGTTGTTTTTTCTGGAACTCTCTTGCTTTTTTGATGATCCAGTGGATGTTTGCAATTTGATCTCTGGTTCCTCTGCCTTTTCTACAACCAGCTTGAACATCAGGAAGTTCACACTCCACATATTGCTGAAGCCTGGCTTGGAGAATTTTGAGCATTACTTTACTAGCATGTGAAATGAGTGCAATTGTGCGGTAGTTAGAGCATTCTTTGGCATTGCCTTTCTTTGGGATTGGAATGAAAACTGACCCTTTCCAGTCCTGTGGCCACTGCTTTGTTTTCCAAATTTGCTGGCATATTGAGTGGAGCACTTTCAAAGCATCATCTTTCAGGATTTGGAATAGCTCAACTGGAATTCTATAACCTCCACTAGCTTTGTTCGTAGTGATGCTTTTTAAAGCCCCCCTGACTTCACATTCCAGGATGTCTGGCTCTAGCTCAGTGATCACATCATCATGATTATTTGGGTCATGAAGATATTTTTTATACAGTTCTATACATTGCCTTATTTCTGGGCTCTCAATTCTTTTCCGATGGTTTATATGTCTATTTTATGGCAATATTATACTGTTTTAATTAATAATTTTGCACTGTATTTTGAAATCAAAAAGTAAAATATCACTTCTTTTGCAAATTTGCTTTTATTATCCAGGGTATTTTGTGGTTTCATATGTCTTTTAAAATTTTCTTATATGCATTAATACATAAAAATATCACTGTGATTTTGATAGGGATTGCATTGAATCTATAGAATTCTTTCTATGAAGATTTTGACACTGTTTTACCACCTAATCCAAGAATATGAGATGTCTTTTCATTATGTGTCTACTTTAATTTATGCCATCAATAACAAGTCGTTTTAAATGTATAAGTCTTTTATCTGTTTGGTTTAGCCACAATGTTTTATTCTTTTTTACAGTATGTCATTGAAATTATTTTTTGTTAATTTCCTTTTCAGATAGTTTGTTGCTAGTGTACAGAAATGCCATTGATTTTTATGTGTTTACTTTTTATGCTGAACCTTTATAACATTTTCTATGTGAGGAACTAAAAAGCCTCTTGATGAAAGTGAAAGTGGAGAGTGAAAAGGTTTGCTTAAAGCTCAACATTCAGAAAACGAAGATCATGGCATCTGGTCCCATCACTACATGGGAACTAGATGGGGAAAAAGTGGAAACAGTGTCAGACTTTATTTTTCTGGGCTCCAAAATCACTGCAGATGGTGACTGCAGCCATGAAATTAAAAGACGCTTACTCCTTGGAAGGAAAGTTATGACCAAACTAGATAGCATATTCAAAAGCAGAGACATTACTTTGTCAACAAAGGTTCGCCTAGTCAAGGCTATGGTCTTTCCTGTGGTCATGTATGGATGTGAGAGCTGGACTGTGAAGAAGACTGAGCGCCGAAGAATTGATGTTTTTGAACTGTGGCATTGGAGAAGACTCTTGAGAGTCCCTTGGACTGCAAGGAGATCCAACCAGTCCATTCTGAAGGAGATCAGCCCTGGGATTTCTTTGGAAGGAAAGATGCTAAAGCTGAAACTCCAGTATTTTGGCCACCTCATGCGAAGTGTTGACTCATTGGAGAAGACTTCGATGCTGGGTGGGATTGGGGGCAGGAGGAGAAGGGGACGACAGAGGATGAGATGGTTGGATGGCATCACTGACTCGATGGATGTGAGTCTGAGTGACCTCCGGGAGTTGGTGATGGACAGGGAGGCCTGGCGTGCTGCAGTTCATAGGGTCGCAAAGAGTCGGACACAACTGAGCGACTGATCTGATCTGATGTATAAAATAAACTTATTTCAATATTATAAAGTCTATAAATGAAGAACACACAACTGATTTTATACTAAGTGGTAAAAATATGATAAACATGTTTCTAAGATTAGGAACTAGACAAGAATGCCTAATCTTGCTACTTCTAGTCAACATAGAGTTCTAGCTAGAGATATTATGCATAAAAATAAATAAAAGACACAGAAACAGAAAAGAATACATAAAAGAATATGTAAATTATCTCATTGGCTTGTGATTATATATGTGTGTGTATATATATATATATTTAGAAAGCTTCATTGATTACATGCACACACACACACACACACACACACACACACACACACACACACACACACACGCACACACACACACTGTTAGACTGAATAAGAGACATTTTATTCTCAGTACTTTGGTTCTTTGTATATTTTATGTTACACAAATAGGGAGAATATATAATGTGGATGAATCAATTCAAAGAGCAGGTAAGTCATTAGTATTAGACTGGTTACTATGACAAAAATCTGTAATTGTAAAGCTAAGTTTTAAGTTACATAACGGTGACTACTACTAAAACAAATGAAATGGAAAGTAGGTCACCAAACAGTACAAAAACTGTAAACAAGAGAGTAACAAATTTAAAACCGGAGATGGGGGGGGGGGGGTGGCCCAGACAGTGGAGGAGTAGAATGGATAGACCACTTTCTCCCTCACAAATTCATCAAAAGATCATTTGAATGTTGAGTAACCTTCACCAAACAACTTCTAAATGTTGGTGGAGAACACCCGGCACTCAGGAAGGCAGTCCCATCTCTTCAAAAGGAGATAGGACAAATATAAAAGACAGACACAGAGACAAAGATTTAGGGATGGAGACCCACCCTGGGGAGGGAGTCGTGAAGGAGGACAAGTTTCCACACAATAGGAAATCCTCTCATGGGCGTGTCTGTGTGGAGTTTTGGAATCTCAGAGGGCAAGATGATGAGGAAAAAGAGAAAAACAACAAACGCACAGAATGCACACCTAACTGCAACTGCCAGTGGAGAAGTGGCCCAGATGTTTGTGTCATTCACAAGACAGTGAGGGCTGGGCAGGGACGTGTGGGGTACATCGTCAGTCCTTAGGGTAAGGACCAGGCCTGAATGCCCTGAGGACAATCTGAGGGAGCTAATGTGAGATAGCACCCAAACCCTGGGATCTCCAGAGAGACCAAAAAAAAAAAAAAAAAAATGATCTTTCACCTGAAAGTCACTAATGCATGCACTCACAGAAAAAATGATTGGGAAAATGAAAGAGGAGAGCAAGTGGGCTGCCCTATAGGACCTTCCCTCCCCAGAGGCAGACAGACGGGAGTGAAACAGCCAGAGCCTGGAAGGCAAGGGGCTCCTGCAATCTTGCCCCCTGAGTCCCCATCTTCCACCAAACTGTAAGCAGAATCCCAGCTGCTCACCATGTCTTCCTGGGATCCTGGGCAGTTGACATCTGCCAGGAGGGTTGTAGCCTGAGATCAGGTCCCCAGAGGAGACACACGCCACACCTGGGACTGTGCCCTCATGGCACACCCAGGAAACAGCAGCTGGGCCCAGTCAGGGGAATAGACTCATGGCCCACCTGGGACAGTGCACTCATGAAACACCTGGTCTCAGCTGCTTGGACCTGGGAAGGACAAAGAACACACAGCCCATCTGGGTCTCTGCCTCTGTAGAGCGCCTGAGAACATGTGCGGCTTAGTCCTGGGAACTGCATAAATGCAGGGCCTACTTGGAATCATGCCTCTGCAGAGCATCCTAGAGACTGAGCAGTGTAGACGCAGAAAGTACACACTGCCTTGGACTGTGGCAAAACCAGTGTGGTCCATCCACTCTGAGCACTCCCCACACATGCCAGCAGAGTTTGTTTGCAGTGTCCCTCCTTCCCCACACCAAAACTGAACAAGTGAGCCTAAATAAGTGGCCACCTTTGCCCCCTTGTGTCAGACAGAAATAAGACACTAAAGAGACTTGCAAACAGAGGAAGCCAAAATAAACAAAGATGGAGAACTTCTCTGAAAGTGACAGATCCAACAGCTTAAAACCTTGCATTTAATACTGGAGACTGTGCATTTGAGGGGCGCCTATAAAACTTGAGAACAAGCACAAGCCTGAACAAGGGACTATCTGACATGAGCTGACCCCACACTGCTTACAACAGCTCCAGAGAAATTCATAGATATATTTTTGCTATCATCGCTTTTTAATATTTTTAGTTAGTCCTTTATTACTCCTTTAACTTTCATTTTTATAGCCTACTATTAACTTTACAAAAAATATTTTTAAAACAAATTCCATATGTATATATTATTTTAATTTTTGTGACTAATTATGCTTTGCATTTTTATATTGTATTTTTGAGAGTCTAACTTCCATTCTATGTTCTTAATCTTTGCTTTTTGATATTTGTTACCAATTTTGTACTGCTAAGAATCTAATCTTCAGGATCCATTCTACTTAGGGATTTGATTATCAGTTTGATTTCTCTCTACCTTTTGGACTCTCCCTTTGCTCCGCCAGGTAACCTATATCTCCTTCCTCCCTCTTCTCTACATAACTGTGAATCTCTCTGGGTGTTGCAGGCCAATGTTCAGCCTATGTTTTCCTCCTGGAGGAAAACATAGGCTGAACACTTTGATATAAATCACAGCGAGATCCTGTATGACCCACCTCCCATTTTAATGGAAATAAAAAAATAAAAGTAAACAAATAGGACCTAATTAAACTTAAAAGATTTTGCACAATGAAGGAAACTATAAAGAAGGTGAAAAGGCAGCCTTCAGAATTGGAGAAAATAATAGCAAATGAAACAGCTGAGAAAGAATTGTTATACAAAATAAACAGGCAGCTCATGCATCTCAATTCCACAAGAATAAATGACCCAATCAAAAAAATTGGCCAAAGAACCAAACAGACATTTCTCCAAAGAAGACATACACATGGCTTCAGCAAGACGTGAACCATGAACTTTCTGATGTTCAAGCTGGTTGTAGAAAAGGCAGAGGAACCAGAGATCAAATTCCCAACATCCGATCGGTCATCAAAAAAGCAAGAGAGTTCCAGAAAAACATCTATTTCTGCTTTATTGACTATGCCAAAGCCTTTGATTGTGTGGATCACAATAAAATGTGGAAAATTCGGAAAGAAATGGGAATACCAGACCACCTGACCTGCCTCTTGAGAAACCTGTATGCAGGTCAGGAAGCAACAGTTAGAACTGGACATGGAACAACAGACTGGTTCCAAATAGGAAAAAGAGTACGTCAAGGCTGTATATTGTCAGCCTGCTTATTTAATTTCTATGCAGAGTACATCATGAGAAATGCTGGACTGGAAGAAACACAAGCTTGAATCAAGATTGTCGGGAGAAGTATCAATAACCTCAGATATGCAGATGACAACACCTTTATGGCATAAAGTGAAGAGGAACTAAAAAGCCTCTTGATGAAAGTGAAAGTGGAGAGTGAAAAGGTTTGCTTGAAGCTCAACATTCAGAAAACGAAGATCATGGCATCTGGTCCCATCACTTCATGGGAACTAGATGGGGAAACAGTGGAAACAGTGTCAGACTTTATTTTTCTGGGCTCCAAAATCACTGCAGATGGTGACTGCAGCCATGAAATTAAAAGATGCTTACTCCTTGGAAGGAAAGTTATGACCAACCTAGATAGCATATTCAAAAGCAGAGACATTACTTTGCCAACAAAGATCCGTCTAGTCAAGGCTATGGTTTTTCCTGTGGTCATTTATGGATGTGAGAGCTGGACTGTGAAGAAGGCTGAGCGCTGAAGAATTGATGCTTTTGAACTGTGGTGTTGGAGAAGACTCTTGAGAGTCCCTTGGACTGCAAGGAGATCCAACCAGTCCATTTTGAAAGACATCAGCCCTGGGATTTCTTTGGAAGGAATGATGCTGAAGCTGAAACTCCAGTACCTTGGCCACCTCATGTGAAGAGTTGACTCATTGGAAAAGACTCTGATGCTGGGAGGGAGTGGGGCAGAAGGAGAAGGGGATGACTGATGATGAGATGGCTGGATGGCATCACTGACTCGATGGACATGAGTCTGAGTGAACACCAGGAGTTGGTGATGGACAGGGAGGCCTGGCATGCTGCAATTCATGGGGTCACAAAGAGTCGAACATGACTGAGCGACTGAACTGAACTAAACTGAACTGAAATACATGAAAAGATGCTCAACATCACTCATTATTAGAGAAATGCAAATCAAAACCACAATGAGGTACCATCTCATGCCATTCAGAATGACTGTGATCAAAAAGCCTACAAACAATAAATGCTGGAGAGGGTGTGGAGAATAGGGTATCCTCTTACACTGTTGGTGGGAATACAGACTAGTACAGCCACTATGGAGAACAATGAGGAGATTGCTTAAAAAACTGAAAATAGAACTGCTATACGACTCGACAATCCCCCTGCTTCTCACACACACTGAGGAAACCATAACTGAAACATACACATGTATCATAATGTTCATTGTAGCTGTTAATTACTGTTTAAATAACTAGGACATAAAAGCAACCTAAATTCCCATCAGCAGGTGAATGGATAAGGGAGTTGTGGTACATATGCACAATGGAGTATTATTTATTAAAAAGAACACATTTGAATCAGTTCTAATATCGTGGGTGAAACTGGAGCATATTATACAGTGAAGTAAGCTGAAAAGAGAAACACCAATACATTAAATTAACACACGCACAGATATATAGCAATTAGATAGATGTTAATGATGACCCTATATGCAAAACAGCAAAAGAGACACAGATGTAAAGAACAGGCGTTTGGGACGATGTTGTAGAAGGCAAGGGTGGGGTGACTTGAGAGAATGGTATTGAAACATGTATATTAACATATGTAAAATAGATGACCAGTGCAAGTTCAGTGCATGAAACAGGGCACTCAAACCTGGTGCTTTGGGACAACCTAGAGGGATTGGATGGGTAGGGAGTTAGGAGGGGGATTCAGGATGGGAGGGCACATATATACCTGTGGCTTATTCATGCCAATGCATGGCAAAAACCATCACAATATTGTAAAGTAATTAGCCTCCAATTAAAATTAATTAATTAATTAAAAAATTAACATCCAGTTATCAATACTTTTAATTAGATCACTTTTACCTTATAATGTTTTACTCACTAATACAAATAATAGTAAATATGGTTGTTTCTAACATATTACTTGCTTCTCAATATTATACAATAAATAACTTTCAAAATTTAAAAATGTATATCTCAGAACAATTGGCAATTTAAATTGCCTTTCAATCAGTAGTCACTATATTTTACAAAAGTATGTTTTATCTAAATTTGATCTATTATACTTAAAGTAGTTCAACTTCATGTGAATATTAAATCTTACCACATATCTTTCATCATATTCTCTTAAAAATTTCTGTAATTATAAAATTGTATATCAGGTAAAATTATTTGTTTTCGAATTAAAGGAGGAGTAATACAGTGCTTTTAATGCTTTCAATCAGTCTATCAGCATTCAATAAAGATTGAAAGTTTTAAATTTCATTAATGAAAGGTAAATTATATTTGATTAACTTATTTGTTAGTATTAAAATGCTTTTCAGTCTGTGTTTCAAACAATCACTCTATAATGGCTGTTGTTATTCATTTGTAAAGAGATCTTGGAGCAACGTTTTTAAAAAGGCAAAAATTCAATTCAATTTTCAAATATATTATTTTGTAACTTACTGGCCTTGCCTCTTTTGCCCAGTTCACCAATGGTGCTGTTAATGCTTCCTGTCGTACAATTAATTCCATATTGGATTGTTATATATTCTATTTTTCTAAAGATCAATTCTCCTTTAAAACCTGCCCAGCAGTGGAGTGGCCTGCAATAATTCAGGAGGTAAGAAGAAAAAAATTGAAAATATCAATGTCAGAGTATTAAAAAGACTTTTGGATATACGCATCACATGTCTATATCCATGTATGCATAGAATATAGAATTTACAGGCATATAGACACAAGATATATAGGATATATATATATAGGAAACATAGCATGTATATATAGGCCGAAGAATTGATGCTTTTGAACTGTGGTGTTGGAGAAGACTCTTGAGAGTCCCTTGGACTGCAAGGAGATCCAACCAGTCCATTCTGAAGGAGATCAGCCCTGGGATTTCTTTGGAAGGAATGATGCTAAAGCTGAGATTCCAGTATTTTGGCCACCTCATGCGAAGAGTTGACTCATTGGAGAAGACTCTGATGCTGGGAGGAATTGGGGGCAGGAGGAGAAGGGGACGACAGAGGATGAGATGGCTGGATGGCATCACTGACTCGATGGATGTGAGTCTGAGTGACCTCCAGGAGTTGGTGACGGACAGGGAGGCCTGGTGTGCTGAGATTCATGGTGTCGCAAAGAGTCGGACACGACTGAGTGACTGATTTGATCTGATCTGATATATGTATATTACTTTCTAATTTCTTTTCAATTATTGGATGCAAAATACCACCAAATCTTCTAGGACTTATAAGTCCTTTTTTAGGATCTGGAGGAAAATGGAAAAGAATATATATATATATATAATTAATCCCCTTTTAGGTAGCCTAATCCTCATGATGAAATGCTTAGAAATGTTTAGAAAGTTTCTACCTGTTAGAAATTTCATTTACACTTGCTATGCATAACTGCCTTTGATTATCTATTCTAAAATTATTTGATTAGAATTACTCCTCAGGGCTAAAGTATGGATACATATACCCACTTCATGGTTAATAATGTCCAAAAACAAGTAAGGAGATCAAACAACTTGCTTGCTCACAGCAGAAGAATTGTGCCAGAATTTTGTTAAATAATTCCCTATGAGAATATGGACAGAAATATTTCAAAACCAATATATTTTTGTAAATGCCCTTAGGACTAATTCATATCTGGCAGACTGCCTCAATGTGGACTGCTTAATTAGAAATTGAATTTCTTCTTCATATGCATTTTTCTACATACAAGTCATAGTAATTGTCTGAATCAATTAGTATGAAACTGTACTACAAACACATATATTAAATTCTTGAAAACTATATGCAAGTTTTTTACAGAGAAGTCAGGATGATTAAAGGAACTAGCAGAAATACATTGAGCTAATATCATTATTTTTTAGGATTAAAGTTTAAAGTTCTGTACAAAAAAGTGGTCATTTGAGGGTGATACTAACTGCAGAAGACACTTCCTGCAGTTCTGGTGGAATGCTTAGCCTTTCAGAAATTATTTAGCTTTGATTCAAAGTTTGAAAGCAAAAAATGGAATACTTCTTTATTTTCTCAAGTATGCTTCTTAACCATAGTTATTATTTTAAGGATGATTTACTTTTATCACATAACTCATTTTAGTAGCTAATTGATTGATCTGAAGAGATGTTTCCTCAATCTTAATACAAAGTGACTTATTCATTACTTCTGGAATATTTCAAGACTCAATTGATAAGAATATTCAGAATTTATATTTAAAGGCTAGCTTAGAACCATGGAATTTTAAAAACAGAAACAAAGGGACATAGGCATATACATTATATTTGGAGAGGCAATACATAAAATTAATGGAAACACACAAAGATAAACATAGACAAAACTCTTTAAGAGCTCTATAATATTAGTAAAATCCTTGGAGATTGAAAGCATCCCTTTCATAATCTCAGAGTAATGAATTGGATTCTCCTCTTTAAAATGTAGATATGAAAAATATATATATACATAGTATCATTTATTGTTTTCTTTTAATTAAATATATGTATATCCTGAAAAATGGAGAATTCCAATTTACAAATATTCAATAATCTTGAGGAGCAACTTCAAAATTATATCTCCATTTTTTGGCCAAGTTTTTAAGATTACCTGAAAATACACATGAATTCAGGCATGCTGTTTATATAAGGGTATGAAAATGCAAGTTTGAAGGACTATAAAATATTTCATTTTCTTTCTTTCCTTAGAAGAGTTAAAAAATAAGTTGGAAAATGAAGTGTCTTGCCACTATGCACACACTCACATGCACTTACATACACACACACTTAACCTCTTCAAAATATCAGGTTTTTTTGTTTGTTTTCCTTAAAAATAATTTGTACATTAACTTTTACAATAAGCTAAGTGAAAGTTTAACATAATATATATTGACTCTATATTCAGCTCAGAGGGTAAAGTGTCTGCCTGCAAGGTGGGAGGCCTAAGCCTGAGTTCGATCCCTGGGTCGGAAAGATCCCCTGGAGAAAGAAATGGCAATCCACCCCCATACTCTTGCCTGGAAAAATCCTATGGATGGAGAAACATGGTGTAGGCTGCTGTCCATGGAGTCATAAAGAGTCAGACATGACTGAGCGACTTCACATTCTTTCTTTCTATATTCTTAAGCATATCACCAGGAGAAATTTGATCAAATTGGACAGAATACTGATATTATGCTAGCATCTGGTACCAGTGATGCTAACAGATAAGGCCAGAGGTGCACATAATATACTGCAAAGTTAGGTTTGCTATAAGAAAAATGCATGTCCTTGCTAAAGTAAATTGTCTCCAACTTGGAGCTGCAAATTTCGCTCTTGAAACATTTTTCTAAAGTGTAAATTCAGGGATCTCAGCACAGGAGAAAGGGCAGCAGTGTTGGCTTTTGCTAGGACCCTGCTGGAGTCTGTATGATCCGGTCCACATAAATGAATCAAACCATGGGCAGGGTAATGGAAGAATGGGCCAGTTCGAGAATAGGTAGGTTTTCTTTAGCAGTTATCTTAGTTTAAAACACATAATACCAATATACTCTTATTGCTTATTACTGTCACAGAGTTTAGCACAACTTTGTAGATGAGAGTTTTAGATATACAAGAAGAATCTCTATAAATTTCAATCAATATTCATTTGATAAAATTTTTTCTCACATTGTCCTATTTAACTTATACTCTGGTTTCCTCTCTAGGAAGATGCTATGCAGGTCTGGAATGCAAGAGGTTTGGATTCTCCACTAAGACAACTTTTAAGTTCAGGTCAGTTCAGTTCAGTCGTTCAGCGATGTCCGACTCTTTGCAACCCCATGAATCACAGCACACCAGGCCTCCCTGTCCATCACCAACTCCCGGAGGTCACTCAGACTCACATTCATCGAGTCAATGATGCCATCCAGCCATCTCATCTTCTGTTGTCCGTTTCTCCTTCTGCCCCCCCCCAATCCCTCCCAGCATCAGAGTTTTTTCCAATGAGTCAACACTTAGCATGAGGTAGCCAAAGTACTGGAATTTCAGTTGTAGCATCATTTCTTCCAAAGAAATCCCAGGCCTGATCTCCTTCAGAATGGACTGGTTGGATCTCCTTGCAGTCAAGAGACTCTCAAGAGTTTTCTCCAACACCACAGTTCAAAAGCATCAATTCTTCAGAGCTCAGCCTTCTTCACAGTCCAGCTCTCACATCCATAAGTGACCACAGGAAAAACCATAGCCTTGACTACACAGACTTTGGTGGCAAAGTAATGTCTCTGCTTTTGAATATGCTATCTAGGTTGGTCATAACTTTGCTTGCAAGAAGTAAGTGTCTTTTAATTTCATGGCTGCAATCACCATCTGCAGTGATTTTAGAGCTCCCCAAAATAAAATCTGACACTGTTTCCACTGTTTCCCCATCTAGTTCCCATGAAGTGATGGGACCGGATGCCATGATCTTCATTTTCTGAATGTTGAGCTTTAAGCCAACTTTTTCACTCTTCCCTTTCACTTTCATCAATAAGCTTTTTAGTTCCTCTTCACTTTCTGCCATAAGGGTGGTGTCATCTGCATGTCTGAGGTTATTGATATTTCTCCCAGCAATCTTGATTCTAGCTTGTGTTTCTTCCAGTCCAGCATTTCTCATGATGTACTCTGCATAGAAGTTAAATAAGCAGGGTGACTATATACAGCCTTGACATATTCCTTTTCCTATTTGGAACCAGTCTGTTGTTCCATGACCAGTTCTAACTGTTGTTTCCTGACCTGCATACAGATTTCTCAAGTGGCAAGACAGGTGATCTGGTATTCCCATCTCTTTCAAAATTTTCCACAGTTTATTGTGATCCACACAGTCAAAGGCTTTGGCATAGTCAATAAAGCAGAAATAGATGTTTTTCTGGAACTCTCTTGCTTTTTTGATGACTCAGCGGATGTTGGGAATTTGATCTCTGGTTCCTCTGCCTTTTCTACAACCAGCTTGAACATCAGGTAGTTCACAGTTCACATATTGCTGAAGCCTGGCTTGGAGAATTTTGAGCATTAACTTACTAGCATGTGAGATGAATGCAATTGTGTGGTAGTTTGGGCATTCTTTGGCATTGCCTTTCTTAGGGATTGGAATGAAAACTGACCTTTTCCTGTCAACTTTAGTTTGTTTCAAAATGTAGAATTTTTTTCTATGGTAGAATGAGTCAGAGCCTGCTTGGTCTCACTCCTGCAATTTCTGGAGGCCTGAGTTGAATATTATCATTAAGAAAATAGATTAAAAGAGATCTTCCAGTGTATCCCCCCCCCCCCCCCAAAAAAAAAAAAATCTAGAGAACACACACATGCCTCACCCTCGGACACAAACACTCAGCTCCTAAGTGATCAAGCAGAGTAAAGTGGAAATGCTATTTGTTACTTTAAGTCATCTTCCCAGGTTCTTGTGTTGTTGATTCTAACCAAATAACTCACATTTTATATGTGCAACTTCTGTGTGTGTGTGTGTGTGTGTGTGTATAGCTACTATGTATATCTGTTTCTACTGTATATGAGCTAATTATGGACATACACACTTAGTCTATCATCTATCTCTCATATATCTATCTATTTACATTTATGTTTTGCTGGGTTAGAGAGTTTGCTGAGGAATGCTGGGAGAGATGGTTAGGGAAAATACAAATTGTTTGATTAAACTTAAATCTTGCATCTTTAAGCCAATAAGAGACGGTCCTGTCTAACTGTATTCATGAATGTGTGCATTGGCTTAGATTAATCTGATCGCAAAAATATCTCTTTTTTATTCTAGTCATTCTAGTCATGCTAAAATGATTTTTTTTTTTTATTCTGTCCTTTCCTATGTAGAGCTGAGAAAAGCCTTACATTCCCTTAAGAACTGATACTTTCTTCCATAATTACATTCATTAGCTTATCTTCTGGTTGTTTGTGTTAACCTCAAACACAGATATTTGGAAATGGTTGCATCCCGAAAACTGACCTTGAAATTAAAAAAAAAAAAAAAAAATCATTGCTTATGCACATTTTCACGGCAACTAGTTAGCCCATTTTGTACTGAAATAGAACATATTAATTTGATTGGGAACACGTGTACACCCATGGCAGATGGATGTTGATGTATGGCAAAACCATTACAATATTGTAAAGTAAAATAATAATAATAATAAAATAAATAAATAAATAAAAGTGGCAAAATGTTACAACTTTATCTAATTGGCCTCCCCTATAATAAGGCAAAACTTGTGCTTGTTAGATTATATTTGTCCCATAAAATATACAAAAAGTCAGTGTCAGAAGAATACAAAGGCAACAAGAAGAGGGCATTATATATAACAGTCCAACAACTTCATATTTTATTCTGTTGTATATTAATTTTTTTAAAAAATGAGAAAATAAAAACTATTAAATAATTATGATAATTAATTTGTCTTAAAGTGGTTGGAGGGCATATCTGGTTAAATTTGTGTTTAGCAAAATTACTCTTTTATAGATCTTCAACATTATGAATTATAGAACAATGCAAATGTGTTGTTTTCAAGTTGCAGTATCTAAATTTTTTCAAGAAAATTATTTAAATGATTACTGTTAAAATTACAAGCATGTATATGACTAGTATGGAGGAGGAATTGACCATCCACTCCAGTACACTTGCCTGGAGAATTCCATGGACAGGGGAGCCTGATGAGCGGCAGTCCATGGTGTAAATAATTGGACACAACTGAGTGACTAATGCACATACACATGTAAGCAATAACTTCAGGAACAGAATTAAACCTTATATTCATGTTGAACTTTACAGTTTTCTGTTTATAATCTTTAGTTTGTTTAATCATTTGCTTGATTTTGATAGTAAAAATCCTCTTATATAATCAGTATAATTACACAGGCTGAAATCATACTATTATTAAGGAAATATTATTATTCACTCTTAAAAATAAGCAAATTGGGATATATACATTTTACACTGAGAATTTTTTTTTAATATATCAGCATATTTTCAACTGCAATGCAAAACAGGAGATGAAGAATAACATGCAGAAAATAAAGAACACCCAGTATAGTAATTATATTACTCAATGACAGAGAAATTCAGGAGCAATAGAAAATGTATGATACTAGGAAGGATGGTAATTGTTATGGTATGCTGAGTTCTGTATATTTATTTCCTCAAATGCACCAAATAAAATATGATCAAACTATCAAAAACAAAGGGCATGCATTTTAAAGTGGTTTAAGTTAACATAAGAAATTTTATGAAGTCATCCTTATTTATTTTTGTAACAGACCTTCAAATTGGCATATCCACAGAGCGTGTCAAGACAAGAGGAAAATATATATATATATATATTTTTTTTTCTGGGCTTCCCTATTTATCAACTAAAATGACTTCTACTCTTCAACCTGCCATCTGTTGTGCTATAAATCTAACAAGTTTAAACATCTTTATTTTTGTGTAATTATGATTTCTTTGAAGTGTGGTTTCTATTTCAATGTCAAAAAATACATTCAAGAAATGTTTTTGTTTATGGTATATTTCTGAGTAGTTAATGATTATTTTCCAAAGATAAAAAAAATATCATCCTAAAATTACTTTAGTATATTAAGGGATCCTGGATAACCAAAACAATTTTGAAAATGAAGATCAAAGTTGCAACACTCACTTCCTGATTTTAGAACTTACTGCAAAGCTGAGAATCAAGTACTCACATACATAGTCAAATGATTTTTGACAAAGGTGACAATGTAGGGATAAGATGGTCTTTTCAAGAGTGTTGGGAAAGCCAGATATCTATGTGGAAAATAACGGTCTTAAATTTTTATCTTTTTTTCTTTTTAGGGAACCAGATTTAATAAATATTTCTCAATTGTTTTTGGTTTTGTTTTATTAATTCTTGCTCTAACCCTTACTGTTTTCTTTCTTTTCCTTGCCACTGGTTTCCTTTGCTTTTGTATTTTAGTTTATTAAGTTATAAATTGTGGACAGTGACCACCTTTCTTCTGTCAAAATTGTTTTGGCTGTCCAGGTTATTTATCCTATAAAATATTTATGTGTGTGTGTGTGTGTGTGTGTGTGTGTGTGTGTGAGTCATTATTATAGCTCAGCTTAGCTGGTGAACTCTAACAAATACTTAATGAAAAATAGCATATATTCTGCATTATCACTTTTTTTCTTTGAATTTTATTGGGATGTTAGTTTATGGTTTATAGCACAATTATTTGGTTTGCATATATCATGAAATGATTACTAAAATAATTTTAATTCGCATTTGTTATCTCATAAAGATACAAAATAAACAGAAAAATAATTCACTTGTAAGGGGAACTTAAAACTCACTCTTTACAACTTTCATATTTAACATGAAGCACTATTAATTATATTAATCATGTTACACATTATATTCGTAGGACTTTATTTTATAGGTAAAAATTTGACATTTCCTCTCACCCCGTATCTTACTCCTGTAACTACAAATCTAATCTCCTTTTCTATGAGTTTAACACGAGTCCAGCCCCGGTGGATCCAGGGAATTCGAAGAGGAGATGGCTTCGGTGATCAGGATATGATAGAATTAAAGATATAAAGAGTGGTTAAATAAGGATAGCTCAGTGAGAAAATTCAGTGGAGAAAAGAGGCTAAATAACTTGGTTTATATGGAAAGCTAATACAATTCCAAAATAAGGAATTTGTGTCACCTATGTAGGCCACAGGCATCCTCCCATTCTCCCGAAGGAGAGGAGATACTAAGGCCTCCCTGGTCAGATCTTAGAAGACCAGGCATAGTTAGTAGGCTTGACGAGCCTCCACATTCCAGATGGGAATTCAGCCAGAAGATGAGAGACAGAATGACATGGGGAGACCAAGTTTTGGTGAACAAGGCCTGCACTTTATTTTCCAAAGTAGTTTTTATACCTTAAGTTGTGCATAGAGGATAATGGCAGAAGGGGTAGAGTCAGCAGTATGCCAGGCTTTCTTCCTGCAAACTTATCATATGCAAAAGTTTGGGTGAATTACATCATCTTCTGGCCCAGAGGCCTGTTAACATTTTAAGATCCTTTTTTCAGAAAACTTATTTTTCTCTAAAGGTGATTATTCTAAAGTCAGGCGCCACCCTCCGAAAGCATTAGATAAAGTTGCATTCCTATAGGGCAAAGGTGTGGTGGGCTATAACAAGAAAAGAATTAACTCAAGGTTCCAAGGTTACAAACATTAAAGCTACTACTTACATTCCTATACACCAATTATATTAATCAATACACTGCCAGGGACACAGTATGTAAGGGATATGGAAACTTAGCAGCAAACATTGGCCGAACAAGTGAAAAACCCTTCACCAATACAACTTTTAATCAATCTTTTAACTGCTCAAAGGAATCTGTATTTAGACAGTTTAGAACATCTCATGCCTCTCACGATTGTGAACTAAAACACTCTTATCATGCCCAGGAACTTTATTAACTAGAGCTGTAAGTTAACTCCTTTTCAGAGAGAGAGATGGTGGTGGACAGTCCCCCATAAAGTCAGAAGTGTAGATGAGAATACAAAGCAGTAAAGTAGACAGACTTTGGTTTTGGGGTTGCAAACAGTCGGACACCACTAAGCCACAAACACTTTCACATTTTCACATATAAATATTATATAGATATATATGTACTTTCAGTTCAGTTCATTTCAGTTGCTCAGTTGTGTCTGACTCTTTGTGACCACATGGATTGCAGCAAGCCAGAACTCCCTGTCCATCAGCAACTCCCTGAGTTTACCAAAACTCACATCCACTGAGTAGGTGATGTCATCCAACCATCTCATCCTTTGTCATCCCTTTCTCTGCCCATGCTCAATCGTTCTCAGCATCAGGGCTTTTTCAAATGAGTCAGCTCTTTGCATGAGGTGGCGAAAGTATTATAATTTCACCTTCAACACCAGTCCTTCCAATGAACATTCAAGACTGATTTATTTTACTATGGAAACGTTGGATCTCCTTGCAGTCCAAAGGACTCTCAAGCGTCTCCTCCAACACCACAGTTCAAAAGCATCAGTTCTTTGGTGCTAAGCTTTCTTTATAGTCCAACTCTAAAATCCATACATGACTACTGGGGAAACTGTAGCCTTGACTAGACGGACCTTTGTTGGCAAAGTAATCTCTCTGCTTCTTAACATACTGTCGAGGTTGGTCAAAATTTTTATTCCAAGGAGTCAGCATTTTTTTCCCCCGCATGGCTGCACTCACCATCTGCAGTGATTTTGGGGCCCCTCCCAAAAAAAAGTCTACCAATATTTCCACTGTTTCTCTATCTGTTTGCAATGAAGTGATGAGACAGGATGCCATGATCTTAGTTTTCTGAATGTTGAGCTTTAAGCCAACTTTTCACTCTCCTCTTTCACTCATCAAGAGGCTCCTTAGTTCCTCTTCACTTTCTGGCATAAGAGTGGTGTCATCTGCATCTCTGAGGTTATTGATATTACTTCTGGCAATCTTGATTCCACCTTGTGCTTCTTCCAGCCCAGAGTTTCTCATGATGTATTCTGCATATAAGTTAAATAAGTAGGGTGACAATATACAGCCTTGACATTCTCCTTTTCCTATTTGGATCCAGTCTGTTGTTCCATGTCCATTTCTAACTGTTGGTTCCTGAACTGCATATAGGTTTTTGAAAAGGCAGGCCAGGTGGTCTGATATTCCCATCTCTCAGAATTTTCCACAGTTCATTGTGATCCACACAGTCAAAGGCTTTGGCATAGTCAATAAAGCAGAAATATATATTTTTTTCTGGAACTCTCTTGCTTTTTTGATGATCCAGTGGATGTTGGCAATTTGATCTCTGGTTCCTCTGCCTTTTCTAAAACCAGCTTGAACATCAGGAAGTTCACGGTTCACATATTGCTGAAGCCTGGCTTGGAGAATTTTGAGCATTACTTTACTAGCATGTGAGATGAGTGCAATTGTGCAGTAGTTTGAGCATTCTTTGGCATTGCTTTTCTTTGGGATTGGAATGAAAACTGACCTTTTCCAGTCCTGTGGCCACTGCTGAGTTTTCCAAATTTGCTGGCATATTGAGTGCAGCACTTTTACAGCATCATCTTTCAGGATTTGGAATAGCTCCACTGGAATTCCATCACCTCCACTAGCTTTGTTCATAGTGATGCTTTCTAAGGCCCACTTGACTTCACATTCCAGGATGTCTGGCTCTAGATGAGTGATCATACCATCATGATTATCTTGGTTGAGAAGCTCTTTTTTTGTACAATTCTTCCATGTTTTCTTGCCACCTCTTCTTAATATCTTCTGTTTCTGTGCAGTCCATACCATTTCTGTCCTTTATCGAGCCCATCTTTGCATGAAATGTTCCCTTGGTATCTCTAATTTTCTTGAAGAGATCTCTAGTCTTTCTCATTCTGTTGTTTTTCTATTTCTTTGCATTGATCGCTGAGGAAGGCTTTCTTATCTCACCTTGCTATTCTTTGGAACTCTGCATTCAGATGCTTATATCTTTCCTTTTCTCCTTTGCTTTTCACTTCTCTTCTTTTCACAGCTATTTGTAAGGCCTCCCCAGACAGCCATTTTGCTTTTTTGCATTCCTTTTCCATGGGGATGGTCTTTATCCCCGTCTCCTGTACAATGCCACAGATTTCCATCCATAGTTCATCAGGCACTCTATCAAATCTAGTCCCTTAAATCTATTTCTCACTTCCACTGTATAATCATAAGGCATGTGATTTAGGTCATAACTGAATGGTCTAGTGGTTTTCCCTACTTTCTTCAATGTAAGTCTGAATTTGGCAATAAAGAGTTCATGATCTGAGCCACAGTCAGCTCCTGGTCTTGTTTTTGCTGACTGTATAGAGCTTCTCCATCTTTGGCTGCGAAGGATGTAATCAATCTGATTTTGGTGTTGACCATCTGGTGATGTCCATGTGTAGAGTCTTCTCTTGTGTTGTTGGAAGAGGGTGTTTGCTAAGACCAGTGTGTTCTCTTGGCAAAACTCTATTAGGCTTTGCCGTGCTTCATTCCATATTCCAAGGCCAAATTTGCCTGTTACTCCAGGTGTTTCTTGACTTCCTACTTTTGCATTCCAGTCCGCTATAATGAAAAATACATCTTTTTTGGGTGTTAGTTCTCAAGGTCTTGTAGGTCTTCATAGAACTGTTGAACATCAGCTTCTTCAGCATTTCTGGTTGGGGCTTAGACTTTGATTACTGTGATATTGAATAGTTTGCCTTGGAAATGAACAGAGATCATTGTGTCTTTTATGGTATTCTACCCAAGTACTGCATTTCAGACTCTTTTGCTGAACATGATGGCTACTCCATTTCTTCTAAGGGATTTCTGCCCACAGTAGTAGATATAATGGTCATCTGAGTTAAATTCACCCATTCCAGTCCATTTTAGTTCACTGATTCCTAGATTGTCGACTGCCGGGGTCCAGCCCCGGTGAATCCAGGGAATTCGAAGTGGGGATGGCATTGGCGATGATCAGGAAACGATTGCTTAATTAAGTATTAATTAAAGATATAAAGAATAATAGAAACGAGAATAGCTCAGTGAGGAGAAAATTCAGTGAATAAAAGCGGATGAAATAAGGATAGCTTAGTGAGAACATTTTGTGGAGAGAGGAGGCTGAATAATTCAGCCAGAAGGTAAGAGAAAGAACGACATGGGGAGACCAAATTTCAGTGAACAAGGCCCCGCACTTTATTTTTCAAAGTAGTTTTTATACCTTAAGTTATGCATAGAGGATAATGGGGGAAAGGGTGGAGTCATGCAGGGACCATAGTCACTGAGCCAGGCTTTCAAAGCTACCATATGCAGAAGTTTAGGTGAGTTACATCATCTTTTGGCCCAGAGGCCTATTAACATTTTAAGGAACTTATTTTCTCTAAAGGCACTAGGAGCGCCTCGCCTTTCTTGCGACTGGCGCACTAGGAGCAGATGGTGACTGCAGCCATGAAATTAAAAGACATGAAAAGATGCTCAACATCACTCATTATCAGAGAAATGCAAATTAAAACCACTATGAGGTACCATCTCACGCCAATCAGAATGGCTGCTATCCAAAAGTCCACAAGCAATAAATGCTGGAGAGGGTGCGGAGAGAAGGGAACCCTCTTATACTGTTGGTGGGAATGCAAACTAGTACAGCCACTATGGAGAACAGTATGGAGATTCCTCAAAAAACTGGGAATAGAACTGCCTTATGATCCAGCAATCCCACTGCTGGGCATATACACTGAGAAAATCAGAATTTAAAGAGACACGTGTACCCCAATGTTCATAGCAGCACTGTTTACAATAGCCAGAACGTGGAAGCAACCTAGATGTCCATCCACAGATGAATGGATAAGCAAGCTGTGGTACATTTACACAATGGAGTATTACTCAGCCATTAAAAAGAATACATTTGAATCAGTTCTAAGGAGGTGGATGGAACTGGAGCCTATTATACAGAGTGAAGTAAGCTAGAAACAAAAACACAAATACAGTATACTAAAGCATATATATGGAATTTAGAAAAATGGTAAAAATAACCCTATTTACGAGACAGCAAAAGAGACACTGATGTATAGAACAGACTTTTGGACTCTGGGACTGGGAGAGGGTGGGATGATTGGGGAGAATAGCATTGAAATATGTATAATATTATATCTGAAACGAGTCGTCAGTCCAGGTACGATGCCCGATAAAAAATGCCTGGGGCTGGAGCACTGGGACGACCTGGAGGGGGGAGGGGAGAGGGAGGAGGGTTCAGGATGGAGAACACGTGTATACTGGCGGCGGATCCATCTTGATGTATTGTAAAAGCAATACAATATTGTAAAGTTAAGCAAAATAAAAAAAAAAAAAAAATTAAAAGACGCTTACTCCTTGGAAGGAAAGTTATGACCAATCTAGATAGCATATTCAAAAGCAGAGACATCACTTTGCCAACAAAGGTTCGCCTAGTCAAGGCTATGGTCTTTCCTGTGGTCCTGTATGGATGTGAGAGCTGGACTGTGAAGCAGGCTGAGCGCCAAAGAATTGATGCTTTTGAACTGTGGTGTTAGAGAAGACTCTTGAGAGTCCCTTGGACTGCAAGGAGATCCAACCTGTCCATTCTGAAGGAGATCAGCCCTGGGATTTCTTTGGAAGGAATGATGCTAAAGCTGAAACTCCAGTATTTTGGCCACCTCATGCGAAGAGTTGACTCATTGGAGAAGACTCTGATGCTGGGAGGGATTGAGGGCAGGAGGAGAAGGGGACGACAGAGGATGAGATGGCTGGATGGCATCACTGACTCGATGGATGTGAGTCTGAGTGACCTCTGAGAGCTGGTGATGGATAAGGAGGCCTGGCATGCTGTAGTTATGGGGTCGCAAAGAGTCGGACACGACTGAGTGACTGATCTGATCTGATCTCCATTTCTATAAACCAATTATATCAATCAATACACTGCCAAGGACACAGTAGGTAAGGAATATGGAGACTTAGCAGCAAACATTGGCCCAACAAGTGAAAAACCCTTCACCAATACAATTTCTAATCAATCATTTAACTGCTCAAAGGAATCTGTGTTTAGACAGTTTAGAACATCTCATGCCTCTCACAGTTCAGATCAGATCAGATCAGATCAGTCGCTCAGTCATGTCCGACTCTTTGCAACCCCATGAACTGCAGCACACCAGGCCTCCCTGTCCATCTCCAACTCCTGGAGGGCACTCAGACTCATATCCATCGAGTCAGTGATGCCATCCAGCCATCTCATCCTCTGTCGTCCCATTCTCCTCTTACCCCCAATCCCTCCCAGCATCAGAGTCTTCTCCAATGAGTCAACTCTTCGCATGAGGTGGCTAAAATACTGGAGTTTCAGCTTTAGCATCATTCCTTCCAAAGAAATCCCAGGGCTGATCTCCTTCAGAATGGACCGGTTGGATCTCCTTGCAGTTCAAGGGACTCTCAAGCGTCTTCCCCAACACCACAGTTCAAAAGCATCAATTCTTCGGCACTCAGCCTTCTTCACAGTCCAGCTCTCACATCCATATATGATCACATTAAAGACCATAGTTTGACTAGGCGAACGTTTGTTAGCAAAGTGATGTCTCTACTCTTGAATATGCTATCTAGGTTGGTAATAACTTTCCTTCCAAGGAGTAATCGTCTTTTAATTTCATGGCTGCAGTCAACATCTGCAGTGATTTTGGAGCCCAGAAAAATAAAGTCTGACACTGTTTCCACTGTTTCTCCATCTATTTTCCATGTAGTGATGGGACCAGATGCCATGATCTTCGTTTTCTGAATGTTGAGCTTTAAGCCAATCTTTTCACTCTCCACTTTCACTTTCATCAAGAGGCTTTTGAGTTCCTCTTCAATTTCTGCCATACGGGTGGTGTCATCTGCATATCTGAGATTATTGATATTTCTCCCAGCAATCTTGATTCCAACTTGTGTTTCTTCAAGTCCAGCATTTCTCATGATATACTCTACATATAAGTTAAATAAACATGATGACAATATACAGCCTTGACGTACTCCTTATCTGACTTGGTACCAGTCTGTTGTTCCATGATCAGTTCTAACTGTTGCTTCCTGACCTGCATACAGATTTCTCAAGAGGCAGATCAGGTGGTCTGGTATTTCCATCTCTTTCAGAATTTTCCACAGTTTATTGTGATCTACACAGTCAAAGGTTTTGGCATAGTCAATAAAGCAGAAATAGGTGTTTTTCTGGAACTCTCTTGCTTTTTCCATGATCCAGCCGATGTTGGCAATTTGATCCCTGGTTCCTCTGCCTTTTCTAAAACCAGCTTGAACATCAGGAAGTTCACAGTTCACATATTGCTGAAGCCTGGCTTGGAGAATTTTGAGCATTACTTTACTAGCGTGTGAGATGAGTGCAATTGTGCGGTAGTTTGAGCACTCTTTGGCATTGCCTTTCTTTGGGATTGGGATGAAAACTGACCTTTTCCAATCTTGTGGCCACTGCTGAGTTTTCCAAATTTGCTGGCATATTGAGTGCAGAACTTTCACAGCATCATCTTTCAGGATTTGGAATAGCTCCACTGGAATTCCATCACTTCCACTAGCTTTGTTCGTAGTGACGCTTTCTAAGGCCCACTTGACTTCACATTCCAGGATGTCTGGCTCTAGGTCAGTGATCACACCATCATGATTATCTGGGTCATGAAGCTCTTTTTTGAACAGTTCTTCTGTGTATTCTTGCCACCTCGTCTTAATATCTTCTGTTTCTGTTAGGTCCATACCATTTCTGTCCTTTATCGAGCCCATCTTTGCATGAAATGTTCCTTTGGTATCTCTGATTTTCTTTAAGAGATCCCTAGTCTTTCCCATTTTGTTGTTTACCTCTATGTTTTTGCATTGATCGCTGAGGAAGGCTTTCTTATCTCTTCTTGCTATTCTTTGGAACTTTGCATTCAGATGTTTATATCTTTCCTTTTCTCCTTTGCTTTTCACTTCTCTTCTTTTCACAGCTATTTGTAAGGCCTCCCCAGACAGCCATTTTGCTTTTTTGCATTCCTTTTCCATGGGGATGGTCTTTATCCCCGTCTCCTGTACAATGTCACAGATTTCCATCCATAGTTCATCAGACACTCTATCAAATCTAGCCCCTTAAATCTATTTCTCACTTCCACTGTATAATCATAAGGGATTTGATTTAGGTCATAACTGAATGGTCTAGTGGTTTTCCCTACTTTCTTCAATTTCAGTCTGAACTTGGCAATAAGGAGTTCATAATCTGAGCCACAGTCAGCTCCTGGTCTTGTTTTTGCTGATTGTATAGAGCTTCTCCATCTTTGGCTGCAAAGAATATAATCAATCTTATTTCGGTGTTGACCATCTGGTGATGTCCATGTATAGAGTCTTCTCTTATGTTGTTGGAAGAGGGTATTTGCTATGACCAGTGCATTTTCTTGGCAAAACTCTGTTAGTCTTTGCCCTGCTTCATTCCGTATTCCAAGGCCAAATTTGCCTGTTACTCCAGGTGTTTCTTGACTTCCTACTTTTGCATTCCAGTCC
This sequence comes from Tragelaphus eurycerus, assembly GCA_935064755.1. NCBI lineage: Eukaryota > Metazoa > Chordata > Mammalia > Artiodactyla > Bovidae > Tragelaphus > Tragelaphus eurycerus. The sequence goes on from CAKXYN010000041.1 coordinate 4,541,969, forward strand.
CCTATAATGAAAAGGACATCTTTTTTGGGTGTTAGTTCTAAAAGGTCTTGTAGGTCTTCATAGAACCGTTCAACTTCAGCTTCTTCAGCGTTACTGGTTGAGGCATAGACTTGGATTACTGTTACATTGAATAGTTTGCCTTGGAAACTAACAGAGATCATTCTGTCGTACTGCATTTTGGGCTCTTTTTTTGACCATGATATCCACTCCATTTCTTCTGAGGGATTCCTGCCCGCAGTAGTAGATATAATGGTCATCTGAGTTAAATTCACCCATTCCAGTCTATTTTAGTTCGCTGATTCCTAGAATGTCGACATTCACTCTTGCCATCTCTTCTTTGACCACTTCCAATTTGCCTTGATTCATGGACCTGACAGTTGGGAGGCTCTAAACAGTCACATGTGGCCGGAAAAACCTATTCAGGCAGGCTAGAGGATTTCTAAAAGGAGTTTGTAGGCTGAAACACTGTGACACCCAGGAATTATTAACTGGTGCTGTAAGTTAGCTCTTTTTTCAGGGAAAGGTAGTGGGGGACAGCCCCCTATAAAGTCAGAGGTGTAGGCGAGAGAACAAAACAGAAAGTAGGCAGACTCCGGCTTTTTGGGGGTAGATGCTCGGGAACCTCCAAGGGGCTCCTGAAGCTCGATCTCGCCCTTGCATGTGCCAAGCCTCCTTCCTCATGACCTTTGTCATGGGCGGAGCGCTGATCCAAGCCGGCTCCCGACAGTCGACTTTCACTCTTGCCATCTCCTGTTTGACTACTTCCAATTTGCCTTAATTCATGGACCTAATAATCCAGTTTCCTGCTGGGAGAAATATCAATAACCTCAGATATGCAGATGACACCACCCTTATGGCAGAAAGTGAAGAGGAACTAAAAAGCCTCTTGATGAAAATAAAAGTGGAGAGTGAAAAAGTTGGCTTAAAGCTCAACATTCAGAAAACGAAGATCACGGCATCCAGTCCCATCACTTCATGCGAAATAGATGGGGGAACAGTGGAAACAGTGTCAGACTTTATTTTTCTGGGCTCCAAAATCACTACAGATGGTGACTGCAGCCATGAAATTAAAAGATGTTTACTCTTTGGAAGGAAACTTATGACCAACCTAGATAGCATATTCAAAAGCAGAGACATTACTTTGCCAACAAAGGTTTGTCTAGTCAAGGCTATGGTTTTTCCTGTTGTCATGTACGGGTGTGAGAGCTGGACTGTGAAGAAGGCTGAGCGCCCAAGAATTGATGCTTTTGAACTGTGGTGTTGGAGAAGACTCTTGAGAATCCCTTGAACTACAAGGAGATCCAACCAGTCCATTCTGAAGGAGATCATCCCTGTATTTCTTTAGAAGGAATGATAAAGTTGAAACTCCAGTACTTTGGCCACCTCATGCGAAGAGTTGACTCATTGGAAAAGACTCTGATGCTGGGAGGGATTGGGGGTAAGAGGAGAAGGGGATGACAGAGGATGAGATGGCTGGATGGCATCACTGATTCTATGGATGTGAGTCTCAGTGATCTCCAGGAGTTGGTGATGGACATGCAGGCCTGAGTGCTGCGATTCATGGGGTTGCAAAGGGTCGGACATGACTGAGCGACTGATCTGATCTGATCTCATCTGATTGCTCTTTATAGCATTGGACCTTGCTTCTATCACCAGTCACGTCCACAACTGGGTACTGTTTTTGCTTTGGCTCCATCCCTTCATTCTTTCTGGAGTAATTTAGCCACTGATCTCCTGTAGCATACTGGACATCTACTGACCTGGGGAGTTCCTCTTTCAAAATCCTATCGTTTTGCCTTTTCATCCTGCTATTTACCTGGGGCCAAACTATGGTGGAGGCAATGAAGTTAATGGTGACCTCCATCAAAAGATCCCAGGTATGTACCGCTACAGTCCATGCCCCAAACCCTGCAGCAGGTCACGTCTGACCCATGCCTTTGCCAGAGACTCCCAGACACCCACAGGCAAGTCTCCTGTGGGGGTCATTGTTCTTTTCTCCTTGGTCCTGGTGCACAATGTTCTGTTGTGAAATTCTGTTAGCTCTATAGTGGGGTAAATGCAACCTTCTCCTAGAGGCTTATGCCATACCCAGGTCTGCTGCACCCAGAGCCCCTGTCCTTGTGACAGATCACTGTAGAACTGTACCTCCCCAAGAGACACTTCAGCACAGTTCTGTCTCAGTCTCTGTGGGGTTCCTGGGTCCTGGTGTGCACATGGTTTGTTTGAGACCTCTGAGCATCTCTGGCATGAATGGGGTTTGCTTCTAAAAGTGAATTCACCCGTCCTACCATCTTACTGGGATTTCTCCTTTGCCCCTGGACGTGGGGCATCCACCTCACAGTCGCTCCAGTGCCTACCTTCTTACTGGGGTTTTTCTGACCTTGGTCATAGGGTATCTACAAAGAGCTGCTGCTCCTGACCATTCCTCTCCATTGCTCACTGTACTTTGTCTGTATCCAATTTCTATCAGTGAGAACTTATGTTGTTTCTATATCTTGGTTACTACAAATAATACTGCAATGAACATAGAAGTGGATATGTCTTTTTGAATTAGTATTTTATTTTTCTTAGGACAAATATTCAGGAGTGGAATTGCTAGACCATATGGTAGTTCTATTTTTAATTTTTGAAAAGCCTCCATACTGTTATCCATAGTGATTGTGCCAATTTAAATTCTCACCAAGAGTGTATGGGGCTTCCCTGGTGGCTCAGACAGTAAACCATCTACCTGCAATATGGGAGACATGGGTTCGATCTCTGGGTCAGGAAGATCCCCTGGAGAAGGAAGTGGCAACCCACTCCAGTAGTCTTGAATGGGGAATCCCATGAACCGAGGAGCCTGTTAGGCTATAGTCCATGAGGTGTCAGAGTCAGATAGGACGGAGCTAATTCAGTTTCAGTTTTCAGTTTTCAAGAGTGTGTGAGGGATTGCCTTCTTTACATCCTTCAGTTCAGTTCAGTTTAGTTCAGTCGCTCAGTCATGTCCAGCTCTTTGCAACCCCATGAATTGCAGCAAGCCAGGCCTCCTTGCCCATCACCAACTCCTGGAGGTCACTCAGACTCACATCCATCGAGTCAGCGATGCCATCCAGCCATCTCATCCTCTGTCATCCCCTTCTCCTCTTGCCCCCAATCCCTCCCAGCATCAGAGTCTTCTCCAATGAGTCAACTCTTTGCATGAAGTGGCCAAAATACTGGAGTTTCAGCTTTAGCATCATTCCTTCCAAAGAAATCCCAGGGCTGATCTCCTTCAGAATGGACTGGTTGGATCTCCTTGCAGTCCAAGGGACTCTCAAGAGTCTTCTCCAACACCACAGTTCAAAAGCATCAATTCTTCGGTACTCAGCTTTCTTCACAGTCCAACTCTCACATCCATACTAGAAAAACCATAGCCTTGACTAGACAGACCTTTGTTGGCAAATAATGTCTCTGATTTTCAATATGCTATCTTAGGTTGGTCATAACTTTCCTTCCAAGGAGTAAGCGTCTTTTAATTTCATGGCTGCAGTCACCATCTGTAGTGATTTTGGAACCCGCCAAAATAAAGTCTGACACTGTTTTCACTGTTTCCCCATCTATTTCCCATGAAGTGATAGGACCAGATGCCATGATCTTGGTTTTCTGAATGTTGAGTTTTAAGCCAATTTTATCAGCATGTTATTTGTTTCCTCTTTGATAATGGCTATTCTGATGGGTGCAAGGTGATGTCTTATTATGTATTTGATTTGCATTTATCTGACCTTTAAGGATATTGATCATCTTTTAATGTGCTTATTCCTCATTTGTGTGTCTTATTTGGGAAATGTCTATTCAGGTTTTTGGCCCATTTTTAGTAAGGTTATTTGTTGTTTTTGTTATCGTTGTTGTTGTTTTATTTTTGATGTTGAGTTCTATGAATTCTTAATGTATTTTGGATATTAACACTTTGTCTGATGTATTATTTGCAAAAATATATATAAACAATAGGGAAATTGTGTTTTGTTTTTTTCTTTTGTTGATGATTTACTTACCTGTGGTAAGGCTTTGGATTAGGTTACATTTGTTTATTTTTGCTTTTGATTATTTTGCCTGAAGGGAGTGATTAAAAACAAATTGCTAAAATCAATCCCAATTCCAATTTTATTCTAGCATTGTATGGTTTCACGTCTTATTTAAGTCTTGGAAACTGGACAACCTTCTCACAACATATACACAAATAATCTCAAAATGGATTAAAGACTCTGTTCAGTTTTTCTAACACCACTTATCAAACAGGTATTTTTTCATATAGACACAGACATAGAAGGCAAATTTGCCATTACTAAATGGGAAATGGAAGGGGGAAAGGATAAAATAAAAGCATAAGATTAACAGAAAGAAACTACTTTATTTTACATAAGGCAGATAAAAAACAAGGATTAACTGTAAAGGACAAGAGAATATGTTCAGTATTTTATAATAGCCTACAATGGAAAATAATCCAAAAATATATAAATGAATCACTAACTATGCACCATATACTTAAACATTATTATAAATCAACTGTACATCAACTAAATAAATAATTAAAAGAAACTAAAAATAACAAAAGCTGTCTTGACAGACAACTTTGTAATCTATAGTAGAAAATATTCTGTAATCTATTAAAATGTGCCTAGAACTAATTGCTGTATTTATCAAGGTTGCAGAATAAAATATCTCTTTAAAAAATCACGTATTATTTTCTACTTACAACAGGCGGCTGGAAATTGTATTAATAAAGAATTGTCATTTTAAGATAGTATCTAAAATGTGAAATACTTAGGTATAAATCAGAAATAAGACATATATCATCTTTATATCAAATATTATAAAATATTACTGAAATATATTACAAGAGAATTAATTAAATTGAGAGATAAGACATGTTCCAGTACTTTGAAGCTCCAATACTTTGGCCACCTGATGTGCAAAACTGACTCATTGGAAAAGACCCTGATGCTGAGAAAGACTGAAGGGAGGAGGAGAATGGGAAAACCGAGGATGAATTGGTTGGATAGCATCACTGACTCAATGGCCATGAATTGGAGCAAGCTTCAGGTGTTAGTGATGTACTGGGAAGCCTGGGTGCTGCATGCATCCATGGAGTTGGACATGACTGAGTGACTGAACTGAACTGATGTAAAAAGTAAATAAATAAAAAAGAACACTAAAGAATCCCCTTAAGATATTATTAAGAGGGGGGAAATGGATGACAGTGAAGAATCCCAGGATTAGTAGAAGGAAAGAAATCTTAGAAATAAATGCAAAAGAAAGAAAACAGACCATAGCAAAAATCAGCAAAGCCAAAAGTTGGTTCTTTGAGAGGATAGATAAAAATGACAACATTAGCCAAACTCATGAAGAAACAAAGGGAGAAAAATCAAATCAATAAAATTAGAAATAAAAATGCAGAGATCACAACAGAAATACAGAAGGATCATAAGAGACTACTATCAGCAATTATATGCCAATAAAATGGACAATGTGGAAGAAATGGACAAATCCTTAGAAAAGTAAAACTTTTCAAAACTGAATCAGGAAGAAATAGAAAATCTTAATGGACACATCACAAGCACAGAAATTGAAACTGTAATCAGAAATCTTCCAGCAAACAAAAGCCCAGGTCCAGACAGCTTCACAGCTGAATTCTACCAAAAATTTAGAGAAGAGCTAACACTTATCCTACTCAAATTCTTCCAGAAAATTGCAAACTCAATCTATGAGGCCACCATCACCCCAATATCAAAACCTGACAAAGATGCCATAAAAAAAAAAAAAAAAAAAGAATAAAGAGAACTACAGACCAATGTCACTGATGAACATAGATGCAAAAATCCTTAACAAAATTCTAACAACCAGAATCAAACAATACATTAAAATGATCATACATCATTACAAAGGGGGCTTTATCCCAGTGATGCAAGGATTCTTCAATATCCACAAATCAATCGATGTAATACACCACATTAACACATTGAAAAATAAAACCCATATGATTATTTCAATAGATGCAGAGAAAGCCTTTGACAAAATTCAACATCCATTTATGATATAAACTCTCCAGAAAACAGGAATAGAAGGAACATACATCAAAATAATAAAAGCTATATATGAAAAACCCAGGGTAAGCATTATCCTCAATGGTGAAAAATTGAAAGCATTTCCCCTAAAGTCAGGAACAAGACAAGGGTGCCCACTTTCACCACTATTATTCAACATAATTTTGGAAGTTTTGGCCACAGGAATCAGAGCTGAAAGAGAAATAAAAGGAATACAGATTGTAAAAGAAGTAAAACTCTCATTGTTTGCAGATGACATGATCCTCTACATAGAAAACCCTAAAGACTCCACCAGAAAATTACTAAAGCTATTCAATGAATATAGCAAAGTTGCAGGATATGAAATCAACACACAGAAATCCCTCACATTCCTATACACTAATAATGAGAAAATAGAGAAATTAAAGAAACAATTCCATTCACCATTGCAACGAAAATAATAAAATACTTAGGAATATAGCTACCTAAAGAAACGAAATATCTATATATAGAAAACTATAAAACACTGGTGAAAGAAATCAAAGAGGACACTAACAGATGGAGAAATATACCATGTTCATGGATTGGAAGAATCAATATAGTGAAAATGAGTATACTACCCAAAGCAATCTATAGATTCAATGCAATCCCTATCAAGCTACCAATGGTATTTTTCACAGAGCTAGAACAAATAATTTCACAATTTGTATGGAAATACAAAAAACCTCGAATAGCCAAAGCAATCTTGAGAAAGAAGAATGGAACTGGAGGAATCAACCTGCCTGACTTCAGGCTCCATTACAAAGCCACAGTCATCAAGACAGTATGGTACTATCACAGAGACAGAAATAAAGATCAATGGAACAAAATAGAAAGCCCTGAGGTAAACCATGCACCTATGTACACCTTATCTTTGACAAAGGAGGCAAAAATATACAATGACAATCTCTTTAACAAGTGGTGCTGGGAAATCTGGTCAACCACTTGTAAAAGAATGAAACTAGAACACTTTCTAACAGGGTACACAAAAATAAACTCAAAATGGATTAAAGATCTAAACGTTAAGACCAGAAACTATAAAACTCCTAGAGGAGAACATAGGCAAAACACTCTCAAACATAAATCACAGAAGAGTCCTCTATGACCCACCTCCCAGAATACTGTAAATTAAAGCAAAAATAAACACATGGACCTAATTAAAATTAAAAGCTTCTGCACAACCAAGGAAACTATAAGCAAGGTGAAAAGACAGCCTTTAGAATGGGAGAAAATAATAGCAAATGAAGCAACTGACAAACAACTAATCTCAAAAATATACAAGCAACTCCTGCAGCTCAATTCCAGAAAAATAAACAACCAGTCAAAAATGGGCCAAAAAACTAAACAGACATTTCTCCAAAGAAGACATACAGATGGCTAACAAACACATGAAAAGATGCTCAACATCACTCATTATCAGAGAAATGCAAATCAAAACCACTGTGAGGTACCATTTCATACCAGTCAGAATGGCTGAGATCCAAAAGTCTACAAGCAACAAATGCTGGGAAGGGTGTGGAGTAAAGGGAACACTCTTACACTGTTGGTGGGAATGCAAACTAGTACAGCCACTATGGAGAACAGTGTGGAGATTCCTTAACAAACTGGAAATGGAACTGCCTTATGACCCAACAATCCCACTGCTGGGCATAATACCAAGGAAACCAGAATTGAAAGAGACACATGTAGCCCAATGTTCATTGCATCCCTGTTTATAATAGCCAGGACATGGAAGCAACCTAGATGTCCATCAGCAGATGAATGGATAAGAAAGATGTGGTACATATACACAGTGGAGTATTACTCAACCATTAAAAAGAATACATTTGAATCAGTTCTAATGAGGTGGATGAAACTGGAGCCAGAGTGAAGTAAGCCAGAAAGAAAAACACCACTACAGTATACTAATGCATATATATGGAATTTAGAAAGATGGTAATAATAACCCTGTATGCAAGACACCAAAAAAGACATAGATGTATAGAACAGTCTTATGGACTCTGTGTGAGAAGGCGAGGGTAGGATGATTCGGGAGCATGGAATTGAAACATGTATAGTATCATATGTGAAACAAATCACCAGTCCAGGTTCACTGTGTGATACAGGATGTTTGGGGCTGGTGCACTGGGATGACCCAGAGGGATGGGATAGGGAAGGAAGTGGGAGGGGGCATTCAGGATGGGGGAAACGTGTACACTTGTGGCAGATTCATGTTGCTACTGCTGCTGCTGCTGCTAAGTCGCTTCAGTCGTGTCCGACTCTGTGCGACCCCATAGACGGAAGCTCACCAGGCTCCCCTGTCCCTGGGATTCTCCAGGCAAGAACACTGGAGTGGGTTGCCATTTCCTTCTCCAATGCATGAAAGTGAAAAGTCAAAGTGAAGTCACTCAGTCATGTCTGACTCTTAGCGACCCCACGGACTGGAGCCTACCAGGCTCCTCCGTCCATGGGATTTTCCAGGCAAAAGTACTGGGGTGGGGTGCCATTGCCTTCCCCGAGATTCATGTTGGTGTATGGCAAAACCAATACAATATTGTAAATTAGTTAGCCTCCAATTAAAATAAATAAATTTAAATTAAAAAAAGACAAAAATAATATAACTCATCAATTGTTGTCTTATTTTACAATACTGAACCTTAGAAATTGTGGGCAAATATCTGGAAGAAACACAAGTTGGAATCAAGATTGCTGGGAGAAATATCAATAACCTCAGATATGCAGATGACACCACTCTTATGGCAGAAAGTGAAGAGGGGCTAAAAAGCCTCTTGATGAAAGTGAAAGTGGAGAGTGAAAAGGTTGGCTTAAAGCTCAACATTCAGAAAACGAAGATCATGGCATCTGGTCCCATCACTACATGGGAAATAGATGGAGAAACAGTGGAAACAGTGTCAGACTTTGTTTTTCTGGGCTCCAAAATCACTGCAGATGGTGACTGCAGCCATGAAATTAAAAGACACTTACTCCTTGGAAGGAAAGTTATGACCAACCTAGATAGCATATTCAAAAACAGAGACATTACTTTGCCAACAAAGGTTCGCCTAGTCAAGGCTATGGTCTTTCCTGTGGTCATGTATGGATGTGAGAGCTGGACTGTGAAGAAGGCTGAGTGCCGAAGAATTGATGCTTTTGAACTGTGGTATTGGAGAAGACTCTTTAGAGTCCCTTGGACTGCAAGGAGATCCAACCGGTCCATTCTGAAGGAGATCAGCCCTGGGATTTCTTTGGAAGGAATGATGCTAAAGCTGAAACTCCAGTATTTTGGCCACCTCATGCGAAGTGTTGACTCATTGGAGAAGGCTCTGATGGTGGGAGGGATTGAGGGCAGGAGAAGGGGACGACAGAGGATGAGATGGCTGGATGGCATCACTGACTTGATGGGTGTGAGTCTGAGTGACCTCCGGGAGCTGGTGATGGACAGGGAGGCCTGGCGTGCTGCAGTTCATGGGGTCACAAAGAGTCGGACACGACTGAGCGACTGATCTGATCTGATGTGTTCTGATATTGTATCATGTGTATCAAATCAGTCAACCCTAAAGGAAATAAACCCTGAATACTCAAAGAACTCATGCTGAAGCTGAAGCTCCAATACTTTGGCCCCCTGATGTGAAGAGCTACTCATTGGAAAAGGCCCTGATGCTGGGAAAGATTGAAGGCAAACCAAGAGGGTGACACGGGATCAGATGGTTATATAGAATCACCAATTCAATGGACATGCATTTGAGCAAACTCTGGGAGATAGTGGAGGACAGGAAAACCTGGCATCAGTCTATGGGGTCTCAAACAGTTGGACACAACTTAGCAACTGAACAACAGACATAACATCATGAAACTGACATTATACACCCAATGTGTCATTAAGTAACCCAATACCATATACACTGCTTTTTAGACAGTTTTAAATTCTTCCTTGGATTGAAATTTCAAACAAACAAACAAACAAACAAAATTCTACTAGAGAAACTAAGTAACACAGATAGATTGATTGATTTAACATTATCATGCATGCATGCTCAGTTATTCAGTCGTGTCTGACTCTTTTGTGACTCCATGGACTGTAGCCTGCCAGGCTCCTCTGTCCATGGGATTTTCCAAGCAAGAATACTGGAGCAGGTTGCCATTTCCTTCTCCAGTGGATCTTCCCAACCCAGGGATCAAACCTGGATCTTCTACATCTCCTGCATTAGCAGGCAGATTCTTTATGACTGAGCCACCTGGGAAGACCTTAAATATCAATATACATACTTATTTCATTATACATTATACATGTGTATACATTATTATTACTGTCATTTTTAACATTAATGTTTAAAATCAAAGCAAAATTTGATAAGAATGACTTGTAATTCTATAACTATATCCAAAGCAAATGTGTAGCTATGGTTAAAGGAATGATATTTTTAGTATTTGACAGCTATAGCATACTAAAGCACTTCTGTTCATAAGTGGCTATGAAATGTTCTAGGACATTAGTTTTCTAATTCAAAATATATATTGCTTGTTTAATAGTTTGGGGGAGTGGTGTCATTTTTGTACAATATAATATCTGTTTTTCCTGTGTCCACTAAATTTTCCTTTTTCCACAAATATCTTTTTTGAATCTGCATAACTGAAAATGTCTTACTTTTCACTTTTTTTCATATTTTATCATTCTTTAATAAATTGTAGTATATAAAATAAATATAAAGGTTTTAATATTTAAATTTTCTGATATAAAGATATAATTCAATAAATCAATAGTAAATATAAATACATCTTATATTAGCTTCATAACTTTTTAATAAATAGGGAAAAATAGAAATGTCCTCTATTGCTCTCCTTGGTCCATTTTTAGTGCTCTCTTTCCAAATATATGCTTAATAAATCTATAATTATATGAAATAATTTGTTATTATTACACAATTTAGTTGTCTCATCTATCTTTATAAACATATTGATACAAAGAGACTTAATTTATTTAAATTGCTGGATTATAATTTATTTTATTAGTATACCTCTCAGTATATCTACATCTCATCAGATGAACTTTTTTTTCCAGTTTTTTTCTTTAGAAAGGATGATTCAATAAGTATCCCTATAAGGATTTTCTATGCATTTTTATAAATATTTATGTAGGTGGTATATCTAGAACTACAAGTTTATTCATGTTTAAAACATTTTGAATTATCTTAGAAATTCTGTGACATACCATACAGTGTATGTACCAATTTACTCTTTCCCAACAGGATAAGGGATCATGCATTTCTTCAAAACCTTTCCAATACGTCAATCACCTTTTAAATTAATTTATATTTATGGAATATAAATTTGTATCTCAATGTGTTTCTCTCAATTCCTGGTTTTTCTGATTAATAATGTTACTAGGTTGATGTGAATTAGGTCAGACTGCTCCAACTGAGGAGGTCAATGGAGACTGGGCCCAGCAATCTTGGTCATTAGCATAGCAAGCAAAAATTTGCAAACTTCCATTTCAGGCTTAAGTGCAAAGCAACATTATTAAAGCAAAAATACACTCTCAGAGGTAGAGTGGGTTGTTTCTGCGTGGTAGAACCAGCTCTTCTGTGTAGAATTAGTGGAGTTTTTCTTTTTTTAATTTTTATTTTACAATACTGTATTGGTTTTGCCATACATCAACATGAATCCACCACGGGTGTACATGTGTTCCCCATCCTGAAGCCCCTCCCCCCACCTCCTCCCTATATCATCCCTCTGGGTCATCCCAGTGCACCATCCCCAAGCATCCTATATCCTGCATCAAACCTGGACTGGTGATTAGTTTCTTATATGATATTATACATGTTTCAATGTCGTTCAGGATAGGTTCAATCATAATTGAGTGACAAGGAATCGCCATTGGATTGATTGTCTGCAGTTCTGTAGCAAGTTCATTATTACACACGTCCTTACCCTTGGTTTTCTAAGAAAAGCCCACCCCAGGGAGCACAAAAACACAGGCACATTATATTATAACATTAGTTTAATGAGTTTGGGTTTAATAGTGTTCATATGCCTGCCTAATCTGGACATTCACAACCAGGGAAATTCTGTCTTGTCACTGTGCTCCCTTTCTTCAGTATAAGTTGTCTACAACCTGACTGCAGATTGAATATGACTTGATTATTTCCCTCTTTTTTTGTTCTTGCTTGTTTGTTTTGTTGTTCTTTCTTTCTTTCTTTCTTTTTCCTGCCTCTGTCACCTCCCTGCTGCTAATGTCTGATTATCTAAAAATAAGATTAATTTCTTTTAATATGTTTGTTTTTTGTCTCTATTTAGTACACATAATTTGATATTTGTTTATGGGTTGACTCGTTTCTGGTCATTTGTTGTAGTTCTTTTTATATCGTGGTTATTAATTCTCTCCAACTCAGATGAGATAGCTACTTTAAAATTCAGCTACTTTTAACAAAGATTAAAATGGAGTCTTCCTTAAGCACATGTCAAATCTCTAGCTACTGCTTTCCTTGATATCATTCTTCAGAGATCTATGCAATGCAGAAGTGTTAGGCTTGCTCTTCTTCAGGGGCTTTCGACAAAATTTCACTGACTTCTGGATGTGCAGGAATGGACTGTCTTTTGTGTCTTGACTCTTTGCTCTGAATCTTCTCTTTACCCAGCTCTTGGGCAGTGGTAGGAGGGATCTGAATTTAAGAGTTGTGGGAAGAAAAAAGCTTAGAGGTTAACTGAAAAGAAGTCTTCCCTACTGAGCAGAAGAAATTGATTCTATGTCAGTTGCTTCATGACATTATAAGGCATGCCGCCTACCAAAAAGCCAGCTGTAATAGCCTGGAATTTTGCTGCTTTTTCATGTCCACTATAATGGACTACACAAACTTTTTCTTCAACGTTATTTTCTAAATATTTTAAATTATTTTGTGAATGCTTGAGTTTTACATAAGTAGATAAAATAATACATTTAACAGAGAATTCTTTGTCATGTTGATATAGTCTTTAAACTCACATAACAAAAGTGAGTAAAAAACATTTAAATCATTTTAATTTTGAAACTTTAGTTCTCTATATAATTGTGCAAGAGAAAAAGTAAAGATTCCTGTGTGGTCCCCTTTTACTACTAGCAAATAATGCTTTTTTAAAAAATTTAAATTTATTTATTTTAATTGGAGGCTAATTACTTTACAATTTTTTATTGGTTTTGCCATACATCAACATGAATCCACCACAGGTGTACATGTGTTCCCCATCCTGAACCCCCCTCCCACCTACCTTCCCATACCATCCTTCTGGGTCATCCCAGTGCACCAGCCCCAAGCATCCTGTATCCTGAATCGAACCTGGACTGGTGATTAGTTTCTTATAGGATATTATACATGTTTAAATACCAAATAATGGGTTTTTGCTAGCATTTCTATGTTAAATAAAAAGTAATTCAATGACACTTGTTAAAGATCATAAGGCAAATTTTATTTAGGCCCATCAGTGTAGATAGGGACCACTGCAGAGGGATATTAAAGTGGGAGAAAGTTAGTCTCAGTTCCAAAAAATAGCACAAACAAGTGGAAATTTACAACCAAGGAGCAGTGTGGGAAGCAGTGAGTGAAAATTATTAAGACAAAACATCAGGAGTAAGAGGAAGGCTGTCTACACTGACCTAACAATTCTTGCTGAGGCCTAGAGTATGATGGAAAATGAACTTTATCAGACATAAAAGCTGACCAGGTATTGAGAGTTGAGAGTTCTATTTCAAATGACTTGGCAGGGATCTTGTTAAAACCAGATTTCACAAGGAAGTAAGTGCACAGTTAGATCAAGGAGAAGGTTTGGAAGCGTGCCTAAGGTTTGGCCAAATGAAGAACCTCTGTCACTGGTAATCAAGTGTATGGAGGTTTGTCCTACACAAAGCAGTTCTATGGGATATGAGATGGGTGTTCTGTGTCCTGTGCTTAGTCACTCAGTTGTCTCTGACTCTGGCTCCTCTGTCCATCGGGTTTCTCCAGGCAAGAATACTGGTGTGGGTTGCAATGCCCTTCTCCAGGGGATCTTCCCAAACTAGAGATCAAACCCAGGTTTCCTGCATTGCAGGTAATTCTTTACCATCTGAGCCACTAGAAAAGCCCAAGAATACAGGAATGGGTTGCCGCTCTTCTTGAGGGGAATTCCCCTACCCAGGAATCAAACCGGGGTCTCTTGCTTTGAAGACAGATTCTTTACTAGCTGAGCTACCAGGGAAGCCCAAGTGTCCTATACTTCAATTTGATTTTGACTCAACTTCATAAACTCATATCCATGAGTTAAGGACTCAGTCCCACAAGACTACCCTCAATTTAATCCACTTAGCATTTGATCTATTTCTCTTCTATTTTACAAAGTCTTTCCCCCCCTTTGGTCAAACAATATAATTTTATAAATATAAGGGCAATCTCACAAAACTCACTTATACATTTTTAAATAATAATAAATATTACTTCTTAGTAATTGGAAGTTACAGGTTGTTGCCTGTATTTCTGACCTATTGACTATAAATCAGAGTTCTCACAGTCCCCTCCTGGGGTTCAATAATTTGTCACAATAGCTCACAGAATTCAGGAAAGCATTAATTTATTTTTATTGGTTAATAAAGAGCCTCTTGATGAAAATGAAAGAGAGTGAACAAGCTGACTTAAAACTCAACAATCAGAAAACTAAGATCATGGTATCCAGGCCTATCACCTCATGGCAAATAGATGAAGAAACAATGGAAACAGTGACAGACTTTATTTTCTTGGGATTTACAATCACTGTGGGTAGAGACTGCAGCCATGAAATGATAAGATGCTTGTCCCTAGGAAGAAAAGCTATGGCAAACCTAGACAGCATAATAAAAAGCAGAGACATGATTTTGCCAACGAAAGTCCATCTAGTCAAAGCTATGTTTTTTCCAGTAGTCATGTATGGATGTAGGAGTGGGACCATAAAAAAAGCTGAGCACCAAATAATTGATACTTTTAAACTCTGGTGTAGAGACTTGAGAGTTCCTTGGACTGAAAGGAGAACCAGTCAATCCTAAAGGAAATCAATCTTGAATATTCATTGAAAGGACTGATGCTGAAGCTGAAGCTCCAATACTTTGGCCATATGATGATAAGAACTGATTCATTAGAAAAGCCCCTGAAGATGCGAAAAATTGAAGGCAGGAGGAGAAGGGGATGACAGAGGATGAGCTGGTTGGATGGCATTGCTAACTTGATGGACATAAGTTTGAGAAAATATGTATAATATCATATCTGAAACGAGTCAGTCCAGGTACGATGCCCTATAACAGATGCCTGGGACTGGAGCACTGGGATGACCTGGAGGGATGGTGTGGGAAGGGGGGAGGGAGGAGGGTTCAGGATGGGGAGCACGTGTATTCTGGTGGCGGATCCATCTCGATGTATAGTAAAAGTAATACAATATTGTAAAGTTAAGAAAAATTAAAAAAATAATAATAATAATATTAAAAAAAAAAGACTTGAAATAAATCTTTTACACATCCAAAAAAATAAATAAATAAATAAAATGCTGTCTAGGTTGGTCATAACTTTTCTTCCAAGGAGCAAGCGTCTTTTAATTTCATGGCTGCAATCACCATCTGCAGTGTTTTTGGAGCCCAAAAAAATAAAGTCTGTCACTATTAAAAAAAAAAAAAAAAAAAGAAAGCACTGGGAGTTGGTGATGGATAGGGAAGCCAGGCATGCTGTAGTCCATGGGGTCACAGGGTCAGACACCATTGAGAGATTTAACTGAATGCTGTAAATGATATGATAAAGGATACTAATGAAGAGCTCCATGAAGAGATGCATAGGACAGGGTTTGTAAGAGTCTTGAATGAAAGAGCTTCTGTTCCTGTGGAGTTGGGGTGCACGACCCTCCCGGTATGTAGGTGTGTTCACCAACCTGAAACTCCTCAAACCTGATACTATTGGGGTTTTTATGGAGGCTTGTCACAGAGGTATGATCAATTATTAACTCTATTTTCAGCCCCTTTTTCTGCGGAATGGGATGAGTAGATGAAAGTCTCATGTTTCTATTAATGGCTGCCCTTTCTGGTGACCAGCCCCCATGTAAGAGACCACCAAGAGCTACCCTATACAACAAACAATATTCCTATCACCCAGGATATTCCAAGGGTTTCAGGAGTTTGATGACAGAAGCTTCTATTACTCAGAAAATTACAAAGGTTTCAAGAGCTCTGTGTTAAGACTGAGGTCAAGGACTAAATGTTAGAGAGGAAGATTCTCCTAACCATTTCATTTTTCAAGTGTTTTAGGAGTTCTTTGTCAGGAATTATATATATATATATCATAATATGTATAAGCAGTTTTGTGACTCTGTTCTAGTATTTGTAATATTGTTTAGAAAATAAAATTCTTTGTAAAATATAAGAAAAAGAAGTCAAATATTAAATTTATAGAATATAATTTCTCAATTTTATCTGTTCTCTGACATGCATATAATAATTGGAAAACAGTACTGTTAAGTGTTCTTTGAGAACAAATTCAAGTTATTTATCTGCCTGGGAGGAGAAAATTTAACATAGAATGCTTCTAGAGATACTGTTTTACTTCTCAGGTGAGAAGCTATTTGCAAACTCTGTTTCATCCTCAGTGTTGTGCTGGCTTTTAAACTAGAAGCCTCATCATGATTATTGTCTTCTCTGTCCCAGATTCCCTGCAAAAGTCACACTCAAAGTGATTTACAACTTTTGAATTGGTCAATCAAAACATGGCAGTGTGGATTCTCTGGATTTAGACAAGAGAGATATGATATTCTGATGTGTGATTTGTGGTTTAGAATCCAAACTAAATGTTCCAAGGAGTTAAAAATCTATAACGAGAATGTTGAAAAGAATTGCCCTCCAAGTGCTGCTTCAGATCAGATCAGATCAGATCAGTCGCTCAGTCGTGTCCGACTCTGTGCGACCTCATGAACCGCAGCACGCCAGGCCTCCCTGTCCATCACCAGCTCCCGGAGGCCACTCAGACTCGCATCCATCGAGTCAGTGATGCCATCCAGCCATCTCATCCTCTGTCGTCCCCTTCTCCTCCTGCCCTCGATCCCTCCCAGCATCAGAGTCTTCTCCAATGAGTCAACTCTTCCCATGAGGTGGCCAAAATACTGGAGTTTCAGCTTTAGCATCATTCCTTCTAAAGAAATTCCAGGATTGATCTCCTTCAGAATGGACTGGTTGGATCTTCTTGCAGTCCAAGGGACTCTCAAGAGTCTTCTCCAATACCACAGTTCAAAAGCATCAATTCTTCGGCGCTCAGCCTTCTTCACAGTCCAGCTCTCACATCCATACATGACCACAGGAAAGACCATAGCCTTGACTAGGCGAACCTTTGTTGGTAAAGTAATGTCTCTGCTTTTGAATATGCTATCTAGGTTGGTCATAACTTTCCTTCCAAGGAGCAAGCGTCTTTTAATTTCATGGCTGCAGTCACCATCTGCAGTGATTTTGGAGCCCAGAAAAACAAAGTCTGACACTGTTTCCCCATCTATTTTCCACGTAGTGATGGGACCAGATGCCATGATCTTCGTTTTCTGAATGTTGAGCTTTAAGCCAACCTTTTCACTCTCCACTTTCACTTTTATCAAGAGGCTTTTTAGCCCCTCTTCACTTTCTGCCATAAGAGTGGTGTCATCTGCATATCTGAGGTTATTGATATTTCTCCCAGCAATCTTGATTCCAACTTGTGTTTCTTCCAGTCCAGCATTTCTCATGATGTACTCTGCATATAAGTTAAATAAACATGGTGACAATATGCAGCCTTGACGTACTCCTTTTCCTATTTGGAACCAGTCTGTTGTTCCATGACCAGTTCTAACTGTTGCTTCCTGACCTGCATACAGATTTCTCAAGAGGCAGATCAGGTGGTCTGGTATTCCCATCTCTTTCAGAATTTTCCATAGTTTATTGTGATCCACACAGTCAAAGGCTTTGGCATAGTCAGTAAAGCAGAAATAGATGTTTTTCTGGAACTCTCTTGCTTTTTCCATGATCCAGCGGATGTTGGCAATTTGATCTCTGGTTCCTCTGCCTTTTCTAAAACCAGCTTGAACATCAGGAAGTTCACGGTTCACATATTGCTGAAGCCTGGCTTGGAGAATTTTGAGCATTACTTTACTAGCGTGTGAGATGAGTGCAATTGTGCGGTAGTTTGAGCACTCCATGGCGTTGCCTTTCTTTGGGATTGGGATGAAAACTGACCTTTTCCAATCTTGTGGCCACTGCTGAGTTTTCCAAATTTGCTGGCATATTGAGTGCAGCACTTTCACAGCATCATCATTCAGGACTTGGAATAGCTCCACTGGAATTCCATCACCTCCACTAGCTTTGTTTGTAGTGATGCTTTCTAAGGCCCATTTGACTTCACATTACAAGATGTCTGGCTCTAGGTCAGTGATCACATCATCATGATTATCTAGGTCTTGAAGCTCTTTTTTGTACAGTTCTTCTGTGTATTCTTGCCACCTCTTCTTAATATCTTCTGCTTCTGTTAGGTCCACACCATCTCTGTCCTTTATCGTGCAATCTTAAATTACTTTGTTATTTCACTAACCACAATGTTGTAGTATAGCTTATAAGGTTTTTTTCCAGAGCTTTCAAGATGGGATTTCTACCATGCTTTGGTACATAAAAGAAAAAAATAAAAAGAGCATATCTTGTTTCTTCTTTATTATAGAACAACTCTATGTGCAGGCTTTCCAATAAAGCAGGAGGTAGACGAGGATGTCACAACCATAACCAGAAACATTTTTGCAACCAGTTTATATTAAAAACTACATACATCCAAATTTGGTTTCAGCTTCATTACATGAAGTTAAAACTGTTTCCAACTTATTATTATAACAATTATTCATTTACTACTGAATCTCAAAATAGAATACTGAATCTTAAAACAGCATGTTTTCTATTATTTTGTTATGTTTTTCACATCCTCCATTGCTGACCATGTTTCTCAGTGACTTTTAGTTAACATTATTTCTCTATGCTTATATCTGTTCATACATAATATTGTCTCTCTTCAAAATCATCTTAACATTCTGAGAAGATAAGCAAATATGGTATCACAATGGAAATTTATCATCTGTGAAATTAATAATTTCCATATTTAAACAATGAGTATAAAAATTCTAAGTACAGTTGATATTTAGGACTTTTAATTGGAAAAACTGAGAAAATTAATATTCTTAATATAAAGATATATTGCTCAATATAGATTGGCATATATAGATGGACATGTCTTCCTACTATATGTCTATAATGTTGGATGCAAAACAACAACAGGGTTGCAGAAGCCTTAGCGTAATAATTATTTAAAAGTTTACCTAACTTTTACAACTGTTTCAAATATTTAAGTTGCTACTGAACAGGAAAACATAAGAACATATTATATATATATATATTTTTTAGAATTAAAATATATATGTTTCTATTTATTAACTGACCCTAGCAGCAGCAGCTGTAGGTTATAGTTATAAGTAAGAGCATGATTTATTTGCTTAAGGAGACTTTGTGATTATCTTTCTTACAAACAGATGTAACTTCAATAAATTAAATCTATGACTTGAATTGCAATATCTAAAAATGAACTAATACTTATAAAACACATTCAATGTGGAATTCCTTTACTTTCTTTCATTAAAAAAATACATGTATATACTCATTCACTAAATTTATTAAGCAACTCACTTTCATCACATTTGGAACATTTTTACATAAAATTCATTTTTTTTCCTCCTTGTAATTCATTAGTTTTAATGATTCATTTAAATTTTTTAACAAATTCACCTGACAAAAACACACTGGGGCATAAATATAATTAAATCTTAGTAATCTTAACTTTATGTCTTAAGGCTTTGTAACTGCATAGAAAAACTGTAGAATTCTACTAGCTAAAAGCATGCAGATTCCTGTAGGCATTTTCCCAATGGGTAGGATATTAAAATGTATGATAATTTGAGGGGATAGTTTGATGGAAATTAGTAACAATTATTTGAGTATAATGCTTCAATTAAAAGAATGTATTAAGAGTCTTATGAATGGTAATTTCCTCCCAATCTTTAGTGTTTAAAGGAATTAGCATTCCCCCTCCAAATAATTTAAAAGTTTAATGATTGAATTAATGAATATTTCCACCATTCCTCAGTCCCAGGAATGCCATTCAAAAATGCTGCACTTTGCTCACAAATTAGAAGTCTCCATTTTCCTCTCAGCACTTGACTTTGACTGGATAACTTGGTCCTCTAGTGAGCTGCTGGAAGAATGCGTGTTTGATCTAGTGGGACCTAAATTCTGGGAGATTAACTCCCTAATCCTAAAAAATCCAGAGTAACCAAGGAGCTACATTTCAGACTGTTACCCTGGATTCCACATGAGTCTTTGCATTGCTGTGCTCCCCTGAGTTGTCCAATAATAGAAGAGTTCTCCAGGGTTGTAGGGTAAAGGGTGGCATTGCAGGACATACTGTCACACAAGATTAAGAATAATGAAGTGTTACATGACTCAAGTGCTTGATAGAGGAAGATGTAAAGTGTTCCTTTGAAAGTTAAAGTATTAACAAATAACTTTCCATAGTCTTTAATAGCCAAAGGATGAAATAGTGTCATATTATCAATAATAACCCACATTTTATAGGTTGTTGCCCTAATTTGCTCATCTACATTCTCAATGTAACACTCTCAAAGTAGTTCCAGGGATGCCCAGGAATTCCTCATGAAGGATTCTGGTCTGCCTCAAGTGTGATGCAGTCTGAGTACAGTATCTTCCATGGCTGTACCACAATCTCCCACCAGATAACAACACCCCATTACCCACTCCTGACAATTCTGAAAGCTGCCACCTCCCAATGCAGTTGGCTTTGGGGGAAAGTCAGGGGAGATTTTTCATTCCTATTCTCTATATTTTTCATTCCTATTCACTGTATTCTCTTAGTTAAGCATCAACTTAACTAGGTACATGTTCCAGTATCTTGCAAAGAGGGTTTAGGGAAATAGGTCTTCTCTTTCAATTTTTACTTACAGTCTTCTGTCTCATTAGGATGAAAACATGAATCAACTCAGAGGCTGAACATTGAGACAATCCAAATGGCATGCAGCATGTCATGCTGATAGTTGGCTTTTTATAAATGGATTGGGCTAAAAAGCAAAATAAGCATCACAGAGGCAAAAACTGGCACATTCAAGCAATCATACTATGGATATACCAGTCATATGGATAATATTGTTCTCAGGGTGAAGATAAATACATCAGGCTCATTTATCTTGATTCTATTAAACACTCACTTTATCTCTCATGAATTTTGTACTAGATTATTTCAAAGTAAAGTGCTAAAAATGTAAAGTCTATGTCATCACATACTTATTCCTGACTATATACTTACAAAAAAGTTTTAAATTATATTTGGTTTTATATTGACCTACCAAAAAAAGTGGGGATTTTAGTATAAGTGTTCTAATTAAATACATTTTAAGTGGGTTCATTCTGTATATGTCAAAGTATCTAGTTACAAACCCTTAGAAGTATTTGGGGCAGACTCCAAACTGTGCAAAACTGGCCAAATGCCAACACAAAAGAGTCCTTAATCAGTGCTCCTTTGTCAAATATCATGCAGTTGTTCTGCTCATATAACTAGGCCATTTAAAACCTTCCTCCTGTCATTTCAAATTGTGAACTTTGCATAAACCTACCTTGCTGGGCATTAAAAAGCCCTACTGCCCATTTACCTATGTCCTTAATAGGATCACCATTTATGTTTCTGATCATCGGTTGTAAATACACATTGGTCTGTGAAGGGAAAAGTCTTTGCTAATCGCCACTTGTCTTTGTAAGGTTGATTGGTGACTGTGTTACTCCTTACTTGAAAAGTCCTGAGGATAGTCTTTAGGACATTTGCACAGGCAAGTTTCTACATTATTGGGTCTATTTCCAATTGTTAAAACCCCTAACTTCTCCTTTCTCACTTGATTAATTTTAATTTCTGAGCAAGAATTTACTTTCCATAAAAATTATAGCTCTAACTTACTAAATAAACTCACAATTTTTACACCAACAAGAGGATCATATTAGAATAATTGTTCTTTATTTTAGCCAATTAAATAAAAGACTAAAAGATAATTGCTACATTTTAAGTCATAAGACCAAAGTTTCAACTGTGACACTAGTAAATTGTGTGATTCTAGAAAGTCACTTAAACTCTTTAAAACTCAGGATATTCATCTGTAATAGAATAGGTTGGATAAGTAATTTTCAAATGGCTTCAGCAGGCAAAGAATCTTCCTGCAACACAGGAGCCCTAGGAGATGCAGGTTGGATCCCTGGTTCAGGAAGGGTCCCTGGAGAATGAAATAGCAACCCATTCCAATATTCTTTCCTGAAAAATCCAATGAACAGAGGAGCCTGGCAAACTACAGTCTAAAAGATTGCAGAGTCAGATATGAGTATGTCACTAAGCATTCTCGCATTGTATTTTTCAAGTCAATTTTTATTTCAGAGTGGTAAAACTCTTAAATTATATAATAAAGTACCTTGAAGTGAAGTGAAAAAATAAATGGAGAAAACGGAAGTACAATTTTCTTTCTTTGGTCCATAGACAATGGGTTGGATCACGTGTTGAATGCAGTCTTGTATATGTAAACAAATTCTATGCCAGAACTGACTATGGTTAGTATACCATTCTTGATGCATACATGAATATTTGTTGCTAGCTTATCCATGTTCTTTCTAGATAAAAGAAAGCCTTTGGGGAAAGAGCTTTTGAAGAAACCAGTAATGAAGCTTGTAACTACACAGCAGAATAAAGTTGGCATTGGTTTCAAATTCTCCTAAAAAATGTGCTTTAGATAAATGGGTTAATGAGGGCAAAACTACACTATTTGTAACATATTTCAAAGGCATTATTGAAATATCATTTGTCACTTATCATTTTATTTTCAAGTTGTTAAATACAGCACAAATTGGATACATTTATTAAAATTTAACTTAAACATGCCAATCTTTCTAAAAGATACCATGGCACATGCATACCAGTGATTTTGAGATAAAACTGAAACCAAAACTTGGAATCACATAGTCAGTTCAATAGACAATTATAGTGTTTCTGTTCTCCATTATATGCATTTGTGTTACATATGATGACCTATAATTATATGTATACAATTGTGTATATATATATAATATATATATATATACTATTTTATATAGATAATCATGTCTATTCTCTCTCAACTGAGTCATTACAACCTAGGTATATTTATGCATATTACTTTAGCTCACAGGAGTACACTTAATTTCATGAATGCTTATTTGTAATCTCTGTAATTCACTAATCTTTTTTCATCTTTTCTATGTGTATAAGTATACAAGGAAGCAATGTAAGCTGTAATTTTGCTCTTAAAAGAACATATTTAGTCCATAGGGTATTGAAATTCTAAGTGATTGTTTCTCTGTGTATGCATTCTTTCTTGGTCAAATAGACATCCTTGGAAACACATCCTGAAGAAATAGTGGCATCACAGTTTCAACAGGGCAATTCATTGATTAGGGACTTTGCTAATTGGCAGTGGTGGGGATTTTGATTTTTGAATGAATCACTTTGAGTCCTTCTGTCACACAGTGTATAACTATAAACATTGTCAGTCAAAATAATGAAGCATAACACTACTCACAAAAGACTGGAAATGCACACATGGATCAGATCAGATCAGATCAGATCAGTCGCTCAGTCATGTCCGACTCTTTGCGACCACATGAACCGCAGCACGCCAGGCCTCCCTGTCCATCACCAGCTCCCAGAGGTCACCCAGACTCACACCCATAAAGTCAGTGATGCCATCCAGCCATCTCATCCTCTGTCGTCCCCTTCTCCTCCTGCCCTCAATCCCTCCCAGCATCAGAGTCTTCTCCAATGAGTCAACTCTTCGCATGAGGTGGCCAAAATACTGGAGTTTCAGCTTTAGCATCATTCCTTCTAAAGAAATTCCAGGATTGATCTCCTTCAGAATGGACTGGCTGGATCTTCTTGCAGTCCAAGGGACTCTCAAGAGTCTTCTCCAACACCACAGTTCAAAAGCATCAATTCTTCGGCGCTCAGCCTTCTTCACAGTCCAGCTCTCACATCCATATATGACCACAGGAAAGACCATAGCCTTGACAAGGCGAACCTTTGTTGGTAAAGTAATGTCTCTGCTTTTGAATATGCTATCTAGGTTGGTCATAACTTTCCTTCCAAGGAGTAAGCATCTTTTAATTTCATGGCTGCATTCACCATCTGCATTGATTTTGGAGCCCAGAAAAACAAAGTCTGACACTGTTTCCACTGTTTCCCCATCTATTTCCCACATAGTGATGGGACCAGATGCCATGATCTTTGTTTTCTGAATGTTGAGCTTTAAGCCAACCTTTTCACTCTTCACTTTCACTTTCATCAAGAGGCTTTTTAGCCCCTCTTCACTTTCTGCCATAAGAGTGGTATCATCTGCATATCTGAGGTTATTGATATTTCTCCCAGCAATCTTGATTCCAACTTGTGTTTCTTCCAGTCCAGCATTTCTCATGATGTACTCTGCATATAAGTTAAATAAACATGGTGACAATATGCAGCCTTGACGTACTCCTTTTCCTATTTGGAACCAGTCTGTTGTTCCATGACCAGTTCTAACTGTTGCTTCCTGAACTGCATACAGATTTCTCAAGAGGCAGATCAGGTGGTCTGGTATTCCCATCTCTTTCAGAATTTTCCATAGTTTATTGTGATCTACATAGTCAAAGGCTTTGGCATAGTCAATAAAGCAGAAATAGATGTTTTTCTGGAACTCTCTGGCTTTTCCCATGTTCCAGCGGATGTTGGCAATTTGATCTCTGGTTCCTCTGCCTTTTCTAAAACCAGCTTGAACATCAGGAAGTTCACAGTTCACATATTGCTGAAGCCTGGCTTGGAGAATTTTGAGCATTACTTTACTAGCGTGTGAGATGAGTGCAATTGTTCGGTAGTTTGAGCATTCTTTGGCATTGCATTTGGCAATGCCAAAGAATGCTCAAACTACCGAGCACACATGCAAAGATCAACATAAATCTATGCTGTTAGAAAAGAGAATTCAAAGTATAAAGATTTTCAGCACTGGACAGGATTTTAGAGATCAACCAGTACCTCATTTTACAGAGGAAAAAGGTAAAAAAAAAAAAAAAAGAGAGAGAGAGAGAGAAAACCAAAAACAAAACAAAACAAACAAACAAACAAAAAAACAAAGACACTGAGATGCTCTAGGTCAGATAGCTAGTGGCAACAGCACGATGGAAACCCTGGTCTCCTGATTCTTAGTCTATTGCATTTTTCACTTCATCTGCTGCACAGTCTGACAGTGGGTCAAAAGTTAAGTCTTGCTGTGTGAAATAGCACCTTACTTTATTAGCATTTCTTTTCATTTTATTGTATTTCTTATAAATATCTTTAAAAACACAAAGCTTTGATGTTTCTTACAAACAATTTCATGGAAATATTGAGGAAGTTTTTTTCTAATTATGTAGGCTGATAGTTGTCAGTTAATGAACATATAATTGCCTATGCTGCTGCTGCTACTGGTGCTAAGTTGCTTCAGTCGTGTCCAACTCTGTGCGACTTCATAGACGGTAGACGGCAGCCCACCAGGCCTCGCGGTCCCTGGGATTCTCCAGGCAAGAACATTGGAGTGGATTGCCATTTCCTACTCCAATGCATGAAAGTGAAAAGTGAAAGTGAAGTTGTGTTTGACTCTTAGCGACCCCATGGACTGCAGCCTAACAGGCTCCTCCGTCCATGGCAGGAGGAGCATTTTCATTTCCTCCGTCCATTTTCTAGGCAAGAGTACTGGAGTGGGTTGCCATTGCCTTCTCCGAGATTACCTATGCTGCTGCTGCTGCTGCTGCAAAGTCGCTTCAGTCGTGTCCGACTCTGTGCGACCCCATAGACGCAAGCCCATCAGGCTCCCCCATCCCTGGGATTCTCCAGGCAAGAACACTGGAGATTACCTATAAATTCTATCTAAAGAAAAATTTAAAGAAAAATTTAAAGTGGCTTTCCTCTACCTTCAGGTGCTCAAAAGTTACATTTTAAAATTTATTATTTAATCTAAATCTTGAAACTGTTAGCAGAAAATCTTCAGAGAATATGCATCTAGTCAAATGTGTTTCAGTGAAGCTGACACTATAGCTTAGCCCAGGACACATCTCTTTCCCCTCCTGCTGCATTCTGCTCTTGCTGAAACTGAGTTGCATTGAAATCAAGAATAATATGGTGTTTCCACTCTTGTCACATTGTCTTCTCTCCTGAACCTGCACGTCTAGCATTAAGCTTTCTTCCCAGTTCCTAGCCTCATATTCAAGGGCAATCAGGGCAATCATTGGAAGAGACTCAGAGACAGTGAGCTTCGCAAAGCTCTTTCTATTGACTCTACTTAGAAAATACTTTGGCTTACTAGATCCTTTGTTCACCACCTGGGGGGTGAACAGAAAGACCTCACGCTTGAAGTCTGTGATAGTATTCACTTTAGTTAGCACAAAATCATTTTTTAATTGAAAATTTGAAACAAATTATTTGAAAATGGTTTTCCTTAGGAAATAATCACTCTTGTTTACCTATTAAAAAAATCTATATGTAAGGAACAAAGTTATAACAACTTTGTGAATCCAAGACACCGCAAAAAAGGTATTTCATGGCATTTTTAACACAAAAATAGAGCTAATAAGTAGCTGTTAAATCTATGGGGAAAATTCAGAAACATAACCTTTTAAATTTTTGTTTCCTTTTAGTTATTCTCTGTTTGTTGTTGTTGTTTGTTTGTTTTTGTTTTTCTGAACATTTTGATGTCCATTCCAGTTTAATAGGTGGTAAATGCCCACAAAGCTATCTGGAAGATTTAATACCAAGTCAACTGTGCATGTATGCTAAGTTATTTCAGTCGTGTCTGAGTCTTTGCAGCCCCATGGACTGTAGCCTGCCAGGTTCCTCTGTCCATGTGATTCTCCAGGCAAGAACACTGGAGTGGGTTGCCATGACCTCCTTCAGGGGATCTTCCAGACCCGAGCATCAAATCCACGTCTCTTGCATCTCCTGCATTGGCCGGTAGATTTTTTACTACTAGTGCTACCATGGAAGCCTAAGATAACTGTATATTGAAGATACGGTGCTCCTTTTCCTTATACTTCTTTCAGATTATTGTCTTCGTTTGTCACTGCATACCCTTCTCCCCGCCCTCACTCTTCTTTCACCTTATTTCCTATTTTCTCTCTCCTCTACCACTTCATTTACTTGCTTAGTTCTAGCAACTTTTATTTTCCTAAAACTTGCAAACTTTGGATTAATGTAAGTGGAGGTGACAAAAGCTATATTGGTTGTGAAAAAATTGTACAGCCCTATCCATGAATGCCTCTTAAGCAAATTTATTTCATAAGATGGATTTAGCAACAATGTTTCAAAAGAAAAACTATTTCAATAAGTCTCAAAATGAACACTAGAATTTTGAAAATAAAATATCTTAAATGATATACCAGTTGCAGATAAAATCACAAATGGTGCTCCTAAGGACAAAAAACATGCTCTCCATGGGCTCTTTTAAGATGGTCAGGTAGTAGGGTTTTCTTTTAGCAGAATGTGCTGAAAACCTAACAATGCATCTACAAATCCATAATATGCAAACTTAAAATAAAACTAGACCACAAATATCCATCTGATCTCAGATTTATTTTCAGGAATAAGTAAATATGATGCAGTCAGTACAGCATAAAATACCTTTACTGATAAAAGAGACTTGCATGCATAAGTACACAGAGTGAAAGAGAAGTCTCAGGGGCTTATCCTTAGGAAGTTAAAAGAATTATATTTTCTATTCATTCATTGCTTGACTTACTATAACTGTTCTATAGAGCAGCACCCAGCAGAGAAACTATAGTTAAAGTCAGCTTATTTTTTCATAATAAATCATCTCACTGAATGATTTATAACTTGGCTGTGTTTATTTGCTTTTCCTAAAACTTGCTATATAGATACTTAAACTTTGAATCATTATTTCTGTAAATTTAAATGTAGAGTCTTTTATTTTTATTTTTCATTCACAATAGAACTACAGAATATATCACAGGAGACATCACAAAGTCTGTGTTTCTGAAATAAGGTAATCTGCCAACAGGAAGCACCTGATAACTATCATGTGAGCATCCTTTTAAAAATCTGCACTGGACCAAATGAGTATGTGGCATGTTTGAGGTAATTTGGTCTTTTTTTACAAGACAGGTTTCTTATTTAAGTAAATAGAAGATGTTTCTGAATAAAATTTACAACAATGAAATCCTAATCACATTTTATCATCAAGAATTACAAAAAAGCAAATTTGTTATATCTCACCAAAAAACTGAATGAATTGATTTTCTCAAAGATCCCAAACATTGCTACTTTCTAAACAATAAAGAAACAAAAAATATTAGTTGAATATCATACTTATTTTATTTTTAAAAATTGTTTTATTTTTCCCTTTGAAATACGATGTATTGCATTTAGAGTCATGAAGAATCATGATCATATTTGCCTATATGATTACAAATCTTATTTTAAGTAATGAATATTTTTGAAGAAGGTGCAATATTTCTGCAGATATTTATATACCATAAATATATAACTGTGGAAGTTAGTTTTTATATAAATAAATATACATTACTTAAAAGCTTATATTAGTATTTTTTAACTTTGGAAAGTATATCCAATATACTTTATATATAAATAATGTGCTGTTCTACAATGTTTTGGAAGATATGCATTCCCCCTTTCCAATCACCCCCATCGATCTCTGTTGTCATCGCCACTTGCGTTCCATCCTTGTATTTCTTTTCTCAAGGTTATATTATGTACTCTTCTATTCTTTATTTTTTTAATTGAAGTACAGTTAATTTAAAATATTGTGTTAGTATCCATTGTTCAGGGGACTACAGAGGATGAGATGGTTGGATGGCATCACTGACTCAATGGATATGGGTTTGGGTAGACTGCGGGAGTTGGTGATGGACAGGGAGGCCTGGCGTGCTGTGGTTCATGGGGTCGCAAAGACTCAGACACGACTGAGTGACTGAACTGAACTGAACTGAAGACCACTTGCATTTAATGTGATTATTAATTGTTAGGTTGATTTTATTATCATGCTCTTTTCAATTTGACCCATCTGTGCTTTGTAAAGTGTGAAAGCCCACACTTTCACACAGAGAGGTAAAAAAAAAGAATAACTTTCATAATTACACCATCCAGTGAAAACTACTTTTGTAGCTTTGGTGCAATCATTTTGTTCCTTGAATATATCATATACAGAAATAATATATTTTACTTTTAGAATGTTGTTAGTATAATTCTAGTTTTCACACAACATTTAAGTATTTTACATTATGCTGAAACACTTTGAAACTGTATGAAATCATAAGTCATGCTTTACATTTTAGCTCATACAAAATAGGTATAAAACAATATATAGTCTTGTATTACTATTTAATTATTTAAATTATGGCCAAATTTTCATTAGCACAAATAACATTACAAACTAATATTTATCCACATAATTTGTATTTTATATAGTGTCTTATTTCTGTAGCATCAGTCTTCAAATATTAACTAGTCAACTTTAAGCTTTCTAAACTGCCCAGGGTTTTTATTTATTAAAACAAAGAAAGTAACCAGAATTCTTGGACATTTTGAGAGACAAAAAAATTGAAATAACTATAAAATTTAAAGAAAGGAATTAGGAAAGAAGGTCTCGGCTTTGAATAAAACAAACTGAAAAAGGAAGCCTTTGAACTGTCACTTCCTGAAGTCTTCTGCACTGGGCACCGAACACATGTGGACCCCTGATCAGCCTCAGAGTGGAATTGGGGCCAGCAACCTTATGATACCCTGTTGTCCCTTTCTCATTATTACTCCACTGCTCATTTTCCATGTGCAGGTTTCTTCAAAATATATGTTTTCTCACTTTTCTTGAATCTGTAATTTAACACTAACCTTCTTATACATCAACATCTTCTGTAGAAATTGGACTCTGCCCTTGTGTTTCTTCATTATTCAGCTCACCTCCTGGGGCTGGAGTTATTTTATCATCATGAAGACGACCTATCTGAAATCTTTTCCTTATCTCCCACGTCTAATTCCCTATAGCCACATTTTACACATTTTTGAAACTTGGATTCAAGTCTAGATTTACAAAATCATTTTTACACACACTTCCATCTCCAAACAATTTTAAGTCACCTTTCTACACTTATTATAATTTTTAATATTTATTTCATCCTATACTCTTCCTTTTTAACATTTATTTCATCCTATACTCTTCCATTATATTTTCCTCCCTTTTTACTCAGCCTTCTTTCAATCTAACTTCTGATATGAATCTGCTCTACACCAGTAGCGTGAAATCACATTGTCTACCACTCCCCATTTAAGAAGCACAGCAAAATTCTTATTCTCAAATCATACTAAATGCTTCCATTGGTCTCCCTTGTTCCTATGTGATGTAGAAATGCAATTAAATGGATAGATTGATTCTTTCCTAAATGTAAAGCAAGGTCTCAAACACATGTAAAACCTTCAGTATTAATCTACAAAACGGTTTCCCAACGATGATTATTTTAAACTTTAATGAATTTTCATAGGAGCCATACCCAATCTCCACTCTATCATTCATAGCAGACAACTGTGCTTCTTATTACATGGATAAAGTGACAAATATTGATGTGTTATCCTTTAATATTCCTCCTCTTACTTACAGAAAAGTATCAATTCTTCAGGTCTGTTGCTAAACTTCCCTTACTCAGTCTGCTTTGTTTGTAATCTATGAGGAAATGGAGATCGTATTTCTGTGTAGGATATGAAATGGCATGCAATTTATGTATTTGAATTGAAATATTGAAAATAAAGTATATAGAATACACTGCTAACAGTTATCTTACTCTCTCTACCCTTACTTGTAGTTGGCCATATCTTTTAGGATTTCATGGGCATTATTCATTCTCATTTCTTCTAAATGAATGCAAAACAGATATAATTTTGGATCTGGAGCGAGAAGGAGTAATAGATTGGCCACTCCACATAAGCGCTCAGTCCCAGTCCTCTTATGGGTTAGAATTCAGTGGAAACAATGAATTGTTCTCTTTCATAATTCTGTGTGTGTACTTAGTCACTCAGTCATGTCTGACTCTTTGCAACCCCAGGGACTGTAGCCTGTCAGGCTCCTCTGTCCATCGGGATTCTCCAAGCAGGAATACTGGAGTGTGTTTCCATGCCCTTCTCCAGGGCATCTTCCCAATCCAGGGAATGAACCTGAGTCTCCCACATTCCAGGCAGATTGTTTACCATCTGAGCCACCAGGGAAGCCCTTTCATAGGTCTATTGCTGCTTTATTTATAAATAGTTTTTTTTTTTTCATATCATATTAATTATATTGAGTCAGCTTCTACAAGAAAATAGTGAACATTTAATTATCACTCCACATTTGTATTATTTTTCTTCATTTTTCCATAATTCTATATAATGGTGAATGAGAACAGTCACATCCAGCTAATCAAAATCCAAGCTCAGAGGTTAGGAATTTGTCTTGTAAGTCATGGTAAATGAAATTGGCTTCAAATTCAACACTAATAAAACAAGATTATAGCATCCAGTCCCATCACTTCATGGCAAATAAAAGAGGAAAACTGGGGAAGCCGTGAAATTTTATTTTCTTGCCCTTCAAAATCACCATGAGCAGTGACTAGAGCCATGAAAATAAAAGACACTTGATCCTTGGAAAAAAAGTTATGACAAACCTAGACAATGTATTAAAAAGTGGATACATCACTTTGCCAACAAAAGTCTTTATAGTCAAAACTATGTTGGTTTTTTTTTTTTTTTTTTCCCAGTAACCATGTATGGATGTAAAGGTGGAACAATAAAGAAGGCTCAATGCCAAAGAATCAATACTTTTGAACTGTAGTGCTGGAGAGGACCCTTGATAGTCTCTTAGACTGCCAGGAGATCAAATCAGTCAATCCTAAAGGAAATCAAAGCCAGATACTAATTGGAAAAAAATGTCCAAGCTGAAGTTGCAATACTTTGGCTCCCTTATGTGGAAAGTTGACTCATTAGAAAAGACCTTGATGTGGGAAAAGATTGAACACAAAAGGAAAAGCGGACAGCAGAGGATGAGATGGTTAGATATCATCACTGACTCAATGGACATATATCTGAGCAAACTCCAGGAGACAGTGAAGGACCCAGAGGTCTGGCATTCTGTGGTACATGGGGTCTCTTTGTCAGACGTGACTGAAGGACAGGACTGAACAGTAAAAACAAATGAAATTAGATTACCAAAGAAAATTCAATTTCATACTTATATTAACATTTACAGTCAGGTATTTGGATAACTTATGTGTTTGATATTTTATACCATCATACATTATTTATAAATAGAAACAGATTTTATTCTCCTGGACTAACAGAACTATAACTATAGTTACAAGTATATATAGACATTTATTTTTCTAATCTTTATATGACTCTATTTTTAAGCTGATTAATTTATAAAATATATGACCACACATTTTTCATCATATTTTCAAGATTAACTGAAGTTAACCATAACTCTTATTTGAGGGGAAAATAATGTAGCACTTGAAGAGAAACCTTTATTGATATTCTGGTCTCAGCTATATCACTAAGCAGCTATTACCTTCAGTAAGTCAAATTATTTTTCAGTTCTTAGGTTCCTCATGAAGAATATAATATATTAGGCCTCAATCATCTCTGAGGTTGTATTCAGGTCTAGGTTTCTATGATTATATTTATTCAAACATCCTCTGTGTAATGGCATCATTTGTGCACAAAGCTCATTATTGCCAAATTCAGACCTAAATTGAAGAAAGTAGGAAACACCACTGGACCATTCAGGTATGACCTAAATCAAATCCCTTATGAGTATACATTGGAAGTAAGAAATAGATTTAAGGGACTAGATCTAATAGAGTGCCTGATGAACTATGGACTGAGGTTCGTGACATTGTACAGGGATCAAGATCATCCCCATGGAAAAGAAATGAAAAAAAGCAAAATGGCTGTCGGGGGGGGGGGGGGGTTGCTTACAAATAGCTGTGAAAAGAAGAGAAGTGAAAAGCAAAGGAGAAAAGAAAAGATATAAGCATCTGAATGAAGAGTTCCAAAGAAGAGCAAGAAGAGATAAAATAAAAAGCCCTACTCAGTGATCAGTGCAAAGAAATAGAGGAAAACAACAGAATTGGAAAAACAAGAAATCTCTTCAAGAAAATTAGAGATAGCATGGGAAAATTTCATGCAAAGAAGGGCTTGATAAAGGACAGAAATGGTATGGACCTAATAGAAGCAGAAGATATTAACAAGAGGTGGCAAGAATACACAGAAGAACTGTACAAAAAAGATCTTCATGACCAAGATAATCACGATAGTATGATCACTCACCTAGAGCCAGATATCCTGGAATGTGAAGTCAAGTGGGCCTTAGAAAGCATCACTAGGAACAAAGTTAGTGGAGGTGATGGAATTCCAGTTGAGCTATTTCAAATCCTGGAAGGTGATGCTGTGAAAGTGCTGCACTCAATATGCTAGCAAATTTGGAAAACTCAGCAGTGGCCACAGGACTGGAAAAGGTGAGTTTTCATTCCAATCCCAAAGAAAGGCAATGCCAAAGAATGTTCAAACTGCCGCACAATTGTACTCATCTCACATGCTAATGCTCAAAATTCTCCAAGCCAGGCTTCAGCAATACATGAACCGGGAACTTCCAGATGTTCAAGCTGGTTTTAGAAAAAGGCAGAGGAACCAGAGATCAAATTGCCAACATCCGCTGGATCATTAAAAAAGCAAGAGAGTTCCAGAAAAACATCTATTTCTGCTTTATTGACTATGCCAAAGACTTTGACTGTGTGGATTACAATAAACTGTGGAAAATTCTGAAAGAGATGGAAATACCAGATACCTGACCTGCTTCTTCAGAGACCTATATGCAGGTCAGGAAGCAATAGCTAGAACTGGACATGGAACAACAGACTGGTTCCAAATAGGAAAAGGAGTATGTCAAGGCTGTATATTGTCACCCTGCTTATTTAACTTCTATGCAGAGTACATCATGAGAAACATTGGGCTGGAAGAAGCACAAGCTGGAATCAAGATTGTCGGGAGAAATATCAATAACCTCAGATATGCAGATGACACCACCCTTATGGCAGAAAATGAAGAGGAACTAAAAAGCCTCTTGATGAAAGTGAAAAAGGAGAGTGAAAAAGTTGGCTTAAAGCTCAACATTCAGAAAACAAAGATCATGATAGCTGGTCCCATCACTTCATGGGAAATAGATGGGGAAACAGTGGAAACAGTGTCAGACTTTATTTTTTCAGGCTCCAAAATCACTGCATATGGTGATTGCAGCCATGAAATTAAAAGACGCTTACTTCTTGGAAGAAAAGTTATGACCAACCTATATAGCATATTGAAAGGCAGAGATATCACTTTGCCAACAAAGGTCGGTCTAGTCAAGGCTATGGTTTTTCCAGTGGTCATGTATGGATGTGAGAGTTGGAATGTGAAGAAAGCTGAGCACTGAAGAACTCATGCTATTGAAATGTGGTGTTGTAAAAGACTCTTGAGAGTCCCTTGGATGGCAAGGAGATTCAACCAGTCTATTCTGAAGGAGATCAGCTCTGGGTGTTCTTTGGAAGGAACGATGCTAAAGCTGACACTCCAATATTTGGCCACCTCATGCAAAGAGTTGACTCATTGTAAAAGACTCTGATGCTGGCAGGGATTCGGGGCAGGAGGAAAAGGGGATGTCACAGGATGTCATGGCTGGATGGCATCACAGACTCAATGAACGTGAGTTTGAGTGAACTCTGGGAGATGGTGATGGCCAGGGAGGCCTGGTGTGCTGTGATTCATGGGGTTGCAAAGAGTCGGACATGACTGAGTGACTGAACTGAACTGAATCATGCACAAAGGACACTGCTGTGAATACAGTAAGCCTATTTCTCCAGAAACGTCAACCATGTCTATGATATAACCAGGATCACTGCAGAAATTTCAACTATGCATAATCTTTTTTTTTTTTGACTCAGTCTAAAAGATTCTTTGATCTTTGATCTTTGATGTTGCTATTATGACATAAAGTCACATAAATAATTTATTGTATCTTACATTATTTTAAGAAATAATTTTCTCTTTTATTTACAAACATAAAGAATAAAACTAAGATCCATAATACTTAAGTACCAGTAAAAAGTACTTAAAGACAAATCACAGATGCTCTACAGTTTTCACTGAAAGTGAAAAAGTTATTCAGTTGCGTCTGACATTTTGTGATACCTTGGACTGTAGACTGACAGGTTCCTTTGTTGTTGGAATTTTCTAGGTAAGAATACTGAAGTGGGTTGCCATTTTTTTCTCCAGGGAATCTTCCCATCCAAGGAATGGAACCCAGGTTTCCTGTATTACAAGTGGATTCTTTACCCTCTGAGCCACTAGGAAAGCCTGTTTTCATTAAAATAAACCTAATATAACCCTAAGATATAATTTCTCAGCATACTAATAATTTCCCAAAATTCAGTTAATAATCAAAGCATTTAATTTGCCTACTACAAATGCTATATTCAGACTATTTGCATAACTAAATGGACATATAATTTCCAAATGACATTGCATGATGTTATAATGTAAATCAGTAAAAGATGCCTTCAAGTTGTAAGATGGAAAATTTCCTTTATAATTTTAATACATTATATATCAATATATATAATACAAATACTCTTTGACATTCTAATTTTTTAAGGATGTAAAAATATCTTGAAATCAAATAATTTCAGAACTACTTCCCTCAATATGAAAAGTTATTTTATATAATGCGATAAAGTATTTAATATGCAGCATATAGAACAAAGGACTTGACAGATACACAAGGGCACCATGTATATTAGTTATAATTATGCACCAAGTATAAAAGGTATAAATAGAAATGCACTAAGACATTAATATTTGCAAGAACTGACAAACAGGAATCTAAGCTACTTGCAGTGACACAAGTGATGAAGTCATCTCTGACCCCACAGTTGCAGGGTCATGTAACTGGCAGTCTGAGTTTTAACTTACAAATATGTTGCACACACAACCAACACCCCAACCCAATCCTGGGATCCGTCACAGTATCTCTTGTGGATGTCTGAAAGTACGAGTACGGATGGTACTGAATCCATAAAGGAAGTTGAGCATTGAAGGACGGTGTGTAAATGGAGCCAACTCTCAGACAGGGGCTTCCATGATAATTCGGTAAAGAATCCACCTGCAATGTAGAAGATCCCTGTTGGGTTCCCGGCTCGAGCAGAATAAATTATTTATATAAGGTTATGCAGTTGGAGCATAGCACAGGGAATTGAAATCACTTTACTTCTCATGCCAATACTGTGGCTTAATCTACTAGAAACAAACACAGTGTTACAGTGTTGTTTCTTCTTTGAAACCTTTTGGGATCAACCATAAAAAAATTATATTACAAATTATTTAAAGTTAATAATTTGCCAAAGGGGAGCTTTCCTCATTGTCTTCAATGTGGAAAGAAGGGTAAAGTAGGGGACTTAAGGTATTGGTAAAATATGTATCATTTATTTATAAGCATATTAACTGATATTGCTGTGAAATTAAATGGCACAATTCATTGTGAATAGAAAAAAATCAAGAATGTTATGTTTTTAAAATGTACAAAGAATGTCAGTAAATTAGTAACACAAAGGGGAATATATTTGTATACATTTTATTTTAATGTTATTATACAGATTAGATTTTAAAATATATTATTATTATTAATTTACTAATAGAAACTAAAATGAAAGAGCAAGTGCAGTGGAAAAATCACCTAAGTGGGGAGATGGATTTCCTTCAAGACAGGTATATACATTTTAATTTTTTACTTGATTTTTATTCTTATTAACAAATAATTTTATTTAATGCTGAATTTAAATTGACAAATACATATTATAGATCCTGCATTTTAATTTAAAGTTTATTTCAATTTTATTAATCTTTATTGAATAAACTTTACATAAAAATGTAAAACAGGAGTAAAATATGGGAATAACTAATACTCATTTTTTTTTATTTTTCTACATTATTCTCCTTAGAAAAATGTTTAAATATGTCTTTCTGTGACATTTACTTTGTTTTGTGCAATTCTGCATTTGAGCTTCTCATTAGTTATCAATTTCTTTGCTTTAACTTATGTCTTGGAAATTATGTAATTGAATTCAAGCTTGATGTCTATATGAAATAAGATAAATCATTCGGATTCCAAATATATGTAGAAAATTTGCATTTTCAAACCTCAATTCTTCTTTGATATGTGGTGAATTTTGATTTCCCAAAGTAATATTTTCTTAAATGTTTTAAGTTACACAATTTTTAATTTGGTAAAGCTAAAATAATCTATTACTGTGCTTCAAGAAAGTAGACTGGCATTTGAGGAATTTATGTATTAAATAAGCCATTTTCTTGATGATCCTTCTAACCAGATATCTGTCAAGTCTTTGCTTTACTTTGAATTATTTAGACACAGCAAGGCTGATTCATCTTTGCAGGAGGAAATATTAGATGTATTTTTCTTTCTGTTGCAAAGCATTAAGATAATTAGGCCAATTATGTGCCATACAAATTAGTGCAAATAAAAATTACAGGATGTAAGTAACACTCTACTGATTTTATTTCAGTGTATCTATGGAAGTAAAGCATTTCAATAAATTTTAGCTGCTTTTACTACAAACACTCAGAATACTTAACAGAATAAGGCAGGATAGAAAAGGCACACTGAATTAGATGAAAGTTGTCTCTGATGTGCCTGTGGTCCCATTGTGCCTGTGAGGACAGGCAAGCAGAGCTCTCAGGGGAACTAGAAGGCCATTGATACAATAGACAAGGGGTCTGCTGCGTTCCCTTGATCTTCCCACATCTTTTAGTACTGACTGAAAGGAAGAAAAATGTATTGCTAATTAAGAGTTGACGTAATAATCAGGACAAGAAAAAGAAACTCTTATTGATGTTTAGAAAGACTGTACTGAGAGGCAAGCCAGATGTTACAGATTAAAAACACAGCCACACTGAATCAACAATTCTCTTTGTTAAAACACCTTTTCTGAGCCCCTTTAGTAGTGCTTGTCAAAAGCTCCCTGATGTTGAAACTGCAGAATAAATCATTCTTTTCAGATTTAGCACTTGTAATTTATTTAGGGGATGATGTCAGAGATGGAATATTTAGTATTTGTATCAATTTTCTTAATTGTTAGAAACCCAATATTTTTACTAGATTTTTGTCTTTTTTATTTGGGGTCCTTTTTAATCCAAAGAATTGTCAAGACATCTAATCTTTCTCTGAGAAAGTGAAGATCATAGACAGCAATAATTAAGATTCGAATCACACTTTCTTCTTGGCTTAGTTAAGGTCTTTAATTTCTGATGTATTTACTAAAAATTCTTCTGTCTTTTAGTTCACTAATTAGCAAGGACTGCTAGGCTGGCAGAGCTGAACTGTGATTGAAAGACTGCAATCTATGGCAAGAAACAAACCAAGCAGGAAAAAGCTGGAATTTGCTGCTGCAGACTGTTGAATTTAAATCTTTGGGGCTTCCAGAAAACCTTCTTCATTCTGGTCCATTGTGAAGATTATTTTTTTCAGAAACAAGAGAGGGAAGGTCGGAAATTTCACTTTTATTTATTTTGATTTTCATACAAAAAGTGACCTGCACTTTCCTGTCATCTGCCTTTGTTTGATTATGTGGCTCTTAAGTTAGTGGTTTGATCTAAGCTTCTTTGATCTGATGGCTTCATATTATTTGCTACATTCAAGATACACCTGCAAGGTCTATGCGTTGCTTCATGTATTGAGGGACAGAAGACAGAAATCATTCAACTCTCGTAAAATAATATATAAGAAGAAATTTAAAAATGAGATAGATCTATATATAACCTGAGAAACAGATGACAAGTGCTTTATTTAAAGGGAAGGTGATACAGACAAGATTTTATATTTCCATAGTTATATTATATTGCAGTTTTGAGTTCTTTGCGTGGAAAGGCAAGAAACCAACATATATATATGTTGGACACAACTGAAGTGACTTAACAGCAGCAGCAGCATATAACTATTGTTGAAAAATGAAGAAAGAGAAGCATAAAGGTATTACATAGAATTGTAGGCATAATGATTAATAGATGAAACCAGACATATTTAAATGTTGTCAATTGAGGAATTGGGTCTGCTGCATTTGTATACTAAATTTGTATAGTAACTTTTTCTTTAATCTGCCTTTATTTTTTTCACAAATGCCACATGATCATAATTGGTATAGTTTTCTTAAAAGCTTTTTAATCAACTAGTGTGAATTCTTCTACTTTGCTATTTTTCTTTACTATTCAGTTGGTTATTCAAGGTTATCTTTGATTATAGAGAGTTAGTACGAAGTTACAGTATAACACAGGGAACTCAACCCAGTGCTCTGTGACAACCTGAAGGGTGGAAAGGATGGGTGGGAGGGAGGTTCAAGAGTAGGGGAAATATGTATACTTATGGCTGATTCAGGCTTCCCAGGTGGCTCAGATGGTAAAGAATGGGCCCACAGTGCAGGAAACCTGGGTTCAATCCCTGGGTGCGGAAGATCTCCTAGGAGAAGAGAATGGCAACCCACTCGAGTACTCTTGCCTGGAGAATCCCATGGACAGAGGAGCCTGGTGGGCTACAGTCCACAGGTTGCAAAGATTCGGACATGACTGAATGACTAACACATACACACAGCTGATTCACCCTGCTGTGTGGTAGAAACCAACACACCATTGTAAAGCAGTTATCCTCTAATTAAAAATAAAATTTTAAGAATATTTTTTCATTTAACATTAGAATTATTTTGTCAATATTTACAAAATGTCATGTTGGAATTTTGATGGAAATTGCATAGAATCTGATCAAGGTGGGAAGACTGACATCTTGTCAACACTGAATCTTCCAATCTATGAATGTAGGATTTATCTATGTAAGATATAGGATCCATAAATGTTCCATTTGTTTAGATCTTCTTTGAGTTTTTGGTTTGCTTGTTTATTTGCTTTTTATCAGAATTATATAGTTTTCTGCATATAGATCCTGTACATGTTGAGTACATTTATATCCAATTTTTAATTTTCTTGGTGTTATTGTTTTTCAGTTGCTATGTCGTGTCGAACTCTTGACGCTATTATCAAACTTGACTTTTTTTATATTTCAATCCCAGTTGCCCATTGCTAACATATAGAAAAGACATTAACTTTTGTATATGGTTGAGCATTTGAACAACAAGGGTTTGAACTGTATGCACTTGTTTATATGCTTGTTTTTGTTTTTCAGGAGCAAATACCATACTACTACCCAGTCTGAAGTTGGTTGGATTCTCTGATATGGAGAGACTACAGATATGGAGGAATGAAAGATATCAAGTTTGCAGATACAGGGGACCAACTGTAAATTTTACACAAAATATTTTATTACACAGTGGATCAGTGATACTAATCCTTGAGTTGTTCAAGGAGTGAACTGTAATAACCTAAATCCTAAAATTTTACTCTCATCATGTTTTTTTTTTAATTCTTTGTGATTTATATACATCAGATCAGATCAGTCGCTCAGTCGTGTCCGACTCTTTGTGACCCCATGAATCGCAGCACACCAGGCCTCCCTGTCCATCACCAACTCCCAGAGGTCACTGAGACTCACATCCATCTAGTCAGTGATGCCATCCAGCTATCTCATCCTCTGTAGTCCCCTTCTCCTCTTGCCCTCAATCCCTCCCAGCATCAGAGTCTTCTCCAATAAGTCAACTCTTCGCATGAGGTGGCCAAAGTATTGGAGTTTCAGCTTCAGCATCATTCCTTCCAAAGAAATCCATATATTATATTATATGTATGTGTGTGTGTGTGTGTATATATATATATATATATATATATATATATGGAGAAAGCAATGGCAATCCACTCCATTACTCTTGCCTGGAATATCCCATGGATGGAGGAGCCTGAAAGGCTGCAGTCCATGGGGTCGCTAAGAGTCAGACATGACTGAATGACTTCACTTTCACTTTCATGCATTGGAGAAGGAAATGGCAACCCATTCCAGTGTCATTGCCTGGAGAATCCCAGGGACGGCCGGGCCTGGTGGGCTCCCATCTATGGGGTCGCACAGAGTCGGACACGACTGAAGCGACTTAGTAGCAGCAGCATCGGAGAAGGCAATGGCAACCCACTCTAGTACTCTAGCCTGGAAAATCCCATGGACAGAGGAGCCTGATAGGCTGCAGTCCATGGGGTCGCTAAGTTGGACACGACTGAGTGACTTCACTTTCACCCTTCACTTTCATGCATTGGAGAAGGAAATGGCAACCCACTCCAGTGTTCTCGCCCAGAGAATCCCAGGGATGGGGGACCCTGGTGGGCTGCCGTCTACAGGGTCACACAGAGTCGGACACAACTGAAGTGACTTAGCAGCATATATAATCATGTCATCTGTGCACAAAGACAGCTCTGTTTCTACTTCTCAATTTTTATACCTTCATTTCCCTTTCTTATTACACTAGACTTCCTGTATGAAAAACAGGGGTGAGAGGGGGACGTTTTTGCCTCGTTCCTGATGTTAGAGGAAGACATCTAGTTTCTCACCATTAAATATGATGTTAGCTGTAGGCTTCTCTTAGAAGCCCTTTATCAAGTTGAGGAGACTTTCCTCTGCTCCTAGTTTGCTGAGGGTTTTTATTTTGCATGCATGTTGGATCTTAGCAAGACTTTTCTATGTTGGTCTGTTGATTTTGATTGCACTGATTGGCTTTGAAATGTTGAAACAATCTATCTAGAATAAATCTGTTTCTGTCAGACTGTATACTTCTTAATGCATTTTTAAAATATTTATTTGATATTTTTGAAGATTTTTGTATTTATGAACATGGGAGATTTGCTTTTCCTTTCTTTGTGATGTCTTTATCTAGTGGCTGTATAAATGCATGAGTCTGAACTTATGGATTCACTGTGAAAGTGCTCACTCTGCATTAATTTTCTGGAAGTGATCATCTAGAATTAATTGGTATCACTCCTTTCTTAAATATGTGGTAGAACTTACCAGGAAAATCAGATAGGCTTTTTTATAATAAACTAAAAAAAAAAAGATAGCTATGAATTATTGATTTTTCCTTAATAGATATAGACCTATTTGTATTATCTATTTTTCCTTATGTGAGTTTTGGTAATTTCTCTCTTACTAGCCATTGGTTTGTTTCACTTATCAAAATTGTGAGCCTACTGTTGTTTTCAGTATTCCTTTATTATCATTTTATTGCCACTGAAAGTACTAGAGATGGCACCTTTTAATTTTTTTTATTTTCTAACAGTGGTAGTTTGTATTTTGTTCTTTCACTTTAAGCTTACTGAAAGTTTATCAATTTTATTGATTTTTACAAAAACCAGCTTTTGCATTTGTTATTTTTTTCTACTGATTTTTTTTTTTTTTTTTGCTTTCAATTTCATATATTTCTGACTTAATATTTACTATGTCTTTTACTTGGATCATTTTTGCCTTAATTTCTTATGTTTTTTTAAGGTGAAAGATGATAAGATCTTATATTATTGATCTTATTTTATCTTGATTAGATAAGATCTTATCTTATCTTGATTCCAGATCTTACTCTTTTTTTTTTTCTTTACAATATATGGATTTAATGCTATAACTCTTTGTTTAAGCATGGCTTTCACTAGATTCCATAAATTTTGATAAGTTGAATTTTCATTATCATTTAGTTCAAAATGTTTTTTAAAAATGCATCTGGAGACTTTTTATTTGACTGATACATTATTTTTAAGTTGTGGTGTTTAATTTCCAAGTATTGGAGAAGGAAATGGCAACCCACTCCAGTGTTCTTGCCTGGAGAATCCCAGGGACGGGGGAGCCTGGTTGGCTGCTGTCTATGGGGTCGCACAGAGTCGGACACGACTTAAGTGACTTAGCAGCAGCAGCAGCATTGGGAATTTATCAAATACCTTTATGTGTTTTATTTCTATTTCATTTGTGGTCTGATAATGCACTTTGGTAATTTCTATTATTGTAAATTTGTTGAGATATGTTATACATCCCAGAATATGATCTAGCTTGGTGAAGGTTCCATATGAGCATAGGAAGAATGTATATTCTGTTGTTATGGATGTGCTATTTCATAAATGCCAATTATGTCAAGTTGACCAATAGAGCTGTTCAGGGCAATTGCGTTCTCACTTGTTTTGTGACCACTTACTAAAGGAGGGTGCTGAAGTCTCCATTTAAAGTAGTGAATTTTTATTTTCTCCTTGTAATTATACCAGTTTTTGCATAATGTATTTTGATGTAGGTACACACTCATAAGGGATGGTTATCTCCTGTAAGCTTTGTTACCTTTGACATTATACATTATATTCTTTTTCTTTCTTTCTTTTTTTTCCAACAATGTTCTTCTTAATCCCTGATCAGTTCCTTGTTTTGAGATCTGTTTTTTCAGAAGTTATAAAAGCTATTCCAGCTTACTTTTCATTAAGGCTTACATGTTATATCTTTCCAAGTCTATTTATTTTAAACTTACTCAGCTTTATATTTAAAGTGAATTTCTTTTAGACAATACATAGTTGGATTTTGTTTATATTTTTTATTTCTATATAATCTACTCTGACAATTTCTGTTTTAATTGGTGTATTTAGATCATTCTTATCTAAAGTGATTATTATAATATATTTATATTATAATGTTATAATTATTATAATAGGCTGGATCATTATCTATCATGCTTTTGCAGAAATATCTTCTATTAGTTGCAGTTTTTCCAGGTGGCTTGTAAATAATCAGAATCCCCCTGTCAATGCAGGAGCTACAGGAGAGGTGGGTTTTATCCCTGGGTTTGAAAGTTTTCCTGGAGAAGGCAATGACAACCCACTCCA
Organism: Tragelaphus eurycerus; assembly: GCA_935064755.1. Classification (NCBI taxonomy): domain Eukaryota; kingdom Metazoa; phylum Chordata; class Mammalia; order Artiodactyla; family Bovidae; genus Tragelaphus; species Tragelaphus eurycerus. Next base: position 4,586,034 of record CAKXYN010000041.1, read on the forward strand.
ATATACTTGCCTGGAGAATCCCATGGACAGCGGAGCTTGGCAGGCTCCATAAGATCACAGAGAGCTGCACACAACTGAGCATGCATGCCTTTTTCTGTTAGCTGCATTTGTTCTTGTTTTTTCTTTCTTTCTTTCTGCATTCTCATTTTAATGGAATATCCATATTAATTCATATCTATTCATTTTATTTATCTATTTTTATCTATTCATTCACTGAATAGATATGATTGAATATTCATATATATTCATTAACTTTTTATCTCCTGTTATTTTTTAATAAGGTTTTCCTAGAGTTTTCAGTATATAATTACAGTCAATCTAAGTCCTCTTTCAGATAATACTATACTACTTCTCACATACCAAAGTTACCTTATAACAAGATATTCCCAACTCCTGTGTCCAATGTGGTGTGAAATTGTTTTCATTCATTTTACTTATCCATATAATGTCCCAATATCTTGTTACTATTATTATTTTAAATAAACTGCACACTTATTTCTGTGACAACATTATTTGCAATAGCCAAAATTCAGAGGCAAAACACTAGAACCTGGTGTTCACTGACAGATAAATGGATGAATAGAATATGGTATGAACATATGATGCAATATAATTCAACATTAAAAATGAAATTAATTCATACATATTCTACAATCTTAACAATAGGATACTAAATGAAGTAAGCCACTAACAAAAAGACAAATAATGTATGATTTCATTTATTTAGGGATCTACCTAGATTATTTCAAATTCATAGAGACAGAAAATAAAGTTGAGGATGCCTAGTTGTAAGGGCAATCAGATTGGGAAATCATTGCTTAATAGGGATAGAGTTTTAGTTTTGCAAGATAAAAAGAGTGAAAATTTGTTGTACAAAAATGTGAATATACTTACTGTTGGACTGTACACTTAAAATGTTAAGGTAAGAAATTTATAGTTTTGTATATTTTACTATTATTTAAAAATATTTTTCAGAAAATTAAGAAAATGCAATGTAATTTTTCCTTCATTTAATTACTATTGTAATTTCACTGGATATGAAATTATAGGTTGGTGTTTTTTTATTAATCTTATTTGAATGCTTCAATTTTTTTCTCCCAATTCTGTTCTTATTGGTATGGTTTCAGATGAGAGCCCTTTGCAATTCTTGTTCAGTTTTTTTCCACACTTTTGGTATCTTTCAAGACTTGTTTTGGCCTTTTATTTTCTATCAGATCAGATTAGTCGCTCAGCCGTGTCCGACCCCTTGAACCGCAGCACGCCAGGCCTCCCTGTCCATCACCAGCTCCTGGAGGTCACTCAGACTCACATCCATCGATTCAGTGATGCCATCCAGCCAACTCATCCTCTGTCGTCCCTTTCTCCGCCTGCCCCCAATCCCTCCCAGCATCAGAGTCTTCTCCAATGAGTCAACTCTTCGCATGAGGTGGCCAAAATACTGGAGTTTCAGCTTTAGCATCATTCCTTCCAAAGAAATCCCAGGGCTGATCTCCTTCAGAATGGACTGGTTGGATCTCCTTGCAGTCCAAGGGACTCTCAAGAGTCTTCTCCAACACCACAGTTCAAAAGCATCAATTCTTCGGCGCTCAGCCTTCTTCACGGTCCAGCTCTCACATCCATACATGACCACAGGAAAGACCATAGCCTTGACTAGGTGAACCTTTGTTGGCAAAGTGATGTCTCTGCTTTTGAATATGCTATCTAGGTTGGTCATAACTTTCCTTCCAAGGAGTAAGTGTCTTTTAATTTCATGGCTGCAGTCACCATCTGCAGTGATATACCTAGGTATAGATTTTTAATTTTTATCTTGCAAGATGTTCTCTGAAACTCATCACTCTAAGATTTGGTGTCTTTAATTTTGATGTCATTAATTTTGGAAAAAAAATTGGTTATTAATAATTCAAATGCATCTTTTATGTCCTTTTCTTTTCCTCTCTCTCTCTCCAATATTTCAATTCTGTATATACTAAAACTTTTGGAATCATCCCAAACTTCTCAGATATTCTGTTCTTTTTCCTTTTCACCCTTGTTTCACTTTGCCTTTTGGTTTATAAAGTTTTTACTGACACATGTTCAAGCTCACTGATTATTTCCTTTTCTGTATCATATCTATAGATACACCCGTCAAAGTCATTCCTCATTTGTGTTAACAGTTCTTGATTTCTAATCTTCTGATTGTTTTGAGAGTTTCCTCTGTGCTTACTTGTATCCATCTGTATTGATATGATATGTATTGCATATCATTTAATTTTTTCTATTAGAGCTCTTATCATATTAATCATTATCAATTTAAATTTTCTCTAAGATGTTGCCCAAATCTGTGTCATATTGGAGTCTGGTTTTGATGCTTACTTTATGTCTTCAGACTGTGCTTTTACCTGTCTTTTAGCATGCCTTATATTTTTTCTGTTTTGTTTTTGAAAGTCAGATATGATGTAACAGATAGGAGTTGAGGTAAATTGATCTTTATTATAAGTCTTTATGTTAATTTGGCCAGGATTTGAACTATGTTTAATATTTGCTGACTGAGTGACTTCACTTCTGGGCTTCCCTGTTGACTCAGAGGGTAAAGAGTCTGCCTACAATGCCAGAGACCCAGGCTCAATCCTTGGGTCAGGAAGATCCCCTGGAGAAGAAAATGGCAACCCATTCTAATACTCTTGTCTGGAAAATCCCATGAACACATGGAGGAGCCTAGTGGGTTACAGTCCATGGGGTCCCAAAGAGTCGGACACAACTGAGCAACTTCACTTAATATTTGTTGTAGTGCAGATCGATTCTTTACCAGCTGAGCTCTCAGGGAAGCCCTCACAGGAGCTAGAGGGTTCAAATCATTTTAGTCTTCTTATTTTTGCCTAAAATTTCCTTTGTGATTCCCTGGGATCTCCTCCTTAGAATGAATCTGTCTCACAGAACTTTCAGCTGTAGCACACTGTTAATATAAAGAGATTTATTGATGTGGTGGTATGATATGAGGATGGAAAGTTATCCATCATTTTATGATTATATCTCATTTTTTAAAAAGTAGATTTGTGTTCCAGAGTTGTGTCCTTCAGAAATGTCTCTGAACTTGCTCCTTCTTAGGTGAAACAGGAAGGTTGGAAGAGATTAGAATCTTGTAAGTGGCTTTCACCTAAGAGGTTAAGGTTTTGGTAAAGACTTTCCTAGAGTATGCCTCTGCTATTGCAAAATTCTCCAAAGATATTTCACAATGACCATCCCTTCCCACACCTTCTCTGCTGAAGGCTTCTTAGTACCTGTGGTGTCCCTGAAAGTAAAACCCCAAATCCTTGAATCTTCAGGGACCCCTAAGATTACAACCTCCACACATTCTATACTTTCTTGTTAGTATATACTGTCTCCTGCATGTTATCAAGATTATCACTTAAGTTCCTAGCAGTTAATGACTTCAGTAATTTCTGGTCCATATTGAGAAATGTTGTTTATGACTCTGTACTCACCTGTCTTTCCAAATTTTGTAGTGAAGACCCACTATGCAATATCAGTTCTCTGTGCATCCAAGTCAGTGATGTCAGTTTGTTAGCTTTGGTTGTATGAAGGGTAGTGACAACCTCCAAGTTGTTTACTAAGCTAAAACATGAAGACCTGATATAACTTTTCATCCTTTTGGAATACTGGATGTATTATGATGTACTTTGTAAGAAGAAATTTGAGGGAACAAATAAATGTGCATAATGGAGAAAGAGATGATGTGGCTTTCCGTCTGTAGTGTTATCAGATAGCAAGACAGGGAGAACGTTATATGAAAAATATCAATCATCTCTTCCTTTGTCTCAGTCTTTCTGCATATTATGGGAAGTACACATTCTAGTCTTAATTCTACTAGTGGTTGTCTGTGTGAGTTTCAGGAAGTTATATAATATATGCTGGCCTCAGTTTTTTCATTTATAAAATGAACCAGATTAGATAACTCCAAGATATGTTCTAGCTATAAGTCTTTTGGTGATTTAGTTTATAAAATAGTTATCATTTGAAACATGGATTTCCTTTAACTCAATCATGCATTCAGTAAGCATTTATTAATCTTCAAATCTAAGCCAAGATGAATTTCATAGTTTAGTTTCCTGTTTATTTTTTTGTTAAGTCACTAAGTTGTGTCTGACTCTTTGTTACCCTATGAACTACAGCACACCAGGCTTCCCTGTCCTTCCCTATCTCCAGAGTTTGCTCAAATTCATATCCATTGAGTCAGTGATGTCATTCAGCTATCAGATTCTCTGTTGTCCTCTCCTTCTTTTGCCTTCAATCTTTCTCAGTATCAGGATATTTTTAAACAGTTGGCTTTTTGCATCAGGTGGCCAAAGAAGAATTAGAATATGTTATTTTGTTGTGAGGAGAAAGCACATAAAAAAGCCAAAAAAAAAAGAAAGGAAAAAAGAAAGCATGTGAAAAATGTGAGTTATATTCTTATTAAAATATTTAGGAAATAAATAGTTGAGCTTAATTGGATTGAGGATATGGATTGTGGTTGGCAGTTTGAGCAGTAAAGTCAGCCATCCTAGAAGAGGTCACATGTGGTCTGACCACTGTATGGTTAAAAACAAACAAACAAACAAACAAACAGTCAAACAAAGTTAGGAACAGGGAATCCCTGACAGAAAGATCAGTAAAAGTAAATGTAGTAAGGAAAAAAAAAAAGAAAATATAAACAGAAAACACACAAAAACTCAAATGCTTGAGAGGGACAAAGAATGTGTCAAGAGCAATAAGCAAGAATCAGCTTACATACATGTGTTCATGTGTGTATATACATATAATACATTACATATATATATATGTAAAACACAAATATGGTTTTCAAGTATAATAGAAATCTATTAGAAGAAAAAAAAAAAAACAACAAAAAACCTAAATTACTGTGTCTAGGCAAGAGAAGATAGAGTGAACATAGAATAGAATGGAGGCAGAAAAGGTGTAGTGCTTAAACCTATTTTAGAAATAAGGGGGCACAGTGATTTTGAATGTCTGTGGTGAGGAAAGAAGAAGTTATATTTATATATATATACACATATGATTTATATAACATTCCAATAAACCATGGGAAATGACATCCTTTTTGATTAAATGTAAATATTTAACTTTAAAGAATAGCACTTGAAGAAATTAGTCACTTACTACTTTTATGTTACTGAAAATGAACTTAATAGGACTTATTTTCAAAAGGATTTGGAATAGCTCAACTGGAATTCCATTATGTCCAATAGCTTTGTTCGTAGTGATGCTTTCTAAGGCCCACTTGACTTCACATTCCAGGATGTCTGGCTCTAGGTCAGTGATCACACCATCATGATTATCTGGGTCGTGAAGATCTTTTTTGTACAGTTCTTCTGTGTATTCTTGCCATTTCTTCTTAGTATCTTCTGCTTCTGTTTGGTCCATACGATTTCTGTCCTTTATCGAGCCCATCTTTGCATGAAATGTTCCTTTGGTATCTCTGATTTTCTTTATTTTTTCTTTTTATTTATTTATTTTTTAAAATTTTATTTAACTTTACAATATTGTATTGGTTTTGCCATGTATCAAAATGAATCTGATTTTCTTGAAGAGATCCCTAGTCTTTCCCATTCTGTTGTTTTCCTCTATTTCTTTGCATTGATCACTGAAGAAGGCTTTCTTATCTCTTCTTGCTATTCTTTGGAACTCTGCATTCAGATGTTTATATCTTTCCTTTTCTCCTTTGCTTTCTGCTTCTCTTTTTTTCACAGCTATTTGTAAGGCCTCCCCAGGCAGCCATTTTGCTTTTTTGCTTTTCTTTTCCATGGGGATGTTCTTGATCCCTGTCTCCTGTACAATGTCACAAACCACATTCCATAGTTCATCAGGCACTCTATCTATCAGATCTAGGCCCTTAAATCTATTTCTCATTTCCACTGTATAATCATAAGGGATTTGATTTAGTTATACCTGAATGGTCTAGTGGTTTTCCCTACTTTCTTCAATTTCAGTCTGAATTTGGCAATAAGGAGTTCATGGTCTGAGCCACAGTCAGCTCCTGGTCTTGTTTTTGCTGATTGTATAGAGCTTCTCCATCTTTGGCTGCAAAGAATATAATCAATCTGATTTCGGTGTTGACCATCTGGTGATGTCCATGTATAGAGTCTTCTCTCGTATGGTTGGAAGAGGGTGTTTGTTATGACCAGTGCATTTTTTTAGCAAAACTCTATTAATCTTTGCCCTGCTTCATTCCGTATTCCAAAGCCAAATTTGCCTGTTACTCCAGGTGTTTCTTGACTTCCTACTTTTGCATTCCAGTTCCTTATAATGAAAAGGACATCTTTATTGGATGTTAGTTCTAAAAGGTCTTGTAGGTCTTCATAGAACCATTCAACTTCAGTTTCTTCAGCGTTACTAGTTGGGGCATAGTCTTGGATTACTGTGACATTGAATGGTTTGCCTTGGAAACAAACAGAAATCATTCTGTCGTTTTTGAAATTGCATCCAAGTACTGCATTTCGGACTCTTTTGTTGACCATGATGGCCACTCCATTTCTTCTGAGGAATTCCTGCTCACAGTAGTAGATATAATGGTCATCTGAGTTAAATTCACCCATTCCAGTCCATTTGATTTCGCTGATTCCTAGAATGTCAACATTCACTCTTGCCATCTCTTGTTTGACCACTTTCAATTTGCCTTGATTCATGGACCTGACATTTCAGGTTCCTATGCAGTATTTCTCTTTACAGCATCGGACCTTGCTTCTATCACCAGTCACATCCACAGCTGGATATTGTTTTTGCTTTGGCTCCATCCCTTCATTCTTTCTGAAGTTATTTCTCCACTGATTTCCAGTAGCATATTGGGCACCTACTGATCTGGGGAGTTTCTCTTTAAGTATCCTATCATTTTGCCTTTTCATACTGTTCATGGGGTTCTCAAGGCAAGAATACTGAAGTGGTTTGCCATTCCCTTCTCCAGTGGACCACACCCTGTCAGATCTCTCCACCATGACCCACCTATCTTGGGTTGCCCCACAGGCATGGTTTAGTTTCATTGAGTTAGACAAGGCTGCGGTCCTAGTGTGATTAGATTGACTAGTTTTCTGTGAGTATGGTTTCAGTGTGTTTGCCCTCTGATGCCCTCTTGCGAAACCTACTGTCTTACTTGGGTTTCTCTTACCTTGGGCGTGGAGTATCTCTTCAGGGCTGCTCAAGCAAAGTGCAGCCTTTGCTCCTTATCTTGGACAAGGGGTATCTCCTCACCGCCACTCTTCCTGATCCTCAATGTGGGATAGCTCTTCTAGGCCCTCCTGTGCCCACGCAGCCACGGCTCCTTGCACGTGGGGTTGGTCCTCCGGCCACCGCCCCTGGCCACTGGCATGGGGTTGGTCCTCCCACCCACCTCCCCTGGCATCAGGCTTAGGGGCGTGGGGAAACAGTGTCAGACTTTATTTTTCTGGGCTCCAAAATCACTACAGATGATGACTGCAGCGATGAAATTAAAAGATGTTTACTCCTTGGAAGGAAAGTTATGACCAAAGAGTCCGTGTTGTGCTGTCTCTGATCAGGCCCTCCTGTAACCACCACTGGCAGTCACTAGTGTGGCAAGAAATGTGTCATGTTGCCACATGGTCAGGGCCACCATGGCGCCACGTGGAGTCTGCACTGGGGCTTCGGCCTCAGGGCAGGTGTGGCTGGAGTCTGCATCCAGGTCTGAGGAGCAGTGGACGATGGGCCTGAAGGAGCAGCCATGGCACCAGCTTGCAGGAGGGCAGGGGCACGGACGCCTCGCCAGGGCTTCTGTTTCTGTTCTACTTTTTTTCATTAAGACTGGAATCAAGCTTATGTGTAAACTATTGGTAATTTAAGTTTCCTTTTGTGTCATTCAGTGTAAAACTGTCTAATTTGAAAAAATGTAGGTTATGAAAAATAAAGATTTAGGCACTGTTCAAAAAAAAAAAAAAAAGCAGACATTACTTTACCAACAAAGGTTCATCTAGTCAAGGCTATGGTTTTTCCTGTGGTCATGTATGGATGTGAGACCTGGACTGTGAAGAAGGCTGAGCACCGAAGAATTGATGCTTTTGAACTGTGGTGTTGGAGAAGACTTGAGAGTCCCTTGGACTGCAAGCAGATCCAACCAATTCATTCTGAAAGAGATCACTCCTGGGCGTTCTTTGGAAAGAATGCTGCTAAAGCTGAAACTCCAGTATTTTGGCCACCTCATGAGAAGAGTTGACTCATTGGAAAAGACTCTGATGCTTGTAGGGATTGGGGGCAGGAGGAGAAGTGGGCGACAGAGGATGAGATGGCTGGATGGCATCACTGACTCGATGGATGTGAGTCTGAGTGAACTCCGGGTGTTGATGGACAGGGAGGCCTGGCGTGCTGCAGTTTATGGGGTTGCAAAGAGTCAGACACGACTGAGCGACTGATCTGATCTCTGATTTTCAAAAGTTCCTTGTTATATATACTGTTTTTTTTAGAATGAAGCATGTATTTTTCAAGTCACATTTTTTGAAGTGTAAGCAGTGAAATCAATCAATTAAGGGAGTGCATTGCTGATCTCTATTTTGAGAAATACTTTTTCTTGAAAGACTGCTATTCTTTCTTTCAGATTAATATTCATCTGCAGTTTGCAAAAATATGTGTATATTATCAAAGGCCCCCAGGGTGTGATGGATAAAAAGCTTTTGGTGAAGAAACCATCAACCCCATAAGAACAAAATGTTAACATAAGATAATTTTTATTTCCTAGTCCTGTGAAAACTAGAAGACAGTCCCTTGTCAGATATATTTCACCCCACTAGACCAACGTGACACCATTTTAATGGTTAGTAATGTAAAGAATGATTCACCCTACCAGCCTAGAGTTATTTTTTAGAAAAGGCATTCTGATGTCAGTTTGTCAAGTAATTGTGAGCATGCTTTGTAAGTTCTGCCATTCGATGCTCGATATAGTGGGGCTAGACTAATTAAAATTTCCTGTTATGCATGTTTTCTTCAGGCTCTGAGTCATGCTAATGCTTTTCATTCATTAATGAGCCTTTCATTAATAAGCCTTTCTCTGGTGACTTTGGTCACCCGGAGTGGTTAAGATTGGCTAAGTTGAAGCTGATAAAGGGCTCCCTACATTTTTAGGAAATCAGTTAGTAGTATGATTGTCCAAAATACTGAGATTGATAATACTGTTTCATATTTCATAAGTTTAAATGGTATTGGTGTAATAAATGATCCAGTATCAATGTATGGCAAAACCAATACAATATTGTAAATTAATTAGCCTCCAATTAAAATAAATAAATTTATATTAAATATATATATATTATTTTTAAAATTAAAGTCTTTAATTTTCTTTGTTGTTTATAGATCTGAGTCTATATTTATAATGTATAAAGAAATTTATTAAATATGACAGCAACCAAAAGTTTTATTTTTATTAAACTGTATGTTTAATCTATAATACTTCTGTGATATCAACTTATTGCAAAAGCAGTTATTGAAAAAATTCTTAAAAAGCTACACAAAGACCGAATAAGAAAGTAAATTAGTGGTTTATAGGTAAAATGACAAGTATTACACACTATCAATTAAGAGTATTTGTAGGTGTATTAGAGTTGCTAACAAAAATGTCACAGAGTATTCTGTAGTTTTCAATGATATATGACAATGATATTAAGCAACTAAGAAAGAAATATTTAACTGTCAGGAGACCAGATTTAAGTATTCTGTTCAGTTCAGTTCAGTTGCTCAGTCGTGTCTGACTCTTTGTGACCCCATGAATTGCAGCACGCCAGGCCTCCCTGGCCATCACCAACTCCCGGAATTCACTCAAACTCATGTTTGATCGAGTCAGTGGTGCCATCCAGCCATCTCGTCCTCTGTCATCCCCTTCTCCTCCTGCCCCCAGTCCCTCCCAGCTTCAGAGTCTTTTCCAATGAGTCAGCTCTTTGCATGAGGTGGCCAAAGTACTGGAGTTTCAGCTTTAAGTATTAGCCTATCATTAATTTACATTCCTCATCTACAAGACGAAAAATACAGAAAAATGGGCCAGCAGATGTCTTAAATTCATTTTTTTAAACTGAAACTTTATAAATGTTACAATTTATATGTAAAGTTATTTTTAGAAAACACTCATTCTTTTATAATATTTTTGTGAATGTGCATTCTGTACTGTATGTATGCGTGTGTGAGAGTTGCTCAGTCATGTCTGACTCTTTGCAACCCCACAGACTGTAGCCCACCAGGCTTATCTGTCCATGGGAATTTCAAGGGAAGAAAACTTGAGTGGATTGCCAGTCCCTTCTCCAGAGGTTCTCCCTGACTCAGGGATTGAATCCTGGTCTTGTGCATCGCAGACAGATTATGTACCAATTGAGCAACAGGGAAGTCCATACTGTATGTACAGTAGTTCTAAACAAGGGCAAGGTCCCAGCTCTCAGGTAGCTTATAACCCATAGTAGAAACATCATGATACAGGTAATCATCTGATCATAAGTGTGAGCAGTGTTCCACATTTATTCTCATTCACCAAACGTATAGTCTGTTATGTGCCAGACTCTGTGGTAAGTGCTGGAAATACAGTGGTACCAAACACACACACACACACACGCACACACACACATGTCATGGTTCTTGTTCTTACTGAGTAAAAGAATTCCTGGGTGAAGAATACATTCAGTTCAGTTCAGTTCAGTTCAGTCACTCAGTCATGACCGACTCTTTGTGACCCCGTGAATCGTAGCACGCCAGGCCTCCCTGTCCATCACCAACTCCGGGAATTCACTCAAACTCACATTTGATCAAGTCAGTGGTGCCATCCAGCCATCTCATCTTCTGTCGTCCCTTTCTCTTCCTGCCCCCAATCCCTCCCAGGATCAGAGTCTTTTCCAATGAGTCAACTCTTCGCATGAGGTGGCCAAAATACAGGAGTTTCAGCTTTAACATCATTCCTTCCAAAGAAATCCCATGGCTGATCTCCTTCAGAATGGACAGGTTGGATCTCCTTGCAGTCCAAGGGACTCTCAAGAGTCTTCTCCAACACCACAGTTCAAAAGCATCAATTCTTCTGTGCTCAGCCTTCTTCACAGTCCAGCTCTCACATCCATACATGACCACAGGAAAGACCATAGCCTTGACTAGGCGAACCTTTGTTGGCAAAGTAATGTCTCTGCTTTTGAATATGCCATCTAGGTGGTCATAACTTTCCTTCCAAGGAGTAACTGTCTTTTAATCTCATGGCTGCAGTCACCATCTGCAGTGATTTTGGAGCCCAGAAAAATAAAATCTGACACTGTTTCCACTGTTTCCCCATCTATTTCGCATGTAGTGATGGGACCAGATGCCATGATCTTCGTTTTCTGAATGTTGAGCTTTAAGCCAACCTTTTCACTCTCCACTTTCACTTTCATCAAGAGGCTTTTTAGCCCCTCTTCACTTTCTGCCATAAGGGTGGTGTCATCTGCATATCTGAGGTTATTGATATTTCTCCCGGCAATCTTGATTCCAACTTGTGTTTCTTCCAGTCCAGCATTTCTCATGATGTACTCTGCATATAAGTTAAATAAACATGGTGACAATATGCAGCCTTGACGTACTCCTTTTCCTATTTGGAACCAGTCTGTTGTTCCATGACCAGTTCTAACTGTTGCTTCCTGACCTGCATACAGATTTCTCAAGAGGCAGATCAGGTGGTCTGGTATTCCCATGTCTTTCAGAATTTTCCACAGTTTATTGTCATCTACACAGTCAAAGGCTTTGGCATAGTCAATAAAGCAGAAATAGATGTTTTTCTGGAACTCTCTTGCTTTTTCCATGATCCAGCGGATGTTGGCCATTTGATCTCTGGTTCCTCTGCCTTTTGTAAAACCAGCTTGAACATCAGGAAGTTCACGGTTCACATATTGCTGAAGCCTGGCTTGGAGAATTTTGAGCATTTCTTTACTAGCGTGTGAGATGAGTGCAATTGTGCAGTAGTTTGAGCATTCTTTGGCATTGCCTTTCTTTGGGATTGGGATGAAAACTGACCTTTTCCAATCTTGTGGCCACTACTCAGTTTTCCAGATTTGCTGGCACATTGAGTGCAGCACTTTCACAGCATCATCTTTCAGGATTTGGAATAGCTCATCTGGAATTCCATCACCTCCACTAGCTTTGTTCGTAGTGATGCTTTCTAAGGCCCACTTGACTTCACATTCCAGGATGTCTGGCTCTAGGTCAGTGATCACACCATCATGATTATCTGGGTCGTGAAGCTCTTTTTTGTACAGTTCTTCTGTGTATTCTTGCCACCTCTTCTTAATATCTTCTGCTTCTGTTAGGTCCATACCATTTCTCTCTTTTATCGAGCCCATCTTTGCATGAAATGTTCCTTTGCTAACTCTGATTTTCTTGAAGAGATCCCTAGTCTTTCCCATTTTGTTGTTTTCCTCTATTTCTTTGCATTGATCGCTGAAGAAGGCTTTCTTATCTCTTCTTGCTATTCTTTGGAACTCTGCATTTAGATGTTTATATCTTTCCTTTTCTCCTTTGCTTTTCGCTTCTCTTCTTTTCACAGCTATTTGTAAGGCCTCCCCATTTTGCTCCCCATTTGTAAGACAGCCATTTTGCTTTTTTTGCATTTCTTTTCCATGGGGATGATCTTGATCCCTGTCTCCTGTACAATGTCATGAACCTCATTCCATAGTTCATCAGGCACTCTATCTATCAGATCTAGGCCCTTAAATCTATTTCTCACTTCCACTGTATAATTATAAGGGATTTGATTTAGGTCATACCTGAATGGTCTAGTGGTTTTCCCTACTTTCTTCAATGTAAGTCTGAATTTGGCAATAAGGAGTTCATGGTCTGAGCCACAGTCAGCTCCTGGTCTTGTTTTTGCTGAGTGTATAGAGCTTCTCCATCTTTGGCTGCAAAGAATATAATCAATCTGATTTCGGTGTTGACCATCTGGTGATGTCCATGTATAGAGTCTTATCTTGTGTTGTTGAAAGAGGGTATTTGCTTTGACATAGATAGCATATTGAAAAGCAGAGATATTACTTTGCCAACAAAGGTCCATCTAGTCAAGGCTATGGTTTTTCCAGTGGTCATGTATGGATGTGAAAGTTAGACTATGAGGAAACCTGAGCACTGAGGAACTGATGCTTTTGAACTGTGGTTTTCGAGAAGATGCTTGAGATTCCCTTGGACAATGAGGAGATGCAACCAGTCCATCCTAAAGAAGATCAGTCCTAGATGTTCTTTGGAAGGACTGATGCTGAAGCTGAAACTCCAATGCTTTGGCCACCTGAACTGAAGACTGACTCATTGGAAAAGACTCTGATGCTGGGAGGGATTGCGGGCAGGAGAAGAAGGGGGCAACAGAGGATGATATGGCTGGATGGCATCACCGGCTCAATGGACATGAGTCTGAGTGAGCTCTGGGAGTTGGTGAAGGACAGGGACACCCAGCCTGCTGCAATTCATGGAGTTGTTAGAGTCGGATACGACTGAACGACTGAACTGAACTGATATGCATGTATTTTTGCTTTGCCATGTTTAAGACAGGCTTTTGCCCTCTTAATTCTTAGTTTTCTGGGCTCCTGTCTCAGACACTAGGCAACTAGTTGCCTACTTTTTTTGTTTTTAGTCATGGTTAAAAGGTATTATCTTATAAACTTTTCCAGCAAATGTATCTCCATAGGTAATATTTTAATAATTCTGTAGAGAGTTCAAAAATAGTTTGAAATCTTACTTAAAATTTTTAATTTTTTTAAAAATTTAAATGTATTTATTTTTATTGGAGGCTAATTACAGTACAATATTGTATTGGTTTTTAAATACATCAACATGAATCTGCCACGGATGTACATGTTCCCAATCCTGAACCCCGCTCCCACCTTCCTCCCCATACTATCCCTCTGGGTCATCCCAATGCACCAGCCCCAAGCATCCTGTATCCTGCATTGAACCTGGACTGGTGATTTGTTTCTTATATGATATTATACATATTTCAATGCCATTTTCCCAAATCGTGCCACCCTCGCCCTCTCCCACAGAGTCCAAAAGATTGTTCTATACATCTGTTTCTCTTTTGCTGTCTCCCATACAGGGTTATCATTACCATCTTTCTAAAATCCATATATATGCATTAGTATACTGTATTGGGGAAAAGGCAATGGCAACCCACTCCAGTACTCTTGCCTGGAAAATCCCATGGACAGAGGCGCCTGGAAGGCTGCAGTCCATGGGATCGCTAGGAGTCGGACACGACTGAACGACTTCACTTTCAGTTTTCACTTTCATGCATTGGAGAAGGAAATGGCAACCCACTCCAGTGTTCTTGCCTGGAGAATCCCAGGGAAGGGGGAGCCTGTTGGGCTGCCGTCTATCGGGTCGCATAGAGTTGGACACAACTGAAGCGACTTAGCAGCAGCAGCAGCAGCATACTGCATTGGTGTTTTTCTTTCTGGCTTACTTTACTCTGTATAATAGGCTCCGGTTTCATCCACCTCATTAGAACTGATTCAAATGTATTCTTTTTAATGGCTGAGTAATACTCCATTGTGTATATGTACCACAGCTTTCTTTATCCATTCGTCTGCTGATGGACAACTAGGTTGCTTCCATGTCCTGGCTATTATAAACAGTGCTGTTATGAACATTGGGGTACAGGTGTCTCTTTCAGTTCTGGTTTCCTCAGTTTGTATGCCTAGCAGTGGGATTGTTGGGTCATAAGGCAGTTCCATTTCCAGTTTGTTAAGGAATCTCCACACTGTTCTCCATAGTGGCTGTACTAGTTTGCATTCCCACCAACAATGTAAGAGGGTTCCCTTTTCCCCATACCCTTTCCAGCATTTATTGCTTGTAGACTTTTGGATCGCAGCCATTCTGATGGTGTGAAATGGTAGTTCATTGTGGTTTTGATTTGCATTTCTCTGATAATGAGTGATGTTGAGCATCTTTTCATGTGTTTGTTAGCCATCTGTATGTCTTATTTAGAGAAATGTGTGTTTAGTTCTTTGGCCCATTTTTTTTTTTTTAATTGGGTCATTTATTTTTCTGGAATTGAGCTGCAGGAGTTGCTTGCATATTTTTGAGATTAGTTCTTTATCCGTTGTTTCAGTTGTTATTATTTTCTCCCATTCTGAAGGCTGTCTTTTCACTTTGCTTATAGTTTCCCTTCTTGTGCAGAAGCTTTTAATTTTGATTAGGTCCTATTTGTTTATTTTTGCTTTTATTTAGACTATTCTGGGAGGTGGGTCATAGAGGATCCTACTGTGATTTATGTTTGAGAGTGTTTTGCCTATGTTCTCCTCTAGGAGTTTTATAGTTTCTGGTCTTACATTTAGATCTTTAATCCATTTTGAGTTTATTTGTGTGTATGGTGTTAGAAAGTGTTCTAGGTTCATTCTTTTACAAGTGGTTTACCAGTTTTCCCAGCACCACTGTTAAAGAGATTGTCTTTTCTCCATTGTATATTCTTGCCTCTTTTGTCAAAGATAAGGTGTCCATAAGTGTGTGGGTTTATCTCTGGGATTTCTATTTTGTTCCATTGATCTATATTTATGTCTTGTGCCAATACCACACTGTCTTGATGACTGTAGCTTTGTAGTAGAACCTGATATCAGGCAGGTTGATTCCTCCAGTTCCATTCTTCTTTCTTAAGATTTCTTTAGCTATTCTAGTTTTTTTTTTTTTTTTTTTTTTCATACAAATCATGAAATTATTTGTTCTAGTTCTGTGAAAAATACCAATGGTAGCTTGATAGGGATTGCATTGAATCTATAGACTGCTTTGAGTAGTATACTCATTTTCACTATATTGATTCTTCCTATCCATGAACATGGTATATTTCTCCATCTTTGATTTCTTTCATCAGTGTTTTACAGTTTTCTATATATAGTTCTTTGTTTCTTTAGGCAGATGTATTCCTAAATATTTTATTCTTTTCGTTGCAATTGTGAATGGAATTGTTTCCTAAATTACCCTTTTTGTTTTCTCATTGCTAGTGTATAGGAATTCAAGGGATTTCTGTGTGTTGATTTTGTATCCTGTAACTTTACTATAATCATTGATTAGCTCTAGTAATTTTCTGGTGGAATCTTTAGGGTTTTCTATGTAGAGGATCATGTCATCTGCAAACAGTGAGAGTTTTACTTCTTTTCCAATCTAGATTTTTTTTTTTCTTTTTCTTCTCTGATTGCTGTGGCTAAAACTTTCAAAACTTTGTTGAATAGTAGTGGTAAGAGTGGGCACCCTTGTCTTGTTTCTGACTTTAGATGAAATGCTTTCAATTTTTCAACATTGAGGATAATGTTTTCTGGAGGTTTGTCATATGTAGCTTTTATTATGTTGACGTATGTTCCTTCTATTCCTGCTTTCTGGAGGTTGTTTTTTTTTTTTTTTTTTTTTTTTTTTTAATCATAAATCGATGTTGAATTTTTTCATAGGGCCTCTCTGCATCTATTGAGATAATCATATGGTTTTTATCTTTCAATTTGATAATGTATTGTATTATATTGATTGATTTGTAGATATCAAAATCTTTCTATTGTTATAACTCTATGACTTTTGTTGAAACATATATATATGATTATCATAGAAGCATTGACAAGCTGTGCTAACTTCAAGATTTTGGTGAACTCTGTCTAGCTGTAAATCAAGCCTTCTGTTATAGTATCTGCCATAACGAAACCCTTTTATTAGATTTAAGGTTTCTATAATACCTATAATATTTATATTATTAAAATTACAAATACTAGCCAAATTTAATACTTTTTTAACATTTTTGTCACAAATATATATGTTGAATACACAGAAACAGGTTGTATTTTAAAATAAACAATTCAGTTCAGTCACTCAGTCATGAGTGACTCAAAGAGTGGCTCAGACTCTTTGCAATGCAATGAACTGCAGCATTCCAGACCTCCCTGTCCATCAATAACTCCCAGGGTCCATCCAAACCCACGTGCATTGAGTCGGTGATGCCATCCAACCACTTTAGTCTCTGTTGTCCCCTTCTCTTCCTGCTCTCACTCTTTCCCAGCACCAGGGTCTTTTCCAATGAGTCAGTTCTTCAGTTCAGGTGGCCATAGTATTGGAGTTTCAGCTTCAGCATCAGTCCTTCCAATGAACACCCAGGACTGATCTCCTTTAGGATGGACTGGTTGAATCTCCTTGCAGTCCAAAGGACCTCAAGAGTCTTCTCCAACACCACAATTCAAAAGCATCAGTTCTTCGGTGCTCAGCTTTCTTTAAAGTCCAACTCTCACAACCATTTAACCGCTGGAAAAACCATAGCCTTGACTAGATGGACCTTTGTTGACAAAGTAATGTCTCTGCTTTTTAATATGCTGTCTAAGTTGGCCATACTTTCCTTCCAAGGAGTAAGCATCTTTTTATTTCGTGGCTGCAATCACCATGTGCAGTGATTTTGGAGCCCAGAAAAGTAAAGTCAGCCACTGTTTCCCTGTTTATTTTCCATGAAGTGATGGGACTGGATGCCATGATCTTAGTTTTCTGGATGTTCAGCTTTAAGCCAACTTTAACTCTCCTCTTCCATTTTCATCAAGAGGCTCTTTAGTTCTTCTTCACTTTCTGCCATAACAGTGATGTTATCTGCATATCTGAGGTCATTGGTATTTCTCCCAGCAATCTTGATTTCAGCTTGTGCTTCCTCTATCCCAGTGTTTCTCATGATGTTCTCTGCATAGAAATTCAATAACCAGGGTGACAATATACATCCTTGACGTAATCCTTTTCCTATTTGGAACCAGTCTGTTGTTCCAAGTCCAGTTCATTACATGAATTGTTCCAATCATAATCAACTTAATTTTATTCTTTTTAAACCCAGTTTTACATGTATGTAAAACAGACATCTATATAAATAGACACACCGACTTTCAAGCTGGATATATCCCCATTTCTGCTAGAGTGATATTTAATATACTTAGTCATATATGTTCTAAAGATGGATGTTAAAACTTTGCATCCAAATTTATCTTCTCTTTGTCATCAACAATTTTTATAACATTCATTTATGCCAAAAAAGCTAATCAGCTACAATCACTTTTTAGTGAACTACTGGAGAAAATCAACCTACATTAGAAGAAGAAATAGAAAAGCCATCAGAGTGTATGCAATGAAGAATATTCTATTTATGAAGATTATAATTGGATTAATAGCTTGTGGAATCTGTCCTCCTTGATTTTTTTGAATATAATTTACATTTAATTTTGTTATTAAAAAAATTCTCTACTGTCATGAGAAAAGTGACCACATATAACTTTCAGCTTAGCATATGTATATAGTCCACAGACATTGTTTCATTCTGCCTCTCCACAGTGTTGTGAGGCAAGAAGCTCAGAGAGCATTTGGGGCATTTTTAAGGTGCATTGAAATTCACTGAGGTTCTAACCTAAGAATATATGCTGATGTTAAACAGGGATGGACTTAGAATTAATTTATGCATAATTGTTCAATGGCCCTTCCTTTTCTTCAGTTCTTAAAAAGACAGATGAAAAGTGGAAACAACTTTATAGTTATTTTCTTGGATTGTTATAGGTGACAAGAAGTAATTAATTAGATTTTTTTATCTCTGCATTTTAATCTGACCTCCTGAATGGTTTCTGATTCTGTACACATCCATCCTCAGTTTCACTCATTTTGTTACTGTAACAAGTTTACTATAATGTCCTCCTATCTTGACCCTGATGGTGCTCCCCACATCTTTCTTTAATCTATTCAAAGTTCAGAAAGGTTTTTTTTTTACCCAAAATGTCAATCCAATAGATGTTCCTCAGTGCTGTTAAAAAAATTCAACTGATCCTTAAGTTTCTGAAAAGTTATCTGATTTACTACTTTCATTTCCACTTGGATTTTTTTTTTTCCTTTTTGCTTAATTGCTCTGACTAGGACTTCTAATACTATGCTGAGAGATGAGAATGGGCCTCCTTGTCTTAATCCTAGTTTTAAAGATAAGTTTTCAATTTTCCACCACTGAATCTGATTTTAGCTGTGATTTTGTCATAAGTAGCCCATGTTACTTGAGATACATTTTTCTGTGCCTGTTTTGCTGAGAGTTGATTTTTTAAAAACATAAATGGGTTTTGAATGTTGTCATCTTTTTTTTTTTTTTTCTGAATCTATTGAGAACATCATGTGATTTTTATTTTGTTGATATGTTGAAGCACATTGGTTGATTTATGAATGTTGAATTATCTTGACATCTCTGAAATAAACCCCAATTGATCATGGCATACAATCTTTTCAATGTTCTCTGTTTGATCCTTTAAATATATACAGTTTGCTAATATTTAATATATGCAGCTTGCTAATATATTCTCATTTTGATCCTTTTAATACATGCATTTTGCTAATATATATGAGAATTGTATTCATTATATTGTCCTGTAATACTCTCTTTGTGTGTTGTCTTTGATTTTGTTATCATGGTAATGTTGGCCTTGTAAAATAAGTTAGGAAGCATTTCCTCTTCATATATATATATATATATATTTTTTTTTTTTTTTGGAAGAGTTTGAGAAGTATAGATAAATCTTTGAATGGTTGATATAGTTCTCCTGTGAAGGTTCTTGAGCTTTTGGTTTTGTGGAAGTTTTTTATTACTCTTCTTTTAATAGTTTTATGGATGTCCAGCTTATTCAGATTTTCCAATTCATGATTCAGTCTTGGAAAGCTGTATGACTCTTAAAAGTAATCCATTTCTCTTAAAGTGTCCACTTAAATGGCATCCATCTGTTCATAATATTCTCTTACATTCTTTTGCATTGCTGCAGTATCCATTACTACTTCCCCTCTTTGTTTTTGTTTTTGTTTTTTTTTTTTTATATTTTATTTATCAGAGCCTTCTCCCATGTTGTCTTTGTAGGCCTAGCTGAAGATTTGTCATTTTTCTTCTTATTTCCAAATAAGTAGAGCTTAGTTTTATAAATATATATTTCTTTTTAGTGCCTGTTTCATTTATTTACACTCTGATCTTAAACATTTTCTTCCTTCTGTTGACTTTAGGCTTTTCTTGTTCTTTCTTTTATTGATTTATTTTAATTGGAGGATAATTAGTTTACAATATTGTGATGATTTTTGCCATAGATTGGGATGAACCATCAATGGATACACATGTGTCCCCCCATTCTGAATCCCCCCAGCCACCTCACTCCTCACCCCATCCCTCTGGGTTGTTGCAGAGCACTGGCCCTGATTCATGAATCAAAACTTGCACTTGTTATCTGTCTTACATATGGTAGTAGGTCTGTAGAATTCTCCAGGCAATAATACTGAACTGGGTAGTCATTCCCTTCTCCAGGGGATCTTCCCAAACCAGGAATCGAACCCAGGTGTCCCACATTACAGGCAGATTTTTTACCATCTGTGTCACCAGGGAAGACCAATATACATGTTTCAATGCTATTCTTTCAACCCATCCTGGCTTCACTTCTCCCACAGAGTGACAAAAGTCTATTCTTTACATCTATGTCTCTTTTGCTACCTTGCATATAGGATCATCATTACCATCTTTCTAAATTCCTTACATATGCATTAATATACAATATTTATGTTTCTCTTTCTGAATTACTTCACTCTGTATAATACGCTTCAGTTTCATCCCCCTCATTAGAACTGATTCAAATATGTTCTTTTTTATTGCTAATATTCCAGTCTGTGGAATATTACATATTCCATATTCTATACATACCAAAACTCCCTTTTCTATTCATCTGCTGATGGATATCTAGATTGCTTCCATGTCCTAGCTACTGAAAAGAGTACAGAGATGAATATTGAGGTACATGTGTCTCTTTAAATTGTGATTTTGATTTGCATTTCTCTAATAATGAATGGCATGGAGCATCTTTTCATGTGTATTAATTATCTGTATGTCTTCTTTTGAGAAAAGTCTATTTAGTTCTTTTGGCCACTTTTTGATTGGGTTGTTCATTTTTTGGTTTTGAACTACATGAGCTGCTTGTATATTTTGGAGATTAAATCTTTGTCAGTTGTTACATTTGCTATTTTCTCCTACTCTGAAAACTATCTTTTCACCTCACATATAGTTTCCTTTGATGTGCAAAATATTTTAAGTTTAAATAGGTCCAATTTGTTTATTTTTGCTCTTATTTTCATTACTCTTGGAGGTGGGTAATAGAGAATCTTGCTGTGATTTATGTCACAGAGTGTTCTGTTTTCAGCCAAGAGTTTTATACTTTCTGGTCTTACATTTAGATTTTTAATCCATTTGAGTTCATTTTTTCTCTATGGCATCACAAAGTGTTCTAGTGTCATTCTTTTACACATGATTGACCAGTTTTCCCAGCACCAATTTTTAAAGAGACTGTCTTTTCTTCATTGTATATTTTTTCATCCTTTATCAAAAATAAGGTGTCTGTAGGCATGTGGATTTATCTCTGGACTTTCTATTTTGTTCCACTGACCTATATTTCTGTCTTTGTGCCAGTACCATACTGCCTTGGTGACTGTTGTTTTGTAGTATAATCTAAAGTCAGGAAGGTTAATTTCTTCAATTTCATTCTTCTTTCTCAAGATTGTTTTGGCTATTTAAGGATTTTTCTCTCCCTACAAAATGTGAAATTATTTGTTCTAGCTCTGTGAAAAGTACCACTGGTAGCTTGATAGGGATTGCATCAAATTCATAGATTGCTTAGAGTAGTATAAACATTTTCACTATATTGATTCTTTCAATCCACAGACATGGTATATTTCTCCATTTCTTTGTGTCATATTTGATTTTTATTTTATCAGTGTTTTATAGTTTTCTACATGCAGCTCTTGTTTCTTTATTCCAGGGATGCAAGAATTCTTCAGGATTTAAAAATCAATCAATGTAATACACTATGTTAACAAACTGAAGGGAAAAAAAAAAAAAAAAAACACATATGGTTATTTCAATGGATGCAAAGAAAGCCTCTGGTAAAATTCAGCAAAGATTTATGATAAAAATTCTCCAGAAAGTAGGCAAAGAAGAAACATGCTTCAACATAACAAAAGCCATAATAAACAGAGAAGAAAAAGAATTAAAATGAATCCAGATTGGAATAGAAGTAAAATTCTAACTATTTGCAGATGATATGATCCTCTACATAGAAAGGATATATGATTTAATTCCAGTTGAGCTATTTCAAATCTGAAAAGATGATGCTGTTAATGTGCTGCATTCAATATACCAAGAAACTTGGAAAACTCAATAGTGGCAACAGTACTGGAAAAGGTCAGTCTTTATTCCAATCCCAAAGAAAGGCAATGCCAAAGAATGTTCAAACTACAGCAGAATTGCACTTATTTCACACACTAGCAAAATAATGCTCACCAATTCTCCAAATCAGGCTTCAGTAATACATAAATGATGAACTTCCAGAAGCTCAACCTAGATTTATAAAAGGCAGAGGAACCAGAGATCAAGTTGCCAACATCCACTGGATCACTGAAAAAGCAAGAGAGTTCCTGAAAAGCATGTACTTCTGCTTTATTGACTACAGCAAAGCTTTTGACTGTGTGGATCACCAAAAACTGGAAAATTATTCGAGTCAGAAAACCCAGACCATCTAAACTCCCTCTTGAAAAATTTGTGTCCAGTTCAAGAAGCAACTGTTATAACGGGACATGGAATAAGAGATTGGTTCCAAATCAGTAAAGCAGTATATCAAGCCTGTATGTTGTCACCTTGCTAATTTAACTTATATGCAGAGTACATCATGCAAAATGACAGTCTGGATGAAGAGCAAACTGGAAGTGAGCTTGCTAGGAGAAATATAAATAACCTCAAATATGCAGATGACACCACCCTTATGACAGAAAGCGAAGAACTAAGGAGCCTCTTGATGAAAGTGAAACAGGTGAGTTAAAAAGTTGGCTTAAAACTCACCATTAAGAAAATTAAGATCATGGCATCAAGTCCCATCAGTTCAGTTCAGTTCAGTTGCTCAGTTGTGTCCATCTCTTTGCGACCCCATGAATCTCAACATGCCAGGCCTCCCTGTCCATCACCAAATCCTGGAGTTCACTCAGACTTATGTCCATCGAGTCAGTGATGCTATCCAGCCATCTCATGCTCTGTCGTCCCCTTCTCCTTCTGCCCCCAATCCCTCCCAGCATCAGAGTCTTTTCCAATGAGTCAACTCTTCACATGAGGTGGCCAAAGTACTGGAGTTTCATAACTTCATGGTAAATAGATGGGGAAACAATGGAAACAGTTAGAGATTTTATTTTTGGTGTGGCTCCAAAATCACTGTAGATGGTGATGGCAGTCATGAACTTAAGACACTTGCTCCTTGGAAGAAGAGCTATGCCCAGTCTAGACAGAATGATAATAATCAAGAACATTACTTTGCCAAAAAGGTCCATCTAGACAAAGCAATGGTTTTACCAGTAGTCATGTGTGAATGTGAGAGTTGGACTACAAATAAAGCTGAGTGCTGAAGATTTGATGGTTTTGAAATCTGGTGTTAGAGAAGACTCTTTAGAGTCCCTTAGACTGCAAGGAGACCCAACCAGTCCATCCTAAAGGAAATCAGTCCTGAATGTTTATTGGAAGGACTGATGCTGAAGCTGAAACTCCAAAACTTTGGCCACCTGATGTGAAGAACTGACTCATTGGAAAAGACCATGATGCTAGGTAAGATTAAAGCTGGGAGATGGGGAGGACAGAGGATGAGATGGCTGGATGGCATTACCAGCTTGATGGACATGAGTTTGAGTAAGTTCTGGGAGTTAGTGATGAACAGGAAAGTCTGGCGTGCTGCAGTCCCTAAGGTTGCAAAGAGTCAGACATGGCTAAGCCACTGAACTGATGTTCCTTCTATGCTTACCTACTGGAGAGGGTTTTTTGGTTGGTTGTTTGTTTTTAAATCATAAATTGGCTTTTAATTATGTCAAATTTTTCTATGTATTTATGGAGATAATTTTATGATTTTATCATCTAATTTGTTAATATGTTGTATAACATTCATTGATTTGGAATTTTTTAAAAATTTAATTTAATTGGCGGCTAATTACTTTACAATATTGTAGTGGTTTTTGTTATACATTGACATGAATCAGCCATTCTGAACACCCCTCCTACCTCCCTCCCCATCCCATCCTGCTGAGTCATCCCAGTGGACCAGCCTGAGTACCCTGTTGAAGAATCCTTGCATTCCTGAAATAAAGCCCACTCGGTCATGATGTATGATCTTTTTAACATGCTCTTGGATTCTATTTGGTAGAATTTTGTTGAGGATTTTATCATCTATGTTCATCTGTGATGTTGACCTGTAGTTTTCTTCTTTTGTGGCTTCTTTGTCTGGTTTTCAAATCAGAGTGTTGATGGCCTCATAGAATGAATTTGAAAGTTTAACCTCCTCTGCAATTTTCTGGAAGAGTTTGAGTAGGATAGATATCAGCTCTCTCGACATTTTTGGTAGAATTTGTCTGTGAAGCCATCTGGTCTTGGACTTCTGTTTGTTGTAAGATTTTTTATTACAGTTTCTATTTCCAAGCTTGCGGTTGCTCTGTTCATATTTTTTAGTTTTTCCTGGTTCAGTTTTCAAAGATTATACTTTTCTAAGAATATGTCCAGATCTTCCAATTTGTCCTTCTTATTGGAATACAGTTGCTTATAGCCCCTCTTGTGACCTTTTTTATTTCTATGTTATCTGTCCTGATTTCTCCATTTCCAATTCTAATTTTATTGATTTCATCATTTTTTTTTTCTTTATGAGTCTGGCTATGGCTTATCTATTTTGTTTATCTTCTCAAAGAACCAGCTTTTAGTGTTGTTGATTTTGGCTGTAGTCTCCTTTTTATTTTTTTAAGCTGTTTTATGATTTCTTTCCTTCTACTAACTTTGCTTTTGTTGTTATCATTCTTCTTTCTCTAGTTATTTTAGATTGAAATCTAGGTTGTATGTTTGATGTTTCTCTTGTTTCCTAGAGTAGACTTGTATTGCTCTGAACAATTCCCTCTTAGCACTGATTTTCTGAATCCCATAGGTTTTGGGTTGTCATTTTTCCATTGTCATTTGTTTCCATGTATATTAGATTTCCTTTTTGATTCCTTGTATGATTTCTTACATGATACCAGTTATTCAGAAGCATGTTGTTTAGCCACCATTTGTTTGTGTTTTATGTAGTTTGTTTTGTTGTTTTTTTTTTTTTTTTTTTCCTGTAGTTGATATTTAATCATGCTGCATTGTTAACAGAAAAAATGCTTGAAATGATTTCAGTTTTTAAAGTTTATCAAAGCTAGATTTGTGGCCCAGGATCTGATCTGTCCTGAAGAATGCTCTGTGTGAACTTGAGAAAAAGGTTAAATCCTTTGTTTTTGGATGAAATGCCTTCTAGATATCAATTAGGTCTAACTGGTCTAGTGTGTCATTTAAAGCTTGTTTTTCCTACTTAATTCTGTTTGAGTGATCCATCCATAGGTGTGAGTGAGATATTAAAGTTCACCACTATTATTGTGTTACTGTTAATTTCTCCTTTCATACTTGTTAGCATTTGCCTTATGTATTGAGGCACTCCTATGTTGGGTGCATATGTATTTATAATTGTAATATCTTCTTCTTGGGTTGATCCCTTTATCATAATTTAGTGTCTTTCTCTGTCTCTTATCACAGTCTTTATTTCAAAGTCTATTTTGACTGATACAAGTATTGCTACTCCTACTAGCTTTTGATCTCCTTTTGCATGAAATATCCTTTTCCACCCCTTCACTTTCGGTCTGTATATGTCCCTAGGTTTGAGAGTCTCTTGTAGACAGCATACATACAGGTTTTGTTTTTTATCCACTTGTCCAGTTTTTGTCTTTTGTTTGAAGTATTTAGCCCATTTACATTTAATGTAATTATTGATAAGTATGATGCTGTTACCATTTGCTTTTTGTTTTGGGTTTGTTTTTATAAACTTTTTTTGTGTGTGTTTCCTATTTAGAGAAAATCCTTTTTAATTTGTTGAAGAACTGGTGTGGTGATGCTGAATTCTCTCAGCTTTTGCTTATCTGTAAAGCTTTTTATTTCTCTTTCCAATCTGAATAAAGTCCTTTCTTGATAGAGTAATCTTAGCTGTAGTAGTTTTTTCTCTTTCATCAATTGAAATATGTCCTCCCATTCTCTCTGGCCTGAAGAGTTTCCATTGAAAGATCAACCATTATCCTTATGAAGATTATCTTGTATGCTATTTGTTTATTTTCCCTTGCTACTTTTAATATTTGCTCTTTGTGTCTAATTTTTGTTAGTTTAATTACTATGCATCTTGATGTGTTTCATCTTGGGTTTATCCTATTTGGAACTCTCCAAGTTTCCTGAAATTGGGTAGCTATTTCCTTCTGCCTTTTAGGGAAATTTTCAACTATTATCTCCTCAAGTTTTATCTCATGTCCTTTCTTTTGGCTTCTTCTTCTGGGACACCTATAATGTGAATGATGGGGTTTGACATAGTCCCAGAGGTCTCTGTAGTTTTTCTCATTGCTTTTAACTCTTTTTTATTTTTTTTTCCCCATCTTGCTTCATTTTTTTCCACCATTTTACTTTCCACCTCACTATCCTTTCTTTTGCCTCATTTGTTCTCATTTATTTGCTCATTTATTCTATTTCCCTCAAGAAGGCTTTTAATCTTAGTTATTGCATTGTATATTATTGATTGACTCCTCTTTATTTCTTCTAGGTCCTGGTTAAGCATATCTTTCATCGTCTCAATCTGTGTCACCAGTCTGCTTACCTGTAAATCCATTCTTTTTCAAGATTTTGACTCATCTTTAATATCATTATTCTAAATTATTTTTCAGGTAGACTCCCTATCTCCTCCACTTCCTTTTTTGTTTATTTGTCTTGGACTGATGGGTTTTTATCATATTTCTTCACCTGTTGTACATTTATCTGTGCTTTCATGTTGTTTAGATTGCTGTGTTAGTGGTCCCTTTTCTACAGACTTGGGGGCCATGGTTCCTCTTTATTGTAGTCTCCTCCCTGTCGTTGTGATTGGACAAGTGACTTGCCAAGATTTCCTGGTTGGGGGAATTTGTGTCTTTCTGATGAGTGGATCTGGATCTCTTTTCTCTGGAGTGCAATGAAGTGTACAATAAAGAGTTTTGAGGTGTATTTGAGTTTGGTATGGCTTTGGTCAGCCCATCTTTTAATGTTCAGTTTTGTGTTCCTATTTTGCTGGAGAATCAATGTGGGGGCATTCCACTGGAACTTGCTGCATCTTGGGCCATCGAATTTGGATTCAGTGTAGGTATGGAGACTTTTAGGTTGGCTCTTGTCTATTTTTGTTCCCCATGGTCAGGAGTTCTATGATAGTCTAATGTTCTGGAGTTGAGCTTCCTGCCTCAGGGTTTCAGTGGCTCCCTTACATTAACCTCAAGACTTCTTCATCCACACAGCACAGAAACCAAAGGACCTAGGTTAATGCTGAAGCAACTCTCCACAACCAAGAACACACAGAGTGGTTCACAGAGTTATATAGAGAAGAAAGAGGGAGGAGGGAGATAGAGATGACTAGGAGGAGAAATAAGAGAGTTAAAAGGGAAAGAGAAATCAAGCCAGTAGACAAATCACTAAGTGAAAATGGATACTAAAAATCAGTTTTTTAAAGGTAAAAAATTGATAACAAATATCAAATGGGGTAAATGAATGACCTAGTTTAAAGATTAGACTCTCAAAAATGCAATGTAAAAAATGAAACAAAGTCAATCCTAAAAATTAAAAAATATATATATATATATATATATATATATAGAGAGAGAGAGAGAATTTGTTTTTAAAATGTAGGTTTTTTTTTTTTTTTTTAGAACAGTAATAATAGGTTATAAAATGAAACCTAGAGGCAAAATAAAGATCTAAAATTTTAAAAATTAAAGAAAAAGTGATAATAGTAAAAATATATCTAGGAATTTCTCTGAGGCTGCTGTGAGCAGTGTTGGGTCAGTTCAGTTTCAGATAGTCCCTTGTTCTGGCTTGCACTTATCTTTAATTTATGTATTTGCCCCTCAAATGCATAGTCTTATCATTAACTTCAGGATTTTAATGTGTTGCACCTGTCACTTGCTAAGTGGTTTTCCCTTCTTTGCTTATTTTGGCTTCCTGTGTTTACAAATCTCTTCAGTGTATAATTTCCTCCAGTCACTAGGAGCAAAGGTAGCCAGTTACTCACGCTTCACTTGCTCAGTTGTGCTGTGGAGAAAGAGGGACACTGCAAACAAATTCTGCTGGCATGTGTGAGGAGTGCTCCCCTTGAATGGAATTCACTGGGTTTGCCACAGCCCAAGTTATCTTGTACTTCCTGGATCCACACTATTCAAGCTCCTGCATGCTCTGTGAGGGCACTGTCTGAAGTGGGCCCTGTCTTTAATGCACTTCCTGGTTCTAAGACACTCAGGTTCTTGGGTGCTCCATAAGGTCACAGAAGGGCTGTGCATTTTGTACCTTTGAATTCTTGGTGAGTGCACCATCCCAGTTGGGCCATACACGTTATGAACCTCCCTGGTCCCGACTGCTCAGTTTCTTAGGTGTTCCATGAGGGCACAGTCCCAGGCATGCTGTGTATCTCCTTTAGGGTGCTAATTTCAGGCTATGACATTCCTGGTCCTAGTTAATGTGAACCTCCCAGGATCTCAGGAAGTCTTGATTTACAACAGGCAGCCTGTTCACAATTTGGTGGAAAATTTGGCCTCTGGGGCTGAGATTGCAGCAGCCCCTTGCCTTCTGCCTCTGGCTGCTACAACCTGCCCCTCTGCCTCTGGGAGGGAAGGTGGTAGATGACAAACCGTTTGCTCTCCTTTGGTATTTACCAGGGTGCAATACTTTGTTCTGTGAGTGCTCCAAGGGTCACCATGCCTTCTTAAAGATTTTTCATGCGAATGGTTCTTTTTATCTATCGCTGGCAATCCCACAGTTTGTGTAGCTATATCACATTAAGCCCTTCAGATGATCCTCAGGGCATTTAAACCCAGTACTTAACCTAAGGATGGATGATGCATCTCATGCCTCCACACCCAGTCCCCACTCACTGCTTATAGACATGAGTCTCTGAGCCACTTCTTCACTGGTTCAGTTCAGTTCAGTTCAGTTGCTCAGTCATGTCTGACTCTTTGCGACCCCATGAACCTCAGCACACCAGGCCTCCCTGTCCATCACCTGGTAGTTGAGGTTAAGTGCGTATTTTGTGGGGTTTTTTTTTTTTTTTGTTTGTTTGTTTGTTTCCAATTATGTTGCCTCTGAGATTCCAAATCTCCCCACAGGCCCTGCCTGTGAAAGGGTCCCCTATTGTGTGGAAACTTCTCCTTCATGACTCCTTCCCAGAATGGGTCTCTGTCCCAAATCCTTTGTCTCTGTTTTCATCTTTTATATTCTATCCTACTTCCTTTGAAGAATTTGGGCTGCCTGTCTGGCTGTCTGGTGTCCTCCACCAGCATTCAGAAGTTGTTTTCTAGAAGTTGTACACATTCAAATAATCTTTTGATGAGTTTGTGAAGGAGAAAGTGGTCTCCACATCCTATTCCTCCACCATCTAGGGACTGATTCTCATTGTTTTATATTGTTGTTTTTCTAGTTCATTTAAGAGTAAGTTTAGACTTCCTTGATTTTTTTTTTCTTCTTGTTTATTGAGATAGGGCAATACTGTTATAAACATTCCCCTTATATAACTTTTTTTTTTTTTTTTTTTTTTTACATCCCGAAGAGTTTGGTGTGTCATATTTTGATTTGTCTTCAGGTAGTTTTTTATTTTTGTATTTCTCCTTTCATTTCTTCCTTGACACAATTGTTGTTCATTAACATGTTGTTCGGTCTCCATATACTTTTGATATTTTTGGCCTTCTTTTAATTGATTTTTAGTTTCATGCCGTTGTCATCAGAAATTGTGCTTAAAATTATTTCAGTCCTCTTAAATTTACTGAGACTTGTTATATAGCCTACCATATAGTCTGTCCTTAAGAACCTTCCATGAGTATTTGAGAAAAAATATGCACTATTAGGCATGTTTCCAAGGCAAACCATTCAATGTCACAGTAATCCAAATCTATGCCCCAACCAGTAACACCGAAGAAGCTGAAGTTGAACGGTTCTATGAAGACCTACAAGACCTTTTAGAACTAACACCCCCCAAAAATGTCCTTTTCATTATAGGGGACTGGAATGCAAAAGTAGGAAGTCAAGAAACACCTGGAGTAACAGGCAAATTTGGCCTTGGAACACGGAATGAAGCAGGGCAAAGACTAACAGAGTTTTGACAAGAAAATGCACTGGTCATAGCAAATACCCTCTTCCAACAACACAAGAGAAGACTCTATACATGGACATCACCAGATGGTCAACACCAAAATCAGATCGATTATATTCTTGGCAGCCAAAGATGGAGAAGCTCTATACAATCAGCAAAAACAAGACCAGGAGCTGACTGTGGCTCAGACCATGAACTCCTTATTGCCAAATTCAGACTGAAATTGAAGAAAGTAGGGAAAACTACTAGACCATTCAGGTATGACCTAAATCAAATCCCTTATGATTATACAGTGGAAGTGAGAAATAGATTTAAGGGCCTAGATCTGATAGATAGAGTGCCTGATGAACTATGGAATCAGGTTCGTGACATTGTACAGGAGACAGGGATCAAGACCATCTCCATGGGAAAGAAATGCAAAAAAACAAAATGGCTGTCTGGGGAGGCCTTACAAATAGCTGTGAAAAGAAGAGAAGCGAAAAGCAAAGGAGAAAAGGAAAGATATAAACATCTGAATGCAGAGTTCCAAAGAATAGCAAGAAGAGATAAGAAAGCCTTCTTCAGTGATCAATGCAAAGAAATAGAGGAAAACAACAGAATGGGAAAGACTAGGGATCTCTTCAAGAAAATCAGAGATACCAAAGGAACAGTTCATGCAAAGATGGGCACGATAAAGGACAGAGATGGTGTGGACCTAACAGAAGCAGAAGATATTAAGACGAGATGGCAAGAATACACAGAAGAACTGTACAAAAAAGAGCTTCACAACCCAGATAATCATGATGGTGTGATCACTGACCTAGAGCCAGACATCCTGGAATGTGAAGTCAAGTGGGCCTTAGAAAGCATCACTACGAACAAAGCTAGTGGAGGTGATGGAATTCCAGTGGAGCTATTCCAAGTCCTGAAAGATGATGCTGTGAAAGTGCTGCACTCAATATGCCAGCAAATCTGGAAAACTCAGCAGTGGCCACAAGATTGGAAAAGGTCAGTTTTCATCCCAATCCCAAAGAAAGGCAATGCCAAAGAATGCTCAAACTACCGCACAATTGCACTCATCTCACACGCTAGTAAAGTAATGCTCAAAATTCTCCAAGCCAGGCTTCAGCAATATGTGAACCGTGAACTTCCTGATGTTCAAGCTGGTTTTAGAAAAGGCAGAGGAACCAGAGATCAAATTGCCAACATCCTCTGAATCATGGAAAAAGCAAGAGAGTTCCAGAAAAACATCTATTTCTGCTTTATTGACTATGCCAAAGCCTTTGACTGTGTAGATCACAATAAACTATGGAAAATTCCAAAAGAGATAGGAATACCAGACCACCTGATCTGCCTCTTGAGAAATCTGTATGCAGGTCAGGAAGCAACAGTTAGAACTGGTCATGGAACAACAGACTGGTTCCAAATAGGAAAAGGAGTACATCAAGGCTGCATATTGTCACCATGTTTATTTAACTTATATGCAGAGTACATCATGAGAAATGCTGGACTGGAAGAAACACAAGTTGGAATCAAGATTGCTGGGAGAAATATCAATAACCTCAGATATGCAGATGACACCACTCTTATGGCTGAAAGTGAAGAGGGGCTAAAAAGCCTCTTGATGAAAGTGAAAGTGGAGAGTGAAAAGGTTGGCTTAAAGCTCAACATTCAGAAAACAAAGATCATAGCATCCGGTCCCATCACTACATGGGAAATAGATGGGGAAACAGTGAAAACAGTGTCAGACTTTCTTTTTCTGGGCTCCAAAATCACTGCAGATGGTGACTGCAGCCATGAAATTAAAAGACACTTACTCCTTGGAAGGAAAGTTATGACCAACCTAGATAGCATATTCAAAAATAGAGACATTACTTTACCAACAAAGTTTCGCCTTGTCAAGGCTATGGTCTTTCCTGTGGTCATGTATGGATGTGAGAGCTGGACTGTGAAGAAGGCTGAGCTCCGAAGAATTGATGCTTTTGAACTGTGGTGTTGGAGAAGACTCTTGAGAGTCCCTTGGACTGCAAGAAGATCCAACCAGTCCATTCTGAAGGAGATCAATCCTGGAATTTCTTTGGAAGGAATGATGCTAAAGCTGAAACTCCAGTATTTTGGCCACCTCATGCGAAGAGTTGACTCATTGGAGAAGACTCTGATGCTGGGAGGGATTGAGGGCAGGAGGAGAAGGGGATGACAGAGGATGAGATGGCTGGATGGCATCACGGACTCCGTGGGTATGAGTCTGGGTGACCTCCGGGAGCTGGTGATGGACAGGGAGGCCTGGCGTGCTGCGGTTCATGGGGTCGCAAAGAGTCGGACACGACTGAGCGCCTGATCTGATGCATTTGGATGGAATGTTCTATATAAACCCATCCAAATCCACTGGTCTAATATTTCATTTAAGGTCATGGTTTTCTTATTGATTTTCACTCAGTATAATTATTCTGCTGGTATAAGTAGGATGCTAAAGTTCCCTAGAATTAGTGGATTGTGACAATTTTCCCTTTAGATCTATTAATATTTGGTGTATATATATATATATGTAGTTATTAATAACTATAATTACTTATTAAAGTAGTAATAAGAGTAAAATGTGATATAACATAATGACACTCTCTCATGTAAAGGAGGGTGTGATATTATTGATGCGGTGGGTGTTTTACCTCATTTTGTTGTGATTAGCATATACAGGGAGTATAGAGCAGTAATTACTATATATGCTCCTATTAGAATAATTGTGATGTTTGATCATGAAAAAGTCAATATTACTACAAATATTTCCCCGGTTGGGTTAATTGTTGGGGACAGAGCTAGATTAGTCAAGCTTGCTAAGAGTCATCAGGTGGCCATTAGTGGGAAGAATGTTTGTAGGCCTCAGGTTAGAATTATTGTTCAGCTGTGGATTCATTTGTAGTTAGAGTTTGCTATGCAGAAAAGTATGGTGGAGGTAAGACAGTGGGCGATTATTAAGGCTGTAGCACCTATGTACCTTCAAGGTGTTTGGATAAGAATGACTACAGTACAAGTGTGATGTGGCTGACAGAGGAGTATGCAATGAGTGATTTTAAGTCTGTTTGAGGAAGACAAATTGAGCTAGTCATGATTATACCCCAGAAGGACAGCACAATGAATGGGTATGCTATGAAGTCGGTTATTGGGTTTAGGAATATTTTAATTCGTAGTTTGCCATATCCTCCTAGTTTCAGTAGGACTGCTGCAAAAATTATGGAGCCTGCAATGGGGGCTTCTACATGGGCTTTGGGTAGTCAAAGGTGGAGGCCATATAGTGGTATTTTTACTATGAAGGCTATTATGCAGGCTAATCACAAAAAAACGTTTGACCAGAAACTAGGTATTGGTTGTACTCAGTATTGAAGTATTAGGAAATTCAGGGATCCTACGGTGTTTTGGATGTAGACTAGTGTAACCAGCAGCAAGAGGGACCTGCTACTGTATAAAATAGGAAGTAGAGGCCAGCATTTAGGCGCTCTGTTTGGTTCCCCCATGGGGTGATAATAAGAAGTGGTGGGACTAGTGTTGTTTCAAATAGAATATAAAAGAGGATTAGCTCTATGGCAGTGAAGGTTATGATTAGGAATAATTGTAGTAAGATTAATATAGTGATATATAGCTTTTTTCAGGTTAGATTTTCTTTTGATAGGTGATGTTGGCTAGCTATTAATACTAGAGGAAGAAGCCACATGGTTAGGATTAATAGTGTTGCTGATAGAGAATTGGAGAAGAAAACTAGCGAAATGTTGAGGGTGTTGTCACTAAATTGATTTATGAGGAGTAGGCTTGTGAGGGTGATTAGCAGGCTATAGGTTGTAGAATTAATCCAGATTATATTACCTTTTGATAGTCAAGTTAGGGGTATAAGTATTACTGTGGGGATAATATATTTTAGCTTTGGAGTAGATTAAGGTTTTTTACACAATCAGTACCATATGTGTTTGATACTATTACTAGTAGGGATAAGCCTAGTGCTGCTTCACAGGCTGCCTAGACCAGCAAGATAATAGGTAATATATTAGCTAAGGTAAAATGTGAGTTTAAGATTATTAGGGTGGTCATAACAAATAGAGATGGAGAAGGCAATGGTACTCCACTCCAGTACTCTTGCCTGGAAAATCCCATGGATGGAGGAGCCTGGTAGGCTGCAGTCCATGGGGTCGCTGGGAGTCGGATACGACTGAGCGACTTGACTTTATTTTTTCACTTTCATGCATTGGAGAAGGAAATGGCGGCCCACTCCAGTGTTCTTGCCTGGAGAATCCCAGGGATGGGGGAGCCTGGTGGGCTGCAGTCTACGGGGTCACACAGAGTTGGACACGACTGAAGTGACTTAGCAGCAGCAGCAGCAACAAGTAGAGATAATATTACTTCTAGGCATAGAAGAGATGATATTAGGTGGGATCGGTATATTAATAGTCCTGCAAGGAATACAGTGAATGCTATTATAATGTTTATGTATGCTAGAAGCATTTGGTAATTATGAACTCAATCATAATCTAATGAGTCAAAATCATTTATTTTGTTTTAAACTAAATACCATACTAAGTTCATCTAGTCCTTTTTGAGTTCATTCATAGGCTAGGCTTACGGCTAATAGTAGGATTAGGAAAAGAGCTATGGTGAGCATTGTGGTTAGGTTATTTGTTTGTGAGGCCCAGGGTAGTGGTAAAAGGAGTGGAATTTCCAGGTCAAAGAGAAGAAATGTAATGGCTACTAGGAAAAATTTTATGGAGAAAGGTAGGCAAGCTGATCCCATGGGGTCAAATCCACGGTCACATGGACTTGTTTTTTTTTTTTTTTTGAACACACATTTAGTTGGGAAAGTCAGAATGCAATAATGACAAGTAGCATAGCTAGCATGAGGTTAGTTAGGAGGGCTAATATTAGGTTTATTATTCTTTTTCAGACAAAACAAACTAACTGATTGGAAGTCAGTTGTACTAGTTAATACTAAAAGAATATGAACCTCATCAATAGATAGATACACAGAGGAAGAGTCATACTATATCTACGAAGTGTCAGTATCAGGCGGCAGCTTCAAAGCCGAAGTAGTGGTTGGAAGTGAAGTGGAATTTCAACTGGTGGGAGTAGACAATTAGGAAAGTAGATCCAATAACAAAGTGGAGGCCGTCGAAACTGTGGCTATGAAAAACGTTGAACCATAAACCCCATCTGTAACAGTAAAAGGTGCTTCATAGTATTCTGAGGCTTGTAATAATGTGAAATACACACCTAGTGCAATAGTAATAAATAGAGCTTGTAATATGTGATTGTGGTTTCCTTCTATAAGTCTGTGATGGGCCCAGGTGGCTCAGAGGTTAAAGCATCTGCCTGCAATGCGGAAGACCTGGGTTCGATCCCTGGGTCAGGAATATCCTCTGGAGAAGGAAATGGCAACCCACTCCAGTATTCTTGCCTGGAGAATCCCATGGACAGAAGAGCCTGGTGGGCTACAGTCCACAGGGTTGCAAAGAGTCGGACACGACTGAGCGACTTCACTTTCTATAAGTCTGTGATGGGCCCAGGTTATAGAGACTCCTGAGGCTAGTAGGATGGAAGCGTTAAGTAGTGAGACTTCTAGGGGGTTAAGTGGATGAATGCATTTTGGGGGTCAGCAGCTGCCCAGCTAGGGTGTAGGGGCGAGACTGGAGTGTTAGAATGCTCAGAAAAACCCAGTAAAGAATACGACTTCAGAGATAATGAAAAGGATCATTCCATAATGGAGGCCTTTTTGGACGGTTGGAGTGTGATGTCCCTGAAAGGTGCTCTCTCGGATAATATCTCGTCACCACTGACATATTGTGAATATATTTGTTGTTAAGCCAAGTATTAATAGGGCAATCAAGTTGAAGTGAAATCATATAATTAGGCCGGATGATATTAAGAGGGCTGATAGGGCTCCAATAAGGAGTCAAGAACTTGGGTTTACTATGTGATAAGCGTGGGTTTGGTGTGTCATTATGTATTATAAGACTAACTAAGAGGGTAAATACATAGGCTTGAATTATAGCTACTACAAATTCAAGAATTGTTAGTAAGACTAGAATAATAAATGTAATAAGAGCTGTTATGGTGCTTCCAACTAGGTGAACTAGTAAATGTCCTGCAGTAATATTGGCTGTTAGTCGTGTGGCTAGGGCTATTGGTTAAATGAAAAGACTGATAGTTTTGATGATAACTAGCATTGGAATTAATGGGGTTGGTGTTCCTTGTGGTAAAAAGTGAGCAAGTGATGCTTTAGTTTTGTTGCAGAAGCCTTTAATTACAGCCCTTGTTCATAGGGGGAGGGTTATGCCCAGGTTCAATGACAGTTGTGTGATTGGTATAAATGAGTGAGGTAGTAGGCCTAGTAGATTTGTTGATCCAAAAAATAGGATTAAGGACATTAGTATTAATGTCCATGTGTGTCCTTTGATGTTGTGAATTCCCATTATTTGTTTTGACACAAGTTGGAGTATTCATTGTTGGAGAGAAATGACGCAGTTATTTACTAATCAATTTGATGTTGGGAATAATAAGCTAGAGAATATGACGATAAGAGTAAGGAGGAGGAGGCATTACAGGGGTAATGAAAGAGGCAAATAGATTTTTGTTCATTTTGTTTCTCAAGGGGTGCTTTGTTTTTGTGTTTTGGTTAATGTTGGTTCTGGGTTATAATAAAAACTGTGTTTATAGATTTTTAATTGAAAAATAATAAAAAGAACTAGAAATATTGATAGGTTTATGTAAATCATGTTGATATGTCTAGTTGTGGCATGTTGTCAAGGAGAGCATTATACTCTCAATCTCTAACTTAAAAGGTTAGTGCTAATTTAGCTTCTTGATGATTTTATAGTATCGATGCAGATCATTTTTCAAAGTATTTTACTGGGACTAGTTCAAGAACAATGGGCATGAAACTATGATTTGATCTGCAGATTTCTGAACATTGTCCGTAATATAAGCCTGGTCGGGTTGACATGAGGGTTGTTTGATTCAGACAACCCAGGATTTCATCTGGTTTTAATCCTAAAGAAGGCATAGCTTATGAGTGGAGTACATCTTCAGAATAAATTAATGTTCAAATTGTTATTTCTATTGGTAGTACAACCCAGTTGTCTACTTCTAATAACCTTAGTTCTCCTGGTTTTAATTCTGATGTTAGAATTATATAGGAGTCAAAGCTTAAGTCTTTATAATCTGTATATTTATAATTTCAATATCATTGATGTCCTATAGTTTTTACTGTAAGGGGTGGGTTGTTAATTTCATCTATTATATATAAAATTTGTAAAGCTGGAAAGGCAATTAAAATTAAGATAATGGCTGGCAGAATAGTTCAATGCATCTATTGTGCTAGCATGAGTTAGTTTTGTTAATATTAGTGAAATAATGTAAAGTTCTAGCAAGCCAATTAAAAAGACATTTATTAGTATGTGGTCATGAAAATGCAATAATTCTTCTATAAATGGGTGATGTTGCATCTTGGAAGCCTAGTTGTATGAGATCAGATCAGTTGCTCAGTCGTGTCCGACTCTTTGCGACCCCATGAACCACAGCACGCCAGGCCTCCCTATCCATCACCAGCTCCCGGAGGTCACCCAGACTCACATTCATTGAGTCAGTGATGCCATCCAGCCATCTCATCCTCTGTCGTCCCCTTCTCCTCCTGCCCTCAATCCCTCCCAGCATCAGAGTCTTCTCCAATGAGTCAACTCTTCGCATGAGGTGGCCAAAATACTGGAGTTTCAGCTTGAGCATTATTCCCTCCAAAGAAATCCCAGGGCTGATCTCCTTCAGAATGGACCGGTTGGATCTCCTTGCAGTCCAAGGGACTCTCAAGAGTCTTCTCCAACACCACAGTTCAAAAGCATCAATTCTTCGGCGCTCAGCCTTCTTCACAGTCCAGCTCTCACATCCATACATGACCACAGGAAAGACCATAGCCTTGACTAGAC
This sequence comes from Tragelaphus eurycerus, assembly GCA_935064755.1. Lineage (NCBI taxonomy): Eukaryota > Metazoa > Chordata > Mammalia > Artiodactyla > Bovidae > Tragelaphus > Tragelaphus eurycerus. The sequence goes on from CAKXYN010000041.1 coordinate 4,624,138, forward strand.
GAACCTTTGTTGGCAAAGTGAAGTCTCTGCTTTTGAATATGCTATCTAGGTTGGTCATAACCTTCATTCCAAGGAGTAAGCGTCTTTTAATTTCATGGCTGCAGTCACCATCTGCAGTGATTTTGGAGCCCAGAAAAATAAAGTCTGACACTGTTTCCACCGTTTCTCCATCTATTTCCCACGTAGTGATGGGACCAGATGCCATGATCTTCGTTTTCTGAATGTTGAGCTTTAAGCCAACCTTTTCACTCTCCACTTTCTGGGGTATGCCATATGAGATCTATAAGATTTTTACCTATAACTTAACTTTGACAAAGTTATGTAATATTTTACTAACATCTCATTAATCGGGAAAGACATAGTGGCTATGATGTTGGCTTGAAACCAGTAATAGAAGGTTCCATTCCATTCTTTCTTATTTTAATTTGATATATGTAGGTTCTTCAAATGTATGGTATAGTGGAGGGCATTCATTTAATCACTCTAAATTTGTTGTAGTTAAATATACAGTCAAGACTTCTCCCTTAGATGCAAATATCTCTCAGATAATGAAGATTATTAGTATAACTGCTGTTAAAGAGATAAATGAGCCTATGGATGAATTGGTGGTTCATATTGTATGTGCATCTGGGTAATCAGAATAGTGTCATGGTATACTAGATAGCCCTAAAAAGTGTTGTGGGAAGAAGATTATGTTTATACCTACAAATATAATCACAAAATGGATTTGGTTCATGTAGTGTTAAGGGTGTAGCCTGGGAATAGTGGGATTATCAATAGCCACTATTGATAATACATAATGGAAATGTGTGACTACATAATATGTGTCGTGGAGAACAATGTCAAGGGAAGAGTTGGCTAGAACAATTCCAGTTAAGCCTCCTACTGTAAAAAGGAAAATGAAGCCTAGGGCTCATATTATAGTGGGAGATCATTTAATGTTACCCCCATGAAGTGTTGCCAATCAACTAAAGACTTTCCTCCAGTTGAGATAGCAATAATTATAGTAGCTGATGTGAAGTAGGCCCATGTGTCAACGTTTGTTCCAACTGTGAACATATGGTGAGCTCATACGATAAATCCTAAGAACCCAATTGATATCATAGCTCAGACCATTCCCATATATCCAAATGGCTCTTTGTTTCCTGAATAAAAAGTTACGATATGGGAAATTATTTCAAATCTGGGTAAAATAAGAATATATACCTCAGGATGTCCGAAGAATCAGAATAAGTGTTGGTACAGGATGGGCTCCCCTCCTCCTGCTGGGTCAAAGAATGTTGCATTTAGATTCCGGTCTGTTAATAATATTGTAATACCAGCTGCTAATACAGGAAGTGAGAGGAGTAATAATACAGCAGTAATTAGCATGGATCACACGAATAGGGGAGTTTGATATTGTGATACTGCAGAGGGGGTTATATTAATAATTGTTGTGATGAAGTTAATTGCCCCTGAAATTGAGGAGACACCCACCAGGTGCAAAGAAAAAATGGTTAGGTCTATTGAGGCTCCTGCATGGGCTAGGTTGCTAGCTAGAGGAGGGTACATGTTTCAGCCTGTTCCTGCCCCACCTTCGACTATAGATGATGCTAGAAGTAGTAGAAAAGAAGTGGGGAGAAGTCAGAAGCTCATGTTATTTATTCAGGGAAATGCTATGTTGGGGGAGCCAATTATTAGATTAACTAATCAGTTATCAAACTCTCCAATTATGATTGGCATCACTATAAAGATTATTACAAACACGTGTGCAGTTACAATTATGTTATAAATCTGGTTGTCTCCGAGCAAGGTTCCGGGTTGACCTAGTTCAGCACAAATTAGCAGGCTTAGGGCTGTTCCTAGTATGTCGGCTCAGGCACCAAATAATAGGCATAGGGTACCAATATCTTTACAATTAGTTGAGAATAATCAGTGGTTAATGAACGTGGGTAGAATGGCTGAGTAAAGCATTAGACTCTAAATCTAAAGACAGAGGTTTAATTCCTCTTTTTACCAAGTCCTGTGGTGAATTTACACATTGAATTGCAAATTCAAAGAAGCAGCTTCAATTCTGCTGGGGATTCTCCTGCCTTTTTTTTTCTTGGGAAGAGAACTGAAGCCAGTTGATTAGGGTATTTAGCTGTTAACTAAAATTTCATGAGGGTAGAGCCCACCAATCTAGTGAGGATTTAGCTTAATTAAAATGGTTGATTTACATTCAATTGATGTCAAATATAGTATTGCAATCCTTATCAGGAATTAAGTAAACTGTACTTGCTTAGGGCTTTGAAGGCTCTTGGTCTGTATAACTTGAATTCCTATTCTAGTACTGATAGGATTGGTGTGAGTGGTAGTAGTATGGTAGATAGTACAACTATTGTTGGTAGGAGGGTTATTTGTTTTGTGGTGGAGAATTGTCATTTATTGTTATGTTGTTTGGAGTCATATATAAAAGTATAAGTTTAGTAGTGCTGTAATTGCTATAAGGGTGGGTAAGATGATACTATTTTGTCATTTATTGAATAATTATTCATTTTGGTATAAATCCTGAGAGTAGAGGAAGTCCTCCTATTGATAGGAGGGTGACAAGAACTAGGATGGTCATAGCAGGTGTTTTATTTCATGTGTGTGATAGTGATAGGGTGGTGGTGGTTGAGTTGGCTATAAATAGTGTGAATATGGTAGAGGTTATGATAATGTAGATGCCTAAGTTTAGTAGTATTATAGTGGGGTTATATAGTAGGACTGCTGTTATTCAGCCTATATGGGTGATTGATGAGTAGGCCATAATTTTTTGTAGTTGGGTTTGATTTAGTCCCCCTCAACCTCCAATTATAACTGATAGAATGGATAGCGTTAGTACTAGGTTTAGGTAAATGGTTGGGGAAATTTGATAAAGTACGGATATGGGTGCTAGTTTTTGTCAGGTAAGCAAGATTAGGCCAGATGATAAGGAGATGCCCTGTGCTACTTTTGGGACTCAGAAGTGGAATGGGGCTATTCCTAGTTTTATGGTGAGAGCTATTGTTATGAGTATGGATGCTGTTGGGTTAAGTAATTTTATTACAGTTCATTGGCCTGAGAACATTAAGTTAATGATAATGGCTATTATTAGTAATATTGAAGCTGTTCATTGGGTTAGAAAGTATTTGGTTGATGCTTCTGTGGCTCATGGGTTGTATTTTTTTATTATAATGGAGATAATAGCAAGCATATTTATTTCAAATCCAATTCAGATGAATAGTCAATGGGAGCTGATTATGAAAATGATAGTTCCTAGTATGATAGTTGATAGGATAATGATAAAGATAATTGGATTTATTAGTATGGGAAGTATATAAACCAACATTTTCTGGGTATGGGCCCGATAGCTTAATTAGCTGACCTTACTATTAGAATTTGGTGTAATTGGGAGGACGAAGAGTTTTGGGTTGTTAGGAGTAGGTTCAATTCCTATAGTTCTAGAAATAAGAGGGTTTAAACCTCTATTATTTACCCTATCAAAATAACTCTTTTGTCAGACATATTTCTTATGTTTGTAGGGGGATGCTTGATAAGAGAATGGGTAGTGATACATGCCACATACATAGTGTTAGGGGTAGAAAATTTTTTCATAGTAAGTGTATTAGTTGATCATAACAAAATCAGGGATAGGATGCTCACATTCATAGGAAAGGGATTGTGAGCAGCAGTGACTTGATGGTGAAGTTGATTGTGTATAGTTCTGATATGCATGGATTATGAAATGCCCTAGGAATAGGATTATTGTAAACATATTTATTATAGTGATGTTTGCATATTCTTCTATGAAAAATAGGGTGAATAGTCCTGCTGCGTATTCTACATTAAAGCCTGAGACTAGTTCTGCTTCTCCTTCAGTCAGGTCAAATGGAGCTCAGTTTGTTTCTGCTAGTATTGAGATAAATCATATTATTGCTAAGGGTCATGCTGGAAAGATTAGTCATATTTGCTCTTGTGTGATGATTAGGGTGGAGAGGGTAAAGGATCCACTTATTAGGAGGACTGATAGCAGAATAATTACTAATGTGATTCCATATGAGATTGTTTGCGGTACTGCTTGTAAGGCTCTGATTACTGTGTATTTTGAATTGAAGGCTCAGCCTGATCACAGGATGGACTATACAGCTAAGCTTGATATGGCTAGTATAAATAGGACTCCTAGGTTTATTCTGATGAGGGGGTAGGGTATGGGTAGAGGAATTCATATGGTTAGGGCTAGGCTTAGGGCTAGGATGGGTGCTAGGATAAATATTGAGATTGAGGATGTGGCAGGCCATAGTGGTTCTTTGATGAAAAGTTTAATTGCATCAGCAATGGGTTGGAGTAGGCCGTCTGGGCCTACAACATTTGGGCCTTTTCAGAATTGCATATACCCTAGAACTTTTCGCTCTACCAGTGTAACAAATGTCACAGCTAGGAGAATGGGAATTATTAGCATCAGAATATTAATTATAAACATTTTGTTAAGGAGAGGGTTTGAATCTCTGATTGTAAAGGTTTAAGTTTTATGCAATTACCAGGCTCTGTGACCTTAACTGAGCCTTTTTCTAGGGCAGGGTCTGTTTGTGGAATTAATTGAGATGAAATCATTAATTGATTTAAAGCGCTTGTTTGAAATTGGCCTTATTTTTCTTGTCCTTTTGTACTGGGAGAAATGCATAATAGATAGAAACTGACCTGGATTGCTCCGGTCTGAACTCAGATCACGTAGGACTTTAATTGTTGAACAAACGAAACTTTGATAGCGGTTGCACCACCGGGATGTCCTGATCCAACATAGAGGTCGTAAACCCTATTGTCAATACGGACTCTTGAATAGGATTGCGCTGTTATCCCTAGGGCAACTTGTTCCGGTGATCAAATTTTTGGATCAATAAGCGATAGTGTGATTTGACTTGTGGGTCTAGTCTTTAAAATCACTCGGAAGATTTTTTGTTCTCCGAGGTCACCCCAACCGAAACTGTTAGTCCATAAAGAGTGTTATTATTCCCTGGTGGGTGAGTTTATTTTCTTTGGACTAGTTAGTTAAAGCTCCATAGGGTCTTCTCATCTTAATAGTCTATTCCTGCCTCTTCACGGGAAGGTCAGTTTCACTGGCTGGAAGTAAGAGACAGTAAAACCCTCATGTGGCCATTCATACAAGTTCTTATTTACAGAACAAATGATTATGCTACCTTTGCATGGTCAGGATACTTAACGATTGTCACTGGGCTGGCAGGGCCTCCAATGCTGGGGATGCTGCAGGTGATGTTTTTGGTAAACAAGTGGGGTTTATGTTTGCCGAGTTCCTTTTCGTTATTTTAATCTTTCCTTGAGTGCATTCCTGTGTTGGATTAATAGTATGACTAATGAATTGTTTATTGTTGGGTTATCTTTATTCACTGTTAATAGTCAGAGTATTAGCAGATACTGACTTAAACTTATGGAAGGAGAAGGTACTTCTTGTTACTCCTATTAACATTATTACTTCTATTTTTTAATAGATTAGTCCAGTATTAGGACTAGGAGTTGGTTACTTATTATTAGGATTGCTGCTGCTGCTGCTGCTGCTAAGTCGCTTCAGTCGTGTCCGACTCTGTGCGACCCCATAGATAGCAGCCCACCAGGCTCCCCCGTCCCTGGGATTCTCCAGACAAGAACACTGGAGTGGGTTACCATTTCCTTCTCCAATGCATGAAAGTGAAAAGTGAAAGTGAAGTCGCTCAGTCGTATCCAATCCCTTGTGACCCCATGGACTGCAGCCTACCAGGCTCCTCTGTCCATGGGATTTTCCAGGCAAGAGTACTGGAGTGGGGTGTCATTGTCTTCTAATGTCATTTTATTGTTGAGTTTTAACTCTTTCTTAATTGGTGGCTGCTTTTAGGCCTACTATGGTGTTGTTGGATCTTACTCTCTAGTTAAGGCTGTATCCGTTTCTAAAAGGCTGTACCTTTTTAGACTAACTTTTAAAAATACAGTGGGATTTATTTATTTATTTGGATTTTTGGGTATTTTTAAAGCTGAACAACCAGCTATCACCAGGCTCGTTGGGCATGTCACCTCTACTTACAAATCTTCTCAGTATTTTGCCACATAGATGAGTTGGTTCTTGGTAAACTGTTCGGGTTACTTAGCTAAAATTCATTTTGTTAAGCCTTTGCTAGTTAATTCATTATGCAAAAGGTACAAGGGGTAATCTTTGCTTTTTTGTACTTTGCTTTTTCTTTCATTGTTCCCTTGTGGTGCTTTTTCTATAGCACCATATTTAAACTTTCTATCTCCTATACTTTAGAGCAGTGGGCCAATGTTTTATTTTATTTTATTTTGGTTATTTAATTGGGAATAGAGTTATGGGCTAGGTTTACTTCAAGCTATTCATAATACGTGAAATCTTCTAGGTGTAAACTAGGTGCTTTGTTTAAGCTATATCTTGGTTTGTTCAAGAACACTTGCCAGTATGCTTACCTTGTTATGACTTGTCTCCTCTCATATAGTTGATACATGTGAATAGGTTTAAGTGCATCGTGTTTATTTGAGGAGAAGGCAATGGCACCCCATTCCAGTACTCTTGCCTTGAAAATCCCGTGGATGGAGGAGCCTGGAAGGCTGCAGTCCATGGGGTCGCTGAGGGTCGGACACGACTGAGCAACTTCACTTTCACTTTTCACTTTCATGCACTGGAGAAGGAAATGGCAACCCACTCCAGTGTTCTTGCCTGGAGAATCTCAGGGACGGGGGAGCCTGGTGGGCTGCCATCTATGGGGTCACACAGAGTCGGACACAACTGAAGTGACTTAGCAGCAGCAGTTTGCTTGAGGAGGGTGATGGGCGGTGTGTGCGTGCTTCATGGCCTAATTCAACTAAGCACTCTATTCTTAGTTTACTACTAAATCCTCCTCTGGTTATTAGTTTCATAATAACTTTCTATATTAGGTACCTACATAGTAATGACTGTTACATCTTTTAATGAATTTTTCTCTTCATAGTTATATACCATTCATCTTTTTTGACTTGAAGTCTATTTTGTTTGACCTGAGTGTGGTTGCTGTGGTTTTGCTTGACTGTCATTTTCTTGGAGTATCATCTTCAGTCATTTCACATTGAGGCTATATTTGCCCTGAGAGCTCAGATGAGACTCCTGGAGTCAGCATATACTTGGGTATTGTTTTCAGATCAGTTTAACCACTCTATGTCTTTTGATTCATGATCAATCCATTTATATTTAGGGTGAATATGGATAGATGAAGATTTACTGCTGCTCTTTTATCTTTTATTTTCTGGTGCTCCATACTTCCATTTCTTCCTTTTTACTCATGCTTCTTGCTGACATTTTTATTTGGTGGCTTTCTGTGATGTTGTTCTCAGTCTGTGTGTGTGTGTGTGTGTGTGTGTGTGTGTGTGTGTGTGCGCGCACGTGCGCTTTCATCTCTGTAATTTAGATTTATGTTTTATGGTTATACTGTGGCTTCAAAAGATGTTTAGATATCTCAGTGTTTTTTCCTGGTGATAGTATCTTATCTTCATTACCTTTAAATGTTTCGTTCCTTTTCCCTTGCCCGTTTTTGCTTCTGTTGTCTCAAATTATCCTTTTTTATATTGTGAGTTTGTAACCAAACTGAAGTGGGTATTTTTTGGCTTTTTTTTTCTTTTCTCTTTTAACTGTCGTGCTGTAATAAAATGTTGAAAAAAGGTACTCTGATATAGATTTACAATTTTCTGTCTGTTCATCACTTTACTCAAAATGTCCTGTACTTTTGTGTTTTCATTTCAAGTACTAGAGATCCTTTCAATTTTGTGTGAGACAAATCTAGTGGTGATGAACACCCTCAACTTTTGTTTGTCTGGAAAAGCCTTTATTTCTCCTTTATACATAAAGGATAACTTGGCTGAGTAGAATATTCTTGGGTGACAGCTTTTATTTGTCAGTATTTGGGGAATGACATTCTATTCCCTAAAGGCCTGTAGAATTTCTGCTGAGAAATATGTTGATTGTCTAAATAGGCATTAATTTGTAGGTTGGTATCCATTTTCACCTGGCTGCCTTTAAAATTCTTCCTTTGTCATTAACTTTTGACAGTTTTAATATAATATGTCTTAGAAATGTTCTTTTTACATTGAAATAACTAGGTGTTCTCTTAGCTTCATAGAGTTTTATATCCAGTAACTTCTTATGGTTGGGAACTTCTCAGCTACTAAGTTTGTGACATACACTTTCTGCTTCCTTCTCCTACTCCCCTCCTCCTGGAACACCATTGCCCTAAAGTTGTTCTTAAAAGAGATAGCTCTTGTATAATTTCCTAATTTTTAAAAATATTTTGGGTCATCCCAGTGCACCAGCCCCAAGCTTCCTATATCCTGCATCGAACCTGGACTGGTGATTTGTTTCTTATATATTGCTATGCTATGCATATTCCTGATGCATATTCTTATATATTATACATGTTTTAATGCCATTCTCCCAAATCACCCCCCCGCCTCTCCCATAGAGTCCAAAAGACTGTTCTATACATGTGTGTTTCTTTTGCTGTCTCGCATACAGGGTTGTCATTACCATCTTTCTAAATTCCAATATATGCGTTCGTATACTGTATTGTATGAGGAGGGAGGAGGGAGCGGGTTGAGGATGGGGAACAGGTGTACACCTGTGGCGGGTTCATGTTGATGTATGGCAAAACCAATACAATATTGTAAAGTAAAATAAATAAATAAAAAATAAAAATATTTTGATCCTCTTTCCTCTTCTATTTGTGGCAAGTCTAGACTTTTGTCTTCCTGCTCAGTAATTCTTTTTTCCATATGGTCTTCTGTGTTTCTAATGCTTTCTAATGTATTCTTCATCTTGTTTATTTAGTTCTTCCACTCCAGAATTTGTTGTGTCCTTTTGCAGAGATTGAAATTCTTTGAGATTGAGATCAAACTCAATATCTTTGGTAAAATACTCCTGTTTGTTAATTTTGTTTTTTAGCTCATTCAACTGTTTTTTGTTTGCTTGTTTGTTTTCCTGTGACTTTGTTTATTTTTTTTATGACAGTTCTTTTGAGTTCTCTATCAGTTGTATTACAGTGTTTCATAACTTTTAAGTTTGGTTTCTAGAGAACAGTCATTTTCCTTTGGTGATGCTGTGTTGCTGTGGTTCTTCATGGTGATAAGTTCTCACTCTGTTGGCACATTAGAAATCTCAAACATCTTTCTACCTGATTCTAAGGATTCGACAGATTAGATTAGAAATCTGTTTTCCAGTAGGAGTTGTGATAGTTCTTGCTTTATCTTATCTGAGCTTCTTCTGATTGTATATGAGAGGTAGCACTTTACAGCTTCTACCACATCTGTCAGAGGTGTACCCTATGCCTCCAGGGTCATTGATGCTTCACTGATGGCACTCTTGTTGATTCACTACCTGAGGCACTGAGATGGTGGGCTTTTCTGCCACACACGGGATCTCCTGAGATGCACGCTTTTCCACCATGAGGAGAGGTGGAGAGTTTGTGGGGTTAGCTGAGGTCACGTGAGTACCCCTCCTGTATCTGTCATCAGGTTTGCAGGTTCTCTGCCACTGCAGATGGGGGCTGGAGTTGTGTCCACATGTCTGGAGGAACAAAACCCATGCTCTGCTACCTTTGCCTTTGGGCAATTCTGAGGCTGGGAGGCCAGAGTCATGAGGCCACTGAGAGGTGCCAGCTGCTGCTGTCAGGTTCTCTGAGGCTGAGGCTCTGCTTCCTGCTGGGGTCTCAGGTACTGACTCTGGTGCTTATTTGTTTTCATCTTCTATGTCTTTTCTACACACTTTCAGATGTAGAGATATGTGGAATTTCATGGCATCCTGGTATGTTGGGCAGAGGCACCTTTGCAATTTGCATTTGTGGGACCCGATTTTTAGAAGCTGGACTTTCTTATAATTCTCTCTTTCCTTCTCCTGGCTAGGGAAAAAGATGGCAAGGACCTACAGGAATGTGACAGCAATGTAAAACCACAAGATAAAAAGAGTTGGGTTCCCTGAATCACTGTTTGGATAAAAGTAATCTGCAAATCAGAGACATTGCCATTGCCTCATTTCATGTGTTGGAAGCAGATTTTTGTTGTCATTAAACCACTTTCAAGTTGTTCTTTGTTGGTGAATGGTTCAGTAACAATCATTAGTCCAATAAGGTTTAAATCAGTTTATTTCAAAATAGTCACCTCTCAACTCTTACTTTCCTCTAGATTATATCATGAAAGATAGTCAAATATATAAAAGAAAGTCAATTCAATATTTATCTGTCAAACTGACAAAATAAGGCTTTATTCTTTTCTCTTTCATTTTCCATCCTACACTTTTCTTCTATTCTATTCATGACAAGCCCTGGAGACTTCTTGACTTTGCATCATTTCTAAAATATATAGCTCTACATACAATTTTATGACAATTTGTTATTTAAGTGGGAACTTCCCTGTTGGTTCAAATGGTAAAGAATCTGCCTGCAATGTAGGAGATCCAGGTTCAATTCCTGGGTCGAGAAGATCCCCTGGAGAAGGAAATGGCAACTCACTCCAGTACTCTTGTCTGGAGAATCCCATGGACAGAGGCAACTGATGGACTTCAGTCCATGGGGTCGCAAATAGTAGGACATGACTGAGTGACTAACACTTTCACTTGTATTTAAATTATTTCATAAATAATGTTCTACATCAACATATAAACAAATACATCATGACTAAATACTTATTTATAATTTTATTTTCTATTTTGTATATTTAATACTTTACTAAATGTCTTTTGAGAATGAATTTTCAGGCCATTTTTATTTTCCAGCTTATATATATTTATATAGTTTTGAGACTGTTTGTGAGTGCATAGTTGCTCAGCTGCATTTGATTCTTTACAACCCCATTGGCAGGACCATAGTCCACCACGCTCCTCTGTCCATGGGGATCCTCCAGGAAAGAATACTGGAGTGGTTTGCCAGCACAGGGATTGAACCCAGCTCTTCCACATTGCAGGAAGGTTATTTGCCATCTGAGCCACTGATTAAGTTTCTTGAACAGTTCTTAAGCAATGTTTGGTCACAGCTTGTCAGCAGGTTGAAAGTAACTTAAAAATTAGATAAATCACACACATTTGATCTTACTTTGAATCAGCTAATTCAACCACATAAACATATGTAATTTCCATTAGATAAACTATCTCCCTTAAGGATCTCTAGTTTGTTTTTTCCTGAGAGTACAGTTGCTTTATAACAAATACTTTTAACTTAGGAAAATGATACGCAAAACCATTCAACCCTTAAAAATGTTTGACATATAGTCAGAAACCAAAAATTTAGCCTGTGTGTTTTAATCAATGGATTTATGTTTTAATTAATACATGCATTTATAGTATATGGGATGCCATTAATGAGAAAGGATTTTAAGTAACTTACTATATTGAAATATCTAATAAAGTATAAAATAGAAATTTATAGCAAAATAAAACATGGATCTAGTTTAGAAATAAATTAATTTTATAAGGGCCAAAGTGTGCTAAAATTAATTTAAATTGAATTTTTGCCTATTTCATTTAGGTAACCACAGGAAAATGACTGACTTATAATTTGTTCGTTTCATTAAAAAAAAAAAAAAAACACAAGAGCCAGATTATCTAGAAAGACAATTTGACACTGTCAAATTTAGTAAACATTTTCATTTATAATTTTGTTCCTGTATAGGAATCACTGAGAAACAATAGAAAATTTCTGCTGTTCTGATATCATCCCAGGGGAAATATTCCTATTATGATGACTGTTCATAATCAATGTTGATGAATATATAAGACATTTCAATCAAATACTTTTAAAATTCAAAAGGAATCAATACTCAAAGTCATATTGCAACAAGTAATAAGAAATGCCCTTTTGGGGATATTATTTGAGGAAAGGGACAAGGAATGGTTAGCTTCTTAGTTACATATTCTACTGACCACAGGAGTGTATACTTTATTCAAACATCACTCCCCTGGCTCATGAATAATGGAAGTAAGCTACTCAGAAGGGATAAAGATCATGAGCAGATTATTGAGTCTCAGTATTCCATTATTTTAAATATATCTGATCAGTTACATAAATTTGTATGAAAATCCAAGTGAAAAAAATGAGAAAGAATTAATAATATTTATTTGTTTTTAAAAATAATTTTGGATTTTCAAAAACAACTAGAATTTTTAAAAAATGCTTTAGTACATAGCACAATAAAATTTTATACTATTTATTAGCATGCCACTTAAAAAAAACAAAGTCAAGTTTAAGAAACGAATCTCCAGTCCAGGTTTGATGTAGGATACAGGATGCTTGGGGCTGGTGCACTGGGATGACCCAGAGGGATGGTATGGGGAGGGAGGTGGGACGGGGGAGTTTCAGGATTGGGAACACATGTACACCCGTGGTGGATTCATGTTGATGTATGGCAAAACCAATACAATATTGTAAAGTAATTAGCCTCTAATTAAATAAATAAATTTAAAAAAAAAGTCAAGTTGCTATCAGCTTGTTTTCTAAGTTTTAAGTGAAGTGAAAAGGTAAAGTTATAAATATAAATTAAATAGAAGTGGATACACATATAAATATATAATAAAGGTACAAAACTCAAGGTGATAAATTATTAATCATTTAATTTAACATCAACAATGTAGAGTTATTGTGTAAAGAAAGAACATAATCAAGATTCTCAGATAACATGTAGAGTATAAATACAGATCCCCGTGTAAGGCAATTGCCCTTATCTCTTATCAAATATATATAGAATATGCATGTGGTTCTGAGATTTTCCTATTAAAATCATGTGATGAATTAGCAAAGATAGCACTAAAAATGTATCAAGGTTTTCAAACAGCTGAGAAATAAAACCAAGTAGAACATGCTTAAGTAATTCTGTTCTAACTCACTGAGGAAAAATGACTGAGAGGAAATTAAATATAAAATTTATTGATACAGTAGATTTGGTGAATATGAGTTAGAAAAAGATTTTGATTTGCTGAGCTGTCTCCCTCTAAAAATAAAAACAATTGTCACTGGTGTTAACTAGCTCTTAGGTTTTAGAAATACTTTACTTCTTTCAAAAATGAGTATCAAATATATTAGATATGTTGAGGACAAAAATCATTAGAACTGGCCTCTATATATAAATGGTCTTATTCTAAGAAGAAATACAGAATTATGCCACAAATGAGAACCAAGAACTATACGTATTTAAAAAGATAAGCATGAGACCTACATCTAGCCTCCTTCCTCTCATTCTACTCCTATATGCCCCAATCTATTCTTCAGAATGATATTTTTAAAAGTTGATCACCTCATGTGATCATTGAACTTCCCCAATGGCTCAGTGGGCAAAGAATCTGCATGCAATGCAGGAGACACATGGTCTATTCCTGGGTTGAGAGTATCGCCTGGAGGAGGAAATGGCAGCTTACTCCAGTATTCTTGCCTGTAAAATCCTGTACAGTCCAAAAGGTCACAAAGAGGAGGACGCAACTGAGCAACTAAGAAGGAGCACACTTCATATGATACCCTTTGCAATTCATTCTCTAATTATTAATATCTCTCTGGTATCTCAGACAGTAAAGAATTCACCTGCAATGCAGGAGACCCAGGTTCAAGCCCTGTGTTGGGATGATCCCCTGGAGAAAGGAATGGATGCCCATTCCAGTGTTCTTGCCTGAAGAATTCCATGGACAGAGAAGCCTGATAGCTACAGTCCATGGTGTAGTAAAGAGTCAGACATGACTAAGCAAGCAACACTTTAACTTTTCATTGATGTCTCATTGACTTGGAATCAATTCAATAGTTCTTTCTCTTTCTGACAACCTCAGTAGATTAGCCCTCACTTAAGTCTTCCTCCTTACCTAGTACTCCTCCTCCCCCTTGCCTTCTAGACACACTGGTTTTGTTGTTGTTGTTTGCTTTTGTTTTTGACTAATTCCAGGTACATTGGCTATACTTTAGACCCTTTGGAATTTTTATTCCCTCTGTCGGAACCCCTATTCTGCAGATTTTCCCATGGCTGCCTGACACTAAGCATTCAGGTGTCAACTCCAAAGGCACTACACAGAAGAATTTATACAGATCTTCCTCTCCCAAAGGATCTTTTTCTCTAAAGTAGAGTGGAAATTGCTCAGTCATGTCTGACTCTTTGTGACTCCCATGGGCTGTAGCCTGCTATGCTCCTCTTTCCATGGAGTTCTCCAGGCAAAGATACTGGAGTGGATAGTCTTTGCTTTCTCCAGAGGATCTTCATAACCCAGGAATCAAGCTGGGGTCTCCTGCATTGCAGACAGATTTTTTACCAGCTGAGCTACCAAGGAAGCCCCATTTTTTCTCTAAAACTACTGTCCTTTACTATTACTTTCTTTGTAGCACTTATTACTATATGAAGTTATATTTGTATATATTTATTCAATTTTTTAGAATAGATAGCTTAGAAAAAGATAGTTTAGATCCAGTATGCTTGATTCACTGCCTTGTACCTATTAGAACAATTTTTGGTATGTATAATAAGAGTTTAGTAAAATAAAGGAAAGAGGGTGATGGGTGAATGTTAAGTGGGTGAAATTTAAGTGAATAAATTGAAGACAAATAAGAACCCATATTAAGCATGAGCTAAGACTTGGTGTATGAGTAAAATTTAGCCAAAAACACAGTCCTTACTAGTTAATATTAATAATCTATAAATATTATTTTGTTAAATGTCACAAGTGCATGATACCAACATAATATTAACAATAGGGGAAACAAGGTACAGGGCATATGGGAATTCTCTATATCATTTCTGTCAATATTTCTGTATATCTTACATTGTTTTAAAAAATAAAATCTAATTAAGACAAAGTGTCATAAAAACACAAAACACTCATGCAAACAGGGTATCATGACAAAGGATCAGATGATCTTTTATATAAAACTGTTTATTTTTGTTGTTGTTTTTTCTTTAGAGAAATAGAGATTCCGTCTGTTTTAGGTTCGGTTCCCCAGAAGTTGATACTGAGATAAGGGTTCATGTGATAGAGAATAGGAATTATTCCTAGGAGAACTGGTGGAGATGTGAGAAGTAGGACTAGGAGAGAAAGAATGAATAAGGCAGGAAGTGGAGAGGGTGCTCCCAAGAAAAGTCTGGGGAAGAATCACTGGCTGGATCTCACCAGGGAGATCTGGAGACAGTATGAATCATCTTTCAGAATGTCTTTAGGGAAAGCAAGAGAGCAGGAGCATTTACACACCCTAGTTATTCATTAAACCTGCTCAAGGTAACATGGTTGCTCTCACTTTCCATAAGTGCCCAGCTAAGGTTAAACAGAGAAATTCTGGCAGCCTGAAGACTGCCTTCAGACAAAGATATTGTGCTGGCTGATGGAAGTACACATGCCTTGTCAGCCAGATGTGGTAAATGGTGTAAGGTAACACTGATGCTGAGTCAGATCTTGAAGTACCTACTGCTAACAACAAAGATTATATCAGAAGGAAGACTACTAATGATAGTGATCTATAGGTGCATTTGGTTTTGTTATCTGAATTTCCTTCGGTCCACTGTAGTGGCACATTTTTCTTCTACGTTTAGAGTATATCAGATTACTCTGTTTATTCCTGGAGTTTCTGATTCAGTGAGTCTTGACTGGGGCTTTGTTTTTCGTTGTTCAGTAGCTCAGTCATGTACACTCTTTGTGATACTGTGGACTGCAGCAAGCCAAGCTTCCCTGTCTTTCACCATGTTCCAGGATCTTGCTCAAACT
The DNA here is from genome assembly GCA_935064755.1 of Tragelaphus eurycerus. NCBI lineage: Eukaryota > Metazoa > Chordata > Mammalia > Artiodactyla > Bovidae > Tragelaphus > Tragelaphus eurycerus. The sequence continues at coordinate 4,639,853 of CAKXYN010000041.1, forward strand.
CATGTCCATTGAGTCAGTGATTCCATCCAACCATCTTATCCTCTGTCTCCCCCTTCTCCTCCTCCCTTCAATCTTTCCAGCCTCGGGGTCTTTTCTAATGAATCAGCTTTTCTCATGAGGTGGCCAAAGTACTGGAGCTTCAGTGTCAGCATCAGTTCTTCCAATAAATAGGCAGGGTTGATATCCTTTAGGTTTAACTGGTTTAGTCTGCTTGCAGTCCAAGGGACTCTCAAGAGCCTTCTGCATGGAATGGGATTAGAATTTGTCTTTATAACACAATTTCAGATGATGCCTATATTGCTAATCTGGGGAATTATTGTTCTTCTGTTATGAATTACCAAAATATTAATGTGTATTTGTAAAGCTATGGATGTGCTTGCTTTGTGTAGGGATTTCAGTAATTATGAAGTTTATGTCTTATCATATTTGAAAACTTCTCATTTGTTTTAATGCTTGGAATTTATTTTACAATTTTGTAATGCACTCTATTAATAGAAATGATTGCATGGCTTTTCTGTTTGTTTTATTTTCACAAATACTGTCAGTATTTAATAAACATAAGCAGTTGCAAATGCCATAGCTAAATGTGTATTGAAATAAATCATATGTCCTATGGAACAAAGCTACTGACATGAGTTATAATTGGTTAAATTGTATACATACAAAACAATATAAATTCAGTCAAAGAATATCACCAAAAGATGAAAGCTAAACCACTTAAAATATATTCCTCAGTGATATTATAGCATCTCTATAGAAGATGAATCTTTGATTGCTTTAGTAGATAATACATTGTCTGTAAATTCTTAAATTGGGAAAATTAGTGGATTAATGTAGCATGCTATTTTCACTTGAAATATCATGTAAAGTTTCATTTCAGGTCAAAAATAAATTAACTCAGTAAACTACTGTGTATATTAGAAAAACATATCCATAAATCAAAAAGCCTAAAAATAATTTTCTGCTTCACATATCATAGGCTTCAAAGATGAATCTCAAATTTCCTTACAGAAAATATGAAAAATTCTAGTTTCTTTCAAATGAAAGCTAAATGTGGGGAAATTGTCCATAAATACCTATGTAACAAAGTTGCCATTGAGCTAAGTCTTATATATTGCCTTCCATGAATATAGGATTCTTATTGGGGTTTGGTTTAAGTATTAGAATTCTATACTTCTCATTTAAGAATGTGTTTGAGAACAGTGTTCTCATAAATATATATTTAATTTATCTGTCTCTGTGACATTTCAGTCTTCAGCCAAAGTTCTGACTATGTGATGTTCACTTGGTTGGATGGAAGGCATTTGTTTTTTGTCTTTGCCAGAAGAAATTTAATATAGACACTTGTTCAATCATTCAAGAATGTTTAATAAACATCAATAATATAGTATTAACTGTAATATATACCATATTAATATGTATTAGGATTGCTGTATGGTTGTATTTTAACAATAATTCCTAGTTCATAATGCAAGTTTGAGTCCCTCTTCACTTAGAATATTGCCATTAAATACTCATTTATTCATAGGGTTCACTGCCAGTCATTCAATATTCTTCATAGGCAAAAAGAAATACAATTTAAGCAAAGTACCATGAACTACAAGGATATTAGAAAGTATAATTAAGATCAGAAACTTAGTCACTCTATAAAAATCAACTATTTAAAATATTCATTATCTATATGTCAATCCTCACAATCTCTTTAGCATTTAAAACAGCTGAAGCTATGAAAAAAATTAAAACAGGGATCTCAGATATTCAGCTCCACTGCACTGGAAATAGAAGGGTGAGTTTCAGGCACAGAAGCACATCTTGTTCAGAGCATCAGCTCACTTTCTCAGGTGCACTCCTGACCCTGGCCCAGCATGCAGGCTGAGGGACTGAAGTGTGTGTCAGTCAGCAAAGCATCTTGAGGAAACTGAAAACTCACTTAGGTGCCTGCAGTTGGCAGAGCTTTCTGGACTGGCTTATGACCAGCAGAAAGGCTTGTCGAGGGCTCAATTCCCCTACTCTAAGGAGTTTCCAATCACAGGATACTCTTTGTTTCTTGAAAGATGGGAAGTACCTGTAACAAAAATATATGCTTAGATATTTTCATACTAAGTGAAGTAAACCAGACAGAAAAATACAGATATCACAGGAAAATGGATATATATGGAATCTAAAAATAATTATACAAATGAACTTATTTGCAAAACAGAAATGATTCACAGATAGAAAACAAACTTATGGTTACCAAAGGGGAACGAGGGAAGAGATAAATTAGGAATTTGGGATTAACAGATATGCAGTACTATACATCTTATAGGTAACCAACAAGAACATACTGTACAACACAGGGAACTCTACTCAATATTTTATAATCTATATGGTAAAAGAATCTGAAAAATAGGTATATGTATGTATAACCGAATCAGTTTGCTGTACACCTGAACATAACACATATTTTAAATCAATTATACTAGAATAAAAATATTAAAAATTAAATATTTTTAAAGAAATATATACATTGGGAATTCTGTCTAGGGCTTTGTGAAGAAAATCACTCCCATTCCATTTTGGCAAACACTTCTGAACACCTTGAATTTTCAGCAATATTCCATGATACTTTCCATCTCAAAACTTTGAATTTAAGATGTCATTTTCTTGCAATAACCAATGAGAATATCTTTTCTGTATCCCATGTCCTCGTTCATTTTGAATCATTTATTTATACTTATTGTCAATTTAAACCATCTAAGCTTTTTCAGATTACTCCTCTGTTGCTTATCCTTCCTGTTCCTATTTTCAGTATATGTACCAAGATCAACATTGCTGTCTTGGACATGTAGGTTGTTCTCCAAGCCCAGTCCAGCAATTGCTAACCAGCTGCAAACAGCTTGCCATGAGCATTATTGACATAGTGCAAACTCCATTTAAGTAAGACATGAGGATAGGCCATAAAGCTACTCCAGAGATGGAGCTGTGTGAATGTGGGCTAAATAGGCAAACAAATGGATAAAAATAAACAGCATATAGAGGGAAATATCAGTGCAAGTTTGATCTGTCCACATTACACAATTTCAATGATATTTCTCATTTGAAGTAACCTTTCTGGAATTACCTTAAAAACAAACTAGGTACATATTGGAAATTACCCAGAAGGCTTTCTAAGGAAGAGTAAAACTCAAGCTCTTTTAGTCATGAATAATCATCACTAATGGTTTCTTTAGTTTCCTTGAGAAATATTATCTGGATAGAATCTCTATTCTTAAAGCAAAAGTAATGAGATTATGACCACATACTATCAAATAACATTTTTCACACCCAAATAATATTTAAAAACATAAAAATATATGCTAATATATGAGCTGCTGCTGCTAAATCGCTTCAGTCATGTCCAACTCTGTGCGACCCCATAGATAGCAGCCCACTAGGCTTCTCTGTCTCTAGGATTCTCCAGGCAAGAATACTGGAGTGGGTTGCCATTTCCTTCTCCAGTGTATGAAAGTGAAAAGTGAAATTCAAGTCTCCCAGGGGTGTGCGACTTTTTGCAACCCTATGGACTGCAGCCTACTTAGGCTCCTCTGTCCATGGGATTTTCCAGGCAAGAGTATAGATATATTTTGTCTTGTTCAATGGTTACCATACCTTCCACTGGAACTTACCTATTAGATCAGATGGTAAAGAGTCTGGCAACAGTGCAGGAGACCTGGGTTCAATCCCTGGGTTGGGAAGATCCCCTGTAGAAGGAAATACCAACCCACTATTCTTGCCTGGGAAATATCGTGGATAGATGAGCCTGGTGGGCTAAAAGTACATGGGGTCCCAAATAGTCAGACACAACTTAGTAATTAAATAACATATTATATCATACCTGCCACTACAGTGATTCTTAATTGTTTACCTTGTTTCATATTAACAACTTAAAGTGTTTCTAGATTTTTCTCCCTCAGTAGGATGCAATTTCTTCTTTGAAGTTCCTTGCATTGAACTTTTCCACAGAATAAACTCCTAGATGTTAATTTTCTGAGGCCCTTCATTTTGTGCTTGTAAAGATCTTTATACTCACCCATCCCACTTATATTTCCACTCAGTTGCTTTCTTGACACTGAAGCCTCAGCTTGATACCATCCCCTCAGGTCTTCATGGACAAAAGAGTAAGTTTCTTTCCTATCATGATTTTATTTTCATCCTTGCCAGTACACCAAGTGATTTAACCTCTAAATACACTTGTCATTGTTGGCTGACTGTCTTCTGTGTTCTCTGCCTGTAGAGTACAAGTGTGATGGGAATGGAAAACCTTCCTAATTGGTTCACAATTGTGTCCTGGGCAGTCAATAAATAGTTGGTCAATAAATAAACTGACTACTATTGGTACTTGCTAATAAAGGATAATAAATTGGGCTAAATGTAGGAAATGGTTTTGAGTCTATGTCTTTAAGCTTCATACCTTCACTCACTGTCTAGGTGAACTCATGTAGTTTCATGACTTTCTATATGATTTATACACAAATGACTCCTAAATGCATATTTCCAGTCCAAATACAAACTCCAGTGTCATATAACATACTCTATAAACTCTGGTCCCATCACTACATGGGAAATAGGTGGGGAAAGAGTGGAAACAGTGTCAGACTTTCTTTTTCTGGGCTCCAAAATCACTGCAGATGGTGACTGCAGCCATGAAATTAAAAACTCTTACTCCTTGGAAGGAAAGTTATGACCAACCTAGATAGCATATTCCAAAGCAGAGACATTACTTTGCCAACAAAGGTTCACCTAGTCAAGGCTATGGTCTTTCCTGTGGTCATGTATGGATGTGAGAGCTGGACTGTGAAGGAGGCTGAGCGCCAAAGAATTGATGCTTTTGAAGTGTGGTGTTGGAGAAGACTCTTGAGAGTCCCTTGGACTGCAAGGAGATCCAACCAGTCCATTCTGAAGGAGATCAGCCCTGGGATTTCTTTGGAAGGAATGATGCTAAAGCTGAAACTCCAGTATTTTGGCCACCTCACGTGAAGAGTTGACTCATTGGAGAAGACTCTGATGCTGGGAGACATTGGGGGCGGGAGGAGAAGGGGACGACAGAGGATGAGATGGCTGGATGGCATCACTGACTTGATGGATGTGAGTCTGAGTGATCTCCGGGAGTTGGTGATGGACAGGGAGGCCTGGAGTGCTGCGATTCATGGGGTCGCAAAGAGTCAGACACGACTGAGCGACTGATCTGATCTGATCTGATAAAATAAGTCCATCTGGGCACTGAGTAGTTACCTCAAAATTCACATGACGAAAAGCAAATTCCTAATTGTACCCCCATCTGTTCCTTTCACGAATATTTCTAGTAAATGGCTTCATTATTTCTGTTGCTTCGCATAAAATCCCAGATGTTCCTGTTCCTTGTTTATGTCAGAAAATCTTTCCTGTATTCCTTCCAGGATTCATGAAGAGTTCCTTCTGGAATCTACAGCGCCACTTCTTAACACGTTCATTACTAACATTCCTGTGGAAATTACATCTTTCACTTGGACTATTTTTAATAAATCAATCTAATAAAGCCTCCTAACTGATCTCCCTGCTATACCCTTGTTCCTCTCCAGTCTGTTCTCAAATCAGCAGCCAGCATAGCACTTTTAACACGTCAGGTCACATCACTTTTCAAATAGAAATCAAGATGAACATTTACCAGCAATAACTCATGTTGATGGAAAATATGCTATAAGAAGGTCATGCCACCTCTCAGTGTGCCTCCCCAAAGTCACAGCTTCAGTTTGATCATGAAGAAACATCAGAAAAATCTTAACTGAGTGACATTTTACAAATCACCAGACTAGTATTTTTCAAACATATCAAGGTCATGAAACAAAGTGAAGAATAGACAAATTATCACAGAAGATTTAACGAACAAATGCAGCATGGTGCACTGGAGAACTCTGAATAAAGTCTGTAGTTTAACTGATGGCATTGTATCAACAATATTTCTTTTTTAAAAAAACTTTGACACAAGTACCATAGTTATTTAAGATTTTAACATTTTAGGAAAGTGGGGAAAAAAAGATGTATGGAAACACTCAATTCTACCTTTAAAACTTTGCTGTATATCTAAATTTATTTAAAATTAAAAATTTGAAAAATCCTTTGGGAATCTCTCATGTCACTTATTTTAAAAAGACCCAAGAGAGAACAAGATGGTGAAAGAGTAGGTGAATGTGGAGTGCATCTCTCTCCACAGATATATTAGGAATACACCTTCAGACACAGAATTGCATGCAGAACACCAGCTTAGAGTGGACAGGAGTACCTGACCAGTGGGATAGAATATATATAATTATGCAAAATTCAATAGGATGAAGGAACTAGAGGGAAAAAATGCAAGTGTTAGTAGGACTGGACCTGCCCTTGGCTAGTAGGGGGTCCGATCCCTGCATCGGGGCAATTGTCTGAATCAGAGGAGAAATACTTAAGGCTGAGAGTGAAACAGCTGATCTGTGGCAGCCTAAATGGAATGAGAATCAGACAGTCCTTGTTGCAGCCATACATACCCTGGACAGGAATGCAGGTCCCCTGGAAGGCACAGGAGCTGGGAGCTGGATTTTAGGGATTGTGGAGCCATCCCAGGGAGAGGGCTGCTGTTACTCTGGAAAGACAGATTGAGGGGATGTGAGGGAGGAGATTGTGGTGGGAAATGCCTGTGGAGGAAAGCAGGGCAGCCATGGAAGCAAGGTAATGCTGCTGAGTCATGCATAGGAGGTAGAGCCATCACCATAGCCTCTCTCTCCCCACGTGCCAGCATTGGCAGATGAACAACAGAGATGCTGGCCCATCAAACGACTGATGCACTGAACTAGAGTAGGACCCACCACCAGGATGCCCCTTTAAGTGCCTGATGTGCAGATCTACAGAGTAGGACCCTAGCCAGAGGGGCCCCTCTATGTGCCTGACGTGCTGAACAACAGAGAAGAATCCTAGGCAAAGGATCCCTTTAAGTGCCTGAACAGGCGAAGCTATGGGAAAGACTGGCCAAAGAGGCCTTCTGATAGCCAGCTACAAGACTCTGAGAGGGCCATAACACCTGTGCCTGAGCAGTCCATGTCCCTGAATGTTTGGGGCCACCAGAGTCCCTGCAAGCCAAGCAGCTGCATGACCTTCATACTGAACTTTCACTGGGGTAGAGCTGCCACAGGCAAAAGTCTTGCACCTGTGAGCACAGGGTCACTTTGGTAGTGTCTTTGTGCCCCTGTAGACTGTGGCCTGCCAGGCTTCTCTGTCAGAAAGGGGTTCTCCAGGCAAGAATACTGGAGCAAATGGGCCACTACTGGTTGCCATATCCTACTAGAGCACTATATTCCCTGCTACCTTAGTCACCAACTCCCCTGAATACCTGGTCTGCCAGAACCCCTGCAACTCAAGCAGTTGCAACACCTCCACACATGGACCACACAGATCAGATCAGATCAGTCGCTCAGTCGTGTCCGACTCTTTGTGACGCCATGAATCGCAGCACGCCAGGCCTTCCTGTCCATCACCAACTCCCAGAGGTCACTCAGACTCACATCCATCAAGTCAGTGATGCCATCCAGCCATCTCATCCTCTGTCATCCCCTTCTCCTCCCACCCCCAATGTCTCCCAGCATCAGAGTCTTCTCCAATGAGTCAACTCTTCATGTGAGGTGGCCAAAATACTGGAGTTTCAGCTTTAGCATCATTCCTTCCAAAGAAATCCCAGGGCTGAACCAATTCCTCTAGGGCAGCCTCTGGAGCAAACCCCAGTGGATGATCCACATGAAGAGGTGGAAATAAAGCCACAATTGAAATCCAGGGGCAGTGTGGCTAAGGAAGAAGACCCAAAACCTTCCCACAGCTGTACAAGCTGCAGATCAAATCCACATGATCAATTAGACAGATTCTATGTCTATGGAATATATAAAAGGTCATTGAGAGCTCCCACAAAAGAAAATGCACTAGTTCTGATAGCTGTGGACGTTGGAGGCAAGAACATACAGGAGTAGGACAAGATTAGACTTTGAGCTGCCCCCACAGTAGAACCAGAGATCAGCAAAGTGTTGGAGGGCATCCTAGGGAGGTGAGATAGACTGTGACTCCCTGCTAAGCAAAGGACTCTGACAGCAGTGACTCAAGAAAATCATGTTATTCTTATGTTTTGACTTGTTCTGTAGATTCTTTTGGATTTTTTTTTTTTCTTTTTTTCCCCCTCCTCTCACCCCGTTGTAGTTGTCAATTTTATTGGCAGTATGAAATCTAATTAGGGGCTTCCCTGGTGGCTCAGAGGTTAAAGCGTCTGCCTGCAATGCAGGAGACTGGGGTTCGATCCCTGGAGAAGGAAATGGCAACCCACTCCAGTATATCTTGCCTGGAGAATCCCATGGGCGGAGGAGCCTGGTGGGCTACGGTCCACGGGGTCGCAAAGAGTCGGACACGACTGTAAGCTTTTGAGATTTTTTTTTTCTCTCAGTCATATTTTTTAGTTACTATAAACCTCTGCCTTTGTGTTGGACTTTTGCAGTTCTGTGGTGCTTTCCATTTGTTTTTCTCTTTTTTAATTTTCAATTTTTTAAACCTATCATTATTTTTTCTACATTTATTCCTTTGTTTACTCTTCCTAATGTTCTTTTCCCCTGGCACTTAATATTTAATGTATATAAACCTTGTTCATATATCTTTATTTAACTTTCTCTATATATTCTTTCTTTTCTTTCTTCTTAAAATATTTGTTAACTTTATTTTTATTGCTTTATTCCCCAGTTGGTACCTTGCTTTACTATGGTTTTCCAGTTTATGTTTTAGTTAGTTTCATTCTGGTAGATATAATTTTTGGTTTCCTTTGTTCACTGGGTCAATCTATTGTACTTTATTTTTGTTAGACTGCTTTGATTTTGTTTATGGGTGTATATGTATATGTCATATGTCTATTCATATGTCTATTCAATCAAATTATTTTATTTTTGTTATAAACTTCTGTCTATACATTGGGCTTTTGTAGTTCTGTGGAGTTTTCTTTCTTTTTCTTTTTTTTTTCTTGCTTTTTTTCTCTGTTTTAATTTTAAGTTTTCTTTTAACCTATTATAATTTTTCTGCATTTATTCCTTTGTTTGTCTTTCCTACTGTTCTTTTCCCCTTAGAGTTAAACTTTAATATATATAAATCTTCTTCATCTACCTCTATTTAATTTGCATACTTATTATTTCTTTCTTTTCTGTTTTTCCTTTCATCTCAATGTATTTATTAGTTTTGTTTTCATTGGTTTATTCCCCAATTGTCACTTTGATTTAGTTTTGTTTTCTAGTTTGTGCATTAGTTGTTTTTGTTCTTAACTGGTAAATATAAGTTTTCATTTCCTTTGCTCACCAGCTCAATCTACTGTACTTTATTTTTGTTGCACTGTTTTGACCTTGCTCATGGGTGTATATATATGTGTGTGTGTGTGTGTGTGTGTGTCTATTCCATTATTTTAATTTTTACTTACCTGATTTTATAATTGCTATTACTCTGGGTTTCATCTTTGATTTCTCCTTTATTGATAATGGATATTTGTTTTAATTTCACTTGATGCCATTAAAAAAAAAAAAAAAAAAACTTGTGGAATTTTCATTCCTTATCAGAGATCAAGCCCTGAGTCTTTGGAGTGAGAGTGCTGACTCCAGGACCCTAGACTACCAGAGAATTAACCCTAGGGAGTATCAAATAGTGAGAACTCACACAAAGGAAACCACCTGAATATAAGACCTGACATCACCCAACCACCAGTAGCACCCTGTGCAGGACACCTCATCTAAACAACAAACAAAACAAAAATACTAACCCATCAGCAGATAGGATTACTACCTCACTCAGCCTTGCCTATCAGAGGAAAGACAAACAAAAACTTAACACACATCTCACCCTATATGAAGCTTACACAAACCAATGGACCAATCTTAGGAGGGCAGAAAACAAAGGAGAAAGAAGTCAACCTTGAAGCCTGGGAAAAGGAGACCTCAAACACAATAAGCTAAAAAAATAATAATGAAAAGACAGAGAAATACTACACAAATGAAGGAGCAAACTAGAAACACAGAAGTCCAAATAAATGAAGAGGAAATAGGTAAACTGCTTGAAAAATAATTCGGAATAATGATAGCAAAGAAGATTAAAAACCTTGGAAACAGAATGGAGAAAATGCAAGGATCAGTTAGCAAAGACCTAGAAGAATTAAAGAATAAACATACAGAGGCAAACTATACAATTACTTAAGTTAAAAATACTTTAGAAGGAATCAATAGCTGAATATATGAAGCATAAGAACAAATCAGTGAGCTGGAAGATAAAATGGTGGAAATAATTTCTGAAGAGCAGAATAAAGTAAAAACAATCAAAGAACTGAGGATAGTCTCAGAGACCTCTGGGGCAATATTAAACACACCAACACTCAAATTATAGGGAAGAGAAAGAGGAAGAAGAGACAAAGGAAGAGTATGAAGAAATATTTGAAGAGATCACAGTTGAAAATTTTCCCAACATGTAAAAGGAAATAGTCAATCATGCCCAAGAGGCCCCAAGTGTTCCATACAGTATAAACTTTAGGAGAAACACACCAAGATACATACTAATAAAAGTAACAAAGACTAAACACAAAGAAAGTATATTAAAGGCAGCAAGGAAGAAGCAACAAGTAACATAAAAGGGAAACCCCAAACACTTAACAGCTGACCTTTCAGGAGAAACTCTAAAGGCCAGAACGGAATGGTGGGATATATTTAAAGTACTGAAAGGGAAAAACCTATAAACAAGATCACTGTACCTGGCAAGGATGTCATTCAAAATTGATGAAGAAAAAAAAAGCCTTTCAGACAAGCAAAATTTAACGGAATTCAGTACCACCAAACCAGCTTTACAAAAAACGTTAAAGGGACTTATACTGCCAAGAAATACAAGAGAAGTAAAAAGATGTACAAAATCAACACCAAACATTAAGAAAATAACAATAGGAACATATATATCAATCATTACTTTAAATGTAAATGGTTTAAATGCTCCAATAAAGACACAGACTGGCTGAAGGGATACAAAAATAAGATATATATATATATATATATACACACACACACACACACATATACAGTCTACAAGTAACCCACTTCAGCCCTAAAGACACATATAGACAGAAAGTGAGAAGGTAGAAAATTATATTCCATGTAAATGGCAAGCAAAAGAAATCTGGAGTAGCAGTCCTCATATCAGATAAAATAGGTCTTAAAGAAAATTGCAAGAGATATGGAAGGATGCTACATAATGATCAAGGTATCAATCCAAGAGGAAGCTATAAAAATTGTAAATATCTAGGCACCCAACATAGAAGCCCCTCAATATATAAGACAAATACTAACAAACATAAAAGGAGAAATTGACAGTAACACAGTAATAGTGGGAAATATTAACACCCCACTCACACCAGTGGACAAATCATCCAAACAGAAAGTTAACAAGAAAACACAAGTTTTAAGTGCTACATTAGATGAGATGGATCTCATTGATATCTTCAAGACATCCCATCTAAATGCAGAAGAATACATCTTCTCAAGTGCACATGAAGTATTCTCCAGGATAGACCACATCTTGGGTCACAAATCAAACCTCAGTAAATTAAATAAAATTGAAATTGTATCAAGCATCTTCTCTGACCAGAACATTATGAGACAAGATATAAATTATAAGAAAAAATATTGTTAAGATACACAAACACATAGAGATTAAATAACACATTTCTAAATAACTAAGAGGTTGCTAAATAAATTAAAAGGAAATCAAAAATTTTAGAAACAAATGACAATGAAAACATGACAAGTCAGAACCTATGGGATGCAGCAAAAGCAATTCTAAAAGGGAAGTTTATAGCAATGCAATCCTACCTCAGGAAAGAAGAAAAACATCAAGTAGACAACTTAACTTTACACCTAAAACAACTGGAAAAAGAAGAGGAAAAAAATAGCAGAAAGAAATAAATCATAAAGATCCAAGTAGAAATAAGTGAAAAATAAACAAAAGAAACAATAGTAAAAATAATAAAACTTAAAGCTGGTTCTTTGAGAAGATAAACAAAACTGACAAACCATCAGATTCATCAAGAAAAAAAGAGAAAGAGAGAAGAATCAAACCAACAAAATTAGAAATGAAAAAGGAATGGTTAAAAAGAAAATGCAGAAATGCAAAGGATTATAAGAGACTATTTTGAATAACTATATGACAATGAAATGGATAACCTGGAAGCAGTGGACAGATTCTTAGAAAAGTTTAATCTTCTAAGACTGAACCCAGAAATAGAAATTATGAACAACCCAAATTACAAGCACTGAAATTGAAGCTGTGATTCAAAACCTCAAAAAAAAAAAAGTGAAGGACCATATGGCTTCACAGAAGAATTCTATCAAACATTCAGAGAAAAGCTAATGCCTTGCCTTCTAAAACTCTTTCAAAAAATTGCAGAGGAAGGAAGACTTCCAAATTCACTCCATTATGCGACCATCACCCTGATACCAAAACCAAACAAAGACAACACAAAAAAAGAACACTAGAGGCCAATATCACTGATGAACATAGATGCAAAAATCTTCAAACAATTTTTAGCAAACATAATTCAGCAACCCATCAAAAAGCTCACACAGCATGATCAGGTTGGGTTTATTCCAGGCATCAAGGATTCTTCAACATATGAAAATCAAATAATGTGATATACCATATTAAAAAATTGAAAGATAAAAATCATATGATAATTGCAATAGAGGCAGAAAAAGCCTTTGACAAAATTCAGTACCCATTTATGATTAAAACTCTTCAAAAAATCGGCCTAGAAGGAACCTACCTCAATGTAGTAAAGTCCATGTATGATAAGCCTACAGCAAACATTATTCTCAATGCTGAAAAACTGAAAGCATTCCTGCTAAGATCAGGAACAAGATAAGGGTGTCAACTTTCACCACTATTACTCAACATAATTTTGGAAGTCCTAGCTACAACAATCAGAGAAGAAAAAGAAAGCAAAGGAATCCAGATCAGAAAAGAAGTAAAGCTCTCACTGTTTGCAAGATGGCATGATACTGTACATAGAAAACCCTTAAGATAGTATCAGAAAATTACTGAAGCTGATCAGTGAATTTAGCGAAGTTGCAGGATACAAAATCAATACACAGAAATCACTTGCATTTCTATATGTACTAACAATGAAAAATCAGAAAGAGAAATTAAGGAATCAATCCCAATCACCATTGCAAGAAAAATAATTAAATATCTAGGAATAAACCCACCCCAGTACTTTTGCCTGGAAAATCCCATGGACGGAGGAGCCTGGTAGGCTCCAGTCTGTGGGGTCGCTAAGAGTCGGACACGACTGAGCGACTTCACTTTGACTTTTCACTTTCATGCATTGGAGAAGGAAATGGCAACCCACTCCAGTGTTCTTGCCTGGAGAATCCCAGGGACAGGGGAGCCTGGTGAACTTCCGTCTATGGGGTCGCACAGAGTCGGACACGACTGAACCGACTTAGCAGCAGCAGTAGCAGCAGCAGGAATAAAATTACCTAAGGAGACAAAAGACCCATACACAGAAAATTATAAGACACTAATGAAAAAAGTCAAAGATGACTTAAACAAATGGAGAGATATTCTGTGTTCCTGGGTAGGAAGAATCAATACTGTGAAAACGACTATACTACCAAATGCAATCTACAGTTTCAATGTGATCCCTATCAAATTACTAATCACAGTTTTCATGGAAGTAGAACAAAAAAATTCACAATTCATATGAAAACACAAAAGAGTCTGAATAGCCAAAGCAGTCTTGTGAAAGAAGAATGGAGCTGGAGGAATCAACCTTCCTGACTTCAGATTATATTACAAAGCTACAGTCATCGAGACAGTATGGTACTGACACAAAAACAGAAATGCAGACTGATGAAACAAGATAGAAACCCCAGAGATAAACCCATGCACCTATAGGTACCTTAGTTTTGACAAAGGAGGCAAGAATGAGGCAAAGAAACCCTCTTTGATAAATGTTGCTGAGAAAATTGGACAACTACATGTTAAAAAAAAAAAAGAAAAAAAGAAATTAGCACACTTCCTAACACCATACACAAGATAAACTCAAAATGGATTAAAGATTCATATGTCAGACCAGAAGCTATAAAATTCTTAGAGGAAAACATAGGCAGAACACTCAATGATATAAATCAAAGCAATATCTTCTATGACCCACCTCCTAGAGTAAAAGAAATTAAAGAAAAAGAAAAGAAAAGGTAAACAAGTGGGACATAATTAAATTTAAAAGCTTTTGCACAGCAAAGGAAACTATAATCAAGGTGATAAAATAACCCTCAAAATGGGAGAAAATAATAGCAGATGAAACAACTGACAAAGGATTAATTTCCAAAATAGATAAGCAGCTCATACAACTGAATGCCAGAAAACAAACAAGCCAATCAAAAAGTGGGGAAAAAGACCTAAACAGACCTTTTTACAAAGAAGACATATAGATGGCTAACAAACACGTGAAAAGATGCTCAACATTGCTCATTATTAGAGAAATGCAAATCAAAACCACATGATATATCACCTCACAACAGTCAGAATGGCTGTCATCAAAAAGTCTACAAACAGTAAATGCTGGAGAGGATATGAAGAAAAGGGAACACTCTTGCACTGTCAGTGGGAATATAAATTGATGCAGTCACTATGGAAGACAGTATGGCGATTCCTTAAAGAACTAGGAATAAAACCATCATATGACCTAGCAATCCTACTTCTAGGCATATACCCTGAGGATAGCAAAATTGAAAAAGACACATGTATCCCATTGTTTACTGCAGCACTATTTACAATAACTAGAACATGGAAGCAACCTATATGTCCACTGACAGATGAATGGATAAAGAATTTGTGGTACATATACACAATGAAATATTACTCAGCCACAAATAGGAACACATTTGTATCAGTTCTGATGAGGTGGATGAGCCTAGAACCTATTATTCAGAGTGAAGTGAGTCAGAAAGAGAAAGATAAATATGGTATTCTAACACATATATGGAATCTAGAAGAATGGTACCAAAGAACCTATTTACAGGCCAGCAATGAAGAAACAGACATAGAGACTAGATTTATGGACAATGGGAGAAGGGAGGAGAGGGTGAGATGTATGGAAATAGGAACATGGAGACTTACATTACCATATGTAAAACAGATAGCCACACAAATTTGCTGTATGGCTCAGGAAATGCAAACAGGGAAACTGTATCAACCTAAATGGGTTGGGATTGGAAGTGAAATAATAAATTTAAAAAGAAGAAGAAGAAGAAGAACCCAAAGCAAAATGTTTTTTTCAATGCAGCTATACTCTCCACTTCTCCCAGTTTGGCTTTCAGCAGCCCCTCTTACCACATCTTTTACTCATGTCTCCTCACTCATTTGATCAGTCTGTTCAAATAGTATCCAAATATTAAGCAAGGTTTCCTTGGTGGCTCAGCACTAATGAATCCACTTATCAATGCAGGAGACTCAAGTTCAATCCCTAGGTCATGAAGATCCCCTGGAGGAGGAAATGACAACTCACTCCAGTATTAATGCCTGAAAAATCCCATGGACAGAGGAAATTGTAAGGCTACAGTCCATGAGGTGACAAACAGCTGGACATGACTTATGGACTAAACAACAAAAACAAAACACCAGGAAGCCCAGGTCACAGGTCATTCCCACAAAATTTTCTTCCTCATAACATTTAAACAGCTTTTTGTTTAAATGTAATCTTAAGAGTAAGGCCTTCCCTGACTAACTTTCAAGAAAGACCCATATTCCAAAACCCAACTGTAGTCACTCTTATACTTACCTTCTATTTTTCTTTAGTGTTATTCTCTTAGTCATGTCTGACTCTTTACAACACTATGGACTGCACCATGTTAGCTCCTCTGTCCATAGAATTCTCCAAGCAAGAGTATAGCAATGGGTTGCCATTCCCTTCTCCAGGAGATTTTCCTGGCCCAGGGGTCAAACCTGGGTCTCCTGCATTACAGGCAAATTCTTTACCATTTCAGCCACCAGGGAAGTCCTATTTTTCTTGAAACTATCAGTAAATATCTAAATAGGAACAGACTTATGTGTGAATTGACTTCTGTGTCAATGTCCCCACTATTCTGTGAGACCTCATTTTTTTCTTCTGTGTAATAAAAACTAATTATCTTTTGTTACTGTATGATCTCATTTGTATGTAGAATTTTATTAAATCAAACTCATACCAACAATAAGTTGGTTGTTCCCAGCTGCTGAGGGGTAGGGAAAGTGGGGAAATGTTGGTCAAAAAGTTCTAACTTACAGTTAAGAAATGAATAAATTCTGGGGATCTATAGTATAACATGGTGACTATAGTTTACAATACTGCATTATGTACCTGAATGATACTAAAAGAGTAGATCCTAAAAATTCTCACCACAAAAAAAAAAAAAAAAAAAAAAGAAGAAGAAACTATGTGAGGTGATGGATATGTTAACTAGCCTTATTATGGCAATAATTTTTCATTATATACATGTATCAAATCATTATGTACAAGTAAAAGAACAAATAATTTGATATGGATAAAAAAATCATTAAGAAACAGAATAGATTTAAAACTTTGAAATATGTATAATATTATATCTGAAATGCATTAATTGTTCAAACTAAACACTATCATGTTACAATTTGTTCATACTAGATGTTTGTAATGTTTCTGATAATCAATAAAAGAGATTCTTGATCAGAAAAAAAATAAAATAAAATAAAACTTCGGGAAGCTTTATTTATATATTAGATTTAGTTGTTTTCCATTTCCATTTCTATTTAACATTTTAGTTTATATAGCAAATACTTACTAGGAAATAAACATTTTCCCAAATAGTTAAGATATATAGTTATATTTATGCCATATTCTTTAAGATAAATACATCCGAAGGAACCAAGTGGTATCTATAGCATTATATGCCTTTAAAAGTTATTTGTAGAACAGATGAGTAAATGACACATGAATAAGATGAATAGGTACAATTTCTCTTCTCATCCAACAAGAGTTTAATTTCTGGTTGTTATTCATCCCCCATAGATTTCCAAATGACAGGCACATTTCAAAAGGGAATAATTAAATTCAATAGTAATACAAGAAAATGTATTCCTCATTAATCGATGTTTTACTTAGGTTATCATAGGATGCTTTCAAAAGAATGCCTTTGAGAATGTTAGTAATGTTTAAAACAATTATTTTAATGTATAAAGTAAACATGCATTTGCATGTTCCACTGAATTCTCTAGTTCTTGTTCGATGATTCTGTCAGTCATGTCTATGTTATCTTGAAGGAAAGTCATCAATCATGATTTAAATAGCATGATGTCACACTATGAAGGAAAAGTGTATTGCATAAGTTTGAAGTTTTAGTACACTCTAGACTTACCTCAGAATCACAAAGCAATTAGTCAATAATGTTAAGAAAGTTATGACTAATTTAACTAATGGTTAATGGAGCTGAGCAAAACCATCAGTTGATGAGCCCACTGAGATTCTGTGCAGAAACACACATTAAAGTCAGAGTCATTTATATCCTCTTAGAGTTTAATCAGTATCATGGAATTATAGACTCTTATAATAATGATATGCCAAAAATGTGGTTTTTATTTTTTTTTAATTTTTTTATCTTTTGAAACATAAGTGTGAATAGTAACAAGGAAGATAGCCAAAGTTTGTCACTGAATATATTGTATAAGTCATAAAACTATGCTCAGGTAGACCCTAAGAAAGTGTACTTTACTATAACCACTACGAGGTTTACTAGCTATAAACAAGATCTTACTTTCTTTATAGCTTGAAAATACAGCACTGACTACATTTGTGATTTATTGAATGCTGATGAAATGAAATTAAATAAACCAGTGGCTGAAACATGAAAGGGAATATGGAGAAGAGAAATTTGCAGAACCAACTCTTTTTAAAAGGTTAGAAAAAAAATGAAAGTATATTCTAGACAACAGTTTTGAAGCTCCTTGCTAAAGGACAATGCACTTTTCTTTACCAGCTTCATGTTTTATTCATTAAATGACTCAAGCTTGTAGAACTTTAAGTGCTTTTACTAAGCTTATGTTATAGAATAGATCCTTTATTCCAGGAAAACTCAGCTTCCTACTGTGAGACATTCACTTGTTTCAAGAGTAGCAAATTTAGGTAATGCATGAGAACATAGACTCATATACCAAAGAAAGAAGAAAATATTCTACTCAAAGAAATGAAAAAGATAGTTTTCAAAAAGAATTCACCACTTAGTCCAGTACTTTTTTTTTTTTTTAATCAAATTTAGGATGATTTTAGATTATTGCTAAAATAAAGTTTCATCTGTCTCTTGACTTCAATTAGAAATTTATTATTAAGGTATGTGAACTAAAAATCCTATGACCAATCTATTGCAGTTAAAAATATTGGAAATGATTGTGATAAACAGCACATTTGAAATAACAAAGGGATTGGCTTGATTCCCCATTTCTACTATAAATATACATTGTACAACTTCAATATAATATAACAATGGAGGTGCTGAAAAATCAGAAATTAAATTGTTAGTGTTAAATAAGAATTTCTTCAAAGTCATAGTAAAGCCTTCCTAAATCTAATAAAGTTAGCCAAAATATTTTTCTAAAGAATTCAAAATATAAATGCAATATATTACTGACTCTTACAAGAAAATTATTCATGTATGTTGAATTTTGATAATTATGTATTATCCATAAAGTTCTATCTCAAGTATTGTGCATATGTAAAAAAAATGGTTTTAATTTGCAATACAGATAAGTTTTAAAAAGTATATGTGTGTGTGTGTATATATATATATATATATATTTACTTAACAAGTATTTTAACAAAGACTGTGATAAGACTTAGATAGAGTCAGATGTTATAATTTCTAGAATTGAGCCCAAACTTGTTATAAGATTGTAGTTAAGGAAAGGTTGATTCTAACAAAGAATATAAATTGTCTAAATACTTGTGTCCCTTCAAAACTCATATGTTGATATCTTCTCCCTGAAACATGATGGTAGGAGATGGGATGTGACCTCTAGGAAATTGTTGGGTCATGAGGGTAGAGCCCTCATGCAAGGGTGTGCTGTATGCTGTGCTAATTTGCTTCAGTCATGTTCAGCTCTTTACATCACTATAGACTGAAGCTCATTAGTCTCCTCTGTCCACAGAATGCTCCAGGCAAGAGTGGGTTGCCATGCTCTCCTCTAGAGAATCTTCCTGACTCAAGGATTGAATCCACAGCTTTTTATGTCTTCTGCACTGTCAGGAGAATTCTTCACCACTAGTACCACCAGGGAAGCCCATGCAAGGGATTAATGCTCTTATAAAAGGAGTCCTAGAGAGCTTGCTGACTTCCTATTCCCTGTGAGTACCCAGTGAGAAATCTTTGATTGGAAGAAAGCTCTCACCTGCCCATGATGGCACCCTGATCTCAGACTTCCAGCCTCCAGAACTGTGAACAATGAATTCTTGTGTTTATAAATCACCCACTCTGCCATATTGTATTTTAGATGCTCCAACAGACTGAGACAAGGAGGACCTGGGAATCTACATAGAAGGTGGCACTTGGGGCACAATTCAGAAGATGAATTTGTTAGGGAAAATATATTAGGTCATTTTGTTAACAGCAAGTCATCTCTTTAACAAGACAAGCAGGAAATAACTATTTCCCAGGCAGTACAGTGTGAACTAGAGATTAAAAAACAAATAAAGTAAGTAAGTATCTGCACCACAGATGATCACAGTTTAGAAGAGAATTGCATACACGTTGAAAATTAGCAAAATTTTCACTTCAACCATAAAAGTACAAACACTTTATTATTAATGGATAAGAGTGAAACTCAAAGCCAAGATTTAAGTTATTTAATTAGATTTTCAGAGAATTAGTTCAGTTCAGTTCAATTCAGTTGCTTAGTTGTGCCCAACTCTGTGTGACCCCATAAACTGCAGTACACCAGGCCTCCTTGTCCATCACCAACTCCTGGAGTCCACCCAAACCCATGTCCATTGAGTTGGTGATGCCATCCAACCATCTTATCCTCTATCGTCCCTTTCTTCTCCTGCCCTCAATCTTTCCCAGAATCAGGGTCTTTTCAAATGAGTCAGCTGTTTACATCAGGTGGCCAAAGTATTGGAATTTCCGTTCCAAAATGACACCTACCAATGAACATCCAGGACTGATTTCCATTAGGATGAACTGGTTGGATCTCCTTACAGTCCAAGGGGACTTCTCCAGCACCACAGTTCAACAGCATCAGTTCTTCGACGCTCAGCTTTCTTCACAGTCCAACTCACACATCCATACATGACCACTGGAAAAACCATAGCCTTGACTAGATGGATCTTTGTTGATGAAGTAATGTCTCTGCTTTTTAATATGTTATCTAGGTTGGGCATACTTTCTTTCAAAGGAGTAAGCATCTTTTAATTTCATGGCTGCAGTCACCATATGTAGTGATTTTGCAGCCCAGAAAAATAAAGTCTGACACTGTTTCCGCTGTTTCCCCATCCTTTTGCCATGAAGTGATGGGACCGGATGCCATGATCTTCGTTTTCTAAATGTTGAGCTTTAAGCCAATTATTTCACTCTCCTCTTTCACTTTCATCAAGAGGCTCTTTAGTTCTTCTTCACTTTCTGCCATAAGGGTGGTATCATCTGCATATCTGAGGTTATTGATATTTCTCCCGGCAATCTTGATTCCAACTTGTGCTTCTTCCAGCCCAGCATTTCTCATGATGTACTCTACATATAATTTAAATAAGCAGGGTGACAATATACAGCCTTGATGTACTCCATTTCCTATTTGGAACCAGTCTGTTGTTCTATGCCCAGTGCCAATGGTTGCTTCCTGATCTGCATACCAGTTTCTCATGAGTCAGGTCAGGTGGTCTGGCATTCCCATCTCTTTCAGAATTTTCCACAGTTTATTGTGATCCACACAGTCAAAGACTTTGGGATAGTCAATAAAGCAGAAATAGATGATTTTGTGGAACTCTTGCTTTTTCCATGATCCAGCAGATGTTAGCAATTTGATCTCTGGTTCCTTTGCCTTTTCTAAAACCAGCTTGAACATGTGGAAGTTCACGGTTCACATATTTCTGAAGAATTAGTAGGAGTTATAAAAGTCAAGTAAATTTAGTCACAAACCAGGCAAAGGGAAGTGTAAGGTAAAAACAATTCAGAAATAGCATGGTAGACAGTAAACTATATAAGAAGGCTAAGATATTCATGGAGCAGTGATCACAGGTCACATGGCTTTGAGAACAATATAGGAAAGGAAGGCATGTGGAAACCATTCCACAGCTTCCTGATCAGCAGCATGAAATGCATAGGTTACAAGCACTCCCTGAACTTGAAAAGGGATTATTGTTATTCTGTCACTTAGTTGTGTCCAACTCTTTGTGACCCCATGGACTGCAGCATGCCACCTTTCCTTATCCTTTATCATCATCCTAAGCTTGCTCAAACTCATGTCTCTTGAGTCAGTGATCCCATCCAACCATCTCATCCTCTGCTGTCCCCTTCTCTTCCTGCCTTCAATCTTTCCCAGCATCAGGGTTTTTTTTTTTTTTTTTCCATTGAGTCAGTTCTTCTCATCATGTGGCCAAAGAATTGGAGCTTCAGTATCAGTCCTTCAAAATAATACGTAGGATATATTTCCTTTGGCATTGACTGGTTTGATTTTTTTCCAGTCCAAGGGATTCTCAAGAGTCTTCTCCAACACCAAACTTCAAAAGCATTAATTCTTTAGCATTGAGCCTTTTTTATGGTCAAATTCTCATATAAATACATGACTACTGGAAAAATCATAGCTTTCATTATACGGACCTTTGTCAGCAAAGTAATGTCTCTGCTTTTTATTATACTGTCTAGGTTGGTCATAGCTTTTCTTCCAAGGAACAAGCTTCTTTTAATTTCATGGTTGCAGTCACCATCTGCTATGATTTTGGAACCCAAGAAAATAAAGTATGTCACTGTTTCCATTGTTTCCCCATCTATTTGCCATGAAGTGATGGGACTAGATGCCATGATCTTAGTTTTTTGAATGTTGAGTTTTAAACAAGCTTTTTACCCTCCTCTTTCACTTTCATCAAGAAGCTCTTTAGTTCATCTTCACTTTCTTCCATAAGGGTGGTGTCATCTGCATATCTGAGGTTATTGATATTTCTCCCAGCAATCTTAATTCCAGCATATGTTACATCCAGCCTGACATTTCTCTTGATGTACTCTGCATATAAATTAAACAAGCAGGGTGACAATAGCTTTTTCAGGAAAATTCTCCACTTAATGGTAAAGCACCTATAATTCTCCTAACACCTCTATTCTTCAGGATGATTTTCCTCTGATTGATGAAGTTGTGCTGTCCATATGAATAGGAATGGGACTGGATAATATTTCCCCAAGTTACCTCCCCATGAACTTTTACTCTAGCCATGTCACTATTACCCCAGCCTCAATTTCTGCCTTTACTTAGCAATGATATGGCCATCCCTTCCACTTTTCAAAAACTGAAACATGAAATTGTCTATCTATCTTCTCCAATCCTTCCCAATTTATTCCAAAACACTGTTAACGAATCTTAGCAATCCTGTTTCATAAGTATCTCTTTAAACTGTCCACTCACATACTGGAAGCTTCATGATTTCTGCCATCTGCACTCTTTCCTCAATGTCCACTCCTTTCTGTCTAAACCTTGGTTCTTTAAGTTTGTTTTTCCAAAGCCATCTTTCTAAAACAGAAAATTAAAAATGACACCCCCTTTACACAAAATCCTTGATTAAATGTGTCTTAATCTTAGCTAGGTCACAGAACTCCACAAGAACTCCACAGCTCCAATAAGCTTTGGACTTTCTTGTTAAAAAATAAAGACACTTATAAGCCATAATTTTTGATATATAAACTTTTAGGAAATGTATGGAGCTGAGGCTCATATATTGACATCTTTTGGGGGGCACATAAACTCCATATCAAAAGTCACTTCAACAGCTACAAGTTAAAGCAGACTTCCAGAGTTTGCCTTCAGAAGCCCCCACTTCTGTCCTGACTCACTCTCATTACTTTTATCTTCATTTGAATGAAATTTATTCTAATTTCAGAGGCTTTATGCACAATTTTCCCAAATTGTGTAATTCCTAACAACATCAGAAGTTTTCAGTACATTAACAAAGCATCTGCTTAAAAGTCTCCCTGAGACATATTTTTGTTCTGCTATCACCATCACTACATGGGAAATAGATGGAGAAAGAGTGGAAACAGTGTCAGACTTTATTTTTCTGGGCTCCAAAGTCACTGCAGATGGTGACTGCAGCCATGAAATTAAAAGACGCTTACTCCTTGGAAGGAAAGTTTTGACCAACCTAGATAGCATATTCAAAAGCAGAGACATCACTTTGCCAACAAAGGTTCGCCTAGTCAAGGCTATGGTCTTTCCTGTGGTCATGTATGGATGTGAGAGCTGGACTGTGAAGAAGGCTGAGTGCCGAAGAATTGATGCTTTTGAACTGTGGTGTTGGAGAAGACTCTTGAGAGTCCCTTGGACCGCAGGGAGATCCAACCAGTCCATTCTGAAGGAGATCAGCCCTGGGATTTCTTTGGAAGGAATGATGCTAAAGCTGAAACTCCAGTACTTTGGCCACCTCATGGGAAGAGTTGACTCATTGGAGAAGACTCTGATGCTGGGAGGGATTGAGGGCAGGAGGAGAAGGGGACGACAGAGGATGAGATGGCTGGATGGCATCACTGACTCGATGAATGTGAGTCTGAGTGACCTCCGAGAGCTGGTGATGGACAGGGAGGCCTGGCGTGCTGCAGTTCATGGGGTCGCAAAGAGTCGGACATGACTGAGCGACTGATCTGATCTGATCAATTTCCTTTCTGAGCAACAAATTGGCCACCATTGTAGATACTTGATTATCATGTGCCTTCCAAGCCATAATAAACTTTACTTTCATATCCATTATTACGCATAGCGTCTGATGTTCTACAGACACTAAATATTTGTTGAATAAGTGAATATTTGTGTAATGAAGAGTAATATATTTGTGTTACCTGAAAAATTGCCACATAACCAACAAATTTCTAGTGACCTACAAGTAAAAAGTTACTTCACTATCTTGGGGCTGTCTGTCAGCTATGGTTTGACTGCTCGTTTGAGTCTTGGATAAATAAGTTTGAGCTTCTAGCTTAATGGTGACTGCGGCCATGAAATTAAAAGACGCTTACTCCTTGGAAGGAAAGTTATGACCAACCTAGATAGCATATTCCAAAGCAGAGACATTACTTTGCCAACAAAGATTCGCCTAGTCAAGGCTATGGTCTTTCCTGTGGTCATGTATGGATGTGAGAGCTGGACTGTGAAGAAGGCTGAGCGCCGAAGAATTAATGCTTTTGAACTGTGGTGTTGGAGAAGACTCTTGAGAGTCTCTTGGACTGCAAGGAGATCAAACCGGTCCATTCTGAAGGAGATCAGCCCTGGGATTTCTTTGGAAGGAATGATGCTAAAGCTGAAACTCCAGTATTTTGGCCACCACATGCGAAGAGTTGACTCATTGGAGAAGACTCTGATGCTGGGAGGGATTGAGGGCAGGAGGAGAAGGGGACGACAGAGGATGAGATGGCTGGATGGCATCACTGACTCGATGGATATGAGTCTGAGTGACCTCCGGGAGCTGGTGATGGACAGGGAGGCCTGGCGTGCTGCAGTTTATGGGGTCGCAAAGAGTCGGACACGACTGAGCTACTGATCTGATCTGATCTGATCTAGCTTAAAGTTGGGTTTAAATTATGCACTATCAAGACAAGCAATACTGGTCTTAATGGGGTACAAACTGGTTCTTGATGTATGCATGGAATTTAGAGTTTGTGATTATTGTTGTTCTTCCAAAGTACCACAGGGCATTCCCAGGTGATTCAGTGGTAAATAATCTGCCTGTCAAGGAGGAGACACGGGTTTGAACTCTGGGTCAGGAAGATCCCCTGGAGAAGGAAATGACAACTCACTCCAATATTCTTTCCTGGGAAATCCCATGGACAGAGGAACCTGGTAGGTTACTGCCCATAAGGTCACAAACACTTTGAAATGATTTAGCAACTAAACAGAAGCAGCAGCAAAGGACCACATTATAGAACCAAAATCAATATACCTATGATATTAAAATTTCATGGTGGGAGAAGTTAATTAGGAAAAATATATCTAAAAAGCTTCATTAGAGAATCAATAACATAGTAAAAGCTAGGAAGCACTAATTTAGATCTTTCCTTGTGTTTTCAATGTATGATCCAGAGAGAATGGACACCTGTGACACATTTTTATCCCAGGCAAAGACCAGGAGCCCTCAAAAGTCAAGACTAATCACTAATGCACATTGAAAGCAGAGGTTTACTTTGGATATTCTGGTGGGAATCACTGCAAAACTCACAGAGCAAAGGGTACAGATACGTAATTAAATTATAACCACACGTGAAGAGTTAAAAACCATAAACCAAGCTATGACATAAAAATTCTAGATTTACAGGATGAGTATAAACAAACTGCAAAGTGTCATTCTTAGGCACAGATATTTGATATTAAAATAAATTAAAAAAAGAAGCAGCATTGACTATTATATAGAGAACGCATAAACAATTTTTATAGCACAAGCAGCTATATTCAGCATCCTCTGATAAACCATAATGAAAAGAATATGAAAAAAGTGTATGTACATATATATGTACAACTGAAGCACTTTGATGTAAGCAGAAATTAACACAACATTGTGAATCAGCTATATTTTAATAAAATATGCCTTTATAAAGGGCTAAAGACTGCAAAGAAAAATAAAAGATTTCCTTTTGTCACCTTTGTTTTCTTTCTTTGCATTCTGATACTCTGATTTATTGAACTATGAGTTGAAATCTGAGCATTTGCAAATCCCTTCATTTTAAAATACAATAAGTAATTCATGTTTTAAATTAGATGGACTGAAAATAAAAGCTCATAAAGCTTAATTCTCAGTTTTATCATTTAAAAACATTAACAGAAAACATCTACACAGTATGTTCATATGACAGAAATAACTATGCTAATATACATAAAATAATTATGATATGGTAACATAGTTAAAGTTATTGGACAGTATAGACTCTCTATCACTACAGTGGAAATAAATAATTTATATAAAATAAACTCAGACAAATCAAGATATATCCCTGAGGAAAAGTAGCTAACATAAAGGCTCATTATTTTCATATATAAGAATGATACCAAAACCTTTTTGTGTGTAAATTTAGAAACAGTTGATTATTAAAGTAAATACTTAGAACAAGCTATTCTATATGAAAATAATAACTAATAATAATAAGGTTACATCCACGATACTAGGAATTGAAATGAAGCTAACAAAAAAAGGAAGAAGAGTACACGAGTCCTTCAAATAGACAACTAAAGGAAATTAGCAAAGTTAAAGCATTTTGGAATCAAATGTTAGATAGAACAGTTAATCTTGCAGGAACTAAAGTCATTTGCCTGGGTTGTATGTTAATTCTACTTAATTAGTCATGGGAAGATTAACTTTCCTCATCAAACACTCAAAGAACAAGTATTACAATTACTGTTTACTCTCATTGAATTACTAGATTTTATCTTGTAGCCTCCTGGAGCAGGTTACACAAACTTTTGCCATAAAAAGGCACATAGTAAATATTTTCATCTTTGTGGAATACAGGGTCCCTGTCATAAATACTCAGCTCTGCAATTGCAGTGTGAAAGCAATCATGACAATATGGAATAGAATGGATGTGTTCAAATAAAGCAGATGAAGACAGGTAATTGCTAGATCTGGCCCACAAGCCTTAGGTCACCAATTTCTATAGCAGAAGTTTAGCCGTAAATTTATTATTTTTTTCCCTCAAAGCTCAGCCAGATTTATCCAATACTATAATACATCAATATCCCCTGTAAAATGCTACTTCCAAATGAAATCATTTATTCTCAAAATTATTCATTATTTGACTAGCATCTACCCACCTCCCCAAGAATATCATGTTAAGATATACTTAGACCATTGCATCTACCACTGTGAGCAAGGATCACTTAGAGTAATGAAGTAGCCCTTATAGTCAACAAAATAGTCCAAATGCAGTACTTGAGTGCAATCTCAAAATTGACAGAATGATTTATGTTCATTTCCAAGGCAAATAATTCAATATCACAGTAATCCAAGTCTATGCTCCACCAATGCTGAAGAATCTGAAGTTGAAAGATTCTTTGAAGACCTACATGACCATCTAGAATTAGCACCAAACAACAACAACAAAAAAGTAATTTTCATCATAGGGGATTGGAATGCAAAAGTAAGAAATCAAGAGATACCTGGAGAACAGACAAGTTTGGCCTTGGAGTACAGAATGAAACAAGGCAAAGGCTAACAGAGTTTTGGCAAGAGAATGCACTGGTCACAGCTAGCAGCCTCTTCTAACAACACAAGAGACAACTCTATACATGGGCTTCACCAGATGGTCAGTATCAAAATCAGATTGCTTATATTTTTTTGCAGCTGAAGATGGAGAATCTCTATCCAGTCAGCAAAACAAAACTGGGAGCAGACTGTGGTTCAAATCATGAACTCCTTACTGCAAAATTCAGACTTAAATTGAAGAAAGTAGGGGAAACCACTAGATCATTCAATTATGAACTAAATCAAATCCCTTATGATTATACAGTGAAAGTGAAAAAATAGATTTAAGAGATTAAATGTCATAGAGTATCTGAAGAACTATGAAAAATTGTTCATAACATTGTACAGAAGGTTGTGATCAAAATCACCACCACCACCACCCCCCCAAAAAAAAGAAATGCAAAAAAGCAAAATGGTTGTCTGAGGAGGCTTTTCAAATAGCTGAGAAAAGAAGAGAATCAAAAGGTAAGGAGGAAAGGAAAGATATACCCATCTGAATACTCAGTTCCAAAAAGAGCAAGGAGATAAGAAAGTCTTCCTAAGTGATCAATGCAAAGAAATAGAAGAAAACAATAGGATGAGAAAGACTAAAAATCTCAAGAAAATTGGAGATACCAAGGGAATATGTCATGCAAAGATGGTCACAATAAAAGACAAAAATGGTGTGAACCTAACAGAAGCAGAAGATATTAAGAAGACATGACAAGAATACACAGAAGAACTATAAAAAGACCTTAATAAGCCAGGTAAGCAAAATGGTATGATCGCGCACCTACAGCCAGACATCCTGGCCTTAGGAAGTATCACTACGAACAAAGCTAGTGGAGGTGATGAAATTTCAGATGCTTTATTTAAAATCTTAAAAGACAATACTGTTAAAGTGCTGTACTCAATATGTCAGCAAATTTGGAAAATGCAAGAGTAGCCACAGGACTGGAAGAGGTCAGTTTTCATTCCAATTCAAAAGAAAGGCAATGCCAAAGAATGTTCAAACTGCTGTACAATTGCACTCACCTCACGTGCTAACAGAGAAATGATCAAAATTCTCCAAGCTAGTACCTGAACTGAGAACTTCCAGATGTTCAAGATGGTTTTAAGAAAAGGCAGAGGAATCAGAGATCAAATTGCCAACATCCTTTGGATCATGGAAAAAGTAAGATAATTCTAAAAACAAAAAAACATGTACTTTACTGACTATGCCAAAGCCTTTGACTGTGTGGATCACAACAAACTGTGGAAAATTCTGAACGTGATCAGAATACCAAACCACCTTATGTGACACCTGAGAAATCTGTATGCAGGTCAGGAAGCAACAGTTAGAACCAGACATGGAACAATGGACTGGTTCCAAATTGGGAAAGGAGTATGTCAAGCCTGTATATTGTCGCCCTGCTTATTTAACTTATATGCAGAGTACATCATGCAAAATTCCAGGCTGAATGATGCACAGGTTGGAATCAAAGTTGCCAGGAGAAATATCAATAACCTCAGATACGCAGATAACACCACACCTTTATGGCAGAAAGAAAAGAGGAGCTAAAGAGCTTCTTGATGAAGGTGAAAGAGGAGAATGAAAAAGCTGGCTTAAAACTCAAGATTCAAAAAACTAAGATCATAGCATCCGGTCCTATCACTTCATGGCAAACAAATGAGGAAACAATGGAAACAGTGACAGTCTCTATTTTCTTGGGCTCCAAAATTGTTCCAGATGGTGACAGCAGCCATGGAATTAAAAGATGCTTGATCCTTGGAAGCAAAGCTACGATCAATCTAGACAATATATTTAAAAGCAGACACGTTACTTTGTTGACTAAGGTCTGTCTAGCAAAAGGTATGGTTTTTCCAATAGTCATGTATGGATGTGAGAGTTGAGCCATAAAGAAAGCAGAGTGCTGAAGAATTGATGCTTTAGAACTGTGATGTTAGATAAGACTCTTGATAGTTTCTTGGATTGCAAGGAGATGAAGTCCATCAACCCTAATGGAAATCAGTCCTGAATATTTATTGGAAGTACTGGTGCTGAAGCTGAAGCTCCAATATTTTGGCCATCTGATGAGAAGAACTGACTCATTGGAAAAGACCTTGATGCTGGGAAAGATCGAAGGCAGGAGGAGAAGGGGATGACAGGGAATGAAATCTCATCCTTTTAGATGTGATTGGATGGCATCACTGACTCAATGGACATGAGTTTGAGCAAGCTCTGGGAGTTGGTGATGGACAGGGAAGCCTGGCGTGCTGCAGTCCACGGGGTTGCAAAGAGTGGGGCACGAATAAGAGACTGAACTGCACTGATTATCATGGTGACAATTTAGAAAAAATGTTTTTCAGTATTTCAATTTATCACATGTTATGTGCTTTTAGAGTTTCTGTGGTGGCTCAGATTGTGCAGAATATTCCTGCAATTCATGATACTTGCATTTGATATTTGGGTCAGGAAGATCCCTTGGAGAAGGGTATGGTAACCCACTCATGTGTTCTTGCCTGGAGAATTACATGGACAGAGGAGCCTGGCAGGCTACAGTCCACAGAGTCACAAAGAGTCCGATATGACTGAACAACTAACATACACGCACCATGTGATTTTTACCAAATTCAGAAGAAAAAAAAAAGTGATATATAAAACAATGTCAACAAAATAGATCAAAACAGTAACATTGGTTGCCTTTTAATAGAAGGACTATAGAAGACTTTTTCTGAATTTGAGCTGGTGGCTCAGAGGTTAAAGCAATTGCCTGCAATGCAGGAGACCTGGGTTTCACCCCTGAGTTGGGAAGATCCCCTGGAGAAGGAAATGGCAACCCACTCCAGTATTCTTGCCTGGATAATCCTATGGACGGAGGAACCTGATGGGCTACAGTAAATGGGGTCGCAAACAGTCAGACACGAATGAGTGACTTCACTTCACATAGAAGACTTTCTATTTCTTATCTCTATTTTTCTTTATTTTCTATATATTCCTCTGTATGAAAGTCTTATAATATCAAAGAGAAAATAACCTTTAATTTTTAAATGCAGCCTAGCTGCCTAACTGAACAAGGAAGAATTGGAATATTCACTGTTCAATTCAGTTCAGTTGCTCAGTTGTGTCCAACTCTTTGCGACCCCATGTGATGCCATGCAATCATCTCATCCTCTATTTTTCCCTTCTCCTCCTACCCTCAATCTTTCCCAGAATAAGAATCTTTTGAAATGAGTCAGCTCTTCACATCAGGTGGCCAAAGTACTGGAGTTTCAGTTTTAACATCAGTCCTTCCAATGAACACTCAGGACTAATCTCCTTTAGGATGGACTGGTTAGATCTCCCTGCAGTCCAAGAGACTCTCAAGCATCTTTTCCAACACCACAGTTCAAAAGCATCAGTTCTTTGGCACTCAGCTTTCTTTATAGTCCAACTCTCACATCCATACATGACCACTGGAAAAACCATAGCTTTGACTAGATGGACCTTTGTTGACAAAGTTATGTCTCTGTTTTTTACTATGCTGTTTAGGTTGGTCATAACTTTCCTCCCAAGGAGTAAGCGTCTTTTAATTTCATGGCTGCAGTCACCATCTGCAGTGATTTTGGAGCCCAGAAAAATAAAGTTAGCCACTGTTTCCACAGTTTCCATATCTATTTGCCACGAAGTGATTGGACTAGATGTCATGATCTTAGTTTTCTGAGTGTTGAGTTTTAAGCCAACTTTATCACTCTCCTCTTTCACTTTCATCAAGAGGCTTTTTAGTTCCTCTTCACTTTCTGCCATAAGAGTGGTACCATCTGCATATATGAGGTTATTGATATTTCTCCCGGCAATCTTGATTCCAGCTTGTGCTTCCTCCATCCCAGTGTTTCTCATGTTGCACTCTGCATTTAAGTTAAATAAGCAGGGTGACAATATACAGCCTTGACATACTCCTTTTCCTATTTGGAAATAGTCTGTTGTTCTATGTCCAGTTCTAACTGTTGTTTCCTAATTTGCATACAGGTTTTTCAAGAGGCAAGTCAGGTAGTCTAGTTTTCCCATCTCTTGAAGAATATTTACTGTAGCTAAAATAGTAATGACTTCTTTCATCTGTAAAAATATTTCAAAGAATGGTACACATTTAATTTTTTTTACTTATCACTTTCTTCATTACAGCTTACAACAGATGTAAGAAATCTCTCTCTTTTTATTTTTTCTTTAGTTTGTAAAGTATTAGCTTTGATATTCACTTATCCTACCAGTTTAGTGTAGGAGTTTTCTGTAGTAATAATGAGGGAGAAAAGAACCAGAACCTTTGGGTGAGGGCACTTTTGTCAGATGGCTTAGCTGCAGTTAGGGGGGGCTGGCCTGAGAACAGCCATGTGGGATTCTGTTCTACTTTCTGGATTCCTGCAGGCATTCACTGGGCTCTCAGGCAGTCCAGTAACTCAGCTCCAGCACTGGCTTGTGGACACATTAGTCCCAGGTTCTGCAGCTCTATTAGCTGCTTTTGTATGCTTGACAAGGATTTTCATTGAATGCAGCCTTAGTGCTAGAAACTTGAAATATTTGTTAATTTGGAGGCTCCCTCCATTAGTATTACTATTTTGCCAAATATTTAACCACAAAAATTAATATGACCGAAGTCTATTACACATCAAAACATTAGTATTTTGTGTTAGTGTAAAGGTTAGCTTTCTTGTGTAATGTGTGCTCATGTTGGAAAAAGATTTCTAGGAAACATCATATGACTGATTTATATATATATATAAACAAATATATATAAGTTACTTGTGGTCATATGACTGATTTATATATATATCAATATATAAACATATATATGTTGATATATAAATATATATATATGTTCATATATAAATATATATATGAACATATATAACTCAATACAATGCTAGTCTCATCTGTGTGGGCAAGTTGTAAAGTCCATACATTAAAAATTTACTCATATATTTTCCCAGGAATGCCTGGAGTAAAAAATACTGCTGGAATAGAGGAAACTACCCTGGAAGTCTACAGACCTCCAAACCACAAACTGTGAGCAAAGTCTTCCAAACAGACCATCACTCTGGTAGTCTGATGACAACTGGATGAGTCAGCAAGGTATTTCTATGTTATTGATAAGATGCAGCTTGGGAGCTTATTACTGCAGCATGTATTCACATAACTAATAGATGATCTGGAGGTGGGCTCTGTTCATAATAAAGCATTAAGGCTTGTGGCCTTGGCTTGAAAGTTGGTGGTAGTCATTGAAAAAAGTTCTAACTAGTAGTATGGAAGCCTGAAAGAGCACCTTTGTGCCATACAAAACACACAGAAAAACTATGCTGACAATAGCATGAGAGAGCAACCCTGACTTGCGTAGCTGTAGGGGAATGGTTGGAAGACAACCTTATGTCTTAAGGTGTGTGTGTGTGTGTGTGTGTGTGTGTGTGTTCGGTTGTGTCTGACTCTTTGTGACCACAAAGACTGTAGCCCACGAGGTTCCTCTGTCCATGAGATTTCCCAAGCAAGAATATGGAGTGGATTGCCATTTCCTTCTCCAAGGGGTCTTTTACTGTTTCCCATTAATTACAGGAATAGATGGGCTAAGGTGGAATAGAAAAAATTTTATATTGAGAAATGAACTTCTTAAAACCAACTAGCAAGAAATGCAATGGTAAATATCTCAAACAAAACAAAACAAACAAAAAAAGCCCAAAGAATTTTTAATTAGTCAAAATAGTAAATACTATTTGCTTCCTAAAAGGCAGCCACTTTAAGCTGAGTGAAAGGATTTGGGGTTGGAAGTAGCAATAAATAGTCCTGGTTCAGAAAAAGGATGCAAAGGAAATGGAATCTTAGACTCTTTTCTGTTTTAAGCAACTGAGATTCAAGGAATATTTCTTAGTGAAATTTAACCCATCCATGTACACACTTTTATTCTAACAACTAGAAAGAATAAAAGAAGACAGGGAGACAGTTTATGATGTTTAGTTGTAAGAAAATGAGGAAATTCTATTTTTTCACCACTTAAGTGAGGAAATCACCTACTGAAAGTGAAGATCAAAGTTTTATCTTGGAATATTTGAAGAAAGTAGAAGATAAGATATGGACATTATTACTGAAATAATCAAATGATTATTTCTATTTTAATAGTCTTTACTACTGAATGACTGGGGCTATCACTGGGGCTAAAGTTTCATGAAAATACCTTTATCTTAATGTGAGCATGTGAGTGTGTTGAGTATCATTCAGTAGACCCTGTGAGGAGAAGGCAATGGCATCCCACTCCAGTACTCTTGCCTGGAAAATCTCATGGATGGAGGAGCCTGGTAGGCTGCAGTCCATGGGGTCACTAAGAGTCAGACACGATTGAGCAACTTCACTTTCACTTTTCACTTTCATGCATTGAAGACGGAAGTGGCAACCCACTCCATTGTTCTTGCCTGGAGAATTCCAGGGATGAGGGAGCCTGGTGGGCTGCAGTCTATGGGGTCACACAGAGTTGGACATGACTGAAGTGACTTAGCAGCAGCAGACCCTGTGAGAGCAAACACTGATCTGATTGAGTATTGCTGTTTTCCCAGGTCAACATGAGGAAACAAAATGAAGTCAGAGACAGAGGGAAGGAGAGATGTCAAAAATGGCAAGAAAGTGGTTAAACTGAAATAACCCTAAAATTGAAATTAGATGAAGATGAATGGAGAGATATGCAGGAACTCACAAGGAATCACAAATAAAAGCAATAAATTCTCTAAAAGGTAAATCATATATTCCATATAACAAGAAAATGAAACAATGAAAAGTTGTGATCGGAAAATAAATTAGTATGCCTTTAGATAAGGAATTTCTCTGGAATGTTACTCAGAAGTGTTAAGTGTATGAGTCTAAAAGGGGCTTTGAGCAAGTGGAAGCTGATCCTTTCTGCCATCTCTAGGATATGTGGGACATGGAAAATGGGCACCGTAAGAGCCAGCAAAGCATGCATGCCTTCTTCTTTTCCATCCCAAGAATGCACTTACTGGACTGCATAGAATTAAGAAAGAATACTTTCATCCTAGCACAGACATGAACAAGACATTACATCAGGTGAGCAAAATTCATAAATGCATGAAATACAGAGACATATGAGAGCTTCTCAATTGACAGAAAAGAAAGTGAGAAGGTTTATAATAGAAGGTGTTGCAATGGAAGCAGGTCCAATATCACTATTTCCTCAATGAAAGTGGGGCCAAGCTCTCTGAGACCTTAGGCTTTACTCTGCTTTCAGGTACATAAATTGGAAAAACTAAAATGCAGCTGTAAATAGGGATACAAAATGGAGATATCTGTCAGCTATAAAAAAGCCACATGATTCAACTGAAAGCTATGCCTCAGAATAAACTGTCGCTTTCTCTGCCCATTCTCCTCAGCATCTGAGTATAGAGTGAGTGGCAGTTGAATATTTGCATGTAATCCTGTTAAAAAACCTGTGAGTAATTTAAAACAGCTGCCAAGAGACAACTGAGTTTTCTAAAAAATTGATCCCTCCAACACAAAGACATCCTATGGGAGTGTCATATCCCCATTAACATTCCAAATACCATCTCCCTATCAACACACCCAAAAGAAGGGCCAAGGGTTCACCAATCTCACTAATGTCCTTGTCAGTCTTCTCCTTAGTAAGAGATCCATTGAGGGGGAAAAAAAAAAAAAAAAAATATATATATATATATATATATATATATATATATATATATATATATATGTAGCAGCAAAGAAAATCCAATAAAGTAATGTCTCTGCTTTTGAATCTAGGTTGGTCATAACTTTCCTTCCAAGGAGTAAGCGTCTTTTAATCTCATGGCTGCAGTCACCATCTGCAGTGCTTTTGGAGCCCAGAAAAATAAAGTCTGACACTGTTTCCATCGTTTCCCCATCTACTTCCCAAAAGTGATGGGACTGGATGCTATGATCTTCGTTTTCTGAATGTTCAGCTTTAAGCCAACTTTTTCATTTTCCACTTTCACTTTCATCAAGAGGCTTTTTATTTCCGCTTCAATTTCTGCCATCACGGTGGTGTCATCTGCATATCTGAGGTTATTGATATTTCTCCCGGCAATCTTGATTCAAGCTTGTGTTTCTTCCAGTCCAGAGTTTCTCATGATGTACTCTGCATAGAAGTTAAATAAACAGGGTGACAATATACAGCCTTGACGTACTCCTTCTTCTATTTGGAACCAGTCTGTTGTTCCATGACCAGTTCTAACTGTTGCTTCCTGACCTGCATACAAAGTTCTCAAGAGGCATGTCAGGTGATCTGGTATTCCCATCTCTTTCAGAATTTCCCACAGTTGATTGTGATCCACACAGTCAAAGGCTTTGGCATAGTCAACAAAGCAGAAATAGATGGTTTTCTGGAACTCTCTTGCTTTTTCCATGATCCAGCGGATGTTGGCAATATGATCTCTGGTTCCTTTGCCTTTGCTAAAACCAGCTTGAACATCAGGAAGTTCACGGTTCACATATTACTGAAGCCTGGCTTGGAGAATTTTGAGCATGACTTTACTAGCGTGTGAGATGAGTGCAATTGTGCGGTAGTTTGAGCATTCTTTGGCATTACCTTTCTTTGGGATTGGAATGAAAATAGACCTTTTCCAGTCCTGGGGCCACTGCTGAGTTTTCCAAATTTGCTGGCATATTGAGTGCAGCACTCTCACAGCATCATCTTTCAGGATTTGAAATAGCTCAACTGGAACTCCATCACCTCCACTAGCTTTGTTTTTAGTGATCCTTTCTAAGGCCCACTTGACTTCGCATTCTAGGATATCTAGCTGTAGGTCAGTGATCACACCATTGTGATTATCTGGTTCATGAAGATCTTTTTCGTACAGTTCTTTTGTGTATTCTTACCATCTCTTCTTAATATCTTCTGCTTCTGTTAGGTCCATACCATTTCTGTCCTTTATCGAGCCCATCTTTGCATGAAATGTTCTTTTGGTATCTCTGATTTTCTTGAAGAGAGCTCTAGTTTTTCCCATTCTGTTGTTTTCCTCTATTTATTTGCATTGATCACTGAAAAAGGCTTTCTTATCTCTTCTTGCTATTCTTTTGAACTCTGCCAACAAAAGTCCATCTAGTCAAGGCTATGGTTTTTCCTGTGGTCATGTATGGATGTGAGAGTTGGACTGTGAAGAAGGCTGAGCACCGAAGAATTGATGCTTTTGAACTGTGGTGTTGGAGAAGACTCTTGAGAGTCTCTTGGACTGCAAGGAGATCCAACCAGTCCATTCTGAAGGAGATCAGCCCTGGGATTTCTTTTGAAGGAATGATGCTAAAGCTGAAACTCCAGTACTTTGGCCACCTCATGTGAAGAGTTGACTCATTGGAAAAGACTCTGATGCTGGGAGGGATTGGGTGCAGGAGGAGAAGGAGACGACAGAGGATGAGATGGCTGGATGGCATCACTGACTCGATGGACGTGAGTCTCAGTGAACTCTGGGAGTTGGTGTTGGACAGGGAGGCCTGGTGTGCTGTGATTCATGGGGTTGCAAAGAGTCATACACGACTGAGCGACTGATCTGATCTGAATCTATGTAGTCTCTCATTTGCCGTTTACAAAGTATTGTTTAAGATTAAAAACAAAGATTATTTTTTGACAATATTTTAGAATCCAATTAGATTCAAAAAATATATTACCTCTAAAAGGTCAGGAAAATATCAGTAAATAAAAAATAATCCTTCGTTGTTCAGTGGTTGAGAATCTGGCTTCTAATGTAGGGGACTCAGGTTCAAACACTGGTCAGGGAATGAAGATCCCACATGCTATGGGGCAGGTAAGCTCTGTGAACCTCAAGTAGAGACACCTTGTGCCATAATAAAGCTCCTGAGTATAGTAATCTTGACCCAATGTAGCTGAAAATAAATCAATCAATAAATGTTAGAAAAATAAAAATAATGGCTTAATCAGAAGGATGCAAACATTCTTAGAAATTTAAAATATTAATGCAAGAAAAAAAGTTAATCAAATGATAGAGCCACTTTCCAAAAAAAAAAAAAAATGTATAGATAAAGATGCAAGGATCTTCACCATAAAAGTTATCTTGAAGTCCTACAGAGTATGAAAAAGAAAAAAAAATCTAGCAGCTTTATTTGGATACTTCAATGATACTTCAAGAAGATAGAAAAGATCCCTTATTCTCTAGAAAAAAAAAAAAAAAAAGCAGACCATATAGAAAGAAATCATAGTAGTGTGCATTTATTTTATTAGAATAAATGTATGCCAGAGGACATCAGAAAATGACTTCAAGTATGGGAAAATGTTTATCATAGAATTATGTATTGTTCTAAGCTATCAATACAAATAGATAGTCTTGTTCATTACCAATAAAAGTGCAGATTTTTCGTATAGAGGTAGCATCCATTACAAGAAAATGAAGAATATGAGAGAAGAAATTATAGCTGCTATGATGGGCTGGGCTGGGCTAAGTCACTTTAGTCATGTCTGACTTTGCAATCCTATGGACTGTAGCTCACCAGGCTCCTCTGTCCATGGGATTTTCCAGGCTGAATACTGGAGTGAGTTGCCATGCCCTCCTCTAGGGGATCATCCCTACTCAGGGATTGAACCCACATCTCTTACATCTCCTGTATTGCAGGAGGGTTCTGCTGCTGCTGCTGCTGCTAAGTCACTTCAGTTGTGTTCGACTCTATGCCACCCTGTAGATGGCAGCCCACCAGGCTCCCCCGTCCCTGGGATTCTCCAGGCAAGAATACTGGAGTGGGTTGCCATTTCCTTCTCCAATGCATGAAAGTGAAGAGTGAAAGTGAAGTCGCTCAGTCGTGGCCAAGTCTTAGCGACCCCATGGACTGCAGCCTACCAGGCTCCTCCATTCATGAGATTTTCCAGGCAAGAGTACTGGAGTGGGGTGCCATTGCCTTCTCCAACACCACCTGAGCTGTTATGCTATTCATTTTCTAATTGATCAGAAAAATGTGACAGACCTGTAGTAGGCTGAGGAAAACCATACAGATTGTAACATAAGATTGGAAGTCTCTTGGGAGAATACCATTAGAAAGAAAGCAATTATAAATACTAAAAACAAAACAAAACAAAAAAGATAGAAACACTATCATTCTGAGGGTATATTGAAAGCTTATATTACAGCTTATTCATCTCAAAAGTCAGGAGTTGTAAAAGAACACTATAATCTGAATAGAAAGCAAATTAAAATGTTTTGTGTTTTTTAACAAATGTTGTAGTATCTAACTCTTCAAGGTTGGCTAACCTCTGCTGCAGTCCTGACACACACCTGATGTCTCAGAGGTTTGCATAGCATCAGAGTCTGTCCTGGGCTTCCCTGCTAGCTCAGCTGGTAAAGAATCCACCTGCAATGCAGGAGACCCCAGTTCGATTCCTGGGTCAGGAAGATGCCCTGGAGAAGGCAACGGCTATGCACTCCAGTGTTCTGACCTGGAGAATTCCATGGACAGAGGAACCTAGCAGGTTACAGTCCATGGGGTTGCAAAGAGTCAGATATGACTAAGCAACTTTCACTTTCACTGTCGGAGTCTGTCCTGGGCTCCAGGTCCAGAGTGTGGCAGCCTTTCATTTGGTGACTCAGTAATTCAGGTGGCTGATATCTCATTATTACATCATCTGGAGCACACGGGGTGCAGATCACTTCAACAGGAGAAAAATGTGATAGAAGATCAGACAGCAGTGGTGGCCCATGGAAGACACCACTTCTGTTCACATCCCTGAGTGTAAATGATCTGAAAAGTGAAGGGACCTTCAGTGAACTGTAAATGCCTCCATCACAGAGTGTGAAACATTAGAATCCATTTGACTTTGACACCAGAAAATTTCTTATCCAGGTGTCACAGAGAATCTGGCTTTGAGTCTGTAGAGAATAAAATTAATCTCAGCATATTTATTAAATTTTGCATAGCTAGTACTATTGCACCCATAAAAATTGAATTCTTCTTGTTTTTACACCTGTAGAAAACATAAAAATTGCTTATCTATAATTTCAAAAGAAAAATGTGATATAAAAGTGATTTTATTATATAAAATAAAACCATAGTTTTCAATATGGAAATTAGTAGGAGAAAGGTAAATAGAAAACAATCATTGTCTGTATCTTATACATCAGATAATCAAGAAATACTGCTTAAATTTAATGGAGCAAAAAATAAAGGTGTAAATTAGCTGCAAAACTAACCAATTAAAAACTAATTTGAAAAATGAATAGAGATGACACAGGATGTTTTTAAAAGTCTTTGCCTTTTTTCATAGTGAGGAGAAATTGATGTTATTTAATTTGGTTAAGAGAAACATAAACATAATATTTAAGCTACAGAAGAATTCAAAATAATTAAAAATGAAAGCATTTTAAAATAATTTTATAGCAAGTAAAATTAGAAGAATGCAGAGGGGTGGGTTTGAATTGTGACTGCTTCTATATTATTAAATTGAAACTAGATGATATATAGGACTTCTGTTGTTGCAGATGGATTTCTGAGGTCCCAAAGCTGAAGGTTCCCTGATAGCTCAGTTAGTAAAGAATCTGCCTTCATTCTATGCAGGAGACTCCAGTTCAATTCCTGGGTTGGGACAATCCCCTGGAGAAGGGATCAGCTGCCCACTCTTGTATTCTTCGCTTCCTTTGTGACTCAGCTGATAAAGAATCCATCTGCAATGCAGGAGACCTGGTACAATCCCTAGGTTGGGATGAGCCCCTGGAGATGGGAAAGGTTACCCACTCCAGGGTTCTGGCCTGGAGAATTCCATGAACTGTATAGTCCACGGCATCGCAAAGAATCAGACATGATTGAGCGACTTCCACTTCACAAAGTTGAAAAGCAGTGAATTGATAAGGGCCCATTCATTTTTATGAAAATTATTAGTGATTCATAGCATCCAGAGAATAATTTTCTAATTCTTAGCCCATTACCCACCTTTTGGTTATAAGGGGAAAAAATGGCATAGGAAGTTAAGAAATGAGGGTTCAAACATTCTCCAGCACTGTCAATTCCCTAACAAATAACTTTCTGTCCCTAAAAGGTAAGAAGTAATGTTTCTCTTCAATCTTAAGTGAGAGAAGACTTCAAGAGAATAACTCAAAAAGCTTGGATTTGTCTGTCCAGAGGACTGGTTTCTTGGGTCTGTCTGGATGCTGCCAGAGCTGGGAGCTCCATAGATCATCATAAGCTTCTATTTGCCCAAGTCACTGAGAGAGGTTTCAGAATGCCATCTGCCTTATGGAGCTGGGGAGCTATTTGTGAGTGATTCTCAGTAGGAAACGTTAAAGATAGGAAGCTGGCTGGAGCTCACAGGGATAATGGTTAAAAGAAAAGTTAGAGAAGGGCTGAACCTTTCTTCTAGAATTCCGTTGGTTTTAGCGTGACCTCAGTGGACACCACAGAGGGAAGCCGCACCAAACCATCTTAAAAGGAAGAGCTGCCTGATGCAGCGAGGCATCCCCAGAAGAGAAGGTTTTGCGGATCTGTATCATTGAAGGACCTAGGGGAAATCACACTAGTTTGTCCACTTGAGGGAATACTGTAATTAATCATCCCACCTGGAAATTCTCTGAGGCACTCATGATCATCCTGTAAGAGGAAGAGGCAGCATTGGTGTATGTTATGCAGTGAGAACCCCTCGAGCCTACAGCATCATCTGTCAAATGAGATCTTATTCTTTTCCTTTTCTCTCTCTTCATCATGTCCCTGGGGGAACCAGAAGCAGTTTAAATGGCAGAGAGCTAGAATTGAAAGAACAAGACAAAAGGACAGGTCTTATGATAGTCATTATTAGCACAAGATAAGGAGCCTGGGTTAGGACAAAGCAGAGGGGTGAATATGAAAATTTGAAATGTGGATGTGAGATAAAAATTTGATTTAGATTAAACTGGGTATTTCTTAACACCTGAACAAAATTTAAAATTCTTTGATGGGATCAGCTTCCTTGGTATACTTTCTCCCAAAGAGGAAAGCTCGTATAAACAATGGATAAGATACACTACCATGTTAATTTCCTATCAAATAGGTTTCTTTAGGATTTTATCTTTCCTTTGAAGATAAGCAGTTTCTACAACTTTGAAACTCTGGGAACTTACATTTTGAGTTTGTACTCAATTGTTTTGACTTTTATATGTTCTTTTTGAGCCTTCTGATCTCAAAGATATTATGCATTCTCTAGATGTTTTAAGGGAGTTTTTGTACATTGCATTATGCATAGTATTCCAATTTGTCATTCATTATTTTATTTTTAGTATTATTTTAACTAGCCAAATTTCAAGCATCATTACTTGCCAGAGTTGGAATAATAGGACTCTCAAGGTCATGTGTGTGTGTGTGTGTGTGTGTGTGTGTCTGTGTGTATTTGTACCTAAGTTTGAAAATAATTCATATTTTGGAAGAGGCTTACCAAACTCAGTCATCCACTGATTGTATTAATCAAAACTATATAATCATGATTTCAACATAAATCTTTAGCTGTCACATTTGTATCTTTGGTTGCTATAACTTAGCAGAATACGTATGTCCTCAAATCTAATTTTATCCATCCAGTCAACAAATACTGAACTCATCAGCTGGTACACAAGATACCTGGCAAACCAAGAGATACAGGTATTTCCTTCAGATAGATAAAACCCAGGGGAGCTAGAGATAGTAAATGATACTACTATCTGGCTGACTAAAGAGTTTCTTCAGTTTTTTTAAGTAAAACTAAAAGACACATTTTGCATTTTCACCAAGAACTTCACTGAATGACATTATTCATTATTTTGTTCCACTACCTTCTGCCATTTTCAGGCAATTTCATAACTCTATGCCCCCAGAACTTTTTATATTTTTGAGCAGAGAACTCTTCCA
The DNA here is from genome assembly GCA_935064755.1 of Tragelaphus eurycerus. Taxonomy (NCBI): domain Eukaryota; kingdom Metazoa; phylum Chordata; class Mammalia; order Artiodactyla; family Bovidae; genus Tragelaphus; species Tragelaphus eurycerus. The sequence goes on from CAKXYN010000041.1 coordinate 4,682,149, forward strand.
TGTGTTTTTTACAGTCTTCTAGGGGAAGGAAATTTTTTCCATGGAGAGAATTTTGTAAAGACCAAAATAAATGGATATCCAAAGGTGTAATATCTAGTGAATATGGTGAATGAATCAGAAGTTTCCAGTCTTGCTGTAACAATTTTTGCCTGGTCATCAAAGAAACATGTGGTATTGGATTATCCTGTTGGAATATTATGTGTTTTCTTCAGACTAATTCCTAAAACTTCCCAGGTTTCAGCTGGTCTAATTAGGAGTAGCCCTTCCTGGACTTAATCTTTGGTTTCCTAGAAAAGGTTCAAAAAGAGACCTCTTTTCCAATCCCACCATATACACAACATCATGTTCTTAGGATGAAGACTAGCCTTTCTTACGCTTGGTGTTGGTTCATTTCACTTGCCCCACAGTCTCTTCCATCTGCATTATTGTACAGTATCCACTTTTCATTGCCTGCCAAGGTTTATTTTAAAAATTTAATGTTTAATTACATTTAAGTAGACAATCATGTGTGGAAATGTCATCACGAAGGTTTTTTTTTCACTTAAGTTTAACCCAAACATAATAGTGATTAACATAGCCAAACAGGTGCCAATGATTTTCAGTGTTTGATTTGGATATTTTAGGTGTGTTAGCTATCTCCCGCATGGCATAGTGTTGATTGTTCTCAAGTCATTTCTCACTTTGATCACTATCAACTTCAACTGATATACCTGACTATGGAGCATTGTCCAGAGAGAAATTTTCAGCATGAAATTCCACAACTACTTTTGACACCTTTTATCAGTCACAGTACCTTCTCTACACTGCACAGATTTTTTTTTATTTTTCATTCAGTTGTGTTTTTACCTTTCCTGAAATAATAAAGCATAATATGCCAAAAATGTTGCTTTTTCCTTCCAACTTCAATATTAAAATGGTTACACTAAAAATTCATCAATTTTGATACTTTTTTAATGCATGCTGATATGACCATTGTCACAATACAACAAAATTATTTAGAATGAAGTTAAATACAACTAAGTGCTACTAGAGCCATCTTAAGGGGAAAAAAAATGAACAAAACTTTTGGACAACCTGATAAATTATAGTATTTGGAAACATTTTTAAAGCAATAGAAAGGAAAAGGACTGAGTTAAACAGGAATAATCACAAGAAGAGGAGTGAAAGCATGGGAGGTTTGGCATGAATGTATTCATTCTCTGTGTAGCTATTCTGATATCAAAAATGGATTTCATATTACAGGAGTAGAGAGATTAGATTTTCTAGTGAAATGAAAGCCTCTCGGTCATGTTCAGCTCTGTGTGACCCCTGGACTGTAGCCTGCCAGCCTACTCCATCCATGGAATTCCCCAGGCAAAAACACTGGACTGCATTACCATCCCCTTCTCCAGGGGATCTTCCCAATCCAGGGATTAAACCTAGGTGTCCAGCATGCAGGAAGATTCTTTATCAACTGAGCCACCAGGGAAGCCCGAAGATTTCCTAACTCTCGACCAAAATTAAAATATGCAAACATCTTTCCCATCATGTCTCCTACATGAACACCTTTGTGTATCTAGTTGTAATAAACAATATTCAGAGAGATTATTTCTGCTTCAGAAAGACAATGCCTCTGATTTTATCCAAGCTTTATTATTCTGGAAAAGAAATCCCAAAGAAATGACTACATCATACTGAAGGCAAGACAAAAGTCTATATCAGAAATTGTGTGACTAGAGTCACCTTTGCTTCTGGACAACATAAGTATTAGTCACTCAGTCGTGTCTGACTCTTGGCAACCCAATGGACTGTAGTCCACAGGCTTCTTTTTCCATGGAATTCTCCAGGCAAGAATATTGCAGTGGGTTGCCAAGACCTTCTCCAGGGGATCTTCCCAACTAGGGATTGAACCCAGGTTTCCTGCACTGCAGGCAGATTCTTTATTGGACATTCATTTATCTGACAACATGAGCAATGTCCATTTTCAACAAACACACATTGATGCCTCAGAATAATCTAGATCCAAGTACACAAAATGTGAGTATGTTTTATCCTTAGTATATTTATGCTCTATTTGGTTGAATTTACTGGCAACACTAAAATTTCAAATATGCATTATTTACAACATTGTGGTAATTCTTTCCAAGGAGTATTAAATTCCTGACCTAAAAATCATATTGAACCAATTAAAAGAGCAAAGAATAAAACAGGAATAGCTTTTAAATAAAACACTTTCTCTAAGTACAAAGGAGAATTTATACCTTAGAGCATTTAAAATTAAGGATTTTATTCAATTATCATGTTTCTGGCAGGTAAAGCAGTGAACCAATTACCTAATATAACAGAAGCCTCCTCCACTATTCATTATTTACATTTACAAGATTTGATGATGTAGATATCAGTAAACACTTTCTGCATTCTTTGTTGAAGTTGAAATTTTGTTTGCACATCTTTATAAAAACCTTAATGTACTTCCTACTAAGTTTATATTTTCAAAGTCCAGACGAGTAATAAAGGATCATTCCACATGTTTGAGAGTAGTATGTGTCTCTCAATCCCTTGGAAAGTTTAAGAAGTAACATGAGTTATTTTTCCAAATGTTGACCTGTAATTTTCACTTATAATTTTTTTTTTAGTATTTATTCTGTGGGCTCTGATGGAATGTATTTTCTCTTCTTGTCTAATAATACTATTTAATAATTTATTATATATCAGTGTAAAAATAAGTATAAAGGATACATAATTAAGTAAATGAAAATGTGGATTTATTATAATAATTTCAGCCATGAGTATGAGGTATATTTTCATCTTCATTTCAGATAGAAGAGTCTTTTGGCCTCTGTGGGAGAGGGAGAGTGTGGGATGATGGGGAGAATGGCATTGAAATATGTATAATATCATATATGAAATGAGTCACCAGTCCAGGTTCAATGCATGGTACTGGATGCTTGGGGCTGGTGCACAGGGACGACCCTGAGGGATGGTACAGGGAGGGAGGAGGGAGGAGGGTTCGGGGTGGGGAACACATGTATGCCTGTGGCAGATTCATTCTGATGTATGGCAAAACCAATACAATGTTGTAAAGTTAAACAAAATAAAAAATTTAAAAAAAAAAACAAAGTGTAAATTGTTATCTAAAAGTCATAAGTAGAAACACACACACATATACCAAATTCTATTCATTTCCATCACAATTTTTTATGAAAAATTCAGAAATAAACCTGACAAATATTATCTGTTGAAATATAAAAACACATATATAGACATTTTCAATATTTCCATCCTGGTTTGAATTGATTTAATATTTATAATGAGAAAAACTCCCCCAATAATACACAGACTTCATGTTAAGTGTTTTAAAAAATACCACATGCTCTATGGGAGTTTCAGGATCAGACCATAAAGAATCTGCCTGCAATGCAGGATACCTGGGTGGGAAGATCCCCTAGAGAAGGGAAGGCACCCCACTCCAGTATTCTTGCCTGGAGAATCCTATGGACAGAACAGTCTGGCTGGCTACAGTCCATGGGACTGCAGAGAGTTGGACATGACTGAGCGGCTAACAGTTTCACTGTTTTGGTCTGCTTTTGATTGTACTAAGCTGAATTGTATTAATAATGTTCAGTGATGCTTCTAAGCATAAACAAATCATTGGTAGTGTAGACCAGAATTGGCATACAAGGAGGCTGTTTCTGACAGCCCCTACCTACAAATATATTTGTACTATGGCTTCCCAGATGGTGTCAGTAGTAAAAAACAAACAAACAAAAAACCTCCTGTCAACACAGGAGATGTAAGAGAGGCAGATTCAATCCCTAGGTCTTGCAGATCCCCTGGGGGAAGACATGGCAACCCACTCCAGTATTCTTGCCAAGAGAATCCCATGGACAGAGGAGCTTGGCAGGATACAGCAAAGAGTGGAGACAACTGAAGTTAGCACGTGTGCATGGCCAGTATGCCTGTTATAGAAAAACAGATGCCAAATCTGTCATTGGAATAAATCAAACCTGCTGACTTGTCTCATTTTATTTTGTGCTTTACCATCCGTTTGTGTTATTCCCTAAAACCGTGAAGGATGTAGATCTTATCAACTATGTCCCTCGCCCGTCATGCACCGCATGTTCGTGGGGAATCTGGTGCTAACCATTCACAGACTGCCTGCTTCTGGGTCGGGTAACAGCTGCTCCCTTGCTCCGACCTACTGCAAGGCGGCCCAGGACACGAGGGTTAGTCGCTTGCGCCAGTGGCCAGGGGTCGGTTCCACCCATCTTCGCTCTGCAGACCGGTCTGTGGGCAGTCGCCTCGGCCCCACAGAGGGGGCGCCCCTGGCGGTGCCTCCAGGCCTCGGGGTGCTGCACCCTCCTCTGCTGCCTGGCTTAGGTCCTCATGGGGCCCTTGTGCTCTTTCTCCAAAAAAAAAAAAAAAAAAAAAAAAGGAGAGAGAGAAAGAGGAGGAAGGGGGAGGAAAATCTAAGAAAGAGTAGCTTAAAATCAGTGGAATAATACCAAATATTAATTATAGTTTGGAAAATAAAGTAATTGTGCAGAGTAACAAATATGAAAGAAAAGTGAAAGTGAAGTTGCTCAGTCGTGTCTGACTCTTTTCAACTCCAAGGACTGTAGCCTACCAGGCTCCTCTGTCCATTGGATTTTCCAGGCAAGAATACTGGAGTGGGCTGCCATTGTCTTCTTCAGGAAATCTTCCCAATCCAGGGACTGAACCAGGGTCTACCACATTGTAGGCAGATGCTTTACCATCTGACTCAGCAGGGAAGTCACTACTAACAAATATAAAACCACTCAAAACAAAATAAAATCATTTGATTCCAGGGCTCTTGATATTAAAGTCTTCTGCCTACCTTCAAGCATAGAGTTGAGTTGAGTTGAACGAAAACTGAAAATTACTACGATGACATAAAGTATGTAGAACTATTCTGTTTCTATACTGTCATATGTGTATTTTTATACGTTTCACTAAGCAGTTAAGTAAGAAACTGCATGCAGCATATTCTATATAATAATATTTTGTTCAGTAATATTTCCTAGTATTCTATCTACACATCTCAATAATGCTAAATATGCAGCAATTCTATGAGTGAATTTGTTTAAATTGACAAAAAAAAGTTATCCATTTCTCTTCTAATTACCTACACTCTTTATCTACTTGTCTTCATCGACTTGTTTTGTGACTGCAAAGCTTAAGTTATCAAACTCTATTCATGCAGTCAGGATCCAACATATTTACCTACCTCATTCTTCTGCACTTTATTTTTCCAATTTTAAAATCATATATGTACCTTTATCTCAATTAATTATACATCTTCATTTTTCTTTCCTACATTGTATCACAGTAACCTCCATGACTTGAGATGACTTTGAAGTATTCAAATAAAATTGGAAGTAATAATAAATTGTCTTTTTATGATGGTAAATGGAAATTGATACAATGAGAATGTAGTCTATAATATATAAATGGTAAGTTAAACAGCATAATTCATTATCACAGACAATATATTTATATTAAGTATATATACAAATATATAAATAAAGTGCAATCATAAAGAACACTTTCAAAGTTTGACAAAAGAAGGTTAAGCTTTCAAACAACAAGTGTTAATACCTGTTATTTAAAAAAATCCAAACTAAGGGATCTGTAAATTTTAGTGAGCATGGAAGAAAAGACTAATGGCTAGCTATGAAATAAAAGCAAATTAAACTGCTTCATTGCAAAGGTAACACATTTTTATAATATTGTATAATTATTTCAATAATATAAAATGATGCACTCTAAGCTTTTAGAAGCAGTGTAAACCGATAATAATAATTTTGGGAAGCAATTATAAATTCATATATATACTTTGTAAATTTTCAACCAAGTATAGGCTCACAACGTTGCACATTTTTTATAATAACATTTTGTGGTTTTGGCATGCCTTTATGCTTTGACCCAGTAATTTCACTGTGTCAATATTTCCTTTTATGAAATAGAATAGTCAGCAGGTAGCCTAAATAAGCAAATGGTAGTATAATTTAAAATGAAATTTGGAACACAAAGATATATGATAAAATTTATTTTGCATTAATCCAATAAATAGTTTTTAAAAATATTCTGAAGACTACAGGAAAAGAAAAATTCTCATAATATTTTAAGTCTAATCTTTACACTACAATGACAATGTTATTATAATGAGTTCTTTAAATATGCATAAACAGGTATGAATAAAGAAAGAAGGCAAAAATATTGACTTTTTTTAACTTTTTACTTTCTTTTTCTCTATAATATTGAGGGATAGAAATTTCAGAGAGAATATTTTTTGAGTGCTTGTATTTGACTAAGAGCTGTATTTATGTTATTTTCTTAATGAACAACTCAGGATACATATTAAAAATTATAATTGGGAATGATATATCTACAATAAAATACAAAACAGAAAATAAATTTATTTTCCAACAAATAAATTTGTTGAAAATTTAGATGATAGGAAATATTTCTTGTGATTTGCTATTATTTTCCAGCAAAAAACCGGGAGACTTACTATTTTACTTAAGATCAAATTTCAAGTTACATGGCTGAAAAAAAAATTAAATCAAATCATATCTAATTTCAAATCTTTCTCTTTTCCAACCAGAGGAAATGAAAAATAAATGTTTAATAGATTCTAAAAACTTTTATAGAGGGAACCCATTCAGGGCCTCCCAACATGTATCTATATCTGGAAGGTTTTATCGATACATTGAACTAGTTTCTCTCTGCTTGCACATATGCACACACACGCACACACACACACACACACACACACACACACACACACACACATATTCCATGTACATTTGTGGAAATTTATATAAATATCTCGGAGAAGGCAAGAGCACCCCACTCCAGTACTCTGGCCTGGAAAATCCCATGGATGGAGGAGCCTGGTGGGCTGCTGTCTATGGGGTCGCTAGAGTCAGACACAACTGAGCGACTTCACTTTCACTTTTCACTTTCATGCATTGGAGAAGGAAACGGCAACCCACTCCAGTGTTCTTGCCTGGAGAATCCCAGGGAAGGCAGAGCCTGGTGGGCTGCCGTCTATGGGGTCGCACAGAGTCGGACATGACTGAAGCGACTTAGCAGCAGCAGCAGGAGCATATAAATATCTTAAAAGCAAATCAGGAGAGAACATGTCAACTGTGGTTAGCCTTATGTTACTTTTAAATGGTGTGATCCAAATTTATTTTATTCACTTCGAATCATACATGCCTAAACTTCTTTCTACTTATAATAATTTTAATACTCCAATTATATTTTTGAAAGCACAATATAATTTGAAAATGATGAAACACTTTGGAGGGGACCAACAGTAGAATAACAGAGACAGAAGCTACGATAAATGAGGTAGAAGATAGAATGGTAGAAATAAATGAAACAGAGACAAAAAAAGAAAAGTGAATTTAAAAAATTGAAGACAACCTCAGAGACCTCTGGGACAATGTTAAACGTCCCAACATTCGAATCATAGGAGTCCCAGAAGAAGGAGACAAAAAGAAAGACCATGAAAAAAATACGTGAGGAGATAATAGTCAAAAACTTCCCTAAAATGGGGAAGGAAATAATCACCCAAGTCCAAGAAACCCAGAGAGTCCCAAATAGGATAAACCCAACGTGAAACACCCCAAGACATATATTAATCAAATTAACAAAGATCAAACACAAAGGACAAATATAAAGCAGCAAGGGAAAAACAACAAATAATACACATGGGGATTCCCAGAAGGATAACAGCTAATCTTTCAATAGAAAGTCTTCAGGCCAGGAGGGAATTGCAGGACATACTTAAAGTAATGAAAGAAAATAACCTACAGCCCAGATTACTGTACCCAGCAAGGATCTCATTCAAATATGAAGGAGAAATCAAAAGCTTTACAGAGAAGCAAAAGCTGAGAGAATTCAGCACCAATAAACCAGCTCTCCAACAAATGCTAAAGGATCTTCCTTAGAGGAAAAACAAAGGGTGTATAAACTTGAACCCCAAACAATAAAGCAAATGGCAACAGGATCATACTTATCAATAATTACCTTAAATGTAAATAGGTTGAATGGCCCAACCAAAAAACAAAGATTGACTGAATGGATACAGAAACAAGACCCCTATATATGTTGTCTATAAGAGACCTACCTCAAAACAAAGGACAATACAGACTGAAAGTGAAGGGCTGGTAAAAGATATTCCACGCAAATAGAGACCAAAAGAAAGCAGGAGTAGGAGTACTCATATCAGATAAAATAGACTTTAAAACAAAGGCTTTGCAAAGAGACAAAGACGGACACTGTGTAATGACCAAAGGATCATTATGAAGAAAATATAACAATTATAAATATATATGCATCCAACACAGGAACACTGCAATATGTAAGACAAATGCTAACAAGTATGAAAGGAAAAATTAACAATAACACAATAATAGTGGGAGACTTTAATATCCCACTCACACCTATGTATAGATCAACTAAACAAAATTAAAAAGGAAACACAAACTTTAAATGATACTATAGATCAGTTAGACCTAATTGATATTTGTAGGACATTTCACCCCAAAACAATGAAACTCACCTTTTTCTTAAGCACACACAAAACCTTCTCCAGGATAGATCACATCCTGGGCCATAAAGCTAGCCTTGGTAAATTAAAAAATAAAAATAAAAAATTGAAATCATTTGAATCAGTTCTAATGAGGTGGATGGAACTGGAGCCTATTATACAGAATGAAGTAAGCCAGAAAGAAAAACAAAAATACAGTATACTAACGCATACATATGGAATTAAGAAAGATGGTAACAATAACCCTGTTTATGAGACAGCAAAAGAGACACTGATGTATATAACAGACTTTTGGACTCTGGGAACGGGAGAGGGTGGGATGATTTGGGAGAATAGCATTGAAATATGTATAATATCATATTTGAAACGAGTCGCCAGTCCACGTACAATGCCTGATAATGGATGCCTGGAGCTGGTGCACTGGGAAGACCCAGAGGGATGGTATGGGGAGGGAGGAGGGAGGAGGGTTCAGGATGGGGAACACAGGTATACTTGTGGTGGATCTATTTTGATGTATGGCAAAAGCAATACAATATTGTAAAGTTAAGCAAAATAAAATTTAATTAAAATAAAAAAAAAAAAAATTGAAATCATTCCAAACATTTTTCCTGACATCAGTGCAGTAAGATTCAGTTCAGTTCAGTTCAGTTCAGTCTCTCAGTCGTGTCTTATTCTCTGCTACCCCATGAATCACAGCATGCCAGACTTCCCTGTCCATCACTAACTCCCGGAGTTCACTCAGATTCATGTCCATTGAGTCAGTGATGACATCCAGCCATCTCATCCTCTCTTGTCCCCTTCTCCTCCAGCCCCCAATCCCTCCCAGCATCAGAGTATTTTACAATTAGTCAACTCTTTGCATGAGGTGGCCAAAGTATTGGAGTTTCAGCTTTAGCATCAGTCCTTCCAAAGTAATCCCAGGGCTGATCTCCTTCAGAAGGGACTGGTTGGATCTCCTTGCAGTCCAAGGGACTCTCAAGAGTCTTCTCCAATACCACAGTTCAAAAGCATCAATTCTTCAGCATTCAGCCTTCTTCACAGTCCAACTCTCACATCCACACATGACTACAGGAAAAACCATAGCCTTGACTAGACGGACCTTTGTTGGCAAAGTAATGTCTCTGCTTTTGAATATGCTGTCTAGGTTGGTCATAATTTTCCTTCCAAGGAGTAAGCGTCTTTTAATTTCATGGCTGCAGTCACCGTCTGCAGTGATTTTGGAGCCCCCCAATATAAAGTCTGACACTGTTTCCACTGGTTCCCCATCTATTTCCCATGAAGTAATGGGACCGGATGTCATGATCTTCGTTTTCTGAATGTTGAGCTTTGCAGTAAGATTAGATCAAAATTACAGGAGAAAAACTAATAAAAATTCCAACATATGGAGGCTGAACAACACGCTGCTGAATAACCAACAAATCACAGAAGAAATAATAAAAAAAAAAAAAAATCAAAATATGCATTGAAAAGAATGAAAATGAAAACACAGCAACCCAAAACCTGTGGAACACTGGAAAAGCAGTGCTAAGGGGAAGATTCATTGCAATACAGGCATACCTTAAGATACAAGATAAAAGTCAAATAAATAACCTAACTCTACACCAAAAGCAACTAGAAAAGAAAGAAATGAAGAACCCCAGGGTTGGTTGAAGGAAAAAAATCTTAAAAATTAAAGCAGAAATAAATGCAAAAGAAACAAAACAGATCATAGCAAACATGAAGAAAGCCAAAAGCTGGTTCTTTGAGAAGATAAATAAAATTGACAAACCATTAGCCAGACTCATCAAGAAACAAACAGAGAAAAATCAAATCAATAAAATGAGAAATGAAAATGGAGAGATCATAAGAGACAACACAGAAATACAAAGGATCATAAGAGACTATTATCAGCAACTATCGGCCAATAAAATGGACAACTTGGAATAAATGGACAAATTCTTAGAAAAGTACAACTTTTCAAAACTGAACCAGGAAGAAATAGAAAATCTTAACAGATCCATCACAAGCACAGAAATTGAAACTGTAATCAGAAATCTTCCAGCAAACAAAAGCACAGGACCAGACAGCTTTAGAGCTGAATTCTACCAGAAATTTAGCAAAGAGCTAATACCTATCCTACTCAAACTCTTACAGAAAATTGTAAAGGAAAGTAAACTTCCAAACTCATTCTATGTGGCCACCATCACCCTAATACCAAAACGGGACAAAGATGCCACAAAAAAAGAAAACTTCAGGCCAATATCACTGATGAATATAGATGCAAAATTCCTTAACAAAATTCTAGCAAACGCAATCCAAAAACACATTAAAAAGATCATACATCATTACCAAGTGGGCTTTATCCCTGGGATGCAAGGATTCTTCAATATCCACAAATCAATAAATATAATACAACACATTAACAAATTTAAAAATAAAAGCCATATGAGTATCTCAATAGATGCAGAGAAAGCCTTTGATAAAATTTGACATCCATTTAAGACAAACATCCTCCAGAAAACAGGAATAGAAAGAACATACCTCAACATATGCAAGCTATATATGACTAACCCACAGCAAACATTATCTTCAATGGTGAAAAATTGAAAGCATGTCCCCTAAAGCCAGGAAGAAGACAAGGGTGCCCACTCTCACCACTACTACTCAACATAGTTTTGGAAGTTTTGGCCACAGCAATTAGAGTAGGAATCCAAATTGGAAAAGAAGAAGTAAAACTCTCACTATTTGCAGATTACATGATCCTCTACATAGAAAACCCTAAAGACACCACCAGAAAATTATTAGAGCTAATCAATGAATATAGTAAAGTTGCAGGATATAAAATCAACATACAGAAATCCCTTGCATTCCTATACACTAAAAATGAGAAAACAGAAAGAGAAATTAAGGAAACAATTCCATTCACTATTGCAATGAAAAGAATAAAATACTTAGGAATATATCTACCTAAAGAAACAAAAGACCTATATATAGAAAACTATAAAACAGTGGTGAAAGAAATCAAAGAGGACACTAATAGATGGAGAAATATACCATGTTCATAGATCAGAAGAATCAATATAGTAAAAGTGAGTATACTACCCAAAGCAATCTATAGATTCAATACAATCCCTATCAAGCTACCAATGGCATTTTTCACAGAGCTAGAACAAATAATTTCACAATTTGTATGGAAACACAAAAAACTTTGAATAGCCAAAGCAATCTTGAGAAAGAAGAATAGACCTGGATGAATCAACCTGCCTGACTTCAGGCTCTACTACAAAGCCACAGTATGGTACTGGCACAAAGACAGAAATGTAGATCAATGGAACAAAATAGAAAGCCCAGACATAAACCCACACACCTATGGACACCTTATCTTTGACAAAGGGGCAAGAATATAAAATGGAAAAAAGACAATCTCTTTAACAATGGTGCTGGCAAAACTGATCAAGCACTTGTAAAAGAATAAAACTAGAACACTTTCTAACACCATACACAAAAATAAACTCAAAATGGATTAAAAATCTAAATGTAAGATCAGAAACTATAAAACTCCTAGAGGAGAACATAGGCAAAACACTCTTCGACATACATCACAGCAGAGTCCTCTATGATCCACCTCCAAGAATATTGGAAATAAAAGCAAAAATAAACAAATGTGGCCTAATTAAAATTAAAAGCTTCTGCACAACAAAGGAAACTATAGGCAAGGTGAAAAGACAGTCTTCAGAATGGGAGAAAATAATAGCAAAAGAAGCAACTGACAAAGAATTAATCTCAAAAATATGCAAGCAACTCCTGCAGCTCAATTCCAGAAAAACAAATGACCCAATCAAAAAATTGGCCAAAGAACTAAACAGATATTTCTCCAAAGAGCACACACAGATAGCTAACAAACACATGAAAAGATCCTCAACATCACTCATTATCAGAGAAACGCAAATCAAAACCACAATGAGGTACCATATCACGCCAGTCAGAATGGCTGCAATCCAAAAGTCTACAAGCAATAAGTGCTGGAGAGGGTGTGGAGAAAATGGAAACCTCTTATACTGTTGGTAGGAATGTAAGCTATTAAAGCCACTATGGAGAACAGTGTGGAGATTCCTTAAAAACCTGGAGATAGAACTGCCATATGACCCAGCAATCTCATTGCTGGGCATACACACAGAGGAAACCAGAACTGAAAGAGACACATGTACCCCAATGTTCATCACAGCACTGTTTATAATAGCCAGGACATGGAAGCAACCTAGATGTCCATCAGCAGATGAATGAATATGAAAGCTGCTGTATATATATACAATGGAGTATTACTCAGCCATTAAAAGGAATACATTTGAATCAGTTCTGATGAGGTGGATGAAATGAGTCTATTACAGAGTGAAGTAACGTAGAAAGAAAAACACCAATACAGTATGCTGCTGCTGCTGCTGCTACTAAGTCGCTTCAGTCGTGTCTGACTCTGCAACTCCAGAGACGGCAGCCCATCAGGCTTCCCCGTCCCTAGGATTTTCCAGGCAAGAACACTGGAATGGGTTTCCATTTCCTCCTCCAATGCATGAAAATGAAAAGTGAAAGTGAAGTCGTTCAGTTGTGTCTGACTCCTAGTGACCCCACGGACTGCAGCCTACCAGGCTCCTCCATCCATAGGATTTTTCAGGCAAAAGTACTGGAGTGGCTTGCCATTGCCTTCTCTGCCAATACATTATACTAAAGCATATATATATGGAATTTTGAAATATGGTAACGATAACTCTGTGTGTGAGACAGCAAAATAGACACAGATGTATAGAACAGTCTTTTGGACTCTGCAGGAGAGAGCGAGGGTGGGATGATTTGGGAGAATGGCATTGAAACATGTATATTTTCATATGTTAAATGAATCGCCAGTCCAGGTTTGATGTATGATACAGGATGCTCAGGCCTGGTGCACTGGGATGACCCAGAGGCATGGGATGGGGAGGGAGGTGGGAGGGGGGTTCAGGATGGGGAACACTTGTACACCCGTGGAGGATTCATGTCAATGTATTGCAAAACCAATACAATATTGTAAAGTAATTAGCCTCCAATTAAAATAAATAAATTTATATTAAAAATTAAAAAGATTGTTACTCCTTAACTGATGTATCTTCTTTAAGACAGTTAACCCATTTAAGTTATAATGATCATTCTGCCCACCTGTGGTTTGTGTGAGTGTGTATGTTTCTTTTCTTTTCTTTTTTTTGAAGAGAGAGCAATGCTTACTCAATCACTAAAAGAAAGCTACTCAATAAGTGCATAGAAAATGAAGCAATAAATTAATGCCATGTGTATATCTGAATCACTTTGCTATACACAAGAAGCTGGAGCAGCAGTAACTAAATACATAAATGCTATGCTATGCTATGCTAAGTCACTTCAGTCGTGTCCGACTCTGTGTGACCCCACAGACGGCAGCCCACAAGGCTTCCCTGTCCCTGGGATTCTCCAGGCAAGAACACTGGAGTGGGTTGCCATTTCCTTCTCCAATGCATGAAAGTGAAGAAAAAGTGAAGTTGCTCAGTCATATCCGACTCCTAGCGACCCCATGGACTGCAGCCTACCAGGCTCCTCCGTCTGTGGGGTTTTCCAGGCAAGAGTTCTGGAGTGGGGTGCCATTGCCTTCTCCAGAAATACATAAATACATACATACAAAAATAATATTAATCATTAATTTATAACTGATGAAGTATCTTGAAATCAAGGAGGAAGGAGATAATACAGCAGAGTATACAGCAGACTTTCTAAAAACAGTATTTTGTTTTTCTCTAAATTCTCACATAGCAAGAAGAGTATTGATAGTGCTAGATTTTTCTCTCAGGCTAACTTAATCTTCCTTATTTTTCACCTATTTTGTGTCCTTTAAGAGCCCTGTGTTTTTTATGCTTTTTAAAATGTAACTTACTATAGTACGTCTGTCTTAATAATTTTTATCCTCACCTATTACCATGAGCAGCACCTCAAAGGTTTAGATAATCACTAGGGAAATAAAAACAAAAAAAACTCAGAAAGATCTTAGTGTAAACAAAGCAAAACAAACAAAAACAGAATAAACAAGTTTTCAATTTCCCCAAGTTATGGAATGAATACATTTTGTTATACATGTTATTTTTTCAATTCCAGGTCCCATGTTTAGGATATCTTATGAGCTCATTAAAAACCATGGAATAATTTTCTTTTCTATAATATTTGGCTCAGGGAAGATTTTATTGTTTTGTCTATGGTGTTTTCTCTTTGTTTCTTTGTTTTGTCAGTGGTGTTTACAAAGAAGGAAACAAGATTAGTTTTGGAATTGACTTTGTTTTGGCAAAGTTACATTTTAGAAACACCTATTGATCTTTGCTTTTCAGTAGAGTAAATTGGGTTTACATACCGTTTCTCATGTTAATACATTAGAGACATGTTTCTTCCTAAACTGTCTTTGAATTAGACTGTTGGTTTCTGCAATGTTAATTTAATTACATTTTGAAAATTTCAAACATCTAGAAATTCACTCTCAAATTTTATGGCCAGTTTATTTGAAATGTGGAGTTCACACCAAAGCATGTGACTGGATATAATTTCTACACACAATATAATTTCTCCATGTCTCCTGACCTCCAGCACTGCCATTCCTGCAAGATGTCAGAATGAAGGACAAAAGGACTCTTTTCCTTCTGGAAGGCAGATGCTACATAAATGGTAAAAGGGCCTAGAGATTTCTTCTGATATGGAATAAGCTCGCATAGAAGGACTTTATAGGAACTATTGAGATACATGAAACTCTTGGTGTATTAGAGTCTGTTGATTTAATGGAATCACATTCTCCCAAATTTCCTTGACTTAATAGTTCTAGGTTAGAGTTACTGACCTCAAGAGAAATTTATGTGAAGTTTGGAGGGCAGAAGAAGAGTATGATCATTATCCTATGAAGGTAAAAAATGTGACCTGGGCTCACTGGATATCAGGTGAAGTTCACAGATGCCGTCTCTGATGTGCCAGCCTGCCTGGTTGAGCAAGAGTGCACAGCTGTACCTAGTTTTGCCAGCTTATTCTCATCATCTTCTCTGAGGCCTAACAGATTGCATGTTCAGCTGTGTGATCAAGGTCAGCAGTTTTTCTGCAAATCACCTGTTCCTATCAACATTGGAGGCAGTGAGAAATAAATGTGGGTTCTAGTGTGTCTTTGCCAGTTCCATCACATCTATTTTCTCCCTGGATCACCTCCAGATTTTCTTCTCAACTGAAGCTGAGATAGGCTGTGATCTAGAGGCTGGTACCCTAGGCTGCAGTGCTTGCACCTTAACAAATACCTCCTTGGGCAACAAAATGCAAAGAAACTATAAGGGACTGATTAAAAATAACTATATACATGCAAAATGGGACAAATTATGGATAACAGTGTACGAAAAGACCAAAATCCCAACTGTTGTTTCCAAAAAAACAGAGAGCAAAAGCAATGTTTTGGGAGCAAAAACGGGATATTGCATATCCGCCCTACACTCAGTACCATCAAAGGCCAAGCCATCAAGGCCAACACTTCAGCCTCATTCCTGGACACACACACCTACCCTCACGCCATATAAGGAACCAGATTGTCCCTCCCACCTCAGGCAGCAGGCAAGCAAAATAGTTATTTGTTCTCTCTCACCCCTGCTGCAACAGGTGCTCCAATAAAATCTTGTTTAAATTTCTTATCTGGCCTCTTATCAATTGCTATCGATTCAGGAGACCAAGAGCAATAGGTGGTAGCAGCTTTGCTTTTTTTTTTTTTGCTAAGTCGCTTCAGTTGTGTCCGACTCTGTGCGATCCCATAGATGGCAGCCCGCCAGGCTCCGTCCCTGGGATTCTCCAGGCAAGAACACTGGAGTGGATTGCCATTTCCTTCTCCAATTCATGAAAGTGAAAAGTGAAAGTGAAGTCGCTCAGTCGTGTCCGACTCTGAGCGACTCCATGGACTGGAGCCCACCAGGCTCCTCCGTCCATGGAATTTTCCAGGCAAGAGTACTGGGGTGGGGTGCCATTGCCTTCCCCCAGCAGCTTTGCTGGCATACAGCAATTTCAGAAGAAGCAACCTTCCATAAAAGTAATTAGCCTCTAATTAAAATAACTAAATTTAATTTTAAAAAAATTAAAAAATAAACTACTAAAAAAAAATATTTACAACCCATCTGTTGTGCAAGGTGCAATCTGTAAACCATAAAATGTGTGTCTTGTCACCAATGGTGGTTCAGCATTCCTGATGAAATGCTGACTGTGTTTGAAAGAGGCATGTATGTGCTAGTCATGCCGGCACTAGCCAGGCATGCTGGACACTGTGTACCTTTCATTCTCTCAGAGATGTCTGCAACTTTTAAGACATTCAATAAGATCATAATAAGACTTAAATAAGTTAAGAAAGCCACTGGATTCATACCTAAAGTAAACAAGGGTAGACAAAGCTGTTGCTGCTGCTGCTAAGTCGCATCAGTCGTGTCCGATTCTGTGTGACCCTAGACACGACAGCCCATCAGGCTCCCCCATCCCTGGGATTCTCCAGGCAAGGACACTGGAGTAGGTTGCCATTTCCTTCCCCAATGCATGAAAGTGAAAAGTGAAAGTGAAGTCGCTCAGTTGTGTCTGACTCTTAGAGGTCCCATGAACTGCAGCCTGCCAGGCTCCTCCGTCCATGGGATTTCCCAGGCAAGAGTACTGGAGTGGGGTGCCATTGCCTTCTCCAGAGAAAGTTAATAGCCTGTAATTAAAAGTAAAGAAGCTCTGCTCAGTGAGTGGTACTGTCAGCTGGCAACATGAAGAGTGTATGCAAAAAGCAGTCAATAAGCAAACACGAAGATGGATTTGAAATGCCTGTAGGTGCCTGTGTTAATTTTCTATCAGTGTCATAACAAACCACGATGGCTCTAAGGGTGTCTGAAGGCTTAAGGGGGAAATCAGTGCCTCTGCCTTTCCAAATGTGTGGAGGACACCAGATTCCTTGGCTATGCATCCATCCTATTTGTCTTCAAAACTGGTAATTTTGCATCCTCCTCTGACCTCAGCCCATCTAAGTTATCCAGGACAATCTTCCCACATCAGGGTCTTTAACTTTAGTCACATCTGCAGTCCTTTTCCAAGTGAGTTATAAACTCTCAGCTTCCAAGAATTAAAACTGGACATCTCTGGGGGCATTATTTTGCCTATCATAGTGTTTGAAACTGTCACAGAAATTAGTTATGATTTGAAAATTCTAGGAAAAAGCCAGACTTCCTATCTTTTGGGGGTGATTTATGGCTTGGCTAAGTTCTAGTTTGAATCTTAGCAATATGATTTTAGATGTGAAATTGAAAGATGAAATATAACAATAGTTTTTAAGGGTTTTTTGCTTAATGTATGCTTCTTTGAAGCATTGGCTGAACAGCGCAGAAGTGGCTGAGAGGAGATACCCCACATCCAAGGTAAGAGAAACCCAAGTAAGATGGTAGGCACTGAGAGAGGAAAGCAGATGGTGGATAGACTGAAACCACAGTAACAGACAACTAGCCAATCTGATCACATGGACCACAGCCTTGTCTAACTCAATGAAACTAAGCCATACTGTATGGGGGCACTTAAGATGAACGGGTCATGTTGGAGAGGTCGGACAGACTGTGGTCCACTGGAGAAGGGAATGGCAAACCACTTCATTATTCTTGCCTTAAGATCCCCATGAACAGTATGAAAAGGCCAAAACATAGGACACTGAAAGATGAACTCCCCAGGTTGGTAGGTGCCCAATATGCTACTGGATATCAGTGGAGAAATAAGTCCAGAAAGAATGAAGGGATAGAGCTAAAGCAAAAACAACACCCAGTTGTGAATGTGAATGGTGATAGAAGCAAGGTCCAATGCTGTTAAGAGCAATATTGCATAGGAACCTGGAATCTTAGGTCCATGAATCAAGGCAAATTGGAAGTGGTCAAAAGGAGATGACAGGAGTGAACGTCGACATTTTAGGAATCAGCGAACTAAGATGGACTGAAATGGGCGAATTTAACTCAGACAACCATTATATCTACAACTGGGGGCAAAAATCACTTAGAAGAAATGGAGTACCTATCATATTCAACAAAAGAGTCCAAAATGCAGTACTTGGATGCAGTCACAAAAATGACAGAATTATCTCTGGTCATGTCCAAGGCAAGCCATTCAATATCACGGTAATCCAAGGCTATGACCTGACAAGCAATGCTGAAGAAGCTGAAGTTGAATGGTTCTATGAAGATCTACAAGACCTTTGAGAACTAACACCGAGAAAAAATGTCATTTTCATTATAGGGAATTGGAATGCAAAAGTAGGAAGTCAACAAACCTGGAGTACAGGCAAATTTGGCCTTGCAGTACAGAATGAAGCAGGGCAAAGGCTAATAGAGTTTTGGCAAGAGAACGCAATGCTCATAGCAAACACCCTCTTGCAACAACACAAGAGAAGACTACACATGGACATCAGCAGATGGTCAACAACAAAATCAGGTTGATTATTTTCTTTGCAGCCAAAGATGGAGAAGCTCTATATAATCAGAAAAAAATAAATAAATAAATAAAACAAGACAGGGAGCTGACTGTGGCTCAGGACATGAACTCCTTAAGGCCAAATTCAGGCTTAAATTGAAGAAAGTAGGGAAAACCACTAGACCATTCAGGTATGACCTAAATCAAATCCCTTATGATTATACAGTGGAAGTGAGAAATAGATTTAAGGGACTAGATCTGATAAACAGAGTGCCTGATGAACAATGGACGGAGCTTCATGATATTTTATAGGAGACAGGGATCAAGAACATCCCCAAGAAAAGAAATGCAAAAAAGCAAAATGGCTGTCCAAGGAGGCCTTAAAAATAAAATAAAGGAAAAGGCCTGTGAAAAGAAAAGAAGTGAAAACCAAAGGAAAACAGGAAAGATATGCCCATTTAAGTGAATAGTTCCAAAGAATAGCAAGGAGAGATAAGAAAGCCTTCCTCAGTGATCAATACAAAAAAGTAGAGGAAAACAATAGAATGGAAAAGACTAGAGATCTCTTCAAGAAAATTAGAAATACCAAGGGAATATTTCATCCAAAGATGGGCTCAATAAAGGACACAAATTGTATGGAACTGACAAAAGCAGAAGATATTAAGAAGAGGTGGAAAGAATACACAGAACTGTATAAAAAAGATCTTCACGACCCAAAAAATCATGATGGTATAATCATGCACCTAGAGCCAGACATCCTGGAATGTGAAGTTAAGGGGGGCTTAGGAAGAATCACTATGAACAAAGTGAGTGGAGGTGATGGAATTCCAATTGAGCTATTGCAAATCCTAAAAGATCATGCTGTGAATGTGCTGCAGTCAATATATCAGCAAATTTGGAAAACTCAGCAGTGCCCACAGGACCAGAAAAGGTCAGTTTTAATTCCAATCCCAAAGAAAGGCAATGCCAAAAAATGCTCCAACTACGGCTCAATTGCACATATCTCACACACTAAGGTAAGGCTTGAAATTCCCCAAGCCAGACTTCAGCAATACATTAACCGTGAACTTCCAGATGTTTAAGCTGGTTTTAGAAAAGGCAGAGGAACCAGAGATCAAATTGCCAACATCTGCTAGATCATCGAAAAAGCATGAGAGTTCCAGAAAAACATCTATTTCTGCTTTATTGACTACGACAAAGCCTTTGACTGTGTGGATCACAATAAACTGTGGAAAATTCTGAAACAGACAGGAATAGCAGACCCCTTGACCTGCCTTTTGAGAAAACTGTATACTGGTAAGGAAGCAATAGTTAGAACTGGACATGGAACAACAGACTGGTTCCAAATAGGAAAAGGAGTACATCAAGGCTGTACATTCTCACCCTGCTTATTTAACTTACATGCAGAGTACATTATGAGAAACACTGGGATGGAGGAAGCACAAGCTGGAATCAAGATTGCTGGGAGAAATATCAATAACCTCAGATATACAGATGACACCAACCTTATGGCAGAAAGCAAAGAGGAACTAAAGAGCCTCTTAAAGAAAGTGAAAGAGGAGAGTGAGAAAGTTGGCTTAAAGCTCAACATTCAGAAAACTAAGATCATGACATTCAGTCCAATAACTTCATAGCAAATAGATGGGGGAACATTGGCAGACTTTACTTTTTGGGCTCCAAAATCACTGCAGATGGTGACTGCAGCCATGAAATTAAAAGACACTTACTCCTTGGAAGAAAAGTTATGACCAACCTAAATAGCATATTGAAAAGCAGAGACATCACTTTGTCAACAAAGGCCCATGTAGTCAAGGCTATTTTTTTTTTTTTTTTTTTTTGTAGTCATGTATGGATGTGAGAGTTGTACTATATAGAAAGCTGAGCACTGAAGAATTTATGCTTTTGAACAGTGATGTTGGAGAAGACTCTTGAGAGTCCCTTGGACTGCCAGGAGTTCCAACCAGTCCATCCTAAAGGAAATCAGCCTTGAGTATTCATTAGAAGGACTGATGCTGGAGCTGAAACTCCAATACTTTGGCCAAGTTATGTGAAGAGCTGACTCATTTGAAAAGACCCTGATGCTAGGAAAGATTGAGGCCAGCAGGAGAAGGGGATGACAGAAGTTGAAATGGTTGGATGGAATCACCAACTCAATGGACTGAGTTTGGGTAAACCCTGCAATTTGGTGATGGACAAGGAGGCCTGGTGTGCTGCAGTTCATGGGGTCAAAAAGAGTTGGACACGACTCAGAGACTGAACTGAACTGAATTGATGCTTCTTTGTGAACTGAGGAACATTTATTATCTTCAGTTCAGTCACTCAGGCATGTCTGATTCTTTGCTACCCTATGAATTTCAGCATGCTAGGCCTCCCTGTCCATCACTAACTCCCAGAGTTCAGCCAAACTCATATTCATGGAGTCAGTGATGCCATCCAGCCATCTCATCATCTGATGTCAACTTCTCTTCCTCCCCCAATCCCTCCCAGCAAAAGGGTCTTTTGCAATGACTCAACTCATCACATGAGGTGGCCAAATTATTGGAGTTTCAGCCTCAGTATCAGTCCTTCTGATGAATACCAAGGGCTGGTCTCCTTTAGGATGGACTGGTTAGATCTGCTTGCAGTCCAAGGGACTCTTAAGAGTCTTCTCCAGCACCACAGTTCAAAAGCATGAACTCTTTGGTGTTCAGCTTTCTTCACAGTCCAAGTTTCACATTCATACATGACCACTGGAAAAACCGTAGACTTGACTAGATGGACATTTTTTGGCAAAGCAATATCTCTGCTTTTTATATGTTGTCTACGTTGGTCATAACTTTTCTTCCAAGGAGTAAGTGACTTTTAATTTAATGGCTGCAGTCACCATTTGCAGTGATTTTGAAGCCCAGAAAAATGAGTTCTGACACTGTTTCTACTGTTTCCCCATCTATTTCCCATGAAGTGATGGGACCGGATGCCATGATCTTTGTTTTCTGAATGTTGAGCTTTAAGCCAACTTTTTCACTCTCCTCTTTCACTTTCATCAAGAGTCTTTTTAGTTTCTCTTCATTTTCTGACATAAGCATGGTGTCATCTGCATATCTGAGTTATTGATATTTCTCCTGACAATCTTGATTCCAGCTTGTGCTTCATCCAGCCCAGCGTTTCTCATGATGCACTCTGCATATAAGTTAAATAAGCAGGGTGACAATATACAGTCTTGACATACTCCTTGTCTTATTTGGAACCAGTGTGTTGTTCTATGACTGGTTCTAACTGATGCTTCCTGACCTGTATATAGTTTTCTCAAGAGACAGGTCAGGTGGTCTGGTATTCCCATCTCTTTCAGAATTTTCCACAATTTATTGTGATCCAGACAGTCAAAGGCTTTGGCATAGTTAAAGCAAAAACAGATGTTTTTTCTAGAACTCTCTTGCTTTTTCGAAAATCCATCAGATGTTGGCAATTTGATCTCTGGTTCCTCTGCCTTTTCTAAAACCAGCTTTAACATCTGGAAGTTCACATATTGCTGAAGACTGGCTCGGAGAATTCTGAGCATTACTTTACTAGCATGTGAGATGATGTCAACTGTATGGTAGTTTGAGTATTCTTTGACATTGCCTTTCTTTGGGATTGGGATGAAAACTGACCTTTTTCATTCCCATGGCCACTGATGAGTATTCCAAATTTGCTAGCATATTGACTGAAGCACTTTCACAGCATCATCTTTCAGGATTTGAAATAACTCAACTGGAATTGCATCACATCCACTCATTTTGTTCCTAATGAAACTTCCAAAGGCCACTTGACTTCACGTTCCAGAATGTATGGCTCTAGGTGAGTGATCACACCATCATGATTATCTGGATCATGAAGTCATTTTTGTACAGTTCTTCTGCTTATTCTTGCCACCTCTTCTTAATATCTTCTGTTTCTGTTCAATTCAGTTCAGTTCAGTCGCTCAGTCATGTCCGACTCTTTGCGACCCCATGAATTGCAGCACGCCAGGCCTCCCTGTCCATCACCAACTCCCAGAATTCATTTAGACTCACATCCGTTGAGTCGGTGATACCATGCAGCCATCTCATCCTCTGTCGTCCCCTTCTAGTCCTGCCCCCAATCCCTCCCAGCATCAGAGATTTTCCAATGAGTCAACTCTTCACATGAGGTGGCCAAAGTACTGGAGTTGCAGCTTCAGCATCATTCCCTCCAAAGAAATGCGAGGGCTGATCTCCTTCAGAATGGTCTGATTGGATCTCCTTGCAGTCCAAGGGACTCTCAAGAGTCTTCTCCAGCACCACAGTTCTAAAGCATCAATTCTTTGGTGCTCAGCTTTCTTCACAGTCCATACATGACCACTGGAAAAAACATAACCTTGACTACATGGACCTTTGTTGGCAAAGTAATGTCTCTGCTTTTCAATATGCTATCTAGGTTGGTCATAACTTTTCTTCCAAATAGGTCCATACCATTTCTGTCCTTTATTAAGCCCATCTTTGCAAGAAATATTGCCTTGGTATCTCTAATTTTCTTGAAGAGATATTTAGTCCTTCCCATTCTGTTGTTTTCCTCTATTTCTGTGCATTAATCACTGAGGAAGTCTTTCTTATCTCTCCTTGCTACTCTTTGGAAATCTCCATTCAAATGGATATATATTTCCTTTTATCCTTAGCTTTTCACTTCTCTTCTTTTCACAGCTATCTGTAAGGCCTCCTCAGACAGCCATTTTGCTTTTTTGCATTTCTTTTCCATAGAGGTGGTTTTGATCCTTGTCTCCTGTACAATGTGAGGATCCTCTGTCCATAGGTCATCAGGCACTCTGTTTATCAGATCTAGTCCCTTAAATCTATTTCTGACTTCCACTGTATAATCATAAGAGATTTGATTTAGGTCATACATGAATGGTCTAGTGGTTTTCCCTACTTGCTTCAATTAATTCTGGATTTGGCAATAAGGAGTTCAAGAACTAAGCCACAGTCAGCTCCTGGTCTTGTTTTTGCTGACTGTATAGAGCTTCTCCATCTTTGGCTGCAAAGACTATAATCAATCTGATTTTGTTGTTGACCGTCTGCCAATGTCCACGTGTAGAGTCTTCTCTTGTATTGTTGGAAGAGGTTGTTTTCTATGACCAGTACATTCTCTTGGCAAAACGTTACTATCCTTTGCCCTGCTTTATTCCATACGCCAAGGCCAAATTTGCTTGTTACTCCAAGTGTTTCTTGACTTCCTACTTTTGCATTCCAGTCCCCTATAATGAAAAGAACATATTTTTTGTGTGTTAGTTCTAAAAGGTCTTGCAGGTCTTCATAGAACCGTTAGACTTCAGCTTTTTCAATGTTACTGGTTGGGGCATGCTTGGATCACCGTGATCCTCTGGTTGGGGCATAAGTTTGGATCACCGTTATATTGAATGGTATGCCTTGGGAACGAACAAAGATCATTCTGTAATTTTTGAGATTGCATCCAAGTACTGCATTTCAGACTCGTTTGTTGACCATGATGGCTACTCCATTTCTTCTAAGAGATTCCTGCCCACAGAAGTAGATATAATGATCATCTGAGTTAAATTCACCCATTCCAGTCCATTTTAGTTCACTGATTCCTAGAATGTCCATGTTCATTCTTGCCATCTCCTGTTTGACTGTGCCGGCTATGGTGGACTGTTTAGAAGCATGGCTGAGGGGAGTTACTCCACACCTGAGGTTGGGGTGGTGGCCAAGATGAGCTACCCCATGCCCAAGGTCAAGAGAGGCAGATGAGAGGAGTAACATCATGTCCAAGAAGCGGTAGCTGTGTGGGCACAGGAAGGCCAAGAGCAGCTACTCCACATTCAAGGTCAGGAGGGGCAACCTCATTGAAGGTAAGAAGCAGCCGTGAAGAGATACCCCACATCCAAAGTAAGAGAAACCCAAGTGTGATGGTAGGTGTTGTGAGAGGGCATCAGAGGGCAGACACAGTGAAACCATAATCACAGACAACTAGCCAGTCTGATCACATGGACCACAGCCTTATCTATAAGCCATGCCATGTGGGGCCACCCAAGATGGATGGGTCATGGTGCAGAGGTCTGACAGAATGTGGCCCACTGGAGAAGGGAATGGCAAACCACTTCAGTATTCTTGCCTTGAAAACACCATGAACAGTATGAAAAGGCAAAATGATAGGATACTAAAAGAAGAACTCCTCAGATTGGTAGGTGCCTAATAGGAGATCAGTTGAGAAATAACTCCAGAAAGAATGAAAGGATGGAGCCAAAGCAAAAACAATACCCAGTTGTGGATGTGACTGGTGATAAAAGCAAGGTTTGATGCTGTAAAGACAATTTATTATCTTGCATTGTTCCAACTTTTTTCTTTAAATATCTAGTGCAAATGTGCTTCAACTCTTGAGATCATAAAAATCAGGCAAGTGAAAGATTTGAAAACGATAGGGGGATTAACCATAGCCATCAACATATATCTATGTCAGATCTTATTTATTTATGTCAAAGAAAAATAGCTGTTATTAATTAATCAAAATCAATCTTTGTATATATCTTAAGTATTTTTACTTTTGTAAGCCTTATGAATGAAAAGCTTCTTATTTGTTATTCTAAAATCTAGAAAGTCTATAGTTTTTGCTTTTAAACTTCTAAAGTGTTAGTTATAACAAGACTATGTATTCACAATCAGCAGTTATCAGTCACAGTCTTTGGACAAACATCGTGTATCACCTTAACTGAATACACTCATTCTTCCATCATGGAAAATTTAGCATTTATATAATTTCAAACTCAACCATTTTTTGTTGACAACTCTCAAAACTAATGTATTTCCCTCTTTAGTAAACAAATAAGCCCCATGATATAATTTCAAAGTGAAAAAAATATATATAATAAACATGATTTTAATTTAAATGTTAAGGTTACAATCAAATATTTTCTTATACTCAAATTCACTACAAAGCTTGTGATTCAAACTAACATTTTATGAAAATCTAACACAATGTATTTGAAGCCTGTAATGTTTCTCCATATAAAAATTACCTCACTTATTTTTACTGGAGTAAGTATTAAATGCAACACTGTATAGATGATTACTCTGAGACTCTTGATTTGAATACATTTTT
The DNA here is from genome assembly GCA_935064755.1 of Tragelaphus eurycerus. NCBI lineage: Eukaryota > Metazoa > Chordata > Mammalia > Artiodactyla > Bovidae > Tragelaphus > Tragelaphus eurycerus. The sequence goes on from CAKXYN010000041.1 coordinate 4,708,250, forward strand.
TCACACCCTGGCTGCTCATGACCCTGAATTTATACTTTATGTATTTCCTGACCCACTAACAACTCTTAACTTTTCTAAACAGAAGCTGTTATGAACTGTTGGCCCCTATTTCCTGTACCTGCATATTGATAACCTGTTACTTCTTTACCTTAATGTTTCTCCTCATCTCCCACATACTAGTTGGCTGGCCCTGCATTCTGTAACTACCCATCAAAATGTACTTCCTAGTAGATTAATTTTTGCTTAATTTTAATAATGTTAATCAAAATATTTTAAATATTCTACTGGAACTTGAATGAGAAGCTTGCTATTCTTCCTTTCTAAGAGATACACAATGGTTTTCTATAACATTGTGAAAAGGTCTGAATACATTTTATAATATTCAAAGACTATGAAGTTTTTGTTAATATTTGATTAAATTATTTGAATAAATTGTCAAGTACTAAATTATCTTAAATTTTACAGAAATGTAAATTTTTATGTAACATTTGTGTGAAAAGAAAATAAAATATAGATCAATTATTTGAATTGCAGTTCAGTTCGGTTCAGTTGCTCAGTCGTGTCCGACTGTTTGCGACCCCATGAACCGCAGCATGCCAGGTCTCCCTGTCCATTACCAACTCCTGGAGTTCACTGAGACTCACATCCATCGAGTCAGTGATGACATCCAGCCATCCCATCCTCTGTCGTCCCCTTCTCCTCCTGCCCCCAATCCCTTCCAGCATCAGAGTCTTTGCCAATGAGTCAACTCTTCACATGAGGTGGCCAAAGTACTGGAGTTTCAGCTTTAGCATCATTCCTTCCAAAAAAATCCCAGGGCTGATCTTCAGAATGGACTGGTTGGATCTCCTTGCAGTCCAAGGGACTCTCAAGAGTCTTCTCCAACACCACAGTTCAAAGGCATCGATTCTTTGGCGCTCAGCCTTTTTCACAGTCCAACTCTCACATCCATACATGACCACAGGAAAAAACATACCTTTGAATAGACGGACCTTTGTTGGCAAAGTAATTTCTCTGATTTTGAATATGCTGTCTAGGTTGGTCATAATTTTCCTTCAAAGGAGTAAGCATCTTTTAATTTTTCGACTGCAGTCACCATCTGCAGTGATTTTGGAGACCAGAAAAATAAAGTCTGACACTGTTTCCCCATCTACTTGTCATGAAGTGATGGGACCAGATGCCATGATCTTCATTTTCTGAATGTTGAGCTTTAAGCCAACTTTTTCACTCTCCACTTTCACTTTCATCAAGAAGCTTTTTAGTTCCTCTTCACTTTCTGCCATAAGGATGGTGTCATCTGCATATCTGAGGTTATTGATATAGTAATTTATTTTAATTAGCATTGCCACATCAATACTGTCTTGACTGTTGGGCAAAAATGGTCTTTCCTGAAATGTCCCAAATTTATTTTTTGTTCACTGTGATACTACAGTCAGATTACCTTTGTTAATATAAAAGAAAAAATTAAGTTTCTTCTGGCTTCCTTCTACCTTATTATTTTACTTTATACTACTGTCAAAATATTTTCCACAGTTCAAAATATAGCGTAAAAATACTGAATGAACATGTGTCAGCATGGACAAGCCAATAACAAAGAACATCAAAAGGGCTTCAGAAAAAGAGGCTACACAATACAAATGTTGGCAAATTATAATCCATAAATCAAACCCAGCCACTTACTAGTTTCTTTTAAGTTAAGATTATTGGAGCACAGATACATTGATGGTGTATTGGTTCCATCTGTCTACAATAACTACAACAATAGAATATCTGAGAGAGAGACACATGACCTATAAACAGAAAATATTTATTTTCTGAACATGCACAAGAAATGCTTGTTGACCCTGAAATCATACTTCATAAAATCACTTACAAAAAAAAAAAAACAAAGAATAGGACTCCAGGTGACATACAAAACTGGTTCCTGCCTTATCAGATGACAGAAGTGTAACCTTTGTGGTTATCTTGTCTAACTTGTCTACAAGTTAACATTTAACATCATACCATCTCACCAAATAACAAATTGTAACATGAAACACCATCCTTTCTCCTGTATCATTAAATAGTCCCTCAGATGCATCTTAAACATTTTTCAGTATGCCATTGAAAGAATATCCTGTGTTCTCTTTTGATTTCCAAGTGTGAGATAACTTTTCTTAATATCACTGAAGTAAAAAAAAAAAAAAAATCAATCCAAATTAAATCTTTTGGTTTCTTCTGTTATATTCTTAGATAATCTTCTGGTATCTAAGCATACCTCTGTCCTAATTTCATTATAATTGGCCATGAGGGCAATTGCTAAGACACCAACAAAATGTGTAAAACAATGTCATAAAATTTTCCCTTTACAAGATTTGCTTGATGTTACCTTTACCCATATTCCATTTATTTTATTCTACATGACATTATGCAATTATTTACTACACACAAGGATCTATTTTGGGGCTATATTATAGTTTGTATTATAACAGCAATCACTGCTGTTTTATATAAAAGAGTATATATATATATAGTATGTATACTATATTAAAATATATTTATCATTAATGCAATTCTAATTTTATAGGATACTTTTGATTTTTGTAAATAACTATATATCACATTAAACTATTTATATTGTAAACAAGTAGCACAGATTTCTCTAGTCTGTGGCTTAGAATATGTTTAAAATCAGTGTTGCATTTATTTGTAAACCTTTAATACACTTCCAAAATCTTCTCCTATATCAATTGTAAGAGCATTTCATTGTTTTCTTGCTGCCTACTGAGCTGGAGACATCCAAAAAGTATCCTTTTATTATATCTCCTAAAGCAACAGAATTGTGTTTGACCCCATTTGAATTGCTGAAGCAAATGCTACACTGGCATTTTGCTTTTTCCAATTTGTTATTTAGCTTTTTCTATGACATGTTTATGGATTCATTTATCTATTGCTGCCAATAATATTATTTTGCTGATATATCAGTCATTGTTTCTACAAACTGTACTAACTTCAGTAACACATTTAGGTAAAAACACATTTGCTTTTATAAAAAAACAAACAAACAAAAAAACAACTTTTTTTTTCATATAACTTCATGGTATATTCAAAATTTAAACTATCAAAAGATGATTACATAAAACAAAACAAAGAATAAAACAAACCATAAAACAAAGAATAATTTTTACATTTAGAATTTTAAGAATCTGTTTAAGTATGTATCATTGATCATCACATTTTGTGTGCATAACAATTACATGGAAAGCTTTTCATCATGCAGTAAATAGGAATCCACCTTTCAAAATATTAGGATTTGAAGTCAAGAATGTGTCCAGGAATCTGCATTGAGCCAAGTATTCTAGGGGGATGTACTGGAGTTTGCCTGACCTCAAATTGATAAAAATGCTCTAAAATATCCTTTTGCACTGCTAGTATCTTTTAGAAAGTTTACAATAGTGTATTAAGGAACCTTACTGCAATTCAGGAGACCAAGGTTCAACCTCTGGGTTGAGAAGATCCCCTGGACAAGTGAATGTACCCAGTTCAGTTTTCTTGCCTGGAAAATTCCGTGGATAGAGGAGTGTGGCTGGCTACAGTCCATGGGGCAGCAAAAAGTTGAACATGACTGAATAACTTTCACTTTTCATATACAGAATGCCTCTGTTGTTATGTATATCTTTAATGTGTACAATTGATTTTAAAAAAAATAAGGAAAGTTTTGTCATTTGATAGACTAGTATATAAAAATATTTTAAGGTACCCAGATAGATGAGGCAGTGGATGTGTTAGTCATGCAGTGGTGTACAGCTCTTTGCAACTTATGGACTATAGCCCACCAGGCTCCTCTGTCCATGCATTTCTCCAGGCAAGAATACTGAAATGGGTTATCATTTCCTTCTCCAGAGGATGTTCCCAGCACAGGGGCCAAACCTGGGTCTCCTGCATGGCAGGCAGATTTTTGATCATCTATTATTTAGTGGCTTGAAAAAGAAAAGAATCACACCAGATTTCCTAAACAAAGTGAATAAGCTCAAGAGAAATGAAGTGACATCAAAAGAGTACGAAAGGGAAAAAAAATGTTAAAATTAGAATTAGAATTTAAATTAGAATCAAATTACAATTCTGTACTCAAAAAAAGACTGTCTCAAAAATCATTCTATATGATTTTTCAGACAAACAAGCTCTGAGAGAATTCACTGTATGAAGATGTGAACTAAGAGAAATATCAAAGTGAGTTCCACCAACAGAAAATGAGTGGCATCCAACAAACTTGGATTACACACAGAACTGTCAGTGCTTATATATATATTTTTTTAATAAAATAATGATTCGGTTTTCTCTCTATTTTAATTAGCCTAAAATACTTGATATTGCAAATAAAATATATAGTGAACATACATCTGAGGATTTGCAACTTATATAAAAGTAAAATGCATGACTCTTCTGAATTGAAAATACATTCTTCTGCTTATAAATTGAACAATTTTGGACAAATTATTTTACTTTCCAAGCTTCATTTCTGTGTCTAAAATGGAATTAAAAATAGTACCTGACATCATAGGATTGCTATCAGGATAAAATGAGCTAAGAAATATAAATATCTTATAGTACCCTCTGATGCATCAGTTCAGTTCAGTTGCTCAGTCATATCCGACTCTTTGCCACCCAATGAATCGCAGCACACCAGGCTTCCCTGTCCATCACCAACTCCCCCAGTTCACAGAAACTTATGTCCATCGAGTCGATGATGCAATTCAGCCATCTCATCCGCTGTCGTCCCCTTCTCCTCATGTCCCCAATCCCTCCCAGCATCTGAGTCTTTTCCAATGAGTCAACTTTTCACATGAGATGGCCAAAGTATTGGAGTTTCAGCTTTAGCATCAGTTCTTCCAATGAACACCCAGGACTGATTTCCTTTAGAAAGGACTAATTTGATCTCCTTGCAGTCCAAGGGACTGTCAAGAGTCTTCTCCAACACCACAGTTCAAAAGCATCAATTCTTCGGTGCTCAGCCTTCTTCACAGTCCAAGCTCAGCTTTCTTCACATCCATACATGACCACTGGAAAAACCAGAGACTTGACTAGATGGTACTTTGTTGTCAAAATAATGCCTCTGCTTTTGAACATGCTATCTAGGTTGGTCATAAGTTTCCTTCCAAGGAGTAAGCATCTCTTAATTTCATGGTTAAATAGAATAATTATTATCAATACATTATTTTTATCATAATGAATAAATGTTAGATTGAATTAAATTTTATTGAAGACCATGTTATAGAAACTATAATCCTTAAAGAATAGAAACACTTCACTAAAACAATGGTTCCATTACTGGCATGATTAATTAGAATTACTTTTTCAAAGCAGATTCCAAGGCTCCACTACTTATGACTCTTGAGTGAATAGATCCAAGAGAGGGCCCAGTAATTTTTAAAATATGTCTAAACCAATACAATATTGTAAAGTAATTAGCCTCTAATTAAAATAAATAAATTTAAATTAAAAATAAATAAATAATAAAATATGTTTAGTTGATTATGATGTCGTTTGCTCCCCTTCATCAGGAAAACACTACCTGTACAAGATGAGGATCTTGTCTATTTTGTACCAATTTTCCCCTTATTTCTACCATAATGCTCAGCATAGAACCAACAATCAAAATTATGTTTTTGAATTTTTAAAAAATACTGAAAGTAATGGAGAAGGAGAGATTAAAGAGAAGCACTAAGCAAGATTAAATAGATGTGGAGAAAAAAATCAATATCATGGCATCCACTCACATTTGCCTATAGACACCAAACCACTAGCAAAATATATATATATATATAGACATGAAAAATGAGATTGCTGAGTTCTGATGCCATACTGATGTCATACTGTAAAGAGTTTAGACTCAATGCACTCAATACCTAAATGATCTTAAATTAAACTAGTTATAAATGAGTGTACTATACTTGTTAGTAAATAGTAATATAAAATTCAGAATATCTCATTGAAATGTTCTAGTTCACATATTCCTTCCTTGATTTTGCCAGAAGTTATTTTTCTTATTTATTTGTTTTTGGGGAAATGTAGAGGATAAGGAAAAATTGTTTATGAAAGTAGTTATGTTTTCAGACCTACTGAGATTTATCCAAAACTCACAGTATTTAAATTATTTTAACATTGACCAAACTGGATTACCATATATATATATATATATATATATAGAGAGAGAGAGAGAGAGAGAGAGAGAGATAAATCTACAAGCCATGTTAGGTTTTTTTCATCAGCACCTTGATTTTCTTTTTCAAAGAGTTCACTACACTTTAAAAATGCTTTAACAGATGCATTCTCAGACAAACTGCTAGTGAAATGTTTATAGACTCTATGCATCCTCAGTCATTTCAGTTGTGTTCAACTCTGCAACACTATGGACTGAAGCCCACCAGGCTCCTCTGTCCATGGGATTCTCCAGACAATAATCCTGGGGTGGTTTTCCATGTCCTCCTCCAGGGCATTTCTCAACCTAAGGATTGAACCAGGGTCTCCTGCATCCTATTCATCACTGGTGGATTCTTTACCACTAAGTCCCTGGGGAAGCCTGAAATGTTTATAGAACACATAAATATTCCTTTCACAGTATGTATACAACAAAGTTTCAATACATACTTGCTAAGTGAATGACTGAATTAATGAATGCCTGGTCTTTGTGATTGCAGTTTTCAGTTTTTAAAAGCCAGATCATAGAGCTTTCATGCGCTTCATGAAGATTTAGTTCAATGAAAGGGTTTTAAAATATCCTAGAATCATTTGGCTATATTGACTTCAGTCTGGGCTTTAAAGGAGATCTTTATTGATGTTTAGAAACCTAATTAGGATTCAGAAATAATTTGTAGTTATTGAAGTGTCTATAAACATGGGACAACTAATTTTGTCAGCATTATTAGATGAGAACAAGAGGAATGAAGAAATAGGGTCCTGTGTTTATCTCAATCTTCTGTGAATAAATTTAGTTCCTTAGGCATGAGACACAATGACATCCTAGCCATGGGGATTCTTTGGAGAGACTTGGAAATTTAGATAATTTAACAAAGAAGTGAGGATAACTGGTTCAACTCTCTGTGGAAAATTGAACTAGTGTATCAAAAACCTGTCGATGAATGGCTACAGGAATCTGTATAAGCAAAGGGACAAACTTTTGTTTCTGTGTAGGAGAGACATTGTAACCACTAGCTTCAAGCATGCTCATGCTTTAAGCATGAGTGTCTCATATGTTAATTAAATTACTAGCTTTCAGATTCATTTCTTAATTAAAGGAGAAAAAAATACTACTGAGATTTATTATGCCTAAGATGTTGAATTACATATAAAACCTAATGGAGTCAAATATTATTTGAGGCATTTCAATTTTGTTGAGAAAATTATATGTTTAAAAAAAAAAAAACACAATTCAAGGTAAGGATACATAGCATAACAGCATTACACATAGGCCTACAGAGATAAGAAGTAATGAAATTGTTGGTGTATTTCAATCCACGTGCTGCTAGCAAGCCTCTGGAACACATTTTTCCTGTTTCCTCTCATTGCAGGGGACTTTGGTAATAACATTCAAATACCAATTTAGAGATTCTTGAGATACCCTGTACTGTAGCCTGCCAGGCTCCTCTGTCCATGGAATTTTCCAGGCAAGGATACTGGAGTGGGTTGCCATTTCCCTGAAGAACAACACAACTGAGTAAACACACACACACACACACACACACACACACACAAATGTTATGGCAGAAATGAACCTTAGAATCTGCCTGCTGCATCCTTTGGTCACAGATTTCTCTGATGTTGGATTCTCACTAACAAGCATGTCTGCTGGAAATTCCTTACAGCTGTTGCATAATGTGAATCTGATAATTAAGGGACACACATATTCTGCCTCACCACTTTATGAGAGAGAGAGTTTCAGCAAAAGTAATTGTATGTTATTTATCCTCCCCCAGCAAAAGAAAGAATAATGGACATTTCTCACATCTAAATATGTAGATTTCTGTATGGTACACATTTTCTAAACTAAAAATATTTTTCCAAAAATAAAAATTTGAAGGGACTTCTGCTTAAATTGGTCCAAGCTCAGTGACATTAAAAAACCTTGAATAGCCAAAGCAATCTTGAGAAAGAAGAATGGAACTGGAGGAATCAACCTGCCTGACTTCAGGCTCTACTACAAAGCCACAGTCATCAAGACAGTATGGTACTGGCACAAAGACAGAAATATAGACCAATGAAACAAAATAAAAAGCCCAGAGATAAATCCACACAACTATGGACACCTTATCTTTGACAAAGGAAGCAAGAGTATACAATGGAGAAAAGACAATCTCTTTAACAAGTGGTGCTGGGAAAACTGGTCAACCACTTGTAAAAGAATGAAACTAGAACACTTCCTAACACCCTACACAAAAATAAACTCAAAATGGATTAAAGATCTAAATGTAAGACCAAAAACTATAAAACTCCTAGAGGAGAACATAGGCAAAACACTCTCCAACATAAATCACAGCAGGATCCTCTATGACCCACCTCCTAGAATATTGGAAATAAAAGCAAAAATAAGCAAATGGGGCCTAATCAAAATTAAAAGCTTCTGCACACCAAAAGAAATTATAAGCAAGGTGAAAAAGGCTTTATAAGCAAGGTGAAAAGACAGCCTTCAGAATGGGAGAAAATAATAGCAAATGAAGCAACTGACAAATAATTAATCTTAAAAATATGCAAGCAAATCCTGCAGCTCAATTCCAGAAAAATAAATGATGCAGTCAAAAAATGGGCCAAAGAACTAAATAGACATTTCTCTAGAGAAGACATACAGATGGTTAACAAACACATGAAAAGATGCTCAACATCACTCATTATTAGAGAAATGCAAATCAAAACCACAATGAGGTACCATTTCACGCCAGTCAGAATGGCTGTAATCTAGAAGTCTACAAGCAGTAAAGTCTGGAGAGGACGTGGAGAAAAGGGAACCCTCTTACACTGTTGGTGGGAATGCAAACTAGTACTGCCACTATGGAGAACAGTGTAGAGATTCCTTAAAAAAAAAAAAAAAAAAACTGGAAATAGAACTGCCATATGACCCAGCAATCCCACTGCTGGGCATACATACCAAGGAAACCAGAATTGAAAGAGACACATGTACCCCAATGTTCATTGCAGCACTGTTTACAATAGCCAGGACATGGAATCAACCTAGATGTCCATCAGCAGATGAATAGATAAGAAAGCTGTGGTACATATACACAATGGAGTATTACTCAGCCATTAAAAAGGATACATTTGAATCAGTTCTAATGAAGTAGATGAAACTGGAGCCGATTATACAGAGTGAAGTAAGACGGAAAGAAAAACACCAATACAGTATACTAACGCATATACATGGAATTTAGAAAGATGGTAATGATAACCCTGTATGTGAGACAGAAAAAGAGACACAGATGTATAGAACAGTCTTTTGGACTCTGTGGGAGAGGGGCGGAAGAGGGTGATTTGGGAGAATGGAATTCAAACATGTATAATATCATATAAGAAACAAATTGCCAGTCCAGGTTTGATACAGGATACAGGATGCTTGGGGCTGGTGCACTGGGATAACCCAGAGGGATGGTATGGGGAGAGAGGTGGGAGGGGTGTTCAGGAGTGGGAACACGTGTACACCTGTAGCGGATTCATGTTGATGTATAGCAAAACCAATACAATATTGTAAAGTAAGTAGCCTCCAATTAAAATTAAAAAAAAATGATTGACTTGAAATAGTTAATGCAAGTGCATTGGTACTGTGAAGTTTTTACCTTTGTTAATAAGTGAAGATATTTTGTATTTTTACTTTGTTTTAATTGAATTAATTTCTGAGAAATATAACTCTTTTTTTAAATATCATAAAGGATAGCTCAGATTTAAAATAGGTGATTATTTTAAATATTGCTTCGACATCTAGTCCCCAGGAAGGAAATCATCTTGTTATCTACAAATCAACTCATGTTCTTGGTCACAGGAATGTTCCACATGATCTTGTGCATGTAAACTGAGCACTTAAATCCCCATGTCTGCAATGTTTACCTCCTGGGATACTAGAGAAAAGCCTGAAAAAGAAGATAAAAAGTAAGGTCTTGAAATTACTTTCTGGGATCATATTCTGCCTTCTTTGGGGCATATAGCAAGAAAAATAACAATTATTTACCTGTTATTCTTCCAGTTCAACACCATTCAGGAATATCAAGAATGAGCAGTTTAAAATGTGCCCTTTTCTTCTGGCCAATAACTAACCTACTGTTAACTCTTCATTTACAACAACATAGGCTATATTAAAAAAAAAAAAAAAAAAAAAAAAAAGAGTACAGGTATTGGCTATAAAAATACAGACTGGCAGCTGAGGCTGATAGTAGTAATGAACTTGAGAATGAAATACATTGCAGTGATTTATTCAATGTTAATCTAAACATGTAATTAGACACAGCTGTAATTTTTTTTTTTTTTTCCTAGCAAACTTGAACCAGCATTTGTTTGTTCTTAATAATATTCCTCCCAGCAATCTGGAGTTCAATACAATTTAGACCTAAAACCTCTAAAAACTATTGAGTAAAGACCATAGAAATTCAAACAATCTTTTTAAAGCCAACATGAGAAGCAGTGATCACTTGTGCCTGTCTAGTGTACAATTTAGAATGAGCAATTGTTTTGGATCATGTAGATATAGACTCAACCATGAAAATAGCAGTTTCGGTCAATTGCTCTGAGAAAATGAAGAAATCCCTTGAAAAGATAAAAGATGAAGCCAGATTGCTAGGAGCAAATTGTTAATAATTGCTATGGGACTTGATTGGCTCATAAATGCTTCACTCTGTCATATCAACCAGTTCCTTCAGAGGATGATACAGACCCATAAAATAGTTTCCATTTGCTAATAAAGAGCTAGGCTGGGAAGACAGAACATGATTGATAAAAAGATGAAGCTAATTTATTCACATTTTTCCAGTTATGCAGAACCCTTGCCCTCTTTCATTGATTTCAATGAGGCCAATTCCAGTCCTGAGAATTCTGATATTTGTGCTCTGACTTCCTGCATAGCTCCATCCACAGGTCTGAATATTTCTGGCAGTCTTCTCTGTAGAATGCTTCAGGCTTGGGATTTTGAAGGCCATTGGCAAAGATGAGCACCATAGTGGATATGATCGGTTGCTTCAAGCAAAACTGCTTTGTGGTACCACTGTCTTCCCAGCATTCCCTCTGCTTTGGGATCTGGAGTTTTTTTATTATCTTAAATAGCTGAAGTTGTAAATTAACTTCTGCTTTCCAAAATGTTTTTAAGAAAAACTTAAGAAATACTCTTTCCCATACAGATTTTCTTCTTATGTGCATCCTAGTTCTATAAACTGTATAGATTGCTTAGGTACAGGAAAATCTGATGGACAGACATTTATTTTATCAGCATTTGGATCCAGAAATCTCTCCTCATGCAATCTGAAGGCTAAAGGACTAATATGTTTTCTGAACTGCTTTGGACACTGATATTTAATGTCCAATGTCCAAGAAGACAGCAACTATGAAAAAAAAAAAAAAGAAAGAAAGAAAGAAAAAAGAGATTAGACCAAGGAATATCATATCATGCAGTCCCTAGTTGTGATTGTGAATCATAAAAATGACTCCTCAAGGTATGTTTTTTGAAAAGTCTGTTATGGTTGAAATGCATTTTTTGAAATGAAGCAAATACATTCCATGCTGCTCTAAGGATTCACTCATTTCCTTTCTTAAAAGATTGGTACTTGGTGGTGTTTATAATAAACTCAGACTTGTCACACTGTTTGTAGCTTTGTATGACTGCTGCTGCTAAGTCGCTTCAGTTGTGTCCGACTCTGTGCGATCCCATAGATGGCTGTCCCTGGGATTCTCCAGGCAAGAATACTGGAGTGGGTTGCCATTTCCTTCTCCAATGCATGAAAGTGAAAAGTGAAAAGTGAAAGTGAAGTCAGTCAGTCGTGTCCGACTCTTAGCGACACCATGGACTGGAGCTTACCATGCTCCTCCGTCCATGGGATTTTCCAGGCATATCATATTATAGCTTAGGGTAAATATTTCCTTAATAAGTCACATGATTGTCTTTAGGATTTTGAAGCACATGCTGACCTACAAGTGAGCACTGACTCTTCCTATCTCTATGTGCAGAGGAGACACATATTCCTCCAGCAGTGTGTCCTTAACCTGTTCTTTGTATCCACTTGTCTTCCAAATGAGAGAGTAATAAGTAAGTAGACTAGGGGTCTCCAAATAGACCAAGTAGACTGCAAATGTCGGACATTTTTTCTTTTTCTTCTTTTTTTTAATCTATCTTTTAAGGGGCAGGACAAAACAAACTACAAGGATCAGATTTTTTTCTTTTATCTATATAAAATTAAAAGGAAATTTCCTTTAAAATTCTGTGTTGCCATGATGATACCTGGTTCCAGGTGAACTTAAGTTTTCTCAAACGTTGAGCTAAGCAGTGCATTTTTCTTCCGGAAATGTTTTACTTAAGCTATGTTAATGAACTATATATTTATCCTACACTCTATCTTTGTACCAGACAGTTCTGCCTAAAACTCAAAATCTACTGGACAAACCATTATGTTTTAATCATGTAAATATTCTCTTAAGCTATGTTAATGAGCTATGTATTTGCTTGGAAATAGGATGACTCACCTTGTGTCACTGCTATCTCAAAAGGCATGATGTAGGTGAGGGACATGAGGCAACTCTCATTTTTGAGGTATTTCATTTTTATAATTCAATGTCACAGTAATCCAAATCTACGCCCCAACCAGTAACGCTGAAGAAGCGGAAGTTGAACAGTTCTATGAAGACCTACAAGACCTTTTAGAACTAACACCCAAAAAAGATGTCCTTTTCATTATAGGGGACTGGAATGCAAAAGTAGGAAGTCAAGAAACACCTGGAGTAACAGGCAAATTTGGCCTTGGAACACGGAATGAAGCAGGGCAAAGACTAACATAGTTTTGCCAAGAAAATGCACTGGTCATAGCAAATACCCTCTTCCAACAACACAAGAGAAGACTTTATACATGGACATCACCAGATTGTCAACACCGAAATCAGATCGATTATATTCTTGGCAGCCAAAGATGGAGAAGCTCTATACAATCAGCAAAAACAAGACCAGGAGCTGACTGTGGCTCGGATCATGAACTCCTTATTGCCAAATTCAGACTGAAATTGAAGAAAGTAGGGAAAACTACTAGACCATTCAGGTATGACCTAAATCAAATCCCTTATGATTATACAGTGGAAGTGAGAAATAGATTTAAGGGCCTAGATCTGATAGATAGAGTGCCTGATGAACTATGGAATGAGGTTCGTGACATTGTTCAGGAGACAGGGATCAAGACCATCCCCATGGAAAAGAAATGCAAAAAAGCAAAATGGCTGTCTGGGGAGGCCTTACAAATAACTGTGAAAAGAAGAGAAGCGAAAAGCAAAGGAGAAAAGGAAAGATATAAACATCTGAATGCAGAGTTCCAAAGAATAGCAAGAAGAGATAAGAAAGCCTTCTTCAGTGATCAATGCAAAGAAATAGAGGAAAACAACAGAATGGGAAAGACTAGGGATCTCTTCAAGAAAATCAGAGATACCAAAGGAATATTTCATGCAAAGATGGGCACGATAAAGGACAGAGATGGTGTGGATCTAACAGAAGCAGAAGATATTAAGAAGAGGTGGCAAGAATACACAGAAGAACTGTACAAAAAAGAGCTTCAAGACCCAGATAATCATGATGATGTGATCACTGACCTAGAGCCAGACATCTTGGAATGTGAAGTCAAATGGGCCTTAGAAAGCATCACTACGAACAAAGCTAGTGGAGGTGATGGAATTCCAGTGGAGCTATTCCAAATCCTGAAAGATGATGCTGTGAAAGTGCTGCACTCCATATGCCAGCAAATTTGGAAAACTCAGCAGTGGCCACAAGATTGGAAAAGGTCAGTTTTCATCCCAATCCCAAAGAAAGGCAATGCCAAAGAGTGCTCAAACTACCGAACAATTGCACTCATCTCACACGCTAGTAAAGTAATGCTCAAAATTCTCCAAGCCAGGCTTCAGCAATATGTGAACCGTGAACTTCCTGATGTTCAAGCTGGTTTTAGAAAAGGCAGAGGAACCAGAGATCAAATTGCCAACATCTGCTGGATCATGGAAAAAGCAAGAGAGTTCCAGAAAAACATCTATTTCTGCTTTATTGACTATGCCAAAGCCTTTGACTGTGTAGATCACAATAAACTATGGAAAATTCTGAAAGAGATGGGAATACCAGACCACCTGATCTGCCTCTTAAGAAATCTGTATGCAGGTCAGGAAGCAACAGTTAGAAGTGGTCATGCAACAACAGACTGGTTCCAAATAGGAAAAGGAGTACGTCACAGCTGCATATTGTCACCATGTTTATTTAACTTATATGCAGAGTACATCATGAGAAATGCTGGACTGGAAGAAACACAAGTTGGAATCAAGATTGCTGGGAGAAATATCAATAACCTCAGATATGCAGATGACACCACCCTTATGGCAGAAAGTGAAGAGGGGCTAAACAGCCTCTTGATGAAAGTGAAAGTGGAGAGTGAAAATGTTGGCTTAAAGCTCAACATTCAGAAAACGAAGATCATGGCATCTAGTCCCATCACTGCATGGGAAATAGATGGGGAAACAGTGGAAACAGTGTCAGACTTTCTTTTTCTGGGCTCCAAAATCACTGCAGATGGTGACTGCAGCCATGAAATTAAAAGACGCTTACTCCTTGGAAGGAAAGTTATGACCAATCTAGATAGCATATTCAAAAGCAGAGACATCACTTTGCCAACAAAGGTTCACCTAGTCAAGGCTATGGTCTTTCCTGTGGTCATATATGGATGTGAGAGCTGGACTGTGAAGAAGGCTGAGCGCCGAAGAATTGATGCTTTTGAAGTGTGGTGTTGGAGAAGACTCTTGAGAGTCCCTTGGACTGCAAGGAGATCCAACCAGTCCATTCTGAAGGAGATCAATCCTGGAATTTCTTTAGAAGGAATGATGCTAAAGCTGAAACTCCAATATTTTGGCCACCTCATGCGAAGAGTTGACTCATTGGAGAAGACTCTGATACCAGGAGGGATTGAGGGCTGGAGGAGAAGGGGACGACTGAGGATGAGATGGCTGGATGGCATCACTGACTTGATGGGTGTGAATCTGGGTGACCTCCGGGAGCTGGTGATGGACAGGGAGGCCTGGCGTGCTGCGGTTCATGGGGTCACAAAGAGTCGGACACGACTGAGCGACTGATCTGATCTGAATAGGTATATAACTTCTTGCTAAAACCTAGCAAGGGGGAACTCTTTCTGTCCTTTTCTGATGTCTATGTCTGAAGTTTAAACCATCTCTTTTACACTTTAATAAAACTTTGCTACACAAAAAACTGAGTGAACAAATCTTGTCACTGGCTCCATATTGAATTCTTCACCACCAGAGGCCAAGAATACCGGTGTCATTTATGGTTTAACTAGTAGCAGCCATCTTTACTTCCCAATTAGGAAATTATTCTATGGCATCCAGAAGGGACATGAGCACTTTCATGAGGTTAAGTGAGAAAAACAAATATCAGTTCAGTTCAGATACTCAACCCAGCCCTTTTTGACCCCATGGACGGGAGCATGCCAGGTCTTCCTGTCCATCACCACCTTCCAACTCCCAACTCAAACTCATGTCCATCGAGTTGGTGATGCCATCCAACTATCTCATACTCTGCCATGCCCTTCTCCTTCCTTCAATTTTTCCCAGAATTAGGATCTTCTGAAATGAGTCAGTATTTCACATCAGGTGGCAAAAGTATTGGAGATTCAGCTTCAGCATCATCCCTCCCAATGAATATTCAGGATTTTCTTTACTATGGACTGGTTTGGTCTGCTTGCTGTCCAAGGGACCCTCAAGAATCTTCTCTAAGACTACAGATCAAAAGTAACAATTCTTCAGATTTTTGCTTCATTATAGTCCAAATCTCACACCCATACATCACTACTGGAAACACTACAGCTTTGTCTAGACAGACCATCGCTGGCAAAGTAATGTTTCCACTTTTTAATAAGCTGACTAGGTTTTTCATAAGTTGTCTTTCAAGGAACAAGCATCTCTCAATTTCATGGATGCTTGCACCATCTGCAGTGATTTGGGGGACCATACCATCCCCCCCCAAAAAAAGTCTCTGACTGTTTCCATTGTATCCCCATCTATTTGCCACGAAGTGATGGGACCAGATGCCATAATCTTACCATTCTGAATGTTGAGTTTTAAGCCAACTTTTTCACTGTCCTCTTTAACTTTCATCAAGAGGCTCTTTAGTTCTTCCTCACTTTCAGCTATAAATGTGCTATGATCTGCATATCTCATGTTATTGATATTTCTCCCACCAGTCTTGATTCCAGCTTGTATTTCATCCAGTTCAGCATTTATCATGATGTGTACTGCATATAAGTTAAGTAAACAAAGTGTCAATATACAGCCTTGATGTACTCCTTTTCCAAATTTGGAACCGGTCTGTTGTTCCACGTCCAGCTCTAACTGTTGCTTCTTGACCTACATACAGATTTCTCAGGAAGCAGGTCAGGTGGTCTCATACTCCTATCTCTTTAAGAATCTTCCACAGTTCATTGTGATCCACACAGTCAGAGGCTTTGGCATAGTCAATAAAGCAGAAATAGATGTATTTCTAGAACTTTCTGGCTTTTTTGATGATCCAGTAGATGTTGGCAATTAGATCTCTAGTTCCTCTGCCTTTTCTAAATCCAGCTTGAACATCTGAAAGTTCATGGTTCACATACTTTTTAAACTTGACTTGGATAATTTTGAACATTAAGATGAAAAAGCTCTATACAGTCAGCAAAAACAAGATCGGGGCTGACTGTGGCTCAGATCATGAATTCCTTATTGCTAAATTCAGACTTAAATTGAAGAAAGGAGGGAAAATCACTACACCATTCAAGTATGGCCTCAATTAAATCCCTTAATATTAGGCATTGGGAGTAACAAATAGATTCAAGGGATTAGATCTGATAGAGTACCTGAAGAACTGTGGATGGAAGTTTGTGACATTGTACAAGGGGCAGGGATCAAATCATCCCCAAGAGAAAGAAAAACAAAAAGGCAAAAAAGATTTATGAGAAGGCCTTACAAATACCTGTGAAAAGAAGAGAAGTGAAAGGCAAAGGAGAAAAGGAAAGATATATCCATTTGAATACAGAGTTCCAAATAACAGCAAGGAGAGATAAGAAAGCCTTCCTCAGTGATCAATACAAAGACATAGAGGGAAACAATAGAATGGGAAAAACTAGCGATGTAGTCAAGAAAATTAGAGATACGAAGGGAAAATTTAATGCAAAGTTGGGCACAATAAAGGACAGAAATGGTATGGACCTAATAGAAGCAGAAGATATTAAGAAGAGGTGACAAGAATAACAGAAGAACTGTACAAAAAAGATCTTCAAGATCTAGATAATCACGATGGTGTGATCATTCATCTAGAGCCAGACATCCTGGAATATGAAGTCAAGTGGGCCTTAGGAAGCATTTCTATGTACAAACCTAGTGGAAGTGATGGAATTCCAGTTGAGCCATTTCAATTCTTAAAAGATGATGCTGTGAAAGGGGTGCACTCAATATGTCAGCAAATTTGGAAAACTCAGCAATGGCAGCAGAACAGGAAACCATCATTTTTCATTCCAATCCTAAAGAAAGGCAATGCCAAAGAATGCTCAAACTACCTCAGAATTGTAGTCACCTCCACACAAATTTAGGCTCAAAATAATGCTCAAAAGCAAACATAGGTAGAAAGATAAATTATGGAAAGGTAGATAAATATATAATATGATAGGTAGTAGGTAGCAAGCAGGTAGCTAGGTCGATAGATATGTCAGGAGAGTGTGTAGTTTCCACGGTTCTGTCTGTGGGTTACAGATCAGATTTTTATTCAGCAAACACTAATAGTACACTCTCAAGGCATGAAGTCTGGCTGACCACAAAGGAGAAGCCTGAACCCATCTTGGCACCCTGCTTTTATAAACTTTGTCTATTCCCCTAAAGCCTGCTCTGTGCAAGTTAGGGCAAGCCAGGAAGAGGGAGTTATTGTTTCTCCTGAGGTTCTCACTCTGGTGTGTAGATTTTTCCTATGTTCCCTTTTTACAGGCTTTTCCCTTTCTTTTCTTTTAGCCACCACCATTTTGGACTCTTTCTCCTATTCTAACTACCTAACAATCCCAGCTCAATAGATGGGGAGTCCGATTCTTTGCGAAGAGGAAAATTGTGGTCTCTTTGGTTACTTCTTGCTGAGCTTGGATGGTGAGGGGCAACAGGCCTCCCCTTCTTGCTAGTATCAAGCCTCAGAGCCCTTATACCAGTGTCCATATAAGGGTGAATGATAGATATTTTCCATGGTTGAGCAGAGTTTTATATATCCTTGCTGAACTAGTACTGCATATTTTAGCTTGTTGACCTGGGCAGAGATAAAATGTATTTAAAAATTGATAATACATGGAGAAGTCATAATAAGTAACAGTATGATGATAACAGGGGTTAATGGCATTGCTGCTGCTAAGTCACTTCAGTTGTGTCCGACTCTGTGCAACCCCATAGATGGCAGCCTACAAGGCTCCCCAGTCCCTGGGATTCTCCAGGCAAGAACCCTGGAGTGGGTTGCCATTTCCTTGTTCAGTTAATAGGGACATTAACCAACTCCAAATCCCCCATCCCCAATCTCCCAAAGAGAGATTGTGGCCACCATGAGGACTCTGCAGCTCGTTCTTTGAGATGCGGTAGGACCTGAATGTTTTTATTGAGGACTGTAAGACTTTCTTCAACTTGATTGGCGATATTTACTCAGAAACAACATGTCACATTCAAGATGCTTCAAGTCACTTCTTGTTCAGTGGTCAGGAGACCTGTGTCCTGTCTATTTTGTAGTAGAAGCCATGCCAAACTATGTTGTCTCTTTCTATTTTTCCTGAAGACTGAGGCCTCCAGGCACCATGGAGGTAACAAGCAATGTCTAATTCTTTAGAGACCCTTGGGTGACTTTAGAAGTAAATAATGTTCCTTTAGCACTTTGTAATGACCTGGGAAGGCCAAATCTCAGAATGATTACCTGGAGCAGATTTTTTTTTTTTTTTAAACAATCTCCTTGCCTTTCTTAGTCCAGGTGGGAAAGCCACCCATCCTGTCAAGGTATGTATCATGACTAGTAGCTATTTACATCTTTGAGAAACTGTCATCTGGGTGAAGTCCATCTACCAGTCCTCTCCTGGGTAGATCCCATGCCATTGGATGTGTTGGGCCAGCTGGGGTCTTCAAGCTCCTTTGGTGTTCTTTAATTGACAAGGGCAGCAAGAGAGACCACTGCCGTATAGTCACTTAGATATCTGTTCCTCTAAAGAACCTTTGCAATAATCTTTGGAGGAACTTGTAACCTAAATAAGTGGTGGCATGTTAACCTACTTCCACTGGAGTTTCCCAGGCAGAAAAAAAGAAGTATCTCATTTTGGAATTATCCCATATTTTCTTCTTGAAAGTCATCACTCTTAGCTTGAAGAGTCTCACTTTCAGTATATGAAGGAATTTGTGGCACATTATTCTGTGGAACTAAGTCGGCAACTCCTATTAGGTCATTGTTCTGTATTGCTGCTCTCTTAGCTGCCAGATCAGCTGCCTGGTTCCCTTTTGCCATTTCCATATTCCCTTTATGGTGTCCTTTACAATATGGGACTTAAAACTCAGCGGGCACACAGAATGCCTCCAGGAAACTAAGAATTTGATTACTGTACTTGACTGAGGAACCTCAAGTGGTAAAGTGGCCTCTTTCTTTCCAAATAGCAGCATGTGCATGTAGCATCATAAAAGCATACTTGGAGTCAGTGAAAATGGCTCTTCTTTTTCCTTTTCCTGTCTCTAAAGTTCGAGTCAAAGCTTTGCTGCTGCTAAGTTACTTCAGTCGTGTCCGACTCTGTGCAGCCCATCAGGCTCCTCCATCCCTGGGATTCTGCAAGAACACTGGAGTGGATTGCCATTTCCTTCTCCAATGCAGGATAGAGAAAAGTGAAAGTGAAGTCGCTCAGTCATGTCCAACTCTTAGCGACCCCTTTAAGCTCAGCCAATTGGGTTTAGTACCTGGTGGTAAATATTTAGCCTCTATGGTCTCGAATTTGGAAACCACAGTATATCTATCCCTTCTTTTTCCACCTAAAATGAAGCTGCTTCCACCATTATACCAGATTTCCTTGGATTGGTCAGAGGATCTTCTGGCAATCCACTCAGGGTTTTGTCTAATGCTCCAAAGTTTCTAGGCAAGAGTGAAAGGTAAGAGAGCCCTTGGGGTAGGAAGGAGAGTAGCTGGGTTAAGAATCTCACAAGGGGATATAGTCAGGCCTGGATTTTCCATCAGCACTACTTGATATCCTTTGATTGGGACATCCATAAATGCCGTCTCCCATTCAGGAGTTGTTTCATTTGGTGGCTGGTAAAAATAGTTTTCTCTCAAGAGAGAGTTTTAAAGCATCTTCTATCAGAAGTGAAATAGCTGCAAGCTTTCAAAGGCAGGGAGGACAGCTTCAATCAGCTGTCTTGAACCTCCAGGATAATTAAGCTGCCATCTATGGGGTCACACAGAGTCGGACACAACTGAAGTGACTAAGCAGCAGCAGCAGCAGCTGGGACTCAGGCCCCAGGTTTTAAGTTAATACTCCTGAGGCTATTCCTTCCTTTTCATTGACATATAGATAGAAAGCTTTACCTGGGTTTGTCAACGTGAAGGTGAATGTTTGAGTTAAGGTTTGTTTAGTGTAGACTCTGCTTTCTTTTGAGGAGATCCCCAAATCAGTGGGATTTCATCACCTCATCGTTTTAAGGTTTCATATAAGGTCTGGGCAATTAGGCCATAGTCGGGTATCCAGATTCAACAATACCTGATTAGCCCCAGGAAAGTTAGCAACTGTTTACGAGTCATGGGGGAAGGCAACTGGAGGAATCCTTGTACTCATTCGGAGGACAGCCTCCTGAACCCGAGTGTAATCTCAGCTCCTGGGTAAATGAACTTAGACTGGACCACCTGTCCCTTAACAAGAAGACTTTATATCTGTTCTCTGGAAAATGTTTAGAAACTGAGTCACATGTTGTTGGGGATTTTTCCTCATCTGGGGAACAGATTAGTAGGTCAGATATGTATATTGCAGTATTTACCCATTAGGTCCCAGTTTCAGATCTAGGAGATCCCAGCTAAGAGCCTGTCCAGACAAGTGGGGGCTATTTCTGAGGCCCTGAGGTAATACTCTCCAGGTCATTTGTGGCTTTTCTCTTGGAGCCTCCCATAGTTTTTGGTCCCTCCCTATTGGAGAGGGCATAATGGGTTCCTCAGTTCTAAGCAGAGACTGTAGTCTCTAGGGGCTGAAAATGTTCTCATCACAAGGGTGTTCCCCAGCTTAGTGAGCATATCTTTGCCGAGTAAGGGGATAGGGCACTCAGGGACCACTAGAAATTGGTGGGTAAATATCTGTCCAACCCAGCAACAAAAAAGTGTTTCGATGAATTTTTTAATAATTGTTCCTCCTGTAGTGTCCAAAATGGTACAGGTTTGAGGGGAGAAGGCTCCAGAATAGGAGGTCACAGCAGAGTAGGTAGCCTTTGTGTCAACCAAATTCTTGGACCGGCCTGCCACATCCAGTTGCACCCCTGACTCCAGCTCGGTGATGGTTATCTTGACAGATGGACTGGCTGAACTGGGCCACTTCAATCCTGTTAAAGGGAAGGCTTGACAGTTGACCTTGAGGCTTTAGGGTCCTGAAGGCAGAGTGCAGCTCAGTGTCCCAATTGATGACATTTGTATCAAGCCATTTTAGGAGGCAGAGGAACCAGAGATCAAATTGCCAACATCCGCTGGGTCATCAAAAAAGCAAGATAGTTCCAGAAAAACATCTATTTCTGATTTATTGACTATGCCAAAGCCTTGAACTGTGTGGATCACAATAAACTGTGGAAAATTCTGAAAGAGATGGGAATACCAGATCACCTGACCCTGCTTATTTAACTTCTATGCAGAGGACATCATGAGAAACTCTGGACTGGAAGAAACACAAGCTGGACTCAAGATTGCTGGGAGAAATGTCAATAACCTCAGATATGCAGATGACACCACCCTTATGGCAGAAAGTGAAGAGGAACTAAAAAGCTTGTTGATAAAAGTGAAAGAGGAGAGTGAAAAAGTTGGCTGAAAACTTAACATTCAGAAAATGAAGATTGTGGCATCTGGTCTCATCACTTCATGGGAAATAGATGGGGAAACAGTGTAAGCATTTTCAGACTTTTTTTTTTTTTTGGGGGGGGGGCTCCAAAATCCCTGCTTATGGTGATTGCAGCCATGAAATTAAAAGACGTTTACTCCTTGGAAGGAAAGTTATGACCAACCTAGATAGCATATTAAAAAACAGAGATATTACTTTGCCAAAAAAGTTCCATCTAGTCAAGGCTATATATGGATGTGAGAGTTGGACTATGAAGAAAATTGAGTGCTAAAGAATTGATGGTTTTGAACTGTGGTGTTGGAGAAGACTCTTGAGAGTCCCTTGGACTGCAATGATATCCAACCAGTCGATCCTAAAGGAGATCAGTTCTGGGTGTTCATTGGAAGGACTGATGCTGAAGCTGAAACTCCAATACTTTGGCCACCTCATGCGAAGAATTGATTCACTGGGAAAGACCCTGATGCTGGGAGGGATTGGGGACAGGAGGAGAAGTGGATGACAGAGGATGAGATGGCTGGATGGCATCACCAACTTGATGGATGTGAGTTTGAGTGAACTCTGGGGATTGGTGATGGACAGGGAGGCCTGGTGTGCTGTTATTCATGGGATCACAAGGAGTCAGACAAGACAGAGCGACTGAACTGAACTAAACCGAACCATGATTTGGACACTCTTTGGCCCAATGTCCTGCCTGTCCACAGATTAGGCACTCTTCTCATGCCTTTTCCTTCAAGGTCTTGGAGGTTGTCATAGGGTTTCCCTGGAGGGCAGCCAGCACCTGGGCATGCCTTGTCTCTCCTTCTCTCCCTTCCCTGTGCCTTGACTTCCCTATCTTGTTCTTTGTTATATAACATATTGGTTTCTGTCTCATTTAAAGAGGCAGCAGGTTTCTGCTGCTCTAACAGTTTTAACTTTATCCTTATGTCTGATGTACACTGGAACAAGAGTTTGTCCTATAAAATCACCTGTTTCTCATAAAAGTATAAGTACAGGTTGGTAAACTTTGGGAGGGTCTCTTTCATCCTTTCTAAAAAAGCAATGGGGGGTTCTCCTTAGGCTCCTGAGCTACTATTGAGATGGAGCACAGCACCACAACTAATAGGCTTCCTACTATTTCCATAGGTTAACTTCCTTAGAGGTGTGTCTTCCTGAAGCTTAGACCACCCAGAACTGTTGAACCTGAATTATGGGAGTCCCCAGCTCAGGGTGCAGATTCCCATCAGGTTAAGGAGCATCAACCACCTGGAGACTGAATCCCCAGACAGGTCGAGGAATGTGTGTCTCCCAAGAAATGGGTCCCTGGGGAGGTCAAGGCAGGTCGACCTCCTGACAACACTGCACTGGCAGATTCCCAAGCAAGCCGAGGCATGATAGCTCCCAGGGACCAGATATCTAGGCAGGTTGAAGCAATGTTAACCTCCTGGGTCCCCCGAACTGGTGGATCCCCGAGTAAGCAGGCTGAGGCATGATAACCTCCTGGGGATCTGATCTCTATGCAGGTCGAGGCAGGTCAAGCTCCTGGGCACCTGGGTTGGATTTGGGTGTCCACAGGGTCTCCATCATGACTAGTGCTCGGTAAGTTTAAGGGGTTATAATCATAACTCAATGCTTGTTTGTCCACCTTGGATGGGAATAAGTACTAAGATATAAAGCAATCCAAGTCTGCGCCCTGAGACTGGAAACCTGACAGAATAGCTGCAAACCTAATGCTCTTATTGCTCTGAGGGAATGTAAGTCACTTATTCCTCCCCTAGTCTTCCTTAAGAGAAACATTTCATTGTTATAGACCCACACTAGGTAATAATAAAAGTAATGATAAACAAGTGGATTATATATAATTGACTGGGTAGAGTGATGCTATCTACACAGGATGTGGGGTTGTGGTTGTCAGAGTTGAGGCAAAGTAACTTAAGGACAAAATGATAAGAGGCAATAGGCCAGATGTTTGATAAAAGTGCAGTGGGGATTTGATCTGGGGATATGTTTGCAGCTTTAGGTGTTAAGGCTTTGGGCCCAAGTTGCCTGTGGGGCTAACTCCCAAAGTAGTAAGACCAATTGTCCTTGAAGGGATGCCACCAACAGATGGACTTCTTGCAGGCATTGTGTGCCTGTCACCCACCCCAGCAGGTCCACTGAGAGGTGCTGTTGTTGCACATGTTGTAGGAAATATGGAAGATGAAGGCCTGAATCTCTAGAGGGATTGGATATTATGTAGTATTTCCCTCCCAAGGACTATCTATTTTCTGGTTGTCCCACCAGAAGATTGTAGAGGAAACATTGTGGGCCTGGGTGGGGATCAGGAAAAGAGCATGAAACAGGAGGGAAGGGGGCAGGGCATAACTTTTGAAAGAATGACATAACCCAAGGACATAGTATAAACTGATTAAAATCAAATGGGTCCAAGATTGCAAGCAAGCTGACTTCAACTAGACCTTGATCCTCAATCTGCAAGTTAAATGACACACCTAGAGGCACCAACACAGTTCCAAGCCACTGTCAAAAGACCAAGTAATCTTTTCCAATTCCTGAAAAAGTCTACACCTGCCCCAAGTATTTGGAATAATCTTTCCTCTCATTAGCATATGAAGTTATCCAGCCCATGAAAACTAACCATGTCACAGCTTGTGGCCACACTTGCTCTCTGCGATGGCCCACACTTTCTGTGGAGTGTGCTTCTCTCTGAATTTGAATAAATAAATCCATTTCTTACCCATCTCTTTGTCTCTCACTGAATCTCTCTGTGATGAGACATCAAGAATCTGAGCTTCACTAGGTCCTGAGGGTTTGAGTCGCTGCCGGATGTGACTGAGTGACTAAGCATAGCACAACACAGAATCCTGGTAATGTGGGTTCAAGTCCCAATCTTAGGTAAACAGTTTGAAACACAGCTTTCAGAAGTGGAAAGATGATGACCTGACAAATAATTTGTAAACAGTGACACAGATGGAGGGAGGAGCTGAAAGACAGCAGGAAAAAGCAGTGAGAAGAATGTGCCAAGGAACCCCCTTCATAACCTTACAGAAAAGCTGCTAAATGCCTGACCTGTGCCCACAGTATTCTTTGGCTGGATCCTTGGCACAAAGGAGATTAAGGACAAAAGAACCCTCACCTGCTTGGCCAATAGCTAATAGGGTGCAGTGGATAGTGGAGATTTTGGGATACATTTGGAAGGAGTCCCGGATGAGACCCTCAGTTGCATCCACTGTCACTCATCTGTTCACAGGGGGTTTGAGGAGGCAAGAAATCAGAGTTTTATAGGAATTGAAATTTTTTTAGTCATATGTCCTTCCAGCCACAGGGGTGAGGACTTCTTACCTTCACCAGAGGTCTTCTGAAATCTGACAGTGAGTTGCATGAGTTCATTTTTGCTGTCCTGGTTTCCAGCATGCTGGGCTACTCCTAACTTCTACTGCTCTGGGTTTCCTTTGTGTTCAGCTTCCACAGGGTGAACTTTTGCCAAGTTGGGGTCTCCTCTGCTTGGCTTCCACCTTGCTGGGGCCCTGCTGAGGTTGTGTCAGCCACATTACATTCAAGTCACAGCCCCAGATATGTTGGGATAGTGTTAATTTCCTCACTTCTTTCTGCAGTGAAGATTTGAACTGGCAGAGAGGTGTTACAGCTTAGAGTTTTATTTGGCAAACAAAGGATAGTACAGCCTTGAGACATGAGTATGTGCCAACCCCAAAGCAGAGACCTTAACCCATCTTGGCTCCCTCTGTTTATATGTTTCATCTCCTCCCTCTGAACCTGCTGTATGCAGATTAGGGCTAGCCAGGAAGTGGGCGTGTTTGTTTTGCCTGAGGTTCTCACTCTGGTTCTTGGATTTGTCCTTTGCTTCTTTTTTGTGGGCTTTTCTGTTTCTTTGTCTTTTGCTACTGGCATTCTGGACACCTTTTTTCCTATTCTTACTGCCTAACAGATAAAAATACACATATATAAATATTTAATATGAGTTTCTGAAATTTAGTAATAAGTGTAATTTAGACAGGGGCTCCCCAGGTGGCCCACTGGTTGAGTATCAACCTTCAAAGCAGGAGACAAGGGTTCAGTCCCTGTGTCAGAAAGATGCCCTAGTGAAGGAAATGGCAACCTATCCAGTTTTCTTGACTGGAGAATTCCATGGACAGGAGCCTGCAGAGATACAGTTCATGGTGTCACAAACCAGTTAGACACAACTTAGGTAGTAAACAACATCTCCACCATATTTCATGCATAACTTTGATGAGGAAGAGGCTGAGAATATTGGAAGAATTTCTTTTGCTACATTTCAGTGTTTCTAACTGTAAGTTTTTATATTTCATGAATGTGAGGTTTCTCTCTCAGTATATATGCCCAACTGTTATAGTTGTTTGAGAATTAAATACAAGTCAATTACAAAATGTGAGTTAAAAAAATTAAAAATAATATTTTAATTAAAAATTAAAAATACTGTACATGATTTTTGTCCTCTCTTTTTACATTTTTTTGATTGCTTAATTAATTTCCAAAAACATGTACTATATTTCTCACAAATGTATAATATGATAGCAGTTTGGTGATTTTTTTCAGAAACCTCACAATGGAAAGTTTTTCAGTAGATATCAGAATTTTATTTATTCCTTCTCCTTCAGAACACAAGGTGAATTTCTATTTTTGAGGCCTCTTAAAGACAAAATAAGAACAATAATAAAATCTCAAACATATATAATTTAGGAGACTGTTAACTTACTTTACTTGAAATAGCTATTCATCACATAGTGAGAATATCAAACTGCTCTATCCACTGCTCCATTAGAGTTTAGTGTGTGTTTTTAGTGAATTTCTGAGTTTTCATCAGTTACCCCACCACTGGCCACCAGAGCAGAGTCCAGAGAAAGATATTAGAAATCAGTTCTTTCGTACATATTTAGTTCAGTTCAGCTCAGTTCAGTCGCTCAGTCATGTCTGACTCTTTGTGACCGCATGAATCGCAGCACACCAGGCCTCTCTGTCCATCACCAACTCCCGGAGCTCACTCAGACTCACGTCCATAGAGTCAGTGATACCATCCACCCATCTCATTCTCTGTTGTCCCCTTCTTCTCCTGCTCCCAATCATGCTCAGCATCAGAGTCTTTTCCAATGAGTCAACTCTTCGCATGAGGTGGCCAAAGTACTGGAGTTTCAGCTTCAGCATTGTTCCTTCCAAAGAAATCCCAGGGCTGATCTCCTTCACAATGGACTGGTTGGATCTCATTGCAGTCCAAGGGACTCTCAAGAGTCTTCTCCAACACCACAGTTCAAAAGCATCAATTCTTTGGTGTTCAGCTTTCTTCACAGTCCAACTCTCACATCCATACATGACCACAGGAAAAACCATAGCTTTGACTAGACGGACCTTTGTTGGCAATGTCTCTGCTTTTGAATATGCTATCTAGGTTGGTCATAACTTTCCTTCCAAGGAGTAAGCGTCTTTTAATTTCATGGCTGCAGTCACCATCTGCAGTGATTTTGGATCCCCCCAAAAATAAAGTCTGACACTGTTTCCACTGTTTCACCGTCTATTTCCCATGAAGTAATGGGACCAGATGACATGATCTTCGTTTTTCTTAATGTTGAGCTCTAATAAAGGGACAGAAAGGATTGTGATCTCTGAATTTTGGAATAACAATAGACTTGATTGGTGTTGGCTCATAGATTTTCCAGAATTTCAAGACTCTTTGCCACTTCTCATCAGTCATACTAAGAATGTGCTATAATATTCTACTGACTTGCATCAAGAGTGTGGGAGTGTTCAAATCACTCATAGGCTTAATATCAAGCATCCAGAAATATCCAATATTTACTGTGGCATTTGCAGTATCTATAAACATCATTAAAATGAGAAGTAGGAAGTTAAATAGACTGAGAAATAACAGGTTGAGGATACTGTTCTCAAAGTTTGGTCCATGGACCACTCATATCAGAATCACTTGCCTGCTTGTTTTATTTGCATATTCATTGGTCCTGTGACTTCAGAGGGCTATGGTAAAGCCTAGTAATGTGCATTTTTAAAACACATTTTTATGCTTGCCAAATTATTTTCACTGAGTTATGAGAAACATTGGTTTCCAAACAATTTGGACATCTCTGAAAATAATTCTTTATTAAGGCATGGCCTTACATAATTTAGAGAGAGCCTCTCTAGCTTGGAAAGAGCTCAGAATAGAAATGCTATCAGAAGAGCCTTTCTCAGAAGATTTATGTGTATTAATTTTATATCCTGCAACTTTACTACATTCATTGATTATCCCTTGTAATTTTCTGGTGTTATCTTTGGAGTTTTCTATGTAGAGGATTATGTCATCTGCAAACAGTGAGAGTTTTATTCTTCTTTTCCAAACTTGATTCCTGTTATTTCTTTTTCTTCTCTGATTGATGTGGCTAGAACTTCCAAAACTATGTTGACTAGTAGTGGTAAGAATGGGCAGTCTTGTCTTGTTCCTGTTTTTTAGAGGAAATGCTTTCAATTTTACATCATTTAGGATAAAGTTGGCTGTGAGTCTGTCATATACTGCTTTTATTATGTTGAGATATGTTCCTTCTATGCCTGATTTCTGGAGAGTTCTTATCAGAAATGGGTGTTGAGGTTTGTCAAAGGCTTTCTCTGCATCTATCAAATGATTTTTATCTTTCAATGTGTTGATATGGTCACATTGATTGACTTGCAAATTTTGAAGAATCCTTGAATCACTGGAAAAAGCCCACTTGGTCATAATGTATGATGTTTTTAATACATTATTGGATTCTGTTTGCTAGAATTTTGTTGAGGATTTTTGTATTTATGTTCATTTTTGTTTCTTTTTTCATGTGGCATCATTGTCTGGTTTTGGTATTAGGGTGATGGTGGCCTCATAGAATGAGTTTAGGGAGTTCACCTTCCTCTGCAATTTTCTGGAAGAGTTTGAGTAGGATAGGTGTTAGCTCTTCTCTAAATTGTTGGTCTAATTCATCTGTGAAGCCATCTGATCCTGGATTTTTTTCTTTTTGGAAGGTTTGATTACAGTTTCAATTTATATGCTTGTGATGGGCCTGTAAAGATTTTCTAGTTCTTCCTCGTTCAATTTGGAAGGTTATAATTTTCTTGGAATTTGTTAATTTCTTCCAAGTTGTACATTTTATTGTCATATTATTGTTCATAGTAGTCTCATGATCTTTTTCATTTCTGTGTTGTCTGTTGTGATTTCTCCATTTTCATTTCTATTGTTATTGATTTGATTCTTCTCCCTTTTTTTCTTGATGAGTCTGGCTAACAGTTTTTCTGTTTTATTTAACTTCTCAAAGAACCAGCTTTTAGTTTATTTCTGATCTTTGTTATCATCTCTTTTGTTTCTTTTATATTTATTTCTGCTCTTATTTTTATGATTTATTTCCTTGTACTAACTTTGGGGTTCTTTTCTTCTTTTATTTATTTATTTTTTTGGTTGCTTTATGTGTAAATATAGGCTGTTTATTTGATGTTTCTCTCATATCTTTAAGTAAGCTTATATTGGTATGAACCTCACTCTTACCATAGCTTTCACTGAATTTGATAGGTTTGGCATTGTCATGTTTTCATTTTCATTTGTTAGTATGCATTTTTTAATTTCTTTTTCAATTTTGTCTGTGATTTGTTAGTTATTCAGAAGTTTGTTATTTAGCTCCCATATGTTTGTGTTTTTTATAGTTTTTTTTTTTTTTTTTTTTCTGTAGTTGATACCTAATCTTACTGCACTATAATCAGAAAAGATGCATGAAATGATTTCAGTTTTTTAATTTTCCAAGGCTAGATTTATGACCCAGAATATGATCTATCCTGGGAAATGTTCCATGTGTACTTACAAAAATGGTGAAATCCATTATTTTAGGGTGAAATGCTCTATAGATATCAGTTAGGTCCAGCTAGCCATTGTTTAATTTAAAGCCTGTGTTTCCTTGCTAATTTTCTGTTTGGTTGAAATATCCATAGGTGTGACTGCGGTATTAATGTCCACCACTATTGTTAGTTTCCACTTTTATACTTGTTAGCATTTGCCTTATGTATTGAGTGCTCCTAAGTTGAATGCATATATATTTATAATTATATCTTCTTTGATTGACCTCTTGATCATTATGTAGTGTTCTTATTTGTCTCTTATCATGGTCATTATTTCAAAGTATTTTATCTGATATGAGTATTGCTATTCCTGCTTTCTTTTGGTCTCCATTTGCATGAAATATTTTTTTACCAACTCCCCACTTTCAGTCTGTATGTGTCCCTAGATTTGAGGTAGGTCTCTTGTAGACAACATATATGGGGGTCTTGTTTTTATATCCATTTGGCTAGACTTTGCCTTTTGGTTGACAAACTTAACCTATTTATATTTCAGGTAATTACTGATAAGTGTGATCCCATTACCATTTACTTTGTTGTTTAGGTTTGTTTTTATAAACCTTTTTGTTTTTCATGTCTTGAGAATATCCTTTAACATTTGTTGAAGAGCTGGTTTGGTGGTTCTGAAATCTCTCAGTTTTTGCTTGTCTGTAAAGCTTTTTATTTCTCCTTCATATTTGAATGTAATCCTTGCTGGATAAAGTAATCTTGGTTGTAGGTTTATTTATTTCATCACTTTAAGTATATCCTGCCATTCCCTTCTGGCCTGAAGAGTTTCTATTAAAGATTAGCTGTTACCTTTATTGGGATCCCTTTGTGTGTTATTTGTTGCTTTTCCCTTGCTGCTTTTATTATTTGTTCTTTGTATTTAATATTTGTTAGTTTGATTAATATGTGTCTTTTTGTGTTTCACCTTGGGTTTATCCTGTTTGGGACTCTCTGGGTTTCTTGGACTTGCGTGACTGTTTCCTACCCCATTTTAGGGAAGTTATCTACTATTATCTTCTCAAGTATTTTCTCATGCCCTTTCTTTTTGTCTTCTTCTTCTGGAACTCCTATGATTTGAATGTTGGGACATTTAACATTGTCCCAGAGGTTTCTTAGGCTGTCATAATTTCGTTTAAATCTTTTTTTTTTTCTTTTCCCCTCTCTGCTTCATTTATTTCCACCATTCTATCTTCCACCTCACTTATCCTCTCTTCTGCCTCTATTATTCTACTGTTGGTTCCCTCCAGAGTGCTTTTCATCTCAGTTATTGCATTATTCATTATTGTTTGATTCTTCATTATTTCATCTAGGTCCTTGTTAAACATTTCTTGCATCTTCTCCATCCTTGTCTTTAGTCAGTTTATCTGTAACTCCAGTTTTTTCTCAGGATTTTATTATCATTACTCTCATTATTATAAATTATTTTTCTGGTAGACAACCTGTCTCCTCCTCTTTTTTCTTTCTTTTTTTTTTAATTTTGGTAATTTTTTTTTAATCATATTCCTTCACTGACTGCATGTCTCTGTGCCTTTTGATTTTGTTTAGATTACTGTGTCTGAGGTGCACTTTCTGCAGGCTGGAAGTTCGTGTTTTCTCTTAATTGTGGAGTCTGCTCCCTGTGAGTGTGTTTGGACCAGTGGCTTTTCAAGTTTCCCTGATTGGGGGAACTTGTGCCTGTGTTGTGGTGGGAGAAGCTGGATCTTTTCTCTCTGGGGTGCAATGAAGTGTCCAGTAGTGAGTTTTGGGGTGTATGGATTTAGGATGGCATTGGAAGCCCATTTTTTAATGTTAAAGATTGTGTTCCATGAAGTGTCTTGCAGTGGAATTTTCTGACTCTTGGGTGGAGATAGTTTCAGTGTAGGTATGGAAACATTTGGGTGAGCTCTGTCTATTAATATTCCCTATAGTCAGGAGTTCTCTCATGTTCTAAAGTTCTGGAGTTAAATCATCTGCCTCTGTGTTTTGGCCCTTCTCTTACACTAGCTTCAAGACCTCTCCATCCATACAGCACCAAAGTTAAAATACGTAGGTTAATGGTGAAACAACTTTCCACAGCCAGGAACACCCAGAGAGATTCACAGTTATATAGAGAAGAGAAGAGGAAAGGAGATAGAAGTGATCAGAGGAGAAAGAGGAAAGTCAAAAGGGGAGAGATCAATCAAACCAGTAATCAAATCCCTAAGTGAAAAATGAATACTGAAGATTAAATTCTTAACGATACAAAATTGATACCATATTTCAAAAACCAAATGTTAAAAACCTGGGATAGAGGTTAGACTCTCAAAAATGCAATATAAAAAATACAAAACAAAGTAAATCCCCCAAATTAAAAAATATATATATGAAAATTTTTACATTTTTTAAAAAAGTAATAGTAAGCTATAAAATTGAAAGCTAAAAGAGTAATGAAATAATTAAAAATTAAAAACTGATAAAAGTAAAAATATATCTAGGAATTTCTCTGGAGCTGTTGTGGGCAAAGTGGGGTCAGTTAATTGTCAGATAGTCCCTTTTTTGGCTTGTACTTGTTCTTAAGGTCTTTATTTGCCCTTCAAATGAACAGTCTCAGCATTAACTACAGGGTTTTAATCTGTTGCATTTGTCACCTCCAGAGTGGCTTCCCCTTCTTTGTTTATTTTGGCATCCTCTGTTTGCAAGTCTCTTCATTGTCTAATTTCCACCCTGATGCAAGGGGTGAAAATGGCCACTTAGATAAGCTGACTTGTTCAATTCTGTGTAAAAAGAGGGTCATTGCTAGCAAAGACTGCTGGTATGTGTGGGAAGTGCTCAGAGTGACTGGATTACATTGAGGTTGCCATAGTCTAAAGTGGAGTCCATACTGTTCAGACTCTAGCATGCTCTGTAAGGGCACTGTCCCAAGTGGCTCCTGCATTTTTTGCATTTTGCAAGTTTAAGCCACTCAGGTTCTCGGGTGTTCCACAAGGGCAAAGACCCAGATAGGCTGGGCGTTTTGTGCCTTTCCCAGGTCCAAGCCACTCAGATGTCTGGGTTCTTGGTAAGCACAGTGTCCCAAATGGGCCGTTCATCTTATACATCTCCCTTGTTCTGGACACTCAGTTTCCCGGGTGCACCATGAAGCACAGTCCCTGGTGTGCATGTGTCTGATCTCAGGGGAGCTGATCTCAGGCTGTGACACTCCTGGAAGGTGTGAGCTATCCACGATCCCAGGAAGATGTGTTTAGGAACTGGCGGGCGATCTGCTCAAAGTTACTGGTGCAGAGATTGCAGCAGCCCCTTGCCTTCTGGCTCTGACTGTCCCTTGCCTGCCTCTCTGCCTTCAGGAAAGGAGGGTACTGAATGGCAGCTGGCTTGCTTGCCTTTACTATTCACTAGGGCACACTACTTCATTCTGTGGGTGCAGTGGGGGTCACTATGTGGTGTTAGAGTCTTTCTCAGGAAAGGTCCTTTTTATTTTTTTCTTTTTTTGGTTTCTGGTGATACCACAGTTTTGGTTGCTATGTCACATTACCTCTCTCAGATTGTTCTCATGGCATCCAAGCCCAGTCCTTACTGTAAGGACCTCCTTGCCGAGGCCGCACTTGCAGATGGCCTATATGAGCATCTGAGCCACTTATCCACTGGTAGTTGCTGTTAGGCGAATATTCAGTGTGTGTGTGTGTGTGTGTGTGTGTGTGTGTTTTCTTGTTTATTTTACCCTCTGAAATTCCAAAGCTCTCCATAGACATGCCTGTGAGAGTGTTTCCTATTGTGTGGAAACGTCTCCTTCATGACTTCTTCCCCAGGATGGGTCTCCTTCCCTAAATCTTCTGTCTCTCTTTGCCTTTTATATTTTTCCTACCTCCTTTTGAAGGGGTTTCCCTGGTGGCTTAGAGGTTAAAGAATCTGCCTCCAATGCAGGAGACCCGGGTTCAATCCCTGGGTTGGGAAGATCCCCTAGAGAAGAAAATGGTAACCCACTCCAGTATTCTTGCCTGAATAATTCCATGGACGGAGAAGCCTGGTAGGCTATAGTCCACGGGGTCGCAAAGAGTTGGACATGACTGAGCGACTTCAATTTCACTTTACTTCTGAAGAGACTGGGCTGCCTTTCTGGGTGCCTGGTGTCCTCTGCCAGTGTTCAGAAGTTGTTTTGAGGAAGTTGCTTAACATTCAAATGGTCTTTTGTTGAATTTGTTGGGGAGAAAGCAGTCTCCCCATCCTATCCTTCCACCATCTTGGAACTGCCTATATTAATTTTTAATCTCATATCATTCTCATTGGAAAATATTCTTGATATAATTTCAGTTTTATTAAATTTAGCATGACTTATCGTGTTGCAAAACATGTGATCTACCCTGTGGAAAGGTACATGTGCACTTGAAAATGGTTTATAATCTGCTATTTTATTGAATGTCTTCTGTATAAGGTAATCTGAATTAATATACTTGGCTATTTTTTTTAAATTTCCTGTTTAAACATTATTTTCATGATGTTGTAATACCTATGTTGTGTTGTGCTTGTCACTTAGTTGTGTCCAACTCTTTGTGACCCCATGGACTGTATCTTGCCAGGCTCTTCTCTCCATGGGGATTCTCAAGGCAAGAATACTGGAGTGGGTTGCCATGTTTTCCTCCAGGGAATTTACCAGCTGAGCCACTACTTCAGTTCAGTTGCCCAGTTGTGTTCGACTCTTTGTGACCCCATGAACTGCAGCACGCCAGGCCTCCCATCCATCACCATCTCCTGGAGTTCACTCAAACTCACGTCCATCGAGTCAGTGATGCCATCCAGCTATCTCATCCTCTGTTATCCCCTTTTCCTCCTGCTCCCAAACCCTCCCAGCTTCAGAGTCTTTTCCAATGAGTAAACTCTTCGCATGTTGTGGCCAAAGTACTGGAGTTTCAGCTTTAGCATCATTCCTTCCAAAAAACACCCAGGGCTGATCTCTTTCAGAATGGACTGGTTGGATCTCCTTGCAGTCCAAGGGATTCTCAAGAGTCTTCTCCAACCAGGGAAGCTCATTAATACTGGAATGGGTAGCCTATCTCTTCTCCAGGGGTTTTTCTTGAACCAGGTTTCCTGCATTGCAGACAAATTCTTTACCAGCTGAGCTACCAGGGAATCCCCATGGTAATATCTTCTATATCATTATGATGCAATACCAATTATTATGGTTTTACTGTCAATTTCTCCCTTTATATCTATTAATATTTTCTTTATGTATTTAGGTTGTTTTAATTGGGGGTATATATATTTACAAGAGTTACATCTTCTTATTGGATTGATCCCTTTATAATTATGGAATGTCCTTTTTTTTTTTTTACAATGTCCTTCTTTGTCTCTTGTTACATTCTTTGTATTAAAATCTATTTTGCATGATGTAAGTATTGCTCCTGTGCTTTTGTTTCATTTCTATTTGCATGGACTATCTTTTACAACTCTATCCTTTTCAAGTTGTGTGTGCTTTTAGATATGAAATACATTTCTTGTAAGCAGCATATAGATGGGATCTTACTTTTTTATCTATCTGTTCAACCACTCTTTGTCATCTGCATGGAACATTTAGTCCATCTATATTTAAAATATATACTGGTAGCTGGATACTTGTCATTTTGCTAATTGTTTTATAGTTGTCAGTAGTACTTCTTTGTGTCTTTCTGCTACTCTTTCTTTTTTGCCTTATGATGTTATAACTGTTTCTAGTATTATGTTTGAATTCTCCCCTCTTTTTGTATGTATATCTATGATAGGTTTTTGGTTCCATAAAGTTCACATATAACTATATATGGAGTGGGTTATCATTTCCTTCTCCAGGGGATCTTCCTGACCCAGGGATTGAACCTGGGTCTCCCTCATTGGAGGCAGATGTTTAACCTCTGAGCCACCAGGGAAGCCCCATAACTATATATAGACATGTGCTTAGATGTGTCTGACTCTTTGCAACAACATGGACTGCAGTCCTCCAGACTCCTCTGTCCTTGGGAATTTTCCAAGCAAGAATACTGAACTGAATCACCATGCCCTCCTCCAGGGGATCTCCTCAATCCAGGGATGGAGCCCAAGTCTCCCACATTGCAGGTGAATTCTTTACTGACTGAGCCACCAGGGAAGACCTATATATAGACATAGATGTATAATTATATATTCATATATTTTTGTTGTTTTTCAGTCACTCAGTTGTGTCTGAGGCTTTATGACCCCATAGACTGTAGCACAGTAGCCATGGGACAGGCTTCCCTGTCCTTAACCATCTCCCAGAGTTTTTTCAATCTCTCTCTCTTTTTTTTTAATTTTATTTTTTTTAACTTTACAATATTGTATTGGTTTTGCCATATATCAAAATGAATCTGCCACAGGTATACATGTGGTTCCCGTCCTGAACCCTCCTCCCTCCTCCCTCCCCATACCATTCCTCTGGGTTGTCCCAGTGCACCAGCCCCAAGAACCCAGTATTGTGTATCGAACCTAGTCTGGCAACTCATTTAATATATGATATTATACATATTTCAATGTCTTTCTCCAAATCCTCCTACCCTCTCCCTCTCCCACAGAGTCCAATCCTTTTCCATTGTGTTGATGATGCCATCCAACCATGTAATCCTCTGTAGCCACTTTCTCCTCCTTCTCACAACCTTTTCCAGAATCAGAGTCTTTTCCAGTAAGTCATCTCTTCACATCAGGTGGCCAAAATATTGGAGCTTCAGCTTCAGCATCAGTCCTGAATGATAGCTTGGCTGTATAGAGTAATTTTGGCTGCTGTTTTGTGTTTTTGTTATTTTTCCTTTCAGCACTTTGACTACGGCATGCCACTTCCTCTGGCTTCAAAGTTTTGGCTGAAGAGTCAACTTTTTAATTTTTATTTTTTAAACTGAAGTTCCCTTTTGTATAACTGGTCTATTTCCTCTTTCTGCTTTTAAGATTTTCTCTTTATCACTAATGTTTTACATTTTAGTTTTACTAGGTTTTGATGTAGCTCAATTTGGGTTTATCTTGTTTGGACTTCTCTGTACTTTCTGAACCTGTATATATTTCTTCCCCCCATTTTAGGGAAGTTTTCAATTATTATATCTTCAAATAATAAATCTGCCTGTTTTTCTCTCTTCTCATTGTATCACTGTAATGATATGCAGATGACACCACCCTTATGGCAGAAAGTGAAGAGGAACTAAAAAACCTCTTGAAAAAAGTGAAAGAGGACAGTGAAAAAGTTGGCTTAAAGCTCAACATTCAGAAAACTAAGATCATGGCATCTGGTCCCATCACTTCATGGGAAATAGATGGGGAAACAGTGGAAACAGTGTCAGACTTTATTTTTGGAGGGCTCCAAAATCACTGCAGAAGGTGATTGCAGCCATGAAAAGATGCTTACTCCTTAGAAGGAAAGTTATGATCAACGTAGATAGCATATTGAAAAGCAGATATATTACTTTGCCAACAAAGGTCCGTCTAGTCAAGGCTATGGTTTTTCCAGTAGTCATGTATGGATATGAGAGTTGGACTGTGAAGAAAGCTGAACACTGAAGAATTGATGCTTTTGAACTATGGTGTTGGAGAAGACTCTTGAGAGTCCCTTGGACTGCAAAGATATCCAACCAGTCCATTCTAAAGGAGATCAGTCCTGGGTGTTCAATGGAAGGACTGATGCTGAAGCTGAAACTCCAATACTTTGGCCACCTCATGAGAAGAGTTGACTCATTGGAAAAGACTCTGATGCTGATAGTAATTGGGGGCAGGAGGAGAAGGGGACGACAGAGGATGAGATTGCTGGATGGCATCACAGACTCGATGGACATGAGTTTGAGTGAACTCCGGGAGTTGATGATGGACAGGGAGGCCTGGCATGCAGTGATTCATCGGGTCACAGAGTCGGACACAACTGAGTGACTGAACAGAACTGAAATGAACTGAATGTGAATGTCAGGATACTTGATGTTGTCTAAGCGGTCACTTAAGCTATTTTGTTTTATTTTCCTTTTTTCTGTTCAGCTTATTTATTTTCCACTTCTCTGTCTTCCAGATTTCTAATATGTTCTTTGGTATTGCCTAATCAACTCTTGATTCTCTCTTGTGTGCTTTTACATTTCAGTTATTTATTCTTCAGATTCGATTCATTCATTTTATATTTTCTTACTTGATCATGTTCTCACTGTGTTCATCCATCTTTCTTCTAAGGTCAGTATTTTTATAATCATTACCTTAATTTTAACAGACAAATTGCTTGTCACCATTTTTTTAAGTTATTTTCGAAACAACTAAAAAGGTTTTTATCTTTTACATTTGTTATATATTTCTCTGTTGTCTCATTTTGCTTAATTGTCTGTGTTTATCTATGATCTGATCTGATCTGATATCTATGTATTAATATTAAGTAGATCTGTTTCATTTCTCAATATTGGAGAAGTAGCTTTTTATAGAACACAACCTATGGATCCCAGCAATGGGTTTCCTCTGGCTAGCACAGCTAGATGCTCCAGGAGTACCCTCTATGTGGTCTCTGTATGCCTTTCTGTGTTGCAGGGCTGACTACTGTGGGCATACTGATTGGTAGGGATGGCCCCAGCTTGGCTAACTCTGCAACTCAGTGGTACCTGTCTGTTGCAACCCACTGATGAATGGTCAGGCCCCACTGAAATAAATTCCAAAAACAGCACTTGCTAGCACAATAGAGCAGTATCCTCAAAATGATTCCTGTAAGCATTGCAAACCCCAGGGAAATTGCAACTGCCTCCTGCCTGAGCCCAATTTAGGTTCCACAGCCAGGGGCCCTGCACAAAGACAAATCCTCAGAAATTAAGGTTTTTAAAAACAGAAGGGCTTATATTCAGAAGAGCAGGAGAACTATAAGAAAGAGAGACTGCTCTTAAAGGAAACATGCAAAATCTTACACACTCTGAATTACAGTGCAGAGGCGGAATACTGACAAATTCCTAGGTCCCTGGTATAGACATGGAAGACTGACAGGTGGATCAGACTCACTTGCTGATCTTGAAGATCCTCCTGCAAGGGAGGAGCACTGCATTTGTGATTCCCTGCCACTTGTGAGTCATCCACCCAGGGAAGTGGATCCTGACTAGACCATGACTCTGCCTCTCCTAGTCATCTTGTTGTAATTCTTTGTTTAAATATGAAGTTGTGAGAAATATTTTACTGATTGTCCTCAGGCCACTCTCATACACAGTGGCTCTGTAAGTAGTTGTAATTTTGGTATGTCCCTGGAAGAAAATGAGTCCAGGGTTCTCATATTCCTCGATCTTAAACTGCCTTATCCTACTTCATTTTATTGTTAGGGCTTACCCGGTGGCTCAGTGGTAAAGAATCCACCTGCCACACAAGAGATATGAATTTCATCCCTGGATGGGGAAGATGCCTTGAAGAAGAAAATGGCAGCCTGCTGCACTATTCTTGCCTGGGAAATCCCATGACACAGGAGTCTGGCGGGCTACAGTCCATGTTGTCACAAAGAACTGGAACAACTTAATTACTCCTTGGAAGGAAAGTTATGACCAACCTAGACAGCATATTAAAAAGCAGAGACATTACTTTGCCAACCAGGGTCCGTCTAGTCAAGGCTATGGTTTTTCCAGTGGTCATGTATGGATGTGAGAGTTGGACTATAAAGAAAGCTGAACGCCGAAGAATTGATACTTTTGAACTGTGGTGTTGGAGAAGAGTCTTGAGAGTCCCTTGGACTGCAAGGAAATCGAACCAGTCCATTCTGAAGGACATCAGTCCTGGCTGTTCATTGGAAGGACTGATGTTGAAGCTGAAATTCCAATACTTTGGCCACCTGATTCGAAGAGCTGACTCATATTGGAAAAGACCCTGATTCTGGGAAATTTTGAGGGCAGGAGGAGAAGGGGACAACAGAGGATGAGATGGTTGGATGGCATCACCGATTCAATGGACATGGGTTTGGGTGGACTCCGGGAGTTGGTGATGAACAGGGAGGCCTGGAGTGCTGAGGTTCATTGGGTTGCAAAGAGTGGGACATGAGTGAGCGACTGAACTGAACTGAACTGAATGACCAAATATGAACTTTATTTAAAATATATCATATTAAGTGCAAATACTAAACCATGAAAGTTCTGCTTAAGTTAGCACAAGAAGTTCTTTAATCAAATCTATCAGTAAATATTTACAAATATACAGTTAAGCATCTATTTTTGGAAGGGTAAAGTAGAAAATAATAGCTTCATTGCTTTGCTAGGCAAAGAAGACCACAGAAGGCAAATGCACTCAAAACTGTGTCCCAAACCCAAGGAATTTGTGAGGGGTTTTATAGTCAGGGAACAGAGTTGTTGATAAGAATTAGGGAGACCACAGAGTCTGTATTCCTTTAGTCTTCTGGCATCAGGTGGTTTCTTGTTCTCAAAGTTATCCTCTCTCTGGAACATCTTTTATTTGGTGGGAATTTTAGTTCTGCAGATGAGCTCAAATATATTATTATATATATTTGAGAGGAACAAGGACTCTGCATTAAGGCTTCACTATTGTTTTTTGACTGTTCCTCCCTTGTCTTTGTATCCCCTCCCTTCTCCAATTAGCACTTGCTTAAGTCTGCCCTTTCAAACTCAGGGAACTAAACAAGGAATGACTTGTGTTCAAAAGCTCCACAGAGTCCTTCTCAATTTCAATTCTCGATGTGTCTCTTTCTACTTTAAAATAATGGCATTGAAATATGTATAACATCATATATGAAAGGAGTCGCCAGTCCAGGTTGGATGCATGATACTGGATGCTTGGGGCTGGTGCACTGGGACGACCCAGAGGGATGGTATGGGGAGGGAGGAAGGAAGAGGGTTCAGGATGGGGAACACATGTATACCTGTGGCAGATTCATTTTGATATATGGCAAAACCAATACAATATTGTAAAGCTAAATAAAACTAAATTTAAAAATAATAAAATTAAAATAAAATTCCATTAAAAAATAAAATAAAATACATCTGGATTTGATCAAGTAATTGAAATACAATATGTAACAAAATATTAGGTATTATGGTTATTATTAAAAGATATCATTTTGAGCACAAACTTGTATATCTGTAGAGTTAATAAGCTATTTCAATTCCTTTTCATTCAAAATGTGAATTCCATTCTATCACTCACTTATTCCTTTTCAGAAACAAATATACAGTGGTTAAGAATGTAGACTCAGCTGACTGTTTCTGCCTCTTGCTCAGATGGTAAGGAGTCTGACTGCAATGTAGGAGACCAGGGTTCAATTCCTGGGTTGGGAAGATCCCCTGGAGAAGGGAATAGCAACCTATTCCAGTATTCTTGCCTGGATAAGTCCAAGGACAGAGGAGCCTGGCAGGCTACAGTCCATAGGGTCGCAAAGAGTTAGGCACAACTGAGTGACTAACACTAACTTTCTTCAACTCCTTCATGACTCAAGTTTCTCACATCTTTACAATTAAGGAAATGGTGGTACTTACACCAGATCTTGGCTACATGAATTACTACATTTAAAGTAGTTGGATGATCTCCTGCCCCATAGTAGATGATACATCAGTATTAGTAGTTATTGGTAGTTGCATATTTTTTAAGTTATACTTTGTGATCTTTTCTGAATATAAAGAGTACATGCTCCTTTGTAAACAATAAATGTGTAAACGATAAAATGAATAGTGCATTCACATTGCACATTATCAACAAGAAAATAAATATGTTGCAAGTGGTTTCATTTCATCCTGTTTTCTTTCTCAGAAATTGTGCAAATCTTCTCACATAATATATAATAAATGAAAGAAATGTAAAAACACTTTCTTCATATGGTACTGGTACAGAACAAATTCTAATAAGAGGTTTGCTTAATAAGAATACAGATAGTCCAATATTTGTTTCCATGAGATGCCAAGATAAGTCTGCCAGAAACAAAACCAATTTGTGTAAATCATAGTATATTAAGTATATTATGTATTAAGAGTTTGTTGATTAGTGCTAGAAAAATATTATTTTGTAAACTTCTGTATCCTGTTGTCTACCCCATAGCAAGATAATTGGATATCACTAATAAAAGAGTAATTAGTGACTTCAATTCTATTTTACACATCACCAAGATGTTTTGTGAAATAAACATTATTTGGAATTTAGTTTGCCCTGAGAAGCAAAGAATTTGGCTGTTTCTTCCTCTACGAGAGATTGTATAATACATACTGCTTCTGCAGTTTAAAACAACCACATTTTCTTTGATCCTTGCCACA
Organism: Tragelaphus eurycerus; assembly: GCA_935064755.1. Lineage (NCBI taxonomy): Eukaryota > Metazoa > Chordata > Mammalia > Artiodactyla > Bovidae > Tragelaphus > Tragelaphus eurycerus. The sequence continues at coordinate 4,750,554 of CAKXYN010000041.1, forward strand.
CAGGCTACACTTAGATGGTGGCATTTGGCTATCAATTTAGATTAAATATTAAAATACACAGATTAACATTCCAATCAAACCTCCATCCCTTCATGAATTACCATATCACCAAGTCCTTAGCAGCTTGAGCATTATGTCAGGGGATTGTGACTGCTAGATGTATTTGTTCTTTAGGGCAGTGCAGCAGGATCACCATCTATCTTCTTAATTCTCTTATGCTTGCCCAAAGGCTGAGCAAGTATTACTCATTACAACAAAATGATCTTTGGTATTTTGAGGTTATTACACATATGTGTCCAATTCAACTGTTCACTTTGTCATTTCATTATTTATATGAAAATATATTTATTATATAATGTGTCCTGTAGCAACTAATCCAGCGATATCCTACACTGCTGCAAATTTAAGTATTTGTTGCTTCATTTGTTTTCTCCCTGGCTTCCTTTTCTGATTTCTAGTCTAAATCATAGAGTCTGTCATTCATTACTAAAGTCACTTGCTTAAAGAAATTGCATCCCTTTACTCTGATATTTTTTAATTAACAAACATGTAAGATGCCATTCTGGAAAAGCCTATTTCTCTCATATTTCTTACTTGATGGCATAGTTTCAACTTAGCATATCAGGTGTGTTTTTAATCCACTTGATTTATTTATGGTATTTTACTAAAATTTACTTAAGAAAATGCCTTACTATGCAAAGTGATCAATAAAAAGCTGTCATTTCCTGGTAAAACATAAAAACTTCACTGTATCTCTAAACACCTTTATTAAATGAAAACTTCCAGCATTTTTTAGTGGACAAAATATACATAACAAAGTACTAGGAGGGATGTGGGAGGGGAATTCAGGATGGGGAACACGAGTACACCCATGGTGGATTCATGTTGATGTATGCTAAAACCAATACAATATTGTAAAATAATTAGCCTCCATTTAAAATAAATGAATTTATATTAAAAATAAATAAAAGATTAAAAAAATACTTATTTTCCTATTATTTTTCTTAAACTTTCTTTTGGAAATAGGACCCACATTGGACTCAATGGCATTCTCAGATCCCAAAAGGCCACTTCTTCTGTTCCTTTAAGGGTCGCTCCTCAGATGTCCTTGTCTACAGCATTAATGCAGGGTTATTATAACCTGTTTCACAAACAAAGGGGAGAAGAAAAGTGAAATGGACTTTTTTTTTTTTTTTTGAAAACAATCTGCTCAAGTATCACATGATAAAAATGTCTTTTTGGTGTGTACGCCAAATAGTGGGATTGTTGGGTCATATGGTAGTTCTAGTCCTAGGTTTTTAGGGTATATCCACACAGTTCTCAATAGTGGCTGTATCAATTCACATTCCCACCAACAGTGCAAGATGGTTTACTTTTCTCCACATTCTCTTTAGCATTTATTGTTTGTAGTTTTTTTTTTTTTTAATGATGGCCATTCTGACCAGTATGAGTTGATATCTCTTTGCAGTTTTAATTTGCATTTCTTGAAGAATGAGCAGTGTTGAGCATCTTTTCATGTGTTTGTTGGCCAACTGTATGTCTTCTTTGAAGAAATGTCTAATTAGGTCTTCCACCCATTTTTTGACTGAGCTGTTTGTTTTTCTGGTATTGAGTTGCTTCAGCTGCTTTATATTTTGGAGAATAATCCTGTGTCAGTATTTAATTTGTTATTATTTTCTCCCATTCTGAGGATTCTCTTTTAATATTTTTATTGTTTTCTATGCTGTGAAACACTAAGAAAACCATAATTGAAAGAGAAGCAAGTACCCCAGTGCTTATTGTAACAGTTTTTGCATTAACTAGGATATGGAAGCAACCTATATTGTCCATCAGCAGATGAATGAATACAAAAATTGTAGTACATATGTAAAATGGAATATTATTCAGCTATGAGAAAGAGCACATTTGAGTCAGTCCTAATGAGATGGATGAACCTAGAGCATATTATACAGAGTTGCTTAAGTCAGAAACAGAATGACAAATATTGTATATTAATGCATGCATACGAAATCTAGAAAGATGGTACTAATGAAGCTATTTGCAAGGCAACAATGGGTACAATGACATAAAGAACAGACAGTGAGGGAAGAAGAATGTGGGATAAATTGAGAGAACAGCATGGAAACATATATATTAAGTTCAGTTCAGTTCAGTTGGTCAGTCATGTCCGACTCTTTGTGAGTCGGACATGAATTGCAGCATGGATGGCCTCCCTGTTCATCACCAACTCCTGGAGTTCACTCAAACTCAGGTCCATCTAGTCAATGATGCCATCCAGTCATCTTATCCTCTGTCATCCCCTTCTCTACCTGCCGCCAATCCCTCCCAGTATCAGAGTCTTTTCCAATGAATCAACTCTTCGCATGAGGTGGCCAAAGTACTGGAGTTTCAGCTTTAGCATCATTCCTTCCAAAGAAATCCCAGGGCTGATCTCCTTCAGAATGGACTGGTTGGATCTCCTTGCAGTCCAAGGGACTCTCAAGAGTCTTCTCCAACACCACAGTTCATAAGCATCAATTCTTTGGCCCTCAGCTTACTTCACAGTCCAATTCTCACATCCATACATGACCACAGGAAAAACCACACCCTTGACTAGACAGAACTTTGTTGGCAAAGTAATGTCTCTGCTTTTGAATATGCTATCTAGGTTGGTCATAACTTTCCTTTCACAGAGTAAGCATCCTTTAACTTCATGGCTGCAGTCACCATCTGTAGTGATTTTGGAGCACCCCAAAATAAAGTCTGACACCGTTTCCACTGTTTCCCTATCTATTTTCCATGAAGTGATGGGACCAGATGCCATGATCTTAGTTTTCTGAATGTTGAGCTTTAAGTCAACCTTTTCACTCTCCTCTTTCACTTTCATACATTGGCATATGTAAAATAGATAGCAAGTGAGAATTTTCTGTGTGACACAGGGAGCTCAACCAAAGACTGTGACAAATTAGAGGGGTGAGATGGGGAGGGAGCTGGAATTGGAGTTCAAGAGGGAGGCGACACATGTATACCTGTGGCTGATTGGTGTTAATTTATGGCAGGAACCAATATAATGATGTAAAACAATTATTTTCCATTAAAAATTTTAATGCCTTGTTATTTTAGTCTCACATCATAAATGCTTATCATTTTCCAAGCACTTCCAGTCACTTTATTGCATCATGTATATTTAAATGTTAACTTCAAGGTATTGTGTTTAGAAAACTTACTTGTTCTTGTTGTGCAGACCCTCAGTCATGCCCAACTCTTTACAACTCATGGACTACAGCACACAAGACTTCCCCGTACTTCACCAACATCCAGAGCTTCCTCAAACTCATGTTCATTAAGTCAGTGATGCCACCCAACCATCTTATCCTCTGTCATGCCCTTCTCTTCCTGCCTTTAATCTTTCCCAGCTTCGAATTTTTCTCTAATATGTTAGCTCTTCACATCAGGTGGCCAAAGTACTGGTGGTTCAGGTTCAGCATTAGTCCTTTCAATGTATATACAGGACTGATCTCCTTTAGGATAGACTGGTTTGATCTCCTTGCTGTCCAAGGGACTCTCAAGAATGTTCTCTAACACCACAGCTCAAAAGCATTAATGTGTTGGTGCTCAGTTTTCTTTATGGTCCAACTTTCACATGCATACATGACTACTGGAAAAAACCATAGCTTTGAGTAGACAGAAGTTTTTGGCAAAATGATGTCTCTGTTTTTTAATATGCTGTCGAGGTTGGCCATAACTTTTCTTCCAAGGAGCAAGCATCTTTTAATTTTTTGTCTACAGTCACCATCTGCAGTGATTTTGGAGCCACAAGAAAATGTAGTCTGGCTCTGTTTCCATTGTTTTCCCGTCTTTTTCCCATGAAGTAATGGGACTGGGTGCCATGATCTTAGTTTTGTGGATTTTGAATTTTAAGCCAGCTTTTTCACTCTTCTCTTTCATTTTCATCAAAGCTCTTTAGTTCCTTTTCACTTTCTTCCATAAGGGTGGTATTATCTGCATATCTGAGGTTACTGATATTTCTCCCAGGAACATTCATTCTGTATTCTGCTTCATCCAGTTTGGCATTTCTCTGGATGTACACTCCATATATGTTAAATAATCAAGGTGAAAATACCCAGCCTTAACGTACTCCTTTTCCAATTTTGAACACATCCATTGATCTATGTCCAGTTATAACTGCTACTTCTTGACCTGCATACAGGTTTCACATGAGGTAGGTAAGGTGGTCTGGTATGCCCTCTCTTTAAGAATTTTCCACAGTTAGTTGTGATACCAAAGGCTTTAACATAATCATTGAAGCAGAAGTAAATGTTTTTCTGAAATTGTATTTCTTTTTATCTGATGCAGCAGATGTTGACAATTTGATTTCTGGTTCCCTGCCCTTTTGAAATCCAATTTGAATACCTGGGAATTCTCAGTTTACAAACTGTTGAAGCCTAGCTTGGAAGAAATTTTGAGCATTAATTGGCTAGCATGTGAAATGAGTGTGATTATGTGGTACTTTGAAAAAATTTTGACTTTACTCTTATTTTAGATTGGAATGAAAACTGATTTGTTCCAGTCCTGTGGCCATGGCTGAGTTTTCCAAATTTGCTGCCATACTGAGTGCAGCACTTTCATCTTTTAGGATTTGAAATAGCTCAGTTGGAATTCCACCACTTCCACTATCTGTGTTCAGAGTGATGATTCCTAAGGTCCACTTGACTTCACATTCCAAGATGTCTGACTCTAGGTGAGTGATCCCATCATGGTTACCTGGGTCATAAAGATCTTTTCCTGTATAGTTCTTATGTGTATTCTTGCCACTTCTTCTTAAAATTTTCTGCTTCTGTTAGGTCTATACCATTTCCATCCTTTATTGTGTCCATCTTTGCATGAAATGTCCCCTTGGTATCTGTAATTTTCTTGAAGAGATCGCTAGTCTTTCCCATTCTATTGTTTTCCTCTATTTCTTTGCATTGTTCACTTAGAAAGGTTTTCTTTTCTCTCCCTGCTATTCTTTGAAACTAGAAAGCTCATATTTATGTGGTTTTAAGTTGTTTTTTTTTTTTTTTTTTTTTCCTTGGAATAATTCTTGGAAATATATACAGGGAGATTTTACTTAATTTTTTAAAATTTTATTTGTATAAGTGGTGTTCTCCAATGTCCATGCTTTATATAACCACTCAAATGCTGAATAAAATAATAGACAATTTGCACAGTAATTTTTGTCTTTTCTTATTTTCTGTCAATTTTAATTTTCATGCTTAAATTGTATAATTCAATGTCAAAATGCCTCTTTGACCTGCATATATGTGCTTTTCTACTTCTAAGTAAGTGCAAATGAATTACAATAAAAAAATTTGTGATTCATTCATCTATTCATTGTGTAATGCTCCTCTTAGCTTAAATATTTCCTTGAGCAATAATGGACAACATTCATTGAAAGATCAACAACAACAACAAAAAAAACTGAAATAGTTCTAATCATACTTTATAAGAATTTCAGTAACATCTTAAGTGATGAATATAAGATAATGAGTCGTGATTAAAGGTACCACCTGTTTCAAGTTAATCAAAGAAAAAAGAATATTCAAGTCAAAAAATGAATATGGATTATAATATGATGAAAATTAATCTATTTTTCTTATACTTGATTCTCTTTATAGATTGTCTGTAATTCAGAGACTAATATTTTGGAAAACTTAGATTTACAGATTAGTGCCAGATTTAGAATTTAAAATAAAAAATCAAGCACAAAGTAAAGAATATTTTTATACTGAACACATATTTTTCGAGCAAACATAATTAAACACTCAAAAATAGCTAATATGTGACAACTGAAAATATCAAATGTGATAATTTTTAAAAGAATGAAAATCTTACACAAATAGGAGTATTTTTTTTTAATGTAAAATAATTAGCCTTTTGTGGTGGAAAATTAAAATACAAGAGAAGCAGGATGAGCATGAAAAAGTCAAAAAAAAAAAAAGAAATAAAAATAAAACTGGAAGAAATCCATGTAATAAAGAGAAAAGAAGATTTAGCAACCAAATAATACTAGCAGATCCAGTCGCTACTAACCATGGCAGTATTAGAGATGATGACATTACAAAATAGAAAAAAAATGGAGAACTATTTTTGAGAAATAAGTACAAATTTTATAGCCTTGAAGTGTGAGGATGCAACCTGTTGTGTAGCTAGAATAGGAAAAACGAGTCCAAAACGTCGGTGGCTAAAAGACAAACAAGGGAAAAGTCCATAAAAATAGAACAAAGGAATGTCCGAGGACCAGAATTAGGGCCTCAGGTAAAAGAAAGAGCCTTCCTTGCTAGTGCAATTTACACAGCATAGGCTCGGGGCAGGAGCAAAATCATAAAAAGAGCAGCCAAAATTGAGCTTGGGCATCTCTTCTCTTCCCCTCTTTTGGATCGGCCCACCTCATGCCTTGAGAATATATTCTCCTTTTCTTGACAAATAAAACTGAGCTGTAAAACAAAGCTGTAACACTGGTCCGTCCATTGTTTCAAATTTTGGCTGTGGCGAGAGAGAACCAGGGAAGTTACAAACTATCTATACAAACCTATGATGTTTTATATCATAGAGCATCACTACATGAGCTTGTGAAAAGTTGTTGTTGACAAGATTGAGAACCTCAGGGGAAACAAACAGGCCTCCTTCCTGGCTAGCCCTAATTTGCATAGCGCAGGTTCAGGGGGAGGAGACAAAACATACAAAAAGAGGGAGCCAAGACGAGTTGAGGTTCCTGTTTTGGGGATGGCACATCTTTATGCCTCAAAGGTGTGCTATCTTTTGTTAGCCGAATAAAACTCTGAAGTGTAACACCACCCTGCCATTTCAAACATTTGCTGCAGCACGACAGAACTAAGGACATTGCACACTCTACCAAAAATATCTGGGGCTGTGACTTGGATGTAAAATGGCTGAAGCAACCTCGGCTTGGCCCCAGAGAGGTGTAAGCCAAGCACAGAAGAAGCCCAACTCGGCAAAAAGCTCACCCTGTGGAAGCTGAACACAAAGGAAACCCAGAGCAGTAGAAGTGAGGAGAAGCCCAGCATGCTGGAAACCAGGACAGCAAAAACAAACACGGGAGAAAGCTCATGAAACTCAGTCTCAGATTTCAGAAGACCTCGGGTGAAGGTAAGAAGTCCTCAGTCGTGTGGCTGGAAGGACATATGACTAAAAAAATCTTAATTCCTATACAACCTCTCATTTCTTGTCTCCTCAAACCATCTGTGAACAGGTAAGTGACAGTGGGTGCAACTGAGGGCCTCTGGCAGGGACTACTTCCCAATGTATCCTAAATGCTCCACTATCCAGTGCACCCTAGTAGCTATTTGTCCAAGCAGGTGAGAGTTCTTTTGTCCTTACTCTCCTTTGTGCCAAGGATCAAACCAAAGAAAACTGCATGGGCATTTAGCAGTTTTTTGGAAGGTTATGAAGGGGGTTCCTTGGCACATTCTTCCCACTGCTTTTTCTCCCATCCTTCAGCTCCTCCCTCTATCTGCAGCACTGTTTAAAAGTATTGGTGAGGTCATCATCCTTCCACTTCTGAAAGCTGTGTTTGAAACTGTTTACCTAAGACTGGGACTAGAAGCCACATGACCAGGACTCTGTGTTGTGCTGTGCTTAGTAACTCAGGTCTCAATAAAGGACAGAAATGGTATGGACCTAACAGAAGCAGAAGATATTAAGAAGAGGTGGCAAGAATACACAGAAGAACTGTACAAAAAAGAGCTTCATGACCCAGATAATCATGATGGTGTGATCACTGACCTAGAGCCAGACATCCTGGAATGTGAAGTCAAGTGGGCCTTAGAAATCACTACTACAAACAAAGCTAGTGGAGGTGATGGAATTCCAGTGGAGCTATTCCAAATCCTGAAAGATGATGCTGTGAAAGTGCTGCACTCAATATGCCAGCAAATTTGGAAAACTCAGCAGTGGCCACAAGATTGGAAAAGGTCAGTTTTCATCCCAATCCCAAAGAAAGGCAATGCCAAAGAATACTCAAACTACCGCACAATTGCACTCATCTCACACGCTAGTAAAGTAATGCTCAAAATTCTCCAAGCCAGGCTTCAGCAATATGTGAACCGTGAACTTCCTGATGTTCAAGCTGGTTTTAGAAAAGGCAGAGGAACCAGAGATCAAATTGCCAACATCCGCTGGATGATGGAAAAAGCAAGAGAGTTCCAGAAAAACATCGATTTCTGCTCTATTGACTATGCCAAAGCCTTTGACTGTGTAGATCACAATAAACTGTGGAAAATTCTGAAAGACATGGGAATACCAGACCACCTGATCTGCCTCTTGAGAAATCTGTATGCAGGTCAGAAAGCAACAGTTAGAACTGGACATGGAACAACAGACTGGTTCCAAATAGGAAAAGGAGTAAGTCAAGGCTGTATATTGTCACCATGTTTATTTAACTTATATGCAGAGTACATCATAAGAAATGCTGGACTGGAAAAAAACACAAATTGGAATCAAGATTGCTGGGAGAAATATCAATAACCTCAGATATGCAGATGACACCACCCTTATGGCAGAAAGTGAAGAGGAACTCAAAAGCCTCTTGATGAAAGTGAAAGTGGAGAGTGAAAAGGTTGGCTTAAAGCTCAAAATTCAGAAAACAAAGACCATGGCATCTGGTCCCATTACTACATGGGAAATAGATGGGGAAACAGTGTCAGACTTTCTTTTTCTGGGCTCCAAAATCACTGCAGATGGTGACTGCAGCCATGAAATTAAAAAACGCTTACTCCTTGGAAGGAAAGTTATGACCAACCTAGATAGCATATTCAAAAGCAGAGACATCACTTTGCCAACAAAGGTTCGCCTAGTCAAGGCTATGGTCTTTCCTGTGGTCATGTATGGATGTGAGAGCTGGACTGTAAAGAAGGCTGAGTGCCGAAGAATTGATGCTTTTGAACTATGGTGTTGGAGAAGACTCTTGAGAGTCCCTTGGACTGCAGGGAGATCCAACCAGTCCATTCTGAAGGAGATCAGCCCTGGGATTTCTTTGGAAGGAATGATGCTAAAGCTGAGACTCCAGTATTTTGGCCACCTCATGCGAAGAGTTGACTCATTGGAAAAGACTCTGATGGTGGGAGGGATTGGGGGCAGGAGGAGAAGGGGACGACAGAGGATGATATGAATGGATGGCATCACTGACTCGATGGATGTGAGTCTGAGTGACCTCCGGGAGTTGGTGATGGACAGGGAGGCCTCGCGTGCTGTGGTTCATGGGGTCGCAAAGAGTCAGACGAGACTGAGCGACTGATCTGATCTGATCTGATCTGAATGTCCAGCAGTGACTCAAACCCTCAGTACCTAGTGAAGCTCAGATTCTTGATGTCTCATCCCAGAGAGAATTCAGTGAGAAACAAAGAGATGGGTAGAAATGGGTTTATTTATTCAAATTCAAAGAGAAGCACACTCCACAGACAGTGTGGGCCATCGCAGAGGGCAAGTGTGGCCACGAGCTGTGACATGGAGGGTTTTCATGGGCTGGGTAACTTCATATGCTTGTCAGGCGAGTGTATGTTCCTCGGTTCTGCCTCATCACAACAAAGATTTGGAACAACAGACATTAAAGCCCTCAGTGCATCACAGCTCTCAGGTCCTGGACAAACCATGTTATAGCTGTTAGACAAATCAGGGTTACAGCTCTATTTGATTTAGAAGATAGCAGGATAATCCATCTTGAAGCGTGAGGGCATGCCAACACAAAGACGTGAAAAGAAGAGTGGAGGAGCATGCCAGCAGGCAGGAGAGAGAGGGAGAGAGAGAGGGAGAGAGAGAGAGAGCCTTTTGGCTCCTCTTTTTATATGTTTTTCCTCCCCCTGGGCCTACCCTATGCAAACTGGCCTATCAAGGAGTGCTGTTTGTTTTACCTGAAGTCCTCACTCTGGTCCTCCGACCTTCCTTTGACCTTCCTTTGTTCTATTTTTGTGGGCTTCTCCCTTCCTTGTCTTTTAGCCATTGCCATTTTGCACAACTGTTTCCTATTCTAACTACCTAACATTCCCCCCTCAAGAGATGGGAGGCCCAATTCTTTGAGAATAGGGGCTTCGAGGTCTTTCTGGCTACTTCCTGCTGAATTGGGACAGCAAAGGGTATTGGGACTCCCCCTCTTGCTAGTCTCAGGCCTCAGAATCCTCATAGCAGTGTCCATCTAAGGATGAGTGATATTTTCCATAGTTGCCAAAGTTTTATATCTTTGTTGAACTGGCACTGCATGTTGTAGCTTGTTGACCTTGAGAGAGACAAAACAGGTTAGACAATTGATAATGCATGAAACAATCATAAGCAGAATCAATATGGTGTAACACAGACTAGTAGGGGCATTGCTGTTGCTGCTGCTGCTAAGTCGCTTCAGTCGTGTCAGACTCTGTGTGACCCCATAAACGGCAGCCCACCAGGCTCCCCTGTCCCTGGGATTCTCCAGGCAAAAACACTGGAGTGGGCTGCCATTTCCTTCTCCAATGCATGAAAGTGAAAAGTGAAAGTGAAGTCACTCAGTCATGTCCAACTCCTAATGAACCCAAGGACTGCAGCCTACCAGGCTCCGCCATCCATGGGATTTTCCAAGCAAGAGTACTGGAGTGGGGGTGCCATTAGCCAATTCTAAATTCCCATTGCCAGGATGGCTCAAGTCCCTCCTTGTTCAGGGATCAGAAGATTTATCTCTTGCCTGTTTTGGAGTACAGTCCCTACCAAGCTGTGTTGCTCTTTATTGTTGTCCTGAGAAATCTTATTCTGAGAAACTAGATTTTTGGGGGTGTTCATTAGAATGACACTTATTTGTAGTTCTGAATACGTATCTGAGAGCTCCTTGGGGCTCACAGGTGTATTGAGTGTTCTCTTCTGTTTTCTTCCATGGCTTGACTCATGAGTAGTGAATCCAGAAGTCATGTCCTGGTACCTTGGCTGCTGTGGGGGTAGAAAGTATTACAGGGTAGGGGCCCTTCCATGTGGGCTGGAGTTGAGTCTTTGGAGACCCATCTTTCCAGACTTTAATTAGGACTTGTGTCCCTGGAGCATATAGTGGTGACTCCTTAGAGTCTTTTAGGTCCTAGTTCATACTCCACAAGCGTATATCCTGTTGGATTTCCCAATGGCCATGGTATAAGACTGGAGTGTCTGAACCTCTGGATCTAGGAAGAGGTCATTGACATAAACAAAAGGTCTCCCATAAAGCATCTCATGAGGACTAAGACCAACCTGTTCCTTAGGGGCAATAAGGGTGTGGAAGAGGGCTATTGGTAAAGCAAGACTGAAAACAGCCCAACAAAAAGTAATTAGCTATGCCCGGGTCTCAGCAATAACTCAGGAGTCCAATGAGAACCCCATTGCCTTTCTGGAAAGGCTAAAGGAGGCCCTCCAAAAGTTTACCAATCTGGACTTAGACTCTTATGAGGGACAGGTGATTTTAAAGGACAAATTCCTGTCCCAATGTGCATCAGATATCAAAATTAAGTTACAACAGCTAAAGCAGCAGGACCCTGCTTCCTCTTTAAATGAGATGGTGACAGCCACCAATACTTTTTATAACAGAGAAGAGGAGAAGGAGGCCAAGGCCCAGAAGAGGGAGAGAAGGAAAGAGACAAGGCATGCCCAGATGCTGGCTGCCCTCCAGGGAAGCCCTATGGCAAACCCTGAGTCCTTGAAGGACAAGGCATGAAGAAAAATGCCTAATCTATAGACAGGTGGGGCATTGGGCCAAAGAGTGTCCAAACCGTGACAAGTCTTGCCACAAATGCCATTAACTAGGACATTGGGTGGCACTCTGCCCTCAGGACCCAAGAGCTTCAAGGTCAGGCACCAACCCTTCCATCACGATGGTTCAACAGGACTGAAGCTGCCCGCTCCAGCCAGCCCGCCTGTCACAGATAACCATCACGAGGCTGGAGTCAAGGATGTAACTGGATATGGCAGGTAGGTCCAAGAATTTATTGGTTGACACAGGGACTACCTACTCTGTCTTGATCTCCTACTCCGGAGCCTTCTCCTCCCAAACCTGTACCATTTTGGGTGCTACAGGAAAAACAACTACTAAAAGATGCACCCAAGCACTTATTTGTTGCTAGGATGGACAAATATTTTCCCACCAGTTTCTGGTGGTCCCTGAGTGTCCTACTCCCTTAATGGGAAGAGACATACTCACTAAACTGGGGACGGAGGAGCCTGATGGGCTGCCATCTATGGAGTTGCACAGAGTTGGACACTACTGAAGCGACTTAGCATCAGCAGCAGTAGCATCTCCAGAAGATTGTGGAGGCAACATTGTGGGCCCGATACGGCTGAGGAAAGGAGCATGAAACAGGAGGGAAGGAGACAGAGCACAACCTTTGAAAAAGTGAAAAAGCAAAAGGGAATAATGTAAACCAATTAAAATCAATGGTTCCAAGATGACAATCAAATTCAAGTAAACCTTAATCCCCAGTCTACAAGCCAATAGACATACCCAGAGGTTTCAGGACAGCTCTAAGGCATTGTTAAAAGAGGGAGGAGTGGGTGGTTCTCCAATGGTTGCGATGATACTCCCACTCATTAGCATACAAATTCACTCCACTAGCAAAACCTAGCTAGGCCACATTCCATGGCCCAAGCCCTTGCCCTCAGCAATGGCCCACACCCTGAAGAGTGGCTTCTCTCTAAATCCTAACAAACCCACCTCTTTCTTATCCTTTTGTCTCTCAATGAATTTTTTCAATGAGACATCAGAGCCTGAGCTTCATTAGGTCCTGAAGCCAGGCATCCTAGGTTTTGGCCAGGCTCAAGTCCTGGGAGAGAGCTGAAGAACAGGAGCAAAAAGCAGTGGGGAAAACGTGCTAAGGAATCCCCTTCATAGTGTGCTGGAAAATCTGCTAAATTCCTGACCTGTGTTCACAGTTTTCATTGGCCGGATTCTTGACACAGAGAAAAGTAAGGACAGAAGAACCCCCACTGGCTTGGGTAACAGCTGGGGGGGGGGGGGGGGGCAGCAGATAGTGTCTTTGGGACATACCAAAGAGTAGCCTATCCAGTGTCCCTCAGTTGTGCCCACTGCCACCCTCCTGTTTGCAGGGGTATCAAGGAAACAAGAAATGAGAGACTATAAAGGAATTAAGATTTTGTTAGGCATGTAGCTCCAGCCATAGGAGCGATAACCGCCTAGCTTAACCTGAGGTCTTCAGGAATCTGAGGCTGAGCCGCGTGAGCTTTCTGCTGAGTTCGTTTTTCACTGTCCTGATCTCCTGCAGTGGGCCTCTTGTCAATTCCTTTGCTTTGGGTTTTCTTTGCATTCTGCTTCAACCACGGGAGCTTTCGCTGAGTTGGGCTCCTCCTGTGTGTGGCCTCCTCCTTGCGAGGGCTGCACGGAGGTTGTTTCAGCCAGGTTAAACCCGAGTCATGGCACCATAGATGTCAGGGGAGTGTATGCTCCTCAGTTCTGTCTCGTCACAACAAAGATTTGGAGTGATGGACATTAAAGCCCTCAGTGCATCACAGCTCTCAGGTCTTGGACAGACCATGTTATAGCTCTCAGGTCTCGAACAGACCGAGTTATAGCTCTTAGACAAGTCAGTGTTACAGCTCTATTTTATTTAGAAGATACCAGGAGAATCTATCCTCTAAGCGTGAAGGCATGCCAACCCAAAGACACAAAGAGAGTGGAGGAGCATGCCAGCATGCAGGAGAGAGAAGAGAGGGAGACAGAGGGAGGGAGACAGAGAGAGCCCTTTGGCTTCTCTTTTTATATGTTTTTTCCTTCCCCTGGGCCTACCCTATGCAAATTAGGCTAGCCAGGAGTGCTGCTTTTTTCTACCTGAAGTCCTCACTCTGGTCCTCAGACCTTCCTTTGACTTTCCTTTGTTCTATTTTTGCGGTATTTTCCCTTCCTTGTCTTTTAGCCACCGCCATTTTGGACTCCTGTTTCCTATTCTAACTACCTAACACAACTATTACAGCAGCAGAACCCTAATGCCTCATTAAATGAGATGGCTACCAATACCTTATGTGACAGAGAACAAGAGAGGTAGGTCAAGGCCCAGAAAAGAGAGAGAAAGAGAGACAAGGCCTGCCCAGATGCTGGCTGCCCTCCAGGGAAGTCCTATGACAAACTCCAAGTCCTTGAAGGAAAAGCCATGAGAAGACTGCCTAATCTGTGGACAAGCAAGACATTGGGCCAAAGAATGTCCAAATCGTGGGAAGCCTCCTAAAATGGCTTGATACAAATGCCATTAGTTGGGACATTGAGCTGCACTCTGCCCTCAGGACCCTAAAGCCTCAACTCCTAAGCCTTCCCTTTAACAGGACTGAAGTCGTCCACTTCATCCTGTCCATTTGTCACAGATAACCATCACAGGGCTGGAATCAAGGGGGCAACTGGATGTGGCAGGCCAGTCCAAGAATTTCTTGGTTGACACAAAGGCTACCGGAGCATTCACTAACCAAACCTGTACCATTTTGGTCACTACAGGAGAAACAATTACAAATAAGATTCATCAAAGCACTTTTTTGTTGTTGGGTTGGACAGATATTTACCCACCAATTCCTGGTGGACCTTGAGTGTCCTATTCCCTTACTGGGCAAAGATATGCTCACTAAGCTGGGGACCACCCTTGTAATGGGAACCTTTTCAGCCCCTAGAGTCTATAGTCCCTGCTTACAACAGAGGAACCCATTATGCCCTCTCCAATAGGGAGGGGCCCAAAACTAAGGGAGGCTCCAGGAGAAAAACAACAAATGACCTGGAAATTATTACCTTAGGGCTTCAGAAATAGCCCCCACTTGTCTGGACAGGCTCTTAGCTGGGATCTCCTTGATCTGGAACTGCTACCTCACGGGGAAATACTGCAATATATATATGTATATCTGACCTACAATGTGTTCCCCAGATGAACATGTGACTTAGGTCCTAAACATTTTGGCAGAGAACAGATATAAAGTTTTCCTTGCTAAGGCACATATTTTCCAGACAAAGTTCATCTACCTGGGAGCTGATATTACACTCGGGTCCAGGAGGATGTTTTTTGAAAGAGTACAAGGATTCCTCCTGTTGCCTTCCCTGATGATTCATAAACAATTGCTAGCTTTCCTGAGGCTAACTGGGTATTGTTGAATCTGGATACCTGACTTGGCCTAATTGCCCAGAACTTATATGACAGCTTAAAGTGATGGGGTGATTAAATTCCACTGATTTGGGGATCACCTCAAAAGGAAGCAGAGGCTACACTAAACAAACCTTAACTCAAGCACCCACCTTCAGGTTTCCAAACCCAGGTAAAGTTTTCTATGTATATGACCATGAAAAGGAAGAAATAGCCTTGGGAGTATTAACTTAAAACTTGGGACCTGAGTCCCAGTTAGTAGCTTAATTATCCTGGAGGTTCAAGACAGCAATTGAAGCTGTCCTCCCTGCCTTCGAAAGCTTGCAGCTATTTCACTCCTGATAGAAGATGCTTTAAAGCTCTCTCTTCAGAGCAAACTATTTTTACCAGCCACCAAGTGAAACAACTCCTGAATGGGAGAGGTCATTTATGGATGTCCCTATCAAAGGATTATCAGATATCAAGTAGTGCTGATGGAAAATCCAGGCCTGACTATATCCCCTTGTGAGATTCTTAACCCAGCTACCCTCCTGCCTACCCCAAGGGCTATCTCACCTTTCACTCTTGACTAGAAACTCTGGAGCATTGGATAAAACCTTGAGATGGATTGTCAAAATATCCTTTGACCAATCCTGAGGAAACCTGGTACATTGATGGAAGCGGCTTTGTCTTAGATGGAAAAAGAAGGGTCAGATATGCTGTGGTTTCCAATTTTTAGACCTTAGAGTCTAAACTTTCACCTCCAGTTACTTCAGCCCAATTGGCTGAGCTAAAAGCTTTGACTCGAACTTTAGAGTTAAGAAAAGGAAAAAGAGGAGCCATTTACACTGACTCCAAGTATGCCTTTGTCATGCTACATGCACATGCTGCTAATTTGGAAAGAAAGAGGCCACTTGACCACCTGAGATTCCACAGTCAAGTATGATAATCAAATCCTTAGTTTCCTGGAGGCAGTCTGTTTGCCTACTGAGTTTTAAGTCCCATATTGTAAAGGACACCATAAAGGGAATATGGAAATGGCACAAGGGAACCAGGCAGCTGATCCGGCAACTAAGACAGCAGCAATACAGAACAATGATCTAATAGGAGTTGCCGCCTTAGTTCCACAGAGTAATGTGCCAAAAATTATTCCATATACTGAAGGGGAGACTCTTCAACCTAAGAGTGAGGGCTTTCAAGAGAAAGTATGTGATGATTCCAAAATGAGAGAATCATTTTCTGCCTGGAAAACTCCAGTGGAATTTGGTTAATGAGCTTCCCTGGTGGTTCAGAGAGTAAAGCATCTGCCTACAATGCAGGAGACCCGGGTTCGATTTCTGGTTGGGAAGATTCTCTGGAGAAGTAAATGGTAATCCACCCCAGTACCCTTGACTGGGAAATCCCATGGACCAATAAGCCTGGTAGGCTACAGTCCATGGGGTCGCAAAGAGTCAGACACGACTAAGTGACTTCACTCACTCATTTAGGTGGCAATATCCTCCAAAGATTACTGCAAAGGTTCTCCAGAGGAACAGGTATATAAATGACAATGAGGCAAGTGGTCTCTCTTGTTCCACTTGCCAATTAAAGAACCCCAAAGGAGCTTGAAGACTCCAGCTGGGCCAGCACATCCAGTGGTATGGGATTTACCCAGGAGTGGACTGGCAGATAGACTCCACCCAGATGACAATTACTCAAAGATATAAATATCTACTAGTCATGATAGATAACGTGACAGGATGGATTGAAGGCTTTCCCTTCTGGACCGAGAAGGGCAAGGAGATGGTTAAAAAAAAAAAAAAAAGTCTGTATCATGTAATCATTCGCAGATTTGGCCTGCCCAGGCCATTATAAAGTGATAATAGAACATTATTTACTTCTAAAGTCACCCAAGTGGTCTCAAAAGAATTAAGCATTACTTGTTACCTCCATTGTGCCTGAAGGCTTCAGTCTTCTGGAAAAATAGAAAGAGAAAACGCAGTTTGGCATGACTGCTACTACACTATAGCGATAGCTGTGAAAAGAGGAGAAGCGAAAAGCAAAGGAGAAAAGGAAAGATACAAACATCTGAATGCAGAGTTCCAAAGAATAGCAGGAAGAGATAAGAAAGCCTTCTTCAGCTATCAATGCAAAGAGATAGAGGAAAACAACAGAATGGGAAAGACTAGGGATCTCTTCAAGAAAATCAGAGATACCAAAGGAACATTTCATGCAAAGATGGGCTTGAAAAAGGACAGAAATGGTATGGACCTAAGAGAAGCAGAAGATGTTAAGAAGGGGTGGCAAGAATACACAGAAGAACTGTACAAAAAAGAGCTTCACGACCCAGATAATCATGATGGTGTGATCACTGACCTAGAGCCAGACATCCTGGAATGCGAAGTCAAGTGGGCCTTAGAAAGCATCACTATGAACAAAGCTAGTGGAGGTGATGGAATTCCAAATCCTGAAAGATGATGCTGTGAAAGTGCTGCAATCAATATGCCAGCAAATTTGGAAAACTCAGCAGTGGCCACAAGATTGGAAAAGGTCAGTTTTCATCCCAATCCCAAAGAAAGGCAATGCCAAAGAATGGTCAAACTACCGCACAATTGCACTCATCTCACATGCTAGTAAAGTAATGCTCAAAATTCTCCAAGCCAGGCTTCAACAATATGTGAACCATGAACTTCCTGATGTTCAAGCTGGATTTAGAAAAAGCAGAGGAACCAGAGATCAAATTGCCAACATCCGCTGGATCATGGAAAAAGCAAGAGAGTTCCAGAAAAACATCTATTTCTGCTTTATTGACTATGCCAAAGCCTTTGACTGTGTGGCTCACAATAAAGTGTGGACAATTCTGAAAGAGATGGGAACCCCAGACCACCTGATCTGCCTCTTGAGAAATTTGTATGCAGGTCAGGAAGCAACAGTTAGAACTGGACATGGAACAACAGACTGGTTCCAAATAGGAAAAGGAGTATGTAAAGGCTGTACATTGTCACCCTGTTTATTTAACTTATATGCAGAGTACATCATGAGAAATGCTGGACTGGAAGAAACACAAGTTGGAATCAAGATTGCTGGGAGAAATATCAATAACCTCAGATATGCAGATGACACCACCCTTATGGCAGAAAGTGAAGAGGAACTCAAAAGCCTCCTGATGAAAGTGAAAGTGGACAGTGAAAAGGCTGGCTTAAAGCTCAACATTCAGAAAACTAAGATCATGGCATCTGGTCCCATCACTACATGAGAAATAGATGGGGAAACAGTGGAAACAGTGTCAGACTTTCTTTTCTGGGCTCCAAAATCACTGCAGATGGTGACTGCAGCCATGAAATTAAAAGACGCTTACTCCTTGGAAGGAAAGTTATGACCAACATAGATAGCATATTCAAAAGCAGAGACATCACTTTGCCAACAAAGGTTTGCCTAGTCAAGGCTATGGTTTTTCCTGTGGTCATGTATGGATGTGAGAGCTGGATTATGAAGAAGGCTGAGAGCCAAAGAATTGATGCTTTTGAACTGTGGTGTTGGAGAAGACTCTTGAGAGTGCCTTGGGCTGCAAGGAGATCCAACCAGTCCATTCTGAAGGAGATCAATCCTGGGGTTTCTTTGGAAGGAATGATGCTAAAGCTGAAACTCCAGTACTTTGGCCACCTCATGCGAAGAGTTAACTCATTGGAGAAGACTCTGATGCTGGGAGGGATTGAGGGCAGGAGGAGAAGGGGAAGACAGAGGATGTGGTGGCTGGATGGCATCACTGACTGGATGGATGTGAGTCTGAGTGACCTCCAGGACAGGGAGGCCTGGTGTGCTGCGATTCATGGGGTCGCAAAGAGTCAGACACGACTGAGCAACTGATCTGATCTAAACTGATAGCGAGGACATAGGTCTCCTGACCGCTGAACAAGAAGTGACTAGAAAGTTCTTGAATGTGACATGTTGCTTCTGGGTACATGACATCAATCAAGTTGAAGAAAGACTTACAGTCCTCACGAAGAACATTCAGATCTTACAACATGTCAAAGAATGAGCTATGGAATACTCAGGGTGGCCACAATCTCTCTTTGCGAGATCCTTCTTCTGGTTAGCGGTAATTGGAATTTGTGGCCTGCTTCTTGAGAAACCTATATGTAGCACAGGAAGCAACAGTTAGAACTGGACATGAAACAACAGACTGCTTCCAAATAGGTAAAGGAATACATCAAGGCTGTATACTGTCACCCTGCTTATTTAACTTCTATGCAGAGTACATCATGAGAAATGCTGGACTGGAGGAAGCAAAAGCTGGAATCAAGATTGCCGGGAGAAATATCAATAACCTCAGATATGCAGATGATACCACCCTTATGGCAGACAGTGAAGAGGAACGAAAAAGCTTCTTGATGAAAGTGAAAGAGGAGAGTGAAAAAGTTGGCTTAAAGCTCAACATTCAGAAAATGAAGATCATATCATCTGGTCCCATCACTTTATGGGAAATAGATGGGGAAACAATTGAAACAGTGTCAGACTTTATTTGGGGGCGAGCTCCAAAATCACTGCCAATGGTGACTGCAGCCATGAAATTAAAAGGCTTTCAATGGAAGAAAATTATGACCAACCTTGATAGCATATTGAAAAGCAGAGACATTACTTTGCCAACAAAGGTCCGTCTAGTCAAGACTATGGTTTTTCCAGTGGTCATGTATGGATGTGAGACTTGGACTGTGAAGAAAGCTGAGTGCTGAAGAATTGATGCTTTGAACTGTGGTGTTGAAGAAGTCTCTTGACAGTCCCTTGGACTGCAAAGAGATCCAACCTGTACATCCTAAAGGAGATCTGTCTTGGGTGTTCATTGAAAGGACTGATGCTAAAGTGGAAACTCTAATACTTTGGCCACCTCATGCGAAGAGTTATCTCATCGGAAAAGAGCCTGATGCTGGGAGGGATTGGGGGCAGAAGGAGAAGGGGACGACAGAGGATGAGATCGCTTTATGGCATCACCAACTCGATGGACATGAGTTTGAGTGAACTCCTTGAGTTGGTGATAGACAGGGATCCCTGGCATGCTGCAATTCATAGGGAAGCAAAGAGTCGGACACTACTGAGCAACTGAACTGAACTGAAATTAATGCCCCTAGAAACCCCTGTTATCATCATACTGATAACTGATTATGATTTCTCCATATATTATCCATTGTTTAACTCAGTTTGTCTCTGCCCAAATCAACAAGCTACAATATGGAGTACTAGTTCAGCAAGGATATATAAAACTACTCTCAACCATGGAAACCATCTATCATTCACCCTTAGATGGACAATGGTATAAGGGTTCTGAGGCTTGTGACTAGGAAGAAGGGGAGGCCCAATGCCCCTCACCATCCAAGCTCAGCAGCAAGTAACCAGAGAGACCATAATTTCCATTTTCCCAAAGAATCAGACCTCCTATCTATTGAGCAGTGATTTTTAAGTAGTTAGAATAGTAAAAAGAGTCCAAAATGGTGGTCGCTAAAAGACAAAGAAAGGGAAAAGCCCGCAGTAGCAGAACATAATAAAAATCTTTGGGCCAGAGTGAGAACCTCAGGTGAAATAATCACTCCCTATTCCTGGTGTGCCCTAACTTGCACAGAGCAGGCTTGCAGGGATTAGACAAAGTGTATAAAATCATGGAGCCTAGATGGGTTATGGCCTCTCCTTGAGTTTGACCCACCCTCATGCCTCGAAGGTATACCATCCTTTGTTTACTGAATAAAACTCTGACCTGTAATTGTGCTGTAACACTGGTTACAGACAGAACTGTGGAAATTACACACTCTTCTGATATATCTATCTGCCCAAGTATCTATTTGCCTATCATATCTATCTATCCATCTCCTTTTCCACCATTTATCTTTCTACCTATGTTTGCTTTACTCACTTAACCCAGTGAAAGTGCTCATGTCATTCTTGGATGGCAGAGAATAATTTCCTAATTTGGAAGTAAATGGTGGCTTTTAACAGCTGAACCACAATGACACCTGAATTCCTGGCCTCCAGAGCAGAGGAATTCAATATGGGGCAAGTGACAAGGCTTAATCACTTAGAGTTTCTTGTGTAGCAACATTTTATTAAAGTGTAAAAGAGATGGTTCAAGCTTCAGATATAGACATCAGAAGGGGACAGAAAGAGTTTTCCCTTGCTACGTTTTAGTAAGGAGTTATATCAGTTCAGTTCAGTTCAGTCACTCAGTCGTGTCCGACTCTTTTTGACCCCATGAATTGCAGCACGGCAGGCCTCCCTGTCCATCACCAACTCCCAGAGTTCACTGAGACTCATGTCTATTGAGTCAGTGATGCCATCCAGCCATCTCAGCCTCTGTCATCCCCTTCTCCTCCTGCCCCCAATCCCTCCCAGCATCAGAGTCTTTTCCAGTGAGTCAAATCTTCTCATGAGGTGGCCAAAGTACTGGAGTTTCAGCTTTAGCATCATTCCTTCCAAAGAAATCCCAGGGCTGATCTCCTTCAGAATGGACTGATTGGATCTCCTTGCAGCCCAAGGCACTCTCAAGAGTCTTCTCCAACACCACAGTTCAAAAGCATCAATTCTTTGGCGTTCAGCTTTCTTAACAGCCCAACTCTCATATCCATACATGACCACTAGAAAAACCATAGCCGTGACTAGATGGACCTTTGTTGGCTAAGTAATGCCTCTGCTTTTCAATATGTTATCAAGGTTGGTCATAACCTTTCTTCCAAGGAGTAAGCGTCTTTTAATTTCATGGCTGCAGTCACCATCTGCAGTGATTTTGGAGCCAAAAAATAAAATAAAATAAAATAAACAAAGTCTGACACTATTTCAATTGTTTCCCCATCTATTTCCCATGAAGTGATTGGACCAGATGCCATGATCTTCGTTTTCTGAATGTTGAGATTTAAGTCAACTTTTTCACTCTCCTCTTTCACTTTCATCAAGAGTCTTTTTAATTTCTCTTCACTTTCTGCCATCACAGTGGTGTCATCTTCATATCAGAGGTTATTGATATTTCTCCCAGCAATCTTGATTCTTGCTTGTGCTTCTTCCAGCCCAGCATTTCTCATGGTGTACTCTGTATATAAGTTAAATAAGCAGGGTGACTATATACAGCCTTGAGGTACTCCTTTTCCTATTTGGAACCAGTCTGTTGTTCCATGTCCAGTTCTAACTTTTACTTCCTGACCTGCATATAGGTTTCTCAAGAGACAGGTCAAGTGGTCTGGTATTCCCATCTCTTTCAGAATTTTCCACAGTTTATTGTGAGCCACACAGTCAAAGGCTTTGGAATAGTCAATAAAGTAGAAATAGATGTTTTTCTGGAACCCTCTAACTTTTTCTATGATCCAGCACATGTTGGCAATTTGATCTCTGGTTCCTCTGGCTTTTCTAAAACCAACTTGAACATTTAGATGTTCATGGTTCATGTATTACTGAAGCCTGGTTTGGAGATTTTGAGCATTACTTTATTAGCATGTGAGATGAGTGCAATTGGGTGGTAGTTTGAGAATTCTTTGGCATTGTCTTTTTTGGGGATTGGAAGGAAAACTGACCTTTTCCAGTCCTGTGGCCACCGCTGAGTTTTCCAAATTTATTAGCATATTGAGGGCAGCACTTTCCCAGAATCATCTTTCAGGATTTGAAATAGCTCCACTGGAATTCAATCACCTCCTCTAGCTTTGTTCATAGTGATGATTTTGAAGGCCCACTTGACTTCATATTCCGTGATGTCTGGCTCTAGGTGAGTGATCACACTATCGTGATTATCTGTGTCATGAAGATCTTTTTTGTACAGTTCTTCTATGTATTCCTGCCACCTCTTCTTAATATCTTCTGCTTCTGTTAGGTCCATACCATTTCTGTCCTTTATCAAGACCATCTTTGCATGAAATATTCCCTTGGTATCTCTAATTTTCTTGAAGAGATCTCTAGTCTTTCCCATTCTGTTGTTTTCCTGTATTTCTTTGCATTGATCGCTGAGGAAGGCTTTCTTATCTCTTCTTGCTATTCTTTGGAACTCTGCATTCAGATGCTTATATCTTTCCTTTTATCCTTTGCTTTCCTCTTCTCTTCTTTTCACAGCTCTTTGTAAGGCCTCCTCAGACAGCCATTTTGCTTTTTTACAATTCTTTTCCATGGGAATGGTCTTGATCCCTGTCCCCTGTACAATGTCTTGAACCTCAATCAAAGTTCATCAGACAGGCACTCTATCTATCAGATCTAGGCCCTTAAATCTATTTCTCACTTCCACTGTATAATAATAAGGGATTTGCTTTAAGTAATACCTGAATGGTCTAGTGATTTTCCCTACTTTCTTCAATTTAATTCTGAATTTGGCAATAAGGAGTTCATGATCTGAGCCACAGTCAGTGCCCGGTCTTGTATTTTTTGACTGAATAGAGCTTCTCCATCTTTGGCTGTAAAGAATATAATCAATGTGATTTTGGTGTTGACCATCTGGTGATGTCCATGTGTAGAGTCTTCCCTTATGTTGTTGGAAGAGGGTGTTTGCTATGGCCAGTGCATTGTCTTGGCAAAACTCTGTTAGTCTTTGCCTTGCTTCATTACATAATCCAAGGCCAAATTTACCTGTTACTCCAGGTGTTTCTTGACTTCCTACTTTTGCACGGGCAGCTGCGATGGCGCACATAGTGCAGCTGAGAGGAATTATCCCACGTCTGAAGTCAGGGGCAGTAGCCGGCTGGACCCCATGTCCGAGGGGTGGCATCCAAGAGGAGTTATCCCATGTCCAAGGACAGGGGCAGTGGCCAAAAGTGCCAGGCTGCAATGGCACAGGAATGGTTGATTGAAGCTACCCCATGTCCAAGGTCAGGGGCAGCAGCCGAGAGGAGCTACCCCGTGTCTGAGGTCAGGGGCGGTGGCCAAAAGTGCCAGGCTGGGACAGCACCGAAGCAGCCAAGAGGAGCTACCCCCTGCCTGAGGACAGGCATGGCAGCCAGGAGGAGCAAGCCCACCCCCAAGGAACGGTGGCTGCATGGGCGCAGGAAGGCCTAGAGGAGCTATTCCATGTTCAAGGTCAGGAGGAGCAGCGGTGAGGAGAGATACCTCTTGTCCAAGGTAAGGAGCAGCGGATGTGCTTTGCTGGAGCAGCTATGAAGAGATACCCCATGTCCAAGGTAAGAGAAACTCAAGTAAGACGGTAGGTATTGCAAGAGGGCATCAGAGGGCAGACACACTGAAACCATAATCACGGAAATCTAGCCAATCTGATCACGCTAGAACCATACACTTGTCTAACTCAATGAAACTAAGCCATGCCTGTGGGGCAACCCAAGACGGACGGGTCATGGTGGAGAGGTCTGACAGAATGTGGTCCACTGGAGAAGGGAATGACAGACCACTTCAGTATTCTTGCTTAGAGAACCTCATAAACAATATGAAAAGGCAAAATGATAGGATACTGAAAGAGGAACTCCCCAGGTCAGTAAGTGCCCAATATGCTATTGGAGATCAGTGGAGAAATAACTCCACAAAGAATGAAGGGATGGAGTCAAAGCAAAAAGAATATCCAGATGTGGATGTGATTGGTGATAGAAGCAAGGTCCGATGCTGTAAAGAGCAATATTGCATAGGAACCTGGAATGTCAGGTCCATGAATCAAGGCAAATTGGAAGTGGTCAAACAGGAGATGGCAAGAGTGAACGTCGATATTCTAGTAATCAGCAAACTAAAATGAACTGGAATGGGTGAGTTTAACACAGATGACCATTGTATCTACTACTGCAGGCAGGAATCCCTTAAAAGAAATGCAGTAGCCATCATAGTCAACAAGAGTCCGAAATGCAGTACTTGGATGCAATCTTAAAAACAACAGAATGATCTCTGTTCATTTCCAAGGCAAACCATTCAGTATCACAGTAATCCAAGTCTATGCTCCAACCAGTAATGCAGAAGAAGCTGAAGCTGAACAGCTCTATGAAGACCTCCAAGACCTTTTAGAACTAAGATGCAAAAAAGATGTCTTTTTCATTGTAGGGGACTGGAATGCAAAAGGTATTATATACTTATTAGTAATTTACTAATTATAGAATGTAAACACCTCAAAACTGAGACAGATGCACCAGGCCCCTCACCCACAAAATGCATTTTGTAATAAAATTGTCACATGGTGTGCTATCTTGGGCTATGCAATAATTGACATGAATCTTAAAGTTAGATTATTAACATACCTTAAGAAAATATTTCCATAAGAAAAACATGTTGGTTAGCTCCAGGTTTGAGATAAAGTTAATCTCATGTGGAACTGGGTGTTGCCATGACAACATAGTAATGCAAGAGAAAAGAAAAAAAAAAGAAGAAGAAGAAGAAGAAGAAGTTTGTCACTTGCAGTTTATTTCCTCCTTCCACTTGGAGACTTTTGACCTCCCTACGGAAGCTATTAAAAACCTCATTCCTCCCTTTTCTTTTGGGAGACTTATGTTATCAAGAGAAAGGGGTTGCATTTTCATTCCATAACTGCTTCTGAGCTGGTAAGGGGTACTGTCCTTAAATTGTTAAGGCCACTTGAGGACTTCCAGGAAAGGAATTGCAGATGGACCTATTCTTCTAACCTTAAAATTGAGGGTCTGTGATCCATGGGCCACAAGTCATAGTTGGAGGAGACTGTGGCACTGGCTGGAGTTTGAACAATGATCTATAACTTAAAAGGCTTCATGAGACTAAAAACAAATTCATCTACACAGAGAAGTGGGGAGCAAACAGTAAAACAGAACAATCACCAAAGTTAAACATCACATTATGTCCATCGTTAAGGTATAAAGTGTTATATCAATCAATTTTAGGATTGTTAGATGTTATCAGGCTAAGACTTCATTGTTGTTGGCAATAATAGTCGCAGACTTGGAGAAGCCCTTTCCCTGAAGTGGAGACACCCACCATGGAAAGCCTTCCACTGATGCAGGGTAGCGGGGTGAGAGGGTGAGTAGGCACTCCACAGACCAAGCATTTTGACCTTTTGTGGAATGTGGAGTAGGAATGAGCCCAGGACAGTACAGCACTGTACTTAAGGGTCAAACAGCAGATTCAGGATTTTTGGAATCAGCAAAAGTAGGTTCACATAGATTACTAGTCCCATCTAGAAAGTGAAAACTAAAAGCATAGAAAAAAGACATAAAACTGACATCACTTAGTCTGGTCAGGAAGTGAAAGTGAAAGCTGCTCAGTTGTGTCTGACTCTTTGCATCCCCATCCACTATACCGTCTATGGAATTCTCCAGGCCAGAAAACTGGAGTGGGTAGCCTTTCCCTTTTCCAGGGATCTTCCCAACCCAGAGATCAAACCCAGGTCTCCAGTATTACAGGAGGATTATATACCAGCTGAGCCAGCAGGAAATCCCAAGGTCAGGATGCACCCACAAGTCTATTCCCATCACTTTGAGAGTTGTGGAGGAAGAAAGAATAACCTGGTAAGGCCCTTCCCAGAGGGGATCAAGAGATTACCCCCAAGATCCCAATTTCCTTATCAGGGCCTCAGTCCATAGCTTGAACAGAGTCTTGTTTGACTCAGAGGCTGGGTCAGAAATCACTTCCCAGAGTTCTTGTAATGTCTGTTGAAAAGCTGAAAGTTGAGTTACATAGTTAGTTAATTCCAAAGCCTTTGGGAAACTCTGGTGTAAGCCTTTAGGCATTTTTCATTGAGCATTTTCAGGAATTATTAATCACCTGTCCTGTAACTCTAACCATCTTTTATCAATAATCTTTTCTCCCCTTTATCATATCTTTCTAATTCTTCCTCAGTATATTGCATTTTTTACTGTTCAACAGGACATGTCCAGATCAAAGGCATCTATAAGTGAAGGGGTTCATAAAGTATCTCTTTTCTGGCTTGGCAGCGAGCCAGCTGATTACCCGGGGCTGGTTTACTCTCATCCTTATTTTTCCAATGTACAACAGCTACTATTTTTTAGGGAAATACATAGCCATCAAGTCTTTCACTCTCTTTGAAATGTTTACTAGGCTTTCTTGTTGCAGTTTTAAACTGTCTTTCCATATTGCAGCATGAGTCTGTGAAGGCAAATAAGCATATTTAGAATCAGTGTAGATATTTACTCATTGGCCTTTACTTAACTGTAGAGCTCAGGTCAGAGCTATGAGCTCTGTTAGCTGAACATTGGTTCCCAGGGTGGAGAGACTTTGTTTTTGAAACCTGTCCAACCATCACCACAGCATAACTTACTTTCCACTTCCTATCCCAAACAAAAGAACCACCATCTATAAATATTTATATGTCATAATTGTCTAATGGAATATCCATTAAATCTTTTTGCACTATAAAGTTTAGGTTTAAGGTTAGAAATTGGGAATGAGCATGATCTGGTGTTTCACTTTTTTTCTCAGGAAGGAAAGTGGCAGGTTTAAGTTTCCATAAGCTTTAAGTTTTGTTATTGGTCCTTCTAACATTGATGACTGATATTTAAGAAGCTGACCATCTGTCATCCAAATATTAACTTTGCAGTCTATGATTCCACTCACATCATGAGAAGTCAGTACAGTAAGATTTTGCCCATTAGTAAACTTAAGAGCTGCAGGCACTAGCAAAATAATAGTAGCAATTACCCTTAAGGAATGTGGCCCAACTTGAGTCACTGTATGTCATAACTCCCAAGGCCATGCCTTTTTTTTTTTTTTTAAGTAATAAATAGATTAAACTCTGATCCTGTGGAAAAGCTCATAGTGGGAGCTTGCAGGGGAACAGTTTGAAGAATGTTAAATGTCTTTGATTCTCTGAAGGCCAAACCAACTTGACGGTTTGGGCTTGTTAAGTTTTAGTTATACATTTATATAAAGGCTGGACATGTTCCCCATAACCCTGAATCCAAATGTGGCAGTAGCCTGTGATGCCAAAAATCCTCTCATTGTCTTAAAGTCATAGGTAGGTGATGATTTAGTATAGGCTTAATTCTCTTGCGGCCTATGGCCCTCATGCCTTCTAGAAAAGAAAGCATCTTTCAAATCAATGACTGAAACATATTTGGCTCATTCAGGTATTTCAGACATTAATGCATAAGGATTAGGCACCATGGGGTGTAAAGGGCCACAGTCTCATTTATTATTCATAAACCTTGAACTAGTCTCTATTTATTATTTGACTTTTTCACACCCAAAGTAGAAGTGTTGTATGGACTGTTATAGGGAATTAATAGCCTCTGCGCCTTTAAATTATCAGTGGTGGGTTTTAACCCTTTCTTAACCTTGGGTTTCAGTGGATACTGCTTTTGATGTGGAAATAGATGTGGGTCTTTGAGCCTGATAATGACAGGAATAGCATTCTGTGCTTGACCCACAGTTTTTCCATCAGTCCACATTCTAGGATTTACGTTTTGTTCATTTAATGAAAACAAAGAGAGGGTTCCATATTCATGAAAACAAACATGGACCTTGTTCAGTATATCCCTCCCAAAAGGGATGAGGGAGACTCTGGCAAAATCAGAAACTCATGTGAAAACAGTAGAGTCCCAGTTGCAACTTAGAGGACAACTGAAATAATAGTGTTTGTTTCATCCCGGCAGTTCCATCATGGAAGTGGATCCTGGTGAAAGTGGGCCAAGAGCTTCAGTAAGCATAGAGGAAGTTTCCCTGGTGTCTAAAAGCAAATCAACTGATTGGCCCCCAGAGTTGTCAATACCTGGAGTTCCTCAGGTGTGATTAGGACAGAGATTTTGTGCAGACCCCCAGGCATTTTTAGTCCTGATTGTCTTGAAATTCTGACCCCTAGGGCTTACACCACTGAGGGCAGCCTCTTCTCCAGTGCTGTCCTTTGCAGACTGGACATGGAGCCAGGGGCAGCTTAGATGCCTGAGAACAATCCTGCTTGAGGTGTCCCCACTTTCCATGGTAATAGCAAGTCTGCCCATTTTCACCTGGGTCACTCTGGGCATTTTTTCTCCAGCTATTTCAGAGTGGATCTGAAAGCCATGACTGGAGCTTCAGTCTTTCCTGGCATTTTTCTGCCTCTTCTCCTCCCTCTGCCATAATAAATTGGCTGAGCCATTTACAACAGGTTTTCTAGACTGATTTGGTCCAAACACCTGTTTTAGCAGCTTATGGCAGATATCTGAAAGGGACTGAGTGAGAAATCTATATTTTAATATCATCCCGCCCTCTGCATTTTCAGGATCAATCTCAGTGAATCTGTGAAGGGCTTCTTACAGTCTATTTAGGAATTTACCAGGAGCTTCCTTCTTTCCCTATTTTATGTTTGTCAACTTGGCATATTTTAAAGTCTTGTCATGCACCCACTTGAATCCTGACAAAGTGACACTGATCCTGTCTTCCTTTAGCCATGTTATAGTCCCAGCCTGACTCTGCTGTGGGGAATGTCTGATTCCCAGTAGGGAAGGAGGCTATCTTGCTGTCCCCCTTTTCTACTGTTTCATTACCAAGCCATTCATATCCATAGGCAAAAGTTTTTCCTCAAAACTTGAGTTTTTGAGTCAGAAGTTAGTGGCTGTCACAGGATACATTATATATCTCTCTAAATAAGGTTAAGCTCTGGGGATTGAATTTTTTTAATTTAATTTAATTTTAACTTTACAATATTGTATTGGTTTTGCCATATATCGAAATGAATCTGCCAAGAAGTGGCTGTGGAACTGCTAACTCTCAACTTTTAGAAACAAAAAAAGTGGGCCAAAAAAAGTGGCCCTTTTCTACCAGAAGGGGCCCTCCCTGCTCTAAGTGGGGGTGGAAACAGATTTTCAACTGACCCTTTTCTTCCCTGGTCAGTCTTAGTCTGTCCCTTACTAACAAAGGCACCCTACTCATCCCTCCCTGTTCTACCACCTACTGAGATGGGGTGGAGATGCATCAGGGGCAAATCTGATGGCATCCCAGAATTATGTCTAATTCCTCACCATTACAACCTTGGCTTGATTTTTGCTCCTCCTCTGATATCACCTGCAGTGAAGGAGAGTAGCTTTCTGGAGTGCGTCCCACGCTAAGACTACTGGGGAAGCATCTGTCTTCCACATGCCTGTGTACATTTCGAACACAGGCCTGACCACGGTAAAAATGGTAAGTCATAAACGAATGAACAACAACAAAGGTGTCATTTTAGAGTACCACCACATCAGTATATGTGATAGCAAAGAGGTGAAGAAGGCCCCACCAGCAAGGAAAAAGTGATTTTTGCCTTGAGCTATTAGGGCCAGTCCTTCAAGCTCATTCCCATAGATTCCACAGAAAAAAATATCCAAGGAGTTGAGAAAAAAAAAAAACACCAGAGAGACCCTTCAGGCTCGCTAAGAGCTAGAGTTACCAGGGGAAGAAGCCTGTTGCACTTCCAATCTGACTAGATGTTGGAATTATCAATCTATGTCCTCAAAAACCTCCTGGTAACCAGCAGTGCTTCTATTCACATAGATCATAGGCACAGCCATGACAAATAATCACTTTCAGGTAGCTGATCCCTGAGGAAGGCAGGCAAGAGAACAACCTCTAGCCTGAGAGACGTTCCTAGAGCTGGAGCTCCACACTCCTGAATGTGCTTTTGTAACTTTTGGCTTCTAGAAAGGCTCAGCACTTCCAAACTTGGGGTCTTAGTTAAAGTGCATACCAACAGCATGGATTCTAAGTACTGGAAAGTTAATGATTCAACTGATTGGGTTAGTGATTCTAATTCCCCAGACAGTTATGAAATGGTCAAAGAGAGTGGAAAGTTTGACCAAGAAGGGAGACTTTGGTCCAAAAGCTTTGTCAAACTTTTGTCGCTCCCCTGGAGCAGACATTGGGTGCCTTTTGACATTAGCAGGTCAGTATAATTTCTTGACAGGGTTTCTGGTATAAGCTATATGAGGTCATCATGGAACCACAGAAAAGGACACAACACTTGCTTTGCACTTTTCAAACTTTTGATCTATCGCTCACATAGGCACATTGTAGAGTTAAAAAAAGAAAAAAAATAAAGACAGAAATTGAAGCTGTTCAGTCATGTCTAACTGTTTGCAACCCCATGGACTGTACCCTACCAGGTTCCTCTGTCTATGGAATTTTATAGGCAAAGATACTGGAGTGGTTACCATTTCCTTCTTCAGGAGATCTTCCTGACCCAGAGATTGAACCTGGGCCTCCCACATAGTAGGCAGACACTTTACCATCTGAGCCACCAGGGAAGAGAAGATAGAGTTAATAGAGTAAAGCAGAAAACTTGTTTACTAGGACAACAAAAGAAGTAGACCTCTGAGCATCTTTACCTTGTCCTAAAGAATCCTGGATGAGACCAGAAGCTGAAAGCTTGCTGCTAAGAGCTGTGAACAATGCTAGGATACATGACCTGTGGAGGAGAGGAGTCCGATCCAGGGCCAGTGACAGGCTTGATCATTTAGAGCTTTTTGTGTAGCAAAGTTTTATTAAAGTCTAAAAGAGATAGTGAAAGCTTCAGACATAGACATCAGAAGGTGAAAAAGAAAGTGCCCCAGTACTAGTTTTTAGCAAGGAGTTATATACCTATTAGCAAGTTGCTAATTAGAGAAAGGAAGCACCTCAAAACTGAGAGAGTTGCACCAGGCCCTTCACCCACAACATGCATTTGAGATAGCAATGGCAGAAGGTGAGTCATCCTGGGTCATAAAACAGTTGATATGAATCTTGAAGAAAGGCATATTTCCAAGCAAATGCATAGTTCATTGACATAACTCAAGAAAATATTTCCTTAAAAAAGAAAAATATTGTTTAGCTCCAGGTTTGAGATAAAGTTAAGTTCAGGTGGAACCAGGTGTTGCCATGACAACACAGGATTAGAAGAGAAAAAAAAGTGTGAACCACTTTCAGTTTATTTCCTCCTGCCACACTTGGGGATTTCTGGCCTGTCTATTGACGCTATTAACACTATCAAAAGGGAGTTGGTCTTCCATAAGTCCTCTTTAATTTCAACATGCTTTCAGTTAAGGACCCTTTCCCATTCATAAAAAAAAACATCATTTTGGGTCTGCAAGACTATCAGTTAAACAAAGTGGATCAGTTAAGTACAATTGAACACAGTACAGTTTCTGTAACTTTCCAATATCGTGCTCACTATTCAACAGTAAACATGACCAGAAATGAGTCACTCTCTATTTCTCTCCCCACCACATCTTTGATTTTTATGGTAAACCACACTAAATTAATTTTATGATATAAAATATTTTGTGCATTTAATTCACAAAACATTTCAAACAGATACAGATAAATTAACTTTTAGCAAGCTTCTTCTTAGAGGTTTTTTTTTTTTTTTTTCTCTTCATAGAATTTACATCAGAGGAGTTCTCAGCACTCGGATTTCTCCACCTCATGGCTAGAGATTGTCTTAGAATAAAATTATCTGTTGCAGAAGCATGAGCCTATAGTCAAGCGTTAACTTGTTTTATTGCGAGCACACAGATATCTTTCAATTATATTAAACTAAAGAAGAATTATGTCTGTCATAGAACTGTTGCAGAAATAGTTTATTCACTGAAGTACATTTTACATATGCTATATATTCATAAGAAAAACCTAGATTTACTCCGTTAGAGTTGTATATGTATTCATGTAGACACTGAGAAAATGTCATACATGCAGCCACACTGACATATGAGTTTTCTGTGAACTTGATAGATTGAAAGTACATCTGTAACTTTAGAATTTTTTTTTGTATTTTTAAGGAGTGAGATGTAGGGTAGTAGACTTAGTTTACACTAAAATAACCCAATCTGTAAGGGTCAGTTCAGTTCATTCGCTCAGACATTTGAGGCTCTTTGTGACCCCATGATCTGTGCACGCCAAGCTTTCCTGTTCATCACCAATAGCTGGAGCTCATTCAAACTCATGTCCATCAAGTCAGTGATACCATATGAAAATCTCATCCTCTGTCATCCACTTCTCCTCTTGCCTTCAATCTTTCCCAGCATCAGGGTCTTTTCTAATGAGTCAGCCCTTTGCAACAGGTGGCCAAAGTTTTGGAGCTTCAGCTTCAGCATCAGTCTTTCCAATGAATATTCAGGGTTGATTTCCTTTAGGATTAACTGATTTTATCTCCTTTCAGTCCAAGAGACTCTCAAGAGTCTCCTCCAGCACCACAGTTCAAAAGCATCAGTTCTTCAGTGCTCAGCTTTCTTTGTGGTATAACACTCACATCCATACATGACTACTAGAAAAAACACAGCTTTTACTAGATGGGCATTTGGTGGCAAAGTAATACCTCTGCTTTTTAATATGCTGTCTAGTTTGGTCATAGATTTTCTTCCAAGGAGCAATCATCTTTTAATTTCATGGCTGCAGTTACCATTTGCAGTGATTTTGGAGCCCAAGAAAGTAAAGTGTGTTACTGTTTCTGTTGTTCCCCCATCTAGTTGCCATGAAATGATGGGACTGAATGCTGTGATCTTCATTTTTTGAATGCTAAATTTTAAGGCAGCTTTTTTCACTCTCCTCTTTCACTTTCATCAGGAGGCTCTTTACTCCCTCTTCAGTTTCTGCCATATCTGAGGTTATTGATATTTCTCCTGGCAATCTTGATTCCAGCTTGTGCTTCATCCAGCCTGGCATTTCATATGATGTACTCTGTGTATAAGTTAAGTAAGTAGGGTGACAATATACAGCCTTGATATACTCCTTTCCCAATTTTGAATGAGCCCATTGTTCCATGTCAAGTTCTAACTGTTGCTTCTTGACCTGAATACAGATGTCTCAGGAGGGAGGTAAGGCCATCGGGTATTCCCATCTATTTTCCAGTTTGTTGTGATATACACAGTCAAAGGCTTTAGCATAGTCACTGAAGCAGAAATAGATGTTGTTCTGGAATTTTCTTGCTTTTTCTATGATCCAAAGGATGATGGCTATTTGATCTCTGTTTCCTCTGCCTTTTCTAAATCCAGCTTGAACATCTGTAAGTTCTTGGTTCACATACTGTTAAAGCCTAGCTTGGAGAACTCTGAGATTTTCTTTGTTCCTTTGTGAGATGAATGCAATTGTGCATTAGTTTGAACATTCTTTGGCATTGTATTGCTTTAGGATTGTAATAAAAACTGATCTTTTTCAGTACTCTAACCATTGTTGAGTTTTCCAAACTTGCTGGCATATTCAGTGCAGCATTTTCAAAGCATCACTTTTTTAGGATTTGAAATAGCTCAGCTGCAATTCCTTCACCTCCAAACTCTTTGCTCATAGTGTTACTTCTTAAGGCCGACTTAACTTTGCACTCCAAGATGTCTGGCTCTACGTGAGTTGTCACACTCTCGTGGTTAACTGAGGTTGCCACCTAAGTTCCACAGGCTAATTTGCTATAAACGACTTAATATACTGAAGGAGAAACTTTAAAGATAAGGGTGAGAGCTTTCAAGAAGATCATATAGGGTGATTCCAAAAGGAGGGACTCCTTTTTCTGCCTGGGAACCTCCAGTGAAAGTTGGTTAACTCCTTTCATGCCACCACTTATTTAGGGAAGAAGGCCTTCCAAAAATTACTAGAAAGGTCCTTCAGAGAAATAGGCCTCTAAACAACTAAAAGGCAAAGTAATCTCTCTTGTCCCACTTGCCAAATAAACAATCTCCAAGGAGCTCAAAGAACCCAGCTGGCCCAGCCCATCCAACAGTTTGGGACCTACCCAGGGGAGGATTGGCAGATGGACTTCACACAGATGCCAGTTTCTCAAAGGTATAAATACCTACAAGTCATGATAGATATAGTCACAGGATGGAATGAAAGTTTTCCCACCCAGACTGAGAAGGCTGAGGAGGTGTTTAAAAAAAAAAACAAAAAAAAACTATTCCATGAAATCATTCTATGATTTGGTCTGCCCAGGTCATTACAAAGTGACAATGGGACACCATTTTTTTCTAAGGTTACGCAAGGGGTCTCTAAAGCATTCAGATCAGATCAGATCAGATCAGATCAGTCGCTCAGTCGTGTCCGACTCTTTGCGACCCCATGAATCGCAGCACGCCAGGCCTCCCTGTCCATCACCAGCTCCCGGAGGTCACTCAGACTTGCATCCATCGAGTCAGTGATGCCATCCAGCCATCTCATCCTCTGTCGTCCCCTTCTCCTCCTGCCCTCAATCCCTCCCAGCATCAGAGTCTTCTCCAATGAGTCAACTCTTCGCATGAGGTGGCCAAAATACTGGAGTTTCAGCTTTAGCATCATTCCTTCTAAAGAAATTCCAGGATTGATCTCCTTCAGAATGGACTGGTTGGATCTTCTTGCAGTCCAAGGGACTCTCAAGAGTCTTCTCCAACACCACAGTTCAAAAGCATCAATTCTTCGGCGCTCAGCCTTCTTCACAGTCCAGCTCTCACATCCATACATGACCACAGGAAAGACCATAGCCTTGACTAGGCGAACCTTTGTTGGCAAAGTGATGTCTCTGCTTTTGAATATGCTATCTAGGTTGGTCATAATTTTCCTTCCAAGGAGCAAGCGTCTTTTAATTTCATGGCTGCAGTCACCATCTGCAGTGATTTTGGAGCCCAGAAAAAGAAAGTCTGACACTGTTTCCACTGTTTCCCCACCTATTTCCCATGCAGTGATGGGACCAGATGCCATGATCTTCGTTTTCTGAATGTTGAGCTTTAAGCCAACCTTTTCACTCTCCACTTTCACTTTCATCAAGAGGCTTTTTAGCCCCTCTTCACTTTCTGCCATAAGAGTCGTGTCATCTGCATATCTGAGGTTATTGATATTTCTCCCGGCAATCTTGATTCCAACTTGTGTTTCTTCCAGTCCAGCATTTCTCATGATGTACTCTGCATATAAGTTAAATAAACATGGTGACAATATGCAGCCTTGACGTACTCCTTTTCCTATTTGGAACCAGTCTGTTGTTCCATGACCAGTTCTAACTGTTGCTTCCTGACCTGCATACAGATTTCTTAAGAGGCAGATCAGGTGGTCTGGTATTCCCATCTCTTTCAGAATTTTCCATAGTTTATTGTAATCCACACAGTCAAAGGCTTTGGCATAGTCAATAAAGCAGAAATAGATGTTTTTCTGGAATTCTCTTGCTTTTTCCATGATCCAGCGGATGTTGGCAATTTGATCTCTGGTTCCTCTGCCTTTTCTAAAACCAGCTTGAACATCAGGAAGTTCACGGTTTACATATTGCTGAAGCCTGGCTTGGAGAATTTTGAGCATTGCTTTACTAGCGTGTGAGATGAGTGCAATTGTTCGGTAGTTTGAGCACTCCTTGGCATTGCCTTTCTTTGGGATTGGGTTAGGGCATTGGTCATTACTTATTACCTCCATTACTCCTGGAGTCCTCAGTCTTCAGGAAAAGTAAAAATAGCCAGCCAATTTTTAAAATTAGTGACAAAAAGATAACTGAGGAAATGTCCCTTGGATGGAATGAGGCTATAACAATAACTCTCCTCCACATCTGTATTGGCCCTATGGAACAGGCTGGTCTTAGTCCTTATGAGACATTATATGGGAAACCATTCGTTTATGTCACGGATCTCTTCCTAGATGCAGAGTCTCAGATCTTCTGGTCTTATACTATGGACATTGGGCAATTCCAACCAGATATACGTTTGTGGGGTGTGAACCAGGAAGGATCCAAAAGATTCTAAAGAGCCACCACTATATTCTTCATGGACTCAAGTCCTAATTAAAATCTGGAAAGACGGGTCCCCAAAGGCTCAACTCCAGCCCACATGGAAGGGCCCCTCCAATATTTTCCATACCTACTGCAGTTAAAGTATCAGGGCACCTCTCCTGGATTCACTACTCACGAGTCAAGTCATGGAAGAAAACAAAAGAGGACATTCAATACACCTTTAAGCCCCTGGGAGATTTCAAATACCTATTCATGACTGCAAATTAGTGCCATTCTAGTGAATACCCCCCAAATTAAGATTCTGGAGATAGGATTTCTCAGGATAGCTCTAAAAAGATTAAACCAACTTGTTAGGTGTTGTACTTCAAAATAGACAGGAGATAGATCTCTTGATCCCTGAACAAGGAGCCACTTGAGCCATCTTGAATGAAACATGTTGTTTCTGGGTAAATACCTTCAACTAAGTTAAAGAAAGTCTCACAGTCCTCAAGAAAAATATTCAAATGCTGCAAGATCTCAAGGAATGAATTGGAGCATTCTTGGAGTGGCTACAGGCTATCTTTGGGTGATCCTTCTCCTGATGAGGGGGCATTTGGAGTTGCCTAATGACCCTACTAATACCTGTTATCACCATATTGATGCTGCTTATGATTGCTCAATATATTTTCAATTGTCTAACCTGCTTTGTCTCTGCCCACATCAACAAGATACAACATGAAGTACTAGTTCAACAGGAATATATTAAACTATACGCAACCATGGAAATTATCACTCACCCTTAAATGGATACCACTATAAGGACCCTGAGGCTTGAGACTAGCAAGAGGTGGAAGCCCAATATCACTCTCTATCTCAGCTCAGCAGGAAGTAGCCAGAGAGACCTCGATGCCCCTATTCCCAAAGAATTGGGCCTCCCATCTTTTTAGTAAGGACTGTTAGGTAGTTAGAAAAGGAAAAAGGAGTCCAAAATGACAGTGGCTAAAAGACAAAGAAAGGAAAAAACCGGAGAAAATGGAAGAAAAAAAAATCTGAGGACTGAATTAAGAACATCAGGTGAAACAAACCGTCCTACTGGCTAGCCAAATTTACATAGGGCAAATTTTCTTCTTGGGGAGGAGATAAAAAAATGAACCAAGACTGAGCTTCTCTCCTTTGGGGTCGGCCTGTCCTCACACCTCAATGGTATACTATCTTTTGGTTGCCTCATAAAATTTTGAATTGTAACTGAACTATACTTGGTTCACCATTTCAAATCTTTGCTGCAGCGAGACAGAACCAAGGACGTTACACACTCACCCGACAAAATCATCCATATATATTGTCATTGTTTTAGAAGTATTTGAAAGTCAATTCCTCTTTTGTCTCTAATAAAAAAAGTGATTTTTTAAAGTTATTTTCTATTTTTATATACATGCTTACCAATATTTTAGGCTGCAGTTTTGATAGCTTAAGTATATGAAGAGAAAGATAATAATAAGAAAAGCTATTTCTGGGGGAAATAATGAAGTTATGAATATTAAAGTATGGGAAGTGAGTGTGAGGCATGTAATAAGGGACCCATAGACTTAGGTAATGTGAGGAAAGGTCTACTAAAGGCTTGCTATTGGAAAAATATGGTTATACTGAAAGCTATTGAGAATTAATAATAGATACTAGAGAGTAGTGCTTTGGAAGTTGTTAAGCTTTCTCTCGAAAGATAGTCCTATTTCTTGCCCACAGCTTGTATTAGTTGATCCCCTACCCTGTGTCTGGTAGAAAGTTCATTTCCTGAGCATATAGTCCTTTAACTATGTGTTTCCAATGCTAAATTATTCTTCCTCTTTAAATATCACTGCATTCTGAAATATATGTATATTTTTGCCCATACTTTGGATGAATACAGTGAATTTAAAATTATATTTTTTAGGTAGGTAGAACAGAGAAAAGAGTCCCCAAAGGTCGTTAAAAATGGAGCAGCTAAAAGGAAGATGCAAGAGAACAAAGTTAAAATTTAAGAACTAGAATGGGAATCTCCAGTGGGATAAAAAATACACATGCCCCCTTCCTGGCTGATGGTGAGTACAAGCCTTAATTTGCATAAGGCAGGCTTTAGGGGAGGAGAGAAAAATTATGAAAATGGGAAGCCAAGATGAATTGGCAGGACTTTTCCAAGGTTGCCCTGCCCTCATCTCCTGCTGTCTGTTTAATAAAATTTTGAGCTAAAGAGATGGGAATACCAGACCACCTGATCAGCCTCTTGAGAAATCTGTATGCAGGTCAGGAAGCAACAGTTAGTACTGGACATGGAACAACAGACTAGTTCCAAATAGAAAAAAGAGTACATCAAGGCTGTATATTGTCACCCTGCATATTTAACTTCTATGCAGAGTACATCATGAGAAACGCTGGGCTGGAAGAAGCACAAGCTGGAATCAAGATTGTCGGGAGAAATGTCAATAACCTCAGATATGCATATGACACCGTCTTTATGGCAGAAATTGAAGAGGAACTAAAAAGTCTCTTGATGAAAGTGAAAGAGGAGAGTGAAAAAGTTGGCTTAAAGCTCAACATTCAGAAAACAAAGATCATGGCATCCAGTCCCATCACTTTATGGGAAATAGATGGGGAAACAGTGTCGGACTTTATGCTTTGGGGCTCCAAAATCACTGCAGATGGTGATTGCAGCCATGAAATTAAAAGACACTTACTCCTTGGAAGGAAAGTTATGACCAACCTAGATAGCATATTCAAAAGCAGAGACATCACTTTGCCAATAAAGGTTCGTCTAGTCAAGGCTATGGTTTTTCCTGTGGTCATGTATGGATGTGAGAGTTGGACTGTGAAGAAAGCTGAGCGCCGAAGAATTGATGCTTTTGAACTGTAGTATTGGAGAAGACTCTTGAGAGTCACTTGGACTGCAAGGAGATCCAACCAGTCCATTCTGAAGGAGATCAGCCCTGGGATTTCTTTGGAAGCGATGATGCTAAAGCTGAAACTTCAGTACTTTGGCCAACTCATGTGAAGAGTTGACTCACTAGAAAAGACTCTGATGCTGGGCGGGATTGGAGGCAGGAGAAGGGGACGGCAGAGAATGAGATGGCCGGATGGCATCACGGACTCAATGGACATGAGTTTGAGTGAACTCCTGGAGTTGATGATGGACAGGGAGGCCTGGCGTGCTGTGATTCATGGGGTCGAAAATAGTCAGACATGACTGAGGGACTGAACTGAACTGAACTGATTGCTATGGCTCATACATTTATTCACTATCATCCCAGTCTCTGAAAGACATTTGAGATGAAATGAAAAATCACAATTCCTAACTTATATAAAATGGAGGAGGTATAGTGGGAGAAACAGACCCATTAAAAAACAATAAGTGGGGAGAGGATCAATTCTGTCTAAGATTAGAAAACTCGGGGGGATGGGCAACTCAGTTGAAGATTTGAGGTAGGTTTCATAGAGGAAATAGTGACTCGAACTGAAATTTGACATATAAGGTACAGTTCTGAGTTATGGGTATGAAGGATTTGGGAAGAGAAAAGAGAACAGAGAAAGGAGATGAGAGATAGAGAGGAGAATAAGACAGGTAGACTTCATTTTAATTTAAGTAAATAGAACATGGAAGTGTGTGATGTATTAATATCAATGAAAGGGAATAGGAAACATGGAAGCATGGGATAAATTATGAGGAATTTTGTTACCTTATAAAGGGCAACAGAAATTTCTCTATTGTTTCTCTGAAATATCTGTCTATCCTACATTTATCCCTTTTTTCTCATATCAGATCAGATCAGATCAGTCGCTCAGTCGTGTCTGACTCTTTGCGACTCCATGAACTGCAGCACGCCAGGCCTCCCTGTCCATCACCAGCTCCCGGAGGTCACTCAGACTCACATCCATCGAGTGAGTGATGCCATCCAGCCATCTCATCCTCTGTCGTCCCCTTCTCCTCCTGCCCCCAATCCCTCCTAGCATCAGAGTCTTATCCAATGAGTCAACTCTTCGCATGAGGTGGCCAAAATACTGGAGTTTCAGCTTTAGCATCATTCCTTCCAAAGAAATCCCAGGGCTGATCTCCTTCAGAATGGACGGGTTGGATCTCCTTGCAGTCCAAGGGACTCTCAAGAGTCTTCTCCAACACCACAGTTCAAAAGCATCAATTCTTCTTCACTCAGCCTTCTTCACAGTCCAACTCTCACAACCATACATGACCGCAGGAAAGACCATAGCCTTGACTAGGCGAACCTTTATTGGCAAAGTAATGTCTCTGCTTTTGAATATGCTATCTAGTTTGGTCATAACTTTCCTTCCAAGGAGTAAGCGTCTTTTAATTTCATGGCTGCAGTCACCATCTGCAGTGATTTTGGAGCCCACAAAAATAAAGTCTGACACTGTTTCCATATCAGTATCCATCCTTTAGAATTTTCCTCCTTTCTATGTACTAAGGCTATTTATTGTAGTTATACTCCTGCCCAGAAAACTCAAATTATGCAAAACTGTGTCCTCCTCAGTTCTTAAGTGACCCTCTTTGCTAGTTCTCTTGCTGCCTGTGTAAAGCTGCAAGGTAACTAAATAGTAGTTTTCCCCATTCCCATTATTCTGCAACCTGTTTAATTAAAATAACTAGTATAAGTTTAGAAGTAATCTAATAGTTGTGTAGTTTCTTGGCTTTTTAACCTCCTTTAAATATTGTTAAAAATAAGCAAAAAAGTTTGGACATACCATTTGTTGACAAATATCAATTGATGATTATTTTTCTCCAAAAAAGAAAGGATCGAGAGAAGCAAATGCATTGATTCTCCTTTTGTATGAGCTGCTATATCTACATCAGATAAAACATTAAAGTCACTGCCTTATTCAAGATTTTAAAATTCTTTGAAAACTATGAAGAACTATAATTGTATTTCTAAGATTAGATAATATGTCAATATACGGAAAGTAAGTTAAGAGTAAAAAGAGCATTTTATTTGTTTGAGAATCCTTTGAAGTGACTTAGCAGCAGCAGCAGCAATGTTTAGTGTACAGCAGAAAACACATAGATTGTTCAATATAAGTTTATTAAATGCTTTTTATTTCAATGTTAGGCACCGATCTCATTATGCATTATTTGTATTGTTCCAAGACCTTGTGATGTGAATGGGATTTCTTCACTATTTGTTGCAGTGGGGCTGAGTTTCTTAACAATGATACCCAATTCATTTTCCTATTATGTCGGTGCCTCAAAGTTTGGTTTGCTCCCAGCTGTGCAGTTATTATATTAGAAGTTTAAAATTTAGAATCCAGTCTTCTTTGAATTCAATTTATCAGATCAGACACAATATTATAAAGCAGCATAGAACAATCACATTTAAAAATTAAAAATATATCCTAAGGCTCAAGGAAGACATGCAATTCTAGAAAGGAGCAGCAAACATGTTCTTGAAATTGCAAATTGTGGCAAATAATATGCTTCAGTTACATTCATAGTTAAAACAGCATTATTTATAAAGTGAACCAAAATAAATTAAGTAGATGGCTAAAAAGAAAAACTGAATAGAACAAACAGATAAAAGAACTATTAATACTTCATAATGAATAGTTTTCAATTAAATATAAACTCAGAAATGAAGTGATATGATTGAATAAAATGTATAACTCAAGTAGATAGCTATAATTACTTTCACACTAAGTTTGCTTTCATAAAAATATTTTCTATGTTCTATAACATTGTTTCAATTATGATATTTTTAAATTAATATTCAGAACAATAATACTCAAAAAAAACATCATACTGGTTATACCAAATGAGAGGGCTAGTGTTCAAAATGTGTGGCATTAAATTGATAAATTATAAACTCAAATTATAAATTCTAAGATAAAAGACTAAGTTCTTGTTTTCATTCTTATACTTGGGTTCCATATCTATGCCACATAAATTGTGCAAAATTTCACCTCATTTTTATCAATTTTAGGAATTTTTAATATTTATGTTATAGTATATAAAAATTACACACAAAAAAACAGGTTTATTATGGTCTTCCTAATTGGCTCAGTGATAAAGAATCTGCTTACCAATGCAGGAAATGCAGGAGATGTGGGTAAAGTCCCTGGGTTGGGAAGATCCCTTAAAGGAGGAAATGGCAATCTGCTCCAGTAAAACCTTTCTTGAAAATTCTCATGGACAGAGAAGCCTGGCAGGCTTGGGGTCTCAAAGAGTCAGAGATGACTCTGACTGAACACGCACAAACATAAGTTTATCACATTTATCCAAAGTCTATTTAGATAAAGCTATAAAGAACTATATTATTTTACCAAATTTTCATATGCTACAGCAGGTCACTTTCTTAAAAGGCTGTTATTTTTACATAGGAAGGATAATCATTTGGTGAACAATAGCGTCAAAGGAAGGAATTTCACCAATCATCAGAGTGAAAGAAGGAGATATATTAGTTCTATGTGTAAAGTAAGTGCTCAGAAATCACAGAGATAAAGAGGAAATGTGAGGTTAATAATAGTTCAGTTTATGACACTTTGATTAGGCTTAGACATACTGCCCGAGCTTATGGTTTCCAAGTATTTTATTCACTTTTATTCTTCTACCTTTAGTTATTGAGGACACCAAACACCTCTTTATTTAGTGTAATTGAAGACAAACAAGCTGGAAACAAGATTGCCAGGAGAAATATCAATAACCTCAGATACGCAGATGACAGCACCCTTATGGCAGAAAGTGAAGAGAAACTAAAAATCTTCTTGATGAAAGTGAAAGAGGAGAGTGAAAAAGTTGGCTTATAGCTCAACATTGAGGAAACAAAGATCATGGCATCTGGTCCCATCACTTCATGGGAAATAGATGGGGAAACAGTGGAAACAGTGTCAGACTTTATGTTTTTGGGCTCCAAAATCACTGCAGATGGTGATTGCAGCCATGAATTTAAAAGATGCTTACTCCTTGGAAGGAAAGTTATGACCAACCTAGATAGCATATTCAAAAGCAGAGACATTACTTTGCCAACAAAGGTCCATCTAGTAAAGGCTATTGTTTTTCCAGGGGTCATGTATGGATGTGAGAGTTGGACTGTGAAGAAAGCTAAATGCTGAAGAATTCATGCTTTTGAACTGTGGTGTTGGAGAAGATTCT
The DNA here is from genome assembly GCA_935064755.1 of Tragelaphus eurycerus. Classification (NCBI taxonomy): domain Eukaryota; kingdom Metazoa; phylum Chordata; class Mammalia; order Artiodactyla; family Bovidae; genus Tragelaphus; species Tragelaphus eurycerus. The sequence goes on from CAKXYN010000041.1 coordinate 4,794,220, forward strand.
TGAGAGTCCACTGGACTGCAAGGAGATCCAACCAGTCCTTTCGAAGGAGATCAGTCCTGGGTGTTCTTTGGAAAGAATAATGCTAAAGCTGAAATTCCAGTAATTTGGCCAACTCATGTGAAGAGTTGACTCACTGGAAAAGACTCTGATGCTAGGTGGGATTGAGGGCAGGAGGAGAAGGGGACGACAGAGGATGAGATGGTTGGATGGGATCACTAACTAGATGGATGTGAGTTTGAGTGAACTCCGGAAGTTGGTGATGGACAGGGAGGCCTGGCGTGCTGCAATTCAGGGGTTGCAAAGAGTCAGACATGACTGAGCGACTGAGCTGAACTGATACCCATCAATAGTTATCAAAATGGAAATTAAAACTAAGAAAACTTCAGATCAGATCAGTCGCTCGGTCGTGTCCAACACTTTGCGACCCCATGAACTGCAGCACGCCAGGCCTCCCTATCCATCACCAGCCCTCGGAGGTCACTCAGACTCAAATTCATCGAGTCAGTGATGTCATCCAGCCATCTCATCCTCTGTCGTCCCCTTCTCCTCCTGCCCCCAATCCCTCCCAGCATCAGAGTCTTCTCCAATGAGTCAACTCTTCACATGAGGTGGCCAAAATACTGGAGTTTCAGCTTTAGCATCATTCCTTCCAAAGAAATCCCAGGGCTGATCTCCTTCAGAATGGACTGGTTGGATCTCCCTGCAGTCCAAGGGACTCTCAAGAGTCTTCTCCAACACCACAGTTCAAAAACATCAATTCTTCGGCGCTCAGCCTTCTTCACAGTCCAGCTCTCACATCCATACATGACCACAGGAAAGACCATAGCCTTGACTAGGCGAACCTTTGTTGGCAAAGTGATGTCTCTGCTTTTGAATATGCTATCTAGGTTGGTCATAACTTTCCTTCCAAGGAATAAGCGTCTTTTAATTTCATGGCTGCAGTCACCATCTGCAGTGATTTTGGAGCCCAGAAAAAGAAAGTCTGACACTGCTTCCACCGTTTCTCCATCTATTTCCCATGTAGTGATGGGACCAGATGCCATGATGTGAATGTTTTCTGAATGTTGAGCTTTAAGCCAATCTTTTCACTCTCCACTTTCACTTTCATCAAGAGGCTTTTGAGTTCCTCTTCAGTTTCTGCCATAAGGGTGGTATCATCTGCATATCTGAGGTTATTGATATTTCTCCCGGCAATCGACAAGTGAATTCATTTACAAATAGAAGCAATAAGTTCTTTATATAATACATAAATGATATATATTTATTAAAAATAACATTTTAAAGCTAAAAATTAGTGTCAGGAGAGTCATTATTTTTCATTTTTATAAATCTAGTGATGATCTTGGTAGTAGTTGTTATTGTTGTTGTTTTTAACCTGCTTCTGTGTCAATTTCTTATGATATAGTACATGATTTAATTTCTGAAAAAAATCACCCTATAATGAAAATGAGTAAAATGAGTAAAAATGTAAAATAAAATATCAATATTAGCATAAAGTTAATTTTGACCTATGTAACAATGCAAGATTCAGGGGATTCCTGGACCAAATGTAAGAATGAGGTTAATTAGTGCCTAAAACTTACTGCCATGAGAATCAATAGGAAACCTTGAAAAGATAGAGATGCTCAAACCAGTTCTTCAGAGACTCTGACCTAATTAGTTCACAGAAAAATCTGGATCTCAGTACTTGTTAAGTCTCCCAGGTGGTTCTAACATGCTGCCAGTGTTAAGAACTACTGAATTTGATAAGTCGTGTAATGAGACATGTCTTCATCTTAATGTTTTACATCTTTATAAATTTACATCATCCTCACTTTTTCCTTTGGGATTCACTATGTGTGGAAATGCAGACATTTAACATTTTATTTAATGTAATCATATTATTACAAACACTATCAAAATATTACTCCCATGACACAATTCTTCTCAGCAAAATAGGAGAAACTATAAATTAGAATTTTTAGAAATTATAGGAATATAGACTGACAAACAGTCATATAAAACCTAAATTTTTATTCAGCATGCCCAGAAAAACATGTCAGGCAAAGGTATCATTTTTTTTTTTTTTCCTTGTGATTTAAATTATAACACTGTTTTTATGTCAGGGAAATGATGTGTAATCAATTGTGTGCTAACAGAATGACTCATACCAGAAATAGGTAAGGGATAATATTAAATCCATAAATCTTTGCTGTCCATCAAGGCCCATATTTTTGTAGATGTTTTCATTCTAGCTTAAGAGAGAACATGTCTTCTGAATGACCAGATACAAATAAAATATAGTGCAGCCATGATTTCTCATTTTCTAAATTTATAATAACTACTTGTTACAAGAAGGGTTACAAGTATAGGCATAAAAAACTGGAGCATGCATATCCTCGGTTCTGAAACACAAAGATTATGCTATTTCTAAAATGCATCATTGCTGGCTTGTATTTTCCAATGCCTATTGAGACAGACCTGCTTTGGAAAAACAATTTCTTTGTCTCTGTATCTTGAGCCTTCTTAAGTATATCAGGTCACTGGATCTCAACTGGGATTGATCTTTCCCTCCAGGGGATATTTGTTACAGATTGAGGGCATTTTTGTTGTCATAACTGAGAGACAAAGTTGCTACTAGTTTGTAGTAGATGGAAGTCAGGGTGCTGCTGAATATTCCACGATGCACTGTGATATCCCCTTCCAACATGTATCCAATTCAGTTCAGTAACTCAGTCATGTCTGACTCTTTACGACCCCATGGACTGCAGCATGCCAACCTCTTGATGAAAGTGAAAGTGGAGAGTGAAAAAGTTGGCTTAAAGCTCAACATTCAGAAAACGAAGATCATGGCATCTGTTCCTATCACTTCATGGGAAATAGATGGGGAAACATTGGAAACAGTGTCAGACTTTATTTTTGTGGGCTCCAAAATCACTGTAGATGGTGACTGCAGTCATGAAATTAAAAGACGCTTACTCCTTGGAAGAAAAGTTATGACCAACCTAGACAGCATATTCAAAAGCAGAGATATTACTTTGGCAACAAAGGTTCATCTAGTCAAGGCTATGGTTTTTCCTATGGTCATGTATGGATGTGAGAGTTGGACTGTGAAGAAAGCTGAGTGCTGAAGAATTGATGCTTTTGAACTGTAGTGTTGGAGAAGATTCTTGAGAGTCCCTTGGACTGCAAGGAGATCCAACCAGTCCATTCTGGAGGAGATCAGCCCTGGGATATATTTGGAAGGAATGATGCTAAAGCTGAAACTCCAGTAATTTGGCCACCTCATGCAAAGAGTTGACTCATTGGAGAAGACTCTGATGCTGGGAGGGATTGGGGGCAAGAGGAGAAGGGGACGACAGAGAATGAGATGGCTGGATGGCATCACTGACTTGATAGACGTTAGTCTCAGTGAACTCCAGGAGTTGGTGATGGATGGGGAAGCCTGGCGTGCTGCGATTCATGGGGTCACAAAGAGTCAGACACGACTGAGCGTGTGAACTGAACTGAACTTTAAAACATGTAACCATCTGGCCCTAAAAGGCAATAGTACCAAGACTGAACAAATTGCATTAGATGATATAATAACAATTCTTGTCTCATTAGCAGTCCATTATGAACATATAAAATGTAATGTGTTTTATTGAGTAATACCATATTAAATTCAGTTTTATTAATTTCTAAACATTGAACCTGAAGGGAACTGACCCATTTATAAATAATCACTTAAAGAACCCCTTCCTCATCTTATGATTTTAACATCTGAGCGTTAACAATAAATCTTTCCTTTTTTATGGTATAGCTGAATACTTTTATGCTATCAACTATTTCATAAAAGTATTACTATACCAGACCACCTGATCTGCCTCTTAAGAAATCTGTATGCAGGTCAGGAAGTATCAGTTAGAACTGGTCATGGAACAACAGACTGGTTCCAAATAAGGAAAGGAGTACGTCAAGGCTGCATATTGTCACCATGTTTATTTAACTTATATGCAGAGTACATCATGAGAAATGCTGGACTAGAAGAAACACAAGTTGGAATCAAGATTGCTGGGAGAAATATCAATAACCTCAGATATGCAGATGACACCACTCTTATGGCAGAAAGTGAAGAGGGGCTAAAAAGCCTCTTGATGAAAGTGAAAGTGGAGAGTGAAAAGGTTGGCTTAAAGCTCAACATTCAGAAAACGAAGATCATGGCATCTGGTCCCATCACTGCATGGGAAATAGATGGGGAAACAGTGGAAACAGTGTCAGACTTTCTTTTTCTGGGCTCCAAAATCACTGCAGATGATGACTGCAGCCATGAAATTAAAAGACGCTTACTCCTTGGAAGGAAAGTTATGATCAACCTAGACAGCATATTCAAAAGCAGAGACATTACTTTACCAACAAAGGTTCGCCTAGTCAAGGCTATGGTCTTTCCTGTGGTCATGTATGGATGTGAGAGCTGGACTGTGAAGAAGGCTGAGCGCCGAAGAATTGATGCTTTTGAACTGTGGTGTTGGAGAAGACTCTTGAGAGTCCCTTGGACTGCAAGAAGATCCAACCAGTCCATTCTGAAGGAGATCAATCCTGGAATTTCTTTAGAAGGAATGATGCTAAAGCTGAAACTCCAGTATTTTGGCCACCTCATGCGAAGAGTTGACTCATTGGAGAAGACTCTGATGCTGGGAGGGATTGAGGGCAGGAGGAGAAGGGGACGACAGAGGATGAGATGGCTGGATGGCATCACTGACTCGATGGATGCGAGTCTGAGTGACCTCCGGGAGCTGGTGATGTACAGGGAGGCCTGGCGTGCTGCAGTTCATGGGGTCGCAAAGATTCGGACACGACTGAGGGACTGATCTGATCTGATACCTATTATTATTATATTAAATCATTCTTAATAGAGTGTGAGAGCTAGGTGACTTTATTCAGTAACTGTTAGAATAATTTTGACTACAGATATCTTCTACATAGAAGGATTGATTAGTACTCTATATACTCTGATTGGAAGGACACTGACAGGAGCATATCTACAAGAACTTTTTATAAAAGCAACCATACTTTTGCTAAGTCTTTAAAGATCCAAGCCTCTGGATTTGCTAAATAAGAGATCATGTATTGAGATATTCTATTACCATTCTCTGACTAGTCATCTAGAAAAGTCCTGGATAATAGGTAAGAGGAGATTTGCCAAATAAGGGCACAAACAATTTAACTGTCCTATTTTTCTCCTACTTTTTTTTTTTCCTGTTATTGTTGTTCAGTCATTAAATCATGTCCTACTTTTTGTGATCCCATGGACTACACCATGCCAGGAACCCTTGTCCTTCACTGTCTCCTGGAGTTTGCTCAAATTCATGTCCTTTGACTTGGTGAGTTGATGCTGTCTAGCCATCTCATCCTCTGTTGCCCTCTTTTCCTTTTTCCTTCAAATTTTCCCAGCATCAGGATGTTTTCCAACAAGTCAGCTCTCACATCAGGTGGGCAAAATATTGGCATTTCAGATTCAGCCTCAGCCCTTTCAATGGATATTCAGAATTGGTTTCTTTTGGGATTGACTGGTTTGATCTCCTTGCTGTCCAAGGGACTCTCAAGAGTCCTGACCAGCACCACAATTTGAAATCATCAATTGTTAGGGCTCAGCCCTCTTTAATGGTTCAGTTCTCACATCCATACATGACTTCCAGAAAAACCACAGCTTTAACTAAACTGAGTTTTGTTGGCAAAGTGATGTCTCTAGTTTTTAATACACTGTCTCTATTTGTCTAGTTTTCCTTTCAAAGAGGAAGTGTCTTTGAATTTTATGGCTACCGTCATCATCAGTATTGACTCTGGTGCCCACGATATAAAACCTATCACTGCTTCCACTTTTTCCCTTTCTAATAGCCATGAAGTGATGGGACTAGATTCCACAATCTTAGTTTTTGAATGTTGAGTTTTAAGCCAGCTTTTTACTCTCTTATTTCACCTTCAACAAGAGGCTCTTTACTTCCTCTTCTGCCATTAGAGTGGTATCATCTGCTCCTTGGGGTTGCTAATAGTTCTTCTGGTAATCTTAACTCCAGCCTGTCATTCATCCAGCCTGACATTTAACATGATGTATTCTGCAAGTCCATTAAATAAGCAAGGTGACAATATACAGCCTTGACTTACTCCTTTCCTAATTTGAAACAAGTCTGTTGTTTCATTTCTGGCTGTAATTGTTGCTTTTTGACCCACATACAGGTTTTCAGGAGACAGGTAAGGTGGTCTGGTTTTCTATCTCTTTCAGAATTCTCCACAGTTTGTTGTCATACACACAATCAAAGGCTTTTGCATAGTCAATGAAACAGATGTTTGTCTGTAATTCCCTAGCTTTCTCTATGATCCAACGAATGTTGACAATTTGATCTCTGGTTCTTCTGCCTTTTCTAAATCCAGTTTTAAAGTCTGGAAATTTTTTGATTCACATACTGCTGAAGCCTAGCTTGGAGGATTTTGACCAAAATCTTACTAGCCTATTAAATGAGGACAATTGTATGGTAGCTTGAACATTCTTCAGCATTGCCCTTCTTTGGAATTGGAATGAAAACTGTCCTTTTCCAGTCCCACAACCACTGCTGAATTTTCCAAACTTGCTGACATACTGAGTGCAGCATTTTAACAGCATCATCTTTTAGAATTTGAAATAGCTCAGCTGAAATTCCATCATTTCCGCTAGCTTTGTTTGTAGTAATGATTCCAAAGGTCCATTTGACTTCATACTCCAGGATGTCTGACTTGATGTGAGTGATTACACCATCGTGTTTATCTGGGTCATTAAGATCTTTTTTGTATGGGTCTTCTGTGTATTCTTGCCACCTCTTCTTAATCTCTTATGACTATGTTAGGTCCTTATCATTTCTCTCTTTTATTATGCCCATCCTTGCATGAAATATTCCCTTCAGTGTTTTTCTCTTATCACTCATAGCTTTCTAATCAGCACTTTGGTTAACTATTCATAAATTTTATTTTCTTTTAGCGAGCTTTTCGAAATGTTCAACTATGTTTTTATGGAAAAAACTCTATTTTCCAGTTATATTTTAAGAAGATATCTAATGATTATACTTAATTATAATAAATAGAACAATATAAATAACCTTGTAGATCTACTGCCTGATTCATTGAAACCAAATGCTCAAGTGATCTTTGCATGGTTAGGATATTTTAAGAAATGAAGTATTTGTATTACCTTGCAAATGAGTTAAAAAGGAGGTTAATTATACCATATGCAAAAAATCTTAGAATACAGAATAGAATGTTTAACTATTATTAATTTGTGTATAATTTTTATAACAAGCATAAAATTAACACTATTTTTTATAGTTTTCCTTTTCAAATATGTCAACAGATTTACACAGAATTTTGATCAATTTTCTGGCACCACTTCTAAAACTTTGTAACTCTATTTGACTTTGACACTGATATATATTGCATACTAGATAATTATTTCTGTAAATAAACTAGAGATTCAAAATTTGAGAAGATAGAAATAGATACATGACTGATTGTTGTGAGGAAATACTGTGGATATGAAAGTGAGGTCATGCTCACAGGATAAAAAGAAGTAACATCTTCCTATCTTTTATAGGAAGAAGACAATGTGAAGACTAAATGGATTTTTCAAGCTTACCACTCAATAGAACTGCATATTCTAATATATTAAGTTTTTAGCTTTCTGCCTTAGCTATGAGAAAAGACTAGGACTCAACAAATGGATGAAACAGTGGTTTTGTAACTGTGATGTTTGAGATGAAAGAAAGCCTTTTATCAAAGCTGGGATGGAGAGATTCAAGAAACTCACAGGTAGAATACCTATTGGAATAAAGGATGTTTTGTTACCTTCTTAGATTGTCATTAAGTATATATTCTGCCAGTCTGCCTTGGTGCTGCCATTCAAATGAAGCCAACCATCATAACAAAGTTGTTGAAGAAGTTGACAAGTTCTTTGAAGTTGAGAAACTAAACATGAAGAGGTGTATTGGCCTCTTGACTAGAGTTTCTTGAAGTGAGAAGGCTTTTGAGAGTGATTAACAACCAATGAAAAAAGAAGGCACTGTAGTAGTGTGCCTGGAAAGAAGGCTAGGCAACCTTGTGCCCTCAAACACTTGAAACATTCAGAAGACTACCTGAATATTTCCCTGTGACCATATAAGGGACCACAGTGATTGTCTAATAAGACAGGAACAAGAGAAAGGCCCACATATTTTCCACAAGTGGAATTACTCCTTCTAGAAGAAGGGGTGAGGTAATGAGCCATTACCTCATTAAAGGGATTAAAGGGATGCAACTGAGTTTTTCTGAGAAGGCTCTAAACAGGGGCTAGGGAAGAACTGAACACCAGACCCCTAATAAACAGTCCTACACCTTCTAAGTAGGGGCACATTTTGGTAGATGACATTATTCACAAATGGATCCAAGAAAAATAGAGTGAAATCAGGTATGAGATTCTATCACTATTGCAGTTAGCAAGAGACTCAAGATTAATTTCATCTTTCTCCCATTTCCCCAGAGAAGTCTCCAAACAGCTGATGCCAGGGGGAGCCATGGAAACACAGGATAAGAGATTTCAACCCAACTGTGCAGGACTAGATTCTTCCTAATTTAATTGATCAAGAAGCTATGAAAACTCTATAACTTGTTGAGGAGGGATGACAAGGATAATTTAATGCACCACAGTTAAAACCAATAATTTCTGGAGAACAACATCAGTTTTAGGTTACATTCCCCACTGAGATGAGATTACACCATTATGGAGGTGAGGGTTAAGAGAAAAGGGATTTTTAGTAGGGACATATTTATAAATTTTCAGCTTAATAGTGAATATTTTGTGTTGTGGTAATCTTGATTTCACTCTGTGATCTCACAACTATGGGTTCTTTGTCAATAAACACTTGCATAATATGAACCTCTTGAGTATTTTGGGTTACTGTACTCTGCTTTCCCCCTGTTGAACCACATTTTAGTTAACATAATTATTTAAATTTCCACTAAATTGCTAAATTAATTTAGAAGTTAATGAAGATTTCCAGTGTAAAAGTCCTGATATATTACAAAGAGAGAGAAAAAAAATAACTTCTATGCTTTTGGAAAGGATGATGAACTTATTACTTATAATTAAGAAATAGTATTAAATAAATAAACCTAAGGACTGCTCCAAATGTGATTTTTTACATTCTTTAAATCACTACATTGCTCTGTAGGATACTGATTTACATTTTTTTTCCTTAAGTGAAACTTTCACTAGAAAATTTTGTTCATAATTTTAAAAGTTCTTTGGGATGCATCAGTCCTGTTTTAAACATGAAATTACCATTAATTATCAACTATTTATTGAAAACCTACTATGTGTCAAATATTATCTCAAATATTGTTGATATTATTGCCATCATACCATTCATTAATTTGGGGAGTCAGCAAAATGACAAATCAATAGACTATAGTTAATCAAATGCTATGGAAAAAGGATGCTTAGAAAAGGCAGAAAAGTGACATCTTGGAAATTTAGGCTTTGAGGAAGAAATTTTGATTTAGTTGAGGTTGGGATGGAAAAAGGTAAGTCAGTCTGGATAAGGATTTTCTCAGGAGCATGCACCAAGTTAGCAAGAGATACTTTTATGTATGTGCAACACATATACTTGGGAAAAGGGCTAATTCATAGGGAACCCTGTCAGGTAATGCTCAGCCTTTTCCGGTATGAAAACAAGATATCCTATATAGATGTTTATGGAAACTTCTAGAAAAGCTTCAGATACTTCTATGAGAACAAGAGGAGGAGATATGATTGGCCCAGAGGAGTGGGGCTGGGGGCCCCATCCATTCTCTTCATCAAGAAGTGGAACAGTTTTCAAAATATGAGGATGTATTATGTAGGATATTCTCTATATAAAAGCCTTGAAGGTTGATCATTTTTTTGCTTTAAGAAATAACCTGACATATAAGAGTTACCACAGCATAACATATATTTTGATTCTAAAATGAGTAACAGCACCAGTGGGCCTATTTAGATCAGAGTTTAACCATCCAGCTGTTTCATTTCAATGTAGCAGTGCAATAGAAAAGTCCTTGTTATACCCTGTATGGCTTACACATTCAATGGAATATCAAATATAAATGTGTCATATCTGTCGACCACAGTAATGAATGTTGAAGAAATAAGTAATACTATTAAATGTGTGTGTTTATGGCTGGTTTTGCAGGTGGCTCAGTGGTAAAGAATCCACCTGCCAGTGCTGGAGCCCCAAGAGACGCTGGTTTGATCGCTGAGTCAGGTAGATCCTCTGGAGGAGAAAATGGGAACCCATTACAGCTTTCTTGAAGAATAATTTCATGGACAGAGGAGGCTGGTGGGCTACAGTCCATAGGAATACAAAGAGTCAGCCATGATTGAGTGACTAACCCTTTCACTTCCATGACAAAGATGGGATTGATTAATACAGGGTTGTCAGATTTAGAAAATCAAATACAGTATAAATATGATCACATAATATTTGGGACATATATACACTAAAAAAAAAAAAGTACTTATAGTTTTTAAAATTAAAACTTAGGACCCATCTTTTTAGTTTTTGTTTTTATTACTGTAAGATGTGCATCCTAACAGGGAAACCTGTTGTGCTGCAGTCCATGGGGTCACAAAGTGTCAGACATGATTTAACTACTGAACAATTTAACTACTGAAAAGGAGGTGGATCAACAAAGATCTTGCTGCAATTTATACCAAAGTATGTCTGCTTATGTTTTCCTCTAAGAATTTTATAGTATCTGGCTTTACATTTAGATCTTTAACCCATTTTGAGTTTATTTTGTGTATAGTGTTAGGGAGTGTTCTAATTTTACTATTTTACATGTAGCTACCCAGTTTTCCAAGCACTACTTATAGAAGAGACTATCTTTTCTCCATTGTGTATTTTTGCCTCCTTTACCATAGATTGAGTGGCCATAGGTGCTTGGGTTTATATCTGCGCTTTCTATTCTGTTCCTTTGATCTAAATTTCTGTTTTCATGCCAGTAAAATGCCATTTTGATTATTGCAGCTTGGCAATATAGTCTGAATACCCCAACTTCAGCAGATTCTGCTTCCTCTAGTTCCATTTGTGTATCTCAAGATTGTTTTGGTTATTTGGTGTCTGTTATGTTTCCACACAAATTGCAAAGTTTTTTTTTTTTTTTTTTTATTCCAAGTCTGTGAAACACATCATTGTTAATTTGAAAGGGATTGTGCACTGAATGTGTAGATTGTTTGGGTAGTAAAGTTATTTTGATCATATTGATTCTTTCAGTCCAAGAACATGGTCTATCATCTCTTCACCTGTTTGTGTCATCTTTGATTACATTCTTCAGTGTCATAGTATTTTGAGTACAGTATTTTCACCTCTTTATTTAGGTTTATTCCTAAGTATTTTATTTTATTTTTTTATGCCACAGTAAGTGGGATTGTTTCCATAATTTCTCTTTCTGATCCTTTATTTTTTGTGTATAGAAATGCAAGAGGTTTCTATGTATTAATTTTGTATCCTGCAACTTTATCAAACTCATTGATAAGCTCTAGTAGTTTTCTGGTAATTTAAAAGCTTTACTTGGGAAATGACACCATGAACAATAAGAAAAGACAATCCTTCAAAAAGGGTGAAAACATTTGGAAATGAAACAACTGACAAGGGATTAATCTCCAAAATAAAGCTCACACAGCTCAATATTTACAAAAAAAATTAAAAATGGTGGAAGATCTAAATAAATATTTCTCTGAAGAAGATATACACATGGTAGACAAAAAACACATGAAATATGTTCCATGTCACTAATTAGTAAAGAAATGCAAATCAAAACTGCAATGAGATATCACCTCATGCCAACCAGAATGGGTATCATCAAAAATCCACAAACAATAAGTGCTGGAGAAACATCGAGAAAAGAGAAACCTACACTGTTGGTGGGAATGTAAATTGGTATAGCCACTATGGAAAAGAGTATAGAGGTTCCTTAAAATATTAAAAATAGAGCTACCCTGTGACCCATCAATCCCACTTGCATATATATCTGAAGAAAGTCATAGTTTGAAAAGATACATGTATCTAATGTTCATTGCAGCACTATTAACAATAGCCAGGGCATGGAAGAAATTTACATATCCATCAACAAATAAATAAAGGAAATGTGGTAAATATATACAACAAACTCTCACTCAGTCACAAAAAGAATGAAATGATGCCATTCGCATCAACATGGATGGACCTAGAGGTTGTCGTACTGAGTGAAGTAAGTCAGACGGAGAGAGACAAATATCATATGATGCTACTTATATGTGGAATTGAAAATAATGGTACAAATGAACTTATTTACAAAACAGAAACAGACTCACAGATGTATAAAACAAATTAATGGTTATGGGGGAGGAAGGAGAGTGCAAATTGGGAGACTGGGATTGATATAGACACACTAGTATTAATATATGTATAAGAGATAACTAATAAGGACCTACTGTATAGCACAAGGAACTCTACTCATTACTCTGTAATGACCTACATGAGAAAATAATCTAAAAATATGTCTATATATATATATGTGTAACTGATTCACTTTGAGTACACCTGAAACTAACATAAAATTGTAAATCAGCTATATTTTAATACTTTTTAAAAATAAAGTAATAAAAGTATGGGTTTTCTAATGAAAAAAATAAAAATAATAAATTAATTAAAATTTAACTGGTCATTCTGTGTTTTACCTGACAGCACAAGAATAATAACCTTTGCTAAAAGGAGAAATATATCAGTCTTTTTTTTTTTTTTCATCATTGAGACAAATGTACTTTGAATGATAAACCAGCTTCTAACCTCTGTCTTTCACTACTAAGTGTATTCTTTTTTTAATAAATAACTGTTTTGAGTTCCCAATTTACCCTTGTAAGCAGAATTAACACTAAATCATTTAATTGTTAATTTAACTGTTCAGATCAGATCAGATCAGATCAGTCGCTCAGTCATGTCCGACTCTTTGCGACCCCATGAACTGCAGCACGCCAGGCCTCCCTATCCATCACCTGCTCCCGGAGGTCACTCAGACTCACATCCATCGAGTCAGTGATGCCATCCAGCCACCACATCCTCTGTCATCCCCTTCTCCTCCTGCCCCCAATCCCTCCCAGCATCAGAGTTTTCTCCAATGAGTCAATTCTTCGCATGAGGTGGCCAAAATACTGGAGTTTCATATATAAAGTTATTTATATATCAGCAAAGCAAATATTCAAAAAGAAGCATTTGCTAAACTAATGCACACTTTCATATTTTGTATATTATATATATATATATATATATATATAGGAATTGTTATAAATTTGGAAGGCAGATGGTTAAAAACAAATAGCATAAAGTAATTGGCTTTCGAGGTGGCTCAGAAAGTAAAGTATCTTCTTGCAATATGGGAGACTTGGGTTTGATCCCTGGATCAGGAAGATCCTCTGGAGAAAGGAATGGCAACCCACTCCAGTGTTCTTTCCTAGAGACTCCCATGGACAGAGAAGCCTGGCAGGATACAACCCATGGGATCGCAAAGAGTTGCATATGACTGAGCAACCAACACACAATTGGTGAAGTTTTAAGTGTCATTTTATTGATAACATTTTTGGAGATAGTTTTTTGCAAACATATCAGTGTTGGATCTTAACAATATCCTTTAAACATTCTCAGCTCTTAAAATACTAATTCCAGTGACTATGAGAACACCAGATTATCTACTATCAGTTTTGATGACCTCCAAAATGAATCAAGGAGGAAATTTTCCTTGCATTTTTTTTTTTTAAACTGTGTATATTTTAATCCCAAATTCCTAAATCATCACTCCTTTGGTAACCATAGCTTGTTTTCTATGTCAGTGAGTCTATTTCTGTTTTGTAAATAAGTTCATTTGTATCATTTTTTTTTCTTATTTTTAGATTTCATATATAAATGAAAAAAGTCTTCTGTTGGAAGGTAATGTCAAAGTGCACTAAGAGCTGGATTTACAAATATACATGTATACATAGGAAAAAATGATAGTAAATTTTCATTTTTTTTTCATTTTTATGTGTATTATTTTACATTTATTTTTTTAAATTTAATTTTATTTTATTTAACTTTACAATATTGTATTGCTTTTGCCATATATCAAAATGAATCTGCCACAGGTTAAAAACACTATTGGCTTCTATGTGAAAACAAACATACCAAAGTAATGACAAAGTGATCATTTAAAGTTTAGAAATCTTAAATGCAAAACAATTCAATTATAACAAAATAAACAAACAAAAAACCTTTGATTTTAGTTAGAATGTGTGACTCAATATTTCAAATTCTTTGTCTTACCAATGTATACACATCCTTAGATCTGTTCTTAGCACCTTTCCTCCGTTTTTCTCTTATATGAGCTACAGTTTACTACTTTCTATAAGCCAAATTTGCTTTCGAAAATTGCTTTTTCTTTTTCCAAAATTCTTTAGTACCCTATGTTCAAAGCTTTCCTTGTAAGGACCATTCCTTTAAACTTAGATTTTCATTTATATTTTCTGTTTGTTTTAAGCTTAATACCCATCAGTGCTCCCAAGAGTAATCAAAAGAAGTATTTTGGAGCTTTCTAGTTCTTTTTCAAGGTTCATAAAGCTTAAATTTTATTGAGGCTATGCAGGCTGTCTATCATTGAAGGACCTCACCAATAAAAGGTGGATTTCCCCCAAGTGCATGGTTCAACTCAGCCTAGAGATAAAAGTGTGAAAGGGCCATTGAGATCAGATCAGATCAGATCAGTCGCTCAGTCCTGTCCGACTCTTTGCGACCCCATGAACTGCAGCACGCCAGGCCTCCCTGTCCATCACCAGCTCCCGGAGGTCACTCAGACTCACATCCATCGAGTCAGTGATGCCATCCAGCCATCTCATCCTATGTCGTTCCCTTCTCCTCCTGCCTCCAATCCCTCCCAGCATCAGAGTTTTCTCCAATGAGTCAACTCTTCGCATGAGGTGGCCAAAGTACTGGAGTTTCAGCTTTAGCATCATTCCTTCCAAAGAAATCCCAGGGCTGATCTCCTTCAGAATAGAACGGTTGGATCTCCTTGCACTCCAAGGGACTCTCAAGAGTCTTCTCCAACACCACAGTTCAAAAGCATCAATTCTTCGGCACTCAGCCTTCTTCACAGTCCAGCTCTCACATCCATACATGACCACAGGAAAGACCATAGCCTTGACTAGGTGAACCTTTGTTGGCAAAGTGATGTCTCTGCTTTTGAATATGCTATCTAGGTTGGTCATAACTTTCCTTCCAAGGAGTAAGCGTCTTTTAATTTCATTTTATTCTTTTATTCTTTTAATTTGATAATAAGTTAAGTTATTAAACAATTCTTATGATGAAATAAACGAAGTTTTGATGGATTATTATATAGAAAAATAGTTGTTAAAACATCACCTGTAAAACATAAGAGATGGCCCCAAACTGTTACTAAAAGTAAATATATATATGTGTGTATGTGTGTTGTAATTATGAAATGAAATATTAGAAATATTATGCATTTAAGTAACACCACTATATGTGTCTGGTGGTGAGAGTAAATTCTGATGCTGTAAAGAACAATATTGCATAGGAACCTGGAATGTAGGTCCATGAATCAAGGTAAATTGGGAAGTGGTCAAACAGTAGATAGCAAGTGTGAGCATTGACATTTCAAGAATCAGTGAACTAAATGGATGGGTATGGTCAAATTCAATTCAGATAACCATTATATCTATTACTGTGAGCCTCTTAGACCCTTAGATGAAATGAAGTAGCCCTCAGAGTCAACAAAAAGCTTGGAAATGTAGTACTTGAGTACAATCTCAAAAACAACAGAATAATTTTGGTTAGTTTCCAAGGCAAAACATTCAGCATCACAGTAATCCAATCTATGCCCCAAATACTAATGCTAGAGAAGAAGAATTTGAACAGTGCTATGAAGATCTATAAGACCTTTTAAAATGAACACCAAAAAGAAAGAAAAAAGATGTCCTTTTCATCATAGGGGACTGGAATGAGAAAACTGATAGTCAAGAGATATCTAGAGTAAAAGGCAAGTTTGGTCTTTGAGTACAAAATGAACCAGGGCAATGGCTAACAGAGTTTTGCCATGAGAACACCCTAGTTGTGACAACAAACTTCAAACAACATAACAGATGACTCTACACATGGACATAACCAGATTGATTATATTATTTGTAGCCAAAGATGGAGATGCACTATAAAGTCAGAAAACACAAGACTTGGAGCTGACTGTAGCTCAGATCATTAACTCCTTATTGCAAAATTCAGACTTAAAATGAAAACAGGGAAAAACACTAGGCCGTTCAGGTATGACTTAAATCAAATCAATTATGATTATATTTTGTAAGTGACAAATAAATTCAAGGGACTAGACCTGGTAGTGTGCCCAAAGAACTATGGATAGAGGTTCCTAACATTATACAGGAGATGATGATTAAAACCGTCCCCAAGAAAAATTAATGCAACAAGGAAAAATGGTTGTCTGAAGAGACCTTACAAATAGCTGAGAAAAGGGAGGCAAAAAGGAAAGGAGAAAAGAAAAGATATACCCATCTGAATTCAAAGATCCAAAGACTAGCAAGGAGACATAAGAAAGTCTTCTTAAGTGAACAATACAAAGAAATAGAGAAAAACAATATAATGGGAGGGACTAGAGATCTCTTCAAGGAAATTAGAGATACTAAGGGAACATGTCATGCAAAGATGGGCACAATAAGGGACATAAAATAAAGGACTCTTAATAGGAAACAATATTAAAAAGAGGTGACAACACACACAGTAACTGTACTACAAAAGGTCTTAATGACCTGGACAACCAATATGGAGTGGTCACTCACCTAGAGCAAGACATCCTGGAGTATGCAGTCAAGTGGGCCTTAGGAAGCATTATTATGAACAAATCTAGTGAAATTGATGAAATTACAGCTGAGCTCTTTCAAGTCTTGAAAGATGATGCTGTGAAAGTACAGCACTCAATATGCCAGGAAATTTGGAAAACTCAGCAATGGCCCCAGAACTGGGAAAAATTAGTTTTCACTGCAATCCCAAAGAAGGGCAATGCCAAAGAATGTGCAGACTACTGCAAAGTTGCACTCATCTTACATGCTAGCAATGTAATGCTGAAAATCCTTCAAGCTAGGCTTCAGTAGTACAAGAATCAAGAACATTCAGATGTATAAGATGGGTTTATAAAGGGTAGAGCAATCAGAGATCAAATTACCAACATCCGCTGGATCATAGAAAAAGCAAGGGAATTCCAGAACAACATAAACTTTTGCTTCATTGATTACCTTAAAGCCATTGACTATGTGTATCACAACAAACTGCGGAAAACTCTTAAAGAGAGGGAATACCTACTTCCTGAGAAACCTGCATGTTGGTAAAGAAGTAACAATTTGAACTGGACATGGAACAAGGGACTAAACTAGTTCAAAACTGGGAAAAGAGTACTTCAAGGACTATACTGCCATCCTGCTTATTTAACTTATATGCAAAGTACATCACACAAAATGTCAGGCTGAATGAAACACAAGCTGGCAACTAAAGAGCCTCTTGATTAAGGTGAAAGAGGAGAGTGAAAAATATGACTTAAAACTCAATATTCAAAACACTAAGATCATGGCATCCAGACTCATCAGTTCAGTTGAGTTCATTCACTCAGTCGTGTCCAACTCTGCGACCCCATTAATCACAGCACTCCAGGCCTCCCTGGCCATCACCAACCCCCGGAGTGCTCTCAGACTCACGTCCATTGAGTCAGTGATGCCATCCAGCCATTTCATTCTCTGTCGTCCCCTTTTCCTCCTGCCCCCTCTCCCTCCCAGCATCAGAGTCTTTTCCAATGAGTCAACTCTTCGCGTGAGGTGGCCAAAGTACTGGAGTTTTGGCTTTAGCATCATTCATTTCAAAGAAGATCCAGGGCTGATTTCCTTTAGAATGGACTGGTTGGATCTCCTTGGAGTCCAAGGGACTCCCAAGAGTCTTCTCCAACACCACAGTTCAAAAGCATGAATTACTCAGTGCTCAGCTTTCTTCACAGTCCAAATCTCTCATCTATACATGACCACTGGAAAAACCATAGCCTTGACTAGACGGACCTTTGCTGGCAAAGTAATGTCTCTGCTTTTCAATATGCTGTCTATGTTGGCCATAACTTTTCTTCCAAGGAATAAGTGTCTTTTAATTTCATGGCTGCAGTCACCATCTGCAGTGATTTTGGACCCCAAAAATAAAGTCTGACACTGTTTCCACTGTTTCCCCATCTATTTCCCATGAACTGATGGGACCAGGTACCATGATCTCAGTTTTCTGAATGTTGAACTTTAAGCCAAATTTTTCACTCCCCTCTTTCACTTACATCAAGAGACTTTTTAGTTCCTCTTCACTTTCTGCCATAAGGGTGGTGTCATCTGCATATCTGAGGTTATTGATATTTCTCCCAGCAATCTTGATCCCAGCTTGTGCTTCTTCCAGCCCAGAGTTTCTCATGATGTACTCTACATGTAAGTTAAATAAGTGGGGTGACACTATACAGCCTTGATGTACTCCTTTTCCTATTTGGAAATAGTCTGTTGTTCCATATCCAGTTCTAATTGTTGCTTCCTGACCTGCATATAGATTTCTCAAGAGGCTGGTCAGGTGGTCTGGTCCTCCCATCTGTTTCAGGATTTATTTTCCACAGTTTATTATGATCCACACACTCAAAGGCTTTGGCATAGTCAATAAAGCAGAAATAGATGTTTTTCTGGAACTCTCTTGTTTTTTTGATGATCCACCGTGCCGAGGTCCAGCCCCGGATGATCCAGGGAGTTCAAAGGAGAGACGGCGTCGGTGATTAATTTAAATATCATCAAAGATATAAAGAGTAATAGAATGAGGATAGCTCAGCAGGAAAATTCAGAGGAGAAAAGAGGCTGAGTAGCTTGGTTTACACGGAAAATCAATATATCCTGTGACATCAGGTTAGCTCTGACCATGGAGGCCACAAGTGCCCTCTCGAATAGCAGAAGGTGCCCCACCTTAGGCACCTTCTTGAGTGGGTCTTAGAAGCCCAGGCAAATAAATGGTCGCAGAGGACCTCTGTGCTCCAGATGGATACTCAGCCAGAATGTGAAAGAAAGAATGACATGGGGAGACCAAGCTTCGGTGAGCAAGGCCTGTAGCTTTATTTTCAATGGGGGCTTTTATATTCTAGGTTGCACATGGAGGATAATAGGGGATGTGAAATCATGTAAAGTCAGCAGTCTTTGATCCTTATCGAAACCAGGGTTTCTTTCCTGCAAATTTATTGTATACAAATGGTTTAGGTGATTTACATAATCTTCTGGCCAGAAAGCCTATTAACATTTTATGGCTCTGACAAATGTTTGTCAATCCATAAGACTTATTTTCTCTAAAAGTAATTATTTTAAGGTTTGGCGCCATCCTCTGAAGGTGTTAGATAAAGTTGCATTCCTATAGGGCAGAAGTTTACAACAAAGGAAAGAATTTATTACCTTAAGGGTCTAAAGTTGCTAACACCAAGGCCACTACTTATTTTTTCTACATACCAACTATATTAATTAATACACTTTCAAGGATACAATACAGGGGATGTGGAAACTTGGCAGCAAGCATTGGCTCATCAATGAAATCTTTTACTAGTTTTATTCTGACAGTTTCTAACTCTCCAAGAGGCTCTAAGCTATTTGAATATCTTAAGCTTTCTGTGCCTCTGGTAGCTGGGAGACTGTAAACAGTTGTATGCATAGCCTGTAGGAGTCCGGGGAAACTTGTCAGGTGAGTTACAGAGCTATCTGAGGGGTTTGGATTTAAACACTCCTAATGCTGAGCGCCTAAGAATTGATGCTTTTGAACTGTGGTGTTGGAGAAGACTCTTGAGAGTCCCTTGGACTGCAAGGAAATCCAACCAGTCCAATCTGGAGATCAACCCTGGGATTTCTTTGGAAGGAATGATGCTAAAGCTGAAACTCCAGTACTTTGGACCCCTCATGCGAAGAGTTGACTCACTGGAAAAGACTCTGATGCTGGGAGGAATTGGGGGCAAGAGGAGAAGGGGACAACAGAGGATGAGATGGCTGGATGGCCTCACTGACTCGATGAATGTGAGTCTGGGTGACCTCCGGGAGTTGGTGATGGACAGGGAGGCCTGGCGTGCTGCGGTTCATGGGGTCACAAAGAGTTGGACACGACTGAGTGACTGATCTGATCTGATCTGAATGCCCAGAAACTTTATTAACTGGAGCTGTAAGTTAACTCTTTATCATACAGAGTGAGATGGTGGTGGGGGGTAGCCCCCAGTAAAGTCAGAGGTGAGAGCACAAAGCAATAAAGTAGGCAGACTCTGGTTTTGGGGGTAGATGCTCGAGAATATCCAGGGGGACTCCTGAGGCTAGATCAGCATTTGCGTATGCTGAGCCTCCTTCCTCATGATCTTGACCATGGGCAGAGCTCCTCACACTGGCTCCTGGAACCAGCGGATGTTGGCAATTTGATCTCTGGTTCCTCTCTGCCTTTTCTAAAACCACCTTGAACATCTGGAAGCTCATGGTTCACGTATTGCTGGAGCCTGGCTTGGAGAATTTTGAGCATTATTTTACTAGAGTGTGAGAGGAGCACAATTGTGTGGTAGTTTGAGCATTCTTTGACATTGTCTTTATTTGGGATTGGACTGAAAACTGACCTTTTCCAGTCCTGTGGCTACTGCTGAGTTTTCCAAATTTGCTGGCATATTGAGTGCAGCACTTTCACTGCATCATCTTTCAGGATTTGACTCATCACTTCATGGTAAATAGATGGGGAAACAATAAAACAGTGACAGACTTTATTTCCTTGGGCTTTAAATCACTGTGGACAGTGATTGCAGCAATGAAATTAAAAGTTGATTGCTCTATGGAAGAAAAGCTCTGAGGAACCTAGACAGCCCAGTAAAAAGCTGAGACATTGCATTGCCAACAAAGGTCCATATAGTTAAAGCTATGGTTTTTCCAATAGTTACCTATGGATGTGAGAGTTGGAACACATGTGAGAGAAGGCTGAGTGCCAAAGAACTGAAGCTTTTCAAATGTGATACTAAAGAAAATCAGTCCTGAATATTCACTGGAAAGACTGATGCTGAAGCTGAAGCTACTATAATTTGGCTACCTGATGCAAAGAATTGACTCATTGAAAAAGACTGTGATGCTGGGAAAGACTGAAAGCAGGAGGAGAAAGGGACGACAGGGGATGAGATGGTTGGACGGCATCAGTGATTCGATGGACATGAGTCTGAGCAAGCTTCTGGAGTTGGTGATGGACAGAGAATCCTGGCATGCTGCTTTCCATGGGGTCGCAGACTCAGACATAACTGAGTGACTGAACTGAATACCCTAAAATAAGAAGACTGACTTGTGACACTTAATGACTGAACTGAACTGATCACACGCTTTAGTTTCATAGAAATGTCAAATCTGACAAAAAGTGCAATGATGTAGCTTCTCCTCAAAACATATTTTATGCACATCATCCAACCATATCTTGGAGTTTAGCTTTATTCCATTGAAATAACCATCTTTATCTTATGAAATGACAGAGGAAAATAATTCAAGTTGATATAAACTACTTATAAATTAAAATTATTTAGATTCCATTTCTGTCTTTTCCACTATAATATGTACTTATTCAGAATAACCAATATTATTCATTCATTGTATTATTCTCCATTTGCATTTTGCTTTAATATTCAGCAATTTAATGTTTCCATTTTAATTTTCCTTAGCAACATGGTAATGGAAATATTAAAATTTTTGGATCATAAAGCTGAAGTGGTATTAATTTTTCTGAGTTCTTTGAACTTAATATTAAATTACAGAAATTTTGTTGTATAAGTTATTACAATTTGAATAGTTAGGTTTTGTGTAGTCAGTTATTTCATATATTATAGAAACAATTGTATTTTTAATACATTCCTACTTGAAATGTTTTAATATATATGCTCAAAATCAGCTAAATTCTATTTTTAGATCACATCCTATATAAAAATATGTCATACACAGTAGGAAATACATAACCAGTTAGACACTGATATCACTTTACATTTAATTAATTTATATTTCTAACATGCAAATTATTATTTGCTTCTTTAAAAAATATTGAAATGTATTTAATTTATAATGCTGTGTCACTTTAACTGTACAGCAAAATGACTCAGTTATACACATATTCATATTCTTTTTCATTATAGTTTATCTCAGGATTGTAAATATAGTTCTTTGTTTATAAGACCTTATTTATTGATCCTATAAATACTAGTTTGCATCTGCTAATCCCAAATTCGGAGAAGGCAATGGCATCCCACTGCAGTACTCTTGCCTGGAAAGTCCCATGGACAGAGGAGCCTGGAAGGCTGCAGTCCATGGGGTAGCTGAGGGTCGGACACAACTGAGCAACTTCACTTTCATGCACTGGAGAAGGAAATGGCAACCCACTCCAGTGTTCTTCCCTGGAGAATCCCAGGGACTGGGGATCCTGGTGGGCTGCCGTCAATTGTGTCGCACAGAGTCAGACACGACTGAAGCGACGTAAAAGCAGCAGCAATCCCAAACTCCCAATACTGGATTACCCTACCACCTTCCCCTTCAGCAACCACAGGTCTGTTCTCTAAGTTTGTCTGTTTCTGTTTCATAGATATGTTTATTTGTGCCATATTTTAGATTCCACTTATATGTATCATCTGAGTTAAATTCACCCATTCCAATCCATCTTAGTTCCCTGATTCCTAGAATGTCGATTATTCACTCTTGCCATCTCCTATTTGACTACTTCCAATTTGCTTTGATTCATGGACCTAACATTCCAGGTTCCTATGAAATATTTCTTTTTACAGCATCGGACTTTGCTTCTATCACAAGTCCCATTCACAACTAGGTGTTGTTTTTGGTTTGGCTGCATCTCTTCATTCTTTAATTCATTCTTTCCACTGATCACCAGCAGTATAATGGGCACTTACCAACCTGGGAGGTTCATCTTTGAGTGTCCTACCTTTTTGCCATTTCATGCTGTTCATGAGGTTCTCAAGGCAAGAATACTAAAGTGGTCTGTCATTCCCTTTTCCAGAGGACCACATTCTGTCAGACCACTCCATCATGACCGGTCCATCTTGGGTGACCCCACATGGCTTGGCTAAGTTTCACTGAGTTAGACAAGGCTGTGATCCGTGTGATCAGATTGGCTAGTTGTCTGTGATTGTGATATCAGTCTGTCTGCCCTCTGATGCCCTCTCTCAGTGTCTACCGTCTTACTTGGTTTTCTCTTACCTTGAACATGGAGTATCTCTTCACGGCTGCTCCAGCAAAGCGCAGCTGCAGCTCCTTAGACGTGCAATAGCTTCTCTTGGCTGCTGCCCCTTGACCTTGAATGAGGGGTAGCTCCTCTCAGCCACCCTTCTGTGCCATCTGTAGCAGCTGCTGTGCTTCAGCAATACATGAACCTTGAACTTCCAGATGTTCAAGCTGGTTTTAGAAAAGGCAGAGGAACCAGAGATCAAATTGCCAACATCCCATGGATCATCTAAAAAGCAAGACAGTTCCAGAAAAACATCTACTTCTGCTTTATTGACTATGGCAAAGGCTTTTAATGTGTGGATCACAATAAACTGTGGAAATTTCTGAAGGAGATGGGAATAACAGACCACCTGACCTGCCTCTTGAAAAACCTGTGTGCAGGTCAGGAAGCAACAGTTAGAACTGGATATGGAACAACAGACTGATTCCAAATAGGAAAAGGAGTACATCAAGGCTGTATATCATCACCTTACTTATTTAACTTCCCTGTTGGGCTTCCCTGGTGGCTTAGATGGTAAAGCATCTGTCTGTAGTGTGGGAGACATAGGTTCGATATCTGGGATGGGAAGATCCCCTGGAGAAGGAAATGATGACCTACTTCGGTACTCTTGCCTGAAAAATTACATGGACTGAGGGGCCTAGTAGGCTACAGTCTATGGGGTCACATGACTGAGTGACCTCACTTTCTTTCTTTATTATTTAACTTATATGCAGAGTACATCATGAGAAACGCTAGGCTGGAAGAAGCACAGGCTGGAATCAAGATTGCCAGGAGAAATATCAATAACCTCAGATATGCAGATGACACCACCCTTATGGCAGAAAGTGAAGAGATACTAAAAAGCCTCTTGATGAAAGTGAAAGTGGAGAGTGAAAAGGTTGGCTTAAAGCTCAACATTCAGAAAATGAAGATCATGGCATCCGGTCCCATCACTTCATGGGAAATAGATGTGGAAACAGTGGAAACAGTGTCAGACTTTATTTTTCTGAGCTCCAAAATCACTGCAGATGGTGATTGCAGCCATGAAATTAAAAGATGCTTACTCCTTGGAAGGAAAGTTATGACCAACCTAGATAGCATATTCAAAAGCAGAGACATTGTTTTGTCAACAAAGGCCCGTCTAATCAAGGCTATGGTGTTTCCAGTGGTCATGTATGGATGTGAGATTCAGAATATAAAAGAAAGCTGAGTGTTGAAAAATTGATGCTTTTGAACTGTGCTGTTGGAGAAGACTCTTGAGAGTCCCTTGGACTGCCAAGAGATCGAACCAGTCCATCCTAAAGGAGATCTTTCTTGGTTGTTCATTGGAAGGACTGATGTTGAAGCTGAAACTGAAATTCCAATACTTTCGCCACCTGATGAGAAGGGCCAACTTATTTGAAAAGACCCTGAGGCAGGGAAAGATTAAGGGCAGGAGGAGGAGAAGGGGACGACAGAAGATGAGATGGTTGGATGGGATCACCGACTCAATGGCCATAGGTTTGGGTGAACTCCAGGAGTTGGTGAGGACAGGGAGGCCTGGCGTGCTGCGGTTCATGGAGTTGCAAAGAGTTGGAAACGACTGAGTTACTGAACTGTACTGAATACATATCATATGGCGTTTGTCTTTCTCTTTCTGACTTGTTTCACTTAGTATGATAATCTCTAGGTCAATCTATGTTCCTGCAAATATCATTATCTCATTCTTTTTTGTGACTGAAAAATATTCCATTGTATATATGTACTACATTTTCTTTATTCATTCATCTGTCAATGGACATTTAGGCTGTCTCCATGCCTTGGCTATTATAAATATAACATGCCAATCATTAAAATGCTATTTTTATACTATGTGTTTAAACAGATTAGAAGAAATTTAACAATTAATTTATGTTAATATAATATGAACCTGAGATTTAATAATTGATTGATGCTAATATAATATAAAAATGAATGTATCATATAGGCATTTTTATCCCAAATGAATTTGATCAAGTATATAATTCAAAGATATGCCATTTTTACAATGCAATAGTCATAGATAAACAAAAGTTCTTTCTGCATATCCTGAGAATTGACTTTTATTGAAATCATTTTTAAAATATAATTTACTTTCCTCCAGTAAATAACTAAATTCCAATTTATGATAAAGCATAACCAAGCAGATAAAGTAAATATATTTTTAATTTAAAATGAAAATACAAATATCTAGACTAATATTATACTACAAAATGAATACATGTGCTCTGAAGCAGTGTGTATACTAGATCTAGTTCAAGAGAGGCTCAGTATTGAAAGTCAGACACGGTCCAATAAACTGCCCCAACCAACACACCTAGAACAAAGAGACACTTTCCATTATACAGAATGTGTCGCATTCAGTATAATAATGTCTAAATTGTTACAGAGATGAAAAACTACAGGTACAATCTAATAACTGGGGAGGAGCATAGCCTTTGTATGGACTCTTCTAAACCCAAGTTTAAGGGCAGTAGGGGAGCTACAGTATAACACTAAACATGTGTGTGAGACTAGAATAATTGCATACCATGGGGATGTTGAGTTTTCATCTACATTGTGGAAGACAGACACAAATAAAGAATTTGCACAAAGAAGAGTCACACATATGTGCAGATACATACACAAGGGCAACATGATGAAATTTTGCCTTAAATGGTCAGTGGCCATATGCTTCCAGCGACAATAGTGACACCATTCTGCTGGTGTCAGTGAGAGGCCAGGCCTGGGGTTTCCCAGTCATGGTCACCATGTATGGGATAATTGTACAAGCTTGTTGTGCCAAGTGTCTCCTGTGCCTTCATTGGCTGGAAAAGGTACTGAAGGCAGATATACACTAAAGTAATGAGAGCAAAATTGGAAGGAAAGAAAGCATATTGTACTTGGGAATACTTTCTTGTGTAGAAAAATCTATGGACTCCTGAAAATAATTCTAAGACTTAGAGTTTACACAATAGATAATAGAGAAAAAAAAAGTATGAAAATTGTAGCTGTGAGAGTATGAGCTAATGAGAGGTTGGTAATGGTGTATCAATATGAATTACTTCTAATTAATGAAGTGATTGAATTAGTTATATAATTGTTTTTATCATTACATATAGAATAGTACAATAACTATTATCCACTTGCTTTACTAATTAATGTCATATATTCTATGTTTTGATGTACAAACAGGGACAATAATTTATATAACAGTTTAGCACTGAAAATTTGGCCTTTGCAATAAATAAATGTTTTGAAATGTTGCAACGTTAGTTAACTTCAGAGAAACAATTATCCTCATGCATATAGTAGAAGAGGCGGAAATTTTTATATCTCTCCCTGAGATCAGAATGAAAAAATAAATCATCTGACAATTTGTATGTAAAGAAATAATGAATATAGATTTGCCATACTCCCATGACATAGAAACTGTAATTTAAAATTATCCTTATAGAAGTGATAATTCTATGTAAAAAAGAAAGAAAACTCATCATAGAGGAAAAAGCACTCAAAAAAGAGTTATATAGAATTTTCAGGAATAACACACTTGCAAATCAGATTCAGCTTAACATTAAATATATAATAGGAATTATTTATATGAGCATGATTTGAAGGTTAAACATACTGTAAGGTTTAGATAATAAAATAGACTAATAAAGTCTCTGAAATATATAGGTATAAAAAAGTCTACAATAGAAACAGACATTATGAAAAATAAATGGAAAACTTACCAACTAACTCCAACTAGAAACTTCCTGAAGGACACAGAAATAGAAGCACACAAATGAAAATTCAAACCATTATTTTATCAGAGATTCAATAGCTTAAAAATGTTACTTTTCCTTGAGTTAATTTATAAATACAGTGTATTCTCAGCAAAATGTTGAAATATCATTCTAAACAGATACATTCTCATGTTCATATGAAAAAGAGGCGAAAAAGAAAACAAAATGACAAAATTATTAGTAATATGAACTGAGTGTAACCATAAGCTGTATCTGATATTTAAAAAGACTATAAAGCTTTAATAGATTAAAATCTTAGTTTATGAATAGATAAATAGACTAGTATGAAAGAAAGGGAAAATTCAGATAAAACTCACACACCTCTGGTGATTTGGTGTTTTAATGAAATCAGCATCTAAATACTGTAGAATAAAGTAGGCTATTAATCTTTAAGATATGGTATTGGAGAATAATGTATATGAAATAATGTCAGTTATGAAGCTTTATAACATTGTTAGTGACCTCTGATTCTGTAAATGACTTTATGAATAAAATTACTATAAATTGACTAAAATACAAATCATTTAAATATGTTTTTCTATTGCTGTGTTAATCATAAGTCAACAGGCAATGGGGTCAAATTAAAATAAAAAAAGCTTTCTTAAAAACTGGCAGCAAAACACAGATAATGTTTTATACTTCCAATATAATTGATGAGGAAGTACAATATTTTGTAATCTGTTTTTTACACTAATTCTGCTAACATTGAAAAATGCAATATCAATTCACAAAGTAAGCTGAATATAGAGTTTGCCAATCAACAAATGTTAAAAGTATACAACTGTCCTAGATTTGTGAGATTAGTGTTTTAGTAAGCAAGTGTTCATTTATGTACAAAGTTATAATAATAATATTTCAAGTTATTAAACCTTGTATTAACTTGGTATTGGTTTTAACTGAACTTCACTGTTTTCTAATGAAAGATTTACAAAACCATGTCTTATGATAATACAATTTACATGAATAATTTAAGTATCTATTTTACCTGTTTTTTCTTAGTATCAATCATCCCTATCTTCTTGTACTACTTATACTTTATATCATTTCTCTAATGTATTTTCAATTTTAATTTTTGAGTTTTTTTTTTCCATTTAACTTGTGAAAATTAAGCTTTGTTCATTGAAAAATTACTTTGATGAATATAATGAAAAATATGTTTAAAAGAATTTACTGTATCATCAAATAACTTGTAAATAGTGTCTGCAAAAATGCCAGGAGTTAGAAAGAAAATCAATGATTTGAATTATTTTATTTACGAAAACATCAGGAAGGAATGAGAGTAGTGACCTGCATAATAACCTATTCAATACCATGACTGTAAGAACAAGTAAGCACTTCAATGTATTTGTTCAATTCAACTTTCACAAAGGTTTAGAAATTAAATATTAAACATTCTAAGAGAATAAATACAAATAGTCTACCATTCAGCAAGTGTAGTGCTCATGTTTTTATTTTATAATTAGCAATTATTTTGAAGCTTTGAGTCTTCAGAACAAATGTCTTAGAAGCCACAAACCTTTCAGAAAAAAATATGTTCAAGTGTCTGTTGTCATAGTTTGGAAACATCTTTAAAAAAAAAAAAAAATGTCATTGACTGAGGATGCCCTTTAAAGCTTTGCCCTTGTTCCCTAATTTATTTATTTTCAATGTCTATAATGTTTTACTTGCAAAAGTCCTTCCCCACAATCATGTTAGAATATCTGTACATGAAGTTATATCAGGCATATTAAGGAAAGAAAGAGGGGGGAAAATCATACCATATGAGTATTATCATGAGGATTATTTTTAAATCACCTTAAAATTCAAACATCATTTGAAGTCCATTTCAAAGTTAATTCCTTAGACCTTTATTTTTGTATTAAAATTATATGAAAACTTTAGGGATTGTAAACCAACTCTTTGAGATCTCTTTGTATCTGGTTTACTGATGGCATTGGTTTAAAGTTATACTTTAGGCTTGTAGTTTCAAATATTAAAATAATTATAGATTCAACTCAAAGTGCTTCTTGTGTTTTCTAATTTCTCCCATCCTTCATACCCAGCACTAGCGCATTTCCACTGGTCACTTTACTTGAATGTGGCCAAAACCTGTGAGGCCCTGAATTAGTCTGTATTAGCATGTGTGCCGGAGAAGGCAATGGCAACCCACTCCAGTACTCTTGCCTGGAAAATCCCATGAATGGACGGGCCTGGTAGGCTGCAGTCCATGGGGTCGCTAGGAGTCAGATACGACTGAGTGACTTCACTTTCACTTTTCACTTTCATGCATTGGAGAAGGAAATGGCAACCCACTCCAGTGTTCTTGCCTGTAGAATCCC
Source organism: Tragelaphus eurycerus (assembly GCA_935064755.1). Lineage (NCBI taxonomy): Eukaryota > Metazoa > Chordata > Mammalia > Artiodactyla > Bovidae > Tragelaphus > Tragelaphus eurycerus. The sequence goes on from CAKXYN010000041.1 coordinate 4,823,653, forward strand.
AGGGATGGGGAGCTTGGTGGGCTGCCGTCTGTGGGGTCACACAGAGTCGGATATGACTGAAGCGACTTAGCAGCAGCAGCAGCAGCATGTGTGCAGTTGTGTTCAACCCTTTGCAACTCAAAGGACTGTAGCCCTCTAGGCTCATCTGTCCATGGGATTCTCCAGGCAAGAATACTGGAGTAGATAGCCATTCCCTTCTCCAGGGGATCTTCCTGACCCAGGGATCAGACCTGCATCTCTTAACTCTCCTGCCTTGGCAGGCAGGTTCTTCACCTCTAATGACACCTGGAAGCCCAGCCTGAATTACTCTATATGCAATTTATCTTTACCAAGAGAGTTACCTAGGCAAGGGCTTGTCCTTTGAAAATATAATGATTACAATATCTAGACTGTTGAGATTATGTCCTCATAGAAATATGGAAGGAATGTGAGAGCTGGACTGTGAAGAAAGCGGAGCCCCAAAGAATTGATACTTTTGAACTGTGGTGTTGGAGAAGACTCTTGAGAGTCCCTTGGACTGCAAGGAGATCCAACCAGTCCATTCTGAAGGAGATCAGCCCTGGGATTTCTTTGGAAGGAATGATGCTAAAGCTGAAACTCCAGTACTTTGGCCACCTCATGGGAAGAGTTGACTCATTGGAGAAGATTCTGATGCTGGGAGGGATTGGGGGCAGGAGGAGAAGGGGACGACAGAGGATGAGATGGCTGGATGGCATCACTGACTCGATGGATGTGAGTCTGAGTGACCTCCGGGAGTTGGTGATGGACAGGGAGGCCTGGCGTGCTGCAGTTCATGGGGTCGCAAAGAGTCGGACACGACTGAGCGACTGATCTGATCTGATCAGCAAAAAACAATCAAAATGGGAAATGCTTTGTAACATTGTAGAAAGGGTTACTTTTTTAATTTTTAAAATTCGTTAAAATTAATTTATTTACTTTATTTGGAGGCTAATTATTTTACAGTATTGTTGGAGAAGGCGATGGCACCCCACTCTAGTACTCTTGCCTGGTAAATCCAATGGACGGAGGAGCCTGGTAGGCTGCAGTCCATGGGGTCGCTAAGAGTCAGACATTACTGAGCGACTTCACTTTCACTTTTCACTTTCATGCACTGGAGGAGGAAATGGCAACCCACTCCAGTATTCTTGCCTGGAGAATCCCAGGGACGGGGAGCCTGGTTGGCTGCCATCTATTGGGTCGCACAGAGTCGGACACGACTGAAGTGACTTAGCAGCAGCAGCATTGTAGTAGTTTTTGCCATACATGCACATGAATCAGGCATAGGTGTACCTATGTTCCCCATCCTAAACCCCCTTCCCACCTCCCTCCCCATCCCAACCCTCAGGGTCATCCCTGTGCACCAGCCATGAGTGGTCTGTCTCATGCATCCAGCCTAGACTGGCAATGTATTTCACATATGCTAATATACATGTTTTAATGTTATTCTCTCAAATCATCCCACCCTCACCTTCTCCCACAGAGTCAAAAAGTCTATTCTTTACATATGTGTCTATTTTGCTGTCTCACATATAGGGTCATCATTACCATCTTTCCAAATTTCATATCTATGCGTTAGTATACTGTATTGGTGTTTTTCTTTCTGACTTACTTCACTCTGTATAATAGGCTCCAGTTTCATCCACCTCATTAGAACTGATTCAAATGAATTATTTTAATAGATGAGTAATATTCTATTGTGTATATGTACCACAGCTTTCTTACCATTCATCTGCTGATAGACATCTTGTTTGCTTCCAAGTCCTGACTATTGTAAACACTGCTGCTGTGAACATTGGGGTACACATGTCTCTTTCAATTATGTTTCCTCAGTGTTTATGCCCAGCAGTGGGATTTCTGCGTCATATAGCAGTTCTATTTCCAGTTTTTTAAGGAATCTCCACACTGTTCTCCATAGTGGCTGTACTAGTTTGCATTCCCACCAACAGTGTAAGAGGGTTCCCTTTTCTCCACACCCTTTGCAGCATTTATTGTTTGTAGACTTTTTAATGTTTAAGTGAAAGTGAAGTTGTTCAGTCGTGTCTGACTCTTAGCGACCCCATGGATTGCAACTAACAGGCTCCTCCGTCCATGGGATTTTCCTTTCACTTTCATGCATTGGAGAAGGGAATGGCAACCCACTCTAGTGTTCTTGCCTGGAGAATCCCAGGCACGGGGGAGCCTGGTGGGCTGCCGTCTATGGGGTCGCACAGAGTCGGACACGACTGAAGTGACAGCATAGCATAGCATAGCATAGACTTTTTAATAGCAACCATTCTGACCAGCGTTAGATGACACCTCATGGTGGTTTTAATTTGCATTTCTCTGATAATGAATGTTGTTGAGCATCTTTTCATGTGTTTGTTAATCATCTATATGTTTTCTTTGTAGAAATTTCTGTTTAGTTCTTTGGCTCATTTTTTGATTGGGTCGTTTATTTTTCTGGAATTGAGCTGCAGGAGTTGCTTGTATATTTTTGAGATTAATTATTTGTCAGTTGCTTCATTTTCTATTATTTTCTCCCATTCTGAAGGGTGTCTTTTCACCTTCCTTATAGTTTCCTTCATTGTGCAAAAGGTTTTAAATTTAATTAGGTCCCATTTGCTTATTTTTGCTTTTATTTCCATTATTCTGGGAGTTTTATAGTTTCTGGTTTTACATTTAGATCTTTTATTCATTTTGAGTTTATTTTTTGTGTATGGTTTTAGAAAGTGTTCTAGTTTCATTCTTTTACAAGTGGTTGACCAGTTTTCCCAGCACCACTTGTTAGAGAGATTCTTTTCTCCATTGTATATTCTTGCCTCCTTTGTCAAAGATTAAGTGTCCATAGGTGCATGGATTTATCTCTGGGCTTTCTATTTTGATCCACTGATCTATATTTCTGTTTTTGTGCCAGTACCATACTGTCTTAATGACTGCAGCCTTGTAGTATAATCTGAAGTGAAGTAGGTTGATTTCTCCAGTTCCATTCTTCTTTCTCAAGATTTCTTTGGCTACTCGAGCTTTTTCATATTTCCATACAAATTGTGAAATTATTTGTTCTAATTCTCTGAAAAACACCGTTGTTAGCTTGATAGGGATTGCATTAAATCTATAGATTGCTTTGGGTAGTATACTCACTTTCACTCTATTGATTTTTCAGATCCATGAACATGGTATATTTCTCCATCTATTCATGTCATCTTTGATTTCTTTCATAGGTGTTTTATAGTTTTCTATATAAAGAACTTTGTTTCTTTAGGTAGATTTATTCCTGAATATTTTATTCTTTTCATCACAAAGGTGAATGGAATTGTTTCCTCAATTTCTCTTTCTGTTTTCTCATTGTTAGTATATAGGAATGCAAGGGATTTCTGTGTGTTAATTTTATATCCTGCAACTTTACTATATCCATTGATTAGCTCTAGTAATTTTCTGGTGGAGTCTTTAGGGTTTTCTATGTAGAGGATCATGTCATCTACAAACAGTGAGAGTTTTACTTCTTCTTTTCCAATCTGGATTCCTTTTATTTATTTTTCTTCTCTGATTGCTGTGGCTAAAACTTCCAAAACTATATTGAATAGTAGTGGTGAGAGTGGACACCCTTGTCTCGTTCCTTACTTTAGGGGAAATGCTTTCAATTTTTCACCATTATGTAAAAGGTTTGCGGTGGGTTTATCATATATGGCTTTTATTATGTTGAGGTATGTTCCTTCTCAGAGAAGGCAATGGCACCCCACTCCAGTACTTTTGCCTAGAAAATCCCATGGATGGAGGAGCCTGGTAGGCTACAATCCATGGGGTTGCTAGAGTCAGACACGACTGAGTGACTTCACTTTCACTTTTCACTTTCATGCATTGAAGAAGGACATGGTAACCCACTCCAGTGCTCTTGCTTTGAGAATCCCAGAGACGGGAAGACTGGTTGGCTGCCATCTATGGGGTCACACAGAGTCAGACATGACTAAAGCGATGCAGCTGCAGCAGCAGCATGTTCCTTCTATGCCTTCTTTCTGGAGGGTTTTTATTTTTTTTTTTTTTTTTTTTTTTTTTTACCATCTGTTTATCCTTGGCTTTATTTATTTATTTATTTATTTTAAATGGATAGACTTTTATTTTATTTTATTTTATTTTACAATATTGTATTACTTTTACTATACATCGAGATGGATCCGCCACCAGAATACCCGTGCTCCCCATCCTGAACCCTCCTCCTTCCCCCCTCCCACACCATCCCTCTAGGTCATCCCAGTGCTCCAGTCCCAGGCATCTGTTATCGGGCATCGTACCTGGACTGACTCGTTTCAGATATGATATTATACATATTTCAATGCTATTCTCCCCAATCGTCCCACCCTCTCCCAGTCCCAGAGTCCAAAAGTCTATTCTATACATCAGTGTCTCTTTTGCTGTCTCATAAGCAGGGTGATTGTTACCATCTTTCTAAATTCCATATATATGCGTTAGTATACTGTATTTGTGTTTTTCTTTCTGGCTTACTTCTCTCTGTATAATAGGCTCCAGTTCCATCCACCTCAATAGAACTGATTCAAATGTATTCTTTTTAATGGCTGAGTAATACTCCATCGTGTATATGTACCACAGCTTGCTTATCCATTCATCTGTGGATGGGCATCTAGGTTGCTTCCACGTCCTGGCTATTGTAAACAGTGCTGCTATGAACATTGGGGTACACGTGCCTCTTTCAATTCTGGTTTTCTCAGTGTGTATGCTTATCTTAAATGGATGTTGAGTTTTGTCAAAGGCTCTCCATCTATTGAGATAATCATATGGTTTTTTCTTTCAATTTGTTAAAGTGGTGTATAACGTTGATTGATTTGAAAATATTGAAGAATTCTTACATACCTGGGATAAAACCCAGTTTGTCATGATGTATGATGTTTTTAATACATTATTGGGTTCTGTTTGCTAGAATTTTGTTAATGACTTTTGCATTTATGTTCATCAGTTATATTGACCTGTAATTTTCTCTTTTTCTTTGTGGAATCTTTGTCTGGTTTTGGTGTAAGAATGATGGTGGCCTCATAGAATGAATTTGGCAGTTTACCTTCCTCTGCAATTTTCTGGAAGAGTTTGAGTAGAATAGGTGGTAGCTCTTCGCTAAATTTTTGTTAGAATTCAGTTGTGAAGCGATCTGGTCCTGGACTTTTGTCTCTTGGAAGTTTTTTTTTTTTTTTTTACTGTTTCCATTTCCGTGCTTGTGATGGGTCTGTTAAGATTTTCTATTTCTTCCTGGTTCAGTTTTGGGAGGTTATATTTTTCTAAGAATTCGTCCATTTCTTCCAAGTTAATTTATTGGCATTGAGTTACTGATGGTATTCTCTTATGATCCTTTGTATTTCTGTATTGTCTGTTGTGATTTCTCCATTTTCATTTCTAATTTTTATGAATTGACTCTTGGCCCTTTTTTTCTACATGAGTCTGACTAATGATTTGTCTATTTTATTTCTCTTCTCAAAGAACCAGCTTTTAATTTTTTTCATTTTTGCTATAGTCTCCTTGGTTTCTTTTTCATTTATTTCTCCCTGAATTTTTATGATTTCTTTCCCTCTACTAGCCCTGAAGTTCTTCATTTCTTCTTTTTCTAGTTGCTTTAGGTATAAAGTTATTTGATTTTTCTCTTGTTTCTTGAGGTAAAGTTGTATTGCTATGAAAGGGTTACTTCTTAATGAAGCCAGATTTGTTAGCTTTCTTAATCTTTAGTCATGACTGACACTGCTTCAATATCATCATCTGCTAGAGCAGATCATTACATGTACAATAAAACTTAAAAGTGTTTTCTAACTTGCCCTAACTGGCATGATTTTTTAATATATTTTATAATTAAATATTCTCATGTTTCAATCACCAGAGGCTCTGTAAATTACTTTTGAAACTGCCTTCTCAGGTGGTGCAGTGGTAAATAATCCACCTGCCAATGCAGGAGTCACAAGAGACTTGGGTTCTATTTCAGTCCCTGGTCTGGGAAGATTGCCTGGAGTAAGAAATGATGAACTGCTTCCATGTTCTTACTTGGAAACCTCCATGGACAGAGGAGTCTCTTGGGCTACAGTTCAAGGGGTCACAAAGAGTTGGATATGATTGAACACCCACAGTCTGTACTTTCTGTTTTGATCATCTAGATATTCCTTTATTGAGAATATGGAACATGTATTTAGTTATTTTTATATATGTGCTGTCCTGTGCTGTGCTTAGTCGCTCAGTTGTGTCTGACTCTGGGAACCCATGGACTGTAGCCCATCAGGCTCCTCTGTCCATGGGGATTCTCCAGGCAAGAATACTGAAGTGGGTTTTCATGCCATCCTCATGTATTTATATGAATATATATATAAACAAATAGAACATAATTCTTTCTCTCTTAACTGAGCAAACATTGACTGAGCATCTCCTATGCAAAGCTTCTGCTCTAGGCTCTAATCATTTAGTTTTTAGCATAGAAAACTCATTGCCTCCTCTCATGGCTCTAACAATCTGACAGAAGCAGATATGTAGCAAACAAACAAGTGTATCACACAATGTTCTGTAGAGTGAAATTTTATGAGGAAAAAAAGCTTGATATAGATTATAGATTTAGTCAATAATGATACAGATCATTCAGTTAAATTTGAATTTCAGAAGAAGCCGTATTTTTTTTTTTTTTTTAACTATAAACAGAACCCATGCCATACAAAGCCATTATAAAACATTTTAGGAATACTTTCACAAAAATTCGTTATTTATTGCATTTCAAATTAAACTAGGTATCTTGTTTTAACTGTCAGTCTTAATGCAGTCATAGAACCAGAATTTTTTATTTAAGAAAGATCTCAGTAAACTCTTTGAGGAGATGTTTCATCTGAACAGAAATGAAGTGGTGGACTTCTTAAATGAAGTGAGGAACTATATGCAAATATTTCTAGAAGAATAACCCAGGCAGAAGGAACAATATGTGTTGTTGTTTTTCAGTTGCTTAGTCATGTTTGACCTTTTGTGACCTAATGGATTGCAGCATGCCAGGCCTCCCTTTCCTTCACCATCTCCCTGAACTTCCTCAAACTCATGTCCATTGAATTGGTGATGCCAACCAAATATCGCATCCTCTGTCATCCCTCTCTCCTCCTGCCTTCAGTCTTTCCAAGCATCAGGGTCTTTTCTAATGAGTCAGGTCTTCACATCAAGTGACCAAATTATTGACATTTCAGCATCAGTCCTTCCAATGTATATTCAGGATTAACTTCTTTAGGATTAACTGGTTTGATTTCCCTGCAGTCCAAGGGATTCTCAAGAGTCTTCTCCAACACCACTGTTCAAAAGAATCAATTATTTGATGCTCAGCTTTCCTTATGGTCCAACACTTGCATCTGTACATGATGGAAAAACCATTAACTTTGACTAAATGGACCTGTTGGCAAATTAATGTCTCTGCTTTTTAATATGTTGTCTAGGTTGCTCATAGCTTTTCTTCCAAGGAGCAAACATCTTTTAATTTCATAGCTGCAGTCACCATCTGCAGTGATTTTTGAGCCCAAGAAAATAGTCTGTCACTATTTCCAATGTTTTCTCATCCATGCGTCATGAAATGACGGGACCAGATGCCATGATCCTCATTTATTGAATGTTGAATGTTGGTTTAAAACTTAAACCAGTTTTAATATGGTTTTTCACTCTTCTCTTTCACATTCATTAAGAAACTCTTTCATATACAATTAAAAAAGATAACTGCTTCAATAAGTGGTGCTGGGAAACCTGGACAGCCACATGAAAAGAATGAAATTAGAACACGTCCTAATGCTATACACAAATATAAACTCCAAATGGATTAAAGACCAAAATGTAAGACAAGAAACTGTAAAACTCTTAAGGAATTCATAGACAGAACACTTGATGATATAAATCAAAACAAAATCTATGACCTACCTCATACAGTAATGGAAATAAAAATTAACAAGTAGGGACTAATTAAGCTTAAAAGCTTTTGCACAGCAAAGGAAACTGCAAACAAGGCAACTGATAAAGTGTTAATTTCCAAAATATACAAGTAACACGTACAACTGAATCTGCAGGAGACCCAGGTTCAATCCCTGGATCAGGAAGATCCTCTGGAGAAGAAAATGACAACCCATTCCAGTATTCTTGCCTGGCAAATCCCATGGACAAAGGAGCATGGTGGGCTACAGTTCATGTGTTTACAGACTGGGACATAACTGAGTGACTAAGCTTACTTATCTATCTACCTACAAGCAACTCATACAACTCAATATCAGAAAAACAAACAGCCCAATCAAAAACTGGGGAAAAATCCTAAACAGACATTCCTCCAAAGAAGACATACAGTTAGCTAGCAAGCACATGAAAAGATATTCAACATTGCTCAGTATTAGAGAAACACAAATCAAAACTACAATGAGATATCACCTAACACCAGTCAAAATGGCTATCATCAAAAAGTATAGAAACAATAAATGTTGGAGAGGGTATGGAGAAAAGGAAACCCTTTTACATTGCTGGTGGGAATATAAATTGATATAGCCACATGTAAGATGATATGGAGATTCCTTAAAGAAACTAAGAATAAAATGGCCATATTACCCAGCAATCCCACTACTAGGCATATACACTGAGGAAATCAAAATTGAAAAAGATACATGTACTCCAATATTCACTTTAACACTATTTATAATAGCTAGAACATGGAAGCAACCTAGATGTCCGTCAACAATTAAATGGATGAAGAAGCTTTGGCACATATGTACAAGGAATACTACTTAGTCATAAAAAGGAACACATTTGACTCAAGTCAGTTCTAAGGAGATGGATGAACCTAGAACCCATTTTGCAGAGTTAAGTAAATCAGAAAGAGAAATATAAATATTATATACTGGTGTATGTATGTGAAATATAGAAAGATGGTATTGATTAATTTATTTGTAGGGCAGCAATGGAGAAATAGACATAGAGAACAGACCTATGGACATAGAGGGAGGGAAGGAGGGAGAGGGTGAGATGTATGGAAAGAGTAACATGGAAAATAGATAGCCAATGTGAATTTGCTGTATGACACAGGGAACTCAAACAGGGGCTCTGTGAAAATCTAAAAGGTTGGGATGGGGAGGCAGATAGGAGGGAGTTTTGGGAGGGTGGGGGTATGGGTGTACCAATGGTTGATTCTTGTTGATGTTTGACAGAAAACAAAATTCTGTAAAATAATTATACTTCAATTAAAAAAAAAAATGCATGTAGACTTTTGGATTCCAGCCATTCTGACTGGCGTGAAATGGTACCTCATAGTGGTTTTGATTTGCATTTCTCTGATAATGAGTGATGTTGAGCATCATTTCATGTGTTTGTTAGCCATCTGTATGTCTTCTTTGGGGAATTGTCTATTTAGTTCTTTGGCCCATTTTTTGATTGGGTCATTTGTTTTCCTGGAATTGAGCTGTAGCAGTTGCTTGTAAATTTTTGAGATTAGTTGTTTGTCAGTTGCTTCATTTGCTATTATTTTCTCCCATTCTGAAGGCTGTCTTTTCACCCTGCTCATAGTTTTCTTTGTTGTGCAGAAGCTTTTAAATTTAATCAGGTCCCATTTGTTTATTTTTGCTTTTATTTCTAATATTCTGGGAGGTGGGTCATAGAGGATCCTGCTGTTATGTATGTCGGAGAGTGTTTTGCCTATGTTCTCCTCTAGGAGTTTCATAGTTTTTCGTCTTACGTTTAGATCTTTAATCCATTTTGAGTTTATTTTTGTGTACGGTATTAGGAAGTGTTCTAGTTTCATTCTTTTACAAGTGTTTGACCAGTTTTCCCAGCACCACTTGTTAAAGAGATTGTCTTTAATCCGTTGTATATTCTTGCCTCCTTTGTCAAAGATCCAGCAATCCCACTGCTGGGCATACACACTGAGGAAACCAAAATTGAAAGAGACACATGTACCCCAATGTTCATCACAGCATTGTTTATAACAGCCAGGACATGGAAGCAACCTAGATGTCCATCAGCAGATGAATGGATAAGAAAGCTGTGGTACATATACACAATGGAGTATTACTCAGCCATTAAAAAGAGTACATTTGAATCAGTTCTAATGAGGTGGATGAAACTGGAGCCTATTATACAGAGTCAAGTAAGCCAGAAAGAAAAACACCAATACAGTATACTAACGCATAGATATGAAATTTAGAAAGATGGTAACAATAACCCTGAATATGAGACAGCAAAAGAGACACTGGTGTATAGAACAGTCTTTTGGACTCTGTGGGAGAGGGAGAGGGTGGGATGATTTGGGAGAATGGCATTGAAATATGTATAATATCATATATGAAATGAGACGCCAGTCTAGGTTCAATGCATGATACTGAATGCTTGGGGCTGGTGCACTCGGACGACCCAGAGGGATGGTATGGGGAGGGATGGGGGAGGAAGGTTCAGGATGGGGAACACATGTATACCTGTGGTGGATTCATTTCGATATATGGCAAAACCAAAGAATATTGTAAAGTTAAATAATAAAATAAAATTTAAATAAATAAATTAAAAAAAAATGAAGTAGCACAAAAAAAAAAAAAAAAGAAGAAGAAGAAGAGAGACTCTTGCCATAAAGTTGGTGCTATATGCATATCTGAGATTATTAATATTTCTCCCAGCAATTTTGATTCCTGCTTGTGCTTGATCCAGCCTGGCTTTTTGCATGATGTACTCTGCATAAAAGTTAAATAAGCAGGGTGACAGAAATATAGCTTTGACGTCCTCTTTTCCCAATTTGGAACCACTCTGTTACTCCATATATGGTTCTAACTGTTGCTTCTTAACCTGCATACAGATTTCTCAGGAGGTAGGTAAACTTGTCTGGTATTCTCATCCTTTAAGAATTTTCCACAGTGTGTTGTAATCAACACAAAGATTTTAGCGTAGTCAAGGAAGCAGAAGTAGCTGTTTTTCTGAAATTCTCTTGCTTTTTCTATGATCCAACAGATGTTGGCAATTTGATCTCTGGTTCCTCTGCCTTTTCTAAATGCAGCTTTAACATCTGGAAGTTTTTGGTTCGCATACTGCTGAAGCTTCATTTGGAGAATTTTGAGCATTTATTTGCTAGCATGTGTAAATTCCCTGAAAAGGACAGTCACTGCTGTATTTAAGAAGAAAGAAGGAAGCCAACAAGGAAATGCAGGAAAGGATAGGGAGAGTGGCATTAAGTAAATTCCAGTAACTCTTGAGCATGTGTTCTATGTTTTAGAAGAAATTACTAGATTATTGAGGACCAAGGAAGTGGTATCACTACCCTGCCATGTAGTATCATCACTGGTTATTATATGAAGACTAGATTGCAGAATTGGAAAAGTGGGGACACAGGGATGAATTAGGAAGGTATTGAAATCGCCTAGTCAAGGCTATGGTCTTTCCTGTGGTCATGTATGGATGTGAGAGCTGGACTGTGAAGAAGGCTGAGTGCCGAAGAATTGATGCTTTTGAACTGTGGTGTTGGAGAAGACTCTTGAGAGTCCCTTGGACTGCAAGGAGATCCAACCAGTCCATTCTGAAGGAGATCAGCCCTGGATTTCTTTGGAAGGAATGATGCTAAAGCTGAAACTTTAGTACTTTGGCCACCTCATGCGAAGAGTTGACTCATTGTTGAAGAATCTGATGCTGGGAGGGATTGGGGGCAAGAGGAGAAGGGGACGACAGAGGATGAGATCGCTGGATGGCATCACTGACTCGATGGACATGAGTCTCAGTGACCTCCGGGAATTGGTGATGGACAGGGAGGCCTGGCATGCTGCGATCATGGGGTCTCAAAGAGTCGGACATGATAGAGCGACTGATCTGATCTGATCTGAAATAATCCAATAAAAAGTTTTGTTGCCTTGTGATGCTAATAGATTGAGTAAGATATTGTATCCAGAATGTTTGATGGTAGATTTAACAGGATTGAATGATTTGGGGTCTGGCAAAAAAAAAAAAAAAAAAAAAGACCAAAAATGAGTCCACGTATAGCCATAAGCAATGCAGAAGGAAGATGATTCCACTTATGAGATGGCAAATATCAGCGAGAGAAACATCTCTTTGAACTACCCCCAAAAGTAATACAGCCTGGTCCTGAAGGAGGGAGCATTAATTGGCATGTTTCTCTGTATAAGAATATGGAGAAGAAATTTTGGGAAAAGTGGATTTTGAAATCTGGCATTTGAATGAAAAGTTCATTATCTCCAAGTCCTCTTTGGTCTTCCCTCTTCTAAGAGTAATAGAGCAGTTTGAAGTAGTAACTGAGATCTGTTTACATTTGTATTGCACCTCTAAATTATGAATTTCAAGAAGTCATGCTTTGCCGGCTGAGCATCCCCATAACTTAGCAGAGTTCCTGGCACATTTTATTAGTTTGTACATGAAGAAACTGCAATTTCTATCTGTTAAAAAATATGAAAAAATATCAGACATTTCCTGAGGTCAACCTAAAATGAACTCAATCTATATTAGTTCAATAAGTAAGTAGCGTGACTGAAAGAGTTTGACTGAAAGCAACCCAGTGTTTACTGCAATTTTCAAATTCACATACAGAAATTTCCATACAACTAAACAATATTTAAAAAAAAATTTGCTCAGTTTACACTTGCAAAATAGTATAATAAAATCAATATATCTCATGAGACATTTATTTGATGATAAATACTGGAGTATATTTATTTCAGATTATAAAAGAAAACAGGAAGATATATTTCCAGTCTTTGATGATGGCTGTCTACTAGAATTTTCCTTCTATGAAAGATCACTAAATGTGGACCTAGACTAATATAAATCAAAGAAGATCTTCAGTAGAAACTTACCATAGTTTTATTCATGACATGAATCCAGTACATTTTTCCAAAAGTAGAGAACAATACTGTACTGGAAGGTTGCATCATGTGTTTTGTACAAAGCAGGTAAATCATATGCTAGGATATAGAATTCAGGCTTATACTAGCATATTTTGCATCTGTACCAGAATTTCAATGATTCCATTTGACCTCATCTCTGGATCTTGTAATTTAACTTGTTTAAATATTTACTTCCAGGATGAGCATTTTGAAAATTCCAATCTCTAACAACTGAAATGCAAACCCTAGCTTTCTCTCCTATGTCATATGATGCCAGCCTTCTATGATATGCACAAGAAGAGGCATACAGAATGTATTCCAAGTATCTAATACAAATCTAATACAATGCCAAATTTAATACAATGCCAAAGAATGCTTAAACTACCGCACAATTGTACTCATCTCACACGCTAGTAAAGTAATGCTCAAAATTCTCCAAGCCAGGCTTCAGCAATATGTGAACCATGAACTTCCTGATGTTCCCGCTGGTTTTAGAAATGGCAGAGGAAACAGAAATCAAATTACCAACGTGCGCTGGATCATGGAAAAAGCAAAAGAGTGCCAGGAAAACATCTATTTCTGCTTTATTGACTATGCCACAGCCTTTGACTGTGTGGATCACAATAAATTGTGGAAAATTCTGAAAGAGATGGGAATAACAGACCACCTGATCTGCCTCTTGAGAAATTTGTATGCAGATAAGAAAGCAACAGTTAGAACTGGACATGGAACAACAAACTGGTTCCAAATAGGAAAAGGAGTTCGTCAAGGCTGTATATTGTCACCCTGTTTATTTAACTTCTATGCAGATTACATCATGAGAAACGCTGGACTGTAAGAAGCACAAGTTGGAATCAAGATTGCTGGGAGAAATATCAATAACCTCAGATATGCAGATGACACCACCCTTATGGCAGAAAGTGAAGACGAACTAAAAAGCTTTTTGATGAAAATGAAAGTGAGAGTGAAAAAGTTGGCTTAAAGCTCAACATTCAGAAAACAAAGATCATGGCATTTGGTCCCATCAGTTCATGGGAAATAGATGGAGAAACAGTGGAAACGGTGTCAGACTTTATTTTAATGGGCTCCAAAATCACTACAGATGGTGACTGCAGCCATGAAATTAAAAGACGCTTACTCCTTGGAAGGAAAGTTATGACCAACCTAGATAGCATATTCAAAAGCAGAGACATTACTTTGCCAACGAAGGTTCATCTAGTCAAGGCTATGGTTTTTCCTGTGATCATGTATGGATGTGAGAGCTGGACTGTGAAGAAGGCTGAGCCCTGAAGAATTGATGTTTTTGAACTGTGGTGTTGAAGAAGACTCTTGAGAGTCCCTTGGACTGCAAGGAGAGCCAACCAGTCCATTCTGAAAGAGATCAGCCCTGGGATTTCTTTGGAAGGAATGATGCTAAAGCTGAAACTCCATTATTTTGGCCACCTCATGCAAAGAGTTGACTCATTGGAGAAGACTCTGAGGCTGGGAGGGATTGGGGGCAAGAATAGAAGGAGATTACAGAGGATGAGATGGCTGGATGACATCACTGAGATGGCTGGATGACATCACTGACTCAATGGACGTGAGTCTGAGTGAACTCTGGGAGTTGGTATTGAACAGGGAGGCCTGGCGTGCTGTGATTCATGGGGTGGCAGAGTCGGACACAACTGAGCGACTGATCTTATCTGATCTGAATACAAATCTAGGTTATATTGTAAAGCACCCAGAAACGGAAGTTATGTCTTCAACATTCTAGATATTTGTTTCATAATACCTATGTGATATCTGTGCATATTTACTCTTTCTACTACCCAGATATCTTTGTATCTTAAGATCACTGGAAATGAGACAATGAAAATCTTTTTCTCTTCAACTAGTCATAATGATTTTTTTTTTTTTTTGCTTCTGTATTTCTAAACACTGAAACCAAAGAGAATTCACATTTCTTACACCATTAAATACGTAGCTCAATTCAGTTCAGTTCACTCTTTTAGTTGTATCCAACTCTTTGTAACTCCATGGACTACAGCATGCCAGGCTTCCCTGTCCATCACCAACACCTAGAGCTTACTCAAACTCATGTTCATATAGTTGGTGAGGCCATCTAACCATCTCACTCTCTGTCATCCCCTTCTCCTCCTGCCTTCAATCTTTCTCAGCTTCAGGGTCTTTTCCAAAGAGTCAGTTCTTTCCATCAGGTGGCCCAAGTATTGGAATTTCAGCTTCAGTATCAGTCGTTCCAATGAATATTTCGAACTGATTTTCTTGAGCTTTCATCTCCTTGCAGTCCAAGGGACTCTCAAAAGTCTTCTACAGCACCACAGTTCAAATTCATGAATTCTTCAGTGCTCATCTTTCTTTATGGTCTAACTCTCACATTCATACATGAATGTGTACTGGAAAAACAACAACTTTGACTATATGGACCTTTGTCAGCAAAGTAATGTTTTCTTTTTTAAAATATTTGCTTAGGTTTTTCATAACTTTTTCTTTCAAAGAGCAAGCATCTTTAAATTTCGTGGCTACATTCACCATCTACAGTGATATTGGAGATGAAGAAAATAAAGACTGTCACTGTTACCATTGTTTCCCCTTCTATTTGCCATGAAGTGATGGGGACAGATGCCATGAGCTTTGTTTTATTAAAGTTGAGCTTTAAACCAGTTTTTTCACTCTCCTCTTTAACCTTGATCAAGAGGCTTTTAGTTACTCTTTGCCTTCTGCTATAATGGTGGTGTCATTTGCACATCTCAGGTTATTGATATTTCTCTCGGCAATCTTGATTCCAGCTTGTGCTTCATCCAGCCCACCATTTTGCTTGATTTACTCTGCATATTTACTCTGCATATAATTTAAATAAGCTAGATGACAATATACAACCTACACGTACTCCTTTCCCAATTTGGAACCAGTCTATTGGTCCATGTCCAATTCTACCTGTTGCTTCTTGAGCTGAATACAGATTTCTCAGGAGGCAGGTAAGGTAGTCTGGTATTCCCATCTCTTGAAGAACTTTACACAACTTTCTGTGATTTACACAGTCAAAGGTTTTGACGCAGTCCATAAAGCAAAAGAAGATGTGTTTTTGGACCTCACTTGCTTTTTCTGTGATTCAGCACAAGTTGACAATTTGATCTCTAGTTCCTCTGCCTTTTCTAAGTCCAGCTGGAACATCTGGAATTTCTTGGTTTATGTATTGTTGAAGCATGGCTTGGGGAATTTTTAACATTACTTTGCTATCATGTAAGATGAGTTCAACTGTGCCGTGGTTTGAACATTCTTTATCATTGCCTTTCTTTGGGATTGGAATGAAAACTGACCTTTTTCAGTCCTGTGGCCTCTGCTGAGCTTTTCAAATTTGCTTTCTTATTGAGTGTGGCACTATAACAGCATCATCTTTTAGCATTTGAAATAGTTCAGCTGGAATTCCATCACTTCCACTAGCTTTGTTTATAGTGATGTTTCCTAAAGCCCACTTGACTTCACATTCCAGGTTGTCAGGCTCTAGGTGAGTGATTACACCATTGTGGCTATCTGGGTCATACAGATTTTTGTTGTATACTTCTTCTGTGCGTTCTAGCTATCTGTTCTTAATATCTTCTGATTCTGTTAGTTCCATTCTGTTTCTGTCCTTTATTGTGCTCATCTTTAAATGAAATGTTCCATTGGTATCTTTAATTGTCTTGAAGAGATCTCTAGTCTTTCTCATTCTATTGTTTTCCTCTATTTCTTTGCACTGATCATTGAAGAAAGCTTTCTTATCTCTCCTTACTATTCTTTGAAACTCTGCATTCAAGTGGGTATATCTTTCCTTTTCCCTTTTGCTTTTAGCGTCTCTTCTTTTCTCAGCTATTTGTAAGGTCTCTTCTGACAATTTTTCTTTTTCTGCATTTATTTTGTTTGGGGATGGTCTTGATCACTGCTTCCTGTACAATATCATGAAACTCTTTCTATAGTTTCTGGCACTCTATCAGATCTAATGCCTTAAATCTATTTGTCACTTCCATTGTATAACTGTAAGGGATTTGATTTAGGTCGCACCTGAATGGTCTAGTAGTTTTCCCTACTTTCTTCAATTTAAATCTGAATTTTGCAATAAGTACTTCATGATCTGAGCCACAGGCAGCACCAAGTCTTGTTTTTGCTGACTGTATAGAGCTTATAAATCTTCAGCTGAAAAGAATATAATCTGAAAACATGATGGTGGAGTATAGGGATGTGCACTCATCTTCTCCTGTTAGAACTCCAAAAGTGCAACTAGTTGCTGAACAAACTCGTTCCTCATTCCTGTCAATTTGACAGGAGAATGTTGGATCCCACCAAAAAGAATACCCACCTTCAAGGGCAAAGGAGAAGCCCCAACAAGTTGGTAGCAGGGGCAAACCCCATGCTTGCCAGAGATGCTTGGAGGGCTCAAACAAAACCTTGTGTGTACCGAGACCCAGAGGTCCCACAGAGAGAGAGCAAGACCTGCCTTTGAGTGTTTTAGTGTCACCTACAGAGGCGCAGGTCAGCAGTGGCCTGTCATGGGGACAGGGGCTCTATCTGCAACAGACCTGGGCCATGCAGCATGTGTCATAAACACTCTTTGAGGAGGTTGCCATTAGCCCCACCACAGAGCACTGAGCAGATGACCACAAATGGGAGGACAAGTATACCAAAGAAATTCTTGCACTGTTAAGAGAGCTCTAGGACCCACAACAGATTTCCCAACCTGATGATCTCATAAATGGACTGAGAACCCCCAGGTTATTTGACTTTGAAGGCCAGTAGGATACTGAGCCAGACTTGCCAGTGAGTGTGAAGAGTCTCCAATGGGTTGACAGTTTGGCCAAACAACAGAGAGGGAACACAGCCCCATCCATCAACAGAAAATTGGATTAAAGTTTTACTGACCATCAAAACAAGACCCAGTTTCCCCCTCAGTCAGTTTCTCCCATCAGGAATCTTTCATAAATTTCTTATCATTATTTATCAGAGGGCAGACAGAATGAAAACCACAATCACAGAAAACTAACCAAACTGATGGAGAAGGCAATGAAAAACCACATCAGTATTCTTGCACTGAGAACCACATGAATAGTATGAAAAGGTAAAAAGAAATGAAACTGAAAGATGAACTCCCCGTGTTAGTAGGTACCAATATGCTACTGGAGAAAAGTGGAGAAATAACTTCAGAAAGAATAAAGTGATGCAGCCAAAGTAAAAACAATTCCCAGCTGTGGATGTGACTGGTGATGGAAGTAAAGTCCGATGCTATAAAGAAAATATATTGCATCAGTTCAGTTCAGTTCAGTGGCTCAGTTGTGTCTTTGTGACCCCATGAATCACAGCACACCAGGCCTCCCAGTCCATCAACAACTGCTGAAGTTCACTCAAACTCATGTCCATCGAGTCTGTGATGCCATCCAGCCATCTCATCCTCAGTTGTCCCCTTCTCCTCTTGCCCCCAATCCCTCCCAGCATCAAAGTCTTCTACAATGAGTCAAATCTTCGCATGAGGTGGCCAAAGTACTGGAGTTTCAGCTTTAGCATCATTCCCTCCAAAGAAATCCCAGGGCTGATTTCCTTTAGAATGGACTGGTTGGATCTCCTTGCAGTCCAAGGGACTCTCAAGAGTCTTCTCCAACACCACAGTTCAAAAGCATCAATTCTTCAGTGCTCAGCATTCTTCAAAGTCCAACTCTCACATCCATACATGATTACTGGAAAATCCATAGCCTTGACTAGATGGACCTTTGTTGGCAAAGTAATGTCTCTGCCTTTGAATATGCTATCTAGGTTGGTCATAACTTTCCTTCCAAGGAGTAAGCATCTTTTAATTTCATGATTGCAATCACTATCTACAGTGATATTGGAGACCAGAACAATAAAGTCTGACACTGTTTCCACTGTTTCACCATCTATCTCCTATGTAGTGATTGGACCAGATGCCATGATCTTAGTTTTCTGAATGTTGAGCTTTAAGCCAATTTTTTCACTCTCGTCTTTCACTTCCATCAAGACACTTTTTAGTTACTCTTCACTTTCTGCCATAAGAGTGGTGTCATCTGCATATCTAAGCTTATTGATATTTCTCCCAGCAGTCTTGATTCCAGCTTGTGCTTCTTCCAGCCCAGCATTTCTCATGATGGTCTCTGCATATAAGTTAAATAAGCAGGGTGACAATATACAGACTTGATGTACTCCTTTTCCTATTTGGAACCCATCTGTTGTTGCACCTGTTCTAACTGTTGCTTCTTGACCTGCATATAGGTTTCTCAAGAGGCAGGTCAGGTGGTCTGGTATTCCCATTTATTTGAGAATTTTCCACAGTTTATTGTGATCCACATGCTTAAAGCCTTTGTCATAGTCAATAAACAGAAATAGATGTTTTTCTGGAACTCTCTTGCTTTTTCCATGATTCAGCAGATGTTGGCAATTTGATCTCTGGTTTCTCTGCCTTTTCTAAAACCAGTTTGAACATATGGAAGTTCATGGTTCACGTAGCCTGGCTTGGATAATTTGAGCATCACTTTACTAGCATGTGAGATGAGTGCAGTTTTGCAGTAGTTTGAGCATTCTTTGGCATTGCCTTTCTTTGCAATTGGAATGAAATCTGACCTTTTCCAGTCCTGTGTCCACTGGTGAGTTTTCCAAATTTGCTGGCATATTGAGTGCAGCACTTTCACAGCATCATCTTTCAGTATTTGAAATAGCTCAACTGGAATTCAATCACCTGCACTAGCTTTGTTCATTGTGATGCTATCTAAGGCCCACTTGACTTCACATTCCAGGATGTCTGGCTCTAGGTGAGTGATCACACCATCGTGATTATCTGGGTCGTGAGGATCTTTTTTGTACAGTTCTTCTGTGTATTCTTGCCCCCTCTTCTTAATATCTTCTGCTTCTGTTAAGTCCATATCATTTCTGTTTTTTTATCGAGCCCATCTTTGCATGAAATGTTCCCTTGGTTTCTCTAATTGTCTTGAAGAGATCTCTAGTCTTTCCCATTTTTTTGTTTTCCTCTATTTCTTTGCATTGATCACTGAGAAAGGCTTTCTTATCTCTTCTTGCTATTCTTTGGAACTTTGCATTTAGATGTAAATTGGAAGTGGTCAAACAGGAGATGGCAAGAGTGAACATTGACATTTTAGGAATCTGTGAACTAGAATGGACTGGAATGTTTGAATTTAATTCAGATTACCATTATATCTACCACTGGGGGCAAGAATCCCTGAGAAGAAATGGAGTAACCCTCTTAGTCAAAAAAAAGAGTCCAAAGTGCAGTACTTGGATACAATGTCAAAAATGACAGAATGATCTCTGTTCCTTTCCAAGGCAAACCGTTCAATATCACAGTAATCCAAGTCTATGTCCCAACCAGTAATGCTTAAGAAGCTGAAGTTGAATGGTTCTATGATCACTTACAAGACCTTCTGGACTAATGCAAAAAAAAAAAAAAAATGTCCTTTTCCTCATAGGGAACTGGAATGCAAAAGTCAGAAATAAAGAGATACCTGGAGTAACAGGTAAGTTTGGTCTTGGTGTAAAATATAAAGTAGGGCAAAGTCTAACAGTTTTTAAAGGTCGTTAGTAGGTGCTACACTCTATTTTTCATTTAAGATTTTAATCTAAGAACATTTTAGACAACGTTTTTTGGTAAGACACTGTACATAGAGATTCCATATATACTTTCACTCTGTTTTCTCTAATGTTGTGAAGTGAAAGTCACTCAGTCGTGTCCGACTCTCTGCGGCTCCATGGAGTCCATGGGATTCTCCAACCCAGAATGTTGGAGTGGGTAGCCTTTCCTTTCTCCAGGGAACCTTCCCAACCCAGGGACCAAACCCAGGTCTTCTGCATTGCAGGCAGATTCTTTACCAGCTGAGCCACAAGGGAAGCCCAAGAACACTGGAATGGGTAGCCTATCTCTTTTCCAGAGAATCTTCCTGACTCTGAATATTTGTATTTAGTTTTCTGTATTTTAAAAGTTTGTACTCATTTTTATAGATGTGCACTGGTACCTTATTGTGGTTTTTATTTTATTCCTGTAGTTAATGATGTTGAACTTCTTTTCATGTGCTTATTGATCATTTTGTACAGTCTTTTCCATGAGTCATCTATTTATGATTTTTGCCCATTTTATAATTGAACTGCTTGCTTTTTGAGAAAACTTCATATAGATACTAGTTCTTTTTCAGTTGTGTAGCTTGCAAACATTTTCTCTCAGTCTTCAGCTTGTCTTTTCATCTTTATATCAGTGCTTATCCAGAACAATATTTTAATTTTGATGAAGTCTAATTTATCAGTTTGCTTTATTGATTGTGCTTTTGTTGTCAAGTTTAAAGGTACTTTGCCTAGCCTCAGCCCCTGAATATTTTATCCTATGTGTTTTTCTAAAAGAAATATTGTTTTGCCTTTGATATTTACACCTGATTCATTTTTAATCCGTGCTTGTTAAGATTTTTGGGATTTAGACTGAAGTTCAGTTTTTTACCTATATTCGATTCCTCCAGCATCAGTCATTGAAAAGCCAATCATTTCTCCATTTAATTGTTTTTTCACTTTAGTAAAGAGACATTTGGGTATATTTTTGTGAGTTTATATCTGTTTCTTTTATTCTTTTCCACAGGTCTAAGTACCTATCCTTCTCTCATTACCAAAAAGCTCAATTTTTTAATAATGAGTGGAACAATTCATTCCACTTTTATCTCCCCCCACCCCTTGCCAGGTAGTCTTAACTATTTTAATTTTTTGCTTTTCAATATACACTTTCAAATAAGCTTATCTAGTTCTACCAAAAAAAAAAAATAAATAAATAGATAAAAGATAGAATTGTCATAAGCATTGCATTAAATATATAGATCCATTTGGGAAAATTAAAATCTTTAGCATATTTTTCAACCCATGAAAATAATGTTACTTAATCTAGGTCTTTATTGATCTTTTTCACAGCATTTTATAATTTTCAGGATACAGATCCTGTACGTATTTTGTTAAAATTATACTAAAATATTTCATTTTCTTTGAAAAAACTGTAGATAATAATGGTTTTGTTTTTAGTTTTGATGTGTTTGTTCTTAGTATATATAATTTTCATCAATATTTTGTTGATCCTATATGCTGTGACTTTGATCAGCTTATCACTTTCCAAGAGATATTTTTGCCCTCAGTAGAAGATTGACAGCTGTTCTACATAGTGACTTATAGTAACTATATCTGTTAGTTATAATAGAATGCTTGTTTAGAATACTAGTTAATTACAACATGAGAGCAACACAAATATGATGAAATGATTTCATATCATTTTGGTAATAACTAAACCAATATGCAGCCATGTTACAAAATTTAATTTAAATACTCAAAAAATCATGATACATTTTTAGTAATCACATATTTAAGTTTACTTGATAATATACACTATGTAATTAAATTTTATTCTATTTGGGTCGTAGTTTTTGTTCATCCACTATTAACTTTAGATACAAAAATGGATCAGCATAGATATTTCCTGAGTTATCTTAACCACTGGATCACCAGGGAAGTCCAGCCTCTTGTCTTCTTAGTTAAGTCAATTCTTTCACTCAAATTATTTTTGATAAGACTCCCTGCTGCATAGATTATAATATGAGTAAATAGGAACTAAAAATAAAGGAAACCCTGGGAATTTAAAGCATATAAAGTGATAAATGTTTGTCTTTAAAAAATAGCTTCCTTTCATTTGAAAATTTTTGCCTCCAGTATCAAATTTATGGCTGTCATCAGAACAACCCAGGGAGATTCAATAAATATAAGAGTAAATATATGAAAAGAGATAGAAAGATTTAAAGACATTAGAAGACCAGAAATAAAACATGCTTTTCTCTGAGTCCCACATGGCTACAGTTAGTCTTCTTTAACTTAGGATCTAGACAGAAGGTACAGAGATTTTCAGTTTTTCTCTTAAAGTGTCTCCACTTGCCCTGAGAAATTCTGGCAACAATTCTTCACACTAAATATGTGCCAAGTGTGAACTTTAAAAACAAAACTACTTTTCAGCTTCCAGTGTTTTAAAACTGTCTGAACAATTTATTAAAGTTCACCTTAAATAACTCAAAATGACTTAATGGAATTTTACTAACCTTTCCAAATATTGTACCTTGAAGCTGAGTGTAAGATTGAGAAATTTTGGCTTAAAGATAAAATCAAGAAAAGTGTAAATGCTGAAACAAAGAATTGTAAAATGTGTTTTCTTTTTCATAGCTACAGATTTCTTTCCAATAAAATAATTATTGTTTAAATAAAAAATTATACCATTAAATATTTTTATTCTTAAACATTTTGTATTTTTATAAGTGGCTTCTTAAATGATATCCTCCAATAGAAGCTTGACAGCTGTTCTACATAGTGACTTATAGTAACTATATCTGTTAGTTATAATAGAATGCTTGTTAAGAATACTAGTCAATTAGGACATGAGAGCAACACAAATATGATGAAATGATTTCATATCATTTTGGTAATAACTAAACCAATATGCAGCCATGTTATATAATTTAATTTAAATACTCAAAAAATTTTTGAGTATTTTTAGTAATCTCATATTTACATTTAGTTGATAATATATACTATGTGATTAAAATTTATTCTATTTGGGTCATAATTTTTGCTCATCCACTATTAACTTTAGATACAAATATGGATCAGCACTTCACTGACTCGATGGGTATGAGTCTGGGTGATCTCCGGGAGCTGGTGATGGACAGGGAGGCCTGGTGTGCTGCGGTTCATGGGGTCGCAAAGAGTCGGACACGACTGAGCGACTGATCTGATCTGATAGATATTTCCTTTGGCACATTATGGTTGTAAAGCACTTCTGCAAGTTTATACTTTATTTGTTAAAGCTTTTTCTCCCAATATATTTGAAAAAGATATAAATAGATCGAACATTAAATGAAAATCTGAAAGTATAATATAATACAGTAAACACTGTGGGATAGCACCTGTGGGGAAATTAACAAGAAGGCGCCAGTCAGGCTCTCTCACCCCAGGCTCTCATGCCATCTTGGCCCATATTCTGTAATCAATGAATTTTCACTTTTGTGTAACAGCTGAGATTGCTTATGGCACTGTGCATGAGCATCAGGAGGTACTCTCTTGACCATGGGCTGCTTTTGTTCTGAAAGTATATATAAGTTTCACCTGTAAAAGCCCTAAAGGGTTGTGTGTGGTTATTTTGTGTTAAGTTATGTCTGTTGCTATGACTGCTGGGGCACCCCAGGAGAGAATAAATATGTCTGAAGTTCCTACAGCTCTTTGAATTTTCTTCCAGCTTCTTAACTCGTGCCTTGCTTACCATGGGTTCAGCAAACAGTGTGAACAATGTGATGCAGCAAGACAATTGACACTGTGAACAGGATCAGCAATACAGAGTCAAAAATTAAGACCCAAGAAATATGATGTTAAACAATAAGAAAAATTAGAGAATTAAGACATACATTATTTTTGCTTATACACAAATAAATGAGTATTTTAAATTTATGGTCATATTTTCAAAAAAAGAAATGAAGTAAATGCTAGGTCCAACATCGTTTGAATATCACAATTTCATTAATACAGTGTTACTCAAATGTTTTATTTAATGAAATCTATAAATTTGATAAAACATTTAGATTCATCTCTGTAATTTCCTAAAGTTCCTTCCTATATTGTGTTCAACTTTTCCATTTTGATTCACATAGTATTTGAATAAAATACTTTTATCTAGTCATAAAAATATGCCAAATTATTACCTGGAATATGTTGGTTGCAAAAGCCTTATCATTTTCTCTATTCCTCTAATAATTAAAAATACAGTATGTCACTCTTCCAACTAACAGTAAAGATACAAGTAGAAAATATCAGCTTTGAAGATTTCTTTTTAAATGTATACAAACCTTTTCCAATCAATGGCACATTATTTTTCACCATCCAGCTTTTGGTTATGTTAACAAAAATTCTGCCTGTTTTCAGTCTTTACTATCCCCATAATGCAAAAGCAGGAAAGATATTACTTCCAGTAAACCAACTCAAAAGAGGAAATAAGTGAAAGCAGCTTGTCATGATTGTGAACATAGGAAACTGGAAGTGATAATTAACAAATATCATGGCCGTTACACATGTGCATTTCTAAAGACATGTGCTAAAAAGAAATCTTGTGTAGAATGCATTGAATTCTACTTCATGTTGTGATCAGTTCTTCAAAACTGTTACTATGTTATAAATTTAGACTAACATTCCCATCAACTCAATAATTCAGAGCTTTTTCATACATAAAAATATCAGGCTTTTTTTTTAATTTATTTTTACAATCTTTCTGCAGAAAATAGAATCATTCTTCTTATAAGAAAAGACAAGTGACCCTTATCAGAGCTTTAGGAGAGGAACAAGATATGAACTAAAATTTATCCTCTTTTTCCTTGATATTTATATTTTAAATGTAGGTTTAAAATGCATAATTGATCTCTATTTCTTTCCTCAAATCCAGTTTTGATCTGTATAAAGAGCCTATTCAAATTCTACAAACATAGTAGCATCAATCACTAATGGATATTTTCTGTACCCTTGGCAGAATGACAATTTAATTTTCACAGAGACAAGCAAATACCTAAACTTGTCATCCTGGCTTCTAATCAGCTGGTTCTTTGGGGTTGGAACATATCAGAGAAACAACATTTTAACTTACATACCAGATGTTGTCTCCTACAGAAATATGACAGCATCATTTCTTAAACTCAAGCGACAGGTCAAGGTTCCAAAATACCATCCGGGCTCTCTGTTACCTTTAGTAAATGTTTTCCTTTTTACTGTAGAACCTTAAATGTTTACTCATCTCTAGGTGATTACATTGGAATGCTGACACCTGACACAGATGGTAGGTCATATCTAAGTGAGGAAAAGTGGAAATTATATGTAGAATATTTCCACTGAGGACATATTTATCTGAGCTGCATCCTCTGACCACAATGTGCGGTTTGTCTCTCTTGTTATGTTGATTTTGATAACATAAAACAATGGGTTTAAATGATACAAATGAATGATGAAGAATCTTTATTCTATTTTTTTTTTTTTTTTTCTTTTTTGGAGGTAGAGTTAGTTTAAATGGAGGTGCAAACCTGCTCAGTAGAATTGGACTCTCTGTGAACCTATAGACTGTAGCCCTCCAGGCTCCTCTGGTTCATTTCCCAGGCAAGAACACTGCAGTGGGTTGCTATTTCCTTCTCCAGGGGATCTTCCCTGCCACAGATCCAACTCACATTTTCATCAGTGGCAGGCAGATTATTTACCACTTGAGCCACCTGGGATGATGTTAGCTTAAATGGGATGATCAAATGTCTCCAAGTAAGATTTTAAGTCTGAATATCCCGAGTGCCCTGAGGCAAAGCCAAATTTGCCTGAACATTCAAATATCAAGCTTCCTGTAACTCAGCAAAAGAGTCTTTATGGTGGAAGTTTTATTAGCAGATAAAATTGTTCCAGGATGTCTTAATCTTGGGAGGAGAAAATTTGGAAAGTGGGCACTCCTGTTATATCACTAAGACTTTATTTTATATATTTATTTATATCACTAAAAAAAATATATATTAGAAGTAAACTGAGATTTGCCACTAAGTTCCTAATTCATGTTAATTTTCCACAGAAAGCACAGATATGTGGGGCTACACAATGTAGGTAAAGGCTAATAGAGTTCTGCCAAGAGAACGCACTGGTCATGGCAAACACCCGCTTCCAAAAACAAAAAAGAAGACTGTACACATGGGCATCACCAGATGGTCAAACTGAAATCAGATTAATTATGTTCTTTACAGACAAAGATGGACAAGCTCTATACAGTCAGCAAAAATAAGACCAGGAGCTGACTGTGGCTTAGATCATGAACTCCTTATTGACAAATTCAGACTGAAATTGAAGAAAGTGGGTAAAACCACTAGATCACTCATGGATGACCTAACTCAAATTGCTTATCACTAAAAAGTGGAAGTGAGAAATAGATTTAAGGGACTACATATGATAGACAGAGTGCTTGATGAACTGTGGACGGAGGTTCATGACAATGTATGTACAGGAGGCAGGAAACCAGACAATCCCCAACAACAAGAAATGCAAAAAAGCAAGATGCCTGTCTGAGAAGGCCTTACAAATAGCTCTGAAAAGAAGGAAAAGAAAAAACAAACGAAAGATCAGATCAGATCAGATCAGTCGCTCAGTCGTGTCCGACTCTTTGTGACCCCATGAACCACAGCACGCCAGGCCTCCCGGTCCATCACCAGCTCCCGGAGGTCACCCAGACTCACACCCATCAAGTCAGTGATGCCATCCAGCCATCTCATCCTCTGTCGTCCCCTTCTCCTCCTGCCCTCAATCCCTCCCAGCATCAGAGTCTTCTCCAATGAGTCAACTCTTCGCATGAGGTGGCCAAAATACTGGAGTTTCAGCTTTAGCATCATTCCTTCTAAAGAAATTCCAGGATTGATCTCCTTCAGAATGGACTGGTTGGATCTTCTTGCAGTCCAAGGGACTCTCAAGAGTCTTCTCCAACACCACAGTTCAAAAGCATCAATTCTTCGGCGCTCAGCCTTCTTCACAGTCCAGCTCTCACATCCATACATGACCACAGGAAAGACGAAAGATAAACCCATTTAAATTCAGAGTTCCAAAGATTAGCACAGAGAGATAAGAAAGCATTCCTCAGTGCTCAATGCAAAGAAATAGAGGAAAACAACAAAATGGAAAAGACTAGAGATCTCTTCAAGAAAATGTGAGATACCAAGGGAACATTTCATGCAAAGATGGGCTCAATAAAGGACAGAAATGGTAGGGACCTAACAGATGCAGAAGATATTAAGAAGTAGCAAGAATACACAGAAGAACTCTACAAAAAGGATCTTCATGACCCAGATAATCACGATGGTGTGATAACTCACCTAGAGACAGACATCCTGGAATGTGAAGTCAAGTGGGCCTTCGAAAGCATCATTATGAACAAAATTAGTGGAGGTGATGGAATTCCAGTTGAGCTATTTCAAATCCTGAAAGATGATGCTGTGAAAGTGCTGCACTCAATATGCCAGCAAATTTGGAAAACTCAGCAGTGGACACAGGACTGGAAAAGGTCAGATTTCATTCCAATCCCATAGAAACATGTACAATATCATAAAATAAACAAATCGCCAATCCAGGTTTGATGCAGGATACAGGAAGCTTGGGGCTGGTGCACTGGAATGAACCAGAGGGATGGTATGAGGAGGGAGGTGGGAGGTGGGTTCAGGATGGGGAACATGTGTATACCCTTGGCAGATGCATGTTGATGTATTGCAAAACCAATGTTGTAAAGTAAAAAAATAAAATAAAATAATAATAATAAATTTAAAAAATAAACTCAAAATTGATTAAAGAAAACAAAAATAAATAAAAAGAAAGGCAATGCCAAAGATTGCTCAAACTACCGCACAATTGCACTCATCTCACACGTTAGTAAAGTGATGCTCAAAATTCTCCAAGCCAGACTTCAGCAATACGTGAACCATGAGCTTCCAGACGTTCAAATTGGTTTTACAAAAGGCAGAGGAACCAGAGATCAAATTGCCAACATCTGCTGGATCATGGAAAAAGCAAGAGAGTTCCAGAAAAACATCTATTTCTGCTTTATCGACTATGCCAAAGCCTTTGACTGTGTGGATCACAAGAAACTGTGGAAAATTCTGAAAGAGATGGGAATACCAGACTACCTGACCTGCCTCTTGAGAAACCTGTATGCAGGTCAGGAAGTAACAGTTAGAACTGGACATGGAACAACAGACTGGTTCCAAATAGGCAAAAGAGTACTTCAAGGCTGTATATTGTCACCCTGCTTATTTAACTTATATGCAGAGAACATCATGAAAAATGCTGAGCTAGAAGAAGCACAAACTGGAATCAAGATTTCTGGGAGAAATATCAATAACCTAAGATATGCAGATGGCACAATGCTTCTGGCAGAAAGTGAAGAGGAACTAAAGATGAAAGTGAAAGAGGAGAGCGAAAAAGTTGGCTTAAAACTCAACATTCAGAAAACTAAGATCATGGCTTCTGGTCCCATCCCTTCATGGAAAATAGATGGAGAAACAGCGGAAACAGTGACTGACTTTATTTTGGGGGGCTCCAAAATCACTGCAGATGGTGATTGCAGCCACAAAATTAAGAGACACTTACTTCTTGGAAGAAAAGTTATGACGAACATAGCATATTAAAAAGCAGAGACATTACTTTGCCAACAAAGGTCCCTCTAGTCATTGGTCACATATGGACATGAGAGCTGAATGATAAAGCCGAGCACTGAAGAATTTATTTTTTTGAACTGTTTTTGGAGAAGACTATTGAGAATCCTTTGAACTGCACAGAGATCGAACCAGTCCATTCTAAAGGAGATTAGGCCTGGGTGTTCTTTGGAAGGACTGATGTTGATCATGAAACTCCAATACTTTGGCCACCTGATGTGAAGAGTTGACTCATTTGAAAAGACCCTGATGATGGGAAAGACTGAGGGCAGGAAGAGAAGGGGACGACAGAGGATGAGATGTTTGGATGGCATCACCTACTCAATGGGCATGGGTTTGTGTAAACTCCGTGAGTTGGTGATGGACAGGGAGACCTGGCGTGCTTCAGTTCATGGGGTTGCAGTTTTTGACATGACTGAGCGACTGAACTGAACTGAATGTGGACTTAGCTAAATAGATAAACTAAGGCAAGCTCAACATTATCAAATATATTTTATTTGGTAATAGCAGAGGAACTGCTACTCAGGATATTCAAACTGGCAAATCCCTTCACGGTTTGGGGGTAGGCTGTATTTATGGGAAGTTGAAAGGTTCTATGAAGACCTACAAGACCTTTTAGAACTAACACCCAAAAAAGATGTCCTTTTCATTATAGGGGACTGGAATGCAAAAGTAGGAAGTCAAGAAACACCTGGAGTAACAGGCAAATTTGGCCTTGGAATATGGAATGAAGCAGGGCAAAGACTAATAGAGTTTTGCCAAGAAAATGCACTGGTCATAGCAAATACCCTCTTCCAACAACACAAGAGAAGACTCTATACATGGACATCACCAGATGGTCAACACCGAAATCAGATCGATTATATTCTTTGCAGCCAAAGATGGAGAAGCTCTATACAATCAGCAAAAACAAGACCAGGAGCTGACTGTGGCTCAGACCATGAACTCCTTATTGCCAAATTCAGACTGAAATTGAAGAAAGTAGAGAAAACTACTAGACGATTCAGGTATGACCTAAATCAAATCCCTTATGATTATACAGTGGAAGTGAGAAATAGATTTAAGGGCCTAGATCTGATAGATAGAGTGCCTGATGAACTATGGAATGAGGTTCGTGACATTGTACAGGAGACAGGAATCAAGACCATCCCCATGGAAAAGAAATGCAAAAAAGCAAAATGGCTGTCTGGGGAGGCCTTACAAATAGCTGTGAAAAGAAGAGAAGCGAAAAGCAAAGGAGAAAAGGAAAGATATAAACATCTGAATCCAGAGTTCCAAAGAATAGCAAGAAGAGATAAGAAAGCCTTCTTCAGTGATCAATGCAAAGAAATAGAGGAAAACAACAGAATGGGAAAGACTAGGGATCTCTTCAAGAAAATCGGAGATACCAAAGGAACATTTCATGCAAAGATGGGCACAATAAAGGACAGAGATGGTGTGGATCTAACAGAAGCAGAAGATATTATGAAGAGGTGGCAAGAATACACAGAAGAACTGTACAAAAAAGAGCTTCAAGACCCAGATAATCATGATGATGTGATCACTGACCTAGAGCCAGACATCTTGGAATGTGAAGTCAAATGGGCCTTAGAAAGCATCACTACAAACAAAGCTAGTGGAGGTGATGGAATTCCAGTGGAGCTATTCCAAATCCTGAATGATGATGCTGTGAAAGTGCTACACTCAATATGCCAGCAAATTTGGAAAACTCAGCAGTGGCCACAAGATTGGAAAAGGTCAGTTTTCATCCCAATCCCAAAGAAAGGCAATGCCAAGGAGTGTTCAAACTACCGCACAATTGCACTCATCTCACACGCTAGTAAAGTAATGCTCAAAATTCTCCAAGCCAGGCTTCAGCAATATGTGAACCGTGAACTTCCTGACGTTCAAGCTGGTTTTAGAAAAGGCAGAGGAACCAGAGATCAAATTGCCAACATCCGCTGGATCATGGAAAAAGCAAGAGAGTTCCAGAAAAACATCTATTTCTGCTTTATTGACTATGCCAAAGCCTTTGACTGTGTAGATCACAATAAACTATGGAAAATTCTGAAAGAGATGGGAATACCAGACCACCTGATCTGCCTCTTAAGAAATCTGTATGCAGGTCAGGAAGCAACAGTTAGAACTGATCATGGAACAACAGACTGGTTCCAAATAGGAAAAGGAGTACGTCAAGGCTGTATATTGTCACCATGTTTATTTAACTTATATGCAGAGTACATCATGAGAAATGCTGGACTGGAAGAAACACAAGTTGGAATCAAGATTGCCGGGAGAAATATCAATAACCTCAGATATGCAGATGACACCACCCTTATGGCAGAAAGTGAAGAGGGGCTAAAAAGCCTCTTGATGAAAGTGAAAGTGGAGAGTGAAAAGGTTGGCTTAAAGCTCAACATTCAGAAAACGAAGATCATGGCATCTGGTCCCATCACTGCATGGGAAATAGATGGGGAAACAGTGGAAACAGTGTCAGACTTTGTTTTTCTGGGCTCCAAAATCACTGCAGATGGTGACTGCAGCCATCAAATTAAAAGACGCTTACTCCTTGGAAGGAAAGTTATGACCCACCTAGATAGCATATTCAAAAGCAGAGACATTACTTTACCAACAAAGGTTCGCCTAGTCAAGGCTATGGTCTTTCCTGTGGTCATGTATGGATGTGAGAGCTGGACTGTGAAGAAGGCTGAGCGCCGAAGAATTGATGCTTTTGAACTGTGGTGTTGGAGAAGACTCTTGAGAGTCCCTTGGACTGCAAGAAGATCCAACCAGTCCATTCTGAAGGAGATCAATCCTGGAATTTCTTTGGAAGGAATGATGCTAAAGCTGAAACTCCAGTATTTTGGCCACCTCATGCGAAGAGTTGACTCATTGGAGAAGACTCTGATGCTGGGAGGGATTGAGGGCAGGAGGAGAAGGGGACGACAGAGGATGAGATGACTGGATGGCATCACTGACTCGATGGATGCGAGTCTGAGTGACCTCCGGAAGCTGGTGATGGACAGGGAGGCCTGGCGTGCTGCGGTTCATGGGGTCGCAAAGAGTCGGACACGACTGAGCGACTGATCTTATCTGATCTATTTATGGGAAAGAAATGTAAAGGGTGGAAGAGTGGATGGGACGGTGGAGTGGGGGAGTTCAGTGAGAGTATTAAAAGTAAAACAAAAGGAGACTAGCTTTTAAAATTCTCTGAGCATACAAAAGGCATTTATACACGCAAAACTCAATTCAGCTCCTTATGTGAGATCAATAAACCTGGTTCACTCATATTTTGTTCATGTATGTGCAAACCATAATTAAAGCTTCCAAAGCAGATACTGGGCAACCCATGGCCAACACACTATCATTTAAGAAAATGTTAATATATTCAGTTTTCTGTAAATCAGGCATTTACAGGAAAACAGTGTCTTAGTCCTTAGGTTTTGTTTTTCTGAGGGCACAAATATGAGATTTTCCATTTTATCTCTTCCAGTTCCATTTTTTAATTAAATTTCTTTCACAATAATATTCTGAAATATGGTTGGAAAAGTGTTTTTGCTGAAATATCTTGTGAGAAAATAAATTAGCTTCCAAACAAAAACTTTAAAAAAATACTTTGACTAACCATTGATTGTTGTCTAAGTTTAGAAAATGTTTTGGATTACAAATGTTATTTCTATTAATAAGACTAGAAAAGCTTAATGTAAACTCAGGGACAATTTTCAATTCTATATAGAAACATAAAATGCAGAAAAATATGATTTTAGATATGTCTCAAGATGGCCATCTACTTATTTTGCCTTGTTTATTGAGTTCCGATAATTTGCCTGTCACCACACTGAACTGAGTACAGAGGCCATGTAGTTGGGAAAATGGTGTTTATACCCTCTTCTACCTTGCATTCTGTTGGAGGGATAGATAAGTAAGCAATACAGAAAACATATATTATGTGATTAGTGATAAATGCTATGGAGTAAAACAAGATAGGTTAGTAGAGCCTAAAGTACTAGATTAGAGTATAATCTATATAGGGTGATCAGAGAAGGAAGTACTGATAAGACAATATTTAGTGAGTTTAAAATAAGGGTTCAATTGTAGGGGGAGTGTTGTGGATATCTGGCTAGAAAACACACAAGACAAAGGAAGTCTAAATAAGCCAAAACATGGGCGGGGGGCTGGCAGTGGGGGTGGTGTTGTATATGTTTAAGAGGTCCTAAGAAAGCCAGATGTAGCTGAAAGGATGCAGCAGTGAGCTACACCAGGGTTTGTGACCTCCGGAGGAGAGGATTTCGATCTGGGGCCAGAGACCAGGCTTGAACACTTGGAACTTTTCAGGTAAAATAATTTTTTTCAAGTATAAGCGAGATAGAGAAAACTTCTGACAGAGAAAACTTCTGACATAGACATCAGAAGGGGGCAGAAATAATGCTCCCTTACTAGTTTTTAGCAAGGTGTTTTATGTCTATCAGTGAGCTTCTAATCAGATAAAAGAAACACCTCCAGGCTGAGGGAGTTTCACCAGGCTCCTCTCCCAGGATATGAATTTTTGAGATCGGATGTCACAAGGTGTGAAATCCCTGGCCATAAAACAATTGACATGAATACTGGCTTGTTGAGCCATTATCAGTCCAAGGTGTGAGAAAAGAAGAATAGTTAGTATCTTGAAGAAAGGCAGATTCCAAAGCAAATACATAGTTTTATTAGCATTGCTTAAGAAAAACATTACCCTAAGAAAATCTCATTGGTTTGCTCAAGGCAGAACCAGGTGTAGTCAACACAGAATTAAAAGAAGCCTCTTTTAAATTTGTGTAGAGAAGGAAAAAAAAAAAAAAAGAAGAAGTGTCGGCCACTTGTACTTTATTTCCTTCTGCGGCTTGGGGCCCTCTAGCCTTCCTATCTGTTACCCTCTCATAACTTCAGGGAGGACATGGAAAAATGTGGTTGTGGATGAGATCAGTGAAATAGATAACAGAGTCTACACCCTTTATCCAAGGGAATATGTTCCAAGGCTCCCAGTGGATGCCCAAAACCATGCATACTATAAAGTCTATATATACCATGCATTTTCTTATATAGGCATATATGTGAAAAAGTTTGGGGCTTCCCTGTAGCTCAGACAGTAAGGAATTTGCCTGCAATGTGAGAGATTCATGTTCGATCCCTGGGTGGGGAAAATCCCCTAAAGAAGTGAACGACTACCCACTCCAGTATTCTTGCCTAGAGAATTGCATGTATAGTAATGGTGAAAGTGGGCATCCTTGTCTTGTTCCTGACTTTAGAGGAAATGCTTTCAGTTTTTCACCATTGAGGATAATGTTTGCTGTGTATAGAACAGACTTTTGGACTCTGGGACCGGGAGAGGGTGGGATGATTGGGGAGAATAGCATTGAAATATGTATAATATCATATCTGAAACGAGTCAGTCCACGTACGATGCCCTATAACAGATGCCTGGGACTGGAGCCCTGGGATGACCTGGAGGGATGGTGTGGGAAGGGGGAGGGAGGAGGGTTCAGGATGGGGAACACGTGTATTCTGGTGGCGGATCCATCTCGATGTATAGTAAAAGTAATACAATATTGTAAAGTTAAGCAAAATAAAAAAAAATAATAAAATAAAATATAAATAAATAAATAAATAAAAGAAAGAGAATTGCATGTAAAACTTAACTTATATTATGCACAATTGGATAATATCTGAATTACCAACATCTCCATCTTTGCTCTGAGGGGCCCTTATTAAGTAAAAGAAGGGTCACTTGAACACAAGCACGTACCATGACAGGCAATCTGATCAAGGAGAAGGCTGCAGAATGACTAACATGTGGGTAGCATATACAGAGTGAACGTGTTGGACAAAATAATGAGTCAGTGTGTATGCCCAGAGGGATGATACGGGGAGGGAGGAGGGAGGAGGGTTCAGGATGGGGAACACGTGTATATCTGTGTTCCTGTGACAGATTCATGTTGATATGTGGCAAAGCCAATACAATATTGTAAAGTTAAAGAATAAAATAAATTAAAAAAAAAAAAAAAAAAGAATGAGTCACATTCTGGGGTTGACAGAGCAGGATGGTGGGAAGGTTCAAAACACCACTCAGAACAGCTTGCAATTTAAGATCTATTATTTCTGGAATTTTCCATTTAATATTCTTAGACTGAAGCTGACCATGATAACTGAAACTTGGGAAACAGAATCAAGAATGAGGTGGGTTTTTTGTCTTGTGCCTTATACTCCATGGTAAGGCTGTGGATCAGAGGTGATAGAAACGACAGTGGGTGACACTCAGTGTCAGTAACTGGGGCTTTTATTTCAGGTCCAAATCAGCAACAAAAGAAGACTGCAGGTAAACATCCAGGCCCCACTTTGGGGAATGATATTAAATACCTATAATCCTTAATGTGAGAACTGCCCCTTATTTGGTGGGATATGACATGCTTTATACTAACACACAGGCCAGCCCCCTGGCAGAAGCAGCGGCAGTGTTGGCAGCATCAGCACCTAGTGGCAAGCATCACTGAGGACCTGGGGGCAGCAGAGTACTTTTTCTGTCTTTGGCTGTCTCTTTACAAGCAGTGTTACAGAAAGCAGCAGGGACTCATTAATTTTATCACCATTGTAAATGTCATTCAACTTTGCTTTTCTATTAATTGGAGCTTGGACTAAGACATCATTTAATGTCTAGTGGTAATTTTTCATGGATAGCTAGCCTTAATATGAGAACTAATGTCAGTTATGAACAGGAAACAAAGGCAAGGTAGCCATACAAAAAATAAAGCTGTAGGATTCCAAGTCCTAAGACATGGGGAGAAAAGCAGAATACAGATCCTGCCTACAATGTCAAAGGCACAGGGCCCTCTGACTGCTGATAAGGTCCTTATTATCACGTCTATTTGCAGAGAATGCTCAGTTTCTGTGATTCAGTGCCTCTCATCACCTTAGAATTATGTTTTTATGGTGTCCTTCTACTTAGTTGTGATTTTAATTGCAATTCTGCTTGTGTATAATTCCTGCTGTTAGGCATTTCTGGCAAGACCTCCTATTTCTCTCATGAATGTGTCAGTTTTCATCCAGGAAAGTACATTAAATTTAGCAGTGGTATTTTAGTAGTTTTCAAATATGAATTAAGACTGTTTATGCCCTCAAGCTCTTTTCTACAACTAGGTTCAATTGGTCCAAGTACAATCTGAGAAACTTAACCAATGTGAGTTTGTAAATAGAGAATACTGTGGCTGATATTATGATAAATATCTTTAATAAGTTGTTCATCCAAAGTTATGCACAGTTCCTGAGCTAATATTTTAATCATGAAATCAAATTGTAATAACTGCCTTATGGGTAAATGAAGTTTAAAATTACAACTACATTGTCTTTTTTTTGTTTTTAATGTGCATATAACCTTTAACTTCAATATGGTATTCTTGTAAAGTTTACATGCCTCCTTTTCCTATTTCTTTCCTATTATTTACTAAAGTCAGTGCGGATGTGATAAAAATAAGCCTTAGCTGCTAAATTTATCAAATATTTATTTTATTCAAATTGTTTATATAAAAGTAGAGTAAGGACTAATATCTTTCAAGATAGGGAAAGCATGACTACAAACATAATGCAGTGTGTTAAGTTGAATCATATGATTCAACCACTTTTGATCTAGAAAATCTACTGTTTAATGTACTTCAACTAAAATAACATAGGCTTTTCTTGCAGCTCAGATGGTAAAGAATCTGCCTGCAATGCGAGAGACCTGGGCTAGATCCCTGGGTAGGGAAGATCCCCTTGTGTGGCAGCCCACTCCAGTGTTCTTGCCTGGAGAATCCTCATGGACACAGGAGCCTGGTGGGCTGCAGTTCATGGAGTTGCAAACAAAAAGTCGGACATGACTGAGCAGCTAAGCACAGCA
Source organism: Tragelaphus eurycerus (assembly GCA_935064755.1). Taxonomy (NCBI): domain Eukaryota; kingdom Metazoa; phylum Chordata; class Mammalia; order Artiodactyla; family Bovidae; genus Tragelaphus; species Tragelaphus eurycerus. The sequence goes on from CAKXYN010000041.1 coordinate 4,860,609, forward strand.
CAACTAAAAGAGAATAAGAAGAGAGAAGGCAATGGGACCCCACTCCAGTACTCTTGCCTGGAAAATCCCATGGACGGAGGAGCCTGGTAGGATGCAGTCCATGAGGTCGCTAAGAGTCAGACACGACTGAGCGACTTCACTTTCACTTTTCACTTTCATGCATTGGAGAAGGAAATGGCAACCCACTCCAGCGTTCTTACCTGGAAAATCCCTGAGACAGAGGAGCCTGGTAGGAGGCCGTCTATGGGGTCGCACAGAGTCGAACACGACTGAAGTGACTTAGCAGTCGTAAGATTAATCACATGCATTTCAGTCTGTAGTCCTATTTAGAATAAGAAAATACTTTAATTAACTGGTAATCCAAGGATTTTCAGTTGTAGTTAATAGTCAAAATTATCTTTCTAAGTAACCTTACATCTAAGACGTATATATACAGCAGGTAAATGAAGCTTCCTGTGATTCACACCAGGAACAATCTTATATTCTTGATTCCCATGATTTCCTTCCTCTCTCTACCTAGTGATCCCTAAGATGATTGAGAAGGCAGTGTGAAACAAATGCTCTAGTAAATTGAAACCATTTACAAATAATAAGTTTGGATAGACCAAATTTGTAAGACATATCTGTGGCATCAGATCAGATCAGATCAGATCAGTCGCTCAGTCGTGTCCGACTCTTTGCGACCCCATGAACCACAGCACGCCAGGCCTCCCTGTCTATCGCCAGCTCCCGGAGGTCACTCAGACTCGCATCCATCGAGTCAGTGATGCCATCCAGCCATCTCATCCTCTGTCGTCCCCTTCTCCTCCTGCCCTCAATCCCTCCCAGCATCAGAGTCTTCTCCAATGAGCCAACTCTTCGCATGAGGTGGCCAAAATACTGGAGTTTCAGGCATATTAATGACTAAAATGCAATCCTTACAATTTCTGCACTGAGCAGATGGAAATGGTATGAATAAAATTCAAATTTCTCAAAAGTATTCATCTCATAAGCATTTAGAATTTTTAGTTTGTTTATATACTTCTATATCAGTGTGTTGAGATGCAACAATATTCTAAATAACCCATGCAGCCAGTTAGAGTTTGCATAGTACATTTCCAGGAGAAGGCAATGGCACCCCACTCCAGTATTCTTGCCTGGAGAATCCCAGGGACAGGGGAGCCTGGTGGGCTTCTGTCTGTGGCGTCGCACAGAGTCGGACACGACTGAAGTGACTTAGCAGCAGCAGCAGTACATTCCCATGTTGCCACTTATTAGAGTATTTGAATCCACTGCATGCTAATTTTTATTATTTTCTAACCTCTCAGTGATCAGACAGTAGATAGTTTGGGAAGATGTGTTATGATTATAGAGAATGCCATTTCATGAACTGCTACTGCTGCTAAGTCGCTTCAGTCGTGTCCGACTCTGTGCGACGCCACAGACAGAAGCCCACCAGGCTCCCCTGTCCCTGGGATTCTCCAGGCAAGAATACTGGAGTGGGTTGCCATTTCCTTCTCCAACGTATGAAAGTGGAAAGCGAAAGTGAAGTCGCTCAGTAGTGTCCGACTTTTAGCGACCCCATGGACTGGAGCCTACCAGGCTCCTCTGTCCATGGGATTTTCCAGGCAAAAGTACTGGGGTGGGGTGCCATTGCCTTCCCAGTGAAGGAGTGTAGTTAATCACTGCAGAAGCATGCCACCAAATTTTTGTTTGGAAAGAATTGGCTTAAGCCACTTAATATTACTGCTCAAGATTTTGGTAATTCAGTTAGAGTAAGGCTTAAGCACATTTCCCAGTGAACTCCCTTAGGACTGAGCAATTTAAAAGAGAGCATGGATATCATCCAAACTCAATCTGCATTGCAGCAATTAACTTGGAAGAGATAATTGTAATATAACTTGAAAGAAGTTCAAAGAAAAAGAAACTGACTTGGCTTCTGATCAAATGAGCTATCTTCTGAAATCTTAGATATCCACAGTTGACTATATTAATATTCTGCTTGTATTACACGAAAATGGCAAAATTTTCTAGGGCTTTTTTAGTGCTAGCAACCTTAGAGCTGGAAGATATCCACATTGTTTGATCAATTTCACTTCAAATCCTTCTCTGTCTTTAGACAGTTTTCAAAATTTAGACTTGTCTTTAAAGATCTTTTGGGATGTGGGACATTTTTAAAGTCTTCATATAATTTGCTACAATGCTTCTGTTATTCTAATCATTTTTTCGTATCTTTTCTTTCTTTCTTTTTGTTGTGGTGGTCCTGAGGCATGTGGAATCTTAACTCACTAATCAGAGATCAAACCTGCATCCCCTGCATTGTAAGGCAAACTCAAAAACTGGACCATAAAGGAAATTCCTAAGCTATAGCCTTTGGGCAAAGTAGCAGAATATATGCCTGAGCCATATTCTCAAACTCATTTTTATTGCGATAAATCTGACTCCTATTATGCTACTACTTTGAGTTTGAATTTCTTTAAAGCTCTTGGGGTGAATGTGAGTGACTGCACTACTAAATTCTCAGAATAACAAATGATCTGTACTATATTCTTAAGTTTAACATCCATTTTCCCTCTACAAGGTCAGCTACATGAGAATAGAGTTGGTATATGTAATTCCCTAACAACCAGAGTGAATGTCAACATTCTAGGAATCAGCGAAATCAAATGGACTGGAATGGGTGAATTTAACTCAGAGGACCATTATATCTACTACTGCGGGCAAGAATCCCTCAGAAGAAATGGAGTGGCAATCATGGTCAACAAAAGAGTCTGAAATGCAATACTTGGATGCAATCTCAAAAATGAGAGAATGATCTCTGTTAATTTCCAAGGCAAACCATTCAATGTCAAAGTAATCCAAGACTATGCCCCAACCTGTAACACTGAAGAAGCTGAAGTTGAACAGTTCTATGAAGATGAACAAGACCTTTTAGAACTAAACCCCAAAAATATGTCATTTTCATTGTAGGGGACTGGAATGCAAAAGTAGGAAGTCAAGAAACACCTGGAGTAACAGGCAAATTTGGCATTGGAATATGGAATGAAGCAGGGCAAAGACTAATAGAGTTTTGCCAAGAAAATGCACTAGTCATAACAAACACCCTCTTCCAACAACACAAGAGAAGACTCTATACATGGACATCACCAGATGGTCAACACTGAAATCAGATCGATTATATTCTTTGCAGCCAAAGATGGAGAAGCTCTATACAGTCAGCAAAAATAAGACCAGGAGCTGACTGTGGCTCAGACCATGAACTCCTTATTGCCAAATTCAGAATTAAATTGAAGAAAATAGGGAAAACCACTAGACCATTCAGGTATGACCTAAATCAAATCCCTTATGATTATACAGTGGAAGTGAGAAATAGATTTAAGGGCCTAGATCTGATAGACAGAGTGCCTGATGAACTATGGAATGAGGTTCGTGACATTGTATAGGAGACAGGGATCAAGACCATCCCCATGGAAAAGAAATGCAGAAAAGCAAAATGGCTGTCTGGGGAGGCCTTACAAATAGCCGTGAATAGAAGAGAAGTGAAAAGCAAAGGAGAAAAGGAAAGATATAAACATCTGAATGCAGAGTTCCAAAGAACAGCAAGAAGAGATAAGAAAGCCTTCTTCAGCGATCAATGCAAAGAAATAGAGGAAAACAACAGAATGGGAAAGACTAGGGATCTCTTCAAGAAAATTAGAGATACCAAAGGAACATTTCATGCAAAGATGGGCTCAATAAAGGACAGAAATGGTATGGACCTAACAGAAGCAGAAGATATTAAGAAGAGGTGGCAAGAATACACAGGAGAACTGTACAAAAAAGATCTTCATGACCCAGATAATCACGATGGTGTGATCACTGACCTAGAGCCAGACATCTTGGAATGTGAAGTCAAGTGGGCCTTGGAAAGAATCACTATGAACAAAGCTAGTGGAGGTGATGGAATTCCAGTGGAGCTATTCCAAATCCTCAAAGATGATGCTGTGAAAATACTGCACTCAGTATGCCAGCAAATTTGGAAAACTCGGCAGTGGCCACAGGACTGGACAAAGGTCAGTTTTCATTCCAATACCAAAGAAAGGAAATGCCAAAGAATGCTCAAACTACTGCAAAATTGCTCTCATCTCACACACTAGTAAAGTAATGCTCAAAATTCTTCAAGCCAGGCTTCAGCAATATGTGAACCGTGAACTTCCTGATGTTCAAGCTGGTTTTAGAAAAGGCAGAGGAACCAGAGATCAAATTGCCAACATCCCCTGGATCATGGGAAAAGCAAGAGAGTTCCAGAAAAACATCTATTTCTGCTTTATTGATTATGCCAAAGCCTTTGACTGTGTGGATCACAATAAATTGTGGAAAATTCTGAAAGGGATGGGAATACCAGACCACCTGATCTGCCTCTTGAGAAACCTGTAGGCAGGTCAGGAAGCAACAGTTAGAACTGGACACGGAACTACAGACTGGTTCCAAATAGGAAAAGGAGTATGTCAAGGCTGTATATTGTCACCCTGTTTATTTAACTTATATGCAGTGTACCTCATGAGAAATGCTGGACTGGAAGAAACACAAGCTGGAATCAAGATTGCTGGGAGAAATATCAATAACCTCAGGTATGCAGATGACACCACCCTTATGGCAGAAAGTGAAGAGGAACTCAAAAGCCTCTTGATGAAAGTGAAAGAGGAGAGTGAGAAAGTTGGCTTGAGGCTCAACATTCAGAAAACAAAGATCATGGCATCTGGTCCCATGACTACATGGGAAATAGATGGGGAAACAGTGGAAACAGTGTCAGACTATTTTTCTGGGCTCCCAAATCACTACAGATGGTGACTGCAGTCATGAAATTAAAAGACGCTTACTCCTTGGAAGGAAAGTTCTGACCAACCTAGATAGCATATTCAAAAGCAGAGACATTACTTTGCCAACAAAGGTTCGCCTAGTCAAGGCTATGGTCTTTCCTGTGGTCATGTATGGATGTGAGAGCTGGACTGTGAAGAAGGCTGAGCGTTGAAGAATTGATGCTTTTGAACTGTGGTGTTGGAGAAGACTCTTAAGAGTCCCTTGGAGTGCAAGGAGATCCAACCAGTCCATTCTGAAGGAGATCAGCCCTGGGATTACTTTGGAAGGAATGATGTTAAAACTGAAACTCCAGTACTTTGGCCACCTCATGCGAAGAGTTAACTCATTCAGAAGGCTCTGGTGCTGGGAGGGATTGGGGGCAAGAGGAGAAGGGGACGACAGAGGATGAGATGGCTGGATTGCATCACTGACTTGATGGATGTGAGTCTGAGTGAATTCCGGGAGTTGGTGATGGACAGGGAGGCCTGGTGTGCTGTGATTCATGGGGTCGCAAAGAATCAGACACGACTGAGCGACTGATCTTATCTGATCTGATCTGAACAACATATTGTATTTCAAGAGTATAGTCTAAAATATTTGGACTCTTCAATTCCTCTTAACAGTTCTGGTATTTTATGATCTAGAAGTGGGTGATGGAGTGGGTTTTGTAGCTATTTTTTAGAAAATTTGACATACATAGTCCTAGTAGACTTTTAAAAAGTGGTACACCTCAACAATTTTCTCCAATTTTCAACGTTCACAATAACTGCAAAATTCTAATCACATTCTATTTTCTATTACACTAGCCTAAAATTAAAACATTTTTAAAATATTTTCATGTCTCCTATTTGATATCATTGGTTAATCCACAAATTTGTTTACTTAACTAAACTTTAAAGAAGAAAATTATAACAAGTAACAGCCATATGCATGTCTTTATTTTTTTTATTTTTTGTATCATTATTATTATTATTATTATTTTATTTTTACTTTAAATCTGAAACATGGATGCATTCATTCATTGCCCTTTATACATATGGCCATGATCACACTCCACAGCTACTTCCTGTCATTACTTTTAAAATGAAACACAACCCTATTACTTTAGGAATTTTCAAAACTTTTTTTTTTTTTTTTTTTTAGAGCAGGGAGATAATCTCATAGTATGCAAATATAATACCTGTCCAAATATTCCACTATTTACAAAATTCTTCATCTTTTCCCCAAATTGTATCATTTGTTTTTTGCATTCCAAAATTTGTAGCATTTTTGAATGCTTCCGAAGATTTCATTGAAATAATTTTGTTATTCTTCTCTCATAGGCTTACTCAATATAAATACTTATTTAACTATAAAGATTTCTATGGTAATTATGAGATTTGGAAGCCAAATTTATTCTCAGATTGATACTCTTTTGTGCATGCATGCTAAATTGCTTCAGTCATCTCCAACCCTTTGTGACCCTATGAGCTGTAGCCTGACAGGCTCCTTTTTTCATTGGATTCTCCAAGCAAGATTACTGAAGCAGGTTTCCATGCCCTCCTCCAGGGGATCTTTACAGCCCAGGGATTAAATCCGCTTAGTTGTGTCTGACTCTTTGCAACCCCATAAACTGCAGCACATCAGGCCTCCTTGTTCATCACCAACTCCCAGAGTCTACCCAAACCCTTTTCCATCGAATCAGTGATACCATCCAACCATCTCATCCTCTGTTGTCCCCTTCTCTTTCTGCTTGCAATCTTTCCCAGCATCAGGGTCTTTTCAAATGAGTTGGCTCTTTGTATCAGGTGGCCAAAGTATTGGAGTTTCAGCTTCAACATCAGTCCCTCCAATGAACACCCAGGACTGATCTCCTTTAGGATGGACTGGTTGGATCTCCTTGCAGTCCAAGGGACTCTCAAGAGTCTTCTCCAACACCATAGTTCAAATGCATCAATTCTTCACTGCTCAGCTTTCTTTATACTCCAACTCTCACATCCATACACGACTATTGGAAAAATCATAGTCTTGACTAGACGGACCTTTGTTGACAATGTAATGTCTCTACTTTTTAATAGGCTATCTAGGTTGGTCATAACTTTTCTTCCAAGGAGTAAGCGTCTTTTAATTTCATGGCTGCAGTCACCATCTGCAGTTATTTTACTGTTTAAATATTCACAAATATATCTATGTATTCTACCATATCTCTGTATCTATGTATGCATAAATACCCAAATTCCATTTGAGAAAATGTATATTAAGAGCTTTTACCCCTTTCTGGATCACTGCCTTGTCTTAGCAAAGAGGCTTGCATAACTCAATGAAGGTATGAGCCATGCCATGCAGGGGCACCCAAGATGGAAGGTTATAGTGGAGAGTTCCGACAAAACATGATCCACTGGAGAGAAAATGGCAAACCACTCCAGTGTACTTACCATGAGAACCCCATGAACTGTATGAAAAGGCAAAATTATGTGACATCAAAAGATGAGCCCCCCAAATCAGGTGTCCAGTATGGTAATGGAAAAGAGTGGAAGACAACTACTAATAGCTCCAGAAAGAATTAAGTGACTGGAACAAAGCTGAAGTGATGTTCGATTGTTTATCTGTCTGGTGATGAAAGTAAAATCTGATGCTGCACAGGAACCTGGAGTGCTAGGTCCATGAATCAAGGTAAATCCAACATAGTGAAACAGGAGATAGTTAAACATCGACATTTTAGGAATCAGTGAACTAAAATCAACGCAAATGAGCAAATTTAATTCAGATGACCATTACATCTACTACCGTGAGCAAGAATTCCATAGAAGAAATGGAGTAGCCCTTATAATCAACAAGAGTCTGAAATTCAGTAATTGGGTATAACCTCAAAAATTACGAAATGATCTACATTCATTTCAAGGCAAACCAATCAATATCACAATAATTCAAGTGTATGCCCAAGCCAACAATGCCAAAGAAGCCAAAGTTGATCAGTTCTATGAAGACCTACAAGAACTCCTAAAACTAACATCAAAAAAGATGCCCTATTCATCATAACAAAAGTAGTAAGTCAAGAAATACCTGGAGTAACAGGCAAGTGTGGCCTTAGAATACAAAATGAAGCAGGGCAAAGGCTAACAGAATTCTGCCAAGAATTCAATCGGCTTAGCAAACAACATTTTTCAAAAACAAAAGAGACAATTTTACATATGGACATCACCAAATGGTCAATACCAAAATCAGATTGATTACATTCTTTGTAGCTAAAAACAGAGAAGTCACCAAAAGCACCAAAAGCAAGATATGGAGCTGTCTGTGGCTCAGATCATTGGCTCCTTATAGCAAAATTCAGGCTTCAACTAAAGAAAGTGCAGAAAACCACTAGGTCATTCAACTAAAACGTACATCAAATCCCCTATGAATACATAGGGAGGTGATGAATAGATTCAAGGGATTAGATCGAGTAAAGACAGTAGCTGAAAAACTATGGACAGAAGTTCATTATATTGTATGAGAGGAGGCGAAAAAAAAATCTGAAAGAAACAGAAATTCAAATAGACAAAGTGGTTGCCTGAGAAGATTTTACAAATAGCTGAAGAAAGAAGAGAAGCAACAAGCAGTGCATAAAGGGTAAGGTATATTCAACTGAATGGAAAGTTCCAGGGTGTAGCAAGGTGGGACAAGAAGGACTTGTTCAATGAACAACACAGAGAAATTGATGAAAACAACAGAAAGGAAAAGACTATAGATCTCTTTAAGAAAACTGGAAATAGCAAAGGAATATTTTATTCAAAGATGGGCCCAATAAAGGATCAGATCAGATCAGTCGCTCAGTCGTGTCCGACTCTTCGCGACCCCATGAATCGCAGCACTCCAGGCCTCCCTGTCCATCACCAACTCCCGGAGGTCACTCAGACTCACGTCCATCGAGTCAGTGATGCCATCCAGACATCTCATCCTCTGTCGTCCCCTTCTCCTCCTGCCCTCAATCCCTCCCAGCATCAGAGTCTTCTCCAATGAGTCAACTTTTCACATGAGGTGGCCAAAATACTGAAGTTTCAGTTTTAGCATCATTCCTTCCAAAGAAATCCCAGGGCTGATCTCCTTCAGAATGGACCGGTTGGATCTCCTTGCAGTCCAAGGGACTCTCAAGAGTCTTCTCCAACACCACAGTTCAAAAGCATCAATTCTTCGGTGCTCAGCCTTCTTCACAGCCCAGTTCTCACATCCATACATGACCATAGGAAAGACCATAGCCTTACCTAGGCAAACCTTTGTTGGCAAAGTGATGTCTCTGCTTTTGAATATGCTATCTAGGTTGGTCATAACTTTCCTTCCAAGGAGTAAGTGTCTTTTAATTCCATGGCTGCAGTCACCATCTGCAGTGATTTTGGAGCCCAGAAAAATAAAGTCTGACACTGTTTGCACTGTTTCCCCATCAATTTCCCATGTAGTGATGGGACCAGATGCCATGATCTCCATTTTCTGAATGTTGAGCTTTAAGCCAACTTTTTCACTCTCATAGAAATGGTAAAGACTTAATAGAAGCAGAAGATATCAAGAGAGAAGGCAAGTGCAGAAGTACTGTACAAAAAAAATAATAAAAAAACTTAACGATCCAGATAACCAGGATAGTGTGGTTACTCACCCAGAGCCAGACATTCTGGGGTCTGAAGTCAAGTGGGCCTTACTGAGCACTACTGCCAATAAAGATAGTATAGATGGAATTAAAGATGATGCTACCAGACAATTTTATCTGCCTCCTGAGAAATCTGTATGCAAGTCAAAAAGGAAAATTTAGAACTGGACATAGAACAAAGGAATAATTCCAAATTGGGAAAGGAAATATGTCAAAGCTGTATTTTGTCACCCTGCTTATTTAACTTCTATGCAGAGTATCCCAGTCCCCTTAGAGTTATAAGAAGCAGATTCTTCCTTTGTCAAGCTTCAGGGAAGAACCAGAATGTAGCCAACACCTTGGTTTAAACCTTGTAATACTCCAAGCAGAGGACCCAGCTAAACCTGGATATAACCACATTCTTAAACAATATAACCCATGAGATAATACATGTGTATGATTTTAAGCTACTAGTTTGTGGTAAATTATAATACATCAGAGAAAACTAATATAAATAATTCATATTGTTTCTGTTATTTATCTCTTTCCAAGTTGACTCATTTAATTTTTTTTCTTTATTGCCTCTCATAATATGATTACCTTTGTGTGTCAGGTTTGATAATTCACCTTCAAATCCTCTCTAACCTCAATTCACATGGAACATCTCTTTGTACTTTTCCCCAAGATGGGAGAAAGGATTCCAGTACTATTTTAATGTACTTTGCTAAAATAATATGCATAATCACATAAACTTGAACCAATGTATGTTATTTTTTAACTTCAGAACATTTTAAAGTCAGTAGTACACTAATATGCATAGAGTTCTCCAACATGGAAATTTATAATATGCAGTACTTTGTGAAATTGTATGATCAAGACAATCCCTCCAAGCATCTATGAAAGCTCATGTGACACTACTACTTAGAACAGTTTAAGAAACATTGGTCTAGACTTTCTATTGGTCACCATATCAAAGCAAGTGATGAATGGTATCGTTATAGGGACAAACAAATCTAACTCCAGGCAGGATACTTTCTTTTAACCCTGTATTCTATTCCTTTTGCTACAAATTAAGAATGTTCTCAAGCACCTGAAATGTATAGGATGGCCCATTCTTAAGGCTCTGACTTTTAAGTATACAATATTTTACCATTCATATAAAGATAAAAAGTTGCAGAACACACAGTAACATTTGTCTTGTTGAAGGTTTACAGAAACATTGTTCTTGTCCCTGCAAAGACCTGGACAAATGCAAGAACAGGGGATTCCTACAGCAAGAAGTGTGAAATCAACAACCATGCCCCTCCCTCACCTTGCCTTTAAAAATGCTTTACTGAAATCCTTCAGTTTAGAGTTTGGGGGGCACAAGCCATCTATATCCTTGCATGGATCTGCAGCAAAACCATTTTCTGCTCCAAACTCCAATGGTTCAACTAGTTTGGGCTCACTGTTTGTCAGGTACATGAACTTGCATTTGGTAAAAATGTGAAATATGAAAATGATATTTATTCTTCATCCAGAGATTAGATTATCCATATGTGAGGAAAAATCAGACTAACTTTTACTGAAATTCTACTGTGGGCCAGGTGTTGTGCTAGGCTGACTTCACTGATTAGATGTCTTCCATGATACAATACTGTTAGGAAATAGTCCCAATTTACCAATTTTAGACTTAAAGATCAATGGAATGAAACATTTGCACCAGGTCCACAATGCCCAAGTGTTAAGATTTGGACTCAAACCCTGCTAGTTCTGGATTCCAAGTTCATATTTGTCACTAAATAATTCTTTTTACATTTCAAACAGCATGAACAAGCACCTCCATTTTGTCTGTGAAGAAGAGCACTTGATCAAGAAATCCTGTAAATATTGAGTCTCATATTGACAATATTTACAAATGAATATTGTTTCATGCAAATAATTAAATGATAATTAAAAGTTCACTAAATATCATAGCATAGTTCAAGTTAAAAATCAGTATCTCCTTGATGCCTTTTGAGAAACAAGATATCACTTACTGATAATTATATTTTTGCCTTTTAACTAGGTTTCTTAATATCTCACTGAAGTTTCATTGTATATTAAAATATTGGCAAATCAATATTAAGAGAACATTTTTAGTTGCCAACCTGCCCTTATTCGAACATAAACAGGTAGAAAAATAGCCCCATGTAGCATATAATTGCTCAAGTGCCATCTTGGCATCTGTTACCAATTGGAAATTTAAGAAATTTGTTGAACAATATCCATCCTAAACTCAAGATTCAACAAAATATGTGATATTATCTTTAAATTTCATGTGAATTTTGAATTTATTCATACTGGTTTCAATGCAAAAAACTATCTTAAGAACAAGCACTGTTGGAATTAGTTTACTGATTTTAAAATTAAAGATAAGTCAAAGAGAAGATAACTGAAAACACATCTCAAGATAAACATCCTATCAATTTCTCTTCTCTGTCTTCTGATCACTTTTTTTTTTTTTTTTTCAGATAAGAGACTCCCACAAATACAGGAAGATACAAAGCTAAAATTTCCTTCCACTGCTTTGTGAGCTGTGTTAAAATAGCCTAGGAAAGCTGTTGCCACCTACCATTAATTAAAAAAAAAAAAAAAAAAGCATGATACTGTTAGTAAAATGTTTGCAAAACAAATGCATTATCTTTTGGAAAAGATAGGTAACTAATTTCATACTGTGGAGTAAAAGAATCTCTGATTTATTGATTAGTCTGTTTCCTATCCCTGGGGAAAATGCATCCACAAACTTTTTTTTTTCCGGTGACGTAGATGAGTAATGATCTTTATTTTAGCACCAGTTTTCCTTCCATGCAAATAAACTGAGAGCTTTGGATGACGCTTAAATCTCATGAGAAACTGTTAACCAAGTATCAAACATCATTGAAGAAGTCTATTCACAATTCATTATATTCTGAGTTGTCTCACATTTGGTGACTTGTGTTGCACTACTGCAGACATGTTTCCTAAAGCAGCTGAATTTGAAATATACTCCCAATAAATAAAAATATGTATAATTTATCTGATTTCTAAACATATGCCTTAAAATTTGAACACTGTAAAGAAAAATTAAGAACTTTTGAGCAATAGAGTATGTATAGTTGTTCATAAATCTCTGCCAAATATATGGAAAATGTGAAAGTGATGTTGGGCTTCCCTGGTGACACAGACAGTAAAGAATCTGCCTGCAGTGCAGAAGACCGGGGTTTGATCCCTGGTCAGAAAAATACCCTGAGGAGGGAATGGCACCTCCCTGCAGTGTCCTTGCCTGAAGAATTCCATGAACAGGAGAGTCTCACAAGCTACAGTCCAAGGGATTGCAAAGAATCAGACACGACTGAGTGACTGATCCTATCACTTTCACTTTGAAACTTTGAAATGAAAATGTCAAAAAAAAAAAAAAAAAAAACAACCCTGAAATACTATATATATATATATATATATATGGATTTGTCAAAGCAAAAGTAGAACAGGACAAAGTTAAATGGGCAAGGAAAGTTCTTTTTGGCAAGGGAAAGAAATCGGAATGTTGTCTGAACTCAACTTTACTGAAACAAATGACTAGATAAATCCCACTGGGGGTGGCGTGTGTGCATTCTGGGCCATTTATGGTTGAAAACTTGCATTACCCAAAGGAAAAATAATGTTTCTTGTATCTTAAGGACAGGAGATAGTTTTACAACTTGAGTTAAGTGTACATTAAATGCTTAACTCCACCTCCCACACAGACTGGTAGATGGGACTGTCTTCCTTTGTGGTTCCATTTCAAGAACATGGCTACCAGCTACTTGAGAAAAGTAGTACTTGACTAGATAATCTTCATGAGTCTTTTAAAAATATTCACATTTCAAAGGGACAAATAAAGAATTTACAAGAACCCATTTTATGAAGCAAATATTTTTAAGAAAAAGGAGAAAAGAGTATTTATATTAAGCCATCTGGATTCTGTAAGGGTCAATATAAGAGGGAATCAGGGATCCAGAGGTAGGAAGAAGTAAGTCTAAAGCTACTCAAGTTTAGGAAAGAAAGAAGTCCTGTGGAGTCAGCCTAAAAATGAAGAAGGGGTTGATCTTGAATCCGTGGCTCACATGGGTGCAGATGTAAGTGACTAAAATAGGTTTTATTTCTGAAAGAAAATGAGTCTACAAGTGATGCATGTGGAATGTGTTCTGAGCCAGCACTGTTGATTTATCCAGGGGCTATAAAACAACTCCCTTTCATATGATCTGAGCCTGAATAAAACATAGTTATTTATCATTACTGTTCCGGGGTCTAGGAAGGACAAAAGACAGGGAAAAAATTAAATCCAGGAAGTGAAGAAAGTCATCTATGAGTCTCTAACTAGATATGCAGTATTTCCAAGACCATCTTAGGATAGAAAGATTGATTGACCTTTATAAAATCACATTCTGAATAGTGAATAGGTGACTAGTTGGATACAGTAAGAATAAACCAAAAAGCAAACAAACAACAAAAAGATCACTGTAAACCATGGGGAAATGATAAGAAGTGGGAAAAAATTCCATTCATTGCTTCTCAGACAATATGAAAATGCACTAGAGTGAAAAAGACAAATAAGATTAAAGAGAGCTCCCCAAAGCTGATTGGCAATAATGGAAGAATTAGGTTTGAAATTGCTTTAGAAGGAAGTTGTGGTTCATCAATTCAAATAGGGTAACTGAAGATGCATCAGTTCAGTTCAGTCCCTTAGTCATGTCCGACTCTTTGTGACCCCATGAATGGCAGCACGCCAGTCCTCCCTGTCCATTGCCAACTCCCGGAGTTCACTCAAACTCATGTCCATCGAGTCAGTGATGCCATCGAGCCATCTCATCCTCTGTCATCCCCTTCTTCCTCCTGCCCCCAATCCCTCCCAGCATCAGAGTCTTTTCCAATGAGTCAACTCTTCGCATAAGGTGGCCAAAGTACTGGAGTTTCAGCTTTAGCATCAGTCCTTCCAATGAACACCCAGGACTGATCTCCTTTAGAATAGACTGATTGGATCTCCTTATAGTCCAAGTGACTCTTTGGAGTCTTCTCCAACACCACAGTTCAAAAGCATCAATTCTTTGGCACTCAGCTTTCTTCACAGTCCAACTCTCACAACCATACATGATCACTGGAGAGACCATAGCCCTGACTAGATGGACCTTTGCTGGCAAAGTAATGTCTCTGCTTTTTAATATGCTGTCTAGGTTGGTCATAGCTTTTCTTCCAAGGAGTAAGCATCTTTTAATTTCATGGCTGCAATCACCATCTGCAGTGATTTTGGAGCCTAGAAAAATAAAGTCTGACACTGTTTCCACTGTTTCCCCATCTCGAGCAGCCATGAAGAGATACCCCACTTCCAAGGTCAGTGAAACCCAAGTAAATTGGTAGATGTTGCGAGCGGGCATCAGAGGGCAGACACACTGAAACCATAATCACAGGAAACTAGTCAATCTGATCACAAGGACCGAAGCCTTTTCTAACTCAATGAAACTAAGCCATGCCCTGTGGGGCCGCCCAAGATGGGCGGGTCATGGTGGAGAGGTCTGAAAAAATGTGGTCCACTGGAGAAGGGAATGGCAAACCACTTCAGTGTTCTTGCCTTGAGAACCCCATGAACAGTATGAAGAGGCAAAATGATAGGATAGTGAAAGAGGAACTCGCCAGGTCAGTAGGGGCCCGATATGCTACTGGAGATCAGTGGAGAAATAACTCCAGAAAGAATGAAGGGATGGGGCCAAAGCATTTTGCAATACCCAGTTGTGGATGTGACTGGTAATAGAAGCAAGGTTTGATGCTGTAAAGAGCAATATTGCATAGGAACCTGGAATGTTAGGAATCAAGGCAAACTGAAAGTGGTCAAACAGGAGATGGCAAGAGTGAGAGTCAGCATTCTAGGAATCAGTGAACTAAAATGGACTGGAATGTGTGAATTTAACTCAGATGACCATTAAATCTACTACTGTGGGCAGGAATTTCTTAGAAGAAATGGAGAATCCATCATGGTCATCAAGAGTCCAAAATGCAGTATTTGGATGTAATCTCAAAAATGACAGAATGATCTCTGTTCGTTTCCAAGGCAAACCATTCAATATCAGAGTAACCCAAGTCTATGCCCCAACCAGTAACTCTGAAGAAGCTGAAGTTGAAAGGTTCTGTGAAGACCTACAAGACCTTTTAGAACTAACACCCAAAATAGATACCTACAAGACCTTTTAGAACTAACACCCAAAATAGATGTCCTTTTCTTTATAGGGGACTGGAATGCAAAAGCAGGAAGTCAAGAAACACCTGGTGTAACAGGCAAATTTGGCTTTGGAGTACAGAATGAAGCAGGACAAAGGCTAATAGAGTTTTGCCAAGAGAACACACTGGTCATAGCAAACACCCTCTACCAAAAACGCAAGAGAAGACTCTACACATGGACATCACCAGATGGTCAACACAAAAATCAGATTGATTATATTCTTTGGAGCCAAAGATGGAAAAGCTCTATATAGTCAGCAAAAGCAAGACCAGGAGCTGACTGTTGCTCAGATCATGAACTCCTTATTGCCAAAGTCAGAATTAAATTGAAGAAAGTATGCAAAACCACTAGACCATTCAGGTATGACCTAAATCAAATCCCTTATGATTATACAGTGGAAGGGAGAAATATATATAAGCAACTAGATCTGATAGAGTGCCTGATGAACTATGGAGAAAGGTTTGTGACATTGTACAGGAGACAGGGATTAAGACCATCCTCTTGGAAAAGAAATGCATCAGGGATGTAAAAATATAACATGTGAGGAACGATATGAAATAGGTTGAGAAGCTAATCCTACTGTTTTCTGAGGGTGAGGAGAGAAGGAGCACAAGGCAGAAGAAACAAATGCAAAGCCCTTGGGAGCAGCAAGAAGAGCTATATGGAATTTGGAAGGAAATGGAATTAGACATGTGATTTAATTTGTATAGGGCTTGTAAAATTTCTGGCTTAAGGAAACTATTGAAAAGAGGAGTTCCATGATCTGATTTGCCATATAAAATGATAATTCTGGGATTTGGTTTAGGTCATACCTGAATTGCCTAGTGATTTTCCTTACTTTAGCCATGAAATTAAAAGACGCTTACTCCTTGGAAGGAAAGTTATGACCAACCTAGATAGCATATTCAAAAGCAGAGACATCACTTTGCCAACAAAGGTTCGCCTAGTCAAGGCTATGGTCTTTCCTGTGGTCATGTATGGATGTGAGAGCTGGACTGTGAAGAAGGCTGAGCGCCGAAGAATTGATGCTTTTGAACTGTGGTGTTGGAGAAGACTCTTGAGAGTCCCTTGGACTGCAAGAAGATCCAACCAGTCCATTCTGAAGGAGATCAATCCTGGAATTTCTTTAGAAGGAATGATGCTAAAGCTGAAACTCCAGTATTTTGGCCACCTCATGCGAAGAGTTGACTCATTGGGAGGGATTGAGGGCAGGAGGAGAAGGGGACGACAGAGGATGAGATGGCTGGATGGCATCACTGACTCGATGGATGCGAGTCTGAGTGACCTCCGGAAGCTGGTGATGGACAGGGAGGCCTGGCGTGCTGTAATTCATGGGGTCGCAAAGAGTCGGACACGACTGAGCGACTGATCTGATCTTTCCTTACTTTTTTAAATTGAAACTTTAATTTTTCAATAAAGAGCCCATGATCTGAGCCACAGTCAGATTTTTGTTTTTGTTAACTCTATAGTTTCTCATTCTTCGTTTTGCAAATAATGTAATCAACCTGTTTTCAGCATTGACCATCTGGTGATGTCTATGTGTAGAGATATCTCTTGTATTGTTGGAAAATTGTGTTTGCTATGACCAGACCGTTCTCTTCACAAAATTGTTAGCCTTTTTCCTGCTTCACTGTATACTCCAAGGCCAAACTTGCTGTTACTCCAAGTATCTCTTGACTTCCTACTTTTGCATTCCAGTCCCCTATTGTGAAAATAAAATACTCTCTCTCTCTCTTTTTAGGTTTTTGAATAGTCTAAAATGTCTTGTAGATGTTCATAGGACTGGTCAACTTCAGCATTAGTGGTTGGCACATAGGACTGGTTTATTGTGAATTTGAATATTTGCATTGGAGATGAACTGAAATTATTCTTATCATTTTAAGATTCCACTCAAGTACTACATTTCAGATTCTTTGGATGAGTGTGAGAGTTACTCCATTTTTTCTAAGGTATTCCTGTCCACAGTAGTAGATATAATGGTCATCTGAATTAAATTCACCCATTGTTTTCCAATTTAGTTCACTGATTATTGAGATGTCAATATTTAATCTCCTATTTGAACACATACAATTTGTGTTGATTCATGGACCTAAACTTCCTTGATCCTATGTAATATTGTTCTTTACTGCACTGAACTTGACTTTCAACACCAGACCCACCCACAACTGAGCATCATTTCTGCTTTGGCCTAGCTGCTTCATTCTTTCAGGAGATGTTAATAATTGCCCTCTACTCTTCCGAGTAGCACATTGGACACCTTCTGACTGGGGGATGATCTCCCAGTGTCATATATTTTTGCCTTTTCGTACTTGTTCTTGTGGCAACACTTTAGTGGTTGACCATTTCCTCCTCCAGTCAGCCACATTTTGCCAGCATTCTTCACTATGAGCCATCCATCTTCGTTGACCCTGCACATCATGGCTCATAGCTTCATTGAGTTATGCAAGCCTCTTTGCCATGATAAGGCTTTGATCCATGAAGAGGATTCTGATACTATGCGGAATCTAAATGGAAGGCAAGCCAAGTTCAAAGTGGGAGGGTGTGAAGGGCCAACCTCATTAATTCAGATGAGCGAAGAAGGTAATTTAAACCAGAGTACTGCTTACTGTGTGTGATAATGGTTTCAAAAAATATATCAGTTCAGATCAGTTCAGTCGCTCAGTGGTGTCCAACTATTTGCAACCCAATGACTAGAGCACGCCAAGCCTCCCTGTCCATCATCAACTCCCTGAGTTTACTCAAAATCATGTCCACTGAGTCCATGATGCCATCCAACCATCTCATCCTCTATCATCCACTTTTCCTCCTACCTTCAATCTTTCCCAGCATGAGGGTCTTTTCCAATGAGTCATTTTTTCATGTCAGGTAAACAATGTATTGGAGTTACAACTTTAGCATCAGTCCTTCCAATGAATATTCAGGACTAATTTCTTTTAGGATGGACTGGCAGAATCTCCTTGCTGACCAAGGGACTCTCAAGAGTCTTCTCCAACACTGCAGCTCAAAAGCATCAATACTTTGGTATTCAGCTTTCTTTATAGTCCAACATTCACATTCATACACAACTACTTGGAAAACTATAGCTTTGACTAGATGGATTTTTGTTGGCAAAGTAATGTCTCCACTTTTTAATATGCTGTCTAGTTTGGTCACAAATTTTTTTCCAGTGAGAAAGTGACTTTTGTTTCATGGCTGCAGTAATTATCTGCAGTGATTTTGGAGACCCCCAAAATAAAATTTGTCACTGTTTACACTGTTTCCTCATATTTTAGCCATGAAGTGATGGGACCAGAGGCTATGATCTTAGTTTTCTGAATGTTGACATTTAAGCCAACTTTTTCACTCTCCTCTTTCATGTTCATCAAAAGGCTCTTTCTTTCTTTGCTTTCTGCCATAAGGGTGGTGTCATCTGCATATCTGAGGTTATTGATGTTTCTCCTCACAATCTTGATTCCAGCTTGTGCTTCACCCAGCCTAGCATTTTCATGGTGTACTCTGCATTGAAGTTAATTAAGCAGGGTGACAATATATAGACTTGTTGTACTCCTTTCCCTATTTGGAACCAGTCTGTTGTTCCATGTCCAGTTCTAACTGTTGCTTCTTAACCTGCATACATATTTCTCAGGAGGGGGGTCAGGTACTCTGGTACTCCCATCTTTCTAAGAATTTTCCACAGTTTATTGTGATGCATGCAGTTAAAGGCTTTGGCATAGTCAATAAAGCAAAAGTAGATGTTTTTCTGGAACGCTCTTGC
Organism: Tragelaphus eurycerus; assembly: GCA_935064755.1. Taxonomy (NCBI): domain Eukaryota; kingdom Metazoa; phylum Chordata; class Mammalia; order Artiodactyla; family Bovidae; genus Tragelaphus; species Tragelaphus eurycerus. The sequence continues at coordinate 4,880,010 of CAKXYN010000041.1, forward strand.
TTTCTTGATGATCCAGCAGATGTTGGAAATTTGATCTCCAGTTCCTCTACCTTTTCTAAATCCAGCTTGAACATCTGAAAATTTACAGTTGACATACTGTTGAAGCCTGGCTTGGAGAATTTTGAGCATTACTTTGCTAGCGTGCAAAATGAGTGCAATTGTGCAGTAGTTTGAGCATTTTTTGGCACTGGAATGAAAACTGACATTTTCCAGTCCTGTGGCCACTGCTGAGTTTTCCAAATTTGCTGGCATATTGAGTGCAGCACTTTCACAGCATTAACTTTTAGGATTTCAAATAGCTCGACTGGAATTCCATCACCTCCACTAGCTTTGTTCATAGTGATACTTCCTAAGGCCCACTTGACTTCACATTCCAGGATGTCTGGTTCTAGGTTAATGATCACACCATCATGGTTATCTGGGTCATGAAGATCTTTTTTGTATAGTTCTGTGTATTCTTGCCACCTCTTCTTTCCAAATAATATATATTATTCTTCTATATACACATATATTCATATATGTTATTCTGCCCAAATTATATATAGGGAGTGACAATTATGCTATCATTGCAAGAGAATAGGGTACAGGGGACTGGTCATATCTCACCAGGTGAGTCTCTAGGACAGGCTGCCAAATGAGGACTCTTGGCTTTATGCAGGAAAGAACTAAAAAAAAAAAAAAAAAATCCATAGGAAAATGAAAACAGGTTTATTTGCAAAGGTACACATCCCATAGGCAGACTATTGTCTGTCTCAAAAGGCAAGAATGTCTCTGGGAGAAATACACTCCATAAGTCAAGAGTGTTGGCCATCTCGTTAGACAAGAGGCCTTGTATCAAGGCTGTATATTGTCACCCAGCTTATTTAACTTATATGCAGAGTACATCATAGGAAATGTTAAGGTGGATGAAGCACAAGCTGAAATCAAGATTGCCAGGAGATATGTCAATAATCTCAGATATGCAGATGACACCACCTTTATGGCAGAAAGCAAAGAAGAACTAAAGAGCCTTTTAATAAAAGTGAAAGAGGAGAGTGAAAAAGTTGGCTTAGACTCTGGGAGTGGGAGAGGGTGGGATGATTTAGGAGAATGGCATTGAAATAAGTATAATATCATATATGAAACAAGTCGCCAGTCCAGGTCCGATGCCTGATACCAGAAGCCTGGGGCTGGTGCACTGGGACCACCTAGAGGGATGGTACGGGGAGGGAGGAGGGAGGAGGGTTCAGGATGGGGAACACATGTATACCTGTGGCAGATTCATTTTGATACATGGCAAAACCAATACAATATTGTAAAGTTAAATAAAATTAAAAAAAAAACAAACTCAACATTCAGAAAACTAAGATCATGGGATCTGGTCCCATTACTTCATGGCAAACAGGTGGGTAAACAGAGGAAACGATGAGAGGGTTTTTTTAGGGAGGGGGTTGGAGGCGTGCTCCAGAATCACTGCAGATGGTGACTGTAGCCCATAAATTAAAAGACGCTTGCTCCTTGGAAGAAAAGTTATGACCAACCTAGACAGCATATTAAAACACAGATACATCACTTTGCCAAGAAAGGTCTGTCTAGTCAAAGCTATGGTCTTTCCAGTAGCCAAGTATGGATATGAGCGTTGGACTATAAAAAAAGCTGAGCGCCGAAGAATTGATGCTTTCGAAATGTGGTATTGGAGAAGCCTCATGAGAGTCCCTTGGACTGCAAGAAGATCCAACGAGTCAATCCTAAGGAAAGCATTCCTGAATATCCGTTGTAATATTCTTTGAAAGTCTGGTGTGCTGCTAAAGTGGGGCAAGACTGAGCGACTGAACTGAATTGATGCCATTACACTAGAAGTGAATTGCTAAGAGACGGAATGTTGCATGGCAACACTTTATTTTTGATTTGTTTGGTTTTAGCCATTCTGAAAATATTTGTCTTTCAATTAATGTTCTTCTTACATGTATGTTTAATCTAGTTATTGATGTATTTCATTTTATTGATATATTTGATATAGATGTACCATTTTATTGTGTTTTTTATGCTTCCTCTAATTTTTTGCTCCTATATTTACACTTTTACCTCATTTTGGAATATTTGAGATATTTTATTATTTCATTTAATTTTATTACATCTTTTTGTATTTGTTCCATTGTTTTCTGTAGACCCACATAAGGACAACCAATTTTTCAAAGTCTACTTATAATCATTCATTTAACACTTAAAATAGAATTTTAAAAATTACTGCCATATATACACCTTGAATCTTTTTTGTATTATAGTTTATATATATATAATATATAATTATATATATATAAATATATATATTATATAAATATAATATATATATATATATATAATGCATTATATACGGAGAAGGCAATGGCACCCCACTCCAGTACTCTTGCCTGGAAAATCCCATGGATGGAGGAGGCTGGTGGGCTGCAGTCCGTGGGGTCGCTAAGAGTCGGACACGACTGAGAGACTTCACTTTCACTTTTTCGCTTTCATGCATTGGAGAAGGAAATGGCAACCCACTCCAGTTTTCTTGCCTGGAGAATCCCAGGGGCAGGAGAGCCTGGTGGGCTGACGTCTATGGGGTCACGCAGAGTCGGACACGACTGAAGTGACTTAGCAGTAGCAGTAGCAGCATGCATTATATAATGCATTAAATGCTGCATTAGTTGTAGATTTTGTTTACAATCAACAAATATAATTTAAAATGTTTAAAATAGAATCCTCTTTTTTATACAATTAGAGTGTTAGTAACTTCACTGATCACCTTTCATTCTGATGTATCATAATGCTTCCTTTCTATCATTTAACTCTTGCCTGAGCAATTTCCTTTAGCGATTTTTATAGCATATCTACTGGCAACAAATAATTTTAATTTCCCTTTACCTGATAATGTTTTTATTTCAGGTTCTTTCCTAAAATTATTTTCATTTGATATGTAATTTTACATTACTGATTCTCTCATTTCTGTACATTAACAACTGTTTCCACTTCTTTGTGGACTATACAGAGTCACATTGTTTGCCTACAAATAAAGCTTTATATTTTAAAGTAATTAGCTTCCAATTAAAATAAATAAACTTAAATTTAAAAAAAAAGCTTAATTTTCTCTGATTATATTCTGTTTAGTTTTATCCTATTTAAACTTGTTGATTGTGATGTGACAAGGAATGATCTTCTTTGTGTTTATATTGTTTAAAGTTTTCTGGACTCTTTGAATCTGTTGATGTATACTTTCACCAAACTTAGGAATTTTCTATTATATTCTTTCAATTATTATTCAAGCCTTTCCCGTCTCTTGTAATTTATCTGGTTAGCATCAACCTGCAAATTTCAAATCAAATTCTTTAAACTGTAATTACAATGTCCATTTAGTTTTCAAAGAATTTGTGGTTACATTTGGTTCTTTCCCTTGAATGTACTGCCAACGATTCTGAGACCCAAGTGATTGCTTAGTTCAGTTCTTATTCTCCGGCATGTTAGTTGGGATCAGATTCATACATGCATGGTTTTGGAATGACTTCTAAGACTCCATGAGAAGTATCGTGGGATTGTATTCTGAATTCCACCCCTTTATGTGGTTTCCTGTAGCTCCTCTTATTTCTCAAGCCAGAAAGCTGAGGCTTTAATTATTCCATTTTGTTACATACTTCTTATATGCTCCCTTCATTGAAGATCAAGTGATGGAACACAGAGAGACAAACAAAAATTGAGGGATGTGTCCTATGCACTTGTATCAGAGTACCACTTGCGGGAGGAAAAGTTTCTATGGCTGAGGGTCTCAACCCTACAGACTTCATTTATGTCTAAACTTCTCCCAACATTGCTTTGAAAGACCAGGGAGAAGAAAAACATGGTGCTAATTATATGTCTACACTGTCTCCATATCCTACTATTCAGTCAGAACTGGCCAGCTTCTCCTGGAGCTTTCTCTGTCCATGATCATATCCACATCAGTATTTCAGATGATTTTGCATTCTAGCTAGAGGATGACAGCAGGCAAAAACGGTAAATTTAATGCTGGTTCTGTAGCATTTAGAATTTTCATATTTTTCCCCAACCTTCCTTCTATTATTTATTTTTTAGAGTCCTCAGATAATTGATTCATGCATTCTGTCCATATTTTATATTTACCTTCAGTGGAAGAGCAAGAAGTTTTGTGTTTACTCTATTTTACCCTGAACTGGACCAGCATTACTAATTTAGATCTCCAGTTTTGCCTTTTAATAGCAATTGTTATGTTCTATCTGATACATTATGTCGAAGTCCACATGCATGGCATTGGCCATATTTTCCCTCTAATTAGTATCAGTGCACACAAGTATTTCTACATTTGCCTGTGGGATTCTTGGTCATTCCATAGCTCTCTGATAAACTTTTAGGCAGGATCTTTATCTCCTGATGAGTTTCTGTTAAATTTTGTGTACACAGATGTCTCTCTTTCTGAGTCAATTGGTGAGTCATAAACCTTGTCATTTTCCTGTGTGTCTGTTATCTGGTTTGGGGAATTGCCTAATTAATAATCTACTACTACCTACTATATGTTATTTGCTCCTAAGATGGCAGAGTAGAAGGATGTGTCCTCATCTTCTCCTGCAATAACACCAAAATCACAACTAGCTGTAAAACAACCAATGACAGGAGAATGCTGGATCCCACCAAAAACGATACCCCACATTCAAGGGCAAAGAAGAAACCCCAACAAGATGGGAAGAGGGGCAAAATTACCTTTAGAATCAAACCTCATGCCCTCCAGAAACACTTGAAGGGCACAAACAAAACCCTTGTGCACATCAGCACATAGGGAAAGGAGCAGTGACCCCACAAGAGACAGAACCAGACCTACCTGTGATTGTCTGTGTGTCTCCTGCAGCTCCCTGGGCCAACAGTTGTCTGCCACTGGGACACGAGCTCTGGCTGCAGCATATCTAGGAGGTTAAGCATGTAGCATAAGCCCTCTTGGAGAAGGTTGCCGTTAGCCCCACCACAGAGCCACCAAGTAAACAATTCACAAACTGGCCCAAGTAAACAATTCACAAACTGGCGAACAACTATACCAAAGAAATTTTCACAATGTTGCAAAAGTTCTGGGGCCCACACAGATTTCCCAACCTGAGAATCTGGCAAAGGGACTGAGAACAACTAGGCAATTTGACTTTGGAGGCCAGTGAGATTTGATTACAGAACTTTGACAGGACTGGGGAAATAGAGTCTTGGAGGGCACAAGCAAAACCTTGTGTGCCCCAGGACCCAGGAGAAAGAATCAATGGCCCCACAAGAGATTGAGCCAGACTTGCTTGCGAGTGTCAAGGAGACTCCAGGGGAGGCGTGGGTCAGCAGTTAGAGGCACTGAACACAACAGTCCTTGGAGATGCTGCATAAGTCTTTTTGAAGGAGATTGCCATTACTGTCATTACCCCCTACCACAGTTTGCCCTTAGGCCAAACTAAAGGGAGGGAGCAGAGCACAGTCCATCAGCAGAAAATTGGATTAAAGATTTACTGAGCATGGCCCAACCATAGCAACACCCTTTTTCCCTACAACGAGTCCCTCCCATCAAGAAACTTCACAAGCCTCTAACCCTCCATCCATGGGATTTTCCACGCAAGAATACTGGAGTGGGTTGCCATTTCCTTCTCCGGGAGATCTTCTCGACCCAGGGATTGAACCCAGATCTCCTGCATTGTAGGCAGACGCTTTACCATCTGAGACACCAGATGGTAAAGATCATCAGAGGGCAGACAGAACGAAAACCAGTCACAGGAAGCTAAACAAACTGATCACGTGGATCACAGCCCCGTGTAACTCAAACAAACTATAAGCCATGATGTGTGGGGCCACCCAAGACAGACAGGTCATGGTGGAGAATTATGACAAAATGTGGTCCACTGGAGAAAGGAATGGCAAACCCTTTAGTATTCTTGTTTTGAGAAGCACATGAACAGTATTAAAAGACATGGCCCTGAAAGATGAACTCCCCAGGTCAGTAGTGCCCATTATCATACTGGAGAAGAGTGGAGAAATAGCTACAGAAGGAATTAAGAGCCTGAGCTAAAGTGAAAATAGCACTCAGGGATGGATGAATCTGGTGGTGAAAGTAAAGTACAATGCTACAAAGAACAATAATGTGTATGTACCTGCAATGTTAGGTTTATGCAGCAAAGTAAATTAGAAGTGGTGAAACAGGAGATGGCAAGAGTGAACATTGAAATTTTAGGAATTAGTGAGCTAAAATGGAATGCAAAGGGCAAATTTAATTCAGGTGAAAATTTTATCTACTAAGGTGGGCAAGAAACCCTTAAAAGAAATGGGGAAGCTCTCATAGTCAACAAAGAGTCCAAAATACAGTATTTTGGTGCAATCTCAAACACTAGACAATAATCTCCATTTGTTTGCAAAGCAAAACATTTAATATTACAGTAATTCAAGTCTATGCTCCAACCACTAATGCTGAAGAATCTGAAGTTGAACCCACATGTAAACTGATATTTTCCAGTCTTGTGGCCACTGGTGAGTTTTCCAAATTTGTTAGTATATTGAGGGAAGACTTACATGACCTTCAAAGACTCACACACACACATACACACACACACACGCAAAGTATCCTTTTCATCATAGGGGACTGCAATGCAAAAGAAGGCATTTAAGAGATACCTAGGAAACAGATACACTTGGCCTCAGAGCACAGAACAGAGTTTTGCCAAGAGAACGCACTGGTCATAGCAAACACTCTCTTACAACAAAACCAGAGACTACTCTACATGTGGAAATTACAAGATCATCAATACCAAAATGAGATTTATTATATTCTTTGAAGGTGAAGATGGAGAAGTCTAGACAAGCAATAAAAATAAGACCAAGAACTGACTGTGGCTCACATTATGAATTCTTTATTCCAAAATTCAGACTTAAGTTGAAGAAAGTAGAGAAAACCAATAGACCATTTATGTACCACCCAAATCAAATCACTTATGATTTTACAGTGGAAATGACAAACAGATTCAAGGAATTAGACCTGATAGAGTGCCTGAAGAACTATGGAAGAAGGTTTGTAACATTGTACAGGAGGTGGTGATTAAAGCCATCTCTAAGAAAAAGAAATGCAAAAAGGCAAAATGATTGGCAGAAGAGGCCTTACAAATAGCTGAGAAAAGAAGAGAAGAGAAAAGCAAAGGAGAAAAGGAGAGATATATGCATCCAAACGCAGAGTTCCAAAAAGTAGCAAAGAGAGATAAGAAAGCCTTCCAAAGTGATCAATGAAAACAATAGAATGGGAAAGACTAGAGATCTCTAAAGAGAATTAGAGATACCAAAGAAATATTTCATGCAAAGATGGGCACAATAAAGGACAGAAATATTATGACCTAAGAGAAACAGAATATATTAAGAAGAGATGGCAAGAATACATAAAGAACTATACGAAAGATATCTTAATGACCCAGATAACTATGATGGTATGATCACTCACCTAGAGCCAGACATCCTGGAATGTGAAGTCAAGTGGGCCTTAGGAAGCATCACTACAAACAAAGCTAGTGGAGGTGGTGGAATTCCAGCTGAGCTGCTTCAAATCCTAAAAGTTGATGCTGTGAAAGTGCTGCACTCAATATGGCAGCAAAATTTGGAAAACTCAGCAGTGGCCACAGGACTGGAAAAGGTCCATTTTCATTCCAATCCCAAAGAAAGACAATGCCAAAGAACGTATAAACTACTGCACAAACGCACTCATTTCACATGCTAGCACAGTAATGCTCAAAATTCTCCAAGCTAGACTTCAACAGTGCTTGAATCGATGTTCAAGCTATAGATGTTCAAGCTATATTTAGAAAAGGCAGTGGAACCAGGTCAAATTGCCAACATCCATTGGATGATAGAAAAAGTAAAGAATTTCAGAGGAACATCTACTTTTGCTTGACTGACTACACTAAAGGCTTTGAAAGTATGGATCAAAACAAACTTTGGAAAATTCTGAAAGAGATGGGAATACCAGACAATATTATATGCCTCCCGAGAACACTATATGAAGGTCAGGAAGCAATATTTAGAACTGGACATGGAACAGCAGACAGGCTTCAAATTAGGAAAGGAATATGTCAATGCTGTATATTATCACTCTGTTTATTTAACTTATATGCAGAGTTCAGTTCAGTTCAGTCACTCAGTCTGACTCTTCACTCAGTCACTCAGTAACAGTCGTGTCTGACTCTTGAGACCACATGAATTGCAGCATGCGAGGCCTCCCTGTCCATCACCAATTCCCAGAGTTCACCCAAACTCATGTGCATTGAGTTGGTGATGCCATCCAGCCATCTCATCCTCTGTCGTTCCCTTCTTCTCCTGACCCCAATCCTTCCCAGCATCAGGGTCTTTTCCAATGAGTCAGCTCTTCACATGAGGTGGTCAAAGTATTGGAGTTTCACCCTCAGCATCAGTCCTTCCAATGAACACCAAGGACTGGTCTCCTTTAGGATGGACTGCTTGCATATCCTTGCAGTCCAAGGGACTCACAAGAGTCTTCTCCAGCACCACAGTTCAAAAGCATCAATCCTTTGGCACTCAGTCTTCTTTATGGTCCAACTCTCACATCCATATATGACTACTGGAAAAACCATAGCTTTGACTAAACTAAGCTTTATGATGTTTCTGCTTTTTAGTATGCTGTCTAGGTTGATAATAGCTTTTCTTCCAAGGAGCAAGTGTCTTTTAATTTCATGGCTCCAGTCACCATCTAGAGTGATTTTGTGTAATGAGACATAACCAGGTTGACAGAGCTATGAATGGCAGAGCCAGGCATGATGACTATAACTCCCCTGTTTTCTGTTACTGGATTAGGTGTTATTCAATATCTCATGTTACTTTGTCTGAGATTATTATTCATCTTTGTATATCTGCTGTTTTGCCAAATCCTTTACTTGATCTTATTTTTCATCATTAGTAACCTATTAACTATCATGAGTTATTATTATTTTTTAAATTTGTAGTCTGGTGTTTAGTTCTGGGACATATTCTAAAAATCCTTCAGTAACAACTCCTTGATGATTGTCAGTTTTATTATTAGTGTCCCTATCTCTCTCTATTTGGTATTCTTTCAGTGTTGGGGAGTGCAGCATTGCAGAGACTGTGAATTATTTGTCTCTGAGCTGAGATACATAGGAAGAACCCCTTGTTAACAGCCCTCTGTGGATGTAAGAGTCTACCTGCTTCACTACTCTTGGACTGAATAACTCCATTTATTAATGTCTGGGTTCCTCTGGATCCCAATTATAGCAGGATTGAGAATTGACTCCTTGGTCCATTCAAGTGTGTCCTCTTATACAGATGGACCCCCTGAATTTGTCATGAAATGTATAAATTTTTCTTCATTATTTAGTGGGGAGGACCTTTCCTTTTGTTGTTTTCCAGTTCTCTTTGTACTCTAAATATAAGGTACATCCCTAGAGTTTACCAATATAAAAGAGGCATTCAGAGTATAGTCTCAGCTAAACAAGCATGCTTACTTCTTTGCCATGTTATTCCAAAGAGGAAGATACAGTATGAGGACGATTTAGAAATTATGTTCAGCCTGCGTGTTCCCAGAATCCACCACACTCACATTACTTTTTAAAATATACTTTTCTAACCCTCTCAATGCACACTTAATATGTTAAAATAATAATAAAAATTGATTCTTAGGCTTTCCATTACACCTTTTACATTTGAAATGCAAAATGTATTGCATTTTTTTTAAAGCTTATGCTGCAAAACATTTGACAATTGACTTATGAACTATACATGAATTTGCTTTTCAGTGTTAACATGTAAAGCTAAAGAAAAACACTGTGAAGCAAAATTATGTTTTGTGACATTATGAGGCAAATTTAAATGCTGCTGCTGCTGCTGCGTCGCTTCAGTCGGGTCCGAATCTGTGCGACACCAGAGACAGCAGCCCATCAGGCTCCCCCGTCCCTGGGATTATCCAGGCAAGAACACTGGAGTGGGTTGCCATTTCCTTCTCCAATGCATGAAAGTGAAAAGTGAAAGTGAAGTCACTCAGTCGTGTCCGACTCTTAGCGACCCCATGGACTGCAGCTTACCAGGCTCCTCCGTCCATGGGATTTTCCAGGCAAGAGTACTGGAGTGGGGTGCCACTGCCTTCTCCAATTTAAGTGCTACTGCATAATAATTGAGAAGAACACCAATTAATATTCAAGATAGTAAGTTTTTCTTGGAAGATTTCATCAAAAACTGCAATTATTAGAAATGACAGAGGTATAGAATTTATACAAAAGAATTAAATTTATATAACTGTATGGTGCTAGTAACAGTTTATGTATCATTATTGTTTTTGTTTTTGATTTTGGGTCTGGAGAACAGGGCAGATTTTAAGGAAGGAAATTTGGATGTGACAGCGTGAACAAAAAGGGAAAATTGGAGCCCATGGAGATCAGCTAGGTCTGCCTGATGATCAGGTGACACACTAGAGAAACTGGTGCCCAGGAGTTGCAGAAAATGAAAGTCTGGTGGGAACTGAAGAAGCTATGGTTAGGCCTGGCTGTGTCCCAGGCTAACAGGGTCAGCCAGCAACAAATCTGCAATGATATATGTGAACTACAACACCACTTGGTCCTTCACTGACCTCTGAGCCTGAAAACAACCTTACTGCTGCTTCAATTTTGTCTTCCAGACCCCATACAAAATGTACCTTGTGGCCCATGAGACCTAGAAAAACGGAGCTGAAAACCTGGCTTCAGTTCTGCTCAGCTACAATGAGCAAGGAATATATGCTGCTCAATGGAATTTTAAACAAATGTTATTATAGAAGTCTATATTTGCTTCAAAAAGATCCATGAAATATCAAATCCTGAGGACTAACTATATCAGTCTATTAATGTGAGATATTGTCTTACTTAAAAACTATATTACTTAAGCAGATTATATTCAGGGAAAGAAAAACATGACATTGAATACATTTCTGAACTATCAATATATTAGCATCTGAGTACTTCATGTCTACTTTGATTTTCTGTCAATATCTGGCTTTGTTTTCTTGATAAGCCCTTCATATATTTACAGGATAATCTGAGTAAAGACATGTAAGCACCATAGGATTGTTAAAATATTTTTAGTAGAAGTAATCATGAGCTGTGTAGGTGGATCATAAAGTACATATTTGTCCAAAGAAAAATGACTTTACTCTATGACAGAAAACAGTGGTTCAAACTTTAATCAAAATTACACACATAATGTGGTGTGAGTATACTTTTCAAAACTCAAGTGCAAGAAACAGAATCCAAATCTTATCTTACATTTTTTCATACCTATTTAATGCCTATTAAGGATCATGAAAGATAAAGTTAAATTTATTCAGCAATAAAATTCTATGGTGCTTTTCAAACTAATATAATGATAATGTATTATTCAGAGTTTCAGTATCATTAACACTGAAACAAAATGGGAGTAGAAGTTATATATTTTCTTTCTTGAAATATTACAATGCTATATAATTCCACAAAACTTGATAGTAGTGGAATAGTAAAACAAATAAATAAACAAGCCAAAAAATAGGTTCAGTTCAGTTCAGTCGATCAGTCTTGTCCGACTCTTTGCAACCCCATGAATCACAGCACGCCAGGCCTCCCTGTCCATTAACAATTCCCAGAGTTCATTTAGACTCACATCCATCGAGTCAGCGATGCCATCCAGCCATCTCATCCAGTGTCATCCTCTTCTCCTCCTGCCCCCAATCCTTCCCAGCATCAGAGTCTTTTCCAATGAGTCAACTCTTCACATGAGGTGGCCAAAGTACTGGAGTTTCAGCTTTAGCATCATTCCTTCCAAAGAAATCCCAGGGCTGATCTCCTTCAGAATGGACTGGTTGGCTCTCCTTGCAGTCCAAGGGACTCTCAAGAGTCTTCTCCAACACCACAGTTCAAAAGCATCAATTCTTCCGTGCTCAGCCTTCTTCACAGTCCAACTCTCATATCCATACATGACTACAGGAAAAACCATAGCCTTGACTAGACGGATCTTTGTTGGCAATGTAATGTCTCTGCTTTTCAATATGCTATGTAGGTTGGTCATAACTGTTCTTCCAAGGAGTAAGCATTTTTTAATTTCATGACTGCAGTCACCATCTGGAGTGATTTTGGAGCCCAGAAAAATAAAGTCTGACACTGTTTCCACTGTTTCCCCATCTATTTCCCGTGAAGTGATGGGACCAGATGCCATGATCTTTGTTTTCTGAATGTTGAGCTTTAAGCCAACTTTTTCACTCTCCTCTTTCACTTTCATCAAGAGGCTTTTTAGTTCCTCTTCACTTTCTGTCATAAGGGTGGTGTCATCTACATATCTGAGGTTATTGATATTTCTCCAAGCAATCTTGATTCCAGCTTGTGCTTCTTCCAGCCCAGCATTTCTCATGATGTACTCTGCATTTAATTTAAATAAGCAGGGTGACAATATACAGCCTTGAAGTACTCCTTTTCCTATTTGGAACCAGTCTGCTGTTCCATGTCCAGTTCTAACTGCTGCTTCCTGACCTGCATACAGATTTCTCAAGAGGAAGGTCAGGTCATCTGGTATTCCCATCTTCTTCAGAATTTTCCACAGTTTATTGTGATCCACACAGTCAAAGGCTTTGGCATAATCAATAAAGCAGAAATATATGTTTTTCTGGAATTCTCTTGCTTTTTCCATGATCCAGTAGATGTTGGCAATTTGGTGTCTGGTTCCTCTGCCTTTTCTAAAACCAGCTTGAACACCTGAAATTTCATAGTTCACGTATTGCTAATGCCTGCCTTGGAGAATTTTGAGCATTACTTTACTAGCGTGTGAGATGAGTGCAATTGCGGAGTAGTTTGAACATTCTTTGGAATTGCCTTTCTTTGGGATTGAAATGAAAACTGACCTTTTCTAGCCCTGTGGTGAGTATTCCAAATTTGCTGGCGTACTGAGTGCAGCACTTTTAGAGCATCATCTTTCAGGATTTGAAATAGCTCAACTGGTATTCCATCACCTCTACTAGCTTTGTTCGTAGTGATGCTTTCTAAGGCCCACTTGACTTCACATTCCATCATACCTGGCTCTAGGTAAGTGATCTCACCATCGTGACTACCTGGGTCATGAAGATCTTTTTTGTAAAGTACTCCTGTGTATTTTTGCCACCTCTTCTTAATATCTTCTGCTTCTATTTTGTCCATACCATTTCTGTCCTTTATCGAGCCCATCTTTGCATAAAATGTTCCCTCGGTACCCCTAATTTTCTTGAAGAGATCTCTAGTCTTTCCCATTCTGTTGTTTTCCTCTATTTCTTTGTATTATTTGCTGAGGAAGGCTTTCTTATCTCTTCTTGCTTTAAGATAGTGATATTATAGTTAGTGTTACATTTTATTAATAAGATAAAGCTTTGACGTACATTATGAACTAGTCTAAAAAGCATCAAATATAAGCAAAAAGGGACTTCTCTGGTAGATCAATCATAAAGAATCCACTTGTCAATGCAGAAGACACTGATTTGATCCCTGGGTCATGAAGGAAATGGCAACCCATTCCAGTATTCTTTCCCAGGCAAACCCATGGAAAGAGGAGTCTGGCGGGCTACAGTCCATGGTATCACAAAAGAGTTGGGCACAACCGAGAGACTGAACACCACCACAGCAAACCTGTGTTTGTTTTACGTAGTGAGGAGCATTTGGTCAATCATTGTTTGTCTCTACATTTCTTTGCATTTTGTCCAATCTCACCTTACTCTAGTTTCTTTAACTAGACCAGGGGTCAGTAAACTAGAAAAAGAAAACCAAACCCTTATCACACATTATTGGTATGAATTTCAAGCTGAGAATACATTTTACATTTTTAAAAGTTGCAAAAAATAAACAACAAAATAATAATATTATAAAACAGAAAAAAGATGCGACAAAGTTCACATGTGGCCTACAGAGCCTAAAATATTTATCACCTATTCATTCAAGCAAGTTTGTAATTCCTTGGACTGGACTATAAGTTCCTGGGCTTCCTAAATGTATACCTAAATATATACTGTAAGTTCCTGGGCATCTATATATATATATATATATATATATATATATATATATACACACACACACACACACACACACCATGATATACTTAGCCTAAGACATGTTTAATATACATATATGGGCTTCCCAGATTGTTCAGTAGTAAAAAATCCACCTGCCACGCAGGAGATGCAAGTGGATCTTCCTAACCCTATCCCTGGGTTAGGAAGATACACTGGAAAAGGAAATAGCACCCTCCATTCCAGTATTCTTGCCTGGAAATGCCATGTACAGAGGAGCCCAGTAGGGTATAGTCCATGGGATCACAAAGAGTCTAAAACAACTTAGCAATTGAACAACGAAAGCAGACAGTAAAGAATCTGTCTGCAATGCATACATGACACATAATGAATATTCAATGGGTTTGTTGAATTTATGAAAACTTACCTTATGATAACTAGTATGGGAAGGCACTTCACATCTGGAGCTAATGGTACAGTGGTAAACATTGGAGGAAGAGTCTTCGACATGGATGGTGTAGCAATATAGATGTTGTATGAGTTTTGTTGGTAGCTCAGAAGACTGAGTGCCTAATTGACAATGTTGAAGTGTGGTGCTGGAGAAGACTCTTGAAAATCCCTTTGGCACCAAAAGATCAAACCAGTTAATCCTAAAGGCAATCAACCCTGAATATTCATTGGAAAGACTGTGCTGAAACTGAAACTCTATTACTTTGGCCACCTGATGTGAAGAGTTGACTCATTGGAAAAGATCCTGATGCTGGGAAAGATTGAGGGCAAGAGGAGAAGGGGAACAGAGAGGATGAGATGGTTGGATGGCATCACCAACTCGGACATGAGTTTGAGCAAACTCAGAGAAGCAGTGAAGGACAGAGAAGCCTGGTGTGCTTCAGTTCATGGGATCACAAAGATCGGACATGACTTAGTGACTGAAAAACATCAACAGATGATAAAGAATCTATCTGCAATGCAGGAGACTTGGGTTTGATCCCTGGGTCTGGAACATCCCCTGGAGAAGGAAATAGCAACCCATTTCAGATTCTTGCCTGAGAAATTTCATGGACAGAGAATTCTGGCAGGCCACAGTCCATGAGGTTGTAAAATGTCAGAAACGACTGAGAGACTAACACACACACACACACACACACACACAGCTATTGTACTAAGAAAACTCATAATTATTTTCCTTTAATGTAAAGTTGTTTTGGAAAGTGACTTCCTAGCTACAGATTCTTTATCTTATAGTCTGAGATATAGATATAGACTTGTGACCAGCTCTTCAATAAGCCAAATATATCTCTTTTTCATTCCACAACCAAAAAACAACAAACACACACATGCACGCAGTGTATACATCATGATATTATGACATGAAGTGTTTGCATGTAGCAAATTGCATCTCAAAACTATACCTTTAAACATATCATTTGACTGATAGTGCCATAAGTATATGTGTATTCAATTGAAACAAAAATAAACTGTACACACAGATACTGCTTCTGGCAGAATCCCCAGGGATTTGTAGGATACACGTTGAGAACTACTACTGTGTACTAACTTTCTGCCACCTACTTGATCCCAGAGTACTTCATTATTTTTATACAATTATAATATTTATGGTTGAGGCTATTTCTTGGAGTAAATATTTAACTTGAACTGAATATCTAAAAAAAAAAAACTAATACTCTGTATAATTAATTAAGAAAAGCAGGTAAAATGAGTGACAGTCTTTAACCCATTTACTGTATCTTTCATTCTTTTTTTTTTTTTTTCCGTTTCTTTTTCCCGACTATGCTTCTGTGAGGCATTGTCTTCATATCAAATTCAGGAAACCCATTACAATTTAAAATAATGGGCATTATTTTTACACTAAAATATCATCCTGTTAAAATTATTCCTTCAAGTCTTGCCACAGTAAAAAGAAGTTTTTCATTATCAGATCAGATCAGTCGCTCAGTCGTGTCCGACTCTTTGCGACCCCATGAACCGCAGCACGCCAGGCCTCCCTGTCTATCACCAGCTCCCGGAGGTCACCCAGACTCGCATCCATCGAGTCAGTGATGCCATCCAGCCATCTCATCCTCTGTCGTCCCCTTCTCCTCCTGCCCTCAATCCCTCCCAGCATCAGAGTCTTCTCCAATGAGTCAACTCTTCGCGTGAGGTGGCCAAAATACTGGAGATTCAGCTTTAGCATCATTCCTTCCAAAGAAATTCCAGGATTGATCTCCTTCAGAATGGACTGGTTGGATCTTCTTGCCGTCCAAGGGACTCTCAAGAGTCTTCTCCAACACCACAGTTCAAAAGCATCAATTCTTCGGCGTTCAGCCTTCCTCACAGTCCAGCTCTCACATCCATACATGACCACAGGAAAGACCATAGCCTTGACTAGGCGAACCTTTGTTCGTAAAGTAATGTCTCTGCTTTTGAATATGCTATCTAGGTTGGTCATAACTTTCCTTCCAAGGAGTAAGCGTCTTTTAATTTCATGGCTGCAGTCACCATCTGCAGTGATTTTGGAGCCCAGAAAAACAAAGTCTGACACTGTTTCCACTGTTTCTCCATCTATTTCCCATGCAGTGATGG
Source organism: Tragelaphus eurycerus (assembly GCA_935064755.1). Lineage (NCBI taxonomy): Eukaryota > Metazoa > Chordata > Mammalia > Artiodactyla > Bovidae > Tragelaphus > Tragelaphus eurycerus. Next base: position 4,896,607 of record CAKXYN010000041.1, read on the forward strand.
GGCCAGATGCCATGATCTTCGTTTTCTGAATGTTGAGCTTTAAGCCAACCTTTTCACTCTCCACTTTCACTTTCATCAAGAGGCTTTTTAGCCCCTCTTCACTTTCTGCCATAAGGGTGGTGTCATCTGCATATCTGAGGTTATTGATATTTCTCCCGGCAATCTTGATTCCAACTTGTGTTTCTTCCAGTCCAGCATTTCTCATGATGTACTCTGCATATAAGTTAAACAAACATGGTGACAATATGCAGCCTTGACGTACTCCTTTTCCTATTTGGAACCAGTCTGTTGTTCCATGACCAGTTCTAACTGTTGCTTCCTGACCTGCATCAAGACCATCCCCATGGAAAAGAAATGCAAAAAAGCAAAATGGCTGTCTGGGGAGGCCTTACAAATAGCTGTGAAAAGAAGAGAAGCGAAAAGCAAAGGAGAAAAGGAAAGATATAAACATCTAAATGCAGAGTTCCAAAGAATAGCAAGAAGAGATAAGAAAGCCTTCTTCAGTGATCAATGCAAAGAAATAGAGGAAAACAACAGAATGGGAAAGACTAGGGATCTCTTCAAGAAAATCAGAGATACCAAAGGAACATTTCATGCAAAGATGGGCACGATAAAGGACAGAGATGGTTTTTCATTATATGTGAGCTTAAAAGAATGATGAGCCTGGGACTTCCCTGGTGGTTGATTAGTTAGGAATCTGCCTTCCAAAGCAGAGTATGTAGGTTTGATCTCTGTTCGGGGAACTGAGATCCCACATGCTGCAGGGCAACTAAGCCTGCCTGCAGCAACTAGAGAAGCCCATGTACCACAAAGAAGACCCAGAGCAACCAAAATTTAAAAAAAAATAAAAATGATGGGTCCATACTAAATGCAGTAGTGAAGGCAAGTCTGCCTACCGATGTGGTGGATGCTACTTGTTGCCCATTGAACATTTCCTCTTCTTTCCTGCTAGAAAAATGGTATGACTTTGTTTAAGGAATAGTTAAGAATCTCTTGATCTTAAGAATTTTAAATTACTTTCATATGTGCATGCTCAATGGTGTCTGACTTTTGTGACCTCATGGATTGTTGCTCATCAGGTTCCCCTAATCATGGGGTTCTTCAGGCAAGAATACTGGAGTGCCATGCTGTTTCCTCCTCCAGGGAATCTTCCCAACCCAGGGGTTGAAGCTGTGTCTCCTGCATTGGCAGGCAGATTCTTTACCCTGAGCCACCTGGGAAGCCCCAGTTTCTAGGTAGATTTTCTTTCCTATTAGTACAAAGTGGCTGAAAGACGTCTGTATTTTTGTGGTGCTACTTTCTTTTTGGATATGTGTTTGTGTTCTGATGCCTTTTTGTCACCATGTATTGAAAGACTTGGGCTTCCCTGGTAGCTCAGTGGTGAAAAATCCACCTGCCAGTGCAGGAGATATGGGTTCTATCCATCAGTCAGAAAGATCCCCTGGAAAGGGGAATGGTAACCCACTCCAATATTCTTGCCTGGAAAACCCCATGGATGAAAGAGCTGATGGTCTACAGTTCATGGGGTCACAAAGAGTTGGACATTACTGAGCAACTAAATAACAACTGAGGGATGTGGGCTCTGAAAAGCAAAATTATTGCATCCAGTAGTTCCTGACAAAGATGAGACAGTTGCATGGCATCATCAACTTAATGGATATGTTTGAGCAATCTCCAGGAATTGGTGATGGACAGGGAAGCCTGGTGTGCTGTAGTCCATGGGGTCACAAAGAGTCAGACATGACTGAATGGCTGAAATGGTTTAAACAGTTCTCGAACCATAGAGACCAGTTTACATTTTATTTATGCTGGAAGCAAGAAAGCTTCGTTGTTCTACAACATTCCAAAATCATGAGGTACTTCAAAAATGTATATACACTCAATATAAATAGTGGCAGATTTGACCCTGGCTAAAATACAAGCCTGTGTAACAGTATAATTCAGCCTGTAGGGTCAAAGTAACAATCATAGTTAAAGATGCCACATGATTAACATTGAAAGGAATTGCAGTAGCATACCCAGCACAATATTTATCACTATCAACTTAAAAAAAAAAAAAAAATCAGTGAAATTAAAGGGTTATGTGACGAGCAGTTAACAAAAGGACTTCTTAGGAGGGAAGACCACTGTCTAAGAAATAGTGAGCATGATGAGGATTCAGTAGCGTCCAAGTTGATGGCGATCTCCATGGTTTTGGGTGAGTAACCCCAAGGGCATTCCCTTCCTTTTCATATACAAAAAGGAAAAATAAATCAATAATTGAGATGCCCAAGAGTAAGTGGGCTCACAAATTCTACTTTAAATCCTTAAAATATATGTCATCAGGTTCTTCACATAAAACTGGGTCAGATTGCTTTTCTTTAGCAAAATATACAGAGGTTTGATTCTAAGATTGCAATTTGGGGTTCTGTTTCAGCAATAATTAACAGCCAGAGAGAACCTTGCAGTTGGGGCTTAGTTTTGGGTTTGGTGTAACTTAGGACACCATGAAGTCTATCCAGATCTGCTGCTGCTACTGCTAAGTCGCTTCAGTCGTGTCCGACTCTGTGCGACCCCATCGACGGAAGCCCACCAGGGTCCCCCGTCCCTGGGATTCTCTAGGCAAGAACACTGGAGTGGGTTGCCATTTCCTTCTCCAATGCATGAAAGTGAAAAGTGAAAGTGAAGTCGCTCAGTCGTGTCTGACTCTTAGCGACCCCATGAACTGGAGCCTACCAGGATCCTCCGTCCATGGGATTTTCCAGGCAAAAGTACTGGGGTGGGGTGCCATTGTCTTCCCCGATCCAGATCTAGGGATAGCCTTTATTCTCATACTCGATACTCTAAATATTAAAAGTAGGTTTGGGCAAACAGCAATTATTCTTTGCCAACTTCACGTCCCTTTATGGCTAAAAGTTTAGCAAGAGGCTTGAGAAGAAGGGCAAAAAAGTCATTCATATACAGCAAAAAAAGTAGAAACCCCAGGGGATTTTGTATTATCCAGATCAGCTATCAGGATTTGTAAGAAATAAGGACTTTCAGTAAAACCCTGGGGCATTATTATCCAGATAAATTGTTTTCTTCTAATATAAAGTCAAAAAAATGTATTGACTAGCTTCAACTGGAATATTAAATAACACACTGCATAAATCAATTGCAGTATAGAATTTGCTTCTGGTGGGATGATGTTAGTTGCACCCACAAGGCTTAGCACAACATCGTGTTGAGGGATAACAATTTTGGTTATTGCTCAGGGTCCTGGACAAGTGTCCTCCCTAAGCCCTTAGATTTCCTCATTGGTAAAATGGGAATATTACATGGAGTAGTATAGGAGATAATGACAGCTTGAGCACTGCAAGTTTCTATTACGGTCTTTGTGCTTGAAAGGACTTTTTTACTTATAGGATATTATTAATTTTTAGAAGAGTTTTGAGGGATCTATTTGAATCTTGGTGGGAGATGTGCTGTGAATTTTGTTAAAATCATGTGGAAATTTTGCCCATAAGGTAGTAGCTAATCCAATAGAAACAAGTGATCACTGTTCCCAGATCATCAGAGATGTTGGGGAAAAGGGGTGCATAATAAACATCAGAGAGTCTTTTAATTCACCTAATTGATTACTTTATTACTATCAAGTTATATAATTATCTCCCTCTTTTTGTAGAAGGACATTTCTACATGATACTTCCTTAAGAACTTTTGGCCTAGATATATAGGTTGTTAGGTGAAAGGAATGTGTATTTATCAAAGGACTTAAACAGAATGGAATAGGTTGACAGATCCCCACTATTTGAACTCTGGGACAAGGGCTTTTAATTACAGTGGAGTTAAGTACCCAGTTTATGGCTCTGGTGTTAATTAGGACTAGAAGAAATTTACCCTCAATCTGGAGAAATGTTTCTCGGAGCTATTTATGAAGGAACATTGGGAAGAGCCACTGCAATTCCTTTAAGCCCTATCACAGAACTGGGAAGACATTGGAAAAGCTTCCCCAATGGCTCAGCAGATAAAGAATCTGCCATCAAATTCAGGAGACATTGGAGACATGGGTTCAATCCCTGGATTTGGAAGGTAACCCTGGAGTAGGAAATGGCAAACCACTCCAGTATTCTTGCCTGGAAAATTCCAATGACAGAGAAGCCTGGTGGGCTACAGTCCATGGGGTCACAGAGTCAGGCACGACTGAGTGATTGTGTTTGTTTGTTTTTGGAAAGGCTGGTTAGAGGAATAATAGTGCCTAAAGTACTTAAATGTGTAAAAATCTCATTTCCAATGCCCTGGCTCTTTGCAATAATAGCAGAAAAGGAAGTGTTTTGGTTTCATTTAGTAGCCTTAATTTACTGGAGTTGGAGATTAAGAATTTTGAAGGGTTCCCTTTGTGGTGGCTCATCTAGAGTCTGGTTTGCCAGATTAGCTAAATTCAGAGTGGACTTTTTTTTTTTTTTCCTGATTCCATTTTACTAGAAGAGAAAGGTTCTTGTTCAACCCATTAGTAAACATAGACTTAAAAGCTACCTACATGAAGTCAACATTGAAAGGAAGACTAGAATTTTCTTTGAAAACAATTTGAAAGTGAAGTGAAGTTGCTCAGTCATGTTGGACTCTTTGCAACTCCATGGACTGTAGCCTACCAGGCTCTTCCATCCATGGGCTTTTTCCAGGCAAGAGTACTAGAGTGGGTTGCCATTTCCTTCTCCAGGGGATCTTCCCGACCCAGGGATTGAACCCAGGTCTCCTGCATTGTAGGCAGACACTTTGCCGTCTGAGCCACTAGAGAAGTGTGTGCGTTGTAATAGTCATGAACAGGTTTATAAGATTTTTGTGTCCAAGCCTTACCTGTTCTAATCAACAGGCTTTGAAAAAGCCCTAGAAATTCTCAATGCAGTCCTTATATTATTGCCTTCCAGTTGTCATTCTAGAAAACTTTCAAGATTTCCCCACTTAGCAATTTTCATCCAATCCTGGGTATGGCTTTCACTGACAAGTATATGAACTTGCTGATATAAGTCAGAGAAACCAGGCTGCTATGTGTGAATAACTGTATTACACCCCCAAACAAACCTGTGAGAATCTTCAGATACTTTGGGAAAATCTTTGGCTATGGCCCCCAGTTCAGCTTTGGTTCATGGAACATAAGAAGTTAAGGGTGTAGCCTTTGGATCCTCAGGTTCTAATAGGTTCAGAGGAAAAGCTTGTGGGGAGAATTTCAGAGAAAGACTGAAGTTCAGTGCAAGAATTATTATGTGATAACTGAGGGTCCAGAGGAGATGTAGGTAGCATACAGGGAGGGAGGAGGTGGCACAGAGGTGGAGATTGAGTCACAGAAGTGAGAGAGGATGAGCCTCAGGCTTCAGAGACATTTTCATTCTTTGATCATTAACTATTTGCCTCAGTTAATCTTAAAGATCTCATTTTTTAGAGACATAGTATTAGAATTCTGATAATATTTGGAAGCCTAAAACATCAATTGAAATAGGCATCCTATTCAGTTTTGGATATTTTAGAGCTATAATCTTCCAATTTGGTTGTAATAAGATTAAGTTCCCCTCAAGAGCTATTTGTATTCTCCAAATTGCCTTTGTTCAGATCAGTCTATTAGGTTATAAATGCACCATAATTTTCAAACAAAATAGATTGGGGTCTCTGTAAAGGACATGCCTTCAAAACATTTAATTTACTGAGATCCTTCTCAGGATTTTCTCTAATGTGTAAGAATGCTTTTCAGTTTAAACCGCTGAAACAGCTCAAATAGCCTGCAGGCCTAACAGCAGCCAGTTGTAAGATGACAATCTGACCCCAAAACTGCCAGGCGAAAGGCTTCTCATTAGAGTTCCAGTAGAACAGCCACTGTTCCAGAGTGGGGTGAAGGCTGAACTGTCACATTTCCAATTAAATAGCCCTTAGTTTCAAAAGGAATGGGCCAAAGCCAAGCTAGATCCAGATGCAAAAGCCTAATTTCAAAAACCATGCTAAAATGCCAAATTATTGTACACAGAACAAGGTCTTAACTGGAAAGAACAAAACCTTTACAAAGATTCCAAATAAAACATGGAGAACTTCAATATGAAAAAAATGGCAGAAGGTCAGATTCAGGGGGAAAACTCACCCTTAAATTCCAATATCAGTGAGAAAAGAAGTGAGCACAGTGAACTCAGTATAAGTACTGTACTTGTTTGCTCATTACTCTTGGATTTCTTGGCTGGCTTTCCCGGTGGCTCAAGGGGTAAAGAATTTGCCTCCAATGCAGAAGACCGGGATTTGATTCCTGGAGAAGGGAATGGCAAGCCACTCCAGTATTCTTGCCTGGAGAATTCTGTGGACAGAGGAGCCCAGTGGGCTATAGACCACAGGGTCACAAAGAATCAGACATGATAACATCCTCGGTTGTCTTGGGTGGGGGGAGTCTTCTCTGGTCCACATATAGGCCACCAAAATGTTGATCTAAAATATACTATCAGTTATTTCTCCAGCAAAAATTGGATTATTCTATGTCAACAAAGAATTGTAATTCAGGTTCACAGCCATAGTGAGTTAAGTGCAAATCTCTTTCAAAAATGTAGAGAAGAACTCCTTTATAAAGCAGGAAAGGAAGTGGGAGCACTACAGCAAACAGAGTCCATGGCTTTTCACTGGCTAAATTATGACCATCATTAATTGGTTGAGCCCTTGCTGGGACACAAGAGGGAATCTCTTATCTTCCTGTTGGATTCTGCTATGACTGTAGAGCATCACTCCCTCTTCTGACGTCCTGATTGTATATTTTTTTTTTTCTACAAGTTTTATTCAGATATAACTGGTACAGAGCACTATATAAGTTTAAAGTGTAATAATGGCTTGGCTTATATACATCATGGAATGCTTATAACAAAATGTTTATTGAACATCCATCATCTTATATAGACATGAAATTAAAGAAACAGAAATTTTTGCCTTGTGATGAAAACTCTTAAGGATTTTCTCTCTTAACAACTTACATGTGTAACATAGAGCAGTATTACAGTTAAGATATAGTATGGTACATTCTAGTACTTATTGTCATATGACTGGAAGCTTGTACATTTTGACAATGATCATTCAATTACTATCCCTCCTCCCCCTGCCTTTGATAACCTCAAATCTTATCTCTTTATGTGTGAGATACTTTGATTGTTGTTCTTGAAGTAAAATTGACCTACAACACTATGTAAATTCCGGTTTTATAACATGATGATTTGGTATTTTTATATAGTTGAAAATAATAACATAACTATTACAACAGACTGGTTCCAAATAGGAAAAGGAGTACGTCAAGGCTGTATATTGTCACCATGTTTATTTAACTTATATGCAGAGTACATCATGAGAAATGCTGGACTGGAAGAAACACAAGTTGGGATCAAGATTGCTGGGAGAAATATCAATAACCTCAGATATGCAGATGACACCACCCTTATGGCACAAAGTGAAGAGGGGCTAAAAAGCCTCTTGATGAGAGTGAAAGTGGAGAGTGAAAAAGTTGGCTTAAAGCTCAACATTCAGAAAACGAAGATCACGGCATCCAGTCCCATCACTACATGGGAAATAGATGGAGAAACAGTGGAAACAGTGTCAGACTTTATTTCTCTGGGCTCCAAAATCACCACAGATGGTGACTGCAGCCATGAAATTAAAAGACGCTTACTCCTTGGAAGGAAAGTTATGACCAACCTAGACAGCATATTCAAAAGCAGAGACATTACTTTGCCAACAAAGTTTCGTCTAGTCAAGGCTATGGTTTTTCCAGTGGTCATGTATGAATGTGAGAGTTGGCCTGTGAAGAAAGCTGAGTGCCAAAGAATTGATGCTTTTGAACTGTGGTGTTGGAGAAGACTCTTGAGAGTCCCTTGGACTGCAAGCAGATCCAATCAGTCCATTTTAAGCAGATCAGCCCTGGGATTTCTTTGGAAGGAATGATGCTAAAGCTGAAACTCCAGTACTTTGGCCACCTCATGCAAAGAGTTGAGTCATTGGAAAAGGCCCTGATGCTGGGAGAGATTGGGGGCAGGAGGAGAAGGGGACAAGAGAGGATGAGATGGCTGGATGGCATCACCAATTCAATGAATGTGAGTTTGAGTGAACTCCGGGAGTTGGTGATGGACAGGGAGGCCTTGTGAGCTGCAATTTAAGGGGTTGCTAGCTTACTCCTTGGAAGGAAAGTTATGACCAACCTAGATAGCATATTCAAAAGCAGAGACATCACTTTGCCAACAAAGGTTCGCCTAGTCAAGGCTATGGTCTTTCCTGTGGTCATGTATGGATGTGAGAGCTGGACTGTGAAGAAGGCTATGCGCCGAAGAATTGATGCTTTTGAACTGTGGTGTTGGAGAAGACTCTTGAGAGTCCCTTGGACTGCAGGGAGATCCAACCAGTCCATTCTGAAGGAGATCAGCCCTGGGATTTCTTTGGAAGGAATGATGCTAAGGCTGAAACTCCAGTATTTTGGCCACCTCATGCGAAGAGTTGCCTCATTGGAAAAGACTCCGATGCTGGGAGGGGTTGGGGGCAAGAGAAGAAGGGGACGACAGAGGACAAGATGGCTGGATGGCATCACTGACTCGATGGATGTGAGTCTGAGTGACCTCCAGGAGTTGTTGATGGACAGGGAGGCCTGGCGTGCTGTGGTTCATGGGGTCGCAAAGAGTCAGACATGACTGAGCGACTAATCTGATCTGATCTGATCTGAAAGAGTCAGAGATGACTGAGAGACTGAACTGAACTGATGATTATTATGGTTCTGGATACAGTATGTCATAATACAAAAATATTACATAATTATTGACCATATTTCTCAGACTGAGCATTTCATACTCATGACTCATTTGTTTTGTAGCTGGAACTTTGTGTCTCTGAATCTTTCAATTCCATTCATCTGCCCATCACCCTCCTCTCTGGCAACCATCTGATTCTTCTCTGAATTTATAACTCTATTTCTGTTTTTCTGAATTTGTTCATTCGGTTTTAGAGTCCACATATATGTGAAATCCCTCAATATTTTCCTTTCTCTGTCTTACTTATTTCACAAAGCACAACATAATCTTGGTCCAACTAGGTCCAAACAAATTGTTACAAAAGGCAGAATTTCATTCTTTTTTATGGGTGATTAATATTTGTCTGTAAATATATGCAATAGACTTCCCAAAATGGCTCAATTGCAAAGAATCTACCAGCCAATGTAGGAGATGTAGGTTTGATCCTTGGACTGGGATGATCCATTGGAGAAAGAAATGGCAACCGACTCCAGTATGCTTGCCTAGGAAACCCCGAGGAGAGAGTTTGGTTACAGTCCATAGGGTTGCAAAATAGTTGGACACAACTTAGGGAATAAACAACAAATATATACCACATCTTTTTATCCACTCATCTATTCATTGGTCCTTAGGTTGCTTCCATATCTTGACTATTGTATTAATAAATAATGTTGCAGTGAGTATCGGGACATCTATTTTTTTTTTAATTAGTGATTATGTTTTCTTCAGATATACACCCAGGGATGGAATTGCTGGATCATATGGTAGTTCAGTTTTTAATTTTTCTGAGGAAACCCCATACTGTTTTCCATAGTGATGACACCAATATAATACATCCAAACAGCCTACCCTAAAGGAAATTAGTCCTGAATATTAATTGGAAGGACTGAGCTGAAGCTGAAACTCCAATACTTTGGCCACCTCATGTGAAGAACTGACTCATTGGAAAATACCCTGATGCTGGGAAAGACTGAAGGCGGGAGGAGAAGGGGACAACAGAGGATAAGATGGTTGGATAGCATCACTGACTCAATGGACATGAGTTTGAGTAAATCCCAGGAGTTGGTGATGGACGGGGAGGCCTGGCCGTGCTGCAGTTCATGGGGTCACAAAGAGTTAGACATGACTGAACAACTGAAATGAACTAAACCAATAGTTCATGAGGAAGCCTTTCTTCACATCTGTCCAACACTCGTTTCTTGTTGCCTTTTTGATGATAGCCATTGTGAGAGCTGTGGATTGATATATCATCAAGGTTTTGATTTGCATTTCTGCCTGGGTCCAGCCCCGGTAGATCCAGGGAACAGCATCTGCAGGGGTCAGGAAACGATTAATTACATGTTAATTAAAGATATAAAGAGTAATAAAATTGAGGATAGCTCAGTGAGGAAATGCAGTGAAGAAAAGCAGATGAAATAAGGATAGCTCAGTGAGAACATTTAGTGGAGAAAAGAGGCTGAATAATTCAGCCAGAAGGTAAGAGAAAGAATGACATGGGGAGACCAAGTTTCGGTGAACAAGGCCCACACTTTATTTTCCAAAGTAGTTTTTATACCTTAAGTTATGCATAGAGGATAATGGGGGGAGGGGTAGAGTCATGCAGTAAGCCAGGCTTTCTTCCTGCAAACTTATCATATGCAAAAGTTTAGGTGATTTGCATCATCTTCTGGTCCAGAGGCCTGTTAACATTTTAAGAAATTTATTTTTCTCTAAAGGTGGTCAGGCGCCAGCCTCCAAAAAGCATTAGATGAAGTTGCATTCCTATAGGGCAAAGGAGAGGTGGGCTCAATCAAGAAAAGAATTAACTCAGGGGTCCAAGGTTACAAACATTGAGGCTACTACTTACATTTCTATACACCAATTATATCAATCAATACACTGCCAAGGACACAGTAGGTAAGGAATATGGAGACTTAGCAGCAAACATTGGCCCAACAAGTGAAAAACCCTTCACTGATACAATTTCTAATCAATCTTTTAACTGCTCAAAGGAATCTGTATTTAGACAGTTTAGAACATCTCATGCCTCTCATAGCTGGGAGGCTCTGAACAATCACATGTGGCCGGAAAAACCTATTCAGGCAGGCTAGAGGATTTCCAAAGACTTTGTAGGTTGAAACACTGTCACATCCAGGAATTATTAACTGGAGCTGTAAGTTAACTTTTTTTTCAGAGAGGTAGTGGGAGACCCACTCCAGTGTTCTTGCCTGGAGAATCCCAGGGACGGGGGAGCCTGGTGGGCTGCTGTATATGGGGTCGCACAGAGTCAGACAGGACTGAAGCGACTCAGCAGCAGCAGCAGCAGCACTGGGGGACAGCCCCCTGTAAAGTCAGAGGTGTAGGTGAGAGCACAAAGCAGAAAGTAGGCAGACTCTGGTTTTGGGGGTAGATGCTCGAGAATTTCCAGGGGGGCTCCTGAGGCTTAATCCTGCCTTTGAGTATGCCGAGCCTCCTTCCTCATGACCTTTGCCATGGGTGGAGCTCTCTCCCAGCACATTTTCCTGATTATTAGTGAGGTTGAACATCCTTTTACTTACCTGTTGGTCATTTGTGTGTCTTAAGAAAAAAAAAAAAAGTCTATTTAGATCTGCTTTCTATTTTTATTTTATTTATTTTTTCTGCTGCCAATTTTGATCAGGTTATTTGTTTTCTTGATTTTGAGTTCTTTTTTTAATTTGGATATTAACCCCTCATCAGATATATTATTTGGAAGTATCTTTTCCTATTCAGTAGGCAGCCTTTTTTTGTTGTTGCTATTGCTGATATCATCCTTCACTGCTCAATTACTTTTAGGTTTGATTCAGTTCAGTTCAATTCAGTTGTACAGTTGTGTCTGACTCTCTGCAACCCCATGAACTGCAGCACGGCATCCCTGTCCATCATCAACTCCCGGAGTTCACCCAGACTCATGTGCATCGAGTCAGTGATGCCATCCAGCCATCTTATCCTCTGTCTTCCCCTTCTCCTCCTGCCCCCAATTCCTCCCAGCATCAGGGTCTTTTCCAGTGAGTCAACTCTTCATATCAGGTGTCCAAAGTATTGGAGTTTGGACAATACTCAGTCTCAGCATCAGTCCTTCCAATGAACATCCAGGACTGGTCTCCTTTAGGATGAACTGGTTGGATTTCCTTGCAGTCCAACGGACTCACAAGAGTCTTCTCCAGCACCACAGTTCAAAAGCATCAATTCTTCGGCACTCAGCTTTCTTCACAGGCCAACTCTTACATCCATACATGACCACTGGAAAAACCATAGCCTTGACTAGATGGACCTTTGTTGGCAAAGTTATATCTCTGTTTTTTAATATGCTATCTAGGTTGGTCATAACTTTTCTTCCAAGGAGTAAGTGTCTTTTAATTTCATGGCTGCAATCACCATTTGCAGTGATTTTGGAGCCCTAAAAAATAAATTCTGATGCTGTTTCCACTAGGCCTCATTTATTTTTGCTCTTGCCTAAGGAGACATATAAAAAATTAATAAGACAAACAGTAAAGACCTTACTGCATAGTTGAATTTCTAGAAATTTTATGGTTTCAGGTCTTACATTTAGTTATTTAAACCATTTTGAATTTACTTTGTGGATGGTATGAGTTAATAGTCCAGTTTGATTCTTTTGAATGCAGCTGTTCAACTTTTCCAATACCTTTTATTTGAGACCATTTTTTCTTCATTTCATATTTTTGCCTCCTTTTTCATATTAATTACCCATATAAGGGTAGGTTTACTTCTGGAATCTTTATTGTTTTGTTGATCTATGTGTCTGCTTTTGTGACAGTTTTATAATGTTTTGATTACTGTAGCTTTGTAGTATAGTTTGAAATCAGAGAGCAGGATACTTTCAAATTTGCTCTTTTTCAAGAATGTTTTGATCTTTTGTGTTACCATAGAAATTTTAGAATTATTTTTTTCCAGTTCAGTGGAAAATGCCATTGGTATACAGAGAGCACTTGCAATGAATATGTAAATTGCCTTGGGTAGTATGATCATTATAATAATACTAATTCTTCCTATTATTTAAATTTCTTCCATTTGTATGGTCTTCAGTTGCTTTCACTGGTGTTTTATAGTTTTGCAAGTACAAATCTTTTACCTCCTAAGTTAGATTTACTCCTAGATATTTTGTATATTTTGATATGACTTTGATCATTTTCTCAGTTTAGCTTTCTGATAGTTGTTTTCTAGTGTACAGAAATATAAGAGATGTCTGTATATTAATTTTGTATCCTACAGCATTACAAAACTCACTAATGAGTTTTAGTAGTATTTCGGTGGTATCTTGAGAATTTTCTGGGTTTAGCATCATGTCATCTGCAAATAGTGACAGTTTCACATCTTCCTTTCCAATTTGGATTATTTTACTTCTTTTTTATGTTTGACTGCTGTAGCTAGAACTTCCAACATTATGTTGAATAAAAGTGGTGAGAGTGGACATCCTTGTCCTGTTTCTGATCTTATAGGAAATGACTTCAACTTTTCACAGTTGAATATGGCATTAGCTATGGGCTTGCTTTGTATGGTTCTGTGTTATATTAAGGTATGTATGCTCCACTTTGTTGAGAGTTTTAATCATAAATGGATGTCAATTTTTTTTTACAAAAGTTTTTTTTTTTTTCTGTATCTATTGATAAAATCATATTGTTTTTAGCCTTTAACTTTTTTAATGTGATATGTCATATTGATTGATGTGTGGATATTGAACCATGGTTGCATCCTTGGGATATATCCCACTCCATTATCCTATATGATGTCTTGAGTATATTGTTGTATTTGGTTCATTAATATTTTGTTGAGGATTTTTGCATGTATGTTCATCAATGATTCTGCCTATAATTTTCTCTTCTTTGTATGTGATATCATTGCCTAGTTTAGATATCAGAGTAAGTCTTACCTCCTAGAATTAGTTCAGAAGTTTTTCTTTCTCAGCTATTATGTCTTCAACTATGTTCTCTGCTCATTTTTCTTTCTTTTCCTACTGTGACTCCTATAATGAGAATGTAGGTTTTCTCAATGTCATCTCAGAGGTCTCCAAAACTGATCTAATTTTTTTTCCTCTTTTCCCCCTGTTCAACTTCATTGATTCCCAGTACTCAGTCCTCCAGCTTCCTCATCCATTTATCTGTATCATTTGATTTGCTTATTACTCTTAATGGATTTTTGCATTTCACTTATTATTTTCTTCATCTTTTTTGGATCATCTTTATACTTTCTAACTCTGTTAAGAACATTTAACTTGTCACTATGCCCATCCAACCTTCTCCTAAGTTTTTTGAACATTTCATAGTCATTACTTAAAACTCTTTTTTGGTTGGTTTTCCTGTCTCACTTAATTCACCTCCCTTAGTTCTACACCTCACTTAGTTCTTTTTTCAGAGTTTTACCTTTTTTTTTTTTTTTTTTGCATTGTTTTGTTCTCAGTTTCTTGTCTCTGGCTGCATGGCCCTGGGGTTTTTCGGGCTAGTGCCAGAGCACTAGTGTGAAAGGCCACGTCCTGGGCCTTCTGGTAGACAGGGCTCTGAATGGGGCAATGGTAGGCTCAACAGATTTTAAGGGAGAAGACTTGCTGGTGGGAAAAGTTGTGTCTTCACCCAGCCTGCTAGTTGTTTGGCCTGGGGCCTCTCAGCCTGTAGGCCGGTAGGTGGGATTGGGCTGGGTCCCTGTGCTAATAAGCAAGATGGAGGATTCCCAATTTTTCCTTGAAAGCACCGTCTTCATGGCAGATGAAGCTTCCAAATGTGACTGCCACCAGTGCCCATGTCCAGAGTGAGCCCCAGTCTCCTCCTATTTCCTCAGAATGTTCCCTGAGATCAGCACATAGGTCTGACCCAGAATCCTCTCGAATTCCTATTTTTTGCCCTAGATCCTGGAACATGTGAGATATTGGTAGATAAACCTTAAGAAAGGAATCTTTATGTCCCACAACCCCGGGATCCCCAAAAGCAAGCTCCACTGGCATTCAAACAAAGTGTCTTAAGAGCTCATCTTTTCAATACAAGATCTCTGGTCTTTGGAGCCTGATGTAGGGCCAGGACTTCTCACTTATTGGAAGGCTCACCGCAATTATAACTATCCTCCTATTTGTGAGTCACTTACCCAGTGGTATGGAACTTGGCTATACTGCATCTCTGCCCCTTCTACCTGTCTCCTTGTGGTTTATCTCTTATATTTTTAGTTGTGGAAGATCTTTTCTCCTAGTCTTCCAATATTTCTCATCAATAGTTTTTTTGTTCTGTCTCAGTCATATTTGACTCTTTGCAACCCCATGGACTGGAACACACCAGGCTTCCTTGTCCATCTCCAACTCCTGGAACTTGTTTAAACCCATGTCCATCGAGTCAGTGATGCCATCCAACTATCTTGTCCTCTGTTGTCCACTTCTTCTCCTGCCTTCAATCTTTCCTAGCATCATGGTCTTTTCTAATGAGTCAGCTCTTTGCATCATGTGGCCAAAGTATTGCAGCTTTGGCTTCAGCATCAATCCTTCCAAAGAACACTCAGGACTGATCTCCATTAGGTTTAATGGGGTTAATCTCTTTGCAGTCCAAGGGACTCTAAAGAGTCTTCTCCAACATGAGAGTTCAAAAGCATCAATTTGAGAGGGTAACAGGCAAGAAGGCCAGGGATTTCCAAACAGAGGAAATAGGCTGCAAGTGTCAGACTTTTTTTTTTTTTTTTTATCTCTCTCTTAAGTGGCAGAAGGAAACAAACAATGTTAGATTTTTCTCCCCTTTCTCTATACAAATTTAAAAGGCAGTTTCTCTTAAAATACTGCATTAACATGGTGACACCTGGCTCCACCTAAACTTAACTTTTGTCAAACTTTGAGCTAACCAATACGTTTTTCTTATGGAAATGTTTTTCTTAGGCTATGTTAATGAACCATGTATTTACCCTAGACCCTGTCTTCATGTTCAGTTCCACTTAAGACTCAGAACTTGTAAGGACTCGACAAACCTATATGTTTTACTCATACATTGTTCTCTTAATCTATGTTAATGAAACTATATATTTACTTGGAAACCTGCCTTTCTACAAGATTCATGTCAATCATTTTATGGCCTGGGATGACTCGCCTGATGCCAAAGTTATCACAAAATGCATGCTCTGAGTGAGGGAACTGGTGCCACTGAGTTTTGAGAGATTTTTTTTTTTTTTTTCTCTAGTTGACAGCTTGCTGATAGGTAGATAACATACTGCTAAAGAAGAGTAGGGGGGCAATCTTTCTGCCCCCTTTTGATGTATGTGTCAGAAGCTTTCTCTATCTCTTTTATACTCTAATAAAACTTTCATTCACCAAAGTTCTGAGCAATCAAGCCTTACCACTGGCACCGGATTGAATTTATCTCCTCTGGACGCCAAGAATCCTGGTGTCTTTCATGGATCAGCAACATTTTAGTCCTCAGCATTTTTTGTGGTCCAACTCTCACATCCATACATGACTACTGGAAAAACCATACTTTTGTCTAGACAGAACTTTGTCAGCAAAGTAATATTTCTGTTTTTTTAATATGCTCTCTATGTTGGTCATAGTTTTCCCTCCAAGGATCAAGCATCTTTTAATTTCATGATTACAGTCACCATCTGCAGTGATTTTGGAGCCTAAGAAAATAAAGTCTGTCACTGTTTCCATTGTTTCCCCATCTATTTGTCATGAAGTGATGGGACCAGATGCCATGATCTTAGTTTTTTGAATGTTGAGTTTTAAGCCAGATTTTTCACTCTCCTTTTCACCTTCATCAAAAGGCTCTTTAGTTCTTCTTCACTTTCTGCCATAAGGGTGGTGTCATCTGCATATCTGAGGTTACTGATATTTCTCCCAGCCATCTTTATTTTAGTGTGTGCTTCATGCAGCCTGTCATTTCACATGATGTTTTCTGCATATAAGTTAAATAAGCATGGTGACAATATACAGCCTTGACATACTCTTTTCCCAATCTGGAACCGGTCCATTGTTCCATGTTTGGTTCTAACTGTTGCTTCTTGACCTGCATGCAGATTTCTTAGAAGGTAGGTAAGGTGATCTGGTTTTCATATCTCTGAGAATTTTCTACAGTTTGTTCTGATCCACACACTCAAAGACTTTGGGGTAGTCAATGAAGCAGATGTTTTTCTAGAATTTTCTTGCTTCTTCTATGATCCAATAGATGTTGGCAATTGATCTCTGGTTCCCTTGCCCTTTCTAAATCCAGCTTGAACCTCTGGAAGTTCTTGGTTCATGGACTATTGAAGCCTAGTTTGGGGAATTTTGAGCATTACTTTGCTAGAGTGTGAGATGAGTACAATTGTGAGGTAGTTTGAACAATCTTTGGTATTGCCTTTCCTTGGGATTGGAATGAAAACTGACCATTTCCAGTCTTGTGGCCACTGTTGAGTTTTCCAAATTTGCTGGCACATTGAGTGCAGCATTTTCACAGTATAGTCTTTTAGAATAGTTGCAATGTTAGTTTCTTTTTGGTAAGAGGCTAGCAATCTCAGCCACACCCTCCTTATATTATTTTAACTATGGTTTCTATTTATTAAATTTTATGTTTTCTGAGGAAAGACTGAAGCATATGTCAGCACATCTACATTCTCAGTCCATTGAACCTTTATATTTTACTCACTGGAAGAGGATCTAAAATGAATGACTACAAAGCAGAAATTGTATGTAGTCTTTACCTAGGTTGATGCATGTTCCCATTATTGGAAATATGATAGTTCTTGAAAAATTTACAAAATAGTGTTGACATCAATAACATAGTCACCTATAATTATGCAAGTTGGTATGATATGAATGATATTTGGTACATTATTTTCTTAAGAAACAACTTGAATGAGATGATCTGAAACTGACTTAAAATTATTTCATTAAATACTTTCACAAGCAGACACCCTTTGTAATCCTTGCTATGGTTTCACGTTCCAGGCTTTCATCTCATAACTGCTTCAGTCTGCCCTCTGTGTGCATTGTAAATTGAATTCTGTGTTTCACTTTGATATATAAAACTTGCTTCTGAACTTTCTTCTCTAGGATTAATCTATTCTTTATTTTCATCAAGCTCCCTATATAAAGATAAACGTTTTCCTGTATTCAGTTTGATCCTGAGTACTGTCCATTCAATATCCAAGCACTGATTTGACTTGGTGATAGAAATATAAAACCAGGACAGTAGTGGCAGAATCTGATAGCACAAAATACTAGGCCTTTCTACAAGGCCTTATTTATACTATAAATGTCTGCAATGTGTATTGCCAGACATATTTTAGGCTCTTTCATTGCAGAACATAGATTTTGCATGGAATTATTACTTTTTTTAACAAACAAGAAAGGAGAGAATACTGCATTATATGAAACAAATTATATTGACTAAATTTCCTATTCAGTTGTCATGACAACCCTCATATTTTTCTATAATGTGTAGACTATTAAGTGTTGAACCAGATGCACTTGAATAAAGGATATGATATTCTGGGAAACATTTTCCATCAGAAATCTTTGAAAGGACCACAGGATTATTACACTTCAACAAAAAAACCTGTCATCTTTATGTTATTCCTTTAGATCACAAACCAGGTGATAAAATCATGAAAAACCACCTATAATATCAGGGTTCAATAATATATTTTAAAATGTCACTTTAACCATCAACAGATGCTTGAGTCATGTCTATGAATTCTGTGACTGCTGCTGTCCAGCTAATCTTAAGTATCTCCAATGACTGAATTCACAATTCCCTCGGTGTAAATACAGTTTGAAAATTAGAAAATTTTCTAAAGCCATCTCCCTTTGTCTTTCAGCTACTTTGCTTTCCTTTGAACCTTGAATGACTTGCTCAAGAATATAGGTTTATCTAGCTTAATAAACCACTAATAAGTTTTGATCACACTGCTGATAATAATCTATGCTGTTTTCTGGTAAAGATCTATATTGTTTCTTTAATTATCTGAAAACAATATTTGAAAGTAAGGCCTTACATCTAACATGCTATTATAATATATAGCATGGTTTTATTGAAAATTTTAGTAAAATATATTAACCTGACTTTATATGATTAAATATTTTGTTTTAAAAGCCATCTGTTGTATTTTTCAAAGATTATGATCAGTCAACTCTTTTTTTCCCAAATTCTAGTCATTTTTTAATGTTAAATAAATTCCAAAGACAGGCAAGTAATTCCTCCATCGACCATCTTAAATTCTTTTATTGCAAAAGATATTGGATTCCACAACTGGGAAAGTTTTGGATTCTTTAGTACATCTGTAGGACAGCTTGACATCTGCTTAATAATATGTTTAAACTGTTTAAAAGACCAAATGAAGATAACATCTTTTAAAATCATACTTTTTTCTGAGCAATCATTTGCAGAATATCAATCTCGAAGGAAGCAGCTTCTAGTGAGTTCAGTGTGTTGACTCATTTTATGTATCTGGGAACTAATTCACATTTACATGGAATTACAGAATCATTATTCTTTTGTGACAATTCACACTCCAGAAGATAAAGCTATGTCCTGGCACAAGGTGAATGAAATTTCTGCCTAAGCAAAACAATCCAGAGCACATGGAAGAAAACAGACATCACTCATGAGCAATAAATCACAGTGCATTCTTCCTACTAAATCCTAAAAGAAATTATTTTATAGTACTGTTTAATAGCCCTGTTAGATACACAGAAGATAGAAATGAATTTTAGCACATTTATTTATGGTAAAATCTGTTGCTGGAAAGTATAAGCAATCAAGGAAAACTACTAAGACCAACATTGTGTCCTAACTCTGTTCTAAGCAGGTGACATTGAGAGATTATCTATTATCTTAGTTTTGATGATCTATGTTTCCATGTAAGTAAAATGTTGCAGGAGGTACATCAAAATCTGTCAAAATATTAACTGTTCTGTGTATAGATTTATTTTCCAAATACCATACTTTTTTTTTTCATTTTATTTTATTTTTTAACTTTAAATAATATGATAACTAATGTTGTTTGCATACTTAAAATGGCTAATTTTATTGATTTGTGTGTAGTTAATGAGGTCAAGGTTTTGATTTCAATCTCTATAGGAGCCCAGTAAGCTTCACACAGTGTTCTAACATGGTAAGCTGCATTTAGCCATAATCCTGAGCATCTATATCTCAAATATCATAATGGAAACTACAAAAATTTCAAACTATCCTCACTCATTAAAAAAAAAAAAAAAAAAAAAAAGCGATCCAGTTTCCTATCTAGGCCAGGTTATTTACATAATTTTGAAGGTGTATTTATCAAGAATTTTCTAAAAATTATTTTATTATTTTTATTGTATTGATTTTCCAGTTTATCTTAAAGAATATTAAATATGTACCTATGTTGCACACTTATTATAACATCTTAGTACATTATTTATATTTAGCTTTATATTTAAAATATATTTTCTAATTTAAAACATTAACAGTTTACTAAATTCTTAGGTAAATATGTGTGAGGGTTCTTGGATTACCTATATAGACACAGTGAAAGATTTGTCATGTCCTCAGGCATCTTTACTCTCACACATAGTCAATTGCTTTCATCTTCAAAAAATAGTTCCATTGTGTATAACTTTTGAGTCAAGAAGCATCATGTAAAAAACAACCTAAATATTAAATTATCCTTAAATTATATTTTCTTTAACCTTCTTAAATAAAATGTATTTTCCAAAATTGCAAATGTCCTAATAACAATAAATATGGAATTTTACACTTATATTCTCCCATGAAAAGATATGGGTGTGTGTCCTGGCCACCAAATCTTCCATTTGAAGAAGATCAGAGTGCTTACATTTCTTACTGTTAAAATTATTGTAAGTTGTTTCATTAGTATTAAATATTATACATAATCTTATTTGTAAGTGTTACATTAAATAGATTATTAGATTATGGTTAATGAAGCAAAATAGAATGGAAACTTCAACTCTTTTTATTTTTCAAATTGTATATAAACTATAATCTCCACATGCTATCTCAGTGAATCACTATTAAATTTTGTGCTATGCTTTCTCTGATAATCACAACTTCTGTCAAAAACATTATATTTGTCCCTTTTGGAAGGGAAGGTGTTCTATACTTTTGCCTCCAAAAAGAAATAAAGGGGAACAAAAAAAAAAAAAAAACAGAAGACCACCTTTTATTTATTTTCAGTTTTATTCTCCAGACTATCTAGTGTACTCTATGACATAAGTACTTCCTTTAATCAATTTATAAGCAAAT
This sequence comes from Tragelaphus eurycerus, assembly GCA_935064755.1. NCBI lineage: Eukaryota > Metazoa > Chordata > Mammalia > Artiodactyla > Bovidae > Tragelaphus > Tragelaphus eurycerus. Next base: position 4,917,551 of record CAKXYN010000041.1, read on the forward strand.
TCTGTCCAATCCAAGAATGAGAAATTTGGGTAGAATGACCAATTAACTAGAGAACATCAAATAATAATCGTAGTAGAATAATACGAAGTAACCCTTTGATTATCCTCTATTGACTGCTAAAAGTTGGAACAGAGTGTATTAACTATATTATATTAAATACACAAGCAAAGGTAAATTTAAAGGATAAGAAGAAAGATCCAAATTTCTAAGGATTGTGATAGTAATGGTATACTGCACTCACTTAGAGCTTATTTCTACTTTGGAAAACTAAATCAGACATATTTCTTCATGTGTGGCCTTGGCATGTCAGACTTCACAATCTTCAACAGCCATTGTAATAAAAAAGTTCCAATAATTATTTTTTATTTATTTATTGAAAGATAATTACTCTACACAATTTTGCTGTTTTCTGTCAAATATCAACGTGAATTAGCCATCAGTTAAGTCCAGTTCAGTCACTTAGTCCTGTCCGACTCTTTGTGACCCCATGAAGAGCAGCACACTCGGCCTCCCTGTCCAACACCATCTCCCAGAGTTCACTTAAACTCATGTCCATCGAGTCAGTAATGCCATCCAGCCATCTCATCTTCTGTGATCCCTTTCTCCTCCTGCCCCCAATCCCTCCCAGCATCAGGTTCATTTCCAATGAGTCAGCTCCTCGAAGGAGGTGGCCAAAGTATTGGAGTTTCAGCTTTACATTCAGTCTTTCCAATGAACACCCAGGACCGATCTTCTTCAGGGTGGACTGCTTGGATCTCCTTGCAGTTCAAGGGACTCTCAAGAGTCTTCCCCAACACCACAGTTCAAAAGCATCAATTCTTTGGCACTCAGATTTTTGCTCAGTCCAACTCTCACATCCATACATGATCACTGGAAAAAAAAACATAGCCTTGACTAGACGGACCTTGGTTGGCAAAGTAATGTCTCTGCTTTTGAATATGCTATCTACATTGGTAAAAACCTTTCCTTCCAAGGAGTAAGTGTCTTTTAATTTCATGGCGGAAATTACCATCTTCAGTGATTTGGGAGCCCAAGGAATAAAATCTGATACTGTTTCCCCATCTATTTGCCATGAAGTGATGGTACCAGTGATGGCAAAGACTAACAGAGTTTTGCCAAGAAAATGCAATGGTCATAGCAAATACCCTCTTCCAACAACACAAGAGAAGATTCTATACATGGACATCACCAGATGGTCAACACCAAAATCAGATCGATTATATTCATTGCAGCCAAAGATGGAGAAGCTTTATACAAACAGCAAAAACAAGACCAGGAGCTGACTGTGGCTCGGACCATGAACTCCTTATTGCCAAATTCAGACTGAAATTGAAGAAAGTAGGGAAAACCACTAGACCATTCAGGTATGACCTAAATCAAATCCCTTATGATTATACAGTGGAAGTGAGAAATAGATTTAAGGGCCTAGATCTGATAGATAGAGTGCCTGATGAACTATGGAATCAGGTTCGTGACATTGTACAGGAGACAGGGATCAAGACCATCCTCATGGAAAAGAAATGCAAAAAAGCAAAATGGCTGTCTGGGGAGGCCTTACAAATAGCTATGAAAAGAAGAGAAGCAAAAAGCAAAGGAGAAAAGGAAAGATATAAACATCTGAATGCAGAGTTCCAAAGAATAGCAAGAAGAGATAAGAAAGCCTTCTTCAGCGATCAATGCAAAGAAATAGAGGACAACAACAGAATGGGAAAGACTAGGGATCTCTTCAAGAAAATCAGAGATACCAAAGGAACATTTCATGCAAAGATGGGCTCGATAAAGGACAGCAATGGTTTGGACCCAACAGAAGCAGAAGATATTAAGAAGAGGTGGCAAGAATAAACAGAAGAACTGTACAAAAAAGAGCTTCACGACCCAGATAATCATGATGGTGTGATCACTGACCTAGAGCCAGACATCCTGGAATGTGAAGTCAAGTGGGCCTTAGAAAGCATCACTAGGAACAAAGCTAGTGGAGGTGATGGAATTCCAGTGGAGCTATTCCAAATCCTGAAAGATGATGCTGTGAAAGTGCTGCACTCAATATGCCACCAAATTTGGAAAACTCAGCAATGGTCACCAGATTGGAAAAGGTCAGTTTTCATCCCAAGCCCAAAGAAAGCCAATGCCAAACAATGCTCAAACTACTGAACAATTGTACTCATCTCACACGCTAGTAAAGTAATGCTCAAAATTCTCCAAGCCAGGCTTTAATATGTGAACCGTGAACTTCCTGATGTTCAAGCTGGTTTTAGAAAAGGCAGAGGAACCAGAGATCAAATTGCCAACATCCGCTGGATCATGGAAAAAGCAAGAGAGTTCCAGAAAAACATCTATTTCTGCTTTATTGACTATGCCAAAACCTTTGACTGTGTAGATCACAATAAACTGTGGAAACTTCTGAAAGTGATGGGAATACCAGACCACCTGATCTGCCTCTTGAGAAATCTGTATGCAGGTCAAGAAGCAACAGTTAGAACTGGTCATGGAACAACAGACTGGTTCCAAGTAGGAAAAGGAGTACATCAAGGCTGTATATTGTCACCATGTTTATTTAACTTATATGCAGAGTACTTCATGAGAAATGCTGGACTAGAAGAAACACAGGCTGGAATCAAGATTGCTGGGAGATATATCAATAACCTCAGATATGCAGATGACACCACCCTTATGGCAGAAAGTGAAGAGGAGCTCAAAAGCCTCTTGATGAAAGTGAAAGTGGAGAGTGAAAAGGTTGGCTTAAAGCTCAACATTCAGAAAACAAAGATCATAGCATCCAGTCCCATCACTACATGGGAAAAGGATGGGGAAACAGTGGAAACAGTGTCAGACTTTATTTTTCTGGGCTCCAAAATCACTGCAGATGGTGACTGCAGCCATGAAATTAAAAGACGCTTACTCCTTGGAAGGAAAGTTATGACCAACCTAGATAGCATGTTCAAAAGCAGAGACATTACTTTGCCAACAAAGTTTCGCCTAGTCAAGTCTATGGTCTTTCCTGTGGTCATGTATGGATGTGAGATCTGGACTGTGAAGAAGGCTGAGCGCCGAAGAATTGATGCTTTTGAACTGTGGTGTTGGAGAAGACTCTTAAGAGTCCCTTGGACTGCAAGGAGATCCAACCAGTCCATTCTGAAGGAGATCAGCCCTGGAATTTCTTTGGAAGGAATGATGCTAAGGCTGAAACTCCAGTATTTTGGCCACCTCATTCGAAGAGTTAACATGTTGGAGAAGACTTTGATGCTGGGAGGGATTGGGAGCAGGAGGAGAAGAGGACGACAGAGGATGAGATGGCTGGATGGCATCACTGACTCGATGGATGTGAGTCTGAGTGACCTCCAGGAGTTGGTGATGGACAGGGAGGCCTAGCGTTCTGCAATTCACGGGGTCGCAAATAGTTGGACACGACTGAGCGACTGATCTGATCTGATCTGATGGTACCAGATGTCTTAATCTTCGTTTTCTGAATGTTGAGCTTTAAGTCAACTTTTTAACTCTCCTCTTTCATTTTCATGAATAGGGTTTTTAGTTCTTCTTCACTTTCTGCCATAAGGCTGAAGTCATCTACGTATCTGAAGTTATTTTTATTTCTCCCGCAATCTTGATTCCAGCTTGTGCTTCTTCCAGCTCAACGTTTCTCATCATATACTCTGCATATAAGTTAAATAAGTAGGGTGACAATATACATCCTCAAGGTACTCCGTTTCCCATTTGGAACCAATCTGTTATTCCATGTGTGTCAGACTTTATTTTTATGGGCTCCCAAATCACTGCAGATGGTGACTCCAGTCATGAAATTAAAAGGCGCTTACTCCTTGGAAGGAAGGTTATGACCAACCTAGATAGCGTATTCAAAAGCAGAGACATTACTTTGCCAACAAAGGTCGGTCTATTCAAGGCTATGGTTTTTTATGTGGTCATGTATGGATGTGAGAGCTGGACTGTGAAGAAGGCTGAGCACTGAAGAATTGATGCTTTTGAACTGTGGTGTTGGAGAAGACTCTTGAGAGTCCCTTGGACTGCAAGGAGATCTAACCAGTCCATTCAGAAGGAGATCAGCCCTGGGATTTCTTTGGAAGAAATGATGCTAAAGCTGAAACTCCAGTACTTTGGCCACCTCATGCAAAGTGTTGACTCATTGGAAAAGACTCTGATGCTGGGAGGGACTGAGGGTAAAAGAAGAAGGGGACGACAGAGGATGAGATGGCTGGATGGCATCACTGACTCGATGGATGTGAGTTTCAGTGAACTCTGTGAGTTGGTGATGGACAAGGAGGTCTGGCGTGCTGCGATTCATGGGGTTGCAAAGAGTTGGACACGACTGAGTGACTGATCTGATCTGATCTGATCTGTTGTTCCATGTCCAGTTCTAACCGTTGCTTCCTGACCTGCATACAAGTTTCTCAAGGGGCAGGTTGGGTGGTCTGGTATTCCTATGTCTTGAAGAAATTTCCACAGTATATTGTGTTTCACATAGTCAAAGGCTTTGGCATAGTCAATAATGCAGAAATAGATGTTTTTCTGGCACTCTCTTGCTTTTTCCTTGATCCAGTGGATGTTGGCAATTTGATCTCTGGTTTCTCTGCCTTTTCTAAAACCATCTTGAACATTGGGAAGTTCACAGTTCACATATTGCTGAAGCCTGATTTGGAGAATTTTGAGCATTACTTTACTAGCGTGTGAGATATGTGCAATTCTGTGGTAGTTTGAGCATTGCCTTTCTTTGGGATTAGAATGAAAACTGACCTTTCCATTCCCCTGGCCATTGTTGAGTTTTCCAAATTTGCTGTCATAATGAGTGCAACACTTACAGAGCATCATCTTTCAGGATTTGAAATAGCTCTACTGGAATTCCATTACCTCCACTACGTTTGTTCATAGTAATGCTTTCTAAGGCCCACCTGACTTTCCATTCCAGGTTGTCTGGCTCTAGGTGAGTGATCACACCATCTTGATTATCTTGGTCATGAAGACCTTTTTTCTTGCTGCCTCTTTTTATTATTGTCTGCTTCTGTTTGGTCCATGCCATTTGTTCCTTTATTGTGCCCATCTTGCATATAGCACAGCCTTGTCTAACTCAGTGAAACTAAGCCATGCCATTTGGGGCCACCCAAGAAGGGTGGGTCATGATGGAGAGGTCTGACAGAATGTGGTCGACTGGAGAAGGGAATGGCAAACCACTTTAGTATTCTTGCCTTGAGAACCCCATGAACAGTTTGAAAAGGTAAAATGATAGGATACTGAAAGAGAAACTCTCCAGGTCAGTAGGTGCCCAATATGCTACTGGAGATCTGTGGAGAAATAAGTCCACATGAATGAAGGGATAGAACCAAAGCAAAAAGAATACCCAGTTGTAGATATAACTGGTGATAGAAGCAAGGTCCAATGCTGTAAAGAGCAATATTGCATAGCAACCTGGAATGTTAGGTCCATGAATCAAGGCAAATTGGAAGTGGTCAAACAGGAGATGGCAGGAGTAAATGTTGACATTCTAGGAATAAGTGAACTAAAGTGAACTGGAATGGATGAGTTTAACTCAGATGACCATTAAATCTACTACTATGGGCAGGAATCCCTTAGAAGAAGTGGAGTCGCCATCATGGTCAAAAAAAGAGTCCGTAATGCAGTACTTGGATGCAATCTCAAAAATGACAGAATGATCTGTGTTCATTTCCAGGGCAAACCATTCAATATCATGGTAACCCAAGCCTATGCCCCAAACAATAACTGAAGAAGCTGAAGTTGAACCTATTTATGAAGACCTGCAAGATCTTTTAGACGTAACACCCCAAAATGTTGTTCTTTTCATTATAGGGGACTGGAATGCAAAAGTAGGTAGTCAAGAAACATCTGGGGTAACAGGCAAATTTGGACTTAGAATATGGGATGAAGCGGGGCAAAGGCTAATAGAGTTTTGCCAGGAGAACACACTGGTCATAGCAAACACCTTCTTCCAACAACATAAGAGAAGACTCTACACATGGACATCACCAGATGGTCAACACTGAAATCAGATTGATTATATTCTTTGCAGCCAAAGATGGAGAAACTCTATACAGTCAGCAAAAACAAGACCAGGAGCTGACTGTGGCTCAGATCATGAACTCCTTATTGCCAAATTCAGACTTAAATTGAAGACAGTAGGGAAAACCACTAGATTATTCAGGTATGATCTGAGTAATAGATTTATGGGACTAAACCTGATAGATAGAGTGCCTGATCAACTATGGACAGAGGTTCGTAACATTGTACAGGAGACAGCGGTCAAGACCGTCCCCATGGAGAAGAAATACAAAAAAGCAAAATGGATCTCTGGGGAGGCCTTACAAAAAGCTATGAAAAGAAGAGAAGCAAAAAGCAAAGACGAAAAGAAAAGATATAAGTATCTGAATGCAGAGTTCCAAAGAATAGCAAGCAGAGATAAGAAAGCCTTTCTCAGTGATCAATGCAAAAAAATAGAGGAAAACAACAGAATGGGAAAGACTAGAGATCTCTTCATGAATATTAGATATCAAGGGAACATTTCATGCAAAGATGGGCACAATAAAGGACAGAATTTGCCATAGGCATACATATATCTCCTTCCTTTTGAAACTACCTCCCATTTCTCCCCCCATCAAATACACAAAGATAAACTCAAAATGGACTAAAGAGCTAAATGTAAGACCAGAAACTATAAAATTCTTAGAGGAAAACATAGGCAGAACACTCGATGACATAAAGCAGGAGCCACTGTGACCCATCTCCTAGAGTAACAGAAAGAAAAACAAAAGTAAGCAAATGGGACATGATTAAATTTACAAGCTTTTTTTTTTTTTTTTTTGTACAGCAAAGGAAACTGTAAACAAGGTGAAAAGACAACCCTCAGAATGGGAGAAAATAATAACAAATGAAATAACTGACAAAGGATTCACTTCCAAAATATACAAGCAGCTCATATAACGCAATGCCAGGAAAAAAAAAAAAAAATTACCCAATCAAAAAATGGGAAAAAGACCTAAACAGATATTTCTCCAAAGAAGACATACAGATGGCTAACAAACCCACGAAAAGATGGTCAACATCGCTCATTAGCAGAGAAATGCAAATCAAATCTACAGTGAGATATCACCTCACACCTGTCAGAAAGTCCACAATTATCTTAAAGTAACCATACTATCCCCCAGATGGAGACCTTCACACTAAGGCCCCTTGTTCAGCAAACCAAAATTTAACCAAGTTTCTTTGATCTGCTCTTCCTGAAAAGGAAAGCTTAGGTCCACCTGCTCAATACAAGTTACCTAACAGGGTCCTAAGACTCGCCTTTGATTCATGTAAGGAAAGTAACCTTGCGTTAACCAACAGCAGGTGCCTAGTATAACTTCCTGCTTACTTTGGTCTATGAAAATCTCTCACCTTTTACAAGTCTCTGGAACTCCTTTCTGTCTAATAGGTTGGATGCCACCCAATTCATGAATCCTTGAATAAAAGCCGACTAGGTCTGTAAATTGTGGAAATTTTTCTTCTAACAATTATTATGGCACAGGCAATTGGGCTCTTTAACAATGGTGAATTTCATCCAAGCTCTGGGAGCCTATTATAGAAAATATCTACAGTCAAGGAAAGCCCTTATACTTTGTTCCAGAAAAGAGCTTATTGCAAAGAAACACATTTGTAACATGGACTCTCCAAATCCCCATTCTTCGCCTCATAAATGAATAGCTGAACTGTTTGTCCCTACTCATCAACTGAAATGAAATACTTATCAACCAAACTTTAGATAAAATTATCCCTTTCCTCCAGGCTCCTGAACTTGACCCATCCTCAGCTTGAAAAAATGAGTCAGCCCTCCTTAAATTCACAGGGAGAAGAAGCTAGCCTTAGGGTAAAGCATTTACTGGGCTGCTATCTCACCTGGGCCCTGTCATTGATCTTACCTACCTCCCCACACTGCCTTCTTATAAAGGTTTACTCTTCCCTTATAGGGGACTGGAATGCAAAAGTAGGAAGTCAAGAAACACCTGGAGTAACAGGCAAATTTGGCCTTGGAATATGGAATGAAGCAGGGCAAAGACTAATAGAGTTTTGCCAAGAAAATGCACTGGCCATAGCAAATACCCTCTTCCAACAACACAAGAAAAGACTCTATACATGGACATCACCAGATGGTCAACACTGAAATCAGATCGATTATATTCTTTGCAGCCAAAGATGGAGAAGCTCTATCCAATCAGCAAAAACAAGACCAGGAGCTGACTGTGGCTCGGACCATGAACTCTTTATTGCCAAATTCAGACTGAAATTGAAGAAAGTAGGGAAAACCACTAGACCATTCAGGTATGACCTAAATCAAATCCCTTATGATTATACAGTGGAAGTGAGAAATAGATTTAAGGGCCTAGATCTGATACATAGAGTGCCTGATGAACTATGGAATGAGGTTCGTGACATTGTACAGGAGACAGGGATTAAGACAATCCCCATGGAAAAGAAATGCAAAAAAGCAAAATGGCTGTCTGGGGAGGCCTTACAAATAGCTGTGAAAAGAAGAGAAGTGAAAAGCAAAGGAGAAAAGGAAAGATATAAACATCTGAATGCAGAGTTCCAACGAATAGCAAGAAGAGATAAGAAAGCCTTCTTCAGCGATCAATGCAAAGAAATAGAGGAAAACAACAGAATGGGAAAGACTAGGGATCTCTTCAAGAAAATCAGAGATACCAAACGAACACTTCATGCAAAGATGACCTCAACAAAGGAGAGAAATGGTATGGACCTAACAGAAGCAGAAGATATTAAGAAGAGGTGGCAAGAATACACAGAAGAACTGTACAAAAAAGAGCTTCAGGACGCAGATAATCACGATGGTGTGATCACTGACCTAGAGCCAGACATCCTGGAATGTGAAGTCAAGTGGGCCTTAGAAAGCATCACTATGAACAAAGCTAGTGGAGGTGATGGAATTCCAGTGGAGCTATTCCAAATCCTGAAAGATGATGCTGTGAAAGTGCTGCACTCAATATGCCAGCAAATCTGGAAAACTCAGCAGTGGCCACAAGTTTGGAAAAGGTCAGTTTTCATCCCAAGCCCAAAGAAAGCCAATGCCAAAGAATGCTCAAACTACCAAACAATTGCACTCATCTCACATGCTAGTAAAGTAATGCTCAAAATTCTCCAAGCCAGGCTTCAGCAATATGTGAACCGTGAACTTCCTGATGTTCAAGCTGGTTTTAGAAAAGGCAGAGGAACCAGAGATCAAATTGCCAACATCTACTGCATCATGGAAAAAGCAAGAGAGTTCCAGAAAAACATCTATTTCTGCTTTATTGACTATGCTAAAACCTTTGACTGTGTAGATCACAATAAACTGTGGAAACTTCTGAAAGAGATGGGAATACCAGACCACCTGATCTGCCTCTTGAGAAATCTGTATGCAGGTCAGGAAGCAACAGTTAGAACTGGTCATGGAACAACAGACTGGTTCCAAGTAGGAAAAGGAGTACGTCAAGGCTGTATATTGTCACCATGTTTATTTAACTTATATGCAGAGTACATCATGAGAAATGCTGGACTGGAAGAAACACAGGCTGGAATCAAGATTGCTGGGAGAAATATCAATAACCTCAGATATGCAGATGACACCACCCTTATGGCAGAAAGTGAAGAGGAACTAAAAAGCCTCTTGATGAAAGTGAAAGTGGAGAGTGAAAAGGTTGGCTTAAAGCTCAACATTCAGAAAACGAAGATCATGGCATCTGGTCCCATCACTGCATGGGAAATAGATGGAGAAACAGTGTCAGACTTTCTTTTTCTGGGCTCCAAAATCACTGCAGATGGTGACTGTAGCCATGAAATTAAAAGACGCTTACTCCTTGGAAGGAAAGTTATGACCAACCTAGATAGCATATTCAAAAGCAGAGACATCACTTTGCCAACAAAGGTTCGCCTAGCCAAGGCTATTGTCTTTCCTGTGGTCATGTATGGATGTGAGAGCTGGACTGTGAAGAAGGCTGAGCGCCGAAGAATTGATGCTTTTGAACTGTGGTGTTGGAGAAGACTCTTGAGAGTCCCTTGAACTGCAAGGAGATCCAACCGGTCCATTCTGAAGGAGATCAGCCCTGGGATTTCTTTGGAGGGAGTGATGCTGAAGCTGAAAGTCCAATATTTTGGCCACCTCATGCGAAGAGTTGATTCATTGGAGAAGACTCTGATGCTGGGAGGGATTGGGGGCAGGAGGAGAAGTGGACGACAGAGGATGAGATGGCTGGATGGCATCACTGACTAGATGGATGTGAGTCTGAGTGACCTCCGGAAGTTGGTGATGGACAGGGAGGCCTGGCGTGCTGCAGTTCATGGGGTCGCAAAGAGTCGGACACGACTGAGCGACTGATCTGATCTGATCTGATAAAACAAATAATTTTTGGCCTAACCCTTGAGATATTTGCATCTTTTAGGATCCAAATGTTCACCCTGTTTTAATAATTCCCCTTGAGGTCATGCTTGACCTTGACCTCAAGTTCAGGTAGATACCATTCCCAATGGTTACTTTCTTTATGGCTTTCACAATAAAATGTGTGAAAAAATCTTCCATTTAAGAATAGATGAAATATCCTCATTGTGACTCTCACAAAACTTTAATAATTTCTAAGGAAAAAATTAAACTTGGTTTTTGGTCTCAAGACTTCTGTTCTAATATCATGGTGTTATTTTAAGCTTTATTTAGTGTTGCTTCAGTTTTATCTCAAGTTTGACAGTTTGTTATTCAACATCACATCATGGTACTCTAAAAAAAAAAAAAATGAAGATCTGATGAATGTAATTTAAAAATTGTTTTTCCTAAGCTCACTGACTACTGTTCATCTCAACAGTGATTTTTTCAGACAAAAACTAAATGAAAGACTAAGATTATGTAATTTTATCATTATTTGTTTAAAAAATCATAAAAATGCTTATATTCAACATGTAATTAATTTATATTATAATTAGCAAAATATAGCTTGAGGACAAAATCTGTTCCACTGTCTGTCTTTTATAATCTAAGAGCTAAAACTTTAAAAAAAAAAGTATATCTATTTTAAAGTGTTATAAAACAATCAAAGGAAAATATAAGTAACAGAGCTAATGGAACACAAATAAGTTACTGTTCGTAAAATAGGTTTACTGACCCCTGATTTAGATAATTAAACATGAGTCCTGAACATGATTAAGATAGTAATTAATTTAAATGTATTTTTATATTTTGTGGAAAATGTAGTTTATAAAAAGGTAGATATATGGCAAATATTATAAATTACTTGCCATTCCTAAAATGTTTGGATTCATTTATTCTTAGATTTTTTTTTAATCCTACATAAATGTTATATATTACCCACTATCTTGATAATGAGTTATTTTTTTTAATTTATTTAACTGCTAGTAGAAATACATGTTGCTCTTCTTAAAAACATTGAATACATATATTGTTCAAATGTTAGAATATTCTAAGTAAAATATTAAGTGAAAGTAAATATATTTTGAAGCTGCACTCTGCTTCTGAGCACTTTTATCTGAACAATAAACATCATTGAGTACAGGAGGTAAACAAACTTACTATATTTCAAGTGTAATACATTTTGGCAGAGCTCAATTATGCCACTAGATGGAGCATTCAGCACTAGAGAGAGCTCTTGAGTTAAATTAATGGGTTTGTTTTGTGTTGGTTTTCTTTTTTAAATAGATTTTAAAGGGGCAAGGTATAAAACTGTTTGAAAGAACATTTTCCTTCACTTTTATTGACAAAATCATATCAATAATGTATGATTATTTTACAGTCAAAATAATTTTTAGGCTATCCAAATTAATACTCAAGGTAAAGATTAGACTTTAATCAAAGAAAAAATGGCAATGATATTATAAATTGACTTTTCAGTGGCATTCTTTAATTCCTCTGATTTGATACACATTCCAACATCACTGTGTATTTGTGAGGTTTTGAGAATGAAGAAATACTGGAACTATTAACATTAGAAAATGACAACTTTTAACAATAATAATAGAGTCTGCATGAGTTGGCATTCATGAAAAGGAAAAAAAAAAAAAAGAAAGACAAAAAAGAGGGACAGTGGCACATCAATGGAAAGGAAGCAGCAGTGGATGTTCTCTGTCACTGTATGGCTTTGAAAATAAGAAGAGAGTAGCACAGAGCTCTTTCAAGTGCCTGGCCTTCCAGAGGTCAGCACGATGGCTGAGACCCCATACAGGTCCAAGTCACATGGTGAAACAAAAGTATCTTGCAAATGATTCATGAATCTCCTTTTTTAACCCATTGTCCTCATCCTAGGAAACAATATATATATTTAGATAAATATATATATTTAGGAAGACAAAAAGGGATCACATTTCTGAAAGTTGGCTTACGTCCAGGTTAATTTATACATCTCTAAACTTATGCTTCTCTAACTTACTAAAGCCCATCATTTAGTCCTATTCCAATGTGCAGCTGATTAAATGAGGTTGCAAGCGATTTTGCCACATGACGTTGATCTCAGTTAAAAGCTGAGTAATAGCAAGCTGGAAAAACATCAGATGAGTATGTCTGCTGTGTTAATCAGCATTCCCCAATTTCTAATGGATCTGATGGATAAAGGCTCAGCTCATTGGCCTAGGGAGTGAAATTCACCTATTGACTATTGCAAATATGCATGTGTATGAGGGGAAGCAGTTAAAGTAAAACAAAAATTAGATTTTTTTCCTCCTTGGATAAAAGCCAGGAAAATTCTGAATGGAGATTTCAGCAAGGCAGAATGCAAAACTGCCACATGTGAAAATAGTAACAAATGGCAAATTATGTGGAAAAACACTAACCAGATAGGATTTCCCAGTTTTAGAACTATATTTTACAATAACATGGCTTCCCAAATCAAGTAGCATTCCAAACCAAAGGATGGTTATTGCTTCAATATTTATTTGTGAATGAAAAAAATTGCATTCAAAAAGAATATTCCTGACACAAATATTTGCTTTCAAGGGTTCATTGAAAAATATTACTTTAACAGAAATTAGTATATGACAGGACTTTATAGATGACAAATACTTATTTTGGGAATAATTATATTTAGGTAAGTATAATATATATATATATTTAATTGAACTTTGAGATCTATTGTGTGGTTTGTTCATCTCTTCAGCTTTAAACTATACTTAAGTTTTACAAATGTTCTCAGCTGCTTTTCAGGACAGCCTTATAATGGGGTCAACTACCTGGAAATGGTTATCACTTTTCTATTAAACTTGTTGATTCAGGCCAACAATTAAGAGAAATGGTAATGAATAAAGAAACATATTTTTATTCTTGAGAATGTATAAGTAGTATAAGTCATTTAGGAAAGAACTTATGGCTATAGAGTATAGAAAAACAGGTATATGCCCTAGACATGAACATTATACTCTAAAAATATTTCAGCACTGAGTCTTGACTTATTCTGTCAATTGTTATTTTACAGAGCTGATCTTGGAAAGATGAGAAAAAAAAAAGAATCCATGGACAATATCGTAACAAAATGACTTCATCAGAGATAAAACTCATCACATTACTTGGATGAGATAATTTAATTTAGATATTAGCATAAATTATTCAATTGAAAAGTTCTTGATTGTCAGATTGAACATATTTAAGCATTTGAAAGTGAAAAGGCTATGGCTGAAATGATGACCTCCTTCCTGGTGACTTGATGCGCATCATTTACCTCAACCCCAAGCTCTTGTTGTATGACATGGAGATAATGGTGTCATGTCACAAATTTATTGAGATTGTACCATATGGATTACTTTTAGTCTTCATTATTAGTAGTAACAGCGCATGCATGGTAAGTCACTTAAGTCATATCTGACTCTTTGCAACCCTACGTCAGGCTCCTCCATCCATGGGATCCTCCTGGCAAGAATACTGGAGTAGGTTGTCATACCTTCCTCCAGTGGATCTTTCCAACCCAGGAATAGAACCTTTATCTCTTAGGTCTTCTGCATTAACAGGTGGGTTCTTTACCACTAGAGCCTCCTGTGAACAATAAGTAGTAAAGGTGAATATCTGTACTTTGAAGATATATATTTTTAGTGGTCTATATGATTCATTGGGGTCGCAATTCATGGAGTTGCAAAGAGTTGGACATGACTGAGCTACTAATCTGATCTGATATGATTCATTTCTTGTGGTTCAGACGGTAAAGAATCCTCCTGCAATGCAAGAGACCCAGGTTTGATCCCTGGGTCGGGAAGATACCCTGGAGAGGGAAATCACAACTCTTTCTAGTATTCTTGCCTGGAGAAGCCCATGAACAGAGGAGCCTAGCAGGTCACAAGGAGTCCGACGCAACTAGGCATGTACACGCGTTTCAAGATATCCTTGGCTAACATAATACAACTATTTAAAAATTTGTAATTATATAGTTATAAGAATCCTAAGATTTAGATTCAGCTGCCAAATATATATGCAAATATGTTTATAATAAGAAAGGCTAAGTGAAGTGTTCAGTTCAGTTCAGTCGCTCAGAAATGTCCGACTTTTTGCGACCCCATGAATCACATGTCCATCGAGTCTGTGATGCCATCTAACCAACTCATCCTCTGTCGTCCCCTTCTCCTCCTGCCCTCAATCTTTCCCAGCATCAGGGTCTTTTCAAATGAGTCAACTCTTTGCATTAGGTGGCCAAAGTATTGGAGTTTCAGCTTCAACATCAGTGTAGTCTGCCTTTTTTCCTTCCAAACACAGGGCCCATATTTATGATGTGCTTCCCATAATATATACAGAAGCACTCTGGGTCCAGGGTGTTATTTTTAAGAAGTCTAAAAGTAGACTCAAAATATATATGTTTCCAACTATAGGTCTATAAATAAATTCATTCAATTGATATATTAATTTTGGAGGTCTCTTTGTGGCTTTAAAATATGACTTGATTAAACATTGTTTTTATATTTCTTCTTTATTAGCTTTCATCAAAATAATACTTAAATTATAAATTGCAAAAGCAAAGTAAAGTAGATAACAGCTGTGATCATCCTAAAGAGCAATGGGATGTTAATAAAACAGCAGTTTTTTGTCTGAGATAATGAACATTATTATTAATACATCTGGCATAACTAAATAACTAACGGTGTCTTCAGTATATATTTTCAAATTTAGACATTTTTTCCTATTTGAAATCATCATTGAGAGTTGTCATGCAGAAACTGACATAATATATTCTACCAGATTAAGACCTTTACAAATGTATATTATTGACTTCCTTTATATAATTTCCTCTTTGTAGCCATTACAATCATTCATGTAAATATGTATTTGGGGAAGCATCAAAAGTAGATTATTTATCTGGTGAAGCATGACAGCCTGAGAGGATTTACTGTGTTTATCACTGCAATTGTCACCAAAAACTGCTAATTCACAAGCATCGCTACCCAATTTTACATTTAAATGTCTATCATTCTCCTCATTAAATCAAAGAGAAGTCAAATTTGTATGGAACAAAATTTTAGACTTATTTTGAAAAGGTTAATATAAGAGGAACAAAATTCTTCAGTAATGACATTTCAAAAGAACATTTTAATTTAAATACCTTGCTTTTTAAGAAATAGGAGCAAACGTTTAACAATATTGTTCAGGATGCACTTAATATCTCATTTTTGAAAAAGAACATATAATTTGGAATAAGTGCTTTCATATATCTTCTAGTTAAAACTTCTATAATTCAGGCCCCAAAATATAAACGCAATATTTAGTGAAGGAACCCTCAAATGGATATTGTCATTAAATACCTGCTACATACATGGTGTACTTTTTGATTTAGAATACTGTTGGGTAGATGCTTCTTTCTCTCCATAGAAAAGTTGTTATCTACTGTTTGAAAGACATGGTGGGATGATTGTAAAGGGTGGACTGAGTGATTATTATTTAAAAATGAGGATTTTTTTTTTTTTTTTGTCTGCTTGCTTGTCTTCTTATTTATTTGAGACAATAAGGGAAAACTATTCCAGGGTGATTTTCTATCAAGTGACAGAGATAAGTAGATGATGGGTAAAAGCAGGTATATAGGTAGGTAGATATATATCCTGCAGTTAGCAGATGAATGTACTTTTATCTGTAAAGAATGTGAAAGGAGGAAAAAAATGTGTTCCAATCTTTGCACAATGAACATTCTTAATTGCTAAAATCAAAATATAAATTGAATAGTATCATGTAAAAACTTTCAGCTTTTTTCTAAACAATTTATCTAAGATTCCTAAAAGCTACCATCTCCTATAGTAATGAGTGCTTACTGAGCACCCATCCAACCCATTGATGCCATGCAATCACTTTAGAGTATAGACTCTCATTTTTTTTCTTGCCCTTTATTGGTTCCATCTGTTCCTGGCACAAACTAAAACCCTTAAATTCTTGCAGAAGTACTGAGTATTCTGTTTTGAGTATCACATCAGTCAAACATTAGTCACAAGTCTTCTTTGAGCTTATTATTCCAATATGACCTAGAGCCAGACATCCTGGAATGTGAAGTCAAGTGGGCCTTAGAAAGCATCACTAGGAACAAAGCTAGTGGAGGTGACTGAATTCCAGTGGAGCTGTTCCAAATCCTGAAAGATGATGCTATGAAAGTGCTGCACTCAATATGCCAGCAAATTTGGAAAACTCAGCAGTGGCCACAAGATTGGAAAAGGTCAGTTTTCATCCCAAGCCCAAAGAAAGGCAATGCCAAAGAATGCTCAAACTACCACACAATTGCACTCATCTCACACGCTAGTAAAGTAATGCTCAAAATTCTCCAAGCCAGGCTTCGGCAATATGTGAACTGTGAAATTCCTGATGTTCAAGCTGGATTTAGAAAAGGCAGAGGAACCAGAGATCAAATTGCCAACATCCGCTGGATCATGAAAAAAGCAAGAGAGTTCCAGAAAAACATCTATTTCTGCTTTATTGACTATGCCAAAGCCTTTGACTGTGTAGATCACAATAAACTGTGGAAAATTCTGAGAGAGATGGGAATACCAGACCACCTGATCTGCCTCTTGAGAAATCAGTATGCAGGTCAGGAAGCAACAGTTAGAACTGGTCATGGAACAACAGACTGGTTCCAAATAGGAAAAGGAGTACGTCAAGGCTGTATATTGTCACCATGTTTATTTAACGTATATGCAGAGTACATCATGAGAAATGCTGGACTGGAAGAAACACAGGCTGGAATCAAGATTGCTGGGAGAAATATCAATCACCTCAGATATGCAGATGACACCACCCTTATGGCAGAAAGTGAAGAGGAACTAAAAAGCCTCTTAATGAAAGTGAAAGTGGAGAGTGAAAAGGTTGGCTTAAAGCTCAACATTCAGAAAACGAAGATCATGGCATCTGGTCCCATCACTACATGGGAAATAGATGGAGAAACAATGGAAACAGTGTCAGACTTTATTTTTCTGGGCTCCAAAGTCACTGCAGATGGTGACTGCAGCCATGAAATTAAAAGACGCTTACTCCTTGGAAGGAAGGTTATGGCCAACCTAGATAGCATATTCAAAAGCAGAGACATCACTTTGCCAACAAAGGTTCGCCTAGTCAAGGCTATGGTCTTTCCTGTGGTCATGTATGGATGTGAGAGCTGGACTGTGAAGAAGGCTGAACACCGAAGAATTGATGCTTTTGAACTGTGGTGTTGGAGAAGACTTTTGAGAGTCCCTTGGACTGCAAGGAGATCCAACCGGTCCATTCTGAAGGAGATCAGACCTGGGATTTCTTTGGAAGGAATGATGCTCAAGCTGAAACTCCAGTATTTTGGCCACCTCATGCGAAGAGTTGACTCATTGGAGAAGACTCTGATGCTTGGAGGGATTGAGGGCAGGAGGAGAAGGGGACGACAGAGGATGAGATGGCTGGATGGCATCACTGACTCAATGGTTGTGAGTCTGGGTGACCTCCGAGAGCTGGTGATGGATAGGGAGGCCTGGCGTGCTGCAGTTCATGGGGTCGCAAAGAGTCGGACATGACTGAGTGACTGATCTGATCTGATCTGATCTGATTCCAATATGCAGGGATGGTAGAATTTTATTCCAACCTCAAAACATTTTGAGAGAATTAATAATACAAAATGTATAAAACATTGTAAAAAGCTTAGAAAAACTGTTCATTAAAAACTGTTAATTTTAATTTTCAGGACATTGAAAATGCTCTTTGGCATAAGTGTTAGACAGTTTAACATTAATTACATAGTCTGAATGCTTTGAGAACTCTTGGTGGCATCATAATACAACATCATAATTAAGACTAAAGTGAGAACAAAGCCTCACTTATGTGAGGCTTTGTAGACTAAAGTTTTATTCAAGTATATATGCATTAGATAATAAACAATTTTTTTATTTTTTTCATCACAGTAGTAGTTCTTTCTCTTTCTTTAAGCTAAATATAGTTGGAAACTCAGAGACTATATAGAGCTTCCCAGATGGCACTAGAGGTATAGAATCTGATGGCCAATGAAGATGTAGATCCAGTCTGTGCATTGAGAAGATCCCCTGGAGGAAGACATGGTGCCTCATTGCAGTATTCATGACTGGAGAATCCCATGGACAAAGGAACCTGGCGGGATACAATCCATAGGGTTGCACAGAGTCAGACATGAATAGAGCTATTTAGCATGCACATACCCACAAACCATATACATCTGTTTGCTATAACCAATGTCAATTATATTTTATCAAGTGATTTATTTCTTACTTTTTTTTGGCAAGCTATGAAACTGGGAGGAAAACATAAGCTTGATTTATACTCAACTATAAGTATTTTAAAATAAGTGCATATTATATATATATATATATATACACATATATACTAGAATAAATATACTGAGACATTTAAATTTAACTTTAATACATGGTAATATCAATGTATTAAAGGTAAGGTTAGATGTCTTTGTAGATATATATACATTTTGCAAATTTCATTAGCTCTTATTATGTAACTATTTTGTTTATTTTCTCTTTGGTCCTTGGAATTCATATTATTTATCTGCAAGATACAAGACTTCTTCCTTTTATGCTTAAGTATAAACTGACTTTCTGTCCAAGAGATTATTACTGGCCTAAAACACATGCAATGTTGGAGCAGGTCTATGCACATCACTTCCCTATGGTGCATGCAGTGACATGTCATTGGAAGTTTGAAATCAACAGTAGTGTGGTGTTTACCCCTCAGACAGCAGCAAATGCTAGAAATCAGAATTTGTTCCCTCTGGGGAACTGGTTGTTAAAAATTTTCTTCTACACATTGCCTATAACTGAAATTCATAGGAGCCTGTTCCCACATTTCAGGTGTATACAGAGTGCATGTGAAATCAGAGGACGTACTTTCACTGATAAATGAGTATACATTTACCTATGTACATTATATGGTGAGGAGAAGGGAATGGCACCCCACTCCAGCACTCTTGCATGGAAAATCCCATGGACGGAGGAGCCTTGGTAGGCTGCAGTCCATGGGGTCGCTAAAAGTTGGACACGACTAAGCGACTTCACTTTCACTTTTCACTTTCCTGCATTGGAGAAGGAGATGGCAACCCACTCCAGTGTTCTTTCCTGGAGAATCACAGGGATGGGGGACCCTGGTGAGCTGCTGTCTATGGGGTCGCACAGAGTTGGACACGACTGAAGTGACTTAGCAGCATTATATGATGATAGAAGCAAGGTCCGATGCTGTAAAGAGCAATATTGCATAGGGACCTGGAATGTTAGGTCCATAAATCAAGGCAAATTGGAAGTGGTCAATCAGGAGATGGCAAGAGTGAATGTCAACATTCTAGGAACCAGGGAACTAAAATGGACTGAAATGAGTGAATTTAACTCAGATGACCGATAAATCTATTACTGTGGACAGGAATCCCTTAGAAGAAATGGAATACTATATTACTTCTTCTTTTCCAATTTGGATTCCTTTTATTTTTTTTCTGCTTTGACTTCTGTGGCCCAAACTTCCAAAGCTATGTTGAATAGTAGTGGTGAAAGTGGGCACCCTTGTCTTGTTCTTTACTTTAGGGGAAATGCTTTCAATTTTTCACCATTTAGGATAATGTTTGCTGTGGACTTGTCATATATAGCTTTTATTATGTTGAGCTATGTTCCTTCTTTTCTTGCTTTCTGGAGAGTTTTTATCATAAATGGATGCTGAATTTTGTCAAAGGCTTTCTCTGCATCTATTGAGATAATCATATTGCTTTTATTTTTCAATTTTTTTTAATGTGGTGTATTACATTGATTGATTTGCAGATTCATGTTGATGTATGGCAAAATCAATACAATATTGTAAAGGAATTAACCTACAATTAAAATAAATAAATTTGTATTAAAAATAAATAAATTAATTAAAAAAAGAAATGGAATAGCCAGCATAGTCAACAAAAGAATCTGAAATGCAGTCTTGGATACAATCTCAAAAACGACAGAATGATCTCTGTTTGTATCCAAGGCAAACCATTCTATATCATTATAATCCAAGTCTATGCCCTGACAAATAACATTGAAAAAGCTGAAGTTGAATGGTTCTGTGAAGACCTATAAGACCTTTTAGAACTAAAACCCAAAGAAGATATCCTTTCAATTATAGGGAACTGGGAATCGGAGAAGGCAATGGCACCCCACTCCAGTACTCTTGCATGGAAAATCCCATGGATGGAGGAGCCTGGTGGGCTGCAGTCCATGGGGTCACTAAGAGTCGGACACGACTGAGCGACTTCCCTTTCACTTTTTCGCTTTCATGCATTGGAGAAGGAAATGGCAACCCACTCCAGTTTTCTTGCCTGGAGAATCCCAGGGGCAGGAGAGCCTGGTGGGCTGACGTCTATGGGGTCACGCAGAGTCGGACACGACTGAAGTGACTTAGCAGGAGCAGCAGGGAATCAAAAGTAGGAGGTCAAGAAACACCTGGAGTAACATGCAAATTTAGCATTGGAGTTTAGATTGAAGCTGAGCAAAGGCTAATAGAGTTTTGCCAAGAGAATGCACTGGTCATAGAAAACATCCTCTTCCAACAACACAAGAGTAGACTCTACACATGGACCTCACCAGATGGCCAGAAATGATATCAGATTGATTATGCAGCTAAAGATGGAGAAGCTTTATATAGTCAGCATAAACAAGGCTAGGAGCTGACTGTGGCTCAGACCATGAACTCCTTATTGTCAAACTCAAACAGAAACTGAAGAAAGTGGGGGAAAATCACTAGAGCATTCAGTTATGACCTAAATTAAGTCTCTTATGATTATACAGTGGAAGTGAGAAATGGATTTAAGGGACTAGATCTGATAGACCGAGTGCCTGATGAACCATGGATTAAGGTTTGTGACGTTGTACAGGAGACAGGGATCAAGATCATACTCAAGAACAAGAAATGCAAAAAAGCAAAATAGTTGTCTGAGGAGGCCTTACAAATAGCTGTGAAAAGAACAGAAGTGAAAAACAAAGGAGAAAAGGAAAGATATAAGTATTTGAATGTAGTTTGAAAGAATAGCAAGGAGAGATAAGAAAGCCTTCCTCAGCGATCAATGCGAAGAAATAGAGGAAAACAACAGAATGGGAAAGACTTGAGATCTCTTCAAGAAAATTAGAGATACCAAGGGAACATTTCATGCAAAGATGAACTCAATAAAGGGCAGAAAATATATAGACCTAACAGAAGTAGAAGCCATCAAGAAGCGGTGGCAAGAATACACAGAACTGTACAAGAAAAATCTTTGTGACCCAGATAATCACAATAGTATGATCACAAACCTGGAGTCAGACATCATGGGATGTGAAGTCAAGTGGGCCTTAGGAAGCATCACTATGAACAATGCTAGTGGAGATGATGGAATTCCAGTTGAGCTATTACAAATTCTAAAAGATGATGCTGTGAAGGTGCTGCACTCAATATGTCAGCAAATTTAGAAAACTCAGCAGTGACCACAGGACTGGAAAATGTCAGTTTTCATTCCAATCCCAAAGAAAGGCAATGCCAAAGAATGCTCAAACTACCACACAATTGCACTCATCTCAAATGCTAGTAAAGTAATGCTCAATATTACCCAAGCCATGCTTCAGCAGTACGTGAACTTTGAACTTCCAGATGTCCAAGTTGGTTTTAGGAGAGGGAGAGTGACCAGAGATCAAATTGCCAACATCCATAGGATCATCAAAAAAGCAAGAGTTCCAGAAAAGCATCTATGCTTGCTTTATTGTCTATGCCAAAACCTTTGACTGTGTGGATCACAATAAACTGTGGAAAGTATCTAAAGCGATGGGATTACCAGACCACCTGATCTGCCTCTTGGGAAACCTGTATGCAAGTCAGGAAGCAACAGTTAGAACTGGACATGAAACAACAGACTGGTTCCAAATAGGAAAATGAGTACATCAAGGCTTTATATTGTCACCCTGTTTATTTAACTTATATGCAGAGTACATCATAAGAAGTGCTGGGCTGGAAGAAGCACAAGCTGGAATCAAGATTGTCGAAAGAAATATCAATAACCTCAGATATGCAGATGACACCACCCTTATGGAAAAATGTGAAGAGAAACTAAAAGCCTCTTGAAAGACAAAGAGGATAGTGATAAAATTGGCTTAAAACTCAACATTCATACAACTAAGATTATGGCATCCAGTCTCATTAGTTCATAGCAAATAGATGGGGAAACTTGAAAGAGTGGCTGACTTTATATATATATACACTTTTTTTGGGGGGGGAAGGGGGCTCCAAAATCACTGCAGATGTTTATTTCAGTCATTAAAAGATGCTGATTCCTTGGAAGGAAAGTTATGACAAACCTAGACAGCATATTATAAAGCAGAGACATTATTTTGTCAACAAACGTCCGTCTAGTCAAGACTATGGTTTTTCCAATAGTCATGTATGGATGTGACTGTTGGACTAAAAAGAAAACTGAGCATTGAAGGATTGATACTTTTGAACTGTGGTGTTGGGGAAGACTCTTGAGAGTCCCTCAGACTGGAAGGAGATCCTGCCAGTCCATCGTAAAGGAGATCAGTCCTGGGTGTTGTTTGGAAGGACTTATTTTGAAGCTGAAACTCCAGTACTTTGGCCACCTGATGCAAAGCACTGACTCATTTGAAAAGACCCTGATGCGACGCAAGGATTCTTCAACATCTGCAAATCAATCAATGTAATACACCACATTAAAAAATTGAAAAATAAAAACCATATGATTATCTCAATAGATACAGAAAAAGCCTTTGACAAAATTCAATATCCATTTATGTTAAAACTCTCCAGAAAGCAAGAATAGAAAGAATGTACCTCAACATAATAAAAGCTATATATGACAAACCCACAGCAAACATTATCCTCAATGGTGAAAAATTGAAAGCATTTCCTCTAAAGTCAGGAACAAGACAAGGATGCCCACTTTCACCATTACTATTCAACATAGTTTTGGAAGTTTTGGCCACAGCAATCAGAGCAGAAAAAGAAATAAAAGGAATCTAAATCGGAAAACAAGAAGTAAAACTTTCACTGTTTGCACATGACATGATCCTCTACATAGAAAACCCTAAAGACTCCACCAGAAAATTACTAGAACTAATCAATGAATGTAGTAAAGTTTCAGGATATAAAATCAGCACACAGAAATCCCTTGCATTTCTGTACACTAATAATGAGAAAATAGAAAGAGAAATTAAGGAAACAATTCCACTCACCATTGCAATGAAAAGAATAAAATACTTAGGAATACATCTACCTAAAGAAACTAAAGACCTATACATAGAAAACTATAAAACACTTGTGAAAGAAATCAAAGAGGACACTAATAGATGGAGAAACATACCATGTTCATGGATTGGCAGAATCAATATAGTGAAAATGAGTATACTACCCAAACCAATTTACACATTCAATGCAATCCCTATCAAGCTACCAACTGTATTCTTGACGGAGCTAGAACAAATAATTTCACAATTTGTATGGAAATACAAAAAACCTCGAATAGCCAAAGCTATCTTGAGAAAGAAGAATGGAACTGGAGGAATCAACCTACTTGATTTCAGGCTCTTGAAGCCACAGTCATCAAGACAGTATGGTACTGGCACAAAGACAGAAATATAGATCAATGGAGCAAAATACAAAACCCAGAGATAAATCCATGCACATATGGACACCTTATCTTTGACAAAGGAGACAAGAATATACAATGGATTAAAGACAATCTCTTTAAAAAATGGTTCTGGGAAAACTGGTCAACCACTTGTAAAAGAATGAAACTAGGACACTTTCTAACACTATACACAAAAATAAACTCAAAATGGATTAAAGATCTAAACATAAGACCAGAAACTATAAAATTCCTAGAGGAGAACATAGGCAAAACATTCTCTGACATACATCACAGCAGGATCCTCTATGACCCACCTCCCAGAATATTGGAAATAAAATCAAAAATAAACAAATTGGACCTAATTAAACTTAAAAAGCTTCTTCACAACAAAAGAAACAATAAGCAAGGTGAAAAGACAGCCTTCAGAATGGGAGAAAATAATAGCAAATGAAGCAACAGACAAATAACTAATCTCAAAAATATACAAGTAATTCCTACAGATCAAATACAGAAAAATAAATGACCCAATCAAAAAATGGGCCAAAGAACTAAATAGACATTTCTCCAAAGAAGACATACAGATGGCTAACAAACACATGAAAAGATGCTCAACATCACTCATTATCAGAGAAATGTAAATCAAAACCACAATGATGTACCATTTCATGCTGTCAGAATGGCTGCGATCCAAAGGTCTACAAGCAATAAGTGCTGGTGAGGGTATGGAGAAAAGGGAACCATCTTAAACTGTTGTTGGGAATGCAAACTAGTACAGCCACTATGGAGAACAGTGTAGAGATTCCTTTAAAAACTGGAAATAGAACTGCCTTATGATCCAGCAATCCCACTGCTGGGCATACACACTGAGGAAACCAGAATTGAAAGAGACACGTGTACCCCAATGTTCATCGCAGCACTGTTTACAATAACCAGGACATGGAAGCAACCTAGATGTTCATCAGCAGATGAATGGATAAGAAAGCTGTGGTACATATACACAATGGAGTATTACTCAGCCATTAAAAAGAATACATTTGATTCAGTTCTAATGAGGTGCATGAAACTGGAGCCTATTATATAGAGTGAAGTAAGCAAGAAAGAAAAATACCAATACAGTATACTAACTCATATATGGAATTTAGAAAGATGGTAACAATAACCCTGTATACGAGACAGCAAAAGAGATATTGATGTATAAAACAGTCTTTTGGACTCTGGGAGAGGGAGAGGGTGGGATAATTTGGGAGAATGACATTGAAATATGTATAATATCATATATGAAATGAGTCACCTGTCTAGGTTCAATGCATAATACTGGATGCTTGGGGCTGGTGCACTGGGACGGCCCAGAAGGATGGTATGGGGAGAGAGGAGGGAGGAGGGTTCAGGATGGGGAACACATGTATACCTGTGGCAGATTAATTTTGATATATGGCAAAACTAATACAATGTTGTAAAATTAAATAAAATTTAAAAAGGAAAAAAAAAACTACTTAATAAATCTCTCCTGCTGACACATAAAAAAAGAAAAGACTCTGATGCTGGGATAGATTGAAGGCAGGAGGAGATGGGGATGAGAGAATGAGATGGTTGGATGGCATCACCGAGTCAATGGACATGAGTTTGGGTGAATTCCTGGAGTTGGTGATAGACAGGGAGGCCTGGCGTGCGTGGTTCATGGGGTTGGGAAGAGTTGGACACTACTGAGTGACTGAACTGATTACATGGAAGGAACAATGGGGCAGCATATAAAGGTATTACAAGACTTCAGTAGGAAACATAGAGGTATAACTTTAGCAAGTTTTCTCTTTGAAAAGATAATGTATTTTCTTATTAATGATTTTTTTTTAAAGAAGAAAAGTGATAATTTTTTAAAGAAGAAAAGTAAATACAAATTTGTTAATACTATCCTCTCCTATGTTTTGTGATGCAAAATATGCCCTGCATTTTAACAGGAGGGAGACAGAAAGAGATATTCTCTAAAAGCTCCTGCATTCCAGTGTGCCTGTCCTAAGCATAGACTATAATTATTTCAAAGCTCAATGTGTCCAAATTAAAAAAAAAAAAAACCTTTCCTTAAAACTACTTCACATTCTCTATACCTCACCTTGCAGAAGACCCTATCATATCCACCCTTAATCCCATCATCTGTCCCCAGAAACATTTCCTATCACCACACTCCTTTGTGTGTTACCCTAAAATTATCATAACTAGCCACATGAAAACTACTCTTTAACGTTACTGAATCAGACATTTCCAGGTGGTCACTTTAAAATGGAATATAATTTTGCCAGTTTTCTGTTTGGAACACTTCCAGAGCTTTATTGTCTGAGTCATGAAATTTAAAATCATAATAACTAAGACTGAAATAGGAAAGGGGCATCGTGTAATCTTTAAAAGAATGCCATGACTGTTGGGGATATAACATAAACCAATTAGAACCAACCAAATTGGTGGATGGGTCAAATTCCAGTGGACCTGGAGCCTCAGTAGTCTCATGAAATTTTCCAGGCAGGAATATTGGAGTGGGTTGCCATTTCTTATTCCAGGGTTTCTTCCCAGTCTAGGGATAGAACCCATATCACTTGTGCCTACTGCAATGACAGAGAGATTCCTTACCATTAGTGCCACCTGGGAAGCTCCATTGTAACACATCAGCATACTACATGACACACCCACAGGCACCAGTATAGTTTCAAGGCCAGACCATAAAAGGTCAACAAATGGGCAATGGTCTAATTCCTGGAAACCCCCACCCCTTTTCCCAAAATACCAGGAATAATTCTCCCATCCATTAGCCTATGAAATTACCCACCCCAATAAAAACTGACAACCCCATATTCTGGTGCCTCTCTCACTTTCTGAGATGGCCCGACTTTGTCTATAGAGTGTGTATCTTCCTGAATCAACCTTGTTTCACATTACTGTGGCTTGCTCTTGAATTCTTTCCTGTGTGAAGCCAAGAACTCACCCTTGGAGGCTGTCCCAGGGACTCGCCTGAGACCTGGGCTGTGAACATCTTCTTGTGCCTTACTTTCTTTCCTGTAGCAAGGCCATTCTTGGCTTACTCCTGCTTGTTCCCTAAATGTAATCCCATTAACTCCTGTCCATTGTATTCAGTATCTCAATAATTCTACACTATCTGTTGTGTGCTCTCTAGTTGTATTGTTTGTCTCTTGTAACACTTATACTATTTCTATGCCCCCTAATTGAGATAAATATTCCATTAGCAAATCTGAATGTGGTCATCTAGATGATGAATCAGACAACCATTACTGATCTCCATTTGCAAATGCTTCTGATTGTTTTTATCTTAGTTTTGAAATTTTATTTTTTTATTTTTTTTAATTTGCATTTCTTTTATTTTTTTTTTAATTTTGCTTAACTTTACAATATTGTATTGCTTTTATAATACATCAAGATGGATCCGCCGCCAGTATACACGTGTTCCCCATCCTGAACCCTCCTCCCTCTCCCCTCCCCACACCATCCCTCCAGGTCGTCCCAGTGTTCCAGCCTCAGGCATTTGTTATCGGGGATTGTACCTGGACTGACGACTCGTTTCAGATATAATATTATACATATTTCAATGCTTTTCTCCCCAATCATTCCACCCTCTCCCGGTCCCAGAGTCCAAAAGTCTGTTCTATACATCAGTGTCTCTTTTGCTGTGTCATAAATAGGGTTATTTTTACCATCTTTCTAAATGCCATATATATGCGTTAGTGTACTGTATTTGTGTTTTTGTTTCTGGCTTACTTCACTCTGTATAATAGGCTCCAGTTCCATCCACCTCCTTAGAACTGATTCAAATGTATTCTTTTTAATGGCTGAGTAATACTCCATTGTGTATATGTCCCACAGCTTGCTTATCCATTCATCTGTGGATGGACATCTAGGTTGCTTCCACGTTCTGGCTATTGTAAACAGTGCTGCTATGAACATTGGGGTACACGTGTCTCTTTCAATTCTGGTTTTCTCAGTTTATATGCCCAGCAGTGGGATTGCTGGATCATAAGGTAGTTCTATTCCCAGTTTTTTGAGGAATCTCCATACTGTTCTCCATAGTGGCTGTACTAGTTTGCATTCCCACCAACAGTGTAAGAGGGTTCCCTTCCCTCTGCACCCTCTCCAGCATTTATTGCTTGTGGACTTTTGGATAGCAGCCATTCTGACTGGCGTGAAATGGTACCTCATAGTGGTTTTGATTTGCATTTCTCTGATAATGAGTGATGTTGAGCATCTTTTCATGTGTTTGTTAGCCATCTGTATGTCTTCTTTGGAGAAATGTCTATTTAGTTCTTTGGCCCATTTTTTGATTGGGTCATTTATTTTTCTGGAATTGAGCTGTAGAAGCTGCTTGTATATTTCTGAGATTAGTTGTTTGTCAGTTGCTTCATTTGCTATTATTTTCTCCCATTCTGAAGGCTGTCTTTTCACCTTGCTTATAGTTTCCTTTGTTGTGCAGAAGCTTTTAAGTTTGATTAGGTCCCATTTGTTCATTTTTTATTTTATTTCCGATATTCTGGGAGGTGGGTCATGGAGGATCCTGCTGTGATGTAAGTCAGAGAGTGTTTTGCCTATGTTTTCCTCTAGGAGTTTTATGGTTTCTGGTCTTACATTTAGCTCTTCAATCCATTTTGAGTTTATTTTTGTGTATGGTGTTAGAAAGTGTTCTAGTTTCATTCTTTTACAAGTGTTTGACCAGTTTTCCCAGCACCACTTGTTAAAGAGATTGTCTTTAATCCATTGTATATTCTTGCCTCCTTTGTCAAACATAAGGTGACCATATGTGCGTGGATTTATCTCTGGGCTTTCTATTTTGTTCCATTGATTTATATTTCTGTCTTTGTGCCAGTACCATACTGTCTTGATGACTGTGGCTTTGTAGTAGAGCCTGAAGTCAGGCAGCTTGATTCCTCCAGTTCCATTCTTCTTTCTCAAGATAGCTTTGGCTATTCCAGGGTTTTTTAGTATTTCCATACAAATTGAGAAATTATTTGTTCTAGCTCTGTGAAGAATACCATTGGTAGCTTGATGGGGATTGCATTGAATCTATAAATTGCTCTGGGTACTATACTCATTTTCACTATATTGATTCTACCAATCCATGAACATGGTATATTTCTCCATCTATTAGTGTCCTCTTTGATTTCTTTCACCAGTGTTTTATAGTTTTCTATATATAGGTCTTTAGATTCTTTAGGAAGATATATTTCTAAGTATTTTATTGTTTTCATCACAATGGTGAATGGAATTGTTTCCTTAATTTCTCTTTCTATTTTCTCGTTATTAGTGTACAGGAATGCTAGGGATTTCTGTGTGTTAATTTTATATCCTGCAACTTTACTATATTCATTGATCAGTTCTAGTAATTTTCTGGTGGAATCTTTAGGGTTTTCTACATAGAGGATCATGTCATCTGCAAACAGTGAGAGTTTTACTTCTTCTTTTCCAATTTGGATTCCTTTTATTTCTTTTTCTGCTCTGATTGCTGTGGCCAAAACTTCCAAAACTATGTTGAATAGTAATGGTGAAAGTGGGCATCCTTGTCTTGTTCCTGACTTTAGAGGAAATGCTTTCAATTTTTCACCATTGAGGATAATGTTTGCTGTGGGTTTGTCATATATAGCTTTTATTATGTTGAGGTATGTTCCTTCTATTCCTGCTTTCTGGAGAGTTTTTATCATAAATGGATGTTGAACTTTGTCAAAGGCTTTCTCTGCATCTATTGAGATAATCATATGGTTTTTATTCTTCAGTTTGTTAATGTGGTGTATTACGTTGATTGATTTGTGGATATTGAAGAATCCTTGCATTCCTGGGATAAAGCCCACTTGGTCATGGTGTATGATCTTTTTAATGTGTTGTTGGATTCTGATTTCTAGACTTTTGTTAAAGATTTTTGCATCTATGTTCATCAGTGATATTGGCCTGTAGTTTTCTTTTTTTTGTGGGATCTTTGTCAGGTTTTGGTATTAGGGTGATGGTGGCCTCACAGAATGAGTTTGGAAGTTTGCCTTCCTCTGCAATTTTCTGGAACAGTTTGAGTAGGATAGGTGTTAGCTCTTCTCTAAATTTTTGGTAGAATTCAGCTGTGAAGCCGTCTGGACCTGGGCTTTTGTTTGCTGGAAGATTTCTGAATACAGTTTCAATTCCCGTGCTTGTGATGGGTCTGTTAAGATTTTCTATTTCTTCCTGATCCAGTTTTGGGAAGTTGTACTTTTCTAGGAATTTGTCCATTTCTTCCACATTGTCCATTTTATTGCCATATAATTGCTGATAGTAGTCTCTTATGATCCTTTGTATTTCTGTGTCGTCTGTTGTGATCTCTCCATTTTCATTTCTAATTTTATTGATTTGATTTTTCTCCCTTTGTTTCTTGATGAGTCTGGCTCGTGGTTTGTCAATTTTATTTACCCTTTCAAAGAACCAGCTTTTGGCTTTGTTGATTTTTGCTATGGTTTCTTTTGTTTCTTTTGCATTTATTTCTGCCCTAATTTTTAAGATTTCTTTCCTTCTACTAACCTTGGGGTGCTTCATTTCTTCCTTTTCCAGTTGCTTTAGGTGTAGAGTTAGGTTATTTATTTGGCTTTTTTCTTGTTTCTGGAGGTATGCCTGTATTGCTATGAACTTTCCCCTTAGGACTGCTTTTACAGTGTCCCACAGGTTTTGGGTTGTTGTGTTTTCATTTTCATTCATTTCTATGCAGAATTTGATTTCTTTTTTGATTTCTTCTGTGATTTGTTGGTTATTCAGGAGTGTGTCGTTCAGCCTCCATATGTTGGACTTTTTAATAGTTTTTCTCCTGTTATTGAGATTTACTCTTACTGCATTGTGGTCAGAAAAAATGCCTGGAATGATTTCAATTTTTCTGAACTTACCAAGGCTAGATTTATGGCCCAGGATGTGGTCTATCCTGGAGAAGGTTCCGTGTGCGCTTGAGAAAAAGGTGAAATTCATTGTTTTGGGATGAAATGTCCTATAGATATCAATTAGTTCTAACTGGTCTATTGTATCGTTTAAAGTTTGTGTTTCCTTGTTAATTTTCTGTTTAGTTGATCTATCCATTGGTGTGAGTGGGGTATTAAAGTCTCCCACTATTATTGTGTTATTGTTGATTTCTCCTTTCATACTTGTTAGTATTTGTCTTATATATTGCAGTGCTCCTAAGTTGGGTGCATATATATTTATAATTGTTATATCTTCTTCTTTGATTGATCCTTTGATCATTAGGTAGTGACCTTCTTTGTCTCTTTTCACATCCTTTGTTTTAAAGTCTATTTTATCTGATATGAGTATTGCTAGTCCTGCTTTCTTTTGGTCTCTATTTGCATGGAAAATCTTTTTCCAGCCCTGGTTTTGAAATTTTAAACAGCAGATATCACAGATACTCAACTTTGGGGACCAGTGTTCAGCACACAGTACCACTACATAGATGTTTGATGATGAAATAATATATTTACCACACTATTTACAAAAATACTTTTTGAATATAATACCAATAACAGATTCATTTTCCTATTTCAAGTAAAACATTAATCACATGGTGAGTGTTATACTAAAACCAAGGCAGACAGTGAAATAGTTTTCTCAAACAACTCTCACTGGAGAAGAAGCAGAAAATTAGCAAGATAGAAGAATCAGATTTTGGCAAACTGATAAACCTTCTAAATTAGCACAGAGGGAATGCTCCAAGAACATTAAACATTTATTTTTAATTTAAATATGGTAGATGTTTAATTTTTTTTTTTTTTTTAGGTTTAGGTGAACTACACAGTGATTCGACATTCACAGACATTATGATATGATCCTTCTTCATGGATCACAGCTTTGTCATGGTGGAAGGGATTGCATAACCCAATGTAGCTATGAGCCATGCCATGCAGGGTCACTGTATTGTCAGTCATCCTGTTTGTGATGCCAGTTGTCTTGCTGTTTACACTCTCTGCACTGTTCACTTAACCCAAGATAGGCAAGGCATGAGCTAAGAGGCTGGAAGAAGACTTGAGGAGCCATAGGAACTGCAGACACATTTATCTTCTTTTGGCTGGCACAGCAGCTGTAGCAGCTGAAATAATATAGCACGACATAACTGTACACAACCTCTCTCCTGGCTGACACTGCAACCATAATTGACCCAACAAACACAGCTGTGATAGAGCAGTAATGCTGTCACTTTCTAGGTGGAGCTTGTATCTCCTTACAGCACAAAGTAACTCATGGCCAAGTGATTACCTCGTGACATGCATGCACAGTGCTATAAATGAGTACAGTTGTTCCATGGCCATTATATACAAAACATGAAATGTGAGAGCCTGAACATGCCTTCTTGGATAATTTGGTCTCTCCCCAGAGATGGATGGGTCATAATGAAGAGTTCTGACAAAATGTGGTCCACAGAAGGAAAGAATGGCAAATCATTCAAGTATTCTTGCAAAGAGAACCCTATGAACAGAATGAAAAGACAAAACGATATGACACCAGAAGATGAGCCTCCCCCCTTCCCAGGTTGGAAGGCATCCAATAGGCTACTGGGAAAGGGCAAAAGGCAATTACGAATAGCTCTAGAAAGAATGAAGTGATTAGACCAAAGTGAAATTGATCCTCAGTTGTGGATGTGTGTGGTGGTGAAAGTAGAGTATGATGCTGTAAAGAACAGTATTGCATAGGAACCTGGAATGTTAGGTTCATAAATAAAGGTGAATTGTACGTAGTCAATGAGGAGATGGCAAAAGCGAACACTGACTTCTTAGGAATCAGTGAACTAAAATGGAGAGGAATAGAAGAATTTAATTCAGATGTCCATTATATAAACTATTGTGGGAAAGAATTCCTTAGAAGAAAAGTAGTAGCCCTAATAGTCAACAAGAGTCCAAAATGCAGTATTTTGGTGCAATCTCAAAAATGACAATGTGATTCAGTTTGTTTCCAAGTCAAACCATTCAACATCACAGTAATTCAAGTCTGTAACCCAACACTGATGCTGAAGAAACTGAACTTAACCAGTTATATGAAAACATTCAACACCTTCTAGGACTAAGATCAAAAAAATAGATGTACTTTTCATCATAGGGAATTAGAATGCAGAATTAGGAGACACCTGGAATAACAGACAAATTTGGCCTTGAAGTACAAAATGAAGCAGGCAAAGGCTAACAGTTTCGTCAAGAGAAAACACTGCTCATGAGATCAGATCAGATCAGATCAGTCACTCAGTCATGTCCGACTCTTTGGGACCCCATGAAGCACAGCACACTAGGCCTCCCTGTCCATCACCAACTCCCTGAGGTCACTCAGACTCACATCCATCGAGTCAGTGATGCCATCCAGCCATCTCATCCTCTGTCATCCCCTTCTCCTCCTGCCCCCAATCCCTCCCAGCATCAGAGTCGTCTCCAATGAGTCAACTCTTCGCATGAGGTGGCCAAAGTACTGGAGATTCAGCTTTAGCATCATTCCTTCCAAAGAAATCCCAGGGCTGATCTCCTTCAGAATGGACTGGTTGGATCTCCTTGCAGTCCAAGGGACTCTCAAGAGTCTTCTCCAACACCACAGTTCAAAAGCATCAATTCTTCGGTGTTCAGCCTTCTCCACAGTCCAGCTCTCACATCCATACATGACCACAGGAAAAACCACACCCTTGACTAGACGAACCTTTGTTGGCAAAGTAATGTCTCTGCTTTTGAATATGCTGTCTAGGTTGGTCATAACTTTCCTTCCAAGGAGTAAGCATCTTTTAATTTCATGGCTGCAATCGCCATCTGTGGTGATTTTGCAGCCCAGAAAAATAAAGTCTGACACTGTTTCCACTGTTTCCCCATCTATTTCCCATGAAGTGATGGGACCGGATGCCATGATCTTTGTTTTCTGAATATTGAGCTTTAAGCCAACTTTTCAATCTCAACTTTCACTTTCATCAAGAGGCTTTTGAGTTCCTCTTCACTTTCTGCCATAAGGGTGGTGTCATCTGCATATCTGAGGTTATTGATATTTCTCCCAGCAATCTTGATTCCAGCTTGTGTTTCTTCCAGTCCAGCATTTCTCATGATGTACTCTGCATATAAGTTAAATAAACAGGGTGACAAATATACAGTCTTGACGAACTCCTTTTCCTATTTGGAACCAGTCTGTTGGTCCATGTCCAGTTCTAACTGTCGCTTCCTGACCTGCATACAAATTTCTCAAGAGGCAGATCAAGTGGTCTGGTATTCCCATCTCTTTCAGAATTGTCCACAGTTTATTGTGATCCATGCAGTCAAAGGCTTTGGCATAGTCAATAAAGCAGAAATAGATGTTTTTCTGGAACTCTTGCTTTTTCCATGATCCAGGGGATGTTGGCAATTTGGTCTCTGGTTCCTCTGCCTTTTCTAAAACCAGCTTGAACATCAGGAAGTTCACAGTTCACATATTGCTGAAGCCTGGCTTGGAGAATTTTGAGCATTAGTTTACTAGTGTGTGAGATGAGAGTGATTGTGCAGTAGTTTGAGCATTGTTTGGCATTGCATAGCAAACACATTTATAACAACAGAAGAGGTGATTCTACAAATGGACATCACCAGATGGTTAAAACTGAAATCAGACTGATTATATTATTTCTAGCTGAAGATGGAGAAGCACTATAATGTCAGCAAGCACAAGACCTGGAGCTGACTTTAGCTCAGATTATGAACAATTTATTGCAAAATTCAGGCATAAAGTAGGGAAAACCACTAGGCCATTCAGGTAACTAAATGAAATCCCTTATGATTGCACAGTCCTCAGCAGTGGCCAAAGTCCTCATCAGTGGCCACAGGACTGGAACGTTTCAGCTTTCATTCCAGTGCCAAAGAAGGGGAATGTCAAAGAATGTTCAAACCACTGCACAATTGCACTCATTTCATATGCTAGCAAGATTATGCTCAAAATCCTCCAAGCTCAGCTTCAACAGTGTGAACCAAGATCTTCAGATGAAAAATCTGGATTTAGAAAAGGCAGAGGATCCAGAGATAAAATTGCCAAACTCCGGTGGATTATAGAAAAAGCAAGAGAATAGCAGAAAAGCATCAACTTCTGCTTCAATGACTACACTAAATCTTTTGACTATGTGGATCACAACACACTATGGAAAATTCTTAAAGAGGTGGGAATGTCAGACCACCTTACCTACCTCTTGTTGAAACCTTAAAGAAGCGATAGTTAGAACTGGTCATGGAACAACAGTCATGGAACAACTGATCATGGAACAACATGGTTCAAAATTGGAAAAGGAGTATGTCAAAGCTGTATATTGCCACCCTGCTTGCAGTGTACATCATGCAAAATGCCAGGCTGGATCAAGTCCAAGCTGGAATCAAGATGGCTGAGAGAAATATCATTAACCTCAGATATTCAGATGACATCACACTTATGGAAGAAAGCAAAAGGGAACTAAAGAGCCTCTTAATGAAGTTGAAAGAGGAAAATGAAAAATCTGGCTTAAAATTCAAAATTGATAAGACTAAGAACATGATATCCAGTCTCACCACTTCATGGTAAATAGATTGGGAAACAATGGAAACAGTGACATGTTTTATTTCCTTTGGAGTCAAAATTGCAGTGGATGGAGACTTCAGCCATGAAATTAAAAGACACTTGCTCCCTGGAATAAAAGCTAAGATAAACCTAGACAGTATATTAAAAAGCAGAGACATCACTTTGCTGACAATGGGCCATATAGTCAAATTATTTTTTCTAGTAGTTATGCACAGATATGACAGTTGGACCATAAATAAAGCTGAGCACTGAATAATTGATGTCTGCAAATTGTGGTTTTGAAGAAGACTCTTGAGAGTTCCTTGAACAGCAAGTGGATTAAGCCAGTGAATCCTAAATGAAATCCACCCTGAATATGCATTGGAAGGATTGATGTTGAAGCTGAAGCTTCAATACTTTGGCCACCTGATGCAAAGCGCTGACTCATTGGAAAAGACCCTGATGCTTTCAAGGATTGAAGGTAGGAGGAGTAGGGGACAACAGAGGTTGGGATGGTTGGATGACATCACTGGCTCAATGGACATGAGTCTGAGCAAGCTCCAGGAAACGGTGAAGGACAGGGAAGCTGGCATGCTGCTGTCCATGGGGTCCCAAAAGGACAGAAAAGGCTGAACAACTTAACTGAGCTGATGATTATACAATGAAGGTGGCAAATAGTTTCAAGGGAATTGATCTGGTAGACAGTTCTAGAGGAACTAAGGATAGAGGTTGATAATATTGTACAAGACGCAGTGACCAAAGTCATCCCAAAGAAAAAGAAATGCAAGAAGGCAAATTAGCTGTCCTAGGAGACCTTACAAATAGCTGAGGAAAGAGAAGTGAAAGGTAAAGGAAAAAGGGAAAGATATCCCCAACTGAATTCCAGAGAATAGCAAGGTGTAACAAGGAGGCTTTCTTAAATTGTCAGGAAGCATTTAACAGGAGGCTTCCTGTGTGCTGTTTTGGATCTGTCAGGAATCCTCTGTTCCTTATTAATTGAATAGTCAGGAATTAAGAGGAGAGGCAAGCCTCTCCCAGGGCTGAGTGAATCCAGGCATTTCCTTCATTAGTTTTTTAATAGAGTGATAAGTACCCTCTTCCTTCTTATGAACCATACGGTAAAAGTGATTGTTTACAACTCTCTCTCTCTCTTTAATATGGATGGACCTATGTTTTGCAAGTATGGAATTTTAAGCTT
Source organism: Tragelaphus eurycerus (assembly GCA_935064755.1). Taxonomy (NCBI): domain Eukaryota; kingdom Metazoa; phylum Chordata; class Mammalia; order Artiodactyla; family Bovidae; genus Tragelaphus; species Tragelaphus eurycerus. The sequence continues at coordinate 4,954,307 of CAKXYN010000041.1, forward strand.
TATCTTTGCTGAGAATAACTACAGTATATATACCCACACCATGTTGATTAAAACACCTTTGCTCCATCAGAGCTTTGGTGCCCGTGTCTTCCTTTCTTTCTCTCTCTCTGGCTAATTCTTTTGGAGCACAGAGACCCATTATGCTCATTCTCCTGCCCAGGGTTCTAAAACCCTCTGGTGAAGGCGCACTATGCCTTCACCCCCTAAAGAGTGCGCCAGGTGCCGTCCTGAGCTAGGCAAGCCCTGTGTCAAAGGGTTTTATTGGTTTTCTGCATAAACCAAGGAATATTAGCCTCTTTCTCTCTATTTTACTTTCTATCATCGACTCCAGATCACCAGGTTCCCATCCATTAAAGGGTCTCAATACTAAATGAACAATGCAAAGAAATAGAGGAAAACAACAGAATGGTAAATACTAGGCATTTCTGCAAGAAAATTGGATATATTAAAAGAACATTTCATGCAACGATGGGCAGGCTGAAGGAGAGAAATTGTATGCACCTAACAGAAGCAGAAAAATTAAGAATCAGATCAGATCAGATCAGTCGCTCAGTCGTGTCCGACTATTTGCGACCCCATGAACTGCAGCATGACAGGCCTCCCTATCCATCACCAGCTCTCGGAGGTCACTCAGACTCACATTCATCGAGTCAGTGATGCCATCCAGGCATCTCATCCTTTGTCGTCCCCTTCTCCTCCTGCCCCCAATCCCTCCAAGCATCAGAGTCTTCTCCAATGAGTCAACTCTTCGCATGAGGCGAGCAAAATACTGGAGTTTCAGTGAGCATCATTCCCTCCAAAGAAATCCCAGGTCTGATCTCCTTCAGAATGGACCGGTTGGATCTCCTTGCAGTCCAAGGGACTCTCAAGAGTCTTCTCCAACACCACAGTTCAAAAGCATCAATTCTTCGGCACTCAGCCTTCTTCACAGTCCAGCTCTCACATCCATACATGACCACAGGAAAGACCATAGCCTTGACTAGGCGAACCTTTGTTCGCAAAGTGATGTCTCTGCTTTTGAATATGCTATCTACGTTGGTCATAACCTTCCTTCCAAGGAGAAAGCGTCTTTTAATTTCATGGCTGCAGTCACCATCTGCAGTGATTTTGGAGCCCAGAAAAAGAAAGTCTGATACTGTTTCCACTGTTTCTCCATCTATTTTCCATGTAGTGATGGGACCAGATGCCATGATCTTCGTTTTCTGAATGTTGAGCTTTAAGCCAACCTTTTCACTCTCCACTTTCACTTTCATCAAGAGGCTTTTTAGTTCCTCTTCACTTTCTGCCATAAGGGTGGTATCATCTGCATATCTGAGGTTATTGATATTTCTCCTGGCAATCTTGATTCCAGCTTGTGTTTCCTCCAGTCCATCATTTCTCATGATGTACTTTGCATTTAATTTAAATAAGCAGGGTGACAATATACAGCCTTGAAGTTTTCCTTTTCCTATTTGGAACCAGTCTGCTGTTCCATGTCCAGTTCTAACTGCTGCTTCCTGACCTGCATAGATTTCTCAAGAGGAAGGTCAGGTCGTCTGGTATTTCCATCTCCTTCAGAATTTTCCAGAGTTTATTGTGATCTACACAGTCAAAAGATTTGGCATAGTCAATAAAGCAGAAATAGATGTTTTTCTGGAACTCTCTTGCTTTTTCAATGATCCAGCGGATGTTGGCAATTTGATCTCTGGTTCCTCTGCCTTTTCTAAATCCAGCTTGAACATCAGGAAGTTCACGGTTCACATATTGCTGAAGCCTGGCTTGGAGAATTTTGAGCATTACTTTAGTAGCGTGTGAGATGAGTACAATTGTGCAGTAGTTTGAGCACTCTTTGGCATTGCCTTTCTTTGGGCTTGGGATGAAAACTGACCTTTTCCAATCTTGTGGCCACTGCTGAGTTTTCCAAATTTGCTGGCATATTGAGTGCAGCACTTTCACAGCATCATCTTTCAGGATTTGGAATAGCTCCACTGGAATTCCATCACCTCCACTAGCTTTGTTCATAGTGATGCTTTCTAAGGCCCACTTGATTTCACATTCCAGGATGTCTGGCTCTAGGTCAGTGATCACACCATCATGATTATCTGGGTCGTGAAGCTCCTTTTTGTACAGTTTTTCTGTGTATTCTTGCCACCTCTTCTTAATATCTTCTGCTTCCGTTAGGTCCACACCATTTCTGTCCTTTATCAAGCCCATCTTTGCATGAAATATTCCTTTGGTATCCCTGATTTTCTTGAATAGATCCTTAGTCTTTCCCATTCTGTTGTTTTTCTCTATTTCTTTGCATTGATCGCTGAAGAGGGCTTTCTTATCTCTTCTTGCTATTCTTTGGAACTCTGCATTCAGATGTTTATATCTTTCCTTTTCTCATTTGCTTTTCGCTTCTCTTCTTTTGGCAGCTATTTGCAAGGCCTCCCCAGACAGCCATTTTGCTTTTTTGCATTTCTTTTCCATGGGGATGGTCTTGATCCCTGTCTCTTATACAATGTCACGAACCTCATTCCATAGTTCATCAGGCACTCTATCTATCAGATCTAGGCCCTTAAATATATTTCTCACTTCCACTCTATAATCATAAGGGATTTGATTTAGGTCATACCTGAATGGTCTAGTGGTTTTCCCTACTTTCTTCAATTTCAGTCTGAATTTGGCAATAAGGAGTTCATGGTCCAAGCCACAGTCAGCTCCTGGTCTTGTTTTTCCTGATTGGATAGAGCTTCTCCATCTTTGGCTGCAAAGAATATAATCGATCTGATTTCAGTGTTGACCATCTGGTGATGTCCATGTATAAAGTCTTCTCTAGTCTTGTTGGAAGAGGGTATTTGCTATGACCAGTGCATTTTCTTGGCAAAACTCTGTTAGTCTTTGCCCTGCTTCATTCCGTATTCCAAGGCCAAATTTGCCTGTTACTCCAGGTGTTTCTTGACTTCCTACTTTTGCATTCCAGTCCCCTATAATGAAAAGGACATCTTTTTTGGGTGTTAGTTCTAAAAGGTCTTGTAGGTCTTCATAGAACCGTTCAACTTCAGTTTCTTCAGCGTTACTGGTTGGGGCATAGACTTGGATTACTGTGACATTGAATGGTTTGCCTTGGAAACGAACAGAGATCATTCTGTCGTTTTTGAGATTGCATCCAAGTACTGCATTTCGGACTCTTTTGTTGACCATGATGGCCACTCCATTTCTTCTGAGGGATTCCTGCCCACAGTAGTAGATGTAATGGTCCTCTGAGTTAAATTCACCCATTCCAATCCATTTTAGTTTGCTAATTCCTAGAATGTCAACATTCACTCTTGCCATCTCTTGTTTGACCACTTCCAATTAATAATAAGTGGTAATAATACACAGAAAAACTGTACAAAAAAGGTTTTAATGACCCAGCCAACCACGATGGTGTGGTCACTCACCTAGAATCAGACATCCTGGAGTGTCCACTCAAGTGTGCCTTAAGAAACATAACAAAGCTAGTGGTGGTGATGGAATTCCAGCTGAGCTTTTTAAAATCCTAAAAGATGATGCAGTTAAAATGCTACACACAGTTGCTATTGCTACTTGGCCATAGGACTGGAAAAGGTCAGTTTTCATTCCAATTCCAAAGAAGGGGAATGACAAGAAATTTTCCAACTAAGGTAAAACTGTACTTATTTCACATTCTAGCAAAGTTATGCTCAAAATCCTTAAAGCTTTCAAGAATATATGAACCAAGAACTTCCAGATGTGCAAACTGAGCTTAGAAAAGTCAGAGGAACCAGAGACCAAATTGTCAATATTTGTTAGGTTATAGGGAAAGCAAAGAAATTCCATAAAAACATCTACTTCTGGTTCATTGACTATACTAAATACTTTGATTGTGTGGATCACAACAAACCATGGAAAATTTTTTAAGTGATGGGAATACCAGACCACCTGACCTGCCTCCTGAGAAACCAATATGCAGGTCAAGAAGCAACAGTTAGAACTGGACGTGAAACAAAGGACTGGTTCAAAATTGGAAAAAGAGTATGACAAGGCTATATAGTGTCACTCTGCATTTTTAACATTTAAACAAAATAAGTCATGCAAAATGCTGTTTGATGAATCACAAGCTTGCCTAGAGAAATCTCAACATCCTCAGATAATGCAGATGATACCACTCTAATAGTAGGAAGTGAAGAGGAACTAAAGAGCCTCTTGACTGAAAGTGAAAGAGGCCAGTGAAAAAGCTGGCTTAAAACTCAACATTGAAAAAACTAAGATCATGGCATTGGGTACTATCATTTCTTGGCAAATAAATGGGGAAAAGTTAAGCAGTGACAGATTTTATTCCCTTTGGCTCCAAAATCACTCAGGTTGGTGACTGCAGCTATGAAATTAAAAGACCTTGGAAGAAAAACTATGAAAAACCTAGATAGCATTTTAAAAAGCAGAGACATCACTTTTTATAATCAAAAAGTCCATATATTCAAGGTTATGGTTTTTCCAGTAGTCATGTATGGATGAGAGAGTTGGACCATGAGGATAGTTGAGTGCCAAAAAATTGATACTTTCGAATTGTAGTACTGGAGAACTCTCTTGAGAGTCTCTTGGATGGCAAGAAGATCAAACCAGTCAGTCCTAAAGGAAATCAACCCTGAATGTATATTGAAAGGAATGATGCTAAAGCTGAATCTCCAATAATTTGACCATGTGATACAAACAGCTGACTCATTGGAAAATACTCTGATGCTAGGAAAGGTTGAAGGCAAGAGGATAATGGGGCATCAGGGGATCAGATGATTAGATAGCATCACAACTCAATGGATATGAATTTGAGCTAACTCTGTGAGACAGTGGAGGGCAGAGGAGACTTGCAAGCTGCAGTCCATGGGGTCAAAAAGAGTCTGACAGAACTTATCAACTGAACAGCAGCAACAGAATATGATATGATCACCACAATAAGTATACTAAACTTCTGTACCCATACAATGATATTACAGTATTATTGGCCTTATGCTGGATGCTATATATACATGGTTTAAGTTGGATGTTTGCACCTCTAAATCCGCTTCATTTATTTAATACATCCCTCACTTCCCTTCCCTATGGCAACTACCTATTAATTCTATGTATCTATGAGTCTGATTTTATTTTGTTTGTTTTTGTGTTTGATTTATTTTTTTAGGTATCAAATATAGGTGAGATCATGGGTATTTGTATTTTTCTAGCTAACTGACTTCACTCAGCATAATACCCCCATAACCATTTATGTTTTCATAATTGGAAATATTTCTTTCTTTTTATGGCTGTAACATTCCTCGTGTGTGTGTGTGTGTGTGTGTGTGTGTGTGTGTGTGTGTGTGTGTGTGTGTATCTCATCTTTCATCCATGTACATTTATGTTGCTTCCGTAACTTGGCATTTGCAAAAGGCTACTGTGACAATGGGGTGCACATATCTTTTTGAAATAGTGTTTTTCTTTTCTTCAGATTAATACCCAAAAGGGAAATTCCTGGATTGTATGGTACTTCTAGTTTTAATTTTTTGAGAAACCTCCATACTGTTTTTAGCAGTGGCAGCACTGCTTTACAATCCCATCAACAGGGCATAATGATTCTCTTTTACCACATCCTCACCATACGAATTATTTGTTATCTTTTTGATAATAGCTATTCTGACAGGTGTGAGGTGATACCTCATTGTGGTTTTGATTTTCATTTCCTGGATGATTAGTGTTGTGGAGCATCTTTTCATGCATCTGTTGACAAGTGTTGCCTTCTTTGTGTATGTGTTTGTGTGTAAGTAGTTCAGCTGTGTCCAACTCTTTATGACCCCATGAACTGTAACCCACCAGATTCCTCTGGCCATGGAATTTTTCAGGCAAAAATATTGGAGTGGGGTGCCATTCCCTTCTCTAGGGGATTGTCCTGATACAGGGATCCAACTCAGGACTCCTGCATTGCAGGCCAATTCTTAGTTGTCTGAGTCATTCTGTCCAAACCACCAAATGTCTATTCAGGCCGTTTGCCCATTTTTGTGTTTGATTGAATTATTTGTTTTCTGAGTTGTATGATTTTTTTTTGTATATTTTACAGATATACCTCTTATCTGATGTATCATTGTCAAGTATCTTCTCCCATTCAGTGTGTTGCCTTAGTTTTGTTGATGGTTTCCTTTGCTGTGCAGATGTATTTAGTTTAATGAGTTCCATTTGCTTATTTTTTTTGGCTTTTGTTTTCCTTGCCTGAGGACACAGATCCAAAAAAAAAAATATTGCTACAACCTATGGCATCCTGTCCCATCATTTCATGGCAAATAGATGGGGAAACAGTGGAAACAGTGGCTGACTTTGTTTTTTGGGCTCCAAAATCACCACAGATGGCGACTGCAGCCATGAAATTAAAAGATGTTTGCTCTTTGGAAACAAAGTTATGACCAACCTAGACAGCATATTAAAAAGCAGAGACATTACTTTGTCAACAAAGGTCTGTCTAGTCAACGCTACAATTTTTCCAGTAGTTATGTATGGATGTGATTGTTGGACTATAAAGAAAGCTGAGCACTGAAGATTTGATGGTTTTGAGCTCTGGCGTTGGAGAAGACTCTCAAGAGTCCATTGGACTTCAAGGAGATCCAACCAGTCCATCCTAAAAGAAATCAGTTCTGGGTTTTCATCGGAAGGACTGATGTTAAGGCTGAAACTCCAATATTTTGGCCACCTGATGTGAAGAAGTGACTCATTTGAAAAGACCCTGATGTTGGGAAAGATTGAAGGTGGAAGGAGAAGGGGACGGCAAGATGAGATGGTTAGATGGCATCACTGACGCGGTGGACATGAGTTTGGGTAAACTCTGGGAGTTGGTGATGGACAAAGAGGCCTGGCATGCTGCTGTTCATGGGGTTGCAAAGAGTCAGACAAGACTGAGTGACTGAACTGAACTGAACAATCTAAGTCAAAGAGCATATTGCCTATGTTTACATCAAGAAGTGTAGATTTTCATATCTTACACTCAAGTCTTTAACACATTTTTAGTTTACTTTGGTATGACAAAGTTGTCCATTTTTATTCTTTGGCTTGTAGTTTTGCAGTTAACCTAATGCCATTTATTGAAGAAGCTATATTTCCCCCATTGTATATTTTCCTATTTTGTCATAGATGAATTGATCACATGTACATGTTTATTTCTGTACTCTTTATGCTGTTTCATGTATCCGTGTGTCTGTTTTTGTACCTGTACCATACTCTTGGTTATTGCAACTTTGTATTATTGTCTAAAGTCAGAGAGTGTGGTATCTCCACGTTTGTTATTTTTTTTCTCAAAATTGCTTTGGCTGTTTTGAGATCTTGTTCTGTATAAATTTTTGGTTTGTTTACTCTATTTCAGTTTAAATTTCAATTGATGAAATGACAGGGTTTGTATTGAATCTGTAAATTGCCATGGGTAGCGTGATTATTTTAATAATAGTCATTCTTCCAATCCATGAGCATTGTATATCTTTACATTCATTTATATCAGCTTCAGTTTCTTTCATGAATGTCTTATAGGTTTCAGAGTACAGATCTTTTACCTTCGTAGTTAGGTTAATAGCTAGTGTTTTTTTTTTTTTTTTTAACTGCAATTGTAAATGGGTTTGTTTTCTTAAGTTTTCCTTCTGATTGCTTTTCATTAGTGTATAGAAGCACAGTAGATTCATGTATAGCAATTTTTTATCCTGAAACATTACCGAATTTACTTATTAATTCTAATAGTATTTTGTTGGGTCTTTAAGAGTTTCTGTATAGTAAGTGTCACATTACACATTCTGTAAAGAGTGACAGTTTTACTTCTTCCTTTCTAATATAGATGCCTTTCCGTTTTTATTGTGGTTAGGACTTCCAATACTATATTGAGTAAAACTGGAAAGAGTGTCTTTTTCCTGATATTATATGAAATGCTTTCTGCTTAGTTTATTGGATATAGGTTTTATTATGTTGAGGTTGTAACTACTACATTCACTTGGTTGAGACATCAAGCATTCTATATATAGACTCTGGTGGTAATATTCAATAGTTACATAGCAGCCATTTAAAAAAAAATTGTTCCTTTTTTATTAGTACACATAAATGATATTTTGATTTCATGATGACTTTTTATATTAGAAAATGAAAATAGTTATTATTATTTAAATATACCACAGGGTGAGTTACTTTCCTCCTACCTTGTCATTTAAAACACCTGGTATATGGCAAAACCAATACAATATTGTAAAGTTAAAAAATAAAACACCTAAGTTATTTTACAAGTTGAAGATTATTAAATATGTTAATAATGGAAAGCTTATTATTTTTAAATTTTCCTACAGCTTAGAGAAACAAATTAGACATTTCCTTTTAACAGTCAGAAGTTATATTCAAAAGCTTACCATTATGAAACTGTATGGTAACTTTTGTGTGGATAGCCCAGAGAAGCCTTTCCTGCCTATCTTTCCAATGTTTACAGATTTTAGTGAAACTTAAAGGAAAATCTGACCAAAAGTAAACTTATAAAAGTTGTTTCCCTATAAAACATTTATTTAAGTTACCCTATTTGAGTGATTTAATGCCATGCAGAGTGAAAAGTGAGTAGTAATTTTCTGTAAATGATATGAAAAACAAAGCCAATCCATTAAGGGAAAATTATAAGGCATTCTAAAAGAACTAAAGAATGTCCATGAACATTGAGAAAGAAAAATTCTGATTCTAATCCTACAATTATTGTTCGGTCACTGATGACTATGTTTTTTGCTATTTGATTTTGTTGAATTTCTCCTTGTGAGCTGAAGTAGTGAACTAGTGGTTTCTATGTACTATAGTCAAGTGGTTCTGATTGACACCCATGTCTGTTTTTGGCTACAACTAACAACCTTGACTATGCCAAAGCCTATGACTGTGTGGATCACAATAAACTGTGGAAAATTCTGAAAGAGATGGGAATACCAGACCACCTGATCTGCCTCTTGAGAAATGTGTATGCAGGTCAGGAAGCAACAGTTAGAACTGGACATGGAACAACAGACTGGTTCCAAATAGGAAAAGGATTACGTCAAGACTGTATATTGTCACCCTGCTTATTTAACTTGCATGCAAAGTACATCATGAGAAACGCTGGACTGGAAGAAACACAAGCTGGAATTAAGATTGATGGGAGAAATATGAATAACCTCAGATATGCAGATGACACCACCCTTATGGCAGAAAGTGAAGAGGAACTAAAAAGCCTCTTGAGGAAAGTGAAAGTGGAGAGTGAAAAGGTTGGCTTAAAGCTTAACATTCAGAAAACGAAGATCATGGCATCCGGTCCCATCACTACATGGGAAATAGACGGGGAAACAGTGGAAACAGTGTCAGACTTTCTTTTTCTGGGCTCCCAAATCACTGCAGATGGTGACTGCAGCCATGAAATTAAAAGACGCTTACTCCTTGGAAGGAAAGTTATGACCAACCTAGATAGCATATTCAAAAGCAGATACATGACTTTGCCAACAAAGGTTCATCTAGTCAAAGCTTTGGTTTTTCCTGTGGTCATGTATGGATGTGAGAGTTGGACTGTGAAGAAGGCTGAGTGCCGAAGAATTGATGCTTTTGAACTGTGGTATTGGAGAAGACTCTTGAGAGTCCCTTGGACTGCAAGGAGATCCAACCGGTCCATTCTGAAGGAGATCAGCCCTGGGATTTCTTTGGAAGGAATGATGCTAAAGCTGAAACTCCAGTACTTTGACCACCTCATGTGAAGAGTTGACTCATTGAAGACTCTGATGCTGGGAGAGATTGGGGGCAAGAGGAGACGGGGACGACAGTGGATGAGATGGCTGGATGGCATCACTGACTCGATGGATGTGAGTCTGAGTGAACTCTGGGAGTTGTTGATGGACAGGGAGGCCTGGCATGCTGTGCTTAATGGGGTCCCACAGAGTCGGACATGACTGAGCGACTGATCTGATCTCATCTGAACAACCTTGATAATTCTAAGTTTTTGCAATTTCTGCCTTATTTTTTTTTCAGTCTTTATTTTTAATGTAAATTTTTAAGGTCCACACACTGTTCTAAGCTATTTAAAAATATGAACAAATACAATTATTGTAACATTCCTATGAAACAAATAGTATTACTGGCCTGATATTACAGGTGAAGAAACAAGATCCTGGTGAAGCAGATTACTGGAGACCACACAGGGAGTACATGGTAGTGAAGACTTAACACTAGGCATCCAGATTCTGGAATGTAACCAATACCCTCTGTTTCTACTTGGAAAGGACTTTAGAAAATCTGCATACATTTGTTGTCTAGACTAGCTTCTGACTTGTGAAAATCTGCATGCATTACATAGAACATATCCAAACTTAGCTTACGGTCTAATAGAAGAGAAAACTTGGTAAACAGTGTAGTAATGTTGACTGTAAGATAAGATTATCATTTATAATGTAATTTTAAAATTAATTTCAGTTAACGTATTAAGAGGAATAAATTACATTCTCTTCTTTGCATAAGATCAGCTGGTCTTTCTGGCAAGAAACAGCTGCCTTTGCATCAAAACATATTGTGCTTCTGCAATCAGGCTTATTTATGAAAAACACAACAGCCTTCTTGGGGTTCTTTAAAGAGGTGAAATCCCCTGCCAATTCATTGAACAAGTGTATTTCTGAGTTACTGGCTACTTGCCTGTTGTTTTAAGCTGCCAAAACAGAATATAAAGAACTTAATCACTTCCTCTTTCAAGAGCTATAAGCAGGGTAGGTAGGCAAAGTCTGAGGAAAATATATATCTGAGCTCCTAAGTCAGAGAAGGCACCCCACTCCAGTACTTTTGCCTAGAAAATCCCATGAACGGAGGAGTCTGGTAGGCTGCAGTCCATGGGATCGCTAGAGTCAGACACAACTGAGCGACTTCACTTTCACTTTTCACTTTTTCACTTTCATGCATTGGAGAAAGAAATGGCAACCCACTCCAGTGTTCTTGCCTGGAGAATCCCAGGGATGGCAGAGCCTGGTGGGCTGCCGTCTATGGGGTCGCACAGGGTCGGACATGACTGAAGTGACTTAGCAGCAGCAGCAGCAGAACTCCTAATTATATGAGCCACAGTTAGTTAGACTGATTTCTTATTGAGTATTAGAGCTGATTCTTACATATAGGAAGTGAGGCAAAAACTAAAGTTGTTAGTACTTGGCTTACCTTTGAAAATAAGGAGCAATTACCTGACCATAGATCACTGCAGATGGTGACTGCAACCATGAAATGAAAAGCTGCTTACTCCTTGGAAGAAAAGCTATGACCAATCTAGACAGGATATTAAAAAGCAGAGTCATTACTTTGCCAACAAAGGTCCATCTAGTCAAAGCTATGGTTTTTCCAGTAGTCATATATGGATGTGAGATTTGGACTATAAAGAAAGGTAAGCACTGAAGAATTAATGCTTTTGAACTGTGGTGTTGGAGAAGACTCTTGAGAGTCCCTTGGACTGCAAGGAGATCCAACCAGTCCATCCTAAAGGCAATCAGTCCTGAATATTAATTGGAAGGACTGATGTTGAAGCTGAAACTCCAATACTTTGGTCACCTGATATGAAGAACTGACTCATTTGAAAATACTCTGATGCTGGGAAAGATTAAAGGCAGGAGGAGAAGGGGACAACAGAGAATGAGATGGTTGGATGGCATCTCCAATTCAATGGATGTGAGTTTCAGTAAACTCTGGGAACTGTTGTTGGACAGGGGGCCTGGTGTGCTGCAGTCCATGGGGTCACAAAAAGTCAGACATGACTGAGTGACTGAACTGACTGACTGACTGATCTGACCATAGGCTGACTCAAAGAAGCAAAGATCTTCATTACAGACCATCTTCATTACAGATCAACTACAATTTTTTAGTAGTTGCCAAGAGATGAAATTTAGTATGAAAAATTATAGGCTCCTTAATCTGTGTGCTGGGTCAGGTACTTTTATGCAGGTGCAGCCAAACACCTTTAGACTTGCTGGTGGTGGTGCAGTCATCAACCTGTAATCATTCACACCTTTACTGTATTAGTTTACTCTTGATGCTGTAACAAATTACTATAAACTGAAAACAACACACATTTATTCCCGTACAGTTCTGGATGTCAGAAGTCTGAAATAAGTTTTCCTGGGCTAAACTCAGGTGTCTTTAGGGCTAGTTCTCTCTGGAGGCTCTGAAGTGGATAATCCACCCCCACCTTGAATTTATAAGCTTCTAACAGTTTATGGCCTCTTCTTCCATCTTCAAAGCTTTTAAATTTCATCCATCATCACATCCTCTTCTCTTACTCTGATACTGCATCCCTTTTACAAGGACCATTGTGACTGCATCAGGCCCACAGGAAGATCTCTCATCTCAGGATAAATTAACCATGTGGGTGAGCAAAGTCGTTTTTGCTGTATGGAGTAATATTTTTAGTTTCCAAAGTATTAGGATGTGCACATATTTTGAGAACCATTATTAAATTACAATTGCATATACTTATCAATTCCAAAATCACTGCAGATGGTGACTGCAGCCATGAAATTAAAAGACGCTTACTCCTTGGAAGGAAGGTTATGACCAACCTAGATAGCATATTCAAAAGCAGAGACATCACTTTGCCAACAAAGGTTCGCCTAGTCAAGGCTATGGTCTTTCCTGTGGTCATGTATGGATGTGAGAGCTGGACTGTGAAGAAGGCTGAGCGCCAAAGAATAGATGCTTTTGAACTGTGGTGTTGGAGAAGACTCTTGAGAGTCCCTTGGACTGCAAGGAGATCCAACCAGTCCATTCTGAAGGAGATCAGCCCTGGGTGTTCATTGGAAGGACTGATGCTAAAGCTGAAACTCCAGTACTTTGGCCACCTCATGCGAAGAGTTGACTCATTGGAAAAGACTCTGATGCTGGGGGGGATTGAGGGCAGGAGGAGAAGGGGACGACAGAGGATGAGATGGCTGGATGGCATCACTGACTCGATGAATGTGAGTCTGAGTGACCTCCGAGAGCTGGTGATGGATAGGGAGGCCTGGCGTGCTGCAGTTCATGGGGTCGCAAAGAGTCAGACACGACTGAGCGACTGATCTGATCTGATCTGATCAATTCCTTTCCTTATTGTGTTTAAGAACTTTCCTTTGGCTACTTTTGAAATGTAGAGGACTTTATGTAGATGGAAGATTTGGGAGGATAAAGATGACAGAGCTAGAATATGGTATTTATTTCTCCTTCGATTTGGTGAACCAGACTGAGCTCCTGTGGGGAAGGGAACTTAAATAAAATATTTGGCACAGGTCAAACCACAAATCTTTGAGTTTTCAGGCATTATTATACCTCACAGAATAGGAGAGAAGGCTTTCCTGTTGCTCTGCTCAAAATTCAGGTCTGTTCTGGCCCCTCAAGCAAAAGCCAGATGTTGTTTACAAGATATTCAGAATCAATGTTATATATTCTGCAAAAATATCAACAAACAAGAGCAAAGACTTTCTAAATTCAACTATGGGCAATCAGTTTGAAATCAGTTTTTCACTTAGTAGAGAGGAGAACCAAAGAACCAATGCTATAGGAGGATTGTCGTAGGTGATTTTTTGTTTGTTTGTTTTGTGGACATGGAAAAAAAAAATTTTGTTGTTTTGTTTTGTGGACATGGAAAAAAAATTTTTTTAAAGTAACTATTTTACATATCTACTGCTCCAAAACAAATAATCACATAATTTAGTAGCTAAAAGCAATGCACACTACAGTATCCCTTACCTATTGTGTGCTAGCTGGATTCAGCCTATGTCACTTGGGATTGCTTAGCTACTTGTAGTCAAACGGTGGCTCAGCCTGGAGTCATCAGAGGCTCAACAGAAACACTGAGTTGATTGGAATTTTCTCATTCTTCATACTGCCTCAGGGCATCCTTGACTATATATCTTTCTCCTTATATTTTCCCCCGAAGAGTGGCCAAATTTCTCACTGCTGTGGGTTTCCAGAAAGCATCACAAATTCAAATACTAACAAGCTCTAAATGCTTGGGGTTGGAAGTCCCAGGACATTTCTCTGATTGCTTTCTATTGGTGAGTTGAGTCAATGAAGTGAAGTCGCTCAGTCGTGTCCTACTCTTTGCGACCCCGTGGACTATAGCCTATCAGGCTTATCCATCCATGGGATTCTCCAAGCAAGAATACTGGAGTGGGTTGCCAGGTGAGTCAATAGCTGGATCAAATTCCATGAGTATGATACAAGAGCATGAGTGCCAGGATCATCATCACTGAGGGCCATGTCTTTAGTGATGATAAAACACATAGTAGACCTGTTCTACTTTTTCTAGAATTAATGGAGTTCCCTGGACATCAGATTTTCAGTGTTAAAACTTGGATATTTCTAGGACAAATGAAATGAACTAGCCATTCAAAAATAAAGCAACCAATGAAGAGTTTGCAGATAGGAGGTAGGTATAATGGTCTGGTATTACATGAATAGGAGATATTGAGACAAAATATATTTGAGATATATAGATTAACCCATTTGTTCTCATCACAATTTTAGACCTAACTACCATTTGACCAGTTTTATCAATGAGGATATACAAGCTAAAAAAAAGAAATATTTTACTTATGTTTGGTCAGCCAATTATAAGGAGAAGAGCTTGGATTTAAAACCCATACTTTTTCCATCACACCAGACTGTCCAAAAGTCCTTTTCAATGGATTTTCCTATATTTTTGTGTGCTTCTTAATTTGTTCAAGTTTGGTGTTTGGTCTTCTAGGTATTTCTTGCATAAGATACAGATGGACCATGCACTATTACTTGAGATCCTGAAGAGGAGAGATTATGCTATTTACCCTTGAGGTGGCTGTCACAGAGCTTTGTACATAATATGTGTTAATAAATGTTTGTGAGTTGTAAATACTAAGTGTTGAAAATTTTAGTACTCTTTTGTTCTTTAATTTTATACTACCACTACCAAATGTATGACAATTCCGTAATCTTATTATTTTTTTTTTAAGTTACTGTGTTAATCTCCTGAGGTGGCTATAACAAATTATCACAAGTTTAGTGGCTTTAAACAACAGAAATGTATTCTCTCACAGTCCTGGATTCTAGAATTCTATAATTTTGGCAAGGTCAAGCCCACTCTTAAAGGATGTAAGAAGGAATTTGCTGTTTGCCTCTTCCAGCTTTTAGTGGCTGATGACATTCTTTGACCTGGTCAAGTCATTCCAATTTCTCTCCTTGTAACCATATGGCTTCCTACTCTGTGTCTCTATGAAATAAGCCTCTGTTTTACTAGTATAAGGAGGGTCATGTTTTAGGTCTTATCTACATAGTTCTAGGATACTCTATTCCTATCACAATTCTTAATTATATCTTTTGGATTCTAAGTTAGTAGTCACATGTACTTGATAGTTCTTGGCATTCCAGTGGTTAAGACTCCACTCTTCCAATGCAGGGAGCAGAGTTTCAACCCCTGGTTGAGGAAATAAGGTATCATATGCTGCATGGTGTGGCTAAATAAATTACTCCTTTCTAAAATAAAAATAGTCACAGAGCATTGGAATTACATGTAGAAATATATTTTGCAGGGCTACCATTAAACCTATTAGAGGTATTTATATACATTTGTGTACAAATATTCAGAGTTAAAAATAAAATACTAACTCACTTTATAGGATAATTAAAATAAACACAACAAATCACATGATGGTGAAAACAAGACTATCTTAACTCAAATTATTAAAATAGTTTTATATTTTTATGTTAATATGACAGAAAAAATTCATATTATATAGTTTTCTTAAATTAAAACAAAATCTAATTAAGAAATTGATGACATGAATACCTAATTTCTTTGAGAGAACAATGAAATTCGTGAGTCCAGAATAAGAGACAATGAGCTTAGTGAGAGACGTGTGACTGTTCCACATGGATTTCAAAAGTGGGTGCTGAAATCAACTGAGGGATAATCAAAGAAAAAGTCCTTTCCTGGAAATTAGAAAGAAATAATAGAACTTCCTTCTGAAGTGTTATTTACTTACAGACCCAAGAATTGACATATTCCTAAGAAAGAGAGTTCAGTTAAATAGGAGAGATAGTTATCTAAAACTATCCCTGGACTTATGCCATAAATAACTTGATAACAAGATGTCTGTATTTCCAGAAGAATATAGGACATATTGTATAAAATAACAGTTTGATGCTTATAAACTGTTTGTTTTCTACAAACATCTAAATTAATTAGCAGAAAAATACTTTTTATATGTTTACATTTCCTGCTCCATGGAAACATCCACAACAAATTTAGTAATGGATTTGGCCCAACAATACATTTCTTAATAGTGTTAGTCACTTTTAAGAATAGTTTGATGAAGATTTATTTTATTAGATCTGAGTAATAAATCAAGGGTATGAAGAAAATTTTTCTATAGATATTTTCAAACACATGGAAGACATGATTAAAGGATTCATGCTTCATTCTTTTTCTGTCCTGTTCTGAGTTATAATCACCTTGCCACTCTATATATTTTGGTTCTTTTCTTGTTCATACAGTACATCCCTTTGAACTATATTTTAGTGTAATATCCAGAAATGCCTGTTGTTCTTCTCTTTGCAGAAGAAAGCTGAGAGCCAAAGATTTGATGCTGTTGGACTGTGGTGTTGGAAAAGACTCTTGAGAGTCTCTTTGTCTGCAAACAGATACAACCAATCCATCCAAAAGGAAATCAGTCTTGAATATTCATTGGCAGGACTGATGCTGGTGAAACTCCAATACTTTTGCCACCTGGTGCAAAGAACTGACTCATTGGAAAAGACCCTGATGCTGGGAAAAATTGAAGACAGGAGGAGAAGGGACTGACAGAGAATGAGATGGTTGGATGGTATCACTGCCGCGATGGACATGAGTTTGAGCTAGCTATGGGAGTTAGTGAAAGACAGGCAAGCCTGGTGTGCGGCAGTTCATGGGGTCCCAAAGAGTCAGACATACTGAGCAATTGAAATGAACTGAACTGAGCTGACACCACAAATGGTGCATGCATTCATGGGATTGATAGAAAAATCATCTGGCAGAATGCTAACTTTAGTTGATATTTTGTCAAATTTTGCCAGTGACATGTAGAGAAATTCAAATATATATGAAATAATTGTAGTGTTTTTGCCTTACATTCCAAGTCTTCATCCTAATTTAGCAAAGTATTTTATCTCCTGAAAATAGATCTTTTCCTCAAATGTTCTCTTCAGCCCGTATCTAAGGTATCATCCTTGAGCATGTTTTTTTTTTTTAATTTTTTTTATCTTTGTCTTCTTTGAGAGTGTCAGATATTTAGCTTTTTCTAACCTACAGCAGACTAAAATTAGATACATGTGAATTCATATTTTATGCATATTTTATAATGTAAAAAATTGGAACAATGAGAATGCTTTTTGTGAGTTTAATATTTTAAAAGTTCTCAATATAGATTTATTTATGGATAAAATTATTTTAACAATTAGGTCAGTAGAGGAAAACACAATGCAAGTGGTTTATCTTTCAACTATCTCTAAATAAAATGAACATATTACATAAAGTAACAACTATGACTTTTAAAGTTGTTCATCTATTTCTGTATTCTTTGTTACATACTCTATAGAGATTGTGTTTAAATTTATTCCTGAGAACTAATTTGAGGAGAAGTGATATGTAAACCTCAGCCAAGGTAGTCTTTTAATCCTGAATTCTCAGTATGAAAGAGATTCTTAAAGATATAAATCTATAAAAAGGAAGGCAGTTTCACCCAGGATAGCCAAACAAGTTGGAAGCAAGGCCATGGTAATTATTTTGGTAGGTGATTTGTTTTGAAATTATATTTCTCACAAATAAGTGTGAAGAGATGATAAAATGATTTGAGGTTTTTTTTTTTTTTATTGTATGAAGATAATATAAGGAGAGTATAGAGATGAGCATAAATGTACAAGTTTACAAAATTTTTGATATAATTTTGTGCAATAAATTTCTAGACCACATTTTTCATTATCACTATCTCTATTTATTACAAGTACTTAGATCTTACTATTTTAAACAACATTAAAATGAGTATTTTTAACTACATGCCACTAGAATTTACAAGTTTATTTAGGAAAAATCAGTAGGAGATAAATCTGGAAAGGTATATGCAACAATGGAGCCAGTTAGAGTTGAAATACTTGCCTGGCTGTGTAATGATGAGAGCATGGATCCAGGTAGCAGCTGTGGGTACTGTAGGATGAGAAGCAGGATACATGAGCAGTGTGATGGAAATAGTGCAAGCTGAGGGGTAGAGAGAAACAAGATAGGAAAGAGAAAACAGGGGAACCAAAGTATACTGAAAGGAAACAATGTTACTTCATATGTATTGAGCTCAGGAGAAGGGGATGATAGTGATGTTAACAAATTGTATTTATGAGAGTGGATTTTCAAAGTAAACAGTAAATGACTTACCCACACATCAACTATGCTGCTGCTGCTGCTAAGTCGCTTCAGTCGTGTCTGACTCTGTGCGATCCCACAGATGGCTGTCCCTGGGACTCTCCAGGCAAGAACACCGGAGCGGGTTGCCATTTCCTTCTCCAATGCATGAAAGTGAAAAGTGCAAGTGAAGTCGCTCAGTCGTGTCCGACTCCAAGCGACCCCATGGACCGCAGCCCGCCACGCTCCTCCGTCCATGGGACTTTCCAGGCAAGAGTACTGGGGTGGGATTTTAAACAACATTAAAATGAGTATTTTTAACTACATGCCACTAGAATTTACAAGTTTATTTAGGAAAAATCAGTAGGAGATAAATCTGGAAAGGTATATGCAACAATGGAGCCAGTTAGAGTTGAAATACTTGCCTGGCTGTGTAATAATGAGAGCATGGATCCAGGTAGCAGCTGTGGGTACGTAGGATGAGAAGCAGGATACATGAGTAGTGTGATGGAAATAGTGCAAGCTGAGGGGTAGAGAGAAACAAGATAGGAAAGAGAAAACAGGGGAACCAAAGTATACTGAAAGGAAACAATGTTACTTCATATGTATTGAGCTCAGGAGAAGGGGATGATAGTGATGTTAACAAATTGTATTTATGAGAGTGGATTTTCAAAGTAAACAATAAATGACTTACCTACACATCAACTATAATCCTACTTAATCATCTTTCATTTTCTATCTATGTAGCTCCCTATAAATAACTCAGTCTCAGGGAGACCATGTAAATAAATCTTATGAAAATAGATTGTTTTAAATGCAATAGGGTAAAGTTACATGAAATCATCTTCCTATGCTTTATACCTCAATATATACCAAAAGTTTGTAACCACATTGTTGTTTAGTTACTCAGTCATGCCCAACTCTTTGTGATCCCATGGACCATAACCCACTAGGCTTCTCCGTTTATGGGATTTCCCAGACAAGAATACTGGACTGGATCTCTTTTCCAGGGGATCGTCCCAACACAGGGATCCAACCTGTGTCTCCTGCATCTCCTGCATTGGCAGGTGAATTCTTTACTACTGTAAACACATTATTTCACAGTAAACATTTAGTTTCAGAAAGAATTCTTAAGATTTCATTTGTATTGCTTCTGAGGCACATCTGTCAGTTTGTGTGTTCTAAGAGAATATAAATTAATTACAGCATGATCTTGAGTAACAGCTACTTGGTAAAAGAATTATACTCTGAACTTCAGATAATACATTTAAATAATATAACTGATTATTTCTACTGAAATATTGTGGGTTACTTATCTCTAAGTGCTTTGAAGATTCAACCATTTATGAACATTACCACTATTCTTCTTTTTGAGTCTTAGGTTTAATGTCATCTTTAAAATAAAATTAAAAAAAAATCTCATTTCCCAAGTGACATAGCAAGTTTATAATGTTCACATGTTTATGATTGAAAACACTAGATAGAATCTTAAAGGGGTTGGCTTGGCATAATGGGAGAAAGTCTGAAATTATCTTAATCCATTAACATTTAAATCTACACTAAAGCAACAATGTAGCCTATTAAATACTTTAACTCATTTTTAATGACTGAGTGGATATTTTAAAAGTTGTCAGAGCCCTATACATGTGTTATATTTTACCATTCTACTTACATGTCCCATTCTTCACTACTCAACCACTTTTCTTGCATATTTGCTCACAAGTTCTTCAGGTGATACTTGGCCAATGACATTCTTTTATGCCCCTCAATGTTGGATCTTCATTGGACAACTTCATTTTTGTACTTCCAGAAAAACATTTATTTCTGCCTTATTCACTATGCCAAAGCCTTTGACTGTGTGGATCACAATAAACTGTGGAAAATTCTGAAAGAGATGGGAATACCAGACCACCTGATCTGCCTCTTGAGAAATCTGTATGCAGGTCAGGAAGCAACAGTTAGAACTGAACACGGAACTACAGACTGGTTCCAAATAGTAAAATGAGTACATCAAGGCTGTTTATTGTCACCCTGCTTATTTAACTTACATGCAGAGTACATCATGAGACACGCTGCACTAGAAGAAGTACAAGCTGGAAGCAAGATTGCTGGGAGAAATATCAACAACTTCAGATATGCAGATGACACCACCCTTATGGCAGAAAGTGAAGAGGAACTAAAAAGCCTCTTGTTGAAAATGAAAGAGGAGAGTGAAAAAGTTGAAGCTCAATATTCAGAAAACGAAGATCATGGCATCTGGTCCCATCACTTCATGGGAAATGGTTAGAGAAACAATGTCAGACTTTGTTTTTTGGGCTCCAAAATCACTTCAGATGGTGATTCCAGCCATGAAATTAAAAGATGCTTACTCCTTGGAAGGAAAGTTATGACCAACCTAGATAGCATATTGAAAAGCAGAGACATTACTTTGCTAACAAAGGTCTGTCTAGTCAAGTCTATGGTTTCTCCAGTGGTCATGTATGGATGTGAAAGTTGGACTGTGAAGAACGCTGACCACTGAAGAATTGATGCTTTTGAACTGTGGTGTTGGAGAAGACTCTTGAGAGTCCCTTGGACTGCAAAGAGTTCCCACCAATCCATTCTAAAGGAGATCAGTCTTGGGTGTTCTTTGTAAGGACTGATGCTAGAACTGAAACTCCAATACTTTGGCCACCGGATGTGAAGAGTTGACTCACTGGAAAAGACTCTGATGCTGGGAGGGATTGGGGGCAGGAAGAGAAGGGGACAACAGAGGATGAGATGGCTGGATGGCATCACCGACTCGATGGACATGAGTTTGAGTAAACTCCTGGATTTGGTGATGGACAGGGAGGCTTGGTGTGTTGCAATTCATGGTGTCATAAAGAGTAGGACACGACTGAGTGACTGAAGTGAACTTAACTGAACTGATGTTCCACCTTGATCAATGAAAACAGATTTTTCTTTGTTTGTTTTGCTTTTTTGTTCTTGATAATATTATTACAATTGACTAGAAGTCTGGACCTTCCTTTGTATAAAGTGTTACAGTTCAGGTATTATGTTTAAGGTTTGTAGTGGCTAAATTTTCTTTTAGCAGTATGACTATACTTCTTGTGCTATTTATCTGAATTATTACAGCACAGTTCTATAAAATACAGCATAAGAAGATGGCAGAACTTTACCTTTGTATTTGCACTTTATGCATTTTAAAGAATGATAGTAATACACTGCTCCCCCTTCCAAGAGTACAGTTAAATCAAAACCCATGACTACTAAGTTCCTAATCATGATGATAAAATTTCCATTAGTCAACTCAGTCAGTTTAGATTAAGAATATCACTTTCAACATTCCTTTCCTGGGGTCAGCCTCTATTTGGTTAGACAACTTGTTGCCAGTGACACATATCCAGCTAAACTTAAAAAAGTGACAGGCTAAATTTGCATCTTAGAAACTTCTCTGAGCCAGAAGTTTCATGAACCTGGCTCAGCTCAGTTCAGTTGCTAAGTTGTGTCTGACTCTTTGTGATTCCATGGACTGTAGGAAGCTAGGCCTCCCTGTCCATCACCAACTCCCAGACTTGATCAAACTTATGTCCATGGAGTCAGAAATGCCATCCAACCACCTCATCTTCTGTTGTACATTTCTCCTCCTGCCTTCAATCTTTCCCAGGATCAGAGTCTTTTCCATTGAGTTAGTTCTTTGGATCAAGTGGCCAAAGTACTGCAGTGTGAACTTAAGCATCAGTCCTTCCAATGAATACTCAGGAATGATTTCATTTATGATTTTCTTGTTGGATCTCCGTGCAGTCCAAGGGACTCTCAAGAGTCTTTTCCATCACCACAGTTCAGCATTGATTCTTTGGTGCTCAGCTTTCTTTATAGTCCAACAATCACACTGATACATGACTACTGGAGAAACCATAGCTTTGACTAGATGGGCCCGTGACAGCAAATTCATGTCTCTGCTTTTTAATATGCTCTCTAGGTTTTATTCTATTTTTTGAAAGAAATTCACTAGAGTTAGTGTTTATTCTTTAAATATTTGGTAGCGTTCACTAGTGAAGCCATCTTATCCTGGGTTAATTTTTGTTGAAAAACTTTTGATCACTGATACAATTTCTTTGCTTATTTTACGTCTTTTTGATATCTTCTGTTTCTTCTAGAGTCAGTTTGGTAATCTATATGTATCTACTAATTTATCAATGTAATCTAGATTGTCCAATATTTTGGCATAAAATTATTCATAGCATCATCTAATAATCTTTTAAATTTCTATAGTTGGTGGTTATATTCCTACTATAATTTCTGACTTTACCTTCATCCTTTCTCTATTTTTCTTGGTTGGTACTTAACCTTAGTAGTAGTTTCCGAAGTGGAAAAGCCTAGTAGCTCCATGTAGAAAACAATAGAACCCTATTATCTTTTCTGTCTTAAGGTCTGCCTGTATTTTAAGTTAGCTACCTCCCCTATGACTAGTTAGTGGTTAGTTTGTACATGCAGTGCACAGTAGAATTGTCTGAGACAGTTGTGTCTGTCTGAAGGTTTTAAGGCGACCCATTAGAAAAGTAAAGGGGATGTTTTGCCTCAAAAGCAATCCATAATCTAGTAAGAATTGGGAAGGAGAAATTTTGAGTAGTTTCTCTGAAGGCTAAAAAAGGAGAGAGCCCTTCACTGTGAAACACAAGTTCAGGAAGAAGACAATCTTACCCTTATAAGGCTGGCACTGGCAAATGAAATATTCAGCAGTTCAAATTTTCTGACCAAAATATAAGTATATAAACTACTATATCAATTGCTATAGCTCTATTTGCGACTCAGATGGTAAAGAATCTGCCTGCAATGCAGGAGATCTGGCATCAATCCCATGCTTGGGAAGATCCCCTGGAAAAGGGAATGTCAACCCACTCCAGTATTCTTGCCTGGAGAATTCCATACACAGAGGAGCCATGGGGTCATAAAGAGCTGGACACAACTGAGCAACTAACACAATGTCTTAAAGTGATCCTCACTCAAATAACAAACAAGGGGTCAGTTTGATGGCAGATCACTTTGATCTCTCTTCTTTTCCAGCATGTGTGATCAAAACTCTCCATCTCCTTAATCAACAGGGAACAGTTAAAATGGGCAAGAAAATAAGGTGGGAAAATAGATGTATTAGGAAAAAGCAATATAAGGGAAATTAACAAAGATAAAGCCCAGCTGGTAAGTCAGGTGGCCATGGGAAGGGGAGCTGCTGATGCAGCCAAGGCCTTCCTGTTCACCACCAGAACTGGATACAGGGACACTGCAAGAAGAGTAACTGCTGTTCTGCAAGGACCAGTCAGTTAGATTAACAAATTGCCCCAAATTTACAGTTCCCTATCTTGCCCTATCCTTTATTTATAGTAGGCATGTTATCATTGACCATAATACAAGGAAGTGACTGATCTTCATATCTGTGAGTCTGCTTATGATAGTGCAATCTATGTACTTTGAAAAGATACCCTGTTGAAGGTATGGTGGAGGTATGGTGTAGGACTGGCATACACCACGACACTATATGTGAATGCAGGAACATTTTCTTCTTTGTAAAAAGGCTGGATCTATTCACTAAAGCATGCTCCTGCCAAATTGTATCCACTAATAGGAATCTCCCTTTTCCATTTTGCGTAAAGATTCTCTGCAGGCTATGTGTGTAAATATTTGCATATGTCCATACACAAGTGTACATACACACTTTCATTAGACTGGCAGAGGGAAGAAAAGGACAAAATACTGCTTTTGTTCTACTGATGAACACTGCAAATACCTAAGACTCCTTTTTGATTTGAAATTGGGTGGTCAATAAACCCAATGAACTCAATACATAACTATAAGGTTTTTAATACTATACATTAGAGCTTGGTATATAAGAATGATGGAAATGTAGGATTTTTGTTATTATTATGCCTTTAATTGACCTAACCTCAGACACACAGATGACACCACCCTTATGGCAGAAAGTGAAGAGGAACTAAAAAGCCTCTTGATAAAAGTGAAAGAGGAGAGAGAAAAAGTTGGCTTAAAGCTCAACATTCAGAAAACTAAGATCAGGGCATCTGGTCCCATCACTTCATGGGAAATACATGGGGAAACAGTGTCAGACTTTATTTTTGGGGGGCTCCAAAATCATGACAGATGGTGATTGCAGCCATGAAATTAAAAGATGCTTACTCCTTGGAAGGAAAGTTATGACCAACATACATAGCATATTCAAAAGCAGAGATATTATTTTGCCAACAAAGGTCCATCTAGTCAAAGCTATGGTTTTTCCAGTAGTCATGTATGGATGTGAGAGCTGGACTGTGAAGAAGGCTGAGTGCGGAAGAATTGTTGCTTTTGAACTGTGGTGTTGGAGAAGACTCTTGAGAGTCCCTTGGACTGCAAGAAGATCCAACCAGTCCATTCTAAAGGAGATCAGTCCTGGGTGTTCTTTGGAAGGGAAGATGCTGAAGCTGAAACTCCAGTACTTTGGACACCACCTCATGTGAAAAGTTGACTCACTGGAAAAGACTCTGATGCTAGGAGGGATTGGAGGCAGAAGCGGATGACAGAGGATGAGATGGCTGGATGGCATCACTGACTCGATGGACAAGGGTTTGGGTGTATTCCGGGAGATGTTGATGGACAGGCAGGTCTGATGTGCTGCAGTTCATGGGGTTGCAAAGAGTCAGACATGACTGAGTGACTGAACTGAACTGATAACCTGTCTTCTGGATCAACTTCAAAGCAAACATTTGTTTAACTAAAAAAATGACTGTGAAGATCAAATGGCATGTGAACAAGTTTTGAAAAGTTAACATTATATGTGATGTATTCCTAGTCTGAACCAGATTCCTAGTCTTACTGCTAAACCATATTCATGTACTTCAGCCAAACTGAAAGTTAAGTACCCAGTTTGTAATTGTAGTATATTAGCTTACTCACCTATGGTGAATTTTTTTTTTTTTCCTTTGTCAAATTTATTCTGCCTCACTGGATTCAACATTGAGAAATGAGCACAAAGGTGATGCCATATTTGATGCTTTTAATTAGATGGAAATGAAAATGTATATTTCCTGTTATTCTCTTGCACATGTGTACATCCCTAGTCTTGAAACAATTTGCTTGGATTCTGCACTAAGCATGAAATAAGGAGGGAAAAATCCTCTAGAGAGTAACTAAAATTAGGATAGTTGCTATCTTCATGGATTTGTAGGTTTTTACTAGCAACCTCTTTATTTCACTTAATTGAATAAAATCAGATTTAATATATCTTTCCCTGGTTATATTATTGTGCATCAGGAAAACAAAAAATCACCTCAAGCATGTGAAAGCAGAGACAGATTTTGGTTACAGTGAGTGACTCCATCCTTGATGCCAAGGTTAAGTTTGTAGCACACACACAAAATCAATTCACTTAATAGATTCTATATAAATAAATACATCTGACTGTCAGATTTTGTTAAAAATTGACTTTTTAACAGGAATTTATTATTTAGTACTATAAAATCTTAACTACCATAATTGCTTAATAGAAATAATATAATAGTTTAGTATAAATTTTGGATTAACCATATTAATAATTTACTCTTTCCTTCTCATAGTAAGCTAAGTAAAGAAGAACTTCCTAGTTATGACATGTTTTTAATGTTGATAAATTTTCTAGATTAAGTTCACATTCAATACTGATTTACCATTTCTAAAATTAATAGTAAGACTGGAAACATTTTATTATATATATTTTTTCATATTGCATCTTCACTCATTTTTCACATACAACTATGATGGTGTAATCACTCACCTAGAGCCAGACACCTTGGATTGTGAGCTCAAGTGGGCCTTAGGAAGCAACAATATGAGCAAAGCTAGTGGAGGTGATGGAATTCCAGCTGAGCTATTCCAAATTCTAAAAGATGATGCTATGAAAGTGCTGTATTCAATATGCCAGCAAATTTGACAAACTCAGCAGTGGCCATAGGACTAGAAAATGTCAGTTTTCGTTCCAATCCCAAAGAAAGGCAATGCCAAACAATGTTCAAACTACCACAAAATTGCACTCATCTCACACTCTAGCAAAGTAATCTTCAAATTTCTCCAAGCTAGACTTCAAGAGTATATGAACCAAGAACTTCCAGATGTTCATGTTGAATTTAGGGAAGGAAGAGGAACCAGAGATCAAATTGCCAACATTCATGGTATCATCAAAAATGCAAGAGAGTTGCAGAAAAACTACTGCATTCATTGACTTCTGTGTCATTGACTATACTAAAACCTCTGACTGTGTGGATCACAACAAACTGTGGACAATTCTTAAAGCAATAATAATGCCAGACAACCTGACCTACATCCTAAGAAATATGTATGCAGGTCAAGAAGCAATAGGTAGAACCAAATATAGAAAAGCAGACTGGTTCCAAATTGGAAAAGGAGTATGTCAAGCCTGTATCTTGTCACCCAGCTTATTTAACTTATATGAAGAATACAGCATGCGAAATGCTGGACTGGATGAAGCACAAGCTAGAATCCAGCTTGCCAGGAGAAATATCAAAAAACTCAGATATGCAGATGACACCACTCTTCTGGCAGAAAGCAAAAAGGAACTAAAGGGCTTATTAATGAAGGTGAAAAGAAGAGTGAAAAAGCTGGCTTAAAACACAACCTTCAGAAAATTAATATCATGGCATCCAGGCCCATCAGTTAATGACAAATAGATGGGGAAACAGTGGGAACAGTGACAGGCTTTATTTTGGGGTGCTCCCAAGTCACTGCAGATGGTGACTGCTTCCATGAAATTAAAAGATGCTTGCACCTTGGAATAAAAGCTATGACCAACCTAGAGAGCATATTAAAAAGCAGAGACATGACTTTGTTGTCATAGGTTCATCTAGTCAAAGCTATGATTTTTCCAGTTTTCATGTATGGATATGAGAGTTGGAATATAAACAAAGCTGAGTACCGAAGAATTGATGCTTTTGAACTATGGTGTTGGAGAAGACTCTTGAGAGTCCCTTGGACTGCAAGGAGATCTAACCAGTCAATCCTAAAAGAAATCAGTCCTGAGTAGTCATTGGAAGGGCTGATGCTGAAGCTGAAATTCTGGTACTTCGGCCCCCTGGTGTGAAGAATTTAGTCGTTGGAAATGACCCTGATGCTGGGAAAGATAGAAGGCAGTAGAAGTGGAGGAGAGGATGAGGTGGTTGGATGGCATCACCGACTTGATGGACATGAGTTTGAGTAAGTTCTGGGGGTTGGTGATGGACAGGGAAGCCTGGTGAGCTGCAGCCTTTGGGGTCACCAAGATTCAGACACGATTGAGCAGCTGAACTGAACTGAAGTTGAAGAAGGCATGGTTTTCATGTTCTGTTTCCAGGAAGGCATTTTTTAGGTTAATGAAAAACTGATAGTTTTCTGTGATAGGCTTGAACTCTCATCAAAAGTAACCAAAGCCTGTAGCATAATAAACAAGTTAGGGGTTTGATAAGTAAATGCAAATAATCGATACTACTTAGTACAAACTTCTGAGTGACTCAGATAGCCAGAACCAATCATTATAAAATCAGCGGTATATTGCACAGAAATAATAAACTTGCATGTATTCAAGTATTTCCATACTAAATCACAGAGAGAATAAGAAAATGAAGATCTAAAACTCATATCTAGCCAGTTTTAGAAAGAATATAAATAATTAAAATGTGTTATAGAATATTATCATATGTGAAAATTATGTGGTTTAGAAATAAAGTACTTTTATTCTTATAATTTTTATTACTTTCTAATTATACCTATTCTATGATTAGTCTTTAGAGAACCATGCCACCACCACTACCACCACAATCAAAAACTCTTCTTCATATCAGAAAATCTAACTCAACGTTGTTGGATTCTTACATAAAATTTAAAATTTACTTTTTACAATCACTTCTTATTGTCAGAGTATTTTTTCCCCGGGTAAGCTGCTGGAGATGTTTTTTTCAGACAAAATGAAGAGTAATTGAAATCAGCAGATGTGAAAATGGTCAGTCCTCACATGGAGTGGCTGTTCTCCATTCATTTCTCCATATTTATTCTTCACTCTGCCCTGATTTGGGCAGGAAAGCTGACTTCTGTGCACTTCATCATCCAGACTCCCTTGCCCTCCACTTTCTTTGAGGTTGGTCTAAAGGAGGCAATGGCCTGGGATCAGAGAACCAGCCCCTCCGTCGCTCAGTCTCACCAGGATTCAGCACTTTAGAGTACCTGTAGCAACTTGTTCTTCCCTCACCTCTTCAGGTAGTGAAGGTGATGGATCCTTGTCTTTTACTAATCCCTGGGTGCTTTTCAGCCCTTCACAGGCCATTAGCCATATCCCCATCTCTTGTTTGCTACACTGAGTCATCTACAGCCACTTTCTGTTTGAACACTATGTGAGATGCTGACCCAAACTGACCATTAAACCAACTAATGAAGTTTAAGCTTTGCAGCCTACACCTGTGCAAGTCTCCAGGAGCTCTGCAGTTACTGGACATGTTAGGGTGTTGAAGCAAATAAAGTGGTAACCTGGGAGCATTACTTTCTAAGATTTCTGAAAAATGACATGAAAATATTTCAGAAGAAAGAGACCTGTATCTCTAAATCTCAGATAATTGGATTTAATTTATTTTTTCATCTTAAATAATCATCTCCTTTCATGGCAGATTTTGTGTGTGTTTAATTTTATATTAATTTATATAATTTTATAATTATATTAATTATAATTATAAAAGACACAGAACAATACTCTGGTTCAAAATTGGGAAAGGATAATATTAAGGGTGTCTATAGTCACCTTGCTTATTTAACTTCCATGCAGTGTACATCATGTGAAATGCCAGGCTGCATGAACCCAAGCTGCAATAAAGATTTCCTGGAGAAATACCAATAATCTTAGATACACAGATGACATCACCCTTATGTCAGAAAGTGAAGAGGAACTGAAGAACCTCTTGATGAAAGTGAAAGAGGAGAGTGGCTTTTTTTTTTTTTTTTAAGCTGGCTTAAAACTCAACATTAAAAAACGTAAGATCATGGTATTTGGTCCCATAATTTCATAGTCAATAGATGGGGAAACAATGGAAACAGTGACAGATTTTATTTTCTTGGACTCTAAAATCACTACAGATGATGACCTCAGCCATACAATTAAAAGACACTCCTTAGAAGAAAAGCTATGAGAAATATAGATAGCCTATTTAAAAGCAGAGACATTACTTTATCAACAAAGGTCAGTATAGTCACAGCTATGGTTTTTCCAGTACTCATGTGTGGACGTGAGAGCTGGACTCTAAAAAAGCTGAACACCAAAGAATTTATGCTTTTGAACTGTGGTGTTGGAAAAGACTCTTGAGAGTCCCTTGGACTGCAAGGGTATCAAACCATTCGATATGAAAGGAAATCAGTCCTGAATATTCAGTGGATGGATTGATGCTAAAACTGAAGCTCCAATACTTTGGCCTCCTGATGTGAAACATTGACTCACTGGAAAGACCCTGACCCTGGGAAAGATTGAAGGCAGAAAAAGAAGGGGAAAACAGAGGATGAGATGGTTGTATAGCCCTACTGATCCATAATGTATCAAAGAAAACTTTCGAAGGCACTTTGGACTCCATGAGAAAACCATTTTTTTTTTTTTTGGCCATTACAGTATGTGGAATCTTAGTTCCCTACCAGGGATTGAACCTGAGACCCTGCATTGTAAACCTAGAGTTTTAACCTTAGGACTGCCAGAGAAGTCCTAATATCATAATTTTTGATCTTTCCATCATAAACCATAACATTAATAATATCAATAATACATTGTTGTTCAGTCACTAAGCTCTGTCCAACTCTTTGTGATATCATGGACTATAGCATTCCTGGCTTCCCTGTCCTTCACTGTCTTAAATTAGATAATGTAAATAAAAATTGTATGTATTTTATTTAAAAATAAAATGGTTTGTTGAAAATGAAATTGAAATATTAAGCATTAGGTCTATCTAAATTAATTCAGAATTTGGAGGGGGTGATGGTTATGGCTGGGCTTCATAGGATTTACAGAGGTGACATTAGACAAAGTTTAAGTATGGACAAAGATGTAGGCTGGTGGAACTAAGGTAAGGTTTGTGAGGTGGAAATTTATGGATTCACCAAATAAATTTATACTTGAGATAAATAATTTATTCAATATCTGAAAAAATCAAATAATGTAAAATTCAAGATGAACAAAATGCAAAAAATTAAATGCAAGGTCAATATTGCTGATTATTTTCACTTTGTCTTTGTCTTCAGTAGGACTTAGCATGGGAGTTGATATCACCATCTGAGGATCCAGCTCAGTAAACTTGTCTTACACTACAGTTTGCTCCGGACATATTAGATATTTTTTGTTGTTGCATGACTATATCATGCAACATCCCAAAGAAAGGCAATGCCAAAGAATGCTCAAACTACTGCACAATTGCACTCATCTCACACGCTAGTAAAGTAATGCTCAAAATTTTCCAAGCCAGGCTTCAGCAATATGTGAACCGTGAACTTCCTGATGTTCAAGCTGGTTTTAGAAAAGGTAGAGAAACCAGAGATCAAATTGCCAACATCTGCTGGATCATAGACAAAGCAAGAGAGTTCCAGAAAAACATCCATTTCTGCTTTATTGACTATGCCAAAACCTTTGACTGTGTGGATCACAAGAAACTGTGGAAAATTCTGAAAGTGATGGGAATACCAGACCACCTGATCTGCCTCTTGAGAAATCTGTATGCAGGTCAGGAAGCAACAGTTAGAACTGGTCATGGAACAACAGACTGGTTCCAAATAGGAAAAGGAGTATGTCAAGGCTGTATATTGTCACCCTGCTTATTTAACTTATATGCAGGGTACATCATGAGAAACGTTGGACTGGAAGAAACACAAGCTGGAATCAAGATTGCTGGGAGAAATATGAATAACCTCAGATATGCAGATGACACCACCCTTATGGCAGAAAGTGAAGAGAAATTAAAAAGCCTCTTGATGAAAATGAAAGAGGAGAGTGAAAAAGTTGGCTTAAAGCTCAACATTCAGAAAATGAAGATAATGGCCTCTGGTCCCATCACTTCATGGGAAATAGATGGGGAAACAGTGGAAACAGTGTCAGACTTTATTTTTTTGGCTCCAAAATCACTGCAGATGGTGACTGCAGCCATGAAATTAAAAGACGCTTACTCCTTGGAAGGAAAGTTATGACCAACCTGGATAGCATATTCAAGAGCAGATACATTACTTTGCCAACAAAGGTTTGTCTAGTCACGGCTATGGTTTTTCCTGGGGTCATGTATGGATGTGAGAGTTGGACTGTGAAGAAGGCTGCGCACCAAACAATCGATGCCTTTGAACTGTAGTGTTGGAGAAGACTCTTGAGAGTCCCTTGGACTGCATGGAGATCCAACCAGTCCATTCTGAAGGAGATCAGCCCTGGGATTTCTTTGGAAGGAATGATGCTAAAGCTGAAATTCCAGTACTTTGACCACCTCCTCATGCGAAGGATTGACTCATTGGAAAAGACTCTGATGCTGGGAGGGATTGGGGGCAGGAGGAGAAGGGGACGACAGAGGATGTGATGGCTGGATGGCATCACTGGCTCGATGGACATGAGTCTGGGTGAACTCCAGGATATGGTGATTGAAAGGGAGGCCTGGTGTGCTGTGCTTTATGGGGTTGCAAAGAGTTGGACACGACTGAGCGACTGAACTGAACTATCATGCAACATACACTCTTTACATTTTGACTAGAACACTCTTCTTCCATATCTCTCATGACGTGTTTTTTCTTGTTTGGTAATTATCAACAAGTAAGTCCCCTTCTCAAGGAGCCTTGTTCAGAAAACTGTTCTACAGTTAATTCCTGGTTTCTCTATATGAGCACAACAATCTAAAATTATCCATTATTTGCTATACGCTTTTGTTTTCTTTTCCCAATATCATGTGAGGTCCTAAAGATGGTTCCTTTTTTTTTTTTTTTTTTTTTGTCTCATCTTGAACTGAGACCACACAGCTTAGAATAATTCTGGCACGTGATAGAAAAATCAGCAAATGCTTGTTAATGATTAATGCAGGACAGAAGTGACTTTTACATAAGTGAACATGCTGTGCAGGTGTACCACAAAACATGTGCTTGTTCTGGGTAGGAGGTTGTACAGCCTGACTTCAAACATCCATTTAAAATGAAAAGTCTATTAATTATGTGACTAGCTCTTCTCTCCTGAGTTGAATTGACAGAGAACACTCAAAACTATTGGTATTTTTACAACCTTTTGAGATTAAATTTCGAGGAGCCTTGACCTAAAAAAAAGGACAAAACTGCCCATATTATAATTATTAATTCAAAAAAGCCCACTAAGAAATATCTTAATATATTTTAAACACAAAAATTTTATTTAAGAATAAGTCAATATGTATTATCAGAAAGCCTAGTTCACATGTCCCTTCACTATTGTTGTTGTTGTTGTCATTGTTCAGTGCCTAAGTCCTGTCTGACTCTGTGGCTTTGGGGATTCCAACATGCCAGGATCCTCTGTACTTTACTATCTCCTGGAGTTTGCTCAAATTCATGCGTTTTGAGTTGGTGATGCCATCCAACCATCTCATCTTCTGTCACAAGCTTCTACTTTTTACCAGCATCAAAGTATTTTCCAATGGGTCAGTTTTTCATATCAGGTGGCCAAAGTATTGGAACTTCAGTTACAGCATCAGTTCTTCCAAAGAATATTTAGGTTTAATTTCCTTACAATTGACTGGTTTGATCTCCTTGCTGTCCAAGAGATTTGCAAGAGTTTTCTCCAGCCCCACAGTTCAAAAGCATTAGTTCTTTGACACTTAATATCCTTTACAGTCCTTTATGGTCTTGTCATCCTTACATGATTACTGGAAAAACCATAGCTTTGATGATATGGACCTTTATCAGCAAAGTGATATCTTTGCCCTTCATTATGGTTAACACATAAAGACTTTTACTTCACTCAGTTGATTTTCTAGAAGATGGGATATATAAGGACAAGTCCAATCACTGGAGATTTGTTCATACAAGTATTTAAAATATCCTAGCAAATCAGCTTCTAGTTGAAATTTATACATGCGATAGTCCCTGAGTACATGATAAACCTCACTATATAGGGAAGTTCAGGGTTGGGTTAAACAAAAAATTACCTGACTATCATAATGATCATATATCTGAAAATAAAAGTGAAACTGAGACAATGTCAGAGAGAAATATACATTTTGGTGGAATAAGTCAAACTTGCAGCACTTAGAAGTTACTAAAAAACATTGAAATGAAAACTCAAGTATTGTTCTTATCATATTTGATACACATTTGAATAATCAAAATTAGAATAAAAAATAAACATCCCCCAAAATTCTAAGTTACTTTAAGAAATTGGGAATCTCCTCCTGCTTGTTTTATAATTAAAAGAAGTTTTGGGAAAGATTCCAGTGAAAAAATGTTTATGCCCTTCCCTATGTCTATTACCTAACCTAGTTTTATTATCTTTTTTAAAGTAGTCTTTGAATTTTCCTAAGGTAATCTAACCAATATTTGATAAATTAATACTACTTAGGGTCTTTTCATTTCTCCTGAAGCATGATTTACTCCTCCAAATAAATCTTTAGAGCTGTTGCCTTTGATGTTGGGAACCAACAAAGGTGAAATACTGTAAAGGAAAAAAATAAAATCTGATTATTTTGTCTTAAAAAACTGAGAAGAAAAGAGAAGGATTAAGAAAATACACATGGATGGGAGAAAGTAGGCAAGAAAATAGGTTGTATTTAAATTTCCCTCTACTAATATAACTGGGTGGGTATGAGGGAAATTTCTTAGAGATCAGGAATCTAAACTGAGTCAGATGGAAAATCACTGGAGAATTTTAAGCAAAGAATGACAGGATCCAATCTATATTTTTAAATAATTTTGCTTGTGAGAATAGACTAAAAGCAAATATAAGTAGATAAAGAGACAATTTAGGAGATTATTGCAATAAACTAAGTAAGAACTGTTTACTGCTCAAACTAACATACAATTGCACTCATCTCACATGCTAGTAATGTAATGCTCAAAATTATCCAAGCCAGGCTTCAGCAATACATGAACCATGAACTTCTAGATCTTCAAGCTGATTTTAGAAAAGGCAGAGGAACCAGAGATCAAATTGCCAACATCCACTAGATCATGATAAAAGCAAGAGAGTTCCAGAAAAACATCCATTTCTGCTTTATTGACTATGCCAAAGCCTTTGACTGTATGGATCACAAGAAACTGTGGAAAATTCTGAAAGAGATGGAAATACCAGACCACCTGATCTGCCTCTTGAGAAATCTGTATGCAGGTCAGGAAACAACAGTTAAAAATGGACATGGAACAATAGACTGGTTCCCAATAGGAAAAGGAGTACGTCAAGGCTGTATATTGTCACCCTGCTTATTTAACTTATATGCAGAGTACATCATGAGAAACGCTGGACTGGAAGAAGCACAAGCTGGAACCAAGATTGCTAGGAGAAATACCAATAACCTCAGATATGCAGATGACACCACCCTTATGGCAGAAAGTGAAGAGGAACTAAAAAGCTTCTTGATGAAAATGAAAGTGCAGAGTGAACAAGATGGCTTAAAGCTCAACATTTAGGAAAGGAAGATCATGGCATCCGGTCCCATCACTTCATGGGAAATAGATGGGGAAACAATGGAAACAGTGTCAGACTTTATTTTTTTGGCTCGAAAATCACTGCCGAGGGTTACTGCAGCCATGAAATTAAAAGATGCTTACTCTTTGGAAGGAAAGTTATGACCAACCTACATAGCATATTCAAAAGCAGAGACATTACTTTGCCAACAAAGGTCCATCTAGTCAAGGCTATGATTTTTCCTGTGATCATGTATGGATGTGAGAGTTGGGCTGTGAAAAAGGCTGAGCACCAAAGAATTGATGCTTTTGAACTGCGGTGTTGGAGAAGACTCTTGAGAGTCCCTTGGACTGCAAGGAGATCCAACCAGTCCCTTCTGAAGGAGATCAGCCCTGGGATTTCTTTGGAAGGAATGATGCTAAAGCTGAAACTCCAGTACTTTGGCCACCTCATGCGAAGAGTTGACTCATTGGAAAAGACTCTGATGCTGGGAGGGATTGGGGACAGGAGGAGAAGGGGACGACAGAGGATGAGATCGCTTGATGGCATCACTGACTCTATGGATGTGAGTCTGAGTGAACTCCGGGGGTTGATGATGGACAGGGAGGCCTGGCGTGCTGTGATTCATGGGGTGGCAAAGAGTTGGACACAACTGAGCGACTGAACTGAACTGAGCTGCTTTTTCTTTTCCTTCACCCTTAGGCCTGGCTGGATGTTAGACAAAACCTTACAGTATCTCTAACTTCCCTGGACCTTAGTTATATCTCCTAATTTTTTCAACAGCTTTTAACCCAAGCCCTCCCCATGGCTTTTCCAAATAGACACAGCTTTTCTGTTTTGCTTTGTTAATGCCACCTATCTGTAGCTCAGACTCAAACTAACATAGAACAACAGGAATCAACAGGAAGGTCTCTCAAAATCAAGGGCATTCCATTTGCATTTGTAGTGAATTCTGTTCTCAGGAATTGCTCCAATACTTATCTTTTTTATCTCTATCTCAGTCCCATTCACTTCTTTCCCCTTTAATAACCATTTCCCTCAACTTGTAAATACATTTAGGTCTATTTCATCTTCATCATTTAATTATGTGTTTATTTCATATTTTGCAAAATTTCTATGAATCTCATTCTACCAGAGATTTCACTTAAAAGCAACATACAAATTTCATGTTCATTAAAGCAAAACCAATATAATATTGTAAAGTGATTAACCTCCAATTAAAATAATTAAAAAATACTATCAATGTTTAAATTGTAAAAATAAAATATAGCAGTTGAAAATCAAAAGAACTATTAATAGTTTAAATGTAGAAGAAGTTAATGATATTTACAATCTTTTCCATGTTTTCTTTCTACACTGTTGATGAATGACTTCAAACATTCATCTTATGTGACATTTATTAGATTCATTTGCTTACTTATTATATATAATAAATTAGAATATCCTAACTTATAGTTATCACTCATATAAAATGTCAAGAAGTGTCTGCCAGTTTTGTCAGGCAATTTAAGATATTTGGATTAGATATATTAATAGACTCAGAAATTATGAAAAGAAACCTCACTTGTCAAGGAAATCTTACTTTGCTTCTTGGAAATGAATCTGAGTCACAACATTGATGCTTCCCAGAAATACATGTAAGAAAGAACAGCTTTACAACACAAAACATTTATTTTGTCTGGCTAAAAAAATCAAAGCATTTACATACAAGTGAAGTAGCTAAATGAGATTAATACGATCATCTATAATGATTTAAATGTCATATGTTACAAATTTTCTATAAAAATTGTAATAAATTTGTGCCCATGATAAATATATAAATAAGCAGAAATTTGAAAAGACAACAATAAAACTCTAAACATTTTACAATTAAATGCAAAAAAATAAAAGGAAAACTTCTTGCAAATAAATAACCAAATTCACTTTGATTATGAAATTATGTCATAAATACAACTTGAAATAATGTTGATCATAATTTGAATTATATTAACATTTTAGTTTCTCCATATATCTAAAATGAAAATTTCCTTTTGCCTTCTACTTTATGTTTTCTTGAAAATATAAATGTGTAATCAAAATACTTATGCTTTCATATGGTCAAAGGAGTGTTATTTGGAGGTATTAGAACTTTTCCCCAAGTTTTGAACCACAATTTTTGAAAAGCTGAGTCAAACTACTTAGTATTTTAAATATCTAATATTGCACATATAATATGTTCAGTACTCTAGGAGATGCATCATTGTCCTCAAAGTCAAAGATTGAATATGTTTTGGTAGAGGTAATTAAATGCCTTTTAGTCACATAAAACTTTACCAATGACAATTTAAACATTTGCTTTCCAAATCACACTGAAATGTCAAGTGTTAAGAAAGTGTTAAATTCTCATCTGTAATAGTTTGCTTTCCCAAGAAATACAGAAATACCATTTTCAATATTATTTTTTGTTGTTAAGTCACTAAGTCAAGTCTGACTCCTTGTGACTCCATGGACTGCAATATGCCAGACTACTCTGTCCTTCAGTATTACCTGGAGTTTGCTCAAATTCATGTCCACTGAATTGGTGATGTTATCTTCAGTCCTTCCCAGCATCAAGGTTTTATTCCCATTGAGTCTGCTCTTTGCATCAGGTGGCCAAAGTATTGGAGCTTCAGCTTCAGCA
The DNA here is from genome assembly GCA_935064755.1 of Tragelaphus eurycerus. Taxonomy (NCBI): domain Eukaryota; kingdom Metazoa; phylum Chordata; class Mammalia; order Artiodactyla; family Bovidae; genus Tragelaphus; species Tragelaphus eurycerus. The sequence continues at coordinate 4,991,936 of CAKXYN010000041.1, forward strand.
TCAGTCTTTCCAATGAATACTCAGGTTTGATTTCTGTACAGTTAAGTGGTTTGATCTCCTGACAGTCCAAGAGACTCTCAAGAGTATTCTCCAGCACCACAATCAAACTGCATCAGTTCTTTGGTGCTTAGTCTTCTTTGGTTGGTTTTCTGTGATTGTGGTTTTCATTCTGTTTGCCCTCCAATGGATGAAGGTAAGATCCTTGTGGAAGCTTCTTGATGATATTGCCTGGATACGGAGAAAACTGAGTCTTTCTCTGGGCCATGCTTAGTAAATATTTAATCCAATATTTAATGCAATTTTCTGCTGATGGGTGGGACTCTGTTCTTTCCCTGTAGTTTGGCCTGACATAAAACTATGGTAGGGATAATGGCAGGAATGGTGATCTCTTTCAAAAGAATTTATACTCCCAGGACTGTTGTATTCAGTGCCCCTGACTATTGATCCATGTCTCCACCAGAGACTCCTGGACACTCATGGGCAAGCCTGGCTCAGTCTCTTGTGGGATCACTGCTCCTTTCTCCTGGGTTCTGGTGCACACAAAGTTTTGTTTGTGCCCACCAAGAGTTTATTTCCCCAGTCCTGTGGAAGTTTTGTAATCAAATCCCTCTGGTCTTCAAAATTAAATTTCCTGGGAATTCTCAATCCCTTTGCTGGATCCCCAGTTTGGAAAATCTGTTGTGTGCTCTAGAACTTCTGCAACAGTGCAGAAACTCCTTTGGTATAATTTTTCTCCAGTGTGTGGACTGTCTGCTTGGTGGTTCTGTGGTGAGGTTAATGGAAATTTCCTCCAAGAAGACTTATGCCACAGACCACACCTCCCAAGTCTGCTACAGCCAGAGCTCCTGTTCCCACAGGAGGACACAGCGGACCTGTGCCTCCACAGGAGACACTAAAACACTCAAATGCAGATTTGGCTCAGTCTCTTGTGGGGGTCACTGCTCTTATCCTGGCTCCTGGTGCCCACAGGGTTTGGTTTGCATCCTCTGAACATCTCTGGCAAATATGAGGTTTGACCTTGTAGTAAAAAATGACGAAGGACAAATGCTAACAGAGTTTCACCAAGAAAACATACTGGTCATACCAAACACCCTTTTCCAACAATGCAAGGGACGACTCTACACATTGACATTACCAGAAGGTCGATATTGAAATCAGATTGATTATATTCTTGCAGCTGAAGAAGAAGAAGCTCTACACAGTAAGCAAAAACAAGACTGGGAGTTGACTATGGCTCACATCATGAATTCATTTTTGTAAAATTCACACTAAAATTGAAGAAAGTAGGGAAAGCCACTAGGCCACTCAGATATGACCTAAATCAAATCCCATACGATTACACAGTAAAAGTGACAAGGGATTAGATCTGATAGACAGAGTGCCTGAAGAACTATGGATGGGGGTTCACAACATTGTATAAGAGACAGTGATCAAGACCATTCCCCCCCCCCCCACCAAAAAAAAAAAAGCCAGAAAGGCAAAATGATTGTCTGTGAAGGTCTTACATATAGCTGAGAAAACAGGGGAATGGCAAAGGAGAAAAAGAAAGATATACCCATCTGAATGTAGAGTTCCAAAGACTAGCAATGAGAGATAAGAAAGCCTTCCTAAGTGATCAGTGCAAAGAAATAGAAGAACACAATAGAATGGGAAAGACTAGAGATACCTTCAAGAAAGTTAGAGACACCAAGGGAACATTTCCTATAAAGATGGGCACACCAAAGGACAGAAATGTTATGGACCTAACAGAAGTAGAAGGTATTAAGAAAAGATAGGATACATAGAAGAACTATACACAAGAGATCTTGGTGATCCAGACAACAATGATGGTGTGATCACTCACCTAGAGCCAGACATTCTGGAGTGCAAAGTCAAGGGGGCCTTAGGATGCATCACTACAAAAAAAGCTAGTAGAGGTGATGGAATTGCAGTTGAGCTATTTCAAATCCTAAAAGATGATGCTGTGGAAGTGCTACACTCAATATGTCAGCAAATTTGGAAAACTCAGCAGTAGCCACAGAACTGGAAATGGTTAGGGCTAGAAAATTCCAATGAAAAGGATACCAAAGAAAAATGCCAAAGAATGTTCAAACTACTGTGCTGCATTCATCTCATGCACTAACAAAATAGTGCTCATAATTCTCCAAGGTAAGTTTCAATAGTACATGAACTGAAAATTTCCAGATGTTCAAGCTGGGTTTAGAAAAGGCAGAGGAACCAAAAATCAAATTAGTAATATCCATTAGATCATAGAAAAAGCAAGAGAATTCCAGAAAAGCATTTACTTCTGCTTCATTGACTGCACTAAAGCTTTTGTTGGTTGAATCACAACAAACTGTGGAAAAACCTTAAAAAGATGGGAATACCAGAACACCTTACCTACCTCCTGAGAAACCTGTAAACAGATCAAGAAGCAACAGTAGAACTGGACATGGGACAACTGACTGGTTCCAAACTGGGAAAGGAGTAAGTCAAGGCTGGGTATTGTCACCCTGGTTTTTAAACTTATATGCAGTGTACATCATGTGAAATGCTGGCTGGATGAAACACAAGTTTGCCAGGAAAAATATCAGTAACCTCAGATATGCAGATAACACCCACATTATGGCCAAATCACCTCAGATATGCAGAGGACAATACCCTTATGGCAGAAAGTGAAGAACTAAAGAGCCTCTTGAAGAAATTGAAAGAAGAGAGTGAAAAAGCTGGCTTAAAACTCAACATTCAAAAAAGATCATGGCAACTTGTTCCATCATTTCATGGCAAAGACTTCACTTTCTTTGTCTCCAAAAATCACTGCAGAATGTGACTGAAGCCATGAAATTAAAAGATGCTTGCTCCTTGGAAGAAAAGCTATGAGAAATCTTGATAGCATATTAAAAAGTCGAGACATTACTTTGCCAACATAAGTCAATATAATCAAAGCTATGTTTGTTTGTTTGTTTTTCCAATAGTCATGTATGGCTGTGAGAGTTGGACTATGAAGAAGCCTGAGCACCAAAGAATTGATGCTTTTGAACAGTGGTCCTGGAAAAAACTCTTGAGAATCACTTGGACTGCAAGGAGATCAAACCAGTTAATTCTAAAGGAATTCAGTCCTGAATATTCATAGAAAGGACTGATGCTGAATCTCCAATACTTTGGCCATCTGATATGAAGTCCCAACTCATTAGAAAAGACTCTGATGCTGGGAAAGATTGAATGGGATGACAAAGGATGAGATGTTTGCATGGCATCACCAACTCAATGGACATTCGTTTGATAAAGCTCCAGGAGGTGGTGAAGGACAAGAAAGCCTGGCATACTGCAGTCCATGGGGTTGCAAAAATTTACACACGACTGAGCCACTAAACAGCAACAATATCCTTCTTTATTGTTCACCTCTCACATCCGTACATTACTATGGGAAAATCCATAGTTTTAACTCTGGACTTTTGCCAAAAAAGTGATGGCTCTGCTTTCTAATACGCTGACTAGTTTTACCATAGCTTTCCTTCCAAGGAAGAAGCCTCTTTTAATTTCATGTTTGCAGTCAACATCCACAGTGTTTTTGTACACCAAGAAAATAAACTCTATCACTCCTTCTTGCTTTCCCCTTCTATTCACCGTAAAGTGATATTTCCACATGACATTATCTTAGTTTGTTGAATGCTGAGCTCTAAGCCTACTTTTTCACTCTTATCTTCCACTCTCATCAAGGGTTTCTTTAGTTCCTCTTCACTTTCTCTCATAATAGTGATATCATCTGCATATCTGAGGTTATTGTTTTTTTTTCTTTTTTGAAGCAATCTTGACTCTAGCTAGAGCTTCATCGAGCGCAACATTTCACATGTTGTCTGCAAATAAGTTAAATAAGCAGGGTTGTGACCCCATTGTCTACAGTAATACAATAAAGTAATACAGTAGTCGACATTAAGTATATATCTCTTAATAAAGTAGAAATTTGGAGTCACTACACTACTATTGCCAGTTTACTATGAAACTAAAGGAATTCAGAACAGTGTAGAGCTGGTATAAAAACAAAATAATTATCAGTAAAACAGAATATAGTGTTGGAAGTAAATTTATATGTAAAGCACAAGTTCAGATCAGATCAGATCAAATCAGTCGCTCAGTCGTGTCCAACTCTTTGCGACCCCATGAATCGGAGCACGCCAGGCCTCCCTGTCCATCACCAACTCCCGGAGGTCACTCAGACTCACGTCCATCGAGTCAGTGATGCCATCCAGCCATCTTGTCCTCTGTCGTCCCCTTCTCCTCTTGCCCCCAACCCCTCCCAGCATCAGAGTCTTTTCCAATGAGGCAACTCTTCGCATGAGGTGGCCAAAGTACTGGAGTTTCAGCTTTAGCATCATTCCTTCCAAAGAAATCCCAGGGCTGATCTCCTTCAGAATGGACTGGTTGGATTAACTTTCTACAAAGTCACAAGATGATTTAACACACAATGTAAAGTATTTTCAGCAGATGATGTGAAAATTACTGAATGAATATGTGGAAAAATAACTTTAACATTCATATCAAGCACAAAAATTAGCCCAGATTAAAGAAACATAATATATCCACAACATTAGACTAAGGAATATTTCTATATACTCTATATGAGAAGAAATAAGGTGCTCTCCATAAGAGAAAAAAGAATGTTACTTAGGCTTCATCAAAGTTAAACTCATATGTCTGTTGGCTCAGATGGTAAAGAATCCACCTGCAATGCAGGAGACCTGTGTTCAATCCCTGTGTTGGGAAGATCCCCCAAAGGATGGCATGGCAACCCACTTCAGTATTTTTGCCTGGGAAATCCCCATGGACAGAGGAGCCTGGAGTGCTACAGTCTGTGGAGTTGCAAAGAGTTGGACAGGACTGAATGAGTAAGCACAGCACATGCATCTTTATAGGCATCATTTAAAAAATAAAGTGTTCAGTAGCATTAGTTGTATGGGAAATTATTTGTGGAATTAAACTTGACAATTGCCTAAATGGCTAATAGTAAAATCATTGGCAAAATCGAATGTTAGTGAGAATGCAGAACTGCTGGAAATTTTATCCTTTGCCAGAAGGCAGTGAAATCATACAAGTATGTTGGAAAAGTATTATGCACCTTTATAAAATTAAATACACATGTATCTTTTTATCCAGTTCCATTCTTAACTATTCACCCAGAAGACATGAAAATTACTTTGGAAATTAAGATATAACAATATCCATATAAGTTTTAACAGACCAAACCAAACAACCCAACTGGATAACTAACTAACAAACTTGTCAACAGGATAATTAGCAGACAAATTTGGTAAAATCAGTGGAATACAGGTCAATAATATAAAAAGAATTCAGTACTAAGCTTCACAATAGAGGGGATGAATCTCAAAATCATTATATTCAGTTTGTAAAAAAGCCAGAAAAAATAGGGTTATATGAATTCTGTTTTTAGGAGGATCAAACCAAGTGAAATAAACTTATGGTGTTAGAAACCAGAGCACTGGTTTCCTGTTGGAGATAAAGAGTGAGAGGAAGGTTTAGAAGGAAAACCTCTAGGATGATGAACATATTTGATATGACCACATATTTGATATGTCCATATGGTTACATGGGTGCATACAAACATCAAAGTTAAAAAAGTAGTGCACCTAAGACATACTCATTTCACTGCATGTGTATTTGATCCCAATTTAAAAATTAACAATGCAGTAAGAAATAAATGCAAAATAATCACCAATCTAATAAAATCAATAAAGTCCAGAGTTTAAAAATACTCTTTAATTTTGGTTGCTTGTGTGAATCCTCAAAATAGCACATTTTTTAGTAGAAGTAAAATCTCATTTTATCAACCTATTAGATTTTGATTTATTACTACTGGAAAGAGAAGCAGATAGTAACTTTTATAATTATATATATTTTAAAATTGTTAAATGTATATGACATATCCATTGCAATATGCATAACTTTGATTATTTTATACTTTCAATGAATCTCATGCATGAAAGATAAAGTGTGTCAATTAAGAATATAACAGTACAGTTTCAGAAAATTTTGAAACAGAAATTCCCAAACTCATTCTATAAGGCCATCATCACCCTGATAACAAAACCAGGCAAAAGTGCCACAAGAAAAGAAAATCACAGACCAATATCACTGATGAACACAGATTCAAAAATCCTCAACAAAATTCTAGCAAACAGAATCCAACAACACATTAAAAATATCATACATCATGATCAAGTAGACTTTATCCCAGGGATGCAAGGATTCTTCAATATAAACAAATCAATAATTTGTTACACCATAGTAACAAATTGAAAGATAAAAACCATATGATTATCTCAATTTTTGCAGAGAAAGCTTTTGACAAAATTCAACACCCATTTATAATAAAAACATTCTAGAAAGCAGACATAGAAGAAACATGTCTACACATAATAAAGGCTATATGACAAAATCACAGCAAATGTTATTCTTAATCATGAAAAACTGAAAGCATTTCCTCTAAAGACAGGAACAAGAAAAGGGTACCCCTCCTATCAAATTTGGTACAGTTTTGAAAGTCCTAGCCCCAGCAATCAGAGAAGAAAAAGAAATACAAGGAATCCAGTTTGGAAAATAAGTAAAGCTTTAACTGTTTGCAGATGATATGATTCTTTACATAAAAAACCTTAAAAATACCACCAGAAAATTACTAGTGTTAATCAATGAATAGAGTAAAGTCACAGAATATGAATTAATACACAGAAATCCCTTGCCCTTGTACACACTAACAATGAAAAATCAGAAAGAGAAATTTAAAAAAAAAATCTCATTCACTATTGCCACAAAAAGAATAAAATACTTAGAAATAAATTTACCTGAAGAGACAAAAGACATGTACGCAAAAAACTATAAGAGATTGATGAAATAAATTAAAAATGACATGAATAGTGAGATATACCATATTTTTAGATTGAAAGAATCAACATTGTGAAAATGACTACACTATCCAAAGCAAGATACTGACCCAGACATGCCACAAGAGACTGACCTAGTCCCACAAGACACAGTCCCCACAAGAGAGTGACCCAGACTTTCTCCTGAGTGTCAAGGAGTCTCTGGTGAGGTGTGGGTAGGTGGTGGCCTGCTGCAGGGTTGGAGGCACTGAGCACAGCAGTGCCTGCACTGGACGTTTTGAAGGAAGTCACCATTATTTTCATTATCTCCACCATAGTTTGGGCAGAAGTCAAATAATAGAAAGGGAACACGGCCCCACCCATCAACCCCATGAACACTATGAAAAAGCACAAAGATAGGACACTGAAAGATGAACTCCCCAGGTTGGTAGGTGTCCAATATGCTACTAGAGGAGACTGGATAAATAAATCCAGAAAGAATGAAGAGACGGAGTCAAAGCAAAAACAACACCCAGTTATGGATGTGACTGGTGATGGAAGTGAAGTCTGACGCTGTAAAGAGCAATACTGCATAGGAACCTGGAATGTTACGTCCATGAATCAAGGCATTCTGGAAGTGGTCAAACAGGTGATGGCAAGAGTGAACACTGACATTTTAGGAATCAATGAACTTATGCACTGGAATGGGTGAATTTAATTCAGATGACTGTTATATCTACTACTGTGGGTGAGATTCCCTTAGAAGAAATGGGGTAGCCATCATAGTCAACAAAAGAGTCCAAAATGCAGTACTTGTATGCATTCTCAAAAATGACAGAATGAACTCTGTACATTTCCAAGGCAAAACATTCAATATCACAGTAATCCAAGTCTATAACCCCACCAGTAATGCTGAAAAAGCTGAAGTTGAATGGTTATATGAACACCTACAAGACCTTCTAGAACACTCCAAAAAGATGTCCTTTTCATTATAGGGGACTGGAATGCAAACGTAGGAAGACAGGCGATACCTGGAGCAACAGGTAAATTTAGCCTTGGAGTACAAAATGAATCAGGTCAAAGGCTAACAAAGTTTTCCCAAAAGAACACACTGATCATACCAAACACCCTCTTCCAACAATACAAGAAAAGACTATACACATGGACATCACCATAGTCAATGCCAAAATCAGATTGATTGTATTATTTGCAGCCAAAGATGGAGAAGCTCTATACAGTCAGCAAAAACAAGACCAGAAGCTGACTATGGCTCAGATAATGAAACTCTTATTGTCAAATTCAGACGTAAGTTGAAGAAGGGAAAATCACTAGACCAGTTAAGTATGACCTAAATCAAATCCCTTATGATTATACAATGAAGGGACAGATAGCTTCAAGGGATTAGATCTGCTAGACAGTGTGTCTGAAGAGCTATGGATGGAGGTTCATGATATTGTACAGAAGGCAGTGGCCAAGACCATCCCCAAGAAAAAGAGCTGCAAAAATGTTGTCTGAGGAGGCCTTAAAAATAGCTGAGAAAATAAAAGATGTGAAAGGTAAAGAAGAAAAAGATACACCTATTTGAATTCAGAATTCTAAAGAATAGCACAAAGATATAAGAAAGCCTTGCTCAGTGATCAATGAAAAGAAATAGAGGAAAACAGTAGAATGGGAGAGACTAGCAATCTCTTCAAGAAAATTAGAGATATCAAAGGAATATTTCATGAAAAGATGGACACAATAAAGGACATAAATGTTATGGACCTAACAGAAGCTGAAGATATTAAAAAAAGGTTGCAGGAATACACAGAAGAACTGTACAAAAAAGATCTTCATGACCCAGATAATCACTATGGTGTGATCACTCACCTAGAAACACACATACTGGAATGCAAAGCCACGTGTGCTTTAGGAAGCATAACTAGGAACAAAGTTAGTGGACATGATGGAATTCCAGTTGAGCTATTTCAAATCCTAAAAGATGATGCTGTGAAAGTGCTGCATTGAATATGCCAGCAAATTTGGAAAATTTAGCAGGGGCCACAGGACTGAAAAAGGTCATTTTCATTCCAATCCTAAAGAAAGGCAATGACAAAAAATGTTCAAACTACCACACAAAGGCACTCATCTCATGTGATACCAATGTAATGCTCAAAATTCTCCAAGACAGGCTTCAGCAGTACATGAACCATGAACTTCCAGATGTTCAAGATACATTTAGAAAAGGCAGAGGAGCTAGAGATCAAATTGCCAACATCCATTGGATCATTGAAAAAGCAAGAGTTTCAGAATACATCTACTGCCTTATTTACTATACCAAAGCCTTTGATTATGTGGATCACAAGAAAATGTGGGAAATTCTTAAAGTGATGGGAATACCAGACTACCTTATCTGCCTCTTGAGAAATTTGTATGCAGGTCAAGAGGCAATAGTTAGAAATGGACATGAAAAACAGACTGGTTCCAAATAGGAAAAGGAGTATGTCAAGGCTGTATATTATCACCCTGCTTATTTAACTTATATGCAGAGTACATCTTCATGAGAAATGCTGGGCTGGATGAAGCACAACCTGGAATCAAGATTGTCAAAAGAAATATGCACAACCTCAGATTCCACCCTTATGGTAGAAAACAAAGAAGAACTGAAGAACCTTTTAATGAAAGTTAAAGAGGATAATGAAAATGTTAGCTTAAAGCTCAACATTCAGAAAACTAAGATCATGGCATCCAGTCCCATTACACATGGCAAATAGATGGGGAAACATTGGAAACAGTAACATACTTTATTTTTCTGGGCTTCAAAATCACTGCAGATGGTGACTGCAGCCATGAAATTAAAAGATGCTTGATTCTTGTAAGAAAAGTTATGACCAACCTAAGCAACATATTAAAAAACAGACATAATTTTGCCAACAAATGTCCTTCTAACGAAAGCTATGGTTCTTCCAGTAGTCATGTATGGATGTGAGCGTTGGACTATTAAAAAGTCTGAGTGCCAAAGAACTGATGCTTTTGAACTGTTGTGTTGGAGAAGACTCTTGAGAGTCCTTTGGACTGCAAGGAGATCCAACTAGTCCATCCTAAAGGAAATAAGTCATGAATATACATTGGAAAGACTGATGCTGAAGCTGAAACTCCAATACTTTGGCCACCTTATGTGAAAAACTGACTCACTGGAAAAGATCGTCATTCTGGGAAAGATTGAGGGCAGGAAGCCAAGGCGACAACTGAGGATGAGATGTTTGCATGGTGTCATCGGCTCAATGGACATGAGTTTGAGTAAGCTCCAGGACTGGTGATGGACAAGAAAGCCTGGCGTGCTGCAGTCAATGGATTCGCCAACAGTCAGACACAACTTAGCAACTGAACTAAACTGATGCCAAACCATTCATAGACTGAATGCAATCCTTATCAATCTACCAATGATATATTTCACACAAGTAGAATAAGTAATTTCATAGTTTGTATGGAAACACAAAACCCTGAATGAAAGTGAAAGTGAAGTCACTCAAAAAGAGTCGTGACCAACTTTTGCGACCCCATGGACTGTAGCCTACCAGTCACCTCAGTCCATGGAATTTTCCAGGCAAGAATACTGGAATGGGCTGCCATTTCCTTCTCCAGAGGATCTTCCCAACATAAGGATTGAGCCCAGGTCTACCGCATTGCAGGTAGACGCTTTACTGTCTGAGCCACCAGGGAAGTCTGAATAGCCAAAGCAATCTAGAGAAGGAAGAAGGAAGCTTGAGGAATCAATCTTCTTGACCTTAGATTAAACCACAAGGTTACAGTCGTTAAGACAATATGGTACTGGGACAAAAACAGACATTAAAATAAAGAGAACAAGAGAGAAAGCTTGAAGATAAATCAACACACTTATGGGCACCTTAACATTTACAAAGGAGGGGAGAATATACAGTGGAGAAATAATAATCTCTTCAGTAAGTGATGCTGGGAAAACTGGACAACTACATGTAAAAAAAATGAAATTAGAACATTTCCTAACACCATACACAAATATAAACTCAAAGTGAGTTAAAGACCTAAATATAAGACCAGAAGCTTTATAAATCTTAGAGGAAAACATAGTCAGAACTCTCTTTGACATGAATCACAGCAAGATTCTCTGTGACCCACATCCTAGAGTAATACAAATATAAACACATGAGATCTAATTAAACTTAAAAGTTTTTTCACAATGAAGTAGACTATAATCCAAGTGTAAAGATAACACTCAGAATGGGAGAAAATAATAGCAATTGAAATAAATGACAAAGGATTTATCTCTAAAATTTACAAGTAGCTTATGCAGTTCAATGCCAGAAAAATAAACAACCGAATCAACAAGTGGATAGATGATCTAAAGAGACGTTTCTCCAAAGAAGACATACAGATGACTAATATATACATGAAAAGATGTTCAACACCACCCATTATTAGAGAAATACAAACCAAAACTACAATGAGGTATCATCTCACAACAATCATAATGGACATCACCAAGCAGTATGCATACAGTAAGTGCTGGGGATGGTATGGAGAAAAGGGAACCCTCTTGCTTCACTTGTGGAATGCAAATTGATACAGCCACTTTGGAGAACAGTATAGAGATTCCTTAATAAACTAGTAGTAAAACTAACATATCATCCAGCAATCCCACTACTGGGCATACACAACCAAGAAACCATAATTGAAAAAACCACATGAACCCCAATGTTCATTGCAGCACTATTTACAATAACTAAACATGAAAGCAATCTAGATGTCCACTGACAGATGAATGGATAAAGAAGTGGTACATATGCACTATGGAATATTACTCAGATATAAAAAAGAGCACGTTTGAGTGAATTCTGATGAGGTAGATGAACCTAGGGCCTATTATACTGAGTTAAGTAAGTCAGAAAGAGAAATACCGACATCATATATGTCTAGAAAAATGGTACTGATGATTCTATTTGCAGGGAAGCAAATGAGACACAGACATAAGGAACAGACTTTTGGTCACAGTGGGGGAGGGATGACTTGAGAGGGTAGTATTAAAATATATACATTACAATATATAAAATAGCCAGTAGGAATTTATTGTATGATGTAGGGAACTCAATGTTGGTGGTCTGTGACAACTTAGAGGGATGGGATAGGGAGGGTAGAGGGAGAGAGATTTAAGAGGCAGGAGGCATGTGTATGTATCAGACTTGGCTGATTCATGTCAATGAATGGCAGAAACCATCACAATATTGTAAAGGAATTATCATCCAATTAAAAAATTAAAATATCATATAAGAAACGAATTGCCAGTCCAGGTTAGATACAGGATACAGGATGCTTGGGGCTGGTGCACTGGGATGAACCAGAGGGATGGTATGGGGAGGGAGGTGGGAGGGGGGTTCAGGATGGGGAACACGTGTACACCCGTGGTGAATTCATGTTGATGTATGGCAAAACCAATAGAATATTGTAAAATAATTAGACTCCAATTAAAAGTAATAAATTTAAATTAAAAAATAAAAACAAAGCTTTTTTTTTTTTTTTTAAAAGCAAAGTTAAGGAAGAATCTACAGGATGACACCCTTCGTGTTAACATGCTGGTTATTTTAAAATGTACCATGATTATGGAAAATATTAACACTGGTGGAAACTGAATGGAGAGTATATACGAATTTTCTGTTCTAATTCTGCAGCATCTACCTAACTATAAAATTACTTCAAAATAGTATTTATAAGAAAAAATAGAATATAACAGTATTAAATAAAAATAATATAACAGTACAATAATGACATCAAAATTGTAAAGTTGTTAATTTATTAATTTAAAATTCGTGAAAATACTTTTGTCAAAATAAACTACACCCATGTAACTGAATGTTAGCTAAATTTACTCTAGAACAACAGTGAATGCAATCCTTGTGTCATGTGAGCAGCCAAGAGTCAAATATTATCAGATCACAGTGAGATCTGCAATTATAAAAATAATAAAATGTTACAACTTCTGGGATCATATAGCAGTAAATTTGTTAATCGTTATTTTCTTCTAAACCTGACAAAGTTCCTTTGGTTCTCTTGATTAAATGTTGTAAATCATCAAAGGTACACAAACCACTTTTAAAATGAAAAACTACCCTAATCCAATACATGCTTTCTGTGGTTGACATTCTCTTCCAGTCTGTTCACAGGATTTTTTTTTTTTTTTTTTTATGAATGGCATTCAATGTATCTTTCAGATAATTCTTTGTGAAGTAGCTTATGACATGAACCACTTTCATTTATCCAATAATGGCTCTCTATGTACCAAACTTAAAGGCCAATTCCTATGCCCTTGTTTAAATAGATCACTTTCCTATGTTTTTGTCACTGAAGGTCAATAGTTCCTCTGAAAATTCAATCTCTAGGACTATGTGATGTCTTACACTTTGAATACTTCTAGCCATTTCTGTAACCTCTGCTATTGTAAGTAACACCTTTAAGAATGCCTTCAGCTGATGTAGATGCTCCTTTTCTCTGTATTTCAAATATTGTCGCACTGCAGTAGCATGTTGTAGTATAGCATTTGTCTTTTTCTCTATCCCTCACTTGAGTGTCAACTCCTTGAAGGAATAAAGTTTGCCTTATTTATCTTTATTTTTCCAAAGCTTGACACTTGATGGTTAAAAATATTTAATGAATGAATGATGAAGATGTATGAAAAATCCCAGTAACAATATACAACACTTTATATGAGTTTTAATAGAAGGCAATAAATACATGAACAGAACAATTTGTGATATAGAAAATTTGTGTGTTCCATATTTTGTATGGATATCATATTTTTCACTTTTCTTTTTAAAAAACTCTCAACATAGATAATAAAATTGAGCACAGAGTTTCAGGGGGAGACTAGATTTCAAAGGAAGTGCTTTTTTTGCTCTCCTCCCCACCCCACCCCGCCCCCTGCCCCTTCAGAGGAGACTACAAATGAGAAAGAGAAATATACACAGGTATCAAATGATTTAGAGGAAAGTTTTATAAATTGATACAGAGAAATGTAAATAATTATAGATTAAAAACTAGTCTCTCTCTCTCTTTTTTTTTTTCTTTCTTGCCCTGTGTCATAGTGAATTTATTGTGTCAGCTTGCCAAGAAACAGAACTCAAATATCTGGCCAAATATGACTGGACATTGTTGTTAAGGTATTTTATTTAATGATTATTGTTTAGTTAATCTGTCTTATCTGACTCCTTGTGACTCCCATAGACTGCAGCGAACCAGGCTTCCCTGTCCTTCACTATCTCCCACAGTTTGCTCAAACTCATGCACATTGAGTCTATGATGTCATCCAACCATAACATTCTCTGTCATCCCCTTCTCCTAATGTTCTTAATCCTGCCCAGAATCAGGGTCTTTTCCAATGAGTCAGCACTTTTCATGACATGGCCAAAGTATTAGAGATTCAGCAGCTTTCCTTCCAATGAATATTCAGGGTTGATTTCCTTTAGGATTGACTGGTTTCAACTACTTGCTCTTCAAGGGACTCTTTAGAGTCGTCTCTAGGACCACAACTCAAAAGAATGAATTATTTGGCTCTCAGACCTCTTTATGTTGCAGTTCTCAAATACATACATGACTACTGAAAAAACCATAGCTTTGAATGTATGGACCTTTGTCGGCAAAGATGTGTCTCTGCTTTTTAATATGTTGTCTAGGTTGGTCATAACCTTTCTTCCAAGGAGCAAATGTCTTTTAATTTTATGGCTGCAATCACCATCAGCAGCAATCTTGGAACCCAGAAAAATAAAGTCAGCCACTCTTTCCACTGTTTCCCCATCTACGTGCCATGAAGTTATGCGACTGGATGCAATGATCTTAGTTTTCTGAATGTTGAGTTTTAAGCTAGCTTCTTCACTCTCCTCTTTCACTTTCATCAAGAGGCTCTTTAGTTCCTCTTCACTTTCTGCCATTTGGGTGGTGTTATCTGCATATGTGAGGTTATTAATAATTCTCCTGGTAATCTTGATTCCATCTAGCCTGGTGTTTCACATTTTGTACTCTGCATAGAATTTAAATAATCAGGGTGACAACATACAAATTTGATGTGCTCCTTTTCCAATTTGGAACCAATTAATTTTTCCATATCCAGCTCTAATTGTTGCCTCTTGCCCTGAAAACACGTTTCTCAGGAGGCAGGTAAGGTGGGCTGATATTCCCACCTCTGTGTGAATAACAGTGTGTGTGTGTGTGTGTGTGTGTGTGTGTGTGTGTGTGTGATCCACACAATCAAAGGGTTTAGTGCAATCAATGAAGCAGAAGTAGATGTTTTATTGGAACTCTTGCTTTATCTGTGATCCAACAGATGTTGGCAATTTGATTTCTAATTCCTCTGCAACTTCTACATCCAAATTGTACATCTAGAAGATAGCAGGTCACATACTGTCGAAACCTATTTTAAGGGATTTTGAGCTTTGTATTGCTAGCATGTAAAATGAGGGCAATTGCACAGTAGCTTTTACTTTCTTTGGCATTGCCTTTCTTTGGGATTGGAATGAAAACTGAGCTTTTCCAGTCCTATGGCCACTGCTAAGTTTTCCAAATTTGCTGGCATGTTGTGTGTAGCATATTAACAGCATCATTTTCTAGGATTTGAAATAGCTCAACTGGAGTTCCTTACCTACACAGAATGAAAACTACAATCAAAGAAAACTAATCAAACTGATCACATGGACCATAACCTTGTCTAACGAGCCATGAGTATAGAGCCACTCAAGAAGGATGGGTCATGGTGAAGAGCTCTGACCAAATGTGGTCCACTGGAGAAGGGAATGGCAAGTCACTTCAGTATTCTTGCCTTGAGAACCCCATGGACAGTATGAAAAGGAAAAAAGATATGATACTGAAAGATGAACTCCCCAGTTTGCTGCTGCTAAGTTGCTTCAGTCGTGTCTGACTCTGTGCGACCCCATAGATGGCAGCCCACCAGGCTCCCCCGTCCTTGGGATTCTTCAGGCTGACAGGCTCCTAATATACTACTGGAGATCAGTGAAGAAATAACATGAGAAAGAAGGAACAGATAGAATAAAAGTGAAAACAACACCGAGTTGTGGATATAACTGGTGGTGGAAGTAAAGTCTGATGCTGTAAAGACCACAGTTGCATAGGAACCTGGATTGTTAGGTCCAGGAATCAAGGTAAATTGGAAGTGGTCAAACAGGAGATGACAAGAGTGAACATTAACATTTTAGGAATCAGTGAACTTAAATGGACTGAAATGGGTTAATTTAGTTCAGATGACCAATATATCTACTACTCCGGCGAATAATTCCTTGAAGAAATGAAGTAGACATGACAGTCAACAAAAGAGGCTGGAATGCAGTACTTGGGTGCATTCTCATAAACGACAGAATGATCTCTATTCATTTCCAGGGCAAAAAATTCAATGTCACAGTAATCCAAGTCTATGCCCCAACCAGTAATGCTGAAGAAGCTGAAGTTGAATGATTCTATGAAGACCTACAAGACCTTATCTAACTAACACCCCCAAAAAGATGTCCATTTCATCTTAGGTGACTGAATGCAAAAGTAGAAAGTCAAGAGATACCTGGAATAACAGACAAATTTGTCCTTGGAGTACAAAATGAAGCCAGGTAAAGACTTACTGAATTTTGCCAAGAGAACACACTGGTCATAGCAAATACACTCTTTCAACAACACAAGAGAAAACTCTACACGTGGTCATCACCAGATGGTTAATACCAAAATCAGATTGGTTATATTCTTTACCAACGATGGAGAAGCTCTATACAGTCAGTAAAAACAAGACTGGGACCTGACTGTGGCTAAGACCATGAACCTCTTACTGCCAAATTCAGACTTACATTGATGAGCTAGGGAAGACCACTAGACCATTCAGGTATGACCTAAATCAAATCCCTTATGATTATAGAGTGAAAGTGACAGATAGATTCAAGGGATTAGATCTGATAGACAGACATGCCTAAAGAACTATGAATGGAGGTTTGTGACAGTGTATAGGAGGCAGTGATCAAAACCATCTGCAAGAAAAATAAATGCAAAAAGGCAAAATGTTTGTCTGAAGAGCCCTTACAAATAGTTGAGAAAAGTTTAAGGCAAAGGAGAAAAGGAAAGATACCCTCGTTTGAATGCCTAGTTCCAAACAATGGCATGGAGATAAGATAGCCTTCCGCCATGATCAGTGCAAAGAAATAGGGGAAAACAAAAGAATGGAAAAGACTAGAGTTCTCTTCAAGAAAATAAGTGATGCAAAGGGAATATTTCATGAAAAGATGGGCACAATAAAGGACAGAAAAGTTATAGACCTAACAGAGCAGGACATATTAAGAAGAGTTGGCAAGAATATTAGAAAAAGACTTTCATGACCCACGTGGTGTGATCACTAACCTAGAGTTAGATATACTAGAATGTGAAAGTCAAGTGGGCCTTGGGAAGCATCTCGACAAACAAAGCTAGTAGAGGTGATGGAATTCCTGATGAATTATTTCAAATCCTAAAAGTTGATGCTGCTAAAATTCTGCACTCAATATACCAGCAAATTTGGAAAGCTCAGCAGTGGCCACAGGCCTGAAAAATGTCAGTTTTCATTTCAATCCCCAAGAAAGGAAATGTCTAAGAATGTTCAAACTACCACAGAAATGATCTCGTCCTACAAACTAGCAAAGTAGTGCTCAAAGTTCTCCAAGCCAGGCTTCAGCAATATGTGAACTGTGATTTCCTAGATGTTTATGTTGAATTTAGAAAAGTCAGAGAAACCAGAGATCAAATTGCCAACATCTGTTGGATCAGTGAAAAAGCAAGAGTTCCAGAAAAAATATCTACTTCTGCTTTATTGATTATGCCAAAGTCTTTGACTATGTGGATCACAATAAAATGTGGAAAATTCTGAAAGAGATGGGGATGCCAGACCATCTTCCTGTCTCCTCAGAAATCTGTTTGCCAGTAAAGAAGCAGCAGTGATCACTGGACATGGAACAAAAGACTCATTTTAAATTGGAAACAGAGTATGTGAATTCTGTACATTGTCACCTTGCTTATTTAACTTATATGGAGAGTATATCATGAGATATGCTGGGCTAGATGAAGAACAGCCTGGAATCAAGATTGCCAGGAAATATATCAATAATCTCAGACACACAGATGATTCCACCTTTATAGCAGAATGTGAAGAATAATAAAAAAACATCTTGATGAAAGTGAAAGAGGAGAGAAAATATTTGCTTAAAGCTCAATATTCAGAAAACTAATATCACGGCATTCGATCCCATCAATTCATGGCAAATAGATGGGGAAACAATGGAAACAGTGACAGATTTCATTTTTGGGGCTCCAAATCACTGATGATGCTGACTGCAGCCATGAAAGTAAAAGATGCTTGCTCCTTGGAAGAAAAGCTATTACCAACCTGCTGCTGCTAAGTCGCTTCAGTCGTGTCCGACTCGGTGCGATCCCATAGACGGCAGCCCACCAGGCTCCTCTGTCCCTGGGATTCTCCAGGCAAGAATACTGGAGTGGGTTGCCATTTCCTTCTCCAATGCATGAAAGTGAAAAGTGAAAGTGAAGTCGCTCAGTCGTCTCCGACGCTTAGCGACCCCATGGACTGGAGCCTACCAGGCTCCTCCGTCCATGGGATTTTCCAGGCAAGAGTACTGGGGTGGGGTGCCATTGCTTATTATCAAGCAAACACATTATTTTGCCAACAAAATCTGTCTAGTCAAAGCTATGGTTTTTTCAATAGGCATGTATGTATGTGTGAGTTGGACTACAAAGAAAGCCGAGCACCAAAGAATTGATGCTTTTGAACTTTGGTGTTGGAGAAGACTCTTGAGAGTCCCTTGGACTGCAAGAAGATCTAACCAGTCAATCCTAAAAGAAATCATTCTTTAGTATTCATGTTAAGGAATGAATGAAACTGAAACTTTAATACTTTGACCACCTAATTTGAAAAACTGAATCATTGGAAAAGTGCCTGATGTTAGGAAAGATTGAAGGAAGGAGGAGAAGGATGCTACAGATGATGAGATGTTTGAATAGCATCACCAACTGGATGGACATGAGTTGAGCAAGCTCTGGGTTTGGTGATGAACAGGGAAGCCTAGTGTGCTGCAGTCCATGGGGTCACAAAGAGTCAGACACGACTGACAGACTGAACTGACTGACACTAGCTTTTCTTCTAGTTATGCTTTCTAAAGCCCACTTGACTTCACACTCCAGGATGTCTGGCTCTAGGTAAATAACCACACCATCATGGTTATCTAAGCCTTTAAGCCTTTTTCTGTACAATTCTTCTGCATATTCTTACCATTTCTTAATCTGTTACGCTTCTAGTAAGTCCATACCATTTCTGTTCCTTATTGTGCTCATTCTTGCATGGATTGTTTCCTTCATATGTCTAATATTCTTGAAGAGATTTCTAGTTTTTCCCATTCTATTGTTTTTCTCTATTTGTTTTGCTCACTTAGGGAAACTTTCTTATCACTCTTTAGTATTCTTTGGAAGTTTCCATTCAGTTGGGTATATATTTTCCTTTCTTCTTTGCCTTTCAGATCAGATCAGTCGCTCAGTCGTGTTCGACTCTTTGCGACCCCATGAACTGCAGCACGCCAGGCCTCCCTATCCATCACCAGCTCCCGGAGGTCACCCAGACTCACATCCATCTAGTCAGTGACTCCATCCAGCCATCTCATCCTCTGTCGTCCCCTTCTCCTCCTGCCCTCAATCCCTCCCAGCATCAGAGTCTTCTCCAATGAGTGAACTCTTCGCATGAGGTGGCCAAAATACTGGAGTTTCAGCTTTAGCATCATT
Organism: Tragelaphus eurycerus; assembly: GCA_935064755.1. NCBI lineage: Eukaryota > Metazoa > Chordata > Mammalia > Artiodactyla > Bovidae > Tragelaphus > Tragelaphus eurycerus. The sequence continues at coordinate 5,011,600 of CAKXYN010000041.1, forward strand.
CCTTCCAAAGAAATCCCAGGGCTGATCTCCTTCAGAATGGACTGGATGGATCTCCTTGCAGTCCAAGGGACTCTCAATAGTCTTCTCCAACACCACACTTCAAAAGCATCAATTCTTCAGCACTCAGCCTTCTTCACAGTCCAGCTCTCACATCCATACATGACCACAGGAAAGACCATAGCCTTGACTAGGCGAACCTTTGTTGGCAAAGTGATGTCTCTGCTTTTGAATATGCTATCTAGGTTGGTCATAACTTTCCTTCCAAGGAGCAAGCCTCTTTTAATTTCATGGCTGCAGTCACCATCTGCAGTGATTTTGGAGCCCAGAAAAATAAAGTCTGACACTGTTTCCACTGTTTCTCCATCTATTTCCCATGTAGTGATGGGACCAGATGCCATGATCTTCGTTTTCTGAATGTTGAGCTTTAAGCCAACCTTTTCACTCTCCACTTTCACTTTCATCAAGAGGCTTTTTAGTTCCTCTTCACTTTCTGCCATAAGGGTGGTGTCATCTGCATATCTGAGGTGATTGATATTTCTCCCAGCAATCTTGATTCCAACTTGTGTTTCTTCCAGTCCAGCATTTCTCATGATGTACTCTGCATATAAGTTAAATAAACATGGTGACAATATACAGCCTTGACACACTCCTTTTCCTATTTGGAACCAGTCTGTTGTTCCATGACCAGTTTTAACTGTTGCTTCCTGACCTGCATACAGATTTCTCAAGAGGCAGATCAGGTGGTCTGGTATTCCCATCTCTCTCAGAATTTTCCACAGTTTATTGTGATCTACACAGTCAAAGGCTTTGGCATAGTCAGTAAAGCAGAAATAGATGTTTTTTCTGGAACTCTCTTGCTTTGTCTATGATCCAGCGGATGTTGGCAATTTGATCTCTGGTTCCTCCGCCTTTTCTAAATCCAGCTTGAACATCAGGAAGTTCACAGTTTACATATTGCTGAAGCCTGACTTGGAGAATTTTGAGCATTACTTTCCTAGCGTGTGAGATGAGTGCAATTTTGCGGTAGTTTGAGCACTCTTTGGCATTGCCTTTCTTTGGGATTGGGATGAAAACTGACCTTTTCCAATCTTGTGGCCACTGCTGAGTTTTCCAAATTTGCTGGCATATTGAGTGCAGCACTTTCACAGCATCATCTTTCAGGATTTGGAATAGCTCCACTGGAATTTCATCACCTCCATAGCTTTGTTCGTAGTGATGCTTTCTAAGGCCCACTTGACTTCACATTCCAGGATGTCTGGCTCTAGGTCAGTGATCACATCATCATGATTATCTGGGTCGTGAAGCTCTTTTTTGTACAGTTCCTCTGTGTATTCTTGCCACCTATTCTTAATATCTTCTGCTTCCGTTAGGGTCCATACCATTTCTGTCCTTTATCGAGCCCATCTTTGCATGAAATGTTCCTTTGGTATCTCTGATTTTCTTGAAGAGATCCCTAGTCTTTCCCATTCTGTTGTTTTCCTCTATTTCTTTGCCTTGATCACTGAAGAAGGCTTTCTTATCTCTTCTTGCTATTCTTTGGAACTCTGCATTCAGATGTTTATATCTTTACTTTTCTCCTTTGCTTTTTGCTTCTCTTCTTTTCACAGCTATTTGCAAGCCCTCCCCAGACAGCCATTTTGCTTTTTTGTATTTCTTTTCCATGGGGATGGTCTTGATCCCTGTCTCCTGTACAATGTCATGACTTTTCTCAGCTAATTGTAAAACCTCTTAAGACAACCATCTTGCTTTCTTGGATTTCTTTTTCTTGGGGATGGTTTGGGTCACTGCCTCTTGTTCAATGTTATGAACCTCCATTCATAGTTCTTAAGTTACTCTATTAGATGTAATAACTTGAATCTTTTTGTCACTTTTACTGCATAATCATGAAAATTTTGATTTAGGTCATACCTGAATAGCCTACTGATTTTTCCTACTTTCTAAAACTTCAGTCTGAATTTTGCAATAAGAGCTAATGATCTGAGCCACAGTCAGCTGTTGACTACAGAGTGGTTCTGTATATTCAGCTGCTGAGAATATACTAACTCTGATTTCAGTATTCACCCCCTGGTGATGTCCATGTGTCAAGTAATCTTTTGTCTTTTTCATTTCATTTCAGTCTCTCAGTCATGTCTGACTACTTGCCACCCCATGAACCGCAGCATGCCAGGACTCCCTGTCCATCACCAACTCTTGGAGTTCACTCAAACTCATGTCCATCTAGTCGGTAATGCCATACAACCATCTCATCCTCTGTAATCCTCTTCTCCTCCTGCCCTCAATCTTTCCCAGCATCAGGGTCTTTTCAAATGAATCAGCCCTTCATATTAGGTGGCCAAAGTATTGGAATTTCAGCTTCAACATCAGTGCCTCCAATGAAAACCCAGGACTGATCTCCTTTAGGATGGATTGGCTGTATCTCCTTGCAGTCCAAGGGACTCTCAAGAGTCTTCTCCAACACCACAGTTCAAAAGCATCACTTCTTCTGCACTCAGCTTTCTTTATAGTCCAACTCTCATATCCATATGTTGGTACTGGAAAAACCATAGCTTTGACTAGATAGACATTTGTTGGCAAAGTAATGTCTTTGCTTTTTAATATGCTTCCTAGGTTGATCATAAATTTCCTTCAAAGGAGTAAGCGTCTTTTAATTTCATGGCTGCAATCACCATCTGCAGTGATTTTAGATACCCCTAAAATAAAGTCTGCACTGCTTCCACTGTTGCCCCATCTATTTCCCATGAAGTTATGGGACCAGATACCATGATCTTCATTTTCTGAATGTTGACTTTTAAGCCAACATTTTCATCCTCCTCTTTCACTTTCATCAAGAGGCTAATTAGTTCTTTACTTTCTGCCATAAGGGTGGTGTCATTTGCATATCTGAGGTTATTGATATTTCTCCTGGCAATCTTGATTCCGGCTTCTGCTTCCTCCAGCTCAGCGTTTCTCATGATGAACTCTGCATATAAACCAAATAAGCAGGGTGACAATATACAGCCTTGACGTACTCCTTTTCCTATTTGGAACCAATCTGTTGTTCCAAGTCCATTTCTAACTGTTGCTTCCTGACCTGCATCTAGGTTTCTCAAGAGGCAGGTCAGGTGGTCTGGTATTCCTATCTCTTGAAGAATTTTCCACAGTTTATGGATCTACACAGTCAAAGGCTTTAACTTGGTCAATAAAGCTGATTCAACGTATGTTAGCAATTTTATCTCTGGTTCCTCTGCCTTTTCTAAAACCATCTTGAACATCTGGAAGTTCATGGTTCACAGTTGCTGAAGGCTGCCTTGGAGAATTTTGAGCATTACTTTCCTAGCCTGTGAGATGAGTGCAATTGTGTAGTAGTTTGAGCATTCCTTGGCATTGCCTTTCTTTGGGACTGGAATGAAAACTGATCTTTTCCAGTCCTGTGACCACTGCTGAGTTTTCCAAATTTGCTGACATATTGAATGCAGCACTTTCATAACATAATCTTTTAGGATTTGAAATTGTTCAGCTGGAATTCCATCTCCCTTATCACCTAGATGAGGGTGTTTGATATGTCCAGTGTGTTTTTTGGCTAAAACTCTGTTAGCCTTTGTTCTACCTCCTTTTACAGGCCAAACATTGCCTGTTACTATAGGTGTCTCTTGACTTCCTACTTTTGCATTCCAAACCCCCTATGATGAAAAGAACAACTTTTTTGGTGTTAGTTCTAGAAGTTCTTGTAGGTCTTCATAGAACTCTTCAACTTCAGCTGCTTTGGCATTAGTGGTTGGGATATAGATATGAATCACTGTGATGTTGAATGGATTACCCTGGAAACAAACCAAGATCATTCTGTGGTTTTTGAAACTGCACTCAGGTACTGAATTTCAGGCTCTTTGTTGACTATGAGATTTACTCCATTTCTTCTAAGGGGTTATTGCCCACAATTGTGGATATAATGGTCATCTGAAATAATGTTGCCTATTTCTTTCCATTTTATTTCATTGATTCTTAAAATGTCAATGTTCACTGTTACCATATCCTGTTTGACCATCAACTTAACTTGATTCATAGACCTAACTTCCCAGGTTCCTATGCAATATGGTTCTAGAGCTATGCCTCTGCTCTTCCCCAGTAGCCTATTGGTCACCTATTATCCTGTGAAATGGGAGTCATCTTTGAGTGTCATATCTTTTTGACTTTTTGTACTATTCATGGCATTCTCAAGGCAAGAGTATATAAGTGGTTTGCCATTCCCTTCTATATGGACTACATTTTGTCAGAACTCTCCAGTATCACCTGTCCATCTTGGGTGGCCCTGCGAGGCATGGTTTATAGTTCACTGAGTTACACAAGACTGTGATCCAGGTGATCATTTTGCTTAATTTTATATGATTTTGGTTTTCATTCTGGATGTCACAGGTTTGTAGTTCTTGCTGTTTCTGTTTGCCCTCTGTTGGATGAGAATAAGGGGTTTGTGTAAGCTTCCTGCTAGGAGGAACTGGCTATGGGGAATACTGGGTCTTGCTATGGTGGGCAGGTCCATGCTCAGTAAATCCTTAGTCCAAATTTCTGTTGATGGGAGGAGCTGTGCATACACGCCACCCCCCACCCCCAGCCCAGTTTGTTGTTTGGCCTGAGGCAGCCCAGTCCTGGAGTCTGTAGGATCTATGATAGGGCTAAAGGCAACCTCTTTCAAGAGCACTTATGTCAACATGCTGCACCTCCCAAGATTGCTGTTGCTAGTGCTCCTGACCCAGTCAAGGCTACTGTCGACCCACAGTTCTGCCAGAGACTCCCAAATACTCATAGGCAAGTTTGGCACATTATTTTGTGAGGCCACTGTTCCTTTTTCCTGGGTCCTGGTGCTCACAAATGTTTGTTTGTGTCCTCCAAAATCTGTTTCCCCAGTCCTGTGAAAGTTCTGTTATCAAATCTTACTGATCTTAAAAGTCAGATTCCCTGGGGATTCCCTGTGCCTATGCCAGATTCCCAGATTTAGAAGTCTTAATTGGGTCCTAGACCCTTCACAACAGTGTGAGAACTTCTTTGGTAAAATTGTCCAGTTTGTGGGTCATAATCCCGGCAGCTGTATGGTAGGACTAATGGCGACTTCCTCCAAGTGGACTTATGACACATGCCCCACGTCCACATCTATTGCCAATGCCCCCATCCCTGTACCAGGCCACTGCTGACCCACACCTTGACAGCAGACCCTTACAGACAGGTCTGGTTCAATCTCTTGTGGGGGTTACTACTCTTTTTCATGCACAATATTTTGTTTGTGCCCTCCAAGAATCTCTGGCAGATATGGGGTTTGATTTTAACCTAATTGCAGCCCTCTTACTATCTCATTGCAAATTTTCCTTTGTGCTTGGGGGTGGGTTATCTTTTTTTGAGTGGGTTCCAGCATTCTCCTGTTGATGATTTTTAGAAACTAGTTACAATTTTGGTGTTCTTGCAGGAGAAGATGAGTACACATCATGTGGGTAGCACACATATTTTTATTTAATTATATTAGCATTTAAATAAATAAATTTGGAGTAATGATCACCCTCTTTAATGTGGGCAGCCCTCAACTATTCAGTTGAAAACCTAAAGAAAAAGAATAAAATTTCCAAAGAAGAGAGAATTTTACCGACAGTCTTCAGAGTTGAACACTAGCTTGTTTCTGGGTCTCCAGCCTGTTGGCCTACCTTGCAGATTTTGAATTTACCAGTCTCCATATTTGTATGAGCCAGTTCCTTTTAACAAATGTCTCTAGATAGATTAGATAGATAGATAGACTGAGAGATAGATAAATAGATAGATAGATAGATAAGAGGTAGGTAGAGATGACAGAACACAGGGAGGCAAAAAATGAAAGTTTTAGTCACTCAGCCCTGTCTGGCTATTTGCGACCCTAATGACTATAGCCTAGCAAGCTCCTCTGTTCATGAAGTTTTCCAGGCAAGAATACTGGAGTGGGTAGACATTCCCTTTTCCAGGGAATCTTCCCAAACCAGGGATTGAACCCAGGTCTCCCATATTGCAGGCAGATTCTTTACCTTCTGAACCACTAGGTAGTTAGATGGCTACATAGATACATTTATAGATGATAGATAAGAGGTGGATAGTGATGAGAGGGAAAGAAGAGGCAGAGAGGGATACAGATATTATTGGTTCTGGTTATCTGGATAAAGCTGACTACAACAGCTTGTAAGTTTATATTTAAGCATGATTATTTGAAAAACACACAATTCTATAGGAAATGCAGAAGTGACAGAGTACTTAATTCACTAAAGATGATATAAAATATTTGGAAGGAAGAAAAATATTTTGTTTAACAATATAAAGGCAGAGGTAGTTTGCCTGAAAATCTTTAGCAGAAAATAATTTTTTCAAAATTAATTTAGCCATCTATTCAATTACAGTCAACATCTGGGCCAAATATTAATAACACCATATTATAGTTATTTTAATTATACTACTCTGTAGGGCTGTAAAATAGCACTTTGTTTTAAGCTTTTGTTCTCTATTTCTTAGGCACTTAGGTAGGGTTATGGGTTGTTTTGGAATTTCAAATTGATTTTCATTCAATTCCTGGGTTATACAAATAATAACAGTATGGTGCAATAAGGAATTATGTGACATAGCAAAATTTCTAATAGTAAATGTACAATTGAGAATAATATGTCTTTATCATGTTTTTAAAGTCTCATCTCATCCATCTAGGTCATTACAGAGTACCAACTTGAGCACCTTGCACTCTTAAATTTGCATTGTTTATTTATAAATGTAAAAGTACAAGCAGAAATCTGATCACCTTAACTACTTCATAATGTTTTATAAACATTTTGCAAAAGAAAAAGAATAAATCACATTGGAAAAATTTTTAAAAAAACCTAATTAATGATTAATACAGCTTGATTATAAAGTTTTACAGTATATGAAAACTAAGACAGTAAACATGAAGATATCTCTGTGTGAAAGGAATTGAGTATACTTACAATTGCTTCTATTTGTTGTTTAATATTGTTTTCTGTCAAAAGCTAATGTTATAAAAACAGAAAAAAAGAATCATAATTTTCCATACTGGCAAATTTTATATAAGCAATTTAAATTATAAATTAACACAATCTCTTATTTTATTTAAAAAATACATTTTATATAGATGGATGAATAGCATTGTTTCTATAAAACTATATAGTATCATTGGATACTTTTTTTCCTAACCAATCCTCTTTGGGAAAAAAAAAAGCAAAACTGATTACTCATTTTTTTATTGCACAAAGTTTTAACAGTATGGAAAAACAGTTTAAAATGAAGTTAAATTATTTAAGCAGATAGAAAGAATATGCCAAGATGATCAAACCTCTGTAAGAACACAGACCTTTTTCATTTTGCTTAGATTTATTCCCATATCCACTTTCCCATTTCTTTTTCCAGAAAAAAATAAACAGATAAAAATAATATTTGAGACTAATAGCCTGAAAAATTTCCAAAGTTTATGGAAAAAATTAATCTACAAATCCAAGGAGCTCAATAACTTTCATTATTCAACAGAGTAGGATAAACTTAAATTTACTCCCTTGAAAGACATACATAAGTCAAAACGTAAAGGATAGAAAACAAAATAGTAGGAAAATAGTAAACAAAAGAGAGTTGTGTTGCTATAATAAAACCAGATTATGTTAGTCATTCAGTCATGTCTGACTCTTTTCAACCTCATGGACTGTAGTTCACCAACTAAGGTATCAAAACCAAGTCTCCTCAATTTCAGGCAGATTCTTTACCTTTCTGAGCCACTAGGCAAACCCATTACCAGTCAAAGTAAACTTTAAGGTAAAAATAGAAACAAGATAGATACTTAGTATTGATTAAAGTGTAAATCTCTCAAAAAAGCAGACAAGTATATGCACATAACAGAAATCCTGAATACTTGAAGAAATTGATACAGTTAAAGGCAGAAATGGACAAGTTGACAATGATAGTCACAGACTTAAATATCCCATTTTAAAAATGGACGAAACAATTAGAGAGAAGATAAGCATAGAAATATAAAACGTGAATAATAGTATAAATCTATTAGACTTAACAGATATCTGTAAAATGCATCACTACTACCAAATAAAGGCAGAATATACATTTTTTCACTGATGTACATGGACATTTTCTAAAGGAGACAATAAGTTAATTCATAAAAAAGCCACAGTACATTTAAAGTATTTATAACATAAAAATTGTTTCTCTGACCACAATGGAATGGAATTAAAAGTCAAGAAGTGTATTTATGACAAATGAGCAAAATACTCTTCAATATCCAACAGGTCAAAGAAAAAAATCAGTAGAAAATAGAGATTACTCTGAGAATGAATGAAATGAAATGAAATGAATGAATGAAAATGCAATAATGTATAATTTATATAATGTGGAAAAGTGTTCACAGGGAAATTTATATTACAAATATACATATGTTACTATATATCTCACAAAATTAATAAATAGTTTAAGCAAGATGGTAGGATCAAAGATTTAATATATAAAATAAATTGTATTTCTGTATGCTAGCATTGAGATATCTGAAAATAAAATTGAGAAAAAAAATCCATTAAAAGAGTATTAAAACTAAAATACTTTGAAAGTGTGTAAATAGTTTATACTCTGAAGGCTGCAGAACATTGTATAATCCCCAAATAAATGGTAGAACACTTCTATGAGGACTAAATTTTGTTACAATGACATTGACAACACTCATCAAAATGAGCTATCAGATCAGATCAGATCAGATCAGTCGCTCAGTCGTGTCTGACTCTTTACGACCCCATGAATCGCAGCAGGCCAGGCCTCCCTGTCCATCACTAGCTCTCGGAGGTCACTCAGACTCACATCCATCGAGTCACTGATGCCATCCAGCCATCTCATCCTCTGTCATCCCCTTCTCTTCTTGCCCCCAAACCCTCCCACCATCAGAATCTTCTCCAATGAGTCAACTCTTCGCATGAGGTGGCCAAAGTACTGGAGTTTCAGCTTTAGCATCATTCCTTCCAAAGAAATCCCAGGGCTGATCTCCTTCAGAATGGACCGGTTGGATCTCCTTGCAGTCCAAGGGACTCTCAAGAGTCTTCTCCAACACCACAGTTCAAAAGCATCAATTCTTCAGCACTCAGCCTTCTTCACAGTCCTGCTCTCACATCCATACATGACCACAGGAAAGACCATAGCCTTGACTAGGCGAACCTTTGTTGGCAAAGTAATGTCTCTGCTTTTGAATATGCTATCTAGGTTGGTCATAACTTTCCTTCCAAGGAGCAAGCGTCTTTTAATTTCATGGCTGCAGTCACCATCTGCAGTGATTTTGGAGCCCAGAAAAATAAAGTTTGACACTGTTTCCACTGTTTCCCCATCTATTTCCCATGTAGTGATGGGACCGGATGCCATGATTTTCGTTTTCTGAATGTTGAGCTTTAAGCTAATTTTTTCACTTTCCACTTTCACTTTCATCAAGAGGCTTTTGAGTTCCTCTTCACTTTCTGCCATAAGGGTGATGTCATCTGCATATTTGAGGTGATTGATATTTCTCCTAACAATCTTGATTCCAATTTGTGTTTCTTCCAGTCCAGCATTTCTCATAATGTACTCTACATATAAGTTAAATAAACAAGGTTACAATATAAGCTTTGACGTACTCCTTTTCCTATTTGGAACCCAACCAGTCTGTTGTTCCATGTTCAGTTCTAACTGTTGCTTCCTGACATGCATACAAATTTCTCAAGAGGCAGATCAGGTGGTCTGGTATTCCCATCTCTTTCAGGATTTTGCACAGTTTTTTGTGATCCACAATAGGTTCAGTGTAATACCTATCAGAATGCCAACTTTCAGAATTTGACACATTGATCCTAAAAAAAAAAAAAAAAAAAGTAAATGTAAGGAATCCAACATACCCAAAACTATTAAAGATGGGAATAAATTTGGAGAACTCACATTTGCTGAATTTAAAATAAACCACAAAGCTACAATAATTAACATGATGTGGTGATGACACTGACAGAAAAATCAAAGGAATATAACAGAGTTTAGAACTACACTGTACTCTAATTAGCATTTAACTTTGACAAGAGGTAGAGAAAATTTATTAAGGAAAGTTGTTTCAGCAAATGGTGCAATAGGATACCCACAGGCAAAAACTAAAAAAAAAAAAAAATTAAATATCTCATAGAGTATTGACAAAAACCAGCTCAAGAAAGAGTGAGTCATAAAAAAATAACTGTAGGAGCAAAAACTGTAGCTCTCTTAAGGAAAAATAACTAAGGGATATATATTTATGACCTTGTTTTAAGCAATGATTTTTTTTAAACTTTCCAAATAGGAAAAGGAGTACGTCAAGGCTGTATATTGTCACCATGTTTATTTAACTTATATGCAGAGTACATCATGACAAATGCTAGACTGGAAGAAACACAAGCTGGAATCAAGATTGCCGGGAGAAATATCAATAACCTCAGATATGCAGATGATGCCACCCTTATGGCAGAAAGTGAAGAGGAACTAAAAAGCCTCTTGAGGAAAGTGAAAGTGGAGAGTGAAAAGGTTGGCTTAAAGCTCAACATTCAGAAAACGAAGATCATGGCATCTGGTCCCATCACTACATGGGAAATAGATGGAGAAACAGTGGAAACAGTGTCAGACTTTATTTTTCTGGGCTCCAAAATCACTGCAGATGGTGACTGCAGCCATGAAATTAAAAGACGCTTACTCCTTGGAAGAAAAGTTATGACCAACCTAGATAGCATATTCAAAAGCAGAGACATCACTTTGCCAACAAAGGTTCGCCTAGTCAAGGCTATGGTCTTTCCTGTGGTCATGTATGGCTGTGAGAGCTGGACTGTGAAGAAGGCTGACCGCAGAAGAATTGATGCTTTTGAACTGTGTTGTTGGAGAAGACTCTTGAGAGTTCCTTGGACTGCAAGGAGATCCAACCAGTCCATTCTGAAGGAGATCAGCCCTGGGATTTCTTTGGAAGGAATGATGCTAAAGCTGATACTGCAGTATTTTGGCCACCTCATGCGAAGGGTTGACTCATTGGAGAAGACTCTGATGCTGGGAGGGATTGGGGGCAGGAGGAGAAGGGGACGACAGGGGATGAGATGGCTGGATGGCATCACTGACTCAATGAATGTGAGTCTGAGTGACCTCCGAGAGCTGGTGATGGATAGGGAGGCCTGGCATGCTGCAGTTCATGGGGTCGCAAAGAGGCGGACACGACTGAGCGACTGATCTGATCTGATTGGTTTTGCCATATATCAAAATGAATCCACCACAGGTATACATGTGTTCCCCATCCTGAACCCTCCTCCCTCCTCCTTCCCCATACCATCCCTCTGGGTCGTCCCAGTGCACCAGCCCCAAGCATCCAGTATGGTGCATCAAACCTGGACTGGCGACTCATTTCATATATGATATTATACATGTTTCAATGCCATTCTCCCAAATCATCCCACCCTCTCCCTCTCCCACAGAGTCCAAAAGTCTATTCTATACATCATGTAAGACATCAAAAGTACAAGTAACAAAAGAAAACGATAAATTGGACAAAGTAAAAATTAAAATTGTGTTTCATGATATAGTGAAAAAGTGAAATAATCCACATTATGGAAGGAAATATTTGTAAATTATGTATCTTAAAAGTGAATTGAATCCAACATACATAAAGATCTCTTGAAACCTAACAAATGCTGGCAACTCAGTTTTTAAATTTTACTAAATTGAATTTGAATATCAGTTCAGTTTGCCGCTCAGTTGTGTCTGACTCTTTGTGACCCTATGAATCGCAGCATGTCAGGCCTTCCTGTCCATCACCAACTCTGGGAGTTCATTCAAACTCATGTCCATCAAGTAGGTAATGCCATCCAACCATCTTATCCTCTGTCGTCCCCTTCTCTTGCTGCCCCCAATTCCTCACAGCATCAGGGTCTTTTCCAATGAGTCAACTCTTTGCATGATGGCCAAAGAATTGGAGTTTCAACTTCAACATCAGTCCTTCCAATGAACACCCAGGACTGATTTCATTTAGGATGGACTGTTTGGACTTCCTTTCAGTCCAAGGAACTCTCAAGAGTCTTCTGCAAAACCACAGTTCAAAGGCATCGATTCTTCGGTGTTCAGCTTTCTTCATAGTCTAACTCTCACATCCACACATGACTACTGGAAAAACCATAGTTTTGACTGGACAGACCTTTGTTGGCAAAATAATAGCTCTGCTATTTAATATGCTATCTAGGTTGGTCATAACTTTCCTTCCAAGGAGTAAACATCTTTTAATTTCATGGCTGCAATCACCATCTTCAGTGATTTTGGAGCCCAGAAAAATAAAGTCTGACACTGTTTCCACTATTTCCCCATCTATTTCCCATGAAGTGATGGGACCGGATGCCATGATCTTCGTTTTCTGAATGTTGAGCTTTTTAAGCCAACTTTTTCACTCTCCTCTTTCACTTTCATCAAGAGACTTTTTAGTTCCTCTTCACTTTCTGCCAAAAGGGTGTTGTCATCTGCATATATGAAGTTATTGATTTTTCTCCTGGGCAAATTGATTCCAGTTTGTGCTTCCTCCAGGCTAGAGTTTCTCATGATGTATTCTGCATAGAAGTTAAATAAGCAAGGTGACAATATAGAGGCTTGTCGTACTCTTTTTCCTATTTGGAACCAGTCTGTTGTTCCATGTTTAGTTCTAATTGTTGCTACCTGACCTGCATATAGGTTTCTCAAGAGGCAGGTCATGTGGTCTGGTGTTCCCACCTCTTTCAGAATTTACACAGTTTATTGTGACCCACACAGTCAAAGGCTTTGGCATATTCAATAAAGTAGAAATAGATGTTTTTCTGGAACTCTCTTGCTTTTTCCATGATCCAGTGGATGTTGGCAATTTGATCTCTGGTTTCTCTGGCCTTTCTAAAACCAGCTTTAACATCTGGAAGTTCACAGTTCACATATTGCTGAAGCCTGGCTTGGAGAATTTTGAGCATTACTTTACTAGTGTGTGTGATGAGTGTAATTGTGCGGTAGTTTGAGCATTATTTGGCATTGCCTTTCTTTGGGATTGGAATAAAAACTGACCTTTTCCAGTCCTGTGGCCACTGCTGAGTTTGCTAGCATATTGAATGCAGCACTTTTACAGAATTACCTTTCAGAATTTGAAAGAGGTCAACTGGAATTTCATCACCTCCACTTGCTTTGTTCGTAGTGATGCTTTCTAAGGCCCACTTGACTTCACATTCCAGCATGTCTGGCTCTAGATGAATGATAACACCATCATGATTATCTTGGTCGTGAAGATCTTTTTTGTACAGTTCTCCTGTGTATTCTTGCCACCTCTTCTTAATATTTTCTGCTTTTGTTAGTTCCGTACAATTTCTGTCCTTTATCGAGCCCATCTTTGCATAAAATGTTCCCTTGATGTCTCGAAATTTCTTGAAGAGATCTCTAGTCTTTCCCACTCTGTTTTTTGCCTCAATTTCTTTGCTTTGATCGCTGAGGAAGGCTTTCTTATCTCTCCTTGGTATTCTCTGCAACTCTGCATTCAGATGCTTATATCTTTCCTTTTTTTCCTTTGCTCTTTGCTTCTCTTCTTTCCACAGTTATCTGTTAGACCTCCGCCGACAGCCATTTTTTGAATCTCTTTTCCATGAGGATGATCTTAATCCTTGTCTCCTATACAATTCACGAACCTCTGTCCATATTTCATCAGGCATTCTCTCTGTATGATCTAGTCCCTTAAATCTATTTCTCACTTCCACTGTATAATCATAAGGTATTTGATTTAGGTCATACCTGAAAGGTCTAGTGGTTTTCCCTACTTTCTTCAATTTATGTCTGAATTTGGCAAAAAGGAGTTCATGATCTGAGCCACAGTCAGCTCCCAGTCTTGTTTTACTTACTGTATAGAGTTGCTCCATCTTTGGCTGCAAAGAATATAAACAATCTGATTTCAATGTTGACCATCTAGTGATGTCCATATGCAGAGTCTTCTCTTGTGCTGTGTATGAGGGTGTTTGCTATGACTAGTGCTTTCTTTTGGCAAAACTCTATTCACTTTTGCCCTGCTTTATTCTGTACTTCAAGGCCAAATTTTCCTGTTACTCCATGTATTTATTGACTTCCTACTTTTGCATTCCAGTCCCTTATACTGAAAAGGACATCTTTTTTGGGTGCTAGTTCTAAAAGGTCTTGTAGGTCTTCATAGAACCATTCAACTTCAGCTTCTTCAGCATTACTGGTTGGGGCATAGGCTTCGATTATCGTGATATTGAATGGTTTGCCTTGGAAATGAACAAAGATCATTCTTTTGTTTTTGAGATTCCATCCAAGTACTACATTTCGGACTCTTTGGTTACCATATTGGCTACTCCATTTCTTCTAAGGGATTCCTGCCCACAGTAGTAGATATAATGGTCATCTGAGTTAAATTCTTCTGTTCCAGTCCATTTTAGTTCGCTGATTCCTAGAAAGTCGACATTCACTTTTCCCATCTCCTGTTTGACTACTTCCAATTTGCCTTCATTCATGGACCAGACATTCCAGGTTCCTATTCAATATTGCTCTTTACAGCATCAGACCTTGCTTCTATCACTAGTCACATCCACAACTTTTTTTTTTCTTTGTTTATTTTGATTTTTTTTGTTATATTCACATATGTATTATTTTTTCTAATCTGTGTAAATTAGTTCTCAATGTGGTTTTGAGTTCACATTTCAAATGACTATTGAAGATAAAGATATTTTTATGTGCTTCTGGAACATTTGTAAGATAAAGATATTTTTATGTGCTTCTGGAACATTTGTAAGATAAATATATTTTTATGTGCTTAAATGTTCCAGAAGCACATAAAAATATCTTTATCTTCATTAGTCATTTGACACATGAAACTCAAAACCACATTCAGTTCAGAACTATACAATGATTAGTTTAGAAAAATAAAATGTTCATTAGTAAATATAACAACAAAATCAAACAAACAGACAGAAAAAAAAATTAGCAAAGACAAAAAAAAAAAAAAAAGGAAAACAGATACGTAGAACTGCTAGACAGGTGGTGGAGAAGTTGGTCACTTCATATATCGCTGCTGAGATTGTAGAATGGTGCAGTTGCTTTAGAGAATAATTGACAGTGCCTCAAAATATTAAACCTAGAGTTACCATATACTATAGTCTGAATGTTTGTATTCCCTCCAAATTCATGGATTTAAAACCTAATGACCAAGGTGATGGTATTAAGAGGTGAGACCTTTGGGAAACAATTAAGTCATGGGGCAGAGCTCTCATTAATGGATCAATACCTTTCATAAAGTGACTTCAGAGAGGTCCTTAAACCCATTTTTCTATTGTTTTGCCAAAATTTTTCATTTTTGTCTCAGGTTCAAAGGATTTTTTAACAAAATAAGTCACTGTTTTTGTTTTTTGTTTTTGTACAAAATAATAATAATAATACCAGTATTTATTAGAGGACTATCTAGCTTACCTTCCATATACTAACATTAAAAGAAAAGAAAAATTGAAACAGCAGAGGATACATCACCAGTTTTGGTTTTGACCAACATCCAGATTCAAACAGTGCTATAGAGTCCCAACTGGGAAAACGTCCCAAGGAGTGCATCCACTCTATAGGTGAGATTTCAAAAATTGCAGTTCAGATTTCTGGCTTATAATCCCTGGACATAAACTGATATTGATTATCATCAATATTGTGATTTCCTCTTTTTTTTTTTTCCCATATATTGACAAGAATCAGCCACAGGGTACATGTGTCCCCCATATTCTGAACCCCCTCCCACCTTCCTCCCCACCCAGTCCCTCTGGGTTGTCCCAGTTCACTCCTTTTTGTTTCTCTTTCTGACTTGCTTCACTCTTTATAATAGACTTCAGTTTCATCCACCTCATTAGAACTGACTCAAATGCATTCCTTTTTATAGCTGAGTAATATTCCATTGTGTATAGGTACCACTACTTCTTTATCCATTCATCTGCCAATAGGCATCTAGGTTGCTTACATGCCCTAGCTTTTGTAAACAGTGCTCAAAGAACATTGAGATACATGTGTGTCTTTCAACTTTGGTTTCCTTGGGGTGAGTGTATGCCCTAAAGTGGGATTACTGGATCAGAGTTTCATCCCCAGTAGTTTGTTTGTTTTTTAAGAAATCTCCACAGTGTTCTCCATGGTGGCTATACCAGTTTGCATTCCTGCCAACAGTGTAAGACAGTTCCCTTTTCTCTACACCCTCTCTAGCATTTATTGTTTGTAGATTTTTTGATGGCAGCCATTCTGACTGGTACTTCCACAGTGGCTCAGACAGTAAAGCGTTTGCCCTCAATGCAGGAGACCCAAGTTCAATCCCTGAATTGGGAAGATCTCCTGGAGGAGGAAATGGCAACCATCTCTAGTGTTCTTGCCTGG
Organism: Tragelaphus eurycerus; assembly: GCA_935064755.1. Taxonomy (NCBI): domain Eukaryota; kingdom Metazoa; phylum Chordata; class Mammalia; order Artiodactyla; family Bovidae; genus Tragelaphus; species Tragelaphus eurycerus. The sequence goes on from CAKXYN010000041.1 coordinate 5,027,995, forward strand.
AAAGTCCCATAGACATAGGAGCCTGGTAAGCTACAGTCCATGGGGTCATAAAGAGTTGCACACAACTGAGTGACTTCACATTCTGACTGGTGTAAGATGATACCTCACTGTGGTTTTGATTTGCATTCCTCTAATAATGAGTCATGCTGAGCATATTTTCATCTGTTTATTAGCCATCTGTATGTATTCTTTGGATAAATGTCTGTTTAGTTCTTTGGCCCACTTTTTGATTATGTTGTTCATTTGTCTGGTATTGAGCTTCATGAACTTCTTGTATATTTTAGAGATTGATTATTTGTCCGTTGTGTTTGCTATTGTTTTCTCTCATTTTGAAGGCTTTTCACCTTTCTTATCATTTCCTTCATTGGGCAGAAGCTTTTAAGTTTAATTAGGCCCCGTTTATTTACTTTTATTTCCATCAATCTGGGAGATGGATCATAGAGGATCTTTCTGTGATTTATGTCAGAGAGTGTTCTCTTATGTTTTCCTTTAAGAGTTTTATAGTTTCTGTTCTTTCATTTAGATCTTTAATCCATTTTGAGTCTATTGTTTGTATAGGGTATTATAGTGTTCTAGATTCATTCTTTTACAGGTGGTTGATCAGTTTTCCTTGCACTACTTGTTAAAGATACTGTCTTGTCTCCACTATATAGTTTTGCCTCCTTTGTCAAAGATAAGATGTCCATAGGCACGTGGATTTATCTCTGGACTTTCTATTTTGTCCCATTGATTTATATTTCTATCTTTGTGCCAGTATCATACTGTCTTGATGACAGTAGTTTTATAGTATAGCTTGAAGTCAGGAAGGTTGATTCCTTCAGTCCCATTTTTCTTTCTAAAGATTGCTTTGGCTATTTGAGATTTTTTGTTTGTTTGTTTCCATAAAATTTTTGAAAATTTTCTCTACTTCTATGAAAATACCATTGGTAGCTTGATATCGATTGCATTGAATCTATAGATTGCTTTGGGTAGTATACTCATTTTAACAATATTGATTCTTTCAATCCAAGAACATGATATATTTCTCCATCTATTTGTGTCATCTTTCATTTCTTTCATCAGTGTTTTATGATTTTCTATATATACGTCTTTGGTTTCTTTAGATAAATTTGTTCTTAAATATTTCATTCTTTCATGTCAGTGGTTAATGGGATTGTTTCCTTGGTTTCTCATCATGATTTTTCATTGTTAGTGTATAGGAATACAAGGGATTTCTGTGTATTAATTTTATATCCTGAATTTTAGCATATTCATTAAATAGCTGTAGTAATTTTCTTATGGTTTCTTTGGGATTTTTATGTAGAGGTTCACATTATCTGTAGACAGTGAGAGTTTTGTTTCTTCTTTTCCAATCTGGATTATTTTTATTTTTTCCCCTTTGATTTCTGTGGCTAGGAATCCCAAAATTATATTGAATTGTAATGGTGAGAGTGGGCACCCTTCAAGATTTGTGCCCCATGTAATCTATGATGCCTCAAGGCTTGTACACACAGCAGGCAATCAGGTCACTCACTATCAGTACAGTGTCCAGGAAGGTAGAAGCTAGCTTGGAAGCCTGCTCTGCTTTGTCTCTGAAGCCTAAACAAGATTATCTAATTTTCTTAACAGCTACATATGATCCAAATTATGTCAGCAGCTTGCAACCCAGAAAATGGCCCTTGGCAGAACTTGGTCTTGCTGGTACCATGACCCTTTGACTTCACAGCTTCCAGAACCAATAGAAACAAATTTATATTTTTTTGGAAACTGTAGTATTTTGTTAGAGCAATCCAAAAGGATTATGACCCATCAGTTATACCTTTATGTTAGAGCAATCCAAAAGGATTATGACCCATCAGTTATACCTTTATGTATATATATCCAATAGAAATGGAAAGGCAATTTCTCATGAAATCTTATATATGAAGTTTCATAGCATTATTAATTTAAAAAAAGCATAGAACAGCCCACGTGTCTACAACATAAGTGAAACATTAAATAGAAAAAGTGAAACATGAACACATTATGCAAAATGAAATATTTCACTAAATTATTTTTACATTATGTTTGACTTTATTTTTTGAAATGTTTAAAACAGAAAAACTCATAGGATCAGTAGTTACCTGAGGTTAGGAGAAAGAAAATAAGGGATGACTTCTAATGGTTGCAAAGTTTCTTTTATGGATGATGGAAATGTTCTAAATTACATAGGGGTGATAATCATACATCTTGAAAAACACTGATTTTTAAACTTTCAAAAAGTAAATTTTATGGTGTGTGGATTGAATCTCAATATACCTATTACTTTTTAAAAGTGAGAATAAAAGAGAAAGGGTATTTCTCTGGGCCACTACAAGAACTGAAGAATATTTGTGAAGGTTATTTCATTTCAAATTAAGGATGACTTTTACATGAGACACACTGTTTCCAACTGAGTTTTACCAGTGGGAGGTTTTAACAAGTGATTAAAAGCTGAATTATAAAAGTCCTGCCGTTCTACTTCAAGTGACATTGTTTCCTGTCATGGCAGATCAGTACTTTCCACTGATGGAAGCCTGTACTATAATTAGCCAGCCATTATGGAGCTGGCCTTTATAATTATTTACTGTTGAATGTTTAGCTTACCATTCATTGTCTTCTTCCCTTGGCAGGCTGAGAACTGAACATGTGGATAATTAGATCAGTCTGCTGCTGCTGCTAAGTCACTTCAGTCGTGTCCAACTCTGTGTGACCCCATAGATGGCAGCCCACCAGGCTCCTCCATCTTTGGGATTCTCCAGGCAAGAGTATTAGAGTGGGGTGCCATTGCCTTCTCCTCAGATAAGCCTACTACATATATAATGAAACAGGAGAACTTACTCTAATAGAATTTGAATGACCAACTGAAGAGCTAGTTACAGGGCCAAATAGTAAGCAATATCCAAGAGGGTGGTGAGTCGTTCTCCAAATTTTTAAATAAGTTATGAGCCCAAGGCACTTTTTCATATCATAAGCCTGAATCATAAGAAAACAAAAGATATTTGTGGAAATTCCCCTTACTACTACACCTAAAAATCCACATGGAGAGTTTTGACTTCTTGTTTCTGTGACATTGCTCTGATGGTTCATACTTCTTAGTTACCAAACAAGAACATTTCCCTCAGGGGAACAACAGTGATTATTTTTATGAAATTGTGAAATGATACTGTTACTAGAAAATGGGAATACCAGACCACCTGACCTGCCTCTTGAGAAACCTGTATGCAGGTCAGGAAGCAACAGTTAGAACTGGACAGACTGGTTCCAAATAGGAAAAGGAGTATAACAAGGCTGTATATTGTCACCCTGCTTATTTAACGTATATGCAGAGTACATCATGAGAAACGCTGGACTGGAGGAAGCACAAGCTGGAAGAAATATCAATAACTCTTCAAGAGTGCTGGGGGAAATATCAATAACTTCAGATATGCAGATGACACCACCCTTATGGCAGAAAGTGAAGAGGAACTAAAAAGCCTCTTGATGAAAGTGAAAGAGAAGGGTGAAAAAAGTTGGCTTAAAGCTCAACATTCAGAAAACTAAGATCGCATCCGGTCCCATCACTTCATGAGAAATAGAAGGGCAAACAGTAGAAACAGTGGCTGACTTTATTTTGGGGAGTTCCAAAAATCACTGCAAATGGTGATTGCAGCCATGAAATTAAAAGATGCTTACTCCTTGGAAAGAAAGTTATGACCAACCTAGACAGCATTTTAAAAAGCAGAGATATTACTTTGTCAACAAAGGTCCATCTAGTCAAGGCTATGGTTTTTCCAGTAATCATGTACGGATGTGAGAGTTGGATTATAAAGAAAGCTGAGCACCGAAGAATTGATGCTTTTGAAGTGTGGTGTTGGAGAAGACTCTTGAGAGTCCCTAGGACTGCAAGGAGATCCAACCAGTCCATCCTAAGAGAAATCAGTTCTGGGTGTTCACTGGAAGGACTAATGTTGAAGCTGAAACTCCAATATTTTGGCCACCTTATGAGAAGAGCTGACTCATTTGAAAAGACCCTGATGTTGGGAACGTTGAAGGAAGGAAGAGAAGGGGACGACAGAAGATGAGATGGTTAGATGGCATCATCGACTCAATGGACATGGGTTTGCGTGGACTCTGGGATTTGGTGATGGACGGCGGGCCTGGCATGCTGCAGTTCATGGGGTTGCAAAGAGTCAGACACAACTGAGTAACTGAACTGTTACTCGGATACTTTGGGCTTCTCAAATCAGTATCCTCGACTGGTTGGAAAATATGCCTACCAAGAGAAAAAAAAAAAAAAAAAAAAGCAGTTGCTGCTCCAAAATGCTTGCAAGGAAATTAATGTCAGGATTCGGACAAACTGAGGGATACCTCTTTGTAAGTTCCCTTTCTATAATAAAGATATTTGGTACACAAGAACAATAGAATAAGTGAATAATCACTAATTACTCAGATACTTTAATCACTAATAGATTGATAAAATGGAGCACAACAGTGAACTGAGATACTAAGTAAAACAGAGTTACAATAATATCAGATCAGATCAGATCAGATCAGTCGCTCAGTCGTGTCCGACTCTTTGCGACCCCATGAACCGCAGCACGCCAGGCCTCCCTGTTCATCACCAGCTCTCGGAGGTCACTCAGACTTGCATCCATCGAGTCAGCGATGCCATCCAGCCATCTCATCCTCTGTCATCCCCTTCTCCCCCTGCCCTCAATCCCTCCCAGCATCAGAGTCTTCTCCAATGAGTCAACTCTTCGCATGAGGTGGCCAAAATACTGGAGTTTCAGCTTTAGCATCATTCCTTCTAAAGAAATTCCAGGATTGATCTCCTTCAGAATGGACTGGTTGGATCTTCTTGCAGTCCAAGGGACTCTCAAGAGTCTTCTCCAACACCACAGTTCAAAAGCATCAATTCTTCGGCGTTCAGCCTTCCTCACAGTCCAGCTCTCACATCCATACATGACCACAGGAAAAACCATAGCCTTGACTAGGCGAACCTTTGTTGGTAAAGTAATGTCTCTGCTTTTGAATATGCTATCTAGGTTGGTCATAACTTTCCTTCCAAGGAGTAAGCATCTTTTAATTTCATGGCTGCAGTCACCATCTGCAGTGATTTTGGAGCCCAGAAAAACAAAGTCTGACACTGTTTCCACTGTTTCCCCATCTATTTCCCATGCAGTGATGGGACCAGATGCCATGATCTTCGTTTTCTGAATGTTGAGCTTTAAGCCAACCTTTTCACTCTCCACTTTCACTTTCATCAAGAGGCTTTTAGCCCCTCTTCACTTTCTGCCATAAGAGTGGTGTCATCTGCATATCTGAGGTTATTGATATTTCTCCCGGCAATCTTGATTCCAACTTGTGTTTCTTCCAGTCCAGCATTTCTCATGATGTACTCTGCATATAAGTTAAATAAACATGGTGACAATATACAGCCTTGACGTACTCCTTTTCCTATTTGGAACCAGTCTGTTGTTCCATGACCAGTTCTAACTGTTGCTTCCTGACCTGCATACAGATTTCTCAAGAGGCAGATCAGGTGGTCTGGTATTCCCATCTCTTTCAGAATTTTCCATAGTTTATTGTGATCCACACAGTCAAAGGCTTTGGCATAGTCAATAAAGCAGAAATCGATGTTTTTCTGGAACTCTCTTGCTTTTTCCATGATCCAGCAGATGTTGGCAATTTGATCTCTGGTTCCTCTGCCTTTTCTAAAACCAGCTTGAACATCAGGAAGTTCATGGTTCAAATATTGCTGAAGCCTGGCTTGGAGAATTTTGAGCATTACTTTACTAGCGTGTGAGATGAGTGCAATTGTTCGGTAGTTTGAGCACTCCTTGGCATTGCCTTTCTTTGGGATTGGGATCAAAACTGACCTTTGCCAGTCCTGTGGCCACTGCTGAGTTTTCCAAATTTGCTGGCATATTGAGTGCAGCACTTTCACAGCATCATCTTTCAGGACTTGGAATAGTTCCACTGGAATTCCATCACCTCCACTAGCTTTGTTCGTAGTGATGCTTTCTAAGGCCCATTTGACTTCACATTCCAAGATGTCTGGCTCTAGGTCAGTGATCACATCACCATGATTGTCTAGGTCTTGAAGCTCTTTTTTGTACAGTTCTTCTGTGTATTCTTGCCACCTCTTCTTAATATCTTCTGCTTCTGTTAGGTCCACAGCATCTCTGTCCTTTAACGTGCCCATCTTTGCATGAAATGTTCCTTTGGTATCTCTGATTTTCTTGAAGAGATCCCTAGTCTTTCCCATTCTGTTGTTTTCCTCTATTTCTTTGCATTGATCGCTGAAGAAGGCTTTCTTATCTCTTCTTGCTATTCTTTGGAACTCTGCATTTAGATGTTTATATCTTTTCTTTTCTCCTTTGCTTTTCGCTTCTCTTCTTTTCACAGCTATTTGTAAGGCCTCCCCAGACAGCCATTTTGCTTTTTTGCATTTCTTTTCCATGGGGATGGTCTTGATCCCTGTCTCCTGTACAATGTCACGAACCTCATCCCATAGTTCATCAGGCACTCTATCTATCAGATCTAGGCCCTTAAATCTATTTCTCACTTCCACTGTATAATCATAAGGGATTTGATTTAGGTCATACCTGAATGGTCTAGTAGATTTCCCTACTTTCTTCAATTTCAGTCTGAATTTGACAATAATATAGGAAGTGTAAAAAAGAAATGATAAACATCACGTGCAACTTGGTATTCAATTACAAATTTGAGCACAGTGACAACTATGCATACATTTTTTTTTTCTTCTCTTTTCTTTACTACTTTGTATAAAATGTGCTGACTAGGTTTAGCTTGACATTTAGTTCATGGGTCATCATTGATCATGTGAAACCCTATCAAGGCATGATAATTTCACCTGAAAACATTGATCTGGAAATGGATACAAGACTTTTGGTAGAAGATGAAAGATCTTTTGTTTACATGAGAGATTGCTATCTTATATTAGGCAGAAATATCAAAACTTTTTGAGATAATGGAATACCCATAAAGAAAAAAAAAAAAAAAAAGGAAAGTGCACAGAGCAGAAATAGAGTTGACTGTGCCACTTTTGGGTCTGTTGTGTCCTAATTTTTTTCCTATATTCCTTTGCTCTTCATTCCAGAGTGGCTGATTGCAATAGGCTTATTTCCCAAGTTCCTTGTCAGCTGACTTCCAGCTACATTTAAGTATAGGAAGAACCAGTGGAAGACTGAAGGGATGATATGTGTGCCCCTGTATATGTGAGGCAGCATCTCTGGCAGTGGCTGAATCTTCCACATGAAAACTGCTCTCACCAGATCCCTAGTCTTATCGTTTCATCTTGGGAAACGTGGCCTTTGGGCTCTAATTATAATAGCTCTTTCCTTTGACCTTCTCTTCTAGTTGTGGAATTGGCTTCATGTCGCATATTTCCATATTGTCTTACTGTTTGCTATCTAGATTATAATTTTTTCTGTTACCCATAAGAGCAAAATGCATGTGAGAGTTGCAGGGCTGTCACCTGCTAAGGAAGAGAATGTGTCACCTGCATCTAATAAATTTTAGGAGTTTAATTTGAAAGAAGATTCAATGCCCAGAAAAGATTCCCAAGGCCCCATATAGAATACCATTGACAGGAGCCATGTGGGTGGGGGTATGGGAAGAGAGAAGACCCTGGAAACACTTGGAAAGGATCAAAGTTCAGCTGCCTCAGAAGGAACTAAGGCCCCCACCCAAGTGGAGGATGGTAACTTAAATACAAGATTCCTGGAGCACCACTCTATTACCTCATCACCACTCAGTAAGAAGAAAGTAATACATCTTACAGCTCTCACCCCAAATTTCATCTTTAAAAATGGACTTTTGAGCTCAAGCCACCATTCTCCTTGACTAACTTGCAATAAACCTTTCTGTTCCCCTTACCCCCTCCCTCAAATCCCTTTGATTGTGTGATTCTTTTCCTGGTTAGATATTATCTGTATGGTGCCCAATATATCCTTTATGCTCAGCGTAAACATTTTGAGCATAAACTGTCTTCATTATAAAATAATGCTTATTTTTACTCAGATATTATATACAGCACAAAATTCATGCAAAAGTTGATAGGTTAAGATCACCTTGCAGTAATAAAGTTAATGCAAAATTTGCAGTTCACCTGGTTTTCCAGGGAAGAATATATTATGAATCAAGCAGTTTTTAAAAGGCAGTTTCGGGAGGGAGGTGACAGGGGGGTTCAGGATGGGGAACACGTGTACACCCATGGTGGATGCATATTGATATATGGCAAAACCAATAGAATATTGTAAAGTAAAAAATAATAATAATAAAGGCAATTGATGCAATGTGTCTATATCTCTAAGAAAACTGTCTTCTGAAATCTAAGATTTATTTCCCAAAATTAAATTCTTCAAATTTATCAGGCAAATAATTTATGACCTGAAACAGGCCCCATATCCAACCAGTTATCTGGTGACAGCAATCTTTCCACCCTTTCTTCATTCCTTTCATTTCTGTGAACCTCAATAAAGTATATATCAGTACACAATATAAGCTGATCTGGAAAGTACTTCTGTGGAGAGGTGCTGAAATACAGACTGCATTATAGAACAATGAGTTTTTTTCTGGGAAATACTGGACCTGAACTATATTCATGAAGGCATAATCATTTAACAATGTATTTTTATTCATAGCAATGCACTAAGTAGAATACCAAGCTTCCTCAAAGGAACCTGCCAGAAATGTAGGAGACACAGAAGATGTGGGTTTGATCCATGGGTCAGAAGGATCCACTGGAGGAGGAGATGGCAACCCACACCAGTGCTCTCTCCTCAAAAATCTCATGGACAGAGGAGTCTGGTGGGCTACAGTTGTGAGGACTGAAAGAGACAGACAGGACAAGGTGAGCACACACATACACACACACACACACAAGTAGAATAACCTTGTTTATTTCAATTTTTAGGGCACTTGTATTATATTAATTGGTGAAAGTAACTTTTTTAAAAATGCCTTCTTCCAGATTCTGATGTCATGCTCTCCATTAAGAACAAAGGAAATGCATTTGTTCTTTGGGTTAACTTAAAATTCTTCTTTATGCAATTCTTCATTTGCATAACTCCAGCCTTATAATAACTGAAGATATGACCAATATTTAAATTAAGAAGGCTGTCTTTAAACTCAATACCATAGCTTTTGATAATCCGAAGCCATACATATATTTGTAAAATGCCAATGCACCTCTCATAGTAGCAAGTGACAGATGACTCTCAGTTCAGTTCAGTTTTGTCACTCAGTCATGTCCTACTTTTTGCGACCCTATGAATCGCACCACGCCAGGCCTCCCTGTCCATCACCAACTCCCGGACGTGACCCATACTCACGTCCATTGAGTCAGTGATGCCATCCAGCCATCTCATCCTCTGTCGTCCCCTTCTCCTCCTGCCCCAATCCCTCCCAGCATCAAAGTCTTTTCCAATGAGTCAACTCTTCGCATGAGGTGACCAAAGTACTAGAGTTTCAGCTTTAGCATCATTCCTTCCAAAGAACACCCAGGGCTGATCTCCTTTAGGATGAACTGGTTGGATCTCTACATGTAGATGACTCTATATACAGCTAAATTACACAATGATATAACAATTCCATTCACTTTGACTAATCTTTAAGATACGTGGAATTGCTCAATCTTTACTCTCAGAGCTATGAAATAAATGAGATGGCTTTGCTTATGGCATCACTTCCATATTGTTTTAATAAGGGGAAAGAAAAAGGTACCACACATCTCTTTATGGCAGAAAATGAAGAAAAACTTAAAAGCCTCTAGATGAAAATGAAAGAGGAGAGTGAAAAAGTTGGCTTAAAACAACAACACTGTGCTTCTTTCATAGCATGGATTTTGTCATCTGAACTGTGCTTCCTGCAAATCCTGATATTTTCCAAATAGTCTGATATCAGAAAATAACAACAACAAAAAAAGTTCAGTTAAAATGAGATACATTATCAATTCAAATACAAAAACAAAGTTTCAAAGAAAAATATATATGTTATGGAAATTTGTTTATTTTGAACCTTATTAAAAAACAATACAATATTGTAAAGTAAAAATAATAATAATAATAAATAAATTCAATTAAAAAATAAGAGTATTAAATATGTATGATAATATCTTGTGTAAAGTTAATCCAAATATTTATGACAACATGTTAAATATTAATCATACCTCATTATATAATACTTTTCAATTAATTTAATTATAAATATCAATTGTGCTTTTAAAAATTAATTTATTTTTATTGAAGGATAATTGCACTACAGAATTTTGCTGTTTTCTATCAAACCTCAACATGAATCAGCCATAGGTGTACATGTGTCCTCTCCCTTTTGTTTTTTAATTTTTAAATTTTATTTTATTTAAACTCCTTCCCATCTCCCTCCCCATCCCACTCCTCTAGGTTGATGCAGAGCTCCTATTTGAGTTTCCTGTTAAGAAGGCTGAACACCGAAGAACTGATGCTCTTGAACTGTGGTGCTGGAGAAGACTCTTGAGAGTCCGTTGGACTGCAAGGAGATGCCAACCAGTCCATTCTGAAGGAGATCAGCCCTGGGATTTCTTTGGAAGGAATGATGCTAAAGCTGAAACTCCAGTACTTTGGCCACCTCATGCGAAGAGTTTACTCATTGGAGAAGACTCTGATGCTGGGAGGGATTGGGGGCAAGAGGAGAAGGGGACGACAGAGGATGAGATGGCTGGATGGCATCACTGACTCAGTGGACATGAGTCTGGGTGAACTCCGGGAGTTGGTGATGAACAGGGAGGCCTGGTGTGGTGCGATTCATGGGGTCGCAAAGAGTCGGACATGACTGAACGACTGAACTGAACTAAACTGAAGCCACACAGAAAACCTAGAACCTATTATACAGAGTGAAATAATTCAGAAAGAGAAAGATAAACACCAAATTTTAAGACATATATATATATGGAATTTAGAATAAAAATGGTACTGAAGAATTTATTTACAGGGCAACAATAGAGAAACAGACATAGAGAGTAGACTTATGGACATGGGGAGAGGATAGGAGAGGGTAAGACTTGTGGAAAGAGTAACTTGGAAACTTACATTACCATATGTAAAATTGTGCTTTTTTAAAATTTATACAGGAAATATCATGTATACATATGGATTCAAAGTATGCAAATACAAAGCATGTAATGAAAATCCTTTAGAGCAACCCCATCCTCGGTGAATAACATGAAAATAATTTCTTTAATAGTTCTTCCCGGGTATACAGAATATAATTTAGAGAATTTATTTGTTTCTTTGTAACCTATTATTAAGGGGTAAGAAATGTAGCCTTTTCTTTAATTCTATTCTTGACTGATTTCTCCAAATGCTGTGGCATTAGATTATTCAATAAATGGTAAATAAACAAATGAATTTAAAGAGCAGTAAACAGATATTGGAACTACCTGAAATATATGTCAGATAACTCTGAAGTAATGTTAAGTGTTTAACTTCTGTAGTATGCATCACTGGCAAATGAAAATCAAAACAATTCATTGTATATATATATATATATTTTTTTCTTTGTCATTCCCCCTGGTGGGAAGTGACTAGCAATATAAAGAACACACTGAACTTACAGCCCTGTATTTACTGTTATGAATTACTTAATGCGTTTGTTTTTAAATACAACTTGGTCAAAAAGAACCAAATCATGGTTGTGTTTTAAAATTTATTTTTTTCTGAGTTATTTCCAAGTTGAATACCAGACTATTAATACTTAATTATTCTTATTTATGAAAAAGTATATATAAAAATTTGGATAATATTTTTCTAATACTATTTCTTACATATTATTGAAATTAATTTCATATGTAACATTTTAAATTATGAACAACTAAACAAGACTATGGTCTTTCCTGTGGTCATGTATGGATGTGAGAGCTGGACTGTGAAGAAGGCTGAGCGCCAAAGAATTGATGCTTTTGAACTGTGGTGTTGGAGAAGACTCTTGAGAGTCCCTTGGACTGCAAGGAGATCCAACCAGTCCATTCTGAAGGAGATTAGTCCTGGAATTTCTTTAGAAGAAATGATGCTAAAGCTGAAACTCCAGTATTTTGGCCACCTCATGCGAAGAGTTGACTCATTGGAGAAGACTCTGATGCTGGGAGGAATTGAGGGCAGGAGGAGAAGGGGACGACAGAGGATGAGATGGCTGGATGGCATCACTGACTCGATGGATGCGAGTCTGGGTGACCTCCGGGAGCTGGTGATGGACAGGGAGGCCTGGCGTGCTGCGGTTCATGGGGTCGCAAAGAGTCGGACACGACTGAGCGACTGATCTGATCTGGTCTGAAACAAGAATTGTTTGGAAATGGTCAAACAGGAGATGGCAAGAGTATACATTGATATTTTGGAAATCAGTGAATTAAAATGGACTGGAATGGGTGAATTTAATTCCGGTGAACATTATGTCTACTACTGTGGGCAAGAATATCTTAGAAGAAATGGACTAGCCCTAATAGTGAACAAGAGACCAAGCAGTCTCAAAAACCACAGATTGATCTTGGTTCGTTTCCAAGGCAAACCATTCAATATCACAGAAATCCAAGCCTATGGCCAACAAGTAATGCTGAAGAAGCTGAAGATGAATGGTTTTATGAAGACCTACAAGACCTTCTATAGCTAACACCAAAAAAAGAGATGTTATTTTCATCATAGGGGACTGGAATGAAAAGTAGGGAGTCAAGAGATACCTGGAGTAACCATCAAGTTTGGACTTGGAGTACAGAGTGAAACAGGACAAAGGTTAACAAAGTTTACCAAGATAACATACTAGTCATAGCAAACACCGTCTTCTAACAACACAAGAGATGACTCTACACATGGACATTACCAGATGGTCAACACCAAAATCAGCTTGATTATAATCTTGTGGCTAATGATGAAGAAGCTGTATAAAATCAGCAAAAGCAAGATGGGAGATGACTGTGGCTCACATGATGAACTCCTTATTGCCAAATTCAGATTTAAATTAAAGAAAGTAGAGAAAACCACTAGGCCACTCAGATATAACCTAAATCAAATCCCTATGATGGTACACTGAAAGTGACAAATAGATTTAAGGGATTAGATCTGATAGAGTGCCTGAAGAACTATGGGTGAAGGTTTGTAACATTGTACATGAGTTGGTGATCAAGACCAACCCCAAGAAAAAGAAATGCAAAAAAGGCAAAATGGTTGTCTATGGAACACTTTCAGACAGCTGAGAGAAGAAATGAAAGGCAAAGGAGAAAAGGAAAGATACACCCACTTGAATGAAAAATTCCAAAGAGCAAAAATGATAAGAAAGCCTTCTTAAGTGTGCAATGGAAAGAAATAAAAGAAAACAATAGACTGTGAAAGACTAGAGATATTTTCAAGAGAATTAGCAATACTAAGGAAATATTTCATACAAAGATGGTTACAATAAAGGACAGAAACTGTATGGACCTAAAAGAAGCAGAAGATATTAAGAGAAGGTGCAAAAACACACAGAAGAACTATACAAAAGATATCTTCATGACCCAGATAACCACAAGTGTGATCATTCAGCTACAGTCAGACATCCTGGAGAGCAAAGTCAAGTGGGCCTTTGAAAGCATCACTACGAGCAAAGCTAGTGGAGGTGATGGAATTCCAGCTGAGCTATTTCAAATCCTAAAAGATGATGCTGTGAAAGTGCTGCACTCAATATGTCAACAAAATTGGAAAAACTCAGCAGTGGCCACAGGACTGCAAAAGATCAGTTTTCTTTCCATTCCCAAAGAAAAGCAATCCTAAAGAATGTTCAAACTATTGCACAGTTGCACTCATTTCACCTGCTACCAAAATTCTCCAAGTATTTTGGAGAATTAAGTAAAAGTAAGTAAAGTAAAGTAAAGCTCAAAATTCTCCAAGCTAGGCTTCAACGGTACATTAAGCAAGAACTCCCAGATGTTCAAGCTGGATTAAGAAAAGTCAGAGGAACCAGAGATCAAATTTCCAGCATCCATTGGATCATAGAAACATCAAGAGAATTCCAGAAAAAATCTAATTCTGCTTCATTGACTATGCTAAAGCTCTTGACTGTGTGGATCATAACATACTGTGGAAAATTCTTAAAGAGATGGAAATACCAGTCCACCTGACCTGCCTCAGGAGAAACCTGTATGCAGGCCAAGAAGAAATAATTAGAAACAATCATGTAACAATGGACTGGATCAAAATTGGGAACAGAGACATCAAGACTGTATAGTCACTCTGGTTATTTAACTTATATTCAGAATACACCATGTGAAATGCTCAGCTGGTTGCAGCACAAACTGGAATCAAAATTCCTGGGGGAAATATAAATAAACTCAGATGTGCAGATGACACCACCCTTGTGGCAGAAAGCAAAAAGGAACTAAAGAGGCTCTTAATGCAGGGAAAAGAAGAGTGAAAAAGTTGACTTGAAACTCAAACACCAATACAGTATACTAATGCATATATATGGAATTTAGAAAGATAGTAACAATAACCCTGTATTTGAGACAGCAAAAGAGACACAGATGTATAGAACAGTCTTTTGGACTCTGTGGGAGAGGGAGCAGGAGATGGTGGGATGATTTGGGAGAATGGCATTGAAACATGTATAATATCATATAAGAAACGAATCGCCAGTCCAGGTTTGATGCAGGATATAGGAAGCTTGGGGTGGGTGCACTGGGATGACCCAGAGGGATGGTATGGGGAGGAAGGTGGGGGTGGTTCAGGATTGGGAACATGTGTACACCCATGGCGGATTCATGTTGATGTATGGCAAAACCAATACAATATTGTGAAGTAAAAAAAAAAAAAAAAATCCCACATTGTTTCTTCTGATATAAAACTTGCTCTTCCTAAAATTATAGAAATAGCTTAAGTGATTGCAGATGAAATTATCTTAGAAATTTGAATCAATAATGATAATCTGACCAAAAAAAAAAAAAAAAAAAAAAAACCTCAACATTCAAAAAACTAACATCATGGCTTCCATTTCAATCACTTCATGTTAAATAGATGCAGAAACAATGAAAACAGTGACACTTTATTTTCTTGGGCTACAAATTCACTGTAGATGGTCACTGTAGCAGCAGTGAAATTAAAAGACACTTGCTCCTTGGAAGAAAAGCTATGAAAAACCTAGCCAGCATATTATAAAGCAGAGCCATTATTTTGCCAACAAAAATCGGCACATAGTCAAAGCTATGATTTTTCCATTGGTTATGAATGGATGTGGGATTTGGACAAAAAAATAAAGCTGAGCACTGAAGAATTGATGTTTTTTACTGTGGTGTTGGAGATTTTTGAGAGCCCCTCAAAAAGGAAATCAAACAAGTCAATCCTAAATGAAATCAACTCTGAATATTCATTGGAAGGACTGATGCTGAAGCTGAAGATTCAATAATTAAACCTCCTGATATAAAGTACAAACTCATTAGAACAGAAACTGATGCTGGGAAAGATTGAAGGCAGAAGGAGAAGGGGATGACAGAGGATGAGATGGCTATATGACATCACCGACTCAATGGACATGAGCTTAAGCAAGCTCTGGGGGATGGTGAAGGACAGGGAAGCCTGGCTGCTGCAGTCCATGGGGTCACAAAGAGTCAGACATGACTGAGCAACTGAAAAACACCAAACAGGAATTAAAAGTTACCATCTTAATTCAGAGGGCAAAATAACAGTTTCCCAGTTAATTTGGTTTTTCAAATAAATAGTAAAATTAAAAATATTTTGAGTTCTTTCTTCCTGACACTTTCTTTTATTATTTTTCTCTAAATAGGCAAACACATACACACACTCACACACACTATTTTGGTCACTAAGCCCAGTACACCTATTGAGAGGCAGAGTCCTGTGAGGTAAACAGAGGTCCTGATAATGTGAAAGTTGGGATATATGTGATTAAGGTTCTAACATAGTTGATAGAAAACAAAGTATATGGTGTGTGCTTAGAAATCAATTCAATACTTACTTTCTATTCTAATTGGTGTTTGGTTGCTTTAAAATTATAGAGCTCAGGATCATTCAAAGCATCAGGAGCCATTATGTATTACTCATTACTCCCTGATATAAAATCAATTCTAATAAATTATTTAAAGGCAAATTGTATACATTTGGTATTCACCATTGTGGGTCCTTGGACTTAAAACTGTACCTTTTTCTTTTCTTTTTTTTTAAACTAAAGTCTCTCAATAAGCAAGTATTGGATAGAACACACATGATTCTTGAAAATAGCCTTATTTTTGTAATTGTTTTTCATCTTACACTTTCTGTTTTTATATAAAATTTTCTATCTCACTTCTGACTAAGAACAGGGCTATGAACTCATCAAATTGGTAAGCATATGTGAAAGTGACTATGTAATAATAATAATTAGCTTTTATAAACTTTCACTAAACTGTCTTTTCATAGGATGCACCCAATTATTAGCAAATGAAGAGATGAAAACACATTGTTATATTGTGTATAGCATATACTTATAAGGGAGACACAGAGAAAGATTTGACAAAGAAAAGAAGTAGGGGGTTTGACCATAGACGCAGTGGTTGGAGTGACATGGCCATGAGTCAAGGAGTGATAGCGGCCACCGGAACCTGGAAGGAGAAGAAACTAAAATCTCCACTTAAGCCTCTACTGGGAATATAGCCCTGCTAGCAGCAAGTTAAACTGATTTTGGACTTCTGGTCTCTAAAACTGAGATGCACTTCTGTTGTTTTAACCAACCAAGCCTGGGGTAGTTTGCTACATCAGCCATATGAAACTAATACACAGCCCTGTCCCAACTCAAATCTGATACCTTACAGAAGGTCCTATATAACTAATTGAATAAGACGGAAAAAAAAATTGGATATTGGTACATGGGTATGAATGCAAGATTAAAATGTATAGTGGTTGCATCATGGTGACAGTGAAGAGAGAAAATCTTCTTGCCTACAAATTGGACAGTTTGTCATCCACTTTTTGCAGAAAAGCCCCCTAAAAAATTTCACACTGATTCCTAGCAATGCCAGTGGTCTAATCATTTGATCAGGGTTTTAGAGGGAAATGATATGGAAGGTTGAAAACACAAAGGTTTGGGTAGAGATGTGTCAGTGACATAAAGAAATGAGAATGAAGGTTGTTTTGTTGTTTTTTTTTTAACCACTCATTAATTCTCACCAGAAAGCTTCCATCATGAAAGAAGCACTGAACAATGAAATAAACTAAATGACTTTGTCCCTTAATCATCCATTGATTGATCATCCAATAACTGATACAACAGAGAGAGGAGTCATGATGTCAGATGGAAGCTCTGTATGGGTCCAATAGCCAGTACTAGTGATTTTGCTTCTACTTCTGCATGCCCAGTATATAATCTAAGAAGGCCAATACTGAGCCTCCAGTATTAAAATATTCCTTATGAGTTAAAGAGGCTCCTGATGACAAGTCAACTTCCTGAGACCTTTCCTTCTTAGGTTTCCTTCCCAAGTGAAGAGCCTCAGCCAATACAAATAAAGCATATGTGATGATATGCTCTTCTTTGTAATCTTTATAATCTTTATCTTTTAGATAATAGTCTGAAATTTTTTTATATGAAAAAATTGTGTTCTCAGTACTCATCAAATTTTATTTCTTCTACCTGGCTTTCAATTCTAGCCTTCCTTATTTTCCATTTATTTTCTGAGAGATAAAAGAAAGTGGAAACTATGATTAGTTTTAGCTAATCTGGACTAAATTTTGTCAATCTTTTGTTCTTGTGTCTCAACTTGAAATTAAAAATTTTGGGGTCTTTTTCTATTAATTTGCTTAAATCAGGGAATTTCTTATTTTGAAGTATAAGATCCTTCCTATATTTTTGTATGTTTATTTTGTGAATACTCTGTATGTGTAAAGTATCTGGCAAGGCATGTTTGTTTAATGGGAATGGTTGATCCTGGCTCTTGACATGTTGAAAATCCTGGTTTGAACAGTAGGAGAAAGTAGTTGAGCTAAAGAAGCCAAAAGCTTTAATCCAATTTTGAAAAGAATTTTCTATCACACATTAGCTTTATTTGCTAATCTGGATCTATATATGGTGCCCTTAATTTTCAGATTTTACCCCAGAGGGTTGAGAAAGCAGTTTTAATTGTGAGATTAAGTACAGGATTTTTTTTTTCTTTTCTTTTCTTTACTTACATATCGCTACTTAGTTACAACCCTGGAGGAGGGAATGGCAACCCACTCCAATGTTCTTGCCTGGAGGATCCTGTCGACATAGAAGCCTGGCCAGCTAGTCCATGTGGCACAAAGAATCAGACATGACTGAGTAACTAGTACAACTTGATTACATAAAGCCAATGGCAGAAAACATCTCTAGCTTACTCATGAAGGAATACCAAAAGGTACAAATAAAGAAGATGCTATCTTAAACATTTCTCCTCTAACATTCTGGGGGTGAAATTCAGGGGACCATTTTTTTGTACCTTCTCTGTGATCATGACCAAACTACTTTATTGTCATTGTTCTCATACTTGCTTGTGTTTTCAAAAATGTGCCAGTTGTTATTAAAAATATCCAAGTCCTGTCACTTTACTAGAAGAATTTCAGTAAAGCACGGGATATAGAAATAACTGAGATTGCCAGATCACCTGAGAAATCTATATGCAGGTCAAGAAGCAACACTTAGAACTAGACATGGAACAATGGCCTAGATCAAAATTGGGAACAGAGAACATCAAGACTGTATATTGACACTCTGGTTATCTAACTTATATGCAGGGTGCATTATGTGAACTGCTGGGCTGGATGAACCACAAGCTGGCATCAAGATTGCCAGGAGAAATATCAATAACCTCAGATAGACAGATGACAACACCCTTTTGGCAGAAAGTGAAGAAGAACTAAAGAGCCTCTTGAAGAAATTGAAAGAGGAAAGTGAAAAACTTGGCTTAAAATTCAACATTCAAAAAACTAAGATCACAACATCCTGTTCCATCACTTCATGGCAAATAAAAGGAGAAAAAATGGAAACGGTGAGAGACATTATCATTTGTGTATGTTGCAGGGGAGGCTCCCAAATGTTTGCAGATGGTGACAGAAGCCATGAAATTAAAGGACACTTGCTTCTTGGCAGAGACATTACTTTACCAATAAAGTTTATCTAGTCAAAGCTATATTTTTTCCAGTAGTCATGTATGGATGTGAAAGTTGGACTGTAAAGAAAGCTGAGTGCCAAAGAATTGATGCTTTTGAACTGTGGTGTTGGAGAAGACTCTTGAGAGTCTCTTGGACTTCAAGGAAATGAAACCAGTCCATCCTAAATAAAATCAGTCCTGAATAATCATTGGAAGGACTGATGCTGAAGCTCCAATACTTTGGCTACCTGAGGTGAAGAACTGATTCATTGGAAAAGACCCTGATACTGGGAAAGATTGCAGGCAGGAGAAGAAGGGGACAACAGAGGGTGAGATGGATGGGTGGCATCACCAACTCGTTTAACATGAGTATGATCAAGCTCCGGTAGTTGGTGATGGACAGGGAAGCTTAGAGTGATGCAGTCCATGGGGTCGCAAAGAGTCAGACACGACTGAACAACTGAACTGATTGATAGAACTATCTCACATTTACCTTAAAATTGTTCTCCTGACTGTTGATTCACTCACTCTGCATTCATGTCCCTGTGAGTGTATATGGGTGTGCAGAGGTGTGTGTTAGAGACATGATTTTAAATAGCAAGCATGTACAAGTGACAGTTTTTCTCTGTTTCCTTTCAGTCAGCTACCACCAGAGTAATAATAGTGATTCACTCAGAAACAGTCTAATACTCTTTTTCATTCATGGCCTGGGAATCAGTTTGATAGCATGATTAAAAATATTTTTGATGGCATAATCAATTTGTGTGCACGTTTTAATCTTATTATTAACAATTAGTGTATTTTTTGCTTTCCATTACATTTCCTCAAACCAAACACAATCAATGACCCTTCTTATTAGCTCTGATGTACAAGTCCAGACAGCTATTACAGAGCATCTTTCAGGCATGCAGCTATTAATATTATGACTTGTTATCATATGAATTATGAAAGGAATAATGATTTTCTTTGGCTTTTCACCACAGCTTCTCACTATTCTCCACTAAAAATGTTCCACTAATGTGAAAACTACTGACTACCAACTACAAAGGTCTTCTGTGGTTTGCACAGTTTTGAATTATGCTCATTATATATGAGCATAATTACCAGTTGTATGAATATGATTGAACAAAATCAGCATTACATTACTGCTTTTCCTTTAATGTTTTATCAATTTTCTATTTAAACAGCTTTCTCAAGTAGTTCTAAATGATCTAAACATAATTCCACAAACTAGACAAGTGGCCTGTATTAATGACAGATGCCAAGAATCACCATCCCTTCTGGTAACCAAGGCTTGGATAATGAAACAAACTCCTTGACTGTGTTTGCAGTTTCCTTTAAGTAAGTTTTCTCCCAGAAAGCATATCAGTGCTTTATGAAAGTAGAGTCTATGATGTCTCAATATACATTTCTCATTTATGCCCTAACTACCTAAATCTGAAAGATTTATAGTTTGACCTCAAAGTAGGATAACCTCTAAAATGCATTATAACAATGAAAGAGTATATGTTTGATTATACTACTAGATATTTCCCAAATAGGTATTTTATATGTAAAATATGGATATTGTGAATTATCAAATTGCTTTATTTAAACTACATTTTTTTCATGTTACTGTTAATAATATCCTTTAGCATACATAAACTATCCAAATCTTTCAGATTATTTGATTAGTTTTATCTTCAGTCTTCAACCTTGGAATTACTTTATAAGCACTTTCTTAAAACTACTTTTGAAGTTAAATCACTATGTCATTAATATTAAAAAAAAAAAAAAAAAGGAAAGTGATGTTCATAAAGTCCAGACATTTTTGTCACTGATATTATAGGGCAATGAGACAGTTTCCCTCCTAAGAACCGGAAGATAGTTCTGTCTCTTCTGTGTTGGCTCATTTATCTCTGTTACATTGATGAATTAATTTTCATGATGATACTTGGTGTGAATAATGAAAAGCTAGACAAGAAAATGTGATGGTCAAGATGGAATATTTAAAATTTTCTTCCTAATTATAGCTAACCATCTTTTTCAGATTCACTACTGAACAATCATTTGATGTGAACACAATTTTTAGATGATATTTTTAAGCTAAATTAAAAGTCCTCTGAATAGTATAATCTCTTTTAAAACTTTAAGTGAATGCAAACTCCAAGTATTTTATCATGTTAAACAGAAGTACTTAAAATATAAGAATGCGTTTTGAACTCTTCATTTGCTAATGATTTGAATATATATTACAGAAAATAATTTTTTTAAAGAAAGATTATCCTTTTAAATCAAATCAATCTTTTTATTACATGCCCATTTCAATGTTTGTTTTCTAGTTGAATAGGTTCATTAGTCATCATCTTAGTTAGAGATAAAGTAGATAATTGTTTCTGCAAGGTAATTTAACAATGCCTCTCAAACATTACCATGGCCATAAAACATTTGAGGATCTTGATGAAACCTGAGACTGTATTTTAAACAAGCTTTCTCAATATCCACTGAATTAGTCAAAAATTTAATGCCAAGTTTTCTCCATGAGAGGTTCATATACTGAATTTGATTTTGATTTTTGGTTACCAGTTAAAATCTTATAATCCTGAAGGAAATAATATTTACAAAATATGATGACTTATAATTTATTTTCTTATAAAAATCCATACAGAAATTGAATTTCCTTTGTGAACTAGTTACAACCTAACATTGGCTGTGAATTTTAGCAATAAAATAGGGTATTATTAAAGGCAGGGTCAAGATAGTAGAGTAGGAAACCTTATGTTCAACTCAATCACGGATATACCAAAACTACAACTACATCTGTAATAAATTTCTGAGAAAGAGTGAAAACTAGCAGGTTTCTTCTACAACTGAGTATACAGCTCTTCTACAATCAAGAATATAATGGGGAAAAAATGTGTCAAGATGGGTGAAAGGCAAAGTGAAGCAAACTAGTCAGAACCCGTGCCCTGGCAGGCAACCTAAAAACGGAAAGAAATATCAAAAACTCTGAGGTCTTCCTTAAAGATTGAGAGGTTTAAGCCCCACATTGGACATCCAAGCCCTGGAGACTAGCACAGGAATATAAGCCCACTTAACCTGATTTGAAAATGAGTGGGACTTATGACCTGGAGATCTGGATATCTGTAGAAAACCAAAATTTTACCTATAAGGATCCATGAACAGACTTACTCCAAGTCCCAACACAGAGATAGACTGAAAAGCTCTTGCTATTCTAGCCAGTCTCACATGATCTCTCCATCATGTCCCCAGCCTGGCTTCAGCTCCAACATCTCCAGAAAGGAGAGAGCCTGAAGTTGAACCTGGGAAAAGCTACTTCCAGCTTTTCAAGCCCATCCTGCTTCAGACTTCCTTGAAAAATCATCAGCTTTTAATACACTCTAAGTGAAGACTCAACCCTTGCTCAGATCAGTACCAGTCCTCCTGCCAAACCAACCAGTCACATGAAGTCGGCATAGGAATGCTCCTACACAAAAACATTCCTTCAAAAACAAGAAAGGCTACTGTTTGAACTAATTCAAGAGACAACTACAGAAAATCAAACAAAATTATAAGACAGAGGGATATGTTCTAAATGAAAGATCAAGATAAAACCCTGGGAGTGGGGGAATAAAACACTAAAGAGATAGAGATAGGTAATTAACTGGATGAAAGACTTGAAAAAACTCTTATCATTTAAAAATAATTTAAAATCATAAAAATGCTCATCAACAATAAAGAAGAAAATTTGGAAGGAGATAATGGAGAAAGCAATGGCAACCCACTCCAGTACTCTTGTCTGGAAAACCCCATGGACAGAGGAGCCTGGTAAGCTGCAGTCCATGGGGTTGCAAGGAGTCAGACAGGAATGAGTGACTTCACTTTCACTTTTATGCATTGGAGAAGGAAATGGCAACCCATTCCAGTGTTCTTTCCTGGAGAATCCCAGGAATGGAGGAGCCTGGTAGGCTGCTGTCTATGGGGTTGCAGAGAGTCAGACATGACTGAAGCAACTTAGTAGCAGTAGCAATGGAGGAATAAAACAGGAAGATCACCTTTCTTCTGACAAATACATCAAAAATACATTTGTACATAGAACAACTTCTACACAATACCTTCTAAGCACTGGCAGAAGACTCCAGACTTCCAACAAGGCAAGCTGATATCCTCAGAATAAGGTAGGGTTGAAGATAAAGATAAAAAAGAGGCGAACAATTTTGGAATGGGGACTTGCATCTTGGGGCAGGAGCCATGAAGGAGGAAATGTCTCAACACGTTCAGAAACCTATTCATGGTTGAAGACACTGGGGCAGCTTCAGAGCCTCAGAAGAGAACACAGCAGCATCAGAAGGGCATGTGCTTGGTAGACAAGTCAGAGAGAATTCACCACAGAGATTGTGGCAAGTAAACAGTACTTCTCAAGTGATAAGTGGCTTTCATGCTTACCCCAGTGAATGGGGGCTAGGTGTTGAGTTCAGGCCTCAGGGCTTGGAACCCAGCCCTCGGAACCCAGGGGTTGACTGCTGTGAAGATACTCTGAGGGAGCTAGTAGGACACAACAGAGGGGCCCAGGGAAAACCCTGGGCCTCCCAGAGAGGCAAGAGATTGTTGCCTCGGGAAACCTCTGGCCCCAAGCACTTGTAGACCACAGGAATTTGCATTCATGGTTGTTGTAAGTGTGATGGGTAGATGGCAGAGTTGTGAAATGCACAACCCCAGAGCTAGAAGTCACCCAGTGTTCTTGCCTGGAGAATCCCGGAGATGGGGGAGCCTGGTGGGCTGCCTTCTCTGGGGTCACACAGAGTCGGACACGACTGAAGCGACTTAGCAGTAGCAGAGCTAGATAATCCCAGCTGTTTCCAAAGCAGACACAAGTGCCAAATGCAGAACTAGACATGACAGCAGTTTACAATCCTAGGGGTGGGGAACACAAACGTCATGTTTACTGCCAAAGCCAGGGTGAGTGCCTGAAGCAGAAGAAAAAAATGCTTATGCTGTGGTACAAAACCCAGAGGTAACAGCTGCCACCAAGCCATGAGTGGGAATGGGTTGCTGCTGACACCCTCCTGGGAGCCTCTGCAGCTTAACTCTGCCAAGGGACACATGACCTGGGGCCAGTCCCCCTAGGAGGGCACATAACCCACCTCAGACTGTGTTGACTTCCAGCAGTACTCTAACAAAGTGGGCACAACTCAGACATCCCAGCAGTGGATTTCATACTCCTTTCTCTCCAGCCTGATGGAGCAAGTGAGCCTTACTAAGCTGCTACTTTGGCTCCCTCTGGTCTGGGTGGGGAGCAGACACCAGAGGGTGGCCTAAAAGTAGAGGCATATCCAAACCAAACTGAAACAACAGGGCTGTATGACTAAAGGAAAATAAGGAAATCCACTCCAGCAGCTTCAGGTACAGAGGATTAAATACCTGCAATTAGCCTGAGACTGTGCATTTGGGTTCAGTTGTGGAGTCTGGGAGCAAATACAAGCTGCAAATGGCCAGATAAGAATCTGACCTGACCACACAGCATCCATAGCAGCTCCAGAGACCTACTTAGAAATGTTGGAGGACTTCCTATTTAAGGAGATTGGCTGGTGCTCACTGACAGGAACAATGGAGGATTCAGAAGGGCATTCTTACTACGACTACTCTCTCTCTCTCATTGTCTCTCTCTCTCTCTCTCTCTCTCTCTCTCTATATATATATATATATATATATATATATATATATATGTGTGTGTGTGCTGGGGGTTTTGTGTTTTGTTGTTGTCCTTGTTGTTTCTTTGTATTGTTTTAATGTTGGTCTTTATTATTCATTTAATATTTATTTCCTAACTTTTACCTTTTTAAAAACATGTTGTTTTAATTAAATGTATTTAATTTTCTCTATTTTTACAGTACTATTTAGTTATACTGCATTTTTCCATGTTTTTGATTTTGCATTTTTGCTAGTCTAGTTGTTAATATTCATTTTCACTTATGTGTTTATTGGCATTGTTGTTCTCTTGTTTTTTTTTTTTTTTATTCTTGTTTTTATTATTTTATTCTCTTTTTCTCCCCATCTTCTTTTCTCTTTGACTCTCTTCTTTTTCTTTGAAATTTGTGAATTTCTTAAGGTATTCTTGGCTATTGACTGTTGTTTTCACCATTTTTCTTGGGATTTTGTCTTCTGCGATGTATGGCTTATGGAGTCTTTGTGCTCCATTAAGGTGTCAGGCCTGAACCACCTCTGAGGTGAAAGGCATGCATCCAGGACTTCAGACCACCAGAGAACTCTTGGCCCCATGGAACATTAATTGGCAAGAGTCCTCCCAAAGGCCTCCATCTCAATACTAAGGCTAGCAAGTTCCAATGCCAAATGCCCTATATGAAAACCTCAGCAAAACACAAACATAAATCTGTCCATTAGTGGACAGGCTGCCTAAAGCCATACCAAGCCTGTACACACACCAAAACACACTACTAGATGTAGAACTGCCCATCAGAAAGAAAAGATCCAGCTCCATTCACCAGAACACAGGCATGTGTTCCAACAAACAGAACCCTCACAAGGCACATGTGAAACCTGACTCAAGGAGAGTGGACTCCATAAATAAGAGGAACTGCAACCATTCAGGCTGCAGAAAGGAAATGTCAAACACTGTAAATTAAATAAAAGGAAAAGATAGAGAAAGATGAAGCAGATGAAAGGACATGGTAGGACCACAAGACCAAAAAAAAAAAAAAAAAAAACAGAAAAAGAAGAGGAAATAGGCAATCTACCTTAAAAAAGGAAAGAAGTTTCAGAGTAATGATAGTAAGGATTATCCAAAACTTGGAAATAAAATTAAGATGTAGATAAGTAAAATGGAGGCACAGATGGAGAAAATACAAGAAATGTTTAGCAAGGACCTAGAATAAATCAGGAATAGACAATTACCAAAGAACGATGACAAAAACACTGAGATTAAAAATATTCTAGAGGGAATTAGCAGAATAACGGAGGCAGAAGAATGAATAAGTGATCTGGAAGATAGAATGGTGAAAATGAATAAAGCAGAGCAGAATAAAGAAATAATATTTCAAATAAATGACAACAGTCTCAGAGACCTCTTGGACAACATTAAGTGCACAAACATTCAATTTATAAGGGCCCCAGAAGAAGAGAAAAAGAAAAGCATGAGACAATATTTGAGGAGCTATTAGTTAAAAATTTCTCTCACATGGGAAAGAAATTAGCCACCGAAATGCTGGAAGACCAGATAGTCGCATACATTATAAACCCAAAGAGAAATAACACCAAGACACATATAAATGAAACTAACAAATAATATTCACAACGGAAAAAAATTAAAATCAGCAAGGGAAAAGAAGCAAATTACATATAAGGGGATTCCTATAAGGTTAACTGATGATCTTTCAATAGAAATTCTGCAGACCAGGAGAGAGTGGCAAGATATACTTACAGCGATGAAAGGAATAAACCTATAATCAAGATTACTTTAACTAGCAAGAATTTCATTCACATTCAAAAATAAATAAAAATATTTACAGATAAGCAAAAGTTAGGAGAATTCAGCATCACCAAACCAGTTTTACAGCAAATGATAAAGGAATTACTCTAACAGGAAAAATAAGAACAAGAAGAGACCTACAAAAACAAAACTCTACCCAAATAAAGTAATAGCATTGTACACAGAAATAATTAGCTTAACTCAAAATGGATTAAATGCTTTAACAAAAATACACAGATTGGTTGAATGGATTCAAAAAGCACAAAAACAATGTTGTCTACAGGAGACCCAGAAAAGACCTAGGGGTATATAAAGACTGACAGTAAGGGGCTGGAAAGGATATTCCATGCAAATTGAAAAAAAAAATAAATAAATAAAAAACTTTATCATATTAGATAAAGTTAAAAAAATAAAAAATAAAAGAGACCTGTAAGCAGGTCAGGAAGTAACAGTTAGAACTGGAGATGGAACAGACAGGTTCCAAATAGGAAAAGGAGTACGTCAAGGTGGTATATTGTCACCCTACTTATTTAACTTATATGCAGAGTACCTCATAAGAAACACTAGGCTGGATGAAGCACAAGCTGGAATCCAGATTGCCGAGAGAAATATCAATAACTCAGACATGCAGATGACACTACCTTTATGGCAGAAAGTGAAGAAGAACTAAGGAGCCTCTTGATGAAAGTTGAAGAGGAGAGTGAAAAAGTTGGCTTAAAGCTCAACATTCAGAAAACTAAGATCATGGCATCCAGTGTCCCATCACTTCATGGCAGATAGATGGGTAACTACCTATGGCTGACTTTATTTTTCTGGGTTCCAAAATCACTGCAGATGGTGATTGCAGCCATGAAATTAAAAGATGCTTACTCTTTGGAAGGAAAGTTATGAGCAACCTAGATAGCATATTAAAAAGCCGTGACATTACTTTGCCAACAAAGGTCCATCTAGTCAAGGCTATGGTTTTTCCAGTGGTCATGTATGGATGTGAGAGTTGGACAGTAAAGAAAACTGAGCACCGAAGAATGATGCTTTTGATTTGTGGTGTTGAAGAAGACTCTTAAGAATCCCTTGGACTGCAAGGAGATATAACCAGTCCATCCTAAAGGAGATTAGTTCTGGGTGTTCATTGGAAAGACTGATGTTGAAGCTGAAACTCCAATACTTTGGCTACCTGATATGAAGAGGTGACTCATTGGAAAAGACTCTGATGCTGGGAAAGATTGAGGGCAGGAGGATAAGGGGACGACACAAGATGAGATGGTTGGATGGCATCATCGACTCGATGGACATGGGTTTGTGTGGACTCTGGGAGTTGGTGATGGACAGTGAAACCTGGTGTGCTGCAGTTCATGGGGTCGCAAAGAGTCAGACATGACTGAGCGACTGAACTGAACTGAACTGAACTGAAAAGAGGCAATCACTGGAGAGGGAAATTGCAACCCACTCCAGTATTCTTGCCTGGAAAATCCCATGGACAGAGGAGCCTGATGGGCTACAGCTCATGGGGTCTCAAAGAGTCAGACACAATTGAGGAACTGAACACAAAAAAGACAAGGAGGGATACCACACAGTAGTCAAAAGATAAATCAGTAAAGAACATACAGTGACGTGAAGTCAGTCGTATCCAACTCTTTGCGACCCCATAGACTGCAGCCTACCAGGCTCCTCTGTCCATGGGATTTTCCAGGCAATAGTACTGGAGTGGATTGCCATTTCCTTCTCCAGGTGATCTTCCCAATCTAGGGCTTGAACCCTAGTCTCCTGCATTGTAGACAGATGCTTTACCATCTGAGCCACCAGGGAAGTCACCTAAAGAATATATAATAGCTACAAATATATGTACACCCAACATAGGAGAACCACAATACATAAGACTAATCCTAACAAGTATTAAGAGGAAATTGTAACACAATGATAACAGGGTACTATAACACTACACTACACTCATATCAATGGACATAACATCCACACAGAAAATTAATAAGGCAATAGAAGCTTTAAATGACACTTTTGACCAGATGGCTTAACTGACATCTATAGAGCATTTCATCCATAAAAAGAAGATTTCACTTTTTCTCATATAACATTCTCAAGGATAGATCACATCTTGAGTCACAAATCAAGACTTGGTATTTTTTTCTTTTTAATGAAACAATTTCAAGCATATTTTCTGACCACAACACTCTAAAATTAGATATAAACTACATGAAAAAAAAGCAAATAAAATCCTGTGAAAAAACAGAAACATATGAAGGCTAAACAGTATGCTCTTGAAAAACCAGGAGGTCAGTGGAGATATCAAAAAGGAACTCAAAAAATATCTAAAAACAAATGACAATTAAAATATGACATCTCAAAACCTATGTGGTGCACTAAAAGCAATGCAGATGGAAATTTATAGCAGTACAAGCCTACTTAATACCCAGATGTGGATGTGACTGGTGATAGAAGTAAGGTCCGATGCAATTGGAAGTGGTCAAACAAGAGAGATGGCAAATGTCGACATTCTAGGAATCAGCGAACTAAAATGGACTGGGATGGGTGAATTTAACTCAGCTGACCATTATATCTACAACTGTGGGCAGGAATCCCTCAGAAGAAATGGGGTGGCCATCATGGTCAACAAAAGAGTCTGAAATGCAGTACTTGGATGCAATCTCAAAAACGACAGAATGATCTCTGTTCGTTTCCAAGGCAAATTATTCAATATTAGAGTAATCCAAGCCTATGCCCAACCAGTAACACTGAAGAAGCTGAAGTTGAACAGTTCTATGAAGAACTTTTAGAACTAACTACAAGAACTTTTAGAACTAACAACCAAAAACGATGTCCTTTTCATTATAGGGGACTGGAATGCAAATGTAGGAAGTCAAGAAACACCTGGAGTAACAGGCAAATTTGGCCTTGGAATACAGAATGAAGCAGGGCAAAGACTAACAGAGTTTTGCCAAGAAAATGCACTGTTCATAGTAAACACCCTCTTCCAACAACACAAGAGAAGACTACACATGGACATCACCAGATGGTCAACACCGAAATCAGATTGATTATATTCTTTGCAGCCAAAGATGGAAAAGCTCTATATAATCAGCAAAATCAAGACCGGGAGCTGACTGTGGCTCAGAGCATGAACTCATTATTACCAAATTCAGACTTAAATTGAAGAAAATAGGGAAAACCACTAGACCATTCAGATATGACCTAAATCAAATCCCTTATGCTTGAACAGTGGAAGTGAGAAATAGATTTAAGGGCCTAGATCTGATAGATAGAGTGCCTGATGAACTATGGAATGAGATTTGTGACATTGTATTGGAGACAAGGATCAAGACCATCCCCATGGAAAATAAATGCAAAAAAGCAAAATGGCTGTGAGAGGAGGTCTTACAAATAGCTGTGAAAAGAAGAGAAGCAAAAAGCAAAGGAGAAAAGAAAAGACATAAGCATCTGAATGCAGAGTTCCAAAGAATAGCAAGAAGAGATAAGAAAGCCTTGCTCAGCGATCAATGCAAAGAAATAGAGGAAAACAATAGAATGGGAAAGACTAGAGATCTCTTCAAGAAAATTAGAGATATCAAGGGAACATTTAATGCAAAAATGGGCTCGATAAAGGACAGAAATGGTATGAACCTAACAGAAGCAGAAGATATCAAGTAGAGGTGGCAAGAATACACAGAAAAACTGTACAAAAAAATCTTCATGTCCCAGATAATCATGATGGTGTGATCACTGACGTAGAGCCAGACATCCTGGAATGTGAAGTCAAGTGGGCCTTAGAAAGCATCACTATGAACAAAGCTAGTGTCAGATTAGATGAGTCGCTCAGTCGTGTCCGACTCTTTGCGACCCCATGAACTGCAGCACGCCAGGCCCCCCTGTCCATCACCAGCTTTCAGAGGTCACTCAGACTCACATCCATCGAGTCAGTGATGCCATCCAGCCATCTCATCCTCTGTCGTCCCCCTCTCCTCCTGCCCCCAATCCCTCCCAGCATCAGAGTCTTCAATGAGTCAGCTCTTCCCATGAGGTGACCAAAATACTGGAGTTTCAGCTTTAGCATCATTCCTTCCAAAGAAATCCCAGGGCTGATCTCCTTCAGAATGGACTGGTTGGATCTCCAGCTAGTGTAGGTGATGGAATTCCAGTTAAGCTATTTCAAATCCTGAACGATGATGATGTGAAAGTGCTGCATTCAGTATGCCAGCAAATTTGGAAAACTCAGCAGTGGCCACAGGACTGGAAAAGGTCAGTTTTCATTCCAGTCCCTAAGAAAGGCATTACCAAAGAATGCTCAAACTACCACACAATTGCACTCATCTCACATGCTAGTAAAGTAATGCTCAAAATTCTCCAAGCTAGGCTTCAGCAATATGTGAATCGTGAACTTCCTGATGTTCAAGCTGGTTTTTGAAAAGGGAGAAGAACCAAAGATCAAGTTGCCAACATCCCCTGGATCATGGTAAAAGGAAGAGAGTTCCAGAAAAACATCTATTTCTGCTTTATTGATTATGCCAAAGCCTTTGACTGTGTGGATCACAATAAATTGTGGGAAATTCTGAAAGAGATTGGAATACCAGACCACCTGACCTGCCTCTTGAGAAACCTATATGCAGGTCAGGAAGCAACAGTTAGAACTGAATATGGAACAACAGACTGGTTCCAAATAGGAAAAGGAGTACATCAAGGCTGTATATTGTCACACTGCTTATTTAACTTATATGCAGAGTACATCATGAGAAATGCTGGACTGGAAGAAACACAAGCTGGAATCAAGATTGCTGGGAGAAATATCAATAATCTCAGATATGCAGATGATACCACCCTTATGGCAGAAAGTGAAGAGGAACTAAAAAGCCTCGATGAAAGTGAAAGAGGAGAGTTAAAAAGTTGGCTTAAAAATCAACATTCATAAAACGAAGACCATGGCATCCGGTCCCATCTGTTCATGGGAAATAGATGGGGAAACAGTGGAAACAGTGTCAGACTTTATTTTTGGGGCTCCAAAGTCACTGCAGTTGGTGACTGCAGCCATGAAATTAATAGATGCTTACTCCTTGGAAGGAAAGTTATGACCAACCTAGATAGCATATTCAAAAGCAGAAAAAATTACTTTGCCAACAAAGGCACGTCTTGTCAAGTGAACGTGAACGTGAAGTCGCTCAGTCGTGTCCGACTCTTTGCGACCCCATGGACACCAGGTCCTCTGTCCATGGGATTTTCTAGGCAAGAGTACTGGAGTGGGTTGCCATTTCCTTCTCCAATGAATCTTCCCAACCCAGGGATAGAACCCAGGTTCCCTCATTGTAGACAGACGCTTTATCATATGAGCCACCAAGGAAGTCCCTGGCTATTCAGTTCTATAGTTTTTCCAGTGGTCATGTATGGATGTGAGAGTTGGACTGTGAAGAAGGCTGAGCACCGAAGAATTGATGCTTTTGAACTGTGGTGTTGGAGAAGACTCTTGAGAGTCCCTTGGACTGCAAGGAGATCCAACCAGTCCATTCTGAAGGACATCAGCCCTGGGATTTCTTTGGAAGGAATGATGCTAAAGCTGAAACTCCAGTACTTTGGCCACCTCATGCAAAGAGTTGACTCATTGGAGAAGACTGTGATGCTGGGAGGGATTGGGGGCAGGAGGAGAAGGGGACGACAGAGGATGAGATGGCTGGATGGCATCACTGACTCAATGAACTTGAGTCTGAGTGAACTCTGGGAGTTGGTGATGGACAGAGAGGCCTAGTGTGCTGCGATTCATGGGGTCACAAAGAGTTGGACACAACTGAGTGACTGAACTGAACTGAACTGAACTGAAACCTACTTAAAGAAATAAGAAAACAAAAAGGAAATAAAAAAGCTAAACTTATGCTGAAAGCAACTAGAAAAAGAAATACAACGACAACAACAACACAAAATTAGTAGAAGGAAAGAAATTGTAAAGATCAGAGCAGAAATGAATGAAAAATTAATGAAGAATACATCTAGCAAAGATCAAGAAAGCTAAAAGCTGTTGCTTTGAAGATATAAACAAAATTGACACAGTTAGCCAGATTTATCAAGAAAAAATGGAGAAGGCTCAAATCAGTAAAATTGGAAATTAGAAAGAAGTTACAGCAGACAAGGCAGAAGTACAAAAGATCATAACAGATTACTGCAAGCAATTATATGCCACCTGATGTGAAGAGCTGACTCATTTGAAAAGACCCTGATGCTGAGAAAGATTGAGGGAAGGAGGAGAAGGGGAAAAGAGAGGATTAGAAGGTTGGATGATATCACAGACTCAATGGATATGAGTTTGGGTGAACTCTGGGAGTTGGTGGTGGACAGGGATGCCTGGCATGCTGGAGTCGGACATGACTCAGCAATTGAACTGAAAAAGGAAAATGTGGAAGAAATGGCTTCCAGGTTTTGAAGATAAAGGCTTCCAAATGTATACTTCTCCAAGACTAAATCAGGAAGAAATAGAAAACATGAAAAGATAAATCAAAAGCACAGAAATTGAAAATGTAATGAAACATCTTCCAACAAGCCAAAGTCCAAGACCAGATGGCATCAAAGGATGATTCCACAAAATGTTTAGGGAAAAGCTAACACTGATCATGCTCAAACTCTGACAAAAAAGTGTAGAGGAAGGAAAACATACAAATTCATTCTATAAGACTACCATCATCCTGTTATCAAAACCAGACAGAAATATTACAAAAGAAAAAATCACAGGCCAATATGAATGACAAAAATCAAGGCCAAAATTTTCAACACAGTCTAGCCAACAGAACCCAACAATATATTAAAAGACCAGATATCATGATCAGATGGCCTTTATATCAAGAATGAAAGGATTCTATAATATACACAAATCAGTGTGATACACCATATTAACAAATGGAAAGATTAAAAAAAAATACTATTATCTCAATAGTTTCAGAGAAACTTTTTGACAAAATCCAACACCTATTTATGATTAAAAAAAAAAAAAAAGTATCCAGAAAGCAGGCATTGTAGCAGCCTATCTCAACATATTAAAGTCCATATACAACAAACCCACAGCAAACATTATTCTGAATATTGAAAAGAATGAAAACAATTTCTCTAAGATCAAGAACAAGACAAGGGTGGCTACCTTCACCACTGTTATTCAACATAAATTTGAAAGTCTTAACCATGGCAATCATAGATGAAAAAGAAATAAAAGGAATTTGGGATTGCAAAAGGAGACATAAAGCTATCACTTTTGCAGATGACATGATACTAAACATAGAAAACCCTAAAGCTGTCACTAGAAAACTACTGGAACAAATCAATGAAAATAGAAAACTCTCATGATATAATATTAATGCACATAAATTCCTTAAATCCCTATACACTAATGATGAAAAATCAGAAAGAGGAATTAAGGAGGCAATCTTATTCACCATTGGAACAAAAAGAATAAAATACCTAGGAATAAACCTACCTAAAGAGACTGAAGACCTGTATGCAGAAAACCATGAAATTGATTAAAGATATCAGAGGTGATACAGACAGATTGAGAGATATACCATGTACATAGATTGGAAGAATCAATATTGTGAAAATAACTATATTACCCAAAGTAATCTACAGATTAAATACGAACCCTATCAAGCTACAAATGGTATTTTTCACAGAACTAGAACAAAAGAATTCACAATTTGTATGAAAGCACAAAAGACCCTGAATAATCAGAATAATCTTGAGAAAGAAGAAGAGATCTGGAGAAATCAACCCTCCTGACTTCATAATTAACTACATGGCTACAGTCATCAAGATAGTACTTTACTGGCACAGAAACAGAAATATAGACCAGTGTAACAAGATAGAAATTCCAAAGATAAACCCACATACATATGGACATCTTATTTCTGATAAAGGAGGCAAGAAAATATAATGGAGAAAACACAGCCTCTTCAATTAATGGTGCTGGGAAAACTGGAAAGCTACATGTAAAACAATGAAACTTGACCACTTCCTACCACCATACAAAACATTAACTAAAAATAGATTAGATACCTAAATATAAAACCAAAAAATATAAAGCTTTTAGAGGAAAACATAAACAATACACACTTTATCATAAATCATGGAAAGATTTTCTTTGATCCACCTCCTAGAGTAAAAGAAACAAAACCCAAAAATAAACAAAGGGGACTCAGTTAAACTTAACAGCATTTGCATAGCAAAGGAAACACAAAACAAGATTAAACGATAATACTCAGAATGAGAGAAAATAATTGCAAATGTAACAACTGACAAAGGATTCATCTCCAAAATATATGAGTCCATCATACAATTCAATATTAGAAAAACAAAGAGCCCAATCAATAAATGGGTGGAAGATCTAAAATGAGATTTTTCTAAAGAAAGCATACAGATGGCCAAAAGACACATGCAAAGATGCCCAACATCACTAATTGTTAGAGAAATGCGAATCAAAACTACAATTAGGTATCACCTCAAACCATGAAGAATGGCCATCATCAAAAGATCTATGAACAATAAATATTGTATTAGATATAGAGATAAGAGAATCCTCCCACACTATTTGTGGGAATATAAATTGGCACAGTCATTATGAAGAACTATATGGAGAACTGTATATACCATATAATTCAACACTGGACATATTATCTGGAGAAAGCTACTATTCTAAAAGTCACATGTTACCGCAATGCTCATTGCAGTACTATTTGTAATAGTCGGGACATGGAATCAACCTAGCTAACCATCTACAGATGAATGGATAAGATGTGGTACATATATACAATAGAGTATTACTCAGCCACACACACAAAAAAGAACAAATTGGAGTCAAATCTAGTGAGTTCGATGAACCTAGAACTTGTTTTACAGAGTGATATATCATAAAAAGAAAAATAAATATCATATATTAAGACATATATATCAAATCTAAGAATATGGTATTGATGAGCCTATTCGCAGGGAAGGAATGGAGACACAGATGTGAAAAATGTATTTGTGCACACAGTGGGGAAAGGATACATTGTGGTGAATTGAGAAAGTAGTTTTAACATATATACACACTATGAGGT
Organism: Tragelaphus eurycerus; assembly: GCA_935064755.1. NCBI lineage: Eukaryota > Metazoa > Chordata > Mammalia > Artiodactyla > Bovidae > Tragelaphus > Tragelaphus eurycerus. The sequence continues at coordinate 5,063,624 of CAKXYN010000041.1, forward strand.
GTACAATAGATAGCTGCTGAGAGGTTTCTATATAACACAGGGAGCCAGGTCTGGTAATCTGTGATGACCTAGAGGGAATGTGGTGTTGAGAGGGGCTTCAAGAGGGAGGGGATATATGTATAATTATGAATAATTTGCATTGATATATGGAAGCAACCAGTACAACATTGTAAAGTAACATTATTCCAACTAAAAAGATACTTAACAAAAAAATCAAAGCTGGAAATTGCAATGACTGACAGATTTTATTCATAAAAATGAATGTCAAAAACATCAAAAATTAAAGTAAATTAACACACTTTTCAAAAAAAGAGAGATAAGGAACACAGAGAACTTCAGAAAAGTATTAGAAACTTTAAAAATAACCAATCAGAGCTGAAGAATACAATAACTTACCTGAGAAAGACACTAGAGGGAATACAGAGTAGTATAGGTTATATAGAAAAATATATAAGGAAGATGGAATGCAGAATAGTGGAAATCATAGAATTAACACAGCAAAAATAAAAATGAATTTTTTGATAATTAGGATTAAAGGACTTTTAAATCAACATCAAGATTATACAATATTCACATTGTAAAAGCCTTAGAAGAAGACTCATTTCAGACAAAATAGACTTTTAAACGAATATAACCAAATACAAAATGGACATTACTTAATGATAAATGAATAAATACAGAAAGAAGAGATAACAATTGCAAACATATATTCTCTCAACATAGGACTTCCTAAATACATAAAAAATATATTACCACACATTAATGGAATAAACTGGCAGTAGTAAAATAATAGTAAGCATTTTTAATGCTCTTATTTAAATCAATGGTTAGATATCAATAAGGAAACATTGACCTTAAATGGCGTACTAGGCCAGATAGTTTAGTAGACACCTATAGGACATTCAATCCCAAAACTGGCAGTAGTAAAATAATAGTAAGGATTTTTAATGCTCTTATTTAAATCAATGGTTAGATATCAATAAGGAAACATTGACCTTAAATGGCATACTAGACCAGATAGTTTAGTAGACATCTATAGGACATTCAAGCAAAAAGATAGTTAAGTAGACATCTATAGGACATTCAATTAGTCAAATAGTTTATTTTCAAGTTTACATGGACCATTCTCCAGGATAGACTGCATGAGAGACCACAAAATAAGTCTCAGTACATTTAAGAGGATTTAAATGTCAGGCATCTTTTCCAACCACATCATTGTAAAATTAGAAATCAATTACATTAGGAGGTGGTTCCAAGATGGTGGAGGAATACGACAGAGAGATCACTTTCTCCCTCACAAATTCATCAAAAAATCATTAGAATGTTGAGCAACTTTCACAATACAACTTCTGAACACTTGCGGAGCACACCAGGCACCCAGAAAGGTAGCCTGATCTTTTTGAAAGATGGGAGGGAAAAGTATTAAAAACCAAAACCGACACAAAAGATTTAGGGATGGAGGCTCTTCTTGGGGAAGGCGTCATGAAGAATGAGAAGCTTCCATACAGTAGGGAACCCTCTCATAGGCCTCTGTGGGGTATTTCGGAATCTCAGAGGGCAACATAACTGGAAGGAAAAAGAAAAGAAAAAGAAGAAAACAAAAACAAAAACAGAATATGCACTTAACCACAACTACATGCTGAGACAGAGAAGTGGCACAGATGCTCACATCTGCCACCAGTGAGTTGGGGCTGGGCAGGGAGATGTGGACTGCATCATTGGCCCTTAGGGTAGGGACCGGGCCTGAATGCCCTGACAATCAGAGAGCTAATGTGACATAGCAACCCAAACCATGGGATCATCAGAGAGATTAAATAATAAGAATAAAAGACCTTTCCCATGAATGATGGGAAATGATGCACAGTGATCCCTGGCACAGTCACAGAACAAAGGATAGAGGGAATACCAAAAGATAGCAAGCCAGTTGCCATGAAGGACCCTCCCTCCCCATAGGCAGAGAGGCAGGCGTGTGACAGCCAGAAGTCAGGAGGCAAGGGGCTGCTGCAATCTGAGCCTCAGAGACCTAATCTTCCACAAACTGTGAGCATGGTCTCAGTTGCTAACCATGCCTTCCTGGGATCCAGGATGGTTAACATCTGCCAAGTGTGTCACAGCCTGAGATGAGTTCCCCAGAGGAGACACACAGCACACCTGGGACTGTACTCTCATGGAGCACCTGGGAAACCAAGCAGCAGGGACAAAGAGGTGAAACAGACCCGTCTGGGACAGTACGCTTGCCAAACACCCCGTCACCTGAGTTGCTCAGACCTACGGCTACTGCTGCTAAGTTGCTTCAGTCGTGTCCAACTCTGTGCAACCCCATAGATGTCAGCCCACAAGGCTCCGCCATCCCTGGGATTCTACAGGTAAGAACACTGGAGTGGGTTGCCATTTCCTTCTCCAAAGAATGAAAATGAAAGTGAAGTCGCTCAGTCGTGTCCAACTCTTAGTGACCCCATGAACTGCAGCCCATTAAGTTCATCCGTCCATGGGATTTTCCAGGCAAGGGTACTGGAACCGGGTGCCACTGCCTTCTCCAAACTCAGGTCTGAGAAGGGAACAAAACTCACAGTCCATTTGGATCTGTGTCCTTGTAGAGCACACAAGAACCTAAGCGGCTTAGACCTAGGAAATGCATGAAATGCAGGGCCCATTTGGGACAGTGCCCTAGTAGAACACCCTGGAGCTTAGGTGAAGGAGGAAACAGAACAGGCTCTATCTTGAAAGCAGAACTCCATCTTGGGCTGGACTGTGGATTTAGCTCTTGCCTAGAAAATCCCATAGACAGCGGAGCCTGGTAGGCTGCAGTTCATGGGGTCGCTAAGAGACGGACACGACTGAAACGACTTAGCAGCAGCAGCAGCAGCAGCCCAGTATATATGGAAAAGATATACCAACTGGAAAACCAGGACCCCAGAGGGAAGAACCCCTGAGCTCTCCATCACCAAAAAGAATACCCTAATTATCTGTGCAGCCAAATAGAATCATACATTCTGTTATGTTTATTGGAGTATAACCACAGGCCTAGTGATAATTGTCCACTGTTAACTACCTAGACTTAAGGCATATGAATCACGGGTTAATTTTGATTGTCAGGGAATTTGGGGAGGTGGGTTTGTGTACATACACTTAGGGTATATAAGGTTTTCACAAAACTGTTCAGGGTCCTTGGCTAAGAGGAGACTCTGCCTTGGGCCCGCTGGTGTAATCAACTGCACGCCACTATCTGTGTTGTCCTTCTGAGTGAGTTTGTTTCCCAGAATGCATGGCGGTAACATAGGCAGTGTGGACCTGGGAAGTTCACACAACCTTGTGCTGTGGCATATTCAGTGTGGTCCATCCACTGTGAGCACTTCCCACATATGCCAGCAGTATTTGTTAGCAGCATCCCTCCCTCTCATCAATACAACGGAGCAAGTGAGCCTAAATAAGTGGCCACCTTCATCCCCTTATGCCAGGACAGAAATTAGACACTAAAAAGACACGAACAGAGAAAGCCAAAATTAAACAAAGAAGGGGGAACGGCTCTGGAAGTGATAGATGCAACAGATTAAAACTAATACTGAGACTGGACATTTGAGGGATACCTTTAGACCTTGAGAACTAGTACAAGCAGGAACAAGGGACTATATGACACTGAACTAACCCCATACTGCCCAAACAGCTCCAAAGAAATTCCTAGACATATTTTTATTATTATCACTTCTTAATGTTTTTAAAAATGTTAATTCTTTATTACTCCTTTAACTTTCATTTTTATAGCCTACTATTCTTTCCCCCAAATACCTTATTTTTTCAAAATAAATTTCTTATATATATTATTAATTTTGTAATTGATTTTGTTTAATATTTTTAATGTATTTCTGAGAGTCTAACCTATATTATAGCTTTTAACTTTTGCTTTTTGATATTTGTTATCAATTATGTACCTTTAATAATCAAAGCTTCAGCATCTATTTTCACTTAGTGATTTGATTATTGGCTTAATGGCTCTCTCCCCTTGTGACTCTCCCTCATCTCCTGCAGGTCACCTCTATCTCCTTCCTACCTCTTCTCTACATAATTCTGTGAACTTCTCTGGGTGTTACAGTGTGTGGAGAGCACTTAGGGATTTGATTACTAGCTAGATTTCTCTCTCCACTTTTTACTCCCCCTTTTCTCCTCCTTGGGAGAAGGCAATGGCAACCCACTCCAGTACTCTTGTCTGGAAAATCCCATGGAAGCAGGAGCCTGGTATGCTGCAGTCCATGGAGTCACTAGGAGTCAGACACTACTGAACGACTTCACTTTTCACTTTCATGCATTGGAGAAGGAAATGGCAACCCACTCCAGTGTTCTTGCTTGGAGAATCCCAGGGATGGGGGAGCCTGGTGGGCTGCCATCTATGGGGTCACACAGAGTCACACACAAGTGAAGTGACTTAGCAGCAGCAGTAGCAGTTTCTCCTCCTTATCTCCTCTATTTCCCTCCTACCACTTCTCTACTCTATATAACTCTGTGAATCTCTCTGGGTGTTCCTGGCTATGGATAATTTTTTCACCATTAACCTGGGGATTTTATCTCTTGTGCTGTATAGATGGAAAAATCTTGAGACTACTTTAAGAGAAGGACTGAAAGTAAGAGTCAGGAGGCTTAAATCCAAAACTTTGACACATCAGAGAATTCCTGACCCCAATAAACAGTAATAGACAAGAGTTTGTCCCCAACTCTCCACACCTACACTGAAACCAAGCTCCACCCTAGAGTGGACAAGTTCCAGTGCCAGACACACCAGGCTATTTATCCAGCAAAACAGGAACACAACACTGAACATTAAAAGACAGGCTGCCCAAAGCCATGCCAAAACCATAGACACCCCACAACTCACTATGGGACATTTTATTGAACACAAGGGAGAGGATCCAGTTCCACCCACCAGAACAGAGACAAAAGCTCCCCCAATCAGAAAATCTTGAAAAGCCAGTGGTCCAACCCCACCCACATGGAACAGACTCCACAATTAAGAGGAATCATGAACTTCCAGCCTGCACAAAGGCCATCCTAAACTCAGCAATCTAAATAAAATGAAAAGGCAGATAAATATTCAGCTGATAAAAGAACATGATCAGATCAGATCAGTCGCTCAGTCGTGTCTGACTCTTTGCGACCCCATGAACCGCAGCATGCTAGGCCTCCCTGTCCATCACCAGCTCCCGGAGGTCACTCAGACTCGCATCCATCGAGTCAGTGATGCCATCCAGCCATCTCATCCTCTGTACATCTCATACTCTCATCTCATCTCATACTCTGAACAGTATGAAAAGACAAAATGATAGGATACTGAAAGAGAAACTTCCCAGGTCAGTAAGGGCCCAATATGCTACTGGAGATCAGTGGAGAAATAACTCCAGAAAGAATGAAAGGATGGAGCCAAAACAAAAAGAATACCCAGCTGTGGATGTGTCTGGTGATAGAAGCAAAGTCCGATGCTGTAAAGAGCAATATTGCATAGGAACCTGGAATGTCAGGTCCATGAATCAAGGCAAATTAGAAGTGGTCAAACAAGAGATGGCAAGAGTGAATGTTGACATTCTAGGAATTAGCGAACTAAAATGGACTGGAATGGGTGAATTTAACTCGGATGACCATTATATCTACTACTGTGGGCAGGAATCCCTCAGAAGAAATGGAGTGGCCATCATGGTCAACAAAAGAGTCCGAAATGCAGTACTTGGATGCAATCTCAAAAATGACAGAATGATTTCTGTTCGTTTCCAAGGCAAACCATTCAATGTCACAGTAATCCAAATCTATGCCCCAACCAGTAACGCCGAAGAAGCTGAAGTTGAAAGGTTCTATGAAGACCTACAAGACCTTTTAGAACTAACACCCCAAAAAGATGTCCTTTTCATTATAGGGGACTGGAATGCAAAAGTAGGAAGTCAAGAAACACCTGGAGTAACAGGCAAATTTGGCCTTGGAATACGGAATGAAGCAGGGCAAAGACTAATAGAGTTTTGCCAAGAAAATGCACTGGTCATAGCAAATACCCTCTTCCAACAACACAAGAGAAGACTCTATACATGGACATCACCAGATGGTCAACACCGAAATCAGATCGATTATATTCTTTGCAGCCAAAGAACATGATAAAACTCTACAAAAACCAAACAAAAAAGAGGAGATAGGGAGTCTACCTGACAACTCAGAATAATGATAGTAAGATCAGATCAGTCCCTCAGTCGTGTCTGACTCTTTGCAACCCCATGAACTGCAGCATGCTAGGCCTCCCTATCCATCACCAGCTCTCGGAGGTCACCCAGACTCACATTCATCGAGTCAGTGATGCCATCCAGCCATCTCATCCTCTGTCGTCCCCTTCTCCTCCTGCTCTCAATCCCTCCCAGGATCAGAGTCTTCTCCAATGAGTCAACTCTTCGCATGAGGTGGCCAAAATACTGGAGATTCAGCTTTAGCATCATTCCTTCCAAAGAAATCCTAGGGCTGATCTCTTTCAGAATGGATTGGTTGGATCTCCTTGCAGTCCAAGGGACTCTCAAGAGTCTTCTCCAACACCACAGTTCAAAAGCATCATTTTTTCAGGGCTCAGCCTTCTTCACAGGCCAGCTCTCACATCCATACATGACCACAGGAAAGACCATAGCCTTGACTAGGCGAACCTTTGTTGGCAAAGTAATGTCTCTGCTTTTGAATATGCTATCTAGGTTGGTCATAACTTTCCTTCCAAGGAGTAAGCGTCTTTTAATTTCATGGCTGCAGTCACCATCTGCAGTGATTTTGGAGCCCAGAAAAATAAAGTCTGACACTGTTTCCACTGTTTCTCCATCTATTTGCCATGTAGTGATGGGACCAGATGCCATGATCTTCATTTTCTGAATGTTGAGCTTTAAGCCAACCTTTTCACTCTCCACTTTCACTTTCATCAAGAGGCTTTTGAGTTCCTTTTCACTTTCTGTCATAAGGGTGGTGTCATCTGCATATCTGAGGTTATTGATATTTCTCCCGGCAATCTTGATTCCAACTTGTGTTTCCTCCAGTCCAGTATTTCTCATGATGTACTCTGCATATAAGTTAAATAAACATGGTGACAATATACAGCCTTGACGTACTCCTTTTCCTTTTTGGAACCAGTCTGTTGTTCCATGACCAGTTCTTTTTTCTTTTTTTTTGAGATTTATTTATTTATTTATTTTAGTTTGAACGATTAATACATTTCAGATATAATATTATACATATTTCAACATGACCAGTTCTAACTGTTGCTTCCTGCCCTGCATATAGATTTCTCAAGAGGCAGATCAGGTGGTCTGGTATTCCCATCTCTTTCAGAAGTTTCCGCAGTTTATTGTGATCCACACAGTCAAAGGCTTTGGCATAGTCAATAAAGCAGAAATCGATGTTTTTCTGGAACTCTCTTGCTTTTTCCATGATCCAGCAGATGTTGGCAATTTGATCTCTTGTTCCTCTGCCTTTTCTAAAATCAGCTTGAACATCAGGAAGTTCACAGTTCCCATATTGCTGAAGCCTGGCTTGGAGAATTTTGAGCATTACTTTACTAGCGTGTGAGATGAGTGCAATTGTGCGGTAGTTTGAGCACTCTTTGGCATTGTCTTACTTTGGGATTGGGATGAAATTTGACCTTTTCCAATCTTGTGGCCACTGCTGAGTTTTCCAAATTTGCTGGCATATTGAGTGCAGCACTTTCACAGCATCATATTTCAGGATTTGGAATTGCTCCACTGGAATTCCATCACCTCCACTAGCTTTGTTCGTAGTGATGCTTTCTAAGGCCCTCTTGACTTCACATTCCTGGATGTCTGGCTCTAGGTCAGTGATCACACCATCATGATTATCTGGGTCGTGAAGCTCTTTTTTATACAGTTCTTCTGTGTATTCTTGCCACCTCTTCTTAATATCTTCTGCTTCTGTTAGGTCCATACCATTTCTGTCCTTTATCGAGCCCATCTTTGCATGAAATGTTCCTTTGGTATCTCTGATTTTCTTGAAGAGATCCCTAGTCTTTCCAATTTTGTTGTTTTCCTCTATTTTTTTGCATTGATCGCTGAAGAAGGCTTTCTTATCTCTTCTTGCTATTCTCTGGAACTCTACATTCAGATGTTTATATCTTTCCTTTTCTCCTTTGTTTTTCGCTTCTCTTCTTTTCACAGCTATTTGTAAGGCCTCCTCAGACAGCCATTTTGCTTTTTTTGCATTTCTTTTCCATGGGGATGGTCTTGATCCCTGTCTCCTGTACAGTGTCATCAACCTCATTTCATAGTTCATCAGGCACTCTATCTATCAGATCTAGGCCCTTAAATCTATTTCTCACTTCCACTGTATAATCATAAGGGATTTGATTTAGGTCATACCTGAATGGTCTAGTGGTTTTCCCTACTTTCTTCAATTTCAGTCTGAATTTGGCAATAAGCAGTTCATGATCTGAGCCACAGTCAGCTCCTGGTCTTGTTTTTGCTGATTGTATAGAGCTTCTCCATCTTTGCCTGCAAAGAATATAATCGATCTCATTTCGGTGTTGACCATCTAGTGATGTCCATGTATAGAGTCTTTTCTTGTGTTGTTGGAAGAGGGTATTTGCTATGACCAGTGCGTTTTCTTGGCAAAACTCTGTTAGTCTTTGCCCTACTTCATTCTGTATTCCAAGGCCAAATTTGCCTGTTGCTCCACGTGTTTCTTGACTTCCTACTTTTGCATTCCAGTCCCCTATAATGAAAAGGACATCTTTTTGGATGTTAGTTCTTTTGGGTGTTAGTTCCGCGACCGGCGCACTAAGAGCACGGCCGAGAGGAGCTACCCCATGACCGAGGAAGGACGGCGGTGAGGACCGGCGCACTATAAACGGCCGAGAGGAGCTACCCCATGACCGAGGTCAGGAAGGGCAGCTGTGAGGAGAGACCCCTCGCCCAAGATAAGGTGGGATGACTGTGCTTTGCTGGAGCAGCCGGGAAGAGATATCCCACGCCCAAGGTAAGAGAAACCCAAGTAGTTCTTGCAAGAGGGCATCAGAGGGCAAATAAACTGAAACCATACTCACAGAAAGCTAGTCAATCTAATCACACCAGGACCACAGCCTTGTCTAACTCAGTGAAACTAAGCCATGCCCGTAGGGCAACCCAGGATGGGGGGATCATGGTGGAGAGATCTGACAGGGTGTGGTCCGCTGGAGAAGGGAATGGCAAACCACTTCAGTATTCTTGCCTTGAGAACCCCATGAACAGTATGAAAAGGCAAAATGATAGGATACTGAAAGAGAAACTCCCCAGGTCAGTAGGGGCCCAATATGCTACTGGAGATCAGTGGAGAAATAACTCCAGAAAGAATGAAGGGATGGAGCCAAAGCAAAAAGAATATCCAGCTGTGGATGTGTCTGGTGATAGAAGCGAAGTTCAATGCTGTAAAGAGCAATATTGCATAGGAACCTGGAATGTCAGGTCCATGAATCAAGGCAAATTGGAAGTGGTCAAACAAGAGATGGCAAGAGTGAATGTTGACATTCTAGGAATCAGCGAACTAAAATGGACTGGAATGGGTGAATTTAACTCAGAGGACCATTATATCTACTACTGCATGCAGGAATCCCTCAGAAGAAATGGAGTGGCCATCATGGTCAACAAAAGAGTCCGAAATGCAGTACTTGGATGCAATCTCAAAAACGACAGAATGATCTCTGTTCGTTTCCAAGGCAAACCATTCAATGTCACAGTAATCCAGGTCTATGCCCCAACCAGTAACGCTGAAGAAGCTGAAGTTGAACGGTCCTATGAAGACCTACAAGACCTTTTAGAACTAACACCCAAATGATAGTAAAGATGATCCAAAATCTTGAAAATAAAATGGAGTTATAGATAAATAGAGACAAGGATTGAGAAGATGCAAGAAATGCTCAGCAAGGACTTAGAAGAAATAAAGAAAAGTCAATCAATAATGAACAATGCATTAATGGAGATGAATGCATTCTGGAGGGAACCAACAATAGAAAAACTGAGGCAAAAGAGAGAATAAATGAGGTGGAATATAGAATGGTGGAAGCAAATGGAGCAAAGAGGAAAAAAGAAAAAAGAATTACAAGAAATGAGGACAATCTCAGAGACTTCTGGGACAATATTAAACACCCCAACATTCGAATCATAGATGTCCCAGAAAAAGAAGATGAAAAAAAAAGGGCAAGAGAAAATACTTGAGGAGATAATAGTCTAAATCTTCCCTAAAATGGAAAGGAAATAGCCACCCAAGTTGAAGAAACCAGAGAGTCCAAAACAGGATAAACCCAGGGTTAAACACTCAAATAAAGTGATTGAAAGAGAAACTTATACAACTAAGATTACTCTATCTATCAAGGATCTCATTCAGATATGAAGGAGAAATCAAAAGCTTTACAGAAAAACAAAAGCTAAGAGAATTCGGAACCACCAAACCAGCTCTTCAACGAATGCTAAAGGATCTTCTCTGGACAGGAAACACAGAAAAGGCTTAGAAAGCAAACCCAAAACAACAAAGTAAATGGTAACGGGATAATACTTATCAATAATAACCTTAAATGTAAATGGGTTCAATGCTCCAACCAAAAGACAAAGACTGGCTGAATGGATAAAAAAATAAAACTCCTATATATATTGTCTACAAGGGACTCACCTCAAACCGAGGGACACATAGGGACTATGTGTATCCTAGGGACTGAAAGTGAAGGGGTGGAAAAAAATATTTCATGTGAATGGAGACCAAAAGACAACAGGAGTTGCAATACTTACATCATATAAAATAGACTGAAATAAGGACCATTATATAAAAAAAGGACACTACATAATGTTTAAAGGATCAATTCAATGTGTGTGTGTGTATATATATATATATGCACACACATACACACACACCCAACATAGGAGCAACTCAATATGTAAGGCAAATGCTAACAAGAATAAAAGGTGAAATTAGCAGTAGCATAATAATACTGGGGGACTTTGATACGCCACTCACACCTATGGATAGATCAATCAAACAGAAAATTAGCAAGGAAACACTAGCTTTAAATGATACAATGGACCAGTTAGACCTAATTGATATCTATAGGGCATTTCACACCCCAAAAATGAATTTCTACTTTTTCTCAATGAGACATAAATTTCACCTTGGTAATTAAAATAAATAAAAATAAATGAAATAATTTCAAGCATCTTTTGTGATCACAGTGCAGTAAGACTAGATGTCAACTACAGAAAAAAACATATAATAATTTCAATAGATTCAGAGAAACCCTTTGACAAAATTCAACACCGATTTATGATAAAAATACTTCAGAAAGCAGGCATAGAGGGAACATGACACAACATCAGTTCACTTTAGTTCAGTCACTCAGCCGTATCCACTTCTTTGCAAGCCCATGGACTGTAGCACGCCAGGCTTCTCTGTGCATGATCAACACCTAGAGCTTGCTCAAACTCATGTCCATCGATTTGGTGATGCCATCCAACCATCTCATCCTCTGTCATCCCCTTTTGCTCCTTCCTTCAATCTTTCCCAGCATCAGGGTCTTTTCCAATTGAGTCTGTTCTTCTCATTAGGTGGCCAAGGTATTGGAATTTCAGCTTCAGCATCAGTCCTTCCAATGAATATTCAGGACTGATTTCCTTTAGGATTGACTGGTTGCATCTCCTTGCAGTCTAAGGGACTTTTAAGAGTCTTCTGAACACCACAGTTCAAAAACATCAATTCTTTGGCGCTCAGCTTTCTTTATAGTCCATCTCTGACATCCATACATGACTATTGGAAAAACCATAGCTTTGACTAGATGGACCTTTGCTAGTAAAGTAATGTCTCTGCTTTTTAATATACTGTCTAGGTTTGTCATAGCTTTTCTTCCAGGACACACGCATATTTTAATTTCATGGCTGCAGTCATCCTATAGAGTAATTTTTGAGCCCAAGAAAATAAAGTCATTGTTTCCATTGTTTCCCCATTTACTTGCCATGAAGTGATGGGACTGGATGTCATGATCTTGGTTTTTTGAATGTTGAGTATTAAGCCAAGTTTTAAGTTTTTTTTCACTGTCCTCTTTCACCTTAATCAAGAGGCTCTTTAATTCTTCTTCACTTTCTGCCATAAGGGTGGTATTATCTGCATCTCTGAGGTTATTGATATTTTTTCCCAGCTTGTGCTTCATCCAGCCCAACATTCTGCATGATGTACTCTGCTTTTAAGTTATATAAGCAGGGTGACAATATAGAACCTTGATGTACTCTTTTCCCAAGTTGAAGCTATCTGTTCCATGTCTGGTTCTATCTGATGCTTCTTGACCTGCATACAGATTTCTCAGTAGGCAGGTAATGTGGGTGTGGTATTCCCATCTTTTGAAGAATTTTGCATTCTTTATTGTGATCTACAAACTTACAGGCTTTGGTGTAATCAATAAAGCAGAGTGAGTGAACTCTCTCATTAATGTCCAGCTATTTTCAACCCCATAGACTGTACCTGCCAGGCTCCTCTGCAAATAGAATTTTCCTGGCAAGGATACCAGAGTGGGTTGCCATTTCTTTCTCCAGAATAATGAAGTAGATTTTTTCCCCTGGAATTCTCTTACTTTATTTTTTTTTTAAATGATCCAATGGTTGTTGACAATTTGAGTTCTGATTCTTCTGCCTTTTCTAAATCTAACTTGACCATCTGGAAGCTCACAGTTCACATAGTGTTGAAGACTGGCTTGGAGAATTTTGAGCATTACTTTGCTAGCATGTGAGATGAATGTAATTGTCTGATAGTTTTAACATTCTTTTTCATTGCACTTCTTTTGATTGGAATGAAAACTGAACTTTTCCATTCCTGTAGCCACTGCTGAGCTTTCCAAATATGCTGGCATATTGAGTGCAGCACTTTAATGAAATCTTCTTTTAGGATTTGAAATAGCTCTACTGGATTTCCAACATAATATACTTCAAAATAAGAGAAGCCATATATGACAAATCCAGAACAAACCTTATCTTCAGTTGTTAAAAACTGAAATTATTTCCTCTAAAATCAGGAACAAGAGAAAGGCTCCCACTCTCACCACTACTATTCAGCATAATTTTGCAAGTCCTGGCCACAGCAATCAGAGATGGAAAAGAAATAAAAGAAATTCAGTTTGGAAAAGAAGTAAAACTCTCACTGTTTACAGATGACATATTCTCTACAGAGAAAACCCTAAAGACACGACTAGAAAATTACTAGAGCTAATCAATGAATTATGGTAAAGTGGAAGGATATAAAATTAATACACAGAAATCCTTTGCCCTTCTATACACTAACAATGAGGAAACAGAAAGAGAAATAAGGGAAAAATCCCATTCACCAATGCAAGGAGAAAAATAAAATACTTAGGAATACATTTACCTAAAGAAACAAAAGACCTATATGTAGAAAGCTATAAAATACTGATGAAAGAAATGAAAGATGATACATGTAAATGGAGAAATGCACCATGTTTGTGGATTGGAAGAATTAATATTGTGAAAATGAGTATACCACCCCCAAAACATCTATAGATTCAACACAATACTTATGAAGCTCCCAAAGATATTTTTCACAGAACTAGGACAAATAATTTCAGAATTTGTAAGGAAACACAAAAAATCTCAAGTAACCAAAGCAATCTTGACAAAGAAGAATGGAACTGGAGGAATCAACCTACCTAACTTCAGATCACACTACATAGCTACAGTCATCAAAACATTATGGTACTGGCACAAATATAGGTAAATGGAACAAAATAAAAAGCCCAGAGATAAATCCATGCACCTTGGACACCTTGTCTTTGACAAAGGAGACAAAGCTATGCAGTGGAGAAAAAAACAGTCTCTTTAACAACTGGTGCTGGGAAAATTGGTCAATCACCTATAAAAGAATGAAACTAGAACACTTTCTAACACTATACACAAAAATACACTCAAAATAGATTAAAGATCTAAATGTAAGACCAGAAACTATGAAACTCTTAGAGGAAAACATAGGCAGGTAACTCTCTGACATAAGTTACAGCCAGATCCTCTATGACCCAACTCCCAGAGTAATGGAAACAAAAATAAACAAATGGGACCTAATTAAACTTAAAATATTTTATATGGAATTTAGAAAGATGGTAATGACAACCCTGTATATGAGACAGCAAAAGAGACAAAGATGTATAGAACAGTCTTTTGGACTCTGTGGGAGAGGGAGGGGGGATGATTTGGGAGAATGGCATTAAAACATGTATAATATCATATAAGAAATGAATCACCAGTCCAGGTTTGATGCAGGATACAGGAAGCTTGGGGCGGGTACACTGGGACAACCCAGAGGGATGCTATGGGGAAGGAAGTGGGAGGGGGGTTCAGGATGGGGAACACATGTACACCCGTGGCAGATGCATGTTGATTAATGCCAAAACCAATACAATATTGTAAAGTAAATAATAATAATAATAAATAAATAAAAGTTTTTGCACAACAAAGGAAACTCTAAGAAAGGTGAAAAGACAGGCTTCAGAATGGGAGAAAATAACAAACAAACAACGGACAAAGAATTAATCTCCAAAATATACAAACAGTACACACAACTCAATGCCTGAAATATAAGTGACTCAATGAAAAAGCGGGCCGAAGAACTAAGCAGACATTTCTCCAAAGAATCATACAGATGGCTAACAAACAGATGAGAAGATGCTCATCATCACTCATTATCAGGGAAATGCAAATGTAAACTACAATGAGGTACCATCTCATGATGGTCAGAATGGCTTCCATTAAAAAAAAAAAAAAAAGTATTTGCCAAATGAGCTTTCAGGGAAGCCTATAAAAATGTCTGCAAACAACAAACACAGTGTGAAGTGTGAAAAAAAAGGAAATGTTTTTACACTGGTTGTAGGATGCAGACTAGTGCAGCCATTATGGAGAACAGTGTGGAGATTCCTTAAAAAAACTGATAATCGAACTGCCTTATGACCCAGCAATCCCACTTTGGGGCATACACACTAAAGAAACCAAAATTGAAAGAGACTAATGTATCATGAAGTTTATTGCAGCACTGTTTACAGTAGCTTAGACATGGAAGCAACCTAGATGTCCATCACCAAACAAATGGATAAGGAAGTTGTGATACATATACACAATGGGATATTACTCAGCTATAAAAAAGAACACATTAGATTCAATTCTAGTTAGGTGGATAAAACTGGAGCCTATTATATAGAGTTAAGTAAGTTAGAGAAACACCAATAAAGTGAAAGAAAGAAAGTGAAGTCGCTCAGTCACATCCAACTCTGTGACCCTGTGGACTGTAGCCTACCAAGCTTCTCCATCCATGGGATTCTCTAGGGAAGAATACTGGAATAGGTTTAAATTTCCTTCTCCAGGGGATCTTCCTGACCCAGTATTTGAACCCAAGTCTCTTACATTGCAGGCAGACGCTTTAACCTTTGAGCCACCAGGGAAGCTAATACAGTACATTACCACACACATATATATATACATACACATACACATATATATATGTGTGTGTGTGTGTGTGTGTGTATGTATGTATGTATATGGAATTTAGATAGATGGTAACAATGACCCTATATGCAGAATAGCAAAACAGACACAGATGTAAAGAACAGAATTTTGGATTATGTGAGAGAAGGCAAGGTTGGGATGCTTTGAGAGAATATAAACAATTCTCTGGAGGTATTGTGTTATGAAGAATATACATTCATTTGAAATCTTATTTTGCATTTATAGACATAAGAAAATCCACCACATTTTTATTCCCGTAATTGATTTCTCATTTCATGCTGTCGTGGTCAGGAAAATATGCTTGACATAACTTCTATCCTCTTAAATGTGTTGAAAGTTTCTTTTGTGTGTGTGGCCTAGCATGTGATCTCTCCTAGAGAAAGCTCCATGTGCACTTGAAAACAATGAGAATTTTTCTGTTGGATAGAAAGAGCAGGCAATCTGAACAAACATTTCCCCAAAGAAGAATATATATGTTCAATAAGTACATGAAAAAATGCTCAGCATCTTTACTTATTAGAGAAATGCAAATCAAAACTACAATGTGGTATCACTTTACACCTGTGAGAAGAGCGTTAAACAGTTTTAAAATAGCAAATGTAGGTTAAGATGTGGAGAAAAGGAAATACTAGTTATCTGTTGGTAAAAATGTAAATTGGTGCAGCCAATATGAAAGACAGTATGGAGTTTTCTCAAAAAGTTAAGAACAGAAGTGTTATGTAATTTTGCAACTCCGCTGCTGCATATATATTTTAAAAATGATAACACTCATTCTAAACCAAATATACACTCCAATGTTTAGAAAGCATTCTTTATAATAACCAAGGTATGGAAACTACCTAAGTGTACATCAGCATATGAATGGACAAAGAAAATGTGGTATATATACCATGAAGTGTTACTCAATCATAAAAAGAATGAAATAATGTCATTTTCAACAATGGGTCTGGTGGGTCTAGTGGTTATTATGCCTAGTGAAATAAGTCAGACAGAGAAAGGTTTATACTGTATGCTACCTTTATATTGGAAACCTAAAAAATAAAACAAACAAATGTATATAACAAAAAAATGTAGAATCATAGATATAAAGAATAAACCAGCAATTATCAGTAGGAGATGGAAGGAGGCAATATAAGAATATGGAGTTAAAAGATACAAGTTACTGTGTAGAAAGTAAATAAGCAACAAGAATATATTGCACAGTAATGGGAAATATAACTTATTTTATAATAACATTAATTGCATTAAAATCTAAAAAAATTAAATCACTGTTTTGTATATCAAAGACTAATATTATAAATTCACTATACTTCAATAAAATAAAAAGAAAATCTAGCACAGTGCTTGCTATAAATTGAATTATGTCTCTTTTCCCAAATTCCTATGTTGAATCCATAACCCCAAAGAGTGATGGTATTTGCAGAGAGGTCTATGGGAAGATAATTTGGTTCTGATGAAGTAATAACAGCGGGGTTCTTCGGATTGTAATAGTGTTCTTATAAGAAGAGACACAAGCTAACTAACTAATTATATGATGAACTAGCATTCAGTCTCCCTCTCCCTTTCTCTCTCCTCTCTCTGTTCTTGTGTGTGTCTATGTGTATGTGCATGTGATATTAGGAATAGTGAAAAGCTGTCTTCAAAACTCAGAAAGAAAGCTCTCACAAGAACTCAAACATACTGGCACCCTGACCTAGAATCTCCACAGTCCAAACTCTGAGAAAATAAATTTCTATTGCTTAAGCCACCCAATCTATAGTGTTTCATTATGTCAGCTCATGATGTGATATTAAAAAGTGGGTGGTGATTTATCAAATACCTAAATTGTACAGTTGTTTTAAAACTGGTTAATAGTTTTGAGTGCATACTAAAAATACAGACGTTAACAGTGATTCTGGTGGAAGTCCAGATGAAATGAGAAACATATTACTGGAAATTAAGGAAAATAAAATCCTTTTTATAAAGTGGCAAAGAATCCACTGACCTGCAATCTAGTGTTTTGTGAAAGTTAGGACTTGTGGGTGATGAGGTGAGTTCATTTGCCTGAGAATATTTCTAAGCAAAGTATCTATGGAGTGGCTTGGTTCATCCTGACATCCTAAAGTAAGATCTGAAAAAAAGAGAGATAAAGAAGGAATTTTTAATGGAAAAAGAATAAAAGAACCATAATTTGAAGACTTGGAAAATTCTTAGTCTATTTATGATGCAAAAAGTAAGACAGTTTGTTTTAAAGATAATCATGTGGCTGAAAACACTTAATACAGAATCTGTGGGATTATATATGAGTAGACATTCTACCACAATTCCCTGAAAGGTGGAGATGGAGCAAAATGAAGGGAGACTGTAGGTATTCTTGGATTTGACAGGACTGGATGCCTGAAAAGCTATTCTTCAAGAGGGATATGTTACTGTGTAGTCAATTTAGGGTACATAAAGGCCACTATCTTGGTTCAAAATGCAAAACGGTCTTGAGTTAGGCATTATCAATGTCTTGTGAATTGAGAGAATGCTAAGAAAGGAGAAAACAAGGCTATTATTTGTATCATTTTACTCAAGGCCTGTAAGTCATTATATAACACATTCATTCCAAGGACAGAAGAGGAACTAGGTGTGAGTTATTCTCATATTTTAGTGAAATCAAGCCATCCAGTCCTTGATTTCCATTTGCTGGAAGTTTTAGATTACTAATTCAATTTCCTTACTAGTGCTCAATATATTTCATCCTGATTTTGTCCTGGGAGATTTTATGTCACTAGAAATTTGTTCCTTTTTTTTTTTTTTTTTTTTAAGATTCTCTGTCTCACGTTTTTGTTTTTGTTTTATTTTTTTTAATGCATTTTTGGTAACATTTTCATAATTTTTGTATATCTGTAATATCAGTTGTAATTTCTCTTCTTTTAATTCTTATTTCATATAGTTGGTCAGTTCAGTTCAGTCACTCAGTCATGTCTGACTCTTTGCGACCCCATGAATCGCAGCATGCCAGGCCTCCCTGTCCATCATCAGCTCCCGGAGTTCACTCAAACTCATGTGCATTGGGTCAGTGATGTCATCCAGCCATCTCATCCTCTGTCATCGCTTTCTCCTACTGCCCGCAATCACTCCCAGCATCAGGGTCTTTTCCAATGAGTCAATTGTCAGGTGGCCAAAGTATTGGAGTTTCAGCCACAGCATCAGTCCTTCTAATGAACATCCAGGACTGGTCTCCTTTAGGATGGACTGGTTGGATCTCCTTGCAGTCCAAGGGACTCTCAAGAGTCTTCTCCAACACCACAGTTCAAAAGCATCAATTCTTTGGCACTCAGCTTTATTCACAGTCCAACTCTCACATCTATACATGACCACTGCAAAACCATAGCCTTGACTAGACAGATCTTTTTTGGCAAAGTCACATCTCTGCTTTTTAATATGCTATTTAGGTAGGTCATAACGTTCCTTCCAAGGAGTAAGTGTCTTTTAATTTGATGGCTGCAATCAGCATCTGCAGTGATTTTGGAGGCCCCATAAATAAAATCTGTCACTGTTTCCACTGTTTCCCCATCTATTTTCCATGTAGTGATGGGACCAGATACCATGATTTTAGTTTTTGAATGTTGAGCTTTAAGCCAACTTTTTCATTCTCCACTTTCACTTTCATCAAGAGGCTTTTTAGCTCCTCTTCACTTTCTGCCATAAGGGTGGTGTCATCTGCATATCTGAGGTTATTGATATTTCTCCCAGCAATTTTGATTCCAGCTTGTGCTTCTTCCAGCTCAGCATTTCTCATGATGTATTCTTCATATAAGTTAAATAAGCAGGGTGACAATATACAGCCTTGATGTACTCCTTTTCCTATTTGGAACCAGTCTGTTGTTCCATGTACAGTTCTAACTATTGCTTGCTTACCTAAATATAGGTTTCTCAAGAGGCAGGTCAAGTGGTCTGGTATTCCAATCTCTTTCAGAATTTTCCACTGTTTATTGTAATCCACACAGTGAAAGGCTTTGGCATAGTCAATAAAGCAGAAATAGATGTTTTTTTTTCTGGAACTCTCTTGCATTTTTCATGATCCAGCAGATGTTGACAATTTTATCTCTGGATCCTCTGCCTTTTCTAAAACCAGCTTGAACATATGAAAGTTCACAACTCATGCATTGCTGAAGCTTTGCTTGGAGAATTTTGAGGATTGCTTTATTAGTGTGTGATCAAGACCATCCCCATTGAAAAGAAATGCAGAAAAGCAAAATGGTTCTCTGAAGAGGCCTTACAAATAGCTGTGAAAAGAAGAGAAGTGAAAAGCAAAGGAGAAAAGGAATGATATTCCCATTTGAATGCAGAGTTCCAAAGAATAGCAAGGAGAGATAAGAAAGCCTTCCTCAGTGATCAATGCAAACAAATAGAGGAAAACAACAGAATGGGAAAGACTAGGGATCTCTTCAAGAAAATTAGAGATACCAAGGGGAACATTTCATGCAAAGATGGGCTCGATAAAGGACAAAAATTGTATGGACCTAACAGAAGCAGAAGATATTAAGAAGAGGTGGCAAGGATACATAGAAAACTGTACAAAAAAACCCTTCATGACCCAAATAATCATGATGGTGTGATCACTCACCTTGAGCCAGACATCCTGGAATATGAAATCAAGTGGGCCTTAGAAAGCATCACTATGATCAAAGCTAGTGGAGGTGATGGAATTCCAGTTGAGTTATTTCAAATCCTAAAAGATGATGCTGTGAAAGTGCTGCACTCAGTATGCCACCACATTTGGAAAACTCAGCAGTGGTTACAGGACTGGAAAAATCAGTTTCCATCCCAATTCCAAAGAAAGGCAATGCCAAAGAATGCTCATGTAGTTGAACCGTATGTTTATTTCTTGATAATTATAAAGTCATCTGGCTAATGACTTCTGAATTTTATCTTGTGGGGATAAAAAAATTAGCTCTTGTTTCACTAATTCTTTTCATTTTGGGGAAGGGGAATCCTTCTTTATAACATCTCTGATCTTTATTTCCTTCCTTCTATTGATTTTGGGCTTTGTTCTTCGTTTAATTCCTTTAGATGGTAGGTGTGGCTGTTTGTTTGAAATGTTTCTTGTTTTATGAGATAGATCTGTATCATTATAAAATTCCATCTTAAAAGTTCCTTTTCCACATCCTCTGGATTATGAAAAGTTGTGTTTTTACTTTCATTTGTCTCAAGGAATTTTCTGAATTTATTTTTGATCTCTTCATTGACCCAATGCTTTTATAGTAGCATATTGTTTATTCTCCATATTGGTTCTTTTCCATTTTTTATTTATTTACTTGATTTCTAGTTTCATACCATTGTTTGGAACAAAAATGTTTGATATACTTTCTATTCTCTTACAATTATTGAAGCTTGTTTTCTAACCTAACCCTTCATGCGATCTATTGTCATGAAGATTTCTTGTGCACTTCAAAAGAATGTTTATTCTGCTGTTTTTGCATGAAATGTCTTATAGATCATTATTAAGTTCAACTGGTCTAATATGCCATTTATGATCACTGTTCCTTTTAAATTTTCTGTATGGTTTGTCCTTAGATATAAGTAGGTTGTTAAAGTCATCTACTGTGAATATATTATTGCCAATTTCTCCCTTTATGTCTACGTATATTTGCTTTATATATTTAGATGTTCTACTTTGGTTGATATATGTTAATTATTACGGCCTTTTATTTGTTTATCCCTTTATCATTATATAATGCCCTTCTTTGTCTTTTGTTGTTGTTGTTGTTGTTATAAGACTTTGTTTTAAGTTTATTCATTAGCCATCCTATATTGATTGTAACATTTAGTCCATTGATATTTGAAGTGATTATTAATAAGTATGTACTTATAGCTATTTATTATATGTTTTCTCATTCTTTTTGTAGTTCTCCATTTTATTTATTTTTTTCTTTCAGTTTATGCCTTTGAGATTTGACTATTTGTTTTAGTGATATGTGATATGCTTCTCTTCCTTTTTCTCTAGTTTTTTTTTTTTTTATTATTGTGGGTATTTTATTTACTGTTACTGTGTGATCAATATATGTTAGCATAATAACTATAGCTACACATTTTAAGCGGATATTCATTAAAATTTAAAAGCATTCTAAAATATCTACATTTTTTATTCCTCACCCCTTTATTTTGTGTTTTGATATTATATTTTACATCTTCCATTTTATATGTCAACTATTTATTGTGTTATGGTCATTTTTATAATTTGTGTCTTTCAATATTTGTACTAGCTTATTCAAGTGGTTAAACTTCAGCCTTTACCAATGGGATTTTTCACTTTCTATACATTCTTATCTTTGTTATCTCTTTTCCTTTTCCACACAGTTGTTGTTTGTTACAAGTTGTGTCTGACTCTTTGTGACCACATCGAATGTAGCCCACCAGACTACACATTCCCTGGAATTTTCCTAGGCAAAAATGGATTGCTATTTCCTTATATAGGGATCTTTCTGACCCAGCGACTGAACCTGTATCTCCTAAATGGCAGGTGGATTTTTTTACCATTAAAAATGTCCTCCACATAGAGAAGACCCTTTAGCAATTCTCTTACTATCAGTGCAATATTGTGAAACTATTTTTTTCTTTTCTTTTATTTATTTATTTATTTTATTATTTTTTTTTTTTTGCCAATGTTGTCTGAGAAGTCTTTAACTCTGCTTCAATTCTGAATGAAAACCTTGCTTTGTAGATTGTCCTAAGTTGCTTTTATTATTTTTTTTCAGTACATTGAATAAATAATGCCACTCCCATATGGCCTGCAAATTTTCAGCAGAAAAATCATCTGATACCTTTATGGGAGTCCCCTTGTATGTGGCTGTTAGTTTTTCTCTTGCCACCTTCTGCAACTTTAAGTCTAGGCTCTGAGCTAAATTTCAGGAGACTTTTGCCATATGTGGTAATATCTCTCAGATTTAGTCCCCCCCCCCCTTTTTTTTTTAACAATAGAGGAAAAAAGTAGTTTTCACAAGGTTAAAAAAATAATTGCATGATTGTCAATAAAATCCTTGCAAATATTTGTTCATTTTCATTGATATTCTAGTGTCAGAGTTTGTTATAGAAGATTGCATACATTGATGATTGGACAATTTTAATAGCTTCAGTTCAGTTCAGTTCAGTCACTCAGTCGTGTCCGACTCTTTGCGACCACATGAATCACAGTATGTCAGGCCTCCCTGTCCATCATCAACTCCTGGAGTTCACTCAGACTCACGTCTATTGTGTCAGTGATACCATCCAGGCATCTGATCCTCTGTCATCCCCTGCTCCTCCTGCTCCCAATCCCTCCCAGCATCAGAGTCTTCTCCAATGAGTCAATTTTTGTATCAGATAGCCAAAGTACTGGAATTTCAGCTTTAGCATCATTCCCTGCAAAGAAATCCCAGGGCTGATCTCCTTCACAATGGACTGATTGGATCTCCTTGCAGTCCAAGGGACTCTCAAGAGTCTTACCCAACATCACAGTTCAAAAGCATCATTTCTTGAGCACTCAGCTTTCTTCACAGTTCAACTCTCAAATCCATACATGACTAATGGAAAAACCATAGCCTGACTAGGTGGACATTCTTGGCAAAGTAATCTCTCTGCTTGTCAATATTCTATCTAGGTTGGTCATAACTTTTCTTCCAAGGAGTAAGCATCTTTTAATTTCATGGCTGCAGTCACCATCTGCAGTGATTTTGGAGCCTAAAATAATAAAGTCTGACACTGTTTCCCAGTCTATTTTCCATGAACTGCTGGGACCAGATGCCATGATCTTCGTTTTCTGAATGTTGAGCTTCAAGCCAACTTTTTCACTCTCCAATTTCACTTTCATCAAGAGGCTTTTGAGTTCCTCTTCACTTTCTGCCATAAGGGTGGTGTCATCTGCATATCTGAGGTTATTGATATTTCTCTCAACAATCTTGATTCCAGCTTGTGCTTCTTCCAGCCCAGCGTCTCTCATGATGTACTCTGCATAGAAGTTCAATAAGTAGGGTGACAATATACAGCCTTGACGTACTCCTTTTCCTATTTGGAACCAGTCTGTTGTTCCATGTCCAGTTCTAACTGTTGCTTTCTGACCTGCATACAGGTTTCTCAAGAGTCAGGTCAGGTGGTCTGGTATCCCCATCTCTTCAGAATTTTCCACAGTTTATTGTGATCCACACAGTCAAAGACTTTGGCATAGTCAATAAAGCAGAAATAGATGTTTTTATGGAACTCTCTTGCTTTTTCCATGATTCAACAGATGTTGGAAATTTGATATCTGGTTGGTCTGCCTTTTCTAAAACCAGCTTGAATATCTGGAAGTTCACAGTACACATATTGCTGAAACCTGGCTTGGAGAATTTTCAGCACTAATTAACTAGTTTGTGAGATGAGTGCAATTGTGCAGTAGTTTGAGCATTACTTGGCATTGCCTTTCTTTGGGATTGGAAAGAAATTTGACCTTTTCCAATCCTGTGGCCACTGCTGAGTTTTCCAAATTTGCTGGCATATTGAATGCAGCACTTTCACAGCATCATCTCTTAGGATTTGAAAGAGCTCAACTGGAATTCCATCACCTTCACTAGCTTTGTTCATAGTGATGCTTTCTAAGGCCCACTTGATTTCACATTCCAGAATGTCTGGCTCTAGGTGATTGATTACACTATCATGATTATCTTCATCATGAAGATTGTTTTTGTAGAGTTCTTCTGTGTATTCTTGCCACCTCTTCTTAATATCTTCTGCTTCTGTTAGGTCCGTACAATTTCTGTCCTTTATTGAGCCCATCTTTGCATGAAATGTTCCCTTGGTATCTCTAATTTTTTGAAGAGATCTCTAGTCTTTCCCATTCTGTTGTTTTCCTCTATTTCTTTGCATTGATCACTGAGGAAGGCTTTCTTATCTCTCCTTGCTATTCTTTGGAAATCTGTATTCAGATGCTTCAGATCAGATCAGATCAGATCAGTCACTCAGTCGTGTCCGACTCTTTGCGACCCCATGAATTGCAGCACGCCGGGCCTCCCTGTCCATCACCAACTCCCGGAGGTCACTCAGACTCACATTCATCGAGTCAGTGATGCCATCCAGCCATCTCATCCTCTGTCGTCCCCTTCTCCTCCTGCCCTCAATCCCTCCCAGCATCAGAGTCTTCTCCAATGAGTCAACACTTCATATGAGGTGGCCAAAGTACGGGAGTTTCAGCTTTAGCATCATTCCTTCCAAAGAAATCCCAGGGCTGATCTCCTTCAGAATGGACTGGTTGGATTTCCTTGCAGTCCAAGGGACTCTCAAGAGTCTTCTCCAACACACAGTTCAAAAGCATCAATTCTTTGGTGCTCAGCCTTCTTCACAGTTCATATCCCTCCTTTTCTCCATTGCTTTTCACTTCTCTTCTTTTCACAGCTGTTTGTAAGACCTCCTCAGACAACCATTTTGCTTTTTTGTATTTCTTTTCCATGAGGATGGTCTTAATCCCTGTCTCCTGTACAATGTCATGAACCTTGGTCCATAGTTCATCTGGCACTCTATCTGTCTAGGCCCTTAAATCTATTTCTCACTTACACTGTATAATCATAAGGGATTTGATTTAGGTCATACCTGAATGGTCTAGAGGTTTTCCTTACTTTCTTCAATTTAACTCTGAATTTGGCAATAGGAGTTCATGATCTGAGCCACAGTCAGCTCCTGGTCTTGTTTTTGTTGACTGTATAGAGCTTCTTCATCTTTGGCTACAAAGAATATAATCAATCTTATTTCAGTGTTGACTATCTGGTGATGCCCATATTTAGAGTCTTCTCTTGTGTTGTTGGAAGTGGTTGTTTGCTATGACCACTGCATTTTCTTGGCAAAACTCTATTAGTCTTTGCCCTGTTTCATTCCGTATTCCAAGGCCAAATATGCCTGTTACCCCAGGTGTTTCTTGACTTCTTACTTTTGCATTCAGTCCCCTATAGTGAAAAGGACAACTTTGGGGGGCATTAGTTCTAAAGGTCTTGTAGGTCTTCATAGAACCGTTCAGCTTCAGCTTCTTCAGCCTTACTGGTTGAGACATAGACTTGGATTACTGTGATATTGAATGATTTGCCTTGGAAATAAACAGAGATCATTCTGTCATTTTTGAGACTGCATCCAACTACTGCATTTCTGATTCTTTTGTTGACCGTGATGGCTACTCTATGTCTTGTAAGGGATTAACGCCCACAGTAATAGTTATATTGGTCATCTGAGTCAAATTCACACATTCCAGTCCATTTTAGTTCACTGATTCCTAAAATATTGACATTCACTCTTGCCATCTCCTGTTTGACCACTTCCAATTTGCCTTTATTCATGGATATGACATTCCAGGTTCCTATGAAATATTGCTCTTTACAGCATCAGATCTTGCTTCTAATCCCAGTCACATCCACAATTGGGTACTGTTTTTGCTTTGGCTCCATCCCTTCATTCTTTCTGGAGTTATTTCTCCACTGATCTCCAGTAGCATATTGGGCACCTACTGACCTGGGGAGTTTCTCTTTCAGTATCCTATCATTTTGCCTTTTCATACTGTTCATGGGGTTCTCAAGGAAAGAATACTGAAGTGGTTTGCCATTCCCTTCTCCAGTGAAACACATTGTGTCAGACCTCTCCACCAGGCCCACTCATCTTGCCATCCCCACAGGGCACAGCTTAGTTTCATTGAGTTAGACAAGGCTGTGATCCTAGTGTGATTAGATTGACTAGTTTTCTGTGAGTATGTTTTTACTGTGACTGCCCTCTGATGCCCTCTTGCAACACCTATCATCTTACTTGGGTTTTTCTTACCTTAGACATGGGGTATCTCTTCATGGCTAGTCCAGCAAAGCACAGCCGCTGCTCCTTACCTTGGACGAGGGGGTAGCTTACTTTCCCATATATTTAATAGCTTACTTTCCCCATATCTTAAGAACACAAATACTGAATATTGAATTTAGCCCTTATGAAGTGCTAGCTACATAAACTTAAATAAGTCAGAAGTTTTCTTCTAACAATGTGTCATGTAAAATATTACCCTTTATCCCACTATCTTCTTTTTCTAAAATTTTTGTTTCATGTTATACCCTTAACATTTTTCATGCCATTGAATTTGCTTCTTTCATATTATTAAATAATAGGACACAAAGGTGTCACATTATTTATTCAATGATTCCTGATAATATAATTGTTTTCATATTTTCAATGTTATAAGCAAAATTTGAATGAATCTCCTTGAGGCTAAACATATTGAAATATAATTCTTAACTTATATTCTTAATGCAATTGATGTCTTAGTTTGTTCAAATAAAGTTGTGACATTTATCTGTTTTATTTTTATTGTTTAATGAATAAGAAATTCCATGAGATTAGATCCAGACATTATAGGTCATCTTAAAAACAATGTTCTTATTTTCACTAAAATTTAAGTACTATGATTGATAATGGGCTTCTCTTATGGCTCATCTAGTAAAGAATTTGCCTGCAATCTGGAGACCTGGGTTCAGTCCCTGGTTTGGGATGATCCCCTGGAGAAGGGAATGGCTACCCACTCCAGTATTCTGGCCTGGAGAATTCCATGAATTCTATAGTCCAGAGGGATCACAAAAAGTCGCATATGACTGAATGACTTTCACTTTCCTTCACTGACTGATATTAGTTACATACTTGAATTTATCAGGCAGTTTTCAAATACCTGGAGAAGGCAATGCCACCCCACTCCAATACTCTTGCCTGGAAAATCCCACGGACGGAGGAGCCTGGTAGGCTGCAGTCCATGGGGTCGCTAAGAGTCGGACATGACTGAGCGAATTAACTTTCTCTTTTCACTTTCATGCATTGGAGAAGGAAATGGCAACCCACTCCAGTGTTCTTGCCTGGAGAATCCCGGGGATGGGGAGGCCTGGTGGGCTGCCATCTATGGGGTCACACAGAGTCGGACACGACTGAAGTGACTTAGCATAGCATATTTCAAATACCTATTAAAGATAATTGAAATATTAAGTAGACAAATTGCTATTTCAAAGACAGTGAATGAGTGAGCCAATTTAAGAATTACCCACAGTCTTCACATTTTTAAAAATCAAATATAAATGCTATTTTTCTCTATGCATGATATAGTGTATCTCATGGATATGAAGTAAAAAGAAAACATGCTAGATGAGACAGAAGTCATTTTGTAATTTTCTGGTAACTTAGTTTGATCACTTTTTTGCTTAAATTTAGACCTGGTACATCAGGATTGTGATCGATAAAGAAATGACAATTATTCTTGCTAAATTCTGGGTATTACTGCCAAAATTATTGAAAGAAACAAACTAAACACATCCTAGTTTATTTGCTCAATAAGCATATTTTAAAATCATTCCATGATATGCCTCAACAAACCACTGCTTCATTTCTTCTTACATAATTTTGACAGAACTGTTTGGAAAATCAGTGCCTCAGGGCTGTGTTTAGATTTACTGCTGAATCCAATTACTGTGTATTATCATAAAAAGAATCAAAGTGAATATTATTGATGGTCCTTGTTTTGTGAGTATGCAACTGTTAACTCTAAATATAAATATTTTAATGGTATAATTTCTCACTTTTATAGAAAAAAAAAAGAAAGAAGATTTTTATTGTGGAACAATAAACCACTTACATTTAAGCAAAGTTCTTTAAAAATAAATGCAATGCTGTTTGATGCACAATTCAGACCAAAAATGCTTTAAACAGCTCTGATTAATAATACTTGCCTAAGATTGAATGAAAGAATATTGTTATGCAAAAAAAAAAAAATAGTTGCTAGGGATGTTTGTTTAAAGTTTTTATGTATGTCTCAACTGCATGTATGATTTATTTTTTAATATAAATTTATTTATTTCAATTGGAAGTTAATTACTTTACAATATTGTATTGTTTTTGCCATACATCAACATGAATCTGCCACAGGTATACACGTGTTCCCCATCCTGTACCCGCCTCCCACCTCCTTCCCCGTGCAATCCCTCTGAGTCGTCCCAGTGCACCAGCCCCAAGCAACCAGTACCATGCATCAAACTTGGACTGGCGATTTGTTTCATATATGACATTATACATGTTTCAGTGCCATTCTCCCAAATTATCCCACCTTCTCCCTCTCCTACAGAGTCCAAAAGACTGTTCTATACATCTGTGTCTCTTTTGCTGTCTCGCATACAGGGTTATCATTACCATCTTTCTAAAATTCCATATATATGCGTTAGTATACTGTATTGGTGTTTTTCTTTCTGGTTTACTTCACTCTGTATAATAGGCTCCAGTTTCATCCACCTCATTAGAACTGATTCAAATGTATTCTTTTTAATGGCTGAGTAATACTCCATTGTGTATATGTACCACAGCTTTCTTATCCATTCATCTGCTGGTGGACGTTTAGGTTGCTTCCACGTCCTGGCTATTATCAACAGTGCTGTGATGAAAATTGGGGTACATGTGTCTCTTTCAGTTCTGGTTTCCTCTGTGTGTATGCCCAGCAGTGGGATTGCTGAGTCATAAGGCAGTTCTGTTTTCAGTTTTTTAAGGAATCTCCACACTGTTCTCCATAGTAGCTGTACTAGTTTGCATTCCCACCAACAGTGTAAGAAGGTTCCCTTTTCTCCATACCCTCTCCAGCATTTATTGTTTGTAGACTTTTGGATCACAGCCATTCTGACTGACATAAAACGGTACCTTATTGTGGTTTGACTTGCATTTCTCTGATAATGAGTGATGTTGAGCATCTTTTCATGTGTTTGTTATCCATCTGTATGTCTTCTTTGGAGAAATGTCTGTTTAGTTCTTTGGCCCATTTTTTGATTGGGTTGTTTATTTTTCTGGAATTGAGCTGCAGGAGTTGCTTGTACATTTTTGAGATTAGTTGTTTGTCAGTTGCTTCATTTGCTATTATTTTGTCCCATTTTGAAGGCTGTCTTTTCACCTTGCTTATAGTTTCCTTTGTTCTGCAGAAGCTTTTAAGTTTAATTAGATCCCATTTGTTTATTTTTGCTTTTATTTCCAATATTCTGGGAGGTGAGTCATACAGGATCCTGCTGTGATTTATGTCAGAGAGTGTTTTGCCTATGATTTTCTCTAGGAGTTTTATAGTTTCTGGTCTTACATTTAGATCTTTAATCCATTTTGAGTTTATTTTTGTGTATGGTGTTAGAAAATGTTCTAGTTTCATTCTTTTACAAGTGGTTGACCAGTTTTCCCAGCACCACTTGTTAAAGAGATTGTCTTTAATCCATTGTATATTCTTGCCTCCTTTGTCAAAGATCAGGTGTCCATAGGTGCATGGATTTATCTCTGGGCTTTCTATTTTGTTCCATTGATCTATATTTCTGTCTTTGTGCCAGTACCATACTGTCGTGATGACTGTGGCTTTGTAGTAGAGCCTGAAGTCAGGCAGGTTGATTCCTCCAGTTCCATTCTTTTTTCTAAAGATCATTTTGGCTATTCGAGGTTTTTTTGGATTTCCATACAAATTGTGAAATTATTTGTTCTAGCTCTGTGAAAAATACCTATGGTAGCTTGATAGGGATTGCATTGAATCTATAGATTGCTTTGGGTATTATACTCATTTTCACTATATTGATTCTTCCAATCCATTTCTCCATCTATTAGTGTCCTCTTTGATTTTTTTCACCAGTGTTGCAAAAATCCTTAACAAAATTCTAGCCAATCAGTATCCAACAACAGATTAAAAAGATCATACACCATGACCATGTGGGCTTTATCCCAGGGATGCAAGGATTCTTCAATATCCGCAAATCAATCAATGTAATACACCACGTTAACAAATGGAAAAATAAAAGCCATATGATTATCTCAATAGATGCAGAGAAAGCCTTTGACAAAATTCAGCATGCTTTTATGATAAAAACTCTCCAGAAAGCAGGAATAGAAAGAACATGCCTCAACATAATAAAAGCTATACATGACAAACCCACAGCAAACATAATCCTAAATGGTGAAAAATTGAAAGCAATTCCTCTAAAGTCAAGGAACAAGACAAGGGTGCCCACTTTCACCACTACTATTCAACATAGTTTTGGCCATAGCAGTCAGAGCAGAAAAAGAACTAAAAGGAATCCAAATTGGAAAAGAAGAAGTAAAACTCTCACTGTTTGCCAATGACATGATCCTCTACATAGAAAACCCTAAAGACTCCACCAGGAAATTACTAGAGCTAATCAAGGAATATAGTAAAGTTGCAGGATATAAAATCAACACACAGAAATCCCTTGCATTCCTATACACTAATAATGAGAAAATAGAAAGAGAAATTAAGGAAATAATTCCATTCACCATTGCAATGAAAATAATAAAATACTTAGGAATATATCTACCTAAAGAAACTAAAGACCTATACATAGAAAACTGCATGTGTAATTTAAAAAGAGGTTGGCAAACACAGATTTGGCTTGTGGGCCATAGCTGTTCCTTCCCATTCATTTATTTTAGTCTATGCCTGCTTTGCCTTACAACAAAAAAAAACTGAATAACTATGATAGAGACCTCATAGCCAATGAAGTCTAAAATATATTATATTGGCCCCTTACCACAAAAACAAAAACAAAACACAACAAACAAACAAACAAAAAATGCTGTCTCTGATCTACAGGATTAAATGTTGATATTTTATATAGACTCTTTGTGAGTCTATATAATTTACTGCAGCATGCCAGGCTACCCTGTCCTTCACTACCTCCCAAAGTGTGCTCAAACTCATGTGCATTCAGTTGGTGAGGCCATCCAGCCATCTCATCCTCTGTTGTTCCCTTCTCCTCTAGCCTTCAATCTTTCCCAGCATCATGGTCTTTTCTAATAAGTTGGATCATCACACCAGATGGCCAAAGTACTGGAGCTTCAAATTCAGCATCATCCCTTGCGGAGTATTCAGGGTTGATTTCCTT
This sequence comes from Tragelaphus eurycerus, assembly GCA_935064755.1. Lineage (NCBI taxonomy): Eukaryota > Metazoa > Chordata > Mammalia > Artiodactyla > Bovidae > Tragelaphus > Tragelaphus eurycerus. The sequence continues at coordinate 5,095,029 of CAKXYN010000041.1, forward strand.
TAGGATTGATTGGTTTGATCTCCTTACAGTCCAAGTGACTCTCAAGAGTCTTCTCTAGCACAACCATTTTTCTAGTGTGAGAAGGTATTTCATTTCCTACTATGTCTGTGAGTATCTGTAATACCAAGATGATGGCATTTATGGGGAACATGGCATTGGGAAAAATAAGAAAACAAGAAGTTCAACATAGAATTCACTGGAATGAGGGTGGTCCACTTTCACACACAAAGAAGAGAGAATAGAGTACTATGTGTATATATAATATCTAATGAGTTATAATAGTATATATATTTAGAAAATGTGTTACTTTCACATTTTATTATGAAAAAAGAAACACTAAGAAAGTATTACCTATTTTTGGAAAGTTGTAATTTTCTAAGAATTTGAGTTAAAAAAAATTAAAATATATATATATATATATATATAAAGTATTACCTCTATTTGGCTGAATTATATTTGTTTTAGTTTTATAGAGCATTTTAAAATATTCTCTGAAACAATGACATTTAATAAGTGAGGGGGAAATGGTGACTTGCATTTTATCTTAACCCTTGGTGTTAATTCACGTTCCCTGGCTTGCTTTTGTCTTGACCATAAATCAAATTTTATAGATTCTTGGACATTAAATTAATGAAAACAGAATGTGAACAGCATTTACTAAAACTTAAATTTATCAATTGTAATTAGGCTGTAGAAATTATACATATGAAGAAAATACTGGAGGTTTTGATCTCTCTTTAATATGTCTACTATGTCCTAATGTGAGTATGAAGATTGCTTAGTTGTTGTTGTTTAGTCAATAAGTATTGTCTGACCCTTTGCAACCCCATGGACTATAGCATGCCAGGATCCTCTGTCCATGGGAATTCCCAGGCAAGAATACTGGAGTGGGTCACCACTTCCTTCTGCATGTGGTCTTCCTAACCCAGGTGTCGAACCCTAGTATCCTGTATTGGCAGGTGGATTCTTTACAGCTGAGCCACCAGGGAAGCACCCCACCTGCCTCCATGATGATTGACTGCCACATACAAAATTTTGAATATTACATAATCATAATGTTATATCTTCATTATTTTTCATGATAAGAATTGTATTAATTATTGTTATAGCTTTATAAAGAGTTTATAATTGTATCAATCATTGTTTAATATGCCCTTAAAAGTCACTGATAATAATTTTCCATCCAACATTTAAGATCCTTTTGGCTCTTCCATCACTTATTTTTTGGAGAAAATCTTTTTGTATTATGAATCATAAAAGTTACGAAAGAAAAGTTTCATTGTAGGATATAGGAACCCAGAAGAAGTTTGTTGTTTCCTCATTGCAAAAAGCTAGCAAACTTGCCGTCTCCCTAATAATTCATATTGAAAAAATATAATAAAGGTTATCTCATTGGTTTGTTTTAAGGAGTGAAGAAAGAACTAGATGTAGAAACATTTTGTGAAATTTAAACAGTGTTGAAGTAGGTATTATGTAAAATTTCTGTCTCGATCAGGAATGGACACTTTGTTCTTAATAGACTTCTACTTAGTACATATTCCCAGATCAGATCAGATCAGATCAGTCGCTCAGTCGTGTCCGACTCTTTGCGACCCCATGAACTGCAGCACGCCAGGCCTCCCTATCCATCACCAGCTCTCGGAGGTCACCCAGACTCACATTCATCGAGTCAGTGATGCCATCCAGCCATCTCATCCTCTGTCGTCCCCTTCTCCTCCTGCTCTCAATCCCTCCCAGCATCAGAGTCTTCTCCAATGAGTCAACTCTTCCCATGAGGTGGCCAAAATACTGGAGTTTCAGCTTGAGCATCATTCCTTCCAAAGAAATCCCAGGGCTGATCTCCTTCAGAATGGACTGGTTGGATCTCCTTGCAGTCCAAGGGACTCTCAAGAGTCTTCTCCAACACCACAGTTCAAAAGCATCAATTCTTCGGCGCTCAGCCTTCTTCACAGTCCAGCTCTCACATCCATACATGACCACAGGAAAGACCATAGCCTTGACTAGGCGAACCTTTGTTGGCAAAGTGATGTCTCTGCTTTTGAATATGCTATCTAGGTTGGCCATAACCTTCTTTCCAAGGAGTAAGCGTCTTTTAATTTCATGGCTGCAGTCATCATCTCCAGTGATTTTGGAGCCCAGAAAAAGAAAGTCTGACACTGTTTCCACTGTTTCTCCATCTACTTCCCATGTAGTGATGGGACCAGATGCCATGATCTTCATTTTCTGAATGTTGAGCTTTAAGCCAACCTTTTCACTCTCCACTTTCACTTTCATCAAGAGGCTTTTTAGTTCCTCTTCACTTTCTGCCATAAGGGTGGTGTCATCTGCATATCTGAGGTTATTGATATTTCTCCCAGCAATCTTGATTCCAGCTTGTGTTTCCTCCAGTCCAGCATTTCTCCTGATGTACTCTGCATATAAGTTAAATAAACATGGTGACAATATACAGCCTTGACGTACTCCTTTTCCTATTTGGAACCAATCTGTTGTTCCATGACCAGTTCTAACTGTTGCTTCCTGACATATTCCCAGAAGAGGACTTCTAAATTAGTATGCAGTGCTCTTATTTAATTAATTTTCTTTAAAAAGTGTATATCTAATTTTATTAATATCACACCAGTGTGCTATTTGCTAGAGGTTTAAGGTTAATGATTCCTTTAATCTTGCTAGTCTTTAAATTGTACAAATCCAGTAAGAAAACAAAAACATTTTTAATGCATTTATTTATTTATTTTTGAGGGATAATTGCTTTACAGAATTGTGTTGTGCTGTGCTTAGTTGCTCAGTCATGTCCGACCAACTCTTTGAGACCCCATAGGCTACATGTAGCATGACAGGATCCTCTGTACATGGGGATTCTCCAGACAAGAACACTGGAGTGAGTTGCCTTGTTGTGCTCCAGGGGATCTTCCCAACCCAGGGATCAAAGCGAGATCACATACATTGCAGGCAGATTCTTTACCAACCGAGACAATAGGAAATCCCAAGAATACTGGAGTGGGTAGATTATCCCTTCTCCAGGTGATTGTCCCAATCCAGGAAGAGAACTGAGGTCTCCTGAATTGCAGATGGATTCTTTACCAGCTTAGCTACCTGCTACAGATAGACATATGCTCCCTCCCTCCTAAACTCGCTCCCTTCTCCCACCCTATCCACTCCTCAAGTTGGTTACTGAGCCCTGGTTGAGTTCCCTGAGTGATACAGCAAATTCCCATTGGCTATATATTTTACATATGGTAAAGAAAGCATAAACATTTTACTTGAAAATGACAATGGGGAAATGTACAGAATTTTAGTCTAAAAATAAAATCCAAATCTTAGAAGAAAAATAAATACAAGTTCTTACTTCTCCAAAGCAAAATTTAAAAATTAGTTAATGCGAGTTAATATCTTTATTTTGTAGATATGCGTATAAGACAGCTTAGACTAAATATGCCACATCATTATTTTCTCATTTCTGGAAATAATTTCTGGTAAACAAAGGTTATCTATTTTTATAGGGAAAATGCCATAACCATTTATTTCCTTTGTCAATAATAATAAAAATAATAGTAACAGCAACAATAATCCAACTACATTATTGATTTGTATATCAATAATGATTTATATATCACATAACATACATAAAGATATTTTATACTACTAATAATAGTTGAATAATTAGTACAGTCCAATCACACAATAATTACATCATACCTGAGGAATATAATTTTGAAAATAAAAATAACAATTTAGACTTTAATTCTACAGTATTTTCAAGTATATTTTCAGAAATCTCTAAGTTACAAAAGTTGAAAGAAATTGTGTCTAGAAACAGAAAATGAAATGTTTCATGTCAATGTCTTTCTGACAGGTTAACCAGACTAAGTCCATCATGTGTTCACAAGAAACTTCTGATATCCAGGAACAGGTATGCTAATGCATTCTATTTACATGAAAGCACAGAGGTTACAAGAAGTTATTGATTTATGATTTTCAAACAGTAAATTTAATTAATGAACAGATATTGTAACTAATCAAAAAATCTTTTAATTCAATTTAACTAATAACTGCTAATCAATTTCTATGAATGCATTATTTGCAAATATCATAAGACTTTCATATTAGAAATTAAAATTTACATTTTAAATAAACTTTTATTCAATATAAACATCAAGAACTTGAATATACAGTGGGTTCAGAATAAAAACAGAAACTTCCTTGACTATACATTTACTTTGTATTTTGGAGGCTGAAATATGTCCACTTGCTTAGGATGGACTTTTGTCTTACTTTTTTGTGATCTCCTTTGTGTTTTAGTACTTGGCCTCATTATTAAATATTTTCTTTGCTAACACATAGCTTATTTGATTTGTCACTATAATATTTATTCCTTAAATTTCTCAAAAGTCAATGAAATATTATATTTTAAATAGTGATCAATATTTTTAGGAAACTCAAGAGGAAATTGTGGACATTAGATTTTAGTGTTCATTCATTTTTCATAATAGTGTATTTTGTAACTATACAATGAAAGTATGATTAATAATTATGTAATTGAACTTTGCCAACAAAGACCCATCTAGTCAAAGCTATGGTTTTTCCAGTAATCATGTATGGATGTGAGAGTTGGACTATAAAGGAAGTTAAGCATTGATGAACTGATACTTTTGAACTGTGGTGTTGGAGAAGACTCTTGAGAGTCCCTTGGACTGCAAGGAGATCCAGCCAGTCCATCCTAAAGAAAATCAGTCCTGAATATTCATTGGAAAGACTGATGCTAAAGCTGAAACTCCAATCCTTTGGCCACCTCATGTGAAGAACTGACTCATTTGAAAAGACCCTGATGCTGGGAAAGATTGAAGGTGGGAGGAAAAGGGGATGACAGAAGATGAGATGGTTGGATAGCATCACTGACTCAATGGACATGAGTTTGAGTAAACTCTGGAAGTTGGTGATGGACAGGGAGACCTGACCGTGCTGCAGTCCATGAGGTCACAAAGAGTCAGACACGACTGAGCAACTGAACTGAATTGAACAGCCCAAAAGGAAATCAGTAATTTGAGCAAGCTCTGGGAGTTGGTGATGGATAAGGAAGCCTTGCATGCTACAGTCCATGGGGTCGCAAAGAGTCAGACACAACTGAGTGACAGAAACTGAGCTGAATAGAAAAATAATAACTTTCTGAGGTTGGGCCATTAAACCTGATATGCTTCAGTGTGTAAAAGTAAGAAATAGATTCTGTTCTAAATTTGAACATCAAGGTTTTCTATACTTTGTGACATCACAGTCTGTATCCCACCAGCCTCCTCTGTCTGTGGAATTTTCCAGGCAAGAATACTGAAGTGGATTACCATTCCCTTCTCCAGATGATCTTCCCAACCCAGGGATCAAACCCTGTCTCTGACATTGCAGGCAGATTCTTTACTGTCTAGCTACAGGGAAAATCCTTTATATACTTTAACTGTTATTTTATATATTAAGTATTTATTCCACTGACACATTATAATCAAACAGGACATTTAGTAAAGGTAAGATGTAACATTCTCTACATATACTAACTTACAAAGCTAACACATTTGAGTACAGGTGTTTAAAATTTTGATATATTCTATATACCCAGGTATATTGATTGTAAGGAATAACATCAGATGAAGGCCAGAAATGAAATTGCAGTACTCACTGGAAATAATACACAAACTTTAAATTGACTAGTTAATGTTTAGCACCATTAACATTTAGATAAGTCCAACAGACCAGTTACTTGCAGTGTTGTTGTTGTTGTTGTTGTTGTTGTTAAGTCGCTTCAGTCGTGTCTGACTCTGTGCGACCCCATAGACGGAAGCTCACCAGGCTCCCCCGTCCCTGGGATTCAGGGTCAAATTGTAATGCTTACAGATATTTCAGAAATTGTATTCCTTTAAAATATTTTTTTCTCAGATTTATTTATATTGATATTTGTCCAGGGCCAAATTTTTAACTTTAAAACTTATCTATTTATTTTGTTATTTTTTTCTTTAAAATCATCTTTGTGACCCCATGGACTTCAGCATGCCAGGCTTTCCTGTCTTTCACTACTTATTGATTGTTTTTCAGTTGTTAAGTTGTGTCTAATCCTTTGTGACCTCATGGACTACATACAGCATGCCAGGCTTCCCTATCCTTCACCATCTCCTGGAACCTGCTCAAATTTGTGTTCGTTGGGTCAGTGAGGCCATACAACTATTAAGTCCTCTGTCATCTCATTTTCCTCCTGCCTTCAATCTTTCCCAGAATCAGGGTCTTTTCTAATAAGTCAGTTCTTCACATAAGATGGCAGAAGTACAAGAGCTTCAGCATCAGTCCTTCCAATGAATATTTAAGATTGATTTCCATTAGGATTGACTGGTTTGATTTGCTTGCAGTCCAAGGGACTCTCAAGAATCTTATCTAACACCACAGTTCATAACCATAAATTCTTCAGTGCTCAGCCTTCTTTATGGTCCAACTCTCACATACATACATGGCTAGTAGAAAAATCATAGCTTTGACTATATGGACATTTATAAGCAATTAATGTCTCTGCTTTTTAATATGCTATCTAGGTTGGTCTAGCTTTTCTTCCAAGGAACAAGTGTCTTTTAATTTTGTTCCTGCAGTCACCATCTCCAATGATTTTGGAGCCTAAGAAATACAGTCTATCACTGTTGCCATTGTTTCCCCATCTATTTGCCATGAAGTGATGGCAACCCACTCAAGTGTTCTTGCCTGCAGAATCCCAGGGACAGGGGAGCCTGGTGGGCTGCCATCTATGGTGTTGCACAGAGTTGGACACTACTGAAGTGACGTAGCAGCAGCAGCAGTAGCAGCAATGTTGACCTATGCATTATATCATTAAAAAAATGATCCTTTCTGGAGCAATATTTACATTTTTTGAAAAGAGATTACATATATGTTTAGCAAAACTATGCATATAATATAAATGATCTGTAAAGAAAATGTAAATGTCTTAACATTTTAAATATATATGCATTTTACTCAAATAATTAAAGATATTTTATCTTATTTATGATATGATATCTTTGTATGTTAAAATATGAAGTATATTAAACAAAATGTTTTCCTTTTCTATATATATATATGGAAAATGTAATTTGTTTTATTTTTAAGTTTATTCAAAATGATAATTGTCAAAAAACCATAACTTTTTTGCAGATTCTGTTAAAATATTCTGCTAAAATATGAAAATATGGTACTTTTTCATATTTTAGCTGGAAAGATACAGGGACTATAATTTAAGAAATCACATATTTGTCACAAGTGCCAATATCCTTATCTATAAAAGCCCAGATCTCTAAATAAAACCACTAAATTAAAATTGTCATAAAAATGGTTCAATATTTAAAAACAAAGAAATAATTGTTACATAAGCAATTTGCTTGTAGGATGCTCCTTTGTGAATATTACTTTATCTTCTTATATCAAAATTATGTTGTCTCAACAAAATACTTTTTCTGAGAGATTATTTTAGAGTCATTTCATTACATATGCAAAATTAAATCTGAATCACTATAAAGAAAAGAAAATAAAGAAGAAATTGACTGCTTTCTTAAAGGTTCATTAAGCTAATCTGAGCTGGCTCAGGCACTGGTGACAAATTTATATTATTGGAATTTAGTAGCTACTGGACAGCGAAGAAGAGAAAAAGGAAAAATAGTAGATACCTACTTAATGTAAGTGAACAATTAAAAAAAACCCACTGTGGAAATATATAGAGACATGCTATTTATAGTGTTTCTGCTTAAATAAAATATACTTTGATATATCTTATAAAAAGTGTCTCAGACTTTAAAACATCTACAATTAATAAATTACAATGGACTTTCAACTCAATGTAACTAAGCCATGCCATGTAGGGCCACCTGAGACAGGCGGGTCATGGTAGAGAGTTCTGAGAAAATGTGGTTCACTGGAGAAGGCAAAGGCAAACCACTTCAGTATTCTTGCCTTGAGAACCCCATGAACAGTATGAAAAGGAAGAAAGATACGACACTGAAAGATGAACTCCCCAGGTCAGTAGGTGCCCAAGATGCTACTGGAGATGAGTAGAAAAATAAATACAGAAAGAATGAAAAGATGGCAAAACCAATACAATATTGTAAAGTTAAATAAAATAAAAATAATAAATTAAAAAAAAAAAGAAAAGATGGAGCCAAAACCAAAACAGCACCTTGCTGTGGATGTGACTGGTGATAGAAGCAAGGTCCAATGCTGAAAAGAGCAGTAGTGCGTAGGAACCTGGAATGTTAGGTCCATGAATCAAGACAAATTGGAAGTGGTCAAACAGGAGATGGCATGAGTGAATGTCAACATTTTAAGAATCAGTGAACTAAAATGGACTGGAATGGGTAAATTTAACTCAGATGACCATTATATTTACTACTGTGGGCAAGAACCCTTAGAAGAAATGGATTAGCCATCATAGTCAACAAAAGAGTCTGAAATGCAGTAATTGGATGCAGTCTCATAAATGACAGAATGATCTCTGTTCATTTCCAAGGCAAACCACTCAATATCACGGTGATCCAAGTCTATACTTTGACCAGTAATGCTGAAGAAACTAAAGTTGAATGGTTCTATGTAGACCTACAAGACCTTTTAAAACTAACACCAAAAAAAAAAAAAAAAAAAAATCATTTTAATTATAAAGGAATGGAATGCAAAAGTAAGAAGTCAGAAAACACTTGGATTAACAGACAAATTTGGCCTTGAAGTACAAAATGAAACAGGGCAAAGACTAACAGAGTTTTACCAAGATAACACACTGATCATAGCAAACATCCTCTTCCAAAAACACAACACAAGACTCTACACATGGAGATCACCAGATGGTGAACACTGAAATCAGATTGATTGTATATTCTTTGCAGCCAAAGATGGAAAAACTATATACAGTCAGCAAAAACAAGCCGAGAAGCTGACTGTGGCTCAGACCATGAATTCCTTATTGCCAAATTCAGATGTAAATTGAAGAAAGTGGGAAAAACCACTAAACCATTCAGGGGTGACCTAAATCAAATCCCTTATGACTATACAGTGGAAGTGAGAAATAGATTTAAGGGACTAGATCTCATAGACAGAATGCCTGAAGAACTATGGAGAGAGGTTTCTGACACTGTACAAGGGACAGGGATCAAGACCATAGCCAAGATAAAGAAATGTAATAAAGCAAAATCGCTGTCTGAGGAGGCCTTAAAAACAGCTGTGAAAGGAAGAAAAGCAAAAGCAGAGGAGAAAAGGAAAAATATACCCATTTGCACGCTGAGTTCAAAAGAATAGCAAGGAGAGACAAGAAAGTCTTCCTCAGTGATCAGTGCAGAGAGAAATAGAGGAAAACAATAGAATGGGAAAGACTAGAGATCTCTTCAAGAAAATTAGAGATACCAGGGGAATATTTCATGCAAAGATGGGCTCAATAAAGGGCAGAAATGGTAGGGACCTAAAAAAAGCAGAAGATATTAAGAAGGGGTGCCAAGAATACACAGAAGAACCATAAAAAAAAGATCTTCACAATCCAGAGAGCCAGACATCCTGGAATGTGAAGTTAAGTGGACCTTAGGAAGGATCACTATGAACACAGCTAGTGGAGGTGATGGAATTCCAGTTGAGCTCTTTCAAATCCTAAAAGAGGATGCTGTGAAAATGCTGTACTCAATATGCCAGAAAATTAAAAAAAAAAACACAGACGTGGCCACAAGACTGGAAATGATCAGTTTTCATTCCAATCCCAAAGAAACTCAATGCCAAATAATGCTTCAAATACTGCACAATTGGTCTCATTTCACATGCTTGTAAAGTAATGCTCAAAATTCTCCAATCCAAGGAAATGGCACCCCACTCCAGTACTTTTGCCTGGAAAATCCCACAGATGGAGTAGCCTGGTAGGCTGCAGTTCATGGGGTCACCAAGAGTTGGACACGACTGCGTGACTTCACTTTCACTTTTCACTTTCATGCATTGGAGAAGGAAATGGCAACCCACTCCAGTGTTCTTGCCTAGAGAATCCCAGGAACGGGGGAGCCTGGTGGGCTGCGGTCTTCTGACACGACTGAAGCGACTTAGCAGCAAGCTTCAAAAGTATGTCAACCATGATCTTCCAGATGTTCCAGCTGGATTTAGAAAAAGGCAGAGGAACCAGAGATAAAATTGCCAACATCGACTGGATCATCAATAAAGCAAGAGAGTTCCAGAAAAATATCTATTTCTGCCTTATTGACTGTGTCAAAGTCTTTGACTGTGTCGATCACAATAAACTGTGAGAAATTCTTAAAGAGATGGGAATACCAGACCACCTGACCTGCCTCTGAGAAATCTGTATGCAGGTCAAGAAGTGACAATTAGAACTGGACATGCAACAACAGACTGGTTCCAAATAGGGAAAGGAGTAGGTCAACGTTGTATACTGTCACCCTGCTTATTTAACTTATATGTGGAGTACATCAATAAAAATGCTTGGCTGGAAGAAGCACAAGTTGGAATCAAGATTGCCAGGAGAAATATCAATAACCTCAGATATGCAGATGATACCACCCTTATGGCAGAAAGTGAAGAACTAAAAAGCCTCTTGATAAAAGTGAAGGAAGAGAGTGAAAAAATTGGCTTAAAACTCAACATTCAGAAAACTGAGATCATGGCACCCGGTCCCATCACTTCATATAAAATAGATAGGGAAATAGTGGAGATAGTGGCTTACTTTATTTTTTCAGGCTGCAAAATCACTGCAAATGGTGACTGCAGCCATGAAATTAAAAGATGCTTACTCCTTGGAAGGAAAGTTATGACCAAACTAGACAGCATATTAAAAAGCAGCGACATTACTTTGCCAACAAAGGTCCATTTAGTCAAGGCTATGGCTTTTCAAGTGGTCATGTATGGATGTGAGAGTTGTACTATAAAGAAAGCAGAGCACCAAAGAAGTGATACTTTGAACTATGGTGTTGGAGAAGACTCTTGAGAGTTCCTTGGACTGCATGGAGATCCAACCAGTCCATCCTAAAGGAGATCAATCCTGAGTGTTCATTGAAAGCACTGCAGCTGAAACTCCAATTCTTTGGCCACCTCATGCAAAGAGCTGACTTATTTTAAAAACCCTGATGCCTGGAAAGATTGATGGCAGGAAGAGAAGAGAACGACAGAGGATGAGATGGTTGAATAGTATCACCGACTCAATGGACATGAGTTTTCGTAAACTAAATTCCAGTAGTCAGTGATAAACAGGGAGGCCTGGCGTACTGCTGTCCATGGGCTTGCAAAGAGTGGATCACGACTAAGCGACTGAACTGAACTATCATTGACATCTTTGAGGATGCACAGAAAAAAAATTCTGAGGAACTGCTGTAGCTGATTGCATCTGAATAGAGAATATGGATTTTCAATTAAGCAGTGAGCGCGGTTACCCACTAATACATTGCATTGTCTGGAAAAGATTCTCTTTCAGAACAACCTGGACATGTAAATTTTGGCTTTTACCCCACTATGGTATTGTGTTAAACTCTGAAATAGCAAAGGTGAATATTAATGTCTCCAGTCTGATAGAATGAGAGTTGGTAGAGGTTCAGTTCAATCCCTGGGTCAGGAAGATCCCCTGGAGAAGGAAATGGCAACCCACTATAGTACTCTTGCCTGGAAAATTCCATGGATGGAGGAGACTGGTAGGCTACAGTCCCTGGGGTCGCAAAGAGTTGGACACGACTGAGCAACTTCACTTTCACTTTCAGTTCAGTTTAGTCACTCAGTTGTTTCCAATTGTTTGTGACCCCAAGGAATGCAGCATGCTAGGCGTCCCTGCTCATCACCAACTCCAAGAGCTATAACAAACTCATTTCAATAAAGGTGATAATGCTATCCAACCATCTCATCCTGTCCTCCCCTTCTCCTATGCTCAATCTTTCCCAACATCAGGGTCTTTTCCAATGAATCAGTCCTTCACATCAGGTGGCTACAGTACAGAAGTTTCAGCTTCAGCATCGGTCCTTCCAATGACTATTCAGGACTGATTTCATTTAGGATGAACTGGCTGGATATCCTTGCAATCCAAGGACTCTCAATAGTCTTCTCCAACATCACAGTTTAAAAGCATCAATTCTTCGGCACTCAGGTTTCTTTATAGTCCAACTCTCACAGCCATACATGACTACTGGAAAACCATAGCTTTGAATAGGTGGACCTTTGTTGGCAAATTAATGTCTCTTCTTTTTAATATGCTGTCTAGGTTGGTCATAGCTTTTCTTCCAAGGAGAAAGGATCTTTTAATTTTATGGCTCCAGTCACCATCTGCAGTGATTTTGGAGCCCCCCAAAGTAAAATCTGTCACTTTTTCCACTGCTTCCCATTTGGCCATGAAGTGATAGGACTGGATGCCATGATCTCAGTTTTCAGAATGTTGAAGTTTAAGCCAACTTTTTCAATCTCCTCTTTCACATTCATCAAGAAGCCCTTTAGTTCCTCTGCACTTTCTGCCATAAGGGTGGTAGCATCTACATTTCTGAGGTTATTGATATTTCTCATGGCAAATTTGATCCCAACTTTTGCTTCATCCAGCCTGGCATTTCACATGATGTACTCTGCATATAAGTTAAATAAGCAGGGTGACAATATACAGCCTGTATTCATTCTCCAATTTGAAACCAGTCTGTTTTGTTCCATGTCCATTTCTAACTGTTGCTTCTTGACCTGCATACAGGTTTCTCAAGATTCAAGTTAGTTGGTCTGGTATCCCCATCACTTGAAGAATTTTCCACAGTTTGTTGTGATCTACACAGTCAAAACCTTTGGCATAATCAATAATTCAGAAGTAGATGCTTTTCTGGAAGCTGAAACTCCAACACTTTGGCCACCTGATGCAAAGAACTGACTGATTTGAAAAGACCCTAATGCTGGGAAAGATTGAAGGTGGGAGGAGAAGGAGATGACAGAATATGAGATGGTTGGATGGCAGCACTGACTCCATAGACATGAGTTTGAGCTAGTTCCAGGAGTCAGTGATGGACAGGAAAGCCTCGAGTGTTGGAGTCCATGGGGTCACAAAGAGTCCAAAAAGACTGAGCAACTGAAGTAAACTGAATATTCCTTTGTATATATGTAACACAGCTTCTTTATCCATTCATCTGTCAATGGACATCTAGGCTGCTTCCATGTCCCAGCTACTGTAAATAGAATGGAAATGAACATTGGAATTTTTTTTTTTTATGATTTCAATGTAAATTGACCAGTATGAAAGTAGAGACATTAACATGCAGTATGTTAGAAGAAGTCCCTTCTCCCTTCATTCAGCAATAGAAATTGACTGAGAGTCAAATAAGCATTAACTTTGTAGAAATGAAAAAACCTGAATTATCTAAGCAAGACTACACTTATTTCAAATAAAGGCAGTTTATAGGAAAACTGAGCATGAGAGAGGGAGAACCAAATAAGTGGAAGATGCCTGATCTCTATGAGGCCCCTGAACCACAGCTACAGCAAAACTTTGAATATAGCCTGGAGTAAAATAGTTCATATTGTCCTCAAGTATTTACAAAAAAGAAAGCCATAATTTTCAGGGTTAAAGGTTTGAGTGTTACTCTGCTGTTGAATTAGAAATTCACAGGACAAGTTTAACATTCAAATATCATATCACAGCAAAACTACTCGCTTAGTTTATGAGTTCATAAAGTTACTAAACACCTCATAGTCTGTCAATTAACATAATCAGATAACCTAGCTAAATTACAACCCACTGTAACAAACCTGTAGGACAATTTAGGGCTATGGTTCATAGGCTCCATGGGCATAGTTTAGGGAAATAAAATCTAGCAAAGGACTTATTTAACTTCTTAGGGCATTTCTTGCTATTCTTGTCAAGGAAAATGTCAACCAAATGTATTTGACTTCTTTTTTTCCCCTTTCCAAATGAGAATTGTTTGTTATCTTGGTGATTCTTTTTTCATTCAGCCACTTTACAATAGATGTAATTATTCTTGTTAAGAGTAATGACTGGATACTTAAAGAGGGATTAGAATTTGATTCTTAGGTATGACTTTGAGGTGTATATTTTTCAAGAAGGTAAATTATCTTTTTGTTTGTTAAGAAGGAGCAACGGCTTTGTGATGGATGCATTTTTTTATTGTATTTTAGGGAAAAGGGGTGCATTGACATAGGAAGGATTTTCTTTGAGACCAGATTCTCCCCAACTCTATGTGATCCTATCATTTTCAGCCAAAACCTATCACTGTACTAAAAATTGGGGATACATGTATAAGTGATACTTTCTCTATATAGTAATCCTGGCAAAAGTGATTGTTTTTAAGCTTGATCACAGGAGATGGTAGACTCTTTCACTGAAATATACAAAAAAAATAGAGTTCAAAGAAATTGTTTTGTTGATGATCTAAAATTGAATCTTATACCTAATTCATTATCCTCATATTTAATTGGAAGATTCATCTCATTATCATGATTTCAGACAAATTTTATATTCTATAGCAGAAGACTTTATTTTATAGTTTTATTTGTTCAATCTCTCAAGAATTTTGGGGGGAAATTTTTATGAAATATCAAAATTTTTCAAATTTTGTTTTATTTTTCCAAATTTTTTAAGTTAACATGGTCATATATCATTTCATGTTCAAAATACTATCATATATATTATGATCAACTTATAAATTTCTCATTTTAAAGATGAATTTTTCTTAATCAAATTTATTTGTCCTTTAAATAAATAAAAGTTCCGTCCATTAGAAATAAAATATGCTACTAACAAATATGTTTTCAAATTAAATCAAGATTGCCTCATTCCCCTATCTCACTATTATCGTAGTCCCTATAGACTCTTGTCTGGACCACAGCAGTGCTGTCTTAACTTCTCTCCCTCCTTTGATTCCTGTAGTCCTACAATTTCCGTATTTTCTCAGAGATTTTTTGTTTGTTTGTTTTTGTTTTGTTTTTAATTAAACTCTTTGACTGATGGTATATTTAGAAACTAACTCTAGAGCCCTGTTGGACTCTATGCCCTCATGCTTACCACTCTCGTCACCACTACTCCAGAACCACATCTTGCCCTATTCTCCAGCCCCTTGAACTTTGTTTTCTTTACCGGAAATACTGAACTCTTTATCTTCACACAGATCCTGGAACTGCTACAAAGCAAGTATCCTCTCATCAATTAGGTCAACTATCATTTCCAGAAAGAACTCTCCTTTGACCTACTAGTCTACTGATCATCTCTCCCCCATCTCATAGTATAAATTAATTAAGTCTGAAATTGCAGAGTTTTTGTTAGACCAAACTTTTTCTCACTCAGAACAGATGAAATGCTACCACTTCTTGTTATCCATTTGGCTAACATTAATATTCATTAAAACTCTCAATAATTCTCATCCAATTCATGTATAATTCACAGATTTTTTTTCACAAAATTACACACACACACACTAACCCCCACACATGCATTAAATTATCTTCAGACTAAGTTACTTGCTCACTGACTGTGATCATTATATACCATATGCATAATCAAGTTATATTTTGTTTCAATTCATCAGTGTAAGTGCTTACATGCTTATTGGTTATTCATTGTTTAATTTTTATCAATTCACAGTATTTGAATATAGTGATTGGTTGGATGTATGCATGTTCAGTTCTATTTGACAAAAAGTTAATAAACTTTCTTGGAATGAAACATACTACAATTTTTGTTTTTAATAAAAGTGGCATATATACTTAATCGTTAGTATCAACCAATTAATTGGCAATGTTTTATAGGTCATTAAAACATACTGGTGAGTTATAATTCTATACTTGAGTATTTCTAGTATGCATTGCTAGCTTACAGTGAACACTGCCAAGTTTGTAGTTTTCAATGGAGAAAATTTCACTCTGGGACCAAACATGCAGTTTCAGTCACTCAGAGTTTTGTGTAGCAGAGATTTTATTAAAGTAAAAAGATAGAAAAAGCTTCCAGAAAATACAATGGAATCAGGTAGGAGAGTGCCCACCTCACTAGTTTAAGCAGCGCATTATATAATTTTCAACTGACTTCTGACAATAGATAAAAAGAATGCCTCAAGAAGGTGAAAGTTTTACCATACCTATTCTCCCACAACATACAACTTGAGGTAATATAGATATAAGATTAGCCAAGGAGAAAGGGCTCTGAGCTCTGTGTCTTCAAATGAGAAAGTGGTGATATGGGAAAACAGACTCCCAGGCAAGATTTGTTAAAATAATAATCATTAATATGAAGCCTAAGAAAAGCGTTTTTCATAAGATATATTCTGCTTAAAGACAGGCCAGTTCTCAAATAAAATAGATTGTTTCAAAATTAACACAAAGCTTAAGGGAAACATGTCCTACATGACTAAGGCAAAAAAATGTGGAGAAAACATAAGACAGCTTTGAACTACCTATCAACCTGCTTAAGTGAACTCTCTCAACATCTTGAATTTTAAAAATAATTAATGATAAAATTATTAAAGATCTAGAGATATAAATATTTCAAACATCATATGTGAGTATGTCTTCTAAAGAATATTAATTTATCACAATATGGCTATTATTTGCTTGTCATGTAGAATTTTAGAGGTGAAAGAGACCACTGCGGTTATCTAGCTCAAGTGTCTCAGTTTAGAAATATGTAAACCAAGGTTCAGAGATATGTATCTAAAATTCACAGCTTTGTCTTTTGAAATAGTTTTTCAAGCAATGTGGATCAAACTAAAGAAGTTATATTTATCATTTGTGTGAATGACTGAAGCCCAAAAATAAATAAAATGATGAATGACAAATTAAGATTCAGGAGTTTCTTATCAGAATAGACTGATGTATAAAATTCAAGAAGATTGTATTTAACAAGAATAGATATAAACAAATATGCTTAGGTTAAAAAATTCTACCTGTACAAAAATTGGTAAGAATTGGATGCACTGTTTACTTATTGAAGCCTTTTTAGTATCCTTTACTGAATACTAACCAGTAAAGTTATGTGACTTTTAAATAGTAAATGTGTTAATTGAAAGTCAATGGCCAATATGAAAAAGAGAACCACTGGAAATGGTCTTGTGTAGGCCATGATAATAGTGTATATTTCTTGATCCATTACAGAGGATTCTATTATACGTATCAGGTACCTTTCTCTAGAGGAGTATGAAGAGGCTTATGAAGAAAAATCAAGTAGCTTTAGGATATTGAGATAATTAAAGTAGTAATGCACATTAGGTCCTAGAAACCTACATTGCAGAGTTACTATGAGGAATGTCATCAAATGAAGGGCATTTATATGTAAAGAACATAATCTCTTTTATTAAAAAAGAAAAGACTGCAGAAGCCTAATGGGGAATTTGTCTACAGGGAAATATGTAAAATGAGTCCTGATTAGATCAGAAATTCTCAGGTTGTATTTGAGCTCTTAATCATTGGATATAACATATTAAAAAGCTATAACCTCTACCAGGGCTTCCCTCATAACTCAGTTGGTAAAGCATTTGCCTGCAATGCAGAAGACCCCATTTTAATTCCTGGGTCAGAAACACCTGTTGGAGAAAAGATGGGCTCAGATCAGATCAGTCGCTCAGTCGTGTCCAATTCTTTGTGACCCCATGAACCACAGCACGCCAGGCCTCCCTGTCCATCACCAACTCCCGGAGGTCACCCAGACTCACATCCATCGAGTCAGTGATGCCATCCAGCCATCTCATCCTCTGTCGCCCCCTTCTCCTCCTGCCCCCAATCCCTCCCAGCATCAGAGTCTTTTCCAATGAGTCAACTCTTCACATGAGGTGGCCAAAATACTGGAGTTTCAGCTTTAGCATCATTCCTTCTAAAGAAATTCCAGGATTGATCTCCTTCAGAATGGACTGGTTGGATCTCCTTGCAGTCCAAGGGACTCTCAAGAGTCTTCTCCAACACCACAGTTCAAAAGCATTGATTCTTTGGTGCTCAGCCTTCTTCACAGTCCAGCTCTCACATACATACATGACCACAGAAAAGACCATAGCCTTGACTAGGTGAACCTTTGTTGGCAAAGTAATGTCTCTGCTTTTGAATATGCTATCTAGGTTGGTCATAACTTTCCTTCCAAGGAGTAAGCGTCTTTTAATTTCATGGCTGAGGTCACCATCTGCAGTGATTTTGGAGCCCAGAAAAATAAAGTCTGACACTGTTTCCACTGTTTCCTCATCGATTTCTCATGTAGTGATGGGACCAGATGCCATGATCTTCGTTTTCTGAATGTTGAGATTTAAGCCAACCTTTTCACTCTCCACTTTCACTTTCATCAAGAGGCTTTTGAGTTCCTCTTCACTTTCTGCCATAAGGGTGGTGTCATCTGCATATCTGAGATTATTGATATTTCTCCCGGCAATCTTGATTCCAACTTGTGTTTCTTGCAGTCCAGCATTTCTCATGATGTACTCTGCATATAAGTTAAATAAACATGGTGACAATATACAACCTTGACATACTCCTTTTCCTGTTTGGAACCAGTCTGTTATTCCATGACCAGTTCTAACTGTTGCTTCCTGACCTGCATACAGATTTCTCAAGAGGCAGATCAGGTGGTCTGGTATTCCCATCTCTTTCAGAATTTTCCACAGTTTATTGTGATCCACACAGTCAAAGGCTTTGGCATAGTCAACAAAGCAGAAATAGATGTTTTTCTGGAACTCTCTTGCTTTTTTCATGATCCAGCAGATGTTGGCAATTTGATCTCTGGTTCCTCTGCCTTTTCTAAAACCAGCTTGAACATCAGGAAGTTCACAGTTCACATATTGCTGAAGCCTGGCTTGGAGAATTTTGAGCATTACTTTACTAGCATGTGAGATGAGTGCAATTGTGCAGTAGTTTGAGCATTCTTTGGCATTGCCTTTCTTTGGAATTGGGATGCTACCCACCCCAATTTTCTTGGGCTTCCCTTGTGGCTAAGCTGGTACAGAATCCACCTGCAATGCAGGAGACCTGGGTTTGATCCCTGGGTTGAGAAGATACCATGGAGAAGGGAAAGGCTATCAGCTCCAGTGTTCTGACCTGGAGAATTCCTGGGGTTCTAGATGTTCAAGCTGGATTTAGAAAAAGCAGAGGAACCAGAGATCAAATTACCAACATCTGTTGGATCATAGAAAAAGCAAAAGAACTTCAGAAAAATGCCTACTTTTGCTTTATTGACTATGTCAAAGACTTTGACAGTGTGGATCACAACAACCGGTGTACAATTCTTCAAGAGATGGAAATACCAGACCTCTTTAAGTGCCTCCTGAGAAATCTGTATGCAGGTCAAGAAAAAAACATTTAGAACCGGACATGGAACAACAGACTGGCTCCAAATCAGAAAAGGAGTACATCAAGGTTGCATATTGTCACCCTGCTTATTTAACTTATATGCAGAGTACATCATGTGAAATGCTGGGCTGGATGAGGCACAAGCTGGGATGAAGACTGCTGGGAGAAACATCAATAACGTCAGATATGCAGATGATACCACTCTTATGGTAGAGAGTGAAGAGGAACTAAAGAGCTTCTTGATCAAAGTGAAAGAGGAGATTGAGAAAGTTGGCTTAAAATCAACATTTAGAAAATGAAGATCATGGCATCTAGAGCTTCTTGATGAAAGTGAAAGAGGAGATTGAGAAAGTTGGCTTAAAATCAACATTTAGAAAATGAAGATCATGGCATCTGGTCCCATCACTTCATGGCAAATAGATAGGGAAACAGTGGAAACAGTGACAGACTTTATTTTCTTGGTCTCCAAAATCACTGCAGATAGTGACTGGAGCCATGAAGTTTAAAGATCCTTGCTCCTTGAAAGAAAAACAATGTCAAACCTAGATAGCATATTAAAAAACAGAGACATTAATTTGCCAACAGATGCCTGCCTAGTCAAAGCTATGGTTTTTCTAGTAGTCATGTATGGGTGTGAGAGTTAGACTATAAAAAAAGCTGAACATGGAAGAATCAATGCCTTTGAGCTGTACTTTTGGAGAAGACTCTTTAGAGTCCCTTGGGCTGCAAGGAAATCCAACCAGTCAAACCTAAAAGAAATCAAACCTGAACATTCACCAGAATGACTGATGATAAATCTAATACAATGGAATATTACTCAGCCAGAAAAATGAACACATTAGAGCCAGTCCTAATGAGCTGGATGAAATGAGAGCCTATTATACAGAATGAAGTCAGAAAGGGAAAAACATGTATTTATGGAATCTAGAAAGATGGTACCAATGAACTTCTTTGTAGAGCAGCAATGAAGACACAGACATTGAGAACAGACTTATGTGCAGAGCTAGGGGGAACAATGAGAGGGTGGGATGTATGGAGAGGGTAACATGGAAACATATCTTGTCATATGTAAGATAGATAGCCAATGGGAATTTGCTGTATGACTCAGGGAACTCAAAACTGGGCTCCATAACACCCTAGAGGGATGAGGAGTGAGATGGGAGGGTTGTTCAAGTTGGATGAGGTACGGGTAAACCCATGGCTGATTCATGTTGATGTTTGGTAGAAATCAACCCAATACTGTCAAGAGATTATCCTTCAATTGAAAATAAACTTTAAAAATATAGAAACAAAAAGAATATATTCCCAAATTCTAAGCCTTTAATTTTTCATTCCCCTCAAACCTTAATGTCATTTAAATTTAAAGATGTAAAAGCTAAGGAATTAACTGGTTTATTTTCAGTTACATAAAAAGTATTGGAGTATTACTCACCCATTAAAAAGAATACATTTGAATCAGTTCTAAGGAGGTGGGTGAAACTGGAGCCTATGATACAGAGTGAAGTAAGCCAGAAAGAAAAACACCGATACAGTATACTAATGCATATATATCGAATTTAGAAAGATGGTAATGACAACCCTGTATGTGAGACAGCAAAAGAGACACAGATGTATAGAACAGTCTTTTGGGCTCTGAAGGAGAAGGAGGAGGGATGATTTGGGAGGATGGCATTAAAACATGTATAATATCATAAAAAGTATTATCATAATCCAAGTCATATAAGAAAATCCTTCTTTCCCTCTACTTTTCAGAACTTGAATCTTCTAGTTTTACCATTTAGAATTTGCTTTTACACTATTTGGGGTTTCCCTGTAGCTCAGATGGTTAAAAAAAAAAGTATCTGCCTGCAGTGCAGGAGACCCAGATTTGATTCCCAGGTCAGGAAGATCCCCTGGAGAAGGGAACAGAAACCCACTCCAGTATTCTTGCCTGCAGAATCCCATGGACAGTGGGGTCTGATTAGCTATAGTCTATGCAGTCGCAAAGAGGACTCACAGCACTCACAGGACTTAATGACTTACACTTAGAATATTTGGCTTCTGTTACCAATTTCTGTACCTTTCTGGACACTGGTTATTACATATACATTGCATCAGGTAGAATTCAATCCAGACAGGAGGAACTCATTCTTCATTGATTCTTCTAACTGAAAGGGCAGCAGTGAATATAGGCTCATAAACAGAAGAATCCAAAGTATGAATATTGAATCATGGTTACATCTCCCCCTCTTCTCCATTCCTCCCTGCCTTCTCGCCTAGCCCCTCCCTTCTTCCTCTCTCAGCTTGGCTTTCTTCTATGCATAGTCCTGACATGTTACAGTATATATACTTTTCTCCATTTGACCAGGAAACATGGCTGTCCCAAAACACCACATTTTACATTATTTTGGCTTTGTAACCTCTGTGAAGTCGTTTTAATTATCATTATGTTAATTCCATGGATCAGTTTCCATGAGTCAGTTCAGTTACTCAGTCATTTCTAACTCGGTGACCCCATGGACTGCAGCACACCAGGCCTCCTTGTCCATCACCAACTCCCAGACTTTGCACAAATTCATGTCCACTGAGTCGGTGATGCAATCCAACCATCCCATCCTCTGTTGTCTCTTTCTCCTTCTACCTTCAATCTTTCTCAGCAGCAGGGTCCTTTCAAATGAGTCAGTTCTTCACATCAGGTAGCCAAAGTATTGGAGTTTCAGCATCAGTCCTTCCAATGAATATGCAGGACTGATTTCCTTTAGGATGGACTGGTTGGATCTTCTGTTGTCCAAGGGACTTTCAAGTGGCTTCATTTTTTTGCCCAAAGGACTTGATTTTGGGGGGCTCCAAAATCACTGCAGATGGTGATTGCAGCCATGATATTAAAAGACGTTTGCTCCTTGGAAGTAAAATTATGGCCAACCTAGACTCCATATTAAAAAGCACAGACATTACTTTGCCAACAAAGGTCCTTCTAGTCAGAGCTATGGTTTTTACAGTAGTCATATACGGATGTGAAATTTGGACTATAAAGAAAACTGAGCACTGAAGAATTGATGCTTTTAAACTTTGATGTTGAAGAAGACTCTTGAGAGTCCCTTGGACAGTTTCCATTAGCCTTGCTTTATAGTAGGTCCCTACTGTTTCTACTACACAGACAGTTGTATATGTATGCAGGACCAGGACATGGATCTGTCTACTGTGATGTTTCTATGAATGTCATCCTAAAGAGAATGGGCTAGTTCCCACAGAAGGTACACTATACATATACAGCTAACAAAAAGACAATTGTGATGCAAAATGAAAGTTAAAAAGGTAATGAATAGAAAATTTTAATAAACAATTTTATTTAATTTATAATTCAAGTGATACTAATGATAAAATTATCTTTTTGACCTCTTCAACTTGCAAAAAATGTTATAAATGTTAATAAAATGTGTTGAAATGATTAAAGGAAAACTCTTATGCTTTGTTTGTGTAATATAAAGGTAATCTAACTTTAGAAGTCAATTTAAATGTGTGTCAAGACCTTTAATTGTGTTTGTTATTGTAATTAGGCCTTATGTATAGTTTTATTAATGCATTGAAAAGAAAAAAATATAAATTCAGAGTAGACTTATATATGCTACTGTTCACTCTATAATATCTTCACTGCTGTTCCATGGCTAAGTTGTGTCTCTTTGTGACCCAATGAACTACAGTAAGCTGTACTTCACTGTTTCCCTAAGCTTGCTAAAACTCACATCCATTGAGTCAGTGATGCCATCCAAATATCTATCCTCTATGCCCCTTTCTCTTTCCTTCAATCTTTCCCAGCATCAGGATCTTTTTCAATGAGTCAGTTCTTCACATCAGGTGGTCAAAGTATTGGAGATTCAGCTTCATCATCAGTTCTTCCAATGAATATTCAAGGTTGATATTCTTTAGGATTGATGGGCATGATCTCCTTTCTCTCTCCAAAGGTCTCTCAACAGTCTTCTCTAGTGCCCCCAGTTCAAAAGCATCAGTTATTTATGCTCAGTCTTCTTCATGGTCCAACTCTCACATCCATACAGGACCACCAGAAAAATCATTGCTTTGACTACACAGACCTTTTTTGGCAAAGCGATGTCTCTGCTTTTCAAGAATTGATACCTTTGACTTGTGGTGTTGGATAAGAGTCTGGAGAGTCCCTTGGACTGCAAGGAGATCAAACCATACAATTCTAAAGGAAATCAGTCCTGAATATTCACTGGAAGCACTGATGCTGAAGCTCCAATACTTTGGTCACCTGGCGTGAAGAACTGACTCATTTGAAAAGACCCAGATGCTGGGAAAGATTGAAGGCAGGAGTAGAAGGGGATGATAGAAGATAAGGTGGTTGGATGGCATCACCAAATTAATGGACATGAGTTTGAGCAAGCTCTGAAGTTGTTGATGGGCAGGGAAGCCTGATGTGCTGCAGGCCATGGGGTCACAAAGAGTCAGACATGACTGAGTGACCGAAAACTTAAACTTGTCATAGCTTTTCTTTTAAAGACCAGGCATCTATACATCAGTGTCTCTTTTGCTGTCTCATATACAGTTAAATAAAATAAATTAAATTTTAAATAAATTCAAAAAATAAAATAAAGAGCAGGTATCTTTTAATTCTGTGGCCGCAGTCACTATCCTCAGTGATTTTTGATGTCAGTTTATTCCTTTTTTTAATATTTTTCTTGTCTAAGAGTTTTTTTTTTTATTTAAACTTATTTATTTTAATTGGAGGCTAATTACTTTACAATATTGTACTGGTTCTGCCACACATCAACATGAAGTCTAAGAAAATGAAATATTACAGTATTTCCTCATTTTCCCTATCTGTCATGAAGTGATGGGATTGGATGCCATGATCTCAGTTTTTTGAATACTAGGTTTTAAGCCAGCTTTTTCACTCTCCTCTTTCATCTTCATCAAGAGGCTCTTTAGCTCCTCTTTGCTTTCTCCCATTGAAGTGGTTTCATTTGCATGTCTGTGGTCATTGATATTTCTTGCCAGCAATCCTGACTCCAATTTTTGAGTTATCCAGTGCAGCATTTCATATGATGTACTCTGCATATAATTTAAATAATCAGACTGTCAATATACATTTTTGACATACTCCTTTCCCAATTTTGAACCAGTCCATTGTTCTATGTCCAGTTCTAATTGTTGCTTATTGACCTGCATACAAATTTATTAGGAGGAAAGTAAGGTGCTCTGGTATTCCCATCTCTTTAAGAATTGTACACAGTTTGTTTTATTCACACAAAGACTTTAGCATAGTAAATGAAGCAGAAGTAGGTGTTTCTACCATAATCCCCTTGCTTTCTGTGACCCAGGGGATGTTGGCAATTTGATTTCTGGTTCTGTATTTTCTATAATATCTTAATAAACTGTAAATCCTGCAAAAAGTAAACAAAATATTTCATGTATGCATAAGTATGAAATGAAGGAAAATTAAATAAAAAATAAATGTACTAAGTGATTTTATAGCAACTATTATAAAACTTCAGATAAATGTAAACATTTACTTAAATGTAAAATGCAAGATTTTATTAGAATATGAATCACAGAATGTGATCATTCTTAGATAATAGTGATAAACATATACCACATTCATAAACAATTGAAAAAATAGGAAACAGAGAAAATATGGAGACAAATTAAGAATTACATAGATACTACATAAATATGGACAGAAAATGATAGCATAAAAAGCTAAATATAATGTATACTGAAATATTTAGAATTAGCAGTAAAATAAGTCATTTGAATACTATGTATTAAAAATTTACAACATCTATAAATCATGACACATGAAGAATGTGGAGAAATATATTTATAAGTAAAAACTTAATGAATACAGATGAGTAAACAAATAAAATATTACAAAATCACATGTAAAATATAATACAGCACTGATAATAAAGGCAAGTGTAATACACTAGGAGTAATACTGTTGAGATATTTTATCCTCAAAATAAGCACTGGAGAGTTTAATATACATGTATATACTGATTAAATAAATGAAACCAGTTGGTCATTTGTAATAGATGGAAAAATATTTTAATATTATTTTTTTTTATTTGAAAAGGATTTCTTTAGAAAATTAGTAATTGATACATCTTTGATATAGTTTATATTATTTAAAAATTAACCTCTAGGGTCATATTTTAATATAGTATATATTATTTAAAATCAGCCTCTAGGGTAATATGTAATGTTGAACAACTAGAGGTAGTTAGCATAAGATAGAATGATAATATGAAAATTGCTAATTAATATTATTATCTAACAATTTACTAGAAGTTTGACATAATACAGAAAATTATGCAATATAGTTGTGAATTATAAAATGATGGTAAATAAGTTAATTTTATCATTTTCTGTAATGATGTGATTTTTTAGTAGAGAAACCAAATATATTAAAGCTAATAAGAAAGTTTAATAAGTGGCTGGTTATGAAACAAATGAACAAATTGAATGGTGATAATAATCAGAATTTATGAAAATAAAAAAGATCACAAAAGAGAAAAATTATTATGTATCTAAAAATTAACAACACAATATCACTGAGGTAATTTTGAGAATTACTGTAATTAAGTTTGATGAAAAAAAGAAAATAACATTTTTTTCCATGAAATAACTCAAATTTAATAAAATGTTAATTATATTATGAACCCTAAATAGTTTAAAAACTTCAATATTACCAAATATAACCATGAATGTATTTTCACCCAATTACTCATTATGGAACAATTATCTCTGACTCATGTTTTAGGGAGCATAATAATATGAGCATATCATGCAAAGAACTGGAATTAATCTAATTAATCTAAGTTCTCACTAAGACATGGAGGTTTTTTCCTTTAATTTTTAATTTTACATCTATGTAAGACAGCATTTTTCTTCAATTAAGATACGTTTCCTGGAAAATTAAAAATATTATAAAGAAATACAATCTAAAAGTATATATACAGAATGGAGCTGATAGATCATATAATTGTTTTATTTTTAATTCTTTTAAGGAGCTGCAATACTGTTCTTCACAATGATTGCACCAATATAAATTCCCTCTAATAGACCATCTGACCTTCCTCTTGAGAAACCTATATGCAGATCAGGAAGCGAAAGTTAGAACTGGACATGGAACAACACAGATCAGGTCAGATCAGTCACTCAGTGCTGTCCGACTCTTTGCAATCCCATGAATCGCAGCACGCCAGGTCTCCCTGTCCATCACCAACTGCCGGAGTTCACTGAGATTCACGTGGATCGAGTCAGGGATGCCATCCAGCCATCTCATCCTCCGTCGTTCCCTTCTCTTCCCGCCCTCAATCCCTACCAGAATCAGAGTCTTTTTCAATGAGTCAACTCTTTGCATGAGGTGGCCAAAGTACTGGAGTTTCCAGCTTTAGCATTATTCCTTCCAAAGAAATCCCAGGGCTGATCTCCTTCTGAATGGACTGGTTGGATCTCCTTGCAGTCCAAGGGACTCTCAAGAGTATTCTCCAACACCACAGTTCAAAAGCATCAATTCTTCGGTGCTCAGCCTTCTTAACAGTCCAACTCTCATACCCATACATGACCACAGGAAAAACCATAGCCTTGACTAGATGGACATTTGTTGGCAAAGTAATGTCTCTGCTTTTGAATATGCTATCTAGGTTGCTCATAACTTTCCTTCCAAGGAGTAGGCCTCTTTTAATTTCATGGCTGCAGTCACCATCTGCAGTGATTTTGGAGCCCAGAAAAAGAAAGTCTGACACTGTTTCCACTGTTTCCCCATCTATTTCCCATAAAGTGATGGGACCAGATGCCATGATCTTTGTTTTCTGAATGTTGAGCTTTAAGCCAACTTTTTCACTCTCCACGTTCACTTTCATCAACAGGTTTTTAGTTCCTCTTCACTTTCTGCCATAAGGGTGGTGTCATCTGCATATCTGGGTTTATTGATATTTCTCCTGGCAATTTTGATTTCAGCTTGTGTTTCTTCCAGTCCAGCGTTTCTCATAATGTACACTGCATATAAGTTAAATAAACAGGGTGACAATATACAGCCTTGACATACTCCTTTTCCTATTTAGAACCAATCTGTTGTTCTATGTCAAGTTCTAATGTTGCTTCCTGACCTGCGTACAAATTTCTCAAGAGGCAGATCAGGTGGTCTGGTATT
Source organism: Tragelaphus eurycerus (assembly GCA_935064755.1). Taxonomy (NCBI): domain Eukaryota; kingdom Metazoa; phylum Chordata; class Mammalia; order Artiodactyla; family Bovidae; genus Tragelaphus; species Tragelaphus eurycerus. The sequence goes on from CAKXYN010000041.1 coordinate 5,122,450, forward strand.
CCCATCTCTTTCAGAATTTTCCACAGTTTATTGTGATCCACACAGTCAAAGGCTTTGGCATAGTCAACAAAGCAGAAATAGATGTTTTTCTGGAACTCTCTTGCTTTTTCCATGATCCAGCGGATGTTGGCAATTTGATCTCTGGTTCCTCTGCCTTTTCTAAAACCAGCTTGAACATCAGGAATTTCACAGTTCACATATTGCTGAAGCCTGGCTTGGAGAATTTTGAGCATTATTTTACTAGCGTGTGAGATGAGTGCAATTGTGCCGTAGTTTGAGCATTCTTTGGCATTGCCTTTCTTAGGGATTGGAATGAAAACTGAACTTCTCCAGTCCTGTGGCCACTGCTGAGTTTTCCAAATTTGCTAGCATATTGAGTGCAGCACTTTCACAGCATCATCTTTCAGGATTTGGAATAGATCAACTGGAATTCTATCACCTCCACTAGCTTTGTTCGTAGTGATGTTTTCTAAGGCCCACTTGACTTCACATTCCAGGATGTCTGGCTCTAGGTGAGTGATCACACCATCGTGATTATCTGGGTCATGAAGATCTTTTTTGTACAGTTCCTCTGTGTATTCTTGCCATCTCTTCTTAATCTCTTCTGCTTCTGTTAAGTCCATACCATTTCTGTCCTTTATCGAGCCCATCTTTGCTTGAAATTTTCCTTTGGTATCTCTGATTTTCTTGAAGTGATCCCTAGTCTTTCCCATTCTGTTGTTTAGGAGTATGTCAAGGCTGTCTATTGTCACCGTGCTTATTTAACTTAAATGCAGAGTGTAATCTGAGAAATGCTGGGCTGTAAGAAGCACAAGCTGGAATCAAAATAGCTGGGACAAATATCAAAAACCTCAGATATGTAGATGGCACCACCCTTATGGCAGAAAGTGAAGAGGAACTGAAAAGCCTCTTGATGAAAGTGAAAGTAGAGAGTGAAAAAGTTGGCTTAAAGCTCAACATTCAGAAAACGAAGATCATGGTATCCAGTACCATCACTTCATGTGAAATAGATGGGGAAACAGTGGAAGCAGTGTCAGACTTTATTTTTCTGGGCTCCAAAATCACTGCAGATGGTGATTGCAGCCATGAAATTAAAAGACGCTTGCTCCTTGTTAGGAAAGTTATGACCAACCCAGATCGCATACTCAAAATCAGACATTACTTTGCCAACAAAGGTTCACCTAGTCAAGGCTATGGTTTTTCCAGTGGTCATGTATGGATGTGAGAGCTGGACTGTGAAGAAGGCTGAGCACCGAAGAGTTGATGCTTTTGAAGTGTGGTGTTGGAGAAGACTCTTGAGAGTCCCTTGGACTGCAAGGAGATCCAACCAGTCCATTCAGAAGGAGATCAGCCCTGGGATTTCTTTGGAAGGAATGATGCTGAAACTCCAGTACTTTGGCCACCTCATGCAAAGAGTTGACTCATTGGAAAAAACTCTGATTCTGGGAGCGATTGGGGGCGGGAAGAGAAGGGAACGACGGAGGATGAGATGGCTGGATGGCATCACTGACTCGATGGAGGTGAGTCTGAGTGTATTCTGGGAGATGGTGATGGACTGGGAGGCCTGGTGTGCTGTGATTCATGGGATCACAAAGAGTTGGACATGACTGAGCCACTGAACTGAACTGAACTGAACAGGACACAGGGCCCCTTTTCTTCACATTCTCACCAATCCTTGTTATCTTTAGGCTTTTTGTGATTATAGTCATCTTAACAGTTATAAGTTGATCATTGATTTAATGTTGATTCACGTTTCCCTGATTATTGTTGATGTTGAGCAATTTTCCATGTCTATTCACTTCTTCTGTCCAATTTTTCCAAACATAATTTGGCAAAATCATGTGAGCAACTCATATAAGATAGTTATAGATAAATGGTTAAAGATCATAGGAAATTATTCATGTCACTCAAATTAAAAAAAAAAATTGTTTTGAAGTTGCAGTAAGATTCAGTTTTCACTAATTAATCATATAAGAAAAAACATAAAATATACACGCTTACTTAATTCTAGAGATAGTCACATATTAAACATTATAATTCTGCTTGAAACTTTCTAATTTTAGGTATCTACTAATATTCAAAATAAAATGATTTTATTAATTTTGTGTCATTGAAAAAGTACCTCTCTTTCTGTTATATGAAATCAAAAGAATTATACATTACCAAAATTGGTCACTTAAACCTTATTAAAAATCATGCAGAAACATATAAACAGAAAGCATATATAAGCAAAATGTCAATAATATTTGCATTTTAGTAGGCTACCACTTTCTCTTTTTTTTTTCTAAATTTTTGCTTTTATTTTCAGATTTCATGTAGCCTACATGATATTTATGTATAATTTTGTAATGAAATAATTGAAATGATCTTTGAAATATATAACTGGTTATTTTTGAACTGGACTTGATTTTGAATAGATTTAAAAGAACAAACAAAAACACCTCTGTTTAATGATCACATGAAACATTATTTTGCTTTTAATTATTAAAGAAAAGTTCCCCAAATTTGGTCAGTTTGGTTATAGATTTCAAAGCCTATTAAAACATATATGTATTCATTCTTAGCATAGAATATTTATCCATGTAATTTTTTTTTCATTTACCAAAGAGCATAGAAAACTCTACTTGGAAAATACTGAATTAGTGCATATAAGCCAATAAGTGGGAATTCCCAGATGGCTTAATTGTAAAGAATCCACCTGCCAATACAGTAGAAACAGCAGATGCAGATTTGATCCCTGCATGAGGACATCCCCTGGAGGAGGAAATGGCAACCCACTCCAGTATTCTTGCCTGGAAAATCCCATGGACAGAGGAGCCTGCCAGACTACATACAGTCCATGAGGTTGCAAAGAGTTGGGTATGACTGAAGCAATTTAGAATGCATATACAGTCTTATAAAATTCATATTGTAAAGGAAATTGCAAGGGAATAAAAAATGTTTTAATAAAACACTATTGAATCATAATATTTACTAGAATATACATTTGCTAAACATGGTCAACTGCAGTATGTTACGTTTAATCTAAATCCCATGCTGTATATATTGACCAATACTTACATAAATCTATGTCCTTGCACATCTGTCATCTAAATATATTTATCTTCCTTTTTATTTATAAATATTATTAATTTAATGTAATCAACGTTAATAAAATAGGATGACTTGCTACACTCTTTATAGTGCACAAACTATGAATTTTATGTGAATGTAAATTAAAAAATAAATATCTCCAGGAAGTGACCTCTATAAAGCAGAAAATAAGTGATTAACCATATGTTAGATATTGTTAATACAATTCACAGCATATGTTAAAATTCACAGCATCTTTTTCCAAGTATTTTATAAAATACTCTTCAACAGTCTATTTGGATGTTATAGATCCATTATTTATGACACATCATAAAAAACAACTAAAATATCAGCATAGATGAAGCTCCTTATAAGCATCGGTATCTCAGTCTGGTTAAATACTTATTTTATTTTGCTAAAGGGTATATGACATACATGATGATTGAATTCAAAATCATTTTCCATCTTTATCATGAAGGAGGTTAACAATACTATATATATATATATATATATTTTTTTTTTTTTTTTTTGAGGAGAGATAAAACTGTCTTGACAGTACATAAAATTTGTTTAATTCTTTTGGTAGTCTGAGTTTTGTTTGGGAACTGATTTCTATAGCCAACTTTAAAAACCTGTAAGTTAAATGGAAATTAAAAACTCAAAACTGTTGCAGACAAATTGTAGAAGATACTGAATTCAAACTATAACTTTTATGAAAAGTGTAAGTTGAAACTATTGATGCTGTCTGAATATTAAACTCTGACCAATGTTTTCCTATTGCTTCTTATTTTATTTTTTTTTATTTATTTTAATTGAAGGTTAATTACTTTACAATATTGTATTTGTTTTGCCATACATCAACATGAATTCACCAAAGGTATACACGTGTTCCCCATCCCGAACCCACCTCCCTCCCCTTATCATCCCAAATGCCAACCAATTCTAAGACTGCTTTGAACTTAATTTTCTAATCCAATTTTTTGTGGTCTTCCTCTTATTTCTTTATTTAGTCCTCCTTCCTCTTACCATTAGCCATTAAAATAAATAAATAACAAGCTGCTGTTTATCCTCTTCATTGCATGGTCCTTCCATCTAATTTTTTCATCGCTGACATTAAATAAAAGCTTCTAAATAAATGTTTTTCTGTCTTCAGTGGCGCTTACCAGGAAAGAGTTTTATATACTCCCTTGTTTCTTCCCGATTATTTGCGGCTTGTGGCATCTAACCAGGGTCCACCTATGGGTAAGCCCAGAGCCTTAGTGCCAATCTTGCATTTCCATTTCTCCCTGCCCTCTCTCAGTTGAGTAAACAACCAAAATCATTTTGTTCTGTCACTTTGTTCTGTAGCAACCTGAATTTGCTAAATTGAAATTGAGATTTCACTTCCTGCTTTGAAGAAACTGTACAAGCATTTGTGAAAATGTCCTATTTTTTTTTTTTTTTTGCATTCTGTGGATGAATTATAAATTGATATAGAATCAATACTTGGAGTACTTTTAGGAAAGTGCAAATACTCTATATGATAATATAACAGTGGATATGTGTCCCTATACACTTGTCCAAACCATAGAATGGATATTAAAAATGATCTGTAATGTAAAGTATGGACTTTAGATTATAATAATGCATCCAAGTAGGTTTATCAATGTAACAAATGTACCTCTTGGTGGAAAATGCTGATAATGGGGAAGGCTGTTCATTAGTCAGGCCCAGAGCATGTGGGAAATCCCTATACTTTGCATTAAATTTTGCTTGAAGCTAAAATTATTCAAAATGTATTTGTAAAATTATTATTCAATAAAGGAAGTGTGAACTATTAAACATATATATTTAGATATTCAATGCAGCAGTTAGTAGTTATAAACAAATGATGATTATCAATAGAAAATTTAAAAAAAAATGGCATATCCTTAAAAATGGAATATTGTGTAGTAACTAAAATAATAAAGAAAATAAGAAAAAAGAATTTAAAACATAATGTTGAGGTAGCAAGGTACACAGCGATTTTCACAGGTATAATAAAGGAATGTGCTAGTGTATACATAACAAAATGGTTTCTAGAATGGTCAAATTCTAGACCAAGGTTGGTCTAGAATTGTAATCTATAAATGCTAACCATAGTTGACTGTGCAGTGGATGAGGAACTTGGGGGGCGGGTCACCTGCAGGAGGAAGGTTGACCAGTCATTCTATAGTCTTTCTGATGTTCATTTGTTTTCCACATTTGTTTAATCACGTGTTCCTTATTAAATTTTTAAATAAAAGTAACATATAAACTGCTTGAATCAAAAATAAATAAATAAGCTGTCATAAGCTGAAATACAAATAGAAATTTTGCAAAAAAAAGTATACAGAATTTGTTTAAAAATTAATATAAGCATATGTAGAAAATGCGGATGACACAATGCCTGTACTTTAACAAACACATTGATATAAAGTAACCTAAATTTAATTATGATAGAATAATACAGGAAGAAATAAGAGACTTATTTTCTACATCTACAACTATTTCTATTTTGTAGGTAAATTCATTTGTACCTTTTTTAAGATTACACATATAAACAATATTTTATGATATTTGTTTCTGTCTGACTCGCTTCACTCAGTGTGACAGTCTGTAAATCTATTCATATTGCTGAAAATGACATTGTTTCATTATTTTTTATGGCTGAACAATATTCCATCGTGTATATGTACCACATCTTCTGTATCCATTCCTCTGTTGATGGCCATTTAAGTTACTACCATGTCCTGGCTATTGTAAATAATACTACTGTGAACATTGGGGTGCATATATTTTACCAGGGAGTCATGGAGATAAATTAGGATATTGGGGTTGACATACACACACTGTTGCTGTTGTTGTTCAGTTGCTGAGTCATGTCCAATTCTTTGGGACCCCTTGGACTGTAGCATGCCTGCCAGGCTTCCCTGTCCTTTACCATCTCCTGGAGCTTGCTCAAATTCATGCCCATTGAGTCAATGATTCCATCCAACCATCTAATCCTCTGTTATCCCCTTCTCCTCTGACCTTCAGTCTTTACCAGCATCAGGGTCTTTTCCAATGAGTCACTTCTTCAGGTGTCCAAAGTATTGGAGCTTCAGCCTCAGCAACAGTCCTTCTCATGAATATTCAGGATTGATTTTCTTTAGAATTGACTGATTGGATCTCCTTGCAATCCAAGAGACATTACTATATATACACACTACTGTATATAAAATAGATAGCTAATAAGGACCTACTGTATAGCACAGGGAACTCTACTCCATACTCTGTAATAATCTATATGGGAAAAGAATGTATAAAAGAGTGGATAATGTATAACAGATTCACTTTGCTGTGCACAGGATACTAACATAACATTGTAAATCAACTATACACTAATAAAAAATAAAAATAGCTTTTTCTTTAAAAAATAAGATTATACAGAGTGAAGTAAGCCAGAAAGAAAAACACCAATACAGTATACTAATGCATATATATGGAATTTAGAAAGATGGTAGCAATAACCCTGTATACAATACAGCAAAAGAGACACTGATGTATAGAACAGTCTTCTGGACTCTGGAAGAGGGAGAGGGTGGGATGATTTGGGAGAGTGGCCTTGAAATATGTATAATATTATATATGAAACGAGTTGCCAGTCCAGGTTTGGTGCACAATACTGGATGCTTGGGGCTGGTGCACTGGGACTACCCAGAGGGATGACATGGTGAGGGAGGAGGGAGGAGGGTTCAGGATGGGGAACACATGTATACCTGTGGCAGATTCATTTTGATACATGGCAAAACCAATACAATATTGTAAAGTTAAATAAAATAAAATTAAAAAAAGATAATCTGCAAATGGCATATTTCAGTCAAGTGTTTAGGATCACAGAGCTTTTGAACCACAGAGGACTGAAAAGAGGTGTGTGAGTTAACTTATGCAGTGCCCAGCACACAGGCAGGATGACTCCAAAACTACCACCAGGGAACAAAGGGGTCAGCACGGTTTTTCAATATATTACTTTATTCAGCAAATAGCATGGTTAGTCACAGTCAGGTGTTGCAATTAGTTTATTTTTTATTTGTTTTATATGTTTTTTATATATACTTATAAAATGTATATGGTTCCATAATTTTTAATACATTAAACATTCAAATTGAGTACTAGTTTTAGGCCTGTTCTAGCTACTTATTGATCCAAATAATTTAAATCAACAAAAAGCTTGAAGCAATTTTCTTTTCTACTTGCCTAAGCAAAGCAAAACAAAACCAAAAACAAATTTAAAAAATACTTATGCTTTGCAGAACATTCTTTAAATGACCCAACCTGAACTTTCTGAGCTGATAGAGAGCCAGCAAGTATAATAGGTAAATACTCTGTCACAATTATGCTCTCTGGAACTTTCAGCAACTTTTATTTATTGTCATGGTTTAATTATTTCTACAGATTCTGCTCAAATTCCTCACTTAATCCCTGACTGCTTCATGCTCAGTAGGAAATTTTGCACTTCACCACTACCACTGACACCACCCAACATCTCCCCCTCCTCTTCACACTCCTCTCCACACTGGAGAGATACACTCCCCAGCCTCCCCCCTCCCCTTTTTTTATTCAATAAACAATCTACTTGATAATCTTAGATCCAATGTAGTCTTGAGCGAGAAGCAATGACCTTAGGATTTTGACAGAGTATAACTCTCACTACAGTATTTGAGATTGCCTTTAGCTCCCTTGTTTCACTCTGAATAATCTCCTAAATTCAGCTAATTAGTTGCCTAATTATATGTGCAAAGTCTTTTTACAGGATTTTCTAGATTTGTGTGTAACTGAATAACCCAGAGAAGAGGCTCTTGGGAAGATCTATTTATGGGTCTGCCTTCCACATAAACCACTGTTATCCACATAGCCAAATGTTTAGATGCAATGTCTTACATTAATAACTATGAAAATATTTAATTACTAGATTCCCTCATTTACTCAGACTAAAGTAATTTGTTTATTCACTTATTAAATAAGCATAGAACACCTACCCTCTGATTTTCATTAGTAATATAGCAATTATAATATTATAATACAGATATGTTATTTCTATTTTTGAGTTTATAGTCCATCATTTAGTAGATAGATGGATATTGAACAAATAACCACATTTTTTGAGAGAAAATAATAGGAAAGGATGTAAGAGGGATCCATAATCATTTTGAATAAGTTGACCTTCCACTGGAATCATTTATTTAATCATTTACAGTTGATGATGCATTTCTGCTTCTAAAACACCTCAGTTATTAAGTTATCTTCTGATACTATGCATCCTATCTCTTCTCTCATCATTGTTGAACATGAGTCCTTATTTAAATAGCATTTTTGATATGGTATTTTTTCTGGTAATTTTCCGAAAACTGGTAATTTTCTGAAAAATGCAGTCTTACTGCAAATGTCTGTCTACATAGAGGCATCTCAAACCACTATTTTAATCATTACCTAAAATAATCATTCCCTGATACCTTCAGATATTATCAGTCTTCTATGTTCTATATCTAACAGCTTCCTATAAATTGTCATGATACAACACACAGAAATTTATAAACATTCTTCTGTAAAAATTTCTTTCTCAAAATACTGAAGTATTCACAGATAAGTACTGTATCTTATATTTCACTGGACCAGACTATTGAGCCTAGCCTTATAAAACTGATGGATCCAATACATATTGTAAAGTTTAAAAATAAAATAAAATATATTAAAAAATAATAATAAAAGAACTGATGGATGAATTCTGAATTAAATAGAAATAGAGAGTGAAGCAACAGGGAGAATGGAAGACAAGAAGAAAATGAGAAAGGAAAGAAGGAATGAAAAGAAACAGGACATACTTTGGATTCTATATCATCATATTTTTAATATGTGCTTAGTTCTTACATTTCGCTTCTCACAGATTTATTTGCAAAATATGCCTATATTTTGAAACTTACCACATTTGATAATGTTAATGGTGATATCACTAATGAAAATTGTTTTAATATCAGTGAAATATTTTTTATGATTTCTATGCTACTACAAATGTCCACTTCAGAGGTAATATTGACTTTTATTAATTAATGTTAGGTGTGTGATTTCCAGAACTTGTTAAAAATTACTAATATAAATTCTAATTCATTCTATTTTTCTTTCAATTTAATTCAGCAGAATCTATGTAGGACTGACTTACGAAGTGTTTTATTCTTCCCTCACAGTGATAACTCTCTTTAATTTTATCTTTCAATTTGCATTGACTGATAATGAAATTGCTCTTAGTACCCTTGAATTAACTCTGGTTATTATATCTAAGTAGAAATGTCAAATTTTTGAAAAAAATTGCAGTATCACTGCTATCATTTTAAATGTCATTATTTCTAGCAATTTAAATAGGTATAAATTTAACCTTCTAAAAAAATTCATTCTTTCATGTTTTTAGTCACATACTGATTAGGGGGAATAATTGTCAGCTCAGTGGAGTGAACTACTTGGGGGCAGAGGACATGAATTTGATCTCTAGGAATCTATTTCTACATGGCTCTGTTATTAGCTCTCATAGTTCCTTGGACATACTGCTTTACAACTGCCGAATCATAATCACCTCAGACGTCTGACATTTGGCAATAGTGCTCTGTTGCACTTCCATTCATTTATTTCTATTTTTTTTGTATTAAAAAATTCAGAGGCACAATTTAAAAAAGATATTGTCCACATCCATCATGTCTGTTTTTATGAAGCAAAACTGCAGACTGCTTTATGCCCCATTGGCAGGTTAGCTTGTAGCATTGCATATATATCATAGAAATGCTATTTAAATCAACCATCAAATACATCTGTGATATCCCTAGCATCTCATTTTTGTAGTTTGGACTAAACTTAATTAAGTTTATATGTAAAAGGAAGTTTGTTGGTGCCTGATATAAAAACTGGCAAAAATCTAAAGGGTGAAAAATATAATTATTCTATAGAAAATAAAAATAACTATAAGCAAGGTGAAAAGATAGCCTTCAGAATGGGAGAAAACAATAGCAAATGAAGCAACTGACAAACAACTAATCTCAAAAATATACAAGCAACTCCTACAGCTCAATTCCAGAAAAATAAATGACCCCATCAAAAAATAGGTCAAAGAACTAAATAGACATTTCTCCAAAGAAGTCATACAGATGGCTAACAAACATATGAAAAGATGCTCAACATCACTCATTATCAGAGAAATGCAAATCAAAACCACTATGAGGTAAAATTTCACGCCAGTCAGAATGGCTGCCATCCAAAAGTCTACAAGCAATAAATGCTGGAGAGTGTGTGGAGAAAAGGGAACCCTCTTACACTGTTGGTGGGAATGCAAACTAGTACAGCCACTATGGAGAACAGTCTGGAGATTCCTTCAAAAAACTGAAAATAGAACTGCCTTATGATCCAGCAATCCCACTGCTGGGCATACACACTGAGAAAACCAGAATTGAAAGAGACACGTGTAAGCCCAATGTTCATCGCAGCACTGTTTATAGTAGCCAGGACATGGAAGCAACCTAGATGTGCATCAGCAGATGAATGGATAAGAAAGCGATGGTACATATACACAATGGAGTATTACTCAGTCATTAAAAAGAAGACATTTGAATCAGTTCCAATGAGGTGGGTGAAACTGGAGCCTATTATACAGAGTGAAGTAAGCCAGAAAGAAAAACACCAATACAGTATACTAATGCATATATATGGAATTTAGAAAGATGGTAACAATGACCCTGTATATGAGACAGCAAAAGAGACACTGATGTATAGAACAGTCTTTTGAACTCTGTGGGAGATGGTGGGATGATCTGGGAGAATGGCATTGAAATATGTATAATATCATACATGAAACGATTCGCCAGTCCAGGTTCGATGCACGATACTGGATGCTTGGGGCTGGTGCACTGGGATGACCCAGAGGGATTATATGGGGAGGGAAGAGGGAGGAGGGTTCAGGATGGGGAACACATGTATACCTGTGGCAGATTCATTTTGATATATGGCAAAACCAATACAATATTGGAAAGTTATAAAATAAAATAAAAAAAGAAAGAAAATAATAAAATAAAAATAAAGTAACTAAAGGCTAAGGTATTGTTTAGCCGACTTTGTGTAAAATAATCAGTAATTTGACTCTCTATTGATTTTATTTTTTCTCATTTATTATTTCTATAATTAAGTCCATTTTCTTCATCCAGTGATGCTTAGTTCAGTGACAGTGATATGCATAAGTTTCTATTGTCTATTTGGCAAAACCCTTAAAATATTATTTTAAAACTCTTCACTATTGATTCTGTGATGACTTGAAATTAATTAATATAACAAGAAATGAATCATTATCTAATCACTAAAAATATCCCGCAAATCAATTCTCTACTTCTTCACATCCATATTTGATGGAGAAAAGTACCTTACCTTGATAATTCTTATTAATATTTCTGATATCATTTTTCTCTCTTTCTGACTCCAATCCATAACACAAAGTTCAGTCCACATCAAACTCAACTCCCATCTACAATTCAGAGAAAATCATACATATTGTCATGGAATGACAATTTAAATAAAAAATTAGAAAAACATTTGATGTAGGTAGAAGATGGATGTGGAGACCTCCTGGTTAGAACTCTTCCATTTTAAAAACCAGATGGTGATGACACTGTCCTTCCATATAGCCAAGTGGGGAAGAAGAATCATGTTGATTATTATAGGTTGTGTAGAACACCAAGATAGGAATGAGGCTTCTGAGCATTCAAAGCTATTACCATGCTTATGTTACTAGCCACAAATTGAACTCCCAAGGTCATTGTTAGTGTAGGACCTTGCAATACATTTTAGAAACTAATCTAAATGTGCAGGCAGTTGAAATGTAACAAGAAGGAGAAGATAAAAAGCAAGGGTCTCCCTGATCTGGATCCTACTAACACCAAGCTCCTAATGGTAGTTGATCTTCCTCTCTTGGCACCTCTTTACATCAGAGAGCTATACAGGTGCAGGGAGAATAAGAAGGAGCAGGTGACAAGTATTCTGACAGCAGAGACAAAACATATCTTACAAGAACTCTGTGTGAAACCCTGTGAGAAATAAGAACTTAAAGAAAATAGAGAGCCATGCAAGTTTGATGATTTATTCAACAGTGCTGTGACAAGTGAGGATTGCTTAACACTGTTTCCTTGACCATTTCTAAAGACATATTTTCCTCCATGTGTCTGGTATTTTTTAGAAGTTAGTGCTATACTATGTAAAAGTTATTTTTTGAGAGTAGAACAGTGGGTTGGATCATATTCCAATGAAAATATATAGTGAATTGTTAAATTGCTTTCTTCATTGAAATTCTCTTTTTACAGATTAATCAGAAAATCAGGCTTTGTGATACCTTGCCTCAATAATATTTTCAGAGTTACAAGATGAAGCAACAGGAGTTTATGATATTTCCTGCATTTGGTAAAACACTTAACTTGCAGTTCAAAGGCAAGAAGTTAGAGATTGTGTGAACAGAAGCACAAAAAATTACATTATTTTTCCACAATAAGTTCTAATTTTTTTTCTTTATTTTCAATATGAAGAAAGTGAAAAAAATCCCAACAGGGGAACAGTACCTGGGATTTTGTTATCCATAGAAATTACAGATTTTTACCTCTTAATCCCTTACTCCTGTCTTGCCCCTCCCCTTATGCATAAAGTAAATAGGCCACAAGGATACATTGCACAGCACAGGGGATACAGCCAATATTTTATAATAATTATAAATGAAGTATAACCTTTAACATTTGTGAATCATTATGCTGTATACTTTGTAACTTACATAATATTTTATATCAACAGTATGTCAATAAATTACAGATACTTATGTCACATTACAGTTGTTGCATATACTACGACTTAATCTTGATGGTTATCACTACTTCAAGATAATTGTAGTTAAATTATCCATAACACATACCACAAATTTTGTTTAGAATATTTTGATAATGTATTTGAATATTTTGGGGCTTCTTTTGTTTTTCTTTAAATACGTTTACAGTATTATTATGAGAACAGATCCGTGGGCATCACCAAAATGTCACACAGGTCTATGGGCACAAAGAGGTATGCATCTTGACTTACAGACATTCTGAGCATGCACGTTGATGTTTTGTTCATGCACATTGATGTTCTGTTCATATGTGTATGTTCAGTCATGTCTGAATCTTTGTGATCCTATGGACTGCAGCCTGCTAGGCTCTTCTGTCCGTGGGATTCTGTAGAGGATTCTTAAACATAAAGACAGAATACAGTGAGTCCCATAAACACAAAAGGTAGAGATCACTCATTTAGCCCCTGTCGTGGGAGATGCAAAGTTTTCAGAGGGTATGGAGGTAAATTTACTACCTAAGAAAATGTATTCTACACACTGAATGTCACAGATTCAAAATCAAGTCTTAATGTCTGCAAGTCATCACAAAATGTATCTGAAGGGATACATTCTGCAGAACTCTAGTCATCTTATTTAGAAAGAAAATGAAGCAATGGAATTTGATCAATGGGTTTGCCAGCTGCATCATTGCTTCATTAAGATTGAAACCATGCCAGGCCCCTTGGGTGCCAATGTCTAAAAATGTCTGAATTGGAAACCTTTACAAACAGTGCATTAGGAATAGAGGGTAAGCCATAGATTTAAGCAGAAGGATATTTAATAAATGCTGAACATGCTTGTGTTTGGAAAGTGAGATTCAAAATTATTGCACAAGGTGTCTCTAAAAGGAAAGCTGGTCCTTTTGTACCATCAGCATCTTACTCTCAGTTTATAAATGTAGTTGTGTATTTGAAGTATGCTAATCTAAAAAAAAATGATTTCAACAAAACATGGAACTTTCAAAACAAATACAATATTGTAAAGTAATTAGCCTCTAATTAAAATAAATACATTTAAATTTAAAAAATAGTAAAGTGAAAAACCTTTTAATAAATTAAAAAAATAAATGAAAACTTTTCAGTCTTGTTCAGTTTTGGGTGTATGTGTGTCTGTGTATTTGCCCACAGTCATGCGTATGCCTGAATATACTTTTGTTAAATGAACAGTTTATTTTTATATTAAGATTTTCATTTTCATATTGCCCAAATTTAAGTACTAGTTGTTGGTCTTGTGGGACATTAATGAATTTTCTGGCTTTTGAATTCTTTACCCTGCAGGAAAGACATGGCTCTCTTTTCCATCTGTGGTCATTCTCTGCTGTGCAATAAAGGAAAGACAAAAGGATCTTTTGTTCACCTCCCTCAGGGGCTCTGAATCATTCTCCCAAAGCTGTCATTACACTCAAGGACATGGATACTGGTACATTTACTCAGAATTTGCTTTGAGCTCTTCCTGTGAACAGATATAAATAAGGCCTTAATTTTCCAACCATCTGTTTTCATTCCAAAGCAAAAGTTAATAAGAAATATATCCTGATTTTTAGCTTGCTATTTTCTTTTCCAAATTTAAATTTCACATGCTTTTCAAAAATCTTCAGTACTTAAAATGTTCTCCAGTGTTAGTGAAAACTGTTAAGTACTAACACAATCAACTAGGGAGGCAATGGAACATTTTGTTAATTAATTGTGAACTCTGCCAAGTGCAGTAGTGTAGTTGATCATCACGAGACACATTAACAATGCACATTTTTTAGTAAAGTATGAAAAATCTCTTCTTTTTCCTCAGAAAATGTGTACACTTTGAAAAATGAATAAATTCTTGAGGCAGATTTTTCTCATTAATGAATATTTACCCACTAAAAACATTGTGTGCAAAGATCCAACAATGCTAAGAGCATTGTCTTTATTTACCACACTACCTTTTCTTTCAGTTTGTTTCATTTTTTAAATGTAAGACTGAAAATGAGCTTTGAATTTCATGATTTCATAATTAACCACTAAAACTTGTAAAATATTTGATTAACATTTTTTAATGTACTGCCAAACTGTGCACCAGATACACCTGCCAAGTGTAAAGATCTATCTGACACCTAATAGTCAAGGAACCTCACACTTCTTTAAACTGAAAACACTTGGTAACAGCATTGGGGATAAGAAGAGAAAATAGTTTCACGTTATGTAATCTGATGAGTCTCTTTCAAGAACACAGATTTCATTAGAATTTCAACTTATGTATTACAAAAGGAACAGAAAAAACAAACTGATGTTGGTGGATGGTATTAATGCAGTTCTTAAAGAAGAAAAATGGTGTCTTTCTAGCATAGACAAATATTAAAGATATGTAAGTAAGTACATTCTACTTGTTTTGACAAATAAAATACTCTGAAAGTCCAAAATAAATTAAGCAGAATAATATTTAAGTCATAAATTTTCTTACATACACAGTAAGCATTATGAAATATATATGTATTAGAAAATCTAGAGTTAATCAGAACTATAATCTGTCAAGAATCTGTCTTGTTGACTTCAGTGATCTGTTTCATGCCACCTTTTCCATTATAAGAATTTCCATAACTTTGACACATGATTTTTTAAGACTACTCTTTCTTCCAAAATGTTCTTACTTTTGACACATTTCTATTTTTTCCCCCAAAAGCGTACCACATGATGTTTCATGTTTACAGACAATAGACATAGTATTCAATTTGGAAGGAGATATATGCATGACCTAATTAGACTCATTAATTAGAATTTAGCAGAAACTCAATTCTATTTTTATTACTCTCATTCATGAGTGTATTATTTACTATACACTTGTGCTAAGTGAGCCAGATATGTGACCTAGAGTCTTGTCTATTCAATATTTCTATTTGAGAACAGAAGTTGAAAAAGAATGTTAGATTAAGAAATATGATATCAAACAAGAAAAGTATAGAAAGAAAAATCAGTAAAGCCAAGTCAGGCCCAGCCACACACTTCTTGTTAAAAAACTCAAATATCATCTATAAAGTCACAGAAAGTTGTCCATATGGTAAAGATGTTGCATTAATCAAGAGTACCATGGTCACTCCAAAACAGACACATACTGAAAGAGCAAACACAGGCACTACAGGCACTGAGGAATCTGTCTTGCATGTTTGAGGAGCACATTGCATTCACCTCTGTGGGCTGAGTGGAGGAAACAGTCAGGGTGGACTTAGCAACAGGTGGACAGGGTTTTCATAAATACCAATGGACAGAATGTAGCAAGAATAATATGGCTAGAAAGGCAGATGAGAAAAAAGGAGAATAAGGCCCCCCTATGAGTTTTTTGGAAAGAATATCACTTTATGACATGCTTTGGAATATACGGAAGGGATATTGACCACTGACCTGTAATGAAGTTTAAGTATCTTTTCCATTATCTCAAAATGTATCAGCCAATTGATTAACCCATGAGGAGGGAGGTGGGAGCGGGGTTCAGGATGGGGAACACAGGTACACCCGTGGCGGATGCATGTTAATGTATGGCAAATCCAATACAATATTGTAAAGTAAAAATAATAATAATAATAATTTTTAAAAAGGTGAAAAAAATTCAAGAAAAATATCTCTTAAACTCTTGAGAATAAAGATTGCATTTCAGGTAACATGTTAATTATTTTGTAGTAAGTGATATAACAAGAGTATAATGAAGACTGTGCTTTTACTTAAGAAACTATTTTTCAGTCAAATTTTGTAGATAAAGTTCAGTTACTCAAAGTCTTAAACAAGGACAATAGTTTGTAAACTATTCATCTCATTCATAAGAGCTAGACACCACCCACTTAGGACATAGTCCAAGAATGCTTGTGGTTTTGATAGCTTAGGGTGGTTGGTGTTGGGTTTGTGGTCTCTGAAGTAGAAGGTTTAACTCCAGGACCAAAGACACAGTCTCAGTCACTCAGAGCTTTGTACAGCAAAGATTTTATTAAAGTGAAAGGATAGGGAAAGCTTCTGACATAGACATCAGAAGGGGGTGGAAAGAGTACCCATCTCACTAATTTAAGAAGGACATTATATACTTTTCAACTAGCTGCTGAGAAGAGATAAAAATAATACCTCAAGGTTATAAAAGTTCCACCAGACCCTTTGCCAAGACATACATATTGAGACAAGTTCAATACAAGATTTGCCAAAAGGAACCTGTTCTGGGCAATGTTTCTCCAGATGTGATATATTGTTGCTAAGAATCAGGTTCCCAGGCAAGATTTGTTACAATTATAATGATTAACATAGAGCCTAAGAGAAGCATACCCATGAGTAAGATGTATTATTGTGCTGTGTAATCATTAGCTCCAGACCCAAGGAAAGGCCAAGTCTCAAGTGAAATATGTTGTTGCAATATGAATACAGGACATAAAAGAAACAAGTTCTATGTGACAAAGGCCAAAGAATGTATAAAAGAGTGCTTGTCTCCTCCTTCTTTAAGGGTTCTGGACTGCCTGTCAACCTACCTAAGCTTTCATTCTCTCAGTTTTGAGTTTCCTGAGATAATTTGAGAGACACTGCTTAGTCCAGAACCCTGAAACAACCACAATGTAAACCCAAGTTGGCAGTGTCCTCCCAGTAGTGAAGACAAGTTAGGACCATAGGTGACACAGACTTTGAGTGTATACCAGTATATATCTGCCCTTCCTGCTTCCCTGGTGGCTCAGATGGTAAAGCGTCTGCCTGCAATGTGGGAGACCTGGGTTCGATCCCTGGGCCAGGAAGATCTCTTGGAAAAGAAAATGACAACCCACTCCAGTGCTTTTGCCTGGAAAATTCCATGAATGGAAGAGTTTGGTGGGCTACAGTCCATGGGGCCGTAAAGAGTCAGACATGACTGAGCAACTTCACTTTCACTTTCATCTGTACCCCTAGTTAGGGACAGAGGGAGAAAGAGAGTACTATACCTCAATGCTTGGAAAATAACAATAACATAAAAGTTATAATCTATTAGTCAAATGTCTTTATTTAGAATTGCAACAACAACCTGAAGATAAACATACATGCTTCTAACTACACCAAAACATCTAAATTTAAATTCTGATTTTACATAGGTTAAGTACGTATAAGGACTTCCCTAGAGGATTCAGGTTAGTTTTGAAAAGTGCAAGAATCAATAAGATTGTCTGGTCATTGTATAAAACCTTTAGTACCTGGTGAGATATATATCATTTACAGTATATTGTAAGGTTAATAAAACTAATGAAACTTTGGAAAATTAAAGATATTCACAAATGTTGCTTGTATCAGAACTTTATAGCATAATTTTCTACAAGCTGTGCTTATGAAATGCTTCCCAGGTGGCTTAGATGATAAAGAGTCTGCCTGCAACATAGGAGACTTGGGCTTGATACCTAGGTCTGGAAGATCCCCTAGGGAAGGAAACTGCAACCAACTCCAGTAACAATTGTACCTAAGTTTAAGATTCTTTATTAACAATTTATTTTTAACTGTCAAACGTTTTGTCTCCTTTTTTTCTTCTACTAAGTCCTGACTTAGATATTCTCTTCAACTTCATCCAGTTTACAGTTTTAGACAAACCATTAAATTTACAAAAAAGAAAAAAAAATTGTCCATATTTTATTCTTGAAATTTCATATTTGTTCTCATTTTTACATATTTATGTTCTTGCTGTTTAAATATTTATTCTTTATTTCTTTGGGTGATTTTAAGTCAATTGCTTTATATTCTACATTCCTTGTAATAAGATACTCTTTGTTGAGTCTTTTAACTGATACTCACAGTACTGGGCTATCTCATAAACTTCCTCATATTTAATCACAATGCATAGCACTTTCTCCTACTGCACATATGGAACAGATTTGAGTTTGCATTTACCATCATTTCATAAAATGTACAACTAAAAAAACATGTTTCAGCAGCTGGTTTCATGATTATGAAGGAAGACTATAGACTGGTTAAAGCACAGTCTCAAGCTTCACTTCAGAGCAACTTTTGCCCTTTCCCCAACTAAGTGCTAGTTGGGTATTCTTGATTCCTTGAACATTAATTACAATGTAATATTAATAACACAGCAAAATGAATGACAGACTCATCAATGTGATCTCTACTTCACTTGCAGGAAGAAAAGAAGGATTGGACTTTGAGTAAACACTCAGCAACTGTCATAAATTCTAAATAAACATTCAAGCTTCATACCCTAGAGTTTGTTCATATCATGTGGTTTTGTTTTGAAGACATCCTTTCTTAGTAGCTTTCCAGGTTGTGCTAGTGGTAAAGAACCCACCTGCCTGTGCAGGAGACATAAGAGAAGCAAGTTCGATCCCTAGGTTGGGAAGATCACCTAAAGAAGGGCATAGACACCCACTCTAGTATTCTTGTCTGGAGAATCCCATCATGGTGGGCTACATTTTATTCTAAATGTGTTATTAGTTATTAGTGGTTGAAGAAATTAATAAAGTTGTTTAACATTATTATTTAAAGATACAGCATTATATAGAGGCAGTTGTGTGTGTGTGTGTGACAAATAGCTTCTTTCACACTCATGTTATTTCAACAATAGAAGCATCAGGGAGAGATACTGAAATCACAGCACACAAAACTTGTATGTTAGAAGCACTGATATCTTTGAAGAATAAATGACATAATTTGAAACATACATATGTAGTTCATTCTATGTTATATATATTTTTCCTAATAGACCCCTAAGTTCTTCACGTATCTTATTTCAGTTTCATGTGCCAATTGTAATGACTGCTCCTATTCATTGGAGTTTTATCAATTTGAAACTTTTAAAAATATTTTAAATACAAACAGTTCAATCACATTATAATTTGTGAATTGATTGTTAAGCAAATAGTTAATTCATTCTTTTAGCTTTTTTGGTTTAGTACTAATATCATAGTCAAACTCTCTGAACCAGAATCCTCTGTAATAATTTCGAACTGCTGTGTAATATGAACATGTTATTTAACTCCTGTATGCTCAGTTTCCTCATCTGAAATGAGTGTGCTTATAACACTTAATTGCTATTATTTTGCTTTTATTGTTATTAATCTAAATTTACAATATAATAAATAACTATTTTTTATTTCCCCCCAAACTAAATTTGTTGACTTCTTTCAACCCAACATTTGTAATGTCATTTTTTAAATTAAATTTACCAACAGTATTAAAAATTCAATTCTAAATAAATATGCTGTCTTGTGATTTTGCTATATTTATTTTTCCCTCAGTTTATGTATATGTTCTTTGAAGGCAAGGATTATACCTAATTATTATGGAAAACCTCTAATTATTGACATATTTCAAATTGCTAAAATAATAGTGGCATACTGTACACACACTGTTCTAAAGAATGCTTCTTTCACTAAATGATATATATTGGGTATCTTTTTACTTTAGTGCATAAGGCAATGACTCATTTTTTTTTCTTTATTTTTTATTTATAAAAATGGCACCTATAGAAAACTTTTTTCTGGGCTCCAAAATCACTGCAGATGGTGACTGCAGCCATGAAATTAAAAGATGCTTACTCCTTGGAAGGAAAGTTATGACCAACCTAGATAGCATATTCAAAAACAGAGACATTACTTTACCAACAAAGGTTCGCTTAGTCAAGGCTATGGTCTTTCCTGTGGTCATGTGTGGATGTGAGAGCTGGACTGTGAAGAAGGCTGAGTGCCGAAGAACTGATGCTTTTGAACCGTGGTGTTGGAGAAGACTCTTGAGAGTCCCTTGGACTGCAAGGAGATCCAACCAGTCCATTCTGAAGGAGATCAACCCTGGAATTTCTTTAGAAGGAATGATGCTAAAGCTGAAACTCCAGTATTTTGGCCACCTCATGCGAAGAATTGACTCATTGGAGAAGACTCTGATGCTGGGAGGGATTGAGGGCAGGAGGAGAAGGGAACGACAGAGGATGAGATGGCTGGATGGCATCACTGACTCGATGGGTGTGAGTCTGAGTGACGTCCGGGAGCTGGTGATGGATAGGGAGGCCTGGCGTGCTGCGGTTCATGGGGTCACAAAGAGTCGGACACGACTGAGCGACTGATCTGATCTGATAGAAAACTTGAAAGACTAGAACAAGGAACAGCAGTATAACTATAACTTATATTTAATAATTGCTAAAATTTGCTATATTTGCTTTATTTCTTATAAAAGTATGTGTGTGTGTGTGTTTGCTGAACAATCTAAATAAAAGTTGTAGACATCTTGACATTTTATTCCCCATTACTTCAACATGCACATTATGAAGTATCATGAACAGGGGAATTCTTCTATATAATCTTATACCATTATTCCCACAAAGATAGAGTAGTGTTTCCCACCATAGACTCAAATATTTTGAATTTTGATTTCTATCATAGTCATGTCCATTTTTAAATTTTTATATTTTCCAATCCATGATTCCCTCAAGGATTTTTCATGGCATTTGATATCAGAGCTCTTTATATTCCTTTAATATAGAACAATTTCACTGATTTTTGTTGTTTATCCTTTAAGCGGTTCTTGCTACTGATATCATAAAGAGTTCAGGACACATGTCTATATTGTGTCCTGAGTGCTAGATTCGAGTTACATGTACAGATACTAAAAATATACTGTTCTACCCATTGCATTACTACAAAGGGCAAGATACATTGAAGACGTGTTTTTTTATTAATTACAGAGGAGAAATATATCATTGAAACTGAGAAATCAGACAGATAACTCCTAAAGCACACATAAAACCTAGGATCAATAATAGTGAAATACTGTTGTAAATATTATCTTAATCATCTCCTCTTTCATAGAAAGAGTAATGTAATTCTATTCTCAAATTAACCTAATTTCATTTTCTTAAAAACAAGGAATCTGCTATAATTAAATATTTTATTATATTGTATATTAAAATAATTTAAAGAAAAGGGAACATAATTCTTTTCCTTAGTTGGCAATGTATATTCTGTGTATATATAGTGTATAAAGGAAAATAAAAATAGCTTTTCTGGGAATGTGTAGAATTTAATGAAGAAATAAAAATAGAAATTTCATGGGGACAATTTCAATGTATTTTCACAATTGCTTAATTTTTAAATAAATTTTAAATATTTAGTATATAAGGCAACAAAAAAGTTTAATATGAAAAATAAATTTAAAATACATATTTGCCTATGATTCTGATAAGTACATGTTGAGATAGTTGGCTTAGATTTATCATAACTGTTATCAGATACAGTGTGAAAATATTTCGATTCTCCTCTGTTATTCTCTCTCTTCTCCTGTAACCCAAGGAAGTGCAACCTGGAAACTACGTTTCCTGTAAACTCACTGCCAGCACAATTCATTTGATGTGCATGCCTTCATGCTAAGTTGATTCAGTTATGTTTGATTCTTTGCAACCCTATGGACTGTAGCCTGCCAGGCTCTAATGTCCATGGGATTCTCCAGGCAAGAATATTGCAGTGGGCTATCGATTCATGGGGTCGCAAAGAGTCAGACATGACTGAGCGACTGATCTGATCTGATCTGATCTGACCACGCCCTCCTCCTAGGGAATCTTCCAAACCCAAGGATCAAACCTTGGTCTCCTGTTTTGCAGGCAGATTCTTACTACTTGAGCCACCAGGGAAGCCTAATTAACTTGATATCCTCCAATAAAAATCATTGATGTACACTCATATATCATATATGATATATCTGAAAGGTAGAGGAAAAATTATGCCATTGTTCTCTGGAATTGATTTCAAGGTATTTTTGAGCACCACTTAAGTATCACTTTGTTACTTCTGGGCATATGAGAACCTTGGAGATGGCTTCCCAGTATTTGCATCCTTGCCTTTGGACTTCAGTGCAAACTTTATTGTTCCATGAGTTAAATATCTTACTTTAATAGCTTAAGTGCCTTCTGCTTCCCTGACCAGCTACTACAGTGTTAGATAATGAAATTTGTTCTAAGATGCTCAGATTTAAAGAAAGTAATGATCATGCTGCTCATGCAAAATGGAACACTAGATTCTAATGTACACAAATGGCAAAAGTAAATTATCTCTTGCAATCATCTGGTATAAAATTTCTGTAGAAAACAACACTGTGATAGCAAGATGTTCTTGTACTAGAACCCCTGGGTGAGCATGAAATATACAAATACATAGAGTGTGGCACAGGAAAAGCAAGATTTGGAGGATTACAAACAAGGAGTTCTGGAGAAAGGAATGGCACAGTATGTAAGAATATCTACGACTGATATGAATGTTTAATAAAGACCAACCACAGCAAATGGTCTTTGTAATAATCAGATAATTAGGACAACTCATTCTGGAACTCAATCAACTTTTCTCTAGACCACCCCAAGGTTTGTCTAGTAGGCAAATTAATAATGGGATTATGAGATGAATGTTATGGAATAGTTCAACAACCCAGATTTCTCCTCACCATTTCTGACCTACCAGTCTGCCCCAGCAGTGTATTCCTAACCTGTGAAATTAAGAGAACAGATACTGAGTCTCTGCTCTGACACTGCTCTCTGGCAAACCAGCCATAACTAATGATAGGTTGATTATATCAGAATCTTCCATTATAGAGAGGACACTTTCTTGGGATCCAGGTATTTATTCCCTGTCTACAGTGCTACAGTGTAATAGCAAGATGGAGTATGTCTGGAACTCAGAGGATTCCCTGGGTTGCTCATTAGCATTTCTATGGTAGATCACTTATGGAATGAAATGGAATTGTATCATTGACTGAGCACAAGAACCACATCCAGCTGTACTGTTGACTGAAACCAAAGGCGATATGGACAGATAGTGGAAGAGCATTTCACTTAACAATTATTTACAGATTCTTGTCCAGTTGCAGAAATATGAGCCGTAATGGCTATAAATACTTTTCTTCTTTATTATGTATGTAATTTTTGTATGTTAACTCCTTTTACTCTATCTTTTCTGTAATACTATATAAAGTACATTGATGGTGGTGTTACTGATTTTATCCTTAAATTATATCAAAGGAAAAGTTTGAATTAGAAGAGCAATGACTATCACTAAGATTTATATATATATATATATATATATATATATATATATATATATATATCCTAGTCTTCCATTTTGGGAGAGAAACAGAGAAGGTATTTTGAGTAAGGACGGATGTATAATATTAGACAGAGACAATATGACACTCTTTTTGTTGTTGCTTGGAAAGTAAATATGCAGAGATCCTGAACAATGAGTATCCAAAATAATGGACTGTATTGGATACTTTTCCTCTATATTCTGCTCTGCACCTCAGGTGCAAAAACCTAGAAATTAGATTTCCCAGAATCCACTTGGAATCAGATTTCTAGCTATCTTTCATCACTTGAAAGCATATGCATGCAGACCTGGAGTTTTGCTTATGGCTTTTAAATATGTTGAGAATCACCCGCTTAGTACACCCACTTCATATCTTGTAGATATGAAGACCATTAAAAACAACTTCTTAATCCTGTCACTTTTAGCCCTTCAACATTTGGGTAAGTCTCCAATTATCTGTAAGATTTTATTCCACATAATACAAATGGAAAGTATATGCTTCACTTAAAAGTTATATATGGAGTGAAAAAGTGCTTCTCTGGTGGCTCAGTGGTAAAGAATCCACCTGCCAAAGCAGAAGACGCAGGTTCGATCCTTGGGTCAGGAAGATCTCCTGCAGAAAGAAATGACAAATCCACTCCAATATTCTTGCCTGGGAAATTCCATGGACAGTGGAGCCTGACATGCTTCAGTCCATGAGGTCGCAAAGAGTCAGACATGACTAGCTACTAAACACAAAGACACATTGAGCAAAAGTCTCTAGCCAGGTAATACGAGTATTAAACTTGGGTAACCCAAATAAAATTTGAGTTTTGCTAGTTTACTTTTCTTTAAAATACTATATTCACTTAATAATATAACTTTTATGAAGATATATCCTTGCTCAGTTTATCAGGAATTTTGATCATGAAGTTTATAAAAATGTATGATTATAAGATCTCCATGGCTTAAATTAGAAAACCAAAGCCTATGGAAGTTGAGGCACTAGTCTAAGGTGGAATTTATTTAGTGGTGACTGACAGTATAGCTCATTTTTGTAATTTTATTCCAGGTCCCTCTGGAAGTTACTGCTAACTTAACAATAAAACAAATACAGGTCATTAACTATAAATAATTAAATGACATGCCAATAATTCTTGTCATCACAATGTTGGATACAGAAAAAAGTAGGAGTGTGTCTTTTAAATGCACTAGAAAGAAAGGATAGTAACAACCTATATATAAGAAATATTGAGAATGCAAGAGGTAATGTGAAAGTAACTTTTAAAGACTGTCACTTTTAAATTCCAATCTCAGACTCAGAATCAGTTCAGTCCAGTTCAGTTACTCAGTCATGTCCGACTTTTTGCAACCCCATGAATCACAGCACGCCATGCCTCCCTGTCCATCACCAACTCCCGGAGTTCACTCAAACTAATATCTATTGAGTTGGTGATGCCATCCAGTCTTCTCATCCTCTGTTGTCCCCTTCTCCTCCTGACCCCAATCCCTCCCAGCATCAGGGGCTTTTCCAATGAGTCAGCTCTTCGCATGAGGTGGCCAGAGTATTGGAGTTTCAGCTTCAGCATCAGTCCTTCCAAAGAACACCCAGGACTGATTTCCTTTAGGACGGACTGGTTGGATCTCCTTGCAGTCTAAGGGACTCTCAAGTGTCTTCTCCAACATCACAGTTCAAAAGCATCAATTCTTCAGTGCTCAGCTTTCTTCACAGTCCAATTCTCACATCCATACATGACCACTGGAAAAACCATAGCTTTGACCAGACGGACCTTTGTTCGCAAAGTAATATCTCTGCTTTTCAATATACTATCTACGTTGATCATAATTTTTCTTCCAAGGAGCAAATGTCTTTTAATTTTATGGCTGCAGTGATTTTGGAGCCCCCCAAAATAGTCTGTCACTGTTCCCTCATGTATTTGCCATAAAGTGATGGGACGAGATGCCATGATTTTAGTTTTCTGAATGTTGAGTTTTAAGCCCACTTTTTTACTCTCCTCTTTCACTTTTATCAAGAGGGTTTTAGTTCTTCACTTTTTGCCAGAAGGGTTTTGTCATCTGTGTAACTGAGGTTATTGATATTTCTCCCGGCAATCTTGATTCCAGCCTGTGCTTCCTCCATTCCAGCATTCCCCATGGTGTTCTCAGCTTTGACATTCTCTTTTCCCAATTTGAAACCAGTCTGTTGTTCCGTGTCCAGTTCTAACTGTTGCTTCTTTACTAAATATGGAATTCTCAGGAGGCAGGTCTAGTGGTCTGATATTCCCATCTCTTTCAGAATTTTCCAGTTGCTTGTGTGTGATCCACACAGTCAAAGACTTTGACATAGTCAATAAATCAGAAGTAGATGTTTTTCTGGAACTGTCTCATTTTTTCGATGATCCAGCAGATGTTGGCAATTTGATCTCTGTTTCTTCTGCCTTTTGTAAATCCAGTTTGAATATCTGGAAGTTTTCAGGTACTGTTGAAATCTGGCTTGGAAAATTTTGAGCATTACTTTGCTAGCGTGTGAGATGAGTGCAGTTGTGTGTAGTTTCAGCATTCTTTGGCATTGTCTTTCTTTGGAATTGGAATGAATTTCCATAAGTGCTTCCTAAATTCCATAAGGTAACAAACCCAGAAGGTTTTCCTGTGAACCAGCCCTCAGTTTTTTGGTGATGTCCAACTTTTTGTAACCTCATGGATGATACATAGCCCACTAGGCTCTTCTGTCCATGGAATTCTTTAGGCAAGAAAACTGGAGTGGGTGGCTATTTCCTCCTCTAGGGACAGAACCCATATCTCTTGCTTTGCAGGAAGATTCTTTACCACTGAGCCACCTGGGAAGCCCTGAACCAACACTCACTTCCTACTTTTTTTTTAAGTTTTCCCTCCTCTGACTCCATAGAGATTCTGCTCACCTTTTTACCTACTCCCTCATCCTTTCTTTAAAATGCTCAGTTACCTCTATAAAAATTAAGGCTTAATTCCATTCATGCTGAACTCTCTTCACTGTTACCTTTGTAATTGTGTTAAGTCACTTCAATCATGTTTGACTCTTTTTGACCCTATGAACTATAGGCCTCCATGCTCCTCTGTCCATGGGATTCTCCAGGCAAGAATAATGGAGTGTGTTTCCATGCCCTTCTCTAGGGTATCTTCCTGATCCAGGGATCAGACCTGTGTCTCTTACACTTCCTGCATTAGCAGGTAGATTCTTTACCACTGACACTGGGGAAGACAATTGTAATAGAGAAGAACAAATCTGGCTCTATCTATTTTCAACTTTGTGCTCTGTGGCTTGTGCTTAATCATGCATAGATATATTGCTGGAGGTTTGCAAGAATGTCAAGACCTGATTTACGGGGACAGTTTCAAGAAAAAAGGATTCCAACACCAAGAAGTTTGCAACAACTAATCATACCCATATGTCATTTTGCCTTTAAGTGTTTTGCTGAAACCCTTTGAGGAGTTTGGGGTTTGGGAGAAATGAGGTACCTATGTCCTAGTATGCAATAAACCGATCTCTTCTCAAAAGTCTGATGTTTTGGTATTGTTTGGCCTGACTTTGCATAGGACACACAAACATGCATTCAGTAACACAATAATAATAGTAATAATAAAGATAATAATGCCCTTCACAGATCACAGCCTTGTCATGATGAAGGGACTTGTGAAACTCAGTGAAGATACAAGCTGAGTGTGCAGAGTCTCCAACACACACTGGCCATAGTGAAAAGTTCTGAAAATGTTAGGTTCATAAATCAAGGAACATTGTACGTGGTCAAGCAGAAATTGGAATGACCAAACATCAACATCTTAGGAATCAGTGAACTAAAATGGATGAGAATGTGCAAATGTAATTCAGATCACCAATATCTATTACTCTGGGCAAGAATCTCTTATAAGGAATGGACTAGTTCTCATAGTCAGCAAAAGAGTCTGCAATATTCTGATAATCCAAGTCTATGATCCAATCACTAATGCTGAAGAAGCTGAAGTTGACTGTTTCTTTGAAAACCTACAACATCTAGAGCTAATGCCAAAAAGAGATATCTTTTTCATCATAGGGGACTAGAAAGCAAAAGCAGGAATTTGAGAGATACTCAGTCACAAGTTTAGCAACTATAGCTTTGGAATACAAAATGAAGCAGTGCAAAGGCTATTAGGCTTCTGTCAAGAGAACAAGCTGGTTATAGCAAATACCCTTTTCCAACAAACAAAGAGACAACTCTACACATAGACATCATGGGATGGTCAATAGCAGAATCAGAGTAATTATCTTTTTTACAGCCAAAGATGGAGAAGCTCTATACAGTCAGCAAAACAGGACCTGGAGCTGACTGTGGCTCAGATCATTAGCTCATCACAAAATTCAGGCTTAAAATGAAAAAAGTAGGGAAAACCACTAGGTCCTTCAGGTATGACCTCAGTCAAGTCCTTTATGATTAGACAGTGGAGGTGACAAATAGATTAAAGTGACCACACCATCATGAACAAAATCATCCCATAGAAAAATAAATGCAAGTGGGCAAAGTGGTCTTCTTCAGAGGCTTTATAAATAATTGAGGAAAGAAGAGAAGTGAAAGGCAAGGGAGAAAGTGAAAAATGCATCCAACTGAACGTGGAATTCCAGAAAATAGCAAAGAGCAATAAGAAAGCCTTCTTAACACTTGTGGTGGATTCATGTTGATGTATGGCAAAACCAATACAATATTGTAAAGTAATTAACCTCTAATTAAAATAAATAAATTTATATTAAAAAATCATTGCTGAAAAAATAGAGGGGAGAAATATGAAGGGAAAATTTCATGCAAAAATGGACACAGTAAAGGATAGAAACAGTAAGGACTAAACAGAAGCAGAAGAGATTAAGAGATGTCAAGAATACACAGAAGAACTATACAGGAAAAGTCTTAGTCACCAGATAACCACATGGATGTGTTCAATCACCTAGAACCAGACATCCTGGAAGGTGAAGTCAAATAAGTCTTAGGAAGCACTGCTATCAACAAAACTAGTTGAAGTGATGGAATTCCAGCTGAGCTATTTCAAACCCTAAAATATGATGCTGTTAAAATGCTGCACATAATAGATCAGCAAATTTGGAAAACTCATCTGTTGCCACAGAACTGAAAAGGTCAGTTTCCATTCCAATCTCAAAGAAGAGCAATGCTAAAGAATGTTCAAGTTACCATATAATTGGGCTCATTTCACAAGCTAGCAAATTATCTCAAAAGTGTAAAAGCTAGGCCTAAGCAGAATATGAACTGAGAAATTCTAGATATGCAAGATGAGTTTCAAAGAGACAGAGGAACCAGAGATCAAATTGTCAACATTCATTGGATCATGGAGAAAGCAAGGGAGTTCCAGAGAAACATCTACTTCTGCTACACTGACTATAATTGACTGTGTGGATCACAACAAAATGTTGCATATTCTTAAAGAGATGGGAATATCAGAACACTATGCGTGCCCCTGAAGAAACCTGTATGCAGGTCAAGACGTAACAGTTAATATTGGACATGGAACAACTGATTGTTTACAAATTGGGAAAGGAGTATAAAAAAGCAGTATATTGTCATCCTGCTTATTTAACTTATATGCAAAACACATCATGTGAAATGTCAGTATGGATAAATCACAAACTGGAATCAAGACTGCTGGGAGAAATATAAACAGCCTCAGATAGGGAGATGATACCGCCCTAATGGCAGAAAGGGAAGAGGAACTGAAGAGCCTCTTAATGAGGCTGAAAGAGGAGAGTGAAAAGGCTGACTTGAAAAACAGAATTCAAAAATCTAAGATCATGATATCCAATGTCATCACTTCATGGCAAATAGAAAGGGAAATAGCCGAAGCAATGACAGCTTTTATTTTCCTGGGCTCCCAAATTACTGCAGATGGTGACTGCAGCCATGAAATTAAAAGATTATTGTTCTTTAGAAGAAAAGCCATGACAAACCTAGACAGCATATTAAAAGCAGAGACATCTCTACTTATAAAGGTTTGTATAGTCAAAGCTATGGTTTCTCCAGTAGGCACATATTGATGTGAGCATTGGACCATAAAGAAGACTGAGTGTTCAAGAATTGATGCTTTCAAACTATGGTCCTGGAGAAGACTTTGAGAGTCCCTTGGACACCAAGAAGTTCAAATCAGTCCTAAATGTTTATTAGAAGAACTGATGCTGAAGCTGAAACTCTAGTACTCTGGCCACCTGATGCAAAGAGACAACTCACTGGAAAAGCCTCTGATGCTGGGAAAGATTGAGGGCAAGAAGAGAAGGTGGTGACAGAGGAAGAGATGGTTGAATGGCATCATCGATTCAAAGGACATGAATTTGAGTAAACTCTGAGAGATAGGGAAGGACAGAGAAGTTTAATATGCTACATGCCATGGAGTCACAAATAGTTGGACATAACTTAGAAACTGAACAGCAACATGATCACAATCTTATACTGCACACTAAAATCTTTCCTAATCACACTAACTAATGTCCAGCTTTTTTAGCTTTTATAACAGACATCAAAGCTATTGAGCAGTAAACTATGAATCTGGGGTGGCCATCAGTCAAAATCCATTACCCTGGAAGACAAGTTTCTGAAACAGTTACTTTTAAATTAGATGGAAATCATTACTTTTGCATATCTATTCTGTTAGTTTCTTAATATTTTCTTAAAATGTTCATTATTGTTAGTTTTTCATTAAGCATATTCCGTAAGTCAAGAATCACTGCCAGTTATGAAAAGTTAGGAGCACATTTACCTTATTGGATTTCCAAGAAGCAAAGTCACTTTTGACTTTTATCAAATTCATTTCCAAATTTGTCTTTCTCACCTTTGAAACATAGCACATTTTTCAGACAATATTGGTAAAGTGTAATGGCATTGAAACATCAAGAATCATTTGTCTTAAAGCTTCTACATGATTCAAATATTTATGTAATTTTCCCACTATACCTCTTAATATCATTTTAGAAGTTGGCCTTTACAGTTTCTGGCATCAGCCTTAGTTGCCATATAAACAGCAATTTTTTCATGTTTTAATCATTCTCCATATATTTTAAATATAGCTTCAACACATTAAAAAGTGATGCCTTTTGATATTTATTCCAAACAAGTGTACTGGATCAATCTGAATAATTTGGATATCATTTAAATCAAAATTAAACATGTTGAGCATTCAAAACATTTACAAAAATACTATATATGCATGGAGACATAGATAAAACTCAATGTGCAATTCTATAAATGACAGGAAAAATATTTAGTTCATGTTTATTTGTTTTCACTATTAATTCACTCCTGCCAAGTAGTTTGAAGTGTTTAACAAATTAAGCTGTCAATATGCTTCTTTACTATTGTAAGCTCCATCTATAAGGGCATTTCCTTGTATCATATTTTTCTGTTGGCATTACAACCTTGATTATAACTATTGAATAATTTATCATACTTTACAAGGTATTTTCTTTTACTCTTAAAAACTGTTTTCTCCAAGATAATTTGTATAACAATATCAAATTTCAATTAGATAAGTTAAGGCTAGTTTAAAGTTTAATAATCCTCTTTAAAGGATGAAATTAGAAGTGAAAAGAAATACTGAATGTTTGAGAACACCATCCTCATACATGGAAACTGTTTACAAATCTATGAGGTAAACCACAGCCTAGTCTCAAATGACTTGATTTCAAAATTATTTTTTTCTCTTTTAATTCATTTTGCTCATCACTGCCTTACTGATAGTATATTTCACTAACTAGACTCACTATCAGAACTTTACTTTCTTCTGTGCCTTCTCTGATTTGAGATAGTAACTTCCAGAAACTTGTGTGTACTGTACTTTTTCTATCAATAAATTTAATTGAATTTGCTGAAATGTCATTTAAAATATCTTGTTATGACTGAGATGTATTTTAAATGGTTTGATATTGTTTAAAAAGATGTTTAGTTTTTTAAAAAGAGTATTCTAAGCAGAAGTTACATTGAGAAAGCATCATCTATCTGGGATATTATATTTTTAATTTTAGCTTTCAATGATCATCTGTCTTATAAAACCACAGAGAAAGCCAAGGACAAAAATAAAACATAAGATTCAGAAAGAGAAGAAAATGATTATCTTTTGTCATTTGGTTTAATCTTATCATGCTTTTCCCAGTTGAGAAAATATTGCTCAGCGAAATGACAGCATATGTGATTTCATAACTAATAGAAGGTAAAACAAACAGAAAAAGAATTTAGAAAAAGCATGTTTTGTTTGGTTAATAAAAAGATGAAACCAATAAATATACCAATGGAGAAATGTAGATAGATATGAACATGAAGAGGACTTCCCAGGTGGCTTAGTGGGTAAAGAACCTGCAGGAGACACAGGAGACTTGGGTTCGTATTCCTGGGTTGGGAAGATCCCCTGGAGGAGGGCACAGTTACTCACTCCAGTATTCTTGCCTGGAGAATCCCATGGACAGAAGAGCCTGGAGGGCTACAGTCCATAGGTTGCAAAGAGCTGGACATGATTGAAGGGACTGAGCATGCACAAATGAATATGAGGTATTGTCTATTTTTAGACATTTAGGGAAGGATCATAGAAACTGACTCAGCATAACAGAACATTTACAAACAGGAGACAATCTGTTTTCCACTACTGATATAGCCATCAAACTAAAAATCCTGTCCTTAAATGCTAAGGCCTTTTGATTTTATTTATTTTCAATAATTTTTATCTAGATTTTTACTTTAGCATAATTGACTTCCATTTATTTTCAAAGCAGGCAAAATTTTTTTCTGAAATATAAGCCTTCAAACTTGAGCTGTGTGTTACTGGCAAGTCAGTTTCCATAGACTTATTTTAAATGAGTTCTGACTGCACACTATTATCTCTAAAATATGATAATGCTGTTATGTGCAAAATCTTGGATTTCTGCTCGTTTGTTGACTATGGGTTAAATTTTCTGTCCGTTGCAAATGTAGTCTCTCTCAAAATAGACTCAGTGTAAAGGGGCATTAGCTTATTTTGAATGGAATTACTTACTGAAATTCAACCAAAGCACATTAGTTTAATTCAAACACCTTGTGTCATAAATTAAATATTTACAATTAAAAAGGTGCTATTGAGCATATGCTATATTTCACAATATATGAAGGGCTGAAATGAATGTGAATAAAATATGGCCCCTGTCCTAAAGAAGATCAAAAATGAATGTCAGCCTGTATTACATTTGTTCAAATGCATTAAGTGTTAATATTTTAGGGGCATTGGAGGCTGAACCAGAAGATATAACCTTAAAGGAAAAACAAACAGTATGGCAATTTTCTTTTAGGGTAAATAACAATTTACATTTAAATTTGGTTTACCCTGATTTTGATGGCCTATGAATAATTAATTTATCATGTTAACATACGTATTCAAATGTTGTTTTTTTTCTGGCTGCAACTACATTCAAAACATTATCTCTGGATACCTTCAGAATCTTACCTGGTTATTTCTGAACATTTTCCAATACTGCCTCTTGTGCCCACAGGAAACAGTTGTGATCCTAGCACAGTATATAACATAGTCTTAATCTATTGCTCCAGTCCTTCATTTAAGTTCATTGCCTGGAATGTCCTCAGCTCTTTAATGGGAACTTTTGTTGATTTTATGAATGGGGATGGGTACACAAAGGTGGTGTGTCTCTATACACATAATGCTGCTGCTGTGTCGCTTCAGTCGTGTCCGACTCTGTGAGACTCCATAGACGGCAGCCACCAGGCTCCCCCATCCCTGGGATTCTCCAGGGAAGAACACTGGAGTGGGTTGCTATTTCCTTCTCCAATGCATGAAAGTGAAAAGTGAAAAATGAAGTCGCTCAGTCGTGTCCGACTCTTAGCGACCCCATGGATTGCAGCCTACCAGGCTCCTCCATCTATGGGATTTTCCAGGCAAGAGTACTGGATTGGGGTGCCATTGCCTTCTCCAACACATAACGCTGGTACCTCTCAAACTACCAAATCATCACTACGTATTTTGGCATACTCAGTATGTTGAAGCTCTGCTGGGCCATTTCGCAAGTCAACCAACCATTCCCATATTACATCACATGCAAAAGCAGCAGGGCAACCAAAAAGGTGTAATGTGACAAAAGCCATTTAAGGTTCTGTTGACAGCTCCTTTTCCTGAAGTGGTTACAAGTTATAGAGTTGGGTTTGGGACGTAGTTAATATGACAGACAGTCTCTTCCTTCTTTTTTCCTTTCCTCAAGATACAGATTTTTAAACTCTTACAATTAATTTATTGAAATAGATTCTTCATGATTAACCTGTTCCTTAAGTTCATCAAATATATGTTATGATGTCTGAATTTGATCAGTGGAGTAAATTTGGACATACAGTAGAAAATTAGTTTAATTTTAAAGTGGTTAGGAAGTTTGCATTGTGCTCTAAATCATTATTTGTTTTCTTTATCTTATATAGGATTAAATATTAGTAGCAAATCACTTTTGTAAATATTTTACTTTGTTTCACTTTAAAATTCTAAGCCCTTAAAATTTTATAGAGCTGAGCAATTTTCAAATAATGATAACTAATGACAAAAGTGGCTTCATCTAATTAATAGCCTGAGTTACAAAGAAAGTCCAAGAATTGCACTTTGTTCAAAGGTAACAGCTGAATAATTAAATTTTGGAAGCACAATATGTATCAAGGGGGAAACTCAGATTCCTAAACCATTATAGTTGGCTCATGAAAATCTAAGCTCTCCCAGCACAGAAAATGCAATCTATGTGAATAACAAATTCAAATCAATATTTTGTTAATTGAGTTGTTATAGTTTTTCTTTTTCTTTTCTCCAAACAGGATGATAACTGTATTTTACAATGTCAACTACAGCATTATGTTTTTCAAATAATTATTAAGCACAGTATGTCATGACATCCTTGTGAAATAGATTTAAGTGTAAAAGGCAAATATGTATAATTCAGGGAATCAATAATTTGATGAACTAGATAATCAGTAGCCTTATAGCTGGTATCAACCTGGAAAGTAGTTCCTAGTGGGAAATGAAAGTCCCTGCCTCAAGTTTTTCTTAACCAATAGCATTTATATACATCAATGAAGATTGTTGGGGTGAGAAAAAGGACTATAAATAACAAAGTTTTGAAATATCATAAGTATATACAGGCAGAGAATCAGCAAAAAAGAAAATCTGGCACTATGTCAAACTTAATAAATGGAATATAATAGAGATTGATGCTTTTGAACTGTGGTGTTGGAGAAGACTCTTGAGAGTCCCTTGGACTGCAAGAAGATCCAACCAGTCCATTCTGAAGGAGATCAATCCTGGAATTTCTTTAGAAGGAATGATGCTAAAGCTGAAACTCCAGTATTTTGGCCACCTCATGCGAAGAGTTGACTCATTGGAGAAGACTCTGATGCTGGGAGGGATTGAGGGCAGGAGGAGAAGGGGACGACAGAGGATGAGATGGCTGGATGGCATCACTGACTCGATGGATGCGAGTCTGAGTGACCTCCGGGAGCTGGTGATGGACAGGGAGGCCTGGCGTGCTGCGGTTCATGGGGTCGCAAAGAGTCGGACACGACTGAGCGACTGATCTGATCTGATCTGATCTGAATAGAGATTAATGTATATTATTTGCATGAGTACAGTAAGAGTATAAACACTTTTCTAAAATAGTTGGTATAAACAAAACCGAAGGAATTGATTAAATGCAATAAAAATCAATGGTATAAATTGTTTTTCAAATAATCTAATGATATTACAAGCACTTCTGATTAGAACTATTGTGGAGGCCTCTTCTCTACAGACATGTTAGACAAACCACACCTGGAATCTTGTGTTCATTTCTAGGCAGGACACATTGAGAAGAGGTATGACGCAGTGACCTTGTCCTGAGATTAATAACAAGAATCATAGGAGGGAGGAGACAAGGAAGGAGAAAAAAATAAACATTCACTGGTTATCTACACATTACCATGTTTTCTCATCAATATCACTTTTGTACAGGGAGGGAGGAGGGAGGGGGTTCGGGATGGGGAACATGTGTATACCTGTGGCAGATTCATTTTGATGTATGGCAAAGCCAATACAATATTGCAAAGTGATTAACCTCCAATTAAAATAAATAAATTTATATTAAAAAAATAAAGTTTGCATGTTCCCTATACAAACAGGTAATACTGTATCTTATTTATAGGTTAAAAAAACAGAGATATACAAAGTTGAGATGACCAATAATGGTCACAAATTTGGTAAGAGCTAAATCCAGTTTGAATTTGTAGCTGTCTGACTGTCAGCAACTTTGTTATTGACATTATTATGCTGTCCCTTTACTAGACAAATTAAAGAAACTTAAAAGCACATCATGTTGGTTTAATTTTAGTAGAATATTTGAACATATATCAGGCTCTAGTCCCTAAGAATACTTTTTATGTTGAAAAGCTCATGATCTTATACTCTGACTTCCAAATATATAAATTCTGGATTTAGGAGTGATGATATAATCTTTTTCTACTCCTCTTTGAGTATACTTTGTTGCTGTTTTTGTTGTTGTTTCACTTTGTCTTTTTTCTCCCCATACAGATAGAATTGAAAAAAAATTTGCATAAATTTGAGGCAAAATATATCTGGAATATTCTCTTCTGAGCCAAAACTTGGAGTTGGATGAAGGAAAAGGGCATATATACAAGAAAAATGCTTATCTGGATAGCTGCTGTCTTGTGCCCTGTTAAGTGAAAAAGACTCATGACCACAGAAGAGTGATATTTCATTTTCTCACTGTTTTAATATCTTAAGGGTACATAGTCAGATAAATGTGAAGCACTATTTGTGAAGTTTGACCTAGCTCATCCATCAGATTACTGTCTGTTTCTCTTAAAATGAGGAGAGACAAAGTGGAATAAACTATTGGATGTATGGTATATTTGGTACTCAGCATCAATTCCCATAGCTAAACACGAGATTGTTCTGACTCCCTCGTGATTAAATATATGAGTATAAATTGACTTTCACAACTAAATTCACTGATGCAGTTTGAAAGGTATTGTTCAATCACTCAATCATATGTGTTTCTGACATCGACTGCAGCATGCCAGGCTTCCCTGTCCTTAACTGTCTCTCCAAGTTTGTTCAAGATTTTTTTAATTGAGCTGATGATGCCATCCAACCATTACATCCTCTGCCATCCCCTTCTCCTGCCTTCAATCTTTTCCAACATTTGAGGCTTGTCCAATGAGTCCACTCTTTACATCAGGTGGCCAAAGTATTGGAGCTTCAGCTTCAGAATCAGTATTTCCAGTGAGTATTCAGGGTTGATTTTAAGATTGACTGCTTTAATTTCCTTACTGTTCAAGGAACTCTCAAGAGTCTTCTCCAGCAGCACAGTTTGAAGGCCTCAATTCTTTGGTGCTCAGTCTTATGTTCCAACTCTCAATTTATACTATGACTCCTGTAAAAAACATAATTTTGACTATATTGACCTTTATTGACAAATTGATGTCTTTGCTTTTAAGTATGCTGTCTAAGTTTGTCATGTCTTTCCAAGGAGCAAGCACCTTTTAAGTTCATGGCTGTAGTCACTATGCTCAGTGATTTTGGAGCCCCCCAAATAAATTCTGTCAGTTTCCATTTTTCCCCATCTGTTTGCCATGAAGTGATGGGGCCAGATGCCATGATCTTAGTTTTGAAAACATTGAGTTGAAAGCCTGCTTTTTCACACTCCTCTTTTACTTTAATCAGGAGGCTCTTTAGTTTCTGTTCACTTTCTGCCTTTAGGGCAGTGTCATCTGCACATCTGTGGTTGTTGATATTTCTCCTGGTAATATTCATCCCAGCTTGTGAGGCATCCAGCACATTTCACATGATGTACTCTGCATATAAGTTAAATAAACAAGGTGACAATAAATGGCTTTTTTGTGATCCTTTCCCAATTTGGAACCAGTCTGTTGTTCCATGTCCGGTTCTAACTGTTGCTTCTTGACCTTCATACCAATTTCTCAGGAGGCAGGTAAGGTGGTCTTCTGGTATTCCCATCTCTTTAAGTATATGCCACAGTTTGTTGTGATGTACACAATCAGAGGCTTTAGCGTAATGAAGAAGTAGATGTTTTCCTGGAATTCCCTTGATTTTTCTATGATCCTACTGATGCTGGCAATTTGATCCCTGGTTCACCTGCTTTTTCAATATCCAGCTTGTACATCTGGAACTTTTTTGGTCATGTACTCTTAAACCCTAGCTTCAAGAATTTTGAGCATTACCCTGCTAGCATGTGAAATGAATACAGTTGTGCAGTAGTCTGAACATTTGTTGGCATTGCCTTCTTTGGGATTGGAATGAAAACTGATCTTTTTCCAGTCCTGAGGCCACTGCTGATATCCATTCATCTGTCAATGGACATCTAGTTTGGTTCATGTTCTTGTTAATATAAGTAAAGTTGGAGTGAACATTAGGGCACAGGTATCTTAGAATCGTGGTTTTCTCAGTGTATATACCCAGTAGTACGATTGCTGTGTCTAACTTTTGATCCAACTCTCCATTTATACATGACTCCTGGAAAAACCATAGTTTTGACTATATGGACCTTTATTGACAAAGTGATGTCTTTGCTTTTAAGTATGTTGTCTGGGTTTGTCATATCTTTCCAAGGAGCAAGCACCTTTTAAGTTCATGGCTGTAATCACTATGCTCTATTTCTCCCTATACAACCAATATTTTTTTGTCTGAAAAATTAAAGTTGTTTTTGTTTTCTTCAGCGAATGTTAAATGACTGTGTTTGGAGGGATGGATACTCCCTAATGCCATAAATAGGAAGAAATTTCTACATTTTGTGCAGTTGAGAGGTTAAGAGAGAAAGAGACGTTCTACCCCTAGTGATCACTTTACAAATGGCATTAAGAATGTAATCAGAGGAAAATGCTATTAATCATGCATCTGGGGTCAGGGTAGACTACAGAAGATTTGACATTCTAATTTGGTATTTAAAAAAAAAAAGATTTTATGAGGTTGACATGGTGGAGGTGAAATATTTTAGCTAATAGAAAAAAGCTAGAATAAATACATGGTAAGTTGAAAGTTCATGATATGTTTAAGAAGTCACAAACATACTGTCTGATGGAAGAACTGGACAAAAGTTTGGGTGTTTCAAGAGATAAGATGGTACGGGCAAGGAGGAGGGAAGGGGGATTGGGATGAGGAACACGTGTGTACCTGTGGTGGATTCATGTTGATGTATGGCAAAACCAATACAATATTGTAAAGTAATTAACCTCTGATTAAAATAAATAAATTTATATTAAAAAAAGAGATAAGACTTGAAAGGATAATTGGGACCACAGCATCTACTGTCTCAATACTAATACCAGATAAAAGAGATAAAATACATGGGAGGTTGTATACAGGAACAGACTGTAAATATTTAAATGTTGTATTAAAGAAATAGGTATTTTTTATGTGGCTACTGAGAAAATTTGGGGGCACTTCCATGGTGGCTTAGGCTATAAAGAATCTACTTGCAATGCAGAAGACCCAGGTTGTGTCCCTGGGTTGGGAAGACCCTTTGGAGAAGGAAATGGCACCCACTCCAGTATTCTTGTCTGGAACATCCAAGGACAAAGGAGCCTGGTGAACTACAGTCAATGGGGTTGAAAACAGTCAGACACAACTGAGCCATGAACACTTTCACTTTCAGGCAAAAGTTGAAGCACCTAGATATGTAGGTCTGGATAATGTTTGCAATTGTTTACTTTTCCATCTGCATAAGAATTATATATCCATACCCCTAAGTATGTGTCCATGTAGCCTTTCCACTGAAAGTAGATGACATATTTCTCTGCTACATTTATATGTGTATGGTCACTTGACTTGCTTTGGAAAATATGGAGTTTGAAAATAAGGACAGGGTATCAGTTCCAAGGAGACATTCAAACACACTGCATCATTTGACTTGGACTCTGGCACATCCCTCCACTGCTATAACAAGAATATTTCTTGAGTAGCCATTGTTCCACAAAGACTGGAATACACAGTGAGCAAACCTGGTCCTAGTCCAAAGTCTCAAGCCAACCATCCAAATCCAGGAAAGTCACAGCTGACCTGCTTACCAGTTAGAAGAAAATAAAGATTTGCTATTATTTGCACTGAGATTTTGAGAGTGCTTATTAAAAACAAAAAACTGACATTTTCGAGAAAAGCTTTTTAACAACCCAACTGCCTCAAAATGAAAAGAAAAACTTTGGAGGCATTGTTTCCAGGAGTATTCAAGTAAGACTGGCAGCTATTACTTTCCATCTCCACTAGCCCTAACGGTGATTACCTTCCTCTTGGAAGACTCTAAAAGCCACTAAATACATCCCATTGTTTAAACTATGCATCAGATGGCAGCAAGAATGTTCTTTTATAAAGTTATTGTGTCATTTTATGCCATTTGAAAAGTACTTCAGTGCTTTCAAGTTCTCTTAGAAGGAATCCAGACTCTCCACCAGACCCTGCATGATGCTCTCTCATTTCTTCATCTTCATCCTGGGCCACACTGTCCTTTTCTACTTGCTATACTGCACTTTGCAATATCTATGTGCCCTTCTCCTCCTGGTGTAATGCCCAGCTGCCAGGTGTTCTTTTCCCACTCATCACGTGGCTTAGAAGTCTCCTCCATGTGCATTTCCTGGTTGTGCCATCTTTCTCTATTCCTTAAAAGCAGTTATCAAAACCAACAGTTTATTTCTTAACTTAGCCTATATGGGGAATTAAGTTTCTCATATAAATGTACATTTAGTATAGGCAAGAACCATATTTGTGCTGTGATTTTATTGACTAGATAGGTGAGTGTATATTTCAGTATCAAAAATATTAAATGAGTAAACAATATATCATGAGATACAATAGTATAAAAGTTTAATTGTTGGATAGAGAATAAATAAAATGAACTATAATCATTTTAACTCAAAAATTCCATGAGTACTTAGTCTTTGATGATTTATTCAAATGTAACTGGAAAAACTGGGGACTATATCAAAGTCCTTTCTGTTTGTCTGTTTACCATGGTCATTTATGGACTAATGTAGAATAACAAAGGGAAGAGCAACTGAGAGGTAGTAGTGATTATGTACTGTGCCTGAGGTTCTCAAATGATATCAAAAAAAAATCAATACATACATCAAAACAAATTTGGCTTTTACAGCATGTAAGAAAGAGGCAGTCATCTCCATTTTTCAGATGGCATGTTTTTCCTCCAATGTGGGTTATACTTTATATTTCTTGATAATTCACCAGTCTAGAGAGATGTGCATGCAATTAAACAGTAGGCTTATCTAAAATTCACAGTGGTGTAACAATTATAAGAGGAATTTAGGCTTGGAAGCATCACACAATGTTAAATCATAGATATTGGAACAACGAACCTACTCCAATCACGCAAGAATCATATCAGACCAGAACTTTTCACAGACTGTTTTAGAACATTTTGTGTGTGTGTGTGTGTGTGTGTGTGTGTGTGTGCGTGTGCATGCATGAGAGATAGAGAGAGAGCGAG
Organism: Tragelaphus eurycerus; assembly: GCA_935064755.1. Classification (NCBI taxonomy): domain Eukaryota; kingdom Metazoa; phylum Chordata; class Mammalia; order Artiodactyla; family Bovidae; genus Tragelaphus; species Tragelaphus eurycerus. Next base: position 5,163,955 of record CAKXYN010000041.1, read on the forward strand.
CTCTGATGTTTCAAATTTCAAACATTAGGGAAAAAATCCAAGGTAAAGATGCATTAAAAAAATTGTGAAAACATTTAAGCACCAGCTAGAGCAAACAACCTAAAAGTCCATCAGTTGAAGAATTGGTAAATACAATATAGTATACCCATACAATGGAATATTGCATATTGGTATATGTAACTACATGGATAAGATTTGAAATAGTGTGTTATTTAAAGAAGCCAGTCACAATATCATATCAATACAATTTGAGTCACAGCTGCTAATGGATGCAGGGTTTCTTTTGGGGTGACAAATTTTTTTAAAGTCACATGGCAGTGACAGTTGCAAAACCCACTGAACTATACATTTTAGAAAGGTAAAATTTCTAGAATGTGAATTACATATCAGTAAAATTCTGAAACAAATGCATATGAGACAAGACTCTAGTAATAGCATTGTTCAAGTTAGCAATGTTTTTGTTAGCATGGATTTGTTTCTGATGGAAATCATCTCCAAACTATCTCTTCTGTACTCTGAAAATACATCACTAAGATATGTCTGTTTATACGTTTGTATGCCGACCCAGCTATCAATAAATTAATCAGTGAATATCAGTGTATTATTGTCCTATGCTTCACTAATTTACTTCATTCTTCAAGCACTTTATGCTTTTGAAAGAAAGCTGAGTGTGAAAAAATTGATGCTTTTGAACTGTGGTGTTAGAGAACACTTTTGAGAGTCCCTTGGATTGCAAGGAGATCCAACCAGTTAATCCTAAAGGAAATCAGTCCTGAATAGTCATTAGAAGGACAGATGCTGAAGCTGAACCTCTAATACTTTTTGGCCACCTGATGCAAATAACCGACTCATTTGAAAAGATGGTATGGGGAGGGAGGAGGTTGGAGCGTTCAGGATGAGGAATACATGTATACCTGTGGCAGATTCATTTTGATATATGGCAAAACCAATTCAATATTATAAAGTTAAAAATTAAAATAAAATACAAAAATTAAAAAATAAAAATAAAGAAAAAAGAAAAGAAAAGACTCTGAATCTGGAAAGATTGAAAGAGAAGGGAACAACAGAGGATGAGATGGTTGGATTGCCTCACTGACCCAATGGACATGAATTTGAGAAAACTCTGGGAGTTGGTACAGGACAATGAGGCCTGGCATGCCGGCATGGGGTGGCAAAAAGTTGGACAAGACTGAGAGAATGAACTGGATTGGACACTGATTTTACAAGTAAGATAAGTCATAAGTGTTTCCTAAATAAGGTTAATATTTCAAATATATAAAAGTAGATAAAAATTAATTTGTAGTAATATAATGTTTTTAAAGGCTTGGATTTTATGCATACTTTTAATGCTACAATAATGAGGGCTTAATGACTACAACTTCTATGTTTTATCTAAGCTTAGGATATTAGTGTTAAGTAATATTAATAAACTTTTGATATATTTTAAAAATTTTTTAAATAAAAAAGTAGACACATTTTGCCAACATCTGCTGGATCATGGAAAAAGCAAGAGAGTTCCAGAAAAAAATCTATTTCTGCTTTACTGACTATGCCAAAGCCTTTGACTGTGTGGACAACAAGAAACTGTGGAAAATTCTGAAAGAGATGGGAATACCAGAACACCTGACCTGTCTCTTAAGAAATCTATATGCAGGTCAGGAAGCAACATTTAGAACTGGACATGGAACAACAGACTGGTTCCCATTAGGAAAATGAGCACATCAAGGTTGTATATTGTCACCCTGCTTATTTAACTCATATGCAGAGTACATCATGAGAAATGCTGGGCTGGAAGAAGTACAAGCTTGAATAAAGATGGCTAAGAGAAATATCAATAACCTCAGATATGCAGATGACACAACCCTTAGGGCAGACAGTGAAGAGGAACTAAAAAGCCTCTTGATGAAAGTGAAAGTGAAGAGTGAAACAGTTGGTTTAAAGCTCAACATTCAGAAAACGAATATCATGGCATCCGGTCCCATCACTTCATGGGAAATGGATGGGGGAACAGTGGAAACAGTGTCAGACTTTATTTTTCTGGGCTCCAAAATTACAGCAGATGGTGATTGTAGCCATGAAATTAATACATGCTTACTCCTTGGAAGAAAAGTTATGACCAACGTAGATAGCATATTGAAAAGCAGAGACATTACTTTGTCCCTCTAGTTAAGGCTATTGTTTTTCCTATGGTTATGTATGAATGTGAGAATTGGACTGTGAAGAAAGCTGAGCGCCAAAGAATTGATGCTTTTGAACTGTGGTGTTGGAGAAGACTCTTGAGAGTTGCTTGGACTGCAAGGAGTTCCAACCAGTCCATGCTAAAGGAGACCAACCCTGGGATTTCTTTGGAAGAAATGATGCAAAAGCTGAAACTCCAGTACTTTGGCCACCTCATGCAAAGCATTGACTCATTGGAAAAGACTCTGATGCTGGGAGGGATTGGGGGCAGGAGGAGAATGGCACGACAGAGGATGAGATGGCTGGATGGCATCACTGACTTGATGGACGTGAGTCTGAGTGAATTCCAGGAGATGGTGATGGACAGGGAGGGCTGGCATGCTGTGATTCATGAGGTTTCAAAGAGTCGGACACAACTGAGCAACTGAACCAAACTGAACTGATACACATTTTGCTTATTATATTTATCTGTACTATTATTTTTATCATTATCAATGTGCCAAGTTTAGTAGGATGTACCAAAAATTTAAGTCATTTTATATATATATATATTTTTTCTTCTACCTTAAAATTTGTAAAAGTGATTGAAACTATTCAAGGTGTAATACTTAACAGGTATGTGAATATATATAAATAATTAATATGATTAATTTGCTAAAGAAATTTTTAAAGTTTATTAAGATAAGAATTTTTATATAAAATATACAGTTTTGTTAAATATATTTATTAAATTAATTATATTTTGAAGGTAAAATGAAAAGTTTTATTTCCATCTATTCATATAGATTTTTTGTGTTTATGTATCCATAACAGCACACTCATACATTTTTTTAAGATTATAAAGTCTATGAATATGAAAGTACATATCAAAGAAATAGCAATATGCTATGTTTTGAAAAAATTGACTCCACTAATTGATTTATTTCATAAAGATCAAGCTGTAATATTTTTAAACCAGTTATTACATTTAAAAAACAAAGAAAATATTAAATATTATTTTTTTGAATCTAGATCATTTCCATGGAATAAAAAATGTATTCCTTGTCAAAATAACAAAATTTCCTTTTTTAAAGTTATGTATCTACTAATAGTTGTTCTTGATTGCTGTAGCTTTTTATTAACTACTTTTTTCCTTTAAAAATGATTACTTTTAGTCATACTTTTCTTTTCTATCAATTTGATTTTGCTTTTCTCAAATCCAGCCCCCAGTCTTGGAAAAGAAATAGGAAATATTTAGGGGAAAAAAGTTAAATCTGATAAATTTTCTTGTTTGCTTTTACATATTTCACCATAGTTAATTACCTCATTTTAGTAAAAAGTCTATTATTATGTAAACTGCTAGAGGGGAAACTGAACCTGTGTGTATGTTATTTGGGAGCTCTGTGTTTTAGTTTTGTTACTTTATTGTAAGTCTAATAGTATCTCAAAATATAGCTAAAATAATTAAAGTTTCCCATTATAATCATTAAATTAAGATGTATCCTTTGCTAAAATCTTCTTTGTGTTTCTTAGAATGATTACCAATCAACACAATAGTTTTTGATTCATTTTTTAGAATGAAGGTCAACAAAATTTATTAGATTTTGTGGTATTTCCTAAGTAATAATTAACTAATCACTATTGTGAATATTCTTTGTTTATCCAAATAAGACAAAAATTATAAAAATGACATATTGAAACTTCAGACTTCATAGTTTCACTCTATTAGTATGTGTTAATACATATATATGGCCTTTCCATGGTACTGGTGAATTTATTTGTAGGGCAGCAATAGAGCCACAGACATAGAGAACAGACTTGTGGACACAGCGGGAGAAGGTGAGGGTGGGACTAATTGAGAGAGTAACATTGAAACATATACATTGCTGTATGTGAAATACACAGCCAATGGGAATGTGCTGTTTGATGCAGGTAGCTTAACCTGGTGCTCTCTGATGACCTAGGAGGGTGGGATGGGGTGAAGAATCTGCCTGCAATACAGGAGACATAGGAGACACAGGGAAGATCCTCTGGAGGGGAAAATGTTAACCCACTCCATCATTCTGGCCTGAAAATCCCATGGACAGAGGAGCCTGGAGGGCTACAGTCCAAAGGGTCACAAAGAGTTGGACATGACTGAGCAACTAAGCACAAGCACAATATATGTATTTACATATAGACATAATTTCCTGTTTCTACATTAAATACATGTACTTATGAACATTGGGGTACACGTGCCTCTTTCAATTCTGGTTTTCTCAGTGTGTATGCCCAGCAGTGGGATTGCTGGGTCATAAGATGGTAACAATCACCCCGCTTATGAGACAGCAAAAGAGACACTGATGTATAGAACAGACTTTTGGACTCTGGGACTGGGAGAGGGTGGGACGATTGGGGAGAATAGCATTGAAATATGTATAATATCATATCTGAAATGAGTCAGTCCAGGTACGATGCCCTATAACAGATGCCTGGGACTGGAGCACTGGGATGAACTGGAGGGATGGTGTGGGAAGGGGGGAGGGAGGAGGGTTCAGGATGGGGAACACGTGTATTCTGGTGGCGGATCCATCTCGATGTATAGTAAAAGTAATACAATATTGTAAAGTTAAGAAAAATTAAAAAAATAATAATAATAATAATAAAAAATAAATACATGTACTTAAAGTAGCATACTGCTGCTGCTGCTAAGTCGCTTCAGTCGTGTCCGACTCTGTGCGACCCCATAGACGGCAGCCCACCAGGCTCCCCCGTCCCTGGGATTCTCCAGGCAAGAACACTGGAGTGGGTTGCCATTTCCTTCTCCAATGCATAAAAGTGAAAAGTGAAAGTGAAGTCGCTTAGTCGTATCCGACTCTTAGCGACCCCATGGACTGCAGCCCACCAGGGTCCTCGGTCCACGGGATTTTCCAGGCAAGAGTACTGGGGTGAGGTGCCATTGCCTTCCCCGAAAGTAGCATACAGTTGTCTGCAAATACCATAACTATCTACAAACTGCCTTTGCTTCTGTATAATAATGCACTTGCCAGTTAATAAGAGACAATTGTGATATGCTTTTTCATATAAATCAAATGTCACTGAAGAATTGCTAATATTCTCACGGGGTAATCATTAACTCAGTTCTTACACATGGACTGTGTTAGGCCTTGTGAGTGTATTCCGATCACTTGCATTCTAATAATTTTGGCTAAAATAACATATTGTCTAGGACTCTTCAGTTTTATCTCCATAGCAGAGAATAAATGACATGAAATTAAAACCTACTTTACTGAGGATGAATTTAGCTCAGGTTCCATGTGTGAAACTCTTCAGTTCAATTCAGTTCAGTCACTCAGTCGTGTCAGACTCTTTGTGACCCCATGAATAAGAGCACGCCAGGCCTCCCTGTCCATCACCAACTCCCAGAGTTTACCCAAACTTGTGTCCATGGAGTCAGTGATGCCATCCAACCATCTCATCCTCTGTTGTCCCCTTCTCCTGCCCCCAATCCCTCCCAGCATCAGGTCTCTCCAATGAGTCAATTATTTGCATCAGGTGGCCAAAGTATTGGAGTTTCAACTTCAGCATCAGTCCTTCCAATGAACACCTGGGACTGATCTCCTTTAGGATGGACTGGTTGAATCTCCTTGCAGTCAAAGGGACTCTCAAGAGTCTTCTCCAACACCACAGTTCAAAAGCATCAATTCTTCAGTGCTCAGCTTTCTTCATAGTCCAACCCTCACATCCATACAGGACCACTGGAAAAACATAACCTTGACTAAACGGACCTTTGTGAGCAAAGTAATGTCTCTGCGTTTCAATATGCTATCTAGGTGGGTCATAACTTTCCTTCCAAGGAGTAAGCATCTTTTAATTTCATGGCTGCAATCACCATCTGCTGTGATTTTGGAGCCCCAAAAAATAAAGTCTGACACTGTTTCCACCGTTTCCCCATTTATTTCCCATGAAGTGATGGGACCAAATGACATGATTTTAGTTTTCTGGCTGTTGAGTTTAAGCCAACTTTTTCACTCTAGTCTTTCACTTTCATCAAGAGGCCTTTTAGTTCCTCTTCACTTTCTGCCATAAGGGTGGTGTCATCTGCATATCTCAGGTGATTGATATTTCTCCAAGCAATCTTGATTCCAACTTGTGCTTCATCCAGCCCAGCATTTCTCATGATGTACTCTGCATATGTTAAATAAGCAGGGTGACAATATGTAGTCTTGACGTACTCTTTTTCCTATTTGAGATTAGTCTGTTGTTCCATGTGCAGTTCCAACTGTTGTTTCCTGACCTGCATATAGGTTTCTCAAGAGGTGCATCAGGTTGTCTTGTATTCCCATCTCTTTCAGAATTTTCCACAGTTTTTTGTGATCCACACAAACAAAGGCTTTGGCATAGTCAATCAAGAAGAAATAGATGTTTTTTTCTGAAACTCTCTTGCTTTTTTGATGATCCAGCAGATGTTGACAATTTGATCGCTGGTTCCTCTGCCTTTTCTAAAATCAGCTTGAACATCTGGAAGTTCATGGTTCATGTATTGCTGAAGCCTGACTTGGAGAATTTTGAGCATTAATTTACTAGTGTGTGAGATGAGTGCAATTGTGTGGTAGTTTGAGCACTCTTTGGCATTGCCTTTCTTTGGGATTGGAATGAAAACTGACTTTTTCCAGTCCTGTGGCCACTGCTGAGTTTTCCAAATTTGCTGGTTTATTGAGTGCAGCACTTTCACAGCATCATCTTTCAGGATTTAAAGAGCTCAACTGGAATTCCATCACCTCCACTAGCTTTGTTCGTAGTGATGCTTTCCAAGGCCCACTTGACTTCACATTCCAGGATGTCTGGCTCTTTGTCAGTGATCACACCATAGTGATTATCTTGGTCGTGAAGATCTTTTTTGTACAGTTCTTCTGTGCATTCTTGCCACCTTTTCTTAATATCTTCTGCTTCTGTTAGGTCCATACTATTTCTGTCCTTTATCGAGCCCATCTTTGCATGAAATGTTCCCTTGGTATCTCTAATTTTCTTGAAGAAATCTCTAGTCTTCCCCATTCTGTTGTTTTCCTCTATTTCTTTGCATTGATCACTGAGGAAGGCTTTCTTATCTCTCCTTTCTATTCTTTGGAACTCTGCATTCAGATGCTTGTATCTTTCCTTTTCTCCTTTGCTTTTCTCTTCTCTTCTTTTCACAGCTATTTTAAAAGCCTCCCCAGACAGCCATTTTGCTTTTTTGCATTTCTTTTCCACGGGGTTGGTCTTGATCCCTGTCTCCTGTACAATGTCAGGAACCTCCATCCATAGTTCATCAGGGACTTTATCAGATCTAGTCCTTTAAATCTATTTCTCACTTTCACTGTATAATCATAAGGGATTAAATTTAGGTCATACCTGAGTGGTCTAGTGATTTTGCTTACTTTCTTCAATAACCCCAGACAAATTGTAAAAGTGGGACATGGGTAAGAACTGAAGCCTTAAGATCTATTTAAACTTTTGCAGGTAGGTTTTTTTTTTTGTTTGTTTGTTTTTAAATAATTACTTCTTTGAATGGATATGTTCTTGCCATTGTCTAGGATGGCTAGAAGATTTTTGCTGTCAAACAGCAACTGTATAATTAGTAAAAAAAAAAAAAAAAAAAACCAGCAGCAACCAAACAAGGCAAATACAATTGTAAAAAAAAAAAAAAGTCTGAAATTTGTGTTTCCAACTTCTATTATACCATGAATTAATTTAAATCTGAAATCAAACTAGAGAATATAAAATGGAAAATCTCATGCATTTGCACTCAGGAGAATAAAACTTGACTGACCGAAAGACTGATATCCCATAAATGTCTTATTTATAGAAAATTGATAATGTTGAAATTCTTTAATGATGGGGTGTTGTTCAGGGGTTGCTTTATATCAACATTGGAAATTTTGTTTAAGGTTTTTAGATACATGAGCAAGAAATTATCTAGGTCAGAGTGGTCTCCCGAAGTGAGATGAATTCAGATTTGTTTGAATGATTGCTTGATTTGATGTGCCCTAGGAATTTTCAAAGATGGTGTCTGTTTGATTTTAGCAGAGTCTTAGTGAATTCTTCTTTCTTTACATTTTCTTCCTGTAAATACAGTCTACCCCAAATCCTTAGTGGACTTATTTGTGGTGGTGGTGTTTTAGTCATTAAGTCTTGTCTGACTTTGCAACTCCAGGGGCTATAGCCCACCAGACTTCTCTGTCTATGGGATTTCTAGGCAAGAAGATAGAAGTGGCTTACCGTTTCCTTCTCAAAGGGAAATCCCCAATGCAGGGGTTGATCTCATGGATTCTTTACTACTGAGATACCAGGCAAGCCCCAACTTATTTGTAGCCATCTATAGCTTGCATGTCCCTGATTGCAATTTCTGCAGTTCTTGAATAAACTGACCACTTTTAGCTTGTTTTTGTTTATTTCTTAATTTAGGTCTACAATACCAATTAACTTATCATGTAAGAATGTTGCCTATTGATTGAAACTATGATCAATAAGCTTTGAAAGCTTTGAATTAACCTTATCTTTGTAGGTCATCAATAAATGAGAGAACAAATGATTTCACAAAATCAAACTTATAAGTTTATTTGAAGCATTATTAAAAAGTCTTAATTCAACATACACAAATATGTTACTGAGAAGGTAGACAGCTTATTTCATATTTAAGTATAGAAATTATTTTATGCCATTAGTCCTTAGCAGAGAAGGCAATGGCACCCCACTCCAGTACTCTTGCCTGGAAAATCCCATGGACGGAGGATCCTGGTTGACTGTAGTCTATGGGATGGCTAAGAGTCGGGCACGACTGAGCGACTTCACTTTGACTTTTCACTTTCATTCATTGGAGAAGGAAATGGCAACTCACTCCATTGTTCCTGCCTGGAAAATCTCAGGGACAGGGTTGCCTGGTGGGCTGCTGTCTATGGGGTCGCACAGAGTCGGACATGACTGAAGCGACTTAGCAGCAGCAGCAGTCCTTAGCACTGACTTATGTTGATGACTCTAATGAAAGACTGTTGAACTATACTGGAATTAATCATATCAGAAGCTCTTATGTATTAAAAATTATTTGAGTTATAAGACATAAATCCTTAGAGCCACACATGACCCAGTAACATAATGTCTTTACTTCTTACAAATTCATCACTAAAGCTCCTTCAAGAACAGATGGCATCAGGAAGAAAACACACTCCCAAGAACTTCAAATTAAGCAGCCATTTCCCATATATAGTCAAATTCCACCTAAGATTCACAAACATGTTTCAATATTAAAAGCCACAATTTGTCACACAATTTCTTTGTCTCTGTCACCTCCAAATTATAGGTATCTTTAAAGCTTTCTATAGTTTAGATTTATACATTATTAATTCAATCATGTCCGACTCCCAGCGACCCCATGGACTGCAGCCTACCAGGCTCTTCCATAGTATTTTCCAGGTAAGAGTACTGGAGTGGGTCGCCAGTGCCTTCTCCCATTATTAAGTATAAAATAGAAACTTGCAGGCTTTTTAAAGAAAACTAAGTCTGATAATGTTTTCAAGGATTTATCCTCTATGTTTTGTCAGCATTTTACAAATAAGATGAAGACTGAGATGAAAATTATAATTAAACCTGTAAAACTGAACACTGTGTCAATCTCTAGGTCACTGGATTTAAGAAATTCAAATGAAAGATTGACTTGATTTTCTTTGTTGGGGACACCATGTCATATATCGGTTGACTGAGGGAAGCATTGTGAAGCCTTTTAGCAAATCATCTTTCTCTATCATTGGCATCTTAGTTCTGTATTGCATTCTGGTATAAACTTCTATAAACCCACTAATTTCATATATGATTGAAGTCAACACACACATATATAACAAATTATATGTGAAAATAATGATCCTACTCAGACTCAGCTATCTTTTAATTTCTTGAGTCCATTAGATTTTCAGACTAAGAACTATCACAGTTCAACTTTTGCTTAAGTTTGTTGGCCTTGAAGCCACTTTGAAGGACCAGCAGTTCCCCACTGAGACTTGGAAAATTTTAGTCCTGGCTAAAATTTGTCAATTTGGCCTGGCATCACAAAATTAGCATTGACTAGGAGGTTTAATAACAGGGGCTTATTTCTCACAGTCCTGGAAGCTGGAAAGTCCAAGGTTAACGTGCTATCAGGTGTGATGTTTGATCAGAGCTCACTTCCTGGTCTGCAGATGTGCACCTAGCTTCCTCACAGGTAGGAGGGCAGAGGGAGAAAGTCAGCTCCTTGGAGTTTCTTTGATAAGGGGGTTAATCCCATTATAAAAGGATTGCCTACCTTATGATCTCATCATCTCCCAATGACACACCTCTAATATTGATCAGATTTCAATACATGAATCCCACTATGAAAGGATTACTACTTCATTACCTCATCATCTCCCCAAATCCCACCTCTTATTGATTAGGTGTGAACATATGAATCTGAGGGAGATACAAATATTCATTACTTAGCAGCCCCCAATTATTCATCCCAAACTCTGGCTCCAAAATCACTTCAGATGGTGACTGCAGTCATGAGATTAATAGATGCTTCCTTCTTGGAAGAAAAGTTATGACCAAACTAGACAGCATATTAAAAAGCAGAGGCATTACTTTGCCAACAAAGGTCTGTCTAGTCAAAGCTTTGTTTTTTCCAGCAGTCATGTATGGATGTGAGAGTTGGACTGTGAAGAAAGCTGAGCGCCAAAGAATTAATGCTTTTGTAATGTGGTATTGGAGAAGACTCTTGAGAGTCTGTTGGGCTGCAAGGAGATCCAACTAGTCCATACTAATGGAAATCAGTCCTGATTATTCATTGGAAGAACTGATGCTGAATACTTTGGCCACCTGATGCGAAGAATTGACTCATTTGAAAAGACCCTAATGCTGGAAAAGATTGAAGGTGGGAGGAGAAGGGGACGACAGAGGATGAGATGGTTGGATGGCATCACTGACTCAATCAACATGACTTTGAGTAAGCTCCAGTTGTTGGTGATGGATAGGGAGGCCTGGCGTGGTGCAGTTCATGGGGGTCACAAAGAGTCGGACACAATCGAGCAACTGAACTAAACTGAACTGAACTCTGTGTTAACCTCATAATGTCCTAGCAACGTCTGCTAAACTGAAACTCTCTTCTTGCTATCTCTATATACTGTCTCAGATATAACCTCAACTTCTTTCTATCTTCTGAGAACGTCAACAGTAAACAATTTTCAGAACAGTGTATTGTGATTGAGTTTTCCCTCTCTGTGCCATAAAACCTTTAAATTATTTGCTCTTCACTAAACAATGATTTCAGAGTTGTTGCCAGTTTGCAATGATTTAATAAAAGTTTGGCTAAAGACTTTGGTATTGTTATTTTTTCTTCCATGTGCATAATAATACATAAACTAAAATTCTATGAAGAAAACTTTTACTTCTTTCAAGTTCTTATTTTTCTAGTTAATAGAGCTACAGATTAAAGTTACTGATTTTTTAAAATATATGCAGCATCACATAGTTTATTAAATTATGCTTCAGGAAACAAATATGTGTTAACCTACAATGTGTAGCAATTGTTTTGTAAATTTTAAAATAAAATTTAATTTAAAAATGTGATAATTTAATTATCAGAAATATTCATAATAAAATTACATATATTAAATAAATCCTGATATGTAGACAGGCTAATAAATCAGATATGCTAAAGTGATGTATTAGAAGATTTTGCTCAATGCTATTTTCTTTTTTCAAAAACAAAAGCAACTATATTTGACAGAAAACAACAGCAAAAGTTATTTACAATAAATTTTTGCTCAAATAATTCAATGTAATATCTGTGCTTCTAAACAACAACAAAAAAAAATGAGTCATTGAAAGAAAAACAGCAAGAAAAAGAGTCTTTGTGTAATTAATGTTGAATAATATTACATCATTTGATCATATATTTCTTCATTTTTGTGGACAATTTTAACTTCCAAAATTCTTTAATGTTTATAGTTGAAAAACCTGATGCATTTCTGTGTAACACAGAGGAAAGAAAAGAAAACACAAATCAGAGCACTAAAACATATGAATCTTAGTACATCACTTATTTCAATGTCCTGTACCCAGAATTTTATTTGACCTGTCTCAAACCACATATTATTGTAAGTAAACACTGAATTTCCCATATCAGCTTTCAGGTGCATAGAGAGTAGGTGAATTAACTATAGCAGATGGAAAATAGAAAAATGAGATTGATATATGGTTGCTACTCCCAAGAAGTAATACATTTCAGAATAAAATAAATTATTTTATTTATTTAAGTTATTTATTTATTTAAAAATTTTGGTAACTTGTGTTTAGCAAAAGGAATAACAGTAAAACCTAGATGATGATGGCCAGATTTCTCTAATAGTTTTTGTCTTATAAATAGCCAATGGAAATTGTAAAGGCAAATATGAGCTAACACCATAATAAAATATACATTTATGCATTTATTCTTTGGAGAGTGTATTTTATTATAATCATTACTGGTATGATCTATTAACATATTTATATTATGTATGTTTATATATATGCTGCTACTGCTGCCAAGTCACTTCAGTTGTGTCCGACTCTATGCGACCCCATAGACGGCAGCCCACCAGGTTCCCAGTCACTGGGATTCTCCAGCCAAGAACACTGGAGTGGGTTGCCATTTCCTTCTCCAATGCGTGAAAAGTGAAAGTGAAGACTCTCAGTCGTGTCTGAGTCTTAGCGACCCCATGGACTGCAGCCTAACAGGCTCCTCCGCCCATGCGATTTTCCAGGCAAGAGTACTCGAGTGGGGTGCCGTTGCCTTTTCCGGTATATCTATAATATATGATTCCTAAAGGAAATCAGTCCTGGGTGTTCACTGGAAGGACTGATGCTGAAGCCGGAACTCCAATATTTTGGCCACCTGATACGAAGAGCTGACTCATTTGAAAAGATCCTGATGTTGGGAAAGACTGAAGCCAGGAGGAGAAGGGGACAACAGAGGATGAGATTGTTGGATGGCATCACCAACTCAATGGAGGTGAATTTGGGTTAACTCCAAGAGTTGGTGATGGACAGGGAGGCCTCGTGTGCTCTGGTTCATGGGGTTGCAAAGAGTCGGACATGACTGAGCGACTGAACTGAACTGATAAATATATTTTGCAATACATCTGGGATATTATAGGATTTAAAGAAATTCAAAGTATTTAAGGAAAATAAACTACTAAAAAAGAACTGTGAGAATAAAAATGTGTTTCATATATAGTGGTAAACCAAAGAAGAGACAGATAGATTTGATTATATGAAATTATGGAAAATTGCAATTTAGAGCATAACATGGTGTTCTATTTCCATATCTGTACTGTATTAATAAAAATGACTTACTACTTGGAGGCAAGATCAAGGTTTGGGGAGCCACAGGCTGAATTGGATAGAAAGAAAAGAATTGTGGATTCTACTATGCTCCTAAATTCTTTTTATAGTACTTAAAAAGTACTTTTTAAAATTCTGTAAAGAAAGTTTTAAGTTCTTTATGGAAATAAAATCTACAACTAATGTTAATTCACATATAGTTCAAAAAAACCATTAGGATAATTTTCCTTGCAAATTTCAGTTCTCAAAATTTAATGATAATCTTAAGATTATTTATTCCATATATAAAGGTTGAATTTTATTGTCATGATGTTATGGCAAAATAATAAGAGGAATGATGATTTATTGTGTATCAATGAGTAGCAGGGTTTAAACTTCTATAGCTCTTTATTTTTACAAACACTTCTATAGCTCTTACAGAACTCTAAGCACTTAACATATTTATTTAAATCCCTTAATTAGTACCAGTTTAAAGAAAAGAAAATGAGGGAAAATGAAGTTATATAATTTACACAATGAAACATATCTATTAAAATAGGACCAAGACCATCTAGTCACAGTCTGTGCTCTTAACATATAAGATGTCATATTAAAATATACATTAAGGGAAAAATGAAAAGGGAGGGAATTGGGGTGGAGAAAAAGGGATTACAGACAATGACAGATGATAGCTAGCTAGATGATAGATAGGTAAATAATAGATAAATGGTAGAAAATACATAGATGATAGAAATATGATGATAGCTATAGATAGGTGACAGTAATAGAAGATACATAGATGATTATGGATAATCAGATAATATAGATAGATGATAGATGATGATAGTTATTGACAGCTGGGCTTCCAAGATGGGGCTAGTGGTAAAGAACCCATCTTCCAATGAAGGAGACATAAGACTCGTTTTCAATCCCAGGGTTGGGAGTATCCCCAGAAGGAGGGCATGGCAACTCACTCCATTATTCTTGCCTGAAGTGTCCCCATGGACAGAGGAGCCTATATTCCATAGGGTCACAAAGAGTTGGGCACTATTGAAGCAAATTAGCATGCATGCACATTGACAGATAGAGTGTATGTAATAAACAGATGATGGATTGATAGATAGGACCAATGGACAAATGGCAGGGAAAATTACAGATAGTTTACTCTCTGATTACTCTCTCCAACTTCCACTGACAGGCACAGTAAAGAAAAGTACTGACTCTTCTCTCTCCTCTTCAGCATCCTTCTTCCTCTCTGTTTAGAACCTCACACGGGGAAATATCTCGAGTTCAACACTTGCAAGGGCCCAGCATTTCAGCCACACATCTCACAGGCAGTAAATCAAAGGTACTTATTGTTGATACAGGTAGTTTTAGCATCTTTATTTTCCCTTTGATGGATGAGCAGAGGATGCTAGCCTCTTTCTGGATGATTGTGACTGAATAAAACAGCCATGATTTTGGGTTATTTTACTATGGAAAGCATCTTTTGCCATGTATCACTGTTTTATTTCAAGGAGATTAATTCTTCCGAAGCAGAAAAACAAATTTGTAGCAAGACTGCTGTGTAGCTCTCAGAGATGTGCAAAATTAACTGATAATGATGCTTACAGATGCAATTGAGGACAAGATATATACAGTTCAGTGCTTCGCTCATCATTCAGAGGATAAAGGACAGAGGATACATTCTCTTTCTTATTTCTCTCCATTGTGAACTATGGACTAAAGGACAGGATAACGTATCTTTATACCAGAAGCAGATGACTGTTAATACAGCTATTGCTCCTGGATTGCTAATGTTAATTGCTCTCAGTTGTTTCAGATGAAAGACAGGGTTACAACATTGGATTAGAAGTTGCTCCAGGCCAATTCCATACATCAAACTGGAAGATGGATCTTTTTTTCTTGTATATACCTCTGAAGAGGTCAAATTAATGAGGTTGAAAAAAATAAATTTTGTCTAATATCACATTATATTGCATCGTATGGTCTTTCAATTTTTTATATTGAGTTGAATACATTGATAATCATATTTTTGCTTATCATTTGAATTAGCCTATTAGACTTTGTGTATCCAAATGCTACTGCTCAAACTACCGCACAATTGTACTCATCTCACATGCTAGTAAAATAATGCTCAAAATTCTCCAAGCCAGGCTTCAGCAATATGTGAACTATGAACTTCCTGATGTTCAAGCTGGTTTTAGAAAAGGCAGAGGAACCAGAGATCAAATTGCCAACATCCGCTGGATCATGGAAAAAGCAAGAGAGTTCCAGAAAAACATCTATTTCTGCTTTATTGACTATGCCAAAGCTTTTGACTCTGTGGATCACAATAAACTGTGGAAAATTCTGAAAGACATGGGAATACCAGATCACCTGACCTGCCTCTTGAGAAATTTGTATGCAGGTCAGGAAGCAACAGTTAGAACTGGACATGGAACAACAGACTGGTTCCAAATAGGTAAAGGAGTATGTCAAGGCTGTATATTGTCACTCTGTTTATTTAACTTATATGCAGAGTACATCATGAGAAACACTGGACTGGAAGAAACACAAGTTGGAATCAAGATTGCTGGGAGAAATATCAATAACCCCAGATATGCAGATGACACCACCTTTATGGCAGAAAGTGAAGAGGAACTAAAAAGCCTCTTGATGAAAGTGGAGAGTGAAAAAGTTGGCTTAAAGTTTAACATTCAGAAAATGAAGATCATGGCCTCTGGTCCCATCACTTCATGGGAAATAGATGGGGAATCAGTGGAAACAGTGTCAGACTTTATTTTTCTGGGCTCCAAAATCACTGCAGATGGTGACTGCAGCCATGAAATTAAAAGACGCTTACTCCTTGGAAGGAAAGTTATGACCAACCTAGATAGCATATTCAAAAGCAGAGACATTACTTTGCCAACAAAGGTCCGTCTAGTCAAGGCTATGGTTTTTCCTTTGGTCATGTATGGATGTGAGAGCTGGACTGTGAAGAAAGCTGAGCACTGAAGAATTGATGCTTTTGAACTGTGGTGTTGGAGAAGACTCTTGAGAGTCCCTTGGACTGCAAGGAGATCCAACCAGTCCATTCTGAAGGAGATCAGCCCTGGGATTTCTTTGGAAGGAATGATGCTAAAGCTGAAACTCCAGTACTTTGGCCACCTCATGCGAAGAGTTGACTCATTGGAGAAGACTCTGATGCTGGGAGGGAATGGGTGCAAGAGGAGAAGGGGACGACAGAGGATGACATGTCTGCATGGCATCACTGACTCAATGGACTTGAGTCTCAGTGAACTCGGGGAGTTGGTGTTGGACAGGGAGTTCTGGTGTGCTGCAATTCACGGGGTTGCAGAAGAGTGGGACATGACTGAGCGACTGATCTGATCTGATGATATTCTAAAGTTTTGTGTATTTTACAATAAAATATATTACTTGAATAAAGTTTCATAAATCAAAAATTTTTTAAGTTCCTCTTTGGTGACTTCCCTGGTGCTTCAGTGGTAAAGAATGGTAAAGAATCTACCTTCCAGTGAAGGGACTGTGGGTTCCATCCCTGGTTGGGGAACTAAGAACTGGCGTGCTGGGGGCAACTAAGCCTGTGTATGGCAACAAAGAGCCAGCACAAAAAAAAAAAAAAAAAAGCTAAAAATAAATAAATAAAAGTTCCCTCTTAAAAGATGAGTTTTTTTAACTTTACCCAAGTTGTTTCAAGTCCTGCTATGTATTTTTACACTTTAAACACAATATTTTACAAAAGAGATGGGAGTCCCAGAAGGCCTGGGTCTAGGCCATTTTGAACGAAATTTACCCTCAATCTCTCTTTCTTAAAAAATGTATACTTTTCTCCTACACTTTGATCCTCCCTATTTTTTTTTTTTTTTATTTTTTTCTCATCAATGTTTCAGGCTTCTTTTCTCTGAAGGAAACATTTGGTTATGATTCCTTTTTAAAACATTTCACTCTGAGCAAGAGGCTGTCGCCTGCATCTTTTTTTTAAATTTTCTTTTCTTTTCTTTTTTAACTTTACAATATTGTATTGGTTTTGCCATATATCAACATGAATCCGCCACAGGTATAAACGTTTTCCCCATCCTGAACCCTCCTCCCTGCTCCCTCCCCGTACCATCCCTCTGGGTAGTCCCAGCACACCAACCCCAATTGTTGAGATAGGAGACCACCTTCAGCAACAATGGCAAGAACAAGGAGCAACTTTATGGTGCTCTCAAGTTACAACATACAGAGCCTCACATGGCTTGAAATGTCTGTGTGGGCTTGATGCCACTGAAACAAGCAATGTGTTTCAAAGTTAAAAACAATAATGTAACAGCCATTTAAAAAACAAACAAAACAAAACACAGTAATTTATAATTACCTATGCTAAAGTTTGTTGTAATTATAACAAGTTCCAGGAAACCTGAGAATAAAGAATTTATCATCATTTAATGATGCTTACAGTACATGAGTGATTTGTTTTCTTTTAGAAATTTTAAACATTTTATTGTGCAACTTAACACACTGATTTTGGGGAAACTTCAAAAGGTGTGAAAATAAGCTATGTAAACTAAAATAATATTTTGGCTAAAAAATTATTGGTTCAGAATGATACCAAATTTTTATTTTGTCTGGAAGATTGTTCCCAGTCTAAATACTGCTACTGCTGCTGCTAAGTTGCTTTAGTCAGGTCTGACTCTGTGCAACCCCATAGAGGGCAGCCCACTAGGCTCCTCCGTCCCTGGGATTCTCCAGGCGAGAACACTGGAGTGTGTTGCCATTTCCTTCTCCAAGTCTAAATATAGTCATGCTTTATTCCCTTGAAGTACCACAACATTTGTAATCTGAGTTCTGTACCTTTTTTCCTATGTTACATATTTTAAAGTATACATTTTAGTTCTGATATATCTATTATTTTTTTATTGACTATAACTCTTTAGTAAAACATATGCACATGTAATGCTGAATAGTATATAAGCATGTCTGCACATACATATATGTATTGTTTTGATACATGTATAAAGATGTACATATATCTTGATAAGATTTTATAACTTTTAATCTATAAGGGCCAACCACAAATTTTAATATGATGTTCAACACAGACTTTGATGAGAAATAATGTACCCTCACTGAACTTGAATTCCATCAGAGTCTGAATTCTTCTGCTCTGGGGCATATCATTGAGTTTTCAGGTAGCCAGAGGTCCTGAATGATTTCTGGAATGATTTCTTTAGTAGCTTTTAGCTCTCCTCATTGATCCATTAATCAGTTATTGCCATTCTCATCAAAGAACGCATGCTTTACTAAGGGATGCTAAACCTGAAGGGAAAGTTTCATTTTATCACCACATATGTTTTAACAAAAATTTGCACTGGGTGCTATAATAGAAGAAACCTAATATTGAGCAACTGAGCATACTACATATTCTTCATATTGGAAAAACCCGAAGCTGAGTTAGTCTAACCAAAAAAGGGAGAGAAAAAAAAATAATCTTGTTAGACAAAAATAGTATGAGCAAGTTCATTGAGGAATGAAAAAATAAAACAAAATAAAAGGGCAGGTACTTGGCTAATAATTTTGTTGACTCTAATATATCAAATACTGATAAGGGTGCCATGGGAATGGGCAGCAAGACATGAAACCAGAGAAACATGTAGTGAACAGATTGTGATAAGCTCTGGAAGTCAATGAATTCCTTCAGGAGGTTACAAAGAACACAAACATGGAAGAAACCTGGAGAGGTATGTGCATGACTAGGAAGAATAAGCAGAGTTTTAGAGAATACATTGAAGGGCAAAGCTGCTGCTGCTGCTGCTGCTAAGTCACTTCAGTCGTGTCCGACTCCGCGTGACCCCATAGACGTCAGCCCACCAGGCTCTCCTGCCCCTCGGATTCTCCAGGCAAGAAAACTGGAGTGGTTTGCCATTTCCTTCTCCAATGCATGAAAGCGAAAAAGTGAAAGTGAAGTCGCTCAGTCGTGTCCGACTCTTAGCGACCCCATGGACTGCAGCCCACCAGGGTCCTCCACCCATGGGATTTTCCAGGCAAGAGTACTGGAGTGGGGTGCCATTGCCTTCTCCGGAAGGGCAAAGCTAGGATGCACTTAATTTAGGAAACTTTCTTAGCAACCATTGTGAACAATAGCAAGGTTCTTAGGAAGAATGAGGAAAGCTCTGAAAGTCAAGGAGAATTGACAACAAAAAATACATGTTTGACAGCAATTTTTCCATCTTTCCTGTTTACCACCATGTTTTCCCTTTCTAGTGGATTATTCCATTGAAATATGCTGACTTATCATCTGTAAAACAAGATATGAAATAAAGATAAGTGAAAGGTTGTCCCGCCTCTGTCTCCTCTTCAATCTACTTCATATTTTTCTACCACAAAACTGAAAGAACTGTCCATTCTCACTCTGCGAAATTTCTCTCTTCCCATTTTCTCTGAAACTCATTCAGTCCATTTTCCTGTTTAACTTCACAAATCCATTATATCACTGTTTCCTGAAAAACTTTATCCATTTGGCTACTAGGAACCCACACTTTTCCATTGTTTATGCTACCACTGTTCTTTCTTTCTTTCTCGTTTTACTGTGAATACTGATTTCCAGACCTCTGGTATAGCAGATTTTCATGGCTCAGTGAATTAACCTCTTTTCTCTTTCTGTGTGAATTTTTGTTGTTGTTTTGTTTTGTTTTGGTATTTTTATTCTGACTGATGGCCTTATTTGCATGAATGACATGTGATGATCTATGAATTTTAATACTTTACTTAATCTTCTATCCTGAACTTAGGCTTCTAGGTTTTATACTGAGATGCCTCTTCCACATTTCATAGCATGTCAGAATTATTTTGTCTGAAAACAATAGCCCTTTCCAAATAGATCATTTGGAAAGAGAGCCTTTCCAAATGTTCTCTACCTACCATCTTTCCAGTTTTACTCAAGAGCTTCCCCACATTTTGCTGTTCAGGACAAGTACCAAAGTAACTCCTGAGTTGAAATTGATCCTCTTTTTCTAGAATATAAGTAATAAGGAAGAAATTTTGTCTGTTTTATGCATTGATGTATCTTCAAGAACTAGAAAAATACTTAATATATTGTAGTTACTCAAAAAGATTTTAAAGTGAAATTTGTCTTAAAGCCAGTCAGTTTTATTTTTTTATTATTATTATTATTATTTTAATTTTTCTTAACTTTACAATATTGTATTACTTTTACTATATATCGAGATGGATCTGCCACCAGAACACACGTGTTCCCCATCCTGAACCCTCCTCCCTCCCCCCTTCCCACACCATCCTTCCAGGTCATCCCAGTGCTCCAGTCCCACGCATCTGTTATAGGGCATCGTACCTGGACTGACTCGTTTCAGATATGATATTATACATATTTCAATGCTATTCTCCCCAATCGTCCCACCCTCTCCCAGTCCCAGAGTCCAAAAGTCTGTTCTATACATCAGTGTCTCTTTTGCTGTCTCATAAGCAGGGTGATTAAATTCCACAATCAAAGGACTTGCTCTGTCTGGGTATACCACTGTGGGCCACTTGTTCTTGGAAAGACTACTGGAAGACACTCTTAGTTCTGTTACTCTCCCTCTGTATTTTTTTCATACATCAGTAGCCAGGGTGATCCTATTAAAAGAGACATATATACTTCTCTGGTGAAGCCTTCCGTTTTGTACACTGTATCACCAACCACAAAAAGTAAAGCTTAACAGGTCTGTTTCTTTATGACCTTTCTGTTTCTATTGTTCTTGGTTTACTCTTCTCCAGTCTTACACATTTCTCATTGTTTCTGAGACTTCTGCCTCTGGGCCTTTGCACTGTTTCCTCGGTTTGGTGCTTTAGATATCTGCAGAATATATTCCCTCAACACTATGTCCTTGCTCAAATACTTTGAATGAGAACTTTCTTAGTCATGCCATTCCAGTTACAATCACTCTTCAATCTCTGAAAAAAACTCCCTTGCTGTATACATCTCTTTTTCACTTCCTGAATTTGAAATGTTTCAATTTCCTTAATTTAAACTTTTTAAATATTTTCCACTAGAATGTAAACTCTGAAAATAAGAACTTTTGTTTCATTTAATGATGAATAACTCATGCCAAGTATGGTACCTGGTAACCAAATATGAAATTACTTAGTTTCCTAAACCTTGCTTATTTTTTTTTTTTAACTGAAGTGGCCTTGAGACTCACATTTAAGTTACTTTATTAGCCCTCTAACTCTCCTGTGATTCCATTTTCATATATCTACAATCAGTTGTAATGTGAATTTGGAGAAAAATTAATGTTTAAACATGATAATTTTATTTTTTGAACATTGAAATTAAATTCAGAAACAGAATATTATTATCAAAACTTTCACGTCTTTAGTACATAACTTTGGGAACTGTTTATATCCTAACTATAATTTGTGTTACTCCAATCATCTTTCAGTACTGGAGGGGTTCTTGATGGATGGTGACATGTCCTATTTTAATCCCCCCTTCAAATTCTTACAGTGATTTCCATACAGTTGTGTTCTACATAGACACACTTTTATAGGCCAGGTTTCCACTGCCCTGCTACATGACCAAATAGCCATGTCACTGGCCACTTTCTACAAGATGGTTAAAGTTAAAACATACTGTTAAGGAGAATACAATTCAGTCCACTGAGCTGATTTGTTTTTATCTTTTTTTGATCAGAGTTGTGAGCTTCCAAGTATTTTGTTGTCCATTTACCTCAGAACTGCTATCCACAAACAAACAACTCTTTGTTGGTCAACTGAAAATGTTTATATGGCTCTCTTAGTGATGATAGATTCTGGCAATATTTCATGCATTTACAAAGTTAGACCTAGGGAAAAAGAGGCTCCCTACTCATAAATATATTTTCCCTACAGCCCCCTAGTGGCATGATCCTTCACAAACTGCTTTCTTTGTATTAGGGAATTCTGATCATTACTTTCCACATTAGAATGTTTTTTGGACATCTTCCATAATATCAGAAGGGTTTTAGTTTTCAAAAAAATTTTATGACCTTGAGTTATAAGAGTAGTTTTAATTAATGTCTTTATTTCAAACTGGAACTTGCCCCTTAAATAGAAAATCTCTAGTATAAATACCAGTTAAAGTTGTCCTTGGACTTTTTTTTTTTTTTTTACAGGCATTAGTCTCTGTGTACATAATGCTACCAAACAGATTTATTCACAGAAGTTTCAATTCCACATGCCATCAGTTTAGTTCAATTCAATCACTCAGTCATGTCCAACTTTTTGTAACCCATGAACCGCAGGATGCCAGGCCACCCAGTCCATCACCAATCGCTGAGTCCACACAAAGCAATGTCCACTGAGTTGGTGATGCCATCCAACCATCTCATCCTTTGCCATCCCCTTTTCCAACTGCCCTCAATCTCTCCCAGCATCAGGGTCCTTTCCAATGAGTCAGCTCTTCGCATCAGGTAGCCAAAGTATCGGAGTTTCAGCTTCAATATCAGTCTTTTCAATGAACAGCCAGAACTGATCTCTTTTAGGATGGACTGGTTGGATCTCTTTGTAGTGCAAGGGACTCTAAAGAGTCTTCTCCAACACCCAGTTCAAAAGCGTCAATTCTTCGGGGCTCAGCTTTCTTTATGGTCCAACTCTCACATCATACATGACCACTAGAAAAACCATAGCCTTAACTAGATGGACCTTTGTTGACAAAGTAATGTCTCTGCTTTTTACTATGCTGTCTAGTTTGGTCAAAACTTTCCTTCCAAATAGTAAGTGTCTTTTAACTCTAGGGCATAAATCACCATCTGCAGTGATTTTGGAGCCCAGGAAAATAAAGTCAACCATCGTTTCCACTGTTTCCCCATCTATTTGCCATGAAGTGATGGGACCAGATGCCATGATCTTAATTTTCTGAATGTTCAGCTTTAAGCCAACTTTTTCACTCTCTTTCAGTTTCATCAAGAGGCCCTTTATTTCTTCTTCACTTTCTCCCATAAGGGTGGTGTCATCTGCATATCTGAGGTTATTGATATTTCTCCTGGCAATCTTGATTTTAGCTTATGCTTCCTCCACCCCAGCGTTCCTCATGATGTACTCTGCATATAAGTTAAATAAGCAGTGTGACAATATACAGCTTTGACATACTGCCAAATATGTATATTACTCCTATTTTCCAAAATAGAAAAATATTTGGAAACAGTCTGTCATTCCATGTCCAGTTCTAACTGTTGATTCCTGACAGGTTTCTCAAGAGACAGGTCAGGTGGTCTGTTATTCCCGTCTTCTGAAGAATTTTTCACAGTTTATTGTGATCCACACAGTCAAAGGCTTTGGCATAGTCAATAAAGCAGAAGTAGATGTTTTTCTGGAACTCACTTGCTTTTTTGATGATCCTACAGATGTTGGCAATTTGATCTCTTGTTCCTCTGCTTTTTCCAAAACCAACTTGAACAATCTAGAAGTTCATGATTCATGCTCAAGCCTGGCTTGGGGAATTTTGAATATTACTTTACTAGTGTGTGAGATAAGTGCAATTGTGTGGCAGTTTGAGCATTCTTTGGCATTGCCTTTCCTTGGGATTTTAATGAAAAATTACCTTTTCCAGTCCTGTGGCCACTGCTGAATTTTCCAAATTTGCTGGCATATTGAGTACAGCACTTTCACAACATCATCCTTTAGGATTTGAAATAGCTCAACTGGAATTCCATCACCTCCTCTAGCTTTGTTCATAGTGTTGCTTCAGGCCCACTTGACTTCACATTCCAGGATGTCTGGTTCTAGGTGAGTGATCACATCTTCATGATTATCTGTGTTGTGAAGATCTTTTTTGTACAGTTCTTCTGTGTATTCTTGTCACCACTTCTTAATAGCTTCTGCTTCTGTTAGGTCCCTACCAGTTCTGTCCTTTGTTGAGCCCATCTTTGCATGAAATATTCCTTTGATATCTCTAATTTTCTTGAAGAAAACTCTAGTCTTTCCCATTCTATTGTTTTCCTCTATTTCTTTGCATTAATCATTGAGAAAGCCTTTCTTATGCCTCCTTGCTATTTTTTGGAACTCTGCATTCAAATGGGTCTATCTTTCACTTTCTCCTTTGTTTTTTTGCTTCTCTTCTTTTCACAGCTATTTGTAAGGCCTCCTCAGACAGCCATTTTGCTTAGACCACACTCCATGGCCTAAGGAAAACTTATCTGTTCTCATTTCGCACGTCCAATTACCAGTTCTTGAAAGGCAGGTTTATATGTCTGTTTCCCAGGAATATTTTTCCAGTCAGATCCAATGTCTATCCCGTAAATATATCCAAGTAAAGGAGAAAGAATTACTTAAACTATATCAATTTTGTTCCAACTTTTACATTAGTTTTAATTTTCTTGAACATTAAAATTGAATTCTGAAGTGGGAAACTACTATCAAATCTATCACATCTTTGATGTATAGCTTTGAGAACTATTTATATTGAAACCTTAGTTTGTAACTTAGGAGTCATGAATGTAATTTGTAAGAAGATGAGAAGATGGAAGTTAAACATCTGTAAAATAAGAAGAAATGGAAAAAAAATATATGAACTTTGAATTTCTTATAACATATTTTCATTTGTTCCAGTTTGTTTGGATTTCTATCCATAAAATGAAATAGATTTTGATCTGACATGAATTTCCATAAATGTAAAATTGTGAATTTAATTACAAAGTTTTAAAAGTCACTATAAATAAAATTCTCATAGATAACTACTTGGATTAAAATTAATTCTTTAGAATAATATTGTTCTAATTTAAACAGAAATAGATTTAACCTATCCTATTTCATCTCACATGTTGTAAACTAGGCTTCAAATTAATATGGGTAGTGCTTTCTTAAAAAGCCAAGAAAAATAGTATCAATAGGAGAAAAAAAATAAGACACTGTGTTATTGTGACATTGGCAAGAAATAAAGATGAATAGACATCTGATACCTTTGGATGTCTGGATAATGCTGAATGCAATATATTACTCTAATAAAATGATATACAACAATCTTTCAAGTGTTTAATTCCCTGCTTGGCTGGCTGCTTTTCCTGGACTTATAGTCCCCAAATTTAATTCCATAAAGATCTGACAGAAGATCTAAATACTGTTTAAGAGCTTAGACAAGAGTATTCCCTCTCTCTCTTTTTTTCCCCACTTCTAAATATGGGAAAATTTTGAATAATAAATGTCCCTTTCTCATTATTCTTTTTGTTTTTCAATTACTTTACTTTTAATGGCCTCTCCTTCACTTTGCATAGGAAACAGTAAAGTAGAAGATATAGTGCAACTGTTTTCAATTGATAATTTTAAAAATTAAAGTGCCACATATCAAACAAAGGAAGTAGCCTTTTACTTCTTTTATTCATGAACTTACCCTTTCTAAACAGAAAAATATCCTGATAATTTTCTGATCTTAGAGTTTGTAAATCAGTTTTGTACATCAATGTATATTCTGTGAAAGGCATCCTATGACATCTTTCCTGCTCATTCAGAATGGTTTTGTGTCCTTCTTGGAATCAGGAGCAGATGGAGGAGGCTCTCTTATCACATGAGTTGAATGAGAGGCCTCAACAAGTCAACCCAAATTAGTCTCTATTGTTTTCCCTAGTGACATACCAAAACCCAACGAGTCACAGCCAGATAATCATTCTGCTTTATTGCTTTAAATCAATAGGCAGTTTCTTCTTCCTTTGTCGCAGGAGAAAGTGCTCATTATCACTTTAAGTCCTCTGGGTATGCCATTGACATAAACTGTATTTACTCTCTGTTAGATACAACAGTGATTGAAAACAACATGACCATCTTGTCTCTGATTCATCAAGAATTATTCCAATTAGACTGGTAACTATGTGGCATTTTCTGTATGGCACTCACAGGAATCATCATGTTCTTCTCAATCTATTATTAACTTGACTATTTATTCCTTTGCAGTTTTACTCAGATAAGAAAAAGTGAGTATGGACTAACCATATAATTAGATTAAAAAGACCTGATTTAAATGGGGTTCTTCATTGTTTCACAGTTTAAAAATATTGAGTTAAGAAAAATGGCTGAATAGCTCACAGACCTTCAAGAATCTAAAACATCACAGTTTAAAAAGGTAGAATCTCAGAGACAGTTTCTTCTTCCCAAAGGAGAAATACATCTATATTTTAAACCCCCAGAGTTCTTCCTCGTCTCTTAGCAGAGTGAAAGAAAGTGAAGTCGCTCAGTCATGTCCAACTCTTTGTGATCCCATGCACTCTAGTCTACCAGGTTTCTCTCTCCATGGGATTTTCCAGGCAAGAGTACTGGAGTGGGTTGCCATTTCCTTCTCCAGTGGATCTTTCTGACCCAGGGATCAAACCCAGGTATCCTGCATTGCAGGCAGATGATTTACCCTCTGAGCCACCAGGGAAGAGTAAATATTTCCAATTCCATGTTGGTGGAGACTTTCATCTTTCTACATCACCATCCTAGAATTTGATCCTTTCATACGGTACATGTAGTCAATGACATGTGACTTTCATAACACCACTTGTAGGGCATTTTCATGGGGGAACTGTGCTGCCAGTTTATTCTGTCTGCTGTCTTAATTCTGAGGGCTGAACAAGGTGACTCATCCTCCTGCCAGCAAATATACATATATATATGTTTGTGTGTGTGTGTGTGGTAAACTTTCAGACTCATTATTTTTTATTTAATAGGGTATAGATCCCCAGGTGTAGAGACAATGGGTATCCCTTACAGAGCAGCAGAGTTGAGGGATGCCTTATATCTAATTTGAGTAAAAACAGCTCCAAACCTCTAACTGCTAAAATAAATTTTGAGGGAACATTATCCTCCAATATAACTCTAAGAGTTGTTTCTCCTGGAAATTTGAAGTCAGAGGAAGAAATCTCAAAATGTTTATACTCTTGTCTTTGATACAATGATACAATTCACTGGATCACTTTTCTTAGCTTCAGGTTCCTCATCTCTTAAAAAGTACTATGTATATCAAGGGTCACATAATTCACAAGCCTATTATTAAAATTATTATATAATAGAAAAATGTTGTGCTCTTTAATGAGTTAATAACTCATTGAGATAAATCTACCTTTCTAGACTTCCCTGGTGGCTCAGATAGTAAAGCGTCTGTCTACAATGTGGGAGACCGGGGTTCGATCCTTGGGTTGGGAAGTTCCCTGGGGAAGGAAAAGGCAACTCATTCCAGTACTCTTGCCTAGAAAATCCCATGGACAGAAGAGCCTGGTGTCCATGGGATTGCAAAGAGTCAGACACAACTGAGCGACTTCACTTTCACTTTCTCTCTACCTTTCTATTCTCTATCATTTTCAATGTTCTAACTTCAAAATGTTTTAAAAAATAAAAGTGCAATTCAGTAAATATTACATACTTTCCTCTGCTTGAAAGTTTACAACACTGTGTAGTACTGAGAGTTTGATAAAGCTCAATATTATTTTTTTCCACTTAGAATCCCACCAATTTACTTGACCATAGAAAACTGTTTACTTAACAAATTTTGTTGTTGTTGTTCAGTCACACAGCCATGTCTAACTCTTTGCAACCCCATGGACTACATGGACAGGGCCCCATGGACAGGCTTCCTTGTCCTTCACCAGAGCCTGCTCAAACTTATGTCCATCGAGTCAGGGATACCATCCAACCATCTCATCCTCTGTCATCCCCTTCTTCTGCCTTCAGTCTTTCCCAGCATCAGGGTCTTTTCTAAAGAGTTGGCTCTTCCCATATTGTGGCCAAAATATTGGAGCTTAAGTATTATTCCTTTGAATGAATATTCAGGATTGATTTCCTTTAGGATTGATTGGTTTGATCCCCTTGCAGTCCAAAACACTCTCAAGAGTCTTCTCCAACACCACAGTTCAAAAGTATCAATTCTTTGGCATTTAGCTTTCTTTATGGTCCAACTCTCACATCCATACATGACTACTAGAAAAGCCATAGCTTTGAGTATATGAACCTTTATCAGTAAAGTAATGTCTCTGTTTCTTAACACACTCTTTAGGTCTGTCATAGCTGTCTTCCAAGGAGCAAGTGTCTTTCAATATCATGGCTGCAGAAACCATTCACAGTGATTTTGGAACCCAAGAAAATAAAGTCTGTCATTGTTTCCACTGTTTCCCTCTCTATTGGACATGAAGTGATGGGACCAGATGCCATGATCTTAGTTTTTTGAATGTTGAGATTTAAGCCAGCTTTTAGCAACATATATTATCTATCTTAGAGAACAACAAAATACAAGCAAAAGCCTTCAATGAGCTTTCTTTTGACACCTCAAGGAATAATGAATAATGTTAGGTTCTAGATCCTGCTGTCTTGTAAGTACTAGAAGTATTTTTTTTCTTTTTTTTGAGAATTATATCCACTTTTACAGCTTTCTTTCATCTTCTGTGGGGGAAGCGTTCTATTCCACCTCTGTGTTATTTATGTGTTTATTTATTTTTCTCAATCAGCTGGACAGAGGAGCTAAGAGTACTACAAGAGCAGGGATGGACAAGCCTGAGAAAAGCTGCTGCTGCTGTTGCTTCTGTTGCTTCAGTTGTGTCCGATTCTGTGCGACCCCATAGACCGCAGCCCACCAGGCTCCCCTGTCCATGGGATTCTCCAAGCAAGAACACTGGAGTGGGTTGCCATTTCCTTTTCCAATGCATGAAAGTAAAAAGTAAAAGTGAAGTTGCTCAATCGTGTCCAACTCTTGGTGACCTCATGGATTGCAACCTACCAGGCTCCTCTGTCCATAGGATTTTCCAGACAAAAGTAAGGGAGTGGCATGCCATTGCCTTCTTCTGGTGAGAAAAGCTAAGAGGTGGTGAAAAAACTTCAGCAAAACAGCAGATTTCTAGTCTCTGTTATATAACATAATATGGTTTCTTATTTTTAGAATATCAACATTTCACTTTAAAGAAACAAGCAAATGTGACTTGTAACCATTAATAATTCTGTTGTAATTTCAAGTATTTCACAATGAAAAGAAAAGAAGAATGCAACTACAATGGCACTTTTATTTCAGTTATCCATGCTTCTTTATTTGGCACCAGGAGATATGAACTGATGCCAAGCTGTTAAATTGTAAGCATCGTCAGGTCTGCTGGATAGATGCTTTACGTACTTAGACCAAAGCTATTACAAGTCTTGACTGCTTTCCCCATCTCTTCTTTTCTGTGCTTACCTCCCTAAGGGCTGTTCAATCAAGACTCTATAAAAATTGTTGAACTGTTCAGCTTTATATTGAAAGCCTTGATGCTTCAGCCCCACAGGAGTCCACTGAAGAGAGGATTAGCCTCATTACAATAATGAGGCAAAGAGAATGCCAAGGACAAGGAGAGGTATAAAATCAAAGACTGCAGCACACTGTAATTGACCAACTTAGTCACCTTTAAAAAGGAGGAAGGTGAGCAAGACACCAACATCAGAAGAAAACTAATGCTATAGGACAAAGAGCTTTCATTCATAATTTGTGCTTACTCATTTTTATTTAAACAGAAAAAAATAGAGCCTATTAAATAGAATGATCTTCTCCCACTAAAAAGTTAAGTGCACATGGATATAGAGCCATTTACTTATGCTTCATTTCATACATAAAGTCTCTCTATTAAGATAGGCTATCTCTCTTTTTTTTTTTTTTACTTTCCTAAATTGAATTTCTGTCCCAATTAGACACTAATTTCCCATTCCCTCTCCAGGCACTCCTATCCCCTGGCCCCGGGTATCTACTAATGTAGTTTCTGACTATGAGTTTGACTATTCTAGCTGTCCTGTATAAGTAGAGTCAAACAGTGTCTGTCTATACTTAATGTATTGGACTACATTTTTAAGGTTAAATTTTATACATGTCCTACAGAGTTTCAATAAGATGATGAATTCAGAAAATGGATAATAGCACAGCAATGCGAATGTACTGAGTGCTACTGAACTGTACAGTTAAGCATGGTTAAGATAGTATTTTTTATATTATGTGACTTTTATATTATGTGACTTTTACCACATTAAAAACAAACAAACAAAAAAACAAGCCACATTTGAAACTTCTTTTTTTGTTATTGTACAAGCATCCAACTGCAAATTATTAACCACATCTCAAGAACTTTGGCTTAGATATCTTCTCAAAATATTCAAATTAATTTTAAGAAATTTTGTAAAAAAAAAAAAAAAATGTAAAATATAACCCATAGGAGCTGGAATAACTTTATATGTGGGACGGAAAGAGCCACAGTATAATTTGGAGAAACAACTTATGAGACCCAAAGATGTCTACTCTCATTTGATCATCTCATTTATTCATTCAGTTACTTGACTTGATCAGGCACTCTACATGGCCTTGGGGATACAGGCATAAATAAAACCTAAATTCTGACCTAAAGGCATCTGATCAAATCATCTTAAGTGACTGGTAAAAGGTAAACAGCTGCAAGAAGATTATTAATAATATTTATTTCAACAGAGACCAAAATATGAAACAGTGATTATCTTGATTTTAATAAATCTGAATTAATAATTCAGCAATTATTTTGGAAATAAGCACTAAATTATTCAGAAAATTGTATATTCTTGGATAGTAATAGGTTCTGTTGAGCATGAAGAATTAAAGGTATTTCACATAATGAATGTGTCCATGTTTTAAGAATTTTATACAAGACATAGTAGGTAAGCTAGTCAGTTCAGTTCAGTCACTCAGTCATGCCCGACTCTTTGCGACCCCATGAATCGCAGCACACCAGGCCTCCCTGTCCATCACCAAGTCCCAGAGTTCACTCAAACTCATGTCCATCAAGTAGGTGATGCCATCCAGCCATCTCTTCCTCTGTCATCCCCTTCTCCTCCTGCCTCTAATCCCTCCCAGCATCAGAGATTTTTCCAGTGAGTAGACTCTTCGCATGAGGTAGCCAAAGTATTGGAGTTTCAGCTTTAGCATCAGTGCTTCCAATGAACAGCTAGGACTGATCTCCTTTAGAATGGACTGGTTGGATCTCCTTGCAGTTCAAGGGAATCTTCAGAGTCTTCTCCAACACCACAGCTCAAAAGCAGCAGTTCTTTGACGTTCAGCTTTCTTCACAGTCCAGCTCTCACATCCATACATGACCACTGGAAAAACCATAACCTTGACTAGACCGACCTTTGTTGACAAAGTAATATCTCTGCTTTTGAGTATGCTAACTAGGTTGGCCATAACTTTCCTTTCAAGGAGTAAGCAGTAAGCATCTATTAATTTCATGACTACAATCACCATCTGCAGTGATTTTGGAGCCCAGAAAAATAAAATCTGACACTGTTTCCACTAATTCCACATCTATTTTCCATGAAGTGATGGGACCAGATGCCATGATCTTAGTTTTCTGAAAGTTGAGCTGTAAGCCAACATTTTCACTCTCCTTTTTCACTTTCTTCAAAAGGCTTTTTAGTTCCTCTTCAGTTTCTGCCATAAGGGTGGTGTCATCTGCATGTCTCAGGTTATTGATATTTCTCCCTGCAATCTTGATTCCAACTTTTGTTTCTTCCAGTCCAGTGTTTCTCATGATGTACTCTGCATATAAGTTAAATAAGCAGGGTGACAATATACAGCTTTGACGACCTCCTTTTCCTATTTGCAACCAGTCTGCTGTTCCATGTCCAGTACTAACTTTTGCTTCCTGACCTGCATACACATTTCTCAAGAGGCAGATCAGGTGGTCTGGTATTCCCACCTCTTTCAGAATTTTCTACAGTTTATTGTGATCCACACAGTCAAAGGCTTTGGCGTAGTCAATAAAGCAGAAATAGATATTTTTCTGGAACTCTCTTGCTTTTTCCATGATCCAGCGGATGTTGGCAATTTGACTTCTGGTTCCTCTGCCTTTTCTAAAACCAGCTTGAACATCAGGAAGTTCACAATTCACATATTGTCGAAGCCTGGCTTGGAGAATTTTGAGCATTAATTTACTAGCGAGTGAGATGAATACAATTGTGCAGCAGTTTGAGCATTCTTTGGCATTGCCTTTCTTTGGGATTGGGATGAAAACTGATATTTTCCAGTCCTGTGACCACTGCTGAGTTTTCCAAATTTGCTGGCATATTGAGTGCAGCACTTACACAGCATCATCTTTCAGGATTTGGAATAGCTCAACTGGAATTCCATCACCTCCACTAGCTTTGTTCATAGTGATGCTTTCTAAGGCTCACTTGACTTCACATTCCAGGATGTCTGGCTCTAGGTCAGTGATCACACCATCGTGATTATCTGCGTTGTGAAAATCTTTTTGTACAGTATTTCTGTGTATTCTTGCCATCTCTTCTTAATATCTTCTATTTCTGTTAGGTCCATACCATTTCTGTCCTTTATCGAGCCCATCTTTGCATGAAATGTTCCTTTTGTCTCTGATTTTCTTGAAGAGATGTCTAGTCTTTCCCATTTTGTTGTTTTCCTCTATTTCTTTTCATTGATCACTGATGAAGGCTTTCTTATCTCTTCTTACTATTCTTTGGAACTCTGCATTCAGATGTTTATCTTTCCTTTTTCCTTTGCTTTTCGCTTCTCTTCTTTTCACATCTATTCATAAGGCCTCCCCAGAGAGCCATTTTACTTTGTTGCATTTCTTTTCCATGTAAATGTGATAGCCCTTCAAAATGGAAATGCCTCAAACCCAGTTAGAAAACATGTATATCCATAAAACTATATATTTATATGCTCAATGCAGTGGCCGTTGGATAAAATCCATCTGCTATTCATCAAAGATTTCAAAAATTAAAGGGAAATGGCCATTGGAAGAATGAATAGGTTTATCAAGTTTATGTATTGAGCAAAGGTGAACTTTCATCTTCAGTTCTGTTCAGTCGCTCAGTCATGTCTGACTCTTTGCGATCCCATGAATTGCAGCATGCCAGGCCTCCCGCTCCAGCACAAACTCCCGGAGTTCAATCAGACTCATGTCCATCGTGTCGGTGATGCCATCCAGCCATCTCATCCTCTGTTGTCCCCTTTTTCTCCTGCCCCCAATCCCTCCCAGCATCAGAGTCTTTCCCAATGAGTCAACTCTTCGCATGAGGTGACCAAAGTACTGGAGTTTCAGCTTTAGCATCATTCCTTTCAAAGAACACCCAGGGTGATCTCCTTCAGAATGGACTGGTTGGATCGCCTTGC
This sequence comes from Tragelaphus eurycerus, assembly GCA_935064755.1. NCBI lineage: Eukaryota > Metazoa > Chordata > Mammalia > Artiodactyla > Bovidae > Tragelaphus > Tragelaphus eurycerus. The sequence continues at coordinate 5,197,523 of CAKXYN010000041.1, forward strand.
AGTCCCAGGGACTCATCAGAGTCTTTTCCAACACCACAGTTCAAAATCATCAGTTCTTCTGCACTCAGCTTTCTTCACAGTCCAACTCTCAGATCCATACATGACCACTGGAAAAACCATAGCCTTGACTAGACAGACTTTTGTTGGCAAAGTAATGTCTCTGCTATCAATATCAATATGGTATCTAAGTTGATCATAACATTTACATCTTCCTTGGTATTTTGTGGGAGACTTCCTATAGTATTGCTTTTCCCATAATATAATTATGTATGCACCTTGTGGGTGACCCTATGGACATTTGATAAAATATGTTCTTGAAAACACTGATGCAGAACTAGGTTATTATTAAGTACATATCATAAGTTATGATCGTCCCAAAACTTACAGTATTTTGAAGATATTTGTTTTATTCCTCTTGGAAAAATTTTGGGGGGCTTCAGCCATTAAATCATACATGTTAATAAAAGATTTAGTGATCAAAACTGAGGTTTTACCTAAAGTAAAACATATATATATATATATATATATATATATATATATATATATAAGATAGCATGCATGCACATGCTAAATCATATCAGTAATGTCTGACCCTTTGCGACGCTATGAACTGTAGCCCACCAGGATCCCCTGCTCGTGGGATTCTCCAGGCTAGAATACTGGGTATCAATGCCTTCCTCCAAGATATCTTCCAGACTCAGAGATTGAACCCGCATCTCTAATGTCTCCTGCACCACTAGTGTCACAGAAGCGGCTCTTGCCATAGTATCAGCCAAATTATATTCTTTACTTCCTTCTGAGTTTAGTTTTAAATGGTCTGAGATCTTATAATGGCCATAAGTTTTGTTTATTTAATGTCATCAGCAGGTATAAGACATATTGGTTATTTTTAACTGGTTGCTCTTAGGAGGTCAAAAAACCCCTTTGCTTCCATAGCATGTGGCAATCCTGGGTGACACTGAAGGCATATCAACCATCAGTATAAATCAGATCAGATCAGTCTCCCAGTCATGTCCGACTCTTTGCAACCCCATGAATCGCAGCACTTGTCCATCACCAACTCCCAGAGTTCACTCAGACTCATGTCCATTGAGTCAGTGATGCCATCCAGACATCTCATTCTCTGTCATCTCCTTCTCCTCTTGCCCCCAATCCCTCCCAGAATCAGAGTCTTTTCCAATGAGTCAACTCTTCGCATGAGGTGACCAAAGTACTGGAGTTTCAGCTTTAGCATCATTCCTTCCAAAGAAATCCCAGGGCTGATCTCCTTCAAATGGACTGGTTGGATCTCCTTGCCGTCCAAGGGACTCTCAAGAGTCTTCTCCAAAACCACACTTCAAAAGCATCAATTCTTCAGTGCTCAGCCTTATTCACAGCCCAACTCACATCCATACATGACCACAGGAAAAACCATAGACTTGACTAGATGAACCTTTGTTGGCAAAGTAATGTCTCTGCTTTTGAATATGCTATCTACATTGGTCAAAACTTTCCTTCCAAGGAGTAAGCATCTTTTAATTTCATGCCTGCAGTCACCATCTGCAGTAATTTTGGAGCCCAGAAAAATAAAGTCTGACACTGTTTCCCCATCTATTTCCCATGCAGGAAGTTTGATTTTTTGCTATAATCTAAGCCTGGGCTAAAGTCATTGTTCCAGCTTGTTGGGCCAACATGACTAAAGCAAGTAATAATTTCAATAATTTCATGGAAGGACACCATAGCATATCTAGCCTAGAATTTTTCTCAATCAGCCTTCAGAGAAGAGCATTCAGAAAATGACATTGAATCCAGATTATGCAAAGAAGTTTCCTGTGCATTCAATTTGTGTGCTATGTGCTGTTTGCTCAGTTTTGTCCTACTCTTTGTGACCCTACAGACTTTAGCCCATTAGGCTCCTCTGTCCAGGGAATTTTCCAGGCAAGGATACTGGTGGGGATTGCATTTTCTACTTCAAGGGATCTTCATGATCCAGGAATCGAATCATCATCTCCTGTATTGGCAGGTGGATTCTTTACCATGGTGCCATCTGGGAAGCTCAATCTAGAAGTCAGTAAATGATAGGCCAAATCAAGGCAGTCATGATTTTTTTAGTCCAAAGGCAAAGGAAAAAAGGTAGCAAAATTAAAACAGACCGTGAACTTCCTGAAGTTCAAGCTGGTTTTAGAAAAGGCAGAGGAACCATATATCAAATTGCCAACATCCGCTGGATCATGGAAAAAGCAAGAGAGTTCCAGAAAAACATCTATTTCTGCTTTATTGAGTATGTCAAAGCCTTTGACTGTGTGGATCACAATAAACTGTGGAAAATTCTGAAAGAGATGCGAATACTAGACCACCTGACCTGCCTCTTGAGAAATTTGTATGCAGGTCAGGAAGCATAGTTAGAACTGGACATGGAACAACAGGCTGGTTCCAAATAGGAAAAGAAGTTCATCAAGGCTTTATATTGTCACCCTGTTTATTTAACTTATATGCAGAGTACATCATGAGAAATGCTGGACTGGAAGAAATACCAGTTGGAATCAAGATTGCTGGGAGAAATATCAGTAACCTCAGATATGCAGATGACACCACCCTTATGGCAGAAAGTGAAGAGGAACTAAAAAGCCTCTTGATGAAAGTAAAAGTGGAGAGTGAAAAAGTTGGCTTAAAGCTCAACATTCAGAAAATGAAGACCATGGCATCAGGTCCCATCACTTCATGGGAAATAGATGGGGAAACAATGTCAGACTTTATATTTCTGGGCTCCAAAATCACTGCATATGGTGACTGCAGCCATCAAATTAAAAGACGCTTACTCCTTGGAAGGAAAGTTATGACCAACCTAGACAGCATATTCCAAAGCAGAGATATTACTTTGCCACCAAAGGTCTGTCTAGTCAAGGCTATGTTTCTTCCAATGGTCATGTATGGATGTGAGAGTTGGGCTGTGAAGAAGGCTCAGCACCGAAGAATTGATGCTTTTGAACTGTCGTGTTGGAGAAGACTCTTGAGAGTCCCTTGGACTGCAAGGAGATCCAACCAGTCCATTCTGAAGGAGATCAACCCTGGGATTTCTTTGGAAGGAATGATGCTAAAGCTGAAACTCCAGTACTTTGGCCACCTCATGCGAAGAGTTGACTCATTGGAGAAGACTCTAATGCTGGGAGGGATTGGGGGCAAGAGGAGAAGGGGACAACAGAGGATGAGATGGCTGGATGGCATCACTGACTCAATGGACGTGAGTCTGAGTGACCTCTGGGAGTTGGTGATGGACAGGGAGGCCTGGCGTGCTGTGATTCATGGGTTCGCAGAGTCAGACATGACTGAGCGACTGATCTGATCTGATCTGATAGTGACATTTGAGGGAGACAAAAGAAGAATTATATAGGAAGTCAATCTACTAGAGCAAAAGCATTGAGTGTGATGAAAACTTCAAAGAACTTCAACAGAATGGGCTATATAAATGGTCCGGGAAGACCCCATGACAATACCTTTAGCAATTTTAAGTAAGGCTCATGTACTGAAAATAGCTCCCATGCTGTGGTGGGACAAGTCTTTGCAGACAGAATCTAATTGCTGACTATAATAACTTATTGACCTATTTTTATCACTGTTTCAGAATTAATACTACTAAAGCCAATTCCTATTATTCATGTACGTTTAATAAAAAAGGCATTTTTTGAGTTAGTTTGTCTGAAGTCTTGGACTTTAGCATGCTGTTCAATTGTCTAAAAGCTAAGTGGCATCTTCAGTCCATTGAAAGGGATCTGGCTTACCCAATTTTAGTAATAATTATAATGACTAAGCCATAAGAGAAGAGTTTGGAATCCAGTTTCTACAGTAACTAATTAATCCTAAAAATCCTCTGAGTTGTTTTAAGTCTTAGCGATTGGAAAGGCTGAGCTTCCTTTAATTCTGTTTAGGTCCATTAGTAACTTCACATGTCGTAGGTATTTCACTTGAAACTGATAAAACAATACTTGCCTCTGAAAACTTTAGGACCCTTTATAACTAACTGTTTAAGAAAGAGATTGTACAGGTGAAAGACTTCATATCTGGGGAAGAAAGGAGTAGATCTTCTACATATTATAGTAGAGAAGCCTTTTGGATAAACAATATGTGTAAGATCTGATTTTAGGGCTTGGGAATAAGTAAGGCTTCCTGGGGCATTACCATCCAGGTATGTTGTTTGTCATTTCCAGTGAAAACAAACAAATCTTGTTTGTCTGGATCCACAGAGATGCTAAAGATAACCTTGCACATATCAGGCACTCCCAAAATTTTACTGCTTTAGACACTACAGGGTAAGAGGGTATGAGAATTAGGTGGAATGGTATGATAACATTGTTAATGCCTCTTGAGTCCTGGACAAACTACAGTCTTCTTCCATTTGATTCTTTAACTGAGAGAAAGGGAGTATTATAAGAAACTATCATACCTTTTTTTTTTTTTTTTTCTTTTAATATTCAAGACAACAGTATACTGGATCCCTTTCTGAAAGAAGGTTGCTAAATGTTTGGACCAGGTGTATATATTTATCTATTTCTATTTTACTTGGGGCCACTGAATGAATTTTTCCCTATATCTGTGGAAGATTGAGATCATAGATGGTTTGGTAACATTTGTGAAATGTCATCCTTTGGGATGCAATGAGTGTAAGGAAAGGAATGGTGCATATGTGTGCTCAGTCATGTCTGACTCTTTGTGACCCTATAGTCTGCCATTGGAATTTTCCTCTGCCTAAGGAATTTTCCAGGCAAGAATATTGCAGTGGGTAGCCATTTCCTTCTTAAAAGAAAATGGGAACTCCATGCAAAAATTAAACTTTAAATTATTAGATTCATACTTTTGTTGATTTGTATTATCCTTTAGATTTTAAAACATTTTCCTCTTTTGAGGAAAGACTTCTAAAACATCTCTTTCAAGAGATGCATGGGAGTGGGGAGAAAATAATATTCCTGAAAGGGAACCCAAGTTGAAGTGGCATGAGTTAAGATTTAAAAATAGTCATAGGGCAATAAGAAACCCCCCATCATTGAAATAGTTCCAGTACTCTGAGGAAGTTCAGTTCAGTTCAGTTTCTCAGTCTTGTCCACTATTTGCTACACCATGGACTGCAGCACACCAGGCTTCCCTGTCCATCACCAACTCCCAGAACCCATTCAAACTCATGTCCACCAACTCTGAAAAATGAGGTGCTTTAAAGCAGTGGGTTGAGAAGAGTTATCAATTAACTTATCAATTAAGAGTTATCAATTGTATTGATATCAACCAATGTCAATTAAATCTTTAGTCTGTTTCCCTAAAACAATAAATTCAATTCCTCCAAAAATGCTATTGAAGAGAAAAACAAACAAACAAAATCCCATAATTTCCTCAGAATACTGAAGAAGAAGGGAATAAAGGTGGACAGAGTTTTACTATGGTTTAGGTTATAATCTCGGGGGAAATAAGAAGGGTTTTATTCTTTAATCTAGGGAAATCTTTTCTGACATGTACAAATTTTTTTGCAGTAAAAGCAAATGTTCCTGTGAGAGCCTTAAGTGTTAGAGGATCTTTTATTTTATTTTTGTTTTAATTGACGGATAATTGTTTTACAGCATTTTGCTGTTGTCTGTCAAACTTCAACATGAATCAGCCACAGGTATACATATATCACCTCCCTTTTGAACCTCCCTCCCCTCTCCCTCCCCATCCCACCCCTCTAGGTTGATACAGAGCCCCTGTTTGAGTTTCCTGAGCCAAACAGTAAATTCCCTTTCATTGATTTAGCTTGACTGCTTAATTACTGATGTTGTAAATTCATTATTTGAGTAGATCTCTTTCTTGAAAATTTTTTGTATAACTTTAGAAAATCAAATTGCCAGGTTAACTAACTTATGAGCAGCCATGGTAGCTAAATTTAGCTGGTACCTTTTAACAGAGGCAGGGGGACAGGCAAGGTCTTCATCAAATCCATATGGAAAGAGTTGAAAAGGATTTATGTTATCTTCCATCCCTGAGTGTTGTTTGAAAATTTTCTCAAATATCTCAAAAATTAAAGAATAGATTTATCATGTTTTGGATGCATAATTAATTATTTTCAACCAGTAATTTTAGGGAAGACTTCTGGAATGACCAGGGAAGGGTTTTAGCTAACACTTGGGTTTTTTCTTGGTATTCCACTATATTCTTTTGTAAATCTGTAGGGTTTTTCCAACCTGTTTTCTTGAGCCATTTCTTTGCTCTCTTTTCTCATTGACATATATGTGAGACACAAGTCAGGATGGTTGGACCAATAAGTCTAGATCACTGTATCTAATTTTTCATCAAAAGAGATAGGGTCTAGAAGAGGGTCAGTACATTGTTTAGCTCTGTCTCTTCAGCTTTAGTCCATGGGACTAGACAACTGAGGGTTCTCCTTACCCTGTGAGCTTGGTTTTTTAAAAGGCTTTTAGAGCAAGGGCTTTGAGAGGGGGCTTTAGGTTCAGTGGCTTCCCTGATAGCTCAGTTTGTAAAGAATATGCCTGCAATGCGGGAGACTTGGGTTCAATTCCTTGGTTGGGAAGATCTCCTGGAGAAGGGAAAGGCTATCCACTCCAGTATTCTGGCCTAGAACATTCGATGGACTGTATAGTTCATGGGGTTACAAAGAGTTGGACAGGACTGAGCAAGTTTCACTTTCACTTTAAGTCCAGTAGAATCAAATTGATGGTGGAGAGAGAGAGTCAGCAGTGGGAGAAAGGTGAATTCAGAAAGAGATGGGTAAAAGGATAAAGGAAGGGAAAGAACACTCAGAAGGGAAGAAACACAAGGAGGAGACACTGCCTGGGCAGGAGCAGGATGGGAGGGAGACAGTTCAGTTGGTTTTTCAAATTTGGAAACAATTTGAGTCACTGTTTTCATTTACAACCTGGAGAGAGATGACTATTTCAGTGTTATGTTTAGATGCTTCTCAATATCTATTAAAATAAATCTATTCATTTTGTCCAGTTCTTATACATTTTTTCTAATTGAGCACAAGGGTAAATTAACTTGGGGATTTTGGAAGTTTCCCACTTTGACCAATGTAACGTTAAATCACCTCAGATGATTTGGACTCATTTAGGTAGATATTTAGAGAATGAGTACCATAGAAAGTGGGTGGATTCTTTACAGGAATCCACCCACAATGCAGAAGACCTTGGTTCAATCCCTGGATTGGGAAGATCCCCTGGATAAGGGAACAGCTACTCACTCCAGTATTCTGGCCTGGAGAATCCCATGAACTGTACAGTCCATGGGGTCGCAAAGAGTGAGACAAGACTGAACAACTTTCACTCACCATAGGTGTTAAACCTAAAGCTGGTTCTTGTTATTGAGGGATGGCGGGGGGTCATATCCCTTTGAAACTTTAATATAAGAGCTTCCCATTATTTGAGAAATCATCCAGGACAAAACTCAAATATACTCCGAGTGGTGGAGATGGAAATCTTCAAACAAAGCTAGATTGCCTACTCTATGGTAGAGACAGAATCCTCTTCCCCAGATGAAGAGAGGATAAAAGTATATATCTAGAAATATCCAAATAAATATAACATCTAAGGGATGTTGAATCCCTGTAGCCCAGACATAATTTAAGAAAAGGCTAGTCACAGTGGTTGCATGTATGTACCATTCATGACCTTGAAGAAGCTTGAAATTACTACTGCATGTCTTCCTGGATCCTGTCTCCTGAACCACATTAAATATATTTTGCCTCAACCAAGTTTCTGCTACTGAAATTCCTGGTTAGCATAATTGTGTAATATTATAATAATTTATAATCACCATTTATGATTTACTCATTTTCCCAAAAATGTCCTTCATCAGTTCAGTTCAGTTCAGTCACTCTGTCATGTCCGACTCTTTGGACCACATGGACTGCAGCATGCCAGGCCTCCCTGTCCATCACCAGCTCCCGGGGTTTACACAAACTCATGTCCATTGAGTAGGTGATGCCATGCAGCCATCTCATCCTCTGTCGTTCCCTCTCTTCCTTCCTTCAACCTTTCCCAGCATCAGGGTTTTTTCAAATGAGTCAGTTCTTTGCATCAGGTGGCCAAAATATCAGAGTTTCAGCTTCAACATCAGTCCTTCCAATGAACACCCAGGACTGATCTTTTTTAGGACAGACTGGTTGGATTTCCCTGTGGTCCAAGGGACTCTCCAGAGTCTTCTCCAATAGCAGAGTTCAAAAGCATCAATTCTTTGGCCCTCAGATTTCTTTATAGTCCAACTCTCACATCCATACAGGACTATTGGAAAAAACATAGCTTTGACTAGACGGACCTTTGTTGGCAAAGTAATGTCTCTGCTTTTTAATATGCTGTCTAGGTTGGTCACAACATTCCTTCCAAGGAGTAAGTGTCCTTTAATTTCATGGCTGCAGTAACCATCTGCAGTGATTTAACAAAATGATTTAATCCAGGATAATTATTTCATTCTGTTACTATTTCCTCAGCTTCCTTCAATGTAGAACAGCTCTACAGTCTAGTTTTGATACTGATGATCTTGAAACTTTTGATGATTACAGCCATTATTTTGAGGAATAGGGATCTATTTGGCTTTATTTAATGTTTCCTCATGATTTGATTCTAATAATGATTATTTGGAAAAATATTATAAAAGTCAGAAATAATGATATATTCTTCTTATTGCATCCATTATATGGCACACAATTTAATTTCCCCCATTATTGGTGACATTAACATTGATCCCTTGACTAAAGACATGTCTGATGACTTCACTGTAGTCATCTACATTTTTATGTTATAATCAGTAAATATTTTGCGGAAAACTATATAAATATTTCATTATTCTTTTAACTTTTATCATTAGTTTTAGCATCCTTTGTTTTTCTTGCCTGAATTATTAATGTAATGGTTTTGTTCTTTATGATATTCTTTAGCAAGAGATATTAAATCATTGAGTTCAGAATGTGAGTGTTAATACCTCAGTTGTGTCCCACTCTTTGTAGTCCCATGGACTGTAGCCTACCAGGCTCCTCTGTCTATGAAATTCTCCAGGTAAGAATACTGGAGTGGGTTGCCATATCCTTTACCAGTGGATCTTCCCAACCCAGGTATCTCACCTGGATCTCCTGCATTGCAAGCAGATGTTTTACTATTTGAGCTACTAGGGAAACCCAATACAATTTGTGGAAAAAAAAAAAAAAAAAAAAGAACAAGTTCATGTTTAACTCTTTTAGTTGAATATTCCTATCTAGAAGGTACTTTCCCTTGTTCTTCCAGACTTGGATTTAATTTATTATTGTCATACTTATCTCTCTTTTTTAGCATATTCATTTTTCCTTCTGTTGCTTTATTTAGAGGTCTAGAAGATGGGTTTCTAGGGCATACGTGCTAAACTTACTGTTGGAACTGCATTTTCACCTTTAATAGTTGTGCTATTTGAAACTGATCTGTGGATATATTATCTTATAGTGATCCACGTGGTCTTTCTTTATCCAATCTTTCCACATTTCTAGTGGGTGTTGTGAGACAGTTCTCACTGAATATTTCAATATTTTGGCATGCTCTTGGCCTTCTACATGAATTTCAAACAACAAGGTAAAGCGAACTTTACTTCCCTTATCATTATTATTGTTGCTGTTATTGCCATTTTTATTTCAATACTAAGAAAACAGCTCTCCATGATTTCTATGATCTAGGTTTTCTGAAGTAAATTCATTCCATTTCATCCTTGGAATCTGGTCCCTTTTAATCTATTAAATTTCTTTCACATTAGACACTTTTGATCCAATAAAGGTTAATCTGTGAAAATGCTTTCTTACATTTAAGAAGTTATATATAACAAATAAAACAATAAAAAGAAATATATTCCATACATAAGACAATAGACAAAAATAATGAATGTTATACAGACAAAGGAGAACAGCAGAATGGGAAAGACTACACAGCTCTTCAAGAAAATTAGAGATACTAAGGGAACATTTCATGCAAAGATGGGCTTGATAAAGGACAGACATGGTATGGACCTAACAGAAGAAGAAGATATTAAGAAGTGGTGGCAAGAATACACAGAAGAACTGTACAAAAAACATTTTCACGACCCAGATAATCATGATGGTGTGATCACTGACCTAGAGCCAGAAATCCTGGAACGTGAAGTCAAGTGGGCCTTAGAAAGCATCACTACGAAAAAAGCTAGTGGAGGTGACAGAATTCCAGTTGAGCTATTCCAAATCCTGAAAGATGATGCTGTGAAAATGCTGCACTCAATATGCCAGCAAATTTGGAAAACTCAGCAGTGGCCACAAGATTGGAAAAGGTCAGTTTTCATCCCAATCCCAAAGAAAGGCAATGCTAAAGAAAGCTCAAACTACCGCACAATTGCACTCGTCTCACATGCTAGTAAAGTAATGCTCAAAATTCTCCAAGCCAGGCTTCAGCAATATGTGAACCATGAAGTTCCTGATGTTCAAGCTCGTTTTAGAAAAGGCAGAGGAACCAGAGATCAAAATGCCAACATCTGCTGGATCATGGAAAAAGCAAGAGAGTGCCAGAAAAACATCTATTTCTGCTTTATTGACTATGCCAAAGCCTTTTACTGTGTGGAACACAATAAACTGTGGAAAATTCTGAAAGAGATGGGAGTACCAGATCCCCTGATCTGCCTCTGGAAAAATTTGTATGCAGGTCAGGAAGCAACAGTTAGAACTGGACACGGAAAAACAGACTGGTTCCAAATAGGAAAAGGAGTTTGTCAAGGCTGTATATTGTCCCCCTGTTTATTTAATTTATATGCAGAGTACATTAGGAGAAACGCTGGACTGAAAGAAACACAAGCTGGAATCAAGATTGCTGGGAGAAATATCAATAACCTCAGAAATGCAGATGACACCACCCTTATGGCAGAAAGTGAAGAGGAACGAAAAAGCCTCTGGATGAAAGTGAAAGTGGAGAGTGAAAAAGTTGGCTTAAATCTCAACATTCAGAAAACGAAGATCATGGCACCTGGTCCCATCACTTCATGGGAAATAGAAGGGGAAACGGTGGAAACAATGTCAGACTTTACTTTTCTGGGCTCCAAAATCACTGCAGATGGTGACTGCAGCCATGAAATTAAAAGACGCTTACTCCTTGGAAGGAAAGTTTTGACCAATGTAGATAGCATATTCAAAAGCAGAGACTTTGCTTTGCCAACAAAGATTCATCTAGTCAAGGCTATGTTTCTTCCAGTGGTCATGTATGGATGTGAGAGTTGGACTGTGAAGAAGGCTGAGTGCCGAAGAATTGGTGCTTTTGAACTGTGGTGTTGGAGCAGACTCTTGAGAGTCCCTGGACTGCAAGGAGATGCAACCAGTCCATTCTGAAGGAGATCAGCCCTTGAATTTCTTTGGAAGGAATAATGCTAAAGCTGAAACTCCAGTACATTGGCCTCCTCATGCGAAGTGTTGACTCATTGAAAAGATTCTGATGCTGGGAGAAATTGAGGACAGGAGGAGAAGGGGATGACCGAGGATGAGATGTCTGGATGTCATCACTGACTCAATGGACGTGAGTCTGAGTGGACTCCGGGAGTTGGTGATGGACAGGGAGGCCTGACATGCTGTGATTCATGGAGTCGCAAAGAGTTGGACATGATTCAGCGACTGAGCGACTGATCTGATCTGAACCCAAGATTTTGTAGAGATCACACACATGGTCAGGTAAGAGTTTTCAGAAGAATATGTTTTTGCAATGCACGGAGGGTACTAGGAGAAGGGTGATCCAATTGATTTTGAGTCCAGTTGCAAAACTGTCACTTACTGCAAAATATCAGCTAGATGTGTAGATGCATTTGGATGTATAGAGATTCTAGAAATATTTTGGAATGAAGGTTTGCAGAGCATGGTGATTTCACACCTTGTGATGAGTAGTGAGAACACAAATGACAAGACATAGAGTGAACCCTGATTTCCTACTCAGCCTTCAAGTGGATAATGCTGCTTTTTAGTAATAAAAGAAACAATAGAGGAAAAGCATATTTGTAGGGTGTGAGGGAGTCTTTAGCCCAGATCTAACTTTGTTGTAGGTACCTGTGGGACATTTAATTGGAAAATTTTAGTAAACATATAAACCTACAGGACGGGAGATTACAGAAGAGATTTGGATTAGGAATACAGATGTGGAAGTCATAAGGAAGATAAAGACAATACACTCTCCCAGGGAGATAGTGAAAAAGAGAGGAGAAAAACTGACTGTTGATAAACAGAAACATTTAAGAAGGATCAGAGATAAAGATGTCACAAAAGCACCTGAGAAGGAGCAGCAAGTGAGGTGGAGAGCTATAGAGAAGAGTGACCCTTTGTTGTTCAGCAAGGCACTTAGCTGAACAATTTAGAGTTACCTTCAATGTTTGAAACCTCAAAGCAAAACAATGTGGTTTCTGCCACCCAGAAGCAACTCTTTTTAGATGCAATTTTTACTGTAAACAGCTCTAGAAAACTAAAAGTATAAAAACAAGAGATCACTTAGGTCTGACTCACAATAAGTAGCACTGACAATGTGAGAAAGAAAACAAAGTCATTTCAGGGTATCTTAAGAAAACCCAAACATGAAAAGTCATTTTGTTTTAGAATTTTTCAGAAGGTTTTGTGTCTCTCCTAAACATAATTTCTTAATATATTCCCATGTTAAAAGTATATTTTGTTAGAAAAAAAATGTATTTAAAATGTCTCTGTGCTAGAATTGTCACTCAGGTCTTAGCCATCTAACTAGGAGATAGAACTAAAAAAGATATACTGTTTTCAAATGTCTGCCAAAAATCCTGGCAGAATAATTCTCTAATCTTTTGGAAGAACAAATAATGTGAATCATCTTCATGTACAGAAATGCTTCAACATTTTCATTTCCAACATTTTCATTCTAATTTTAGTGTTTGTAAACTATATTACATGACACAATGACAACTACTATGTATTTCTTATAAAGGATGACTGCCACATTTCCAATCTCCTTTCCCCCCGCCCCCAGACAACATCAACAGCAAGACTTCTATTTTTAAAAATGATGTATTTCAAAAGCAAAAGTTGGTATTTTGTGTTAGCAATGGTCTTACTAACAGATGATACAGTTACTGACTTAATAATACATGTATACAGATATACCAAAAAAATATAGGCTTATAATAAGTGTTAATATATAACAGCTGATCCTAGTATCAAATTCCTATTTTCCACTTCAATAATTCAATTTTGTATGGGCAGCAATGTAATTATCTAAACAATTTTATCCCTAGCCTTCTATACAGCTAGACAGGAATATGGGATTGGGATCTAGTTAGCAAAGAAATGCACAAAGTTCTCCAAGCCAGGCTTCAGTAGTATGTCAACTGTGAACTTCCAGATGTTCAAACTGTATTTGGCAAAGGCAGAGGAATGAGATATCAAATTGCCAACACCTGTTGGATCATAGAAAAAGCAAAAGAGTTCCAGAAAAACATTTATTTCTGCTTTATTGACTATGCCAAAATCTTTGACTGTGTGGATCACAACAAAGTGAAAAATTCTGAAAGAGAGGGGAATTCCAAACCACCTGACCTGCCTCTTGAGAAATCTGTATGCAGGTCAGGAAGCAACAGTTAGAAATGGACATGGAAGAACAGATGTGTTCCAAACAGGAAAAGGAGTATGCCATTGTCACCCTGGTTATTTAATTTAAATGCATAGTACATCATGAGAAACTCTGGGCTGAATGAGACACAAGCTGAAATCAAAAGTCCCAGGAGAAATATCAATAACCTCAGATATGCAGATGATACCACCCTTATGGCAGAAAGTGAAGAACTAAAGAGCTTCTTGATGAAAGTGAAAGAAGAGAGTGAAAAGTTAGCTTAAAACTCAACATTCAGAAAACCAAGATTATGGTATCTGGCCCCATCTATTCAAGGCAAATAGATGGGGAAACAATGGAAACAGTGAGATGATTAATTGCTTTGGGCTCCAAAATCACTGAAGATGGTGACTGCAGCCATGAAATTAAAAGACACTTGCTCCTTGGAAGAAAAGCTATGACTAACCTAGACATCACAATAAAAAGCAGAAGCATTATTTTGCAAGCAAAGGTCCATCTAGTCAAAGCTATGCTTCTTCCAGTAGTCACACTGGATGTAAGAGTTGGACTGTAAAAAAATCTGAGGACTGAAGAATTTATGCTTTTGAATTGTGGTGCTGGAGAAGATTCTTGAGAGTCTGTTGGATTGCAAGAAAATACAGCCAGTCCATCCTAAAGGAAATCAGTCCTGAATATTCATTGGAAGGACTGATGCTGAAGCTGAAACACTTGATATGAAGAACTGACTCATTTGAAAAGACCCTGATGCTGGGAAAGATTGAAGGTGGGAGGTAAAGGGGTCAACGGAGGTTGAGATGGGTTGGATGGCACCACCCACTCAATGGACATGAGTTTGATTAAACTCCAGGAGTTGGCAATGGACAGGGAGGCCTGGCATGTTGCAGTCCATGGTGTTGCTAAGAGTTGGATATGACTGAGTGACTGAACTGAACTGAACTGGACTGGACTTCTACTTTTAGGATGTTAAAAATTGAGTTCAGTTTTTTGCCACTGTTTTCAATGTGGTAGCCTGAATATGGGTCCTGATAAGTAACTAGGTCCTAATCCCTAGAACATGCGAATATTACCTTACGTATTGTAAAAGTAACTTTGTAGATGTGATTAAGGACTTTGAGAAAGGGAGGTTATTCTAGATTGTCGGAATAGGCTTAATTATATTGAAAGGAGACTTTAAAAAGGGTGGTAAATCATATGATTGTTGAGATAGATGCTACTCAGGAGCCGCTGGTATGAAAATTCAGTAAGAAACAATGAGACCAAAGAATGCAGTTCTAGAGAACAGGGTAAATCAAGGGAACCCATTCTTCCCTAGATTCACCAAAAGGAACTCAGCTCTGCCAACATCCTAACTTGAGCCTAAGGAAACTGATGTAAGATTTCTGTCTTCCAGAGTTATAAGAAAATTGCAGTTTTAAGTTACAAGTTTGTGGCAATTTGTTAAAACAGCAACATAAAACTAATACAGTCCTTTCTTTTTGTAGGTGAACATAATATTTTATAGTTGTAGCTGAAATAACATAACACAAAATGGGGCTGTTAAGAAAGCATGAATAAATAATTTAAATTTAATATTTTAAATTGTTTGAAGACAAAGATGAGTTTATTAATCATGTGGTTGATACTGATAAATAGTAGCTAATACATGACAGGTAATGGATAAACATTTTATCATTGCATACCCTGACTCAATGGACATGGGTTTCAGTGGACTCTGGGAGTTGGTGACCGACAGGGAGGCCTGGAGTGCTGTGGTTCATGGGGTCACAGAGTCAGACAAGACTGAGCGACTGAACTGAACTGAAAAAAAAAAAGAAAGGATTTTGAAAAAGAAAACAATCAGTTATTTCCTCGTCCATTACCTGAGTGTAACATTAAATCTCATTCTTTTGTTGATTTGTAGTTCTGCAGGTGTACAATGACTGTTTAGATTAATAAATATTATATAAGGAAGTGAAAATGCTTTGGGGAATCTACATGATTACATCAAAATAATCAAATTTAAAGATTAATTACTTGTATTGAGTCTGATATATTATGGCAACTTTCAATAATTTTCAAAGAAATGATCTCTCTGTTTAAGATATAGGTTTGCCTTACTTCAAAATTTTTTGATGTAAATATTTTATGGTGACAAAAATTTCGTGCTGTAAAATAAAATTTTGCTTCATGACACTGTCTATGTGAAAACATAAGCAAAACACTCAATTCTATGTTTTTTGATAAAAACAAAGAAAGCAATTTTATGTTTAAAATCAAATAGCTATTTTATTCAATTATATTTCTAAGTTGATTGTGAAACCTATTTAGTGACAATATTATTTAATGGATCTTAAACTACAGTGGATCAGAAATATAGTCCATTGTTAAAATGTAGAGATGCAGGGCCTGACCAGTAAGCATGGATAAAATATAGAAATCTGTATTAGAACAATCTCTCCATATCATCCTTACACAGGCAGCCAGACATTTATATCTATGCATTAAAAAATAAAATTGCCGTAACTTTTTTGCATGGCAATTAAGAGACAGCTTGAGTTACTCATCTTACTCCAGTACATTTTGTTTTAGTGCAAATATTCTTGTGAAACTCATAATAAATAGTGTTATAATTGGAGAATTTCCTTCCTCTAAACAAGTGACTCTATATTCATAGTTTCCTAAGTAGATGACTTTTTTTGAGGGAGAATTCCCAGGGTGAAATATTAAGAAACATCTGTCATCTTTGCAGAACCTCATAAAACAAGGGGCACTGAAGTTTTAGCAAATGGATTATGCTACATAAAACACTCACAAAGTACCTTCATGCATTGAAACACCACGGAGTGCATTTTACAGTCTTCTAAAAGGTGGTTAATATTCTACTGTAATCTGCATGATAAATTTTCAGAAACTTGCTGGGTAAAATGAAGTATCTAGGGACTATAATAAAAACAGCAAAAATTGAACATATTCTTTCATGTATAAGAGAATATGTTTTAATTTTTAGCAAAACTGAAAATTTCAAGAATGACTAGTATTTAAATATGCTTTAGTTCATATATATCTATATAATTATATAGATAAATAACTATTTTTATAGTTAAGATAATTCACAATTTTAAGTTGGAAATTAATAGAAACATTTTATTAATAAATAAGTCACTTAACTCATGGTGTCCTTACTGTTTGTCAAGCACTCTGCCAAAGCCCAATATAATTAAGCTACATAAGGATCCCATGAGACAATGTTATTAGAATTCTTCAGAGAAAGAGAATCAATAGAAAGTATACATATTGAGTGTGATTTATTTTATGTAATAGGCTTATATGATTGTAGGGACTTGCGAGTATAATATGGACAGGGCAGGGCTGCAGAATGGAAATTCCAGTAAGAGCTGATGCTAAAATCTTGAATCTAAAGGCAGTCTGAAAACAAAATTTCTTCCTCTGCAGAGAGTTTCTCTGGAGGCCTTTGGTTGATTCTATAAGGCCCAACGATCTTGTGGAAGGTGACTTATTTTACTCAAAGTCTATGTCCAAGGTCAGGGGAGGGAGCAGAGAGGAGCTACCCCACGTCCAAGGTCAGGGGCAGTGGCTGACAGGAGCTACCCCACATCCAAGTTAAGGAGTAGTGGCTGCACTTTGCTGGAGCATCCGTGAAGAAACAACTCATGTCCAAGGTAAGAGAAACCCAAGTAAGACGGTAGGCGCTGAGAGAGGGTATCAGAGGGCAGACAGACTGAAACCACAATCACAGACAACTAGCCAATCTGATCACATGGACCACAGCCATTTCTAACTCAGTGAAACTAATCCATGCTGACGGGGCCACCAAAGATGGATCGGTCATGGTGAAGAGGTCTGACAGAATGTAGTCCACTGGAGAAGGGAATAGCAAACCACTTCAGTATTCTTGTCTTGAGAACCCTATGAACAGTATCAAAAGGTAAAAAGAGAGGACACTGAAAGATGAACTCCCCAGGTCAGTAGGTGCCCAATATGCTTCTGGAGATCAGTGGAGAAATAACTCCAGAAAGAATAAAGGGATGGTGCCAAAGCAAAAACAATACCCAGTTGTGAATGTGACTGGTGATTAAAGCAAAATTCAATGCTTTAAAGAGCAATATTGCATAGGAACCTGGAATGTCAGGTCCATGAATCAAGGCAAATTGGAAGTGGTCAAACAGGAGATGACAAGACTGAACATCAGCATTCTAGGAATCAGTGAACTAAAATGGAATGAAATGGGTGAATTTAACTCAGAAGACCATTGTATCTACTACTGTGGGCAAGAATCCCTTAGAAGAAATGGTTTAGCCATCATGGTCAACAAAAGAGTTTGAATGCATTACTTGGATGCACTCTCAAAAACAACAGAATAACCTCTGTTCGTTTCCAAAGCAAACCATTTGATGAACGATACTGGATGCTTGGGGCTGGTGCACTGGGAAGACTCAGAGGGATGGTATGGGGAGCGAGGAGGGAGGAGAGTTCAGGATGGGGAAGACGTGTATACCTGTGGCAGATTCATGTTGATATATGGCAAAACCAATATAATATTGTAAAGTTATATATATATATATATATATCTCACAGCAATCCAAGTCTATGCCCTGAGCAGTAATGCTGAAGAAGATGAAGTTGAACGGTTCTATGAAGACCTGCAAGACTCTCTAGAACTAACACCCCAAAAGATGTACTTTTCATTATAGGGAAATGGAATGCAAAACTATGAAGTCAAGAAACACCTGGATTAACAGGCAAATTTGTCCTCGAAGAACAGAAAGAACCTGAGCAAAGGCAAATAGAGTTCTGCCAAGTGAACGCACTGGTCACAGCAAACACTCTCTTCCAACAACACAAGAGCAGACTCTACACATGGACAACACCAGATGGTCAACATCAAAATCAGATTGATTATATTCTTTGCAGCCAAATTTGGAGAAGTGCTATACAGTTATAAAAACAAGACTGGGAGCTGATTGTGGCTCAGATTATGAACTCCTTTTTGACAAATTCAGATTTAAATTGAATAAAGTAGGGAAAAACACTAAACCATTCAGGTTTGACCTAAATCAAATCCCTTATGACTATACAGTGGAAGTGAGAAATAGATTTAAGGGACTAGATCTGATAGACAGAATGCCTGATGATCTATGGATGGAGGTTTGTGATATTGTACAGGAGACAGGAATCAAGAGCATTTCCAAGAAAAAGAAATGCAAAAAAGCAAAATGGCTGTCTGAGGAGGCCTTACAAATAGCTGTGAAATGAAGAGAAGCAAAAAGCAAAGGAGAAAAGGAAAGATATAAGCATTTGAATGCAGAGTTCCAAAGAATAGCAAGGAGAGATAAGAAAGCCTTCCTCAACAATCACTGCAAAGAAAGAGAGGAAAACAATACAATGGGAAAGACTAGAGATAATTTCAAGAATATTAGAGATACCAAAGAAACATTTCATGCAAAGATGGCCTCAATAAAGGGCAGAAATAGTATGGACTTAAGAGAAGCAGAAGATATTAAGAAGAAGTGGCAAGAATACACAGAACTGTACAAAAAAGATCTTTATGACCCAGATAATCACAGTAGTGTGATCACTCACCTAGAGCCAGACATCCTGGAATATGAAGTAAAGTGGGCCTTAGGAAGCATCACTATGAACAAAGCCAGTGGAGGTGATGGAATTCCAGTTGAGATACTTCAAATCCTAAAACATGATACAGTGAAAGTGCTACACTCAATACGCCAGCAAATTTGGAAAACTCAGCATGGCCGAAAGACTGTAAAAATCAGTTTTCTTTCCAATCCCAAGGAAAAGGAATGCCAACGAATGCTTAAACTACCACACAGTTGACATCACCTCACACACTAGTAAAGTAATGCTTAAAATTCTCTAAGCCAGACTTCAGCAATACGTGGACTGTGAACTTCCAGATGTTCAAGCTGGTTTTAGAAAAGGCAGAGAAAGAGATCAAATTGCCAACATTTTCTGGATGACTGAAAAAGCAAGAGAGTTCCAGAAAAACATCTATTTATGCTTCATTGACTATGCCAAAGCTTTTGACTCTTTGGATCACAGCAAACTGCAGAAAATTCTCAAAGAGATGGGAATACCAGACAACCTGACCTGCCTCTTGAGAAACCTGTATGCAGGTCAGAAAACAACAGTTAGAACTGGGCATGGAAAAACAGACTGGTTCCAAATTGGAAAAGGAGTATGTCAAGGCTGTATATTCTCAACCTGCTTATTTAACTTAAATGCAGAGTTCATCATGAGAAACGCTGGGCTAGAGGAAGCACAGCTGGAATCAAGATTGCTGGCAGAAATATCAATAACCTCAGATATGTAGATGACACCACTATTATGGCAAAAAGAGAAGAAGAACTAAAGAGCATCTTGATGAAAGTGAAAGAGGAGAGTGAAAATGATGGCTTAAAGCTCAACATTCAGAAAACTAAGATCATGGCATCTGGTCCATTCACTTCACGGCAAATAGATAGGAAAACAGTAGAAACAGTGACTGACTTTATTTTTCTGGGCTCCAAAACTGCTGCAGATGGTGATTGCAGCCATGAAATTAAAAGACTCCTACTCCTTGAAAGGAAAGTTATGATCAACCTAGACAGCATATTAAAAAGCAGAGACATGACTTTTCAGCAAAGTCTAGTCAACGTTATGGTTTTTCCAGTAGTCATGAATGGATGTGAGTGTTGGCCTATAAAGAAAGTTGAGTGCTGAAAAATTGATGCTTTTGAATTGTTGTGTTGGAGAAGACTCTTGAGACTCCCTTTGCCTATAAGGAGATCTAACCAGTCCATCCTAAAGCAGATCAGTCCTGGGTCTTCATTGGTAGGACTGATGTTGAACCTGAACCTCCAATACTTTGGTCACCTGATGCGAAGAGCTGACTCATTTTTAAAGACCCTGATGCTGGGAAAGATTGAGGGCATTGTGAGCTGGTGCATTGGGACGACCCAGAGGGATGGTATGGGGAGGGAGGAGGGAGGAGGGTTCAGGATGGGGAACACGTGTATACCTGTGGCAGATTCATTTTGATGTATGGCAAAACCAATACAATATTGTAAAGTTAAATAAAATAAAAAAGAGGAGCTCTATTAGCAATTAAAAAAAAAAAAAAAGATTGAGGGCAGAAGGAGAAAAGGACCACAGAGGATGAGATGGTTAGATGGCATCACTGACTCTATGGACATGGCTTTGGGTGGACTCTGGAAGTTGGTCATGGACAGGGAGGCCTAGTGTGCTGCAGTTCATGGCATCGGGTAGAGTCGGACACGACTGAGTGACTGAACTGAACTGAACTACTGATGTAAAAGTTAATCACATCCAAAAACAGCTTCAAACTAACATCTTGATTGATATTTGGCCGTATAACTGTCAGACATAGACTAGTCAAGTTGACATATTATGTTAACCATTAGGGGTAGATACTATTTTTATTCCATTTTCAGTTCAGTTCAGTTGCTTAGTCATGTCCAACTCTTTGAGACCCCAAGACCTCAACATACCAGGCTTCCCTGTACATCACCAACTCCCGTACCCTATTCAAACTTGTGCTCATCGAATTGGTGATACTATTCAACCATTTCATCCTCATCATCCCCTTCTCCTCTCAATTTCAATCTTTCCCAGCATCAAGACTTTTTCAAATGAGTCAATTCTTCACATCAGGTGGCCTAAGTATCGGAGTTTCAGCTTCAGCATTAGTCCTTCCAATATTCAGGACTGATTTCCCTTAGGATTGACTGGTTGGATCTCCTTGTAGTCCAAGGGACTCTCAAGAGTCTTCTCCAGCATACAGTTCAAGAACATCAATTCTTCAGCCCTCCGATGTTTTTTACAGTTCAACTCTCACATCCATACGTGACTACTAGAAAAACCATAGCCTTGACTAGAGGGACCTTAGCTGGTGAAGCAATGTCTCTGCTTTTTATTACGCTGTCTAGATTAGTCATAGCTTTTCTTCCAAGGGATAAGTGTCTTTTAATTTCATGGCTGCAATCACCATCTGCAGTGGTTTTGGAGCCCTCACAAATAAAGCTTCCATTGTTTCCCCATCTATTCACCATGAAGTGCTGGGACCACATACCATGATTTTGGTTTTCTGAATATTGAGTTTTAAGCCAACTTTTTCACTCTCCTCTTTCACTTTCATCAAGAGGCTTGTTAGTTCTTCTTCACTTTCTGCCATAGGGCTGATGTCATCTTCATATCTGAGGTTATTGATATTTTTATTGGCAATCTTGATTCTAGCTTGTGTTTCATCCAACCCAGCATTTTACATGATTTACTCTGCATATAAGTTAAATATGCAAGGTGACAATATATAGCTTTCAGGTACTCCTTTCCTGATTTGGAACCAGTCTGTTGTTCCATGTCCAGTTTTAACTGTTGCTTCTTGACCTGCATACACATTTCTCTGGAAGTAGATAAGGTGGTCTGCTATTTCCATCTCTTGAAGAATTTTCCATAGTTCGTTGTGATCCACACAGTGAAAGTCTTTTGTGTAGTTTTAAAATAGTAGTAGGTATATTTCTGGAACTCTCTAGAGAGGATTAATATGAGACAAAGATAAATCAAAACTTTATCCAAGATCATAAAATAAGTAAAAGTGGTATGTACTTCAGAGGTATGCTAAGTCACTGTAGTTTGTTCAACTCCTTGTGATCCTAGGCTCCTCTGCGCATGACATTTCCCAGGCAAGAATACTGGAGTGGATTGTCATTATCTCGTTCAGGATATCTTCCTGACTCAGGGATCAAACCTGCTCCTCTCTTGTCTCCTGCATTTTTCAGGTGTGTTCTTTACCACTAGTGCCACCTGGGAAGTAAAAAAGTTATACTGAATGATCAAATCCAGGTTGTAGACTACCTTTGTTAATGTGATTAACCAGTGAATACCAATGCTTCTTTCAAAGAACATTTCTTCATCTTGCCCACAAAAACTCATAAACTGAAATTTTGCAGCAGAAAGTATGTGATGTCATCTGTAGCTATTTATTTACCAAGGAGAACAGTAACCCCATGAAAGAAGTCAGGCTTCACTTGTGATTTTATGTTGAAATCACAAGTAGTTATGTTTATCTTGCAAGAATGCTAGGAGAAAGAGGAGATATATTTTTTGAGACTTTGATCAGAATAGCAAAATAAAGAAGACAATTTATGTAATTATAGTATACATAGATTTTACCTATACTATAATTACATAAATTGTCTTCTTTATTTTGCTATTCTGATCAAAGTCTCAAAAAGTATGTATATATAGTATAGATAAAATCAAGGCTATTCAAGTTCCTTTACTACTTAGGTAGGAAAATAAAAATCCTTTTCCCTAAAATAAATGTTGCTTCCATGGTGGCTCAGATGGTAAAAAAACCTGCTTGAAATACAGGAGACCTGGGTTCAATCCAGGGGTCAGGAAGATCCCCTGGAGAAGAGAATGGCAATGCACTCCAGTATTCCCACCTGGAAAATTCCATGGACAGAGGGGCCTGATAGGCTACAGTCCATGAAGCTGCAAAGAGTCAGGAACGACTGAGTAACTAACATTAAAATAAACATTCTCCAGTTTATTTCAACATTGTAGTTTTTCATACTTTGAAGTTAAAGTTTGTTTATAGGGAGAATATTTTTTTTTATTTTTTAATTTTACAATATTGTATTGATTTTGCCATACATCAAAATGAATTCGCCACAGGAATACATGTGTTCCCCATCCTGAACCCCCCTCCCACCTCCTTCCCCCTACCATCGCTCTGGGTTGTCCCAGTGCACTGGCCCCAAGCATCCAGTATTGTGCATTGAACCTGGACTGGCGACTCATTTCATATAAGATATTATACATCTTTCAATGCCATCAGATCAGATCAGATCAGTCGCTCAGTCGTGTCCGACTCTTTGCGACCCCATGAACCGCAGCACTCCAGGCCTCCCTGTCCATCACCAGCTCCCGGAGGTCACTCAGACTAGCATACATCGAGTCAGTGATGCCATCCAGCCATCTCATCCTCTGTCGTCCCCTTCTCCTCCTGCCCTCAATCCCTCCCAGCATCAGAGTCTTCTCCAATGAGTCAACTCTTCGCATGAGGTGGCCAAAATACTGGAGTTTCAGCTTTAGCATCATTCCTTCTAAAGAAATTCCAGGATTGATCTCCTTCAGAATGGACTGGTTGGATCTTCTTGCAGTCCAAGGGACTCTCAAGAGTCTTCTCCAACACCACAGTTCAAAAGCATCAATTCTTCGGCGCTCAGCCTTCTTCACAGTCCAACTCTCACATCCATACATGACCACAGGAAAGACCATAGCCTTGACTAGGCGAACCTTTGTTGGTAAAGTAATGTCTCTGCTTTTGAATATGCTATCTAGGTTGGTCATAACTTTCCTTCCAAGGAGTAAGCGTCTTTTAATTTCATGGCTGCAGTCACCATCTGCAGTGATTTTGGAGCCCAGAAAAACAAAGTCTGACACTGTTTCCACTGTTTCCCCATCTATTTCCCATGCAGTGATGGGACCAGATGCCATGATCTTCGTTTTCTGAATGTTGAGCTTTAAGCCAACCTTTTCACTCTCCACTTTCACTTTCATCAAGAGGCTTTTTAGCCCCTCTTCACTTTCTGCCATAAGGGTGGTGTCATCTGCATATCTGAGGTTATTGATATTTTTCCCGGCAATCTTGATTCCAACTTCTGTTTCTTCCAGTCCAGCATTTCTCATGATGTACTCTGCATATAAGTTAAATAAACATGGTGACAATATACAGCCTTGACGTACTCCTTTTCCTATTTGGAACCAGTCTGTTGTTCCATGACCAGTTCTAACTGTTGCTTCCTGACCTGCATACAGATTTCTTAAGAGGCAGATCAGGTGGTCTGGTATTCCCATCTCTTTCAGAATTTTCCATAGTTTATTGTGATCCACACAGTCAAAGGCTTTGGCATAGTCAATAAAGCAGAAATAGATGTTTTTCTGGAACTCTCTTGCTTTTTCCATGATCCAGCGGATGTTGGCAATTTGATCTCTGGTTCCTCTGCCTTTTCTAAAACCATAGGGAGAATTTTTATTTATTTTTTATTTTTTTAAATTTTATTTTATTTAACTTTACAATATTGTATTGATTTTGTCATATATCAAAATGAATCTGCCACAGGTATACATGTGTTCCCCATCCTGAACCCTCTTCCCTCCTCCCTCCCCATACCATCCCTCTGGGTCTTCCCAGTGCACCAGCCTCAGGCATCCGGTATCAGACATCAAACCTGGACTGGTGACTCGTTTCATATATGATATTATATTTATTTCAATGCCATTCTCCCAGATCATCCCACCCTCTCCCTCTCCCAGAGTCCAAAAGACTGTTCTATACATCAGTGCCTCTTATGCTGTCTTGTATACAGGGTTATTGTTACCATCTTTCTAAATTCCATATATATGCATTAGTATACTATATTGTTGTTTTTCTTTCTGGCTTACTTCACTCTGTATAATAGGCAGGAAAAATTTTTTAAAAGACAGCATACTAAATAGGTCTGCTGCTGCTGCTGCTGCTGCTAAGTCCCTTCAGTCGTGTCCGACTCTGTGTGACCCCATAGATGGCAGCACACCAAGGCTCCTCTGTCCCTGGGACTCTCCAGGCAAGAACACTGGAGTGGGTTGCCATTGCCTTCTCCAATGCATGAAAGTGAAAAGTGAAAGTGAAGTCGCTCAGTCGTGTCTGATTCCCAGTGTCCCCATGGACTGCAGCCCACCAGGCTCCTCCGCCCATGGGATTTTCCATGCAAGAGTACTGGAGTGGGGTGTCATTGCCTTCTCCAACTAAATAGGTCAGGGAATATATAATATCGCTTATGAATATCTTGGTTTTTTTTTTCCTCCTTTCAAATAATCATGAGAAGGGAGAGTGAGTAAATAAGTTTAAATTTCAATAAGAGCTATCTCCCATCCTTCTGTTCCCTTTGTTCCATAGTAGTCTGAGATCATAGATAACTCTTACCATCACTCTGTTTCCTTTATCTTAGCCAGAACCTAATTATTAGCTTGTATGTTGAAAATGGAAATTAATTAATATGTGAATCTTTTTTCTACCTAAAATTTAGTAATTCTATTGTGACTTAGAACTCAGCCTTACTCCTAGCTGCAGATAAACACTGAAAACACTGATCTGCTTTCTGTCTCTGTAAATCTGATTTCTCCTTTCCTACTTTTATGTAAGTGGAATTATCTAGAAACCCTTCTTTCCTATATGACTTCCCTGCTGTCTCAGATGGTAAAGCATCTGCCTACAATGCTGGAGACTGGGGTTCAATCCCTGGGTCGGGAAGATCCTCTGGAGAAGGAAATGACAACTCACTCCAGTACTCTTGCCTGGAAAATCCAATGGACAGAGAGCCTGGTAGGTTACAGTTCATGGGGTTGCAAAGAGTCAGACCTGACTGAACGACTTCACTTTCACTTTCCTATATGGCATCTATCAATCCATAGATGATGAGGTTCACCTGTATTTCTGTATATATCACTGATCATCTTTTTTCTAATGTTGAGCATTATCCCAATGCTTAGATCACAATGTCTTATCCTTTCACCTGCTGATGGATACTTGTGTTGTTTCTAGTTTTTTTTTTTTTCAAAAAAAGTAAAAATGAAAAATGGTAAGACTATATTAGAAAGCATTTTGAGAGTTTCCTATAAGTTAACACCACCTTTTATTGACCAGGATGGCTTTAATGTTCCCCTAGCATGACTTAACTTCAGAAAGATTTCTTGGCATAAAGCTCTGCTTTTCCTTAGAGCATTTGTGTTAGAAAAACTTCAGTTGAAAATTCTTCCTCTGCCCTTGAGAGGTAAGTTATGAATTAGTTTAGCTTCTTACCAGGGAAATCCATAGAAAACTTTTTCTATAAAATATGGGGTCATCTCTTTGAAATGTAGCCATTAAAAAAATAAAGCCTAGTCTTTGTAGAAGAGTAGGCACCTAACTTTAATATAAGCCTATTAAAAAGCACAGATAGCCTATTCACATTGACCAACCTCCCCAGTTAACCTCCCCACCACAATTTTCCAAGAGTTCATCACAGTGATTAAAACTGTTCCTGTCCTTTAATTCACTAGAGATCAGTTTAATGTCTCTCCTTACTGAAATGTTGCTGTTGCTCAGTAGCTAAGTCTTGTCTGACTTTTTGCAACTCCAAAGACTGCAGCACAAGAGAATCCTCTATCCTTCACTATCCCCGAGTTTGCTCCAACTCATGTCCATTAGCTTGGTGATGCCATCCAAACTTCTTATCCTCTGCCATCCTCTTCTCCTCCTGCATTCAATCTTTTGAGTATCAGGGTCTTTTCCAGTAAGTCAGCTCTGTGTATCACGTGGCCAGAATATTGGGGCTTTAGTTTCAGCACCAGAACTTTCAATGAATACTCAGGGTTGATTTCCTTTAGAATTGACGTCTTTGATTTCCTTGTAGTCCAAGGGACTCTCAAGAGTCTTCTGCAGCACCATAATTTGAAAACATGAATTCAAGCACTCAGCCTTCTTAGAGGTTCGACACTCACATACATACACGGCTACTGGGGAAAAAACAAACAACAAACAAAACCATAGTTTTGACTATACAGATCTTGATTGGCAAAGTGTGTCTCTGCTTTTGAATATACTGTCTAGCTTTGTCATAGTTTTCATTCTAAGGAGAAAACATCTGTTAATTTCATGGTTGTAGTCACTGTACAGTATGACTTTGGAGCCCAAGAAAATAAAATCTGTCAGTGTTTCCATGTTTTCCTCTTCTATTTGCCATGATATGATGGGAAACATATCATAATCATAGTTTTTTTTTTTTTTAAATATTGAGTTTCAAGTCAGCTTTTTCACTCTCCTCTTTAACTCTTATCAAGAAGCTCTTTAGTTCCTTTTCATTTATTGCCATTAGAATGATACCATCTACAAAAATGAGATTGTTGCTATTCCTCCCAGCAATCTTCATTCCAGCTTGTGAACCATACAGCCCAGCCTTTCACATGATGCACTCTGCATAGAAGTTAAAATAAACAGGAAGATAATATACAACCTTGCCATACTCCTTTCCCAGTTTTTAACCAGTCTGTTTTTCCATGTGTGGTTCTAACTGTTGCTTCTTAAACTTCATACAGGTTTCTCAGGAAACAAGTGAAGTGATCTGGTACTCATATTGCTTTAAGAATTGTCCAGAGTGCGATCCACACAGTGAAAAGCTTTTGTGCCGTCAATGAAGCAGAAGTAGATGTTTCTCTGGAATTGCCTTGCTTTCTCCGTGATCCAACAAATGATGGTAATTTTATCTCTGATTCCTCTGCCTTTTCTAAACACAGCTTGTACATCTAGAATTTCTCAGTTTATATTATGCTAAAGCTTAGTTTGAAGGATTTTGTGCATAGTCTTGCTAGCATGTAAAATGATTGCAATTGTCCAGCAATTTCAGCATTGTCTGTCATTGCCCTTTTTGGGATTGAAATGAAAACTGACCTTCACCGGTCCTATGGCCACTGCTGAGTTTTCCAAATTTGCTGACATTTTTAGTGCAGCACTTTAACAGCATCATAAATGCAGCACTTAACAGGCGAACTCTGTCACCTCCACTAGCTTTGTTCATAGTAATGCTTCCCTAAGGCCAACTTGACTTCACACTCCAGAATGTCTGGCTCTAGGTGAGTAACCCCCTGCCCATAGTGGTTTTCTAAGTCATTAAGACCTTTTTGTACAGCTCCTATGTGTATTCTTGCCTCCTGTTCTTAATCTCTTCTGCTTCTGTTAGATCCTTACCCTTTCTGTGCTTTGTCATTTCTGTCCTTGCATAAATGTTTCGTTGATACCTCCAATTTTCTTGAAAAAAATCTCTAGTCTTTCTCATTCTATTGTTTTCTTCTATTTTTTGCAGTGTTCATTTAAGAAGATGTTCTTATCTCCTCTTGCTATTTGTTAGAATTTTGCATTCAGTTGTGTATATTTTTCTGTTTCTCCATTTCCCTTCTTCCCTCTTCTTTTCTGGTTCTCTTTTTCCCTCAGCTATATGTAAACCTTCCTGCACAACCACTTTGCCTTCTTGCATTTCTTTTTCTTTGGGATGGTTTTGGTCAATTTCTCCTGTACAAAGTTATGGCTATATGTCCATAGTTCTTTAGGCACTCTGTGTACCAGGTCTAATCCCTTGAATCTATTTGTCACCTCCACTGCATGATCATAAAGGATTTGATTTAGCTTATACTTGAATGGCCTAAACAAAACCTTACTGTCATAGTTTCAGATAAAATCTACCTCTGCTGATTTAACTGTCTGGTGCAATTTTTCTTTGACATTATATGACTCAGAGATTCCATCCCTAGCTAATTATCAGAGAAAAAATAAAAACACATCTACATTAAGATACGTACATTGATAATGTTGAACTTTACTAAGGCTTGTAGAAAGCTAGTATTTTATTTTATTTTATTTTTTACTAAATCTCTTTCAAGTTCCAGGGAATGGTTTACTGAATCTCTCTTTACTATATTGCTCAGAGATTCCCTCTTTGTTAAAGTATGAAAAGACCAGTTACATTCTCCTCAAAATGCCTTTCTAATGATTGCTAATATTTGTCCCCAAAATTCAATTGAAAAAGAAAAAAAAATGCCCATATATCTGATTTGTTCAAACTTTAAACTTCTCTCTTTACTCCCAGGTTCCAGATTTTTGACTCAGCCTCAGCTTGAGCCAGCATACAAACTTAGCTTAACAACCTCTGCCAAAGATAGAATAGGCTGACAGCAGAGAAAAGCTTTCTGTAACAATTGTCCTATCATCACCTGCATTTACTCTTCTCATTTCTTCAGATCCTTTCCTTGTCACTTTGTTTCCCCTTCTCTGTAAAAGGGAAGTTCTTCTCTGCCTGCAATGAGATATTCCAGACCTCATAATATTCTTCCCATTATCATGTTCCCTCTCCTCCTGTTGTAAAATTGTCTTCCTCCTATTGCAGTACTCAATTCAGATAAAGTCTTTCTTTTCTGAAGTCCAGATTTGTTTTTGTTTTTGTTTTTTTTGATGATACTAATGTTGATAACTTCTTTTAATTGCAATCATGTTTTCTTTGGATAAACAAAGAAGTGTGTGTTTGCCCGAAATGTTTTGCTCTTGTCAAGGACAGAATCACGTTGTCATAGATTTATAGAATGTTCTCATTAAAAGAGAACTTCAGTCATTTCTAATATACTTTTTCACTTTTCATAGAATGAATCATAAATCAAAGAAATGAGGTTTTTTGACTAGGGTTACAGAATAAGTGATTTGAAAGATAAGGTTTAGAATTTTGATATTATGATTCTTTGTCAACTACAAATTTTCTTACAAAACAATTGCTTATTTTTATGATTAATATCCAAATTATCACAGGAATGACTTTTAGTGTATTTTGTGTAGATTCCAAAACATATTAATTTCTTATTTTTAAAAGGTAAAGTAGTCTTTTCTTGTTTTTAAATTTTGACCCTAATGGTATTGTTTGTATGCTTCGTAGACATCCAACAATGATTGCCCAATCAGACGTTAAATTATCAAGTCACAATTATAATCCCCAGTGTCTATAAATTATGATTCATTTAATGTTTCCTTTCATTTGTCACAAGGCAATGATGCCTCTGCCATAAATCACTAACACTTTCCACTAATGGGCTTGTCTGGTAAATCAGCTGGTAAAAGAATCTGCCTGCAATGCAGGAGACCTGGTTTGATTCCTGGGTCAGGAAGATTTGTTGGAGAAGAAGATAAGCTACCCACTTCAGTATTCTTGCACTTCCCTGGTGGCTCAACTGGTAAAGAATATGCCTGAAATCAGGGAGACATGGGTTCAATCTCTGGGTTGGGAAGATCACCTGGAAAAGGGAAAGGCTACCCTCTTCAGCATTCTAGACTGGAGACTTCCATGGACTGTATAGTCCTTGAGAACACGAAGAATCAGACATGACTGACTGACTTTCACTTCCACTAGCTCTTTTCTCTTTGAAAGAAGAAAGGCAAACATACTACATCTAATAGTCCTTTTATATTTTTTTGCTAAGATTTGCCTAAAATAGTGAGAATATTCATAAGTTTATTTATTCTTTTTGATATATTTTACAGATGCCAGCATACTTTTGATAATAGAAACACTAGGACCATTACCGGAGAAGGTAATGGCATCTCATTCCAGTATCTTGCCTGGAAAATCCCATGGACGGAGGAGTCTGGTAGGCTGCAGTCCATGGTGTCCCTAAGAGTCAGACACAACTGAGCGATTTCAGTTTCACTTTCCACTCTTATGCATTGGAGAAGGAAATGGCAACCCACTCCAGTGTTCTTGCCTGGAGAATCCCATGGAAAGGGGAGCCTGGTGGGCTGCCGTCCATGGGGTCACACAGAGTCGGACACGACTGTAGCGACTTAGCAGCAGCAGCAGCAGGACCATTACACTTTTATTCATTGATGTGTTTACTCATAGTTAAGCATCCTTTCTTTAAATATTAAAATAAATACAAATAGCCTTATTAGAGATATATATGAACTGCTATCAAGTCAGTTCAGTGCAATTGTTCAGTCATGTCTGATTCTGCGACATCATGGACTGCAGCACACCAGGCTTTCCTGTTCTTCAATATCTCCTGGAATTTGCTTAAACTCATGTCCACTGCGGGGAAGGCAATGGCACCCCACTCCAGTCCTCTTGACTGGAAAATCCCATGGATGGAGGAGCCTGGTGGGTTGCCGTCTATGGGGTCGCACAGAGTCGGACACGACTGAAGCGACTTAGCAACAGCAGCATGTCCACTGAGTTATTAATGCCATCCAACCATATCATCCTCTGTCATTTCCTTCTCCTCCTGTCTTCAATCTTTCCCAGCATCAACGTCTTTTCCAATGAGTTAATGCTTCACATCAGGTGGCAAAGTATTGAAGCTTCAGTTTCAGTATCTTTCCTTCCAATAGATATTCAGGGTTGATTTCCTTTAGGATTGATTGTTTTGATCTTCTTGCAGTCCATGGGACTCTTTCATGATTATACCCTTCCTTCGTTTTCAAATTATTTTTTGATGTATTGAAATAATAAATTTTCATTATCAAAATATTTCAGCAAGATACTTTCCTAGGTACTATACTAAATATTTTACATATTTTAATGTATTTAAGCCTCCCAATAATTTCTTGGAATATATAATACTATTCTCAGTTTAAAATAATGTAAAGTGTTATATCATTGGTAAGTGTTATGGCTATGATTAGGTGCTCTTCGGGGTTTCCCTGGTGACTCAGACAGTAAAACTCTGCCTGCAATATGGGAGACCTGGAAGATATGGGAGACCCATATATTTTCTCTGCTTTTCAATATGCTGTATAGGTTTGTCATGGCTTTTCTTCCAGAGAACAAGCATCTTTCAATTTCATGGCTACAGTCACCTGAAATCATCCACAGTGATTTTGAAGACCAACAAAACAAAGTCTCTCAGTCTTTCCATTGTTTCCCCATCTATTTTCCTTGAAGTGATGGAACCAGATGCCATGATCTTCGCTTTTTGAATGTTGAGTTTTAAGCCAGCTTTTTACACTCGTTTCTTTCACTTTCATCAAAGAGCTCTTTAGTTCCTCTTCACTTTCTGCTATAAGGGTGGCTCTTTTAATCACTTTTCTATGTTACTTCTTGCCTCTGATAATCCTATGTTTTTATGTTTTATTATATTCCAGTATCATAGAATTATTCCATTATCTCCTTAAAACTTAAAAAAAAAAAAATCTCATTTTCTGCAGAGTATAATAGTAATGCTACCATTATAGTAGTCACATAGTACTGATGACTATACACACAAAGTTAATATACTTCTCTCCAAAATTCTCATCCCTATTCTTCAGTAGACAGAACTTCTTTTTTGTTAACGTTAAGTAAAAATTGAAGTTCCTTGGTTATGTTCCCACTTTTCTGGAAGATGACCCTGTCAGCAAGGCAAAGAAAGAATTTATTACATAGTTTTATTAGATGTACAGTGGAGGAAAATGATTTCTTTCTAAAACCTCATCCAAGTACACTCTATCAGGCTTGCACTATCATTTCATTGATTTAGAACCAAATCAAAACCATTGTTGAAAATTTTATCTGTAGATTTAAAAGCCATACATTTGAAGGTAAAAACTTCAAGTTTTTGCTAGCATCATAGCAGTTTAGATAAGCACTGTAATCCTGTCTTGAAAAGGTGCCTGTGCTTCTGAGGATGGACCAGCTTGTGATCAAAAGAGATAAGAAATCAGCCAAGTTAGGAAAGAATAGAGTCACAGGCTAGGACTCTTATGCTCAATTTGTGTGAGGGACATGAAGAAGCATCCCTCACAGATTCACCTATTGCCACATATATATGCTTTTATTCTGCCAGAATTATATGATTTCCAATTGTTTAAATGAAAGACTCATTATATCCATCAGAGATTTTATTGTAGAAAATGTGATCATAATTTACTGAAATAAAGATTAATAACATAAAACACATTTTCTGAATTTAGTTATATCAAAGTTTACTGACTGGGTGATCGAATCCATAGATAAAATGCTTTTGTTTGTTTTAGTTCCTAAGTAAAGTCATACTATTCTCTGACCCTATAGACTGTAGCCCACCAGGGTCCTCTGTCTATGGGCTTTCTCAGGCAAAGTTATTGGAATGGATTTCTCTTTTCATCTCCAAAGGATCTTCCTGATCCAGGGATCAAACTCAAGTCTCTTGCTTTGGAACATGGATTATTTTTCAATGAGCTACCAGGAAGGCCATAGATAAAATATATAGGGATAGTTCAAACATAGTCAGATGACTTCTCGTCACATGAGATAGTAGCTTGAGTTGGAGGAAGTGAGTGTAAACTGAAACAGTGAGAGACATTGCTACTTTCCATTATCCATGTAAATTATGGATTTTAGTAAATATTTAATATAATACTTAAAAAGAGAAACTGAGAATCTGGAACGTAACCTGAAGAAAGCAGAGCACATAGCCAAGATCAATGATAATATACCAAATGTGGAACAAATGAAACTTTCCTTAGGATGAGGAAAGGTTACATGGAAAAAATTGCATATTCCAAAAAGTATTTGGAGAATTACTGTAAAGAGTTGATAGGAGATCTTTTCTATTATTTGCTAAAGTAAATATTTACAGCTGAGGATTAGGGGACTAAGAAAGTGCAAAGGAATGACTATCAGCAGCAGGGCAGATTTAAAATTAAGATAAATGAAACTGTTTAATCAGATTAAATATTAAAGTAGAACATATAGAATCAATGAAGATATGTAAATTTGTACTAATGGCACAAAATATTTCTTATGATGCCATCAACTTTGGTTGAAAACTAGTTACCTGTACTATTCAGTTCAGTTCAGTTCAGTTGCTCAGTCGTGTCCCACTCTTTGCGACCCCATGAATCGCAGCACGCCAGGCCTCCCTGTCCATCACCAGCTCCCAGAGGTCACCCAGACTCACATCTATCGAGTCAGTGATGCCATCCAGCCATCTCATCTTCTGTTGTCCCCTTCTCCTCCTTCCCCCAATCCCTCCCAGCATCAGAGTCTTCTCCAATGAGTCGACTCTTCGCATGACGTGGCCAAAGTACTGGAGTTTCAGCTTCAGTATCATTCCTTCCAAAGAAATCCCAGGGCTGATCTCCTTCAGAATGGACTGGTTGGATCTCCTTGCAGTCCAAGGGACTCTCAAGAGTCTTCTCCAACACCACAGTTCAAAAGCATCAATTCTTTGGCGCTCAGTACTATTACATAAAAGAAATTAATTATCAGAAAGACAGAGATGTTTAGTAAATCATAAAATCCAAAGCAAAATATGAATCAGAAAAGCACTATTAAATTCTTAGAGTTTAAACAGACATACTTCTAACTCAAACATCGATAAGAAAAAAAAAAAATCATCTTTGGCTCATTTAACTGGAAAGACAGGACATGTTTCTAGTTTTAAAAAATATTGGATTTTAGGCCTCAAAGAATATCAAGTAGGCTCTAATTCATCTATAAGCTCCTTTTGTCTATGACGGCCTTCATTTAAAATGCAAAGTCCTTTTGCACATTAACTTGATGATTGTCAGCAACCTATATTCTCCAAGCTTAGAAATACCAGAGGAAATGCATTTTTTCTCCTCAGATATCAAAACCATAAATTAATCTGAGTACCTTTATTGAATTTCAGCCTCTCCTATAATTGAATACTGAGAAACAAGTAAATAGGACAAAGTTAGTATCAATAATTCCAAGAAGGAAAAATAAACAATAATGTAAATTAATGAACACATATCAGCAATTTGGTCAAATCCTAGCTTTTTTTCTGTAGTTGGCATGCATATACATGCATCATTCACAACATTTTTCAGAAGCCCACCTCACTTCCTATAAAGTCCTTTTGTTAAATGCTCCTTACATAGCATTTTCATGTAGTAACCTTAATCCTGCTACTTTTCTCCTGTCTGTCACCAGCAAAGCCCATCATGAATGCTTAACCCCTCCTGACTCCTTGTGATTAACTGTAGAAAATTTAGGGCAGTGTTATTGACTTCTTATCACACATTGATGGTTCTTATTTAAAAGAGGGCAATAGCAAATACTATGCTGGGTGTGTAATTGCAAATCATTTTGATATGGTTGAGGCAGCATCATTACTTATGGCCACTTTGGCTCAACAGGCTGAATCATATGATTTTCATGGGGTTGCACTTTAGTTGAGGGCAAAACAGCCAGAAGTCATACTGATAGTAGATATATATTCGGAGAAGGCAATGGCACCCAACTCCAGGATTCTTGCCTGGAAAATCCCATGGATGGAGGAGCCTGGTAGGCTGCAATCCATGGGGTCACTAAGAGTCGGATATGACTGAGTGACTTCACTTTCACTTTCATGCATTGGAGAAGGAAATGGCAACCCACACCAGTGTTCTTGCCTGGAGAATCCCAGGGACGGGGGAGCTTGGTGGGCTGCGGTCTGTGCGATCGCACAGAGTCAGACACAACTAAAGCGAGACTTAGCAGCAGCCGCAGCAGCAGCAATAGATATATTCAAAGCAGCTGTTGATTTTGAAATAGTGTGGAAGCAACATGTCTTCCTTACTTCAGGCAGAAAAAATTATATAAAAATAAAATTACTACAGGCAGTACTTGCACTTGTCACTTAAACTATTATTAAGATTCCAAGGAACTTTTAAATTTGACTTTCTGGAAGCTAAGATAAATAACTTGCCAACATTTCTTCAAAGAGCTCTACCTAAAAGAAACCCAGATCAGCCAAATCTCTTTTCAAGGGAATATTTCTCCAACTGACATCTTAGGAAAAAAATGGCTAGAGAAGCCCATCATTGTTCTCAGTAAAGGAAAAACAAGGTAAAATTTCAACAGTTGTTGGTCTGATAAAAAGGGGAAAAACTCTGGCTTTAACCAAATAACAACTGAGTCCTACTAGGAACTCTAAAGTTCCCACTCCTCACCATTGTGTGTATATTTAAACATTGGTCTACAGAAAATATTATAGATTTCATGAACCAGTATTGATGGGGAAATATTAGTAAATCTGCAAAAATTTCCTATCTCACATGTTCTGGCTGTCTGAAATACAAATGATCAAACTCATTCATGTTTCTCTCATACATTTTAGGCCATCTAATGACTCACTTGAGGTCTGATATACTGAGTTCATACAGTTTTATCCATCTCATGAAGATACACACACACACACACACACACACACATTCAGTTCAGTTCAGTCACTCAATAGTGTCCGATTCTTTGAGACCCCATGAACTGAAGCACACCAGGCCTCCATGTTCATCACCAACTCCTGGAGTACACCCAAACCCATGTCCATTGAGTAGGTGATGCCATTCAACCATCTTATTCTCTGCTGTGCCCTTCTCCTCCTGCCCTGAAACTTTCCCAGCATCAGGGTCTTTTCCAAGGAGTCAGCTCTTTGCATCAGGTGGCCGAAGTATTGGAGTTTCAGCTTCAACATCAGTCCTTCCAATGAACGCCCAGAACTGATCTCCTTTAGGATGGACTGGTTGGATTTCCTTGCAGTCCAAGGGACTCTCAAAAGTCTTCTCCAACACCACAGTTCAAAAGCATCAATTCTTCTGTGCTCAGCTTTCTTTATAGTCCAACTCTCATATCCATACATAACTACTGGAAAAAAAAAAAAAAAATGGCCTTGACTAGATGGACCTTTGTTGGCAAAGTAATGTCTTTGCTTTTTAATAAGCTGTCATATTGGTTGATCATAACTTTCCTTCTAAGGAGTAAGTGTCTTTTAATTTCATGGCTGCAATCATCATCCACAATGATTTTGGAGTCCAGAAATATAAAGTCAGCCACTGTTCCTACTGTTTCCCCATCTATTTGCCATGAAGGAATGAGACCAGATGCCATGATCTGTGTTTCCTAAATGTTGAGCTTTAAGCCAACTTTTTTACTCTCCTCTTTAACTTTCATCAAGAGGCTCTTTAGTTCTTCTTCACTTTCTGCCATAGGGTGGTGTCATCTGCATATCTGAGGTTATTGATTTTTCTCCTGGCAATCTTGATTCTAGCTTGTGCTTCCTCCAGCCCAGAGTTTCTCATGAGGCACTCTACACATAACTTCAATAAGTTATAGAATTTAATTATGATCTGGATATTTTCATATGGGACTGAAGCTTTACCTTGCAGATAGGCCTCTTCTGTGCCTTAAGTCATTTTGCGAAAGATTATCCTTTCCTGGAGACAACTCAAACTTTTGGGTGATTGAGGAACTCATTTTACCTGCCAGATGATTTTACAAATCTGTGCTGTTTGGCTGTTTTTGCAACATTTATACTGTGCTTCACACCCTCCATCTTCTGGTTTAGTCAAATGCACTAATGGCATTATTAAGACTCAATGGCAAGACTTGTAGAGGCTCTTCAAATACTATGACCCAAAGCATCACCATTGGGCCTTCTCAATGTCAGATTCACCCTTCTGGAATTCATAAGCCCTCATCATTTGAAATAGGCATGTGATGCTCCATGCATGTAGCTCCTGCTTCTTTTGACCCAGAAATGATAAAAAGAGAGATATCCCAAAATAGCAAAGCTAAAAACCATATAGTAATCACAACAAATACAGAAAAAGTTTTTGACAAAATTCAACACTCATTTATGATTAAAAAAAAAAAAAAAAAAAAAAACTCTTCAGAAAATGGGCACAGGAGGCACTTACCTTGACATAATAATGTCATATATGACAAACCCACAGTAAACATTATTGTCAACAGTGAAAAACTAAAAACATTCCTTTTAAGATGAGGAAAAAAAAGAGATTCCATTCACCAGTATTCACCACTATTCAACATAGTTTTCACCTATATTATTCAACATTCACCACTATTATTCAAAATAATTTTGGAAGCTCTACCCATGCAATGAGAGAAGAAAACTAAATAAAAGGAATTTATATTGGAAAAGAAGAAATAAAATTCTCATTGTTTGCAGATGACAGGATACTATATTTAGAAAATACTGAATATATTTCCAGAAAATTACTAGAGCAAGTCAATGAATATAGTAAAGTTACAAGAATTAAAATTAATAAACAGATATCCTTTGCATTCTTATGCTCTAACAATGAAAGATCAGTAATAGAAATTAAGAAAGCAATCATTGCAAAAAAAAAAAAAAAGGCAAGAAAACAAAGCCTAAGAATAAGTTTACCAAAGGAGACAAAAGATATGTATGCATAAACTGTTAAACACTGATGCAAGAAATCAAAGACAACACAAAGAGATGGAGAAATATACCATGTTATTGGATTGAAAGAATCAATATTGTGAAAATGACTATACAACAATCTATATAGTTCAAAGTAATCCTTATTGAATTACCAATAGCATTTTATACAGAATGAGAACAGAAAGTTTCACAATTTTTATGGAAAACAAAAGACCCTGAATAGAAAGAAAACAGAGCTGGAGGAATCAACCTTCTTGACTTAAGACTATACTAAAAACCTACAGTCATCAAGAGAGTATGCTACCAGCATGAAAACAGAAATATAGAATAAATGGACAAGACAAAAAGCCCAGAAATAAACCCATGTACCTAATCTTTAACAAAGAATCCAGTAATACGTCATGGAGAAAAGACAGCCTCTTCCATAAACAGTTCTGGGAAAACTGGACAGCTACATATAAAAGAATGAAATTAAAACACTTCCTGATACCATACACAAAAATAAACTCAAAATGAATTAAAGATCTAAATTTAAGGCCAGAAACCATAAAAGTTTTAAAGTGAAACATATGCAGAACATTTTTTAACATAAAATTTCAGTAAGATTCTCTTTGACCCACTCCCCTTGAATAATACAAATACAAATAAAAATAAAAATAAACAAGTGGGGCAAATTAAACTTAGAAGCATTTACATAGCAAAGATTATATATATATATATATATATATAATACAGAAAAAAATGAAAAGGCAGTCCTCAAAATGGGAGAAAATATTTTCAAAAAATCAACTGACAAAGGGTTAATACCCAAAGTAAAAAAGCAGCTCATGCAACTCAATATCAGAAAGACAAAAAATCCAATTGAAAGTAAGCAGAAGATATAAACAGACATTTTGCCAAAGACAACAGGCAGATGGCCAACACACTTATGAAATAATGCTCAGCATTGCTCATTATTAGGGTAATGCAAGCCAAAACTTCAATGAGGTATCATCTCATACCAGTCAAAATGGTCATCATCAGGAATTTCTACAAACATAATGCTCAGGAGAGTGTGGAGTATAGGTAGCCTTCTTGAAAATGTAAACTGATACAGTGACTATGGAGAACAGAATGAAGATTCCTTAAAAAAGAAAAAAAAAAAAAAAACTACATATAAAACACTATATGACCCAGCAACCCCACCACTGGGCATATACTTTGAGAAAACTACACTTTTAAAAGATACATGTACTGCAAGGTTCATTGCAACATTATTTACAATAGGCAAAATATGGAGGGGTCTTAGTTGTCCATTGAAGATAAGTGGATAAAGAAGTTGTGGTACATATATACAGTAGAGTATTACTCAGCCATACAAAGGGATGAATTTGAATCAGTTGAACTGAGGTGGACAAACCTAGAATCTGTTATACAGAGTGAAGGAAGTCAGAAAGAAAAAAAAAAACAAATATCATATAGGAACAGATATATATGGGATCTAGAAAAATGTATAGATGAACCTATTTGCACGGCAGGAGTAGAGACTCTGACATAGAGAATAGACTTACGGACACGTAGTGGTAGGAGAGGGTGAGACAAATTGAGAGAGTGGCATTGACATGTAAACACCACCTAGTTGAAAACAGATAGCTCATGAGGAGCAGCTATATAACACAGGGACCCCAGCCTGGTGCTCTGTGATGACCTAGAAGAATGAGGTCAAGGGGTGGGAGAGTGCCTCAAGAGGGAGGGGATATATGTATCCTTGTAGCTGATTCATGTTGTTGTATGGCTGAAACCAGCACAACATTGTAAAACAATTTTCCTCCAATTGAAATATTAACTGGAGGAAAAAATATATATATTTTTTAATTGGAGGAAAAAAATATATATATTCTTGGCAGGAAAACTATGACAAACCTAGAGAGTGTGTTGAAAAGCAGAAATATCACTCTGCTGACAAAGGTCCATATAGTCAAGGCTATAGTCTTTCCAGTGGTAACATGTGGTTGTGAGATCTGAACTGTAAGAAGGCAGAGCAATGAAGAAATGATGCCTTTGAACTGTGATTCTGAAGACTCCTGAGAGTCCCTTGGACGGCAAGGAGATCAAACCAGTCAATCTTAAGGAAATCAACCACGAATATTCACTGGAAGGACTGATGCTTAAGCTCCAGAATTTTGGTCCTCTGATTTGAACAGTTGACTCACTGGAAAAGCCCTTGATGCTGGGAAAGATTGAGGACAGAAGAAGAAGGAATCAGAGGATGAGATGGCTGGATGGCATCACTAATGCAATGGGCATGAACTTGGGAAAACTTTGGGAGGTGGTGAGGAACACGGAGGCCTTCATACTGCAGTCCATGGGATCACAAAGAGTTGGACATGACTGGGTGACTTAATAACAACAACATGTGTGTGTGTGTGTGTGTGTGTGTGTGTGTGTGTGTGTGTGGTAGAGCAATCTTTTCAGAGTTTACTCTTAGGAGATAAAGACATTAAGCATCACACCTTGCAACTTGGAGATTCCACCTATTTGGAAAGACAGCTTTAGAAGAATTATCTTCTACCTCACTGGGAAGTCCCTCATTAAGTACTGCTATATAACACTTTAAAAATATATATACTGCTATATAACACTTTATAACACTATATAAATTCTGAAGGAGATGGACATACCAGACTACCTGATCTGCCTCTTGAGAAATCTGTATGCAGGTCAGGAAGGGTTAGAACTGGACATGGAACAACAGACTGGTTCCAAATAGGAAAAGGTGTATGTCAAGGCTGTATATTGTCACCATGTTTATTTAACTTGTATGCAGAGTACATCATGAGAAATGCTGGACTGGAAGAAACAGAAGTTGGAATCAAGATTGCTGGGAGAAATATCAATAACCTCAGATATGCAGATGACACCACCCTTATGGCAGAAAGTGAAGAGGGGCTAAAAAGCCTCTTGATGAAAGTGAAAGTGGAGAGTGAAAAGGTTGGCTTAAACCTCAACCTTCAGAAAACGAAGATCATGGCATCTGGTCCCATCACTACATGGGAACTAGATGGAGAAACAGTGGAAACAGTGTCAGAATTTGTTTTTTCTGAGCTCCAAAATCACTGCAGATGGTGACTGCAGCCATCAAATTAAAAGAGGCTTACTCCTTGGAAGGAAAGTTATGACCAACCTAGATAGCATATTCAAAAGCAGAGACATTACTTTACTAACAAAGGTTCGCCTAGTCAAGGCTATGGTCTTTCCTGTGGTCATGTATGGATGTGAGAGCTGGACTGTGAAGAAGGCTATGCGCCGAAGAATTGGTGCTTTTGAACTGTGGTGTTGGAGAAGACTCTTGAGAGTCCCTTGGACTGCAAGGAGATCCAACCAGTCCATTGTGAAGGAGATCAGCCCTGGGATTTCTTTGGAAGGAATGATGCTAAAGCTGAAACTCCAGTATTTTGGCCACCTCATGCGAAGAGTTGACTCATTGGAGAAGACTCTGATGCTGGGAGGGATTGAGGGCAGGAGGAGAATGGGACGACAGAGGATGAGATGGCTGGATGGCATCACTGACTCAATGGATGTGAGTCTGGGTGACCTCCGGGAGCTGGTGATGGGCAGGGAGGCCTGGCGTGCTGCAGTTCATGGGGTCACAAAGAGTCGGACACGACTGAGCAACTGATCTGATCTGATCTCTGATATAACACTTGCGCCACCAAACTCTAAGGACCCTTGGATTTATGTGGCACACCTAAAGAAAACCCTGACTGACCTCCATTCACCTTGTAATCAGAAAGAAAAAAAAAAAAAAATAAGAATTGAAACAGATGTTATCTGTTTTCCCAAGATATCTGGTTCAGGAGGTCTGTTTAAAGCTTGCTAAAGCTTTGATGATGATATAATGCTTGAGAGTATCTCCAATAATTACAATCTTAATAATACTAGAAAACCTAATTCCTGATCAGCAATGATTTTAGAAAAAAATGTTGATCAAAAGAGGAATGTAAAAATATTAATGAATAAAAGCTTTAATTAAACAAAATCAGGAGAATAAAACAGGGAGCTTTCATGCCCTCAAAATATAGCAGAGGCCAACAGGAACAAGAAAGAGTCCCTCTTCTTACCTGGTAAGAACTCAGTCAATGAAAGGTCATGGACCCTTTGTTTACCATAGTCTTCCCTACTTTTTCTCCCTCACTTTAAAAACATTCTCCTTCTCCTGCATATGGGGACTTGCAGAGACCTCACCACGTTTGCAGACCAGAATTGCAAATATTTGCTGCTCCTGAACAACCTCCTTTGCACTGGCAAAATAACTGGCAATTTACTTATTTTAGTGCAAAATGTGGTTTTAAAATATTGATTATTTTGAATAATGTGCAATGAACATAGGAGTACAGATATTTGCTCAAGGTCCTGATTTATTTTCCTTCATATATATATCCAGGAGCATGACTGCTGGATAATACTGCAATTCTATTTTTAATTTTATGAGGGACCACTATACTATATCCCCTAATAGCTAAACCAAATTACATTGCCACTACCAGTGT
Organism: Tragelaphus eurycerus; assembly: GCA_935064755.1. Taxonomy (NCBI): domain Eukaryota; kingdom Metazoa; phylum Chordata; class Mammalia; order Artiodactyla; family Bovidae; genus Tragelaphus; species Tragelaphus eurycerus. Next base: position 5,240,349 of record CAKXYN010000041.1, read on the forward strand.
ACAATGTTTCCTTTTTTGCCACACCCTGCTCAAGCTTATTTATGTCTTTGTAGCCATGATAACAGCTGTGAGGTGATTTCTCACTGTGGCTTTGATTTGTACTGCCATTATGGTTCATGAGATCCAATATCATATAATGTATCTGTTGGCCATCTGTCTATTTAGGTCATCAGCTTGGTTTTCAAATAGAGTTTTTAATTTTTATGGTGTTGAGTTGTATGAGTACTTTGTATATTTTGAATATTAACCCCTTATCACATATATAATTTACAAATATCTTAACTCACTCAGTAGGCAGCCTTTCCATTGTGCTGATGGCCTTTTTCAATTTGCAGAAGCATTTTAGTTTAACATAGTCATAATTGAATATTTTTATTTTTTTTCTCTTGCCTGAGGAGACAGACACTAAAATATTGTGAGAACAACTACAAAAATCACACTGTCTATGTTTTCTTCTAGGAATTTTATGCTTTCAGATCTTATACTTAACTCTGTAAATTCAATTTTAGGGTAATTTTTTAAGACATATGCTTGGCTTTATTATTTTCCAGTTTACTGTCCAATTTTCCCAACAAAATTTATTTTAAAAGGTCATCACTTGCCATTGTATATTTTTGGCTATTTTGTTATAAATTAATTAGTCAAATATGCATTGGTTGACAAACCTGGGTTTCATTTTCTGTTTCATTATTACTGTGTCTATTTTATTCCAATATCATACTGCATTGAATCTTATAGTTTTACTTTTCAGAGTGTTTCATTCCATTCAGTTCACTTCAATTAGGTTCAGTCACTCTCAGTCATGTCTGGCTCTTTGTGACTCCATTGAGAGCAACACGACAGGCCTCCTTGTCCATCACCAACTCCCGGAGCTTACTAAAACTCATATCCATTGAGTCAGTGATGTCATCCAACCATCTCATCCTCTATTGTTCCCTGCTCTTCCTGCCTTAAATCTTTCCAAGCATCAGGGTCTTTTCCAATGAGTCAGTTCTTTGCATCAGGTGGCAAAGTATTGGACTCTCAGTTTCAGCATCAGTCCTTTCAATGAATATTCAGGACTGATTTCCTTTAGGATGGACTGGTTAGATCTCCTTGCAGTCCAAGGAAATCTCAAGAGTCTTCTCCAACATCACAGATTAAAAGCATCAGTTTGTCAGCTCTCAGTTTCTTTATAGTCCAAAACTCACATCCGTATATGGCTATTGGAAAAAGAAAAAAAAAAACAAACAAACATAGCTTTGACTAGATGGGCCTTTGACTAGATTACCTTTGCAAAGTACTGTCTCTGCTTATTAATATTCTGTCTAGGTTGGTCATAACTTTTCTTCCGAGGAGCAAGTATCTTTTAATATCATGGCTACGGTCACCAACTGCAGTGATTATGGAGCCACAAAAAATAAAATTTCCCACTGTATTCACTGTTTCCACATCAATTTGCCATGAAGTGATGGAACCAGATGCCATGATCTTAGTTTTCTAAATGTTGAGTTTTAACTCAACTCTTTCACTCTCCTCTTTCACTTTCATCAAGCGGCTCTTCAGTTCTTCACTTTCTGCCATAAGGATGGTGTCATCTGCATATCTGAGGTTATTGACATTTCTCCTGGAAATCTTAATTCCAGCTTGTGCTTCTTTCAGCCCAGCGTTTCTCATGATGTTCTCTACATATAAGTTAAATAAGCAGGGTGACAATATACAACCTTGATGTACTGCTTTCCCGATTTGGAACCAATCTAATAGATGTCCATGTCCAGTTCTAAATATTACTTCCTGACCTGCATACAGATTTCTCAAGAAGCAGGTCAGGTGGTCTGGAGTTCCCATCTGTTTAAGAATTTTCTACTGTTTGTTGTGATATAAAGTGTTTGGCATAGTCAATAAAGCAGAAGTAGACGTTTTCCTGGAACTCTCTTGCTTTTACTATAATCCAATGGATGTTGGCAATTTGATCTCTAGTTCCTCTGTCTTCTATAAATCCAACTTGAACATATGGTAGTTCATGGTTCACATACTGTGTTAAGGCTGGCTTTGAGAATTTTGAGCATTACGTCGCTAACATGTGAAATAAGAGCAATTGTATGGTAGTTTGAGCATTCTTTAGCATTGCCTTTCTTTGGGATTGAAATGAAAACAGACCTTTTTACAGGCTTTCGGCCACTGCTGAGTTTTCCAAATTTGCTGGCATATTGAGTGCAGCACTTTCATAGTATCATCTTTTAGGATTTGAAATAGCTCACCTCCACTAGCTTTGTTCATAGTGAGGCTTCCTAAGACCCACTTGACTTCTCATACCAGAATGTCTGGCTCTATGTAAGTGATCACACCATCATGATTATCTGTGTCCTGAAGATATTTTTGTATAGTTCTTCTGTGTATTCTTGCCACCTCTTCTTAATATCTTCTGCATCTGTTAGATCCATACCATTTCTGTCCTTTATCAAGCCTGTCTTTGCATGAAATGTTCCTTTTATATCTCTAATTTTCTTGGACAGATATCTAGTCTTTCTCATTCTATTGTTTTCCTCTATTCCTTTGGATTACTCACTGAGGAAGGCTTTCCTATCTCTCCTTGCTATTCTTTGGAACTCTGCATTCAAATGAATATATCTTTCCTTTTCTCTGTTGCCTTTTGCTTATCATCTTTTCATAGCTATTTGTAAGGCTTGTTCAGACAACCATTTTGCCTCTTTGCATTTCTTTTTCTTGGGGATGGTCTTGGTCACTGCCTCCTGTACAATGTCAGGTACCTTCATCCATAGTTCTTCAGGTACTCTATCTACCACATCTAATCCCTTAAATCTATTCATCTTTTCCAAAGAAAATTTGGAAAAGATTTGACTTAGGTCATACCTGAATGGTCTATTGGTTTTCCTACTTTCTTCAATTTAAGTCTGAGTTTGACAATAAGGAGTTCATGTTCTGAGCCACAGTCCACTCCCAACCTTGTTTTTGTGGACTCTATTGAGCTGCTCCATCTTTGGCTTCAAAGAATATAATAAATCTGATTTCAGTGTTGACCATCTGGTTATGTCCATGTATATAGTCTTTACTTGTGTTGCTGGGAGACAATGTTTGCTATGACAAGTGCGCTCTCTTGACAAAACACTATCAGTCTCTGCCCTGCTTCATTTTGTATTCCAAGGCAAATTTGCCTTATACTCCAGATATTTCTTGACGTCCTACTTTTGCATTCCAGTCCCCTATAATGAAAAGGACATTTTTAGGGCGTGTCAGTTCTAGAAGATCTTGTCTGTCTACATAAAACTGTTCAACTTCAGCTTCTTCAGCATTATTGGTCAGGGCATAGACTTGATTTACTGTGATATTGAATTGTTTGCCTTGGAAACAAACAGAGATCATTCTGTCATTTTTAAGACTGCATCCAAGTACTGCATTTCAGACTCTTTTGTTGACTGTGATGGACAATCCATTTCTTTTAAAGGATTCTTGCCCACAGTAGTGGATATGGTCGGTCATATAAGTTAAATTCACACACTTCAGTCCATTTTAGTTTGGTGATTCCTAAAATGTCGATGTTCACTCTTGCAGTCTCTTGTTTGACCACTTCCAGTTTGCCTTGATCATGCCTGACTTTCCAGGTTCCTATGTAATATTGCTCTTAGAGCATCGAACTTTACTACCATTACCAGTCTTATCCACTACTGGGTGTTGCTTTTGTTTTGGCTCTGTCTCTTCATTCTTTCCAGAGTTAATTTTCCACTGATCTCTAGCTAGTAGCATATTGGGCACCTACCAACCTGGGGGTTCATCTTTCAGTTTCCTATCTGTTTGCCTTTTCATACTGTTCATGGAGTTCTCAAGGTAAGAATATTGAAGTGATTTGCCATTCCCTTCTCCAGTAGACCATGTTTTGTCAGAACTCTCCACCATGACATATCCGCCCTGGGTGGCCCTACACTGCATGGCTCATAGTTTCATTGGGTTAGATAAGGCTGTAGTCCATGTGATTAGATTTGTTAGCTTTCTGTGATTGTGGTTTTCATTCTGTCTGCCCCCTGATGGAGAAGGATAAGAGGCTCACAGAAGCTTCCTGATGGAAGGGACTGACTGACCAGTAAACTGGGTCTTATTCTGATGAGCGGGGCCATGTTCAGTAAATTTTTAATCCTGTTTTCTGTTGAAGGATGGAACTGTGTTCCCTACCTGATTTTTGACCTGAGGCCAAACTATGTTGGATGTAATGAAGTTAATGAAAAACCCATTAAGACACTACTATACTTAGTTCTCCCAACCTTACTGCACACCACCACTGACCCACACCTCTGCTGCAGACCCCTGGACACTCACAGGCAAGTCTGGGTCTATATCTTGTGGGGTCACTGCTTCTTTCTCCTTGGTCCTGGTTCACACAATATTTTGTCTATGCCTTCCAAGAGTGTGTTTTCCCAGTCCTGTGTAAGCTCTGGCAGCTCTATGATGGGGTTAATGGCAGCCTTCTCCAAGAGGGCTTATGCCATACCCAGGTCTACTGCACCTAGAGCCCCTGCCCCTGTGGCAGGCCACTTCTTACCTGTACCACCTCAGGAGACACTCAGACACAGTTCTGTCTCAGTCTCTGAGGGTCTCTGGGTCCTGCTGCACACAAGCTATGTTTGCACCTCTGAGCCTCTCTGGCAGGTATGGGATTTGATTCTAAATGTGATTTGCATCCTCCTACCATCTTGCTGGGGCTTCTTCTTTGCCCTTGGACATGGGATATCTCCTCAATATCTCTCCGGTGCCATGCAGCCACTGCTCCAGCACCTACCATCTTGCTGAATGTTTCATGGTTACACACAAAAAAGTTAACAGTTTTTAATTTCCATTTCTATCAGATCAGATCAGTCGCTCAGTCATGTCCGACTCTTTGCGACCCCATGAACCGCAGCACGCCAGGCCTCCCTGTCCATCACTAGCTCCTGGAGGTCACTCAGATTTACATCCATCGAGTCAGTGATGCCATCCAGCCATCTCATTCTCTGTCGTCCCCTTCTCCTCCTGCCCTCAATCCCTCCCAGCATCAGAGTCTTCTCCAATGAGTAAACTCTTCGCATGAGGTGGCCAAAATACTGGAGTTTCAGCTTTAGCATCATTCCTTCCAAAAAAATTCCAGGGCTGATCTCCTTCAGAATGGACTGGTTGGATCTCCTTGCAGTCCAAGGGACTCTCAAGAGTCTTCTCCAACACCACAGTTCAAAAGCATCAATTCTTCAGCGCTCAGCCTTCTTCACAGTCCAGCTCTCACATCCATACATGATCACAGGAAAGACTATAGCCTTGACTAGGCGAACTTTTGTTGGCAAAGTGATGTCTCTGCTTTTGAATATGCTATCTAGGCTGGACATAACTTTACTTCCAAGGAGTAAGCGTCTTTTAATTTCATGGCTGCAGTCACCATCTGCAGTGATTTTGGAGCCCAGAAAAAGAATGTCTGACACTTTTTTCACAGTTTCTCCATCTATTTCCCATGTAGTGATGGGACCAGATGCCATGATCTTCATTTTCTGAATGTTGAGCTTTAAGCCAACCTTTTCACTCTCCACTTTCACTCTCATCAAGAGGCTTTTGAGTTCCTCTTCACTTTCTGCCATAAAGGTGGTGTCATCTGCATATCTGAGGTTATTGATATTTCTCCCGGCAATCTTGATTCCAACTTGTGTTTCTTCCAGTCCAGCATTTCTCATGATGTACTCTGCATATAAGTTAAATAAACATGGTGACAATATACAGCCTTGACGTACACCTTTTCCTATTTGGAACCAGTCTGTTGTTCCATGACCAGTTCTAACTGTTGCTTCCTGACCTGCATACAGATTTCTCAAGAGAGAGATCAGGTGATCTGGTATTCCCATCTCGTTCAGAATTTTCCACAGTTTATTGTGATCTGCACAGTCAAAGGCTTTGGCATAGTCAATAAAGCAGAAATAGATGTTTTTCTGGAACTCTCTTGCTTTTTCCATGATCCAGCGGATGTTGGCAATTTGATCTCTGGTTCCTCTGCCTTTTCTAAAACCAGCTTGAACATCAGGAAGTTCACAGTTCACATATTGCTGAAGCCTGGCTTGGAAAATTTTGAGCATTACTTTACTAGCGTGTGAGATGAGTGCAATTGTGCGGTAGTTTGAGCATTCCTTGGCATTGCCTTTCTTTGGGATTGGGATGAAAACTGACCTTTTCCAATCTTGTGGCCACTGCTGAGTTTTCCAAATTTGCTGGCATATTGAGTGCAGCACTTTCACAGCATCATCATTCAGGATTTGGAATAGCTCCACTGGAATTCCATCACCTCCACTAGCTTTGTTCGTAGTGATGCTTTCTAAGGCACACTTGACTTCACATTTCTATAAGTGCCAGTAAATTTTTGATAAGAATCATATTTAATCTTTAGATCAGTTTTGGTAGTATTGATATTTTCACAATATTAATTTTTACAGTCCAATAATTCAGGAATTATTTCCATTTATTTGTATCATCTTCAATTTCTTTGATCAATACCTCATAGTTTGCAGTGTCCAAGTCTTTTTCATCCTTAGGTAAATGTATTGTTAATTATTTTATTGTTGTTGATGACATTGCTTTGTGATTTATCTTTCAAATAATTCACTGTTAGTGTTTAGAAACCCCATTGATTTTTGTATTTAATTTTGCATCCTGTAACTTTACCTAAATCATTTGTTAGTTCTAACATTTTTAGTGAAGTCTTCAGGGATTTCTCTATATGAGATCATGCCATCTACAAGCAGAGATCACTTTGCTTTTTTCTTTTTCATTTCCGATACAGGTACCTTTTATTTATTTTTATGATCCAATTTCAATAGCTGAGAATTCCAGTACTATGTTGAACAGAAGTTATGAGAGTAACCATTATTCTCTTGTTCCAATCACCAGATAGTTTTCAGCAAACTTTCATCAAAATTCCATAGAGCACACTGTTTTACTATTTCTCTGACTAACAGCGTATACTGCTTCATTTCAACTAAATTTTATTGCAAAGAAATACAGGAAAACAATAGAACGGGAAAGTCTAGATAACTCTTTGAGAAAATTAGAGATGCCAAGCCAATATTTCATGCAAAGATGGACACAACAAAGAACAGAAATGATAAGGACCTAATAGAGGCAAAAGAGATTAAGAAGAGGTGACAGGAATATATAGAAAAAATATACAGAAAGGTCTTAATGACCCGCGTTGTCACAATGGTGTGGTCACTCACCTAGAGTCACACATCCTGGAGTGTGAAGTCAAGTAGACCTTAGGAAGTATTACTATGAAGAAAGCTAGTGGAGGTGATGAAATTACAGTGAGCTATTTTAAATCCTAAAAGACAATGCTAGTAAAATGGAAAGGAGTATGACAATTTGGAAAGGAATACAAGGCTGTATATTGACACCTTACTTAACTTATATGCAGAGTACATCATGAGAATGCCAGGATGGATGAATCACAAGATGGAATCAAGATTGCCAGGAGAAATATCAACAACCTCAGATAACACTACCCTAATGGCAGAAAGAGGAGAGGAGAAGGCAATGGCAACCCACTCCAGTACTCTTGCCTGGAAAATCCCATGGACGGATGAGCCTGGTAGGCTACAGCCCATGGAGTTGCGAAGAATTGGACACGACTGAGCGACTTCACTTTCACTTTTCACTTTCATCCATTGGAGAAAGAAATGACAACCCACTCCCGTATTCTTGCCTGGAGAATCCCAGGGACAGAGGAGCCTGATGGGCTGCCATCTATGGGGTCGCTCAGAGTCAGACACAACTGACTTAACTTAGCAGCAGCAGCAATGGCAGACAGCAAAGAGGAACTAAAGAGCCAATTGATGAAGGTGAAAGAGGATACTAAAAAAGCTGGCTTGTAACTTGGCATTCAGAAAACTAAGATCATGGCATCTGGTCCAATCACTTCATGGCAAATAGATGGGGAAGAAATGCAAACAGTGCAGACTTTGTTTTTTTAGGCTTCAAAATCATCTTGGATTTCGATGGCAGCCATGAAATTAAAAATGCTTGCTCCTTGGAATAAAATATATAACAAGCTTCAACAACATATTTAAAAGAGGAGACATCACTTTGCCAACAAAGGTCCATAGAATCAAAACTATAATTTTTCCAGTAGTCATGTATGGATATGAGAGTTGAACTGTAAAAAATGCTGAGTGATGAAGAATGGATACTTTCGAACTGTGGAGCTGGAGACTTTTGAGAATCCCTTGCACAGAAAGGCGATCTAATCAATCAAACCTAAAGGAAAACAATCCTGAACATTCTTTGGAAGACCTGATACTAAACCTGAGGCTCCAATATTTTGGTCACCTGATTCTAAGAGTAGACTCATTGGAAAAGTTCCTGATCCTGGGAAAGAATGACAGAAAGAGAAGGGGATGACAGAAGATGAGATGGTTGGATGGCATCACAGACTCAATATACATGAGTTTGAGCAAACTCCAGGAGATGGTGAAGAACAGGGAAGCCTGGTACACTGCAGTCCATGGGAATGTGAAGACTCAGACACAACTTAGTTCTGAACAAAACAAAACAAAAGAAAAAAAAAATATGAGAAGTTTAAGAAAAGATATATTAAAAAAGTGAAATGACACTGAAGGAAATGAAACAGATTCATTAATCAATAGCAAGCAAAATATTTTCATCACATTTTGAAAAAGTTGAAGATTTGACTCTACCTGAAACTACTTTCTAAACATTAATAATAATTTGCATGTGTGTGTGTGTGTCTCTGTGTGTGTATTAAGTCTTGTCTGACTCTTTGCAACCCCATGAACTGTAGCCCTCCAAGCTCCTCTGTACATGGGATTTCCCAGGCAAGAATATTTGAGTGAGTTGCCATTTTCTTCTCCAGGAGATCTTTGTGACACAGGGATCAAACCCACATCTCCTACACTGTCAGGTGGATTCTTTACCACTGAAAATATTATTACAGGTTTACTAAATATTTTGCAAATGTACCAACTCTCACTTGTAATTAACTATCAGTTTTATAACCTATTTTTCTCCTTGAAGTTGTTCACCTATTTCACAGGCTCATTTGTTATATTTATCATTTTTACCATATCTAATTCGATGCAATAGGATGATTTGGCTCATATTGTGCATGGTGTGGCTCTGTAGGCCTGACTCTTGAGACATTTTTATATCTCAAAAGAAAATCCTATTATTGCAAGGTAGTTTTCAGATTAAAATGTAAACTTGCCAATCCATTGCGTTCCTTGTTTGCAGCCCCAGGGTTCATGAGACAGAAGTTCTTAGGTACTAATACAAACACCTGTAACATAACCATAATGAACTCTGTATCATAAATAATAAATCTCCAAAAAAGTATTTTACTTTTTTTCTGATCATATAGAGATAATGTTTTGCCTATTATCATACTTATCTTGTTCACTTTTATATTGTGGATACAGAAAAGAAGAGATAGAAATACTCTTTGGAAGATATACATGGATGTGAATCAGTTCAGTTCAGTCGCTCAGTCGTGTCTGACTCTTTGTGATCCCATGAACCACAGCATACCAGGCCTCGCTGTCCATCACCAACTCCTAGATTCCACCCAAACACATGTCCATCAAGTCGGTGATGCCATCCAACAATCTCATCCTCTGTCGTCCCCTTCTCCATCAGGGTCTTTTCAAATGAGTCAGCTCTTCTGATCAGGTGGCCAAAGTATTGGGGTTACAGCTTCAACATCAGTCCTTCCAATGAACACCCAAGACTGGTCTCCTTCAGGATGAACTGGTTGGATTTCCTTGCAGTCCAAGGAACTCTCAAGTCTTCTCCAAAAGCATCAATTCATCGGTGCTCAGCTTTCTTTGTAGTTCAAATCTCACATCTATACATGACCACTGGTAAAACCATAGCCTTGACTAGACAGACCTTTGTTGGCAAAGATATGCTGTCTATATTGATCATAACTTTCCTTCCAAAGAGTGTCTTTTAATTCCATTGCTGCAATCACGATCTGCAGTGATTTTTGAGCTCAGTAAAATAAAGTCAGCTGCTGTTTCTACAGTTTTCCCATCTATTTACCATGAAGTGATGGTCCCAGATCCATTATCTTAGTTTTCTGAATGTTGAGCTTTAAGCCAGCTTTTTCACTCTCCTCTTTCACTTTCCTCAAGAGTCTCTTTAGTTCTTCTTCACTTTCTGCCATAAGGGTGGTGTCATCTACATACCTGAGGTTACTGATATTTCTCCTGGCAATCTTGATTCGAGCTTGTGCTTCTTCCAGCCCAGCGTTTCTCATGATGTACTCTGTATAGAAGTTAAATAATCACAGTGACAATATACAGCCTTGGCATACTCCTTTTCCTATTTGGAACCAATCAGGTGTTCCATGTCCATTTCTAACTGTTGCTTCCTGACCTGAATACAGATTTCTTAAGAGGCAGGTCAGGTGGTCTGGTACCCCCATCTGTTTCAGAATTTTATACAGTCTGGTGATTGCAGCCATGAAATTAAAAGATGCTTGCTCCTTGGAAAGAACATTATTACCAAAGTAGATAGCATGTTCAAAAGCAGAAAAATTACTTTGGCAACAAAGATCTGTCTAGTCAAGGCTATGGTTTTTCCAGTGGTCATGTATGGATGTGAAAGTTGGAATGTGAAGGAAGCTGAGCACTGAAGAATTGATGCTTTTGAACCGTGATGATAGAGAAGACTCTTGAGAGTCCCTTGGATTGCAAGGATATCTAACCAGTCCATTCTAAAGGAGATCAGTCCTGGGTTTACTATGGAAGTACTGATGCTAAAGCTGAAACTCCAATACTTGGGACACCTCATTTGAAGAATTGACTCATTGGAAAAGACTCTGAAGCTGGGAGGGAATGAGGCAGGAGTAGAAGGGGATGATAGAGAATGAGATGGCTGTATGGCATCACCGACTGGATGGACATGAGTTTGGGTGAACTCTGGTTGTTGGTGATGGAAAGGAAGGCCTGGCCTGCTGTGATTCATGGGGTCTCAGAGAGTCAGACACAACTGAGCAAATGCATTGAACTGAAATGAACACAGTCAAAGGCTTTGGCATGGTAAATGAAGCAGAAATAGATGTTTTTCTGTAATTCTCTTGCTTTTTTGATGATCCAACAGATGTTGGCATCATCTGTTGGATCAGATGTTCAGAGGACATCAGATCCAGAACAGATGTCTGGTTCCTCTGCCTTTTCTAAAACCAGCTTGAACATCTGGAATTTCATGGTTCACGTATTGCTGAAGATTGGCTTGGAGAATTTTGAGCATTACTTCACTAGCATGTGAGATGAGTGCAATTGTGTGGCAGTTTGAGCATTCTTTGGCATCACCTTTCTTTGAGATTGGAATGAAAACTGACCTTTTCCAGTCCTGTGGCAAGTGCTGAGTTTTCCAAATTTGCTGGCATATTGTATGCAGCACTTTAACAGCATCATCTGTCAGGATTTGAAATAGCTCAACTGGAATTCCATCACCTCCACTAGCTTTGTTTGTAGTGATGCTTTCTAAGGCCCACTTGACTTTACATTCCAGGATGTATGGCTCTAGGTCAGTGATCATACCATCGTAATTATCTGGGTCATCAAGATCTTTTTTTTTTTCTACACTTCTGTGTATTCTTACCACCTCATCTTAGTATATTCTACCTCTGTTAGGTCCCTACCATTTCTGTCCTTTATTCACCCCATCTTTGCTTGAAATGTTGCCTTGGTATCTCTAATTTTCTTGAAGAGATCTCTAGTCTTTCCTATTCTATTGTTTTCCTCTATTTTTTTGCATAAAACTCAATAAATAAGTGGGGACTAAGTCAGCAAGTAAAATACAATTAAGAAGGAATCAATTTACTATGTCAATTTTTTAAATCCATAGACCAAAATGTAGGTAGAAAATGATTATTAATCAATTATGTGTTTGCACACAGTCATATCTGACTCTTTAATGCCCCATGCACTGCAGTCTACCAGGCTCCTTTATCCATGGAATTTTCTAGCAAACCTACTGGAGTGTGTTGCCACTCCCTACTCCAGGGGATCTTCCAGACCCAGAGATTGAACATGTGTCTCTTGGCAGTCTGATTGTTTACCCCAAGCCCCACCTGGAAATTCCATTAATTAGGAAATTGAAATAAAGGGAAATAAGTTCATAAATGTAAATAGGTTCAATAATTAAGCTTCTTGATTTCAAGTTTAAATGGGGAAATTTGAAGTCATAATAAGTGACAAGAAAATGTTTCCTATTCTATGGGAGCTTTAAGCCTGAAGTTTTATACACATTTATCTGACCTGTACTGGTTATTCCAAGACTCCTCTGTAACTAGTGACAGTACATGAAAAGGCATCTGTACTATACTTTGAGAAAAAAAAAAAAAAAAAGTTAAAGTGAATGTGTTAGTCACTTAGTCGTGTGACCCTGTGAACTGTAGCCCACCAGGCTCCTCTGTCCATGGAATTCTCCAAGCAAGAACACTGGATTGGATAGCCATTCCCTTTTCCAGGAAACCTTCCCAACCCAGGAACTGAACTTGGCAGGCAGATTCTTTACCATCTAAGCCACCAAGAAATATACAAAGCAAGAGGATAGTACTGCTGCTGCTAAGTCACTTTAGTCGTGTCCGACTCTGTGCGACCCCATAGACAGCAGCCCACCAGGCTCTGCTATCCCTGGGATTCTCCAGGCAAGAACACTGGAGTGGGTTGCCATTTCCTTCTCCATTGCGTGAAAGTGAAAAGTGAAAGTGAAGTTGCTCAGTCGCAGCCGACTCCTAGCGACCGCATGGACTGCAGCCTACCAGGCTCCTCCATCCATGGGATTTTCTAGGCCAGAGTACTGGAGTGGCTTGCCATTGCCTTCTCCCTAGAGGATAGTACAGAAAAGTGTAAATAAGTAGAGAAATGTTACATTTAGAAGTAACAGGAAGTGAAAAAAACATGGAGTCAGTGGTTTAATAAAGATTTCTGTCACCAAAGAGAACGTCTGCATCCATGAAGATCTAGTAACATGCTATGACTTCACTTCTACTCTGGCTCATTATATTGTTATATTTTCAGAACTTGCAGTTAAAATGAATCTTGATTTCGAGAGAACTATCTGCCAACATTACTTTAGAAAACAGACACAAGCCTTTTATCCACTTTAGTAGCTGTAATGCTCTTGACTGGAGAACATTTCCAAGGGGAAAAAAAAAATATTATTGTGTGGGAAATAACTGCTCAGATGTAGAACCTTGAAGTGTCTTATACTGTAGTTTTGTTGCATTTGATGGAACCAAAACATAAGGCCTTCTTAGTATCATGCCTTTCTAAGATCTTGGTGAGCTCTCTGGTTAAGCCTAGTGTTATATTTACATTATCTTAAGACCACAAGCGGAGAAGGCAATGGCACCCCACTCCAGTACTCTTGCCTGGAAAATCCCATGGATGGAGGAGCCTGGTGGGCTGCAGTCCATGGGGTCGCTAAGAGTCGAACACGACTGAGCGACTTCACTTTCACTTTTTCGCTTTCATGCATTGGAGAAGGAAATGGCAACCCACTCCAGTTTTCTTGCCTGGAGAATCCGAGGGGCAGGAGAGCCTGGTGGGCTGACGTCTATGGGGTCATGTAGAGTCGGACACGACTGAAGTGACTTAGCAGCAGCAGCAGCAAGACCACAAGATGGATAAAATAATGATTCTTAAATTTATCACACACCAGAATTAACTGGAAAACTGATAAAAATACAAATTGTGAAGTCTTACTTCCAGAGTTTCTGAATCCCTAAGTCTGGGGTGGAGCCCAAAAATTTGCATTTACAGTAACATCCCAAGTGGTGCTGATGCTTCCTCTCTGGATACCACCTTCTGCGGATTAGTTCTATAAGCCATAGCATAAATATTGCTGCCATACTCATTTTGAAAAAGATACTAGCAATTTAGATCCAGTTAGTTGGCCTTGATTCATATAGCACTATGCATTGTAAATTATATGGCATTTCTATTATTTGTTAATATATATTATGTGATATAAATTGCTTAAACTGAGCACAGACATATTTGTATTTTTAGGAAAACAAGCATGGGATATACTATAAATCAATAATGCGTTACTCCCAATTTATTTGCATATTTTATGTAATTTTATAAAATTTTCATTATTTGAAGACATATAGATATCTGCAGATAGAATCCAATTGTTTGAAGTAATGTAAATATGCATAAAAACTTGACATACTGAAAAATTGAAATGTATTACGTTGTAATTTTCAGTTTAATAGTGTTATCAGAAAAATTATAGGGACGCTTAGGCTACCAGTTCAGTTCAGTTCAATTCATTTCAGTTGCTCAGTCATTTCTGACTCTTGCGACCCGATGGAATTTAGTACACAAGGCTTCCCTGTCCACCAGCAACTCCTGGAGTATACTCAAACTCATGTTCATTGAGTCCATGCCATCCAACCATCTCATCCTGTGTCGTCCCTTTCTCCTCCTGCCTTCAATATTTTCCAGTATCAGAGTCTTTTCCAATGAGTCTGTTCTTCCCGTCAGATGACCAAAGTATTGGAGTTTCAGTTTCAGCATCAGTCCTTCCAATGAATATTCAGGACTGATTTCCTCTAGGATGGACTGGTTGGATCTCCTTGCTGTCCAAGGGACTTTCAAGAGTCTTCTTCAACACTACAGCCAGAAGCATCAATTCTTTTGCATTCAACTTTCTTTGTAGTCCAACTCTTATATCCAAACATGACTACTGGAAAAAACAAATCTTTGTCTAGACAGACCTTTGTTTGAAATGTAATGTCTCTACTTTTTAATATGCTGTTTAGATTGATCATAACTTTTCTTCCAAGAAGCAAGTGTCTTTTAATTTCATGGCTGCCAGAGTACATTATAGACCACCAGAGTACTTTATAAAAACAACCTTTTCACACAATAAATAGGACATTAATATAAGTTAGAAAATAAATGGAACATGATGATAAACTATATTGCAAGATAAAAATCAATATCATGTTTAATATTTTTCCTTTGATGTTATTAATATTGTGACTATGTTTTAAATGAAGTTCTAGTTGACACAGAACATTTCTGCACTGAATAAAAGAACAAGACACTAAAATATGTTTCAAACTTAGTTTTTGTAAACCTTTACATTTCTTTAAAGGTTACTTCTCAGATTTTATCTTTCCTTTTAATATTCATCCAGACTAGATGTTTATACTTCTTTTCCTAAATAAGTAAATAAATAAAAAGTTAATAATTGTCTTCCTAATCTTCCAAAATCACTGCAGATGGTGATTGCAGCCATGAAACTAAAAGATGCTTACTCCGTGGAAGGAAAGTTATGACCAACCTAGATAGCATATTCAAAAGCAGAGACATCACTTTGCCAACAAAGGTTCGCCTAGTCAAGGCTATGGTCTTACCTGTGGTCATGTATGGATGTGAGAGCTGGACTGTGAAGAAGGCTGAGTGCCGAAGAATTGATGCTTTTGAACTGTGGTGTTGGAGAAGACTCTTCAGAGTCCCTTGGACTGCAAGAAGATCCAACCAGTCCATTGTGAAGGAGATCAGCCCTGGGATTTCTTTGGAAGGAATGATGCTAAAGCTGAAACTCCAGTATTTTGGCCACATCATGCGAAGAGTTGACTCATTGGAGAAGACTCTGATACTGGGAGGGATTGAGGGCAGGAGGAGGAGGGGACGACAGAGGATGAGATGGCTGGATGGCATCACTGACTCGATGAATGTGGGTCTGAGTGACCTCCGAGAGCTGGTGATTGATAGGGAGGCCTGGCGTGCTGCGGTTCATGGGGTCGCAAAGAGTCGGACACGACTGAGCGACTGATCTGATCTGATCTGATCTGAATCTTCCTCTAAATATTATTATGTTAAAGATAAGCCAAGGAAACAACATGATAAAATAACTGACTAAAAAGCATCAAAGAGACAAGAAATTTAAATTGATATTGAGGTGGAGTTAGAGAAATTAAGCAAGTTAGGCTTGTAGCACAATATAAAAACACACATAAAGTAAATTTCTGCAATAAATAAAATAAGACACTAAAATATGGTACAATCTTTTTAACCTGTACATTTTTAAAGTATTGCTCAAATTTTACTATTTCTTATTTTTCTCTTTTAAGAGTGAAATAATTCGATTTATAGTTTCTTTTAAAATCTGTGTCTATGCTTTTAATGTTATTAATTTGTAAAAATTGCTATAACAATATATTTGAACCATTTCTAAGTGTTATTTGGTATTTAAATGCTTTCTCTGTATATGTTAGTATGTGCTTTTCCCTATGATGATTTCCTTCTTTAATAATTTACCTGAACAGCTTTCTACACCAAAAAATGTTTAATATATCTATATTATTTTCTGGATTTTTAAATATTGATGGTCAACACCGAAATCAGATCGATTATATTCTTTGCAGCCAAAGATGGAGAAGCTCTATACAATCAGCAAAAACAAGACCAGGAGCTGACTGTGGCTCAGACCATGAACTCCTTATTGCCAAATTCAGACTGAAATTGAAGAAAGTAGAGAAAACTACTAGACCATTCAGGTATGACCTAAATCAAATCCCTTATGATTATACAGTGGAAGTGAGAAATAGATTTAAGGGCCTAGATCTGATAGATAGAGTGCCTGATGAACTATGGAATGAGGTTCGTGACATTGTACAGGAGACAGGGATCAAGACCATCCCCATGGAAAAGAAATGCAAAAAAGCAAAATGGCTGTCTGGGGAGGCCTTACAAATAGCTGTGAAAAGAAGAGAAGCGAAAAGCAAAGGAGAAAAGGAAAGATATAAACATTTAAATGCAGAGTTCCAAAGAATAGCAAGAAGAGATAAGAAAGCCTTCTTCAGTGATCAGTGCAAAGAAATAGAGGAAAACAACATAATGGGAAAGACTAGGCATCTCTTCAAGAAAATCAGAGATACCAAAGGAACATTTCCTGCAAAGATGGGCACAATAAAGGACAGAGATGGTGTGGACCTAACAGAAGCAGAAGATATTAAGAAGAGGTGGCAAGAATACACAGGAGAACTGTACAAAAAAGAGCTTCAAGACCCAGATAATCATGATGATGTGATCACTGACCTAGAGCCAGACATCTTGGAATGTGAAGTCAAATGGGCCTTAGAAAGCATCACTACGAACAAAGCTAGTGGAGGTGATGGAATTCCAGTGGAGCTATTCCAAATCCTGAATGATGATGCTGTGAAAGTGCTACACTCAATATGCCAGCAAATTTGGAAAACTCAGCAGTGGCCACAAGATTGGAAAAGGTCAGTTTTCATCCCAATCCCAAAGAAAAGCAATGCCAAGGAGTGCTCAAACTACCGAACAATTGCACTCATCTCACACGCTAGTAAAGTAATGCTCAAAATTTTCCAAGCCAGGCTTCAGCAATATGTGAACTGTGAACTTCCTGATGTTCAAGCTGGTTTTAGAAAAGGCAGAGGAACCAGAGATCAAATTGCCAACATCCGCTGGATCATGGAAAAAGCAAGAGAGTTCCAGAAAAACATCTATTTCTGCTTTATTGACTCTGCCAAAGCCTTTGACTGTGCAGATCACAATAAACTACGGAAAATTCTGAAAGAGATGGGAATGCCAGACCACCTGATCTGCCTCTTAAAAAATCTGTATGCAGGTCAGGAAGCAACAGTTAGAACTGGTCATGGAACAACAGACTGGTTCCAAATAGGAAAAGGAGTACGTCAAGGCTGCATATTGTCACCATGTTTATTTAACTTATATGCAGAGTACATCATGAGAAATGCTGGACTGGAAGAAACACAAGTTGGAATCAAGATTGCCGGGAGAAATATCAATAACCTCAGATATGCAGATGGCACCACCCTTATGGCAGAAAGTGAAGAGGGGCTAAAAAGCCTCTTGATGAAAGTGAAAGTGGAGAGTGAAAAGGTTTGCTTAAAGCTCAACATTCAGAAAATGAAGATCATGGCATCTGGTCCCATCACTGCATGGGAAATAGATGGGGAAACAGTGGAAACAGTGTCAGACATTCTTTTTCTGGGCTCCAAAATCACTGCAGATGGTGACTGCAGCCATGAAATTAAAAGACGCTTGCTCCTTGGAAGGAAAATTATGACCAACCTAGATAGCATATTCAAAAGCAGAGACATCACTTTGCCAACAAAGGTTCGCCTAGTCAAGGCTATGGTCTTTCCTGTGGTCATGTATGGATGTGAGAGCTGGACTGTGAAGAAGGCTGAGTGCCAAAGAATTGATGCTTTTGAACTGTGGTGTTGGAGAAGACTCTTGAGAGTCCCTTGGACTGCAAGAAGATCCAACCAGTCCATTCTGAAGGAGATCAATCCTGGAATTTCTTTAGAAGGAATGATGCTAAAGCTGAAACTCCAGTATTTTGGCCACGTCATGCGAAGTGTTGACTCATTGGAGAAGACTCTGATGCTGGGAGGGATTGAGGGCAGGAGGAGAAGGGGACGACAGAGGATGAGATGGCTGGATGGCATCACTGACTCGATGGATGCGAGTCTGAGTGACCTCCGGGAGCTGGTGATGGACAGGGAGGCCTGGCGTGCTGCGGTTCATGGGGTCGCAAAGAGTCGGACACGACTGAGCGACTGATCTGATCTGATCTGATCTAATCTGATAGCTGGTTCACAATCTTGTGTTAGTTTCTGGTGTACAGCAAAGTGATTCACTTATACTTTTGTAACCATAAGTTTTCTTTCTATGGTAGTAAGTCTGTTTCTGTTTTGTAAATAAGTTACTTTGTATCATATTTTAGATTTCATATATAAATGCTGCTGCTGCTGCGTTGCTTCAGTCGTGTCCGACTCTGTGCGACCCCATAGACGGCAGCCCACCAGGCTCTGTCGTCCCTGGAATTCTCCCAGCATGGATATTGGAGTGGGTTGCCATTTCCTTCATTGCCTGAAAGTGAAAAGTGAAAGTGAAGTCACTCAGTTGCGTCTAACTCTTCTTGACTCCATGGACTGCAGCCTACCAGGCTCCTTCATCCATGGGATTTTCTAGGCAAGAGTACCGGAGTGGGGTGCCATTGCTTTCTCCGATATCACGATATTTGTCTTTCTCTTTTTGACTTACTTCACTTAACATGATGATCTCTAGGTCAATCCATGTTGCTATGAATGTCAATATTTAATTCTTTTCTATGGCTGAGTAGTGTTCTATACTATATACACCACATCTTCTTTATCCATTTACATGTCATTGACTATTTAGGCTGATTCCTTTTCTGGATCTTATTTGTTATCGTTGAGTAGTATTTTAGATTTGTCATTCTTAACTACAGTTTAAGTTAATCATTATCATTTTAAATTAATTATATTTGTTATTATATTTTACTAAGTATTTGTTAAGCATACTTTCTTTGATCAAATTTGTTTCAGCCGCAATTTCAAAGGACACACACATTTGTATATATTTGTTTAAGTTTAGAAAAATGTATATTTTATTTTCCGTAAGAATTGAAGCTCGTATTTTAGTGCCTTTTGGAAATTATTTTTGAGTGTGAAATTTTTATATATATCTATTTTCATTGTTCATAATCTGTTCTAAATTTTATTTTTAGTTGCCTTTAGTATTTTCCCATATATTTTGCTTTTCAGTTCTTTGTAACGTTTGTTTATATTTATTCAAAACTATTTTCCTTTACGTGCCTTTTCATTTGAAGTTCATATATCTTTCTTAGTTTAAGAGAATTTGCAGATTGTATCTATTTGAATATTGGCTATGCTGCTCAGATGCTCAGTCGTGTCCAACTCTTTGCAACCCCATGAACTATAGCCCATGAGATTCTTTTTTCTTTGGGATTATCCCAGCAAGAGTACTGGAGTGGGTTGCTATTTCCTCATCCAGGGTATCTTCCTCACCCAGGAATCATATCTACATCTCTTATGTCCCCTTCATTGGCAAGTGGGTTCATTATCATTATTCACACCTGGGAAGCATATTACCTTTTCATTATTTCCTGTTGGTCTTACTTCTGGAGTAACTATGAAAGGTGTGCTTGAAGCTTGCTTTACTGAACTCACTCTACAGAATAGTTAAATTATTGATGTGTTTTTTTTTTTTATTTATGCATTTTTCATATTCATGTTTCCTATTTATATTTTTTGCTTTGTTCATAAGCTCCTGTCTTTGGTCATGGATGTAGTTATTTCCTTTAGTTTTGAATAACTTAAGCACATTAATATCATGTTTGAAACAAGTCGCCAGTCCAGGTTCGATGCCTGATACCGGATGCCTGGGGCTGGTGCACTGGGACAACCCAGAGGGATGGTATGGGGAGGGAGGAGGAAGGTTCAGGATCGGGAACACATGTATACCTGCGGCAGATTCATTTTGATGTATGGTAAAACCAATACAATACTGTGAAGTAAAGTAAAATAAAATAAAAAAAAAAAAAAAAACTGCCTTTATAAAATTGTATTTTTTTAAATTTCCTCAGCAATGAATTCTTTACTGACTTTGTTGAAATTGATAATAAGATATTTTTTTTTTCCATTTCCTTCTCTTTTAGTTCACAAATTTATCTTTACTGATACTTTCTTTTCCCTCCAGCCTCTCTTCTTCCACCTCCTCTTTTTTTGTGTGTGTGTGACTTTGTAAGTGGCTTTTGGCAGGGGAAACCCTTTTTTTTTTTTTTTTTTTTTTTGGACTTTGATTATTTTTATGATTTATTTATTTTATTATTTATCTCAGTTTTATTTATGTATTTAATTACTTTACAATATTGTATTGGTTTTGCCATATATTGACATGAATGCACCATGGGTGTACATGTGTTCCCCTTCCTGAACCGCCCCTCCGCCACCTCCCTCCCCATCCATCCCTCTGGATCATCCCAGTGCACCAGCCCCGAGCACTCTATCTCATGCATCGAACCTGGACTGGCGATTCGTTTCACATATGATAATTTACATGTTTCAATGCCATTCTTCCGTATCATCCTGCCCTTGCCCTCTCCCACAGAGTCCAAAAGACTGTTCTATACATCTGTGTCTCTTTTGCTATCTCGCATACAGGGGTATCATTACCATTTTTCTGCATTCCATATATATATATATATATATATATATATATATATGTTAGTATACTGTATTGGTGTTTTTCTTTCCAGCTTATTTCACTCTGTATATTAGGCTCCAGGTTCATCCACATCATTAGGATTGATTCAAATATATTCTTTTTAATGGCTGAATAATACTCCATTGTGTATATGTACCACAGCTTTCTTATCCATTCATCTGCTGATGGAGATTTAGGTTGCTTCCATGTCCTGACTATTATAAACAGTGCTGCGATGAACATTGGGGTATATGTGTCTCCTTCAATTCTGTTTTCCTCAGTGTGTATGCCCAGCAGTGGGTTGTTGGGTCATATGACAATTCTATTTCCAGTTTTTAAGGAATCGCCACACTGTTCTCAATAGTGGCTGTACTAGTTTGCATTCCCACCAACAGTGTAAGAGGGTTCCCTTTTCTCCACACCCTCTCCAGCTTTTATTGCTTGTAGACTTTTGGATTGCAGCCATTCTGACTGGTGTGAAATGGTACATCATTGTGATTTTGATTTGCATTTCTCTGATGATGAGTGATGTTGAGCATCTTTTCATGTGTTTATTAGCCATCTTTTTGTTTTGTTTTTTGTTTTTTTTTTTTTTTTTTAATTTTGGGCAATAAATCTCTGCCAGAGCCATTCTTTTATCTAACTTTAAACCAGGCACCCACAGGATCTACTCAATTTTGCCTGACTTATTGCTTTTTTTCCAACAAATCGAAGAAGCAGAAATAAAGGATAGGTAATTAAGAGATTACCAGATCTCTTCCCTAGCTTCTCTTTCAGTAATGTCACAGACTGTGTGAACAAGATAGCATCTAGAGAAAGATTATAAGAACTTGACAAGCTTTCACACAAGCCTGCACATGGTAGGGAACAGTGACGACTTTGACTCCACATCTCAATGATCAACTGAAATTATATCCCTGTTTCACTTTAAAAGTTTTCATGGCAGTGTTTTTGGAGGATGCTGAGTCCACCATCTCACAGATTGCCAGTATTCTGATTAAAGGCATCTTGCCTTTCTATCAATGTTTGTGTATACTGATTTTATAAGCAGCAAGCATGTCAAGGCTGTATATTATCACCCTGCTTATTTAACTTATATGCAGAGTACATCATGAGAAATGCTGGGCTGGATGAAGACAAAGGTCTGTATTGTCAAAGCTATGGTTTTTCCAATAGTCATGTACAGATGTGAGAGTTGTACCATAAAGAAGGCTGAGTGTCGAAGAATTGATGCTTTTGAATTGTGGTGCTGGAGAAAAGAAGACTCTTGAGAGTCCCTTGGAGATCAAAGGCACCACAAGGAGATCAAACCAGTCATTCCTAAAGGAAACCAGCCCTGAATATTCATTGGGAGGACTGATGCTGAAGCTGAAGCTCCAATGCTTTTTCCACCTGATGCGAAGAACTGACTCATTGGAAAAGACCCTGATGCTAGGAAAGATTGAAGTCAGGAGAAGAACGGGACAACAGAGGATGAGATGGTTGGATGGCATCACCGACTCAATGCACATGAGGTTGAGCAAGCTCTGGGAGTTAGTGAAGGACAGGGAAGCTTGGCATGCTACAGTCCATGGAGTCTCAAAGAGTCAGACACAACTGAGTGACTGAACAACAGCAACCACAAACAGCAGAGCTCCATTGCATTACAACTTTATTTTCATTCTCCCCTTCTCTCTGCCTTTCCTATAAAGTCTCATGGAGAAAACATTAATATATTGGTAACTTAATTGCAATATCATGGAGGGTTGTTGAATATTTATTCCATAAGCCAGTGCTCTGTTATCACATTGTGAGAGGCTGTGTCAATTTATCTTGTCACAAATAGAAAGTAACAGTCTCAAGTAGTGTGTGCATTTTGTAAATCTTTGGTCCATGTGGTAAATATAGGTCAAATCTTTGGTCATACCCAGAATAATTAAATTATCTTTCCTGCACAAAAGTTAAACTTCAGGACATCATTGCCTATTTTCTATTCTGGTTTCTACTTCCATAATTGCTTTATCTCTTTGTTTCATTTAAAGTCCACAGATAGTTATTTTTTTTAATTAAAAAAAAATTACAGTTGCTGTTATGAGTGAATTTCTGCATAAGTTATTCACTATTATCTTGACCAAAATTACAGATATACACATGTATACACAGGGCTTCCACAGTGGCTCAGACAATAAAGAATCTGCCTGCAATGCAGGAGACCTGGATTTGATCCATTGGTTGGGAAGATCTCCTCGAGAAGGGAATGGCTACCCACTCATTATTCTTGCTGAGAAAATCCCATGGACAGAGGAGCCTGGGGGGGCTACAGTTCATGGGGTCGCAGAATCAGACATGACTGAGTGACTAACATTTTTTTTTTTCACATGAATATAAATATATTTGTTTATATGTATATGTTATATATTCTTTTATAAGACTGGTTTTCTCTTTTGAATTGAGGATGCAGAGTATCAATTTTATATGAAAGAGCATTAACTTTTCTAATTTTTTTAAAATATCTTTATTTCAGTGTCTTTGTCACATTGTTGTGTTGTTTAGTCTCTAAGTCATGTCTGGCTATTTGAAAGCCCATGGGCTGCAACACACTAGGCTTCCCTGTCTTTCCTAACTTCCAGAGTTTGATCAAACTCATGTCCATTGAGTAGGTGATGCCATCCAACAATCCCATTCTCTGTCACCCCCTTCTCTTCCTTCCATCAATCTTTTCCCAGCATCAGGATCTTTTTCAATGAGTTAGCTCTTCATGTATGCTGGCCAAAGTGTTGGAACTTCAGTATCGGTCCTTTCAATGAATAGTCAGGGTTAATTTCCTTTAGGATTGACTGGTTTCATCTCCTTGCAGTTCAGGTACTCTCAAAAGTCTTCTCCAGCACCACAATTTGAAAGCATCAATTCTTCAGTGCTTAGTCTTTTTTATGGTCCAACTTCCACATTTTTACTTGACTACTAGGAAAACTATAGCTTTGACTATACAGATCTTTGTTGGCAAAGTGATGTCATGCTTGTCATAAAATAATGTAAAGACTATTCAGTGACCATCAAAAAGTTTAAGGATGTTAGTTAGATATACTTTCTTACAGAATGTTAGCATTAAAAATTTATTGTAATATTGAGTCACTTGATTTGTGAAACCTAACTCCACTTAGAAAATATCTTTTTTGATATATCTGTTTTCAATATATGCACAAAATTATTTAAAATGTCTCTGATAGTTTGGGTAATATGCAATATTTTGAGAACTGGTTATATCTCATATAATGTGTCATTTAATCTATAGGCTCACCAGCTATATGGTTTCTCACAGCAGCTCTTCTAATGGCATTAAATGTACTTAATAGGGGAGTGTACCCATTGCTGCTTGAAAATACATTATATTTTTAAGAAAAAATATATTATTAAACTGCCATTTATGTTCTTGGATATGCTTCCTGTGGCTACATCAAACACTACTCTTATTTTTATTTAATTCAATTAATTATTTAATGTTTTGTATAATTCCCAAAGATTACTCCCATTCAGTTACCATAGAACATTTACCACATGATTCCAATCCCCACACTTTTATATTTCAGATGCATTTGTGGTTAATATTAGTGTATATTCAATATATCTTAGCTTATATATATTTATAAATATAGTATTTACATATAGAATTTATGTCATCTGTGTGTATATATATATATATCCTCTTAAAACAATTCTGCATTTTAAATATTTACAGAAATAAACATATTGTGTAACCAGGATTTTTGTCATAAACTGTTTGATATAGCTGTCTGATATAGCAGTCTGCACACATCTGTTTTCAGAACTGCCAACCTGAATAATAAGAAATCTTAACAGAAAGAAAAAAAGTTGGAACACTTTAATGTAAAGAGAATATCTAAATAAGGTCTACAAGAAAATCTTTTGTAATGCTGCTTCCTAGAGGTTGGAATATTAATCAAAGCTAAATACTAACTCCCTTTCTTACTTCTACATATGAAACTCTGATTTAATTTAAGCAATGCCATATTCATAAGCCTTATTAAAATTAATTGCTCTTTTCATTTTTTAATCTGGTTTGTCAAAAAATTTGATCTCAAGACTATAATTTTTTCTTACTTTCCATTTATATGAACAAAAATTATGAAAATTTGAGAGTAAAGCAGAAGAAAATTAAAACATCTGTTATAACTTAAAAGGACCAATTAAAACAATCTCCTTTTATTCATTAGTGTTGCTTAAATGTATGAACTTATGATTTGTTTATCTTAGACTATTTAATATGCAATATTTTCCATGATAGCGTCAACCTTTTAAAAATTAAAAAAAAATGTATTTATAATAAAGCTTTAATTCATTAAATTGGAAAGAAATAATGCAGTGCTGATTTGCTTTTTTATTAGGAGGTCAATACACTGCATATTTTCCAGGTAGGCTGTGCCTTTGCTTACTCTCACACTCTTTATTCACTTTGCCACCAACCTCTGAGGCACTCACACCAGCATCCCTATAGACAGCTTAGATATTCACACCCCTTTCTCCTTCACCCACTATGGCTATTCAATTACTAGATAATATAATCTGTTCTCTAAATGTATGTAAAATCCATTCCTTATCTCCACCCTCTTTCTACACTAATCTCCCACATGGGGATCAGTTTAAAATTTCTCCTCCTCTAGATTCATTTACCCCATGAGTCACAAGTGACTTTTCAAACATTTTCATATCTAATACTAACACATTCATCAGTAAACATCTTGGAGAGCTCCTCCATTTTCTTCAGAATAAAATTAATCCCCATATTAAAGTCATTCCTGATTTTGCCCCAATGTCCTCTCCTGCTCCATTCCTTATCATATATTTATATATGAAACACTTTTATAGTGATTACTATGTATCAGGTACAATTCTAAATGCTTTACACAGACCAATCCTATAAGCAGACACTGCCATTATTAAATTTAGACAGCTGAGGAAGGACAGAACAGTAAAGTAACTCAGCCACAATCACACAGTTACTAAAGGGCAAAGTCTGCATTAGATTCCAGGTTCTCTGGCTCTAGAATCTGCCATCAATCATTCTTCCTCTCCTCTCTGTTCTGCCTCAGGAAAAAATGAGGCAAATTTTAAGATCATGATCAAATGACCTGTGTTTCCTTTCTTCTAAATGTCTTTGTACAGTCTATACCTTCTTTTTGGAATGAGTGTGTGTGCATGTGTGTGTGTGTGTGTGTGTGTGTGTTTGTGTGTGTGTATTTCTGTATATACATAGTATACATTTTTTTCTCGTATTAAAAAAATAATATGTACTTTTTGCAAATTCAAACAAAACTTCTCTGAGCCTTTAATTCTTAAGTGCTTTTGTTACTCTGTTCTCCTTGCCTTTCCATAGTAAATAAGATATCAAGTGCACATATATTTAACATAAAAGAAGAAAATAAGAGCTTTTATATTCCCATTTTTTAAATTTTATTTTATTTAACTTTACAATATTGTATTGGTTTTGCCATATATCAAAATGAATCTGCCACAATTTTTTCATGAAAGGCAAACCTTTATTTGAGAAAAATTTCATAGCATGTTGAGCAAAAATTAATGCCTTAAATAAAACACACATCTGGAAAGTAAAAAGTTGTAGTGCAGTTATTACTAGAGCATGGTTCCCAGTGCCTTAACTGATGGCAAACATTATTTGTCTTTTTTTGGTTTGTCTTATTTCGTTAAGCGTATTACCCTCTAGGTCAATCCAAGTCTTTGCAAACAACAAAATTTCATTCTTATTTATGGCTGAGTAATATTTATCTATGTATCTATCTATACACAACTACTCCCTCTTGAACCTCCATCCCTTCCAATCCCCTGGATTTCACCCCTCTAGGTCATCACAGAGTATCAGACTCTGCTCTCTATGTTAGCTATTCTCTACAAATTTAGTAGAATTTACATATGAAGCCATCTGGCCATGGACTTCTGTTTGTTGGAAGATTTTTTATCACAGTTTCAATTTTTGTGTTTGTGATTGCTATATTTATATTTTCTATTTCTTTCTGGTTCAACATGGAAGGTTATACTTTTTTGAAGAATTTGTCCATTTCTTCCAGGTTGTTCATTTTAATGCCATATAGTTGCTATAGCAGTCTCTTATGATCCTTTGTATTTCTGCATTTTCTGTCATAATTTCTTTTCCTTTATAATTTTATTGATTTGAATCTGGCTAATGGTGTCTCAGTTTTATCTTCTCAAAGAACCAACTTTTAGCATTATTGATCTTTGCTATTATCTCAGTTTATTTTTTTAATTTACTTCTGCTTTCATCTTTATGCTTTCTTTCCTTCAAGTAACTTTGTTTTGTTTTGTTCTGGTTTTGTGGTCTTCTTTTTTTGGTTGCTTAAGATGTAAGGTTAGGCAGTTTATTTGATTTTTTTAAATAAGTTAGACATATTGCTATAAAATTCCTTTCTTAGAACTGTTTGTACAGAATCCCACAGATTTTGAGTTGTGTTTCATTATCAATTACTTCTTGATTTTTTTTTTTAAATTTCCTCTTTGATTTCTTCAGTGACCCCTTGGTTATTCAGAAGTGTGTTGTTTAGCCTTCATGTGTTTGTGTATTTACAGTTTTTGTGTTTTGTTTTGTTTTTCCCTGTAGTTGATATCTAATCTTATAGCATTGTGGTCAGAAAAAAAAACAAAAATACTTGATAGAATTCCAAGTTTCTTAAATTTGCCAAGGCTTGCTTTGTGATTCAAGATGTGATCTATCCTGGAGAATGTTCCATGTGCTCTTGAGAAAAAAAAAAGAGAATTATATATATATATATATATATATATATATATATATATATATATATTTGTAATGAAATATCCTGCATATATTAATTAGGTATATCTGGGGCAATGTGTCATTTAAGGCTCCTGTTTCCTTATTAATTTTATATCTGGATGATCTGTTTACTGGTGTGAGTGGGGTATTAAAGACTTCCATTATTATTGTGTTACTTTTGATTTTCCCTTTAATACTTGTTAACATTTTCCTCATGTATTGAGGTTCTCCTATGTTGGATGCATATGCATTTGTAATTTTTAGATGTTCTTCTTGGATTGATCATTTTATCATTATGTAGTGTCTTTGCTTGGACATGGCAATGATACCCTACTCTAGTACTCTTGCCTGGAAAATCCCATGGATGGAGGAGCCTGGTAGGCTGCAGTCCATGGGGTCACTAAGAGTCGGACACGACTGAGCCACTTCACTTTCACTTTTCATTTTCATTCATTGGAGGAGGAAATGACAACCCACTCCAGTGTTCTTGCCTGGAGAATCCCAGGGACAGGGGAACCTGTTGGGCTACCATCTATGGGGTCGCACAGAGTCGAACACAACTGAAGTGACTTAGCAGCAGCAGCAGCAGTGTCCTTCCTTGCCTTTAATAGTTTTTTTTTTTATTTTAAAATCTATTTTAACTGATATGAATATTGCTATTCCTGCTTTCTTTTTATTTCTGTTTGCATGGGATACTTTTTTTTTTTTTTTTTTTCAGGCACTCACTTTCAGTCTGTATTATTCCTAGGTCTGAAGTAGACCTTTTGTAGGCAGTATTATTTTTGTCTTTTTTGTATCGATTAATCAGGTTTGTGTCTTTTCATTGGAGGATTTAACCTATTTACATTTAGTGCAATTATTGATATGTACAATCCTATTATCATGGCGTGTTTCTCTTTGCATGGGACTCTCTGGGCTTCCTGAAGTTGGATGGCTATTTCCTTTCCCATGTGAGGGCAGTTTCTGACTATAGTCTCTACAAATCTTTGGTCATACCCATTCTTTTTCTCTTCCTCTGTGTATGTATGTGCTCCCTTGCTCAGTTGTGTCTAACTCTTTGTAATTCCATGGACTTTGGTCCACTAGGCTACTCTGTTTATGTGATTTTCCAGCAGTGGGTTGACATTTCCTCCCCCAGGGGATCTTCCTGACTAGGGATTGAATCCAGGTGCCCTGTGTCTCTGGCAGTTGCAGATGGATTCTTTACCACTGAGCCACCTGGGAAATCCTTCTTCTGAGAGGTCTAAAATTAAAATATTTCACTTAATGTTGCCCCAGAGGTCTCCGAGACTATCCTTGTTTATTTTCATTCTTTTTGTCTTTTTTCTGTTCTGCATCAGTTATTTCCACCATTCTATCTTGCAGCTCACTTTTCTGTTCTTCTGTATCAGTTATTCTGCTATTAATTCCCTCTAGTGTATTTCCTTTTAATCTCAATTATGTGTTATTCATTACTGATTGTCTATTCTTTGTTTCCTCTTGGTCCTTGTTAAACATTTCTTGTACCTTCTTAATCTGTGCCTTCATTTTATTTATCTGTGCCTCCTAGATCATCTTTACTATCATTACTTTGACTTTTCTTTGGGTAAACTGCCTATTGACTCTTTATTTGTGTGTTTTTGTGGGTTTTTGCCATGTTCCTTCACCTGGTTCATGTTTCTCTCTCATCATTTTGTTTGATTTACTGTGCTTTGGGTCTCCTTTGTGCATGATGCATGATCATAGTTCCTTTTATTTATGGAGTCTGACCCCATTGGGTGTGGTTGGACCAGTGCCTTGTGATGGTTTCCTGGTTGGGGGAACTGGTGCCTGTTCTGGTTGGTCAAGCTGAATTTTTTCTGTGGGAAAAGAAATGAAGCATTTGTTGGTGAGTTTTAGGGTGTTTGGGGGCTTGTTATAGCTTTGGGCAGCCTGTCTCTTAATGGACAAAGTTGTGTTCCTAGTTTCCTTGTGGTTTAACATGAAGCATTCTAAACTGGAGCTTGCTGGCTTTGGGTGGGACATGATCTTAGTGTTGAGATGGAGGTCTCTGGGAGAGCTCTTGCCAATTAATGTTCCATGGGTTCTAGAGTTCTCTGGTGGTTCAATATCTTGGTCTCAGGTTTCCTACCTTGGAGATTCAACCCTGACCCATTATTGTAGCACCAACATCCCACATCCACACAACAGAGAAGAGAAAGAAAAAGATTGTAGGTGGGGGGGGGGGGGGTGTGGGAAGGAAGGCAAACAAATATATAAACAAACAAACATAAAAGAATGGACAGAAAAAACCTCAAGACAAATGATGAAAGCAACACTCAACAAACAAGAACACCCAGAGAAATTCACACATTCACAAGTAGAAGGGATAAAAAAAAAGAGCAAAAGAATAAAAAACAAGAACCAAAAAAGAAGAGCTATCAATCCAATGAGATGAAGATGAATACTAAAAAGTAAACTATCAAAAATGCAATATTGAAAACATGGAAAATGCAGTATAACTAAAGAGTACTGTAAAAATAGAAAAAAAATTATTTATTTAAAAATGAAAAAAAGTGTTTTTTTGTTTTTTTTTTAAAGGAAAATGTAAGGGGTGTGTGTGTGTGTGTGTGTGTGTGTGTGTGTGTGTGTGTGTGTGAGTTTCTTAGTTGTGTCTGACTCTTTGCGACCCTGTAGACTGTAGCCCAAGCCCCTGCTGTCGATGGGAGTCTCCAGGCAAGAATACTGGAGTGGGTTGCCATTTCCTTCTCCAAAAGGAACTATAGAAAGAAAGTGAAGTTGCTCAGTTGTATCTGACTCTTTGCCACCCTATGGACTCCTCCATCCATGGAGTTTTCAGGGCAAGAGTCCTGGAGTGGGTTGTCATTTCCTTCTCCAAAATGTAAGTTAAAAATAAAAATTAAATAAATAAAAATAAACTGTAGAATAATATGAAGAAGAAAAAAAATGCTATATATGTATATGCTATGTTCATAGGCGTGTGTGTGTGTGTGTGTAGATAGAGAGACAGAGAGAGATAGAATGGTACTGAGAAGAATGTCCTCCTGTGTGCCTCATTTTTCTCACTCCATAGTGAGTGCCAGGCCATCTGCCTACTCAAGAAGTCCTCGAATATTTCTCAGAAGGCTCTGGACCTCCTGTGGGTACTGTGGGGTCAGGTCAGTCTCCCAGATCTGGTCTTACTCCAGATTGTACTTGCTTCCAAAGTCCACAATTTTCCCCAGACTCCAAACTCCAAGGTCTCAGTCTAACTACAGGGGTTTACTCTGTTGCACCTGCTACTGAGGAGTGAATTTCATCATGCTTCTTAAGTAACATGGCCTCTGGTGCTCAGCTTTGATTTTGGCCTCACCTCTGTTTGTAGGTCACCCTCTAGGGTCTGTTTCCTGACCAAACAAGAAGGGACAATAGTAGCAGCTTACTAGGGCTCACTTGCTCATTCAGGCTGGGGGGAGGGTGGGGTTTGTAGCCACAATTGGGATATGTGACAAGGCTTGTGGGAAACTGCTGCAGTCTGAGGTAGTTTTTTAAAACTAAAATTAAATGACACTTACTCCTTGGAAGTAAAGTTATGACCAACCTAGGTAACATATTCAAAAGCAGAGACATTACTTTGACAACAAAGGTCCGTCTAGTCAAGGCTATGGTTCTTCCAGTTGTCATGTATGGCTCTGAGAGTTGGACTGTGAAGAAAGTTGAGCACTGAAGAATTGATGCTTTTGAACTGTGGTGTTGGAGAAGACTCTTGAGAGTCCCTTGGACTGCAAGAAGATCCAACCAGTCCATTCTAAAGGACATCAGTCCTGGGTGTTCTTTGAAAGGAATGATGCTAAAGCTGAAACTCCAGTACTTTGGCCACCTCATGTGAAGAGTTGACTCTTTGGAAAAGACTCTGATGCTGGGAGGGATTGGGGGCAGGAGGAGAAGGGAACAATAGAGGATGAGATGGCTGGATGGCATCACCGACTTGATGGACATGAGTTTGCGTGAACTCCTGGAGTTGGTGATGGACAGGGAGACCTAGTGTACTGCAATTCATGGGGTCACAAAGAGTGAGCGACCGAACTGATGGAGGCAGTTTGTGCACTCCCCTTGTGGAGATGGCCCCAGATCATGCATGTTTCAGCAGAGACAGGTTGTCCAGGCTCCTGGGAAGGTGAGGACAATGACCTGTACTTGCTCACAGCTTGGTGGCAACTCTGGAGCAGATGCATTATCTCTGGGACTGCAGCTGCAATTTTTACCCCAACTTTGGCACTCCCCCTGGCTTTGGCATATCTACAACTGAGGTCACAGTCCACAATTGTGGCTCACTCCACCTATGCCACTCACAAAGCCAGGGCCCTGTGTCTTACAAGCACAGGGAATTAGAGGGTCTTTGTGCAATGATCTCTTGCTTTTCTGCCAGGTTCCTTCTTTTCCCTGGACTCCCTTATCTATGTTGTACTAGCCCCTGCAGAGCATCTCATAACAGTCAACCACAGACCTTGCAATGGGGTCCAATACCCAAAGTCTGAGCCTCAGTTTCCAATCCCCAATCACCATGTTGGGTGTGCAGCAAACATTGTCTCAGCTAGGAAGTATTGGTAAACAATGATCCTTGTCATGAATTATCTCCATTTTATCTTCTGAGCCTCTGTTGTATTCCCCTCTAAGTTTCTGAAGCCCCCACCCCACCCGCCACACCACCCCTTCCCTACCAATGACAGGGTTTCCAAGTGTGTGAAAACTTGTTCTTTTTCATGGCTCCCCCCTTGAAGCAAAAGTCCCCATCTCAAATTATTTGCCCCTTTATTTTCTTATATCTTTTGCCCTACCTCATGCTCTGAAATTTTTATGTCAGCATACAAAAATTGTTCTGTAGGAGTTGTTCCACATGCAGGTGCATTTTTTATGTTATTGTAGGGAGGAAGGTGATCTCCCCATCTTATTCCTCCATTGTATGTTCTTGCTTCCTTTGTCATAGATTAATTTGTCATGTAAGTGTGGATTCATATCTGCATTTTCTTTTCTGCTCCATTGATCCATGCATCTATTTGTGTGTGTGTGTGTGTACCATACCATTTCATTACTGTAGCTTTGTAGTAAAGTTTGAAATCAGGGACTGTGATACCTCCAGCACTGATATTCTTTCATAAGATTGCTTTAGCTATCAAAATCTATTGTGATATTGTACAAATGTTAAAATTATTTGTTATAGCTCTGTGAAAAGGAACACTGCTATTTTGATAGGGATGACATTAAATCTGTAGATTGCCTTGGGTGGTATAATCATTTTAACAATATTAATTCTTCCAATCCATGAGCACAGCATATCCTCACATTTATTTGTTTTTGTCTTCCAGTTTCTTTCATTGGCATCTTATAGTTTTCTGAGGACAGAATTTTACATTCTTAGTTACACTTGTTACTAAGTATTTTATTATTTTTAATGTGATATTAAATGAGATTATATTTTTAAATTCTCTTTATGATAGTTCATTTTAGTGTATAAAATAAATTTCTGTATAGTAATTTTGTATCTTGCAACCTCATCAAATTCATTGCTGAATTTAGTAATTTTTTTCATGATAGTTTTAGGATTTTTTTTGTGTGTAGTATCATGTAATTTGCAAACAAGCTAATATTTATTACTCATTTTCTGTCTGTTTGATGTATTTGTTGGTATAAATGCTGTGTTACACTTCCATACTATTATTGTGCTACTATCAATTTCTTCCTTTATATTTGTTAATATTTGCTTTATATACTTACCTGCTCCTGTGTTGGATGCATATGTTTAAAATTGTTATATGTTCTTCCTAAATTGACCTCTTCATTGCTATTATTTAATATTCTTCTTTGTCTCATGTTACAGTGTGTTTTAATGGCTATTTCATCTGCTATTGATATTGCTACCTAGATTTTTTTTTTATATATATTTGCTTGGAAAACCATTTTCTATCCTCTTATTTTCAGTCAATGTGTCTTTATATATAAAGTGAACATCTTCTAGGTAGTTACATGTAAATTTTCTTTTTGTATCTATTCAGCCACTTTATGTCTTTTTCAGAGCATTTAGCCCACTTACATTAAAAGAGTTAATGATAAGTATGCATTTATTGACATTTTGTTAATTGTTTTGGGGTTGTTCTGTGGTTCTTATTTGTACCTTTCTTCTACTATTCCCTTATGATTTGATGATTATCTTTACTGTATATGTTTAGATTCTTTTTGTTTGTGTATATCTATCACAAATTTTGGCTTTGTGGCTACCATGATGAGTATATTCATACACATACATTTATTGCCATATATATTCCTTTAAGTTGCTAATTTCTTAAGTTCAAAAACATTTTAACAACCCTGCATTTTTATCGCTCCATCCATATTTAAGATTTTTGTCATCATAGTTTAAAACTTTTTGTTTTATGTATCATTTTGGTTATTATAGATATCAACAATTTTGCTTCTTTTAATCTTCCCACTAGCTGTATAAGTGTTTTTTTTAAATTAATTTATTTATTTGTTTTTTTAATTTTATTTTTTAACTTTACAATATTGTATTGGTGACTGATGCACTACATTTTCTGTATATTTGCCTTTACCAATAAGATTTTTTTCTTTCATAGCTTTGATATTTCTAGTTGTGGCCTTTTCTACTCTACTTAAAAAAGTCCTTTTAACATTTCTTGTAAAGCTTGTTTTATCATGCTGAACTCTTGGATTTTGCTTGCCTATAAAACTCTTAATATCTTCTTCAAATTTTAATGGTATCTTTCATAGGTAGAATATTCTTGGTTTTAAATTTCTTCCTTTTATCCTTCAAGTATATTGTGACACTACCTTCTGGCCTGCAGAATTTTTACTGAAAGACAGTTGATAGCCTTGTCATTATTCTGCAGTAATTAGGTGTGTTTCCATTGCTCTTCTAATATTTTCTTTTTATCTTTAATTTTCACGAACTTAATTGCAGAGCATCTTGGTGTGGTCCTCTTTGAGTTGATCCTATTTGGGGCTCTCTGCTTCCTTGCTCTGGATATCTGTTTCCTTTATCAGATTAGGAAAGTTTTTAGCTATTATTTTTTCAAATATATCCCTTCCCCTTTTATCTCTCTCTTCCTTGGGACTCCTATAATGTGAATGTTAGTATATATGATATTTTCTCAGAGATCTCTCAAACTATTCTCTTTTCTTTTTTTTTTTTTTTTTTTCTGTTTGGCCTGACTTTTCCATTACTATGTCTTCCAGTTTGCTGATTCATTCCTATATCTCATCTAATATACTGTTGATTTCTTCCAGGGTACTTTTTCTTTCAGTTATTATATTCTTCATCTCTACTTGATTCTTTTATACAATTTATAAACCTGCTAGAAAATTTTAATTTCTCATTGTGTTTATTAATTCTCCCGACTTTTTTGAACATCTTTATGATCACTGCTTGAACTCTTTATCAGGTAAATTTCTTACCTCCACTTCACTTCAGTTCATTTTCAGCTTTATCTTCTTCCTTTCTTGGATCATGCTTCTCTTTTGCTTCATTTTGTCTAATTCTTTGTGTTTGATCACTGCTTGAACTCTTTATCAGGTAAATCTCTTACCTCCACTTCACTTCAGTTCATTTTCAGCTTTATCTTCTTCCTTTCTTGGATCATGCTTCTCTTTTGCTTCATTTTGTCTAATTCTTTGTGTTTGATCACTGCTTGAACTCTTTATCAGGTAAATCTCTTACCTCCACTTCACTTCAGTTCATTTTCAGCTTTATCTTCTTCCTTTATTGGATCATGTTTCTCTTTTGCTCCTCTTTTGTCTAATTCTTTGTGTTTATTTCTAATATAAGATTGGTTGATTCTTTATCCAACTTGGAGTGGTGGCCCTATGTAGGAGGTGTCCTATGCATCCCAATCACACATGCCCTTTGGTCATCAGAGCTGTATATTGTAGAGGTGACCACAGTGTGGGCCTTTGTGCTGACTTTTGGGTGAAGTAGGCATAGTTGTTCCCTAATCTAGTTGGTTATGAAACTTGCCTAGTGCATGACTGCCATCCCCTGATGGTAGGGTCCTGGTTCCTAGCAAACATGGCTGCATAGCCCAGGGGGCCCTGAACTGGTACTAGCTCACTTGTGGGTGGAATCACATCCTAAGGTTATTGACTTTGGTGTCAGAGATCCTGGAACTAGTTTCAGCCACCTCGTGTGGGGGCCTATTATCTGACATGGCTAGTTGTAGGATACAGGTATTCTAGGAGCTGATGCTGCCCCACTGGTAGATGGGACTGGATCCTAGGAGGTGACAGGGCTGGTATTGGCCTGTTGGGAACATATAGATATTCATGGGATCCTGGGGCTGATGGCCACCGATTGGTGGTTTATGGCTCACTGGTGGATGGGATATAATTGCTGGGGGTTTTGTCAGTAGAGTTTAAACAGCCTCAAAGTTGGTGCTGGTTTGTTGCTAGGCTGAGTTGGAATCCTGGGGATACTGAAGAGCTGGTGTTGACATACTGATTGGTGGTGTCATGCTCTGAGGTCTTTAGTGTCAGGGCCCAGTAGTCCCAGTATTTGTGTTGCCCCACTGATGGGCAAGGCTGAGTCCTAGGCCCTCTTTTGGGTGGAATAGGGCCCTATGGCTGATGGATGCTTAGAAGTTTCTATAGCTGCTGATCTGCTTATGCATAGGGCTAGATCTCACCTGGATAGCTACTTGGTCTGTGATGGGAGGAAGGTCTCAGGACTGATATGGAATAGCTTATGGATGCAGGTAGGTCCTAATGCTAATAGCTAGAGGAAGGATTCCAGGATGGCACTTGTCAGCATCAGTGCCCTTGTGGTAGAATGAAATCTCCAAAGTGGCTGCCACCAGTGTCTATGTCCCTCAAGTGAATCATACATGTACCTTGCCTTTCTGGGAGGCTTTCCACGTTAGCAAGTGGATCCTTTCCTCTGAAAGTACTGCTTTTGCCCTGGGTCCTAGAGAAAGCAAAATTTTGTGTATATCCTTTAAAAGTAGCTCTTTGGTATAGCTCTCTGGGTCCAACAAAAGTGATCCCCATTGGACTTCAAAGCCAAATGTTCTGGAGTTTGTCTTTCTGGTACAGGACTCCTTGGCTGAGGAGCTCAATATGGGGCTTGGATCCCTCACTTGGAGATATCCTCTGCAATTATTTCTTCTGCCATTTTTGGGTTACCCATTAAGGTATGTGGATCTTTATTATATTGTGTCTGCAATCCTCCCATTCATCTTGTTTTGGTTTCTTCTTTATATTTTTAGTTGTATATCTTTTCTGCTGATCTTTAGGTCATTATCACTGATTGCTGCTCTCTACACAGTTATAAATTTGGTGTGCTTGTGGGAATATGTGAGCTCAGAGTTTTTCTACTTTACCATCTTTGGACAATATATTCTATACTAGTTTTATCCCCATGGACCCTAGTGCAACTCTAGTCATGCATCCGTCATACATATTTCTCAAAAAGAAACAAAATACACATTCAAGTTACAGCAATTTTAAAAGAGTTTAACAAAGGAGCTAAGTCAAATCATGTCCAAAGTAAAGAGAAAACACATGGAATAGTAAATAGACTATTTCCATTCTTTCTTAAAGGGGTTGGAGAAGATCACAGTTAATGGAACCAGCAAAGAGGAGCATTTAGAGAAGACCACTGTGTGTGGAGCTGTGAGTTTTGGTGGAAAGATGCTTCAAGCCTATGGCCACCCTATGGGAGGGTGACCTATATAAATAAACACCTAATCACACCACTACTCTCCCAAAGGTTTTGTCCTAGGGCTCCCATTGATGGAATCCACCTGGAATCCAGGAACAAGGAAGACTCATTGGTCTCATTTATGCAGGTCAAACTCCTTGGGTGGGGAGCAGAATGCAAAGGTAAAGGGTGAAGCTGATGGGGGCAAGATGAGGAGCCCCAGCACACATCCTTCATAGGGAAGAATGATGGCTTTCAATCTTTAGAGGCTCAATGTCAGAATCTAAATAACCCCTCTATATTAAGGATTAAAATACTTAAGTTTGTTTAAGATTGAATGTATAAGCAGAGTTGGATATATTAAGTTAATGTGAAAAATGTTAATAATTGTGATTGTTAAAAGCTAATCTATTTTAGAATTAAACAGAAATTTATGCAAAATGATTGGCTGAGGAATTGATTCCTTTAACATTTTTTGCTATTTGATTTGTTTGGTCAGAAGATATAAGATTACAGATCTACACTTCTGCTATATTTCACCTGTATATCACAGAATATGAATATCTGTCACTATTGATATTTTTATATCAATCAGTAAGAAACTGCAATATGATAACTAGTTTTGTTGTTAAGATACACAAAGCAATTCCCTGGTGATTTTTAGCAGTCTATTATTATGGATGTAATTTTTGTTCATTTGTAGATTCTTGTTGTAGCCAAAGGGAAAGAAATTAATGACTTTTGGTCAATTAAAGCAAATTAAATGAAAATAAAACATTATAGCTATAAAATAACATGAAGAATAATATATATATATATATTTGAGTAATTAAGTCACTTTGCTAAACAGCATAAATTAATACATTGTAAATCAATAATATTTACATTATATTTCCTGACCAAACATTGTAAATCAATAATATTTCAAATGAAAAACAAACAATAAAACAATGTAGGATAGCAATTGTGTCTAGTGGTTCCTGATTTCTTTTTTGTCTCCTTAAGTAGTATAAATTTCAAATATTTGTTGTTAGCACACACACTGGTGTGTACTACACATACTTATAATACGTACACTTGCTTTGGAAAGTATTATTTAAAGTCACTATGTATGCCAATGAAGAGATGGAGGAAAAGGATACTACAATGAAGAGTTTTCAATGGTGCATAGTTTGATATAAGTAATATAATCTATAAGGTATTTTTATTCCTGGTGTTATGTGAATTTAGGTAACTTGCACATTAACTAGTCTTGCATTCAAAAAACTAAATATGTAGGATAAAACTGTATATGTAGAGCTGAGTTGACAAGAAACTAAGGGATTCTCAGAAAATAAATGCAAATTTAAACACTGGTCCTGAAACCTAAGAAAAGTTAAGCTTTTTGCTTTGGAGAAGGCCTCAAAACCTGGTGACATCAGTTTCTGTTTCTACTGACAACTGGCATACAAAGGACAGGAGAAAAACCTAGGGGCATCACCCTAAATAGGAGTCCCCTAAGAGTCTTATAGAATTGTTTCTACCGGTAGTGAATGAGAGAAGCATAAACCTACTCCTGAGAAGGAGTGAAATTAAGAGCTACCTAACTTGAATCTAGCTTTGTGAGGAGGAAAAGGAATTATTTTTGAGAAATTACAAGCACAAACTAGATACCATGCAGTTTTGCATCCCAAATCCAGGCTATTTTTTTTTTCTGGGAAAACCCCAAGAGTATTGTAAATGTTTTCCTGTGTTGGAGAAGCCCATCAAAAAATGGCTTGCACTACTACTATTCAAAATCAGGCCACATTCCCAAAGGTAAAAAAATTATGAACTCACAGTCAAGCATGGCCAAAAACAGATAAAATATAGCATCATGAGAAATAGAAAGTAGAATGAAGAATGAAATGAACTTGGTAAAGATTCATATGTGGTTATTATAAATCATTGACTATAAAGTAAATATGCTTTTAAAAGTAAAAAAAAAAAAAAAGTTGTTAAAATATGTATAAGTAGCAAGAGGTGTTAAGCTGGCTTAAAATTCAACATTCAGAAAACTAAGATCATGGCATCCAGTCCCATAACTTCAGGGAAAATAGATGAGGAAACAATGAAAACAGTGAGACTTTATTTTCTTGGGCTCCAAAATCACTGCAGATGGTGACTGCAGCCATGAAATTAAGTAATTAATCTCCTATTAAAATAAATAAATTTATATTAAAAAAAATAAAATCAAGCCTGAGGAGCCCCCCAAAAATAAATAAATAAAATAAAATAAAAGATGCTTGCTCCTTGAAAGAAAAGCTATGACAAACCTAGACAGCATATTAAGAAGCAGAGATATTACTTTGCCAACAAAGGTCTTTCTAGCTGAAGCTGTGGTTTTTCCATTAGTCACGTATGGATGTGAGAAATAAAGAAAGCTGAGTGCCGAAGAATTGATGCTTTTGAACTGTGGTGTTGGAGAAAACTCAAGAGTCCCTTGGACTGCAAGGAGATCCAACCAGTCCATCCTAAAGGGAATCTATCCTGAATATTCATTGGAAGGACTGATGCTGAAGCTGAAGCTCCAATACTTTACCACCTGATTCAAAGAACTGACTCATTGGAAAAGACCCTGATGCTGGGAAAGATTGAAGAAAGGAAGAGAAGGGAATGACAGAGGATGAGATTGTTGGATGACATCACCAACTCAATGGACATGAGTTTGAGCAAGCTTTGGGATTTGGTAAAGGAGAGGGAAGCCTGGCGTGCTGCAGTTCATGAGGTCTCAAAGAGTCGGACACGACTGAGAGATTGAACTTAACTGAACAGGAGGTGTAAGACTAAGCAAACTGATCCAAAAAGCTTTTGAAGAAATTTTTCAGAAATAAAATGAAACATAATAAAAAAAAAAATCAAGGTAATATTTAAATAGTGGAAGAAATTTTTAATTAATTGGGGCATATTAGTAATTACCTAGAATGCAGTGAAGAAGTCAGGCAGTGCTGGGTGTGATCATTCAAAGGCAAGTATGAGGAAAGAGACTGCAGTTCTGACACAAGCCTATGAAAAGATGACACAATCCTAAAGACATGAGTTTTTATAGCTTAATATTTGCCAAAGTCAATGAAAGATACTCAAGCTCAATGATTGTAGTTAAAGAAAATTAAATTAAAAAAATGTAACCAGACTTACCTTACTAAGAGTATAGAATAACACATACAAACATAAGATCTTAAAAATCAGTGTTTCAATTATTTTTTAAAACAAACAAACAAAACAGAAACAAAATCCATGAATAAGTTGCTCACTAGCATTATGCATCTCAACAACAGAAAAAAAATAGAAATGAGATAGAGTACAAAACAAAATTGAAAATATTTTAAAGAATACATAAATGTAAAAAAAAAGTGAGGGAAAAACATAATAAGAGACTGCTTATATAAGACAGTTAAATAAATCCAAAATTTTTGTCAGAGGCCAAAAACATTTAGATATTTCAAAGAATACAGGAATGTTTAAAAATGAGATTAAAATATATTAAAATGATGCTTACATAAGATAGATAAAATCAATTAAAATAAATTAGTAATCACACACTCGCAAGAGTGTTAAACTCTCCAATCAAAAGACAAAAATTGTCAGACTATTAAAAACCTCATAAAATGAGGTAGTAGGTTGTTTACTTCAGATACTCATATATAAGGACATGGAACTTTTTTTCATTGTAGCTTAATTTTAATTTCCAAATAAGATTAGAAACAGGTCTGGCTCACAGGTGACTGACTTGCTTTATAGAAAACAGTGGAATAATCAAATAAAATATCTGGAATTGGTCTGATGGAGCAGAGAGTCTGCTTATGTGTTTCACAAATTTGCAAGTTTTATTGCCAGAGATTAACTATCAGAAATGTATGAATAATAAATTTAAGTCTACATTAGAGATAAATTATGTATTTAAAACTGATTATACATTCTCAACAAAAAGATAAATGATTAGAAAGCAATTATGAGAAGAATCAGAGGGGTTTTTTTGGTATTTATTTATTTAGGATTTGACCATAGTATCTAAACATGAAAATCTTCTAGAAAGGAAAATAATTAAATACCATTTGGAATTGATCCTGAAATAAAAACTCATCAAAAGTTCCCATAATAGGCAAAATATGAAAGATATACACTTCCCAGTCCTCAGATCTATGAATATATTTAGGTTATATAAAAAAGTAGAAATAAGGTCGTTGGTGGAACTCAGGCTGCTAATCAGCTGAACTGAAGATTTGAGAGTGTCACAGACTATTTCAGTGGGCTCAATAAAACACAAACACCCCTAAAAGTGGAAGAGGGAGACAGAAACGCCAGAGAAGTCACAGTGGAATCAAGATTACAGTGATGCAATTTGAATTTTGCCCATTTTTTTGACTTTGATGATAGAGGAAGGGAAACATGAGCAAAAGAAAGCAAACACCCTCTAGAATCTGGAGAGGCAAGGAAATGATTATCCTCCAGTAAAGTAATGTAAAGAAAGGTAAGATAACTTAAGGCAAAGGAAAGGAAAGGAAAGGAATGCATCCCTGTCAACATTCTGATTTTAGCTGGGTGAAGCTATGAGATTTCTAACATCCAAAAACAATAAAATAATAAGCCTGTGTTGTTTTAAGCTTCCACTTGTGGTAATTTGTTAAAATAGTAATAAAGTTAATACATATTGTTCCTAAGAAGGCAATCAGATACTGTTGTTTTTATAGTAATTCTATGCCAAAGCCTTTGACTGTGTAGATCAAAATAAACAGTGAAAAATTCTGAAAGAGATGGAAATACCAGACCACCTGATCTGCCTCTTGAGAAATCTGTATGCAGGTCAGGAAGCAACAGTTAGAACTGGACACGGAACAACAGACAGTTTCCAAATAGGAAAAGGAGTACGTCAAGGCTGTATATTGTCACCCTGTTTATTTAACTTATATGCAGAATACATCATGAGAAACGCTGGATTAGAAGAAACACAAGTTGCAATCAAGATTGCTGGGAGAAATATCAATAACCTCAGATATGTAGATGACACCACCCTTATGGCAGAAACTGAAGAGGAACTCAAAAGCCTCTTGATGAAAGTGAAAGTGGAGAGTGAAAAGGTTGGATTAAAGCTCAACATTCAGAAAACGAAGATCATGGCATCTGGTCCCATCACTTCATGGGAAATAGATGGGGAAACAGTGTCAGACTTTCTTTTTCTGGCAGCCAAAGATGGAGAAGCTCTATACAATCAGCAAAAACAAGACCAGGAGCTGACTGTGGCTCAGACCATGAACTCCTTATTGCCAAATTCAGATTGAAATTGAAGAAAGTAGGGAAAACCACTAGACCATTCAGGTATGACCTATATCAAATCCCTTATGATTATAGAGTAGAAGTGAGAAATAGATTTAAGGGCCTAGATCTGATAGATAGAGTGCCTGATGAACTATGGAATGAGATTCGTGACATTGTAGAGGAGACAGGAATCAAGATCATCCCCATGGAAAAGAAATGCAAAAAAGCAAAATGGCTGTCTGGGGAGGCCTTGCAAATAGCTGTGAAAAGAAGGGAAGCGAAAAGCAAAGGAGAAAAGGAAAGATATAAACATCTGAATGCAGAGTTCCAAAGAATAGCAAGAAGAGATAAGAAAGCCTTCTTCAGCGATCAATGCAAGGAAATAGAGGAAAACAACAGAATGGGAAAGACTAGGGATCTCTTCAAGAAAATCAGAGATACCAAAGGAACATTTCCTGCAAAGATGGGCTCGATAAAGGACAGAAATGGTATGGACCTAACAGAAGCAGAAGATATTAAGAAGAGGTGGCAAGAATACACAGAACTGTACAAAAAAGAGCTTCACGACTCAGATAATCATGATGGTGTGATCACTGACCTAGAGCCAGACATCCTGGAAGGTGAAGTCAAGTGGGCCTTAGAAAGCATCACTATGAACAAAGCTAGTGGAGGTGATGGAATTCCAGTGGAGCTATTCCAAATCCTGAACGATGATGCTGTGAAAGTGCTGCACTCAATATGCCAGCAAATCTGCAAAACTCAGCAGTGGCCACAAGATTGGAAAAGGTCAGTTTTGATCCTAATCCCAAAGAAAGGCAATGCGAAAGAGTGGTCTAACTACTGCACAATTGCACTCATCTCACACGCTAGTAAAGTAATGCTCAAAATTCTCCAAGCGAGGCTTCAGCAATATGTGAACCGTGAACTTCCTGATGTTCAAGCTGGTTTTAGAAAAGGCAGAGGAACCAGAGATCAAATTGCCAACATCTGCTGGATCATGGAAAAAGGAAGAGAGTTCCAGAAAAACATCTATTTCTGCTTTATTGACTATGCCAAAGCCTTTGACTGTGTAGATCACAATAAACTGTGGAAAATTCTGAAAGAGATGGGAATACCAGACCACCTGATCTGCCTCTTGAGAAATCTGTATGCAGGTCAGGAAGCAACAGTTAAAACTGGTCATGGAACAACAAACTGGTTCCAAATAGGAAAAGGAGTACGTCAAGGCTGTATATTGTCACCATGTTTATTTAACTTATATGCAGAGTACATCATGAGAAATGCTGGACTGGAAGAAACACAAGTTGGAATCAAGATTGCCGGGAGAAATATCAACAACCTCAGATATGCAGATGCCACCACCCTTATGGCAGAAAGTGAAGAGAAACTAAAAAGCCTCTTGATGAGAGTGAAAGTGGAGAGTGAAAAGGTTGACTTAAAGCTCAACCTTCAGAAAATGAAGATCATGGCATCTGGTCCCATCACTACATGGGAAATAGATGGGGAAACAGTGGAAACAGTGTCAGACTTTATTTTTCTGGGCTCCAAAATCACTGCAGATGGTGACTGCAGCCATGAAATTCAAAGACGGTTACTCCTTGGAAGGAAAGTTATGACCAACCTAGATAGCATATTCAAAAGCAGAGACATCACTTTGCCAACAAAGGTTCGCCTAGTCAAGGCTATGGTCTTTCCTGTGGTCATGTATGGATGTGAGAGCTGGACTGTGAAGAAGGCTGAGCGCCGAAGAATTGATGCTTTTGAACTGTGTTGTTGGAGAAGACTCTTGAGAGTCCCTTGGACTGCAAGGAGATCCAACCAGTCCATTCTGAAGGAGATCAGCCCTGGGATTTCTTTGGAAGGAATGATGCTAAAGATGAAACTCCAGTACTTTGGCCACCTCATGCAAAGAGTTGACTCATTGGAGAAGACTCTGATGCTGGGAAGGATTGCGGGCAAGAGGAGAAGGGGACGACAGAGGATGAGATGGCTGGATGGCATCACTGACTCGATGGATTTGAGTCTGAGTGACCTCTGGGAGTTGGTGATGGACAGGGAAGCCTGGCGTGCTGCGATTCATGGGGTCGCAAAGAGTTGGACACGACTGAGCGAATGATCTGATCTGATCTGATGTTTTCTGCAACTCAATTTGTTG
Source organism: Tragelaphus eurycerus (assembly GCA_935064755.1). NCBI lineage: Eukaryota > Metazoa > Chordata > Mammalia > Artiodactyla > Bovidae > Tragelaphus > Tragelaphus eurycerus. The sequence goes on from CAKXYN010000041.1 coordinate 5,285,312, forward strand.
CTGTTTGATTTAACTTTGATGAAAGTTGAATAATCATATTTCAAGGTTAAAGTAAAATAAACTGATTCTTCATAATTATAATACCTGGAAACCCTAAATAAATCACAATTTTTTTTTTTTGCAATTCAGTAGGAAAAATGTGTAATTATAAAAAAAATCTATAGAAATGATTTTACAGTCAATATTTACTATGAGCTTAACTTCATTTCTTATTGTTTCTTCTTTTTACAAATGTTGGAATATTCTCAGAAAATAGCATTTTATGTAAATTAGAAAACAGAGAAGCAGAAGTACCATTTGGCAGATTTGAATTTGTTGGAAATGGGTTTTGGATGGGGAAAATTATAATAATAGCTATATTTAAATTTATGTAAGTACTACCAATAAATAAGCAACAATATAATGGACAAAATTTCTTTTTAAAAAAACTATTTGGACATTTAAGGGAAATAATGGAAAGCTATGATATTTGAAATATGGACTATCCCAAGAGGTACACAAGTTGAAACCAGCAGAAAAAACAATTAGTCCTAATATGTTTTAAAATTTCTGGTTTTCCTTCTCTCCAGAAAATTTTATTTTAAAAAACATACATGCTGGTGCAATAATATTTACTTAACCTTTCCTCAATGTCTTGTTGTTTCTTTTGTAAGTAACAATGTTTCCAGCAACAAAGAAAGGAAAATTATATGCTTGGGAAATGTTTAATGTGCAAGCAACATAAGTGTTTTTGGTAACAAATTTTCAACATGAAATGGATTTTCTCCAGAACAAAGTAGAAAAAATTGTGGAGCCTCTGCTTTCTAGATTTATTACCTCTTTATTATTTTTTTTAAGATAAAGAACAAGTTATAATAGCTACTAGAATAACTGTGTCAGAAAATTAGATTGCACATTTATTGCAACAAATCCTGGCTTTTATATTAAGTCAGATAATTCATCTTGATAACAATAGGTTAAATATATACTAGACATTAAATGCAAGTGCATTCTATTAAATTTCTTCATAAGAAACCAGGATAGATATCAAGAATACTTTCATATAAATTTAAGCATCATGATTTAAAAAAAAAGTTTCTATAATGATGAATATATTTTTTAAAGTGGAGGTTTGCATGGCTCCCAAAATAGGACAGTATTTTGTTAGACAACAAGGATATGGCAAGTTTTTGTGTATTAAATGATTAGGTATTACTTGGGTTTGCCCTCTTTGTAAGAGAGGATAAGGAATTCTAATTATGGAATAAATAATTAAATAGTTTTTTGATGATAAAGAATATTCACTATCTCTATCTCTTCACGAATTATTTTATCCTCTCCCCAGGCATGGAGCTAAGTCTCATTTCTAATCCTCTCTTTTAGCTAAATGTTACCATGTGATTGAATCATAGTCAATGGAACTGAGAAGGTATAAATACCATTTCCAGGCCACTTTCTATGCTGCTGCTGCTGCTAAGTCGCTTCAGTCGTGTCCGACTCTGTGCGACCCCATAGACGGCAGCCCACCAGGCTGCCCTGTCCCTGGGATTCTCCAGGCAAGAACACTGAAGTGGGTTGCCATTTCCTTCTCCAAAGCATGAAAGTGAAAAGGGAAAGCGAAGTCACTCAGTCGTGTCTGACTCACCACTTTCTATGATTTGATGCAAAAAAGTAAAAGTAAAAGGGGAGGATCATGGAAGCAACACCTTGAAATTAGCAATGACACAAATGAAAGAATAATATTTATTTTCCTGAATGAATATTTGGAAGGCAATTCCTTCCTGATACGAACTGTGCTACACCACCGAGATGTTTTTATCTCATGATTACACTAATATAAGGATATATATGTTACAGATCAAACTTTTGAGTAGCTAGTTTATGATAAGCAGTTTTCCCCATAGGGATAAAAAGATGAATAAAGTGCCTGTTTTACACAAAAAGACATAGACTCTAAAATTAACTTTGGTATGTATTTCAACCATGTGCTGTGCTTATTTGCTCAGTCATGTTCGACTCTTTGCAACTCCATGGACAGTAGCCCACTAGGATCCTCTGTTTGTGGGATTTCCCAGGCAAGAATACTGGAGTGAGTTACCATTCCCTTCTCCAGGGGATCTTCCTGACCCAGGAATCAGATCCAGGGATCCAACCTGGGTTGCCTGCTTTGCAGGCAAATTCTTTACTGCCTGAGCTAGCAGGGAAACCCTTAGAAATGTACTCATCTGTTCCTCCATGGGTAAGAGTTGAAGCAGGGACACCAGAGGTGGTTATTGTAGAAGTCTAGGGAAGAAGAAAGAGTATCTTGGACTAGGGTGGTGGCAGAAGAAATGGGGTGAAGAATTATACTTTGGAGATATGATCAATAACATTACAATTAGATTTGATCACGTGATATCAGGGAAATAAAAATTGTTAAGGGTGACTGCTAGTTTGGGGTTTGACGATCTCCTGATCCTGAGAAGGCTGGAGAAGATTATAGCAAAGAGGTGGCAGACATTTAGTTTGAAATGTTTTATAAATGTAAGTGAAGATTTAAGTTGTTATACTAATCAATATGTCTGTATGAACCTAGAACTGTAGCTCATTTAAGGAGGGAGGATGCACAGTATGTAGACGGGATTGTCATGAAGAAGCTAAGTGGGTTGACTGAAGAAAAACTGCAGACTGAAAGCTGGGGAAAGATAAGAAAGAGGAAAAACGAAACTGAGCCCTTTTAGGGCTCTTTAGGTGAAGAAGGTCAATCTGAGGATGCTGCGGAGGCATGCCCCAGTGTGGGAAAGGAAAAGAGTGGAGTTTGACATAATGGAACTCAGGACAGAATGCATTCAAAGAAGGGGATGATTTAACTGTGCATGATAATAATGAGCAATAAATCAGTGAAGTGAATCATAGGAAAAAATACAAACTCTGAAAGGGTCTACTTTTGTACAAAAATACATCCTGAAAAATTTTGGATGCAGAATGTACCAATATCAGAAATTACATTGTTAAAAGCTTTTTCTTCTCAATGAGTTATTCTTTTAGTGGATGAAGATGAGTTATAAATCCTAAAGTTTTAAATAAAACGAGCCTATGAAATACATATTTTTGGAGCTTTTATTGAGGACACTTTAAAATTACTTAATACATTTCATAGACTACTGTGTCAATCCACTTTTAACATCTTAAATGGTATTATACTAATTACACATAATGGTAACATTTCTAGACCGTTGGAAATCTGAATTAATCATTCTTTCTCTGATTTTTATTTCCTCCATCTCTCTCTTTTTCTTCTCACTCCCTAAAGAGTGGAAATCAAACAAAGAAACTGTAATTCTTGATTGAGTCAATAGCTTTAAATATTTCCCTTATTTTTTGTCCATTAAAAATGTTAGTTTTTTTCTTTCTTACTCATTTTTACATTAAAAAATCTCTGAAAATTCTAGTAGTAAGTTTTATCTTGAATTGCCTTGTTTTAGAAAGATAATGTATAGTGCTATGTGTGTATGTGTGTGTGTGATACAGAGAAAGTTGTAGAGAGAGAACATTGGAGTTTATTACATAAGTTAGTTTGGGACTATATTCTATCTTATGACAATTACATGATGTTACTTAATTTTTGTGTATATCACATTCCTACCTGAAAAATAAGTAACATGATAGCATTTACATTCTTAATATCATTGTCAGGATGAAATATGGTACTACATTTGAGCGCTTAGAGTATGTGGCATGTGAGAATATCATTTCATTGCTATTGTTCTTAGTCTACATAGAGTATATTTATAACTGATAGGGCAAATTTTCTATTTTGCTGTTTTTTCATTGTAGCATAGGCAAGATGTAATGACCAGATACCCAAAAACTTGGAGTTGATGATTTAAATTTTTCCAGTCAATTGTTTATCACTAATATTGTGGGGGAAAGCATATATTATGTCACAGTCTGAATAGAAATACAGTTTCACAAAATGTGAACAGACCTAAAAGGTGATATTTCACAACTATACTTTTTAAGAGCACTCCAGTTTTGGAAATCAGTTCTTTAGAAAAGATGTATATAGTCATCTAAAGATGACTGTATTTCCCACTTGTACCCAATATAAATTTCCTCTTCTATCTAAAGATAAAATGCAGATATGCCAAAACAGGAATTCCAAAACCTGACTTTGGGCAAACTAAAAGCTGAGCTATTTAATTCAAACTGCCACCCTACTCATTCCCCTCCACATAAACAGAGTTACATAAAAAAGAACTCTGGCTTGATAATGTGTCATCTAGTATTTCCCAGTAACAAAGGTAACACTGCCACTTGGGAAGGGCCACAAGCTACAGTATTACCATTCAGTAATTGCAGCACCTAGAAACACTCCTCATGTTTCCAGTGCCTCTAAATGGCAAAGGATTATCCTAGTTGAAAGCAGTATTTCCATCATTTTTACTGAGAACTGTGAAAAGTACAGGTGTTAGAATAGATGGCACTAGTGGTAGAGAATTCACCTGTCAATGCAGGAGACAAAGAAACACAGGCTGGACCCCTACCTCAAAAAGACCCCCTAGAGGAGGAAATGGCAACCAACTCCACTATTCTTGCATGGTAAATTCCATGGACAGAGAAGCCTGGCGGGCTACAGTCCATGGGGGTGCAAAGAGTTGGACATGGCTATATGTTCAACATTTTATATATATTAAATGTAATATATATAATGCATATTCTTTCTTGAGGAAATCAATTAAGATACTATTTTGGAATTTCATTAAATTTAAATTTTTTGGAATGTTAAAACCTTTAGGAATTTCTTTAAATTTAAACGCATATTCTATGATTATATAGTCCTGAAAAATCTCCATCAGATCAGATCAGATCAGTCGCTCAGTCGTGTCCGACTCTTTGCGACCCCACGAACCGCAGCACGCCAGGCCTCCCTGTCCATCACCAGCTCCCGGAGGTCACTCAGACTCGCATCCATCGAGTCAGTGATGCCATCCAGCCATCTCATCCTCTGTCGTCCCCTTCTCCTCCTGCCCTCAATCCCTCCCAGCATCAGAGTCTTCTCCAATGAGTCAACTCTTCGCATGAGGTGGCCAAAATATTGGAGTTTCAGCTTTAGCATCATTCCTTCTAAAGAAATTCCAGGATTGATCTCCTTCAGAATGGACTGGTTGGATCTTCTTGCAGTCCAAGGGACTCTCAAGAGTCTTCTCCAACACCACAGTTCAAAAGCATCAATTCTTCGGCGCTCAGCCTTCTTCACAGTCCAGCTCTCACATCCATACATGACCACAGGAAAGACCATAGCCTTGACTAGGCGAACCTTTGTTGGTAAAGTAATGTCTCTGCTTTTGAATATGCTATCTAGGTTGGTCATAACTTTCCTTCCAAGGAGCAAGCGTCTTTTAATTTCATGGCTGCAGTCACCATCTGCAGTGATTTTGGAGCCCAGAAAAACAAAGTCTGACACTGTTTCCACTGTTTCCCCATCTATTTCCCATGCAGTGATGGGACCAGATGCCATGATCTTCGTTTTCTGAATGTTGAGCTTTAAGCCAACCTTTTCACTCTCCACTTTCACTTTCATCAAGAGGCTTTTTAGCCCCTCCTCACTTTCTGCCATAAGAGTGGTGCCATCTGCATATCTGAGGTTATTGATATTTCTCCCGGCAATCTTGATTCCAACTTGTGTTTCTTCCAGTCCAGCATTTCTCATGATGTACTCTGCATATAAGTTAAATAAACATGGTGACAATATGCAGCCCTGACGTACTCCTTTTCCTATTTGGAACCAGTCTGTTGTTCCATGACCAGTTCTAACTGTTGCTTCCTGACCTGCATACAGATTTCTTAAGAGGCAGATCAGGTGGTCTGGTATTCCCATCTCTTTCAGAATTTTCCATAGTTTATTGTGATCCACACAGTCAAAGGCTTTGGCATAGTCAATAAAGCAGAAATAGATGTTTTTCTGGAATTCTCTTGCTTTTTCCATGATCCAGCGGATGTTGGCAATTTGATCTCTGGTTCCTCTGCCTTTTCTAAAACCAGCTTGAACATCAGGAAGTTCACAGTTCACATATTGCTGAAGCCTGGCTTGGAGAATTTTGAGCATTACTTTACTAGCGTGTGAGATGAGTGCAATTGTTCGGTAGTTTGAGCACTCCTTGGCATTGCCTTTCTTTGGGATTGGGATGAAAACTGACCTTTTCCAATCTTGTGGCCACTGCTGAGTTTTCCAAATTTGCTGGCATATTGAGTGTAGCACTTTCACAGCATCATCATTCAGGACTTGGAATAGCTCCACTGGAATTCCATCACCTCCACTAGCTTTGTTCGTAGTGATGCTTTCTAAGGCCCATTTGACTTCACATTCCAAGATGTCTGGCTCTAGGTCAGTGATCACATCATCATGATTATCTAGGTCTTGAAGCTCTTTTTTGTACAGTTCTTCTGTGTATTCTTGCCACCTCTTCTTAATATCTTCTGCTTCTGTTAGGTCCACACCATCTCTGTCCTTTATCGTGCCGATCTTTGCATGAAATGTTCCTTTGGTATCTCTGATTTTCTTGAAGAGATCCCTAGTCTTTCCCATTCTGTTGTTTTCCTCTATTTCTTTGCATTGATCACTGAAGAAGGCTTTCTTATCTCTTCTTGCTATTCTTTGGAACTCTGCATTTAGATGTTTATATCTTTCCTTTTCTCCTTTGCTTTTCGCTTCTCTTCTTTTCACAGCTATTTGTAAGGCCTCCCCAGACAGCCATTTTGCTTTTTTGCATTTCTTTTCCTTGGGGATGGTCTTGATCCCTGTCTCCTGTACAATGTCACGAACCTCATTCCATAGTTCATCAGGCACTCTATCTATCAGATCTAGGCCCTTAAATCTATTTCTCACTTCCACTGTATAATCATAAGGGATTTGATTTAGGTCATACCTGAATGGTCTAGTAGTTTTCTCTACTTTCTTCAATTTCAGTCTGAATTTGGCAATAAGGAGTTCATGGTCCGAGCCACAGTCAGCTCCTGGTCTTGTTTTTGCTGATTGTATAGAGCTTCTCCATCTTTGGCTGCAAAGAATATAATCGATCTGATTTCGGTGTTGACCATCTGGTGATGTCCATGTATAGAGTCTTCTCTTGTGTTGTTGGAAGAGGGTATTTGCTATGACCAGTGCATTTTCTTGGCAAAACTCTATTAGTCTTTGCCCTGCTTCATTCCGTATTCCAAGGCCATATTTGCCTGTTACTCCAGGTGTTTCTTGACTTCCTACTTTTGCATTCCAGTCCCCTATAATGAAAAGGACATCTTTTTTGGGTGTTAGTTCTAAAAGGTCTTGCAGGTCTTCATAGAACCTTTCAACTTCAGCTTCTTCGGCGTTACTGGTTGGGGCATAGATTTGGATTACTGTGACATTGAATGGTTTGCCTTGGAAACGAACAGAAATCATTCTGTCATTTTTGAGATTGCATCCAAGTACTGCATTTCGGACTCTTTTGTTGACCATGATGGCCACTCCATTTCTTCTGAGGGATTCCTGCCCACAGTAGTAGATATAATGGTCATCCGAGTTAAATTCACCCATTCCAGTCCATTTTATTTTGCTAATTCCTAGAATGTCCATATATGTACATTATATGTCCATATATGTACATATGTCCATATATGTATATGGACATATATGTCCATATGTCCATATATGTACATATGAAAAATTTCCATATATGTACCTTTATATTGACTTATTCAACTTATATTAAAAATATTAGTCTCAAATTTTAGCAGTGAAGGTTCTGTATAAATAAACTTCTAGAAATGAACATTAGACACAATAAGTCTGTGAGGTTTCTATGCTGGGGCCACTTCTCTTGTGTTCTGATCAGACGCACCGGCTGGAACTAAGGTTCCCCTTTATAAGCTCCTCTCAATGAAGCACTACTTCACACCTGCCCATTGATGCCTGGTCCCCAGTGCTCTTGTTTTGCATTTTCCTGAGTATTCATTCTCTTGCATTTTTATGATTCTAATCCTTCTTCATCTGCATACTTTTCCATAAAGTATATAATTCCATACCTTATATATTTATAGAATATATACTCCAAAGCCAACTCTGCCAAGGAAAATTAACATTTTTCTAATGATTAATAGAAGAAGACTTTTTGCCAAGGACAAAATGGACCAATAAGGAAAACAAATGAGGTTTCTTGTATCATTTATAGAAGCTCCTCAGAATTAATTTGATAACTGATTAAAGACACAAAGAGCCAATATTTTTACCAAAGAGTAGAGGTAAAAGTCCTGTTATATTAATGTTAATTGATCAGTCGGAAATGCATAATAAGCTGGATCAGATTAACTCTAGATGGTGCAGTTAGTTCCTTAACAAAGAAACATTTACATTGTTCAAATATTTAATGTAACTGAATTAATTCCACTTAGTTTTCTAGGTCAATGATTTCATTAAGCTTACATAGACAGTCCATTTTCACCAACTGCTATGGTAATATTTTTATATGTTGAGATTTTATTTAATCTTGTCTGATAGACCTAATAGGAGTGCCATGATTCTTTTAGTTCAGTTCAGTTGCTCAGTCGTGTCTGACTCTTTGAGACACCATGAATCGCAGCACGCCAGGCCTCCCTGTCCATCACCAACTGCTGGAGTTTATCCAAACTCATGTCCATCGAGTCGGTGATGTCATCCAGCCATCTCATCCTCTGTTGTTCCCTTCTCCTCCTGCCCCCAATTCCTCCCAGCATCAAAGTCTTTTCCAATGAGTCAACTCTTCACGTGAGTTGGCCAAAGTATTGGAGTTTCAGCTACAGCATCAGTCCTTCAATTGAAGACTCAGGACTGATCTCCTATAGGATGTACTGGTTGGATCTCCTTGCAGTCCAAGGGACTCTCAAGAGTCTTCTCCAACACCACTGTGCAAAAGCATCAATTATTCATCGCTCAGCTTTCTTCACAGTCCAACTCTCACATCCATACATGACCACTGAAAAAACCATAGCCTTGATGAGACGGACCTTTGTTGGCAAAGTAATGTTTCTGCTTTTGAATAGGCTATCTAGGTTGGTCATAACTTTCCTTCCAAGGAGTAAGCATCTTTTAATTTCATGGCTGAGGCAGCATCTGTAGTGATTTTGGAGCCCCCCAAAATAAATTCTGACACTGTTTCCACTGTTTCCCCATCTATTTCCCATGAGGTGATGGACTAGATGCCATGATCTTAGTTTTCTGAATGTTGAGCTTTAAGCGAACTTTTTCACTCTCCTCTTTAAATTCATCAAGAGGCTTTTTAGTTCCTCTTTATTTTCTGCCTTAAGGATGGTGTGGTCTGCATATCTGATGTTACTGATATTTCTCCTGGCAATGTGGATTCCCGTTTGTGCTTCTTCCAGCCCAGCATTTCTCATGATGTACTCTGCATATAAGTTAAATAAGCAGGGTGACAATATATAGCCTTGATGTACTCCTTTTCCTCTTTGGAACCAGTCTGTTGTTCCAGGTCCAGTTCTAACTTTGCTTCCTGACCTGCATATGGATTTCTCAAGACACAGGTCAAGTGGTCTGGCATTCCTATCTCTTTAAGGATTTTCCACAGTTTATTGTCATCCACACAGTCAAAGGTTTTGGCATAGTCAATAAAGCAGAAATAGATGTTTTCCTGGAACTCTCTTGCTTTTTCCATGATCCAGAGGATGTTGACAATTTGATCTCTGGTTCCTCTGCCTTTTCTAAAACCAGGTTGAACATCAGGAAGTTCACAGTTTACATATTGCTGAAGCCTGGCTGGAGAATTTTGAGCATTACTTTACAAGCGTGTGAGATGAGTGCAATTGTGCAGTAGTTTGAGCATTCTTTGGCATTGCCTTTCTTTGGGATTGGAATGAAAACTGACCTTTTCCAATCTTGTGGCCACTGCTGAGTTTTCCAAATGTGCTGGCACATTGAGTGCAGCACTTTCACAGCATCATCTTTCAGGATTTGAAATAACTCAACTGGAATTCCATCACCTCCACTAGCTTTGTTCGTAGTGATGCTTTCTAAGGCCCACTTGACTTCACATTCCAGGATGTCTGGCTCTAGGTGAGTGATCACAGCACCATGATTATCTGTGTTTTGAAGATCTTTTTTGTACACTTCTGTTTTTTCTTGCCACCTCTTCTTCTGCTTCTGTTAGGTCCATACCACTTCTGTCCTTTATTGAGCCCATCTTTGCATGAAAAGTCCCCTTGGTATATCTCATTTTCTTGAAGAGACCTCTAGCCTTTCCCATTCTCTTTTTTTCCCCTCTATTTCTTTGCCTTGATCACTGAGGAAGGGTTTCCTATCTCTCTTTGCTCTTCTTTGGAACTCTGCATTCAAATGGAATATAATTCCTTTTCTCCTTTGCTTTTTGTTTCTCTTCTTTTCACAGCTATTTGTAAGGCCTCCACAGGCAGACATTTTGCTTTTTTGCATTTCTTTTCCATTGGGTTGGTCTTGATCCCTGTTTCTTGTACAATGTCCATAGTTCATCAGGAATTCTCTCTGTAAGATCTAATCCCTTAAATCTATTTCTCACTTCCACTGTATAATCATAAGGGATTTGATTTAGGTCATACCTGAATGGTCTAGTTGCTTTCCCTACTTTTTTCAATATAAGTCTGAATTTGGCAATAAGGAGTTCATGATCTGAGCCACAGTCAGCTCCTGGTCTTGTTTCTGTAACTGTATAGTGCTTCTCCAAATGTGGCTGCAAAGAACATAATCAATCTGATTTCAATGTTTACTATCTGGTGATGTCCATGTGTAGAGACTTCTCTTGTGTTGCTGGAAGAGGGTGTTTGCTATGACCAGCGCATTTTCTTGGCAAAACTCTATTAGCCTTTGCCCTACTTTTTTCCATAGTCCAAGACCAAACTTACTTGTTACTCCAGGTGTTTATTGATTTCCTACTTTTGCATTCCAGTCCCCTATAATGAAAAGGACATCTTTTTTGGGTGTTAGTTCTAAAAGATCTCGTAGGTATTCCTGAAAGTGAAAGTGAAGTCACTCAGTCGTGTCCAACTCTTTGTGACCCCATGGGCTGCAGCCTCCCAGGCTCCTCCGTCCATGGGATTTTTCAGGCAAGAGCACTGGATTGGGTTACTCTTTCCTTCTCCAGGGGATCTTCCCGACCTAGGGATTGAACCTGGGTCTCCCACATTGTGGGCAGACGCTTTACCCTCTAAGCCACCAGGGAACGTCTATGTAGGTCTTCATAGAACCATTCAACTTCAGCTTTACTGGTTGAGTCATAGGCTTGGATTACCGTGATATTGAATTGTTTGCCTTGGAAACAAAGAGAGACCACTCTGTCGTTTTTGAGATTACATCCAAATACTGCATTTCGGACTCTTCCATTGAACATGATGGCTATTCCATTTCTTCTAAGGGTTTCTGCCCACAGTAGTAGATATAATGGTCATATGAATAAATTCACCCATTCCAATCCATTTTAGTTCGCTGATTTCTAGAATGTCGACATTCACTCTTGCCATCTCCTGTTTGACCACTTCCAATTTGCCTTAATTCATGGACCTAACATTCCAGGTTCCTATGCAATATTACTCTTACAGCATCAGACCTTGCTTCTATCACCAGTCATATCCACAACTGGGTATTGCTTTTGTTTTGGGTCCATCCCTTCATTCTTTCTGGAGTTATTTTTCCACTGTTCTCCAGTAGCATATTTGGCACCTACCCACCTGAGGGGTTCCTTTTTCAGTATCCTATCATTTTGCCTTTTCATACTGTTCATGGGCTTCTCAAGGCAAGAATACTGAAGTTGTTTTCCATCCCTTCTCAATTGGACCACATGCTGTCAGACTTCTCCACCATGACCCGTCAATCTTGGGTGGCCCTGCATAGCATCGCTTAGTTTCATTGAATTAGACAAGGCTGTGGTCCATGTGATCATATTGACTAGTTTTCTGTGATTATGGTTTCAGTGTGTCTGCACCCTGATGCCCTCTGGCAACACCTACCGTCTTACTTGGGTTTTTCTTAACTTGGAGGTGGAGTATCTCTTCACGGCTGCTCCTTTTTTTGGATGAGATCACACCTCCTGACCTCGGACATGGGGCAGATCCTCTCAGCCACCGCCCTACCTCGAACATGGGGTAGGTCCTATTGGCTGTGCTTCTGCATGGTCCATCGCAGCCACCATGCTTCTGCGTGGCCTGTCACAGCCACCACGCTTCTTTACTAGCTATTACTTCATTAAAAATTGCATCTCCTCTTTTCTATTCTTTAATTTGAAATTCAGTCAAGCATCCATTATTGTTAAAAATGCAAATGAATGATTGAAATATGTGGTAGCTAAGAAGGGGCATTGACCGTTCAAGGCTTTTGTGATGAAATCTAATATTATACCAGGCAACCATAGGCTTCCCTGGTGAGATGACAGCACTTTATTCAAACCAGTAACAGTTCTCAGTGAAGCCTCAGTGAAATAATAAGAGTGATTTTGAAAACTTTTTTTAAAGTATGATATCATGTCTTCAATATTAGAAGAAAAATATAATTGACCAAGGAAAATTTTTAAACTAAAACCTCTCTAAAATCTCTAAACCCTTAACAAAAAATTCTGTTTTTCTAACAAATGCAAACAGAGGACAAAGAAAGTATATAAAATAGAGAGCAATGAAGTCAAAGTGAATAGTTAAGTAAAAAAAAAAAAAAAACAACAACCTAGATAGTGTTAAATTAACCTTAGTAGAAAATAATGGAAATAAAGAGAGATTAAGAGAGTAATTGAGAATATTAAGCAGAATTCGTTATAACTAAACAACAAAACCAGTTTTACCTTTTTTTTTCTGACTCTGAAATAAGTAGCAAGTACTATGTTGGAGTATTGGTTATATGATGATGCTAGGGAGCCCTCCACTCCTGGGCATCCTCCAATATCTATTGGCTCCAGTCATAATTCCAGCAGGGTCTTAGCCCAAGCCACTGGGCAGCACGTTGACCAGCAACCAGCAGCCACTGAGTGTTTACACACTCAAGAGAATCAACTCTTGGACAACCAGGGCACAGAGAAGTTTTCTGGCTACATGGAGCAGCTGAAGGGAATGAACCTGCCAGTCAGGGAGAGCCTGACAAAATGTTACCCACTGGAGAAGGGAATGGCATACCACTTCAGTATTCTTGCCTTGGGAACCTCATGAACAGTATGAAAAAGGAAAAATATATGACACTGAAAAAATCAGCCTCCCAGGTCTGTAGGTGTTCAACATGCTACTGGGAAAAAGCAGAGAAATAGTCCTGAAAGAATGAAGAGGCTAAGCCAAAGCAGAAAGGATATTCAGTTGTGGATGTGTCTGGTGATGAAAGTAAAATCCAAAGCTGTAAAGAATGATATTCCATAAAAACCTGGATTATTAGGTCCATGAATCAAGGTAAATTGGATATGGTCAAATAGGAAATCACAAGAGTGAACATCAACCTTTTAGTAATCAGTGAACTCAAATGGACTGGAATGGGCCAATTTAATTCAGATGATCATTATATATATACTACTGTGGGCAATTTTTTTTTTAGAAGAAATGGAGTAGCCCAAAATGCAATACTTGGGTACAGTCTCAAAAATGACAGAATGATCTTGGTTTGTTTTCAAGGCAACCATTCAACATCACAGTCATTCAAGTTTATGCCCCAAACAGTAATGCTTAAGAAGGTGAATGATTCCATGCAGACCTACAACACCTTCTAGATCTAACACCAAAAATGATGTCTATGACATCAAATGAGATTGGAATGCAAAAACAGGACATCAAGAGATACCTGAAGAAACAAGCAAGTTTGGCCTAAGGGTACAAAATAAAGCAGGCCAAAAGCTTATAGAATTTTTCCAAAAGAATGAATTGGTCATACCAAACAACCTCTTCTAACAACACAAGCGATGACTCTACACATGGAAATCACCAAACGGTCAATGTTGAAATCCGATTGATTATATTCTTTGCAGAAAAAGATGGAGAAGCTCTATACAGTCAGCAAAAATAAAAACAAGTGACTGTGACTCAAACCATCAGCTCCTTACTTCTAAATTCAGGCATACATTGAAAACAGTAGGGAAAAACACTAGATCTTTCAAGGATGACCTAAATCAAACCCTTTATGATTATACAGTGGAGGTAACAAATAGATTAAATGGATTAGACCTAGTAGATAGAAAGCCTGAAGACCTATGGACAGCAATTCATAACATTCTATAGGGGATGGTGGCCAAAATCATCCCCCCAAAAAGAAATACAAGAGGGCAAAGTGGTTGTGTGAGCCCTTACAAATAGCTCTAAAAAGAAAAGAAGTAAAAGGGAAAGATATACCCAACTCAATGCAGAGCTCCAGAGAATAGTAAGGAGATATAAGAAAGTCTTTTAAGTAAACAATGCAAAGAAATAGAGACAAACAATAGAATGGGAAGAATTAGAGATCTCTTGAAGAAAGTTAGAGACTCCAAGGGTATATTTCATGTAAGATCAGATCAGATCAGTCGCTCAGTCATGTCCGACTCTTTGCGACCCCATGAACCGCAGCACGCCAGGCCTCCCTGTCCATCACCAGCTCCGGGAGGTCACCCAGACTCACACCCATCGAGTCAGTGATGCCATCCAGCCATCTCATCCTCTGTCGTCCCCTTCTCCTCCTGCCCTCAATCCCTCCCAGCATCACAGTCTTCTCCAATGAGTCAACTCTTCGCATGAGGTGGCCAAAATACTGGAGTTTCAGCTTTAGCATCATTCCTTCTAAAGAAATTCCAGAATTGATCTCCTTCAGAATGGACTGGTTGGATCTCCTTGCAGTCCAAGGGACTCTCAAGAGTCTTCTCCAACACCACAGTTCAAAAGCATCAATTCTTTGGCACTCAGCCTTCTTCACAGTCCAGCTCTCACATCCATACATGACCACAGGAAAGACCATAGCCTTGACTAGGCGAACCTTTGTTGGCAAAGTGATGTCTCTGCTTTTGAATATGCTATCTAGGTTGGTCATAACTTTCCTTCCAAAGAGTAAGCGTCTTTTAATTTCATGGCTGCAGTCACCATCTGCAGTGATTTTGGAGCCCAGAAAAACAAAGTCTGACACTGTTTTCACTGTTTCCCCATCTATTTCCCATGTAGTGATGGGACCAGATGCCATGATCTTCGTTTTCTGAATGTTGAGCTTTAAGCCAACCTTATCACTCTCCACTTTCACTTTCATCAAGAGGCTTTTTAGCCCCTCTTCACTTTCTGCCATAAGGGTGGTGTCATCTGCATATCTGAGGTTACTGATATCTCTCCCAGCAAAGATGGGCACAATAAAGGATAGAAATGGCAAAGACCTAACAGAAGTAAAAGAGATTAAAAGAAGTGGCAATATTACAAAGAAGAACTGTACAAAAAATTTCTTAATGACCCAGATAACCATGATGGTGTGGTCAATCACCTAGAGCCAGATATCCTGGAGTTTGGAGTCAAGTGGGCCTTGGAAAGCATTACTAAAAACAAAGCTGATGGAATTCCAGTTGAACTATTTCATCCTAAAAGATGATATTGTTACAGTCTTGCACTCAATATGCCAGCAAATCTGGAAAACCCAGCAGTGGCCACAAGACTGTAAGAGATCAATTTTCATTCCAATCCCAAAGAAAGATAATGTCAAGGACTATTCAAATTACCATACTATTGCACACATTTCACATGCTACCAAGATAAAGCTCACAATCATTCAAGCTAGGCTTCAGCAGTATGTGAGTTGAGAGTGTCCAGATGTACAAGCTGCATTTAGAAAAGGCAGAGGAACCAGAAATCAAATTGCCAACATCAACTGAATCACAGAAAAAGCAAGGGAATTAAAAAAAAAAAAAAAATCTACTTCTGCTTCATAGACCCTTAAAGATTTTGACTGTGTTCAGTTAGGTTCAGTACCTCAGTCATGTCTGACTCTGTGTGAACCTATGGACTGAAGCACACCAAACTCTCCTGTCCATCATCAAATCCCAGAGATTGCTCAAACTCATGACCATTGAGTCAGTGATGTCCTTTAACCATATCATCCTGAGTAGTCCCCTTGTCCTCCTGCCTAAAGTCTTTCCCAGCATCAGGGTTTTTTCCAATGAGTCAGTTCTTCTCATCAAGTGGTCAAAATATTGAAGTTTCAGCTTCAGCAGCAGTCTTTCCAATGACTATTCAGGAATGATTTGCTTTAGGATTGACTGGTTTGATCTCCTTACAGTCCAGAGGACTCTCCATAGTCTCCAATATTGTAGTTCAAAAACATTAATTCTTTGGTGCTCACCTTTCTTTATAGTTTAACTCTCACATCCATAAATAACTACTGGAAAAATTATAGATTTAACTAGACAGACCATTGTGCTGTCTAGACAGAACATATGCTGTCTAGATTGGTGTTAGCTTTTCTTCCAAGGAGCAAGCATCTTTTAATTTCATGGCTGAAGTCATCATTGCAGTGATTTTGGAGCCCAAGGAAATCAAGTATCTCACTGTTTCTACTGTTTCCAAATCTATTTGCCATTAAATGATGGGACTGGATGCCATGATCTTAGTTTTCTGAATATTGAATTTCAAGCCAACTTTTTCACTCTCTTCTTTCACTTTCATTGAGAGACTCTTTAGTTCTTCTCTGCTTTCTGCCATAAGGCTGGTGTCATTTGTGTATCTGCAGTTATTGATATTTCTCCTGACAATCTTGATTCCAGCTTGTGCTTCTTCCAGCCCAGCATTTTTCATGATGTACTCTGCATATAAGTTAAATAAGCAGGGTGACAATATATAGGCTTGATGTTATCCTTTCCCAATTTGGAACCAGTCCATTTTCCATGTTCAGTTCTAACTGTTATTTCTTGACCTGTGTACAGATTTTTCAGGAGGAAGGTCAGGTGGTCTGGTATTCCCCATCTCTGTAAGAATTTTCCAGTTATGATACACGGAATCAAAAAAGCTTTGGGATAGTCAATAAAGCAGAAGTAGATGCTTTTCTGGAATCCTCTTGTTTTTTCATAAGATCCAACATATGCTAGCAATTTGATCTCTGGTTTCTTTGCCTTATTTAAAATCATCTTGAACATCTGGAAGTTCACAGTTCACATACTGTTGGAACCTGGCTTGGAGAATTTTAAGCATTATTTTGCAAGCATGTGAGATGAGTGCAACTGTGCAGTAGTTTAACATTCTTTGTCATTGTCTTTGTTTGGTATTGGAATGAAAACTGGTCTTTTCCAGTCCTGTTGTCACTGCTGAGTTTTCCAAATTTGCTGGCATATAGAGTTCAGCATTTTAACAGCATCATATTTTAGGATTTTAAACAGATCAGCTGGAGTTACATCACCTTCACTAGCTTTGTTCATATTGATGCTTCCCAAGGCCGACTTGATTTCACATTCCAGGATGTCTGGCTCTAGGTTAATGGTCACACTATTGTGGATATCTGGGTCATGAAGATCTTTTTGTATAATTATTCCATGAATTTCAACAATGGTGGAAAATTCTTAAAGAGGTGTGTATACCTAACTACCTTACCTGCCTCCTGAGAAACTTGTACCTTGGACAAGAAACAATGGTTTGAACCAGACATGGAACAATAGACGGGTTCAAAATTGGGAAAGGAGTATATCAAGGCTGTATATTGTCACCCTGCTGATTTAACTTATATTCAGAGTACATAACGCAAAATGATGGGCTGGATGAAGCACAGGCTGGAATCAATATTGCCAGGAGAAATATCAACAATCTTATATATGAAGATGATACCACTTTAATGACAGAAAATTAAGAGAAATTAAAGAGCCTCTTGATGAAGGTGAAAGAAGAGAGTGAAAAAACTGGCTGAAAACTAATCATTCATAAAGCTAAGATCATGGCATCCAGTCCAATCACATCATGGCAAATACCTGGGGAAAAATTGGAAAGAGTGACAGGTTTATTTTCTTGGAGTCCAAAATCACTGCAGCCAGTAACTGTAGCCTTGAAATTAAAAGATTTTAATTGGAAGAAAAGCTCTGATAAATCTAGACAGCATATTAAAAAGCAGAGACATCACTGTGCTGAAAAAGGTGTGTATAATCAAAGCTATGGTTTTTCCAGCATTCATGTGTGAATATGTGATTTGGACCATCAGAAGGCCAAGCACTGAAGATTCATGTTTTCAAACCGTGGTCCTGGAGAAAACTTTTGAGAGTCCCTTGAATAACAAGGAGATCAAACCAGTAAATCCTAAAGGAAATCAACCCTGAATATTCTTTAGGAGGACTGATGCTGAAGCTCCAGTACTTTGGCCATCTCATTAGAAGAACACATTCACTTGAAAAAATATCCTGATACTGGAAAGATTGAGGACAAGAGGGAAAGGGGACAACAGACAATGCGATGTTTGAATGGCATCACAGACTTAGTGGATATGAGTTTGAGCAAATTCAGGGTGATAGTGAAGGACAGGGAAGACTGTCATGCTGCAGTTCATGGTGTTCCCAGAGAGTTGAACACAACTGGGTCATGAACAGCAACAACATTGTTTATTCAATTGCTTAAACACTGATTGAGGTAGAATGATCTTTAAAGTCCTGTACAGCTTGAAATTATATGTGAACATTATATTTAAATTATTTTCTATTCTATCCTTTATTTTATTCATATGAACTGTAAAATAGTGAATCATGAGGTCAGCTGATGTCCTTAAGTATTAAGTAAATATTTTTGAAGACGTACATGAGCCAATGTATTTATCACTTCTATTTCTTTTTTGTAATAGACAATATTTTCTTGACAATGGGGATTAAGGTTGACTCTTTTCTATCCTATTCCAAGGTTTCCTGCACCACCACCTGCAGGTGTTCATTAGTAAAACTTGGGCCTGCATGCTGACCAAAATAAAGATTGTAAAAGAATGTTCTCCGCTCTGACATTTTCTCAATAAGGACATGATATTAACCTCCCATGCAATAAAATAGTTCCACCCAATTTCCCAGAATGAGTTTTTAATTTAACTGGTCATTTGAAGTGCATTTATGTATAAAGAATGTATAGCCTTATCTGAAAGTAGGAAACCCCACCTATAGATTAAAAATTTTAATGTCAGCCTGAAATGTAAGAAGAATATTGATGGAACTAGTGAAGGTTAAGAAGAGAATAATGCCTACAATAAAGTTTCTTGAAGTTTAGCAGAACAATCAACTGTAAATTTAATTAATAGAAAATTAAAAATTCAATAATGTATTTTAATGTTTAACTTAAAAGATGAGGATTGACAGAATTAAGTATATAACAAGATAATTATTTGGATGAACATTCTAATGAACAAATATGCAAAGAACTAGAAATAGTACTAATGCATTGAGAGCGATTAATGTCCATTCTTGAGATAATAAGTTATTCTAAAATGCTATAATGAAATTGTATCATCAATGACATTAGAAGAAAGCAAAATTTAAAATGAAGTCACAAAAATCTAGATCTATAGCAATGCTTGAGAGAATGTATAAAGTACATCCAGAAATAGATCGTATTCTTTTAATTCTAATTTATAGGTTGATGTCGTGTTTATCAAAGAAAAACTTTACTTAAAAGTTAGAAACTGATTAGAAAAACATCCTTTCCTTGTTATTATCTTGTGTGGATGCTTGCATTCTGATATCCTATTCACATTTTAACACATTTTAGTATAGAGTACTAAATATATATATTTAGTATATAAATAAATATTTATATATTTATTTATAGAATAAATATATTCTCCATTGCCTTGGAGAAAGCAATGGCACCCCACTCCATACTTTTGCCTAGAAAATCCCATGGATGGAGGAGCCTGTTAGGCTGCAATCCATGGGGTAGCTAAGAGCCAGACACTACTGAGCGACTTCACTTTCACTTTTTACTTTCATGCATTAGAGAAGGAAATGGCAACCCACTCCAGTGTTCTTGCCTGGAGAATCCCAGGGACGGGGAAGCCTGGTGGGCTGCCGTCTATGGGGTCGCAGAGTCGGACACGACTGAAGCAACTTAGCAGCAGCATGCAGTGTATTATAACTACCACTATAACTGTAGTCACCATGCTGTACATTACATTCCCATGACTTATTTATTTGGTACTCATTTGTATTGAGTCATAAATTTCAACTTTTTTATATCTTATTTAACAGATTTTCATGTAATATTTCGGAGAAGGCAATGGCACCCCACTCCAGTACTCTTGCCTGGCAAATCCCATGGCTGGAGGAGCCTGGTGGGCTGCAGTCCATGGGGTCGCTGAGGGTCGGACACGACTGAGCGACTTCACTTTCACTTTTCACTTTCATGCATTGGAGAAGGAAATGGCAACCCACTCCAATGTTCTTGCCTGGAGAATCCCAGGGACAGGGGAGCCAGGTCGGCTGCCGTCTATGGGTCGCACAGAGTCAGACATGACTGAAGTGACTTAGCAGTATAGAATAAAGAATTTGGTTGCTTGAACTAATTCCTTAAATTAGTTAGTTTATACCAAAATGGTATATAAACAAGTGACAAGTCCACTCTATTCTGGGTAGTGTTAGTAATAATTTGAAACAAGACAGAAAGTTTCTTTTATCTTAAATAGTATGTATTAAAGCAATTTTTCTATCTTTTTGAGGCTATTTAATGTTTACTTTTAAGGAAATACACTCTATACTAAGATTGGATTTAGCCTGTATCTAAAACTTAGCTATCAAGCTCAAATACTGCATGGGTCACAAGTAGAAAAATTACATTTATAAACGAAGGGTCTTTATTTTTTCCAGGAGCACAACTTCTAAATCAGATAATAAAACTGTCATATTTTGAAAGTCCAGCTTCACACCAAAACTATTTTTATTTTCATTAGAGTTTTTTAATAATAATAATAGAGAAATGATAAATGGTTAAAAAATTTGCTAATTACACAAAAATTAGCAACAAAATGTATTGGTGGCAATCCCATACGAAACTATTACAAGAAAAAATATTTATAAAAAAAAAAAGGGGGCGGGGGGAGTTTTTCTACAAAAAATAGATGCGCTGACAACCTTGATGCTATATTTTTTAAAATTTTGTTGCTGGATGACTACAGCAACTGGAAACGTCCAGACCTTTAAAATCTGATTACACAACCCAAGTTGTCCTCCCATTCCTGTTTCCACATATCTCTCTACATAAACTCATCATTCCTGATGATTTGGTAGGCTCTTCCAGCCCAGAAGGTATGTAACGATGCATATGAAATGACAGGATATTCAGCTCCCAAATTTTTCATATAGCATATCAATTTTGTATTCAGCTTGCCTAATGATGCCATAATGTGGAGTACTGCCTATGAAAATCTGGCAAATACTTCAGATAAGGGTCTTAATTCTGGTGAATTAAGAATTCATTCATTCTGTACTAATGCATTTATTTTTTATATTTTCTTTTATCAGGTAGAAATTCATTACCAATGAGATATTTTTTAATTCCCTAATTCAACTCTATTTGTCCTTTTTTTCTAATTAGCTTTCATTATTTTAATTTTTAGCTTCTCTTCCTATTTTATTGAGATGTAATTGGCATAGCCCTGTGTAAGTTTAAAAAGCATAATGACTGGCTTACATACATTAAGAAATTATTACTACAATATATTTAGTGAAATTTCATAATGTCGTATATACACAACACTAAAGAAATGAAAAAAAAATTGGTGATGAAAACTCAGGATTTACTAAAAAACTTTCATAAACAATGTACAGCAATATTAATTATATTTATCATATTGTACATAACATCCCTAGTACTTGCTTATGTTATAATTAGAAATGTGTACCTTTTGATTACTTTCCTCCAGTTTCCCTTTCCTCTAAACTCCATCTCTGGTAACCACAAATCTGATCTGTTTTTATAGGATTTTTTGTTTATTTATTTTACCATCTATCACTATACAAAGATATTACATAGTTATGGACTATATTTCTCACACTGTACCTTTCAGATCTCTGACTCATTTGTTTTGTAACTGGAAGTTTGTGCTTAATCTCCCTCATTTTCTCTTTTCCGCTTCAACCTTCTCTCTGTCAATTGCTTGTTTTTTCTCTGTACGTATGATCTGTTGTTTACATTGCTGTGTTTATTAATTTGTTTTGTTTTGTTTTAAAAATTCATTGATCAGTGAAATTATACAACATTTTGCTTGTTGCCATAGGACTTATTTCACTAGCATAATAACCTCTAAGCTCATCCATGTTGTCACAAATAGTAATATTTCATCTTTTTCATCACTGAGTAATATCACTTTATGTGTATATGCATACCATATCTTCTGTATTCATTCATTCAATCACAGTCACTAAGGATGCTTTCACATCTTGGCTATTGTAAGCAATGCTGCAGTGAATATTGGGGTACATATATATTTTGGTTTTTAATATAAATTTATTTTAATTGGAGGCTAAATACTTTACAATATTGTACTGGTTTTGCCATACATACATTAACATGAATCTACCACGGGTGTACACGTGTTCCCCATCCTGAACCCCCTTCCCACCATCCTCCGCATACCATCCCTCTGGGTCATCCCAGTGCATCAGCCCTGCACATCCTGTATCATGCATCAAACCTGGACTGGCGATTCATTTCACATATGGGATAAATACCTAGGAGTGGAATTTCTGGATCCTATGATATTTCTATTCTTAACTTTCTGAGGAAATATCACACTGTTTACACAGTGCATGCATGAGTGCATGTGTGCTCAGTTGCTTCAGTCATATCTGACTCTTTGTGACCCTATGCACTATAACCTGCCAAGCTCCTCAGTTCATGGGATCCTCCAGGCAAAAATATCAGTTACCGTGCCCTCCTCCAAGGGATCATCCTGACACAGTGATTGAGCCCCTGTCTCCTATATCTCCTGAAGATTCTTTAACAACTGAGCTCCTGGGGAAACCCCATTTTAAATTTCTGAGGAAACACCATACTGTTTATACTGTAGCTGCATCAATTTACCTTACTACCAATAGTGCAAAATGTTTGCTTTTATCCTCACTTTCACCAACACTTGTTATTTGTCATATTTTTACATTAGTCTTTCTGATAGCTGTGAGTTGGCATCTCATTTTGGTTTTGATTTGCATTTATTTCATCATTAGTGATCTTGAGCATTTTTTGCATGTCATGTCATCATCTGCATATCTTCCTTGGAAGAAATGTCTATCCATGCTTTCTGCCATTTTCTAATCATGTTGTTCTTTTCTTTTTTTCAATGCTGAGCCATATGAGTTCTTTGGATGAGGTGAGGGAAAGTAGTTCAGTTTGATTTTTCACATGTAATTGTCCAGTTTTCCTAACATATTTTATTGAAGAGGTTATCTTCTTCCCAGTGTATATCCTTGCCTCCTTTGTCAAATATTTATTGACTATATAAGTCTGGATTCACTTCTGGACTCTGTATTTTATTCCATTCATCTATGTGGCTATTTTGTGTCAGAATCATAATGTATTGACTGCTCAATATTTGTTCTATAGCTTAAAATCACAGAATATGAAACCCCTAGCTTTTTTCCTCTTTTTCAAGATTGTTTTGCTTATTAGAATCTTTTCTGTTTTCATACAAGTATTTGAAGAGATTTGTGAAAAAATGCTGTTGGTATTTAGATAGGCATTGCATTGAATATGTAAATTGTCTTAGGTCGTATGTTAATTTAAATGTTTCTTAAATCCATGAGCACAATACATCTTTTTTTTTTATTTTAAATTAATTCATTTGTTTTAATTGGAGGATAATTAATTTACAGAATTGTTACAATTTTTACCATACATTAACTTGAATTGACCAGTTTATGTCTTTCTTTTTTTTTTTTTTTCTCCTTTGAGTAAAGGACTTTTGTCTTTTGTCTTCTTATACTCATTCCTAAGTATTTTACTTGTTTTGAGATATTTTTTTCATAATTTGTCTTGCTGATAGTTAAGTTCAGTTCAGTCATTCAGTCATGTCTGACTCTTTTCAATCCCATGGACTGCAGCAAGCCAGGCATCCCTGTCCATCACCAACTCCCAGAGTCCACCCAAAGCAGTATAAGCACATGAAATGTGAGAGTTCGGTGTACTTGTCTTGTCTGCAAATTTACTGCATTTATTTGTAAATTCTAGAAGTTTTTGGTAGCACTTTAATATTTTCTGTATATGGTACCATATCCTCTCTGAACAGAAACAGTTTTACTCCTTCAATTTCAGTGTGGATGCCTTTTATTTCCTTGCCTTGTTTCTATGGTTCAATTCAGTTCAGTTCAGTCGCTCAGTCATGTCCGACTCTTTGCTACCCCATGAATCGCAGCACATCAGGCCTCCCTGTCCATCACCAACTCCCAGAATTCACTCAGACTCACATCCATCAAGTCACTGATGCCATCCAGCTATCCCATCCTCTGTCATCCCCTTCTCCTCCTGCCCCCCCATCCCTACCAGCATTAGAGACTTTTCCAATGAGTCAACTCTTCGCATGAGGTGGCCAAAATACTGGAGTTTCAGCTTTAGCATCATTCCTTCCAAAGAAATCCCAAGGCTGATCTTCAGAATGGACTGGTTGGATTTCTTTGCAGGCCAAGGGACTCTCAAGAGTCTTCTCCAACATCACAGTTCAAAAGCATGGTTATGACTTCCGATACTAAGTTGAACAAAATTTGTGAAAGTGAGAATTCTTTTCTTGTTTCTGATCTTAGAGAAAACACTTTCAGGTTATGGCCATAGAGTATGATGATCTGTGGGGTTGTCACCTATAGCCTTTATTATGTTGACATATATTGCCTCCATGTCCACTTTTTTTGAGAGTTTTTATTGTAAATAGATGGTGAATTTTGTCAGAAACTTTTTCTGCATCTATTAAGTTGATTGTGTGATTTTTATTCTTTAGTTTGTTAATATGGTTCATCACATTGATTAATTTGATGATATTGCATCATCTTTACATCGTGGGGATAAATCCCACTTGATCATATTGTATGATTTTTCTGATGCTTGCCAAAATGTTATTGAGGATTTTTTAAATTGTATTCATGAGGGATATTGACCTGTAATTATATTTTATTGCCTTTCCTTATCTGTGTACTTGATTTTGGTATCAGGTTGATGTTTACTCATAGAGTAAGTTCAGAAATTTCCTTATTATTATTATTATTACTTTAAAATATTGCATTGGTTTTGCCATACATCAACATGCATCTGCCATGGGTGTACATGTGTTTCCTATTCTGAACCCCCTCCCACCTCCCTCCTCATCCCATCCCTCTGGGTCATCCCAGTGCACCAGCCCCAAGCTTCCTGTATCCTACATCGAACCTGGACTGGTGATTAGTTGTGTTAATGTCATTCTCCCAAATCATCCCCCCTCCCTCTCCCACAGAGTTCAAAAGACTGTTCTATACAACTGTGTCTCTTTTGCTGTTTTTCTCTACAATTTCTTTTGAATAATAGGAAAGTTATAGATGTTAATTCCTCTTTAAATGTTTGGTGAAATTAACCTAGACTTCTGTTTGTTGGAAGTTTTTAATTTACTGATTTAATTGTGTTATGGATTGTTGGTCTGCTTATATTTTCTGTTTCCTCCTGATTCAATCTTGGGAAACTGTGCACATCTAAGAATTTGTCCAGTTCTTCTGGTTTACCATTTTGTTGGCATATAATCGTTCATAGTGATCTCTTATGATAACTTGAATGATTGCAGTATCAGTTGTAACTTTTATTCTTTCTGATTTTATTTAATTGGCATCCTCTTTTTTTTTGGATTTCTCATGATGTACTCTGCATATAAGTTAAATAAACATGGTGACAATATACAGCCTTGATGTACTCCTTTTCCTATTTGGAACCAGTCTGTTGTTCCATGACCAGTTCTAACTGTTGCTTCCTGACCTGCATACAGATTTCTCAAGAGCCAGATCAGGTGGTCTGGTATTCCCATCTCTTGACTGGAGGAAACACAAGCTGGAATCAAGATTGCCGGGAGAAATATCAATAACCTCAGATATGCAGATGATACCACCCTTATGGCAGAAAGTGAAGAGGAACTAAAAAGCCTCTTGATGAAAGTGAAAGTGGAGAGTGAAAAGGTTGGCTTAAAGCTCAACATTCAGAAAACGAAGATCATGGCATCTGGTCCCATCACTACATGGGAAATAGATGGGGAAACAGTGGAACCAGTGTCAGACTTTGTTTTTCTGGGCTCCAAAATCACTGCAGATGGTGACTGCAGCCATGAAATTAAAAGACGTTTCTAAGGCAATGGCACCCCACCCCAGTACTCTTGCCTGGAAAATCCCATGGACAGAGGACTCTGGTGGGCTGCTGTCCATGGGGTCGCTAAGAGTCGGACACGACTGAGCGACTTCACTTTCACTTTCACTACTCCTTGAAAGGAAAGTTATGACCAACCTAGATAGCATATTCAAAAGCAGAGACATTACTTTGCCAACAAAGGTCCATATCGTCAAGGCTATGGTGTTTCCAGTGGTCATGTATGGATGTGAGAGCTGGACTGTGAAGAAGGCTGAGCGCCGAAGAATTGATGCTTTTGAACTGTGGTGTTGGAGAAGACTCTTGAGAGTCCCTTGGACTGCAAGGAGATCCAACCAGTCCATTGTGAAGGAGATCAGCCCTGGGATTTCTTTGGAAGGAATGATGCTCAAGCTGAAACTCCAGTATTTTGGCCACCTCATGCGAAGAGTTGACTCATTGGAGAAGACTCTGATGATGGGAGAGATTGAGGGCAAGAGGAGAAGGGGACGACAGAGGATGAGATGGCTGGATGGCATCACTGACTCGATGAATGTGAGTCTGAGTGACCTCCGAGAGCTGGTGATGGATAGGGAGGCCTGGCGTGCTGCAGTTCATGGGGTCGCAAAGAGTCGGACACGACTGAGTGACTGATCTGATCTGATCTTTTTTTGGATAAATCTGGCTAAAGATTTATTAATGTTACTTATCTTATCAAAGAACCTACCCTTAGTTTCATTGTCCTTTTCTGTTATTTTAGTCTCCATTTCATTTATTTCTACTCTGATAATTATTATTTCTTTCGTTCTGTCAATTATTGGTTTTATGTGTTGTCTTTCTAGTTCCCTTGTTTAAGATCATGTTCTTTATTTAAGATTATTTTTTTCTTCATATAGACTTGTATCACTATAAAATTCTCTCTTAGAACTTATTTTGAGGCATCCTGTTGGTTTTTGATACTTGAGTCTCTGTTTTCAATTTTTTTTTTCTCTTTGATTTCTTTTGTGACCAACTTGTTCTGTAGACCATATTGTTTAACCTCCATGTGTGTGTATGTGTGTGTTTGTTTGTTTTGTCTGATTTCTTCTTCTTGTGATTAATTTCTAGTTTCATATCATTATGGTGAGAAAATGTATTTGATGTCATTTTAACTTTTGAAAATTTACTGAAAGTAGTTTTGTGTCCAAGCTTGTAATCTACCCTGGAGAAAATCCCTTGTGTAATTGGGGTGATAAACATACAAGATATTATTGTGCTACTGAAAATACTTCATTTTATAGTTGCTAACATATACTTCATGTGTTTAGGTGATCTTATGTTGAGTGAATATATATTATAATTATTATATTTTTATTAATTTACTTGTTTTAATTGAAAGATAATTGCTTTATAATATTGTGATGATTTTTCCATACATCAACATGAATTGTTACTTTTTTTTTTTTTTTTAACTAGACCTCTAAACCTTATGGGATCTTTGTGTTGGTTTTATAATAATCTATCTCTTATTACAGTATTTGTCTTAAAGTATCCTTTGTGTGATGTAAACATTACTATCCTGTCTTTTTTCTGTGTCTATTTACATGGAATATTTTTTATACATCTTCACTTTCTGTGCATTGCTTTAGTACACAAATGAGTCTCCTGTAGGCAGCGTATAATTGAGTTTGTTTTTTTTTTTTTATCATCTGACCAGTCTATATTTTTAAATTAACACATTTAGTCTGTTTTAAATTAATATTAGTAATGAGATAATTAATTTATAATAAAGTAATTATTGATATAAATGTCTTTTTATAATATTCTGATGGTTTTGTAGTTCTTTGTTTCTATCCTCTTCTTCAGCTCTCTTCATTTGTGATATGATGACTGTCATTAATTTTCATTTTATATTTGGATTCCTGTTTCTTTTTTAAATAAGTAGTATAGATTTTTGGCTTGTGGCTACCATGAGGTCTCTGTCTCAGTGTTTGATTTGCAGACATCGTAAGTTCAAGTGCATTTTTAAAGATGCTATTTTTGTTCCTTACTACCCACATCTAATATTTTCAGAAAGTGAAGAGGAACCAAAAAGGCTCTTGATGAAAGTGAAAGTGGAGAGTGAAAGAGTTGGCTTAAAGCTCAACATTCAGAAAACTAAGATCATGGCATCTGGTCCCATCACTTCATG
Organism: Tragelaphus eurycerus; assembly: GCA_935064755.1. Lineage (NCBI taxonomy): Eukaryota > Metazoa > Chordata > Mammalia > Artiodactyla > Bovidae > Tragelaphus > Tragelaphus eurycerus. The sequence goes on from CAKXYN010000041.1 coordinate 5,313,690, forward strand.
CCAGATAGATGGGGAAACAGTGGAAACAGTGTCAGACTTTATTTTGGGGGCTCCAAAATCACTGCAGATGGTGATTGTAGCCATGAAATTAAAAGATGCTTACTTCTTGGAAGGAAAGTTATGACCAACCTAGATAGCATATTCAAAAACAGAGACATTACTTTGCCAGCAAAGGTCCGTCTAGTCAAGGCTATGATTTTTCCATTAGTCATGAATGAATGTGAGAGTTAGACTGTGAAGAAAGCTGAGCACTAAAGAATTGATGCTTTTGAACTGTGGTGTTGGAGAAGACACTGTGGTGTTTGGAATGCAACGAGATCCAACCAGTCCATTCTAAAGGAGATCAGTCCTGGCTGTTCTTTGGAAGGACTCATGCTAAAGCTGAAACTCCACTACTTTGGCCAACTCATGAAAAGTGTTGACTCACTGGAAAAGACCCTGATGCTGGTAGGGATTGGGGGCAGGAGGAGAAGGGGACAACAGAGAATGAGATGGCTGGATGGCATCTCTGACTCAATGGATGTGAGTCTGAGTGAACTCTGGGAGTTGGTGATGGACAGGGAGGTCTGGCATGGCCATGGGGTCTCAAAGAGTCAAACACAATTGAGCGACTAAACTGAATTGTACCCACATTTAATATTTTAGTATCACATTTTTAATATTTTTTGTTTGTTTTCAGCCTCAATAACTTATTGATATATGAATGTACTACTTTTGTTTTTCAACATTTTTAGTAGCTTCATAGGTTGTTGATTTCCTGTCTTTACTATATTTTTGCCTTTTTCAATGAGATTTTCCTTTCACAATTTTCATATTTCTTGCTGTGACCCTTTCTTTTAGCTTAGAGAAATCTCTCTAACATTTCTCATAAAGGTAGGTTCATGGTGCTAAACTCTTTTACCTTTTGCTTATCTGTAAAACTTTTGACATTTCCTTCAAATCTGAATGATAATCTTGCTGAGTAGAGTAGTCTTGCTAAAAGTTCTTTTTTTTTCCTTTCATCACTTTATATATATTATGCCACTCCTCTTCAGTCTGCAGGTTGTTTTTTTTTTTTGTTTTGTTTTTAATTTATATTTATGGAAATTGGCTTCTATTTAACTAGTTGTATTTTCTTTGTCCCTTTCAATATTCTCTATTTATCTTTATTTTCTATCACTTAATTACAATGCATCATGGTAGAGTTCCTTTTGGTTTGATTGTTTTGTGAATTCTTGTGCTTCCCAGGACTGAATGTCTGTTTCCTTTCCCAGTTATGCATAGTTTTCAGCTATTATGTCTTCAAATATGTTCCCTGACTCTTTCTTTCTCTCTTTCTGGGAACTTTACCATGTGGATATTAGTAATGCTTAATATTTTCTCTGATATCTCTTAAAATTTCTTATTTTTAAAATTACTTTTTTTTCAGTTCAGCTTGAGTGATTTCCCCTACTCTACCTTCCAGTTTGCTGATTTATTCTTCTATATCTTATAACCTTCTGCTGCTTTTTTTCTACTGTATTTTTTCAGTTATTGTGTTATTCAAATCTGTTTAGTTCTTATTTGCAGTTTTTTTTTTTTTTTTTTAATTTGTTAAGTTTCTCACTGGGGTCATTCTTCTTCTGTCCAGTACTTTAAGCAGCTTTATGATAATTACCATGAATTCTTTATTGGGTGATTGCTTATGTCCCATTTATTTAATTTTTCTTCTGGGGTTTTATCTTGCTTTTTGTTTCCAACACATTCTTGCTATCACCTCATTTTACCTAAATACCCATTTCTGTTTCAACGTATTAGGTAGCTTAGTTATTATTATTTTTTTTTAATTTCTTTTTGATCTTGAGAGAGTGAGCTAATATTGATGGCATTCTGTGGGGGGTAGCTGCACATTCACCCCTGATTACCAATACTATATACTCTTGGGGTATCCTCTATTCTTGGAATGTCCTCTATGTGGGTTTATCTGCCCTTATGCTGTCACTGAGCTGATTAATGTGGGCATGCTGGTAGTTGTGCCTGGTCTCTGGCCCAGTTGGTTGATAAGCTCTGTTTATTGCAGAAAAAGGCAAAGGAACCAGGGATCAAACTGCCAACATCTGCTGGACCATGGAAAAAGGAAGAGAGTCCAGAAAACAAACATCCATTTCTACTTTACTGAAAATGTCAAAGCCTTTGACTGTGTGGATCACAATAAACTGGAAAATTCTGAAAGAGATGGGAATACCAGACCACCTGAAATGACTCTTGAGAAACCTGTATGCAAGTCAGGGAGCCACAGTTAGAACTGGACATGGAACAACAGACTGGTTCCAAATAGGAAAAGGAGTATGTCAGGGCTGTATATTGTCACCTTGCTTATTTAACTTATATGCAGAGTACATTATGAGAAATGCTGGGGTGTGAGAAGCACAAGCTGGAATCAAGATTGACAGGAGAAATATCAATAACCTCAGATATGCAGATGACACCACCCATATGGCAGAAAGTAAAGAGGAACTAAAGAGCCTCTCGATGAAGGTGAAATAGAAGAGTGAAAAAGTTGACTTAAAGCTCAACATTCAGGAAACAAAGATCATGCCATCTGGTCCCATCACTTCATGGGAAATAGATGGGAAAACAGTGGAAACAGTGTCAGACTTTATTTTTCTTGGCTCCAAAATCACTGCAGATGGTGACTGCAGCCATGAAATTCAAAGATGCCTACCCCTAGGAAGGAAAGTCATGACCAACCTAGACAGCATATTGAAAAGCAGAGACATTACTTTGCCAACAAAGGTCCATCTAGTCAAGGCTATGGTTTTTCCAGTGATCATGTATGAATGTGAGAGTTAGACTGTGAAGAAAGCTGAGCACCAAAGGAATGATACTTTTGAACTGTGGTGTTGGAGAAGACTCTTGAAAGTCCCTTCAACTGCAAGAAGATCCAACCATATGGGGAGGGAGGTGGGAGGGGGGTTCAGGATTGGGAGCACATGTACACCCGTGGTGGATTCATGTTGACGTATGGCAAAACCAATACAATATTGTAAAATAATTAGCCTCTAATTAAAATAAATAAATTTAAATTTAAAAAATAATAAGGAAGATAAATCCTCGGTGTTCTTTGGGAGTAATGGTGCTAAAGCTGCAACTCCAGTATTTTGGCCACCTCATGTGAAGTGTTGACTCATTGGAAAATTCTCTGATGCTGGGAAGGATTGGGGGCAGGAGAGGAAGGGGATGACAGAGGATGAGATGGCTGGATGGCATCACCGAATTGATGGACATGAGTTTGAGGGAACTCCAGGAGTTGGTGATGGACAGGGAGGCTTGGCATGCTGCAATGCATGGTGTCCCCAAGAGTTGAACATGACTGAGTGAATGAACTGACCTGAACTGAACTGACTGTGGAGATTGACATCCACTGATGTGTGGGTTCAGTTTCTGGCAATGCTGGCTATCATGGCCAGAGTTCTTCAAGCTAACTTGGGCCTGATGGTATGTGTGGCAAAGACGTGGGGCTAATACTGATCCACTGGTGAGTGTAAATACGTCCTGGGGTCTCCAGATTAGGCCTAGGTAGATTAGGATGCACGAAATATGAACTTGAGCAAACTCCAGGAGATAATGAGGGACAGGGAGGCCTGACACTCTGCAGTACATGGATTGCAAAGAGTCAGATATACTGTGTGACTGAAAAACAAAAAGAAAGCTCCCTCAAATGACTGCCACCAATGTCTGTGTCCCCGGGGTTAGTCCCAGTTTCCTTTTGCCTCTCTGGAGATCATTTCAAGATCAGCAATTGAATCTGAATATTGGTTGCTCAGACGGTAAAGTGTCTACCTGCAATGTGGAAGACTCGGGTTCAATTCTTGGGTCAGAAAGATCCCCTGGAGAAGGAAATGGCAGTCCACTCCAGCACTCTTGCCTGGAAAATCCCATGGATGGAGGACCCTGTTAGGCTACAGTCCATGGGGTCGCAAAGAGTCAGACATGACTGGGCAACTTCACTTTCTATTTTCAAATTACTGCCCCTAGACTGGGATTCAGAGCTTGTGAGACTTTGTGTGTGCTCTTTAACAACAGAATCTCTGTTTCCTACAACCTTCTGGGTCTCTTAAAAGTGAGCCCTGCTGCTCTTCAAAGTCAAGCATTCTCAAAGTTCATCTTCCTAGTTCAAGCCCCCTGGCCTGAAAACTTGATGTGGCACTACCCTTGGTTCTGGGGAGAGTCTCTTCAGTTATGATTATCCCACAAATTGTGGGTCACCCACTGAGGGTATAGGTCTTGACTATACTGTGTTTCCACCCCTCTTTGCCATTCATTCTTTATTTTTGCAGCTGTATATATTTTTCTGTAATTTTCAGGTCATTTTTATCAATAGTTTCTAGGTTAAAAAAAAAAAAAAAAGTTTAGTCTTGGTAAGGTCCAACTCTTTGCAACCCCATGGACTGTAGCTTGCCAGGCTCCTCTCTCTATAGAATACTCCAGGAAATAGTACTTGAGTAGGTAGCCATTTCTTTATCCAGGGGAATCTTCCCAACTCAGGGATTGAGTCTTCTGCATTGAAGCCAGATCCTTTACCATCTGAGCCACCTAAATAGTTGTAATTTTGGTGTGTCTATGGAAGGAGATGAGACTAGACGTTCCCTTTTCCACCATCTTTACCTCTCCAATTTTATTCTTCTTCTGTTTTCTTTTTTAATTTGGTCCCTGAAGTCTTCATTATTTTGCTCATGTGTATGCACCAAAATTGTACATCAACTTAGATTCTTCACAAGCTATTTTCTTCAAAAAGTAGAATTAGAATATATCAGAATCCTTAATCCAATATATAGAAATAGTAAGATTTGTATTTACCTCCCTGCATTCAGATAGATGCCAGTAAATATTTCTGGCCAAGCACCAATTTTTAAAGCCAACACTATCTCTCTTTTAAAATTATTCTGTTTCACTATATTGTGAAAATGTCTACAACACAATTTTATATTTCTTGCTTACCACTATGAATATTAGTATTACTATAAATGTTTAAATGTTATGTATCTTATTATCAAGTGAAATATCAGGCAAAAAGTAGACATTCAATAAATATTGACTGAAAAAGTACATTTTTAAGTGAGAATTAATAGTTTAAAAATTTATATAAAACCAGTATTTAAAATTATATATATTTACACATATATATATACACACATATATATATACATAACACACATGTTAAAGTATCAAATGCTATTCTTATTTTGTAAAAATAAGAGAAAGTTGTCTAGAACTATACTGCAAAAAGAAAGGAAAAAACAAACAAACTTATATTGCCTACCTCAAAGATAATTCTAACATAGATAAATCAACTTGAATATATGTCACAGTTTTAATTTATTCTCACCTTCAGAGAGACTGAAATAAAGTATAATTGTAAATGAATATAATATATTATATATGCCTTAGCTTGTAGCTTTGGTTAAACTTTCTAACATACCACAGACTCATTTTCCAGCCTGTTAAAATTAGAATTATAATGACATATTGAATGTATTCACAGCACTTCTGGGAGGATTAGACAAGGGAAAGGTTTAAAACCTTTAAAATTGCTAAAATATTTTTGGATGAAATCATCTTATTATTGCAAACTAAATCTATTAATAAATAGTCATTACAATCTGACATCCCTGTGATTGAAAATGTGGACTAGTAAGCTAATTGCATTCAGTTCAGTTCAGTTCAGTTAGCTCAGTCGTGTCCGATTCTTTGTGACCCCGTGAATCGCAGTATGCCAGGCCTCCCTGTCCATCACCAAACCCCAGAGTTCACTCAGACTCACATTCATTGAGTCAGTGATGCCATCCAGCCATCTCATTCTCGGCCCCTGCTCCTGCTGCCCCCAATACCTCCCAGAATCAGAGTCTTTTCCAGTGAGTCAACTCTTCGCATGAGGTGGCCAAAGTACTGGAGTTTCAGCTTTAGCACCATTCCTTCCAAAGAAATCCCAGGGCTGATCTCCTTCAGAATGGACTAGTTGGATATCCTTGCAGGCCAAGGGACTCTCAAGAGTCTTCTCCAACACCAGTTCAAAAGCATCAATTCTTAGGTGCTCAGCCTTCTTCACAGTCCAACTCTCACATCCATACATCACCACAAGTAAAACCATAGCCTTGACTAGACGAAACTTTGTTGGCAAAGTAATGTCTCTGCTTTTGAATATGCTATCTAGGCTGATCATAACTTTCCTTCCAAGGAGTAAGCATCTTTTAATTTCAAGGCTGCAGTCACCATCTGCAGTGATTTTGGAGCCTAGAGAAAGAAATTCTGACACAGTTTCCCCATCTTTTTCCCATGAAGTGATGGGACTGGATGCCATGATCTTCATTTTCTGAATGTTGAGCTTTAAGCCAACTTCTTCACTCTCCACTTTCACTTTCATCAAGAGGCTTTTGAGTTCTTTTTCACTTTCTGCCATAAGGGTGGTGTCATCTGCATATCTGAGGTTATTGATATTTCTCCCAGCAATCTTGATTCCAGCTTGTGTTTCTTCCAGTCCAGCATTTCTCATGAGGTACTCTGCACATAAGTTCAGTAAGCAGGGTAACAATATACAGCCTTGATGTACTCCTTTTTCTATTTGGAACCAGTCTGTTGTTCCAGGTCCAGTTCTAACTGTCGCTTCCTGACCTGCATACACATTTCTCAAGAGGCAGATCAGGTGGTCTGGTATTCCCATCTCTTTCAGAATTTTCCACAGTTTATTGTGATCTACACAGTCAAAGGCTTTGGCATAGTCAATGCAGCAAAAATAGATGTTTTTCTGGAACTCTGTTGCTTTTTCCATCAACCAACAGAAGTTGGCAATTTGATCTCTGGTTCCTCTGCCCTTTCGAAAACCAGCTTGAACATCAGGAAGTTCATGGTTCACATAATGCTGAAGCCTGGCTTGGAGAATTTTGAGCATTACTTTACTAGAGTGTGAGATGAGTGCAATTGTGCGGTAGTTTGAGCATTCTTTGGCATTGCCTTTCTTTGGATCTGGGATGAAAACTGACCTTTTCCAGCACTGTGACCACTGCTGAGTTTTCAAAATTTGCTGGCATATTGAGTGTAGCACTTTCACAGCATCATCTTTCAGGATTTGGGATAGCTCAAATGGAATTCCATTACCTCTACTAGCTTTGATCATAGTGATGCTTTCTAAGGCCCACTTGACTTCACATTCTGATGTCTGGCTCTAGGTCAGTGATCACACCATCGTGATTATCTGGGCCTTGCAGATCTTTTTTGTACAATTCTTCTGTGTATTCTTGCCATCTCTTCTTAATATCTTCTGCTTCTGTTAGGTCCATACAATTTCTGTCCTTTATCGGGCCCATCTTTGCATGAAATGTTCCTTTGGTATCTCTGATTTTCTTGAAGAGATCCCTAGTCTTTCCCGTTCTGTTGTTTTCCTCTATTTCTTTGCATTGATCTCTGAAGAAGGCTTTCTTATCTCTTCTTGTTATTCTTTGGAACTCTGCATTTAGATGTTTATATCTTTACTTTTCTCCTTTGCTTTTCACTTCCCTTCTTTTCACAGCCATTTGTAAGGCCTACCCAGACAGCCATTTTGCCCTTTTTCATTTCTTTTCCATGGGGATGATCTTGATCCCTGTGTCCTATACAATGTCATGAACCTCGTTCCATAGTTCATCAAGCACTCTATCTATCACATCTAGGCCCTTAAATCTATTTCTCACTTCCACTGTATAATCATAAAGGATTTGATTTAGGTCATACCTGAATGATCTAGTGGTTTTCCCTACTTTCTTCAATTTAAGTCTGAATTTGGCAATAAGGTGTTCATGGTCTGAGCCACAGTCTGCTCCTGGTCTTGTTTTTGCTGACTGTATAGAGCTTCTCCATCTTTGGTGGTAAAGAATATAATCAATGTGATTTTGGTGTTGACCATCTGGTGATGTCCATGTGTAGAGTCTTCTCTTGTGTTGTTGGAGGAGGGTGTTTGCTATAACCAGTGCATTTTCTTTGCAAAACTTTATTAGTTTTTGCCCTGCTTCATTCCGTATTCCAAGGCCAAATTTGCCTGTTACTCCAGGTGTTTTTTGACTTCCTACTTTTGCATTCCAGTCCCCTATAATGAAAAGTATATGGACATTTGGGGTGTTCATTCTAAAAGGTCTTGTAGGTCTTCATAGAATCGTTCAACTTCAACTTCTTCAGCATTACTGGTTGGGGCATAAACTTGGATTACTGTGATATTGAACATCACCTAGAAGGTTGTTAGAAATAACAAATCTCAGGCTTTGCCTCAGCAAATCTGACTCAGAAAATATCTTTTAACAACATTCTTAAGCAATTCACAGATATGTTAAATCTGAGCAACCAACAGTTTCTAATACTGTCTAACATTGACAAATATGTTAGAAAAAGAATCTTATGCAATTTTTTGTGATAAGTCATTTTCTTTTCACTTTAACAAATATTTATATTTCATGATACAAATATTTTTATTTTATGAATACTTTCTGGCTTTTTTGACAATTTAAATGCTATTATCCCGTTCTAATTTGAGCTTCAAAATATATTTTCTATCCTATTTTGGTGATGCTATAAAATGAATAGGTAATGTTGCTTGTCATCACCATTCAAAGAACATTCTCATAGGAGGTTGTATTGGGTTTGTGAGATTTTCCACCTCTATCAGTTTCCTATTTTCACTTCCTCCAATAATTTGTTGTTTTAAGGACTGTTATATTTAGTTGTTTATCTTCTCCCTTGAATTATATTTTTTAAATGCATTGTGCCTTACAATGATGAGGAGAAAGCCAAAGCTTCAGCAATCCTGAGCCAGGGATTTAGATAAGCTCAACGAACAAAACCACAAAACTAATGCAGATACATTTTTTTTTTATTTTTTTATTTCTGGGGGAAAACAATCCTTGACAGTTTTCTATTATCCCAGCTACAGTTTGAAACATATAATTTTGGAGCACAAATGAGAAGACAGATACTGCTTTTCTAATGGTAGTGGATTCCAGGTATTTTCCCAGAATGTTTAAAAGGTACAATGATAATTTTGTGTAGATTTAAGAAGCCACAGGAAAACATTTAAATCCATACTTACAGTAACATCTGCCACAAAACATTATTTTAAATGTAGTAACTGATCAAGGAGACACATCTTTCCTGAACATGGTATAACTCAAAATAGTATAACTAGAATTATCCTATTCATAAAGCAAACATTTACTGAGAACTTACTCTGTGCCACTCATAGGGTAGGTAGCACATGGGACATAATATCATGCTGAATGGAGATGGGTGGAAAACATGAAATTAAATACAATTAATAACAAGATCTTGCTAAGTGATGTAATTATGTTTCCCAAAACCATGTAAGGAGAAAATGCAACAGGAGGCTATTATTATAACTATTTTGAAAATATGTCTTTGGTTAAAGGGTGCTTAAAAATAAGACCTTAAAATTTAGAAGCAGTTAATCTTATAAACAATGGGTGGATCATGGTGTCAAGTAGTGTATGTGCTGTGTGTTACAAGTCACTTCAGTCATGTCTGGCTCTTTGAGATCCTGTTGACTTATTCTTGTCAGGATCCTCTGTTAATGGGGATTTTTCGGGTAAGAATACTGGAATTGGTTGCCATACTCTCCTCTAGGGGATGTTCTTTTACAACTCCTGATTGGCAAGTGGGTCCCATACCAGTAGTTCCACGTCAGAAGCCCAATATAGCACTGGAAATACTGAAGTGGGATATGGAGAAAAGGGATTCAGCAGTGATTGTCAGAATATTATCAGAATAATATATTTAAAAAATTTACTTAAGAAATCAGATGATTTATCATCATCATCATTGTCATCTTGTAGCAGGAGAATGAACCACAAAAAAAAAAAAAAAAAGAATAATAAAAAGAAATAGAAATGAGCCAAATTTTATATTCAGTTGAATGGCACTAATAAAAGAAAAATATTTATCGTGTATAAAATTTAACTTGTCATTCATAACTTAAGCTACTTAGTGATTGAAATTATTTTTTAAAATAATATTTTATTACCCAGAGATTTATTTAAACTTTTCATTTTGCATTTTTGTAAATTGTTCATTTCAGTTCAGTCTCTAAGTTGTGTCTGAGTCTTTGCGACACCATGAAACACAGCACACCAGGCCTCCCTGCCCATCACCAACTCCTGGAGTCCACACAAAGCCATGTCCATCCAGTCGGTGATGCCATCCAACCATCTCATCCTCTGTCATCCCCTTCTCCTCCTGCCCTCAATCTTTTCCTGCATCAGGGTATTTTCAAATGGGTTATCTCTTTGCATCAGGTAGCCAAAGTATTGGAGTTCAAGCTTCAACATCAGTCCTCCCAATGAACACCCAGGACTGATCTCCTTTAGGGTGGACTGATTGGACCTCCTTGCAGTCCAAGGGACTCTCAAAATTCTTCTACAAAACCGCAGTTCAAAAGCATCAATTCATAGGTGCTCAGCTTTCTTTATAGTCCAATTCTCATATCCATACATGATGACTGGAAAAATCATAGCCTTGACTAGATGGACCTTTGTTGACAAAGTAATGCCTCTGCTTTTTAATATGCTATCTAGGTTAGTCATAACTTTCCTTCCAAGGGGTAAGCATCTTTTAATTTCATGGCGCAATCACCATCTGCAGTGATTTTGGAGCCCAAGACAATACAGTCTGACACTGTTTCTCCATCTATTTGCCATGAAGTGATGGGACCGGATGCCATGATCTTAGTTTTCTGAATGTTGACCTTTAAGCCAACTTTTTCACTCTCCTCTTTCACTTTCATCAAGAAGTTCTTGATTTAGTTCTTCAATTTCTGCCGTAAAAGTGCAATTTGTAAATTGTACTTGATCATTTATATAGAAAATTTTCTACAAAGAAAAATAAAATTATTTATTTTCTTTGTTTTAATTGTATGATATAAATTAATTAGTCATTATATTTCTTAAGGTCTTCTCTGGTGGCTCAGTGATAAAGAATCCACCCGCAATACAGGTAACATGGGTTCAATCCCTGGGTTGGGAATATGCCCTGGAGAAGGAAATCACAACCCACTCCAATATTCTTGCCTGGGAAATCACATGGACAGAGGAGCCTCATGGGCCACAGTCCATGGAGTTGCAAAATCAGACATAACTTAGTGACTACATCATCACCACCACATAGTTCTTAAAGGCTGTTCAACAAGAAAACTTCCCTGGTAGCTCAGATGGTAAAGAATCAGCCTGCAATGCGGGAAGCACGAGTTTGATCCCTGAGTCAGGAAGATCCCCTGCAAAAGAGAATGGCTACCCACTTCAATATTCTTGACTGGAGAATTCCATAGACAGAGGAACTAGGCAGGCTACAGCCCATGGTTTACAAAGTGTCAGACATGACTGAGTGACCAAAACTTTCATTTAATAAGAAAAAAAAACTGTGAATCATGGAGTAAAACTTTTATTCAGCCTGTAGCCTTAGCAAATCAATGTAAGTTTTTTCTCTCTCTCTTTTTGATAATTAACAGTAATTATAATAAATAATTAGAGAACTTTTTATAATTGCTGACTGAAGTGCTCACTGAAAAATTTCATGGCATTTGAGGGTTTATGAATACATGTGTTCATCTGAAAGGTAGTCTGGTCTGAAATAGATGACACTCAACTGCTTCCTGTTAGAAGTAAGAAAATGTGCTAATTGCTTTTAATATAGTTTCCTACACTGCAGTCAACCCAGGCCATCTGTCCACACAGCTGTCTCTTGGTGATTTCAGCAAAGCAAGTGAGGGTATATATTTTAAAGAGAAGCACAACTGAAAAGAGCAAAACAGCCCACATTGATTGAGTTTGTATTACAAGACTATGTGCTGAATAAATTTTAAAAATGTATACCAGAGTGTGTACATACACACACACACACACACACACACACACACACACACACACACACACACCCCAGATTTTCATCTAGGTGAAAAGTGACTTTACTCGTAGTTTATCTTGATAAATCACATGACTGAGAAATAACTTTAGGCTTTACATTGAATAAAAGTTACAATTCAAAAACAAAAACTATTTTGCTCAACATGTGACTAGAAAAGCATGTTTGGGGTTGAGAAGAAGTGACAGAAGTAGGTTGAAGGTGGCCAGAAAAATTTGAGGCAAAATTTTCACAGGGACTTAAGTCATTGTGTTGGGAAGTGAGTACTCTTCATCACTAGAAGTTTAATGAAACACACCAGTCACACAAAAAAAGTTGTCATGAATATTATGATTTTGTTTTGTAAATCTCAAGAATAATGTTACGTTGATGACTGGGTTCAGGTAAAAATAAAATGAATAAACCATGATGGGATGGATTCAGACCTTCTGAACTGGACAAAGTGAAGAGATGAAGAAATTCTAGAAAGCTACAGATAAAAATGTAAACATGATACCACTTCTAAATTTACAGATATCTTGATAGGGAGATGCAACTTTCCCTAAACAGAAAAACCTTAATTCATTTTAATTGAATTTAATATTTGTTAATTTTAGTGTAAGCGGCATAGACCTGTTTTAAAGCAAAATGTGGTCTTTGCGGATATTACTTTCTGAGGAACAACACTAAAAATAAAGATTATTAATTTAAATATGTATTTATTGAATGATTTTCTATGTGAGATAATTTTTTAATTCAGTACATATATCACAGCAAATAAAGATGCCCAGGATATTTGCCCATATGATGATTGAAATCTGGCAGAGAGAAAAGATAGAAAGGAAAAAATAAATGAGTAAAATATGCTAAAAACTTTACTAGTAAAAACAGATGCTAGGTAATAAATCCTTGGAGGTAAATAAAACTGATAAGGGAGTGCAATTTTAATTGGAGAAAAGATGTAGATGAAGACATAAATCAGACAAAAATCTGTGTAAAGAGTCAAGATATATGAACATGTAAAGTCTCTGAGGCTTAATCCAACCTAGATGTTCCAGAAGAAATGAGGAAGTCTGTGATCATAAAGGATGATTCTGCCTTGCAGTCAGTTTCCTCTTGATGAAAATATCATCAAATTTGAAAGTTCTACCTCAACTGACCAATGTATTTATTTCATAAACATAAATGTTGAATAAGATTTCAAATTATTTATTCCAAACAAATTACAATCCTTAACTTATACAAGGCCAGATAATATCATGGAATGTTATTTTAATATCATTTGTCTTATCCCTACTTCAAAAGTAAAGTAATTAAGAATTATGTTGGATCCCTGTGTTATTTGATTTCACAGTTAGATAGGAAGATAAGCCAAAATGAATGAAGTATTTTTGGAGCTCTCCATTCTTTTTTATCAGAATAAAACTGATAGGTGTTAGACATACCAAAGAAAAGAAACAGGAAATATCTTACAAAATAGTCATGCATTCATTTATTCACTTCAACATATTTATTGAGCAACCTCCAGCAGGATGTTAATCACTGCAATTATGGTACTATAAACAGATAAGATTTTGTTCTTAGGTTACATTCTCAGTAAAAAATTCATGTATTATTCAAAAGATACTAAGAAAATATGGAAGAGTGTTCTATATAAGCATGCAATGACAGAGAGATCAGGGAAGATCTCACAAAGTAAGAAGTTATTAAAAATATCTTATGGGGAAAAAAAGTATTATTGTTATTATTTTTTTCTTTTGGTGAAGTAGAGAGTGATCAAACATACTAAATGATGCTGATAATGGCAATATTTCAAGTTCCAAACATCAACCACAAGGTTATACAAAATGGATAAGTTACCATTTGTAACTCTGAGAAGTACAATTTGAGCACAGTGGTAAACATGCAAATTTGATTTGATGTATGTTCATAAGATAATGGGGGCTTCCCTGGTAGCTCAGATGGTGAAGCGTCTGCCTGCAATGTGGGAGACTTGGGTTTGATCCCTGGGTTGGGAAAATCACCTGAAGAAGGAAATGGCAACCCACTCCAGTATTCTTGCCTGTGAAACTCCATGGACGGGGGAGCCTGGTGGGCTACAGTCCATGGGGTTGCAAAGAGTTGGACCCAAGTGAGTGACTTCACTTTCATAAGCAAATGGATGAGAAGAAGTGGAAAACTAGGTCAGGACATAAACCTAGGCCCATGGACAACCCTTTAAAGGAGTTTTGTGATGAATGGTGATGGGAAATGAGGCAGGGAAAGGAAGATAATATTAAAAGTGAGTATTTTTTCAAGATTGAATTTAAACAACATTGTTATATGTTTATAACCCATTTTTTTTTTTTAATGAATGATAGAGCATGAGATTGATACCATTGATAGAGTGACTTGTCTTATTTGGATAAAAGAAGAGAAAATCTAATACAGAGGTGAAAAGTTGGCCTTATAATGGCAGGAACCATTCATCCAAAAAGAAAAGTTTTTATTCCAATGCAAGTAGATCCATATATGTAAGAAGATAAATAATTTCTTTGCTCATGTTTTTAACTTCCGCAGTGGGAAAGGACAGGATTATGAGTTAATTCTGGCAATTGAAAAGGGGATCTTGGTGATCTAAGGAGAGAGAATACCTAAAATATTTGCTCATTTGAATGTCTTCCTTGCAGATGGCCATAAATTTAAATTAAAACCTTGAGAGAGCTATGGTCATGAACTGGTTTGCAGATGGACTATAGGTAGGGTTTGGATTAAACTAAAGGTTGGATTTTTGTTGGTGACAATGATAAAGGGAAATCATTTGCTGGAAAATGGAGAGAAATTTGAGGGAAAATACAAGACAGAAGCTAAATGTGGGTCACATAATCCAACCTGTGTAAAGAAAGGAACAAAGACATTAGAGTCTCTGGACATTACACATGTAGTTGAACCAACAGATTAAATGTTCTAGTGGTGTTCAAAAGATTTTGGCAATGGGATACCAAACCGCATGTCCTGGAAACATGAAAATGATGTTTAGAGAATAAATGGTTGATGTGAGATTATAGTGGATCACGTATTGGTAATGATAAAGATGGATAATGACCCAGGGTTTAGGCAATGCTCAATGGTGGAGACGGAGAGAGTAAATTTTTAAACTGGAGAATTAGATGCATTATTTACATGGATTTTTAAATCATTATCAATTATAATGAATTAACATTGCAGAAAGTTGAGTCAGCCACATAATAGATCCAACTCATGTCTGTGAGCCAAAGTTATTACACAGTTAAAAACTGAGAAAAATTTTACACCATTTTGCATCCAATGATGCTGAAAATTGAGATGATCATGTGGAATTGTGAGGCACAGGTCTCAGTAGGTGAGTTGAGTCATGGTCTTACTTCTCACATATAAACACTAATTTTCTTTAGTGAATGTTTGGAAAATCCCTCTATTAGCAACTTCTCTCTGTATGCAGAGCAGAAAATTGATGTTCAGTTTACACTTTACACTTATCTATCACTATGCCTCTGACCTCATCTTACCCAGGCAAAGTCCCACATTTGTTGGAAGTATGCTAACTCTCTTTGCTTTCAGAACCCAGGGCACATTCTTTGCACACACAAGTGGCCTGGTAAGCCATCGGGCATATAGACAGCAGCCTTCAAAATGCCAAAATATCTCCCAGGAGTCATCACTATTTTTCTAAAGTTTTCAAATGTTCATTTTATAAGAGCTGTGATATTTGTGAAGTTTGCATCATTGAGGAAACACAGCATATTTAAAGTAAATTATCTTACTTCTGATAGTCAGGATATTTATATCTCTGTTGTAGAAAACACTTTTACAGCACTGTTTATACCTATTAATAAAAAAAAAATCATCAAGGAATCTTCTTATTTACTAATAGTCTAGCTTAGTGTGGGCTTCCCTGGTGGCTCAGATGGTAAAGAATCTGCCTGACACAAAGGAGACCCAGTTTCAATCCCTGGGTTGGGGAAGTCCTCTGGAGTAAGGACTGGCTACCCATTCCAGTATTCTTATCTGGTGGATTACATGGACAGAGGAGTTTGACAGGCTATAGTCCATGGCGTTGCAAAGAGTTTGACACAAGATAAACTAATAATCTCCCCAGGTAGCTTAGTGTGCTAGAATCCTTCATGATGTGTGGTATATCAAGAAACAATGAATGGGCTTCCTATCTATTTTCTAACTAGTCTTGGGATAATGAGACTAACCAGATTTTATGTATAGTATCTACCCATCATATCTGAAGAACTATTTTACCCAAGAATTACCTAGTGGCAGGGGTAAATAAAGCAAAGAGTGGAAACCAAGACATTCTTTGAGCATAATTGCTATGACTATTCTGGATGATTTTTTGGCAGTAAAAATTGTCTAAGAGGACAAATAAAAATACATCTGCAAAACTAGCAGTGAAATGGGATTAAATAAAGCATACTGAAACACAAGAATCTTTCTGTTATAAAGACATGAGATCAATGTAATCCTAACTTTAAATCAAAATCAACCAAAGCAACTCATCCATTAGTTTCACACCAAGCTCCATTACGAGATATAGTTTTTCCATACGTATATATCTGTGGAGGTTTTGTTGCTCTAAATACTATTTTTTTCTGTTAAAAACAGTGCTACAAAGAATAAATTATATGTCAATAATTTTGCAAGTATGTGAGTATTTAGGTAACATATATTAATTAAAATGGAATTTATATATTAAAGGATATGAATTTCTATATTGGATAAACATGGAAATTTCCTAATAGTTTTTGTCAATTTATATTTTTACTAATTATGTGTCATAATATCATGTTATATAAATATTCAAATATTTGTGTTAACTGATTTATTCCAAATTTTTGCCAATCTGAGTTCTGAAAATAATATATTATTAATTGTTATATGTAGATATTTTATTATGACAGAGGTTACATAATGTTTAATTTTTCTTTCTTTTTCTGTGCTCCATATGTCCATGCCTTTCTCCATTTTTCTGTTAATATTTTTATTATTTGCTATAAAAATGTATATTGCTGGATTTATTCCTTTGTCATTCATTGCAGAAGTGCATTCTCCAATTTGTTGTTAGAATTTGTTTATAGAAAAAAATTTCCCTAGCTAATCATTAAAAAATATTAAATATTTTATATTAACTATTAAATATACTATATTAAATATACTCATTTATAATTTTCATTTTAACTGCCAGTTTTCAAATTATGCAAATAAAAGCTTTCTTTATTCCAATGTTATATTTTAAAATTCTCATAATTTTTTCAAGCACATTTAAAAAATTTTTATGTATTTTTCTTTTTTATTTATTTTATTTTATTTAACTTTATAATATTGTATTGGTTTTGCCATATATCAAAATGAATCTGCCACAGGTATACATGTGTTCCCCATCCTGAACCCTCCTCCCTCCCCATACTATCCCTCTGGGTCGTCCCAGTGCACCAGCCCCAAGCATCCAGTATCGTGTATCGAACCTGGACTGGCGACTCCTTTCATATATGATATTATACATGTTTCAAAGCCATTCTACCAAATCATCCCACCCTCTCCCTCTCCTGCAGATTCCAAAAGACTGTTCTATATATCAGGGTCTATTTTGCTGTCTCGTATACAGGGTTATTGTTACCATTTTTCTAAATTCCATATATATGCGTTAGTATACTGTATTGGTGTTTTTCTTTCTGGCTTACTTCACTCTGTATAATCAGCTCCAGTTCCATCTACCTCATTAGAACTGATTCAAATGCATTCTTTTTAATGGCTGAGTAATACTTCATTGTGTATATGTAACACAGCTTTCTTATCCATTCATCTGCTGATGGACATCTAGGTTGCTTCCATGTCCTGGCCACTATAAACAGTGCTGCGATGAACATTGGGATTACACGTGTCTCTTTCAATTCTGGTTTCCTCGGTGTGTATGCCCAGCAGTGGCATTGCTGAATCATAAGGCAGTTCTATTTCCAGTTTTTTAAGGAATCTCCACACTGTTCTCCATAGTGGCTGTACTAGTTTGCATTCCCACCAACAGTGTAAGAGGGTTCCCTTTTCTCCACACCTCTCCAGCATTTATTGCTTGTAGACTTTTGGATCGCAGCCATTCTGACCAGCGTGAAATGGTACCTCTTAGTGGTTTTGATTTGCATTTCTCTGATAATGAGTGATGTTGAGCACCTTTTCATGTGTTTGTTAGCCATCTATATGTCTTCTTTGGAGAAATGTCTATTTAGTTCTTTGGCCCATTTTTTGATTGGGTCATTGATTTTTCTGGAATTGAGCTGTAGGAGTTGCTTGTATATTTTTGGGATTAGTTGTCTGTTGCTTCATTTGCTATTATTTGTTTTTGGCTGTTTTGGGTCATCATTGCTGTGCAGGCTTTTCTCTAGTTGAGGCATTGGGGGGTGGTTATTCTCCAGTTTTGGTGCCAGGGCCTCTCACTGAGGTGGCTTCACTTGCTTTGCAGAAAGGGCTCTAGGGCATGCAGGCTTCAATAACTGTGGCTCATTGGCTCAGTAGATGAGGCGTCAGGGCTCTAGTGCACAGGCTCAATAGCTGTTGCACATGGGCTTAGTTGCTCTGTGGCATGTGGGGTTTTTCTGGATCATGGATGGAACTCACATTTCCAGCACTGACAGGTGAATTCTTTATTACTTAGCCACCAGGGAAGTGTTTTAGAGTGAGTTATTTATTTTTTTTAACATATAAACCTTGATTATATTTGTATTTTATCTTATTGTAATATAAAATGTAAACTATTTTAAATAACTACCCAATAATTAGAAAAAATGTATTATATAACTAATCATTTCCCCGCTAATGTGAACAACTTCTGGTAAGTTGTTTCAGTCATGTCCAACTCTGTGGGATCTCATAGATCATAGCCTGCCAAGGTCTTCTGTCCATGAAATTCCCCAGGCAAGCATACTGGCGTATGTTGTCATTATCTTCTCCAGTGAATAACTACATTTATCATTTAATGAGAGACTCTATTATTTTCCATCAATTTGTGTATTCCCGCCACAGTGTATAGATATTACCCATAGATATATTAGCAAAAAAAGTTTGAAATGGTTAATATTTGAGAAGGCCCTGTGTATCAGATGTGCAGATGACACCACCCTTATTCTAGAAAGTGAAAGGGAACTAAAAAGCCTCTTGATGAAGATGAAAGAGGAGAGTGAAAAAGTTGGCTTAAAGCTCAACATTCAGAAACCTAAAATCATGGCAACTGGTCCCATCACTTCATGGTAAATAGATGGGAAAACAGTGAAAACAGTGTCTGACTTTATTTTGGGGGGCTCCAAAATCACTGCAGATGGTGATTGCAGCCGTGAAATTAAAAGACGCTTACTCCTTGGAAGGAAAGTTATGACCAACCTAAATAGCATATTCAAAAGCAAAGATATTACTTTGCCAAAAAGGGTCCATCTAGTCAAGGCTATGGTTTTTCCATTGATCATGTATGGATGTGAGAGTTGGACTGTGAAGAAAGCTGAGCACTGAAGAATTGATGTTTCTGAACTGTGGTGTGGGAGAAGAACCACATGGGGTTGCCTTGAGAACCCCATGAACAGTATGAAAAGACAAAATGATAGTATACTGAAAGAGAAACTCCCCAGGTCAGTAGGGGCCCAATATGCTAATGGAGATCAGTGGAGAAATAACTCCAGAAAGAATGAAGGGATGGAGCCAAAGCAAAAAGAATACCCAGCTGTGGATGTGTCTGGTGATAGAAGAAAAGTCCGATGCTGTAAAGAGCAATATTGCATAGGAACCTGGAATGTCAGGTCCATGAATCAAGGCAAATTGGAAGTGGTCAAACAAGAGATGGCAAGAGTGAATGTCGACATTCTAGGAATTAGCGAATTAAAATGGACTGGAATGGGTGAATTTAACTCAGAGGACCATTATATCTACTACTGTGGGCAGGAATCCCTCAGAAGAAATGGAGTGGCCATCATGGTCAACAAAAGAGTCCGAAATGCAGTACTTGGATGCAATCTCAAAAATGACAGAATGATCTCTGTTCGTTTCCAAGGCAAACCATTCAGTGTCACAGTAATCCAAATCTATGCCCCAACCAGTAACGCCAAAGAAGCTAAAGTTGAACGGTTCTATGAAGACCTACAAGACCTTTTAGAACTAACACCCAAAAAAGATGTCCTTTTCATTATAGGGGACTGGAATGCAAAAGTAGGAAGTCAAGAAACACCTGGAGTAACAGGCAAATTTGGCCTTGGAACACGGTATGAAGCAGGGCAAAGACTAACAGAGTTTTGCCAAGAAAATGCACTGGTCATAGCAAATACCCTCTTCCAACAACACAAGAAAAGACTCTATACATGGACATCACCAGATGCTCAACACCGAAATCAGATCGATTACATTCTTTGCAGCCAAAGATGGAGAAGCTCTATACAATCAGCAAAAACAAGACCAGGAGCTGACTGTGGCTCAGACCATGAACTCCTTATTGCCAAATTCAGACTGAAATTGAAGAAAGTAGGGAAAACCATTAGACCATTCAGGTATGACCTAACTCAAATCCCTTATGATTATACAGTGGAAGTGAGAAATAGATTTAAGGGCCTAGATCTGATAGATAGAGTGCCTGATGAACTATGGAATGAGGTTCGTGACATTGTACAGGACACAGGGACCAAGACCATCCCCATGGAAAAGAAATGCAAAAAAGCAAAATGGCTGTCTGGGGAGGCCTTACAAATGGCTGTGAAAAGAAGAGAAGTGAAAAGCAAAGGAGAAAAGGAAAGGTATAAACATCTAAATGCAGAGTTCCAAAGAATAGCAAGAAGAGATAAGAAAGCCTTCTTCAGTGATCAATGCAAAGAAATAGAGGAAAACAACAGAATGGGAAAGACTAGGGATCTCTTCAAGAAAATCAGAGATACCAAAGGAACATTTCATGCAAAGATGGGCACGATAAAGGACAGAAATGGTATGGACCTAACAGAAGCAGAAGATATTAAGAAGAAGTGGCAAGAATACACAGAAATGTACAAAAAAAGAGCTTCACGACCCAGATAATCATGATAATGTGATCACTGACCTAGAGCCAGACATCTTGGAATGTGAAGTCAAATGGGCCTTAGAAAGCATCACTACGAACAAAGCTAGTGGAGGTGATGGAATTCCAGTGTAGCTATTCCAAATCCTCAAAGATGATGCTGTGAAAGTGCTGCACTCAATATACCAGCAAATTTGGAAAACTCAGCAGTGGCCACAAGATTGGAAAAGGTCAGTTTTCATCCCAATCCCAAAGAAAGGCAATGCCAAAGAAGGCTCAAACTACCGCACAATTGCACTCATCTTACACCCTAGTAAAGTAATGCTTAAAATTCTCCAAGCCAGGCTTCAGCAATATGTGAATCGTGAACTTCCTGATGTTCAAGCTGGTTTTAGAAAAGGCAGAGGAACCAGAGATCAAATTGCCAACATCCGCTGGATCATGGAAAAAGGAAGAGAGTTCCAGAAAAACATCGATTTCTGCTTTATTGACTATGCCAAAGCCTTTGACTGTGTAGATCACAATAAACTGTGGAAAATTCTGAAAGAGATGGGAATACCAGACCACCTGATCTGCCTCTTGAGAAATCTGTATGCAGGTCAGGAAGCAACAGTTAGAACTGGTCATGGAACAACGATTGGTTCCCAATCGGAAAAGGAGTACGTCAAGGCTGCATATTGTCTCCATGTTTATTTAACTTATATGCAGAGTACATCATGAGAAATGCTGGACTGGAAGAAACAGAAGTTGGAATCAAGATTGCCGGGAGAAATATCAATAACCTCAGATATGCAGATGACACCACCCTTATGGCAGAAAGTGAAGAGGGGCTAAAAAGCCTCTTGATGAAAGTGAAAGTGGAGAGTGAAAAGGTTGGCTTAAAGCTCAACATTCAGAAAATGAAGATCATGGCATCTGGTCCCATCACTACATGGGAAATAGATGGAGAAACAGTGGAAACAGTGTCAGAATTTATTTTTCTGAGCTCCAAAATCATTTCAGGTGGTGACTGCAGCCATGAAATTAAAAGATGCTTACTCTTTGGAAGGAAAGTTATGACCAACCTAGAGAGCATATTCAAAAGCAGAGACATTACTTTACCAACAAAGGTTCGCCTAGTCAAGGCTATAGTCTTTCCTGTGGTCATGTATGGATGTGAGAGCTGGACTGTGAAGAAGGCTGAGCGCCGAAGAATTGATGCTTTTGTGCTGTGGTGTTGGAGAAGACTCTTGAGAGTCCCTTGGACTGCAAGGAGATCCAACCAGTCCATTCTGAAGGAGATCAATCCTGGAATTTCTTGGGAAGGAATGATGCTGAAGCTGAAACTCCAGTATTTTGGCCACCTCATGCAAAGAGTTGACTCATTGGAGAAGACTCTGATGCTGGGAGGGATTGAGGGCAGGAGGAGAAGGGGACGACAGAGGATGAGATGGCTGGATGGCATCACTGACTTGATGGGTGTGGGTCTGAGTGACCTCCAGGAGCTGGTGATGGACAGGGAGGCCTGGCGTGCTGCAGTTCATGGGGTCGCAAAGAGTCAGACACGACTGAGCAACTGATCTGATCTGATCTGATCTGTGGGAGAAGACTCTTGAGAGTCCCTTGGACTGCAAGGAGATCCAACTAGTCCATCCTTAAGGAGGCCAGTCCTGGGTGTTCATTGGAAGGATTGATGCTGAGACTGAAAATCCAATACTTTGGCCAGCTCATGTGAAGAGTTGACTCATTGGAAAAGACCCCGATGCTGAGAGGGATTGAAAACAAGAGGAGAAGGGGATGACAGAGGATGAGATGGCTGGATAGCATCACCGACTCAATGCATATGAGTTTGGGTGAACTCCGTGAGTCGGTGATGGACAGGGAGTCCTGGCGTGCTGTAATTTATAGGGTCGCAAGGAGTCAGACATGACTGAGCAACTGAACTGAACTGAACTGAGTTACTCTGAATGTTTATTTTCCAATATAGTATTTAGAGATATTTGGTCAAGTTTCAAAAATATTACTTTAGTGTTTTGATTTGAATTGCTTTAAATTTTAGGCTTACCAAGTGAGATGGGACAGTTTTATTACATATCTTCCTTTCTGGGGTATTGTTTGGTTTTCCATTTATAAAGTTCTCCTTTGTGTCACTACTTCTAAACTAAGTTTTCTTTATTTAGGTTTATTATACCTTTTATTAGTTTCTTAGCTAATTTTTTTTTTTCCTTTTCTTTAGTTTGGTTATTGGAATTGCTATTTACTCTTCCGTTATGCTTTCTATTTGGATCTGTACTAGAGTAGCAGCAGTGCGGTGCTGGAGTGACTTTGAGGAGATACCCCATATACAAGGGCAGAGAAGCCCCAGAAAGATGCTAGATGACAGACATGGCTGCACAGCATTGGAGTGGTGGTGGCGTGGCACTGGAGCAACTTTGAAGAGATACTGCATGTCCAAGGGAAAAGGAGAAGCACCAGTAAAATGGTATGAGGGGCAAAGTCGCATTTAGAATAAAACCCCATACCTGACAGAGACACTTAGAGGGCTCAAACAAACCTTGTGTGCACCCGGACCCAGAGACCCCACAAAGACCAAGACATAACTGTTTGAGTGTCCCCTGTGGACATACAGGTCAAAAGTAGACTGCTGAAGGGACAGGGGCTCTGGATGCAGAAGACCTAACCCCACCATAGAGCTGTCAGACTTACACAGGACAGGGAAAAAAACTCTTGGAGGGCACAAACAAAACCTATGTGCACCAGGACCCAGGAGAAAGAATCAGTGACCCTACAAGAGACTGAGTCAGACTTGCCTGTGAGTGTCAAGGAGTTTCCAGCAAAGGTGTGAGTTGGAAGGTGCGTGTATGGGACCTTTTGAAGGAAGTCGCCATTATCTTCATTATCTCCACCATAGTTTGGACTCAGGTCAAATATCATAGAGGGAACACAGCCCTGTCCATCAACAAAAAATTGTATTAAAGGTATACTGAGCATGGCCTCGCCCATCAAAACAAGACTCAGTTTCCCCCCTCTGTCTCTCCTATCAGGAAGCTTTCATAAACCTCTTATCTTTCTCCATCAGAGGGCAGGCAGAATGAAAATTACAATCACAGAACTCTAACCAATCTGATCACATGGAAAACAGCCTTGTCTAACTCAATGAAACTATCTGCAATGCTGTATAGTACCACCCAAAATGGACAGGTCATGGTGGAGAGTTCTGACAAAACATGGTCCACAAGAGAAGGGAATGTCAAACCACTTCAGTATTCTTGCCTTGAGAACCTGATGAATAATATAAAAAGGCAAAATGATAGGACAATGAAAGATGAACTAGCAAGGTCAGTAGGTGCTCAATTTGCTACTGGAGATAAGTGGAGAAATAACTTCAGAAAGAATGAAGCTGCTGCTGCTGCTAAGTAGCTTCAGTTGTGTCCAACTCTGTGTGATCCCATAGACAGAAGCACACTAGGCTCCTCTGTCCACAGGATTCTCCAGGCAAGAATACTGGAGTGGGCTGCCATTTCCTTCTCCAATGTATGCGTGCATGCTAACTCGTTTCAGTCATGTCCGACCCTATGCAACTCCATAGACAGCAGTCCACCAGGCTCCTTTGTCCACAAGATAGTCTAGGCAAGAATAATGGAGTGATCATCATTTCCTTCTCCAAAAAGAATGAAGAAACTGAGTCAAAGCAAAAACAAAACCCAGTTGTGGATGTGACTGGTGATGGAAGTAAATTTCTATGCTCTAAAAACAATATTGAATAGGAACCTAGAATGTTAGGTCCATGAATCAAGGCAAAAGGAACTGGTTAAACAGGAGATGGAAAGAGTGAACACGGAAATTTTAGGAAGAAATAAACTAAAATGGAAAGGAATGGGTGAATTTAACTGAGATGGCCATTATATCAACTACTGTGAGCAAGAATCCCTTAGAATAAATAGAGTAAAAATTAGTCAACAAAAGTGTCCAAAATGAAGTATTTTGATACTATCTCAAAAATGACAGAATGATCTCTGTTCATTTCCAAAGCAAACCATTCAAAATCACAATAATCCAAGTCTATGCCCCAACCAGTAACGCAGAAGAAGCTGAAGTTGAAAGGTTCTATGAAGACCTTTTAGAACTAACACCCCAAAAAGATGTCATTTTCATTATATGAGACTGGAATGCAAAAGTAGGAAGTTAAGAAACACCTGGAGTAACAGGCAAATTTGGCCTTGGAATATTGAATGAAGGAGGACGAAGACTAACAGAGTTTTGCCAAGAAAATGCAGTGGTCATAGCAAACACCCTCTTCCAACAACACGAGAGAAGAATCTACACATGGACATCACCAGATGGTCAACACCATAACCAGATTGATTCTATTCTTTGCAGACAAAGATGGAGAAGCTCAATACAGTAAAAAAAACACACACACACACACACACACAAGACCAGGAGCTGACTGTGGCTCAGATCATGAACTCCTTAGTGCCAAATTCAGACGTAAATTGAAGAAAGTAGGGAAAACCACTAGACCATTCAGGTATGACCTAAATCAAATCCCTTAGGATTATACAGTGGAAGTGAGAAATAGATTTAAGGGCCTAGATCTGAAAGATAGAGTGCCTGATGAACTATGGAATGAGGTTGATGACATTGAACAGGAGACAAGGATCAAGACCATCCCCATGGAAAAGAAATGCAAAAAAGCAAAATGGCTGTCTGGGGAGGCCTTACAAATAGCTGTGAAAAGAAGAGAAGCGGAAAGCAAAGGAGAAAAGGAAAAATATAAGCATGTGAATACAGAGTTCCAAAGAATAGCAAGAAGAGATAAGAAAGCCTTCCTCAGTGATCAATGCAAAGAAATAGAGGAAAGCAACATAATGGGAAAGACTAGAGATCTCTTCAAGAAAATTAGAGATATCAAGGGAACATTTCATGCAAAAATGGGCTCGATAAAGGACAGAAATGGTATGGACCTAACAGAAGCAGAAGATATTAAGAAGAGATGGCAAGAATACACAGAATAACTGTAGAAAAAAAGATTTTCATGACTTGATAATCACGATGATGTGATCACTTACTTAGAACCAGACATCCTGGAATGCAAAATTAAGTTGGCCTTAGGAAGTATTACTATGAACAAACATAGTGTAGGTGATAGAATTCCAGGCGAGTTATTTCAAATCCTAAAAGATTAAGCTGTGAAAGTGTTTCACTAAATAAGCCAGTAAATTTAGAAAACTCAGCAGTGGCCACAGGACAGGAAAAGATCAGTTTTCATTCCAATTCCGAAGCAAGACAATGCCAAAGAATGCTCCAACTACTACAAGATTATACTCATCTCACATGCTAGCAATGTGATGCTCAAAATTCTCCAAACCAGGCTTCAAGAGTACCTGAATTGTGAACTTGAAGATGTTCAAGCTGGATTTAGAAAAGACAGAGATCAGATCAGATCAGTTGCTCAGTCGTGTCCGACTCTTTGCGACCCCATGAACTGCAGCACGCCAGGCCTCCCTGTCCATCACCAACTCGCGGAAGTCACTCAGACTCATATCCTTCGAGTCAGTGATGCCATCCAGCCATCTCATCCTCTGTCGTCCCCTTCTCCTCCTGCCCCCAAACCCTCGCAGCATCAGAGTCTTCTCCAATGAGTCGACTCTTCACATGAGGTGGCCAAAATACTGGAGTCTCAGCTTTAGCATCATTCCCTCCAAAGAAATCCCAGGGCTGATCTCCTTCAGAATGGACTGGTTGGATCTCCTTTCAGTCCAAGGGACTCTCAAGAGTCTTTTCCAACACCACAGTTCAAAAGCATCAATTCTTCTTCACTCAGCCTTCTTCACAGTCCAGCTCTCACATCCATACATGACCACAGGAAAGACCATAGCCTTGACTAGGCGAACCTTTGTTGGTAAAGTAATGTCTCTGCTTTTGAATATGCTATCTAGGTTGGTCATAACTTCCTTCCAAGGAGTAAGCGTCTTTTAATTTCATGGCTGCAGTCACCATCTGTAGTGATTTTGGAGACCAGAAAAATAAATTCTGACACTGTTTCCACTGTTTCTCCATCTATTTCCCATGAAGTGATGGGACCACATGCCATGATCTTCGTTTTCTGAATGTTGAGCTTTAAGCCAACCTTTTCACTCTCCACTTTCACTTTCATCAAGAGGCTTTTGAGTTCCTCTTCACTTTCTGCCATAAGGGTGGTGTCATTTGCATATCTGAGGTTATTGATATTTCTCCCGGCAATCTTGATTCCAGCTTGTGTTTCTTCCAGTCCAGCATTTCTCATGATATACTCTGCATATAAGTTAAATAAACATGGTGACAATATACAGCCTTGACACACTCCTTTTCCTATTTGGAACCAGTCTGTTGTTCCATGACCAGTTCTAACTGTTGCTTCCTGACCTGCATACAGATTTCTCAAGAGGCAGATCAGGTGGTCTGGTATTCCCATCTCTTTCAGAATTTTCCACAGTTTATTGTGATCTGCACAGTCAAAGGCTTTGGCATAGTCAATAAAGCAGAAATCGATATTTTTCTGGAACTCTCTTGCTTTTTCCATGATCCAGCGGATGTTGGCAATTTGATCTCTGGTTCCTCTGCCTTTTCTAAAACCAGCTTGAACATCAGGAAGTTCACGGTTCACATATTGCTGAAGCCTGGCTTGGAGAATTTTGAGCATTACTTTACTAGCGTGTGAGATGAGTGCAATTGTGCGGTAGTTTGAGCATGCTTTAGCATTGCCTTTCTTTGGGATTGGGATGAAAACTGACCTTTTCCAATCTTGTGGCCACTGCTGAGTTTTCCTAATTTGCTGGCATATTGAGTGCAGCAATATCTGCTGGATCATAGAAAAAGCAAGATTATTCCAGAAAAACATCTACTTCTTCTTTATTGTCTATGCCAAAGCCTTTGACTGTATGGGACATAATAAACTGGAAAATTCCTCAAGAGATGTGAATATTAGACCACCTGACCTGCTACCTGAGAAATCTGTATGCAACTAAAGAAGCAACAGATCTGGACATGAAACCACAGACTGATTCAAATTGGGAAAGGAGTACGTTAAGGCTGTCTATTGTCACGCTGCTTATTTAACTTATATCCAAAGTACATCATAAGAAATGCTGGTCTGGTTGAAACACAAGGTGGAATCAAGATTGGGGGAAAAATATCAGTAACCTCAGATATGCAGATAACATCACCCTTAAAGCAGAATGAGAAGAAGAACTAAAAGAGCTTATTAATGAAAGTGAAAGAGGAGAGTGAAATAGTTGGCTTAAAACTCAACATTCACAAAATTAAGATCATGGCATCCAGTCATTACGTCATGACAAATAGATAGGAAAGCAAGGTAAACAGTGACAGACTTTGTTCTTTTGGGCTCCAAAATCACTGAAGATAGTGACTGCAGCCATGAAATTAAAAGAGGCTTGCTCCTTGGAAGAAAAGTTATGACCAAACTAGACAGCATACTAAAAAGCAGAGACATTACTTTGCCAACAAAAGTCTGTCTAGTCAAAGTTTTGGTTTTTCCAGTAGTGATGTATGGATGTGATATTTGGACTATAAATAAACATGAGAGCTGAAGAATTGATGCTTTTGAACTGAAGTTTGGAGAAGACTCTTGAGAGTCTCTTGGACTATAAGGATATCCAACCCGTCCATCCTGTAGGAATTTGGTCACAAATATTCATTGGAAGGAATGATACTGAAGGTGAAACTCCAATATTTGTCCACCTGATGTGAAGATCTGACTCACTTGAAAATACCCTCATGCTGGGCTGATTGAAGGCAAGAGGAGAAGGGCAGAACAGAGGATGAGATTGTTAGATGGCATCACCAACTCAAAGGATATAAGTTTAAGTAAGCTCCAGGAACTGATGATTAACAGGGAAGCCTAGTGTACTGCAGTCCATGGGGTTGCAAAGAGTTGGACTCAACTGAAATTAACTTTTATACTTTTATCTAGTTGCTGCTTTTATGTCATTATACTATTTTGTTATGCTTACCCGGTGGCTCAGTGATAAAAAATATACCTGTCATTGCAGGAGATGTGGGTCTGATTCCTGGATTGGGAAGGTCTCCTGCAAAAGGAAATGGCAACCTACTCCAGTATTCTTGTCTGGGATGTCCCATGGACAGAGGAGCCTATTAAGCTACAGATATGGGGTTGCAAAAGAATCAGATATGACTTAGGGAGTAATGAATAGTACAACAACTATTATTTACATATAAAATTTGGTATCTAATCATTTGGCTGAATTTAATTTTATCTTGTCCATAGAATTTTATATCAAATATATTTGAATTTTCTGCAACTCTATCACTTGTTGACTGTTTTTTTCTTTTCAATATATATACCTTCATTTTCTTTTGTCAGATTTATTTTAACAAAGCTACAGAATATGTTTTTATGAAAGAGGTAAAAAGGTGCTTACTAGCAATTTTTATAAGTATATTTAGAGCATTTTTTTGAACAAACATTAAGCATGATCTTAGCATATCTGGTTAATATTTTAAGATTCACAGGTAATATATTAATAAATCACATAGATTTTTGAATAACATCTAACATCAAGACATATTTTTTTAAGCCATTTTATGACCTGCTAATTTTGACTGGGATTATGCGTGGAACTAAATGACAAAATTTCTACAAATTGCACTTCATTAGTATTAAGTACACTACTGGGCTTGCAACACCTCTGCCCACTGCTGCTGTGCCTTACAAAGATAGTATTGGATGAGGAAACTATCTTCCTGAGATGCAAGATTTCAGATTTTAATAATGTCCTTCACATAATTCCTGCGCCATGGCTTTATAAAAAAGAAGAGTAAGCCAAACTATATGTTGGATATATTCTTTTAGCTTCAACCCTTGTGCTCTGTTTGGCTTCCCAGGTGGCACTGGGAATCCGTCTGCCAATTCAGGAGATATAAGGGATGAAGATTTGATCCCTGGGTTGGAAAGATCCCCTGGAAGACAAAATGGCACCCCACTCCAGTATTCTTGCCAGGAGAATCTCATGGACAGAGAAGCCTGGTGGGCTATGGTCAAATGGGTCGCAAAGGGTCACACATGACAGAGTGACTTAGCATACATGCTTGTGCTCTGTTTCCCATGTTTAGTCATGCTGGTTTTGCACCTTTTGTAAAATAAACGTTGCCTATAGCGGCCAACAGGTGCTACCCCATATCTGAAGCCAGGGGCAGTGGTCGGGAAGACCTACCCCACTACCGAGGCCGGGGGCGGTGGCCAGGAGGAGCAACCCTATCTCCAAGGGGTGGTGGATGCACAGGCCCAGGAGGGCCTAGAGGAGATATTCCACGTTCAATGTCAAAAGGGGTGGTGGGGAGGAGCTACCCTTTGTCCAAGGTAAGGAGCAGTGGCTGCACTTTGCTGGACTAGCTGTGAAGAGATACCCCACGTCCAAGGTAAGAGAAACCCAAGTAAGATGGTAGGTATTGCAAGAAGGCATCAGAAGGTACACACACTGAAACCATACTCTCAGAAATCTAGTCAATCTAATCCCACTAGGACCACAGCCTTGTCTAACTCAATGAAACTAAGCCATGCCTTTGGGGCCACGCAAGATGGGCAGGTCATGGTGGAGAGGTCTGACAGAATGTGGTCCACTGTAGAAGTGAATGGAAAACAACTTCAGTATTCTTGCCTTGAGAACCCTGTGAAGAGTATGAAAAGGCAAAATGATAGGATACTGAAAGAGGAACTCCCCAGGTCAGTAGGTGTCCAATATGCTACTGAAGATCACTGGAGAAATAACTCCAGAAAGAATGAAGGGATGGAGCCAAAGAAAAAGAATACCCAGTTGAGGATGTGACTGGTGATAGAAGCAAGGTTCGATGCTGTAAAGAGCAATATTGCATAGGAACCTGGAATGTCAGGTCCATGAATCAAGACAAATTGGAAGTGGTCAAACAAGAGATGGCAAGACTGAACTTCAACATTCTAGGAATCAGCGAAGTAAAATGGACTGCATTGGGTGAATTTAACTCAGATGACCATTATGTCTACTACTGTGGGCAGGAAACACTTAGAAGAAATGGAGTAGCCATCATGGTCAACAAGAGTCCAAAATGCAGTACTTGAATGCAATCTCAAAAACAACAGAATGATCTTTGTTCATTTCCAAGGCAAACCATTCAATGTCACAGATTTCCAAGTCTATGCCCCAAACAGTAATGCTGAAGAAGCTGAAGTTGAACGGTTCTATGAAGACCAACCAGACCTTTTAGAATGAACACCCAGAAAAGATGTTCTTTTCATTTTAGGGGACTGGAATTCAAAAGTAAGAAGTCAAGAAACACCTGGAGTAACAGGCATATTTGGCCTTGGAATATGGAATGAAGCAGGGCAAAGACTAATAGAAGTTTGCCAAGAAAATGCACTGGTCATAGCAAACACCCTCTTCCAACAAGAGAAGACTCTACACATGGACATCACCAGATGGTCAACACCGAAACCAGATTGATTACATTCTTTGCAGACTGGGGCTCATATCATGAACTCCTTATGCCAATTTCAGATTTAAATTGAAGAAAGTAGGGAAAACCACTAGACCATTCAGGTATAACCTAAATCAAATCCCTTAGGATTATACAGTGGAAGTGAGAAATAGATTTAAGGGCCTAGATCTGATAGATAGAGTGCCTGATGAACTATGGAATGAGGTTTGTGACATTGTACAGGAGACAGGGATCAAGACCCTGCATGAGGAAAATAAATGCAAAACGCAAAATGGCTGTCTGAGGAGGCCTTACAAATAGCTGTGAAAAGAAGGGAAGCGAAAAGCAAAGGAGAAAAGGAAAGATATAAGCGTATGAATGAAGAGTTCCAAAGAATAGCAAGAAGAGATAAGAAAACCTTCCTCAGTAATCAATGCAAAGAAATAGAGGAAAACAAAAGAATGGGAGGCTAGAGATCTCTTCAAGAAAATTAGAGATACCAAGGGAACATTTAATGCAAAGATGGGCTTGATAAAGGACAGAAATAGTATAGACCTAAGAGAAGCAGAAGATATTAAGAAGAGATGACAAGAATACACAGAAAAACTGTACAAAAAGATCTTTACAACCAAGATCATCACAGTGGTGTGATCACTGACCTAAAGCCAGACATCCTGAAATATGAAGTCAAGTGGGCCTTAGAAAGCATCACTACAAAGAAAACTAGTGGAGGTGATGGAATTCCAGTTGAGCTATCCCAAATCCTGAAAGATGATGCTGTGAAAGTGCTGCATTCAATATGCCAGCAAATTTGGAAAACTCAGCAGTGGCCACAAGACTGGAAGGGGTCAGTTTTTATTCCAATCCCAAAGAAAAGCAATGCCAAAGAATGCTCAAACTACCACACAATTGCACTCATCTCACACACTAGTAAAGTAATGCTCAAAATTCTCCAAGCCAGGCTTCAGCAATACATGAATCATGAACTTCCAGTTGTTCAAGCTGTTTTTAGACAAGGAAGAGGAACCAGAGACCAAATTGCCAACATCCGTTGGATCATCGAAAAATCAAGAGAGTTCCAGAAAAACATCCATTTCTGCTTTATTGACTATGCCAAAGCCTTTGACTATGTGGATCACAATAAACTGTGGAAAAGTCTCAAAGAGATGGGAATACCAGGCCACCTGACCTGCCTATTGACAAATTTGTATGCAGGTAAGGAAGCAACAGTTAGAAGTGGACATGGAACAACAGACTGGTTCGAAATAGGAAAAGGAGTACTTCAAGTCTGTATATTGTCACCCTGCTTATTTAACTTCTATGCAGAGTACGTCATGAGAAACTCTGGGCAGGAAGAAGCACTAGCTGAAATCAGGATTGCTGGGAGAAATATCAATAACCTCAGATATGCAGATGACACCACCCTTATGGCAGAAAGTGAAGAGGAACTAAAAAGCCTCTTGATGAAGGTGAAAGAGGAGAGTGAAAAAGTTGGTTTGAAGCTCAACATTCAGAAAACGAAGATCATGGCATCCGGGCCCTTCACTTCATGATAATAGATGGGGAAACAGTGGAAACAGTGTCAGACCTTATTTTGGGGGGAGGGGCTCCAAAATCACTGCAGATGGTGACTGCAGCCATGAAATTAAAGACGCTTACTCCTTGGAAGAAAAGTTATGACCAACCTAGATAGCATATTGAAAAGCATAGACATTACTTTGCCAACAAAGGTCTGTATAGTAAGGCTATGTTTTTTCCAGTGGTCATGTATGGATGTGAGAGTTGAACTGTGAAGAAAGCTGAGCGCCAATGTCTTGATGCTTTTGAACTGTGGTTTTGGAGAGGACTCTTGAGAGAGTCCCTTGTACTGCAGGGAGATCCATCCAGTCCATTCTGAAGGAGATCAGCTTTGGGATTTCTTTGGAAGGAATGATGCTAAAGCTGAAACTCCAGTACTTTGGCCACCTCATGCAAAGAGTTGACTCATTGGAGAAGACTCTGATGCTGGGAGGGATTGAGGGCAGGAGGAGAAGGGGACGACAGAGGATGAGATGGCTGGATGGCATCACTGACTCGATGAACGTGAGTCTGAGTGAACTCTGGGAGTTGGCGATGGACAGGGAGGCCTGGCTTGCTGTGATTTTGGGGGTTGCAAAGAATCAGACACGACTGAGAGACTGAACTGAACTGATAGTCTGAAATATATGAGATAGCATATATAGAAGTTCAGATCTCTTAATACTTCTCCATTCATACAGAGACATAAAGCTACAGAACAGAAAATGACAATTGTCTTGTTAGAGGTTTATAGGAACTTTATT
Organism: Tragelaphus eurycerus; assembly: GCA_935064755.1. NCBI lineage: Eukaryota > Metazoa > Chordata > Mammalia > Artiodactyla > Bovidae > Tragelaphus > Tragelaphus eurycerus. The sequence continues at coordinate 5,347,395 of CAKXYN010000041.1, forward strand.
ACCAGACGTACTTTGAAAAACACAAGAAGAAACCATCCCTGTACCAAGAAGTTTGCAACAACTAGCCATATCCCATTCCTTTTTAGTGTATAAAAAAAGTCTGGATTCTAACTCGGGCAAGATGATTCTTGGGTTACTAGTCCACCATCTTCTTCATCTGCTGGCTTTCTGAATTAAGTCACTGCTACTTGGCCCAATTCCTTATCTCAATTTAGTGGCCTGTCATGCATTAATCATTATGAACTTGAACTCTGTAACAGTTTCTGTCATAGAACTCTGTTTTCTCACACATCATTTAAAACTGAAATTGTTTTAGTTGTCTAGTACATGATATCACTTATTAAAAAAAGCAAAAATATTTTGTTTATATACTGTTCATATCTGATTCATAAGCCACTGACTGTTTCTCCTTTTAGAATTATATTTTTAAAAATCTTATTGCCTGGGACCTTCTTCATACCGGTTTAATTGCAATTGCGAATCTGAGGTTCATACTGTTTTATTTTTCCTACTTTTTGTTCATTTTACATTTTTGTGGGGGGAGAGTCTAAAGTATAAACGATGTGAGAACAACTGCTCTCACACAGGACTTCTGGTAATTTCATGTGCATATAAATTTTCGGTGAATCTTACTAAACTTCCAAGCTCTGTTTATTAATACAGGGCCTGAGATTGTGCCTTTCTAACAAGCATCATGTAATGTTGATGCTGCTGATTCAAGAGTAAAATTTTCAAAGAAGTTTCCCAAAAATATTTTAAATAACTGAAATTTTCTGTTTTGAGAAATTTATTCAAATTTACTTTGAAATAGTTGTGCCTAACATTTACTTGTGTATATGAGAGAAAGTGAGATGGAGAAAGAAATCATGCATTGAGAATTTACTAGCTCTAATATGTCAAATTGCTTTCAAATTGATTTCCAGGGATAAGCAAATTATTATCTCTTAATTCTCTATATTTGTATGATATTAACATTATATTTTCTTTCCCATTCATAATGTTTCAATGTAGTACTTTTATGACATGGCATATCTATACTATTTTATTTTTAATAAAAATTCATTGTGATTTTTTGTAAATTTGCATTTTACAATTTTATTTTTCTTTAGAAATTATTTTATGTTTCATCACATTATTTCTCCTGTTCTTTCACAATTTTTTGTTTTCTGTTATTTTTATTTGATATACAAGCATTTTGTATTTTTCTTCTTTAGAAATATGTCATTAAATCCTTAAATGTATATCTTTGACTGTCTTATCACACTACTATATTTTGGAGGTTATATTTATAGATGCACATTCACTGTTGTGTAATATTCCATTGTTTGAACATACTGTAATTGATTTATTCATACAATTATTTGAAAAGTTTGGGTTTTTTTCAGTTGTAAGTTATTATAAGCAGTGAAGCTTTGAATATCATTGAATATATATTCTACTGTATAAGTGCACATATATCACTGTAGTATATACCATATATGTATATAATAAGTTAAATACAGCTTCAAAAAATTGTATAGACCATTTTTAAAGTCTTTATTGAATTTGTTACAGTATTTCTTCTGTTTATGTATTTTTTTTTCATTTTATTTCATTTTTTAAAATGTTATTTTATTTAACTTTACAATATTGTATTGGTTTTGCCATATATCAAAATGAGTCCGCCACAGGTATACATGTGTTCCCCATCCTGAACCCTCCTCCAACCTCCCTCCTCCTACCATCCCTCTTGGTAATCCCAGTGCACCAGCCCCAACCATCCAGTATCATGCATTGAATCTGGACTGGTGACTCATTTCATACATGATATTATACATGTTTCAATGCCATTCTCCCAAATCATCCCCCCTCTCCCTCTCCCACCGAGACCAAGAGACTGTTCTATACATCAGTGTCTCTTTTGCTGTCTCATATAAAGGATTATTGTTACCATCTTTATAAATTCCATATATATGCGTTAGTAGTATTCTGTTTTTTTGCATGTGAAAGGTTAGCTCCCCAACTTTGGATCAAACCCATACCCTTTCATTTGAACACAGATCTTAAACATTGGAACACCAGAGACATCCCAAGTATAGCTTATGTTTTTTAACAGAATGATATATTTCTCAAAATATTCTTATCAATTTATAATATCACAAGAGTTCTAGTTTTTCTAAATTTTGATGAAAATTGATGAAGTTAGAAGTAATGTCAGGCATTCTGAAAGACATGAGTTCTAATTAGGTTTTTTCTTTCTTTTCTTTTTCTTTTTTTTTTTGCCTAAGAATGTAAGCATATTTTCTTATATATATTTAATATGAATAACAATTTTAGCAAAATATCTCAGTTCTTCAACTGTTTTTCTTTGAACACTCCTCAAAGAGCCTTGTGTGTGTGTTTTTTTTAATATAAGTCCTTTGATGCCTATAATATTTGTAGATATAAATACATTATATGGCTTATTTTGTGATACCATTCGTGTGCCTTTTAAGGAATTCAATTCCTCAGATTAAATTATGCTGTTCAAACTTTGTACAGGTGGAGACCTCAGAGGATGATCAATGAACCAGAAAAGCTAGAAGAGAGACAAATTCAATCTGAAAAATAAATAAAAACATATGAGCACAGGAAAGCAGTGTAGAAAGCAAGCAAGAGGTTTATATATATTGGTAGTTTATATATGTTGACATATATATATATATATATCAGATCAGTCGCTCAGTCGTCTCCGACTTTTTGCGACCCCATGAACTGCAGAACGCCAGGCCTTCCTGTCCATCACCAACTCCCAGAGGTCACTCAGACTCACATCCATCCAGTCAGTGATGCCATCCAGCCATCTCATCTTCTGTCGTCCCATTCTCCTCCTGCCCTCAATCCCTCCCAGCATCAGAGTCTTCTCCAATGAGTCAACTCTTCGCATGAGATGGCCAAAATACTGGAGTTTCAGCTTTAGCATCATTCCTTCCAAAGAAATCCAAGGGCTGATCTCCTTCAGAATGGACTGGTTGAATCTCCCTGCAGTGCAAGGGACTCTCAAGAGTCTTCTCAAACACCACAGTTCAAAAGCATTAATTCTTCACTGTTCAGCCTTCTTCACAGTCCAGCTCTCACATCCATACATGACCACAGGAAAGACCATAGCCTTGACTAGGCGAATCTTTGTTGGCAAAGTAATGTCTCTGCTTTTGAATATGCTATCTAGGTTGGTCATAATTTTCCTTCCAAGGAGTAAACGTCTTTTAATTTCATGGCTGCAGTCACCATCCGCAGTGATTTTGGAGCCCAGAAAAAGAAAGTCTGACACTGTTTCCACCGTTTCTCCATCTATTTCCCATGTAGTGATGGGACCAGATGCCATGATCTTCGTTTTCTGAATGTTGAAATTTAAGCCAAACTTTTCACTCTCCACTTTCACTTTCATCCAGAGGCTTTTGAGTTCCTCTTCACTTTCTGCCATAAGGGTGGTGTCATCTTCATATCTGAGGTTATTGATATTTCTCCCAGCAATTTTGATTCCAATTTGTGTTTCTTCCAGTCCAGCGTTTCTCATGATGTACTCTGGATATAAGTTAAAAAAACATGGTGACAATATACAGCCTTGACACACTTCTGTTGTTCCATGACCAGTTCTAACTGTTGCTTCCTGACCTGCATACAGATTTCTCAAGAGGCAGATCAGGTGGTCTGGTATTCCCATCTCTTTCAGAATTTTCCACAGTTGACTGTGATCCACACAGTCAAAGGCTTTGGCATAGTAAATAAAGCAGAAATAGATGTTTTTCAGGAACTCTCTTGCTTTTTCCATGATCCATTGGATGTTGGCAATTTGATCTCTGGTTCCTCTGCCCTTTCTAAAACCAGCTTGAACATCAGGAAGTTCACGGTTCACATATTGCTGAAGCCTGGCTTGGAGAATTTTGAGCATTACTTTACCAGCATGTGAGATGAGTGCAATTGTGTGGTAGTTTGAGCATTCAATGGCATTGCCTTTCTCTGGGATTGGAATGAAAACTGACCTTTTCCAGCACTGTGGCCACTGCTGAGTTTTCTAAATTTGCTGACATATTGAGTGCAGCACCTTCACAGCATCATCTTTTAGAATTTGTAATAGCTCAACTGGAATTCCATCATCTCCACTAGCTTTGTTCGTAGGGATGCTTTCTAAGGCCCACTTGACTTCACATTCCAGGGTGTCTGGCTCTAGGTCAGTGATCACATATTCGTGATTATCTGGGTGGTGAAGATCTTTTTTGTACAGTTCATCTGTGCATTCTTGCCACCTCTTCTTAATATCTTCTGCTTCTGTTAGGTTCATACCACTTCTGTCCTTTACCGAGCCCATCTTTGCAGGAAATGTTCCTTTGATATCTCTGATTTTCTTGAAGAGATCCCTAGTCTTTCCCATTCTGTTGTTTTCCTCTATTTCTTTGCATTAATCGCTGAAGAAGGCTTTCTTATATCTTCTTGCTATTCTTTGGAACTCTGCATTCAGATGTTTATATCTTTCCTTTTTTCTTTTGCTTTTTGCTTGTCTTCTTTTCACAGCTATTTGTAAGGCCTCCCCAGACAGCCATTTTCTTTTTTTCATTTCTTTCCCATGAGGATGGTCTTGGTCCCTGTCCCCTGTACAATGTCATGAACCTCATTCCATAGTTCGTCAGTCACTGTATCAGATCTAGGCCATTTCATGGCTATTGTCGCCATCTGCAGTGATTTTTGAACCCCCCAAAATAGTCTGTCACTGTTTCCCCATCTATTTGCCATGAAGTGATGGGAACAGATGCCATGATCTCAGTTTTCTGAATATTGGGTTTTAAGCCACTTTTTCCATCTCCTCTTTCACTTTCACCAAGAGGATCTTTAGTTCTCCTTCTCATTCTGTCAAAATTATGGTGTCATCTGCATATCTGAGGTTACTGATATTTTTCCCAGTGATCTTGATTCCAGCTTGTACTTCACCCAGAGCAGCATTTCTCATGATGTACTCTGCATATAAGTTAAATAAACAGGGTAACAATATACAGCCTTGACAAACTCCTTTTCCTGTTTGGAACCATTCTGTTTTTCCTTGTCCAGTTGTAACTTCTTCTTCTTGATTGCATACAGATTTCTCAGGAGACAGGTCAGGTGGTCTCGTATTCCCATCACTTGAAGAATTTTCCAGTTTGTGTGATCCACACAGTCAAAGGTTTCGGCATAGTCAATAAAGCAGAAGTAGTTGTTTTTCTGGAACTCTCTCACATTTTTTATTATCCAACAGATGTTGGCAGTTTGATCTCTGGTCTCTCTGTCTTTTCTGAATCCAGCTTGAATATCTGGAATCTCATGGTTCATGTACTATTAAAAGCTGTATTGGAGAATTTTCAGTATTATTTTGCTAGTGTGTGAGATGACTGCAATTGTGTGGTAGTTGGAACATTATTTGGGATTCTCTTTCATTAGGGTTGGAATGAAAACTGACCTTTTCCAGTCCTGTGTCCACTGCTGAGTTTTCCAAATTTGCTGGCATACTGAGTGCAGCACTTTCACAGATTCATCTTTTAGGATTTGAAATAGCTCAACTGGAATTCCATCACCTCCAATAGCTTTGTTCATAGTGATGTTTCCTAGGGCCCACTTAACTTCATATTTCAGGGTGTCTGGTTCTAGGTGAGTGTGAGTGATCTCACCATCATGATTATCTGGGTCATGACGATTTTTTTTGTATAGTTCTTCTGTGTTTTCTTGCCAACTCTTCTTTAAATATTCTGCTTCTATTAGGTCCATACCATTTCTGTCCTTTATTGAGATCATCTTTGCATGAAATATTCCCTTGGTATCTCTAATTTTCTTGAAATGATCTCTAGTCTTCTTCATTCTATTGTGTTTTTTTTTCTCTCTCTCTCTCTCTTTTTCATTGCACTGATCACCGAGGAAGGCTTTCTTATCTCTCCTTGCTATCCTTTGGAAATTTGCATTCAAATGGGTATATCTTTCCTTTTCTCCAGGGGAGAAAATGAGAACACATTTATAGTAGAGGACATTAATACCCAACTCACACCAATGGACAGATCATCCAGAGACAAAATTAACAGGGAAATGCAAGCTTTAGTGATATATTGTGCTACTTTGACCTAATTGATATATAAAGGGCATTTCACCCCAGAGCAATGTATTTCACCTTTTTCTCAAGTGCACATGAAACATTTTCCAGGATAGATCACATCTTGGGCCACAAATCTTCTGTTGATAAATTTTAAAAAGTTGAAATCATTTCAAGCATCTTTTCTGATCACAAAGCTGTAAGATTACATATCAACTACAAGCAAAACTAAAACTATAAAGAAACACAAACATATACAGGCTAAACATCAAGCTTCTGAATAATGAACAGCTCACTGAAGAAATCAAAATGGAGATCAAAATATGCACAGAAACAAATGATAATGAAAACACAACAACCTAAAACCTATTAGATTGAGTTAAAATGGTGATTAGAGGGAAGTTCATAGGAACACAAGACTACCTCAAGAAACAAAAGAAACATCAAATAAACAAGCTAACTTTACACCTAAAGTAATTAGAAAGAGAACAAAAAGGTGACAAAGTTAATAAAAGGAAAGAAATCCCCAAAACAGAGCAGGAATAAATGTAAAAGAATTGAAGGAGACTATAGTAAAGATAAATAAAATTAATAGCTGGTACCCTTGAATGATAGAAAGCAAACAAACAAACAAAAAACCAAGTCATTAGCCAGACTCATCAAGTAAAAAAAAAAATGACTCAAATCAATAAAATTAGAAATTAAAACAGAGAAATTACAACAGACAACACAGAAATGCAAACAATCTTGAGACTACTATGGACAACTATATGCCAATAAAATGAACAACTTGGAAGAAATGGACAAATTGTTAGAAAGTATAAACTTCTAAATCTAAACAGGAAGAAACTGAAAATATGAACAGACCAATTACAAGCATGGGAACTGGAACTTCAATCAAAAATTTTGCAAAAAAAACCAAAAACAAAAACAAAAAACACCCCAAAAGCCCAGGTCCAGATGGCTTCACAGATGAATTCTACCAAAAATTTAGAGTAGAACTTACATGAATCCTCCTCAAACTCTTCCAGAAACATTGCAGAGGATGGACAGCTCTCAAACTTATTCTACAAGGAGACCATCACCCTGATACCAAAAATAAACAAAAATGCCACACAAAAAAGAAAACTACACACCAATATCACTGATGAACATAGATGCAGAAATCCTCAAGAAAATTCTAGCAAACAGAATCTCACAGCATTTTAAAAACAACATATATCATGATCAAGTGGGCTTTAAATCAGGGAATCAAGGATTAATCAATATTTACAAATCAGCCAATTTGATACTCCATATTAACAAATTGATGCTTTTGAACTGTGGTGTTGGAGAAGACTCTTGAGAGTCCCTTGGACTGCAAGAAGATCCAACCAGTCCATTCTGAAGGAGATCAATCCTGGAATCTCTTTGGAAGGAATGATGCTAAAGCTGAAACTCCAGTATTTTGGCCACCTCATGCAAAGAGTTGACTCATTGGAGAAGACTCTGATGCTGGGAGGGATTGAGGGCAGGAGGAGAAGGGGACGACAGAGGATGAGACGGCTGGATGGCATCACTGACTTGATGGGTATGAGTCTGAGTGACCTCCGGGAGCTGGTGATGGACAGGGAGGCCTGGCGTACTGCGGTTCATGGGGTCGCAAAGAGTCGGACACGACTGAGCGACTGATCTGATCTGGTTAACAAATGAAAGATATTTAAAAAAATATGATTATTTCAATAGATACAGAGAATTATTTGACAAAACTCAAACCGATTTATCATAAAAAATCTCCAGAAATAGGCATTGAAGAGTCATATCTTAGTATAATAAAAGCAATATATAACAAACCCACAACAAACATTTTTATCAATGATGGTAAATTGAAAGCATTCCCTCTAAAATCAGGGACAAGACAAGGTAGCCACTCTCACCACTACTCTTCAACATGATTTTGGAAGTCCTAGCTACAGCAATTAGTGAATAAGAAGAAATAAAATAATCAGACTAGAAAAGAAGAATGTAACTCTCACTGTTTGCAGATGACATGAATCTCTATATAGAAAATCCTAAAGATGCCACCAGAAAATTACAAGAACTAATCACTGAATAAAGTCACAAGATATAAAATTAATATTCAGAAATCCCTTGCCTTTCTATATGCTAACAATGAAAAACCAGAAAGTGAAATTGAGGAAACAACCCCATTTATCATTGTGATGAAAAGAATAAAATACTTAGGAATACATTTATCTCAAGAAAAAAAAAAAAAAAAAAAGACCTGTACATGCAAAACTTTAAAACACTGATTAAAAACAAACAAACAAAAAAACACAAAGATGACGCAAATAGATGGAGAAATATAACGCGTTCTTGGATTGGAAAAATCCTAGTGATTAATGAAAATGGGTTTCCTACCCAAAGCAATATAAAGATTTCTCTGCAATCCCTATTAAACTGCCAACATTATTTTTTACCAAACTAGAACAAATAATTTCACAATTTGTATATAAATACAATAAAAACCACGAATAGCCAAAGCAATATTGAAAAAGAATGGAACTGGAGGATTCAACCTGCCTAACTTCAGACTATACTACCAAGGTACAATCATCAAGACAGTATGGTACTGGCACAAAGACAGAAATATAGATCAATGGAATAATATAGAAAGTCTAGAGATAAATCCATGTACTCCTATCTTTGACAAAGAGGTCAAATATATACAATGGAGAAAAGATAGTCTCTGCAACAAGTGGTGCTGGGAAAACTGGTCAACTACGTATAAAATAATGAAACTAGAACACTTTCTAACAGCATACACAAAAATAAACTCAAACTGGATTAAAGACCTAAGTGTAAGACCAGAAAGTATAAAGCTCTTAGAAGAAAACATAGGCAGAACACTCCCAGACATAAATCACAGTAAGATCCTCTATGACTCACAACCCAAAGCAATGCAAATAAAAACAAAAATATAAATGATATCTAATTAAACTTAAACGATTTTGCACAACAAAGGAAGCTATAACCAAAGTGAAAAGACAGCCGTCACACAGGGAGAAAATGATAACAAGTGAAACAATTGACAAAGAATTGATCTCAAAACATACAAGCAGTTCATGCAGTTCAATACCAAATAAAGGAAAAATCCAATAAAAAAGTGGGTAAAATACCTAATAGACATTTCTCCAAAGAAGACATAGAGATAGCCAATAAAAACATGAAAAGATGCTCAATATCGAGCGTTATTAGATAAATGCAAATCAAAACCACAATGAGGTGTCATCTTACACCAGTTAGAATGGCCATCATCAAAACATTCTAGAAACAAGAAATGTTGAATAGGGTTTGGAACAAAGGAAACCCTCTTACATTGCTGTTACAAGTGCAAACTGGTATAGGCACTATGGATAACAGTGTGGAGATTCTTTTAAAAAACTGGGGATAAAGTTGCCATGTGACCCAGAAACCCCATTGGTTGGCATATACCCTGAGAAAAGCAGAACTGAAAGACACATGTATCCTATAGTCCTTGCAGCATTATTTACAATAGCTAAGACATGGAAGTAACGTAGATGTCCATCAGTAGATGAATGGGTAAGGAAGTTTGCAAATTTTGTAAGGTAAAGGAAGTACATACACACAATGGGATATTCCTCAACTATAAAAAAAAAAAAAAAAAAAAAAAAATTTGAGTCAGTTCTAATGATTTGGATGAAACTAGAGCCTATTATACAAAGTGAAGTAAGGAAGGAAGAGAAAGACATATACTGTATATTAACATATATATATATGGAATTTTGAAAAATGGTACCAACAATCCTTCATGTGGGACAGCAAAACAGGCACAGATGTAAACACAAACATTTGGACTCAGTGGGAGAAGTTGAGGGTGGGATGATTTGAGAGAGTAACATTGAAACATGTACATTACAATGAGAAAAATGGATGAAAATTGCAAGTTAGATGAATGAAGCAGGGCAGCCAAAGATGATGTTCTGGCTTTTCTTCTGGGGAAGAGGGATAGGGTGGGGAGGTAGGTGGGAGGGGGGTTCAGGATGGGGGTGACACATATATACTGATGACCAGTTCATGCTATTGTATGGTAAAAATCATCACAACATTGAAAAGTCATTATCCACCAATTAAAATAAAATAAATTCATAAATAAATACAAAAATAATAGATCCTAGTTCATTATTTATTTTAAACACAGCAGAGTGTACATGTAAAAAGGAAAGGAGAAAAGGAACAATAAACCATTTGAATGCAGAGTTTCAAAGAACAGTAAGAAGAGATAAGAAAGCACCCCTCAGTGATCAGTGCAAAGAAATAGAGGAAAAAATCAGAACAGGAAAGACTATAGATGTCTTCAAGAAAATTAGACATACCAAGGGAATATTTCATACAAAGATGGGCTCAATAAAGGACAGAAATGGTATAGACCTAACAGAAGCAGAAGATATTAAGAAGAGATGACAAGAATACACAGATGAACTGTACAAAAAAGATCTTTATGACCCAGATAATCACAATGGCATAATAACTCACCTAGCCACACATCCTTGAATGTGAAGTAAAGTGGGCCTTAGGAAGCATCACTATGAACAAAGCTAGTGGAGGTGATGGAATTCCAGTTGAGCTATTTCAAATCCTGAAAGATGATGCTGTGAAAGTGTTGCACTCAGTATGCCAGCAAATTTGGAAAAACTCAGCAATGGCCACAGGACTGGAAAAGGTCAGTTTTCATTTCAAAGCCAAAGAAAGGCAATGCCAAATAATGTTCCAACTACGTCATGATTGCACTCATCTCACATGCTAGTAAAGTAATGCTCAAAATTATCCAAGCCAGTCTTCAGCAATACGTGAAACTGCAGATGTTCAAGCTGGTTTTCAAAAAGGCAGAGGAACCAGAGATCAAATTGCCAACATCTGCTGGATCATTGAAAAAGCAAGAGAGTTCCAGAAAAGCACCTACTTCTGCTTTATTTACTATGCCAAAGCCTTCGAGTGTGTGGGTCACAATAAACTGTGCAAAATTCAGAAAGAGATCGGAATACCAGAGCACCAGACCTGCCTCTTGAGAAACCTGTATGCAGGTCAGGAAGCCACATTTAGAATTGGACATGGAACAACAGACTGCTTCCAAATAGGTAAAGGAGTATGTCAAGACTATATATTGTCACCCTGCATATTTAACTTATATGCAGAGTGCATCATGAGAAACTCTGGGTTGGAAGAAACACAAGCTGGAATCAAGATTGACGGGACAAATATCAATAACCTCAGATATGCAGATAACACCACATTATGGCAGAAAGTGAAGAACTAAAGATCTCCTTGATGAATGTGAAAGAGGAGAGTTTAAAAAGTTGGCTTAAAGCTGAACACTCAGAAAACTAAGATAATGCTATCTGTTCCCATCACTTCATGGGAAATAGATGGAGAAACAGTGGCTGACTTCATTTTTCTGGCCTCCAAAATCACTGCAGATGGTGATTGCACCCATGAAATTAAAAAATGCTTACTCGTTGGAATGAAAGTATTGAACAACCTAGATCAGATCAGATCAGATCAGTTCAGTCGCTCAGTCGCGTCCGACTCTTTGCGACCCCATGAACTGCAGCACGCCAGGCCTCCCTGTCCATCACCAACTCCCGGAGGTCACTCAGACTCACATCCATCGAGTCAGTGATGCCATCCAGCCATCTCATCCTCTGTCGTCCCCTTCTCCTCCTGCCCGCAATCCCTCCCAGCATCAGAGTCTTCTCCAATGAGTAAACTCTTCGCATGAGGTGGCCAAAGTACTGGAGTTTCAGGTTGACATCATTCCCTCCAAAGAAATCCCAGGGCTGATCTCCTTCAGAATGGACTGGTTGGATCTCCTTGCAGTCCAAGGGACTCTCAAGAGTCTTCTCCAACATCACAGCTCAAAAGCATCAATTCTTCAGCGCTCAGCCTCCTTCACAGTCCAGCTCTCACATCCATATATGACCACAGGAAAGACCATAGCCTTGACTAGGCGAACGTTTGTTGGCAAAGTAATGTCTCTGCTTTTGAATATGCTATCTAGGTTTGTCATAACTTTCCTTCCAAGGAGTAAGCGTCTTTTAATTTCATGGCTGCAGTCACCATCTGCAGTGATTTGGGAGCCCAGAAAAATAAAGTCTGACACTGTTTCTCTATCTATATCCCATGTAGTGATGGGACCAGATGCCATGATCTTCGTTTTCTGAATGTTGAGCTTTAAGCCAACCTTTTCACTCTCCACTTTCACTTTCATCAAGAGGCTTTTGAGTTCCTCTTCACTTTCTGCCATAAGGGTGGTGTCATTTGCATATCTGAGGTTATTGATATTTCTCCCGGCAATCTTGATTCCAGCTTGTGTTTCTTCCAGTCCAGCATTTCTCATGATGTACTCTGCATATAAGTTAAATAAACAGCCTTGACACACTCCTTTTCCTATTTGGAACCAGTCTGTTGTTCCATGACCAGTTCTAACTGTTGCTTCCTGACCTGCATACAGATTTCTCAAGAGGCAGATCAGGTGGTCTGGTATTCCCATCTCTTTCAGAATTTTCCACAGTTTATTGTGATCTACACAGTCAAAGGCTTTGGCATAGTCAATAAAGCAGAAATCGATGTTTTTCTGGAACTCTCTTGATTTTTCGATGATCCAGCGGATGTTGGCAATTTGATCTCTGGTTCCTCTGCCTTTTCTAAAACCAGCTTGAACATCAGGAAGTTCACGGTTCATATATTGCTAAAGCCTGGCTTGGAGAATTTTGAGCATTACTTTACTAGCATGTGAGATGAGTGCAATTGTGCGGTAGTCTGAGCATTCTTTGGCATTGCCTTTCTTTGGGATTGGGATGAAAACTGGCCTTTTCCAATCTTGTGGCCACTGCTGAGTTTTCCAAATTTGCTGGCATATTGAGTGTAGTACTTTCACAGCATCCTCTTTCAGGATTTGGAATATCTCCACTGGAATTCCATCACGTCCAGTAACTTTGTTCATAGTGATGCTTTCTAAGGCCCACTTGACGTCACATACCAGGATGTGTGGCTAGGTGAGTGATCATGCCATCATGATTATCTGGGTCGTGAAGATCTTTTTGTACAGCTCTTCTGTGTATTCTTGCCACCTCTTCTTAATATGTTCTGCTTCTGATAGGTCCATACCATTTCTGTCCTTTATTGAGCCCATCTTTGTATGAAATATTCCCTTGGTATGTCTAATTTTCTTGAAGACATCTTTGGTCTTTCCTGTTCCGATTTTTTCCTCTATTTCTTTGCATTGATCGCTGAAGAAGGCTTTCTTATCTGTTCTTGCTATTCTTTGGAACTCTGCATTCAGATGTTTATATCTTTCCTTTGACAACATATTAAAAAGCAGAGACATTACTTTGTCAACAAAGGTCCGTCTAGTCAAGGCAATGATTTTTCCAGTAGTCATGTATGGATGTGAGAATTGGACTATAAAGAAAGCTGAGTGCCTAAGAATTGATGCTTTTGAATTATGGTTTTGGATAAGGCTCTTGGGAGTCCCTTGGACAACAAGGAGATCCAACCAGTCCATTCTAAATAAGATCAGTCTTGGGTGTTTATTGGAAGGACTGATGTTGAAGCTGCAGCTCCAGTACTTTGGCCACTTGATACGAAGAGCTGACTCATTTGAAAAGACCCTGATGCTGGTAAAGATTGAGGGCAGGAGGAGAAAGGGACGACAGAGGATTAGATGGTTGGATGGCATCACTGATTCAATGGACATGGGTTTGGGTGGACTCCAGGAGTTGGTAATGTATAGGGAGACCTAGCATTTCATGGTGTCACAAAGAATCTGACACAACTGCGTGACTGAACTGAACTATCAATACCCATATTCCAGTCTATCTTTCCTCTGCTGGTAACCATAAGTTCATTCTCTAAGACTGTGAGTTTGTTTAGTTTCTGTTTTGTAAATAAGCTCATTTATATATATATTTTTAGAATCCATGTATGAAATATCATATGATATTTGTCTTTCTCTGTCTGACTTACTTCATTCAGTATGATAATCTCCGTGTCAATCCATGCTGCTTTAACTATTATTATTGCATTCTTTTCAATAGTTTAGTGATATTTCATTTTATATACAAACCACGTTTTCTTTATTCATTTCTCCGTCAATGGACATTTAAGTTGATACCATGTTTGGCTTATGTAAACAGAGCTGCAATGAACATTGAAGTGCATGGATACTTTCAAGCCATGTTCTCCGGATATATTACCAAGGGTGGGATTTCTGGATTTTAGATTTTTAAGGGACTTTCACATTGTTTTCTATAGTTGCTGCCCTAATTTACATCCCCACCCTCCTACAGAGTTCTTTTTTTTTTTTTTTCCCCACACTGTCTCCAGCATTTCCCAGGTGGCTTAGGTGGCTCAGCAGTAAAGACCTCACCTGCCAATGTAGGAGACATGGGTTCAGTCTCTGAGTCAGGAAGATCCCCTGGAAAAAGAAATGATAATCCACTCCAGTATTCTAGCCTGGTGAATCCCATGGACAGAGGAGCTAGTGGGTTACAGTCTTTGGGGCCTCAAAGAGTCAGATATTACCAAGCATGCATGCAATGCAGTGCAGTCTCTTACATTTGTTGTAGATTTTTTGATAAGGACCACTTCTACTGGTGTGAGACAATATCTCACTGTAGGCTTTATTAGTATTTCACTAGTAATTGGCAATGTGGGACATCTTTCCATGTGCCTCTTGACAATTAGGTTCCCTGTTTTCACACTACATTACAAAGGAACAGGAGTCAAAACAGAATGGTACTGGCACAAAAACATAAAGATAGTTCAGTAAAATAGGGAAGAAAGCCTAGAAATAAACCCACAACACCTATGACTCCTACAACAAAGGAGTCAAGGCTATACAATGGAGAGAGATAGTTTCTACAGTTAATGTAGCTGGGAAAATTGGATGGCTACATATAAAAGAATGAAACTAGAGCATTATTTAATACCATACACAAAAATTAACACAGAATGAAATAAAGTCTTAAATGTAAGGCTGTGTAATAAAAATATTTGAGGAAAATATAGGTAGAACCTTCTTTGACAAAAATTACAACAATATATTTTTCAATACTTCTCCTAGAGTAATGAGAATAAAAGCAAAAATAAACAAGTGAAACTTAATTAAGCTCAAAAGCTTTTGCATAGCAAGGGAAACCAAAATCAAAATACAATGAGGATGCATAGATTTGTAGAAAATATTTGCAAACTGTACAGTTAAGAAGAATGTAGTGCCTAAAATTCACAAAACACTACTGCAGCTCACTGTCCAAATATAAATGGCTAGACTATTGATGTAAAAATTTTGGAGAATACAGTGATGCCAAAGGAGACATGAAAATTGAATATTAACATGTATAAGTACAGTATGTATGATACACAAAAGTTAAAATTCTCTGACTTAAATGCATAAGAAAAAATTTAATATCATAATCAATTCTAGATACTTATTTTTAATATAAATAACACAGCAAAATATATAAAGAAATAAAAATAAATGGGTTTTACTGACCCATTTTACATGGGTCAGTAAAACCATCTCTAAGAATGAAACCTGAAAAGAAAATTTGCTGCAGCTAGGAAAGTGAAAAAAAGAGGCTTAAAGAGAAAGAGAGAGAAGAGAAACTTCAAAGCAGTGAACAAAAAGGATAGAGGAAAACAAAAATTTTTGTTAAAATCAAAATTTTTTTCTGATTTTTTAGAATCAAAGGGAAATAGATTTCAAAATTCAGGAAGTGCAGTGTAATGTCACAGAAAGAAAACCTGAGTAAGTTAAAGTCGAAGATGCATCTCACAAATTTATTCTCAGAATAATTTTTAGTGATCTAGTGGATCATTTTGTCTTTGTCACATCATTAAACAGTAAACAGATCAAGGAAGGGTAAATGAGAAATTAGGAGTTAAAAGTTTAAGTGCAATCCATCATTTCCACTAAGAGTAGATTGGAAGTTATAGAGAGTTTGGAGATAAAAGGTTTTAAATGAAGGAATAAAGTCTTTACTTCAAACATGAAACAGAAGTAAAATTATCATCCAATGTCTAGTAAAATGTCAATTAAGGATAAAAGCTATGCAAAATAACCTCAGCTGATTTTTAAAGATGTATTTTTTAAATTAACAAATGTGCTGATGAGTATTAAAATAAAATTCTTACGTTGGTGGGTTGAAGCAAGTTTACAGATGGCAATGGAAATCAACAAGAGGCCAGATTTGACCTCTTTTTATTTTCTTTGAAAAGCTTGTGGATGGACATTATTCATACCTTTCCAGATATGAATAAATTTTCTTTTTAAGAAATGTTCAAAAGAAGTATATAAAGGTGGAATTAAAGTGACAGAGTAGGAAGACCCTGAGCTCACATATCCCCACAACACATCAAAATTGCAATTATATATAGAATAACTCTTACTGAGAGCAACATGAAGACTGGCAGCAGAACTTTCCTACAACTTGATGTTAAGGAATTACGTGGAGTCTGGGAAGCAAGAAGAAGAAGCTATCTAGATGGGACCCAGATTTCCATCAGCTGGTCCAGAAGAGAAGGGACATTTCACAGGGCTGGGGATCCTCTCTCAGCAGCAGGGGTTTGAGCTCCTTATTAGGTAACCAAGCTCCAGGGTCTGGCACCATTAAAATGCACACTATTAGTTAGTTTGAAAGGCAAGGGGGCTTACCAAAGGGCTGAAATAAGCTGAAATTTCACTCTAAAAGAGTGTATACACAGACTTACTTCCTCAAAGTCCCAGTCTATACTAAGCAAACTGAAAGTTGCCTGGTGTTCTGGCCAGCTTGCTAGGCCAGCACCATATTCCCTACTTCTTTGGCCAGCACTGGACTCTTGATCAGCCTTTCCTGTACAGCACTGCTTCCCAGTGAGGGAGACTGCCTTTATTGTTCCATGTGTGTGCATGCGCACAGGGAAAATCAGAGTCATATCAGAAGTGTGGCTACAACCCCTCAAGTCTAGCCAAGGTGGAAACTGCCATTGTCATTGTGCACACTCGCAGGCACACTGGGGACAATGCAAAGCCAGCTCAGAAGTACATCTTCACACTTGGGCCTTGAATCTACCCCAAACCAAGGCAGAGACTACCAGCATGAAAGGGAGAAGCCCAATTCCCTTAGGTCTCCTGCTCACGCTCCATCAGCCTGACAGGGAATGACAGTCACTGACCCTGGGAGAAGCCCTAACTCACACCTAGCTTTGGCTCTAGACACTCACTTTCCAATGGTACTTTCAACCAATAAGATGACTGACAGTACACTCCAAGAGCAGACATAGCTCATGCTCACTGCACATCTAGCTCTCCTGCCAAAGCCACTAAGCACATAGAAACTGTATATGGAAACTTGAACCCAAGAAGATAAGGATATCTAACTGCTTAGCCTAATTTCATAGAGATGCATAAGAAAGTCAAATAAAATAAAATAAAATAAGAAGACAGAAAAATAAGTTTCAATTGAAAAAATAAGACGAAATTTCAGGACAAATCCCTAATGAAATGGAGATGACTTTTCTGATAAAGATTTGAAAGCACTAGTAATAAAAATGATTACTGAACATGGAGAAAAATAGAGGAACACAATGAGAACTTCAACAAAAAACTAGAAAACATAAAAAGAACATATTAGAATTAAACAATACAATAACCAAAATGAAATATACACTAGAAGGAATTAACAGTATATAAAGTGACACAGAAGAATGCATAAATCACCAAATCAAAATAACAAAAAGAAAAAGTATTGAGAGATAATTTAAGAAAATTCTAGAATAACATCAAATGCACTAAGATTCTTGAGGTCCCAGAAGAAGAAGAAAAAAAAAGAGACAGTGATGTATTTGATAGTATTATGGCTGAATTCACCCCTAATCTGAAAGAAGAAAACATATACTTAGGTTCTCAAACAGAGTCTCAAACAAGACAAACCCAAAGAGACCTACACAAGACATATCATAATTAAAATGTCAAAAAATAAGATAGAGAATTTTAAAGACAGCTAGAGAAAAATAAAGAATCACATATGAAGGAACCCACATAAAGCTATTGGCAAAAAATTTTAGCAGAAAACGTATAGTCCAGAAGGAAGTGACATTCTATACTTAAATAATGAAAAGGGAAGATCTAAAACCAAGGATACTCCTGGCAGAAAACAAGCTGGCAGAGGAGTAGGTGGATGTGGAGTACATCTCTCTCCATGGATACATCAGGACTACACCTTCAGGCACAGAAGATCTTGAAGAACACCAGCTGAGAGTGAACAAGAGTACCACACCACTGGAAACCATGAGAAATTCAGTAGGATGAAGGAAGTAGGGGGAAAAGAGGAGAGTTACCAGGACTGGACCTGCCCTTCAGTTCAGGTGGGGGAACTGAAACAAGGGTCTGATCCCTACAGTGGAACAATTGTTTAGGACAGAGGAGAAACATTTGAGGCTTAGAGTGAAGCAGCTGACTTGTGACAGTCTAAATGGAGTAAGAATCACACAGACAATCCTTGCTGCAGCCATACCTAACCCTGACAAGAACGCAAGTCCCTTAAAAAGTACAAGACCAAACACATGCGGACACGGGGGGAGGAGCTAAGATGGCAGACGAGTAGGACGGGGAGAATACTTTCTCCTCCACAAATCTATTAAAAGAACATTTGAATGCTGACTAAATTCTACAAAACGACTTTTGAATGCCGGCAGAGGACATCAGGCACTTAGAAAGACAATTCATTGTCTTCAAAAGGAGAAAACGAGCCCTGCGGTAACTCCTTTTGCGGAGAAGCGGCGCGGACACCAGCATTTGCTATTAGCAAGCGGCGGCTGGGCTAGGAGGAGCGGCACGGCCTGCATCGTTTTGAGAAAGGATTTGCCCTGGCTGTCTCAAGCGCTATCTGAGCGAAATAACCAGACTGTTGGTTATCTACTACATCAAGGATCAGCCCTAACTTGGGACACCACCAGGACTGCGTGAGGAACAGGGGACTGCATTGAGATAGCCAGCTTCAGGTCATCCCACTCCGGTGACAGGCAGCCAGGGCCGGAGGCGGGCAGTCATAGCCCTAGAGAGACACTGTTTGCAGAACTCTAGGTAGGTTTCTGTGCTGAGTCACGCTTCTTGGGGCTCTGGATGGTCAACATCTGCCTGAGAAGGTGCGCCATTGTATACCCAGAAAACTGAGCAGCGGGGAGGCGATAAGTCGCAGCAGCTGCGCTCGCTAAACATTTCATCACCTGCGCTACTCGGATCTGGGAAGGGCATAAAACGCAGACTCAACTGAGTCTGTGCTTCTGACGATTATCCGAGTGCCTGAACCTGGCCGGCTTAAATTTGGGTGTTCATCTCTGCCCCCTTTGTAACAGGGCAGAGATCAGATACTGAAAAGACCTGTAAACCGCCTCAAGAAAGAGAATTCAACAAACTACCAGAATATAGTAAAGACACTTTAAACTTGGCGATTTTAACAAAATGAAGAGACAAAAGAATACCCAGCAGCTAAAGGAACAGGATAGATGCCCACCAAACCAAACCAAAGAGGAAGAGATAGGGAATTTACCTGATAAAGAATTCCAAATAATGATTGTGAAATTAATCCAAAATCTCGAAAACAAAATGGAATCACAGTTAAAGAGTCTGGACACTAGGATTGAGAAGATGCAAGAAAGGTTTAACAAGGACCTAGAAGAAATAAAAAAGAGTCAACACATAATGAATAATGTAATAAAGGAGATCCAAAACATCCTGGAGGCAACAAATAGTAGAATAACAGAGGCAGAAGATAGGATTAGTGAACTAGAAGATAGAATCCTAGAAATAAATGAATCAGAGGAGAGAAAAAAGAAAAACGAATTAAAAGAAATGAGGGCAATCTTAGAGACCTCCAGGATAACATTAAACGCTAAAACATTCGAATCATAGGAGTTCCAGAAGAAGAAGATAAAAAGAAAGACCATGAGGAAATACTTGAGGAAATAATAGTTGAAAACTTCCCTAAATTGGAGAAGGAAATTACCACTCAAGTTCAAGAAATCCAGAGAGTCCCTAACAGGATAAACCCAAGGCGAAACACCCCAAGACACATATTAATCAAATTAACAAAGATTAAATATAAAGAACAAATATTAAAAGCAGCAAGGGAAAAACAACAAATAACTCACAAGGGAATTCCCATTAGGATAACAGCTGATCTTTCAATAGAAACTCTCCAAGCCAGGAGGGAATGGCAGGACATAATTAAAGTGATGAAAGAAAATAACTTACAGCCTAGATTATTGTATCCAGCAAGGATCTCATTCAAATATGAAGGAGAAATCAAAAGCTTCACAGATAAGCAAAAGCTGAGAGAATTTAGCACTACTAAACCATTTCTCCAACAAAAACTAAAGGACATTCTCTAAAAATTGACTTTAAAGATCCTGAAAAGGAGACAATCAAGGTTATACATAATGACTTAAAGGAACAATCCAAAAAGAAGTTATAATAATTATAGATATATACGCACCCAACATGGGAGCATTGATATATCTAAGACAAACATTAATTAATATGATAGAAGAAATGTGCAACAATACAATAATAGTGGGAGATTTTAATACCCCACTCATACAATCTGGCTGTAATAGACAAAGTAAACAGGAAAACATATTTACTTATGAGCCTCAAAAAATTCAGTTCACTCAGAAGAGTTAAAAAAAAAAATTGACTTATCTGTTCACTCTGTAAAGCTTTATTGACTATTTTATGGGACTGGTACCACTTTGGGTAGTAGGGAGGAAGAAGTGACAAATGTGATCCTGTCCTAAATAATATATTGTGGTAAAGATAGACCTACCAATACAAAATACCAAGATGTGCCTAAGATGAGGACACCCAAACTGGACTTTTAGTTTCCTGAACTTCTCATTTCCAGATCAAACCTCCTAATATAGGATGAATTCAATATGATTTTTTTTAAGTGTTCTTTGTGATTAAAAACAGAAAGCCATTAGATAAGAAATTACATATACTCCTCCCCACCATCATTCCCCTTCTTTCTTCCCATTTCCCTCCCACCCTCATTATCCTTTCCTTTGTCCATTTTCCCCTGCAAAAAAAAAAATAATAATAAAATAAAATAAATAAAAATAATGACACAAAATACTGTTGTAGGCAGTTAAAAAAAAAAAAAAAGTAACACATGCTTAATAGGGAGAATTAGGAAATAAAGAATGAAAAGGAAACAGTAAAAAAAAAAAAAAAAAAGTACAAGACCTGGGAGCTAGAGTATATGGATTATGGTGAAGAGAGACGTTCGAGGGGATGTGAGGGGAGGAGATTGTGGTGGAAAATGCCTGTGGAAAAAAAACCCAAGCAGTCATGAAGGCAAGGTGATACTGTTGAGCCATCACTGTAGCCTCCGTCTCCCCAAACACTGGCACTGGCAGCTGAACAACAGAGAGGTTGGCCTTTAAATGACAGATGTACAACTGAACAACAGAGTTACCCCCAGTCAGGTGGCCCCTTTAAGTGCCTGATGTGCAGAGCAAAAGAGAATGATCATACCCACGGTGGTCATTTAAATTCCTGGATGAGCAGATCAACAGAGAGGGACTGGCCAAAGAGGCTCTCTGATCATAAGTTGCCAGAGGCTAAAAAAAGATTCTGTTAGGGCCATTGCCCCTGTGGCTGAGGCAGTTGGAGTCCCTGCACCCTTCGTGCTGCCATAGTCCCTGCACCCCAAGCAGCTGCAGCTTCATGCTCAGTCCTCACTGTGGCAGAGCTGTCACAGGTTAGAAAAAGCCCTGTCACCATATCTTCTATGTAACCATATCTTCTATGTCACCATATCTCATGTGACAATAACTGTTGGAACTCATGTATGGCTGATATTGCCAGTGTCCTCTTGATCCAAGCAACCATGCCACCTCCAAGCATGATCCCCACTGGGACAGAGTTGCCAGAGGAAAGGAAAAAAAAAAAAAAAAAATCCTGCACGAGTATGTGTGGAGTTGCTTTGCTCATGTCCAGCTCTTTGGGACCCTGTGGATCATAGCCTGTGGGCTTCTCTGCCCAAGGGATCCTCCAGGGAAGAATAGAGGAGTGGGTTGCGATGTCCTTCTAGAGCACCAAATTTCCTGCTGCCCTAGGAACCACTGGTTGTGAATGGGACAGACTCCAGTCCTCCAGGACAGCCTCAGGAGCAAAACCCTGTGCATGACTCACATGCAGAGGTGGAGATAAAACCACAATTGAAACCCAGGGGGCAGTGTGGCTAAGGAAGAGGACACAAAACTTCCCACACACGATCAATTAGCAGAATCTGTACCTATGGAATATATAAAAAGACAGCGAGAATTCCAACAAAAGAAAATGCACTAGTTCTGACAGAAGTGGCCATAGGAGGCAAGTCACACAGGAGTAGTAAGCTGCCCCTACAGAAGATCCAGACAGCAGTCCAGTATTGGAGGGCATCCTAGGAGGTGAGGTAGATTGTGACTCCCAGCAAAGGAAACGTTATTGACCAAAGAGACTTAAGAAAAAAGTTTATTATTCATGTATTTTGAATGTATCTGACATGCTTTGTAATTGTTTCTGGATTTTTCCTTTTATTTTGTCCTCACCATCCCCCACCCCACCCCCCACCCCCCCGGCGCCTTGCTGTAGTTTTTGATTGTATTAGTATTATTAATTTCACTTTTGAGAATTTTTTAATCACACTTTTTAGGTTCTTTTATATACTTCTGCTGCTACATTGGCCTTTTGCAGTTCTATGAGATTTCTTTTTTTAATTCGAATTTTTAAATTTTTTGAATTTATTAATAGTTTTCTACATTTATTCTTTAGTTTGCTTTTCTTATTGCTCTTTTCTTAACTGTAGTTATTCTTTAATATATATCTCTCTTTTTTTATCTATCTGTGTTTACCTTTCCATTTATACTCTTCTTTTCTTTCTTTTCTTTTTCTCACCATGTATTTTTAGTTTGTTTTTTTATTTATGGCTTTATTGCCCAGTTCGCACCTTGCATTAGTTTTTTTTTTTTTTTTTTCCCAGTTTGTGGCATAGTTAGTTTTGCTTTTAACTGGTTGATATCATTTTTGGTTTCCTTTGTTCACTGAGTCAATCTATTGTACATTTTACTTTTATTTTTTGAATTGTTTTGGTTTTGTTCATGGGTGGGAATACCAGACCACTTGATCTGCCTCTTGAGAAATCTGTATGCAGGTCAGGAAGCAACAGTTAGAACGGGTCATGGAACAACAGACTGGTTCCAAATAGGAAAAGGAGTATGTCAAGGCTGTATATTGTCACCATGTTTATTTAACTTATATGCGGAGTACATCATGAGAAATGCTGGACTGAAAGAAGCACAAGCTGGAATCAAGATTGCCAGGAGAAATATCAATAACCTCAGATATGCAGATGATACCACCCTTATGGCAGAAAGTGAAGAGGAACTCAAAAGCCTCTTGATGAAGGTGAAGGTGGAGCGTGAAAAGGTTGGCTTAAAGCTCAACATTCAGAAAACGAAGATCATGGCATCTGGTCCCATCACTACATGGGAAATAGATGGAGAAACAGTGGAAACAGTGTCAGACTTTGTTTTTCTGGGCTCCAAAATCACTGCAGATGGTGACTGCAGCCATGAAATTAAAAGACGCTTACTCCTTGGAAGGAAAGTTATGACCAACCTAGATAGTATATTCAAAAGCAGAGACATCACTTTGACAACAAAGGTTCGCCTAGTCAAGGCTATGGTCTTTCCTGTGGTCATGTATGGATGTGAGAGCTGGACTGTGAAGAAGGCTGAGCGCCAAAGAATTGATGCTTTTGAACTGTGGTGTAGGAGAAGACTCTTGAGAGTCCCTTGGACTGCAAGGAGATCCAACCAGTCCATTCTGAAGGAGATCAGCCCTGGGATTTCTTTGGAAGGAATGATGCTAAAGCTGAAACTCCAGTATTTTGGCCACCTCATGCGAAGAGTTGACTCATTGGAGAAGACTCTGATGCTGGGAGGGATTGAGGGCAGGAGGAGAAGGGGACGACAGAGGATGAGATGGCTGGATGGCATCACTGACTCGACGAATGTGAGTCTGGGTGACCTCCGAGAGCTGGTGATGGATAGGGAGGCCTGGCGTGCTGCAGTTCATGGGGTCGCAAAGAGTCGGACACGACTGAGCGATTTCTCTTTCACTTTTCACTTTCATGCATTGGAGAAGGAAATGGCAACCCACTCCAGTGTTCTTGCTTGGAGAATCCCAGGGATGGTGGAGCCTGGTGGGCTGCCATCTATGGGGCCGCAATGAGTCGGACACGACTGAAGCAATTTAGCAGCAGCACTAGCAATGCCACACCAAACCACCTGTGGAATCTCAATTCCCCAAGTGGGAGCACTGACTCTAAGATTTAGACTACCAGAGAACTCTTAATCCTAAGGACTGTTATTTACTGAGAACTCCCACAAAGGCAGCCACCTGTATAGAAGAGATAGCATCACCTAACCGCCAGCAGCACTCTGTGAAGGACGCCTGATCCAAAAAACAAACAAGACAAAAATACCACCTCAATCATCAGCAGACAGGAATACCATCTCACACAGCCTTGTCCATCAAAAGAATAAATAAATAAATAAAACCTCACTTCTTCCCACAACTACAAGTGACACTATACACAAAGCTTACACAAACTACAGGAAAACCTTACCCACTGAGGACAGAAACGAAAAGGAAAAAAAGAATTTAACCTTGAAGCCTGGCAAAAAGAGGCTTCAAACACATTGAGTTAAAAAGAAAAGACAGAGAAACATTGTCCAAATGAAGGAAGAACTTAGAAACCCACAAGTAAAAATTACTGAAGAATAAATAAGCAAAGTACATGAAAAATAATTCAGAGTAATGATAATAAAGATGATCCAAGGATACTCTACTCCACAAGGTTATCATTTACAAATGAGGAAGAGATGAAGTTTTCCAAACAATCAAGAACTGAAAGTGTTTGTCACCACTCACAATTTTTAAACAAAAATTGAAGGGTCTTCTTTAGGTGAAAATCTAAAAGTCATAAAAAGAAATAAGAAAACGTATGAGAGGAAAACTTTCAATGGTAATTGCAAATATAAACTCAGTAGAACAACCACTAAAATAAACTAGTAAAGAGATTAAAACACAAAAATAGTAACATCAACTACAGCTGCATTAAACAGTTAAAGATTATACATGAAAATGTAAAACATAGCATCATAAACATAAAATGGTATTGGAAGTAAAAATATAAATTGTTTAGAATCTGTTTAAATTTAAGTAACTACCACTTTCAAATAAGTAAATATAGTCATAATTTGATACATATGAACTTTAGATAACAGGACATTGGAAACCTAATATATGTACACAAAAAGGAAAAAGAATCAACACACTAAAGAAAACTTCGTATCACAAAAGAAAACACTTAGCAAACTACAAAACAGAGAAGTAAGAAAATGACAATAAATACAGATCTATGAATAACCACTTTAAATGTAAATGAACTAAATGCTTCAATATAGAGTGAATAATTGAGTAAAAATAACAGGATTCACCTATGTGTGTGGGTTAAGTTGGAACACTATCGGCTCTTTGGGACACTATCGGCTATAACCTGCTATACTCCTCTATCCATGGAATTCTGCAAATAAGAATACTGGGGTGAGTTTTCATGCTCTCCTACAGGGAAACTACCTGATCCAGGGATCAAACCCATGTCTGTTATGTTTTCTACATTGGCAGATCGGCTCTTTACTATTAATGTAATGTGGGAAGCCCAAAACCTATCAATATGATGCATGCTAAAGAACTAAAATGGACGGGAATGGGTGAATTTAACTCAGATGACCACTATGTCTACTACTGTGGGCAGGAATCCCTCAGAAGAAATGGAGTGGCCATCATGGTCAACAAAAGAGTCCGAAATGCAGTACTTGGATGCAATCTCAAAAACGACAGAATGATCTCTGCTCGTTTCCAAGGCAAACCATTCAATGTCACAGTAATTCAAGTCTATGCCCCAACCAGTAACACTGAAGAAGCTGAAATTGAATGCTTCTATGAAGACCTACAAGACCTTTTAGAACTAACACCCAAAAAAGATGTCCTTTTCATGATAGGGGACTGGAATGCAAAAATAATAAGTCAAGAAACACCTGGAGAACAGAAAAATTTGGCCATGGAGTACAAAATGAAGCAGGGCAAAGGCATTTTGCCAAGAGAACACACTGGTCATAACAAACACCCTCTTCCAAAAACACAAGAGAAGACTCTACACATGGACATCACCAGATGGCCAACACCAAAATCAGATTGATTATATTCTTTGCAGCCAAAGACAGAGAAGCTCTATACAGTCAGCAAAAACAAGACCTGGAGTTGACTGTGGTTCAGACCATGAGTTCCTTATTGCCAAATTCAGACTTAAATTGAACAAAGTAGGGAAAACCATTAGACTATTCAGGTATGACCTAAATCAAATTGCTTATGATTATAGAGTGGAAGTGAAAAATAGATTTAAGAGACTAGATCTGATAGAGTTTTTGATGAACTATGGACAGAGATTTGTGACATTGTACAGGAGACAGGGATCAAGATCATCCCCATGGAAAAGAAATGCAAAAAAAGCAAAATGGCTGTTTGAGGAGGCCTTAAAAATAGCTGTGAAATGAAGAGAAGTGAAAAGCAAAGGAGAAAAGGAAAGATATAAGCATCTGAATGCAGAGTTCCAAAGACTAGCAAGGAGGGATAGCAAAGCCTTCCTCAGTGATAATGCAAAGAAATAGAGGGAAAAAACGGAATGGGAAAGACTAGAGATCTCTTCAAAAAAATTAGACATACCAAGGGAACATTTCATGCAAAGATGGGCTCAATAAAGAACAGAAATGGTATGGACCTAACAGAAGCAGAAGATATTAAGAAGAGGTGGCAAGAATACACAGAAGAACAGTACAAAAAATATCTTCACGACCCAGATAATCAGGATGGTGTGATCACTGACCTAGAGCCAGACATCCTGGAATTTGAACTCACGTGGGCCTTAGAAAGCATCACTACGAACAAAGCTAGTGGAGGTGATGGAATAAAGTGCTGCACTCCATATGCCAGCAAATTTGGAAAACTCAGCAGTGGCCACAGGAGTGAAAAAGGTGAGCTTTCATTTCAATCTCAAAGAAAGGCAATGCCAAACAATGCTTAAACTACCACACAATTGCACTCATCTCACATGCTAGTAAAATAATGCTCAAAATTCTCCAAGACAGGCTTCAGCAGTATGTGAACTGTGAACTTCCAGATGTTCAAGCTGGTTTTAGAAAGGGCAGAGAAACCAGAGATCAAATTGCCAACATCTGCTGGATCATGGAAAAAGCAAGAGAATTCCAGAAAAACATCTATTTCTGCTTTATTGACTATGCCAAAGCCTTTGACTGTGTGGATCACAATAAATTGTGGAAAATTCTGAAAGAGATGGGAATACCAGACCACCTGACCTGTCTCCTGAGAAACCTGTATGCAGGTCAGGAAGCCACATTTAGAACTGGACATGGAACAACAGACTGGTTCCAGATAGGAAAAGGAGTACATCAAGGCTGTATATTGTCACCCCATTTATTTAATTTATATGGAGAGTACATCATGAGAAATGCAGGGCTGGAAGAAGCACAAGCTGGAATCAAGATTACTGGGAGAAATATCAATAACCTTATATATGCAGATGACACCACCCTTATGGCACAAATTGAAGAGGAACTCAAAAGCCTCTTGATGAAAGTAAAAGAGGAGATTGAAAAAGTTGGCTTAAGCTCTCTAGACTCCCATCAAAGTGTTTATCCCTTTCATTAGACCTGATCTAATGAGCTTCAAAAAGCCTCTTGATGAAAGTGAAAGTGGAGAGTGAAAAAGTTGGCTTAAAGCTCAACATTCAGAAAACGAAGATCATGGCATCCAGTCCCATCACTTCATGGGAAATAGATGATGAAACAGTGGAAACAGAGTCAGCCTTTATTTTTCTGGCCTCCAAAATCACTACAGACGGTGACTGCAGCCATGAAATTAAAAGACGCTTACTCCTTGGAAGGAAGGTTATGACCAACCTAGATAGCATATTCAAAAGCAGAAACATTATTTCGCCAACAAAGGTTCGTCTAGTCAAGGCTATGGTTTTTCCTGTGGTCATGTACGGATGTGAGAGCTGGACTGTGAAGAAGGCTGAGAGCCAAAGAATTGATGTTTTTAAACTGTGGTGTTGGAGAAGTCTCTTGAGATCCAACCAGGATCTCCATGCAAGGAGATCCAACCAGTCCATTCTGAAGGAGATCAGCCCTGGGATTTCTTTGGAAGGAATGATGCTCAAGCTGAAACTCCAGTATTTTGGCCACCTCATGCGAAGAGTTGACTCATTGGAGAAGACTCTGATGCTGGGAGGGATTGGGGGCAAGAGGAGAAGGCGACGACAGAGGATGAGATGGCTGGATGGCATCACTGACTCGATGGATGTGAGTCTCAGTGAGCTCCAGGATTTGGTGATGGACAGGGAGGCCTGGTGTGCTGCGATTCATGGGATTGCAAAGAGCCAGACACGACTGAGCGACTGATCTGATCTGATCTGAATGAGCTTCAAAAAGCCTTATTTCATTAATAATATTACAATGGGTGTTAGGATTTCAACATATGAATCTTGGGGTACAAAAATCATCAGTCTATAGCAAAACAATAAATTTCTTTTTTTTTTTATTTTGTTATACAAAAGTGGAATCATAAAACAGAGTTGACATCAAAAACATTCAACTCATTTTGAGTTAATATTACTGGAATTTCTCTGGTGGTCGGTCCAGTGGTTAAGACTTTGCCATTCAATGCAATGGGTGCCAGTATGATCCCTGGTTGGAGAGTTAGGATCCTACATGCCTTGCAGGCAAAAAAACAAAAAACACAAAACAGAAACAGTATTGTAATAAATTTAATAAAGATTTTAAAATTTATCCACACTTAAAAATCTTTTCTAAAAGAATTAATATTACTGAAGAAAATAGCATTTCTTAAAAATTGGTCCCTAATTGTTGCCTCTGGCTATTTTTGTCAATCCTTAAAGAAACACAACAAATACATGAAAACATGTGCAATCATTGGGAAAATCCACTTCATCTGTAACTTGCCTTCACTAATCAAAGTCACTTTAACTGTTGCTACACAGGTTTGCATGTCCTCCAAGCAGCATGTAGTCTAAAGAATGAGGTGTTTTCCCAACTTGTTTTCTAGGCAATTGGAGTCAGTCAAGTCTAGTTTGAGATCAAATGATTGAGATTGGATAAGACCACTGATCCTCCAACTCTGTATGTGTGAGTGTCCACTTGATGAGCTTTTGAAGTCAGAGAGCCAAAAACTACACTCTCATATTACGCTGTGTTCAATTTTTGAACATGCTTGTGGCTTAGTTACACTTGTGCAGAATGACAATTACCACATCTTTCTCCAATCACTTTTCCCCTTTTTCATTCTCCCTTCAACTCATACCATCTTGTTTCTTTATTTTTTACCCCCTTAATACTCAAAGTCCATTGTCTTCAAGCAGGTGAATATGAGACTTGTTCTCCCATCTCCTTGCTTAGCTGCCTTATGAATAAATGTTCTTATTGCTGCAAACCTCAGCATCTTAGCATTTTGTCTTGCTGGCTGTCAGGCAAAACAAATCTGGTTTAGTAAGATATTTAAGACTAACTGGAAGGGATAATATGCACAGGTGGTGAATAAGAGATACAATAGGTGCTCTGTTTCCTCTAAGGACACTTCACAATCCATATTCATGATGTTGTTTCCATCATCTCAGGACTCAATATAGCTTATGATTAAAATGTATCAGTACCCAGTCAAAAAAATTTTTTAAAAAGTAAAACCCAGTGCAGGGTAAATACTTCTCTTTGTCTCTCAAAGAAATTTTGTGTTTCACTTTTATGGGAATTTCCACTTAGAATTGATTCAGTGTGTATGTATGGAAGATAGTATTTTTTCCTAGTTATATATGTGACAATTGAGGTAAGTTTTCTTTTTTTTTTTAGTTTTGAAGAATTTAAGATTATTAGATAGGATTTATTTTATTTTTTTATTATTATTATTATTTTTTTAATTTTTCTTAACTTTACAATATTGTATTACTTTTACTATACATCGAGATGGATCCGCCACCAGAATACACGTGCTCCCCATCCTGAACCCTCCTCCCTCCCCCCTCCCCACCATCCCTCCAGGTCATCCCAGTGCTCCAGTCCCAGGCATCTGTTATCGGGCATCGTACCTGGACTGACTCGTTTCAGATATGATATTATACATATTTCAATGCTATTCTCCCCAATCGTCCCACCCTCTCCCAGTCCCAGAGTCCAAAAGTCTGGTCTATACATCAGTGTCTCTTTTGCTGTCTCATAAGCAGGGTGATTGTTACCATCTTTCTAAATTCCATATATGTGCGTTAGTATACTGTATTTGTGTTTTTCTTTCTGGCTTACTTCACTCTGTATAATAGGCTCCAGTTCCATCCACCTCATTAGAACTGATTCAAATGTATTCTTTTTAATGGCTGAGTAATACTCCATCGTGTATATGTACCACAGCTTGCTTATCCATTCATCAGTGGATGGGCATCTAGGTTGCTTCCAAGTCCTGGCTATTGTAAACAGTGCTGCTATGAACATTGGGGTACACGTGCCTCTTTCAATTCTGGTTTTCTCAGTGTGTATGCCCAGCAGTGGGATTGCTGGATCATAAGGCAGTTCTATTCCCAGTTTTTTGAGGAATCTCCATACTGTTCTCCATAGTGGCTGTACTAGTTTGCATTCCCACCAACAGTGTAAGAGGGTACCCTTCTCTCCGCACCCTCTCCAGCATTTATTGCTTGTGGATTTTTGGATCGCAGCCATTCTGAATGGCGTGTAATGGTATCTCATAGTGGTTTTGATTTGCATTTCTCTGATAATGAGTGATGTTGAGCATCTTTTCATGTGTTTGTTAGCCATCTGTATGTCTTCTTTGGAGAAATGTCTATTAAGTTCTTTGGCCCATTTTTTGATTGGGTCGTTTATTTTTCTGGAATTGAGCTGTAGAAGTTGCTTGTATATTTTTGAGATTAGTTGTTTGTCTGTTGCTTCATTTGCTATTATTTTCTCCCATTCTGAAGGCTGTCTTATCAGCTTGCCTATAGTTTCCTTTGTTGTGCAGAAGCTTTTTAAGTTTGATTAGGTCCCATTTGTTCATTTTTGATTTTATTTCTGATATTCTGGGAGGTGGGTCATAGAGGATCCTGCTGTGATGTAAGTCAGAGAGTGTTTTGCCTATGTTATCCTCTAGGAGTTTTATGGTTTCTGGTCTTATATTTAGCTCTTTATTCCATTTTGAGTTTATTTTTGTGTATGGTGTTAGACAGTGTTCTAGTTTCATTCTTTTACAAGTGTTCGACCAGTTTTCCCAGCACCACTTGTTAAAAAGATTGTCTTTACTCCATTGTATATTCTTGCCGCCTTTGTCAAAGATTAGGTGACCATATGTGCGTGGATTTATCTCTGGACTTTCTATTTTGTTCCATTGATCTATGTTTCTGTCTTTGTGCCAGTACCATACTGTCTTGATGACTGTAGCTTTATAGTAGAGCCTGAAGTCAGGCAGGTTGATTCCTCCAGTTCCGTTCTTCTTTCTCAAGATAGCTTTGGCTATTCGAGGTTTTTTGTATTTCCATACGAATTGAGAAATTATTTGTTCTAGCTCTGTGAAGAATACTGTTGGTAGCTTGATGGGGATTGCATTGAATCTATAAATTGCTTTGGGTAGTATACTCATTTTCACTATATTGATTCTACCAATCCACGAACATGGTATATTCCTCCATCTATTAGTGTCCTCTTTAATTTCTTTCAGCAGTGTTTTATAGTTTTCTAAATATAGGTCTTTAGATTCTTTAGGAAGATATATTCCTAAGTATTTTATTGTTTTCATTGCAATGGTGAATGGAATTGTTTCCTTAATTTCTCTTTCTATTTTCTCGTTAATAGTGTACAGGAATGCTAGGGATTTCTGTGTGTTAATTTTATATCCTGCAACTTTACTGTATTCATTGATTAGTTCTAGTAATTTTCTGGTGGAATCTTTAGGGTTTTCTACGTAGAGGATCATGTCGTCTGCAAACAGTGAGAGTTTTACTTCTTCTTTTCCAATTTGGATTCCTTTTATTTCTTTTTCTTCTCTGATTGCTGTGGCCAAAACTTCCAGAACAATGTTGAATAATAATGGTGAAAGTGGGCATCCTTGTCTTGTTCCTGACTTTAGAGGAAATGCTTTCAGTTTTTCACCATTGAGGATAATGTTTGCTGTGGGTTTGTCGTATATAGCTTTTATTATGTTGAGGTATGTTCCTTCTATTCCTGCTTTCTGGAGAGTTTTTATCATAAATGGATGTTGAACTTTGTCAAAGGCTTTCTCTGCATCTATTGAGATAATCATATGGTTTTTATTCTTCAGTTTGTTAATGTGGTGTATTACGTTGATTGATTTGCGGGTATTGAAGAATCCTTGCATCCCTGGGATAAAGCCCACTTGGTCATGGTGTATGATCTTTTTAATGTGTTGTTGGATTCTGATTGCTAGAATTTTGTTAAGGATTTTTGCGTCTATGTTCATCAGTGATATTGGTCTGTAGTTTTCTTTTTTTGTGGGATCTTTGTCAGGTTTTGGAATTAGGGTGATGGTGGCCTCATAAAATGAGTTTGGAAGTTTGCCTTCCTCTGCAATTCTCTGGAACAGTTTGAGTAGGATAGGTGTTAGCTCTTCTCTAAATTTTTGGTAGAATTCAGCTGTGAAGCCGTCTGGGCCTGGGCTTTTGTTTGCTGGGAGATTTCTGATTACAGTTTCAATTTCCGTGCTTGTGATGGGTCTGTTAAGATTTTCTATTTCTTCCTGATCCAGTTTTGGAAAGTTGTACTTTTCTAAGAATTTGTCCATTTCTTCCATATTGTCCATTTTATTGCCATATAATTGCTGATAGTAGTCTCTTATTATCCTTTGTATTTCTGTGCTGTCTGTTGTGATCTCTCCATTTTCTTTTCTAATTTTATTGATTTGATTCTTCTCCCTTTGTTTCTTGATGAGTCTGGCTAGTGGTTTGTCAATTTTATTTACCCTTTCAAAGAACCAGCTTTTGGCTTTGTTAATTTTTGCTATGGTCTCTTTTGTTTCTTTTGCATTTATTTCTGCCCTAATTTTTAAGATTTCTTTCCTTCTACTAATCTTGGGGTGCTTCATTTCTTCCTTTTCCAGTTGCTTTAGGTGTAGAGTTAGGTTATTTATTTGGCTTTTTTCTTGTTTCTTAAGGTATGCCTGAATTGCTATGAACTTTCCCCTTAGGACTGCTTTTACAGTGTCCCACAGGTTTTGGGTTGTTGTGTTTTCATTTTCATTCGTTTCTATGCAGAATTTGATTTCTTTTTTGATTTCTTCTGTGATTTGTTGGTTATTCAGGAGTGTGTTGTTCAGCCTCCATATGTTGGACTTTTTAATAGTTTTTCTCCTGTTATTGAGATTTACTCTTACTGCATTGTGGTCAGAAAAAATGGTTGGAATGATTTCAATTTTTCTGAACTTACCAAGGCTAGATTTATGGCCCAGGATGTGGTCTATCCTGGAGAAGGTTCCGTGTGCACTTGAAAAAAAGGTGAAATTCATTGTTTTGGGATGAAATGTCCTATAGATATCAATTAGTTCTAATTTGTCTATTGTATCATTTAAAGCTTGTGTTTCCTTGTTAATTTTCTGTTTAGTTGATCTGTCCATTGGTGTGAGTGGGGTATTAAAGTCTCCCACTATTATTGTGTTATTGTTTATTTCTCCTTTCATACTTGTTAGTATTTGTCTTACATATTGCGGTGCTCCTATGTTGGGTGCATATATATTTATAATTGTTATATCTTCTTCTTGGATTGATCCTTTGATCATTAGGTAGTGACCTTCTTTGTCTCTTTTCACAGCTTTTGTTTTAAAGTCTATTTTATCTGATATGAGTATTGCTACTCCTGCTTTCTTTTGGTCCCTATTTGCATGGAAAATCTTTTTCCAGCCCTTCACTTTCAGTCTGTATGTGTCCCCTGTTTTGAGGTGGGTCTCTTGTAGACAACATATGTATGGGTCTTGTTTTTGTATCCATTCAGCCAGTCTCTGCCTTTTGGTTGGGGCATTCAACCCATTTACATTTAAGGTAATTATGGATAAATATGATCCTGTTGCCATTTACTTTGTTGTTTTGGGTTTGAATTTATATATCCTTTTTGTGTTTCCTGTCTAGAGAATGTCCTTTAGTATTTGTTGGAGAGCTGGTTTGGTGGTGCTGAATTCTCTCAGCTTCTGCTTGTCTGTAAAGGTTTTGATTTCTCCTTCATATTTGAATGAGATCCTTGCTGGGTACAGTAATCTGGGCTGTAGGTTCTTTTCTTTCATCACTTTAAGTATGTCTTGCCATTCCCTCCTGGCTTGAAGAGTTTCTATTGAAAGATCAGCTGTTAGCCTTATGGGAATTCCCTTGTGTGTTATTTGTTGTTTTTCCCTTGCTGCTTTTAATATTTGTTCTTTGTGTTTGATCTTTGTTAATTTGATTAATATGTGTCTTGGGGTGTTTCGCCTTGGGTTTATCCTATATGGAACTCTCTGGGTTTCTTGGACTTGAGTGATTATTTCCTTCCCCATTTTAGGGAAGTTTTCAACTATTATCTCCTCTAGTATCTTCTCATGGTCTTTCTTTTTGTCTTCTTCTTCTGGAACTCCTATGATTCGAATATTGTAACGTTTAAGATTGTCCTGGAGGTCTCTGAGATTGTCCTCATTCCTTTTAATTCGTTTTTCTTTTTTCTCCTCTGATTCATTTAATTCTGCCATTCTATCTTCTAATTCACTAATTCTATCTTCTGCCTCTGTAATTCTATTATTTGTTGCCTCCAGAGTGTTTTGGATCTCATTTATTGTATTATTCATTATATATTAACTCTTTTTTATTTCTTCTAGGTCCTTGTTAAATCTTTCTTGCATCTTCTCGATGCTTTTCTCCAGGCTATTTATCCATGATTCCATTTTGCTTTTCAGGCTTTGGATTAATTTCACTATCATTATTCGGAATTCTTTATCAGGTAGGTTCGCTATTTCTTCCTCTTTAGTTTGGTTTGGTGGGCATTTATCCTGTTCCCTTACCTGCTGGGAATTCTTCTGTCTCTTCATCTTGTTTAAAATGCTGAGTTTGGGGAGTCCTTACTGTATTCTGGCAGTCTGTGGAGTTCTCTTTATTGTGGCTTTTCTGCCCTATATGTGGGTTTGTACCGGTGGCAAGTCGAGGTTTCTTGTTTATGGAAGCTTGTATCGATGTTCTGGTGGGTGGGGCTGGGTTTCTTTTCTCTGGGGTGTGGTGGAGTGTCTAATGGTGAGTTATGAGATGTCTATGGTTTTGAGGTCGCTTTGTGTAGCCTGTGACTTGGAGCTCAGGGCTATGTTCTTGTTTTTCTAAAGGTTTTTCTTGGTATGTCTTGCCGTGGCACTTGCTGGTCTTTGTGTGATGCTTGGTTTCAGTGTAGGTATGGAGGCATTTGATGAGCTCCTGTCAATTAATGTTTCGTGGGGTCAGGGTTTGGACTTAAGCCTCCTGCTTCCTGTTATCTGTCTTATTTTTGCAGTAGTCTCATAAAGTTCGTCTTCTATATTGCATTCCACAACTAGACTGTTCAGAGATGTTCACGGAGTTATACGGAGAAGGAGAAAGGGAGGAGGGAGATATAGTTGGTCAGGAGGATAAAAGGAGGGAGTGTCAAGGAGAGAGACAGATCCAGTCAGTAATCAGTAAAGAAAAGAACAAAGGAGAGAAAAAAAGCCAAGGACAAAAAGAAAAAAGAAAAAAAAAGAAAGAAAGAAAACACACACACAAAAAACCAAAACAGGGTCACAAAAGTTATATCTAACAGTGGAGATTAAAGAAGTACTAGAGGATAAAAACATAAAAATAAAAGAAACAAAAACAAGAAAGAAAAAAAAAAAAAACACACACACAAAAAACCAAAACAGGGTCGCAAAAGTTATATCTAACAGTGGAGATTAAAGAAGTACTAGAGGATAAAAACATAAAAATAAAAGAAACAAAAACAAGAAAAAGAAAAAAAAAAAACACACACACACACACAAAAAAACCAAAACAGGGTCGCAAAAGTTATATCTAACAGTGGAGATTAAAGAAGTACTAGAGGATAAAAACATAAAAATAAAAGAAACAAAAACAAGGAAAAAAAAAAAAAACCACACACACAAAAAAAACCAAAACAGGGTCGCAAAAGTTATATCTAACAGTGGAGATTAAAGAAGTACTAGAGGATAAAAACATAAGAATAAAAGAAACAAAAACAAGAAGAAAAAAAAGAAAAAAATTAAAAGGAAAGAGAAAAAAGAAAAAAAAAATTTTTTTTCTTTTCTTCCCCTCCCCCTCCTCTTCCTTTCAATAAAAAAATAATAAAATTTTTTAAAAAACATATATTAAAAAAAGAAAAAAAAAGAAAATAATGTTGGTAAAAATAGTAACAATATGTATAAGAGTTTCTCTTTTATTGCTGTGGGTTCAGTTCATTTTCGGCTAGTTCCTTGTTCCGGCTTAAGTTTCTCGAGATCTATAGGCCCCTTTCTCTGTAGTTGGTCTGTATAGTCCTTTGTTCTGTGCGCGGGCCCCGCAGTGTCCTGGGCCTGGGCCGGCCTCCTCTGTGGACGGTGCCGCAGTCTGGTCCGCCAGCCCGACCCACTCCCGGCGGGAACGGCCCGCGCGGCCATGGCTGGCGGGGGAGCGGCGGCGAGGGGATGGTTCGCACGGGAATGGGAACGGTCGGCGGTGGGGGTCGACCCGTGTGGGAGGCCCCGGCGCAGGGGGCGGGCGCGTGCTATAGTCCCTTGCTCTGTGCGCAGGCCCTGCAGTGTCTTGGGCCCGGGCCGGCCCCTCCTGTGGTCCTCGCCGCAGTCGGGTCTGCTGGCCCAAACCACTCCCGGCAGAAACGGCCCACGCGGCAACGGCTGGCGGGGGAGCGGCGGTGAGGGGATGGAGTGGTTCGCATGGGAACGGTCGGGAGTGGGGGTCGACCCGCTCGGGAGCCCCCGGTGCAGGGGGCGGGTGCGCGCCCGCGCGGGAGCGGCTGGCGGCAGGGGGGAGGGGAGCGCTCCTCGGGGGTGCTTCCCACGGGGGAGCGGCAGGCGGCGGGGGAGCAGCCCACAGCGTCTCCCCGCCCAGCCCTGGCTTGCTACTGGCGGAAGCGGGTGTTTGCCATGATGCCTTCCCGCCGCGGAAGCTATCGCAGGGCTCGTAGTCTGTGGGTCTTAATTGTTCATTTGTTTTCCTCTCTGTTATGATATTCTCCGTGCTTTCTCAGTTGGCACAGACTCTACAGGGAGAGTTTCCCGGTGTTTGGAAACTTCTCTTTCCCTTTCCAGGCTCCCTTCCCCGGACAGAGGTCCATCCCTCCCTCTTTGTCCCTCTCTGGCTTCTATATTCTTTCCTACCTCCTTTAGAGGGGAGTGAGTTGCTTTACTCAGTGTCCGATGTTCTCTGCCGACATTCCGAAGCTGTTTGAGGAATTTACTCGGCGTTTAGATGTCCCCTTGATGAATTTGTGGAGGAGAAAGTGTATTCCCCGTCCTAATCCTCCGCCATCTTAACCGGAACCTGAGGTAAGTTTTCAAGCCAGATGTTGAACTGAAGTAAATGGACTGCCAGATGTATCTCCGGCAGAAATGAGTTCTTTGTGGAATCAGCAGAGATTTGCAACTCAGGGTCAGTAATTATGTTGATCCTCATCATAAACCCTTGTCCTGGTAAAGTGGCTTGCATAACTTGAAGTTTTGAGTTATGCTGTGCAGGGCCACCCAAGAAGGACAGGTCATAATGAAGAGTTCTGAAAAAATATGGTCCACTGGAGGAGAAAATGGCAATCAATTCCAGTATTCTTGCTGTGAGAATCCCATAAACTGTATGAAAAGGCTGAAAAACATAACACAAGAAGACTAGAACCCAGGTCAGAAGACTTTCAATAAGCTACTGGGAAAGAATGGAGAGAAATTACTAATAACTCCAGAAAGAATGAAGTAGCTGGGTCAAAGCAGAAATGACACTCAACCGTAGATGTGTCAGGTGGTGAAAGTAAAAGTCAATGCTATAAAGAATGATATTGCATAGTAAACTGAGAGTTTAGATCTATGAATCCAGGCAAATTGAAAGTGGTCAAGCAGGAGATGGAAAGACTGAACATTGACATCTGAGGAATCCATGAACTTAAATGGATGAGAATAGGTGAATGTAATTCAGGTGACCATTATATCTATTATTGTGGGCAAGAATTCATTAGACAAGGTGGAGTAGCCCTCATAGTCAACAAGAGTCAAAAATGAAGTATTGGGTGCAACCTCAAAAATGACAGAATGATCTTGATTTGTTTCCAGGGCAAACCGTTCAATAGGACAGTAATCCAAGTCTATGTCCTACTTACTGATGCAAAAGGAGCTGAAACTTACTGGATCTCTGAAGGCATACAACACCTTCCATGACTAAAACAAACAAACAAACAAACAAAACTGTTCTTTTCATCAAAGGGGATTGGAATGCAAAAGAAGGAAGTCAAGAGTTACCCAGAAAAGCAGACAAGTTTGGCCTTGGAGTACAAAATGAAGCAGGGCAAAGGCTAACAGAGTTTTGTCAAAAGAATATGCTGGTCACAGTAAACACATTTGTCCAAGAGCACAGAAGATGACCCCATACATGGGCATCATCAAATGATCAATACTGAAATCAGATTATGTTCTTTGCATCAAAGATGGAAACTTTCTATACAATCAATAAAAACAAGAAATGGACCTGAAAGTGGCTCAGATCATGAGCTACTTGTTGCAAAATCCAGGCTTACATTGAAGAAAATAGGGAAAACCACCAGAATATTCAGGTGTGAATTAATTCATATACCTTATGATTATATAGTAGAAGGGATGAATAGATTCAAGGGATTAGATCTGGTAGACAGAGTGAATGAAAAACTATGGACAGAGGTTCATAACAGTGTAAAGGAGACAGTGACCAAAACTGTTCCTAATAAAAAGAAATGTAAGATGGCAAAGTGGTTGTCTGATGCTTCACAGATAGCTGAGGAAAAAAAGAGAAGCAAAAGGTAAGAGAGAAACAGAAATATATAATGAACTGAATGCAGAGATACAGATAATAAGGAGAGATACAAAGGCCTTCTTAAATGAACAATGAAAATAAATAGAGGAAACAATAGAATGAGACAGACTAGAGATCTCCTCAAGAAAATTTGAGACATCACATGAAAATTTCATGCAAGGATGGACACAAACAAGAACAGAAATGTTAAGGACCTAACAGAAGCAGAAGAGATTAAGAAGAGGTAGCTACAATACAAAGAAGAACTATACAAAAAAGGCATAATGACCCAGATAACCATGATGGTGTAGTCTGTCACCTAGAGTCAGACATCCTGGAGTGTTAAGTCAAGTTGGCCTGAGGAAGAACTATTGTGAAAAAAGCTGGACGTGATCAAATTCCAACTGAGCTATTTAAAATCCCAAAAGATAAATGCTGTACTCATTATGTCAGCAAAATTTGAAAGCCCAGCTGTGACCACAGGACTGGAAAAAGTCAGTTGCCATTCCAATCCCAAAGGAGAGTAAAATCAAGAAATGTTTAAACAACTGTACAATGTGCTCATTTCAGTTCAGTTCAGTCACTTAGTCGTGTCCAACCCTTTGCGACTTCATGAACCACAGCATGCCACGCCTCCCTGTCCATCACTAACTCCCGGAGTTTACCCAAACTCATGTCCATTGAGTGGGTGATGCCATCCAACCATCTCATCCTCTGTTGTTCCCCTTCTCCTCTTGCACTCTGTCTTTCCCAGCATCTTTTCAAATGAGTCATATTAGCAAGATTATGCTCAAAAATTTTCAAGTTATTTTTCAGCATTATGTGAACCAAGAACTTCCAGATGTACAAACTGGCCTTAGAAAAGGCAAAGAAATCAGAGATCAAATCACTAACATCCATTTTGTCATGGAGAAAATAAGGGAATTCCAGAAAAACATATACTTCTACTTCATTGACTATGCTATAAACTTGGACTATGTTGATCAAAACAAATTATGGAAAATTCCTACAGAATTGACAGTTCTAGACCTCCTTAATTCTCTCAAAAACCTATATTTGAATCTAGAAGCAACAGTTACAACTGGACATATAACATCTGACTAGTTCCAAATTGTGAAAGGAGTATGACAGGCTGTAAATTGTCACCTTATTTATTTAGCTTCTATGACATGTACATCATGCAATATGCCAGGTTGTATTCATCACAAGCTGCAATTAAGATTGTTGGGAGAAATATCAATAACCTCAGATATGCAGATGATAGATTTCTATCACTCTAATGATAGGAATTTAGAAGAGCTAAAGAGCCTCTTGACAAGGTTGAAAGAGGAGAGTGAAAAAGATGGCTTGAAACACAACACTCAAAAATCTAAGATCATGGCATCCAGTCCCATCACTTCATGGCAAATAGAAGGGGGAAAGTGGAAGGAGTGACAGATTTTGTTTTCTTTGGCTCCAGAATCGCTGTGGACGGTGAATGTAGCCATGAAATTAGAATATGCTTGCCCCATGGAAGGAAATCAATGACAAAATTAGACAGCATATTATAAAGCAGAGACATTACTTTGCTAATCAAAACTATGGCTTGTGCGGTAGTCATGTATGGAGGTGAGAATTGGACCATAAATAAATCTGAGCACCAAAGAATTGATGCTTTTGAATTGTGATGCTGGAGGACTCTTGAGGGTCTCTTGGACAGCAAGGAGATCAAAACATTCAACCCTAAATGAAATCAATCTTGGATATAGTTGGCTGAATTGTAGAGATGAACCTTCAATACTTTGGTCACCTGATGAAGAAGAAGTATTGAAGTCGCTCAGTCATGTCCGATTCTTTGCGACCCCATGGATTGTAGCCTAACAGGCTCCTCCATTCATGGGATTTTCCAGGCAAGAATACTGGAGTGGGTTGCCATTTCCTTCTCCAGGAGATCTTCCCAACCCAGGGATTGAACCTGGGTTTCACTCATTGTAGGCAGATGCTTTACCATCTGAGCCACCAGGGAAGTCACCAGGAATTGATGCTTTTGAACTGTGATGCTTGAGAAGACTCTTGAGAGTCCCTTGGACAGCAAGGAGATCAAAACATTCAATCCTAAAGGAAATTAATCTTGGATATTAGTTGACTGAACTGTTGGTAGAGGTGAAGCTTCAGTACTTTGGCCACCTGATAGGAAGAGCCAACTCTTTGGTGAAAATCCTGATGCTGGGAAATATTGAAGGCAAAGGGAGAAGGGGGTGACAGAGGATAAAATGGACTGATGGCATGATATAACTGACTCAATGGACACTTATCTGAAGAAACGTTGGAAGATAGTAGAGGACAAAGGAGCCTGTTGTGATATAATCCAGTGTCACAAAGAGTTGGACATGACTTTGCAGCTGAGTAACAATCATGGTGAGCCATATGTAAGTCCTATGTAACAAAAAAATAAGAAAACTTTTTAGAGAGAGAAATAAAGTTAGGAAAACTAAAGTGAACTAAGTGTTCGTGTTTCTTCATGTCCTTTTTAGAAAAGAAATGTCTTTATAATTCATATTTGGTTCAGCTATCTCTACAGGTTGTAAGAGTTCCCATTTCTAGTCTTCAAATTTCATTTAATAATGGTTTCTTTTCATTATTTTTTTACACAGATAAGCAGAACAAAAAAAGTCTTGCAATTAAAGACATCCTTAGTCTTTTTACTAACCTTTATTTAAAAAGAAAAATGTCTAAAAATGCGGTGTGTTTCAGTCCTATTTAAATTATTTTAATTTTAAATTGATAGTATTATCCTTGTTTTGCTGACTAGTTGGTTTGATTTTAGCTTGACCATTGTATTGGAACCCAGAGTACTTTGCTATACTTTAAATAGGTAGCGAATATTATATTTTGGAGTAAGAATTTTTTAGCAAAATAAATAATAATAGATACAGTAGTACATATTTTCCTATAAATAAATGTCACATAATTATGGAACTATGCATTTTAAAAACAATTCTTGTTGCCATTTTAGACCTAGATCCTTGTGTCTTCTTTGATTTTCTGGCCATAAATGCAAAATATTTATTTGTCTGTCCTCAAGTACATTACTGGCTTTGCTATTTTAACTATCATTACACCTGCTTCAAAATTCTTTGAGATTAAGTTTGCATATCTCTTAGACTGTCTCTGTCCCATCCCTGCTTAGTATTACTGAATCTCCATATCCATATACTGTAACTATGATCCAGTTCTAAATCCTGTAGATCAGATTGTGTTTCAACCTTTGCTGTGAGAATGTTTTTCCTGCTCTTTTGCCCCCGACTCCAACCCAATATCTTAGCTAGATATAGAAACACATCCTAATTTTTAATGCTGGAGATGATAGCTTTATTTTTTACATGTGATTTTTAATCTATCATTCTTTATTTTCAAGAACATTTGCATTAAATCTATGTTCTTCATTCGCAAATGCCCATCTGTCCCTGCTGTTTATTTCTAGACTTAGTGAGTGACATCATTATAATTTCCATGGCAACCAACTGCATTGACATTAAAAGACGATACAGCCTTCAGAGAGCATAAAAACAGCATAAGCTTGTGAACTGTTAAAAACAATGTCTTCTGTTCATGCAAATGTTTTTAATTTAAAAAAAAGAAAAAATAGCTGTAACTCTTTGAAGGAACATATACACTGTGGTTCCAAAATTTTGAAGAACTCAAGAAAATTTGTTTATGTATTAAACATTAAATTTAAATTTTCAATGTTGATATTTTCTCAAATTCTGTACAAGCACTCAATTGTTCTAATTTTGGAATGAGAAATCATGAGAGAATAAAGTGTTTATAAATATGTCATTCTAAAATTATAATTCATGGGTTTACTCAAATCTCCTCTAAGTTTTAAAATATAAGATCATATAGAGCTATACTCTTATAATTGTGCCAGATATGGAGATTGTGTTAGAGGAAGTATCAGGACTTAAGAGAGTAAAATAAGCTCTCAAAGTGAAAGGGTAAAAATGTGAAAAGAGATGATTTGAAATACTCTTGGTCAGTTATATGGTGTAATTAAGTTATAGTCAAGGCTACTTGTGTGCATCTCTGTGTAAGAGACACAATACTGCACAATATGATGAATAATGTAAATAAGAATGCTGGAAAAATTGGTACAGGGAGGGAGGAGGGTTCAGGATTGGGAATATGTGTATACCTGTGGCAGATTCATGTTGTTATATGGCAAAACCAATACAATATTGTAAAGTTTAAAAAAAAATAAAATATAAAAAAAGAAGAAAAAAAATCTGCTAAAAAAAAAAAAAAAAAAGAATGCTGGAAAATTGGAATATAAATTGTTTTCCTGAAATAGAGTACTAGATTTTTCTCCAGAAAAAAAGGGTTTATTCAGAACCAGCATAGAATTGCAATTTCAGATCTGCAAACATGGCAAGACATATGCAAACATCTGCATGGCAAGAAAAGGAAAAGAAAAGGTGGGTGGGCTATAATAGGAAAAAAGTCCATGATTTGTCACTGTCAGATTTCTTCTCAACAAAGAAAATAAGTCTTTCTTCTTTCTGTTAGGCTTCGCTGTCATTACAGTATATGAAATCTGCCTCTTCTGGTCTCCCAGTGCTATTTAACTGGAATTTCTGTTCATTAATTTTCTGTATTTCCCCTTTTTGATCAAGACTTTTATCCAAAAGCATCACTGATCAAGATTCAAGTTCTTTCAGCAGCTTTTTGTCCATCAATGTCAGGAAGGCACTTTCCTGTGTTTTGTGTCTCACATTGGAGAGAAAATGTGCAGACTGGAAACCTATTAAGATCACATTCAAGGAGTAAGGCAGGATAGTGAGAAGGTAACAGGCAAGAAGGCCAGGGGTCTCCAAATTGAGAAAATAGGCTTCAAGTGTCTCTTAAAATTTTGTGTTGC
Source organism: Tragelaphus eurycerus (assembly GCA_935064755.1). NCBI lineage: Eukaryota > Metazoa > Chordata > Mammalia > Artiodactyla > Bovidae > Tragelaphus > Tragelaphus eurycerus. The sequence goes on from CAKXYN010000041.1 coordinate 5,391,586, forward strand.
CATGACAACACCTGGTTCCACCAGAATTTAACTTTTCTGAAACTTTGAGCAATGCATTTTTCTTATGGAAATGTTTTTCTTAAGCTATGTTAATGAAACTATGCATTTGCTTTGGAATTTGCCATTCTTCAAAATGGTTTCAACAGGACTAACATTTTCTTCTTTTCTCAAACCTTGGGCTGATAATAGCTCAACAAACCAGTATTCATGTCAATTGTTTTATGGCTAGGGGAATGCACACCTCATGTCATCCTATCTCACAAATGCATATTGTGAAAGAGGGGCCTGGTGAAACTCCATCAACCATGAGATGTCTCTCTTATCTGATTAATAGCTTTCTAACAGACATAAAACAGCTGCTTAAACTAGCAGTGGGGTTGCGGTGGAGGGGCACTCTCCATCCCCTTTCTGATGTCTATGTCAGAAGCATTCTCTGTCCCCTTTCATACTTTAATAAAACTTTGCTACACAAAAGCTCTTGAGTGATTAAGCCTGGTCCCTGGTCCTGAAGCTAAATTTTTGGAGATCACAAATCTAACACCGTTCACCATAAGCTATCAATAAGAGGCACTTTTACCTAATATCTATATATGATCAAGATCATAGATATTGGAAAGCATTTGAAAACTTGCATCATCAACAAAAGTTTGCAGAAAAGCTTCAAACACGCCTGGGTCATGTATCATGAGAAAGCTGTCATTAGATTTCATCCTCTCAATTCCAGGAAATCTTCAGGTCACCAGATGATTTGCAGTTCAGTCAGCTTTTGGTATGTTCTTTAGGCATGTCACAAGAATCCAAGAGTCTACTCCTTGGCATTCAGTGGCATAAGGGTTGATGGTAGCAGTATTTGATAGGGGCCTCTCCAGTAAGATAAAAAGGAGTTCTTCTGAGTTGTTTTCCAATAGACAACATCTTCATTTTATAAACTGTGATGCTTAAGGTCTTCATCTCCAGAGAGAACGATGAAAAGATTGCTCTACCAAACAGAGACATCTTAAAAAAAAAAACAAACACACACACAAAAAAAACAGCTATGCTTTTCCTATTTTGGAATATCTCTCCTATGATTAGTTGTGGTCAAAAGACGCTGGAGGTCAAGTGCACTGTGTGTCATGTTACTATTTCAAAGGATAAGTGTTTATGAGATCCAAAAGAGGTGGACCTGAAATCTAGAGGAGGTTAAAAGATCAGCTTCAATTTTTCTGAGATGTGTTATAAACTTTGCCAACATGAGTTGGAGATTTTCCACATAAGGAAAGTGATAACTGACTCAAAAGGGATAAAAATATTAGTATTTCCAAAGTCTGCTCCAGTACCTTTAGGTAAGTTAAAAAAAGAAAGAAAGAAAGAAAGAAAAACTGTCAAAGGGACTTTTAATTCACCCCTGGTGGTTAATTTGAAAACTATTAATTTTTACATTTATATTTTCATTTTAAGGGAAAATAAAAATCTGGCATAATTATTTCCTAAAGCATCTCAATCTAATAAATGGGTAGAGACAATGGAACTAGGTAGGTAAATGTTTACATCTCTCAAACAGCCTAAGCAAAAAGAGATAGTTTCCAAGATGGGAATGTTTTGAAGTTTAATAAAGAGCACTTCTATTGGAACTGTTTAATACTCCGGGGCAGGGATTGTTTTATATCTTGAGTTTGAATACTAAGAGCGTGGCTCTGGTGTTAATAAGGACTGGGAGGTATTAATCTCCAATCTAGAGAAATGTTTCTACAAGCTGATTAGGAAGAGAATTGGGAAGATCCCCTGCACTTCCTTGAGGACTCATCATTGAGAATTGAGAAGATGACAGAAAGGCTGATTAGAGACCTGAAGTTTTCTAAACTGTCTAAATTTATAATAACCTATTTTTCAAAATTCTGTTTCTTTGCAATAATGGTAGAACCTAAGAGATTTTTTGCTTGTTTGTTCCATTCAGAGGTCTTTATTTTCTATAATTTAAGATTAACAATTTTGGTAATCTTCCTTTGATGTGACATCTAGAGTAGGAAAGAGCTGGTTTGCAAGAATAACTATAACTGGAACACAAAAAAACTATCCATTACATCGTGGTCCTTTTTACTTGAAGGGAAAGATTCCAGGTCAGTGTGTATACACAAGTAAAAGCTACTGGTGTGAAATAAAATTTGAAGGAAAACCAGATTTTTTTTTTCAATAATGTGTGGTCAATTGAAATATTCATGAATAACCTCATCAGATTTTTTTACGCAATCCTGAATTTTGTTCTAATCAAGTCTTTTGCAAAGACACAGAATTTTCTCAATGGAGTCCCTAGTGACTGCCTGAGTTTGCTCATACAATATGTTACTGGAGTGTCTCCATGTTGTAATTCTAGAAACATTTCAGAATTTTACCAATTAACAATGTGGGGTCTGGCCTTCACTGACAAACATATGGATTAGCTGATATAAGTCAGAGAATCCAGGTTGATAAATTTCAATGACTATATTAAATTTGTCAGGCAATATGTGAGGAGTTTCAATTACTTTGGAAAATTTTTTGTCAGTTCAACTTTAGTCAAGGGAATATAAGAAATTAAGGATTTAGCCGCTGAATCCTCAGAGGCTTCTTTGAAAGAGACATATTTCATAGGAAAAGGGAGTGCAGACAGATTCTGAGAAAGGGACAAGTTTGGTTAAATTATTAGTATGCCATAATTAACAGTATAGTGGAGGTGTAGACAATGTAGATGGGAAGAAGTAAGATGGCAACAAAAGTGGAGTCTGTCCATGAAGGGTCAAAAGAGAGAGATGAGATGAGATGAGATGTGAGGAGGGGCCTGGACAAAGAAGACAAGAAAGGGGACCCTGAGGCTTTAGGAGTCATTTTATCTTTGTCTGAATTTTTTGGCTTCGTTAATTGTAAAATCTTATTTTGCACAGAGGCAATTTTACATCCTTGATGATGTTGGAAATACTTAGAATACCAATTTAAAAAAAAAAGGCATTTCACTCAATTCTGTAAAGTTTTCGGTTGTTGTTGTTGTTCAGTGGTTCACTCATGCCTGACTCTTTGTGAACCCATGGACTGCAGCATGCCAAGCTTCCCCATACTTCACATCTCCTGGAGCCTGCTCAAACTCATGCCCATTGAGTTCATGATGCCATTAAACAATCTTGTCCTCTGTCATCCCTTTCTCCTGCCCTCAATCTTTCCCAGCATCAGGGTCTTTTTTAATTAGTCTGTTTTTCACATGAGGTTGTCAAAGTATTGAAGCTTCAGCTTCAGCATCAGTCCTTCCAATGAATATTCAGGGTTGATTTGCTTTAGGATTGATTGATTTGATATCCTTGAAGTCCAACAGACTCTCAAGAGTCTTCTCCAACACCACAATTCAAAAGTATAATTTTTTTGGCACTCAGCCTTCTTAATGGTCTAATTCTCACATCCATGCATGATTACTGGAAAAAACATAACTTTGGCTATACAGGCATTACCGGCAAAATAATGTCTCTGTTTTTTAATATGCTGTCTGGGTATAGCATAGCTTTTCTTCCAAGGACCAAGCATCTTTAAATTTCATCCTGCAGCCATCATCTGCATTGATTTTGGAATTGAAGGAAATAGTCTGTCACTGTTTTCTTTGCTTCTCCATATATTTGTCATGAAGTGATGGGCCTCTTCATTTTTTGAATGTTGAGTTTTAAGCCAGCTTTTTCACTCTCCTCTTTCACATTCAGCCATGAAATTAAAAGACGCTTGCTCCTTGGAAGGAAGGTTATGACCAACCTAGATAGCATATTCAAAAGCAAAGACATCACTTTGCCAACAAAGGTTCGCCTAGTCAAGGCTATGGTCTTTCCTGTGGTCATGTATGGATGTGAGAGCTGGACTGTGAAGAAGGCTGAGTACCAAAGAATTGATGCTTTTGAACTGTGGTGTTGGAGAAGACTCTTGAGAGTCCCTTGGACTGCAAGGAGATCCAACCGGTCCATTCTGAAGGAGATCAGACCTGGGATTTCTTTGGAGGGAATGATGCTCAAGCTGAAACTCCAGTATTTTGGCCACCTCATGCGAAGAGTTGACTCATTGGAGAAGACTCTGATTCTGGGAGGGATTGAGGGCAGGAGGAGAAGGGGACGACAGAGGATGAGATGGCTGGATGGCATCACTGACTCGATGAATGTGAGTCTGAGTGACCTCCGAGAGCTGGTGATGGACAGGGAGGCCTGGCGTGCTGCGGTTCATGGGGTCGCAAAGAGTCAGACACGACTGAGCGACTGATCTGATCTGATCTTTCACATTCAACAAGAGGCTTTTTAGTTCCTCTTCACTTTCTGCATAAGAATGGTGTCATTTGCATATCTGAGCTTATTGATATTTATCCTGGCAATCTTTATTCTAGCTTGTGCTTCATCCATCCTGGTATTTTGTATGGTATACTCTGCATATAAGTTCAATAAACAAGGTGACAATATACAGCCTTGACATATTGCTTTCACAATTTGGAACCAGTTTCTTGTTCTATGTTTGGTTCTAACTACTGCTTCTTCACCTGAATACAGACTTCCCAGGAGACAGATATGGTATTTCCATAACTTTAAGAATTTTCCTCAGTTTGCTGTGATCCATACAGTCAAAGTCTTTAACATAGTCAATGAAGCAGAAGTAGCTATTTTTCTTGCTTTATCTATGATCCAAAGGACGTTGGCAATTTGATCTCTGGTTCCTCTCTTTTTTTCTAACTCCAGCTTAAACATATGAAAGTTCTTAGTTCACATACTGTTGAAGCCTGGCTTGGAGAATTTTGAGCATTACTTTGGTAGTGTGTAAGATGAGTGCAATTGTGTGGTAGTTTAAGCATTATTTGGTGTCGCCTTTCTTTGAGATTGGAATGAAACTGACCTTTTCCAGTCTTGTGGCCACTGCCAAGTTTTCCAAATTTGCTGGCATATTGAGAGCAGCACTTTCACAGCACCATCTTTTAGGATGAAGCAAAGTTTTGAGTTACTAAAGTCCAATTCAATTATGTTTTATGAAAACTAAGTATGAGTATTTGAAAAGCTACTCATAATGTCAAAAGATATTCTAAATTGTTTTTGTTCAGAGTGGTACATGAACTGCATTACAAGAAGGACTATATTTTTAAACATAAAATCAGCCAAGAAAAATCCAAAAAAGCACCCTGTAAAATTATGTTTTTGAGGTTAACCATCCAATTTCTAACAGGCAATAAAGAGATCATCTCAACTGAAAAGTGCACACCATCTCTAGGGTAACTTTGATGGAAAAGTAGCTGAAGATAATGCATTGGTGGGAGTAATACCAAATCATGTGAAAAGTTCAAAAGTAGTCCCTATTTTAGAACTATAGAGTGTTTTGACTATTGTTGGGGTCTGTTGACATATTGAAGAAAAAGAATAAAAGGCTAAGGTAGTAAAAAAGAAGAAAAAAAGAATGAAAGCAAGAGGGCTTCTTTCATAAAACATAGGTAGTCTCATCTCCTTCCTGTTGTCAGAGGGTGGAAACACTATATATATATATAATTTAATAATAAGGGTAAAAGAACTCGAGAGGATGTACAATTCTCAATTTCAGTGAGTTGGCCATGCTGAGATTGGAGCCTTGATGCAGAAGAAACAAGACCTCCAGAAATGGTTTGGGGAGACCTTAAGTTTCCAGATTTTTGTGAATTTTGAGGGTAACCAGGGTTGCCCAATACTTTCTTTAAAGATTAGTATTTGTCTCTTGCTGCTAGATGTTATCACAAGCAATGCCTTGCTGGAACATGAATATCTCATTCATGATCTACCCAACTTCCACTTCACGTCATGAAAATAACACCTGAGTTAAGTGACCACATTCTCTGGATAAGGAAGTGTAGACTCATTAGGAGTGAAAAGGAACTGTAGGAACTAACAAAAAATATGGAAAGAGGCTGGAGATCATATATCAACTGATTTTTTGAGATCGTGGAACATTGGGAGCAGAATATAAGTTACATGAGGAGGAGTTTATTGATACAAGATTACAGTCTTGATATAGGAGTTAACACACTAATAAGTATCCCCAAGAAACTGCTTATTCACTTCTAGGGTGACCTGGGATGTTTGAAGAAAAGTAATGACTGTTGCTGCTGCTGCTAAGTCGCTTCAGTCGTGTTCAACTCTGTGCAACCCCATAGACGGAAGCTCACCAGGCTCCCCTGTCCCTGGGATTCTCCAGGCAAGAACACTGGAGTGGGTTGCCATTTCCTTCTCCAATGCATGAAAGCAAAAAGTGAAAGTGAAGCCGCTCAGTCGTGTCCGACTCTTGGCGACCCCATGGACTGGAGCCTACCAGGCTCCTCCGTCCATGGGATTTTCCAGGCAAAAGTACTGGGGTGGGGTGCCATTGCCTTCCCCGAAAGTAATGACTAATACTAAGTTAAAAGAGGCAGTGAGGGGTGTAGGGAATGCTTTGGTAGGCAGTAAAAGAACAAAATATTCAGTAAAGCGAGTGGATATCCTACTAAGGTTTTTTCCCTGGATTTTGGGAATGGCCTGAGGACAAACTATTATGTTAATATACACTGAGCTCAAGAAAGATGATGCAATATTACACAAAAATTCAGTGCTGGTATTCTCTGTAAGTCAGGGCTTAAAGGCAGTGATGTTGTTACAGAACTGTGGTGCCAAGTAGCAGTGGGGATGATCCCAAAGTATTAGAGGCTATATAGGTTACTGTGTAACTAAAAGAAACAAAGGAATTGGTACACAGTTATTCTAATGGGTAGGCAAATTAGACTGGTAAGATTACAATGGTGATTTCACCTTTGAGAATATAGATACAAAACTTTCTTCTGAGTGAGGTGGAAAGGGTCCAGGTTTTAATGAGTCTAAGAGTGAAAACTATGGCAAAGTTAACAGAGTTTTGCCAAGAGAAGGTACTGGTCATAGCAAACATCCTGTTCCAACAACGCAAGTGGAGACTCTACACATGGACATAACCAGATGGTCAATATTGAAACCAGATTGATTATATTTTTGCAGTAAAAGATGTAGAAGCTCTATACAGTCAACAAAAACAAGACCAGGAGCTGACTGTGGCTCAGATTATGAACTCTTTATGGTAAAATTTGGACTTATATTGAAGAAAGTAGGGGAAACCCCTAGATGATTCAGGTATGAGCTAAATCAAATGCCTTACAATTATACAGTGAAAGTGACAATTAGATTCAAGGGATTAGATCTGATAGAGGGCCTGAAGAACTATGGATGGAGGTTCATGACATTGTACAGGAGGCAGTGATCAAGACCATTCCCAAGAAAAAGAAATGTGAACAGGAAAAATGATTGTCTGAGGAGGCCTTACAAATAGCTGAGAAAAGAAGAGATGCTAAAGGCAAAGGAGAAAAGGAAAGATATACCCATTTGAATGTAGATTTCCAAAGAAAAAGACAGATAAGGCCTTCTTCAGTGATCAGTGCAAAGAAATAGAGGAAAAGAATAGAATGAGAAAAACTAGATATCTCTTCAAGAAAATTAGAGATACCAGGGGAACATTTCATTCAAAGATGGGCACAATAAAGACAAAAATAGTATGGACCTAACAGAAGCAGAGAGTGGTTTCCCTTTTAGCTCAGTCAGTAAAGAATCTGCCTGAAATGCAGGAGAACTGAGTTCGATTACTTGGTCTGGAAGAACCTCTGGAGAAGGAAATGGCAACCCACTCCAATATTCTTGCCTAGAGAATCCCATGGACAGAGGAACCTGGAGGGCTTCAGTCCATGGGGTCACAAGGATTGGGCATGAATTATCGACTAAACCACCACCAGCAACAGAGGCATAAGATATTAGGAAGAGTTGCCAAGAATACACAGAACTATACAAAAAAGATCTGGATGACCCATATAACTACAATGGTGTTATCATTCACCTAGAGCCAGACATACCAGAATGTGAAGTCAAGCAGGCCTTAGGAAGCATCGCTATGAACAAAGCTAGTGGAGATGATGGGACTCCAGTTGAGCTAGTTCAAGTTCTTAAAGATGATGCTATGCAAGTGCTGTACTCAATGTGCCTGCAAATTTGGAAAATTCATCAGTGGCCACAGGAAAGTGGAAAAGGTCATTTTTTAATTTCAATCCCAAAGAAAGACAAGGCCAAAGAATTCTCAAACTACCACATAATTGTACTCATATGGCACCCCACCCCAGTACTTTTGCCTGGAAAATCCCATGGACGGAGGATCCTGGTAGGCTCCAGTCCATGGGGTCGCTAAGAGTCGGACACGACTGAGCAACTTCACTTTCACTTTTCACTTTAATACATTGGAGAAGGAAATGGCAACCCACTCCAGTGTTCTTGCCTGGAGAATCCCAGGGACGGGGGAGCCTGGTGAGCTTCCATCTATGGGGTTGCACAGAGTCGGACATGACTGAGGCGACTTAGCAGCAGCAGCAGCAGCACACAATAGCAAAGCAGTGCTTAAAATTCTCCAAGTCAGGCTTCAACAGTACATGAATTTTGAACTTCCAAATGTACAGGCTGGATTTAGTAAAGGCAGAGGAATGAGAGATCAAATTATCAACATCTTTTGGATCATCGAGAAAGCAAGAGAACTCCAGAAAAATATCTATCTCTGCTTTATTGATTACGCCAAATCCTTTGACTGTGTAGATCACAACAAACTGTAGAAAATTCTTAAAGAGATAGGAGTATTAGACCACCTGACCTGCCTTCTGAGAAATCTGTATGCAGCCAAAGAAGCAGCAGTTAGAACTGGAAATGGAACAATAGACTGGTTCCAAATCAGGGAAGGAGTATGTCAAAGCTGTATATTGTCCCCTTGCTTACTGAACTTATATTCAGAGTACATCATGAAAAACACTGGACGGGATGAAGCACACAGTGGTATCAAGATTGCCAGGAGAAATATCAATAACCTTAGATATGCAGATGAAACCACCTTTATGGCAGAAAAAGCTATGGCCTAATAAATAGCTGTGAAAAGAAGAGAAGTGAAAAGCAAAGGAGAAAAGGAAAGATATACTCATTTTAATGCAGAGTTCCAACAAATGTCAAGGAGAGATAAGAACGCCTTCCTCAGCAATCAATGCAAAAAAATAGAAGAAAAAAAGATAGAAGGGGAAAGACTGGAGATCTCTTCAAGAAAATTAGAGATACAAAGGGAATATTTCATGCAAAGATGGGCTCAATAAAGGACAGAAATGGAATGGACCTAACAGAAACAGAAGATATTAAGAAGAGGTGGCAAGAATACATAGAAGAACTGTACAAAAAGATCTTCACTACCCAGATAACCATGATGGTGTGAACACTCACACTCACCTAAAGCCAGATATCCTAGAATGTGAAATCAAGAGTGCCTTAGAAAGCATCAGGAAAAGCAACTTGTGGAGGTGATGGAATTCCAGTTGAGCTATTTCAAACCCTGAAAGATGATGTTGTGAAAGTGCTGCACTCAATATGCCAGCAAATTTGGAAAACTCAGCAGTAGCCACAAGACTGAAAAAGGTCAGTTTTCATTCCAATCCCAAAGAAAGGCAATGCCAAAGAGTGATCAAACTACCACACAAATGCACTCATCTCACACGCTAGTAATGTTCAAAAATTTCTAAGCCAGGCTTTAGCAATACAAGAACCGTGAACTTCCAGATGTTCAAGTTGGTTTTCGAAAAGGCAGAGGAACCAGATATCAAATTGCCAACATCTGCTGGATCATCAAAAAGAAAAAGAGTTCCTGGAAAACTTCTATATCTGCTTTACTGACCTTGCCAAAACCTTTGACTGTGTAGATCAAAATAAACTAAAAAATTCTTCAAGAGATGACCTGACCTGCCTCTTGAGAAACCTGTATATAGGTCAGGAAGCATCATTTAGAACTGGACATGGAACAAGACTGGCTCCAAATAGGAAAAGGAGTATATCAAGACTATGTATTGTCACCCTGCTTGTTTAACGTATATGCAGAGTGCATCATGAGAAACGCTGGGCTGGAGGAAGCACAAGCTGGAATCAAGATTGCCAGGACACATACCAGTAACCTCATATATGCAGAGGACAGCACCCTTACGTCAGAAAGTGAAGAGGAACTAAAGAGCCTCTTGATGAAAGTGAAAAAAGAGAGTGAAAACGTTGGCTTAAAGCTCAACATTCAGAAGACTAAGTTCATGGCATCCAGTCCCATCACTTCATGGCAAATAGATGGAGAAACAGTGAAAACAGTGACTGACTTTATTCTTCTGGGCTCCAAAATCACTGCAGTTGGTGATTGCAGCCATTAAATTAAAAGATGGAAAAGTTATGACCAACTTAGACAGCATATTAAAAAGCAGAGGCATTACTTTTCCAGCAAAGGTCCATCTAGTCAAGGTTATGGATGTGAGAGTTGGACTATAAAGAAAGCTGAGTGCGAAGAATTGATGCTTTTGAACTGTGGTGTTGGAGAAGACTCTAGAGAGTCCCTTGGACTATGAAGAGATCTGACCAGTCCATCCTAAAGGAAATCGGTCCTGGGTGTTCATTGGAAGGACTGATGTTGAAGCTGAAACTGCAATACTTTGACCACCTGATACGAAAAACTGACTCATTTGAAAAGACCCTGATGCTGGGAAGATTGAGGGCAGGAGCAGAAGAAGATGACGGAGAATGTGATGGTTGGATGGGATCACTGACTCAATGAACGTGGGTTTGGGTGGATTCTGGGAGTGGGTGATGGGCAGGGAAGTCTGGCATTCTGCAGTTCATGGGGTCACAAAGAGTTGGACATGACCCAGTGACTGAACTGAACTATGGCAGAAAGTGAAGAAGAGCTGAAGAGCCTCTTGTTGAAAATGAAAAAGGAATGTGAAAAAGTTGTTTTAAAACCTAACATTCTGAAAACTAAGATCATGGCATCTGGTCCTATCACCTCATGGAAAATAGACAGGGAAACAATGGAAACAGTGAGAGACTTTATTTATTTATTTGGGGGGGGGGGGGGCTCCAAAATCACTGTAGATTGTGACTTCAGCCATGAAGTTTAAAGACACTTGCTCTTACACTCTTGGTGGGAATGCAAGCTACTATAAGTACTATGGAGAACAATTTAGAGATTCCTTAAAAAAATGGAAATAGACCTGTCATATCATGCAACAATCCCACTGCTGGACCTACACAGCAAGGAAACCAGAATTGAAAGAGACACATTTACCCCAATGTTCAGGGCTGCACTGTTTACAATAGTCAGAACATGGAAACAACCTAGATGTCCATCGGAAGATGAGTGGACAAGATACTGCGGTACATATATACAATAGAATGTTACTCAGCTATTTAAAAGAATGCATTTGAATCAGTTCTAATGAGGTGGAGGAAACTGGAGCCTGTTATACAGAGTAAAGTATGTCAGAAAGAAAAACATCAGTACAGTTTATTAACGCATGTAGTTGTTATTTAGAAAGATGGGAACCATGACCCTATGTGAAAGACAGCAAAAGAGACACAGATGTCAAGAACTGACTTGTGCCCTCTGTGGGAGAAGGTAAGGGTGGAATAATTTGAGGGAATAGCATTGATACATGTATATTATCATATGTAAAATAGATCACCAGTCCAGGTTTGATGCATGAGACAGGGCACTCAGGGCCAGTGCACTGGGATGACCCTGAGGGATAGAATGGGAAGGGAGATAGCAAGGGATTAACGATAGGGAACACATGTACACCCCTGGCTGATTTATGTCAATGTATGGCAAAAAAAAAAAAAAAAACAACACTACAATATTGTAAAGTAATTTGTCTCGAATTAAAATAAAGAAATTATTTTTTTTTAAAGATGCTTGCTCCTTGGGAAAAAAGTTGTGACTAACCTAGACAGCATATTGAAAAGCACAGATATTACTTTGTAAACAAAGGTCTATCTCTCTAGTCAAAGCTATGGTGCTTCAAAAAAACACGTCTGGATGTGAGAGTTGGACTATAAGGAAAGCTGAGCACTGCAGAATTGATGCTTTTGAACAGAGGTGTTGGAGAAGACTCTTGAAAATCCCTTGGACTGCAAGGAGATACAACAAGTCCATCTTTAAGGAAGTCAGTCCTGGATATTCATTAGAACGGCTGATGTTAAAGCTGAAACTCCAATACTTTGGTCACCTGATGCAAAGAACAGGCCCATTGGAAAAGACCCTGATGCTGGGAAAGATTGAAGGTGGGAGGAGAAGGGGATGACAGAGACTGAGATGGTTGGATGCCATCACCGACTCAATGAACTTCAGTTTGAGTAAGTTCCAGGAGTTGGTGATGGACAGGGAGGCCTGGCATGCTATAGTCCATGGGGTCACAAAGAGTTGGACACAACTAAGTGACTGAACTGAACTGAAGACCAAGAAAATTTCTTAAAGCAAATCTCATCCATTCAAATTGCATCCATTATAATACAGGTACCAAAGTGCTACATATTCTTTGAAGAGAGAGAGAGAGAAAAAAAGACTGTTCATATTCTGTCGCATAAGAAGCCAGAACAGTCTAATGGTCTGGGTTCTGTCAGTTCTATTAAGTTTGTTACCCAGTGGAAATCCATTCTAAGATAAAAGTGATATGCCAAAGCTTCTAAATTCACAAACAAGCTGTACGAAGTAGGTAGCCTAGAACTCAGTATGATTAACCATTATTGCACCACTAGGTTTTCCTTAGCTCAAGCCTGTGACCAAGTAAGGGAGTGGGTGTCAGTTATGATCAATATATTGAGAAGAATTCAGCCACTTTGAGTTTAAAAATAGTTTGACTCAGTGTTTGCAGGTTAAAACTAGGAGTCCGGTGTGAAAGTGAAGTCGTTCAGTCGTGTCCGACTTTTTGCAACCCGGTGGACTGTAGCCCTCCATGCTCCTCCATCCATGGCATTCTCCAGGCAAGAATACTGGAGTGGGTTGCCATTTCCTTCTCCAGGGGTTCTTCCCAACCCAGGTCTCTCGCATTGCAGGCAGACGCTTTAACCTCTGAGCTATCATGGAAGCCCACCAGGGAAGACCACCAGGGAGTCTGGTGTGAGGGTCCATGAAAGACAAGGACTAGAGTCAATGGACAACCCACAAAAAGAATGACTCTTGCCTATGGATTAAGAGTATTCCTTGTTTTCCCCATCAGTGAGCTTATATCTAAAAATCCAATAAATTGACATTTACACTTAAATTCTGACAAAATTTAAGAATTTGGTAGATTAAAATCACATGTATTTTTATAAAAATATTTTATTATAATTTAAAATAGATTTACAGGTTTTTAAAATTCCTTTCTCCTCATATTGGTGCTATTATCACCACTTTTCCTTCCTAGAATTTCCAGGCTTCTACAAATATGGTTAACTGCTTGACTAAGAATATAAATAAAACTTTTACAATGGTAATTCAAACTTCAGTTTACCTGATGGGGAAACTAATGAAAGGAAGTGAATCAGAACTTCAAACCCATGTGGCCTGTTTGCTGACTCAGATCTATTCTGTTTTACATGTTCTTTCCAACTAAACTTTCCCCCACACACATTCTGATAGAATTATGTTGAAAACTCCAGATATATTTTTATATATAAAAATTATTTTTACTTTTCTAGTACTTACAAAAGCATTTTTTTCTGGAAAATCATTGTCATGTATTTTACTTCAAATTAATACATATTTTTAGAAATCAGCACTTTATCACTATCCTAAATACATATGCTGGAAAAAATATTGTGTTGACATAAACTTTAAATTTACCATTTTCTCTTTAATATTTTACTTTGGTTTGTCTTACTTTATCTGAAAATAACCACACTCTTGCATTTTATATGCTATATAAAGGATATATGGAGAAAAAAATCACCAATAGTGAAGATATAATTTATTAAAATTATTCTATAACTCTTTGTGTTTTTTTTTGAAGAATATGTTTTATTAATGTGGCAAAAATAAAACTTGAAAACTGACTGAACTCTTATCTTTCCTTTATGGTTACAAGTGAAGGAATAAATTAAATTTCACATGCTTTTTGAGGTTATGGTTTGTGGAGCACACTGGAGGAGAAAGCCTGGTGCCTCTTCACTAGTTTCTTTTAGAAGGAGGAAATATCCTCTCTTGGCTAGAAAAGCTAGTTATCTTAGTTCATTCCCTTTTATTTTTTTTCAAAATAGAATTGCTCCCTTGCACTGTGATATTCTTTGTCAGATGGCTTGAAAATATAACCCTTGAGATACCCTATACAATTATTTTTAATTAAGAATTTAATATCACATAATATCATCTATGTTAGAAATACTACAATATCTCATTTCAAATATTTCCTGAGCATAAAAAAATGATGCACTTTTGGCTTATTGGTATGTCAGTGGAATTGTGTGGCTTACCCAGGTCAACAATAATTGAGCTAAAGTAGTTGAGACCGAGAAAAGTTTCCTTATCCCCCTTCTAATTGGCGGAAAAGGATTCACATTTCAAAGGGAAAATATCAAAATAATGAAGCCTCAGTCATACTGAAGCCCTGACTGACACTGTGGCCAAGGAATCTACACAAACTCTCAGCTAAAATGGCATCAGCATTTTACATTACATCTCTAAGCTTTTGAGAGTAATTGTCATTTTAACCTGACCTAACCTATCCTAACCACATACGTGGACTGAGTTATTGATGCATTAAATTAATATTTAAAATTGAGATGACAATAATAAACAATGAAACAGTATTTCAGATAATAACAACAGACTTTTTATTTTCCAATTTTGTGTCCCTTGATTTTGAAGAGAGAGATGGCAAGTGAAATGTGCTCTCCTTTTGAGTTTTTTGTTTGTAAGTTTCTTTCTCCTTATAGGCCATCATGTCTCAAATGAAATGCATGGTGAGTATAAATAAACATACTGGGAAAATGAGTCTTCAGAATTCAGAATTTTCCTGAGTACACTGCATGTAAGGAGTTGGAGTAGAAATGATAAGTGTGAGGGTATGTTCTAGGAAAACGTCTCTATTTCCAGTTCTCAGGCTGAGTCACAAGAAGGCTGCAAGAATATCCAAAAGAATATGTTACAGAGTAAGGATAAGTGGGAGCTATAGGGATTTCTTTACACAGAATGTCAAAGGAAGAACAAGATGGCATGAAATTGAAGTAATATCCAATAGACATGGAAAGACTTGAAAGATATATCAATGTATCATGATAAACTGCCTGAATTATGATGAGAAAATATGCAAACTATTGGATAGCTTTGGAATCATGTGTGGATTAGAAAGTAAATCTAGAAAAGAACAACTATCATATTATAACAGAGCATTCAACATGTGGTGAGATCCCATTCTGTTATAAGAAAAAAAGAGATAAAGTAAAATTATATATAATTCAGATTTAAATCTTACTCTATGTTTGTTATATTTGTTAAGTCATTCAGTCATGTGTGACTTTTTATGACCCCATGGACTGAAGCACACCAGGCCTCCATGTCCTTCACCATCTACCAGAACATGCTCAAATTCATGTTCATTGAGTCAGTCATGCCATCCAATCATCTCGTCCTCTGTCTTCCACTTCTCCTCTTGCCTTCTAACTGTCCGAGCATCAGGGTCTTTCCCAATGAGATGGCTCTTCCCATCAGATGGACTTCAGATTTACTGATTTGGACTTTAGCTTTAACATCAGTCCTTGCAATGAATATTCAGGCTTGATTTCTTTAGGATTGACTGGTTCGATCTCCTGGCAATTCAAAGGACTCATAAGAATCTTCTCCAATAGCTCAGCTCAAAAGCATCAATTCTTTCACACTCAGCCTTCTTTATGATGCAAATCATATATCTATACATGACTACTGGAAAAACCATAGCTTTGATTATATGACCTTTGTTAGCAAAATAATGTCTCTGATTTTTAATATGCTGTCTAGGTTTGTTATAGCTTTTCTTCCAAGGAGCAAGGGTCTTTTAAATTCATGGCTGAGTCACCATCTGCATTAATTTTGGAGCCCAAGAAAATAAAGCCTATTACTGTTTTTCATTGTTTCCACATCTAATTGCCGTGAAGTGATGGTACTAGACACCATAATCTTTGCTTTGTGAATCTTGAGTTATAGGCCAACTTTTTCAACTCTCTTATTTCACATTCATCAAGAGACCCTTTAGTTCTTCTTCATTTTCTACCATAAGAGAGGTGTTATTTGCATATCTGAGGTTATTGATATTTATTCTGACAATCTTGATTCTAGCTTGTGATTATCCATCCTGACATTTTCATGGTGTACTCTGCATATAAATTCAATAAATAGGGTGACAATATACAGCCTTGATGTACTCCTTTCCCAATTTGGAACCAGTCTGTTTTCCCATGTCTGGTTCTAAGTGTTGTTCTTGACCTAAAAACAAGTTTCTCAAAGGCAAGTGAAATGGTCTGGTATTCCCATCTCCGTAAGAATTTTCCACAGTTTGATGTGACCCACACAGTCAAAAGGTTTAGCAAAGTCAATGAAGCAGAAGTAAATGTATTCCTGGAATTCCCTTGCTTTACATATGTTTCAATACATGCTGGCAATTTGATTTCTGGTTCCTCTGCCTTTTCTAAATCAGGCTTGTAGATCTGGAAATTCTTGTTTCATGTATTTTTAAAGTCTAACTTGGGGAATTTTGAATATTATTTGCTAGCATGTGTTCTGTTCAGTTCAGTTCAGTCATTCAATCATGTCCAATTCATCACAAACCCAAGAACAGCAGCATGCCAGGCCTCCCTGTCCATCACCAACTCACGGAGACCACCTAAACCCATGTCCATTGAGTCTGTGATGCCATCTAACCATCTCATCCTCTGTCATCACCTTATCCTCCTGCCCTCAATCTTCCCAGCATTAGAGTCTTCCCAAATGAGTCAGTTCTTCACATCAGGTGGCCAAAGTATTGGAATTTCAGCTTCAACATCAGTCCTTCCAATGAACACCCAGGACTGATCTTTCTTAGAATGGACTGGTTGGATTTCCTTGCAGTCCAAGGACTCCAAGAGTCTTCTCCAACAACACACTTTAAAAGCATCAATTCTTTGGCACTCAGCTTTCTTTATACTCCAACTCTCACGTCCATACATGACCACTGGAAAAACCACAGCCTTGACTAGACAGAACTTTGTTGACAAATAATATCTCTGTTTTTTAATATGCTGTCTATGTTGGTCATAACTTTCCTTTCAAAGAGTAAGTGTCTCTTAATTTCATGGCTGCACTCACCATCTGCAGTGATTTTGGAGCCCCCCAAAATAAAGTCAGCCACTGTTTCCACTGTTTCCCCATCTATTTCCCATGCAGTGATGGGGCCAGATGCTATGATCTTAGTTTTCTAAATGTTGAGGTTTAAGCCAACTTTTCACTCTCCTCTTTCACTTTAATCAAGAGTCTCTTTAATTCTTCTTCACTTTCTGCTATAAGGGTGGTGTCACCTGCATATCTGAACTTACTGATATTTCTTCCAGCAATCTTGATTCCAGTGTGTCCTTCCTCCAGCTCAATGTTTCTCATGATGTATTCTATATATAAGTTAAATAAGCAGGGTGACAATATACAGCCTGGACATACTCCTTTTCCTAATTGGAACCAGTCTGTTGTTGCATGTCCAGTTCTAACTGTTGCTTCCTGACCTGCATAAAGGTTTCTCAAGAGGCAGGTCAGGTGGTCTGGTATTCCCATCTCTTTCAGAATTTTCCACAGTTTCTTGTTATCCACACAGTCAAAGGCTTTGGCATAGTCAGTAAAGCAGAAATAGATGCTTTTCTGGAATTCTCTTGCTTTTTCCATGATCCAGCGGATGTTGGCAATTTGGACTTTGGTTCCTCTGCTTTTTCTAAAATCATCTTGAACATCTGGAAGTTCACAGTTCAAGTATTACTGAAGCCTGGCTTGGAGAATTTTGAGCATTACTTTACTAGCGTGTGAGATGAGTGCAATTGTGTGGTAGATTGAGCATTGTTTGGCATTGTCTTTCTTTGGAATTGTAATGAAAACTGACCTTTTCCAGACCTGTGGCTACTCCTGAGTTTTACACATTTGCTGACATAGTGAGTGCAGCACTTTCACAGCATCATCATTTAGCATTTGAGATAGCTCAACTGGAATTCCATCACCTCCACTAGCTTTGTTCATAGTTCTGCTTTCTAAGGCCCACTTCACATTCCAGGATGTCTGGCTGTAGGTGAGTGATCACACCATGGTGATTATGTGGGTCATGAAGATTTTTTTTAACAGTTCTTCTGTGTATTTTTGCTACCTCTTCTTAATATCTTCTGCTTCTTTTAGGTCTCTACCATTTCTGTCCTTTATTGAGCCCATCTTTGCATAAAATGTTCCCTTGGTATCTCTAATTTTCTTGAAGAGATCTCTAGTCTTTCCCATTCTATTGTTTTCCCCAATTTCTCTGCATTTATCACTGAGGAAGTCTTTCTTATCTTTTCTTGCTATTCTTTGGAACTCTGCATTCAAATGGGTATACCTTTCCTTTTCTCCTTTGCTTTTCACTTACCTTCTTTTCACAGCTGTTTGTAAGGCTTCCTCCGACAGCCATTTTGCTTTTCTCACATTTCTTTTTCTTGGAGATGGTCTTGATACCTATCTCCTGTACAATGCCATGAACCTTTGTCCATAGTTCATCAGGCATTCTGTCTGTCAGATCTAGTCCCTTAAATCTATGTT
Source organism: Tragelaphus eurycerus (assembly GCA_935064755.1). Lineage (NCBI taxonomy): Eukaryota > Metazoa > Chordata > Mammalia > Artiodactyla > Bovidae > Tragelaphus > Tragelaphus eurycerus. Next base: position 5,410,204 of record CAKXYN010000041.1, read on the forward strand.
GTACTTCCACTGTATAGTCATCAGGGATTTGATTTAGGTCATACCTGAATGGGGTAGTGGTTTGGTGTACTAGTTTAAACATTCTTTGGCATTGCCTTTCTTTGGGATTGGAATGAAAACAGACCTTTTCCAGTCCTATGTCCACTGCTGAGTTTTTCAAATTTGCTTGCACATTGAGTGCAGCAATTTAACAGCATCATCTTTCAGGATTTGAAACAGCTCAACTGGGAGTTCACCCCCTGCACTAGTTTTGTTCCTAGTGGTGCTTCCTAAGGACCACTTAACTTCAAACTTCAAGATGTCTGCCTCTTGGTGGATGATCACATCATCATGGTTATCTGAGTCATGCAACATTTTTTCTATAGTTCTTCTGTGTATGCTTGCCACCTCTTCTTAATATCGTCTGCTTCTGTTAGGTCCATACCATCTCTGTCCTTTATTGTGCCCACAAATCTTTGCATGAAATGTTTTCTTGGTATCACTAATTTTGTTGAAGGGATCTCTAGTCTTTTCCATTCTATTGTTTTCCTCTAAATCTTTGCCTTGATCACTGAGTAATATTTCTTATGTCACCTTGTTATTCTTTGAAACTCAGCATTCAGATTGGTATATCTTTCATTTTCTCCTTTGTCTTTTCCTTCTCCTCTTTTCTCAGCTACTTGTAAGGCCTCCTCAGACAACCATTTGCCTTTTTGCACTTCTTTTTCTCGACAATGATTTTGATTACCACCTCTTGTACAATGTTATGATCCTCTGTCCATAGTCCGTTCAATATCCTGTCTATCAAATCTAATCCCTTCACTTTTGTTTGTTTGTTTCGTTTTTTTTTTTTTTTTTTTTCACTTCCACTGTATAATCATAAGGGATTTGATTTAGGTTGTACCTGAATGGCCTAGTGGTTTCCTCTATGTTCTTTAAGTTTGAATGTGGGAATAAGGAGTTCGTGATCTGAGCCACAATCAGCTGCCAGTCTTGTTTTTGATGATTGTAGAGAGCTTCTCCATCTGCAGCTGCAAAAAATATATAATCAATCTGTGTTCGGTATTGACCATTTGGTGATGTCCATGTGTAGAGTCTTCTCTTATGTTGTTGGAAGAGGGTGTTGCTATGACCAGTGTGTTCTCTTGTGAAACTCTGCTAGTCTTTGCAAAATTCTGCTTCATTTTTTTACTTCAAAGCAAAACTTGTCTGCTATTCCAGATATCTCTTGACATCCTACTTTTGCATTCCAATCCCCTGATGAAAAGTACTTATTTATTTATTTATTTTTAATTCTAGAAGGTCTTGTAGGTCTTCATAAATTATTCAACTTCAACTTCTTTCGCATTAGTGGTTGGGGCATACACTTTGATTACTGTGATATTGAATGGTTTGCCTTGATCATTCTGCCACTTTTGAGATTTCACCCAAGTACTGCATTTCAGACACTTTTTTTAAACTATGATGTTTACTCCAATTCTTCTAAGGGATTCTTGCCCACAGTGGTGGGTATAATGATCATCTGAATTAAATTCCCCCATCCCATTCTATTTAAGTTAACTGATTCCTAAAATGTTGATGTTCATTCTTTCCATCTCCTGTTTGACTACTTCCACTTTTCCTTGATTCATGGACCTAACATTCCAGGTTTCTATGCAATATTGTTCTTACAGCATAGTACTTTACTTCCAGCACCAGACACATTCACAACTTGGTGTTGTTTTCACTTTGACTCAGCCTCTTCATTCCTTCTGGATCCATTTGTCTGCTCTTTTCCAGTAGCGTATTGGGCATATACTAACTGTGGAGTTCATCTTTCAGTGTCATATATTTTTGCCTTATTATAGAGTTCATAGGGTTTTCAAGGCAAATATAATGAAGTGGTTTCCCATTCCATTCTCCAGTGGACCATATTTTGTTTGAACTGTTCACCATTACCTGTCTGTCTTGGGTGATCCTACACAGCATGGCTCATAGTTCCATTGAGTTAGACAAGGCTGTGATACTTGCAATCACTTTGGTTAGCTTTCTAGATTGTCATTTTCAGTCTGCCTGCCTTTGGACATATGAGGGTAAGAAGCTTGTGGAAGCTTCATGATAAAACAGAATTGTTGTTGAGAAAACTGGGTGTTTCTCTAGCCATGCTCAGTAAATCTTTAATTCAATTTTTTGTCAATGATAGGCCAGCATTTCCACCCTGTATTTTGGCCTGAGGCCAATACATGTTAGGGGTAAGGGAGGTAATGGTGACCTCCTTCAAAAAGACTTATGCAAGACTGTTGCAGTCAACTGTATTTTTAATTTATTCATAGAAATAGCTATAAAGGTGTCCAAATTTAAAAGTGTCCAAATTTGGGGGCTTTCCAACCAAACAAATATTCCCTTCATCAATATATTCTTTTCTAAGTTAAATGGCACAAATCAAGATAAATATAACACTATCTTAGTTAATCAGGGTTCAGCAAAATAGTAAAGGCCAAACAGTAAATATTTTAGGCCTTTTGCAACTACTACATCCTACTGTTTTAGCATGAAAGCAGCCATGTTGTTGTTGCTAAGTCACCTCTAACTCTTTTGTGACCCCATGGAATGTAGCCTGCCAGACTCCTCTGTCGATGGGATTTCCCAGGCAAGAATAACAGAGTGGATTGTCATTTCCTTGTCCAAGGGATCTTCCGAACTCAGGGATCAAAATTGTGTCTCCAGCATTGGCAGGGGATTCTTTATCATTGAACCACCTGGGAAGCCCACCTCTAGCCTAAGACTGTCATTAAATTCTATGAAGTGAAATCACATTCAAAGCATAGATATGGACATTTTTTAAATTACGTAATCATTTTTCTTTATTTAAAATACTTTAACATATCTTCATTTAATATGTACTCATAAGAAGTGATTTGGCTTTCAGATCAGATCAGATAAGTCTCTCAGTCGTGTCCGATTCTTTGCGACCCCATGAACTGCAGCACGCCAGGCCTCCCTGTCCATCACCAGCTCTCAGAGGTCACTCAGACTCATATCCATCGAGTCAGTGATGCCATCCAGCCATCTCATCCTCTGTCGTCCCCCTCTCTTCCTGCCCCCAATCCCTCCCAGCATCAGAGTCTTCTCCAATGAGTCAGCTCTTCCCATGAGGTGGACAAAATACTGGAGTTTCAGCTTTAGCATCATTCCTTCCAAAGAAATTCCAGGGATGATCTCCTTCAGAATGGACTGGTTGGATCTCCTTGCAGTCCAAGGGACTCTCAAGAGTCTTCTCCAACACCACAGTTCAAAAGCATCAATTCTTCGGCGCTCAGCCTTCTTCACAGTCCAGCTCTCACATCCATACATGACCACAGGAAAAACCATAGCCTTGACTAGACGAACCTTTGTTGGCAAAGTGATGTCTCTGCTTTTGAATATGCTATCTAGGTTGGCCATAACTTTCCTTCCAAGGAGTAAGCGTCTTTTAATTTCATGGCTGAAGTCACCATCTGCAGTGATTTTGGAGCCCAGAAAAAGAAAGTCTGACACTGTTTCCACTGTTTCTCCATCTATTTCCCATGTAGTGATGGGACCAGATGTCATGATCTTCGTTTTCTGAATGTTGAGCTTTAAGCCAACCTTTTCATTCTCCACTTTCACTTTCATCAAGAGGCTTTTGAGTTCCTCTTCACTTTCTGCCATAAGGGTGGTGTCATCTGCATATCTGAGGTTATTGATATTTCTCCCAGAAATCTTGATTCCAACTTGTGTTTCTTCCAGTCCAGCATTTCTCATGATGTACTCTGCATATAGGTAAAATAAACATGGTGACAATATACAGCCTTGACATACTCCTTTTCCTATTAGGAACCAGTCTGTTGTTCCATGACCACTTCTAACTCTTGCTTCCTGACCTGCATACAGCTTTCTCAAAAGGGAGATCAGGTGGCCTGGTATTCCCATCCCTTTCAGAATTTTCCACAGTTTATTGTGATCTACACAGTCAAAGGCTTTGGCATAGTCAATAAAGCAGAAATAGATGTTTTTCTGGAACTCTCTTGCTTTTTCCATGATCCAGCGGATGTTGGCAATTTGACCTCTGGTTCCTCTGCCTTATCTAAAACCAGCTTGGACATCAGGAAATTCACGGTTCACATATTGCTGAAGCCTGGCTTGGAGAATTTTGTGCATTACTTTACTCGCGTGTGAGATGAGTGAAATTGTGCGGTAGTTTGAGCATTCTTTGGCATTGCCTTTCTTTGGGATTGAGATGAAAACTGACCTTTTCCAATCTTGTGGCCACTGCTGAGTTTTCCAAATTTGCTGGCATATTGAGTGTAGCACTTTCACAGCATCATCATTCAGGATTTGGAATAGCTCTACTGGAATTCCATCACCTCCACTAGCTTTATTCGTAGTGATGCTTTCTAAGGCCCACTTGACTTCACATTCCAGGATGTCTGGCTCTAGGTCAGTGATCACACCATCATGATCATCTGGGTCGTGAAGCTCTTTTTTGTACAGATCTTCTGTGTATTCTTGCCACCTCTTCTTAATATCTTCTGCTTCTGTTACATCCATACCATTTCTGTCCTTTAACGTGCCCATCTTTGAATGAAATGTTGCTTTGGTATCTCTGATTTTCTTGAAGAGATCCCTAATCTTTCCCATTCTGTTGGTTTCCTCTATTTCTTTGCATTGATCGCTGAAGAAGGCTTTCTTATCTCTTCTTGCTATTCTTTGGAACTCTGCATTTAGATGTTTATATCTTTCCTTTTCTCCTTTGCTTTTCGCTTTTCTTCTTTTCACAGCTATTTGTAATGCCTCCCCAGACAGCCATTTTGCTTTTTTGCATTTCTTTTCCATGGGGATGGTCTTGATCCCTGTCTCCTGTACAATGTCACGAACCTCATTCCATAGTTCATCAGGCACTCTATCTATCTGATCCAAGCCCTTAAATCTATTTCTCACTTCCACTGTATAATCATAAGGGATTTGATTTAGGTCATACCTGAATGGTCTAGCGGTTTTCCCTACTTTCTTCAATTTCATTCTTAAGTTGGCAATAAGGAGTTCATGGTCTGAGCCACAGTCAGCTCCTGGTCTTGTTTTTGCTGATTGTATAGATCTTCTCCGTCTTTGGCTTCAAAGAATATCATCGATCTGCTTTCGGTGTTGACCATCTGGTGATGTCCATGTGTAGAGTCTTCTCTTGTGTTGTTGGAAGAGGGTATTTGCTATGACCAGTGCATTTTCTTGGCAAAACTCTATTAGTGTTTGCCCTGCTTCATTCCGTATTCCAATGCCCAATTTGCCTGTTACTCCAGGTGTTTCTTGACTTCCTACTTTTGCATTCCAGTCCCCTATAATGAAAAGGACATCTTTTTTGGGTGTTAGTTCTAAAAGGTCTCGTAGGTCTTCAGAGAACCGTTCAACTTGAGCTTCTTCAGTGTTACTGGTTACCTATTGACAAATATGACTTAAATCAAATGCCATATGAATTTGCAGTAGAGGTAACAAATAGATTTAAGGGACTAAATCTATTTAACGGTGTGCCCAAAGAACTATAGACAGAGATACACAATATTTTACAGGAAGAAGCACATGAAATCAGCCCAAATAAAAATAAAAGTAAGAAGGCAAAGTGGTTATCTGAGGAAACTTTATAGATAGTGGAAGAATGAAGAGAAATTAAAAGCAAGGGAGAGTGGCAAAGGTATATCCAATTAAATACATAGTACCAATAAATAGCTAGAAGAGACAAGAAATACTTCTTTAATGAACAAGGCTTAATAATAAAAGAAAACAACAAAAGGGGAAAGACTAGAAATTTCTTCCAGAAATTTGGAAACATCAAGGGATCTTTCTACCCAAGATGGGCACAAGAAAGGATACAAATGGTAGAGACACGGTAGATGCTGAAGATAGCAAAAAGAGATGGAAAGAACATAGAAGAACTGTATAAAAATATCTTAGTGAATTGGATTACTACAATGTTGTGGTTATTCACCCACAGACATACATTTTGGAGTGCAAAGTCAATTGGCCCTTAAGAGCACTGTTTTTAATAAAGAGAGTGAAATCAGTTAATTCCAGCAAACTATTTAAACTCCTAACCAAGGTTCTGCATTCATTATATGAGCAAATCTAGAAGCCCCAGCAATGACCAAGGACTATTATTGTCAATCTTCATCCTAATTCTCAAGAAGGGTAATACCAAAGAATATGTAATCTGGTAGTCACACAGTCGTGTCCTACTTTTTGTGACCCCGTGAACTGAAGCCCGCCAGGCTCCTCTGTCCATGGGATTCTCCAAGCAAGACTACTGAAGAGAGTTGCCATTCCCTTCTCTAGGGGATCTTCCCAACCCAGGGACTGAACCCAGGTCTCCCATGTTGCAGGCAGATTCTTTACTAAGAATATGCTAACCATTGAACAATTGCACTCATCCCTCATGCTAGTAAGGTCATGCTTAAAATCATTCATGCTAGGCTTCAGCATTATGCAAAACAAGAGTTTCAAGGTGTTCAAGTTGGGTTTAGAAAAGGAAGAGGAACTTGAGATCAAATTGCCAACATTCACTGGATTGTAGAGAAAGCAAGGACATTTCATAAAAGCATCTATCTTTACTTCACCGACTCCTCTAAAGCCTTTGACTCTGTGAATCATGACAAGCTGTGGAAAGCTCTTAGAGAAGTGGGAATGCCAGACCATCTTACCTGTCTGCTGAGAAACATGTGTGATGCTCAAAAAGCAACAGTTTGAACTCTATATGGAAAAAAATCTGATCGGTTGAAGATCGAGAAAAGAGTAAGAGAGGGCTGACTGCTGTCACCCTATTTGTTTCTTATAGGCTAAGCACATCATCAGAAATGCCAGGCTGGATGAATTACAAACCAGAATGAAGGTTTGGGAGGGATAACATCAACAAACTAAGATATGTGTAGGATATTACTCTAATAGCAGAAACTGAAGAGGAACTAAAGAGCCTGTAGATGAATGTGAAGTAAGAGAGTGAAAGAGCCAGCTTAAAACTAAATATTAAAAAAAAAAAAAAAGGACTAAGAATACAGCCCCATTTCTGCATGGCAAATTGAAGGGGAAAAGGTGGACACAGTGACAGATTTCCTCTTCATGGGCTCCAAACACACTGTGGACGGTGACTGCAACCATGAAATCAGATGACAATTGTTTCTTGGAAGGAAAGCAATGACAAATCTAGACAATGTGTTGAGAAGCAGAGACATTACTCTGCTGGAAATGTCCACAGAGTCAAGGCTATGGTCTTCTCAGGGGTCACATATGGTTGTGAGAGCTGGACCATAAAGAAGAAAGAATGCCAAAGAATTGATGCCTTTGAAATGTGGAGCTGGTGAAGACAGTCCCTTGGACAGCAAGGAGATCAAACCAGTGAATCTTAAGGGAGATAAACCCTGAATATTCGCCACAAGGACTGATGCTGAAACTCCAGTATTTCGGTAACCTAATGAGAATAGAGGCCTCATTGGAAAAGCCCCTGATGCTGAGAAATACTGAGGGCAAAAGGAGAAGAGAGCATCAGAGGATGAGATGGCTGGACAGTATCATTGTTGCAATGAACATGAACTTGGTGAACTCTGGGAGATGATAAAGGACAAGGATGCCAGGCATGCTGCAGCCTGCTAATGCTAAGTCGCTTCAGTCGTGTCCGACTCTGTGCGACCCCATAGACGGCAGCCCACCAGGCTCTCCAGTCCCTGGGATTCTCCAGGCAAGAACACTGGAGTTTGTTGCCATTTCCTTCTCCAGTGCATGAAAGTGAAAAGTGAAAGTGAAGTCACTCAGTCGTGTCCGACTCTTAGCGACCCCATGGACTGCAGCCCACCAAGCTCCTCCATCCATGGGATTTTCCAGGCAAGAATACTGGAGTGGGGTGCCATCGCCTTCTCGAATGATGCAACCTATGGGGTCACAAAGAGTTTGGCACGACTGGATGGCTTAACAACAACAATTGACAAATAATTCCAAGAAATTTCCAACATTTTGAAATGATTTTATAATTGGAAGACTAGAATGAGTGAAGATTGCATGTTTTGAAGGGAATTGAAGGTTGACAGATAATGTCAAAAATCACTGCAGATGGTGATTGTAACCATGAAATTAAAAGACACTTACTCCTTGGAAGGAAAGTTATGACCAACTTAGATAACATATTCAAAAGCAGAGACATTACTTTGCCAACAAAGTCTGTCTAGTCAAGGCTATGGTTTTTCCAGTAGTCATGTATGGATGTGAGAATCGGACTGTGAAGAAGGCTGAGTGCCGAAGAATTGATGGTTTTGAACTAAGGTGTTAGAGAAGACTCTTGAGAGTCCCTTGGACTCCAAGGAGATCCAGCCAGTCCATTCTAAGGAGATCAGCCCTGGGATTTCTTTGGAAGGAATGATGCTAAAACTGAAACTCCAGTACTTTGGCCACCTCATGTGAAGAGTTGACTCATTGGAAAAGACTCTGATGTTGGGAAGGATTGGGGGCAGGAGGAGAAGGGGACGACAGAGGATGAGATGGCTGGATGGCATCACTGACTTGATGGGTGTGAGTCTGGGTGACCTCCGGGAGCTGGTGATGGACAGGGAGGCCTGGCGTGCTGCCGTTCATGGGGTCGCAAGGAGTCAGACACGACTGAGCGACTGATCTGATCTGATTGTGTGTGTGTGTGTGTGTGTGTGTGTGTATGTGTGTGTGTGTGTGTATGTGTTTCATTATAGCAAAGTAGATATTTATCCTTCCTGAAATTCTGAAACTGGCTCAAATTTCAATACCTTTTACAAATTAAAATATATTTTACTGTGCAAAAATATATTTCATTTGCACCATTAAACAACATTTTATTATAAATTTATTTATTTTAATTGGAGGTTAGTTACTTTACAATATTTTATTTTTAATGAGTTGTTAATAAGCTATAAATCTCTAATATAAGCTGGAAAACTTCAGTACCCACTGAGGATTCTTGAAAGCAGAAATATGTTACATCCCCCAAACATGACCAAATGCATTTTCCAAAGATTTATAATTACTTTTAAGTTATACTGATTTTTTTGTCATCTCTAAATTACTAGCAGTGTTTTTGAAGATTGACTTATGATCTGAAGTATTTTTCATTGCACAATGTTACCCTTTCTAACATGAGTTTTTATTCTTGAAAATATTTAAAACATTAATTACTAAGGAATTACTCTGCATGATCCAATATATTCTCTTTGAATTTTTTTTTTTCAAATAAATACTCAGAGTACAATTACTAGATCATATGGTAATTCTACTGTTAACTTTTGGGGGACTCTCCAACTTGTTTTCAATAAAAGTTTAACTATTTGCATTGTCTCCAACAGTAAGCAATTTTAATTTTCACACCTTCTTCCCAACAGTCATCTTTTTTTGATAAGATCCATCTTGTCACGTGTGAGGTGATATCTCACTAGGGTTGTGATTTGTGTTTCCCTGATGATTAATGGAAAGTTCTGAAAGAGATGGGAATACCAGACCACCTGATCTGCCTCTTAAGAAATCTGTATGCAGGTCAGGAAGCAACAGTTAGAACTGGTCATGGAACAACAGACTGGTTCCAAATAGGAAAAGGAGTACGTCAAGGCTGCATATTGTCACCATGTTTATTTAACTTATATGCAGAGTACATCATGAGAAATGCTGGACTGGAAGAAACACAAGTTGGAATCAAGATTGCTGGGAGAAATATCAATAACCTCAGATATGCAGATGACACGACTCTTATGGCAGAAAGTGAAGAGGGGCTAAAAAGCCTCTTGATGAAAGTGAAAGTGGAGAGTGAAAAGGTTGGCTTAAAGCTCAACATTCAGAAAACGAAGATCATGGCATCTGGTCCCATCACTACATGGGAAATAGATGGAGAAACAGTGGAAACAGTGTCAGACTTTGTTTTTCCGGGCTCCAAAATCACTGCAGATGGTGACTGCAGCCATGAAATTGAAAGACGCTTACTCCTTGGAAAGAAAGTTATGACCAACCTACATAGCATATTCAAAAGCAGAGACATTACTTTGTCAACAAAGGTTCGCCTAATCAAGGCTATGGTCTTTCCTGTGGTCATGTATGGATGTGAGAGCTGGACTGTGAAAAAGGCTGAGCACCGAAGAATTGATGCTTTTGCACTGTGGTGTTGGAGAAGACTCTTGAGAGTCCCTTGGACTGCAAGGAGATCCAACCAGTCCATTCTGAAGGAGATCAGTCCTGGAATTTCTTTAGAAGGAATGATGCTAAAGCTGAAACTCCAGTATTTTGGCCACCTCATGCGAAGAGTTGACTCATTGGAGAAGACTCTGATGCTGGGAGGGATTGAGGGCAGGAGGAGAAGGGAACGACAGAGGATGAGATGGCTGGATGGCATCACTGACTCGATGGGTATGAGTCTAGGTGACCTCCGGGAGCTGGTGATGGACAGGGAGACCTGGCATGCTGCAGTTCATGGGATCGCAAAGAGTCGGACACGACTGAGCGACTGATCTGATCTGATCTGATGATTAATAACATATAACATATTTTTATTTATCATCAACATTTATATATCCTGCTTTAAGAAATGTTTATTGAAATCTTTCAGTTCAGTTCAGTCGCTCAGTCATGTCTGACTTTTTGCAACCCTATGGTCTACAGCATGCCAGGCCTGCCTGTTCATCATCAACTCCTGGAGTGTACTCAAACTTATATCCATTGAGTCAGTGAAACCATTCCTACCATCTCATCCTCTGTCGTCTCCTTCTCCTCCTGCCTTCAATCTTTTCCAGAATCAGAGTCTTTTCAAGTGAGTCAGCTCTTTGCATCAGGTTGCCAAAGTATTGGAGCTTCAGCTTCAGCATCAGTCCCTCCAATGAACACCCAGAACTGATCTGCTTTAGGATGGACTAGTTGGATCTCCTTGCAGTCCAACAGACTCTCAAGAGTTTTCTCCAACAGTTCAGTTCAACAGCATCAATTGTTCAGTGCTCAGCTTTCTTTATAGTCCAACTCTCACATTCATACATGACTACTGGAAAAACCATGACTTGGACTAGACAGACCTTTGTTGGCAAAGTAATGCCTCTGCTTTTTAATATGCTGTCGAGTTTGGTCATAACTTTCCTTCCAAGGAACAAACATGTTTTAATTTCATGACTGCTGTCACCAACTGAAGTGAAATATTTAGCACATTTTGAATTGGGTTATTGGTTTTTGGCTACTGAACTATAGGAATTCCTTATATATTTTGGAAATTAACCCCTTATATGCATGGCTTGCAAATGTTCTCATCCATCTCATAGGTGGCCTTTACACTCTGCTGATTGTTTTCTTTTTGTTGTTGTTGTTAGTTTTTTGTTGTTGTTGTGCAGATGTTTTTTACTCAAATATAGTCCCACTCATCTGATTTTGCTTTTATTGACTATACTTTTGGCATTATATTCATGAACTTATGGTTCAGTCTTGGTGGGATATATCTTTTGAGAGATCCATCCAATTTTTGGCATGTCATTGTTTATAATAGTTTTAATGACTATTTTATTTTTTGGGCATCTCTTTTAATGTTTCTTCTTTCAATTCTGATTTTATTCCTTTATGTGTAGGCTGAACTATCCCACTTCATCAACACCAAGTTCTCCATAATGTTCATTCAGCCGTTTATAGAAAGGATGGAAAGAAGAGCATGGCGGACCAAACAAAGGTCTCTTTGAGGAGATAGTCATTCTTAAAATGGAGCTATTCATCTCATTCTTTCCCTGACAGCAGTGCCAAAATTATAACTGACTGAAGTTCTCTTCCAGTCGATAGAGTCAGAACGGCAGAGCACAAAGCAAGTCAGAAACTACAGGATTTTCTGGTTAAAGGACTTGCCAGTGAGTCTTGTTACATTTCTACAATGTAGGTCTGCATGTATGTAGGTAGATTTCCCTGAACCATGAACCGAAATGATATGATTAAACTATCTTTCCACTATCTCATTCCAGAGGTCAATCTTCTGTGAAAAGGAGATCTTTTCCCATCTTATCTTCACTCCAAACATGTTTAATGCATAGAAAAAGTACAGAGGGGTATTTTAAATACATATATAAACTCTACAGGAACAAAGGAGATTTAAATATTCTAGAAATAAAGAAAAAGATAGCATTATAGAGACAAAAATGAAGCCACAAAGCTTGCTTCTTGTGAGAAAGACTATGTTTAATCTAATAAAATGGTAAATGCTGAGCGAAATTTTGCTCTTCTGTTTAGAGCTGAAATTTCAGAGAATGGCAGAGAATCTACAATAATTTTAGCCCTTGTCCTAGTGATATGTCAAGGAAGTAGCCAGTTCATGCTGGGTCTGTGTGTGTGGTAGAAAAATGTTACTGACATAAAATGACAAACTAATAACTAGTTAAAATATAGACTGTCATAAGAGAGTTGCATTTCAGGCAAAGGAAACTCAAAACTTCCCCTATTTGTATAGCAGGTGAAGCTATACAAGTAGCTAAGTCAGAGGACAAGACTATTAGAAAATCTGCTAAAACTTACTTAAACATCTAAGCTACAAAGCACAAGAGGAAACAGAGTCCAGGTTTCAATCAGCTTGTATCAACCAGTAGATAAAATGAAAATGAGATTTGATGCACAATAAACAAATACTATAATAACATGGGAAATACTTTTTGTGCTCAGTCATTAAACCATGTCTGACTCTTGTGACCCTAGAGACTGTAGCCTGCCAGGCTCGTCTCTCCATGGAAATTTTCCAGCAATAATTAAAGGAGTGGATTGCCATTTACTTTTCTAGGGAATCTTTTTGACACAGGGCTCAAACCTGTATCTTCTATGTTGAAGGTAGATTTTTTATCATCAAACCAACTAGGAAGCCTGGGAGGGGAGGTGTACTTTAAAATATGTATATTAACATACTCAAAAAGATAAATTAAAAGATAGAAATGGTAAAGCAAGAATAGTTGATATGAAAAAAAAATCATGATTTGATAGGATCAAAACAAAAATATTTATTTTAAAACTGTCTAATAATTAATTAAATATTAAAGATTGATTGACTAAATTGTGCAGAGAGCTGAGAGGAAGAAATCACCCAAAAATGACACAAGACCTAACATGTAACTAACAGCAAGTTCTTTATTCTATATTTTTTAGATGCCAATATGATTTTTAGGAGTTAAAATATAAAGTGCTTTCACAATTCCTGGCACATATTAAGTGTACAATAATGATAACTGTTATCATGTAAAATTATTAAAATGTGTTTCAGAAGATAAAAGGATGGATAGTGGAGGACAGAGTGGGAAAGTCCTATATTAATCCATAATTAGCTCCATTAAGATACAATAGAAAAAAGTGGGGGCTGGAAAATGTTTAAAATGATTATGGCTGATAATTTTTCAGAATGGATGGTTTGATCCTAAGATTGAAGAAGCACTAAATTTAGGTATACAAGTATGGTATTGTAAAATTTCAAAGGTAAAGGGGAAAAAAAGATTCTATAAGGTAAAGAGATAGAAAATAAAAATGAATACAATTATAGTTCATGTCAGTTTTTGAAAGCCAAAAGACAATGAAACACTTTAACAGTGAAAATAAAATAGAATTAAACTATATTTAATATGCATAAATTATTATCTTCCTCTATGCCTTTGGTCTAGAGTACTTGATGAACTGATCCTGCAACAGGATAACCCATTGAAGTGATACCTTATGTTGACAGGTCCTGAAGTACAGGGGTTAACAGACAAGCTAGGTGCCTGGGTAAAACATAAGTGTCAAAACATGGAACAAAATCCTACAAAAATGCAATAGCTTGTTTCTTCAATGAAATTTTTGAGGGCCCAGAGCTCTGTTAAGATTTCTCCTGGATATAGTAAGGGAAATATATATATAAGATCAGATCAGATCAGTAGCTCAGTCGTGTCTGACTCTTTGCGACCCCATGAATCACAGCACGCCAGGCCTCCCTGTCCATCACCAACTCCCGGAGGTCACCCAGACTCACATCCATCCAGTCAGTGATGCCATCCAGCTATCTCATCCTCTGTCGTCCCCTTCTCCTCCTGCCCTCAATCCCTCCCAGCATCAGAGTCTTCTCCAATGAGTCAACTCTTCGCATGAGGTGGCCAATATACTGGAGTTTCAGCTTTAGCATCATTACTTCTAAAGAAATTCCAGGATTGATCTCCTTCAGAATGGACTGATTGGATCTTCTTGCAGTCCAAGGGACTCTAAAGAGTCTTCTCCAACACCACAGTTCAAAAGCATCAATTTTTCGGCGCTCAGCCTTCTTCACAGTCCAGCTCTCACATCCATACATGACCACAGGAAAGACCATAGCCTTGACTAGGAGAAACTTTGTTGGCAAAGCAATGTCTCTGCTTTTGAATATGCTATCTAGGTTGGTCATAACTTTCCTTCCAAGGAGCAAGCGTCTTTTAATTTCATGGCTGCAGTCACCATCTGCAGTGATTTTGGAGCCCAGAAAAACAAAGTCTGACACTGTTTCCACTGTTTCCCCATCTATTTCCCATGCAGTGATGGGACCATATGCCATGATCTTCGTTTTCTGAATGTTGAGCTTTAAGCCAACCTTTTCACTCTCCACTTTCACTTTCATCAAGAGGCTTTTTAGCCCCTCCTCACTTTTTGCCATAAGAGTGGTGTCATCTGCATATCTGAGGTTATTGATATTTCTCCCGGCAATCTTGATTCCAACTTGTGTTTCTTCCAGTCCAGCATTTCTCATGATGTACTCTGCATATAAGTTAAATAAACATGGTGGCAATATGCAGCCTTGACGTACTCCTTTTCCTATTTGGAACCAGTCTGTTGTTCCATGACCAGTTCTAACTGTTGCTTCCTGACCTGCATACAGATTTCTTAAGAGGCAGATCAGGTGGTCTGGTATTCCCATCTCTTTCAGAATTTTCCACAGTTTATTGTGATCCACACAGTCAAAGGCTTTGGCATAGTCAATAAAGCAGAAATAGATGCTTTTCTGGAACTCTCTTGCTTTTTCCATGATCCAGCGGATGTTGGCAATTTGATCTCTGGTTCCTCTGCCTTTTCTAAAACCAGCTTGAACATCAGGAATTTCACGGTTCACATATTGCTGAAGCCTGGCTTGGAGAATTTTGAGCATTACTTTACTAGCGTGTGAGATGAGTGCAATTGTTCGGTAGTTTGAGCACTCCTTGGCATTGCCTTTCTTTGGGATTGGGATGAAAACTGACCTTTTCCAATCTTGTGGCCACTGCTGAGTTTTCCAAATTTGCTGGCATATTGAGTGCAGCACTTTCACAGCATCATCATTCAGGACTTGGAATAGCTCCACTGGAATTCCATCACCTCCACTAGCTTTGTTCGTAGTGATGCTTTCTAAGGCCCATTTGACTTCACGTTCCAAGATGTCTGGCTCTAGGTCAGTGATCACATCATCATGATTATCTAGGTCTTGAAGCTCTTTTTTGTACAGTTCTTCTGTGTATTCTTGCCACCTCTTCTTAATATCTTTTGCTTCTGTTAGGTCCACACCATCTCTGTCCTTTATCGTGCCCATCTTTGCATGAAATGTTCCTTTGGTATCTCTGATTTTCTTGAAGAGATCCCTAGTCTTTCCCATTCTGTTGTTTTCCTCTATTTCTTTGCATTGATCATTGAAGAAGGCTTTCTTATCTCTTCTTGCTATTCTTTGGAACTCTGCATTTAGATGTTTATATCTTTCCTTTTCTCCTTTGCTTTTCGCTTCTCTTCTTTTCACAGCTATTTGTAAGGCCTCCCCAGACAGCCATTTTGCTTTTTTGCATTTCTTTTCCATGGGGATGGTCTTGATCCCTGTCTCCTGTACAATGTCACGAACCTCATTCCATAGTTCATCAGGCACTCTATCTATCAGATCTAGGCCCTTGAATCTATTTCCCACTTCCACTGTATAATCATAAGGGATTTGATTTAGGTCATACTTGAATGGTCTAGTGGTTTTCCCTACTTTCTTCAATTTCAGTCTGAATTTGTCAATAAGGAGTTCATGGTCTGAGCCACAGTCAGCTCCTGGTCTTGTTTTTGCTGATTGTATAGAGCTTCTCCATCTTTGGCTGCAAAGAATATAATCGATCTGTTTTCAGTGTTGACCATCTGGTGATGTCCATGTATAGAGTCTTCTCTTGTGTTGTTGGAAGAGGGTATTTGCTATGACCAGTGCATTTTCTTGGCAAAACTCTATTAGTGTTTGCCCTGCTTCATTCCGTATTCCAAGGCCAAATTTGCCTGTTACTCCAGGTGTTTCTTGACTTCCTACTTTTGCATTCCAGTCCCCTATAATGAAAAGGACATCTTTTTGGGGTGTTAATTCTAAAAAGTTTTGTAGTTCTTCATAGAACCGTTCAACTTCAGCTTCTTCAGCGTTACTGGTTGGGGCATAGACTTGGATTACTCTGACATTGAATGGTTTGCCTTGGAAACGAACAGAGATCATTCTGTCGTTTTTGAGATTGCATCCAAGTATTGCATTTCGGACTCTTTTGTTGACCATGATGGCCACTCCATTTCTTCTGAGGGATTCCTGCCCGCAGTAGTAGATATAATGGTCATCTGATTTAAATTCACCCATTCCAGTCCATTTTAGTTCGCTAATTCCTAGAATGTCAACAATCACTCTTGCCATCTCTTGTTTGACCACTTCCAATTTGCCTTGATTCATGGACCTGACATTCCAGGTTCCTATGCAATATTGCTCTTTACAGCATCAGACTTTGCTTCTATCACCAGACACATCCACAGCTGGGTATTGTTTTTGTTTGGCTCCATCCCTTCATTCTTTCTGGAGTTATTTCTCCGCTGACCTCCAGTAGCATATTGGGCCCCTACTGACCTGGGGAGTTTCTCTTTCAGTATCCTATCATTTTGCCTTTTCATATTGTTTATGTTCATATATATATAGGAATTTTACCAAATGCTATTTTAAATAGGGACCAAAAGATATAAAGTGTTCTGTAGGCTACAATGTCATAGAAGGAAATGGAATCCCACTCCGGTGTTCTTGTCTGGAGAATCCCAGGGACAGGGGAGCCTGGTGGGCTGCCGTCTATGGGGTCTCATAGAGTTGGACACAACTGAAGTGACTTAGTAGCAGCAGGCTACAAGGGAAGGAGTTGCAGGACTTGGCACCATGGCATTAAGATTTAGGGGATCATGCAGATCAGAATGCCTTATAGACACTGTGGAATATTCTAGAATAAAATGACGATCAGGGCTTTGTAGTATTTTGGGGAAATAAACCTCATGCACTTTTCAAAAAATAACTTTTTAATTGTGTACTGAAGTACATGTGCAAATATGCTAGTCAAATGTTATTAATAATATTTAAATTTGAGGAAACATAAGCATATAAAATATCTATACAAGTTTATCATAAATAATAACAGTTAACAATTTTATATCTGTATACTTCTAGCTATCTCCAAAACTTATTTAATCACATAGGATGATAGTCTTCAATGTAAAGGATAAAATGTTACATAACAATATCATATATAGTATGATGTCAATTTTGTAAAGTACCTAATAAATATTAACTAGTCAATAAGTCAATAAATTTACTTAATCACTGATGAGCAACACATAAAAATCTTTATTGTATTAAAAATTAAAAGACATTCTTTTTTGTTTATTTTTTAATTTTTCAATATTGTATTGGTTTTTCCATATATCAACCTGAATCTGCCACGGGTACAGTTCCCCATCCTGAACCCTCCTCCCTCCTCCCTCCCAGTGCCACCCCTCTGGGTCATCCCAGTGCACCAGCCCCAAGCATCCAGTATCATGTATCAAACCTGGACTGGTGACTCGTTTCATAAATGATATTATACATGTTTCAATGCCATTCTCCCAAATCATCCCACCTTCTCCCTCTCCCACAGAGTCCAAAAGACTGTTCTATAAACATCAGTTTTCTTCACTGTGTCACCTTAATTTTCTTTTGCAAAGAATAAGTTTGTTCTGTATGTTTAAGTGCTTTTTTCCAATATAAGAGAGCATATTTCCTCTCTTATGTTCCTCACATCATATTTGCTCTTTCCACCCACTGCAATCTGGTTTTCACTTCTATATTCCACTAAAATATTCTGGTAAAGATGTGAAATGATCTTTCAGTGACTACATCCAGGAAGCTCTGAGCAGTCTCACCACAAGTGCTGTCTGATCTGTTTCAATCTGTGGACCCCTCTCTGCTCCTGCTATCTCCCTCTACGGTTCTTCAGAACATGCCAAATGTCTGAGACGCCACCTGTGCTTCATCATTTATGTTTACTATCCTTCTTCTGCCTTCTACTTTAACCTTGGTAACTTTCATCTTGTACTAACTCTCTGCTTCCCTCCACTCAGAGTTGTATATTTCCTATAGCTACCATTTGAATCTCTGGGTAATTCTCAAATTACATCTCCACTGAGTTCTCTCTTGAAAAAGTTCTGATCATCTATTCACTTCATTATCTTGCTCTATCTTCCACATCTCCAGTCTTAGTCAAGGATATTTTTCTCCCTTGGCAAGCAAATCAAAAACTAAAGAGTCATCTCTCTCTTACCCTCTCTCAGACAGCACACAAAGCATGTTGACTTCACCTCTTTTACATTTCTCTTCTGTCCCATATTTTTTCCCACTGCTCCTTCCTTGAATTTAAGGTTCATCATGCTTCCTCTGGGCTGTTATCTCAACATCTCCATTGGAAGAATGACCTAGTCTACTATTGTGCATACTAAGCTGCCTCAATCATGTCTGATTCTTTACGATCCTCTGGATGGTAGACAGTCAGAGTCCTCTGTCAATGGGATTCTGCAGGTAAGAATACTGGAGCAGGTTTCCATGCCCTGCTTCAGGGGATCTTCCCAACCTAGGCACTGAACCTGGATTTCTATCTCTTGCATTGGCAGGCAGCTTTTTTATCACTAGTGGCACCTGGAAAGCCACCTAGTCTATTATTATTACTATGGAATTCACACTCCAACTGCTAGCGTAGGAACACCACAAATGCTTATCTGACTTTGACATCCTTTGATGTTAATCTGAGAATGTTTATACTGAGGGTTTTTGGGGTTTTTAATATTTTTACCAGAACTTGGGAACATTTCTTACTGTCTACCATTCAATATTTAATTTTTGATGCTTTTTGTTAAAAATTCTTGTAGCATTCTTTTTTTTTTAATTTTCAATGAATACTTTTTTTATTTCATTTTATTTAACTTTACAATATTGTATTGGTTTTGCCATATATCAAAATGAATCTGCCACAAGTATACATGTGTTCCCCATCCTGACCCCCTCTCCCTCTTCCCTCCCCATACCATCCCTCTTTAATACAGAATTATTTTTCACATTATCCTATCCTTTTATGCTAAACTTTCTGTTTGAAGAATACATTGCTTTCTTCTTTCTCTGTTTTGCCATCTAAATGATATTTTTCCTAAATCATAGGCAACTACTTTTCTCATATCATTTTATGTGTGCTTATTTCTGTTGCCCTTTGGAGTTGAGTGGTTTTGAGGTAGAAATTCTTAGTCAGACAGTGTAAGACTCTGAGACCTTGGTCTTGTTTTCAATAAACATCTTGCTCCACTAACTTGAAGCTATACCCTGAATTCCTGGAATGTGTACTTGGTCTGAAAAATTATCAGCACTCAGATCCAGGGAATGCTATGCTATGCTAAGTCACTTCAGTCATTTCCGACTCTGTGTAACCCCATGGATGGCAGCCCACCAGGCTTCCCCGTCCCTGGGATTCTCCAGGCAAAAACACTGAAGTGGGTTGCATTTCCTTCTCCAATGCATGAAAGTGAAAAGAGAAATTGAAGCCCCTCAGTCATGTCCAACTCTTAGCGACCCCATGGACTGCAGCCTACCAGGCTCCTCTGTCCATGGGATTTTCCATGCAAGAGTACTAGAGTGGGGTGTCATTGCGTTCTCCGAGATCCAGGGAAGGGCAGCAATTAACTTCTGTTCAGAGGAAAATAACAGAATGGGAAAGACTAGGGATCTCTTCAAGAAAATCAGAGATACGAAAGGAACATTTCATGCAAAGATGGGCTCAATAAAGGACAGAAATGGTATGGACCTAACAGAAGCAGAAGATATTAAGAAGAGGTGGCAAGAATACACAGAAGAACTATACAAAAAAGAACTTCACGACCCAGATAAACATGATGGTGTGATCACTGACCTAGAGCCAGACATCCTGGAATGTGAAGTCAAGTGGGCCTTAGAAAGCATCACTACGAACAAAGCTAGTGGAGGTGATGGAATTCCAGTGGAGCTATTCCAAATCCTGAAAGATGATGCTGTGAAAGTGCTACACTCAATATGCCAGCAAATCTGGAAAACTCAGCAATGGCCACAAGATTGTAAAAGATCAGTTTTCATCCCAATCTCAAAGAAAGACAATGCCAAAGAATGCTCAAACTACTGCACAATTGCACTCATCTCACATGCTATTAAAGTAATGCTCAAAATTCTCCAAGCCAGGCTTCAGCAATATGTGAACCATGAACTTCCTAATGTCCAAGCTGGTTTTAGAAAAGGCAGAGGTACCAGAGATCAAGTTGCCAACATCCGCTGGATCATGGAAAAAGCAAGAGAGTTCCAGAAAAACATCTATTTCTGCTTTATTGACTATGCCAAAGCCTTTGACTGTGTAGATCACAATAAACTGTGGAAAATTCTGAAAGAGATGGGAATACCAGACCACTGATCTGCCTCTTGAGAAATCTGTATGCAGGTCAGGAAGCAACAGTTAGAACTGGTCATGGAACAACAGACTGGTTCCAAATAGGAAAAGGAGTATGTCAAGGCTGTATATTGTCACCATGTTTATTTAACTTATATGCAAAGTACATCATGAGAAATGCTGGACTGGAAGAAACACAAGTTGGAATCAAGATTGCTGGGAGAAATATCAATAACCTCAGATATGCAGATGACACCACCCTTATGGCAGAAAGTGAAGAGGAACTCAAAAGCCTCTTGATGAAAGTGAAAGTGGAGAGTGAAAAGGTTGGCTTAAAGCTCAACATTCAGAAAACGAAGATCATGGCATCTGGTCCCATCACTACATGGGAAATAGATGGAGAAACAGTGGAAACAGTGTCAGACTTTATTTTTCTGGGCTTCAAAATCACTGCAGATGGTGACTGCAGCCATGAAATTAAAAGACGCTTACTCCTTGGAAGGAAAGTTATGGCCAACCTAGATAGCATATTCAAAAGCAGAGACATCACTTTGCCAACAAAGGTTCGCCTAGTCAAGGCTATGATCTTTCCTGTGGTCACGTATGGATGTGAGAGCTGGACTGTGAAGAAGGCTGAGCGCCGAAGAATTGATGCTTTTGAACTGTGGTGGTGGAGAAGACTCTTGAGAGTCCCTTGGACTGCACGGAGATCCAACCAGCCCTTTCTGAAGGAGATCAGCCCTGGGATTTCTTTGGAAGGAATGATGGTAAAGCTGAAACTCCAGTATTTTGGCCACCTCATGCGAAGAGTTGACTCATTGGAGAAGACTGATGCTGGGAGGGATTGGAGGCAGGAGGAGAAGGGGACGACAGAGGATGAGATGGCTGGATGGCATCACTGACTCGATGGATGTGAGTCTGAGTGACCTCCGAGAGCTGGTGATGGACAGGGAGGCCTGGCGTGCTGCAGTTCATGGGGCCGCAAAGAGTCGGACACGACTGAGCGACTGATCTGATCTGATCCATATGCCTGAGGGAAAAAAACAAAACAAAAAGCTGATGATTATTAATGTTTAGCCGATACATCTGATCCATTCTAAAATGGCCAGAGGACATGAGAAAGTGTGGTGAATTAATTGGATTAAGAGAAGCCATAAAGATGTTAAGTTAAACATTGTAACCTTTAAACTGATTTGTTAAAAATGATGGGGCCATCATTTTAAGGACTGGAGCCAACCAAAAGTTTGCAGATCAATACTAGTAAGGATATAAACTGCTGTAAATTCTGCCTTGTCAGGGACTCTGTATTTCCTCTCAGTGTTTATAATGAGAGTTTCATACTCTCCTTTCCTCTAAAATAAACCCTATTTGCTTACTATCATGAGTGTAGGTGTGTCTGTGAAGTTCATTCTTCAGGTGTGCAAACAAGAACTTGGATTTCCATTTCAGTATCCTCATGATATTAAAAAAAAAAAAAAAAAAAAAGAAGAAGATAACAAAGAAAAAAGAAAAGAAAACTTAACTTCCCAGGAAAAGAATCCCTAAAATACATGAAGAATACAATTTTTGACACCAGTCTCACTTGTAATATCTGCTTTTGGTCTCATCTGTAATATCTGCAGTCTCATTTGTAATATCTGCATTATTTCATTTGTTTCATTAAACCAGTTTCTTTTCATGAAGTCAACCCTAGATGTAATTATAAATTAGTATTTCCCCTTCTGAACTTGTATTAGTAATTCTAGTGCCCTGTAACTAGAAGATTATTTCAGTATCTTAATAATAAAGATCAAACATTTCCTTTTTGATGTGCAAATACACTTACACCAATACCCTAATGCACTGCACACACATAGCCACTAGAAGCTTATATAGTTTCATTTAAGATATTTTTTCTTAATAAAAGGAGAAAGTAATGTCATATGTTGTATCTGTTTTCTTATTTATCAATGTTCTATATTAGAAACTCTAAGTCTTTCTACCCCAGTTTATGTGCATAGGCACTAGAAACTCTATTTTTTTAATCTTAAACTTTTTAGACACATATAAAATTTATTGAAGATGAACAAACATAGACTAAAAGGTAATAGTCAATTTTATTTTATCATATAAGCATTTAAAGATAAAAGCCTGTAAAAGCTGACATCTTAATGTTCCATAGTCTTTACTGAGCACAGCAAAAAATTCACAGAAAGTCAAAAATATTTGGACACATTCAAAAACAAGATCAATATGACTTTATTTCCAAACATAAACCAAAGAAAAGGACAGGGTGTCACCAGGAAAATAACCCAGTATGGTTTTCTCTTGCTCACTGAGTGGCTCCTCACACAAATTGAATATTTAGTACTTTTATTGCTTTAACTTTTAAGATAAAAGTGATAAAAGTAAAACATCAAATTATCCCAGCTTCTGAGAGCATTCAACCCAGAACATGCTTTGCCTCCCCAAAACCATCCCTCAAATCACCCAGGACAACCTTAGACACCACACAGAATGGTTGCACATAGGGTGTGGTATTCAGGATGAAGCAGTTGATAAATCCCATTTTATTAGATTATAGATGTGTTCTTGTTGTTTCTGTTTTCAGGGATTTATCAATCATATGCATTGAGTGATAATGAATATAAACTGTTGTCTTCTACAATGATCCAGATTTACTGTAAAACAATAATTTAGTGAGAAATTCTAGCTACTTCAGTGGCTGCAATTAGTAGCCCATTAGAAGCACCTGGGTATTATAACTGGGTTGAGTAAGGTTTGCTTATGTCATGGTTCAACAATTTTCTCAGGTGATACTGATACACAGAAAATCTTGAGAGTACACTTGTTTGAGGGGATGCTTCAAGTTTAGTTTAAGTCATTCCTCCTCCAGATTTGCACTTTAGCTCTGTACCTGCCAAGGTATTCCTTTCTGGGATGCAAGATTCTTGTTGTCAGGCTTCTTTGCTAAATGCAGAATTCTTTGCCTGTAAAAACATCTGCAAATCATTTTGAAGGAGCCTTTATGGACTGAGTCTCTATCAGATAGTTTCTGTACAAGGTTTGGCTTCCCTTCAATATTTCCTTTGAACTTCTGAATGCCAACTTTAATAGAATTACAGAACTGTCTCTTGATCTTAATAAATCTGTCTTTGCATTGTTGGCTGTAGCATTGCGAATGGCTCTGAATTCTCCATACCCTCCAGACAAAGGAGGAGAAATTTTACCCCAATTTGTGTGAAGAATAATTTCCTGAAAATATTTCTTTTCTTGTTTGGGCCCATTTAACTGTCCTATGTTCAGCCATTAAACATCTCCCAGGACCAGCAACTCAGAGGCCTTGTTGTTTAATGAGCTGATGCCTGATGGATTTTGCTCTGGGGACATTCTTCAATTTACTGAGTGTATTACATCAGGTTCAGATTTTTGGTTTTCATATCCAGTATAATCAGAGGGGACTAAATAGGAAACTGACACTTAGAAAGTTTGAAAACGAAGTTGCTCAGTTGTGTCCGACTCTTTGTGACCCCATGGGCTATAGCCTGTCAGGCTCCTCCATCCATGGGATTTTCCAGGCAAGAGTACTGGAGTTTTCATATCCAGTATAATCAGAGGGGACAAAATAGGAAACTGACACTTTACTTCCTTGTTAAAAATAGTTTTTTCATTAAAATAGAATCTATTTTATTTTGCTTTTTTATTTTCTGCCACATCCCAATACATAAATATTTTACCACTGAGTGGTGGTTCAGGCAGTAAAGAATACATCTGCAGTGTCAGAGACCTAGGTTTGATCCTGGATTGGGAAGATTCCATGACAACCCACTCCAGTATTCTTACAGGGAGAATCCCTAAGGACAGTAGCCCATCAGGCTCCTCTGTCCATGGGGTTGCAAAGAGTCAGACATGATTGAGTGACTAAGCATCATATTGACTAGTGTTTATAACTCACATATATATGTTATACTAAAGCAGTCAACTCACAATTAAAAAACAAACATGAGTATGGAAAACAGGCTCATTAACTAAATTTTTATTATTCAGTTGATTGTACCACCATAATTTTGGTACAGCCACAAGTTAAATACACAAATTGCATTTATATATCAAACTTATTCAAATGAAAATATTTATAGAGTAACATTAAACCAAACTTATGCTTGAATCTCTAAATTAAGAGTGTACTTTACTTTTAGAATTAGTGAATCTTTTTTCTCCTGCTACTCTTTGATGCCAGTGTCCTCAAAGTCTTCTGCTAGAAAGTCAGTAAATTCTAATAAATACTGCGATTAATTTTTTACCCAACAGATGGAATAAAATGGATCCTTTGGAAGTTTATTTGTTGAAATAAAACATCCAACGTTATTGTGAATGCTACTGTAGGTCTAACTTAACACTTCAACATTGAAGATAAGATTACCTGTTTTTACAGAGATAATGCAAAAAAAAAAAAAAATATATAACATTTTGAAAAAAAATAATGTCCTTTAAATTAATCTACTTAAAATTTTGCAAACTGGATATTTTAAAAGTATTAATTTATCAATTCTTTCCTTATACAAACAAGAATCAATTAAAATCAGAAGTTAGGAGTTCTAATGGTATGCAAAGTTTAATTTTGAAATTCAAAATTTCAAGTATTGCAACTTGTAGGAATTTTTATGAATATTTTCTCTTAATTGGATAAATATATATATATATATATATATATATTTAACACTGATGAACCATAAACTGAAAAAGCAATCGAAGTGCCAAACCATTCAGTAATGATTTCACTTGTAAAAAATTATTTGAAATGAGTATCCTGATTGAAGGCAAAGAAAAAAAAAACTTATCTGTGAAAATACTTTGTTTGAACTACTTATATATTTTAATATAAAAATAAGATTTGCCTGTTTTCATTTATATGCTTATTTACATACTTTATTACATGTTTATATTTCATTTACATGTTTTAATATGAAAAATAAGTAGAAATGAGAATAACTTTCCCTTAGCAGAACTTGTTCTGGGATTTCTAGGCATTGATAGCTCTAGAAACAGTGGCTTCTCCATTTAAAAACTCATAAACTTAGGGAAATTTTATATGAAGAGAAAAATTATTTAGACCAAGTTTTAACTTCATTTCCATTGTAATATGCAACCTCAAAGAAAATTGATATTCATTCAAAAAAAAAAAGCCATTGCTAATAAGACAGCTCTGGGAAAACAGCCTTAGAAAATACTACTAAATGTATATTAAAGCTTGATTTGACTTAATATTGAAGTATATGAATATATATATAATCAAGAATAGTTTTAAGTATTTACCTATTAATTTGTTCATTTCATGTACATGCATATAGAATTTTAACATAATATTTTTATGTTTTAAAAATAGCTTTTAAGGGAAATGTACATATACTATTAATAATGGAAAACAATTTGTTGATTAATAACATATGTTAAAAATTGGATATGAATTCAATTATGTTTGGTAGCCCTTTTCACTGTTAAAGTTGTTGCTGTTTGGAAGTAATTTACCATATGATTACCCATCTCAGGATTTGAAATTTTATGGGCAACCTAGGAGGCATGTTGGCTGCAGTGTTGATGAAGACTGCTTACTTCCAATTCATTCTTCCTTCCTCAGATTTCCAGCCACAAAAGGCAGTGCTTGAACAAATGCCTGGTACCTAGCTTCTTTCTATCTGCTTTCACAAGGATCATCTTGCTACATTCTCATATTTTCTTAGATTTTGGTGTTCTTAGACTCTCACTATCTTTTTAGCTTCTTGATTCTTTTCAAAAGACATAATTTAATATATATTTGTACATTTATTTTCCTTTTTTCTTTAAAGGAAATGTTTTCTTTGACGTTATTGTTCAGATTTCATGAGATTCTTAGGCATTGAACTGGAAACCAAACCTACTAAACTACACACATGCTATCAAAACTCTTCCCATAATTTGAGTAATATTGTGGCATAATTTAAGCCAGGTCTGTCTAAGATTTTCTACTCCTTTTTTTTTGGCTTCAAGATAATGTTTTTAGTCATCAGCAATTTTATCTTTAATTGGATATTCCTTAAGAGTGTATAGCAATCAAATATTCATTCTTAATTGCATTTCATTCCACATAAATCACATGCATGTGAATTAATATTCCTGAAGTGTTCAGAAATAGGTAGAAATGGCATATGACTTTTCTTAAAAGTGGATGGAGAAATATTTTTATTTATACATTTCATTAAAATTAACCCAATTTAATCTAAATCATTTCGTGGCAAGATAAAAGATAATGGCATCTATGTGATCATGTATAACCCTGAAAAATGGCTAATTTACCAAAATAACATATAGTTTATAGAGTTATCCTATTAATTTCAAGTATGCTGCTGCTGCTGCTGCTGCTAAGTCGCTTCATCCTGTCTGACTCTGTGCAACCCCATAGACGGCAGCCCACCAGGCTCCTCCATTCCTGGGATTCTCCAGGCAAGAACACTAGAGTGGGTTGCCATTTCCTTTTCCAATGCATGAAAGTGAAAAGTGAAAGTGAAGTTGTTCAGTCCTCTCCGACTCTTCGCAACCCCATGGACTGCAGCCCACCAGGCTTCTTGTGATTTTCCAGGCAAAAGTACTGCAGTGGGTTGCCATTGCCTTCTCCTGCTCTTCTTACCTATTCAGTCATTTTAGTGAAGTAATGTATCATGAAAAAGTCATTTTAACAACATTTAAATACTGGAGACTACGTAAAAATTTGCTGAGTTATGTTTTTGTTTCTCTCAATAACCTAATTTAACATTTATCAAATGAAACTTCTTCATAATGTAACACATTCCTTCTCAAGTTGTATGCTGAAATAAGGCTGAAACACTCTACTTGAAGATAGTTAAATATATGTCTGGGTGGTAAAATAATTTAATCACTTCAATATGACCACATACCACACTAATTTTCAAAAAGAGAAATAAAATAGGCACAGGTACAAAAATTTATTTGACCACAATCAATTTTTCTTTTTGTCAAGGTATAAGAATTGCCAACTTAATTCCTTACTTAGATTATCTGAAATATAGTGAATAATTGAGAGTCTTGGAAAGAAGCTAGAATTTCACCCATATTAAAAATAATACTGGATCAATAGGAAAAAAGAAAAAAAAAAAACACACCTCAGAGGTAGTTCAGTTGTTCAAATTGAAAAGATCAAAGACTATAAAATATTTATTAAATATTTTAAATAATTTAGTTTATAAAAATAAGTATGCAAAATTAGATCTGAAATTTTTGTGGACAGATGAAAACTATATAAACATTGAATTTGAAGACATCACACTGGAAATTATTCCAACTAAGACTCAAATAGAAATCAACATTAAAAAAAAAATACACACAAAAATTCTAGGGATAGGAGATATAACATATGCTTAGCTGCTTTTCTAGAAGTAAAGAATTGAGGGAAAGGAGAGAACTTAGAAAAAAATAACTCCAAAAGCTTTTTAAAACAGATGAAAAATAAAACTAGCAGGTCAAAATGTTGAGAGAAACTGAAATAAGATGCAAAGAAAGCTATGTCTAAGCATATCAGGGTAAAATTGTTAAAAGAAAAGAAAATGAAACAAATAAACAAAAAATGTCAGAGAAAAAGACACATTGCATACATAGGATCAATGACTTCCAAAATATACCGGGGTATTATTAAAGAAGAAAAAAACAATCTAAAATTAAATACCAAGTAAAAATTAAGTCCAAATATATGTAAAATAAATATTTTTCAGACTAGTGAAACCAGAGATAATTTACCTTTCGGAGACCTGTGCTACAAGAAATGCTAAAAGAAAAATATTTAAATGGAAAATAAATCATATGACATGGAATACTGTATGTACAGAAAGAAATGAAAAGCATCAGAAAAAAAATAATAAACACGTGGGTAAAAGTAAATAAAGTTATCTTTGTCTAATCTTTCTCTCTCTCTCTCTCTCTCTCTCTCTCTCTCTCTCTCTCTCTCTCTCTCTGAGAAAGAATCAAGGCAAAAAAATGTCAGACACCATATTGTTGTATTTGAATGAGGTATCCAGTATAATCAGAACACATAGACTGTTTATGGCTAGGATATAGGTAAAGGGAGAGAATGGGGAGAAACTGTTTATAATGCATAAGGTGGTGTTTTTTTGGATGATAGAAATATTTTAGAACTAGATAGAGATGATAGTGTACACCACATTGTGAATGTAATTGATGTTACTGACTGTACATTTAAAAATTGCTAAAATGAAAAAAGTTTATTGTATATACATATATTTAGTTATTATTTATTTATTGTATAGGAGCCAAGTCATATCCAAATCTTCTCAACCCTATGGACTGCAGCATGCCAAACTTCCCTGCATATACTTACATAACCACAATACAGAGGAAAATACATTTTAAATAAAAAGGAAATAGTGCAATATAAAAGTTTGGGAAAGAATGTATCATGAAAACACTAATAAGAAAGTGTACAACTCTATTTATAACAACAGCAATAAAAAAGAGTATAAGACAACAATTTATACTAGAGTTAAAGAAAGGCTTTCACATGAATCAAAGGAAAGTCATCAAGGAGATAAGCCAGTTCTAGATACAGATGCACATAAAAACAGATTTTTACATGATATAAAGATACAATTAAAATATGAAATTGACAGATCTATAAACTGTTTGGATCTGTTAAAATACTATCTCAGAAGTTGATGAAAAAAATAAAACCTGCCTTTAAGAGAATAGGAAATTTGGAAAGCACTATTAAGCAAAACACTATAAGTAAAAGTAATGGAATACACTTTCTTTTCAATGACACAGTTGCAGAAATAAAATTGAATAATTGGGCAACAAAATTAGCATCAATAAATTCTCAAGACCAATATCCTATTGTATGTTTTCTTATTACAATTGTTTCAGAGAGGAATCTATAAAAATGATAAATTTAAAAACTCAAGAACATTTGGAAATTATGCAATTCCTTACCTTCTTTCTTAGTTAATGAGAGATCCTATGATAAGTTAGAAGAGAAATATAAAATTATTTTACATTGAATGGAAATAAAAACAAAACATCACAGTTTGTTTTTTAATTTCATACTGTTGTTTATGGGATATTTTTAAGGTGAAAT
The DNA here is from genome assembly GCA_935064755.1 of Tragelaphus eurycerus. Taxonomy (NCBI): domain Eukaryota; kingdom Metazoa; phylum Chordata; class Mammalia; order Artiodactyla; family Bovidae; genus Tragelaphus; species Tragelaphus eurycerus. The sequence continues at coordinate 5,439,997 of CAKXYN010000041.1, forward strand.
ACTTTAGAAAAAATGATAAGTGAAAGACCAATGTTCTAAGCTTCAGCCATAAGAAATAGAAAATGATAAGCAAATTAAGTGTAAGTAAATAGAAGAAATTAGTAAACAAAACTCTGAAGGTTATAATATATACATGAGTAATTAAAGAGTAATTAAAGAAATCAACAGTCAATGTCTCTTCATAGAGAATATTAATAAAATTAGTTATTGAATTTTATTTCTGCAACTGTGTGCCATTGAAAAGAAAGTGTATTCCGTCACTTTTACTTATAGTGTTTTGCTTAATAGTGCTCTTCAGTCTTCTCTTAAATGCTGGTTTGACCTTTTTTCATCAGCTTCTGAGATAGTAGTATTTTAAAAGATCCAAACACTTTTTATATCTGTCAATTTCATATTTTAGTTGTATTTTTATGTCATGTAAAAGTCTGTTTTTATGTGCATCTGTATCTAGAACTGTCTTATCTCCTTGATGACTTTCCCTTGATTCATTTGAAAGTCTTTCTTTCACAGATTCCTTCTTCTTCTGTCTTAGCTCCACTCAGGGTCTCAGTGAACCAAATGACCTCCAACCACAGAGTGAAGGGCCATTCATTTTACTCAGATCACTAATTCAAGCACTGATCTCATTCAGAAACACCCTCACAGACACAATCAAATAATGTTTAATTTGGGTACCACACAGCCAGTCAATTTAATTCACACATAAAATTACCTATCACAGTGCTACCATTTTTCCTTTAAATATTTAATGAAACTAAATGGTGAAGTTATTTATATATATATATATTTTTTTTTTCTTTCTGGAAGAAATTATTTTATAGGTTGTGCTTTTTAAAAAGTGTCAGTTTTATTTTACTTGCAAAATTATTAACATAAATATGTTCTTAATATACTCATCCTTCCAAAAACTATAAGATTTATAGTGATATTTATAATTTCTAAATTTCTAATTTAAATAATATTTATTTATTTTCCCCTTGATTATCCAATTAACAGGCAAATTTGGCCTTGGAGTACAAAATGAAGGAAGGCAAAGAAGGGCAAAACAGAGTTTTGCAAGGGAACACACTGGTCATAGCAAACACCCTTGTCTAACAGCAAAAGACTCTACTCATGGACATCACCACATGGTCAATCCTGAAATCAGACTAATTATATTCTTTGGAGCTAAAGATGGAGAAGCTCCATACAGTCAGCAAAAGAAGACCAGGAGCTGACTGTGGATCTGATCATTAACTCACGGCAAAATTCAGACTTAAATTGAAGAACACAGGGAAAACCACTAGGCCATTCAGGTGCGACCTAAATAAAAGCCCTTATGATTATACAGTGAAAGTGACAAATAGATTCAAGGGATTAGACCCGATAACAAGAGCACCTGAAGAACTATAGACAGAGGTTCAAGACATTGTGCAGGAGATGGTGATCAAACCATTGCCAAGAAAAAGAAATGAAAAGAGGCAAAATGGTTGTCTGAGGAGGCCTTTCAAATTGCTGAAAAAAGAAGAGAAGCTAAAGGCAAAGGAGAAAAGGAAATATATGCTATGAATGCAGAGTTTCAAAGAATCACTAGGAGATATAAGAAAACCTTCCTTAGTGGTGAATTCAAAGAAGTAGAGGAAAACAATAGAAGGGGGAAAGACTGGAATTCTCTTTTAGAAAATTAGAGATATCAAGGGAAATTTTATGCAAAGACTTGCAAAATAATGGACAGAAATGGTGTGGACCTAACACAAGCAGAGAATATTAAGAAGAGGTTGGCTGCAGTGGCACATGTGAGCCAACAATAGGTGTGACCTGTGCAGCATGTGACATTAAGAAATCAGATCATGGTTTAACGGAAAAAAGCCAGTGGGAACTGACCCAGAAAGGATACTCTTTACCAGTGAGCCATCAAGGAAGATCTCCTATCCCCTGGCATATATATTTCCACAAGGAAGAAAAGAGAGAGCGAGAGATCAAAACCTGAGGCTTTGGAGTGGGAGCACTGACTCCAAGACCCATGAGTATCAAATAGTGATAACTCACACAAAGGAAATCACTAGAATACAAGATCCAGCACCCCCCAACGAGCAGTAGTGCCCTATGCAGGATGTCTCATTTAAACAACAACAAAAAACAAAAATACAAACCAAATAATCAGCAGACAGGATTATTATCTCATTCAGCCTTGCCCATCAGAGGAAAAACAAACAAACAAACAAAAAAGAAACTCACCACAGATCTCAGTCTATACAAAGCTTACACAAACCACTGGACCAAACTTTGGACAGCAAAAACCAAAAGGAAGAAAGAATTCAAACTTGAAGCTCAGGAAAAGGAGACCTTAAAGAAAATAAGTTTTAAAAAAAGATGAAAATGCAGAGAAATACTACACAAATGAAGGAACAAACTAGAAACTCAAAATGCAATACATGAAGAGTTAATAGGCAAACTACCTGGAAAACAATTCAGAATAATGATAGTAAAGAGACCTCTGGGACAATATCAAATGCATCAACATTCAAATTATAGGGGTCTCAGAAGAAAAATAGAAAAAGAAAGTATATGAGAAAATTTATGAAGAGATTATAGTTGAAAATTTCCCTAACATGGAAAAGGAAATAGTCAATCAAGTCCAAGAGGTTCAAAGAGTCCCATACAGATAAACCCAAGGAAAACATCACAAGATAAATACTAATCGACTAAACACAAAGAAAGAATAGTAAAAACAGAAAGGGAGAAGCAAGAAGTAATATACAAGGTAAACCCTATATGTTTAACAGCTGATCTTTCAGCAGAAACTCTGCAGGCCAGAAGGGAAGGGCAGGATATATTTAAAGCACTGAAAGGGTAAAAAAAAAAAAAAAAAAACTACAACCAGTATTACTGTGCCCAACAAGGATCTCATCCAAATTTTATGGAGAAATAAAAATAAAAAGCTTTTCAAACAAGCAAAAGTTGAGAATTCAGTACCAGCAAACCAGCTTTACAAAAAATGTTAAAGACATATAGTCAAGAATTAGAAAAAGATCTACAAAATCACCCCAAACAAAATGGATTAAATGCCCCAAACAAAAGACACAGACAAGCTGAATGAATAATAAATGAATTAATTAATAAATACCATATATATTCTGTCTACAAGAAATCCACTTCAGACCTCAAGACACATATAGACTGAAAGTGAGAAGATGGAAAAAATATATTCAATGCAAATGGGTAGCACAAAAAGGCTGTAATAGCCATCCTCATATTAGACAAGTCAGACCTTAGAATAAAGAATATTACAAAAGATAAGAAAGGACACTCAATAATGATCAAGGGATCAATCCAAGAGGAAAACATAGCAATTATAAATATCTATGCACCCAATGAAAGAGTACCTCAATACATAAGACAACCACTAACATACATAAAAGGAGAAAATTACTGTAACACAATAATAGTAGAAGACTTTAACACTCCACTCACACCAAAGGACAGATCATCAAAACAGAAAATCAATAAGGAAGCACAAGTCTTAAATAATACATTAGATGAGATGGATTTCATTAATATCTTCAGGACACTCGATTCCAAATAACAGAATACACTTTCTCAACTGCACATGACACACCACAAGATACACCACATTTTGGGTCACAAATCAAATATCAATAAATTTAAGAAAATTTAAATCATATCAAGCATCTTCTCTGAACACAACACTATAAGACTAGATGTAAATTGCAGGAAAACAAAGTGTAAAACACAAAAACCCATGGATATTAAACAATACATTTCTAAATAATCAACAGGTTACTGAAGAAATTAAAAAATTTCTAGAAACAAATGACAATGAAAACATGACAACTTAAAAGCTATGTGATGCAGCAAAAGCAGTTCAAAGATAGCAATTTATAGCAATACAATCTTACCTCAAGAAACAAGAAAAACATAGACTAGGCAAACTAACTTTACACCTAATACAGCAGGAAAAAGAAGAAGAAGAACAACAACAACAAATTAGCATAAGAAAAGAAATGATAAAGATGTGATTAGAAATAAATGAAAAACAGAGGAAAGAAACAATCAGATCAGTCGCTCAGTCATGTCCGACTCTTTGCGACCCCATGAACCGCAGTACGCCAGGCCTCCCTGTCCATCACCAGCTCCTGGAGGTCACTCAGACTCGCATCCATCGAGTCAGTGATGCCATCCAGCCATCTCAGTCCCCTTCTCCTTCTGCCCTCCATCCCTCCCAGCATCAGAGTCTTCTCCAATGAGTCAACTCTTCGCATGAGGTGGCCAAAATACTGGAGTTTCAGCTTTAGCATCATTCCTTCCAAAGAAATTCCAGGATTGATCTCCTTCAGAATGGACTGGTTGGATCTCCCTGCAGTCCAAGGGACTCTCAAGAGTCTTCTCCAACACCACAGTTCAAAAGCATAAATTCTTCGGCGTTCAGCCTTCCTCACAGTCCAGCTCTCACATCCATACATGACCACAGGAAAGACCATAGCCTTGACTAGGCGAACCTTTGTTGGTAAAGTAATGTCTCTGCTTTTGAATATGCTATCTAGGTTGGTCATAACTTTCCTTCCAAGGAGTAAGCGTCTTTTAATTTCATGGCTGCAGTCACCATCTGCAGTGATTTTGGAGCCTGGAAAAACAAAGTCTGACACTGTTTCCACTGTTTCCCCATCTATTTCCCATGCAGTGATGGGACCAGATGCCATGATCTTCGTTTTCTGAATGTTGAGCTTTAAGCCAACCTTTTCACTCTCCACTTTCACTTTCATCAAGAGGCTTTTTAGCCCCTCTTCACTTTCTGCCATAAGAGTGGTGTCATCTGCATATCTGAGGTTATTGATATTTCTCCCGGCAATCTTGATTCCAACTTGTGTTTCTTCCAGTCCAGCATTTCTCATGATGTACTCTGCATATAAGTTAAATAAACATGCAGCCTTGATGTACTCCTTTTCCTATTTGGAACCAGTCTGTTGTTCCATGACCAGTTCTAACCGTTGCTTCCTGACCTGCATACAGATTTCTCAAGAGGCAGATCAGGTGGTCTGGTATTCCCATCTCTTTCAGAATTTTCCATAGTTTATTGTGATCCACACAGTCAAAAGCTTTGGCATAGTCAATAAAGCAGAAATAGATGTTTTTCTGGAACTCTCTTGCTTTTTCCATGATCCAGCGGATGTTGGCAATTTGGTCTCTGGTTCCTCTGCCTTTTCTAAAACCAGCTTGAACATCAGGAATTTCACGGTTCACATATTGCTGAAGCCTGGCTTGGAGAATTTTGAGCATTACTTTACTAGCGTGTGAGATGAGTGCAATTGTTCGGTAGTTTGAGCACTCCTTGGCATTGCCTTTCTTTGGGTTTGGGATAAAAACTGACCTTTTCCAGTCCTGTGGCCATTCCTGAGTTTTCCAAATTTGCTGGCATATTGAGTGCAGCACTTTCACAGCATCATCTTTCAGGACTTGGAATAGCTCCACTGGAATTCCATCACCTCCACTAGCTTTGTTCGTAGTGATGCTTTCTAAGGCCCATTTGACTTCACATTCCAAGATGTCTGGTTCTAGGTCACTGATCACATCATCATGATTGTCTAGGTCTTGAAGCTCTTTTTTGTACAGTTCTTCTGTGTATTCTTGCCACCTCTTCTTAATATCTTCTGCTTCTGTTAGGTCCACACCATCTCTGTCCTTTAACGTGCCCATCTTTGCATGAAATGTTCCTTTGGTATCTCTGATTTTCTTGAAGAGATCCCTAGTCTTTCCCATTCTGTTGTTTTCCTCTATTTCTTTTCATTGATCACTGAAGAAGGCTTTCTTATCTCTTCTTGCTATTCTTTGGAACTCTGCATTTAGATGTTTATATCTTTCCTTTTCTCCTTTGCTTTTCGCTTCTCTTCTTTTCACAGCTATTTGTAAGGCCTCCCCAGACAGCCATTTAGCTTTTTTGCATTTCTTTTCCATGGGGATGGTCTTGATCCCTGTCTCCTGTACAGTGTCATGAACCTCATTCCATAGTTCATCAGGCACTCTATCAGATCTAGGCCCTTAAATCTATTTCTCACTTCCACTGTATAATCATAAGGGATTTGATTTAGGTCATACCTGAATGGTCTAGTAGTTTTCCCTACTTATAGTAAAGATTAAAGCAACTAAAAGCTGATTCTTTGAGGAGATAAAATTGACAATCTCATCAAGAAAAAAAAATAATCAAATTAACAAAATTAGAAATGAAAAAAAAGTTTACAACAGATAATGCAGAAGTACAAAGGATTATAAGAGACTATTATGAACAACTATATGACAATAAAATAGATAATCTAGAAGAAATGTACAGATTCTTAGAAAAGTTCAATCTTTTAAGACTGAACCAGGAAGAAATATAAATTATGAACAAACCAAATTCAAGTCCTGAAATTGAGGTTGTGATAAAATATCTTGCAGAAAACCAAAGCCCAGGACCAGATGGCTTCACAGGAGAATTCCATCAGACATCTAGAAAAGAGCTCATGCCTAACATTCTAAAACTCTTTCAAAAAATTGCAGAGGGAAGAAAACTTCCAAACTCATACTATGAGAATACCATCATCTAAGACCAAAAACAGACAAAGACAACACACACAAAAAAATAAAACTATAGGCTAATATCATTGATGAACTTAAATTCAAAAATTCAACAAAATTTTAGCACATAATTCAGCTAGTCAGTAAATTTAGCAAAGTTGCAGGATACAAAATCAATACACATTAATCATTTGCATTTCTATATACTAACAATGAAAAATCAGAGTTAGAAATTAAGGAATCAATCTCATTCACCATTGCTACAAAAAGAATTAAATATCTAGGAATAAACTTACCTAATGTACACAAAAAAATTATAAGACACTAATGAAAGAAATCAAAGATGACATAAACAGATGGAGAGATATTCCATGTTACTGGGTAGGAAGAAAATGTGAAAATAACTGTACTATACAGAGTATACATACAAAATGTCATACAAAATGACTACACAATCCATAGATGCAATGTGATAGCTTTTAAATTACCAATGGCATTTTCCAGAGAACTAGAACAAAAAGATTTCCAATCCTTATGGAAGCACATAATACCCCGAATAGCCAAAGCAGTCTTGAGAAAGAAGAATGGAGCTAGAGGAATCAATCTTCCTGATTTCATATTATATTACAAAGCTAAAGTCATCAAGACAGCATAGTACTGACACAGAATCAGAAATATAGACCAATGGAACAAGATAGTAGTCTCAGAAAGAAAACCATGCACATATGGGTACCTTATTTTTGACCAAGGAGGCAAGAATATACAATGGGGCAAAGATAGCCTCTTCAATAAATGGTGCTGGGAAAATTAGACAACTACAAGCAAAAGAATGAAATTAGAACACTTTATAACTCCATACACAAAAATAAACTCAAAATGAATTAAAAACCTAAATATAAGACCAGAAGCTATAAAACTCTTACAGGGAAACATAGGTAGAACACTAGATGGCATAAATCAAAGGAAGATCCTTGATGACCCACCTCCTAGAGTAACAGGAAAAAAAAAAAAAACAACTGAAGAAAACAAATGGGACCTGATTAACCTTAAAAGCTTTTGCATAGCAAAGAAACTAGAAGCAAGGTGAAAAGACACCCTCAGAATGGGAGAAAATAACAGCAAATGAACCAACTGACAAAGGATTAATTCCAAAAATACAAAAAGCTCATACAACTCAATACCACAAAAACAAACAACCCAATTAAAATCTGGGTGAAAGACTTAAGTATTCATTTCTCCAAAGAAGACACAGAGATGACTAGCAAACACATGGAAAGATGCTCAACATTGCTCATTATTATAGAAACGCAAATCAAAACTAAAATAAGTTATCACCTCACACCAGTCAGAATGTTCATCATTACTATGTCTACAAACAATAAATGAAGGAGATTGTGTGGAGGAAAGGGAATGCTCTTGCACGGTTACTGGGAATGTAAATTGATACAGCCACTATGGAAGACAGTACGGTGATTCCTTAACAAAATAGGAATAAAACGACAATATGACCCAGGAATCCCACCCCAGTACTTTTGCCTGGAGAATCCCATGGACGGAGGATCCTGGTGGGCTCCAGTCCATGGGGTCGCTAAGAGTCGGACACGACTGAGCGACTTCACTTTCACTTTTCATTTTCATGCATTGGAGAAGGAAATGGCAACCCGCTCCAGTATTCTTGCCTGGAGAATCCCAGGGACGGGGGAGCCTGGTGGGCTTCCGTCTATGGGGTCGCACAGAGTCGGGCACGACTGCAGCGACTTAGCAGCAGTAGCAGTAGCAGACACATCCCCTGAGGAAACCAAAATTGAAAATGACACATGTATCCCATTTGTTATTGCAGCACTATTTACAGTAGCTAGAATGTGGAAGCAACCTACATGTCTATTGACAGATGAATGGATAAAGAATCTGTGGTACATATACACAATGGAATATTCAGTTCAGTACAATTTAGTCACTCAGTCGTGTCCAACTCTTTGTGACCCCATGAATTGCAGCACTCCAGGCTTCCCTCTCCATCACCAACTCCCGGAGTTCATGCAAATTCATGTCCATCGAGTCAGTGATGCCATCCAGCCATCTCATCCTCTGTCGTCCCCTTCTCCTCCTGTCCCCAATCCCTCCCAGCATCAGAGTCTTTTCCAATGAGTCAGCTCTTCGCATGAGGTGGGCAAAGTACTGGAGTTTCAGCTTTAGCATCAGTCCTTCCAAAGAACACTCAGTACTGATCCACTTTATTTTATTTTATTTTATTTTTTTATTTTGCTTAACTTTACAATATTGTATTGCTTTTACCGGCGCACAATTAACAGTGCCTCGCCTTCCCGCGACCGGCGCACAATTAAGAGCGCCTCGGCTTCCCGCGACCGGTGGACAATTAACAGCGCCTCGCCTTCCCAATGGACTGATTGGATCTCCTTGCAGTCCAAGGGACTCTCAAGAGTCTTCTCCAACACCACACTTCAAAAGCATAAATTCTTCGGTGGTCAGCTTTCTTCACAGTACAACTCTCACATCCATACATGACCACTGGAAAAACCATAGCCTTGACTAGACGGACCTTTGTTGGCAAAGTAATGTCTCTGCTTTTGAATATGCTGTCTAGGTTGGTCATAACTTTCCTTCCAAGGAGTAAGCGTCTTTTAATTTCATGGCTGCAGTCACCACCTGCAGTGATTTTGGAGCCCAGAAAAATAAAGTCTGTCACTGTTTCCACTGTTTCCCCATCTATTTCCTATGAAGTGATGAGACCAGATGCCATGATATTAGTTTTCTGAATGTTGAGTTTTAAACCAACTTTTTCACTCTCCTCTTTCACTTTCATCAAGAGGCTTTTTAGTTCCTCTTCACTTTCTGCCATAAGGGTGGTTTCATCTGCATATCTGAGATTATTGATATTTTCCCCAGCAATCTTGATTCCAGCTTGTGTTTCTTCCAGTCCAGGCTTTCTCATGATATACTCTGCATATAAGTTAAATAAGCAGGGTGACAATATACAGCCTTGACATACTCCTTTTCCTATTTGGAACCAGTCTGTTGTTCCATGTCCAGTCCTAACTGTTGCTTCCTGACCTGCATATAGGTTTATCAAGAGGCAGATCAGGTGGTCTGGTATTCCCATCTCTTTCAGAATTTTCCACAGTTTATTGTTATCTACACAATCAAAGGCTTTGGCATAGTCAATAAAACAGAAACATGTTTTTCTGGAACTCTCTTGCTTTTTCCATGATCCAGTGGATGTTGGCAATTTGATCTCTGGTTCCTCTGCCTTTTCTGAAACTCAGCCATAAAAAGGAACACATTTGATTCAGTTCTAATGAGGTGGATGAACCTACAACCTATTACACACAGTTAAGTATGTCAGAAAGAGAAAGACAAATATCGTATATTAATGCATATATATAGAATGTAGGAAAATGGTACTGAAGAAGTTATTTACAGGGCAGCAGTGGAGGAATAAACAGAGACAATAGACATATTGACCTTGGGACAAGGGAGGAGAGGGTGAGATGTATGGAAAGAGTAACATGGAAACTTACTTTACCATATGTAAAATAGATACCAAATGGGAATTTGCTTTATGGCTTAAGAAACTCAAACAGGGGCTCTGTATTAATCTAGAGGGGTGTGATGTGGTGGGAGATGGGATGGGGTTCAGAAGGAGGGGACATATGTATACCTATGGCTGATTCTTGCTGAGACTTGAGAGAAAACAACAAAATTAGGTAAAGCAATTATCCTTCATTAAAAAAAAAAATACTGTAAAGTTAAAGGAGAAGTGGCAAGAATACACATCAGATCTAAAAAAAAAAAAAAAAAAAAATTCATGACCCAGATAAGCACAGTGGTGTGATCACTCACCTAGAGCCAGACATCCTTGGAAGGGAAGTCAAGTTAGCCTTAGAAAGCATCACTATGAAAAAATCTAGTGGAGGGAATGGAATTTCAATTGAGCTAGTTCAAATCCTAAAAGGTACTGCTGTTTAAGTACTTCACTCACTATGCCAGCAAGTTTGGAATAGTCAGCATTGGCAACAGGGCTGGAAAAGGTGAGTTTCATTCCAATCCCAAAGAAAGGCAATGTCAAATAATGCTCAAACTATTGCACTCATTTCACAGGCTAGCAAAGTAATGCTCAAAATTCTCCAAGCCAGGCTTCAGCAGTCCATGAACCATGAAATTCCAGATATTCTAATAGGATTTAGAGAAGGCAGAGGAACCAGAGGTCAAATTGCTAACAACCATTGGATCACTGCTTTTTTAGAGTAAAAACATCTACTACTGCTTTATTGACTATGCCAAATCCTTTAACTGTATGGATGACAGCAAAGTGTGAAAAATTATTCAAGAGATGGGAATACCAGACGACCTTACATGACTCCTGAGAAATCTGTAGGCAAGTTAAGAAACAACAGTTAAAACCGGACATGGAACAAAAGACTGATTCAAAATTGGGAAAGGAGTACTTCAAGGCTGTATATTGTCACCCTGATTATTTAACTTGTATGCAGAGTACATCAGGCATAATGCTGACCTGGATGAAACACAAGCTGGAATCATGATTACTGGGAGAAATAACAACAATCTCAGATTCACAGATGACACCACCCTTATGGAAGAAACCAGAAGAACTAAAGAGCCTCTTGATGAAAGTGAAACAGGAGAGTGGAAAAGCTGGCTTAAAACTCGGCATTAAAAAAACTAAGATCATGACATCCAGTCCCATCAATTCATGGCAAATAGACTGGGAAACAATGAAAACTGTGAGAGACTTTATTTTCCTGGACCCTTTGCCAACAAAGGTTCGCCTAGTCAAGGCTATGGTCTTTCCTGTGGTCATGTATGGATGTGAGAGCTGGACTGTGAAGAAGGCTGAGCACCGAAGAATTGATGCTTTTGAACTGTGGTGTTGGAGAAGACTCTTGAGAGTCCCTTGGACTGCAAGGAGATCCAACCAGTCCAGTCTGAAGGAGATCAGCCCTGGGATATCTTTGGAAGGAATGATGCTAAAGCTGAAACTCCAGTATTTTGGCCATCTCATGCGAAGAGTTGACTCATTGGAGAAGACTCTGATGCTGGGAGGGATTGGGGGCAGGAGGAGAAGGGGACGACAGAAAATGAGATGGCTGGATGGTATCACTGACTCGATGGATGTGAGTCTGAGTGACCTCCGGGAGTTGGTGATGGACTGGGAGGCCTGGCGTGCTGCAGTTCATGGGGTCACAGAGAGTCGGACACGACTGAGAGACTGATCTGATCTGATCTGATCTGAAAATAACTGCAGATGGTGACTTCAGCCATGAAATTAAAAGGCACTTGCTCCTGAAAGAAAAGCTTTGAGCAACCTAGGTAGGATATTTAAAAGCAGAGACATTACTTTTCCAACAAAAGTTTCCAGTAGTCATGTATGGATGTGAGACTTGGAGTATAAAGAAAGCTGAATGCCAATTAATTGATGCTTTTGAACTGTGGTGTTGAAGACTCCTTGGATTGAAAGGAGATCTAACCAGTCCATCCTAAAGGAAATCAGTCCTGAATGTTCATTGGAACAACTGATGTTGAAGCTGAAACTCCAGTACTTTGGCTACCTGATGTGAAGAACTGACTCATTAGAAAAGACCCTGATGCTGGGAAAGATTGAAGGCAAGAGAAAAGGTGATGACAGAGGATGAGGTGGTTGGATGACATCACCAATTTGATGAACATGAGTTTGAACAAGCTCCAGGAGTTGTTGATGAACAGGGAAGCCTGCAATGCTGCAGTCTATTGGTTCTCAAAGAGTTGGGCACTACTGAGCAACTGAACAGAACTGAATTCTTAGAGATAGAAAAGCAAAATAAACGAAACCCTCCACACATACAAATTCAAAATAATTACTCAAAATATAGCAAGAAGAATCCTAGGAAACATTTTGCTTTGAATGTTGTGATAAATATATTACAACAAAATCACTCAGTTACATAGTAAGTAAAAAGGAAAATATGAGAAAATGAAACAAAGCTTCTATCCAGTTATAGATGACTTATTCTTCAGAAGCCTCTAAAATGTTTAAAAGGTGTGTTTAAATCTAGAACATCTACTGGAAGATGAAAATTTCCAATTAAGAAATGATAAAGAAGGTGGAATGGCTAAGTTCACTATCAAATTTTCAGAGGGTTTTGCACAGCAAAGGATATAGGAAGAGTGAGTCTGTGAGTAATTGGAATTCCAAGTATTACTCTTTATAACCTAGAAGAAAGGGTGGAATATAATTTAATAAGCACAGAGCTGTTATTCAAAAATGTCAATTAAATTGAAACATGTAAAGAATTTGCCTCATTCATGTCAACTCACATATTCGTGCTTCAGAACAGTAGGTTTATAGGTTAATACTTGACATATATCAACAGAGGATATTAACAGGGAAACGGACAATCAGAATGGACCAACATAATTTAGAGACAGGGAGACAGGGCAATGAAGAACTGAGTGAGAAAAACCCTCTCCTAGATTTCACAATCCCCAGGGATGTTGCATATTTTTTCCCAAAGATTACTATATAAAATTAGAGTGGTCCGCTGTTAGATGGAGCAAATGCATTAATAAAAATTGTTTAATAAATACTGCATACTATTATGGCTACTATTTGCAGCAATACTCCTTCTATTAATACCATTGTGACTGCCACGTGTGACACCTCTGACAGTTACAATGGTGTTAATAGAAGCGGTAACTCAGATTTGTGACAGACTCAAAGAGGCTAAAAGTAATTAAAGCACAAGACATGGCAGCACTCCTTGTCTTTCTGCTAGGTAGAAGTTAGTTGCACAACATAAACATGTAGTCACTTAAGAGGGCAAATATACAGAAACTCATTTAAAACATTTTTCTATGAATTTTGCAATTAAATGATGCTAAATGGGTGACAGAGTCATGACTTTCTCTTATATTCTTTTTCTCCTCTTTCTATACCTCCAGTGTATTTTTTTATCCTTATCTTTCACTCTTCTTTTTCTTTTGTGATAGTTTAAAAAATTTGTACCTGTTTACTTTTTGAAATTTTTAATTTTTATTTTTATTCATTGGTCAATGTATCTACAATTTGAAACATTTCATTCAAGAGGAACCAATTTAAATTATGAACAAGTACCCTAGAGAAGAAAATATTCAAGTACAATGTAGAAATCTATGAGGACAACCAACATTTGACAAGGCTTGGTATTTTGTATCTCTGAAGCCCATATTCCTGCAGAGGAAACAGTACAAAATCCAATACTGATAAATCTAATCATTTCACCCTAGTTAGGACAACAACATGACTAATAATACAGTATTTTGAAGTGCAGCTGAGTATGTTCTCCCTCCAATAAGCATGGTTTTATTGTGAATCTTGGCTCTACTAGTTTGACTTCAGAGACTTTCCTTAATTGCCCAGACCTCAGAAAATACCATTCACAAGAACTTGGAATATGATATTCCCTTACTGACCTCATAATATTGCTTTTGTAATGATTAGAAAAACTGCATCAGGAAGTACTTTCTAATTTGTAAAGAACTCTACCAATGCAAAATAATAAGATAGAGAGAAATAAAGCATTTTAAGTTCTTTAATGCTCTCCACACACTTTACCAGATAAATATAGAGTAATGTACTACTGGAACTGCCTTATATACTGTTGGGCTTATAATATTTAAGGAGAAGGCAATGGCACCCCACTCCAGTACTCTTGCCTGGAAAATCCCATGGACAGAGGAGCCTGGTAGGCTGCAGTTCGTGGGGTCGCTAAGAGTCAGACATGACTGAGCGACTTCACTTTCACTTTTCACTTTAATGCATTGGAGAAGGAAATGGCAACCCACTCCAGTGTTCTTGCCTGGAGAATCCCAGGGACAGGGGAGCCTGGTAGGCTACCATCTATGGGGTCACACAGAGTCGGACACGACTGAAGTGACTTAGCATAGCATAGCATATAATATTTAAACCTGAGTCAAATCTATTTTCAATAAAAGGTAGAGTTTTGAATTAGAGAATGACATTCTATTGGATTTTGGTTTATTTAACATGAAGTACCCTACTAACCACAATTGCTGTTGCTGTTGCTGCTAAGTCACTTCAGTCATGTCTGACTCTGTGAAATCCCATAGACAGCAGCCCACCAGACTCCGCCATCTCTGGGATTCTCCAGACAAGAATACTGGAGTAAGCTGCTATTTCCTTCTCCAATGTATGAAAATGAAAAATGAAAGTGAAGTCTCTCAGTCGTGTCCGACTTTTAGAGAGCCCATGTACTGTAGCCCTCCAGGCTCCTCCGTCATGGGATTTTCCAGGCAAGAGTACTGGAGTGGGTTGCTATCACCATAATTGAGTTCATTTTAAATTTGAGAATCTATCTTTTTGACAGCATGTTGAACCTTTTCAGATACACACATAAACACACACACACTGCACAATTAACCCAGTATGATCTTATATAAGACTAGGTATATAAATAGTGTATGAAATATTTTGATATGCTGGAAGAAATGCAATATTCGTATATAATTTTTGTTGTCTAGTAGTAGTAATGGGTTAAAAAGACATTTATTTTGTGTTACCCATCATTTACACATTTGCAAGATTGTAAACTATTCTGTAGGTTGAAACAGAATTTTCCCCCATTTTGGATGAGAGTTGATTTGTTTACATATTGAAATTATGATTTTCAATTTCTAAAGTGCTCTGTATCATAAATAATTCAGGAACATAAACAGATTGGAATTGTGAAAAAGAGATACATAAATTGGTATCAGTTCTTCAAGTTTTAACTTTTTTTGT
This sequence comes from Tragelaphus eurycerus, assembly GCA_935064755.1. Taxonomy (NCBI): domain Eukaryota; kingdom Metazoa; phylum Chordata; class Mammalia; order Artiodactyla; family Bovidae; genus Tragelaphus; species Tragelaphus eurycerus. The sequence goes on from CAKXYN010000041.1 coordinate 5,455,343, forward strand.
GTTGGCTGAATGCTTTTTCTACAGCGGCCTGACCACTGTCCTCTAAAAGGACACATGGGTGTAGTCTTAATTTCTTCTTCCCAGGCACTCCTTTCATGTCTCCTTACTCTTCACAGTGACTTATTGTCTTCTGAGGCTTCCCAGGTCCCTCTAGTGGTAAAGAATGCACCTGCCATTGCAGGAGATAAGAGAGACAAGTTTTCCATCTCTGGGTGGGAAGAGCCCCTGGAGGAGGGCATGGCACCCCATTCCAGTGTTCTTGCCTGGACAATTCCACGGACAGAGGAGCCTGGCAGGCTACAGTTCATGGGGTCTCAAATTATCAGACATGACTGAAGTGACTTAGCATCAGTGTTAGAATATCTGATCAATGAAGGCCTCTTTATTCACAAGAAAAGTATAATGCAGTGCTAAGCAGTCATATGTCTCAAAGGAAAGGCAATTCCACAGTTGGTGTTTTTTTTTTTTTTTTTTCCAAATTAAAATGTGAAAAACAAATAAGACTAACCCTTGTTTCTACTATTTTAATACAGGAAATTTTACTATGGCCAAGAAATTTTGATAATACACCATGAGAATGCTCTAACCTCCTCTTTTACAGTATTAACACTAATAACAAAAGACAGGGATAATAATTACATTGTTATGAGGAAGCTCAACACTGTACCCAGTTTCAAATCAGAGTAAATTTATTTATAAATCCACTCATCTATGTTTGTATATATATTTCCTTTCCTCCAAGGGATTCAAAGTCCCATACTTAACTCTCTCATTGCTTTCTAAAATGAGCCTTTAAAAAGAGATCATGCCTAAAAGAGAAAATTAAAAAAAAAAAAAAGAAAGAAAATTTATTTACACATCAGGTTTGGTGTCTGTGGTAAGGAACCTGCCTGCCAATGCCCAAACAGAAGAGACTGGGGTTCAATCCCTGGGTCAGGAAGATCCCCTGGAGGAAGGCATGACAACCCAATCCAGTACTCTTGCCGTGAGAATCCCTTGACAAGGCACCTGGCAGGATATAGTCCATGGGGACCCAAACAGTCAGATACGACTGAAGTGACTTAGCATGCATGCACATATATCAGCTAAGTTAAATGTATTAACATGCAGTTGGCTACAAGTCATGCTATTGCTTTTCTGTAATTGGGAATGGCAGTTTATTTGCTAAGTTGTGTCTGACTCTTGCAACCCCATGGACTGTAGCCTGCCAGGCTCCTCTGTCCATGGGATTCTCCAGTCCAGAATACTGGAAAGGGTTGCCATTTCCTTCTCCAGAAGCTTCCCGACCCAGGAATCGAACCTGGTTTTCTGCATTGTAGGCAGATTCTTTACCCACTGAGCTATGAGAGAAGCCCTGTAGTATGAATAAGAGAAGATCAATTACAGTGTGAAGTGAAAGTCTTAGTCCCTCAGTCCTGTCCAACTCTTTGCAACCCCATGGACTGTGTAGCCTGCCAAGCTCCTCTTTCCATGGGATTTCCCAGACAAAAATACTGGAGGGCAGAGTCATTCCCTTCTCCAGGAAATCTTTCCTATCCAGGGATCAAAGCTGGCTCTCCTGCTTTGCAGGCTGATACTTTGCCATCTGAGCCATCAGGGAAGTACTATCCTCTAATCTGTTATTGGTGATGCTTGCATTGTCACACAATTAAATAAATGGAAGTGGCACAATAAATGTAAAGTGACTGTGAAATAAACAATAGCACACCACTAGCGGGGGCTTCCTATGTGGCACTAGTGATAAGAAACCTACCTGCCAATGCAGAAGATGCAAGTGACGCAGGTTCGATCTCTGTGTCAGGAAGATCCCCCGGAGGAGGGTAAAGCAACCCACTTCAGTATTCTTGCCTGGAGAATCCCATGGGCAGGTAATGTGGCCGTCTACAGTCCATAGGATCACAGTGTCAGACATGACTGAAGCGAATTAGCACACACAGGCACAGCACTAGGAATTGCTGCAAGAGTAAAAATAGTATATGGGTATTTGAACATACGTAATCAGTTGGTGCGGAGAAGGCAATGGCACTCCACTCCAGTACTCTTGCCTGGAAAATCCCATGGACGGAGGAGCTTGGTAGGCTGCAGTCCATGGGGTTGCTAAGAGTCGGACGTGACTGAGCGACTTCCCTTTCACTTTTCACTTTCCTGCATTGGTGAAGGGAATGGCAACCCACTCCAGTGTTCTTGCCTGGAGAATCCCAGGGACAGCGGAGCCTGGTGGGCTGCCGTCTATGGGGTCGCACAGAGTTGGACACGACTGAAGCGACTTAGCAGCAGCAGCAGCAAACAGTTGGTGATTGCCATTCTTATTTCTGCCACTTTCATATTATATAATATACAGACTTTGTGGTTTAAAACCAGCAAAATTTCAAAAATATGAATTTTAATAATATCTTATTTCTTCGTTATATAGGCCGTCTTGAGTCTTTAGATAGACTGCTCAAGGACAGAGTTGGTCGCAGTTTTATCTGATATAGAGGTTTGATTTTTTATTTTTTTCTGTATGCATTCAATAAAAAAATAGATTAAGTGATTGAACTTCCAGAGGCCTTTCTATAGAACTGAAATAAGTTGCTGATGCCCTCCCAGATCCTTCTGTGGTCAGATGAGTCTCCCTTGCTCATCTCCCAGCCAATCTAGATATTGGCTGATATCTGCCAGGAGAGTAGTTAAACTCTTGGAGCAGCTTCTCAGTGGGTCTATGATTTTTAAGTCACTGTGTAATGGAGTGTATTACCATTTACCATATGATGAGATAGCCTCTCTGTCAGCCAGGGAGCTATTTAAAGTTATATATAGGTCAAATGAGCCAAAAAGAGCAAAGGAAGATCAAGAATATTTAATATATCAAACACAAAAAAGATCAAAATATTATAGGTATCAGATTTTTTTGTCCAATGTTTGTTTTTAATCTATTGATGAAATTTATTGTGAATCATTCAATGTATTAGGAAAAATGTAGTTCAATGGCATGCATTCTCCCTCTTGAATCAACCATATGGTGTACAGATCTTATTACTACAAAATATTTTATATATTACAAGCCTTATGTACAGTTCCAATTTCCACTTCTAGAATCAAATTATGTTTTCATCTCCTTAAAAATCAGTAATTCAGAATTATTTTAGTAGCTAAAGCTAGCATTCATCTAATAGTCACTGTTTAAAGATGATAAATTATGTTAAATGATGAAAACTTATTTTATCTGTCTTTTCAAAGGCACCTTTACTATTAGGAGCTCTGTACTAGCTGGCAATATATGTTATAGAAGTGACTGATAATTTGAAACAGAAAATGCTTTACTTTTCTTTTTCTATAATTAAGTAGTCTGAAAATGAGGAACAAGTAATTACATTTTAAAATTATTTAAATAACTTTAAATTCAGATCAGATTAACATTGGTATTTAAAATATTAGGAATACATCTCTAATTAGAGTCTCTATTACCTTGAAATAATTCATCAGACAAATATTTTTTAAAGTTCCTTTTATATTCAATTATAGAACTTATCTATTATTAATAATTTTATTAAAATAATTTCAGGACTGAATGTATAAGAAAAAACTAGTAAATATTTAAAATAAAAAAAATTAAGACTCCATATAAAATAGGTATTGAATGCTTAGCACGTTTTACACAAAATCTGTCACTCTAAGAATAAGACCCCTTCCCAATAAAGGGTACCATAGTATGCATGAGAGGAATGCCAATCTTATTTCCAGCATTTTCAGGATCAGTTTAAACAAGATGTTTACTCTTCTAGTTTCTTTTTTTTTTTTACTACTATCTCCACTTATAGGTAAAATGCTTTCAAATTATTAATAGAAACATAATACAACCTGCAGAAAATTACACAACTCTTCATAGCATGTTGAAGGAGACCACCTTTCTATTAACTCTTAGCTCACTGTCATATATTCTGTGAAATGGTGTTCTACACATGCTTTAATCACTAGGGGAGAAAAAAATCTAATTTAAAATATCATATCATATTTGATATTTGAATGCTATAATAGCACCAAGTTAGGAACAATTTATCAACTGGTAAAAGAACTAAATTAACTTTGATTAATTTATAATATTGGATAAACATAGCTTTTTAAAAATGACTGATATTGGTAACTTAGGCTCATATTTGTGTAGTGAGGCAGAATATTGTGAGTGTGTATATAATGTAATATATATGTATCATATTTATGTATACATAGATATAAATAAATTTGAATGTATGCTATAACACTACACTATAATAAGGGAACATTACTTTCACCTTTAACAGTTGATTCTTAAATATAGATTCTTTGTATATTTAATAAAATATAAAAAAAATAAATAAATCAAGTGAAAGTAATATTAAAGACAACTTTTTGTATAAAAAAGTATCAGTTCAGATCAGATCAGATCAGTCACTCAGTCGTGTCAGACTCTTTTCGACCCCATGAACTGCAGCACGCCAGGCCTCCCTATCCATCACCAGCTCTCGGAGGTCACTCAGACTCACATCCATCGAGTCAGTGATGCCATCTGCTATGCCTTTAATTAATTTTTAATTAAAAAACACTTTATTAAAGTTTTAAATGGTATGGTAGTAATTAAAATTTAAAAAATATAAACAAATCAACACATTGTGATATCAGATAATCATTTAAGGGTCTCGGTTTAAGTTGAAATTTTCACACAAGCAAGATAGATATGTAGATAATATTGGTTGGAGGATTTCAGGTAATGGAGACAAAATAAAACAAGACATTAAGTGCAGACAAGCAGAAAAATAGTCGATATTTGTTTTTGAATGCTTTACTTTCAATGTGCTGTTGAACAAATGATTTGACTTTAAACCTGCTTTCCCTTCGAAAAATAAGTATAAGACTGCGTATCTTAAAGGGATAGTGTAGGATTGAAAACTAGTATATGAGCAAAGAATCTGTAAACTATAAATCCCCATATATATGTTAATGTTTTATTATTATTAAGACTATACACACACACACACACACACACACACACACAGAAATAGGGAACTCAAACTGACTAGACTAAAAGAATTACTCTGACAATAAATAGAAAATTGTGCTGATATATTGGATACACCAGATTTTAGAGGTATCAATATTTGGAAAACACATAAATTGTGGGTTTGAAATATTGGTTCAAAAGCTATACTTCAAAATTAATTTGATGGTCTTATCTGTTATAACAACCTAATATTTTTAAATGTATTATTCATATAACATCCTCCCGTGTGCTTTAGATATACTAATTCCTTTAATTGTGAGAAAGTATTAAGAAAGTCTATCATTATCCTAAAAACCGGTGCATCTGAGTCACAAGAGGTTAAATGCCTTGACCAAGGAATCATTCAGTGAGTATTAGATCTGAGATAGGAGCACACACCGCCATGCTCTAATCACTGGGCCATATTCAACCCCTTTCCATGCAGTAGTTCCCCTTAGAAAATGGATAGAAACAAAGAAAACTGGGACTATGCAAACATGTTTTGACCAGAAGGCAAGAGAAAAAGAATGACTTAACTTACAGGAAAACAGTTCATCAAGCACGAGTTAGGAATTAAATGAACTATAGAGGAGAAGGTGATGGCACCTCACTCCAATACTCTTGCCTGGAAAATCCCAAGGACAGAGGAGCCTGGTGGGCTGCAGTCCATGTGGTCGCTAAGAGTGGGACACGACTGAGCAACTTCCCTTTCACTTTCATGCATTGGAGAAGGAACTGGCAACCCACTTCAGTGTTCTCACCTGGAGAATCACAGGGACAGGGAAGCCTGGTGGGCTGCCGTCTATGGGGTCACACAGAGTCGGACACGACTGAAGTGACTTAGCCACAATAGAGTAGAACAGGTAGGTGATGTCTCCTAACACCTTTCTCCTTCACTTATGTCCCCTAGTGGAGAAACCATATTAGATGTCAAGGCTTCCCAGGTGGTGCTAGTGGTAAAGAGCCTACATGTCAATGTAGGAGACAAGATGTAGGAGAGTCAGGTTTGATCCCTGGGTGGTGAAGATACTCTGGAGGAGAGGAGATATGGTGATGAGCTACTCAGAGACAATCCAGTGCACATAGTGAGAACGGTGCAAAGGTTAGAGGCAACACTCTTGTTAGGTGTAATTCCAGAGCAAGCTTATGAAAACATCAGATCAGATCAGATCAGATCAGTTGCTCAGTCATGTCCGACTCTTTGCGACCCCATGAACCGCAGCACGCCAGGCCTCCCTGTCCATCACCAGCTCCCGGAGGTCACCCAGACTCACACCCATCAAGTCAAGTGATGCCATCCAGCCATCTCATCCTCTGTCGTCCCCTTCTCCTCCTGCCCTCAATCCCTCCCAGCATCAGAGTCTTCTCCAATGAGTCAACTCTTCGTATGAGGTGGCCAAAATACTGGAGTTTCAGCTTTAGCATCATTCCTTCCAAAGAAATTCCAGGATTGATCTCCTTCAGAATGGACTGGTTGGATCTTCTTGCAGTCCAAGGGACTCTCAAGAGTCTTCTCCAACACCACAGTTCAAAAGCATCAATTCTTCGGCGCTCAGCCTTCCTCACAGTCCAGCTCTCACATCCATACATGACCACAGGAAAGACCATAGCCTTGACTAGGCGAACCTTTGTTGGTAAAGTAATGTCTCTGCTTTTGAATATGCTATCTAGGTTGGTCATAACTTTCCTTCCAAGGAGTAAGCGTCTTTTAATTTCATGGCTGCAGTCACCACCTGCAGTGATTTTGGAGCCCAGAAAAACAAAGTCTGACACTGTTTCCACTGTTTCCCCATCTATTTCCCAAGTAGTGATGGGACCAAATGCCATGATCTTCGTTTTCTGAATGTTGAGCTTTAAGCCAACCTTTTCACTCTCCACTTTCACTTTCATCAAGAGGCTTTTTAGCCCCTCTTCACTTTCTGCCATAAGAGTGGTGTCATCTGCATATCTGAGATTATTGATATTTCTCCCGGCAATCTTGATTCCAACTTGTGTTTCTTCCAGTCCAGCATTTCTCATGATGTGCTCTGCATATAAGTTAAATAAACATGGTGACAATATGCAGCCTTGACGTACTCCTTTTCCTATTTGGAACCAGTCTGTTGTTCCTCCCCTCCCTTTTGAACCTCCCTTCCATATCTCTCCACATCTCACCTCTCTAGGTTGATACAGAGAACCTGTTTGAGTTTTCTGAGCCCTACAGAAAATTCCCATTGGCTATCTATTTTACATATGGTAATGTAAGTTTCCATGTTACTCTTTCCTTACATCTCATCATCTCCTGTCCTCTCCCCATGTCCATAAATCTATTTTATATCATTGTTTCTCCATTGTTGCCCTGTAAATAAATTCTTCAGTACCATTTTTTCTAGATTCCATATATATGCATTAGAATATGATATTTATCTTTCTCTTTCTGACACTTCACTCTATATATTAGGTTCTAGGTTTTTCCACCTCATTAGAACTTACTCAAATGCATTCCTTTTTATGAGTGAGTAATATTCTATCGTGTATATGGACCAAAGTTATTTATTCATTCATTTGTCAATGGACATTTACTTTGCTTCCATGTTATAGCTGTTGTAAACAGTGCTGCAATGAAGAGTGGGATACATGTGTCTTTTTCAATTTTTGTTTCCTCAGGTTATATGCCTAGGAGTGAGATTTCAGGGTCATATGATGGTTTTAGTCCAAGTTTTTTAAGGAATCGCCATAACATCTTCCATAATTGCTGTATCAATTTAAATTCCCACCAATAGTACAAGAGGGTTCCCTTTTTTCCACACACTTCCCCACATTTATTATTTGTATACTTTTTGATAATGGCCATTCTGAATGGAGTGAGGTGATAATTTATTGTAGCTTTGATTGACATGTTTCTAATAATGAGTGAAGTTGAGCATCTTTTTATGTGTTTGTTTGCCATCTGTATGTCTTCTATGCAGAAATGTCTGTTTAGGTCATTCACCCACTTTTTTACTGGGTTGTTTGTTTTTCTGGTATTGAGTTGTATGAGCTGCTTGTATAATTTGGAAATTAATCCTGTGTCCATTGTTTCATTTGGTATTATTTTCTCCCATTCTGAGAGCTGTCTTTTGACCTTGCTTATAATTCTTTGCTGTGCAAAAGCTTTTACGTTTAATCAGATCCCACCTGTCTATTTTGTTTTTATTTCCATTATTCTAGGAGGTGGGTCATAGAGAAGACTGCCTTGATTTATGGCATTGAGTGTTCTAACTATGTTTTCTTCAAAGTGTTTTATAATTTCTGGTCTTACATTTAGGTCTTTAATACATTTTGATTTTATCTTTCTATACGGTGTTAAGAAGTGTTCTAATTTCATTCTTCTACATGTAGTTGTCCAGTTTTCCCAGTGCCATTTACTGAAGAGGCTGTCTTTGCCCCATTATATATTCTTACCTCGTTTGTCAAAAATAAGTTACCCATAGGTGCATGGGTTTCTTTCTGAGCTTTCTATCTTGTTCCATTGGTCTATATTTCTGTTTTTGCGCCAGTACCATGCTGTCTTGATGACTGTAGCTTTGTAGTATAATTTGAAGTCAAGAAGGTTGATTCCTCCAGCTCCATTTTTCTTTCTTAAGACTTCTTTGGCTATTTGGGTTTTTTGTGTTTCCATATGAATTGGGACATTTTTTTTTGTTCTAGTTCCGTGGTAAATGCCATTGGTAATTTGATAGGGATCACATTGAATCTGTAGATTGTGTTTGGTCTTACAGTCATTTTCACAATAGCAATTCTTCTTATCCAGAAACATGGAATATCTCTCCATCTGTTTATGTCATCTTTAATTCTTTCATTCAGTTCAGTTCAGTCACTCAGTCGTGTCCAACTCTTTGCGACCCCATGAATCACAGCATGCCAAGCCTCCCTGTCCAACATCATCTCCCGGAGTTCACTCAGACTCATGTCCATCGAGTCAGTGATGCCATCCAGCCATCTCATCCTTTGTCGTCCCCTTCTCCTCCTGCCCCCAATCCTTCCCAACATCAGAGTCTTTTTCAATGAGTGAACTCTTCGCAAGAGGTGGCCAAAGTACTGGAATTTCAGCTTTAGCATCATTCCTTCCAAATAAATCCCAGGGCTGATCTTCTTGCAGTCCAAGGGACTCTCAAGAGTCTTCTCCAACACTACAGATCAAAAGCATCAATTCCTTGGCGCTCAGCTTTATTCACAGTCCAACTCTCATATCCATACATGACCACTGGAAAAACCATAGCCTTGACTAGACCGACCTTTGTTGGCAAAGTAATGTCTCTGCTTTTCTTTCATTAGTGTCTTATAATTTTCTGTGTACAGGTCTTTTATCTTATTATGTAAACCTATTCCTAGATAATTAATTATTTTTGTACCAATGGTGAATGGGATTGATTCATTAATTTCTCATTCTGATTTTTCATTGTTAGTATATAGAAATGCAAATGATTTTTGTGTATTTATTTCACAATACAACTTTGCTAAATTCACTGATTAGCTCTAATAATTTTCTAGTAATATTTTTAGGATTTTTTATATACAGTATCATGTCATCTGCAAACAGTGGGAGTTTTACTTTTTCTTTTCTGATCTGAATTCATTTTATTTCTTGTACTTCTCTGATTGCTTTATCTAGAACTTCCAGAATTATGTTGAATAATAGTGGTGAAAGTGGACACCCTTGTCTTGCTCCTGATCTGAGGGAGAAGGCTTTCAGTTTTTCACCATTGAGAATGTTTGCTGTAAGCTTATCGTATATGGCCTTTAGTATGTTGAGGTAGGTTCTTTCTATGCCAATTTTTTGAAGAGTTTTAATCATAAATGCTGGACTGGAAGAAACACAAGTTGGAATCAAGATTGCTGGGAGAAATATCAATAACCTCAGATATGCAGATGACACCACTCTTATCGCAGAAAGTGAAGAGGGGCTAAAAAGCCTCTTGATGAAAGTGAAAGTGGAGAGTGAAAAGGTTGGCTTAAAGCTCAACATTCAGAAAACGAAGATCATGGCATCTGGTCCCATCACTACTTGGGAAATAGATGGGGAAACAGTGGAAACAGTGTCAGACTTTGTTTTTCTGGGCTCCAAAATCACTGCAGGTGGTGACTGCAGCCATGAAATTAAAAGACGCTTACTCCTTGGAAGGAAAGTTATGACCAACCTAGATAGCATATTCAAAAGCAGAGACATTACTTTGCCAACAAAGGTTCGCCTAATCAAGGCTATGGTCTTTCCTGTGGTCATGTATGGATGTGAGAGCTGGACTGTGAAGAAGGCTGAGCGCCGAAGAATTGATGCTTTTGAACTGTGGTGTTGGAGAAGACTCTTGAGAGTCCCTTGGACTGCAAGAAGATCCAACCAGTCCATTCTGAAGGATATCAGCCCTGGGATTTCTTTGGAAGGAATGATGCTAAAGCTGAAACTCCAGTACTTTGGCCACCTATTGCGAAGAGTTGACTCATTGGAGAAGACTCTGATGCTGGGAGGGATTGAGGGCAGGAGGAGAAGGGGACGACAGAGGATGAGATGGCTGGATGGCATCACTGACTTGATGGGTGTGAGTCTGGGTGACCTCCGGGAGCTGGTGATGGACAGGGAGGCCTGGCGTGCTGAGGTTCATGGGGTCGCAAAGAGTTGGACACGACTGAGCGACTGATCTGATCTGATCTTATCTAAATCATAAATGAGTGTTGAATTTTGTCAAAAGTTTTTTTTTTTTTCTTAATCTATTTAGGTTATCAAATGTTTTTTATCTTTCAATTTAATATTTCTTGATGATAATATATGAGATTTTGATGTGTTGCTGAATTCTGTTTGTTAAAATTTTGTTGAGGATTGTTGCATCTATGTTCATCAGTGATTTTGGCCTGTAGTTTTCTCTTTTTATGTTGTCTTTACTGGTTTTTGTATCAGGGTGATGGCGACCAGTCCATTCTGAAGGAGATCAATCCTGGAATTTCTTTAGAAGGAATGATGCTAAAGCTGAAACTCCAGTATTTTGGCCACCTCATGCGAAGAGTTGACTCATTGGAGAAGACTCTGATGCTGGGAGGGATTGGGGGCAGGAGGAGAAGGGGACGACAGAGGATGAGATAGCTGAATGGCATCACTGACTCGATGGATGCGAGTCTGAGTGACCTCCGGGAGCTGGTGATGTACAGGGAGGCCTGGCGTGCTGCGGTTCATGGGGTCGCAAAGAGTCGGACACGACTGAGCGACTGATCTGATCTGATCTGATGGCGACCTCGTAGAATGAGTTTGGAAGTGTTCCTTCCTCTACAATGTTATGAAAGAATTTTAGAAGGTTAGGCATAAGCTTTTCTTTAATGTTTGATAGGATTCTCCTGTGAAACCATCTGGTCCTGGGCTTTGGTTTTTTGGGAGATATTTGATCACAGTCTCAATTTTAGTCCTTGTAATTGGGTTGTTCATAATTTTTTTTTTTTTTTTTTTTTTTTTTTGAATTTTTTTTTTTTTAAAATCTCCTCTTTTTTTCCCAGGTTATCCATTTTATTGACATATGCTACTGCTACTGCTAAGTCACTTCAGTCATGTCCGACTCCGGGCGGCCCCCACGCAGGAAGACCAACCCGCCCCCCCCCCCCCCGGGATCCGCCAGGAAAGAGGACGGGGGGGGTTTTCTTTTTCCCCTTCTTGGAGGGAAAAAAAAAAAAAAAAAGTGATTTCTCTCCTTCTTCTCCTACCCTCCCCCCCCCCCTCCCACCCCCCACCCCCTCCCCTCCCCCCTTCTTTCCTTCCCGGCGTTGGTGGTGGGGGGGGGTCCCCTTTTCCCCCCCTCCTTCCCCATCCCATCTCTCTCTCTCTCTCCCCCCCCTCTTTCCCCCCCCCTCCCCCCCCCCCCCCCCCGCCCCCCCCCCCCCCCCCCCGTCCATCACCAGCTTCCGGAGGTCACCCAGACTCGCATCCATCGAGTCAGTGATGCCATCCAGACATCTCATCCTCTGTCGTCCCCTTCTCCTCCTGCCCTCAATCCCTCCCAGCATCAGAGTCTTCTCCAATGAGTCAACTCTTCGCATGAGGTGGCCAAAATACTGGAGTTTCAGCTTTAGCATCATTCCTTCCAAAGAAATTCCAGGATTGATTTCCTTCAGAATGGACTGGTTGGATCTTCTTGCAGTCCAAGGGACTCTCAAGAGTCTTCTCCAACACCACAGTTCAAAAGCATCAATTCTTCGGCGCTCAGCCTTCTTCACAGTCCAGCTCTCACATCCATACATGACCACAGGAAAGACCATAGCCTTGACTAGGCGAACCTTTGTTGGCAAAGTAATGTCTCTGCTTTTGAATATGCTATCTAGGTTGGTCATAACTTTCCTTCCAAGGAGTAAGCGTCTTTTAATTTCATGGCTACAGTCACCATCTGCAGTGATCTTGGAGCCCAGAAAAACAAAGTCTGACACTGTTTCCACTGTTTCCCCATCTATTTCCCATGCAGTGATGGGACCAGATGCCATGATCTTCGTTTTCTGAATGTTGAGCTTTAAGCCAACCTTTTCACTCTCCACTTTCACTTTCATCAAGAGGCTTTTTAGCCCCTCTTCACTTTCTGCCATAAGGGTGGTGTCATCTGCATATCTGAGGTTATTGATATTTCTCCCGGCAATCTGGATTCCAACTTCTGTTTCTTCCAGTCCAGCATTTCTCATTATGTACTCTGCATATAAGTTAAATAAGCAGGGTGACAATATACAGCCTTGACGTACTCCTTTTCCTATTTGGAACCAGTCTGTTGTTCCATGACCAGTTCTAACTGTTTCTTCCTGACCTGCATACAGATTTCTTAAGAGGCAGATCAGGTGGTCTGGTATTCCCATCTCTTTCAGAATTTTCCATAGTTTATTGTGATCCACACAGTCAAAGGCTTTGGCATAGTCAATAAAGCAGAAATAGATGTTTTTCTGGAACTCTCTTGCTTTTTCCATGATCCAGCGGATGTTGGCAATTTGATCTCTGGTTCCTCTGCCTTTTCTAAAACCAGCTTGAACGTCAGGAAGTTCACGGTTCACATATTGCTGAAGCCTGGCTTGGAGAATTTTGAGCATTACTTTACTAGCGTGTGAGATGAGTGCAATTGTTCGGTAGTTTGAGCACTCCTTGGCATTGCCTTTCTTTGGGTTTGGGATAAAAACTGACCTTTTCCAATCTTGTGGCCACTGCTGAGTTTTCCAAATTTGCTGGCATATTGAGTGTAGCACTTTCACAGCATCATCATTCAGGATTTGGAATAGCTCCACTGGAATTCCATCACCTCCACTAGCTTTGTTTGTAGTGATGCTTTCTAAGGCCCATTTGACTTCACATTGCAAGATGTCTGGCTCTAGGTCAGTGATCACATCATCATGATTATCTGGGTCTTGAAGCTCTTTTTTGTACAGTTCTTCTGTGTATTCTTGCCACCTCTTCTTGATATCTTCTGCTTCCGTTAAATCCACACCATCTCTGTCCTTTATTGTGCCCATCTTTGCATGAAATGTTCTTTTTGTATCTCTTTTTTTTTTTAAAATCTCCCTTTTTTTTCCTTTTTTTTTTTTTTTTTTTTTTTTTTTTTTTTTTCTCTTTAAAAATTTTTTTTTTTTTTTTTTTTTTTTTTTTTTTTCTTTCTTTTTTTTTTTTTTTTTTTTTTTTTTTTTTTTTTTTTTTTTTTTTTTTTTTTTTTTTTCTCTTTTTTTTATCCCCCCTCCCCCCTTTTTTTTTTTTTTTTTTTTTTTTTTTTTTTTTTTTTTCTTTCTTTTTTTCTTTTTCCATCTACCCACCCTCCCTCCCTCCTTTCTTCCTTCCCTCCCTCTTTCTATCTCTTTTCTCTCCTCTCTTTTTTTTTTTCTTCTTTTTTTTTTTTATTTTTTATTTTTTTTTTTTCTTTTTTCTTTTTTTTTTTTTTTTTTTTTTTTTTTTTTTTTTTTTTTTTTTTTTTTTTATTATTAGTTTTTTCTTTTTTTTATTTTTTTTTTTTTTTTTTTTTTTTTTTTTTTTTTTTTTTTCTTTTCTTTCTTTTTTTGTTTTTAATTTATTTTTTATCTTTTTTTTTTTTTTTTTTCTTTTTTTTTTTTTTTTTTTTTTTTTTTTCTTTTGTTTTTCTAGGGGGCCCCCCCCCCCGTGCGCCCCGCCGGCTGTGTCGCGCACTAAGAGCGCGGCCGAGAGGAGCTACCCCCACGACCGAGGAAGGACGGCGGTGAGGGCCAGTGCACTAAGCACGGCCGAGAAGAGCTACCCCACGACCGAGATCAGGAAGGGCGGCGGTGAGGAGAGACCCCCTCGTCCAAGGTAAGGTGCGATGGCTGTGCTTTGCTGGCCGGGAGCAGCCAGGAGCAGCCGGGATGAGATACCCCACGCCCAAGGTAAGAGAAACCCGAGTAAGACAGTAGGTCTTGAAAGAGGGCATCAGAGGGCAAATACACTAAAACCATTCTCACAGATAACTAGTCAGTCTAATCACACAAGGACCACACCCTTGTCTAACTCAATGAGATTAAGCCATGCCCGAGGGGCAACTTGGGATGGGCGGGTCATGGTGGAGAGATATGACAGGGTGTGGTCCGCTGGAGAAGGGAATGGCAAACCACTTCAGTATTCTTGCCTTGAGAACCCCATGAACAGTATGAAAAGACAAAATGATAGGATACTGAAAGAGAAACTCCCCAGGTCAGTAGGGGCCCAATATGCTACTGGAGATCAGTGGAGAAATAACTCCAGAAAGAATGAAAGGATGGAGCCAAAACAAAAAGAATACCCAGCTGTGGATGTGTCTGGTGATAGAAGCAAAGTCCGATGCTGTAAAGAGCAGTATTGCATAGGAACCTTGATAGGAACTGGATGTAGGTATGAATAGGAATGGGGAAGGGGAATGTCAGGTCCATGAATCAAGGCAAATTGGAAGTGGTCAAACAAGAGATGGCAAGAGTGAATGTCGACATTCTAGGAATTAGCGAACTAAAATGGACTGGAATGGGTGAATTTAACTCGGATGACCATTATATCTACTACTGTGGGCAGGAATCCCTCAGAAGAAATGGAGTGGCCATCATGGTCAACAAAAGAGTCCGAAATGCAGTACTTGGATGCAATCTCAAAAACGATAGAATGATCTCTGTTCGTTTCCAAGGCAAACCATTCAATGTCACAGTAATCCAAGTCTATGCCCCAACCAGTAACGCCGAAGAAGCTGAAGTTGAAAGGTTCTATGAAGACCTACAAGACCTTTTAGAACTAACACCCAAAAAAGATGTCCTTTTCATTATAGGGGACTGGAATGCAAAAGTAGGAAGTCAAGAAACACCTGGAGTAACAGGCAAATTTGGCCTTGGAATACGGAATGAAGCAGGGCAAAGACTAATAGAGTTTTGCCAAGAAAATGCACTGGTCATAGCAAATACCCTCTTCCAACAACACAAGAGAAGACTCTATTGCCATATAGTTGTTCATAATAGTCTCATATCATCCTTTTTATTTCTACATTAACTGTTGCAACCTCTCCTTTTTAATTTCTAATTTTGTTGGTTTTATTCTTTTTTTCTTGATGAATCTGGCTAAAGGTTTGTAAATTTTCTTTATCTTCACAAAGAACCAGCTTTTAGTTGTATTAATCTTTACTTTTGTTTCTTTCACTTCTTTTACACTTATTTCTCCTCTGATCTTTATGATTTATTTCCTTCTAGTAAATTTGAAGGGGTTTTGTTCATCTTTCTCCAATTGTTTTAGTTGTAAAGTTCCATTGTTTATTCAATGTTTTTCTTGTTTCTTGAAGTAGGATTGTATTTCTATAAACTTCCATTTTACAACTGTTTTTGCTGCATCCCATAGGGTTTGATCAGAGAAGGAAATGGCACCCCACTCCAGTACTCTTGCCTGGAAAATCCCATGGGTGGAGAAGCCTGATAGACTGCAGTCCATGGGGTCGCTAAGAGTCGGACACGACTGAGCAACTTCACTTTGACTTTTTGCTTTCACGCATTGAAGGACGAAATGGCACCCCACTCCAGTACTCTTGCCTGGAAAATCCCATGGGTGGAGAAGCCTGGTAGGCTGCAGTCCATGGGGTCGCTAAGAGTCGGACACGACTGAGCAACTTCCCTTTGACTTTTTGCTTTCACGCATTGAAGGAGGAAATGGCAACCCACTCCAGTATTCTTGTCTGAAGAATCCCAGGGATGGGAGAGCCTGGTGGGCTGCCATCTATGGGGTCACACAGAGTCGGACATGACTGAAGTGACTTAGCAGCAGCAGCATAGGGTTTGATTTGTCATGTTTTCATTGTCATTTGTTTATAGAAAGTTTTTTTATTTCTTCAGTAATCTCTTGGTTACTGTATAATCTCTTGGTTACTGTTTTAATAATGTATTGTTTAATCTCCATGTGTTTGTGGGTTTTTTTTTAAGTTTGTTTTTTTTTTTCCTCTTCTAATTGATATCTAGTCTCATAAGGTTTTGGTCAGAGAAGCTGCTTGATATGATTTCAATTTTGTTAAATTTACTGAGGTTTGATTTGTTACCCAAGATGTGGTCTCTCCTGGAGAATATTGCATGCACACCAGAGAAAGTGTATTCTGCATTTGGAAGGAATGTCCTGAAGATATCAAAGAATTCCATCTTATCCAGTGTATCACTTGTTTCCTTATTAATTTTCTGTTTTGATGGTCTGTCTATCTGTGTGAATGGAGTGTTAAAGTCTCCTACTTTTATTGTGCTGCAATCAGCTTCTTTTATGATGTCTTTTAGGGTTTGTCTTATGTATTAAGGTGATTCTATGGTAGGTTCATGAAGGTGAAAGTGAAAGTCACGCAGTCGTGTCCAACACTTTGCAACCCCATTAATTATACAGTCCATGGAATTCTTCAGGTCAGAATTCTAGATAAGGTAGCTTTTTCCTTCTCCAGGTTTCTTCCCAATCCAGCGATCGAACCCAGGTCTCCCACATTGCAGGAAGTTACCTTATCAGTAGATCCACAAGGGAAGCCCAAGAATACTGGAGTGGTTAGCTGATCCATTCTCCAATGTATCTTCCCAACCCAGGAATCTAACTGGGGTCTCCTGCATTGCAGGCAGATTCTTTACCAACTGAGCTATCATGGAAGATCATGCTTCCATGTTCTGTACATAGATTTTTACAATTGTTATGTTCTACTCATGAATTGATCCCTTGATCATTATAGTATCCTTACTTATCTCTTGTAGCATTCTTTATTTTAAGATCTATTTTGTCTGATATGAGAATTAATATGGCAGCCTTTTTTTTCTCTTCCCATTTGCATGGAACAAATATTTTTCATCCTCTCACATTGAGTCTATAACTGTCTTGAGGTCTGAAGTGGATTTCTTGTAGACAGCCTGTTTCTGTATCCATTAAGCCACACTGTGCCTTTTGGTTGCAGCTTTTAATCCATTTACTTTTAAATTATTTATTGATACATATCCAACAGACTGGTTGCAAATAGGAAAAGGAGTACATCAAGGCTGCATGTTTTCACCCTGCTTATTTAACTTCTATGCAGAGTACATCATGAGAAACGCTGGACCAGAAGAAGCACGAGCTAGAATCAAGATTGCCTGGAGAAATATCAATAACCTCAGATATACAGATGAAACCACCCTTATGGCAGAAAGTGAAGAGGAACTAAAAAGCCTTTTGATGAAAGTGAAAGAGGAGAGTGAAAAAGTTGGCATAAAGCTCAACATTCAGAAAACTAAGATCATGGCATCTGGTCCCATTACTTCATAGGAAATAGACGGGGAAACAGTGGAAATAGTGTCAGACAATTTTTGAGGGTCCAAAATCACTGCAGATGGTGATTGCAGACATGAAATTAAAAGGCACTTACTCCTTAAGCAAAAGGAAAAAAAAAAGATTGCCCATAAAAAAAAAAAAAAAAAAAAAAAATTCTGACCAACCTAGATAGCATATTGAAAAGCAGAGACATTGCTTTGCCAACAAATGTCTTTCGAGTCAAAGCTATGATTTTTCCTGTAATCATGTATGGATGTGAAATTTGGACTGTGAAGAAAGCTGAATGCTGAAGAATTGATGCTTTTGAACTGTGGTGTTGGAGAAGCCTCTTGAGAGTCCCTTGGACTGCAAGGAGATCCAACCAGTCCATTCTGAAGGAGATTAGCCCTGGAATTTGTTTGGAAGGAATGATGTTAAAGGTGAAACTCCAGTACTTTGGCCACCTCATGCAAAGAGTTGACTCATTGGAGAAGACTCTGATGCTGGGAGGGATTGGGGGCAAGAGGAGAAGGGGACGACAGAGGATGAGATGTCAGGATTGCATCACCAAATGGATGGACATGAGTTTGGGTGAACTCCAGGAGTTGGTGATGGACAGGGAGGCTTGGTGTGCTGCAGTTCATGGGGTTGCAAAGAGTTGGACATGACTGAGTGACTGAAATGAACTGAACTGAACTGATGTTCCTTTGCCATTTTCTTAAATGTTTGGGGGTGATTTTGTAGTTCTTTTTCTTTTCTTGTATTTCTTGATTATATATTTTGTAGTTCTTTTTCTTTTCTTGTATTTCTTGATTATATAAGTCTCTTTAACATTTGTTGTAAAGATGGTTTGCTTCTCTGAAAAGCTTTTGATTTCCTCATCATTTTTCAATGAGATCCTTCCAGGTACAGTAATCTTGGTTGTAGATTTTTTCCCTTTTAGTACTTTAAATATATCCTGCCATTTCCTTCTGCCTTACAGAGTTTCTGCTGAAGGAACAGCTGTTAAGCATATTGGGTTTCCCTTGTATGTTACTAGTTGCTTTTCCCTTGCAGCTTTTATCATTCCTTCCTAGTGTTTAAGCTTAGTTTGATTAATATGTGTCTTGGCATGTTTCTCCTTGGTTTATCCTGTATGGGGCTCTTTGCTTCTCTTGAACTTGATTGACTATTTCTTTTTCCATGTTGGGGAAATGTTCAACTATAATCTCTTCAAAATGTTTCTCATATCCTTTATTTCTCTCTCTTATTATTATTATTATTATGCTGCTGCTGCTACGTAGCTTCAGTTGTGTTTGACTCTGTGCAACCCCGCAGATGGCAGCCTAGCAGGCTCCCCAATCCCTGGGATTCTCCAGGAAGAATACTGGAGTGGGTTACCATTTCCTTCTCCAATGCATGAAAGTGAAAAGTCAAAGTAAAGTCTCTCAGTAGTGTCCAACTCTTAGCGACCCATAGACTGCAGCCTACCAGCCTCCTTCATACATGAGATTTTAAAGGAAAGAGTACTGGAGTGGGAGGAGCTAAGATGGCGGACGAGTAAGACGGGGAGAATACTTTCTCCTCCACAAATCCATTAAAAGAACATTTGAATGCTGAATAAACTCGATAAAACAACTTCTGAATGCCGGCAGAGGACATCAGGCACTTAGAAAGACAGTTCATTGTCTTCAAAACGAGAAAACGAGCCCTGCGGTAACTCCTTTTGTGGAGAACTGGCGCGGACACCAGCATTTGCTATTGGCAAGTGGGGGCTGGGCTAGGAGGAGCGGCGAGGCCTGTATTGCTTTGAGAAAGGATTTGGCCTGGCTATCTCGGGCGCTATCTGAGCGAAATAACCAGACTGTCGGTCATCTACTACATCAAAAGCCAGCCCTAACTTAAGACACAACCAGGACTACCTACGGAACAAAGGGCTGCACAGAGTTGGCCGGCTGCAGGCCGTCCCACTCCGGTGACAGGCAGCCAGGGCCAGAGGCGGGCAATTATAGCCCAAGAGAGACACTGTCTAACGGAACTGTGAGTAGGTTTCTGTGCTGACTCACGCTTCTTGGGGCTCTGGATGGTCAACATCTGCCTGAGAGAGTGCGCTGTTTGTATACCCAGAAAACTGAGCGGCGGAGAGGCGATAAGTCGCAGCACCTGCGCTCGCTGAATATTTCATCACCTGTGCTACTCGGATCTGGGAAGGGCATAAAACGCAGACTCAACCAAGTCTGTGCTTCGGAGGATTATCTGAGTGCCTGAACCTGGCCGGTTTAGATTTGGGTGTTCATCTCCGCCCCCTCTGTAACAAGGCAGAGATCAGATATTGAAAAGACCTGTAAACCGCCTCAATAAAGAGAATTCAACAAACTACCAGAATATAGTAAGGACACTCTAAATTTGGCAATTTTAACAAAATGAAGAGACAAAAGAATACCCAGCAGCTAAAGGAACAGGATAGATGCCCACCAAACCAAACCAAAGAGGAAGAGATAGGGAATCTACCTGATAAAGAATTCCGAATAATGATAGCGAAATTAATTCAAAATCTCGAAATCAAAATAGAATCACAGTTCAAGAGTCTGGAGACAAGGATTGAGAAGATGCAAGAAAGGTTTAATAAGGACCTAGAAGAAATAAAAAAGAGTCAACACATAATGAATAATGCAATAAATGAGATCCAAAACACCCTGGAGGCAACAAATAGTAGAATAACAGAGGCAGAAGATAGGATTAGTGAACTAGAAGATAGAATCCTAGAAATAAATGAATCAGATGAGAAAAAAGAAAAACGTATCAAAAGAAATGAGGACAATTTCAGAAACCTCCAGGATAACATCAAACGCTACAACATTCGAATCATAGGAGTTCCAGAAGAAGAAGATAAAAAGAAAGATCATGAGGAAATACTTGAGGAGATAACAGTTGAAAACTTCCCTAAAATGGAGAAGGAAATTACCACTCAAGTTCAAGAAATCCAGAGAGTCCCTAACAGGATAAACCTAAGGCAAAACACCCCAAGACACATATTAATCAAATTAACAAAGATTAAATATAAAGAACAAATATTAAAAGCAGCAAGGGAAAAACATCAAATAACTCACAAGGGAATTCCCATAAGGATAACAGCTGATCTTTCAATAGAAACTCTCCAAGCCAGGAGGGAATGGCAAGACGTAATTAAAGTGATGAAGGAAAATAACTTACAGCCTAGATTATTGTATCCAGCAAGGATCTCATTCAAATATGAAGGAGAAATCAAAAGCTTCACAGATAAGCAAAAGTTGAGAGAATTTTGCACCACTAAACCATTTCTCCAACAAAAACTAAAGGACATTCTCTAGAGCAATACAATAATAGTGGGAGACTTTAATACCCCACTCATATAATCTGGCTGTAATAGACAAAGTAAAGAGGAAAACATATTTACTTATGAGCCTCAAAAAATTCAGTTCACTCAGGAGAGTTTAAAAAAAAAAAAAAGACTTATTTGTTCACTCTGTGGAGGTTTACTGACTATTTTCTGGGTTTTGGTACCACTTTGGGTAGTAGGGAGGAAGAGGTGACAAATGTGATCCTGTCCTAAATAATATATTGTGGTAAAGATAGACTTACCAATACAAAATACCAAGATGTGCCTAAAGATGAGGACACCCAAACTGGACTTTTTGTTTCCTGAACTTTTCATTTCAAGAACAAACCTCCTAATATAAGATGAATTCACCATGATTTTTTTTAAGTGTTCTTTGTGATTAAAAACAGAAAGCCATTGGTTAAGAAATTACATATACTCCTCCCCACCATCACTCCCCTTCTTTCTTCCCATTTCCCTCCCACCCTCATTGATCCTTTCCTTTGTCCATTTTCCCCTGCAAAAAAAATTTAAAAAAAAAAAAAAAAAAAAAAAAAAATAAAAAAAAAAGAGTACTGGAGTGGGGTGCCATTGCTGGGACCACTATAATTCGAATATTTGTGCATTTGATATTGTCCCAGAGATCTCCGAGAGTATCCTCAGTTCTTTTCATTCTTTTTACTTTATCCTGCTCTTAAGTTGGAGGAGGAAATGGTATCCTGATCCAGTATTCTTGCCTAGAGACTTCCATGGACAGAGGAGCCTGGTGGGCTGCTGTGTCTGGAGTCACAAAGAGTAAGACATGACAGAAGCAACTTACCAGCAACAGCGATAGCAGCAGCAGCTCTTCAGAAGTTATTTCCACCATTTTATCTTCAGGCTTATTGAATCATCCTTCTGTTTCAGATATTCTGGCATTGATTCCTTATAGGGCATTTTTAATTTCAGCAATTGTGTTGTTTTTTCTCTGTATGTTTATTCTTTAATTCTTCTAGGTCTTTTTTAACTCATTCTTGCATTTTCTCCATTCTGTTTTCAAAGTTTTTAGTAATCTTTACTATTATTATTCTGAACTAATTTTCAGATAGTTTGCCTATTTCCTTTTCATTTATTTTGACTTCTGTGTTTCTAGTTTATTCCTTCATTTGTTTAGTATTTTTCTGCATATTCATTATTATTATTAAACTTACTGTGTTTGAGGTCTCCTTTTCCCAAGCTTCAAGGTTGAATTTGTTCTTCCTTTTGATTTCTGCCCTCCTAAGATTGGCACATTGGTTTGTGTAAGCTCATATAGGATGAGCTTTGTGCTGAGTTTGTTTGTTTGATTGTTTATTCTGTGATGGAAAAAGCTGAGTGTATTGGTAATCCTGTCTGCTGATGATTGGATTTGTATTTTTGTTTTTGGTGTTTAATGACCTGTCCTACACAGGGTTCTATTTGTGGATGGGTGATCCTGGGTATTGTATTCAATTGGTTTTATTTTTTTGAGTTCTCAATATTTTATACTCCCTAGGATTCATTCTCTTGTAGTTTAGGGTCTTGGGTCATTACTTCCAATCCAGGAACAAAGATTACACAAATGATTTCATATGGCATTAAGTAAGATAAAAACAAACACCCAAAAATGAGAAACCAAAGATTAACCACAGACAAATGGCAATTACAAAATAAGGCAAGTGATAATTAAAATAATGGAATTATTATTTTATGTGTATATACACATATACATCCGATCAGATCAGATCAGATCAGTTGCTCAGTCGTGTCTGACGCTTTGCGACCCCATGAACTGCAGCACGCCAGGCTTCCCTGTCCATCACCAACTCCCGGAGGACACTCAGACTCAAATCAATCGAGTCAGTGATGCCATCCAGCCATCTTATCCTCTGTTGTCCCCTTCTCTTCCTGCCCCCAATCCCTCCTAGCATCAGAGTCTTCTCCAATGAGTCAACTCTTCGCATGAGGTGGCCAAAATACTGGAGTCTCAGCTTTAGCATCATTCCTTCCAAAGAAATCCCAGGGCTGATCTCCTTCAGAATTGACAGGTTGGATCTCCTTGCAGTCCAAGGGACTCTGAAGAGTCTTCTCCAACACCACAGTTCAAAAGCATCAATTCTTCGGCACTCAGCCTTCTTCACAGTCCAGCTCTCACATCCATACATGACCACAGGAAAGACCATAGCCTTGACAAGGCGAACCTTTGTTGGAAAAGTGATGTCTCTGCTTTTGAATATGCTATCTAGGTTAGTCATAACTTTCCTTCCAAGGAGTAAGCGTCTTTTAATTTCATGGCTGCAGTCACCATCTGCAGTGATTTTGGAGCCCAGAAAAATAAAGTCTGACACTGTTTCCCCATCTATTTCCCATGCAGTGATGGGACCAGATGCCATGATCTTCGTTTTCTGAATGTTGAGCTTTAAGCCAACCTTTTCACTCTCCACTTTCACTTTCATCAAGAGGCTTTTGAGTTCCTCTTCACTTTCTGCCATAAGGGTGGTGTCATCTGCATATCTGAGGTTATTGATATTTCTCCCAGCAATCTTGATTCCAACTTGTGTTTCTTCCAGTCCAGCATTTCTCATGATGTACTCTGCATATAAGTTAAATAAACACGATGACAATATACAGCATTGATGTACTCCTTTTCCTATTTGGAACCAGTCTGTTGTTCCATGACCTGTTCTAACTGTTGCTTCCTGACCTGCATACAGATTTCTCAAGAGGCAGATCAGGTGGTCTGGTATTCCCATCTCTCTCAGAATTTTCCACAGTTTATTGTGATCTACACAGTCAAAGGCTTTGGCATAGTCAATAAAGCAGAAATAGATGTTTTTCTATACACCCATAAACCAAATCGGAACAGTCCACCAAAAATAAAATATAGTAGACTGACCTGGTGAAAAAAGGAAATCAAAAATTATATCTACCAGTTAAGAAAAGTACAAACTGGTAAACAGAACTAAAGCAAGGTGATAAATGGGGGTAAAGCAATGTAAACAAAGCTAACAAATACATTGAGAGGAAAGAAAAGAAAGAATAGACTGCAAAGTTAAATAGAGGTAGGAAAAAAAAAGAAAACTGGAAATACAACTGTCATACTACCCAGCAATCTCACTGCTGGGCATACACACCAGGGAAATCAGAATTGAAAGAGACACATGTACCCCAATGTTCATCGCAGCACTGTTTATAATAGCCAGGACATGGAAGCAACCTAGATGTCCATAAGCAGATGAATGGATAAGAAAGCAGTGGTACATATACACAATGGAGTATTACGCAGCCATTAAAAGGAATACATTTGAATCAGTTCTAATGAGGTGGATGAAACTGGAGCGTATTATACAGAGTGAAGTAAGCCAGAAGGAAAACACCAATACAGTATACTAATGCATATATATGGACTTTAGAAAGATGGTAACAATGACTATGAATTAGAGACAGCATAGAGACACAGATATATAGAACAGTCTTTTGGACTCTGTGGGAGAGGGCGAGGGTGGGATGATTTGGGAGAATGGCATTGAAAAGTGAAATATCATATGTGAAAATGAATCACCAGTCCAAGTTCAATGCATGATACAGGATGCTTGGGGCTGGTGCACTGGGATGACCCAGAGGGATGGTATGGGGAGGGAGGAGGGAGGGGTGTTCAGGATGGAAAACACGTGTACACCCATGGTGGATTCATGTCGATGTATGACAAAACAAATACAATATTGTAAAATAATTAACTTCCAATTAAAATAAATAAATTTATATTAAAAAAGATCAAATGCAAGGGGAAAAGAACAGTGGGAAAAGTTAACAAAGGAATAAATGTAGAAAAATAATAGTATTTTTAAGGTTAAAAAAATTAAAATTAAAAAGATAAAAGAAAATTTAAAAACTTCACAGAACTAAAAAGCCCAACCTAAAGGCAGAGGTTTTTAACAACAGTAAAATATGTGACAGAAAAGGAAAAAAAAGCTCAAAAGCTTAATTCGATTTTATAGTGCCAATAAAATTGACAACTAAAATGTGTGTTGGGAAAAACAAACAAACAAAAACCTATAAAAATCTACAGATTAATTCAAAACATAAGAATAATAAATATTTTTCTTGAGTCCCTGCTGTCAGAGTCCTTTCACTTGCTGGAAGTCACAGTCCACCTTACCTCCCTAGGATGCCCTTCAGCACTGTGCTTGTCTCTGGACTTGCTTGTCTGTGGACTTTTTTGCCTCCAAAGTTCACAGCTATCAGAACTAGTGTTTTGGGTTTTTTTTTTTTTTTGGCGGGGGGAGGGGGCACTCTCAATGTCTTTTAATATATTCCATAGGCACAGAGTCTGCCTGATTGAATGTATGCTGAAGACCGTGACTGCAGCCATGAAATTAAAAGACGCTTACTCCTTGGAAGGAAAGTTATGACCAACATAGATAGCATATTCAAAAGCAGAGACATCACTTTGCCAACAAAGGTTCGCCTAGTCAAGGCTATGGTTTTTCCAGTGGTCATGTATGGATGTGAGAGTTGGATTGTGAAGAAAGCTGAGCACTGAAGAATTGATGCTTTTGAACTGTGGTGTTGGAGAAGACTCTTGAGAGCCTCTGGAATCCAAGGAGATCCAACCAGTCCATTCTAAAGGAGATTAGTACTGGGTGTTCATTGGAAGGATTGATGCTGAAGCTGAAACTCCAATACTTTGGCTACCACATGTGAAGAGTTGACTCATTGCAAAAGACCCTGATGCTGGGAGGTTTTGGGGGCAGGAAGAGAAAGGGACGACAGAGGATGAGATGGCTGGATGGCATCACTGACTCGATGGACATGAGTTTGAGTGAATTTCAGGAGTTGGTGATGGACAGGGAGGCCTGGCATGCTGTGATTCATGGGGTCACAAAGAGTCAGACTCGACTGAGTGACCTAACTGAACTGACTGAATATGCAGCTTGTATTGCTGTTGGAAAGGTTTTGGGTCTTTTTCTTTAGCCACACTGCATGTGGGGTTCAACTGTTTTATTTCCACCTCTGCACATGGGTCGTCCACTGGGGTTTTCTCCTGAGGCTGCCCTGAAGGATTTGGGTCTGCCCCTGTGAAGGCCAGGTGTGGAAGTGGTGCAGCTCCTTGGGCCACAGGGATTTTGACACCACCAGGTACTCAGGGTAGTTGGCAGCTAGGGCAACAGTAACTATAGTGCTCTAGAAGGGTATGGCAAGCAGTATTGGACAACACATTCTTGTATTCTTGTCTGGAGAACCCCTCTGACAGAGAAACCTTGGCAGGCCACAATCCACAGGGTCACAAAGAGTTGGACATGACCCAAAGGACCCTACGTACATAGACACAAGAGGTTTTCTTTTTTTTTTTTTTTTGGCCTGTGGCAACTCTGCCCCAGAGGGGATTGAGCATGAAGGTGGCACAGCTACTTGATTTGTGGGGAGCCTGGCAGCAACAAGTGTGCTGGCACACAGAATGACTCTTCCACAGGAACTATGGCCCTAGCAGAGTCTTTTCTCAAGCCTCTTGTGGCTGGTTATCAGAAGGCCTCTTTGGACAGTTTATCTCTGTAGCTCTGCCCATTCAGCACTTAGAGGGCTCCCTTCCCTAGGTTCTTCTCTGTTGCTCATATGTGTCAGTCACTTAGAGGAGTCCCCCTGGCTGGGGTCCTACTCTGTAGATACACGTGTCAGGCACTTAAAAGGGCACCCTTCCTTTGAAGTTTGGAACATCAGTCATTTATAGGAGAACCCTGTGTGGGGTCCTGTTCTGTAGTTCAGTGCATCAGGCATTTGATGGGCCAGCCTCTCTATTGTTAAGCTGTTGATGCTGGCCTATGGAGCGAGCTGTGCTGATGGCTCTACCCCTATGCTGATTCAGCCCTATCCCCTTGCTTCCATGACTGCCTGGCTTTCCGCCACAGGCATTTCCTACCACAATCTCCCCCTTCATGTCCCCTCAATCTGTCTGCAGTCAATAGCAGCCCTTGCCCTAGGATTACTCCACAATCCCTAAACTTCAGCTCCCAGCTGCTGCACCTTTGAGGGGACCTGTGTCCCTATCCAGGGTATATATGGCTAAGGCAAGAACTGTCTGATTCTCATTCCATTCAGGCTGCCATAGATCAGCTGCTTCACTCTTAGATTTACATGTTTCTCCTCTGACTCAGACAATTTCCCCTATGTGGAGATAAGACCCCTGCTTCATTTCCCCCACCTGCCAAGGGCAGGTCCAGTGCTACTAACACTCCTGGTTTTCGTCCTAGTTCCTTTGTCCTTACCAAGTTTTGTGTGGTTCTGTATATTCTTTTCTGCTGGGCAGGTACTCCTGTCCACTCTCAGCTGGTGTTTTGCATGAACTTCTATGTCTGAAGTTGTTTTCCTGTTGTATCCATGGATAGAGATGTACTCCATGTCCACCTACTCCTCCACCAGCTTGTTACCCCCTACAGCTAACTTTTTTCATATAACTAGCAGGTTTTATTGCTTACAATGCACTAGGAATTACACTATCAAATATGTATCAGTAGATTTAATCTTTATTTAATGCATACTTATCTAACACTTCCTATGTGTCAAGAACAATCTTACAAGCTCTGTAAATGTTTGCTCATTTCATCCTCTGTGAGGTAAATACTTTGTCTGTCTTTTATAGGTGAAGACATTCAGTCATTGAGAGCACACAGCTAGTAATATGCTATCAGATCAGATCAGTCGCTCAGTCGTGTCCGACTCTTTGCGACCCCATGAACCGCAGCACGCCAGGCCTCCCTGTCCATCACCAGCTCCCGGAGGTCACTCAGACTCGCATCCATCGAGTCAGTGATGCCATCCAGCCATCTCATCCTCTGTCGTCCCCTTCTCCTCCTGCCCTCAATCCCTCCCAGCATCAGAGTCTTCTCCAATGAGTCAACTCTTCGCATGAGGTGGCCAAAATACTGGAGTTTCAGCTTTAGCATCATTCCTTCCAAAGAAATTCCAGGATTGATCTCCTTCAGAATGGACTGGTTGGATCTTCTTGCAGTCCAAGGGACTCTCAAGAGTCTTCTCCAACACCACAGTTCAAAAGCATCAATTCTTCGGCGCTCAGCCTTCTTCACAGTCCAACTCTCACATCCATACATGACCACAGGAAAGACCATAGCCTTGACTAGGCGAACCTTTGTTGGTAAAGTAATAGAATCTCATATATATTACCAGGACTTCCCTGGTGGATCAGCTGGCAAAAAATCTGTCTTCAATGCAGGAGACTCTGGTTGGATTCCTGGGTAGCAAATATCCCCCGGAGAAGGAAATCACTGTACACTCCAATATTCTAGCCTGGAAAATTCCATGGAGAGACAAACCCGGCAGCCTACAATCCATGGGGTCTCAAAGAGTGAGACACGACTGACTTTCATTTTCAGTACTTTTCACTTCTTCAGTACTAGGTAGAGCTAGGATTCAAGCTCAGGTGATTTGACCCCAAAGTCCATGCTCTGAACTGGTACAGTATGGTGTCTCTTATTCTAGCCTCACTAGATTATTCTTATCCATGAGAAAGAAACTCATTTGACTTGCTAAATGAAAAAAAAAAAAAAAAAGTAGAGGCCCAGAATGTAAAATAATTTGCCCAAAGTGATACATATAGCAAAAGAGCTAAGTTTTTTTTTTTTTTTTAACTTAATTTTGAAGTTACAGGATTTGGAGACCAATTAATCATAAAGAATTTGAAGATCATTTTGAAAGTACCTAACCTATCAAATCTGAAGAACAGTGGTGCCATTTGAAGGAAATAATGTAGTAAGACAGAGAATCATATTTAAAAATGGATATTCAGATTGAATGGATTGAATCTGAGCAGTAATACAACATTCAAATGGAAATATTTTCTATTCACTTTCACACTGTATACATATTAGGATGCATTTCAAACTAAAGAAGATATGTATTCTTTGAATGTATCTAAGGATCTACCCAAGATTTACATCTTACATTGTGCTTTTTGAAGAGGGCATAAGGTACAAAGGATAGAAGAATCTCAGATAGAAGGATAGACGCTGTAGAAGAGGTGGTCACTGGGATATATGAGTCAGGAGTGTTTGTCCAGAAAGAAATAGAATAGAGGTTCTGTAGCCAATTCTTGTCTAAAGATTCTTCTGTAGACAATCTTTCACTTGTCCTGTTGAATCCTCCACCATCACATTGTATAACAATCACATCAAATAAAGGTATATCCTGAAAAACATGAGGCATTTACATTTAGTGTCACTCTACCTCACATCCCTGTAATCACTAAAGTATTCTCTAAATATGACCACATATATTCATTTATATTTTGTCAATCTTTCATCTCTTTTTTTCTGATATAACTTTTATTCTGAAATCCTCAGTGAAAATGACTCCTTATGCATTCCAATACTGTTTAGATAATATTCCTTCTGCTCCACAATAGAATTACCTGGTTCCTCAGTTCTCTGTTAACTATGGTCAATTCTCCTGCTAACCATTCAGAAAATTTGAATTGGATTTGAGATGAGACTTCTTCACTACTTAATATCTTCTATGTGTCATTATTTGTATATCTACATTAAAATGGAGTTTTTTCTTCAGTTGCAAAGTGACATCTGACTATTTGCAACTCATGGACCACAGTACACCAGACTTCCATCTCCTTCACCATCTTCCGGAAATTGCACAAACTGCTGTCCAATGAGTCGGTGATGCCATCCAACTCATTTATCCTCTGTGTGCCCTTATCCTTATGCCTGCCATCTTTTCCAGCACCAGGATCTGTTACAATGACTTGGCTCTTCACATCAGGTGGCCAAAGTATTGGAGCTTCAGCTTCAACATCAGTTGTTTCAATGAATATTCAGGGTTGATTTTTTTAAGGATTGATTGATTACTTTTGTGTCAACTCTCTCATCCGTACATGACTACTGGAAAAACCATAGCTTTAACTAAATGGACCTTGTCATCAACATGGTGTCTTTACTTTTTAATATCCTATCTACTTTTGTCATAGCTTCTCTTCTGGGGAGCAAGCGTCTTTTAACTTTATGGCTGAAGTAATCATCCACAGTGATTTTTGAGCCCAAGTAAGTAAAATCTGTCATGGTTTCCACTTTTTCAAATCTATTTTCCATGAAGTGATTGGACTGGATGCCATGAATGCAGTTTTTTAAATGCTGCTTTTTGATCTTAGTCTGATCAAATTTTCGTTTGATCAGTTTTTTTTTTTTTAATCTTAGTTTTTTGAAGCCAGCTTTTCACTCTCCTCCTTCACCTTCATCAAGAGTCTCTTTAGTTCCTATTCCTGTTATGCCATTATGATGCTGTCATCTGCGTATCTGAGGTTGTTGACATTTTTCCCAGCAATCTTGATTCCAACTTGTGCTTTATCCAGTTCAGCATTTCACATGATGTACTCTACATTGAATTTAAGTAAATAGGATAACAATATACAACCTTGGTGAACTCTTTCCCTAATTTTGAACCAATCTCTTGTTCCATTTTCAGTTCTAACTTGTTGCTTCTTGTTCTGCAGACATATTTCTCAAGAGACAGGTAGTGGTCTAGTAGTCCCTTCTCTTTAAGAATTGTCCACAATTTGTTGTGATCCACATAGTCAAAAACTTTAATATAGTCAGTAAGTAGAGACAGATGTATTCCTGGAATTCCCTTACTTTTCATATTTTCCAATAGATGTTGGCAATTTTATCTCTGGTTCCTCTGCCTTTTCTAAATCCAGCTTGCACATCAGGAAGTTCCCAGTTCACATACTGCTAAAGACTAGTTTGAAGAATTTTGAATATTACCTTGTCAGCATGTGAAATGATCTCAAATGTACAATAGTTAGGCACTTTTTTGGCATTGTCTTTTTTTAGGATTATGATTTTGGAGTTCTCTCAGAAGAAGATGAGTGAACATCGTTCTACTCTGCCATCGTGATTCCCGTCAAGATGTGTGACTTCCATTTCACCCACAGTCAGCCTCCCCCATCAGGAAGCTTCTACAAGCCTCTTATCTTTATTACTCAGAGGGCAGAGAGAATGAAAACCACAATCACAGAACAATAATCAAAATGTTCACATGGACCAAAACCTTGTCTAACTCAATGAAACTGTGAGTCATGCCATGTAGGGCCATCCAAGGTAGACGGGTCATGGTGAACAGATCTAACAAAACGTAATCCATTGGAGAAGGAAATGGCAAAACATTTCCATATTCTTGCCTTGGGAACCCCATGAACGAATGAAAACGCAAAGAAGACATGGCACTGAAAGATGAACTCCCCAGGTCAGTAGGTTCTCAAAATGCTACTAGAGAAGAGCAAAGAAATAACTCCAGAAAGAATGAAGAGATGGAGCCAAAGCAAACACAGCAACTAGTTGTGGATGTGACTGGTGATGGAAGTATAGTCCAGTGCTGTAAAGAATAATATTTCATTGGAAGCAGGAAAGTTAGGTACATGAATCAAGGTAGATTAGAAATAGTCAAACAGGAGATGGCAAAAGTGAACACTGACATTTTAGAAATCAGTGAACTAAAATGAATTGGAATGGGTGAATTTAACTCGGATGACCATGATATCTACTACTGTGGGCAAGAATCCCTTAGAAAAAAATGGAGTAGCCCTTATAGTTAACAAAAGAGTCCAACATGTATACTTGGATGCAATCTCAAAAATGACACAATGATCTCTGTTTGCTTCCAAGGCAAACCATCCAATATCACACTGATCCAAGTCTCTGCCCCAACCAGTAATGCTGAAGAAGCTGAATTGGCATCCCACTGCAGTACTCTTGCCTGTAAAATCCCATGGATGGAGGAGACTGTTGGGCTGCAGTCCATGGGGTCACTAAGAGTTGGAGACGACTGAGCGACTTCACTTTTACTTTTCACGTTCATGCATTGGAGAAGGAAATGGCAACTCATTCCAGTGTTCTTGCCTGGAGAATCCCAGGGATGGTGGAGCCTGGTGGGCTGCCTGACTGAAGCGATTTAGCAGCAGCAGCAGCATGAAGACCTATAGGAATTTCTAGAAGCAATACCCCCCAAAATATGCCTTTTTCATTACAGGGCACTGGAATGCAAAAATAGTCAGTCAACAGGTACCTGGTTCAGTTCAGTTCAGTTCAGTCACTCACTTGTGTCTGAGTCTTTGCAATCCCATGGAGTGCAGCATACCTGGCTTCCCTATCCATCACCAAATCTAGGAGCATTCTCAAATTCATGTCCATTGAATTCGTGATGCCATCCAACCATCTTATCTTCTGTTGTCCTCTTCTCATCCTGCCTTCAATCTTTCCCAGCAGCAAGGTCTTTTCCAATGAGTCAGTTCTTCACATCAGGTGGCCAAAGTATCGGAGTGTCAGCTTCAGCATCAGTCCTTCTAATGGAAATTCAGGACCAATTTCCTTTAGGATTAACTGGTTGAATTTCCTTGACGTTCAAGGGACTCTCAAGAGTCTTCTCTAACACAACAGTTTAAAAGCATAAATATTCAGTGTTCAACTTTGTCTACAATTCAACTCTTATATCCATACATGACTACTGGAAAAACCATAGCTTTGACTAGATGGATGTTTGTTGGCAAAGTAATGCCTCTCCTTTTTAATATGCTGTCTAGGCTAGTCATAGCTTTTCTTCCAATGAGCAAACATACTTTAATTCCATGGCTGAAGTCACCATCTGCAGTGATTTTGGAATCCCCCCAAAATGGTCTCTCACTCTTTCTATTGTTTCTCTATCTATTTGCAATGAAGAGATGGGATCAGATGCCATCATCTTTGTTTTCTGGATGTTGAGATTTAAGGCAAATTTTTCACTCTCCTCTTTCACTTTAATCAAGAGACTCATTAGTTCTTCACTTTCTGCCATAAGGGGTGTGTCATCTGCAAATATGAAGTTTTTGCTATTTCTCCTAGCAATCATGATTGCAGTTTGTGCTTTATCCAGCCCAGCATTTCACATATGGCTTAAATAAGCTGGGTGACAATATTCAGCCTCGATGTACTCTTCTCTCAAATTGCAACCAGTCACTTGTCCATGTCCAGTTGTAACAGTTTCTTTTTGAGTTACATACAGATTTCTCTGGAGGCAAGCAAGGTGGTCTGGTATTACCACCTCTAACAATTTTCCACACTTTCTTGTGATCCACACAGTCAAAGGCTTTGACATAATCAATAAAGCAGAAATATATATTTTGGGGGGAATGCTCTTGCTTTTTCTATGATCCAGGAGATGTTGGTAACTTGATCTCTGGTTCCTCTGCCTTTTTAAAATCTGGCCTCAACATTGTTAGTTCACACTTAACATACTATTGTAGCCTGGCTTGGAAAAATTTGATTGAGACCTTGAGTAACGGGCAAATTTGGCCTTGGAACACAAAATTAGGCAGGAAAAAGACTGAAAGATATTGTCAGGAAAATGATCTCTCTTTCCAAGGCAAACCATTCAATATCATGGTAATAAAAGTCTATGCCCCAACTAGTAACGTTGAAAAAGCTGAAGTTGAACGGTTCCATGAAAATCATTGAGAACACCCAGAAAAGATGTCCTTTTCATTATAGGGGACTGAAATGCAAAAGTAGGAATTCAAGAAACACCTGAAGTAACAGGTAAATTTGACCTTGGAGTACAGAATGAGGCAGGGCAAATGCTAATAGTGTTTTTCCAAGAGAATGCACTGGTCATAACAAACACACTCTTCCAGCAACACAAGAGAAGATTCTATACATGGACATGAAAGATGATCAACATCAAAATCATATTGATTATATTTTTGCAGCTGAAAATGGAGAAGCTCTATACAGTCAGCAAAAACAAAACCGGGAGCTGACTGTGGCTCAGATCTTGAACTCCTTATTGCCACATTCAGGCTTAAATTAAAGAAAGTTGGGAAAACCACTAGACCATTTAAGTGTGACCTAAATCAAATCCCTTATGATTATACAGTGAAAGTAAGAAATAGACTTGAGGGACTAGATCTGATAGAGAGAGTGATGAACGATGGAAAGAGGTTCATGACACTACAGGAGACAGGGATCAAGATCATCCCCTAAAGAAAAGAAATGCAAAAGAGCAAAATGGCTGTCTGAGGAGGGCTTACAAATAGCTGTGAAAAGAAGAGAGGTGAAAAGAAAGGAGAAAAGGAAAGATACACCAATTTGAATGCATAGGTCCAAAGAATAACAAGGAAAGTTAAGAAAGTCTTCCTTAGTAATCAATGCAGAGAAATAGAGGAAAACAATTGAATGGGAAAGACTAGGGATCTCTTCAAAAACATTAGAGATACCAAGGGAACATTTCATGCAAACATGGGCTCGATAAAGGACAGAAATGGAATGGACCTAACAGAAGCAGAAGATATTAAGAAGGGGTGGCAAGAATACACAGAAGAACTGTACAAAAAAGATCTTCATGATCAAGATAATCACTATACGCTCCAGTTTCATCCACATCATTAGAACTGATTCAAATGTATTCCTTTTAATGGCTGCATAATACAAAAAAGATCTTCACGACCCAGATAATCATGATGGTGTGATCACTCACCTAGAGCCAGACATCCTGGAATATGAAGTCAAGTGGGCATTAGAAACCATCATTAGGAACAAAGCTAGTGGAGGTGATGGAATTCCAGTTGAGCTCTTTCAAATCCTGAAAGATGATGCTGTGAAAGTGTTGCACTCAATATGTCAGCAAATTTGGAAAACTCAGCAGTGGTCACAGTACTGGAAAAGGTCAGTTTTCATTCCAATCTCAAAGAAAGCCAATGCCAAAGAATGCTCAAACTACTGCACAATTACACTCACCCCACACGCTAGTAAAGTAATGCTCAAAATTCTCCAAGCCAGGCTTCAGCAATACGTGAACCGTGAACTTTCAGATGTTCAATCGAAAAGGCCGAGGAATCAGAGATCAAATTGCCAACATCCGCTGGATCATGGAAAAGGCAAGAGAGTTCCAGAGAAACATCTATTTCTGCTTTATTGACTATGCCAAAGCCTTTGACTGTGTGGATCACAATAAACTGTGGAAAATTCTGAAAGAGATGGGAATTCCAGACCACTTGACCTGCCTCTTGAGAAACCTGTATGGAGATCAGGACACAACAGTTAGAACTGGACATGGAAACATACACTGGTTCCATATAGGAAAAGGAGTATGTCAAAGCTGTATATTGTCACCCTGCTTATTTAACTTACATGCAGAGTACATCATGAGAAACACTCGGCTAGGTTAAGCCCAAGCTGGAATCAAGGTTGCCAAGAGAAATATCAATAACCTCAGATATGGAGATGAGACAGCCCTTATGGCAGAAAGTGAAGAAGAACACAAATGCCTCTTCAAAGTGAAAGAGGAGAGTGAAGAATTTGGCTTTAAGCTCAACATTCAGAAAACTAAGATCATGACATCTGGTGCCATCATTTCATGGTGAATAGATGGGAAACAGTGGCTGACTTTATTTTGGGGGGCTTCAAAATCACTGCAGATGGTGATTGCAGCCATGAAATTAAAAGACACTTGCTTTTGGAAGGAAATATATGACCAATCTAGATAGCATATTAAAAAGCAGAGACATTACTTTGTCAGCAAAGTCCATCTAGTCAAGGCTTTGGTTTTTCCAGTAATCATGTATGGATTTGAGAGTTGGAAAAAAAAAAAAAAAAAAACTGAGCACAGAAGAATTGATGCTTTTGAACTGTGGTTTTGGAGAACACTCTTGAGAGTCCCTTGAACTTCAATGAGATCCAACCCGTCCATCCTAAAGGAGATGAATCCTGGGTGTTCATTGGAAGGACTGATGTTGAAGCTGAAGCTCCACTACTTTGGCCACCTGATGTGAAGAGCTGACTCATTGGAAAAGACCCTGATGGGAAAGATTGAGGGCAGGAGGAAAAGGAGAGGACTGAGGATGAGATGGTGGAATGGTATCACCAACTCAGTGGACATGAGTTTGGGTAATCTCTGGGAGTTGGTGATGGACAGGGAGACTTGGCATGCTGAAGTTCATGGAGTAGCAAAGAGTCCTACATGACTAAGCGATTGAACTGAGCTGAACAAACATTCTCTCACTTGCAATCTCACCTGTGCCCCATGCTGTGGAAGCACAGTCTTAACCACTGAACCACCAGAGAAGTCCAATATTCTTTTTGTGTAGCTGCTCATTACAATTGTACATGTTAATTATATGTATGTACCATAGTATTGTATATTTACTCAACCTCCTATGATAGCTTCAAAATTTGGAATTACAAATGATGTTCTATCCATGTACATTATTTTTGTATTATTAGAAGTGTATCATAAAGATGCTTTACTCTAAATGTAAGTTCTGAGTAGAAAGGTGATGGATATCACAAAGCTTAGTTTTGCTAGATATTTCCAGACTCTTCTCTGAAAAGACTGTATCAATATTCATTCTTGTAACACAAAATACATGGATGTCTGTCTTATCACATCCTTTCCAGTTCTCAAGCTTTTGCTCTTTTGTTAATGTAGTGGGTGAGAAACAAAATTTCAGCATACTTTTTATGACATTTCTCTCATGAAGGAAGTTGAATTGTATTTCATATCTTAAAGAATTGTCTTTTCCTTATTTTCTAGATTTTTAAATATTTTAAGATCATTTAAAAAATATTCTCTATATATTAGTGATAGTATTCATGTAGCTGTGATATTTGGTGCAAATATTTTCTACATTTTTTCCTTGTCTTTTGATGTTGCTTCTGGTGCTTTTTGCCATAGAAATCACAGAATTTTTAAAATTTCTTTTAGCTAGTGAAATTAATTAATCTTTTCATCACAATTTAACAATAGTTAGAAAGTTTTTCCTCAAAATATACAAGCAACTCCTGCAGCTCAATTCCAGAAAAATAAATGACCCAATTAAAAAATGGGCCAAAAAACTAAATAGACATTTCTCCAAAGAAGATATACAGATGGCTCACAAACACATGAAAAGATGCTCAACATCACTCATTATCAGAGAAATGCAAATCAAAACCACAATGAGGTATCATTTCACACCAGTCCGAATGGCTGTGATCCAAAAATATACAAGCAATAAATGCTGGAGAGGGTGTGGAGAAAAGGGAACCGTCTTAAACTGTTGCTGGGAATGCAAACTAGTACAGGCTCTAGGGAGAACAGTGTGGAGATTCCTTAAAAACTGGAAATAGAACTGCCTTATGATCCAGCAATCCCACTGCTGGGCATACACACTGAGGAAACCAGAATTGAAAGAGACACGTGTACCCAATGTTCATCACAGCACTGTTTTTAATAGCCAGTACATGGAAGCAACCTAGATGTCCATCAGCAGATGAATGGATAAAGAGAGTGGTGGTAGATATACACAATAGAGATTTATGCAGCCATTAAGAAGAATACATTTGAATCAGTTCTAATGAGGTGGATGAAACTGGAGCCGATTATACAGAGTGAAGTAAGCCAGAAAGAAAAACACCAATACAGTATACTAACGCATATATATGGAATTTAGAAAGATGGTAATGACAACTCTGTATGCGAGATAGCAAAAGAGACACAGATGTATAAAACAGTCTTTTGGACTCTGTGTGAGAGGGAGAGGGTGGGATGATTTGGGAGAATGGCATTGAAACTTGTATAATATCATACATGAAATGAATTGCCAGTCCAAGTTTGATGCAGGATACAGGATGCTTGGGGCTGGTGCACTGAGATGACCCAGAGAGGTGGTACAAGGAGGGAGGAGGGACAGGGGTTTCAAGATGGGGAACATGTGTATACCTGTGGGGGATTCATGTTGATGTATGGCAAAACCAATACAATATTGTAAAGTAATTAACTATCAATTAAAATAAATAAATGTATATTTAAAAACAGAAGTTAAAATATAATATTAAAAAAAGAAAGTCTTTCCTTTTTAGATATCCTTTTCCTTTTTATATACCATTTTATATACCCTTATGTGTAAAAGGGATATCCCTTTATATATAAAAGGGATATCTCTTTTATATACCCTCTTCCTCTTTATATACCCTGCTTATAGTATAAAAAATTCTCATCACTGATTCCCGTGACACTCTTTTTTTTCTTGAATGGTGAAATATGTTTAATGTTTTCCGAAAATATTCAGCATTTCCAACATTATTAGGTTTCAAAACACTATCTTTGTTCCAGTCATTAGAAATAGAATATGTTATCTTATAATACATCAAAGAAAAATTGGTTCAATTCAGTTCAGTAACTCAGTCGTGTCTGACTCTTTGCGACCCCATGAATCGAAGCACACCAGGCCTCCCTGTCCATCGCCAACTAACGGAGTTCATCCAGACTCACGTCCATCCTGTCAGTGATGCCATCCAGCCAGCTCGTTCTCTGTCGTCCCATTCTCCTCTTGCCCCCAATCCCTCACAGCATCAGAGTCTTTTCCAATGAGTCAACTCTTTGCATGAGGTGGCCAAAGTACTGGACTTTCAGCTTTAGCATCATTCCTTCCAAAGAAATTCCAGGGCTGATCTCCTTCAGAATGACTGGTTGGATCTCCTTGCAGTCCAAGGGACTCTCAAGAGTCTTCTCCAACACCACAGTTCAAAGGCATCAATTCTTCGGCGTTCAGCCTTCTTCACAGTCCAGCTCTCACATCCATACATGACCACAGGAAAAACCATAGCCTTGACTAGACGAACCTTTGTTGGCAAAGTAATGTCTCTGCTTTTGAATATGCTATCTAGGTTGGTCATAACTTTCCTTCCAAGGAGTAAGCGTCTTTTAATTTCATGGCTGCAGTCACCATCTGCTGTGATTTTGGAGCCCCAAAAAAGAAAGCCTGACACTGTTTCCACATCTATTTCCCATGAAGTGATGGGACCAGTAGTTGGCTCTCTTTTTAGACTTTCTTTACTATTCCATTAAACTTTCTATCTATTTATGCTCCTGTTTAAATTGTGATTAAAGTATAGTATGTCTTGTTACCTCTTAGGACTGGTTCTCTTTCATAGCTCCTCCTGTATATTGTTTTCCTAATTTGGGACATCACCAATTTTTACACTTGAAAAGTAAAATATTAATTTTATTTACAACATCTCAGAGTTTAAACACTTCATGGTTTCCATGATCTGTCTATCTAAACTATGCCTGAGATATTTACTATTTTACTGTCTTATTTTTTTTGTCCATTTGCATTATGTATCAGCAAACATTTGTGTAGAGGGCATTTACTCAGTGTTTAATGTCTTGCACACAATAGTCCCTTGTTAATAGCCATCATGCTGGAGGAGACACAGCACAGAAGGCAGCACGTAGAAGGTGCCATACACAGAGCAGCAAACTTGCTTATTAGAAGATATGAGAAATCTACATGACAGCCCAATAAGAACTTCGTGCATTTGTGGAAGTAAGGAGATTTCACAGTAGCAAAAAAGGGAAAGGGTCAATGAAACTTGCAACATTATTACAGAACTGAATTTCCTGTCACTTACATGCAATAACACATTCACGAGGGAAGAGTGGAGAATGGGGCCAGAGACCCTCCTGAGTTGATGAAAATATTGGAAGTCAAACAATGGACAGCATTGGGAGTGAAATGAGGTGAAAATTTCAGAGTTATTGCCATCACCAGGGATCGTCAAAGCAGCTTTACACTGTCTGTGTCCTTTCCAAATTCTACATGGTCACTGCCTCTGATAGAGTATAAGAATGCAATATTGCAGAACAAAGCATAGTTTTCAATATCACAGAAAATCCAAATAACAAAGATATAATAGCTCTAGGGAAAATAAGTCAAATAGAAAATATTGATTTTGAAGGAACATATTAAAACAATATAAATATGTGTCTGGTGATCATTAATACACAAGTATCAGCAGAAAACGAAGATCATGGCATCTGGTCCCATCACTGCATGGGAAATGGATGGGGAAACAGTGGAAACAGTGTCAGACTTTGTTTTTCTGGGCTCCAAAATCACTGCAGATGGTGACTGCAGCCATGAAATTAAAAGACGCTTGCTCCTTGGAAGGAAAGTTATGACCAACCTAGATAGCATATTCAAAAGCAGAGACATTACTTTACCAACAAAGGTTCGCCTAGTCAAGGCTATGGTCTTTCCTGTGGTCATGTATGGATGTGAGAGCTGGACTGTGAAGAAGGCTGAGTGCCGAAGAATTGATGCTTTTGAACTGTGGTGTTGGAGAAGACTCTTGAGAGTCCCTTGGACTGCAAGAAGATCCAACCAGTCCATTCTGAAGGAGATCAATCCTGGAATTTCTTTGGAAGGAATGATGCTAAAGCTGAAACTCCAGTATTTTGGCCACCTCATGCGAAGAGTTGACTCATTGGAGAAGACTCTGATGCTGGGAGGGATTGAGGGCAGGAGGAGAAGGGGACGACAGAGGATGAGATGGCTGGATGGCATCACTGACTCGATTGGTGCTAGTCTGAGTGACCTCCGGAAGCTGGTGATGGACAGGGAGGCCTGGCGTGCTGCGTTTCATGGGGTCGCAAAGAGTCGGACACGACTGAGCGACTGATCTGATCTGATCTGATCAGCATTGGTTTATATGATATAGACTTCACTATTGTGCAGGCGTGAATGCTAAGTTGACTCTTTTGTGACCCAATGATCTGTAGCTCACCAGGCTCCTCTGTCCATGGAGGTCTTCAGGCAAGAATACTGGAGTGGTTTGCCATGCCCTCCTCCAGGGGGTCTTCCAGACCCAGGGATCAAATCTGTGTCTCTTATGTTTCCTGCACTGGCAGGCAGGTTTATCAGCATTAGTGGTACCTGAGAAAGCTCTTCACTATTGTATTTATATTAACTTCTCAGATCTTAACAGAAAGGCATTTTTTAAAAAAATTATCAGAATATTATTTGCTTTTGTAATACATCGTAATTCATTTTTCAGATTAGCCAGAAATATACTTCTTACCCATAATTGCCATTACCAAATTCTATTTACTGAGTTTCATTAGT
Organism: Tragelaphus eurycerus; assembly: GCA_935064755.1. Classification (NCBI taxonomy): domain Eukaryota; kingdom Metazoa; phylum Chordata; class Mammalia; order Artiodactyla; family Bovidae; genus Tragelaphus; species Tragelaphus eurycerus. Next base: position 5,496,321 of record CAKXYN010000041.1, read on the forward strand.
GGAGGAAATTATGTCTTGACTTCTGTAATACAAGAAAGTAAGTCAATATGCATTTTAATACTTAAATTTCACAAAAAATCTCAATAATTGATAAGTCTTAGCATGAAACATTATTAGAAATTAACCATGACTGGCTTTTTTTTAATGTCAATGTTCTGATCTCTGCAAAATATTTTCTGACAAGTATTACTGACATGAAATATTTATGGAGTATGTCAAATAGTGACGCTTTTTTTTTTTTTTTTTTCAGTCTCTTTTAAGTCCCTTTAATTCTTGGAGGAGAAGTTGCTAAATTTTACTTCCATATAATTATAATAAATGTGATAAACTATTCACACTTTCTAAATGTTGCCTTGAAAAAAAGAATAAAAAGTAACAGATGGAAATTTCTTTAAATGAAAATATAAAAAGTATAAGCACAATTAAGCTTTAATTAGAAAAAATCAATTAGACAAGAGAAATTATTTGAGATATTAAACAGCATACGGAAATTCAAGGCTTGGGATTTCTACTCTTCCACTGAGAGAGTTAAACATGGTGAAAGATAAGTCATTATATTGCAAATTTTGCTAGGTTCACATTACAATTTTGAGAAACCACACAAAATAATTTAGAATTTAATTGACTATGTCAATATATTGATTTGTAAAGATATTTTTAAAATATTTATTTTATTTTAGATTCTTAACTCAGGATATGTGACATTAGCAATTATAATCCATTAATAAATATTTAACATTAATCTATGCATAACATAGGAATTGGTATGTAAATACATTAAATAATTTAGACTGTTACCATGCATACTTCAAATCTTGAATTTCAGAGAAGAAATACTTCTCAAATCTTGAATTTCAGAGAAGAAACACTTTAAACTTGACTTTAAACCAGTATGAATTCTATAGGAAAGAGACGTTAAATTTGTATGCATGAGTATGTAATATTTTATCTTTTCAAAATAGTATCACATTGGTGAGAGCTGTTTCTCTGAATTTAATTAGTTAATTTAATTTAATTAGGAATTTAAAGGTCATGCAGTTGTAAAGAGGAATAACAAAATAAGATAGTATTGAAAGTTATATTGAGTTATAATTTCTAAAATTACCTATAACTATATCCACATATGGGGCTTCCCTGGTGGCTCAGTGGTAAGCAATCAGCCTGCCAATGCAGGAGACATGGGCTCGATCCTTAGGTCAGGAAGAACCCCTGGAGAAACATCCCACTCCAGGATCCCTGCCTAGGAAATCCCACAGACAGAGGATCCTGACTGCAGTCCATGGGATCACAAATATTAGGACAGGACTCAGAAACTGAACTACAACAAACAATATCTTCACAGGTTTGGGGCTTAAACGTATCTTTTTCTCAGACATAATTTCTTCTTTTCCTTACAGGTGAACAGAGAAAACTAGAAATATATATATTTAATTACTTGTTAAAATAATACACAAAATAGCCTGATTGATGTAACTGTTTTGGACAGGGGAAATCATTTAGTAACTGCAAATTAAAGATTTAGGAATTACCTTAAAACATACTGCTGAATATATAGCTATATTGTAGGTTTCTTTGACTGAAAAAAACAGAAATAGAGCAATTGAACAGACTGGTGTAGAAATCCATGGGCAGATTTAAAACCATTGAAGTAAACAAGATCTACATTGACCACGGAGGACCTAACAGAAACAATGTATAAGTAGGTAGACTGTGATCACCTATACTAAGAAAATGATGAAACACATCTCATAAATTCAACTGCATTTTGGTTGGTTCAGCTAGTATATCTGACATTTGTTCTAAGGAGTAAATTTTACATTGGGAAAATCAGGCTCAATAACTGTTAAGTATTTTAGGGTATAAAAACTCTAGTGCCTCATTCTTTATGACACAATTTAATAAAGGACAGAAATTATCATACCATTAAACTATTCTGGTGACAAGGATTGAAATATAAATGAGAAGGGAAATTTTTTTTTCCTACTACTTGTTACTGACTTCAGAATATACTTAATGTTACACTCATTTTTATATGTTTTATAAAGTCATATAACATGAATTTTTATAACATTGTGTTTGCATATTGCTCAAACTACCACACAATTGCACTCATCTCACATGCTAGTAAAAATGCTCAAAATTCTCCAAGCCAGGCTTCAGCAATATGTGAACCGTGAACTTCCAGATGTTCAAGCTGGTTTTAGAAAAGGCAGAGGAACCAGAGATCAAATTGCCAACATCTGCTGGATCATGGAAAAAGCAAGAGATTTCCAGAAAAACATCTATTTCTGCTTTATTGACTATGCCAAAGCCTTTGACTGTGTGGATCACAATAAACTGTGGAAAATTCTGAAAGAGATGGGAATACCAGACCACCTGATCTGCCTCTTGAGAAATTTGTATCCAGGTCAGGAAGCAACAGTTAGAACTGGACATGGAACAACAGACTGGTTCCAAATAGGAAAAGGAGTACATCAAGGCTGTATAATGTCACCCTGCTTATTTAACTTCTATGCAGAGTACATCATGAGAAACGCTGGGCTGGAAGAAACACAAGCTGGAATTAAGATTGCTGGAAGAAATATCAATAACCTTATAAATGCAGATGACACCACCCTTATGGCAGAAAGTGAAGAGAAACTAAAATTCCTTTTGATAAAAGTGAAAGAGGTGAGTGAAAATGTTGGCTTAAATCTCAACAATCAGAAAATGAAGATCATGGCATCTGGTCCCATCACTTCATGGCAAATAGATGGAGAAACAGTGGAAAAGTGTCAGACTTTTTTTTTTTTTTTTTTTTTTTGAGCTCCAAAATCACTGCAGATGGTGATTGAAGCCATGAAATTAAAAGACACTCCTTGGAAGGAAAGTTATGACTAACCTAACTAGCATATTCAAAAGCAGAGACATTACTTTGCTAACAAATGTCCATCTAGTCAAGGCTATGGTTTTTCCAGTGGTCTTGTATGGATGTAAGAGTTGGACTGTGAAGAAAGCTGAGCACTGAAGAATTGATCCTTTTGAACTGTGGTGTTGGAGAAGACTCTTTGAGAGTCCCTTGGACTGCAAGGAGATCCCCCCAGTCCATTCTAAAGATCAGTTCTGGGTGTTCTTTGGAGGGAATGATGCTAAAGCTGAAACTCCAGTACTTTGGCCACCTCATGCAAAGAGTTGAGTCATTGGAAAAGACTCTAATACTGGGAGGGATTGGAGGTAGGAGGAGAAGGGGACGATAGAGGATGAGATGGCTGGATGGCATCACCAACTCGATGGACGTGAGTTTGAGTGAACTCTGATAGTTGGTAATGGACAGGGAGGCCAGGCGTGCTGTGATTCATGGGGTCACAAAGATTCGGACATGACTGAGTGACTGAACTGAACTGAACTTGCATATTTATTCTTACATTTATATATTAAACTTTATTAGGAATCAATTTCTTTCTAAAAACTCATGGCATCATGTATAAAACATTATTAAGCAGATAAGAATATAGAATTGAAAACAAGCCAAACAGGAAGAGGAAGAATTAGAAGTAAATATTTACACTGCTTCAAGATAATTAATTAAATGAAGATAAAGTAAATAATAATAATAAATAAATGAAGATAAATTTAGAAAAGTGTTGGAATAAAAGTCCCTGACAGATCCCATAACGTACTAATCATACAAGTCTGTTCAAGTTCTTAGGAGATTGCCAAACATTTTGGGGTAAGGATTTTCCTAGAATTTATTTTGTCTTCCAAATAATTAAAATGCACTTAAACACATATGAAATTAAAGAAGTTGCTTCAAATCTGTAATTCAGTAGAGGGAGGTGGGATTGGATAGAAAGTGTTAGATATAAAGAATTCTTGGTATACAAATAACTTTAGTAATAAAAGTAAATTTCTTAAGTATTATGCCCTGCTGACATTGATAACATGGCTGAATGGCATCACTGACTCGATGGTCATGAGTTTAAGTGAACTCCAGGAGTTGGTGATTGACAGGGAGGCCTGGTGTGCTGCAGTTCATGGGGTCGCAAAAAGTCGGACACGACTGAGCGACTGAACTGAACTGGACTGATCATGGATAAGATCTAAACCAATACTATTTACTGCTATGAATGTTCATATTTATCCTTCAAAAATTTTTATTTGAAAATCAATTGTATTTTCTAGGTTGTCCTATGATAACTATAAATTTAAATGTTTTGAGTTAATTATGATCACTTTATGTAAACCATAATAATTTCCTTATAATGTAATAACTTTAATAAAATTTGAAATTTTTCTTAAATAATTTACATTAAATGCATACCAGAAAACCAACATTTTCAAGGTTATTCTAGTTCAGAACTGGCAGAATTCTGCTAAGTTTGCAGTATTTTAATCCAATTTGATCAGGGCAAGGTATGTCTCTGAAATCTTATGTCATTAAGTCAGACTTGGATTACTACCAATTACTAATGCATTTTTTATTTCCCCAAAACTTTTAAGTGTGCAGTCTTTCAGAGGTCTTCCTATATTCTCAGGCACATGAGAGAGAATTTTATCTAACACTCTAATTCTCAAGACATGAAAAAATATGGTCATTAAGAACATTTCTTATCCTCTGAGAGATACTGGTTCAGAAATACTTTTATGCATTAAGATGCAAAAAAAAAAAAAAAAGGCACATAAAGGCAATAGAATAATAATAAGATAAATTGGCACTGATGTGAAATATCGAATTCTATTTAATCTGTGAAGGAAAAATAATCCTGGTACTCACAGCTGTTTTGGTCTTTTAATATGCACAGTAAATTCAGAGAGACTTGAGAGTATATGTTTAAATACACAGGAAAAGACGAGTATGAAAATCTGATCTTTTCTTTGAGAACTTTTGAGTCTATATCATGTCTAGAAGAAATACATTTAACCAACTTCACTAAATAAGGATTTTAATAGAGGAAACCATTTAAATGCTTATCTCATTGCCTTTGTAATGAACTCTATAGCTCGTAGTTGAGGGTTGACTCCTCGTGATGACCTCTTAGCCACTTCTGTAACACATCTCTTCCTACATAAGTCTTCCACCAACCTCAAGACACACCGTTGAATACACTGCTTCTCCTATTACTCATAGTATCTTTTTCAACCTGAAATAATTTTCCTTCTGCCTTGCTCATAACTATTATCTTGGTACAAAGTTAGACTAATTTTTCAACCAATTATCACATTTAAGACTCAAATCTAAAAAGGAAAATTAACCTCTTTTTAATATAAAATGTCATATTTTGTACCATTATTATGAGGTCTATTTCATTTGCCTTGATGTGTAGCTAGTTTGGGGCTTCTTCAATGTCTCAGAGGTTAAGAATCCCCTTGCAGTATAAGAGACATGGGTTCTATTCCAGCATTAAGAAGATGCCCTGGGGAAGGAAATGGCAACCTACTCCTGTATTCTTGACTGGGAAATCCCATGGACAGAGGACCCTGTGGACTACAAGTCCATAGGGTCACAAAAGAGTTAAACACAACTTAGCTTCTAAAACAATACCTAGTTTTATAAAGACAATTCGTTTCTATTTGCCTTTGAATTTGAAGTACATTAAATTCTCCATTTAAAAAGTCATAGAATATTGTATTGGTATTTTTCTTTCTGGTTTACTTCACTCTGTATAATATGCTCCAGTTTCATCCACCTCATTAGAACTGATTCAAATGTATTATTTTTGATGGCTGCATAATATTCCATTGTGCATATGTACCACAGCTTTCTTATCCATTCATCTGCTGGTAGACATCTAGATTGCTTCCATGTCCTGGCTATTATAAACAGTGCTACAATGAACATTGGGGTACATGTGTCTCTTTCAATTTTGGTTTCCTCGGTGTGTATGCCAGCAGTGGGATTACAGTGTCATAGAGGGAGAGGGTGGGATGATTTGGGAGAATGGCATTGAAACATGTGTGATATCAGATAAGAAATGAATTGCTAGTCCAGATTTGATGCATGATACAGGATGCTTGGGGCTGCTGCACTGGGATGACCCAGAGGGATGGTATGGGGAGGGAGGAGGGAAAGGGTTTCAGGAAGGGGAACACGTGTATACCCGTAGCAGATTCATGTTGATGTATGGCAAAATCAATACAATATTGTAAAGTAATTAGCCTCTAATTAAAATAAATAAATTTATATTAAAAAAGAAAAAAAGTCATAGATGTTATCTTCATCTTTGTGTGACACTTAATATCACACAATAGCTATGAAAACCTTTGACAGTACCATCTAACACTTATATAGCGCTTACAGAGTTCCAGGCACTGTTATAAGGTTGCATGTTATAAGATGTTACATGTATCATCTCATTTAAAACTCATTTAATGAAATTCAGCAATGTTAGTAGTTGACCACATTAAACCACATTAGCCATTTGACTTAACATATGAAGTGAAGCTGAGTTTTTATTTGACTGTTGTGAAGAGTCAACTCTTAATAAAATAATAGGGATGACCATCTTCAAGGTGGCTCAAAACACAGCCTTTGGGAAGGGACAAGGAACATCTTGACCACTAAATGTGTGGCTGAACTAATTTTATTTAAACTCTGAGAAGATATTTAATTCACAATTGACTCAGTTGGTAAATGTGAAACATAACATTTTCCTCATAGGCCTATAAAGAAAAGAAAGTAAGATAATGATATAATTCCTTCAAATATGTTAGATAAAAATATGTGTTCCAAAAATCACACACTTTTTTTGTTGTTGATGGTGTTATTTTACATTATTCATTGTTTGAGAGGGAACTGAGGGCAACTCTAAGGATAACAGTAAAGGAAAAATTGTAAAGCCATGTTTTGCATGCAAAATCACACTTTAGAGGATGTTTTTATATATAAAAATATTTATATATTTTAAATGAGAAATTTAAATGTTTACAATGCATTTTGACATATGCACAATAAAATCCAATGGTTTATGATTTTAAAATATCTCTTTAAGATCAGAAGTAAAAGTGGGTGTATGACAAAACTGACTAGATATTTACAGTCGGTCTTCCAAAATAAGTGTAAAAACCTATACTCCTCTGTCAGTGTATGAAGATTCTTAATTTTTTATATTTTAAAACATTTGGTAATGGATAATTTACATTCTGTCAATCTATTTGATGTGTATGTTGTCTCATTGTGATAGTCATTTGAATTTATCTTTCTCAAATAGCATTTCATATTCCTTTTGCCTTTTCTATATCCTCTTTGTAATTGTCTGTTGATACATTTTGTTGATATCTCTTCCTAGTTGTTTTATTTTTCATATATTTAAATAATTTTAATCTTTATTAATATGCTATCTTTGTGAGTTTTATATGCACATCTTTTCATAGTATCTAGCTTGTGTTTTAATTTAATTTAGAATGTAAACTGCATTAGATTTATTTTTAAGTTTGAGGAACTCAAATTCACCAACAATTTTCTGTATATCTTTTGTCTTTTTATAACTTATTTTTAGACAATGGAGGAAGGATTATAAAATATTTTTAAAATAAGACAAATATGCACTATGATGTAAAACAACCAACACACAGCTGCAAATAATTTTTTATGTACACAGACAAACCAAGAAATTTATAACTTTTCTAAATAATTTTAAGATTAGAATGCTGCTGCTGCTGCTAAGTCACTTCAGTTGTGTCCGACTCTGTGTGATCGCATAGATGGCAGCCCACCAGGCTCCCTCATCCCTGAAATTCTCCAGGCAAGAACACTGGAGTGTGTTGCCATTTCCTTCTCCAATGCATGACAGTGAAAAGTGAAAGTGAAGTCGCTCAGTCATGTTTGACTCTTAGCGACCCCATGGACTGCAGCCTACCAGGCTCCTCCGTCTATGGGATTTTCCAGGCAAGAGTACTGGAGTGGGGTGCCATTGACTTCTCCAAAGATTAGAATAATGAGGGGCATTTACATTTAACATTTGCAATAATGACTTAATGAAAGTAATGTGAAAGGAAATAAACTAGATAATGATAATCTCAAAATCAAGTGTAAAGGAAACAAATATATATATTTGTTTATCTATATATATAGCATATGCAGGCATCATACAAGGAGAAAACCTCCAAGAGTTGCAATTGCCACAGAATGGATAACAAATCACTACAGAAAATAGCACTGCAACCTTTGTGATACTAAGATTTTGTATTCTGTAATAGTCTTTGAATTAAGATACTTTCTTGAACATAATTTCTTGTTGGCTCATTTCTAATTTCTCCAAATGGAAACACTTTTGAGAGGGAGCTAGTGGCAGTCCTTCACATCTGCATCATTTTACTGTCTGTTCAGCAAGCTGGTGGATGACAACACCTTGCTCATCAAAAGCCTTTGGTACTTGCAACTTGCTGGAGGGCTTCACTGCTAGCCATAAAGTGATATTTTTGCACCAGCAAAATTTTAAGTTATGAGTAAACTTTAAGAAAAACAATTCCTGTGAAATGAACTACAATGCTTAGATTAGCATAATAAAAATTCAAGTGCAATGTTGAGAAATTGCGATAGTAAGTATCATTAAAAGCAGGAAGTGACACTCAAGTTGGAAGTTCATGAAATAGAGTAAGGTTCATGAAGATCCATGACTAGGAACAAGAAGATCCTGGTTGAACAGACCCTTAGGGAAGTTCAGTGTGGAGCAGATATTAAGAGAGATGGGCATATGAGAAGCAAGTGTACGAGACTGAGATTAATTACAAACACTTCTTTTCAGGTTGCCACCATTTCCAGAGACATAGTCATTCAAAATGTATCTGCTATACAACAGCTTTGTTATTTGATTTCTTTGTGGTTGTATCTTTTTGCTATTAGTCTGTTTACACCAAACTTTTATGGTTTAAATCAGACTGAATGACTTAAGTTAATTTTCATAATTTATCATTCCAGGTTGGAAAAAAATTACTTTCAAAGAATTTGAATGAAATTATCTTTGAAGAAAGTAAGATATCAGATTTTAAAAAAATCATGAGAAAGAAAATCTTCTTTGTCATCTTTATCTCACTCTTTTCAAAATAAAAAATGACTCTGAGAGAGTCCCAGGATCTTTATACTTCTAGAAGACATTCCTAGGAAAGGAAATATATTCAGCATTCACTTGGGTAGCGTTGGTTCTACCCTTAGAGTGTGCTCGGTCGTGTCCGACCCTTAACTACCCCATGGACTGTATCCTGCCAGGCTCCTCTGTCCATGGGATTCTCCAGGCAATCCAGGAGTGGGTTGCCATCTCCTCCTCCAGGGAATCTCCCCGACTCAGGATCAAACTCGTGTCTCTTGTGTCTCCTGTGTTGGCAGGCAGATTCTTGACTGCTGCACCACCTGGGAAGCCCTGTTAGAGTACCAGTAAATATGTACTCACTGGGGCTCCAGGGCAGTCACCTCTGTGGTATATGCAGGTTCCCAGTCCGTCCAGCCCCTGGACTGCTTCCTCCTTCGAAGCAAAATAGAAGGCACGCAGATTTTTCTTGGGTATTGGACAATTTTTCCTCCCTGTCGCTCTCACCTTGCCTTCTATATTAATGCTGACTTTGAAAATAAGATTTTGTGAAGCAGGCTTTCTGTTCCAAAAGGAAGAGCTAAGGCAAAAAAGGAAGCAGTCAGAGGGGCAGGTAGGTGTTGATTGCCTCAAGATTCAGATGGAAGTCTAGTTCTTGCTGACCAGCTCTGGGTGTGATACTAGAGAGCTGAGCCCCTTCAGGACTCGTCCCTCGTACTAAACCATATCTTTAGAGAGGAGACTTCTCTTCTTACCAGAACATTCCATTGATGTAAGGGCTTTCTATAGAAAGGCTTTCACTTTAGGGTTCCTTGAGTTTAAAGGATGACTTTTTATGAGCCACTCTTTGTTTTTCTCCCTTAATGTAGAAAACATTGTAAATATACATATAATTCCTAAAACAGTAGAAGTGAGTTCATTTTGAAGACCATGAAAAGATTGAATGTCACGTAATATTCATTATATCAGTTTATTCAAATATGTACATGTTCATACCAGGATGAAAAGAAAACCAAACCCCTCTGTAAAAGGTAAGCACATTTTAAAGACATGTGTTTATTCAGTGCAGACTTATTATAAATACCTTATAGAATAGAGTCTTAACCTGTTTTGATTTTTTTTTTTTTTTTCTGTTCCCTGAAAGAGTTATGCAGCTGTTGAAGCTTCTAACCAAGGAAGAACTTGAAGGACGGGGAGACTTGGTCCCCTTGTCTGTGGGGCTGTGACTATAAGTTCCCGCCCTCCACTCCCTTGGATATTGTTAAATGTAGCAAAGGGATTTTTAGCGTTTATAACCCAAATGAAGAAAGTGGTTTGTTTTTTTTGTTTGTTTGTTTGCTTGTGGATTTGTGTAATCTTTGATGGCTACGTTTGGCTGATTGTGATATAAAGAACGGCTTCTGTTTTCTGTATTTATTCATGCACCAGAAATAGTGTATATTATTATATAAAGACTATAAATGTTTTCATAAGCCTTTATATTTTGAGCTCTTTATTTAAACATTGTTGGAAAATGTGGCATAAACCTTGTGTCATTATTTAATAAACGGTGGTAATATATGATAAAAAAAATCATGAAGTGTTTTTTATGATGATTGGCCTGATAGCATAATAATAAACATTTTGAAAGTGCATTTTTAGTCAAAATGCAAAGAAAGAGTATTTATATGAATATAATATTTTTCTGCAGCATATTTTGCAATTTTAAGTTTTAAAATTATCTCAGTTATAAATGTTTGATGCAAGCTTTTACTAATTAGATAAGGCGAATTATGGTCTGACTGTTATTTTTCAAACAAAAGGTGATTTCTAATAAAATCATTAAAAGAGTATGAAATATATATATATAAAAGCTGAGCAATCAATTTTGAATTACAGGAAAAAATCTACAGAAAATGCACATGGATTTGTGCCACATATGCATTTTAACTTTTTAAAATACAAAGACCTTTTAATAAAATATTTCTTTCATCCTGAAATTGTTTCTCTATTTATTAAATTAAGCTTCTTTTCATTCTTACTGCCATCTAAAACTCTTTCCAAGATCTTTCTTAACAATAATGACAACTTATTGAGTTAACCTCTACTTTTTACTTTGCTTCAGTTAGACTTCAAAATTTTCCCACCCATTCTGTGCCTTCCTTCGATTATGCTTTTTTTATCCAGTAATAACAATATATTCTTCTATTGAAAAACCTTATTCAATTTTATCTTAATTAGCTAGAAAACAGAGACAAGTAATTTATTCTCAATGCAAAACACGCCAAATAGTAGAAGTAAAAATAAAATTATGATTATATTAAAAATGAGTGACAATAAAATTACGAGTAGAAATACAGTAAAAATAATGGCATCTGCAAGAATTATAACTGTTTATTTCTTTGGCTAGAACACTTTATCTTTTTCTGTTCTAGACTATTCATTATGCTTTGATATAAATCTTTGCTATTTGCATGTTAATAAAAACTATTCCCACATATTTTTACATTCCTTGAGAACAAGTAGGAAAGGTGCTGACTTTGTCATTTTAATGTCATCATAGCACATAAAAAATTCAATAAAATAAATTTTAATCGCTTGAGCACATTTTACTAGTTATGTACTATGCATATTTATTTTTGTAATTTTGTATATATAGAGAGTATATAAAGAAAATACTGTCAATAAATACCAACACGTATTATCATACTTACTGTCACATGTGTTTGTCATTTTCTCCTTTAAACTACATGTTATAACTCTGTTATGTAATCATAAGATGACTTCCCTAGTGGCTAGGATGGTAAAGCATCTGCCTACAATGTGGGAGACCCGGGTTCAATCCCTGGGTCCAGAAGATCCCCTGGAGAAGGAAATGGCAACCCACTCCAGTATTTTTGCCTGGAAAATCACATGGATGTAAGAGCCTGCTTGGCTACTGTCCACATGGGTCGCAAAGAGTCAGACACGACTGAGTGACTTCACTATCTATCTATGTATGTAATCATAAGTTACAGGTTGTTTGGAAATAATGTTAGCAAAGCATGTCTTTAGAGTATTATAAGGGCTTATTTTACTGAGAATTTTAGCAGACTATAAAAATAATATGTATTATAATATATATTATATTATATATATTAATATATAATATTATATTATATATTATATAATTATATATTATATTATATAATTATATATTTATAATTATAATTATAATTATATATAATTATATATTATATTATATATATTATAATATTATATTATAATTATAATTATATATTTATAATTATATATATAATAATATAAAAATAATATATATAATATTTATAAAATACATATATAATATGTATATATTAAATACATATATAAAAATAATACATCTATAAAAATAATATGTATTATTATATATATTATATATTATATAATAATTATAATTATATATATAATTATATATTTATAATTATATATATAATATATAATTATATATTATATTATATAATATATTATATATATATATATATGAAATTAAGCCATGCCTCTGGGGCAACCCAGGATGGGCGGGTCATGGTGGAAAGATCTGACAGGGTATGGTCCGCTGGAGAAGGGAATGGCAAACCACTTCACTATTCTTGCCTTGAGAACCCCATGAACAGTGTGAAAAGACAAAATGATAGGATACTGAAAGAGAAACTCCCCAGGTCAGTAGGGGCACAATATGCTACTGGAGATCAGTGGAGAAATAACTCCAGAAAGAATGAAGGGATGGAACCAAAGCAAAAACAATACCCAGCTGTGGATGTGTCTGGTGATAGAAGCAAAGTCCGATGCTGTAAAGAGCAATATTGCATAGGAACCTGGGATGTCAGGTGCATGAATCAAGGCAAATTGGAAGTGGTCAAACAAGAGATGGCAAGAGTGAATGTTGACATTCTAGGAATTAGCGAACTAAAATGGACTGGAATGGGTGAATTTAACTCAGCGGACCATTATATCTATTACTGTGGGCAGGAACCCCTCAGAAGAAATGGAGTGGCCATCATGGTCAACAAAAGAATCCGAAATGCAGTACTTGGATGCAATCTCAAAAACGATAGAATGATCTCTATTTGTTTCCAAGGCAAATCATTCAATGTCACAGTAATCCAAGTCTATGCCCCAACCAGTAAAGATGAAGAAGGTGAATTTGAACGGTTCTATGAAGACCTACAAGACTTTTTAGAACTAACATCCAAAAAAGATGTCCTTTTCATTATAGGGGACTGGAATGAAAAAGTAGGAAGTCAAGAAATACTTGGAGTAACAGGCAAATTTGGCCTTGGAATACAGAATGAAGCAGGGCAAAGACTAACAGAGTTTTGCCAAGAAAATGCATTAGTCATAGCGAACACCCTTTTCCAACAACACAAGAGAAGACTCTATACATGGACATCACCAGATGGTCAACACCGAAATCAGATCGATTACATTCTTTGCAGCCAAAGATGGAGAAGCTCTATCCAATCAGCAAAAACAAGACCAGGAGCTGACTGTGGGTCAGACCATGAACTCCTTATTGCCAAATTCAGACTGAAATTGAAGAAAGTAGGAAAAACCACTAGACCATTCAGGTATGACCTAAATCAAATCCCTTATGATTACACAGTGGAAGTGAGAAATAGATTTAAGGGCCTAGATCTGATAATAGAGTGCCTGATGAACTATGGAATGAGGTTCGTGACATTGTACAGGGGACAGGGATCAAGACCATCCCCATGGAAAGAAATGCAAAAAAGCAAAATGGCTGTCTGGGGAGGCCTTACAAATAGCTGTGAAAAGAAGAAAAGCGAAAAGCAAATGAGAAAAGGAAAGATATAAACATCTGAATGCAGAGTTTCAAAGAACAGCAAGAAGAGATAAGAAAGCCTTCTTCAGTGATCAATGCAAAGAAATAGAAGAAAACAACAGAATGGGAAAGACTAGAGATCTATTCAAGAAAATCAGAGATACCAAAGGAACATTTCATGCAAAAATGGGCTCGATCAAGGACAGAAATTGTATGGACCTAACAGAAGCAGAAGATATTAAAAAGAGGTGGCAAGAATACACAGAAGAACTGTACAAAAAAGAGCTTCACAACACAGATAATCATGATGGTGTGATCACTGACCAAGAGCCAGACATCCTGGAAGGTGAAGTCAAGTGGGCCTTAGAAAGCATCACTACGAACAAAGCTAGTGGAGGTGATGGAATTCCAGTGGAACTATTCCAAATCCTGAAAGATGATGCTGTGAAAGTGCTGCACTCAATATGCCAGCAAATTTGGAAAACTCAGCAGTGGCCACAGGATTGGAAAAGGTCAGTTTTCATCTCAATCCCAAAGAAAGGCAATGCCAAAGAGTGCTCAAACTACCGCACAATTGCACTCATCTCACATGCTAGTAAAGGAGTGCTCAAAATTCTCCAAGCCAGGCTTCAGGAATATGTGAACCGTGAACTTCCTGATGTTCAGGCTGGTTTTAGAAAAGGCAGAGGAACCAGAAATCAAATTGCCAACATCCACTGGATCATGGAAAAAGCAAGAGAGTTCCAGAAAAACATCTATTTCTGCTTTATTGACTATGCCAAAGCCTTTAACTGTGTAGATCACAATAAACTGTGGAAAATTCTGAAAGAGATGGGAATACCAGACCACTTGATCTGCCTCTTGAGAAATCTGTATGCAGGTCAGGAAGCAACAGTTAGAACTGGTCATGGAACAACAGACTGGTTCCAAATAAGAAAAGGAGTACGTCAAGGCTGCATATTGTCACCATGTTTATTTAACTTATATGCAGAGTACATCATGAGAAATGCTGGACTGGAAGAAGCACAAGTTGGAATCAAGATTGCTGGGAGAAATATCAATAACCTCAGATATGCACATGATACCAGCCTTATGGCAGAAAGTGAAGAGGAACTCAAAAGCCTCTTGATGAAAGTGAAAGTGGAGAGTGAAAAGGTTGGCTTATAGCTCAACATTCAGAAAACGAAGATCATGGCATCTGGTCCCATCACTACATGGGAAATAGATGGAGAAACAGTGGAAACAGTGTCAGACTTTATTTTTCTGGGCTCCAAAATCACTGCAGATGGTGACTGCAGCCATGAAATTAAAAGACGCTTACTCCTTGGAAGGAAAGTTATGACCAACCTAAATAGCATATTCAAAAGCAGAGACATTACTTTGCCAACAAATGTTCATCTAGTCAAGGCTATGGTCTTTCCTGTGGTCATGTATGGATGTGAGAGCTGGACTGTGAAGAAGGCTGAGCGCCGAAGAATTGATGCTTTTGAACTGTGGTGTTGGAGAAGACTCTTGAGAGTCTCTTGGACTGCAAGGAGATCCAACCGGTCCATTCTGAAGGAGATCAACCCTGGGATTTCTTTGGAAGGAATGATGCTAAAGCTGAAACTCCAGTATTTTGGCCACCTCATGCGAAGAGTTGACTCATTGGAGAAGACTCTGATGCTGGGAGGGATTGAGGGCAGGAGGAGAAGGGGACGACAGAGGATGAGATGCCTGGATGGCATCACTGACTCGATGGATGTGTGTCTGAGTGACATCCGGGAGTTGGTAGTGGACAGCGAGGCCTGGCGTACTGTGGTTCATGGGGTCTCAAATAGTTGGACACGACTGAGCAACTGATCTGATCTGATCTGATTCATTTCAGTTCAGACACTCAGTCATGTCTGACTCTTTGCGACCTCAGGAACTGCAGCATGACATGATTCCCTGTCCATCACAAACTACTGGAGGCCATTGAACACCCATGTCCACTGAGTCGGTTATTCCATCCAAACATCTCATCCTCTAGTGTTCCCTTCTCCTTCTGCCTTCAATCTTCTCAGCATCAGGATCATTTAAAATGTGTCAGCTATTCACATCAGGTGGCCAATGTATTGGAGTTTCAGCTTCAGCATCAGTGCTTTCAAAGAACACCCAGGACTGATCTCCTTTAGGATGGACTAGTTGGATTTCCTTGCAGTCCAAGGGACTATCAAGAGTCTTCTCCAACATTCCAGTTCAAAAGCATCAATTCTTTTGCAATCAGCTTTCTTTATAGTCCAACTCTCACATCCATACATGACAATTGGAAAAACCATAGCCTTGACTAGAAGAAGCTTTTTTGACAAAGTAATGTCTCTGCTTTTCAATATGCTGGTTAGTCATAACTTTCCTTCCAAGGAGAAACCGTCTTTTAATTTCATGGCTGCAATAACCATCTTCAGTGTTTTTGGAGCTCAAAAAAATAAAGTCTGACACTGTTTTCACTGTTTCTCCATCTATTTGCCATGAAGTGATGGGACCAGATGTCATGATATTTGTTTTCTGAATGTTGAGCTTTAAGCCAAATTTTCACTCTCTTCTTTCACTTTCGTCAAGACAACGAAAGTTCTTCTTCACTTTCTGCCATAAGGGTGGTGTCATCTGCATATCTGAGGTTATTGATATTTCTCTCAGCAATCTTAATTCCAGCTTGTGCTTCCTTCAGCCCAGCATTTCTCAGGATGTACTCTGTGTATAAGTTAAATAAGCGGGGTGACAATATATAGCCTTGACGAACTCCTTTTCCTATTTGGAACCAGTCTGTCGTTCCATAGCCAGTTCTAACTGTGGCTTCCTGACCTGCATATAGGTTTCTCAAGGACAGGTCAAGTGGTCTGATATTCCCATCTCTTTCAGTATTTTCCACAGTTTATTGTGATCCACACAGACAAAGGCTTAGGCATAGTTAATAAAGCAGAAATAGATGTTTTTATGGAACTCTCTTGGTTTTTCAATGGTCCAGCGGATGTTGGCAGTTTGATCTCTGGTTCCTCTGCCTTTTCTAAAACAAGCTTGAACATCTGGAAGTTCATGGTTCACGTATTGCTGAAACCTGGCTTGGAGCATTTTGAGCATTCCTATACTAGCATGTAAAATGAATGCAACTGTGTGGTAGTTTGATCATTCTTTGGCATTGACTTTCTTTATGATTCAAATGAAAACTGACCGTTTCCAGTCCTGTGGCCACTGCTGTTTTCAAAATTTGCTAGCATATTGAGTGCAGCATTTTCACAGCATCATCCTCCAGGACTTGAAATAGCTCAACTGGAATTCCATCACCTCCACTAGCTTTGTTCATAGTGTCAAAGCTTTGTTCATAGTCTCAAAGGCCCACTTGACTTCACACTCCAGGATGTCTGACTCTAGGTGAGTGATCACACCATTGTGATTATCTGGGTCATGAGGATCTTTTTGTACAGTTCGTCTGTGCATTCTTGCCACCTCTTCTTAATATCTCCTGCTTGTGTTAGTTTCATACCATTTCTGTCCTTTATCGACCCCATCTTTGCATGAAATGTTCCCTTGGTATCTCTAATTTTCTTTAAGAGTTCTCCAGTCTTTCCTGTTCTATTGTGTTCCTCTCCTTCTTTGCATTGATCACTGGGGAAGGCCTTCTTATCTCTCCTTGATATTCTTTGCTACTCTGTATTCAGATGGGTATATCTTTCCTTTTCTCCTTTGCTTTTCTCTTCCGTTATTTTCACAGCTAATTGTAAAGACGCTTCAAACAGCCATTTTACTTTTCTGCATTTCTTTTTCTTGAGGATGGTCTTGACTCCTGTCTCCTTTACAATGTCACAAACCTCCATCCATAGTTCTTTAGGCACTCTTTCTGTCATATCTAGAACCTTAAATCTATTTGTCACTTCCACTCTATAGTCATAAGGGATTTGATTTAGGTCATACTTGAATGGTCTAGTCGTTTTCTCCACTTTCAGTCTGAATTTGGCAATAAGAAGTTCATTATCTGAGCCACAGTCAGCTCCTGGACTTGATGTTGCTAACTGTATAGAACTTCTCCATCCTTGGCTGCAAAGAATAAAATCAATCTGATTTTGGTGTTGACCATCTGGTGATGTCCATGTGTAGAGTCTTCTCTTTTGTTGTTGGAAGAGGATGTTTGTTATGACCAGTGTGTTCCCTTGGCAAGACTCTATTAGCTTTGTCCTGCTTCATTCCATACTCCAAGGCCAAATTTGCCTGTTACTTCATGTGTTTCTTGACTTCATTGGGTATGACAATATGTGCAACATATATTTCATATCTCTCTTTAACATTTAAACATACACACATTATAACATGGGAGGGAATTATATATACAAAACTTACATAAATATGTCATATATTTATATGACTCCAATACTTTGGAGATCTGATGCAGAGAATTGACTCATTGGAAAAAAAATTCTGACCTGGGAAAAATTGAAGGCAAGAGGAAAAGGGGAAGACAGAGGATGAGATGATTGGATGGCATTACTGACTGAATGGACATAATTTGAGCAAGGTCCAGGAGTTGGTGATGAACAAGGAAGCCTGGTGTGCTGCAGTCCATGGGATCACACAGAGTTGGGCAAGACTAAGTGACTGAACTGAACTGTTGTTCTTCATGCTTTGCCATTTGCTGGTATGCTACTTCCCAGTTTGGGGGGAGTACAGAACTAATGCAGAGAGATGAATTCCTTTAAAAATAATAACAGTCTACATAAGAAGGTTTTCCAGATTTTATAGCCTAGAGATTAGTTTTCTGTGTTCAAGATGGTTTTCCTTGAATGTGTTTACTTCCTCATGTTTGCATAATTTTATTTTTGTTATTATAATTTTCTTTAGCTTTCAAATAGGAAAATGAAAATAAGTAAAAATAAAGAACAAATATGAATTTGAACAAGCTCCAGGAGTTGGTGCTGGGCAGGGAAGCCTGGGATGCTGCAGTCCATGAGGTCTCAATGATTTGGACATGACTGAGTGACTGAAATGAATGGATGCCCTTCATGCTTAGCCATTTGGAATCTTTCTCATTCATCTGTGCATTCTCTACAGAGCACCTTGCTCCTTCCTGTAGTTGAACATTATCACATAGAACATATTTATCCTTTTTACTTCCATCACATAATGCTTCTATACTACTTCCCAGATGGACACAGAAAGATGAACTCTCCATGTCAGTAGGTTCCCCATATGCTACTGGAGATCAGTGGAGAAATAACTCCAGAAGGAATGAAGAGATGGAGCCAAAGCAAAAACAACACCCATTTGTGGATATGACTGGTGGTAGTTATGACCAACCTAGATAGCATATTCAAAAGCAGAGACATCACTTTGCCAACAAAGGTTCGCCTAGTCAAGGCTATGGTCTTTCCTGTGGTCATGTATGGATGTGAGAGCTGGACTGTGAAGAAGGCTGAGCGCCGAAGAATTGATGCTTTTGAACTGTGGTGTTGGAGAAGATTCTTGAGAGTCCCTTGGACTGCAAGGAGATCCAACCTGTCCATTCTGAAGGAGATCAACCCTGGGATTTCTTTGGAAGGAATGATGCTAAAGCTGAAACTCCAGTATTTTGGCCACCTCATGCGAAGAGTTGACTCATTGGAGAAGACACTGATGCTGGGAGGTATTGAGGGCAGGAGAAGAAGGGGACGACAGAGGATGAGATGGCTGGATGGCATCACTGACTCGATGAATGTGAGTCTGAGAGACATCTGAGAGCTGGTGATGGATAGGGAGGCCTGGCGTGCTGCAGTTCATGGGGTCGCAAAGAGTCGGACACAACTGAGCAACTGATCTGATCTGATCTGAGAATTAAAGTCTAATGCTGTAAAAAGCAAAATCGCTTAGGAACCTGGTATGTTAGGTCCAAGAATCAAAGCAAATTGGAAGTGGTCAAACAGATGATGGTAAGAGTGAAGGTTGATGTTTTAGGAATCAGTGAACTAAAATGGACTGGAATGGGTGAATTTAATTCAGATGATCATTATATCTACTACTGTGGGCAAGAATCCCTTAGAAGAAATGGAGTAGCCATCATAGTCAACAAAAGAGCCCAAGATGCAGTACTTAGGTGCAATCTCAAAAATGACAGAATAATCTCTGTCAGTTTCCAAGGCAAACCATTCAATATTACAGTAATCCAAATTTATACCCTGACCAGTAATGTTGAAGAATCTGAAGTTGAACAGTTCTATGAAGACCTCCAAGATTTTAGAACTAATACCTTCAAAAGATGTCCTTTTCATTTTGGGGGACTGCAGTGCAAAAGTAGGGAGTCAAGATACACTTGGAGTAACAGGCAAATTTGGCCTTGAGTACAGAATGAAGCAGGGCAAAGGCTAATACAGTTTCACCATGAGAATGCACTGGTCATAACAAACATCCTCTACTAACAACACAAGAGAAGACTCCACACATGGACATCACCAGATAGTCAATAACAAAATCAGATTGATCATATTCTTTGCATCCAAAGAGGGAGAAGCTCTATACAGTCAGCAAAAACAAAACTGGGGACTGACTGTGGCTCAGGCCATGAGTTCCTTATTGACAAATTCAGACTGAAATTGAAGAAAGGAGGGAAAACTACTAGAGGGAAAACCATATCATTCAGGTATGACCTAAAACAAATCCCTTATGAGTATACAGTGGATGTGAGAAATAGATTCAAGGATTAGATCTGACAGAGTGTCTGATGAACTATGGACAGAGGTTCATGATACTGTATAGGAGACAGGGAGCAAGACCAACACCAAGAAAAATAAATGCAATAAAAGCATAATGGCTGTCTGATGAGACCTTACAAATAGCTATGAAAATAAAGGAAATGAAAAACAAAGACGAAAAGGAGAGATATAGCTGTTTGAATGCAGAGTTTGAAAGAATAGCAGCAGAACTAAAAACGCCTTCCTGAGTAATCAGTGCACAGAAATAAAAGAAAACAATAGAATGGAAAGACTAGAGATTTATTCAAGAAAATTAGAGATACCAAAGGAATATTTCATGCAAAGATAGACTCAATAAAGGATGAAAATGGTATGGATCTAACAGAAGCAGAACATATTAAGAAGAATATCTTATTGTATTGGCAAGAATACACAGAAGAACTATACAAAAAAAAAAAAAAAAAAAATCTTCACAACGCTGATAATCACAATGGTATGATCACTCACCTAGAACCAGACATCCTAGAATGTGAAGTCAAGTGGGCTTTAGGAAATATCACTAAGAACAAAGTTAGTGGAGCTGATGGAATTCAAAAGAGCTATCTCAAATCCTAAAAGTTATGGTGAGAAAGTGCTGTAATCAATATGCCAGCAAATTTGGAAGACTCAGAAGTGGTCACAGGACTAGAAAAAGTCAGTTTTCATTCCAATCCCAAAGAAATGCAATGCCAAAGCATTCTCAGACTACCGTATACTTGTATTCATCTGACATTCTAGTAAAGGAATGCAAAAAATTCTGCAAGCCAGGCTTCAACAGTACATAAACCATGAATTTCCAGATACTCAAGCTGGTTTTAGAAATGCAGAGGAATTAGAGATCAAATTGCCAACATCAGTTAGATTATCAAAAAAACAAGAGAGTCTCAGAAAAACATATATTTCTGCTTTATTGACTATTCCATGCCTTTGACTGTGTGGATCACAACAAACTCTGGAAAATTCTTAAACATATAGAAATACCAGACGACCTAACCTGCCTCTTGAGAAACCTATATGCAGGTCAGGAATCCACAGTTAGTACCTGACATGGAACAACAGAATGGTTCCAAATATGGAAAGTAGTATGTCAAGGCTGTATACTGTCACTGTGCTTATTTAAGTTATATGCAGTGTACATCATGAGAAACATTGGGCTGGAAGCAGCACAAGCTGGAATCAAGATTTCCAGGAGAAATATCAATAACCTCAGATATGCAGATGACACAACTATATGGCAGAAAGTGAAGAAAACTAAAGAGCCTCTTGAAGAAGGAGAAAGAGCAGAATGCAAAAGTTGGCTTAAAACTCAACATTCAAAAATTTAAGATCATGACATCTGGTCCCATCGCTTCATGGCAAATAAATAGGGAAACAGTGAAAACAGTGGCACATTTTATTTTTTTGTGCTTTCAAATCTCTGCATTTGGTGACTGCAGACATGGAATTAAAAGACACTTGCTCCTAGAAGAAAAGTTATGAGCAATCTAGAGCATATTGAAAAACAGAGACATTACTTTGCCAACAAACGTCCATCTAGTCAAGGCTGTGATTTTTCCAGTGTTCATGTATGGATGTGAGACTTGGACTATAAAGAAAGCTGAGCTATGAAGAATTGATACTTTTGAGCTGTGATCTTTCCCATAATTCAGTCTGTTTTAATCAGACGTATGTATATATAGAACATTTATGAACCCTTAACGGTGGAGAGGAGCTACCCCGGGTCCGAGGTCAGGGTTGGCGGCCAAGAGGAACAACCTCACTTCCAAGCAGCGGTGGCTGCGCGGGCACAGGAGGGCCTAGAAGAGCTACTCCACGTTCAAGCGTCAGGAGGGGCGGTGGTGAGGAGATACCCTTCATCCAAGGTAAGGATTGGCGGCTACAGTTTGCTAGAGTAGCAGTGAAGAGATACACCATGTCCAAGGTAAGAGAAACCCAGGTAAAATGGTAGGTGTTGCAAGACGGCACCAGAGGGAAGACACACTGAAACCATAATCACAGAAAACTATAGTCAATCTAATCACACTAGGAACATAGCCTTGTCTAACTCAATGAAACTAAGCCATGCCCTGTGGGGCCACCCAACATGGAGAGGTCTGAAAGAATGTGGTCCACTGGAGAAGGAAATGGAAAACCACTTCAGTATTCTTGCCTTGAGAATTCCATGAACAGTATGAAAAGGCAAAAAGATAGGACACAGAAAGATGAAACTCCCCAGGTCGGTAGGTGCCGAATATGCTACCAGAGATCAGTGGAGAAATAACTCCAGAAAGAATGAAGGGATGGACCCAAAGCAAAAACAACTCAGTTGTGGATGTGACTGGTGATATAAGCAAGGTCTGATGCTTTAAAGAGCAATATTGCATAGGAACCTAATGTGTCAGGTCCATGAATCAAGGCAAATTGGAAGTGGTCAAACAGGAGATGGCAAGAGTGAACATTGACTTTCTGGGAATCAGTGAACTAAAATGGACTGGAATGGGTGAATTTAACTCAGATGACATTATATCTACTACTGTGGGCAGGAATCCCTTAGAAGAAATGGAGTAGTTACCATGATCAACAAAAGGGTCGAAAATGCAGTACTTGGATCCAATCTCAAAAACGACAGAATGATCTCTGTTTGTTTCCAAGACAAACCATTCAATATCACAGTAATCCAAGTCTATGCCCAAACCAGTAAGGCTGAAGAAGCTGAAGTTGAAAGGTTCTATGAAGACCTACAAGGCCATTTAGAACTAACACCCAAAAAAGATGTCCTTTTCATTATAGGGGACTGGAATGCAAAAATAAGAAGAGTCAAGAAAAACCTTAAGTAACAAGCAAATTTTGCCTTGGAATACAGAATGAAGCAGGGCAAAGGCTAATAGAGTTTTGCCAAGAGAACGCACTGGTCATAGCAAAGCCTCTACACATGGACATCACCAGATGGTCAACACCAAAATCAGATTGATTATATTCTTTGCAGCCAAAGATTGAGAAACTATATACAGTCAGCAAAGACAAGACCAGGAGCTGACTGTGGCTCATATCATGAGCTCCTAATTGCCAAATTCAGACTGAAATTGAAGCAAGTAATGAAAACCATTAGACCATTCAGCTATGACCTAAATCAAATCCCTTATGATTATACAATGGAAATGAGAAATAGATTTCAGGGACTTGATCTGATAGAGAAAGTACCTGATGAACTATGGAGAGAGATTCGTGACATTGTACAGGAGACAGGGATCAAGACCATCCCCATGGAAAATAAATGGAAAAAAAGCAAAATGGCTGTCTGGGGAGGCCTAACAAACAGCTGTGAAAAGAAGAGAAGTGAAAAGCAAAGGAGTAAAGGAAAGATATAAGCATCTGAATGCAGAGTTCCAAAGAATAGCCAGAAGAGATAAGAAAGACTTCCTCAGTGATCAATGCAAAGAAATAGAGGAAAACAACAGAATGAGGAAGACTAGAGATCACTTCAAGAAAATTACAAATATCAAAGGAAATTTTCATGCAAAGAAGGGCTCGATAAAGGACAGAAATGGTATGGATGTAACAGAAGCAGAAGATATTAAGAAGAAGTGGCAAGAATACACAGAAGAACTGTACAAAAAAGATCTTCATGACTAAGATAACCATGATGGTATAATCGCTCACCTAGAGCCAGACATCCTAAAATGTAAAGTCACGTGGATCTTGGAAATCAACACTACAAACAAAGCTAGTGGAGGTGATGGAACTTCAGTTGAGCTATTTCAAATCCTGAAAGATGATGCTGTGAAAGTGCTGCACTCAATATGCCAGCAAATTTGGAAAACTCAGCAGTGGCCACAGGACTGGAAAAGGTCAGTTTTCATTTGAATTGTAAAGAAAGCCAATGCCAAAGAATGCTCAAACTACCGCACAGTTGCACTCATCTCACACTGGAGTAGAGTAATGCTCAAAATTCTCCAAGCCAGGCTTCAACAATACGTGAACTCTGAATTTCCAAATGTTCAAGCTGGTTTTTGAAAAGGCAGAGGAACCAGAGATCAAATTGGCAACATCCGCTGGATCATCAAAAAAGCAAGAGAGCGCCAGAAAAACATCTATTTCTGCTTATTGACTATGCCAAAATCTTTGATTGTGTGGATCACAATAAACTGTGGAAAATTCTGAAAGAGATGGGAATACCAGACCACCTGACCTGCCTCTTGAGAAATCTGTATGCAGGTCAGGAAGTAACAGAACTGGACATGGAACAACAACAACCTCCAACAACAACCAGACTGGTTCCATATAGGAAAAGGAGTACATCAAGGCTGTATATTTTCACTGTGCTTATTTAACTTCTATGCAGAGCACACCATGAGACATGCTGAGCTTTAAGAATCACAAGCTGGAATCAATATTGTGGGAAAAAATATCAATAACCTTAGATATGCCAATGACCCCAGCCTTACAGCAGAAAATGAAGAGAAACTAAAAAGCCTACTGATGAAAGTGAGAGAGTGAAAAAGTTGGCTTAAAGCTCAATATTCAGAAAATGAAGATCATAGCATCTGGTCCCATCACTTCATGGGAAATTGATGCGGAAACAGTGGAAACAGTGTCAGACTCTATTTTGGCGGGCTCCAAAATCCCTGCAGATGGTGACTACAGCCATGAAATTAAAAGACACTTACTCCTTGGAAGAAAAATTATGACTGACCTAGATAGCATGTTGAAAAAGAGAGACATTACTTTGCCAACAAAGATCTGTTTAGTAAGGGCTAAGATTTTTCCAGTTGTCGTGTGTGGATATGAGAGTTGAACTGTGAAAAAAGCTGAGTGCCAAAGTATTGATGCTTTTGAACTGTGGTGTTGGAGAAGACTCCTGAGAGTCCCTTGGATTTCAAGATGATTAAATCAGTCCATTCTAAAGGAGATCTGCCCTGGGTGTTCTTTGGAAGGAATGATGCTAAAGGTGAAACTCTAGTACTTTGGCCACTTCATGAGAAGAGTTGACTCATTGGAAAAGACTCTGATGCTGGAAGGGATTGGAGGTAGGAGGAGAAGAGGATGACAGAGGATAAGATGGCTGGATGGCATCACCGCCTTGATGGATGTGAGTTTAAGTGAACTCTAGGTGTTGGTGATTGACAGGGAGGCCTGGTGTGCTGCGATTCATGGGGTCGCAATGAGTTGGACAAGACTGAGTGATTGAACTGAACTGAACTGAATGGGCTCCTGACTGCCTAAGATCACTCAGAACACAGTTAAACAAGGGCACATGTGCCAGAGTTGGAGAAGCCCCTGTGGTTGGTTTGTATGCGCTGTGTGCCTAGGACATATGCACAAGAGTTGGAAAAGTCTCTGGTTGTTTTGTAGCATATCTGCTAGCTTTCCTGGGCACCACTGGGGTGTGTCTGGGGAGGGATTTAGAGATCAGCTTGAATCTTATTCAGCTAGGCCATTGCTCATTGTTCATGCCTAACTTCCTAACTAACAGTAATAAAATACTAACGTTTTGAGAACTATCAGAACAAAGCCCAAGGAAAAATCTCTGGAAGGATTCAAATAAATCTAAAGATTATATAACTTTAAAATTGCATATATAACAAATGAAAAAATATGTTACCAGATGTATTAAAAATCATTGTTTGTCATACTCACTAAATGCAGAGATGCAAAGTTTAGATGTGACATCTTTAGATGTAAGTAAGTATCAAATGACCTCAATTTTACTCTCTTTTGTTTCTGGATTGTTCCTTCAAAGGTCTTATTTTGACAGCGAAGGATATATTGATATGTTTGGAGGCTATTTTATATATATATATATATATATATATATATATATATATATATATATATACAGAGAGAGAGAGAGAGAATTGGGATAAATTTTCATTGCATATGCTACTTTGAAATTTTTTGCTCCTATGATATTCATGTTGTTTTTTGCTCAACTTGGCAACTTTATTCAACCAGCAACTTTACTTGAACATTGATTATGCCCTTCACTGGAAAATAGTAGACAGTCTGTGGTGCTCTTCACCATTCTGCCTGTAAGATCACTGCATTTCGTTTACTACTCACCATGTTTAAAATTTACTCATTGCCAATGATGTAAAAGAATCCCTATTTACATTATTCCATTTAGTCTTCATACCCTCAAATAGCTAATGTTATTTTTTTAACTTAATTGGAATTATTTAATATTTAGAAAAGCTAAACAATACGTTCTCCAAGTCTGTAAATAATGACTTGAAGAATTGAAATATTAGAGCTTTCATTTTCAAAGGCCATGCTGTAGAGCCATATATTTAATACATACTTAATTAGTAAATAATTCAAATGTAAAACCTTCCTGCAGCATCTTTCCTCCTGTTTCTTTGTCAGCCATTTAATGCATATTGATCTATTGCAAAAACAAAATTGTGTTAGGAGACAGAATGAACTGATGGGACAGATAGGAACATATTGTTTAATTATGTTAAGGACTGTGTAAATGTCAGTGAGAAAACTGTTGCTAATTTTAAAATAAAAATAGAATTTATTTTACTGCCCATCTGAAATTGCATTTGTGGTCCAAATATGGACAAGGATATATAAATCTAAAAAAACATCTTTGTTGCTATATATGAAAGAGGCTTGATTTTGAAATCAGATATACGTTGAATCCATTTCTCTGATAATATTTAATTGAATTAAAGATTATCCTTGTTCATAAAACAAAAGGAAATAACACCTTACACTATAGTTTTAGAAATTAAATGATAAATATAGTATAGACTTGAGCACTCCGATTTATGTTTATTAGATATAATTGTTTCTTCAATATTTCTTCACTGTCTCCATATTCTAAAACAGAATACACTCAGGTCAAGGTATCTGGATCAGTGCACAATATTTTCCATTTTTATATTTATTTGCTAATAAAGTCATTCACTTAACAAATATTTATTGAAAGTACCTCACTCTTCATCTATTGAAGCTATATTCCTATTCCACAAGAAGATGGATATTTGATATTGAATAACAAATTTGTGAAGGTGATTTTATGAATTTAAGTTATATAAAATGGCTGTCTGGGGAGGCCTTACAAATAGCTGTGAAAAGAAGAGAAGCGAAAAGCAAAGGAGAAAAGGAAAGATATAAACATCTGAATGCAGAGTTCCAGAGAATAGCAAAAAGAGATAAGAAAGCCTTCTTCAGCAATCAATGCAAAGAAATAGAGGAAAACAACAGAATGGGAAAGACTAAGGATCTCTTCAAGAAAATCAGAGATACCAAAGGAGCATTTCATGCAAAGATGGGCTCGATAAAGGACAGAAATGGAATGGACCTAACAGAAGAAGAAGATATTAAGAAGAGGTGGCAAGAATACACAGAAGAACTGTACAAAAAAGAGCTTCAAGACCCAGATAAACATGATGGTGTGATCACTGACCAAGAGCCAGACATCCTGGAAGGTGAAGTCAAGTGGGCCTTAGAAAGCATCACTACGAACAAAGCTAGTGGAGGTGATGGAATTCCAGTGGAGCTATTCCAAATCCTGAAAGATGATGCTGTGAAAGTGCTGCACTCGATATGCCAGCAAATTTGGAAAACTCAGCAGTGGCCACAGGATTGGAAAAGGTCAGTTTTCATCCCAATCCCAAAGAAAGGCAATGCCAAGGAATGCTCAAACTACCGCACAATTGCACTCATCTCACACGCTAGTAAAGGAGTGCTCAAAATTCTCCAAGCCAGGCTTCAGGAATATGTGAACCGTGCACTTCCATATGTTCAAGCTGGTTTTAGAAAAGGCAGAGGAACAAGAGATCAAATTGCCAACATTCGCTGGATCATGAAAAAAGCAAGAGAGTTCCAGAAAAACATCTATTTCTGCTTTATTGACTATGCCAAAGCCTTTGACTGTGTAGATCACAATAAACTATGGAAAATTCTGAAAGAGATGGGAATACCAGACCACCTGATCTGCCTCTTGAGAAATCTGTATGCAGGTCAGGAAGCAACAGTTAGAACTGGTCATGGAACAACAGACTGGTTCCAAATAGGAAAAGGAGTATGTCAAGGCTATATATTGTCACCATGTTTATTTAACTTCTATGCAGAGTACATCATGAGAAATGCTGGACTGGAAGAAACACAAGTTAGAATCAAGATTGCTGGGAGAAATATCAATAACCTCAGATATGCAGATGACACCAGCCTTATGGCAGAAAGTGAAGAGGAACTCAAAAGCCTCTTGATGAAAGTGAAAGTGGAGAGTGAAAAGGTTGGCTTAAAGCTCAACATTCAGAAAACGAAGATCATGGCATCTGGTCCCATCACTACATGGGAAATAGATGGAGAAACAGTGGAAACAGTGTCAGACTTTATTTTTCTGGGCTCCAAAATCACTGCAGATGGTGACTGCAGCCATGAAATTAAAAGACGCTTACTCCTTGGAAGGAAAGTTATGACCAACCTAGACAGCATATTCAAAAGCAGAGACATTACTTTGTCAACAAAGGTTCGCCTAATCAAGGCTATGGTCTTTCCTGTGGTCATGTATGGGTGTGAGAGCTGGACTGTGAAGAAAGCTGAGCGCCGAAGAATTGATGCTTTTGAACTGTGGTGTTGGAGAAGACTCTTGAGAGTCCCTTGGACTGCAAGGAAATCCAAACAGTCCATTCTGAAGATCAGCCCTGGGATTTCTTTGGAAGGAATGATGCTAAAGCTGAAACTCCAATATTTTGGTCACCTCATGCAAAGAGTTGACTCATTGGAGAAGACTCTGCTGCTGGGAGGGATTGGGGGCAGGAAGAGAAGGGGACGACAGAGGATGAGATGCCTGGATGGCATCACTGACTCGATGAATGTGAGTCTGAGTGACCTTCGGGAGTTGGGGATGGACAGGGAGGCCTGGTGTTCTGCAGTTCATGGGGTCGCAAAAAGTCGGACATGACTGAGCAACTGATCTGATCTGAAGTTATATAAAGTTGTTTATGAGGACACTCAACTGAAAATATGAGACTTTTCTCAGTAGGCAATGATAATAAATTTAGGTAAGTTTAATTTTAATAAAAATGATAGTCAAAGATCTTCTTTATAGATTGTTACTTGGAAAATAATGAAGATTAAGCATAAAGAACTGTCAGAAAAAAATATTAGAAAGATTATTATTTTGTAAAATAAAACAATGAAAGCAACAAATACTATAAAATGAATAAAGTTAGTATTTGATATGGAAAAGATATTTCTGAACTACTCATAAGAATATTGTAACAAAGTCTAATTTTTTTCAAGTAAAAAATTACAAACATTTAAAATTGGTGGACAGATTGCATATGTATATGTATAATATATATACATATTTGGTTAGTTAAATGAGAAATAAATGCATATTTAAATATAAAAATGTGCATAGGTTTTGAACAGGCATCCTCCAGGGACAGAAGACATCAATAAATGTGTAAGATTTTAAATATTCTGGTAATATTTGCAAAGACTTCAAAGCACTATCCTCAAACAAAGCTTGTTCTTATTTGAACAACCAATATAAACAGTCTAGAAGATGATATGAAAACATCAGTTACTTTTCCTCATATGTCAGCTGACTGTGTTTACCAAAGTTCTCTCTTTTTTCTTCATCATCTCCTTATTTTTTTTATGATATTAACTTCTTCATTAGTCCCACTGGACATAGTTCCCATAGGAGGCAAGAATGATCTGAATCATTTTAGCAGAAGTTGAAAAACAAATACCAAACTGGGGATTAGACTAGTGGAAACAACCTCTGAAATCAGATCAGATCAGTCGCTCAGTCGTGTCCGACTCTTTGCGACCCCATGAACCGCAGCACGCCAGGACTACTTGTCCATCACCAACTCCCGGAGGTCACTCACACTCACATCCATCGAGTCAGTGATGCCATCCAGCCATCTCATCCTCTGTCGTCTCCTTCTCCTCCTGCCCCCAATCCCTCCCAGCATCAGAGTCTTCTCCAATGAGTCAACTCTTCGCATGAGGTGGCCAAATTACTGGAGTTTCAGCTTTAGCATCATTCCTTCCAAAGAAATCCCAGGGCTGATCTCCTTCAGAATGGACTGTTTGGATCTCCTTGCAGTCCAAGGAACTCTCAAGAGTCTTCTCCAACACCACAGTTCAAAACAAATGAAATACAGTTGTATTAGCAGAGGTTCTATTAATCTTCTTGAGCCCTAGTCAGATGAGCAATCGGAGAAGGCCCTGGCACCCCACTCCAGTAATCTTGCCTGAAAACTCCCACGGATGGAGGAGCCTCATAGGCTGCAGTCCATAGGGTTGCTAAGAGTTGGACAGGACTGAGCAACTTCACTTTCACTTTTCACTTTCATGCCTTGGAGAAAAAAAATGGCAACCCACTCCGGTGTGACTGGAGAATCCCAGGGATGGTGGAGCCTAGTTGGCTGCCATCTTTGGGGTCGCACAGAGTCAGACACGACTGAAGAGACTTAGCAGCAGCAGCAGATGAGCAATGATCAGTTCACAAGGCAGAAAGGAGATGCAGCTGGGTATTAAGATGTGGAAAGTGGGTGATCCTGGAAACCTGCAAGTGAGAAACATGTTCTCTTATTGCTCCTGTCTTCCCTGCCAGAAGAAAGATTCTAACTGCAAGTCTAGAATCACCCAGGCCACAAAACATGTATACAGCAGCTAGATTTAGCTTGATTATTTGGGACTGATGGAAGAGTTAATGTGAAATAAAACTTTGGCCATGTTTACACCGGATTCAAGCAAAGTCCCCAGTAAAACTGTTATTTTGCCCAAACTGTATATCATATCTGTAGAGCATACTGGATCCAATCTGCAAAGCTGTGTATAGATACATCTTTCTCTATTTGTTCTCTATGATTAGCGTTGTCATGACCACATAAAAATAAATCAATAAAGCACAATTTAGCCTAGGTAATAATTTAAATATACTCAGCACCACTTATTTAAGAGATTAGATTTTCCCCATCATATATTCTTGCCTCCTAGTTTGTTTGATTGACCATAATGACCTGGATTTATTTCTGAGCTCTCTATTCTATTCCATTAATCTATGTATTTGTTTTTGTTCCAATATCATGCTGTTTTCCTTACTGTAGTTTTGTAGTATAGACTGAAGTTTCAAAACTTTTATCTTTCTCTCATTAAAATTGCTTTGTCTATATAGGATTCTTTGTGTTTACCTAAAAATATCAAGATTATTTGTTCTAGTTCTGAGAAACATATCTTGGGTATTTTGATAGGGGTAACATCAAATTTGTAGATGGATCTTTTAACAATAATAATTCTTCCAAAACATGACACAAAATATCCTGCCCTTTATTTGTATCTTCTTCTCTTTTTTTTCTTAAATATCTTATAGTTTTCACAGTACAAATCTTTTATCATCTTGTTTAAATTTTTCCTAAGCATTTTATCCTTTTTCATGATTGCAAAAGATATTGATTATTTTCTTTCTTCTAGTTTATTATTACTGTTCAAAAT
Source organism: Tragelaphus eurycerus (assembly GCA_935064755.1). NCBI lineage: Eukaryota > Metazoa > Chordata > Mammalia > Artiodactyla > Bovidae > Tragelaphus > Tragelaphus eurycerus. The sequence continues at coordinate 5,528,285 of CAKXYN010000041.1, forward strand.
GCAGTGTTTCTGTATATTTATTGTGTATCCTTAATATTTACTGAGTTAATGAATTAGTTCTAATAGTTTTTTGATGCTGTTGTTAGTGTTTTCTAGATATAGCATTATTTTATCTGTAAACAGTGAAGTTTTGCTATTCCCTTTCAGTTTTTATTGCTTTTATTTATTTTTCTTTGATTGCAATGGCAAGAATTTACAGCATCATGTTAAATAGAAGTGACAAGAGTGGTCATTGTTGTCTTGTTTCTGATCTTGGAGGATGAGCTTTTCACCTTTGAGTATAATGTTAGTGGTAATTTGGTAATAAATAACTGTATTAACTTAATGTTTATTTCTTCTATTCTAACTTTGTTGACAGGTTTTATCATGTATAGATGTTGAGTTTGATAAAATGTTTTCTCTGAATTTGTTGAGATGATCATGTGATTGTTATCCTTTGTTTTCCTAAATGAATGTTTGATTAATTTGACAATATTGAATCATCCTTCCCTTCTTGAAACAAATTCCATGTAATCATGATGCATAATTTTTATGTATTGTCAAATTTCGTTTGCTAATGTTTTGTTGAGGATTTTTACATCTATATTTGTTCAGGATATTGGCCTGCTATTTTCTTTATTTGTGCTATCTTTATCTAGCTTAGGTATTAGAATAATGCTGGCCTCAAAGAATAAGTTTGGCAGTATTACTTCTTCTTCAATATTTTAGAATACTCTGAGAAAAAGTTATTGATACTTTAAATATTCAATAGAATTCATCTGTGGAGATATCATGTCCTGAGCTTTCATTTGTTGGGAGTTTTATTATTATTATTAATACTGATTCAATTTCATTACTTGTCATTGGTATGTTCATATTTTCTTTCTTTTTTTTTCCCCAAGTTTGCACGTCTTTTAAAAAAATTTTTTTAATTTAAATTTTTTATTATTATATTTTATTTTTTAACTTTACAATATTGTATTGGTTTTGCCATATATCAACATGAATCCACCACAGGTATACACGTGTTCCCCATCCTGAACCCTCCTCCCTTCTTCCTCCCCATACCATCCCTCTGGGTCATCCCAGTGCACCAGCCCCAGGCATCCGGTATCAGGCATCGAACCTGGACTGGCGACTCGTTTCAAATATGATATTATACATATTTCAATGCTATTCTCCCAAATCATCCCACCCTCTCCCTCTCCCACAGTATCCAAAAGACTGTTCTATACATCTGCCTCTCTTTTGCTGTCTCGCATACAGAGTTATTGTTAGCATCTTTCTAAATTCCATATATATGTGTTAGTATACTGTATTGGTGTTTTTCTTTCTGGTTTACTTCACTCTGTATAATAGGCTCCAGTTTCATCCACCTCATTAGGACTGATTCAAATGTATTCTTTTTAATGGCTGAGTAATGCTCCATTGTGTATATGTACCACAGTTTTTTTATCCATTCATCTGCTGATGGACATCTAGGTTGCTTCCAAGTCCTGGCTATTATAAACAGTGCTGCGATGAACATTGGGGTACATGTGTCTCTTTAAATTTTGTTTTCCTCAGTGTGTATGCCCAGCAGTGTGATTGCTGGGTCGTAAGGCAGTTCTATTCCAGTTTTTCAAGGAATCTCCACACTGTTCTCCATAGTGACTGTACTAGTTTGCATTCCCACCAACAGTGTAAGAGGGTTCCATTTTGTCCACACCCTCTCCAGCATTTATTGCTTGTAGACTTTTGGATAGCAGTCATTCTGACTGGCGTGAAATGGTACCTCATAGTGGTTTTGATTTGCATTTCTCTGATAATGAGTGATGTTAAGCATCTTTTCATGTGTTCATATTTTCTATTTCTTCTTAATTAAGTCTTGGGAGATTGTACATTTTTAAGTTTGTGTCCATTTCTTCTACCCTGTCCATTTCATTGGTATATAATTTGGTATATTTCTTAGTATTTCTGTGATTGATTGTAGCATTGCATTTTTATTTCTTATTTATGTAGACTCTTGGAGAAAGCAATGGCACCCCACTCCAGTACTCTTGCCTGGAAAATCCCATGGACGGAGTAGCCTGGTGGGCTGCAGTCCATGGGGTCGCTAAAAGTTGGACATGACTGAATGACTTCACTTTCACTTTTCACTTTCATGCATTGGAGAAAGAAATGGTAACCCACCCCAGTGTTCTTGCCTGGAGAATCCCAGGGACAGGGGAGCCTGGTGGGCTGCCGTCTATGGGGTCGCACAGAGTCGGACATGACTGAAGTGTCCGCATGACTGCATGACTTAGCATGTAGACTGTCCTTTTTTTTTTTTTTTCCTGAGGAGGCTAAAGGCTGATAATTTTTTTTTTTTTATTTCGAAGAATCAATTCTTAGTTTCATGATCTTCTCATTGTTTTTCTCAGTGTTTATTTTGTCAGTTTCACTCTCATTTTTATGACATATCTACTAATTTTGGATTTTGTTTGTTCTTTTTCTAGTTTGCTTAGATATAACATTAGGTTACTTATTTGATATTTTTCTTGTTTCCTGAGGTAAGCTTGTATTATTCTAACCTTTCTTTCAGAATTGCTTTTGCTGTGTCCAATAGATTTTGAATTGTTTTAATTTTTATTCATGTCTGATACTTTATTTCCTTTTTGATTTCTTCAGGGACCCTTTATTTATTCAGGAGTATATTGTTTAGCCTCCATGTGGTTATGATTTTTGCATTTTTATTTTTCTTGTACTTGATGTGGACACACAGCATTGTGGTCAGAAACGATGTTTGACTTGTTTTCAATTTTCTTAAATTTACTATGATTTACTTTGTGTCTGAGAATATGATCTATTCTTGATCATATCCCATGGGCATTTAAAAAATAATTCTGCTTCTTTTTGAAGCTCATGAAATTAAAGGACTCTTGCTCCTTGGAAGGAAAGCTATGGTGAACCTAGACAGTGTATTAAAAAGCAGAGACATCATTTTGAAAACATAGGTTCATATAGTCAAAGCTATGACTTTTCCAGAAGTCATGTATAGATATGAGAGTTGGTTGAGCACCAAATAATTGATGCTTACAAACTGGTGCTGGATAAGGCTTTTCAGAGTTCCTTGGACAGCAAGGAGATCAAACAAGTCAATCCTAAAGGAAATCAATCCTGAATATTCATTGAAAGGACTGATGCTGAAGCTGAAGCTCCAATACTTTGGCCACCTGATGTAAAGAGCTAACTTCACTGGCACAAGTTTTGATGGTGGGAACAATTGAAGGTAGGAGGAGAAGTGGATGACAGAGGATGAGATGGTTGGATAGCATTACCAACTCAATGAACATAAGTTTGACCAAACTTTGGGAGATGGTGAAGGACAGGGAAATCTGTCATGCTGCTGTCCATGGGGTTACAAAGAGCCGGACATGACTTAGTGGTTGAACGACAATAATCTACCAAGTTGGTCTGATCTAAACTATTATGTAAGGCCAATATTTCTTTGTTTTCTCTGTGGATGATCAGTCCTTTGATGTCAGGTGTTAAAATCCCTGACTACTATTGTACTACTCTCATTTTTTTCTCCTTTATATTTACTAATATTTGCTTCATGCATTTAGGTTATTTTCTGATTTTCTCACACACTTCACTCATATCCAGCTCTTTGTGAACCCATGAGCTACAGCTTACCAGGATCTTTATCCATAGGATATTCCCAGCCAGAATACTAGAGTGGGTTTCCATGCCCTCCTCCAGGGGATATTCCCAACCCAGGAACTGAACCCTTGTCTCCTGTATCTCCTGCATTAGAGGTAGATTCTTTACCTGCTGAGCCATTGGAGAAGATTCCTCTTATATTGCAGGCGTGTATCTTTACAATTGTTAAATCTTTTCAATCATTATATCTTCTTAATTTAGTCCCTTGTCATTATGTAATGACCTTCCTTTTCATTCATTGCAGCCCTTGTTTTAAAGTCTATTTTGTCTAATATGATTATTACTATCACACTTCTCTTTGTCTTTCCATTTGCATAAACAAGGCTTTTCTCACCCCCTCAATTTAGTTCCCTGTTTCTTTAGATCTGAACTAAGTCTCTTATAGGCAGCATAAATATGAGTTTTATCTTTGTATCCATTCAGCCACTCTATGTTTTTAGATTAAAGCATTCAATACATTTATATTTAAAGTATTTATTAATTATGTACCTATAGCCATTTTGTCATTTTGTTGTAGGTGTTTGTTTTTAGTTTTTTTTTTTTTTTTTTTTTTTTTTTTTGCTTCTGGCGTCTGTCTTTTGATAACTTTCTTTGTGATTTGAAATATTTGTGATTTGAAAATGACCTTAGCACTATGCCTGGACTCCTTGTTCTTATTTGTGTGTGCATATATTGTAGATTTATGGTTTGTGGTTACCATAAGGTTTATGTATATGTTGATGATGATAGTACTTTTGTCTTTAAGCTTCTGTAGTAATTTTATATAATGGTTGGTCTGCTATATTTACTGTATATTCCCCTTTACCAGTGACACTTTCCTTTCATAATTTTTATATTTCTAGTTGTAGTCTTTTATGCTTAGAAAAGGTCTTTTAACATTTCTCATAAATACAATTTAGTGATGCTGAACACTTTTAGATTTTATTTGTCTGTAAAACTTTTTGTCTGTCCTTCGAATGTGAATGATATAAGCATTCCGGGTAGAGTAGCCCTGGTTGTAGATTTTTTTTTTTTTCCATGTCATCACTTTAAATATATGAGGCTACTCACTACTCACTTGCAAAATTTAGGTTGAAAAATCATCTAATAGTTTTATGTGTTTCCCTTGCATAAAATTAATTACTTTCCCCTTGTTGTGTTTAATGTTTACCTTTAATTTTGCCAAATATATTTTTTTAAAAATTGTCATATTAATTACAATGTCTTTGTTGGACCTCTTTGAGTTTATCTTCTTTGGAACTTTGTGCTTTCTAGACCTGGATAGGGTATCTGTTTTTTTTCTCAGGTTTGGAAATTTTTCAGTTATTTCTTCAAATAAGTTCTTTATCTCTCTTTTTTCTTCTTCTTCTGGGACCCTTTAATGCAAGCATCTGTATGATTGATATTATCTCAGAAGTCCCTTAAACTATCCTCATTTTTTAAAAATATTCTTTTTCCTTTTTTTTTTTTTTTCCTGTTCAGCTTAAGTAAATTGATTATTTTGTTCAGTAGTTAGAATAGGAAAAGGAGTCCAGAATGGTGATGGCTAAAAGAAAGAAGGGAAAAGCCCACAAAAATAGAACAAAGGAAGGTCCAAAGACCAGAGTGAGGACCTCAGGTGAAACAAACAGTTCTCCTGGCTAGCCCAATTTACATAAAGCAGGCTCAAGGGAGGACAAAAAGCATATAAAATGAGGAGTGAAAATTGAAGTTTTTCTTTCTTTCTTCTCTTTGCATTGTTTGGGTTGGCCTGCCCTCATGCCTCTAGGATGTATTTTCCTTTGCTTGCCAAATAAAATTGAGCTATAACACTAGTCTGTCCATCACTTCAAATTTTTGCTGTGGTGAGACAGAACTGAAGAAATTACACACTCTCCTGACAGATATGGTGTCATTTCTCAGGTGTAACCTAGCTGAAACAACCTAGGCTCAGCCCCCATGAGGTAGAGGCCAAGCACAGTAGAAGCTCAACTCAATGAAAGGTCCCATGGTGGAAGCAAAATGTGAAGAAAACCCAGCGCAGTGGAAGTGACAAGAATCCTAGCATGTTGGAAACCAGGAGAGCTAAAATAAACTCTGCTGAAAGCTCATGTGGCTCAATCTCAAATTCCAGAAGACCTCTGGTTAAGGTAGGAAGTAGGTCCTCGATCCTATGACTGGAAGGACATATGACTAACAAAATCTTAATTCCTTTACAATTTCTTGTTTCTTGTTTCCTCAACCCCCTCCATGAATAGGCGAGTGGCAGTGGGTGCAATTGAGGGACTCAGGCAGGGGCTACTTAGGAGCTGTTGCCCAAACGAGTGGGGATTCTTTTGTTCTTAATCTTCTTTTTGCCAAGGATCAGGAATCTGAGAACTGTGAGTGCAGGTCAGGTATTTAGTAGATTTTCTGACAGATTATGAAGGGGATTCCTCAGCACGTTTTTCCCACTGCTTTTTCTTCCCAACTTTCAGCTCCTCTCTCTCAGGACCTGAGCCCGGCCAAAACTCATGATGCCTAGTTTGAGGGCCTAATGAAGCTCAGGTTTTTGGTAACTCATTGCAAAACATTCAGTGAGAGACACAGCGATAGGTAAGAGGTAGATTTGCTTGGATTGAAAGAGAAGCACACTCCAAGAGTGTGGGCCATCACAGAGGGAAAGTGTAGTGGTCATGAATGTGGTTTGGTTACTTTTCAGGAGCTAGGTGATTTTATATGTTAATAAGTGGGAGGATCATTCCAACAATTGGGGAACCACCCACTCCTCAGGCTTTTGCCAGTGCCTTGGGACAGTCCTGACACCTCTGGTTGTGTCATTTTGCTTGCAGATTGAGGATCACAACTTAGTTAAATTTAACTTGTCATCTTGGACCCATTTGATTTTAATCTATTTATGTTATGCTCTTGGGCTATGTCATTCTTTCAAAAGTTGTTCCCTGTCCCCTTCCCTCCTGTTTCATGCTCATCTCCTGAGCCTCGTCTGCACCCAAAATTTTGCCTCTACAATCTTCTGGAGGGATAACCAGAAAATAACTAGCCTTTTGGAGGGAAATACTGTATAATGACTAATCCCTCTCAATATTCAGGCCTTCATCTTCCAAGTTTCCTACAACATATGCTAGAACAGCACCCCTCAGTGAACCTGCTAGGGTGGGTGACAGGCACACAATGCCTGCTAAAAGTCCATCTGTTGGTGGCCTCCCTTCAAGGGCAATTGGGCTTCCAGGAATAATGAATGCCACTTTGCGAGTTTTTCCTGAAGGCTGTTTGGGCCCAAACCTTGCCACTCTTCTCCTAAACTTACAAACATACCCCTGAATCAAACCTCAACTTCACTTTTATGAAACATCTTGTCTGTTGCCTCTGACCAATTTGTTCTTAATCTACTTCCTAACTCCTACAACTAGGACACTGCCCCCATGTAGGTAACATCACTCAGTTCAGTTCAGTCGCTCAGTTGTGTCTGACTTTTTGCGACTCCATGAATTGCAGCACACCAGGCCTCCCTGTCCATCATCAACTCCCGGAGTTCACTCAGAATCATGTCCATCAAGTCAGTGATGCCATCCAGCCATCTCATCCTCTGTCGTCCCCTTCTCCTTCTGTTCCCAATCCCTCATAGATGTGAGAGTTGGACTGTGAAGAAGGCTGAGCGCCTAAGAATTGATGCTTTTGAACTGTAGTGTTGGAGAAGATTCTTGAGAGTCCGTTGGACTTCAAGGAAGTCCAACCAGTCCGTTCTGAAGGAGATCAGCCCTGGGATTTCTTTGCAAGGAATGACGCTAAAGCTGAAACTCCAGTATTTTGGCAACATCACTACATTCCGCTTATTGTTAAAATATTCTTAATGTCCCTAACTGGAGAAGGCAATGGCACCCCACTCCAGTGCTCTTGCCTGGAAAATCCCAAGGATGGAGGAGCCTAGTGGGCTGCTGTCTGTGGGGTCACACAGAGTCGGACACGACTGAACAACTTAACTTTCACTTTTCACTTCCATGCATTGGAGAAGGAAATGGCAACCCACTCAGCCCACTCCTTTGTCATTACTTCTGTTATTCCCTAAAGTGGGTCTATGACGATGAAATGCTTACCATTGGAGACACCCTAAACTACTTTTATGGAGGACTATGGGAGCAAATCAGTGACTTAAATTCCCTCAGAGCAATAAGAGGATAAGGCTTATGGCTGTTTCACCAGGTTCTCTGTCTCAGGGTACAGACTCAGATTGCTTTACATCATGATATCTATTCCTATCTGCAGTGGACAAACCAGCAATGAGTTAAGATTACAGCACCTTAATCCTATCCAGCATTTGTCAGCTGGAGACCATGGGGATGCTCAACTCCTGCCTGGGGGTCTCAAGAAGTAGACTTGCCTCAACCTTCCTAGAAGTCTTGTCCTTAGAAGGTTGTCATGTCTCAACCTTCTTGGGGATCCACCAGTCCAGGGATCCCAGGAGGTCAACATGCCTCAACTTGTCAGGGACCCAATTCTTAGGAGGCCAAACTGCTTTGACCTGTCCGGGGATTTGATCTCTAGCAGGCTGTCATGCTTCAGCCTGCCTGGGAATCTGCACCCTGACCCAGGGATGCATGGCTCTCAGGTTGTGACAGTACTGGATAGGATAAGCTTCACACTGGAACGACCCAGAGGGATGGTATGGGGAGGGAGGAGGAAGGAGGGTTCAGGATGGGGAACACATGTATACTTGTGGCAGATTCATTTTGATATATGGCAAAACCAATACAATATCGTAAAGTTAAATAAAATAAAATTAAAAAAAAAAAAAAAAGAAAATGCAAAAAAAGAAAGAAAGAAAGACTCACACCTAAGGAAGTCCATCCTTGAAAATAGAAGGAAGCCTATTAGCTGTGGGACTGTGCCCAGTCTCAGCAATAACTCAGGAGTCCAATGAGAACTCCATTACCTTTCTGGAAACTATAAAAGAAGTCCTCCAAAGTTTACCAATCTGAACTTAGACTCTTATGAGGGACAGGTTATTTTAAAGGACAAATTTCTGTCCCAGTGTGCATCAGACATCAGGATAAAGTTACCATAGCTACAGCAACAGGACTCTGCTGCCCCTTTAGATGAGATGGTCCAGACAGCCACTGATACTTTTTATAACACAGAACAGAAGAGGGAGGCCAAGGCCCAGGAAAGGAAGTAAAGGAAAGAGAAAAGGCATGGCCAGATCTGACAACCCTCCAGGGAAGCCCTAATGCAAACCCCGAGACCTTGAAGGACCAAGCAAGAGGCAAATACCTAATCTGTAGACAGGCTAGATGTAAGACTCTTTTGGGCCAAAGAGTGTCAAAACCATGATAAGTCTCCTAAAACAGCTCAATATAAATGCCACCAATTGGGACACTGGGCAGCACTCTGACCTCAGGACCAGAGAGCCTCAAGGTCAAGTGCCAATCCTTCCGTCAGGATGGTTCAACAGGACTGGAGCGGCCTGCATCATTCAGCCCACCTGCCACAGATAACAATCATGGGGCTGGAGCCAAGACTGTACCTGGAGGTGGCAGGTAGGTCTGAGAATTTCTAAGTTGACACAGGGGCTGGCTACTCTCTCCTAACCTCCTACTCCAGAGACTTCTCCTTCCAAACCTGTACCATTTGGGGTGCTACAGGAAAAACAATTACAAAAAGATTCACCTGAGTACTTTGTTACTAAGATGGACAGATATTCTCCCACCAGTTTCTGGTGGTCCCTGAGTGTCCTACTCCCTTTTTGGAAAGAGATTTTTCTTTGCCTTTGAAAGCTTGCAGCTACCGCAGTACTGATAGAAAATGCTTTAACCCTCTCTTGGGGACAAACTAGCTATTTTTACCAGCCACCAAGTGAAACAAATCCTGAATGGGAGAGGTCATTTATGGATGTCTGATCAAAGAATCGTCAGATATCAAGTAGTGCGGATGGAAAATCCAGGCCTGGCTATATCCTCTTGTGAACTTCTAACCCAGCTACCCTTCTATCTATCCCTGAAGACTCTCTCCCCTTTCACTCTTGCCTACAAACTTTGAGCCTCTGGACAAAATTGCAAGAGGGATTGTCAGAGGATCCTCTGATCAATCCTGAGGGAATCTGGTACACTGATGGAATCAGCTTTGTCTTTGATGGAAAAAGAAGAGCCGGATATGCAGTAGTCTCCAATTTTGAGACCATAGAGGCTAAACCTTTGCCACGAGGTACTTCAGCCCAATTAGCTGAGCTCATAGCCCTGACTTGAGCTTTAGACCTGGGATAAGGTAAAAGAGTAGCCTTTTACAGTGACTCCAGGTATATCTTTCTGGTGCTACATGCACCTGCTGCTATTTGGAAAGAAAGAGGCCACTTGACCACCCAAGTGTCCCCAATCAAGTATGGTGATCAAATCCTTAGGGTCTTGGAGGCAGTCCATCTACCCTCTGAGGTTTCAGTCTGCCATTGCAAAGGACACCAAAAAGACAACATGGAAGTGGCACGAGGGAACCAAGCAGCTGATCAGGCAGATAAAAGAGCAGCATTACAGAACAATGACCTAATAGGGGTTTCCACCTGAGTCCCACAGACTATTTTGCCATAGACTCCTTCATATACTGAAGGTGAGACTCTTAAAGCTAAAAGTGAGGGATTTTAAGATCATATGGGGTGGTTCCAAAAGGAGGAGCTCCGCATCTATTGAGATAATCATATGGTTTTTATTCTTCAATTTGTTAATGTTGTGTATTACGTTGATTGATTTGCGGATATTGAAGAATCCTTGCATTCCTGGGATAAAGCCCACTTGGTCATGGTGTATGATCTTTTTAATGTGTTGTTGGATTCTGATTGCTAGAATTTTGTTAAGGATTTTTGCATCTATGTTCATCAGTGATATTGGCCTGTAGTTTTCTTTTTTTGTGGGATCTTTGTCAGGTTTTGGTATTAGGGTGATGGTGGCCTCATAGAATGAGTTTGGAAGTTTGCCTTCCTCTGCAATTTTCTGGAACAGTTTGAGTAGGCTAGGTGTTAGCTCTTCTCTAAATTTTTGGTAGAATTCAGCTGTGAAGCCGTCTGGGCCTGGGCTTTTGTTTGCTGGAAGATTTCTGATTACAGTTTCAATTTCCGTGCTTGTGATGGGTCTGTTAAGATTTTCTATTTCTTCCTGATCCAGTTTTGGAAAGCTGTACTTTTCTAAGAATTTGTCCATTTCTTCCATATTGTCCATTTTATTGCCATATAATTGCTGATAGTAGTCTCTTATGATCCTTTGTATTTCTGTGTTGTCTGTTGTGATCTCTCCATTTTCTTTTCTAATTTTATTGATTTGATTTTTCTCCCTTTGTTTCTTGATGAGTCTGGCTAGTGGTTTGTCAATTTTATTTACCCTTTCAAAGAACCAGCTTTTGGCTTTGTTGATTTTTGCTATGGTCTCTTTTGTTTCTTTTGCATTTATTTCTGCCCTAATTTTTAAGATTTCTTTCCTTCTACTAACCTTGGGGTGCTTCATTTCTTCCTTTTCCAGTTGCTTTAGGTGTAGAGTTAGGTTATTTATTTGGCTTTTTTCTTGTTTCTTGAGGTATGCCTGTATTGCTATGAACTTTCCCCTTAGGACTGCTTTTACAGTGTCCCACAGGTTTTGGGTTGTTGTGTTTTCATTTTCATTCGTTTCTATGCAGAATTTGATTTCTTTTTTGATTTCTTCTGTGATTTGTTGGTTATTCAGGAGTGTGTTGTTCAGCCTCCATACGTTGGAATTTTTAATAGTTTTTCTCCTGTTATTGAGATTTACTCTTACTGCATTGTAGATGCAGAGAAAGCTTTTGACAAAGTTCAACATCCATTTATGATAAAAACTCTCCAGAAAGCAGGAATAGAAGGAACATACCTCAACATAATAAAAGCTATATATGACAAACCCACAGCAAACATTATCCTCAATGGTGAAAAACTGAAAGCATTTCCTCTAAAGTCAGGAACAATACAAGGATGCCCACTTTCACCATTACTATTCAACATTGTTCTGGAAGTTTTGGCCACAGCAATCAGAGCAGAAAAAGAAATAAAAGGAATCCAAATTGGAAAAGAAGAAGTAAAACTCTCACTGTTTGCATATGACATGATCCACTACGTAGAAAACCCTAAAGATTCCACCAGAAAATTACTAGAACTAATCAATGAATATAGTAAAGTTGCAGGATATAAAATTAACACACAGAAATCCCTTGCATTCCTGTACACCAATAACGAGAAAATAGAAAGAGAAATTAAGGGTACAATTCCATTCACCATTGCAATGAAAACAATAAAATACTTAGGAATATATCTTCCTAAAGAATCTAAAGACCTATATATGGAAAACTATAAAACACTGGTGAAAGAAATGAAAGAGGACACTAATAGATGGAGAAATATACCATGTTCATGGATTGGTAGAATCAATATAGTGAAAATGAGTATACTACCCAAAGCAATTTATAGATTCAATGCAATCCCCATCAAGCTACCAATGGTATTCTTCACAGAGCTAGAACAAACAATTTCTCAATTTGTATGGAAATACAAAAAACCTCGAATAGCCAAAGCTATCTTGAGAAAGAAGAACGGAACAGGAGGAATCAACCTGCCTGACTTCAGGCTCTACTATAAAGCTACAGCCATCAAGACAGTATGGTACTGGCACAAAGACAGAAATATAGATCAATGGAACAAAATAGAAAGTCCAGAGATAAATCCATGCACATATGGTCACCTTATCTTTGACAAAGGAGGCAAGAATATACAATGGATTAAAGACAATCTTTTTAACAAGTGGTGCTGGGAAAACTGGTTGAACACTTGTAAAAGAATGAAACTAGAACACTTTCTAACACCATACACAAAAATAAACTCAAAATGGATTAAAGAGCTAAATGTAAGACCAGAAACCATAAAACTCCTAGAGGAAAACATAGGCAAAACACTCTCTGACTTACATTACAGCAGGATCCTCTATGACCCACCTCCCAGAATATCGGAAATAAAATAAAAAATAAACAAATGGGACCTAATCAAACTTAAAAAGCTTCTGCACAACAAAGGAGACTATAGGCAAGCTGAAAAGACAGCCTTCAGAATGGGAGAAAATAATAGCAAATGAAGCAACAGACAAACAACTAATCTCAAAAATATACAAGCAACTTCTACAGCTCAATTCCAGAAAAATAAGTGACCCAATCAAAAAATGGGCCAAAGAACTAAATAGACATTTCTCCAAAGAAGACATACAGATGGCTAACAAACACATGAAAAGATGCTCAACATCACTCATTATCAGAGAAATGCAAATCAAAACCACTATGAGGTACCATTACACACCAGTCAGAATGGCTGCGATCCAAAAGACCACAAGCAATAAATGCTGGAGAGGGTGCGGAGAGAAGGGAACCCTCTTACACTGTTGGTGGGAATGCAACCTAGTACAGCCACTATGGAGAACAGTATGGAGATTCCTCAAAAAACTGGGAATAGAACTGCCTTACGATCCAGCAATCCCACTGCTGGGCATCCACACTGAGAAATCCAGAATTGAAAGAGACACATGTACCCCAATGTTCATAGCAGCACTGTTTACAATAGCCAGGACGTGGAAGCAACCTAGATGTCCATCCACAGATGAATGGATAAGCAAGCTGTGGTACATATACATGATGGAGTATTACTCAGCCATTAAAAAGAATACATTTGAATCAGTTCTAAGGAGGTGGTTGGAACTGGAGCCTATTATACAGAGTGAAGTAAGCCAGAAACAAAAACACAAATACAGTATACTAACGCATATATATGGAATTTAGAAAGATGGTAACAATCATCCTGCTTATGAGACAGCAAAAGAGACACTGATGTATAGAACAGACTTTTGGACTCTGGGACCGGGAGAGGGTGGGATGATTGGGGAGAATAGCATTGAAATATGTATAATATCATATCTGAAATGAGTCAGTCCAGGTATGATGCCCTATAACAGATGCCTGGGACTGGAGCACTGGGATGACCTGGAGGGATGGTGTAGGAAGAGGGGAGGGAGGATGGTTCAGGATGGGGAACACGTGTATACTGGTGGTGGATCCATCTCGATGTATAGTAAAAGCAATACAATATTGTAAAGTTAAGCAAAATAAAAAAAAAATAAAATAAAATAACATAATAAAAATAAAAAAAAAAAAAAAAAAGGAGAAGCTCCTTTTTCTGCCTGGGAATCTCCGATGAAAGCTGGTTAACTCCTTACACACCACCACTCATTTAGGGGAAACGGCCCTCCAAAGATTGCTAGAAAGGTCTTTCAGAGGAACAGGCCTCCAAACGAGTTAAGCCAAATGGTCTCATATTGCCCCACTTGCCAATTTTTAAACAACACCCAAGGAGCTTAAAGACCCCAGCTGGCCCAGACTGTTCAATGACGTAGGACCTATCAAGGAGAAGACTGGCAGATGTGCTTCACCCAGATGCCAGTTTCTCAAGGGTATAAATACCTATTAGTCATGATAGATACATTCACAGGATGTATTGAAGGCTTTCCCACCCACACTGAGAAAGCTGAGAAAGTGAAAAAACAAACAAACAAACAAAAAACAAAAGACTGTTTTTTGTTTTCATGAAGTCATTCCAAGATTTGGTCATACAAAGTTACAATGGACCATCATTTACCTTTAAGGTCACCCAAGTGGTCTCTAAAGCATTGGACATTACTTATTACCTCCATTGTGCCTGGAGGCCTCAGTCTTTAAGAAAAGTAGAAAGAGCCAACCAATACTTAAAATCAGTAATAAAAAAAGAGAACTTAGGAGACCTCCCTGGGATGGAAGGAGGTTTTACCAATAGCTCTCCTCTACACCTGTATTGCCTCTAAGGAACAGGCTGGCCTTAGACTTTATGAGATGCTATATGGGAGACATTTTGTTTATGTCAATGACCTCTTCCTAGATCCAGAGGCTTAGTCCCTCTGGTCTTATACAATGGCCATTGGGCAATTCCAAAAAGACATACACTTGTGGAGTGTTAAGCAGGACCTAAACGATTCTAAAGAGCCACCACTACATGATGGTGGCTACTAATTAATATAGCTAATCAATGAAAATAGTAGAGTTGCAGGATATAAAATTAACATGCAGAAATCCCTTGCATTCCTATGCACTAACAATGATAAAACAGAAAGAGATATTAAGGAAACAATTCCATTCACCATTGCAACAAAAAGAATACAATGCTTAGGAAGAAATCTACCTAAAGATACAAAAGGCCTATATATAGAAAACTATAAAGCACTGATGAAAGAAATAAAATATGACACAAATAGATGGAGAACTATACCATGTTCATGGATTGGAAGAATCAATATAATGAAAATGAGTATACTACCCAAAGCAATCTATAGATTCAA
This sequence comes from Tragelaphus eurycerus, assembly GCA_935064755.1. Classification (NCBI taxonomy): domain Eukaryota; kingdom Metazoa; phylum Chordata; class Mammalia; order Artiodactyla; family Bovidae; genus Tragelaphus; species Tragelaphus eurycerus. Next base: position 5,543,296 of record CAKXYN010000041.1, read on the forward strand.
TGAAATCCGTATCAAGCTACCAACAGTATTTTCCAGAGAACTAGAACAAATAATTTCACAATTTGTATGGAAATATAAAAAACTCGAATAGCCAAAACATCTTGAGAAAGAAGAGTGGAACTGGAGAAATCAATCTCTTTACTTCAGGCTATACTCCAAAGCTACAGTCATCAAGACAGTACGATACTGACACAAAGACAGAAAAAAATAGATCAAAGAAGTAAAATAGAAAGCCCAGAGATAAATCCACCCACCTATGGACACCTTACCTTTGACAAAGGAGGCAAAGATATATAAAGAAGAAAAGATAATCTCTTTAACAAGTGGTGCTGGGAAAACTGGTCAACCACTTGTAAAAGAATGAAATTAGAACCTTTTCTAACACCATACACAAAAATAAACTCAAAATGGATTAGAGATCTAAGTGTAATACTAGAAACTATAAAACTCCTAGAGGAAAACATAAACAAAACACTCTCTGACATAAATTACAGCAGTATCCTCTATGACCTACCTGTCACAGTAATGGAAATAAAAGCAAAAATAAACAAATGGGGCCAAATTAAACTTTTTTTTTTTTTTTCAAAGACAGCCTTCAGAATGGGAAGAAATAATAGCAAACAAAGCAACTGACAATAAATTAATCTCAAAAATATACAAGCAGCTAATGCAGCTCAATTCCAGAAAAATAAAGGACCCAATCAAAAAAATGGACCAAAGAACTAAAAAGACATTTCTCCAAAGAAGATATACAGATGGCTACCAAGCACATGAAAAACTGCTCAACGTCACTCATTATCAGAGAAATGCAAATCAAAACCACAATGAGGTACCATCTCACACCAGTCAGAATGGCTTCTATCAAAATGTCTACAAGCAATAAATTCTGGAGAGGGTGTGGAGAAAAGGGAACCCTCTTACACTGTTGGTGGGAATGCAAACTAGTATAGCCACTATGGAGAACAGTGTGGAGATTCCTTTAAAAACTGAAAATAGAACTTCCATACAACACAGCAATCCCACTGCTGCCCATAAACACCAAGTAAACCAGAATTGAAAGAAACACGTGCCCAATGTTCATCACAGCACTGTTTACAATAAGCAAGACATGGAAGCAACCTAGATGTCCATCGGCAGATAAATGGATAAGAAAGCTGTGGTACATATACACAATGGAATATTTCTCAGCTATTAAAATAATGCATTTGAATCTATTCAAATGAGATGGATGGAACTGGAGCCTATTATACTGAATGAAGTAAATCAGAAAGAAACGCCCCAATACGGTATATTAACACATATATATGAAATTTAGAAAGATGATAACTATCATCCTATATGCAAGACAGCAAAAGAGACACAGATGTAAAGAACAGACTTTTGGACTCTGTGAGAGAAGGCAAGGGTGGGATTATTTTAGATATCATTGAAACATTTATATTATCATATGTGAACTAGATCAGTATCCCAGGTTTGATGCATGAGACAGGGTGCTCAGGGCTGGTGCACTGGGATAGCCCTGAGGGTTGGGATGGGGATTGAGGTGGGAGGGGTGGTCAGGATGGGGAACACATGTACACCCATAGCTGATTCATGTCAGTGTATGGCAAAAATCACTAGAATATTGTTAAGTAATTAACCTCCAATTAAAAATATTTTAAAAAATAAAATCCTAATTAAAGTCTGGAAAGATGGGTCCTGAAAGGTTCAACTGCAGCCCACATGGGAGGGCCCTTACCCTGTAGGACTTTCTAACCCCACAGCCGTCAAGGTATCAGGACATAACTCCTGGATTCACTACTCACAGGTCAATCCATGGAAGAAAACAGAAAAGGATGCTCAATACACCTGTGAGCCCCTGGGAGATCTCAGATACCTATTCAGGACTACAAATGAGCACCATTCTAACACCCCCAAAATTAAGTTTCTAGGGGTAAGATTCTCAGGATAGCTCTAAAGAGCCAATGCAGCTTTGCAGGAGTTGTACTCCAAAACAGACAAGAAAGAGATCTTCTGTTCCCTGAAGAAGGAGACTTGAGCCATCTTTAATGAGATTTTTTTTTTTTTTTTTCTGGGCAAATACCTCCAGCTAAGGTAAAGAAGGCAATGCCAAAGAATGCTCAAACTACCGCACAATCGCACTCATCTCACATGCTAGTAAAGTAATGCTCAAAATTCTCCAAGCCAGGCTTCAGCAATGTGTGAACCATGAACTTCCTGATGTTCAAGCTCGTTTTAGAAAAGACAGAGGAACCAGAGATCAAATTGCCAACATCCGCTGTATCATCAAAAAAGCAAGAGAGTTCCAGAAAAACATCTATTTCTGCTTTATTGACTATGCCAAAGCCTTTGACAGTGTAGATCACAATAAAGTGTGGAAAATTCTGAAAGAAATGGGAACACCAGACCACCTGATCTGCCTCTTGAGAAATTTGTATGCAGGTCAGGAAGGAACAGTTGGAACTGGACATGGAACAACAGACTGGTTCCAAATAGGAAAAGGAGTAAGTCAAGGCTGTATATTGTCACCATGTTTATTTAACTTATATGCAGAGTACATCATGAGAAATGCTGGACTGGAAGAAACACAAGCTGGAATCAAGATTGCTGGGAGAAATATCAATAACCTCAGATATGCAGATGACACCACCCTTAAAGCAGAAAGTGAAGAGGAACTCAAAAGCCTCTTGAGGAAAGTGAAAGTGGAGAGTGAAAAGGTTGGCTTAAAGCTCAACATTCAGAAAACGAAGATCATGGCATCTGGTCCCATCACTACATGGGAAATAGATGGGGAAACAGTGAAAACAGTGTCAGAATTTATTTTTCTGGGCTCCAAAATCACTGCAGATGGTGACTGCAGCCATGAAATTAAAAGACACTTACTCCTTGGAAGGAAAGTTATGACCAACCTAGATAGCATATTCAAAAGCAGAGACATCACTTTGCCAACAAAGGTTCGCCTAGTCAAGGCTATGGTCTTTCCTGTGGTCATGTATGGATGTGAGAGCTGGACTGTGAAGAAGGCTGAGCGCCGAAGAATTAATGCTTTTGAACTGTGGTGTTGGAGAAGACTCTTGAGAGTCCCTTGGACTGCAAGAAGATCCAAGCAGTCCATTCTGAAGGAGATCAGCCCTGGGATTTCTTTGGAAGGAATGATGCTCAAGCTGAAACTCCAGTATTTTGGCCACCTCATGCGAAGAGTTGACTCATTGGAGAAGACTCTGATGCTGGGAGGGATTGAGGGCAGGAGGAGAAAGGGACGACAGAGGATGAGATGGCTGGATGGCATCACTGACTCGATGGATGTGAGTCTGAGTGACCTCCGGGAGTTGGTGATGGACAGGGAGGCCTGGCGTGCTGCGATTCATGGGGTCACAAAGAGTCGGACACGACTGAGCGACTGATCTGATCTGATCTCTGAAGGTAAAGAAATTCTCACAGTCCTCAAGAAAAACATTTAGATCCTACAGGATCTCAAAGAACAAGTTGGAGGTTTCTCAGGTGGCTACAGTCTCTCTTTGGGGGATCCTTCCCAAAAGGGGGAATTTGGAGTTGGCTAAAGACCCTGATACTGAGAGGGATTGGGAGCAGGAGGAGAAGGGGATGACAGAGGATGAGATGGATGGATGGCAGCACTGACTCGATGGACATGAGTTTGAGTCAACTCTGGGAGTTGGTGATGGACAGGCAGGCCTGATGTGCTGTGATTCATGGGATCACAGAGTGTCAGACAAGACATAGCGACTGAACTCAGTGCCCCTACTAATCCCTGTTATCACCATATTGATGCTGGTTATGATTCCATGAATTATCAGTTGTCTAACCCGTTTTGTCTCTGCCCAGGTCAACAAGCTACAACATGCAGAGCCAGTTCAAAAAGAATATATAAAACTACATCTGACCATGGAAAATATCACTCACCCTTAGATGGACACTGCTATAAAGACTCTGAGGCTTGAGACTAGCAAGTGGGGGAGGCCCTAGGCCCCTTTCTGTCCCAGTTCTACAAGAAGTAGCCAGAGAGACCTCAACACCCCTATTTCCAAATAATTGGGCTTCTCATCTCTTGAGGGGGGAATATTAGGTAGTTAGAATAGGAAAAGGAGTCGAGAATTGTGATGTCTAAAAAAAAAAAAAGAAGGGACAAACCCACCGAAATAGAACAAAGGATGGTCTGAGGACTGGAGTGAAAACCTCAGGTGAAACAAACAGCCTTCCTGGCTAGCCCAATTTACATAGGGCAGGCACAGGGGGAGGAGAAAAGACATATAAAATGAGGAGCCAAAATTGAGCTCTTTCTCTCTTCTCTTCACGTCTTTTGGGTCAGCCCACCCTCATGCCTTGAGAATGGATTTTCTTTGCTTGCCAAACAAAACTGAACTGTAGCACTGGTCCACCCATTGCTTCAAATTTTTGCTGCAGCAAGACAGAACAGAGGAAATTATACCCTCCACCAACAATTTGTTTTCCAGTTCACTGATCTATTTCTCTGTATCATATAACATTTTGTTGATTTCTTCTAACACATTGTTTTTTCATTTTATTTATCTTAATCTTCAGCTTTGTTTTGTTCTTCTTTTTCTATTTTCTAATTCTTTGTTAAGCAAATGTGTTCATCTATTCTCCTCTCAAGTACAATGAGTAACCTGTATGATTATTACCTTGAATCCTTCCTGTAGTAGATTTCTTATCTCCACTTAGTTCTTCTTTTGTGGTCCTTTGTTATTCCTTCTCTTGCAATATGTTTACCTGTCTCCCATTTTGCCTAGCACTCTATGTTTATTTCTAAATATTAGGTTGATTGCTGTTATTCCCCAATTTTTTGGAAGTAGCTTTGTGTAGGAAGTATCCTATCCATCTCAAGAGCACACTCCCTTCTTATGACCTGAGGTATATTCTCTATCGTGACCCATATGTGAGCCCTTCTGTTGTGGCAGGCTGACGATCATGGACATACTTGTAGATGATACTGTAGATGATACTGATCTCTGACTTATTTGGCTGTGATAACCTGTCTCATTCAGTGGTTACTGGTTGGATGGTCTAGGTTCGATCCTAGTGTTTCTGGCTGCATACATGAATCGAGAAGAAAAGTAGATTTCTTTACAATGTCAAAGGAAAACAAATGAGTTTACCTGATCCATAGCTGTATTTATATAAAAATATCCTACTCTAAGATAAAATATTTCATGCAGAAGTTTGTTGGATAATCCTCTAGGAGAATATATAACATTGAATGCTTGTGGACAGCAGTAGTGTGAAGTGCTGTAAGTGGTCACATATGAGGCTCAGGCAATCATATAGAATGCTTTGGAGTTAGGGACGCCACTCAGAGTTGTTTCAGATAGAAGTAAGCCTGCCTGCCTTTGAATTTCTATATCCCTAAACATTGTTTAATTGCTGAGTGGGGATGTATCTTTAGGCTTAGCTTTGACCAAAGCATTTCTTATGACATTTGAAACCATAATCAATATGTAGCTAAAATTCCTAGTATCTAGGCAATAAATATCTTACTCTACCTGAAAAACATATTAGGTAGAACACTGCAGTGTTCTCTGAAGGAACTAGGTATTTTAGAAAGTGAAATATATTTCATAGAGGAAAAAAGAGAGAAGCAAGAAGTCTCTTGTGGCCAGAAGGATCAGGTTGAGACAGAGTGACATTGAGTGGAAAATGATTTTGTGAAACATGCACTTTTTGAATGCTAGACATGATTGTTTTGTTCAAAGAGAAATTAACATTACATTATGCATCAAGGAAATTTTCAGTATACAAGTTAAAATTACTTATATGCTATATATATTTTATGTTTATTAACGTTCTCATGACTCAAAACATAACCTAATAAAAGAAGGCACAGCTTCTTCAATTGGACATGGCATTTTCTTTTTTCAATTTTTGTTAATAGCATTTCTGAGAGAACTATGAATTTCTTGGTTTCTAACTCAATTTCTGCTTTCTTTCATAATAAATTTCCACAAGTAATTATCTGAAGAGGAAGTGTAACACTATGTTAAAAACATGCATTTTTGAATTTAGGCTTGCTTTGTATTTCAAATTTGGCAGGAACTTTAACCTTGAAAATTTTTTTATTAAAAAAAAAAAAGGCAATGCTTATGGCACAGAGTAGCTTTACTGATAAAACAAGGACATGTAAGATGCTTAACACACATACATCGCATACAGTAAGCATTAAATAGCTTATATATTTATAGTAGCAGTGGTAGTGGTTTACATAAGAATAGGTATAGAAGAAGCAGCAAGGTTGCCCTGATTTACTTGTAAGCAGTCTCTCCTAGCAGACATCATTTTTCCTACTTAACTGTGTAGAAATGAATTTACCATAACAGAAGTAAATTAAACCAATGAAACATACATATTTTTTAAAATTTTGCCACCTCATTCTAAAGTATGCAGTGCTAATTGCTTTTTTCCCTCAAATTTATTTATATGAACTCAGTAAATTCATATGCATGCATGTTTGCAAATCAATTAAACTATTGAGTTTAGTTGCAATCTACACTTGATGAATCTTGTCCAAATGTAGCACAGGTTATATAAATCTTAATATATGTATGTATGTATGTATATATATACATACATATATATATATATACATATATGGAAGATATTAGGAAACAAAATTTAAATGTGAGCAGGACAAATGATGCATGCATGTTACCATGACAACCCTGTAAGAAGACTTTATTACCTTACTTGGCATCACATCAAAGAAAATTTCCCTTTCAAACTAACAATTCTATGAAGAAGCACACACAGAGCTTATCATTTTAATTTAAGAAATCAGAAAAGGATTTGATTTTGCATTCTCTGGTAAAATTCCTCATTCACTTTGAAGAAAAATAAAGTGGTTCTTATTAATGATTTATTTTGAACAAGTAACGGCAGTATAAATGGAATAATCTTTAGAAATGAAGAGACCCTGGGCAGCAATTTATTGAAGTAAAAAAGTGCAAATGTAAGTAGGCCCCTTTTCTATAGTACATTAGGGGTAGTGAAACAAATATATATAATATATTAAACTAATTAATGTAATATATTAAAAACTCTGTATAGTCAAAGCTAGCATTTTTCCAGTAGTTATGTATGGATGTGAGAGTTGGACCATAAAGAAGGCAGAGCACTGAAGAATTGATGCTTTTGAACTGTGGTGCTGGAGAAGACTCTTGAGAGTCACTTGGACAGCAAGGAGATCAAACCAGTCAATTCTAAAAGAAATAAACCTTACTGTAAAGTTAAATAAAATAAAAATTAAATTAAATAAAAAGAGAAATAAACCCTAAATATTCATTGGAAGGGCTGACATTGAAGCTCCAATACTTCAGTCACCTGATGCAAAGAGCTGACTCATTGGAAAAGACCCAAATGCTGGGAAAGTTTGAAGACAAGAGGAGGAAGGGGCAACAGATGGAGAAAGGAGGATGAGTTTGTTGGATGACATCACTGACTCAATGGACATCAGGTCAATTGCTCAGTCGTGTCTGACTCTTCACAGCCCCATGGACTGCAGCACACTAGGTTTCCCTGTCCATCACCAACTCCTGGAGTTTGCTCAAATTCATGTCCATCGAGTCAGGGATGCCATTCAACCATCTCATCCTCTGTTGTCCACTTCTCCTCCTGCCTTCCATCTTGGACATGAGTCAACTCTCAAGAATGTTCTCCAACATCATAGTTCAAAATTTCAGGATGGCACATTACATTTAATAGTCATGTCTCCCTAGCTCCTCTTGGTTGAGGCAATATGTCCAAAATAGAGGCAATATGTCAAACTTCCCTTGTTTTTAATGGCCTTGGCAATTTTGAAGGTAACTGATCAGCTTTCCCTAAAAGGATTCCAAAACATCTTATAAGTGGTTGAGGAACAGTGGTAAAGATAGGCATGAAGCCTTCCTCTCACAGCTGCTTGTGTAGTTACTGTCAAAGCAATGTCTACCTAATTTGACAGTCTTGGTGTGTTAAAGCAATTTTGAGTTTGAAAATAAGTGTATTAAGTCTATTGATGAGCCTTTAAAAAGTGAACAGCGTTTTGAGGACCCTGATCCTGGAGACAAATCCCAAGATGCAGAAGCCAGAAAGCAAAAGGAATCAGAACAAAAGTTGTCTAAAATGATCCACAATGCTTTGAAGATTGGCCAAATAACATTAATGCGATCAGCCAAGGCTTGAAGCATCTCTTCCAGCACTGGCACAGGAGGTCATCACTATCTCCACATGATGTGCAACAGATCCAGGCAGACCCAGAGCCTAAAATATATCTAGAAACCAGAACACATGTGCTGATAGTGATGGTGTCCCCAGCCACTCCACAGCTCTGAATCATGTTCTGCAGCAGATCTGTGTGCCACTCAAGATGAAGAGAAGAACGAGCCTGCACAGTAGGCAGGGCAAGCCAGAGACCCCAAAAGGAAGTCCTTAGATCACCAGGAAATGTGGCCAGGAGATTGCAACTGTTATACAGTCCAGCTGAACCAGGTCTTCATTCACTACTGATACTCCTTCCAGATCCACGGTGATGGAAATAGCTTGTGCTGCTGCTGCTGATATGCTGGAAGATGAGGTATCTACAGAGTGGGAAATACTATGGGACCAGTGATGGGCACCAGTCTTGACCACCTGGATGACAAATGTTGCACTTATGAAAGGATGTCGATCAAAATTGGACCCAGATAAGAAGACTAACCAAACTGATCACATGGACCATACCCATGTCTAACTCAATGAAACAATAAGCAATGCCATGTAGGGTTACCAAAGACTGATGGGTCGTAGTGGAGAATTATGACAGAATGTGGTCTACTGGAAAAGGGAATGGCAAACCACTTCAGTATCCTTGCCTTGAGAACCCTATGAACAGTCATTAAAAAACAAACAAAAAAAAACAATAAGACGTGATACTGAAAGATGAACTACCCAGGTGTCCCATATACTAATAGAGAAGAGTGGAGAAATAACTCCAGAAAGAATGAGAGATGGAGCCAAAGTGAAAAATACAATCAATTGTGGATCTTTTACACAATACAACTATATTGTATTCTCAAGAGAAATTATGGGCACAAGATTTTATTTTTAAAGATTTTTAAGGGGTTCAAAAGAAACAATTATGACCCGAGACTGAAATAGTGAAGGTTGAGAAGTTACAAGTCTTTCCGGGGGCAACGTCCCTATGGAGCTGAAAATAGTTTGTCCTCTGGAGTTATTTGTGGATTATATTCATAAGGCAGGAAACCTGACTTTGGTGTGTTTTATTTTTTATTTTTTCCAAATCAAGCATCGACAATTTATTTGGTGGTAGAAATTCAACAAATATGTATTTTAGGAAGGAAGAAGATATTTCATACATATACAAACTATTCTGATACATTTGTATGACAGATGGCACACAATTATATGACAATGGATTCTATTAACAGCACATGATGGATAGCCATCCAAATGGACCTCCGTAAATCTCAACTGTCTTTCCACTCCAAGTTGGAGCTATTTAATTTCACAAATGTGACTACCTTTTAGTCTGACACACATTCTTGATGATTTACCTTAAGTTTTTAGATGTCAAGTGTTACATGGTTGTTTCAATAATAAAAGATGTGAGTGTGTGTTCACATGTGTGTGTGCCTGACTGTACATGTTCTCCAAGAAATCCAGAATTTTAGTTTCATTATGTGCATTCTATGTAAAAATAAGGTAGCTGTCATGTTTTGTCATGAACTGTCCATGTAAAACTTGTCATAGAATACTACTGATGTACATCAGTCTAATTTTGAAAATTTTGCTTATTATCATTTTCCCCTCAAAATCAAAGTAATATTAGAACTAATTTTAAAGTCCAAAATTTTGTCCAAATTTTGATGACAATTAAACCTTTAATTCAGTTTGTAAAAGATTTTTTTTTATCAGATGAGATGTTTTCAAGCTATATTAATAGTATCATATTCAAAATACTTGAATGGTGTATGTTTTATTGCAAGTTTGAACAAATGCATCTATTTCTGTTGTGTATAAAGTTTCCTATGCTATGTTTCATACCCTCATTTATAATTTCTGCCAACCATTAAGATTTCTGTGAGAAGATGTTGTGGAAGATGGGAAAAGCAGCTTCGGCAAAGAAAGAAATGAAATTGTTATGCAGCCTGTTTGAAACCTCAGACAACCTGGCAGAGAGCCCCAGAATAAGAATTATTCTTCAGGGTCATCCTCTCTTATTCTAAAATACTCAGCCTATTAAGGCTACACCTTGCTCAGTATCAGAATGTGGACATCCCTAGAAAGATATTGTGCTGGTTCTCTGAGGCAGACCCTGAAAGAGCTGACAAGTATATGCTTTATGCTGACCACACTACTTACAACTGGCAAAACATCCTTCCTTAATGGAGAAAGTAAGAAGCACATCATCCACTCTGCTGCACTGCTGTCATATAGAAGGACTCTCATATATATATATATATATATATATATATATATATATATATATATATACAAGGAGATCAAACTGGCAACAGCTGTTGGATCATCAGAAAAGGAAGAGAGTTCCAGAAAAACATCTATTTTTGATTTATTGACTATGCCCAAGTCTTTGTGTGGATCACAACAAACTGTAGAAAATTCTCAAACGGATGGAAATACTAGACAACTTGACCTGCCTATTGAAAAATCTGTATGCAGGTCAGGAAGCAAGAGTTAGAACTGCACATGGAACAACAGACTGGTTCCAAATCAGGAAAGGAATACATCAAGGCTATATATTGTCACCCTGCTTATTTAACTTATATACAGAATACAGCATGAGAAACGCTGGGCTGGATGAAGCACAAGACTGGAATCAAGATTGCCAGGAGAAATATCAATAACCTCAGATATGCAGATGACACCACCCTTTTGGCAGAAAGCGAAGAAGAACTAAAGAACCTTTTTATGAAAGTTAAAGAGGAGAGTGAAAGAGTTGGCTTAAAACTCACCATTCATAAAACTAAATCATGGACTCACCATTCATAAAACTAAATCATGGCATCTGGTCCTATCACTTCATGGCAACTAGATGGGGAAACAATGGAAACAGCAACAGACTTTATTTTGGGGGATTCCAAAATCACTGAAGACGGTGACTGAAGACATGAAATTAAAAAAATGCTTACTCCTTGGAAGAAAACTTATGATAAACCAGACAGGATATTAAAAAGCAGAGACATTACTTTGCCAACAAAAGTCTGTCTAATCAAAGTTATGTCTTTCTAGTAGTCATGTATGGATGTGAGAGTTGTACTATAAAGAAAGCTGAGCGCTGAAGAATTGATGCTTTTGAACTGAGGTGTTGGAGAAGACTCTTGAGAGTCCCTTGGACTGCAAGGAGATTCAACCAGTCCATGCTAAAGGAAATCAGTCCTAAATATTCTTTGGAAGATCTGATGGTGAAGCTGAAACTCCAATATTTTGGCCACCTAATGTGAAGAACTGACTCATTTGAAAAGAACCTGATACTAGAAAAGATTGAAGATGGAGGAGAAGGGGACAACAGAGGATCAGATGTTTGGATGCTATCACCCACTCAATGGGCATGAGTTTGAGTAAACTCTGGGAGTTAGTGGTAGACAGAGAGGCCTGGTGTGCTGCAGTTCATGAGGTTGCAAAGAGTCAGACACAACTGAGTGACTGAGTTGAACTGATATACAAAGACTGGTATTCTTGGAGTTTGAGAGGTCTTTCATTAAATGGATTTCTTAGAAGCAAGATGTGAACTGCATAGATTAGAGTTTTCTCCTTTAAAAGAAACCTCAACTAAATGCTTCAATTGGTATTGCTTATCTTTCCTTCCTTGAATTTATTCTAAGTTTCCCTTGCCCTCCCATGACATGGTTTTAACTGATGATACAACCCAAATCCTCATCACCAGTGATCTAAACCTATGCCAGCTTGCTCTTTGAAGCTGTATTTAATAAGCTTGTAAAACACAACATGGAGTAAGGAATTATCAAGATGCACCTAATTAGATGCCTTTTTTTCTGGGTCCCACACAAATTATTCCTTTCTTGTTTAATAGCATCTCTGTTGATGGCTGAAGACAGTCATGGTATGATAATTACTTGTTTCTGCCTCTCTCTTTGGTATTAGTAGCCAAAAATACCAGGAAGAAGCCATAGTTCATAATTCACCGAGGTTCTTGTTATGACACTTAGCAAAAGTGGACCCATTTATATGAATCAAAGTATAGGAAAAGGAGTACGTCAAGGCTGTATATTGTCACCATGTTTATTTAACTTATATGCAGAGTACATCATGAGAAATGCTGGACTGGAAGAAACACAAGTTGGAATCAAGATTGCTGGGAGAAATATCAATAACCTCAGATATGCAGGTGACACCACCCTTATGGCAGAAAGTGAAGAGGGGCTAAAAAGCCTCATGATGAAAGTGAAAGTGGAGAGTGGAAAGGTTGGCTTAAAGCTCAACATTCAGAAAACGAAGATCATGGCATCTGGTCCCATCACTACATGGGAAATAGATGGAGAAACAGTGGAAACAGTGTCAGAATTTATTTTTCTGGGCTCCAAAATCACTGCAGATGGTGACTTCAGCCATGAAATTAAAAGACACTTACTCCTTGGAAGGAAAGTTATGACCAACCTAGATAGCATATTCAAAAGCAGACATCACTTTGCCAACAAAGGTTCACCTAGTCAAGGCTATGGTCTTTCCTGTGGTCATGTATGGATGTGAGAGCTGGACTGTGAAGAAGGTTGAGTGCCAAAGAATTGATGCTTTTGAACTGTGGTGTTGGAGAAGACTCTTGAGAGTCCCTTGGACTGCAAGGAGATCCAACCAGTCCGTTCTGAAGGAGATCAATCCTGGGATTTCTTTGGAAGAAATGATGCTAAAGCTGAAACTCCAGTATTTTGGCCACCTCATGCGAAGAGTTGACTCATTGGAGAAGACTCTGATGCTGGGAGGGATTGAGGGCAGGAGGAGAAGGGGACGACAGAGGATGAGATGGCTGGATGGCATCACTGACTTGATGGGTGTGAGTCTGAGCTGGTGATGGACAGGGAGGCCTGGCGTGCTGCGGTTCATGGGGTCGCAAAGAGTCGGACATGCCTGAGTGACTGATCTGATCTCATCTGATACACACCTGCAGCTTTCAAAGTTTTGAAGACAGGAAATACATTGTCTTCTAGGAGGTCATTGGAAGTGATGATAAGTGGATACATTCTTCCTTCTATCTTTTGTATGGTGATTAATTTTATGTATCAGTTTTGCTGGGCCATGGTTCCCAGATCAAATATTATGCTAGATGTTTCTGTGAAGGTGTTTGTATGTAAGTTTAACATTTAAATTGGTGCACTTTAAGTGAAATAGTTCACCCTCCCTAGTGTGGCTAACTCCAATCAGTGGAAGGCCTGAAAAGAATGAATTACTGACCTCATCCTAACAAGAGGTAGTTAAAAACAGCAGTCTTTGGTCTTGAACCACAATATTTGTTCTTCCCTGGGTATCCAGCCTGCAAGCTCATACTGTAGATTTTGGACTTTGTAGCTTCTATAACTGTGTGAACCAGTTCCTTTTAAAAAACCTCTCTCTCACATATATCATATGTGTGTGTGTGTGTGTGTGTATATATATATATGTGTATATATATATATATATCTTTGTAAAATATATAAACAGAAATATACACACATTAATAATAACAATTATTCTTGGATACTATTTAAAATCTTTCTTAGTGTTTGTGTTCAAATATTTCTTTAAGATATATATTTAAAAGTAAAACTACTAGTTCACAGTTAGAAATAAATTAGAATTTATGGGATGAAAGTGGTTGTATTAATTTAGCCCGCTTATGGGATACAGCCAAATGCTTTATATTATAAATTTTGCATACAAAAATTAATGAATAAAGCAACTAACTTTAGAATTAACCCAAGTAATATTGAAGAAATAATCCATGTAAAAACAGAAAATAAAGTAATAGAAAGCAAATATAAAATGTAGAGATCAGCAAAGTCAGATGTTAATTCACTGAAGAAAATATATTTAAAAAATATATACAAGTTTACTATAACCAAAGGAAGAAGACACATCCACAAACAACAACTGCAGCATAAAGCCCCCAAATTTATATCAGATACAGTTGAACTTACCAAAAGTGTTATTCTAACAAAGCTAAATTTTTAGAAAAAATTTTAATGGCTAAATGTTTAAGTTTCTAAACTTTATATGTGTTTATCTCATTTCTACAGAAAGTGAAAGTGAAAATGTGTTAGTCGCTCAGTCTTGTATGCAGAATCTTTGCTATCTGAGTCACCAGGTAGGCACAGTAACAAGTAAGCATATCTGTAAATGTTTAGAAGCTATCCATTAGAGTCAGAGGGAAAAACAATGACAACAACAACCGAGGATTGAATATCATGAGATTTACCTCCAGAAACTCAACCATGTTTCCCCAATAAATACAGGAGAAAAATTCTGTCATACAGAAAGAAAGAAGAGGGACCGTTATGAAATATGACAAACTGCTACATTCTTATTAATAATTGACCTCAGGGTATCTAGATGGACCAGAGCCCTGGTTATCTGTTAGGGATTATCAGAGTGTAAATAACCAGAGTGGTTAGGGAATACCTAACTTCAGCCACTCTATTTGTTGTGTCCTACCTACACAGAAGAAAAATCTAAGAAATACTTAAGAAATTCTCAGTTAAGAGGCACAGGCTCAGTAAAAGATGGAATCCAACTACAGGACTATATCTTATTTTCCCCCACATCTCACCACCCTGTTATTAAAGATCTATTCATAGCAATTTCTTGTAGCTGGTACAAGATTCCTGACTACCAGAAAAAAAAAAAAAAAAAATATATATATATATATATATATATATATATATATATATGAGACACATTAAAAGACAAAGAGCACGATTTGAAGACATCAGAATCAGGCATAGTAAGAATGTTGGAATTATCAGACTAGGAATTTAAAACAACTGGCCGAATAGAAGGACATGGGCTCACCTTCTTCTGTGAGAACTCCAAAATTGCAACTTGCTGCTGAACAACCATCAAGAGAAGAATGTTGGATTCCACCAAAAATAGATACCTGCATACAAGGGCAAAGGAGATGC
This sequence comes from Tragelaphus eurycerus, assembly GCA_935064755.1. Classification (NCBI taxonomy): domain Eukaryota; kingdom Metazoa; phylum Chordata; class Mammalia; order Artiodactyla; family Bovidae; genus Tragelaphus; species Tragelaphus eurycerus. The sequence continues at coordinate 5,558,433 of CAKXYN010000041.1, forward strand.
CCCAACAAGATGGTAGGAGGGGGAAACTTGTGTTTAGAATCAAACCTCATACCCTCAGAGAAACTCCGAGGACTGAAACAAAACCTTGTGCTCACCACAACCCAGAGGCCCCCAAAAGACTGAACCATACCTGTATTTAAGTGTCTGAGTGTCTTCTGTGGAGGTGTGGCTCAGCAGTGGCCAGCCACAGAGACAGGGGCTCTGGATGCAACAGATCTTGATCACACAGTGTGTGGCATAAGCCCTCTTAGAGGAGGTTGTGATTAGGCCCACATAAGAGAGCAGACAACCCACAAACTGCAGAACAATTATACCAAAGAAATTCTCACATTGTTAAGAAAGTTCTAGGAACAAAAACACATTTCCCAACACGCGGATTCAGCAAAGGAACTGAGAATTTGACTTTGGAGGCCACTGGGATTTGATCAGAGAATTTACACAGGACTGGGGGAAAAGACTCTTGAAGGGCACAAAACAACAACAACAACAACAAAAACCTTGTGTGCACCAGGAACCAGGAGAAAGGAGCAATGTCCCCACAAGAGACTGAGTCAGACTTACCTGTGAGTTTTCAGGAGTCTTCAGTGGAGGCTTGGGTCAATAGTTTGACCTGAGGCCAAAACACCCGGAGGGAATACGGACTCAACCTTAAACAAAAAATTGGAATAAAGATTTACTGACCATGGTCCAACATGAGAAATTGATCCACCCAATTTCTCCCAAGTCAGTCTCTTCCATCAGGAAGCTTCCATAAATCTCTTATCTTTATTAATCAGAGGGCAGACAGAAAAAAACAAAAATCACAGAAAACTGACCAAACTAATAACATGGACCACAGCCTTGTCTAACTCAAAGAAACTATGAGCCATGCCATGCAGGGCCACCCAAGATGGATGGGTCATGGTGGAGAGTCTAACAAAACATGGTCAACTGGGGAAGGGAATGGAAAACCACTTCAGTATTATTGTCTTGAGAATCCCATGAACAGTATGAAAAGGAATAAAGATAGGTCACTGAAAGATGAACTCCCCAGATCATTAGTTTCACAATAGACTACTGGAGTACAGTGGAGAAACAACTCCAGAAAGAATGAAGAGATAGAACCAAATTGAAAACAATGGCCAGTCATGGATGTGGTTGGTGATAGAAGCAAAGTTCAACACTGAAGAACTTTGCAAAGGACAATATTGCATAGTAACTGGCAATGTTAGATTCATGAATCAAAGTAAATTGGACATGGTCAAACAGGAGATGGCAAGAGTGAAAATCAATATTTTAGAAATCATTGAACTAAAATGGACAGGAATGGGTGTATTGAACTCAGATGACCATTGTATCTACTACTATGGGCAGAAATCTCTTAGAAGAAGTGGGATAGCCCTCATAGTCAACAAAGGAGTCCAAAGTGCAGTAATTGGGTACAATCTCAAAAATGACTGAATTATCTCTGTTTGTTTCCAAGGCAAACCATTCAATATCACAGTAGTCCAAGTCCATGCATCAAACACTAATGCCAAAGATGATGAAGTTGAATGGTCCTATGATGACCTCTAAGACCTTCTTGAACTAAAACCAAAAAAAAGATGTGATTTTCTTTTTTTTAAATTTAGTTTTATTTTATTTAATTTTACAATATTGTATTGGTTTTGCCATATATCATAATGAATCTGCCACAGGTATACATGTGTTCCTGATCCTGAACCCTCCTCCATCATCACACACACACAGAAGTCGCTCAGTTTTATCCAACTCTTTGTGACCTCATGGACTGTAGCCCACCAGACTCCTCGGTCCATTGGATTTTCCAGGCATGAATACTGGAGTGGGTTGCCATTTCCTGCTCCAATCCTAGGTGACTAGAATAGAAAAGTAGGAAGTCAAGAGATACCTAGAGTCACAGGCAAGTTTGGCCTTGGAGTACAAAATGAAGCAGGGCAAAGGCTAATAGAGTTTTGCCAAGAAAACACACTGGTCATAGCAAACACCCTCTTCCAACAACACAAGTGACTACTCTACACATGGACATCACCAGATGGCCAATACCAAAATTAGATGGATTATATTCTTTGCAGCTAAAAATGGAGAAGCTCTATACAGTCAGCAAAAAGAATACTGGCAACTGACTGTGGCTCAAGTAGGGAAAACCACTAGATCACTCAGGTAAGATCTAAATCAAATACCTTATGATTATACAGGGAAAGTGACAAATAGATTCAAGGGATTTGACCTGATAGAGTGCCTGAAGAACCATGGATATAGGTTCATGAAATTGAATAGGAAGCAGTGGGAGTTGATGTTGAAAAGGTAGCCTGGCGTGCTACAGTCCATGGGGTCACAAAGTGTTGGACATGACTGAGAAGATGAAGTGAACTGAACTGATAGCATGCAAGAGAAGATGGAAGTGTAAACAGAGTAATGGGAATTTTAAGAAAGGAAGAGGAAGAAATCCTAAAAATCATAATTACTGTAAAATTGAAGCATGTCTTTGATGAGTTTACTAGCAGACTGAACTTAACTGATAAAATAATCTACCAGCTAGAAGATATATAAGTAGAATCCTTGGAACTGAAAAGCAAAGAGAATAAAGTTAAAAAGGAAACAGAACAGAATACTTAAGGACTGTGAGGCAACTACCAAAGTTATAAAATACACATAATGGGACAAAAAGAAAGAATATATCTGGAATAGAAATATCTGATAAAATACTGTTACCCAAAATATACAGTTCAGTTCAGTTGCTCAGTCACGTCTGACTCTTTGCGACCCAATGGATTGCAGCATGCTAGGCCTCCCTGTCCATCACTGACTCCCAGAGTTTACTCAAACTCATGTCCATTGAGTCAGTGATATACAAAGAACTCTGAAATATCAGCATCAAATGTCCCTAATATAAATGAGCCTGAGACCTTAATAGATACCTCACTAAAGACAACACACAGATGACAGAGAAGTATATAAGTATATTAAGAGATTCTCCACATCTCAGAGAAATAGAAATTAAAATAGTAATGTGTCAGTGTGCATGCCTATTAGAAGAGCCAGAATCTGGAATGCTGAGAACATCTAGTGCTGACAGAGTTATGGAACTCTCATTTGTTGCTGGTAGGAATACAAAATGATACAGAAACTTCGGAAGACATTTTGGCAGTTTCTTAGAAAATTTTGACCATATAACTTTGGCCGTATGACCATAGACTTTGACAATATGATCCAGTTATTATGCTCCTTGATATTTACTCAAAAGATTTGAAAACTTTCTATGTTACTGCAAAACCCTGTACATGATGTTCACAGTGACTTATTTAAAATTTCCCGAACTTGGAAGCCATAAAATGTCCTTCAGTGAGTAAATGTATAAATTATGGTATATCCAGACAATGAAATGTCACTGAGCCCTAAAAGGAAATGAGCTTTCAAAACACAAAAAAGACATGGAGGAATCTTAAATGCCTATTACTATGCAAAATAAGTCAATATGAGAAGGCTATAAATATATGTAAGAATATAAGTATAATTCAAATGATATGACATTTTGGAAAAGATAAAATTTTTCCAAAGTTTTGGAGACAGCAAAAATACCAGTAGTTTCCAGGGACTGGGAGAAGGAAGGGATGATGAATAGACAGATCAGATCTCTGTGTGAGATTATAATGATGGGTATATGTGATTTCACATTTAGTCAAAATCATAGAATCAGATCAGATCAGATCAGATCAGTCGCTCAGTCGTGTCCGACTCTTTGCGACCCCATGAACCGCAGCTCGCCAGGCCTCCCTGTCCATCACCAGCTCCCGGAGGTCACCCAGACTCATACCCATCGAGTCAGTGATGCCATCCAGACATCTCATCCTCTGTCGTCCCCTTCTCCTCCTGCCCTCAATCCCTCCCAGCATCAGAGTCTTCTCCAATGAGTCAACTCTTCGCATGAGGTGGCCAAAATACTGGAGTTTCAGCTTTAGCATCATTCCTTCTAAAGAAATTCCAGGATTGATCTCCTTCAGAATGGACTGGTTGGATCTTCTTGCAGTCCAAGGGACTCTCAAGAGTCTTCTCCAACACCACAGTTCAAAAGCATCAATTCTTCGGCGCTCAGCCTTCTTCACAGTCCAGCTCTCACATCCATACATGACCACAGGAAAGACCAGAGCCTTGACTAGGCGAACCTTTGTTGGAAAAGTAATGTCTCTGCTTTTGAATATGCTATCTAGGTTGGTCATAACTTTCCTTCCAAGGAGTAAGTGTCTTTTAATTTCATGACTGCAGTCACCATCTGCAGTGATTTTGGAGCCCAGAAAAACAAAGTCTGACACTGTTTCCACTGTTTCCCCATCTATTTCCCATGCAGTGATGGGACCAGATGCCATGATCTTCGTTTTCTGAATGTTGAGCTTTAAGCCAACCTTTCCACTCTCCACTTTCACTTTCATCAAGAGGCTTTTTAGCCCCTCTTCACTTTCTGCCATAAGGGTGGTGTCATCTGCATATCTGAGGTTATTGATATTTCTCCCAGCAATCTTGATTCCAACTTGTGTTTCTTCCAGTCCAGCATTTCTCATGATGTACTCTGCATATAAGTTAAATAAACATGGTGACAATATACAGCCTTGACGTACTCCTTTTCCTATTTGGAACCAGTCTGTTGTTCCATGACCAGCTCTAACTGTTGCTTCCTGACCTTCATACAGATTTCTCAAGAGGCAGATCAGGTGGTCTGGTATTCCCATCTCTTTCAGAATTTTCCATAGTTTATTGTGATCTACACCGTCAATGGCTTTCGCATAGTCAATAAAGCAGTAATAGGTGTTTTTCTGGAACTCTCTTGCTTTTTCCATGATCCAGCGGATGTTGGCAATTTGATCTCTGGTTCCTCTGCCCTTTCTAAAACCAGCCTGAACATACAACACCAATAGTGAACCCTATTATAAACTATGGGATTTGTATAATAGTAATTATTATCAGGCTTATTCTTTATAAATATGTATCACTATTATAAATTCTCCAGATGACAAGGGAGGCTATACATGTTTAGAGGCAGGTGGTATATAAGTATTCCCTGAAATTTTCAATTTTTTGTGAAACTAAAACTGGTCAATGTATGGTAAAACTAATACAATATTGTAAAGTAATTAGCCTCCAATTGAAATAAATAAATTTATATTAAAAAATAAAACTGCTCAGAAAAAGAAATGAGGTGAAAATTAAAAATAAATAAAGCATATAAATAAAATTTGATTTCTTGCAACAATAATTTGTAAATATCAATTTGTTAATATATTTTATCTGTTATATTTAATACAGACAATAATTATAATATCAAGCTTCTATTGGTGTTCCATTAATATAAATATTTAAAAAATAATTTTTATTATAAGTTTACTTTTTTTTGGGGGGAGGGTACATTTACTTTTTTTTTTTTTCTTTATTTTTGCCTGCACCATGCAGATGGCAGTATCTTAGTTCCCTGACCAAGGCCTAAACCCACACCTCCTGCATTGATTTGTGGCATCTTAACCACTGAACCACCATGGAAGTCCCAATTTCATTATAACTTAGATAATGAAAAGAAATAAAGTTAATGATACTTTAGCATCAGGTTTCAGAAGATTTGTGCAATAAAATAAAGATGTATATTTTATTCTTTTAACAAGATTTATAAAAACAATGAATATTGTGTTTTGATTTTTTAGGAACAACAGTTATTTTCAAAATAATTAATAAATTACATTTTAGGAGGTAAGCAATATTTCTGGGTGAATTTTTTTTGATAAATCTATAAATTGTTAAAATATATAATACTAAAATATAAGTTAGAAGCTACAAATTTACAAGTTATAAATGTTATGCTTAAACTTCCTTTTATCATGTGTGAAGTAGAAACATATATTTCACTATATGTTTTCTACAATCTTATTTATATTTCAGCTATTAGAATTAAATAAATTAAATAATGCCCTGACATGAAAAGAAATGGAATATTTTGTCAACTCAATATAACCAGAATATTCATAAAAAATAATATTTTATATTACCATGTTTCATGTTGTTAATAAATACAGTGCTAAACTAAGAGATATTTGCAAGTCCATCTGTATTTCCTGAAGAAAGTAGTAAAATATTTTGTTATTATTGTAAAGTTAAATTATAATTGCATGGTACTTTGAAAAAATTTAACTGTCAACTTTTTTGATTCCTTGCATACTAAACTAATACTATATTTCTTTGCTTTGGGTTTTTTTACTAAGTACTATATTTTATAATAAATATATTGCTTTAATAAATATAATGCTTTAGTTCAATAGTTTTTTTTTTTTACATTTTTTCATAATGTTGATTGTTTGAGATGATTATAAAAACATTTTTTCAGACTGAAAGGCATCAAAAAACATAATCTACATATGCATCCAGAAGATGCTTAATGACTAGCTTTAATAGTTTAGTCAAATACATAAATACATACATAAGTAATTTAGGCCATGATCAAAACACCAACAATCTTTGTTGGACATAGTATTTATAAGAATATTTTACCACCATATTTTTAATCTATTGTTTATAGAAAATTTCACAGATACTATGAAATGCTCTGTAAAATTAGTTTTATGTCATTACATTTGTCTCTTGTACATCATCTTTTGTTCTATGAGCATTGCTCAACATTATATTGAAACCATTTCATGCTTCTGGCCAGCTGGGTAGCAATTTTACAGGTATTTCATTTCCTTGGCTCTGTTTTCTGCCCTTTTTGTTGTCTTGATCAGCATGTGTGCTAAGTCGCTCAGTTGTGTCTGACTCCTTGCAGTGCTATAGACTGTAGCCCACCAGAGTGCTTTGTCCATAGGATTCTCCAGGGAAGAATACTGGACTGGTTTGCCATGTCCATCTTCAGAGGATCTTTCCCATCCAGGGATTGAACTCAAAGTCTCCAAAGTCACTTCATTGCAGTCAGATTCTTTGCTACTGGCACCACCTGGGAAGCCCTTCTCTATCTGCATATACCCTACCAAAACTTCGCCAAAATCTTGTTCTTCTATTTCTAATTTTCAGCGTTAATATTAGAATAATTAATAAATATGAAGGATTTTCTCTCTCTTCAATCCTACACAAGACCCATTATTTTGTTTTCATCAAATAAGAATCTGCATTCCCATAAATATTTAAAGAGAAAGTCCTGTGGAAGTTGTTTGTTTTCAGATGCAAGTAACTTAACAGCTGAGTTTGTCAGGCAGTCTCAGAAGTTCCTGTTGACAGTTCTTATATCACTTACTTTCATCTATTTCTCTCTAGTGGCCTTCTTATTTATATCTGAATCCATGAGGATGCCAGTTAAAATAAATAGATAAAGCAACAGCTTAGCCTATTTCTTCAGACTGTCTAACAATTACCTTGAAGCCTAAAGAATGGAAAATATATATATTTATGCTCATCCCCTTGGCGCATTTGTAAAACTCATTTAGAGATCTCTTTTGCCATACGAAATAAAATCATGTATTTTTTTTTTTTTTTTTTGCCTTAGAAGAAAAGAGTTTTCTGTGTCTCTGCATATAATAGATTTGTCCAACATGACCTAGATTCTAAGTTCAGCTTTCACAATACTTGTTAGCTCAAGATCTAAAAGTACATTGTAGACAGGATAGTCCATGAAAGAAAAATATATACATCAATATTGAATGTACTACCCAAACAGGGTTTGATGCCTGAAGTCAGCAGAAGGGCTAAACTTCATATCTCTTACTGCTAATAATAGTTTGTAGACTTCTTAGGTATATTCTGTGTCAATTTTTCTATAGATATCTTCTTTTTGTACTGAGGATAACATTTTCAAATTCAGTGAATTCACAGCTACTGTTTTTTTATTCCTCAAGTCATGGTATTTTATTTTAAGTGTCCATCTAGACTTGTTTCAGAGGAGTAACAGCATAATACTTTTTATGTTAAAATTGTTAATGTTCATATCTGGACTATAGCTTCTCTGGTGTAATGACTGGCATTTACATACCAAAAAGAAAAATGTTCACAGCAAATTCAAATGGGCAAGAAATATTGGATTATTTTTATGATTTCAATATTGTTTGTGTCCAGATTTAGGTCAAAAGTAATCATTTATTTTTCACTCCCACTTTCTGAGTTTTGGGACATTCATCTCTAAATACTATTAATTTTTTCAGTTTGTTATGATGCTTATATGTGATCATGTGTATGACATGCTTTGCCTGTAGAAAGTAAAATGAATTCAAGCCAGAGTTTATTGTAATTTTTACCAGTAAGGAAATTTTTAAAAATTTCATGGATGAGTCTTAGGATTAAATTATTTTTCAGATAAGACAGCTTGGTTATTTTCTTGTGCATTCATTGGAGACTGAGTTCATATCCAGAATTATACATTAAAGCTAACTTGAATAGGCTCCTCAATATTAAAATTTCCAAATGAACTGCCAATGAATATGATTTATGACAAGATTTGGCTTTTGAATTTTCCTTAGTTTAATTAATATAGAAAGGCAATGGCACCCCACTCCGGTACTCTTGCTTGGAAAATCCCACGGATGAAGGAGCCTGGTAGGCTTCAGTCTGTGGGGTCGCTAGGATTCGGACATGACTGAGCGACTTCACTTTCTCTTTTCCCTTTCATGCATTGGAGAAGGAAATGGCAACCCACTCCAGTGTTCTTGCCTGGAGAATCCCAGGGACGAGGAAGCCTGGTGGGCTGCCGTCTGTGGGGTCGCACAGAGTCGGACACGACTAAGTGACTTAGCATAGCATAGCATAGCATAGCATTAAGAGTTAGAAGTATTTTAGGTCTAGTTCTCAGAAATATTTATTTCCTCTGAGTCAAGGAAAACACTATATATATATATATATATATATATATATATATATATATATATATAACTAGTACTTTGTGTTTTATTGCAGATAAGTAGGTTTTTTATTATTAAGAAGTAATTTTTTTTTTCTATTTACAATGATGGGTTAGTTTCAGATGTACAGCAAAGTGATTCAGTTATGTATATGTATCCATATATTCCTTCTTTTTAGATTATTTTCTCATATAAATTATCACAGAGTATTGAGCAGACTTCGCAGTGATATACAGTAGATCTTTGTTGGTTATCTATCTTATACAGTCATATGTGTGTGCATGTGGATTAGCTAAAAGACCTAAGACAGGTCTTAGGTCTGTTTGTTTTTGATGTGACTGACACTTCATGTCCTTTATTTGTTCTGCTATAATTTTGATCACATTTTCACATTTCAGGTAATATAATTTATCTATCTACCTAGCTATCTTTAACATCTACTTATGAATCATCTACCTAATTTCTTTATACACAGTATAACAGCAGTACCCAAATTTTTGGCACCAGGGACCACTTTTTCCACATGATGGGAAAGGAGAAGTTGGTGATAGTTTCAGGATAATTCAAGCATATTTCATTTATTATGCCATTCCTGATCTAACAGAAGACAGAGCTCAGGAAATAATGTAAGCAAGGGGAGCACCTGTAAACACAGTTTCAGCTTTGCTCCCTAGCCTCCTGCTCACCTCCTGTTGTGTGGCCCAAATCCTAACATATCACAGCACAGGTCTGTGGCCCAGGAGGTGAGGACCGCTGCACTAAAAGATATATAGTACTGATAATCTTTAAACAATATTTCAGCTAAGGGTACAGTAGAAAATCTGAGTGTAACTTTATACAGTAGAAAATCTGAGTGTAACTTTAGAGAAGATCCCCTGAAGAAGGGAAAGGCTATCCACTCAAGTATTCTGCCCTGGAGTGTTCCATGGACTGTCTAGTCCATGCGGTCACAAACTGTGGGACAAGACTGAGTGACTTTCACTTTCATTGTGTCTTGGATTCTCTGAGATACATCATCTGTGAGCTCATCACCTGTGACCATGGGCATTGGTGCAGTCAAACAGTCGGAGTTGTCCTGTCTTCTCTTGGTCACTGCATTCTCTGAAGCTAGGGGTCTTCTGCTGTAGTCTGAGGGCCTGAACTTCAGATAACATTTCTGCTTGTCCCTCAGATCTGCCTCTTCAGATACAGGTGTTTGGACTTTTCTTGTCTTCTAATGTGTTGGGCCAAGGCACCTTTATTGAGTTGTGGATGTTTTACTGTTTGTATATTGAAGATCAGAGATAAAGGTAAATTTTTACTCTGCTTTGTTTTTGACCTTATTCTTTTCCCCCACTCTTTTTTTACTGTCATCATAATTTTGCTTTTTCCATAATATCGTATTGTTTGGAACCTTATAGCCCGTTCAGATTGGCTTCTTTCACTTAATAATATGCCTGAATGTTTCCTCCATGTCTTTTTGTGATTTGACAGTTCTTTACTTTTTACACTGAATTTTCCATTGTCTTAATGTACCATAGTTTATTTATGCATCCATATACTTAAAGGCATTGTGGTCATTTCCAGGTTTTGCCAATTATGAATAAAATTGTTATAAACATTATATAAAAACTTTCATGTGGACAAAAATTTCAACCCATCTGGGTAAAAACCAATGCTCATAATTGATGGATCATATATCAAGAGATGTGTTTAGTTTTGTAAAACACACACATACATAAACACAGCTGTTTTCCAAAGTGGCTGTACCATTGTGCATTTCCACTATTAATGAATGGGAGGTTTTTGTTGTTCCAACCCTCGCCGGTGTTTGATACTGTCAGAATCCCAGATCCAGGCCATTCTAATAGCTTTGTAGTTGTGTCTCATGTTGTTTTAACTTCAGGTTCCCTAGTGATATATGGTGTAGAGAATTTCTTCATTTGCTTACTTGACATGTGTGTTTTTCTTGGTGAGGTGTCTGTTCAGATCTCTTCTACATTTTTTATCAGGTTGTTTATTTTCTTACTGTTGAGTATATATGTAGTATCCTTTAAAATTCATACTTAATAGATAAAATAACTCAAAGGTTTTTGAATTAACAAGTGATGGTTTTAAATGTAATCAGTATGAGCAATCAAACAGTGACTCCTAAATCTAGTTAATTATCAGAATTATTTGAAGTTTTTTTTTTTTTTTTTTTTTTTTTGTCTATTTCATAAAATCTTTGTTTTGAAAATGTATATTACAAAGAGGAAAAAAAAAAAAACAGATTTTTGTCTAACTGTGAGATTGGGGCAATCACTAAAATTACTAACACTATAGAACTCTAGTGGCATTCAACTAGGCCAAAACTTATTGAGTCTCTAACAATATTTGGAAAAAATATAAGCCTTCATCAGTGATGCATAGTATAAAAGTGAAAAGAGTATAGGTAGGCAGATAAGTAAAAGTAAGATATTCAGTTCAGTTCAGTCGCTCAGTAGTGTCGGACTCTTTGTGTCCCCATGAATTGCAGCACACCAGGCCTCCCTGTCCATCACCAACTCCCGGAGTTTCCTCAAACTCATGTCCATCAAGTCAGTGATACCATTCACCATGTCATCCTCTGTCGACCCCTTCTCCTCCTGCCTCCAATCCCTCCCAGCATCAGAGTCTTTTCCAATGAGTCAGCTCTTCGCATAAGGTGGTCAAAGTACTGGAGTTTCAGCTTTAGCATCATTCCTTCCAAAGAACATCCAGGACTGATCTCCTTTAGAATGGACTGGTTAGATCTCCTTGCAGTCCAAGGGACTCTAAAGAGTCTTCTTTACTTAATAAATATGATCACTGGAACTAAGAAAAAATGTAGGGCATTCAGATTAGAAAGATAAACAATTTCTTGGAGACTATTTTCACTAAGTTGTGTCTTTAAGGACAAACCAAAATAAATTGCATAAAAGAAGAAAGATAAGTTTGTTCAGATATTCTTTCAAAAGCAAAGAGAGATAAAGAATTATTTTGAGTTAGAAATAGCAAACATCCCCTATGCATTTAGGGTTGTGTTTCAAAGAGGAGTAATAATAAGTCAGGGTCCTCCATAAATAGCATTCATATAAAAAGACAGGAGCATATTGCTTTACACGTATGTTGATCTTGCATTTTTTCTCCCAACCTCTACTTGTTTTTGCCTAGAGAAAAAAAAAAAAAAGAACAAGAAAAAAAATGTATAGTATAAACTGCATGAAAGTAGGAACTTTTTGTGATTTTATTTCTTATTGTATGTATCCCATGAAACTAGAAAAGTGCCTAACACTTGAAGTATATCCTTGTTAAATAATTACAGATATTTTTAGTTGGTAAATTCTGTGATATTGTAGAAGGGATATAGGGTAGAATTATAATATTTTTAGAGTAATACTTAATCTCTTAAATTTGATAAATTCAAGTTTCTCAACTGTAATTAGGGAAGAAAAGCAGCCTTTATAACATCACAATTATTATGATGTTATGAGAAAAAACTGTTCATGACAAAAACTACATGAACTACATATTGTACAAAATAAGCATTTTTGTTTATGTTAATGATTTCAGTGGCAGCATTGTGTTGTGGTAAAAGAAATAGGTTTGGGAGAAGGAAAAAAAATCTAAAATGAAATCTTTATCTCGAGGCCATTCACTTTGCCTGTAATTCATCTTTTTATTTATTTATTTTTATATTCTCTGCAAAATCACATTTTTTGAATGCAGTTCAATAGATGACTTCAATTCACACTTCACTATTCAATATTTTTTTGTTACGATGGGCTAGAAATAATAGTTTATGAAAAACTGTGGGTTTGAATTGGTTTTGAAACACAAGTATTTTATTGCAGGGCTTCCCAGGTGGCGCTGGGAAGTTCACAACTGGTGTGAACTCTATCCCCTGAAGAAGGGAGTGGCAACCCACTCAAGTATTCTTGCATGGAGAATTCCAAAGACAGAGAAGACTGACCGGGTTCAGTTCATGGGGTCGCAAAGAATCAGACATGACAGAGTGACACCTGCCTGTCGATGCTGGAGATAGAAGAGATGCGGGTTTGGTTCCTGGGTCAGAAGATACCCTGGAGGAGGGCATGGCAACCTACTCCAACCTATTCTTGCCTGGAGAAACCCATGGACAGAGGATACTGGTGGGCTACAGCCCATAGGGTTACAAAGAGTTGGACGCCACTAAAGTACCTTAGCATGCATGCACACACTGGGCCCCCTATCTATTATAATAATTCAACATAATCATAAAAGAATCTCATGCATTTCTCCTTCATTTTGGATGTTGTCATGTTATGTGCAGTTCACCTTGTGGTTGATTCAGCTGAGAATATCAGCAACAATGAGGAAGAGGATGCATATGACTACATCAGTCCATTTTCTTCATGGGAGAGTTGACAATACTTCTGTGAGTTCACTGAAAGGAGATTAGAAGATCTTAATGAAATAGGATAGAAAAAATAAAGTTTAGAGATACTCTTTCTCTTCCTTATGACCTCATTTTCTTGTATTTTGAGGACAACTGGTGTGAACTCTATCCCCTGAAGAAGGGAATGGCAACCCACTCCAGTATTCTTGCATGGAGAATTCCATGGACAGAGAAGATTGACGGGCTTCAGTTCATGGGGTCACAAAGAATCAGACATGGTAGAGTGACACACACACACACATGAATTCTACAGTTTTGAAATCAGTTCAGTTCAGTTCAGTCACTCAGTCATGTCCGACTATTTGCCACCCCAAGAAGTGCAGCGTGCCAGGCCTCCTTGTCCATCACCAATTCCCGGAGTTCACCCAAAGTCATGTCCATCGAGTCAGGGATGCCATCCAGCATCTCATTCTCTGCTGTCCCCTTTTCCCCCTGCCCCCAATCCCTCCCAGCATTGGGGTCTTTTCCAATGAGTCTACTCTTTGCATGAGGTGGCCAAAGTATTGGAGTTTCAGACTCAGCATCAGTCCTTCCAATGAACATCCAGGACTGGTCTCCCTTAGGATGGAGTGATTGGATCTCCTTGCAGTCCAAGGGACTCTCAAAAGTCTTCTCCAACACCATATTGCAAAAGCATCAATTCTTCAGCACTCAGCTTTCTTCACCGTCCAACTCTCACATCCATACATGATCACTGGAAAAACCATAGCCTTGACTAGACGGATCTTTGTTGGCAAAGAAATATCTCTGCTTTTTAATATGCTATTTAGGTTGGTCATAACTTTCCTTTCAAGGAGTAAGCATCTTTTAATTTCATGGCTGCAGTCACCATCTGCAGTGATTTTGGAGCCCAGAAAAATAAAGTCTGACACTGTTTCCCCATCTATTTTCTATGAAGTGATGGGACCAGATGCCATGATCTTAATTTTCTATGTTGAGCTTTAAAATAGTACTATATTAATTTTAGAAAGAAATGCTTTTAATCTGCTAGGGTGAAACAAGTACAAGGCACTCAGGAGTGAAACACACTTGGGCAATAACCATTTTAAGGGCTTGTTTCTGAGACATTTCCGAAGCACCGAATTGCCTACCTGGAGTGCAATGATATTATGTGAGAAATAGGTAAGCTTCTTGTATATAGTGAGCTGCAGCTTGTATTTAACTAGGATATGTCTATCTAAGCAAATAACTTTGTTGTGGAATAATGTCATTAATGTGATACTTCACAGGATGCTTTTAAAATTCCTTCCCACAAAACCATAAACAAAACAGAAAGACAGCCTCCAAGATGGAAACAATTTTGCAGGCACTATGACTGAAAAGACACTTACTCCTTGGAAGGAAAGTTATGACCAACCTAGATAGCATATTCAAAAGCAGAGACATTACTTTACCAACAAAGGTTCGCCTAGTCAAGGCTATGGTCCTTCCTGTGGTCATGTATGGATGTGAGAGCTGGACTGTGAAGAAGGCTGAGCACTGAAGAATTGATGCTTTTGAACTGTGGTGTTGGAGAAGACTCTTGAGAGTCCCTTGGACTGCAAGGAGATCCAACCAGTCCATTCTGAAGGAGATCAATCCTGGAATTTCTTTGGAAGGAATGATGCTAAAGCTGAAGCTCCAGTATTTTGGCCACCTCATGCGAAGAGTTGACTCATTGGAGAAGACTCTGATGCTGGGAGGGATTGAGGGCAGGAGGAGAAGGGGAAGACAGAGGATGAGATGGCTGGATGGCATCACTGACTCGATGGGTATGGGTCTGGGTGACCTCCGGGAGCTGGTGATGGACAGGGAGGCCTGGCGTGCTGCGGTTCATGGGGTCTCAAAGAGTCGGACATGACTGAGCGACTGATCTGATCTGATCTGATGACTGACAAGGGATTGATTTTCAAAATAAGCAAACACCTCATTAAAAAAAATTAATATAAAAAAATAAAAACTAAACAGTCAGAAGACGAAATACATATTCCTCCAAAGAAGATATGCATATGGCCAATAGGCACAGGAAAAATGCTCAATATTGAAAATTATTAAAGAAATGCAAATCAAAACTACAATTAGGTTTCATACCTTGCCAGTCAAAATAGCTTTAATTAAAATTTTACAAATAGTAAGTGCTGGAGTGGGTGTGGAGAAAAGAGAACTCTCCTACACTGTTGATGGGAATATATATTGGCACAACCACCACAGATATCAGTATAGAGGTTCTTAAAAAAAAAAAAACAAAAATAAGGTTCAGCAATTCTGCTCTTGGGCTTATATCTGGAGAAAATAATAATTTCAAAAGATAAATCCAGCCTGATGTTCCCAGGAACACTACAATAGTGACAAGAAATGAAAGCAACCTATTAATAGATGACTTCAACAGTTGAATGGATAAAGAAGATGTGGTATTTATGTACAATGGACTATTATGCAGCCATAAAAGGTCTGGGAAAATGCCATTTGCTGAAACATGGATGAACCCAGAGAGTATCATACTGAATAAAGTAAATTAGAGAAAGACAAATATGTGATATAATGTATTTGTGGATTCTTAGAAAAGATGCCAATAAACTTATTTACAAGACAAAAACAGTCTCATAGACATAGAGAATAAAATTATGGTTACCAAAGGGAAAAAAAATGGAGAGATAAATCAAAGTTTGGAACTAACATATATACACTTTTATGCATGTGTAAAAATTATAGGACCTACTATATAGAATAGGGAACTATATTCAATATCTTGAAACACCTATAAAGAAAAATAATATGAATCATTTTCTTGCAAACCTGAAACTAACACAGCATTGTAAACCAATTATACTTCAATTAGAATCAAGTCAAATCAAATAAAGAGGCAAAAAAATGCCTTTCCACAAATGAAACCACAAAGCAGGCTCTAACACATAGGCACTAACAAGAAAGCAGGTGAAGGAGTGATATTAGCTGAGTGATATTAGATCAGCACTAAATTAGGAAAACTTGGTTTGTTTGAACAAATACAAATTTTTCCATAGAGGCAAGAGGACCCTAAATAGTGTAAAAATAGGTCCCTAAACAGTTTGAAAAGTTAAACTTCAAACTCTGCTCTATAGATTAAAATATGTATATTATCTAATGCATATAGTGATCTCAGATAAAGTGAATAAAAGCACTATGAATGGACATTATTTTCATGCTGGAATTTTAGAAAAAAACTTTAAAGACAACATTTCACATTAAGAATACAATGAGTAAAATATTCTATCAGATTAAGCAAAATAACCAGTACACATATCAAGATAACTTTATATTAATGTATCCAGTTAAAGCTCTATACAGTAAGCAAAAACAAGACCAGGATCTGACTGTGGCTCAGATCATCAACTCCTTATTGGCAAATTCAGACTTAAATTGAAGAAAAAAGGGAAAACCACTAGACAATTCAGGTATGACCTAAATCAAATCCCTTATGATTATACAATGGAAGTGAGATACATGTAAGGGACTAGATCTGATAGATAGAGTGCTTGATGAACTATGGACAGAGGTTCGTGACATTGTACAGGAGACAGGGACCAAGACCATCTCCATGGAAGAGAAATGCAAAAAAGCAAAATGGCTGTCTGGGGAGGCCTTATAAATAGCTGTGAAATGTAAAGCAGTGAAAAGTAAAGGAAAAAAGGAAAGATATAAACATCTGAATGCAGAGTTCCAAAGAATAGCAAGGAGAGATAAGAAAGCCTTCCTCAACGATCAATGCAAAGAAAGAGAGGAAAACAACAAAATGGGAAAGACTAGAGATCTCTTCAAGAAAATCAGAGATACCAAGGCAACATTTCATGCAAATATGGGTTCGATAAATGACAAAAATATTATGGACCTAAAGGAGACAGAAGATATTAAGAAGAGGTGGCAAGAATACACAGAAGAACTGTACAAAAAAAGATCTTCACGACCAAGATAATCACGATGGTGTGATCACTCACCTACAGCCAGATATCCTGGAATGTGGAGTCAAGTGGGCCTTAGAAAGCATCACTACGAACAAAGCTAGTGGAGGTGATGGAATTACAGTTGAGGTATTTCAAATCCTGAAAGATGATGCTGTGAAAGTGCTGCACTCAATATGTCAGCAAATTTGGAAAACTCAGCAGTGGCCACAGGACTGGAAAAGGTCAGTTTTCATTCCAATTCCAAAGAAAGCCAATGCCAAAGAATGCTCAAACTACCATACAATTGCATTCAACTCACATGCTAGCAAAGTAATGCTCAATATTCTCCAAGCCACGCATCAGCAATACATGAAATGTGAACTTCCAGATGTTCAAGCTGGTTTTTAGAAAAGGCAGAGGAACCAGAGATCAAATTACCAACATCTGCTGGATCACCAAAAAAAGCAAGAGAGTTCCAGAAAAACATCTGTTTCTGCTTTATTGACTATGTCAAAGCCTTTGACTGTGTGGATCACAATAAACTGTGGAAAATTCTGAAAGAGATGGGAATACAAGATCACCTGACCTGCCTCTTGAGAAACCTATATGCAGGTCAGGAAGCAATAGTTAGAATTGGACATGGAACAACAGACTGGTTCTAAATAGGAAAAGGAGTACTTCAAAGCTGTACATTATAATCCTGCTTATTTAACTTATATGCAGAGTACATCATGAGAAACGCTGGACTGGAAGAAGCACAAGCTGGAATCAAGCTTGCTAGGAGAAATATCAATAATCTCAGATATGCAGATGACACCACCCTTATGACGGAAAGTGAAGAGGAACTAAAAAGCCTCGTGATGAAAGTGAAAGTGGAGAGTGAAAAAGTTGGCTTAAAGCTCAACATTCAGAAAATGAAGATCATAGCATTTGGTCCCATCACTTCATGGGAAATAGCTGGGGAAACAGTGGAAACAGTGTCAGACTTTATTTTTCTGGGCTCCAAAATCACTGCAGATGGTGACTGCAGCTGTGAAATTACAAGACACTTACTCCTTGGAAGGAAAGTTATGACCAACCTAGATAGCATATTCAAAAGCAGAGACATTACTTTGCTAACAAAGGTCCACCTAGTCAAGGCTATGGTTTTTCCAGTAGTCATGTATGGATGTGAGTGTTGGACTGTGAAAAAAGCTAAGTGCCGAAGAATTGATGGTTTTGAACTGCGGTGTTGGAAAAGACTCTTGAGAGTCCCATGAAATGCCAGGAAATCCAACCAGTTCATTCTAAAGGAGATCAGTCCTGGGTGTTCTTTCAAACGAATGATGTTAAAGCTGAAACTCCAGTACTTTGGCCACCTCATGCGATGAGTTGACTCATTGGAAAAACTCTGATGTTGGGAGGGATTGGGGGCAGGATGAGAAGGGGACGACAGAGAATGAGATGCCTGGATGGCATCACCAACTCGATGGATGTGACTTTGAGTGAACTCCGGGAGTTGGTGATTGACAGGAAGGCCTGGCGTGCTGCGATTCATGGAGTCACAAAGAGTTGGACAGGACTGAGCATCTAAACTGAACTGAACTGATCTAGTTAAAAGTGAAAGTTCTCATTGCTCAGTCAGGTCTGATTCTTGAAAATGTCATGGACTATAGCCCACCAGGCTCTTCTGTCCATGCAATTCTCCAGGCAAGCATACTGAATTGGGTTGCCATTCCCTTCTCCAGGATATCTTCCTGGGTACCAACCTGAGTCTCCTGCATTGTAGGCAGATTCTTGAGTATTTGAGTCACAAAGAAAAATGTATCCAACTATCTGTTTAAAATTCCAAAATAAATAAAACTAAAAATGTTACAAATATCTTGTTTTTACTTACACTCTCCTTTTTCCATGGACCAAACATTTTAATTTTCATGTAACTTTGTTACACTAAATTATATCCTCTTGCTTGAATAAATTAATATGGTTTCATCTTTGGGAGCAGACTAATCTCCACAGAACATAGCATATATTTTACTATTATACATTATTTCAAATATATTTAACATCATCTTTTCTAGATTTCATTCTTGCCATAATTGTACCACATTTCACAGACTGAATTACACAGAGATAATGGTATTTTAAATGATCTATTATAAAGCAGTTTCCTTTCATATTAAACCTTTCCAAAGAAAGCTAATGATTATTTCTTTGCAGCACATAGAAAGAAGTTAAAGTTTCTTTGTTCCTTACCTTATTTATGTTTCATCTAACTCTTAGTCATATAATCATTTTCCTTTCTTTAAAAATGATTTGTAATTACAAAGACTATCAACTCTTCAGATTTTTCTGGGATTTTAGAAAATTATGTTCATTCTTCCATCTGTCCAAGATATTTAAAGAGAAGGGTGAAATGATGTTAGCAGATTTTGGCAAATGTATTGTTCATGAAAGATTACTGAACTTGTTCTAGCTGAGCCAGAATATCCAGTCTTGTTTTATCTTGTAAAAACAAAAGCATACATAAACATTTCCCTATTGTACTCTACAAGCTTGCTGAACTCACACAGAATGAAGCATTGCTCAGAATTATTCCTAATGATTTCCTGAACATCCAGACCAGAAACCCAAACCTCTTTAATATTCTATCATCATTATTCTCACTTTCTATAATTTAACAACTTCTCATATTATTCTTAATGGAAAAGTCATGCAATATTGAGCAATAAATGCTGTTAATTTCCTGCTGTATATCATTTCCATTTTTGTTGGTGGAGAGTAATTACCATACTTATTATCATAATGATTGTCTTTTTTAGCTTATAAGAATATAGTGATCTCAACCCTCATTGATCTTACAATTGTATATTTTATTGTTCTCAATAATAATATCTTGGGATATACAAGGCTTAAATTATTACAAAAATTATGTGATTCTAAGCAGTACGTTTTCTAAGTGGTTCAATTTATAAGAAAGTATTTTAAGCTTTATATTTCTTATCAAAAAACACAAAATCTTATATCTGTGACAGGATGATACTATCCTTTAGTGCAAAGCAAATTACAGCTATATTATGCTATCATCACACAAGAAAATGATTTCTTGTATTTCATTCAGATTCTATGTTTTATTTATTTATATGTCAAAGGTTTGTTTTAAACTTTGTTATGAATTTATTTGCAACTTGTAATAAAATGTTGCTTTGGAAGAATTTTTAATAGAGATTCTTTCCACTAATGCTAACATTTTATTAATATAAAATATTTACCTTGTATGTCCTAAAATTATCAAATAAAATTTTACAAAATTGTGTGAAGACAGAAAAAAAAGACTAAAGAAATTACAGTATTTTTATGCAGTAGAAAAAAATCTACAGATAATTAGAAACTATCAGTCCATGGGGTCGATAGGAGACGCGACTGAGCGACTTCACTTTCACTTTTCACTTTCCTGCATTGGAGAAGGAAATGGCAACCCACTCCAGTGTTCTTGCCTGGAGAGTCCCAGGGGCGGAGGAGCCTGGTGGGCTGACGTCTATGGGGTCGCACAGAGTCGGAGAAGACTGAAGTGACTTAGAAATACTACAAAAAATTGTCAATAATGTTCAACTTACATTTTACATCCAAACATATCCTCAGCATAGCTAGCTTCATTATTATGGGCTAGTTTATATGTCCATTTGATGAGGGGCAGATTTCAGAAATTAGTCATTATTTATAGCAAATGTTAATATATCCAAGGAATGCTATTTCACAAAAATTGTAGATAATGAGAAATATAACTGATTTCCATATTAACTTTCATTTGGTTCTAATCATCAACGTATTCTGTACCATGAGAAAGATCACAAATGAAAACACAAAGATGATCTGTATGCTATGCTATGCTAAGTCACTTCAGTCGTGTCCGACTCTGTGTGACCCCATAGACGGCAGCCCACCAGGCTCCCCCGTCCCTGGGAGTCTCCATGCAAGAACACTGGAGTGGGTTGCCATTTCCTTCTCCAATGCATGAAAGGGAAAAGAGAAAGTGAGGTCGCTCAGTCATGTCTGACTCTTAGCGACCCCATGGACTGCAGCCTACCAGGCTCCTCCGTCCGTGGGATTTTCCAGGCAAGAGTGTAAGCACTAAACAAATGTGTTATTTTTATTGAGTTTTTACATATAATTGTATTTTAAAATGGAGGATAAATACAATATTATGGTGGTTTCCATCACACATCAACATGAATCAGCCAACAGTATAAATTAAAATGGAGTATCAAAAAACAATAAGATGGATTATAAAGAAAGATAATGACATTTTATTCCTATATCTATAAGGACATTTTTGATCATCAGAAGAAGTATGCAAATCACAATTGCAAAGAAGAATCAGTGGAGATTAATGTTGTACCCTGTGTTCTGACTGACAGAATGCTAATCATGATTGCATCGTTTAGGTGAATACCGATAATTTACATATTATCAAAAAATATTTGGACCTTATTTTCTTATTTCTTAAATGGAGAGAACATTACATTTATGTCACAAAATTGGTTTGGTTATTAAAAAATTACTACATCAGGAGAAAAAGCTCAATGTAAAAAAAAAAAAAAAGGAAAGAAAAAATTAGCTATTAATAGGTTATCCTTAAAAGGAACTTTTGGTGGACACAGTGGCAAGAATACACAGAAGAACTATACAAAAAAGATCTTCATGACCCAGATGATCACAATGGTATGATCACTCACCTAGGGCCAGACATCCTGGAATGCGAAATTAGGTGGGTCTTAGAAAGCATCAGTACAAACAAAGCTAGTGAAGGTGATGGAATTCCCGTGGAGCTATTTCAAATCTCAAAACACGATGCTGTGAAAGTGCTGCACTCGATATGCCAGCAAATTTGTAAAACTCAGCTGTGGCCACAGGACTGGAAAAGTCAACTTTAATTCCAATCCTAAAGAAAGGAAATTGCTCAAACTACTGCACAATTACACTCATCTCACAACGTAGGAGGACGCAAGTTCGATCCCTGGGTCAGGAAGATCCTCTGGAGAGGAAAATGGCAACCCACTCCAGTACTCTTGCCTGGAAAATCTCATGGACAGAAGAGTGTGGTAAGCTACAGTCCATAGGGTCACAAAGAGTCAGACCCAACTGAGCAACTTTACTCACTCACTCACTCACATGTAGAAAAGTAAGGTTCAAAATTGTCCAAGCTAGGCTACAACAGTATGTGAACTATGAATTCCTCATGTTCAAGCTGTATTTAGAAGAAGCAGAGGAACAAGAGATCAAATTACTAGCATATGGTGGATCATCAAAAAAGCCAGAAAATTCCAGAAAAACAACTATTTCTGCTTTATTGACTGTGCCAAAGTCTTTGTGTGTCACACAAACTGTGGAAAATTATTAAAGAGATGGAAATACCAGACCATCTGATCTGCCTCCTGAGAAATCTGTATCCAAGTTAAGAAGCAAAGTTAGAACTGGACATGGAACAATAGGCTGGTTCCAAATCAGGAAAGGAGTACTACAAGGCTATATATTTTCACCCTTCTTATTTAACTTATGCAGAGGATATCATGAGAAATGCTGGACTGGATGAAGCACAGGCTGGAATCAAGATTGCCAGGAAAAATATCAATAACCTCAGATATGCAGATGATGTCACACTTCTGGCAGAAAGAGAAGAACTAAAAAGCCTCTTGATGAAAGTGAAAAAGGAGAGTGAAAAAGTTGGGTTAAAACTCAAAATTCCGAAAACTAAGATCATGGCATCTGGTCCCATAACTTCATGGCAAATAGGTGGGGAAAAAATGGAAACAGTGACAGAGTTTATTTTTTTGCACTCCAAAATCACTGCAGATGGTGACTGCAGCCATGAAACTAAAAGATCCCTGCTCCTTGGAAGAAAAGTTATGACCAAATTAGACAGCATATTAAAAAGCAGAGACATTACTTTGTCAAGAAATGTCCATCTAGTCAAAGCTATGGTTTTTCCAGTAGTCATGTATGGATGTGAGAACTGGACTATAAAGAAAGCTGAGCACCAAAGAATTGATGCTTTTGAACTGTGGTCTTGGAAAAGACTTGAGAGTCCGTTGGACTACAAGGAGATCAAACCAGTCCATTGTAAAGGAAATCAGTCCTGAATATTCATTTGAATGTTAGATGCTAAAGCTAAAACTCCAATACTTTGGCCATCTGATGCAAAGAGCTGACTCATTTTGTTAAGATCCTGATGTTGGGAAAGATGGAAGGTGGGAAGAGCAGGTTACAACAGAGGGTGAGATTGGTTGGATGACATTACCGATTCAATGGACATGAGTTTGATTACGCTCTGGGAGTTGGTGATGGACAGAGAAACCTGGCATGCTGCAGTCCATGGAGTCACAAAGAGTTGGACATGACTGAGAGACTGAACTGAACTGCTTGATTTTGGTTCCATCATCAGTGTAAGTTGTGTTTTTTTTTTTTCTGTCTCAGCTCAATGATTCCTATGTTTTTTTACTCCAATTTGCACAGGGTCACATGATCACTGTAGCACCCTCAGCTTCACATGTTCTTAGGTTAAAAGCCAAAGATTCCCTTAAAGCATGCAATTTGGCTGCAAGAAAACCTGGTTGATAAGGTTTGAATCCTATTCCAATGATGAGTTAATGTGAATAAAGACAACAATTTAAAAATCTGCAATCACATGGTTTTACATGTGCAGAGGTGAAGTTCCACTCAAATCCCTTATTCCGTTAGAATGGTTGAGATTTTAATCCCCAAATTTAAACTATGGATCTTTACCACAAATATGGCATATAGATAGTGAAGACTCAAATAGTTTATCTAGTAAGAAAGCAAAAAGCAGACAGTGGCTACATGTAAGGATTCACTGTTATAAATGATATTGAAATAGTTTGGTTTAACATTAAAAAACAAAGAGTGTGTGGGTGAAGCAAACCTAAACTCAAAGAATCTCAGGTTTTTTATCAGCAAGAAAGTCAATGATTTCTTCTCAATTTTTGTGCCATTACAGAGATGGTACCTATAAAATGATTAGCTTCATGTTTGACAGAAAAGCATTACATTGTATGTAAATATTACATTAAAATAATGAAATCATTATAAAATACTCAAATTCAAAAGTTTAGTATTTAGTAATGAGAGTTGTTTTTTTTTTTTTTTTCCAAATGTTCAAACTGGTTTTATTTTATTTTATTTAAATTAAGTTTTATTTTGCTTAACTTTGTGAGAGTTGGTTTTTAAAATTGTGTTTTATTTATGTACTGTAAAAATAAGCATGAAGAGAATGGTTTGGAGAATGAATAAAGTTACTTTAATGTGTAAACTTACTATATTGTTAAAGGAGAATATAAGTTAGATATATGATTCAATAAGTTCAGGTCAGTTGCTCAGTCATGTTCAACTCTTTGCAACCCCATGGACTGCACCACGCCAGGCTTCGCTGTCCACACCAACTCCCAGAGTTTGCTCAATCTCATGTCCATCAGGTTGGTGATACCATCCAACAATCTCATCCTCTGTTATACACTTCTCCTGCCTTCAACCTTTTCCAGCAGTAGGGTCTTTTCAATTGAGTCAGTTGTTCACATCAGATGGCCAAAGAATTGGAGTTCCAACTTCAGTATTCTTAGCTTGAGAACCTCACAAACATTTTGAAAAGGCAAAAAGATAGGGCACTGAAAAATGAAGTCCCCAGGCCGGTAGATGCCCAATATGCTACTGGAGATGAGTAGAGAAATAGCTCCAGAAAGAATGATGAGATGGAGCCAAAGGAACAAAATAAATAAATAAGTAACATCCAATTGTGGATGTGACTAATGATGGTAGAAGAAATAGAGTAGCCATAATAGTCAACAAAAGAGTCTGAAAAGTAATACTTGGGTGCAATCTCACAGGCGACATAATGATCTCTGTTTGTTCCTAAGGGAAACCATTCAATATCACAGTAAGCCAAGTCTATGTCCCAACCAGTAACGCTGAAGAAGCTGAAGTTTAATGGTTCTATGAAGCCCTACAAGACCTTCTAAAACTCACAAACACAAAATATATCCTTTTATTTATTGGATACTGGAATGCATAAGTGGAAAGTCAGGAGATACCTGGAGTAATAGGCAAATTTGACTTTGGAGTGCAGAATGAAGCAAGGCAAAGGCTAAATGAGTTTTGCAAATAGAAAGCACTTGTCAAAGCAAACACTTTCTTCCAACAACACAAGAAACGAGTCTGCACATGGACATCACCAGGTGGCCAACACTGAAAACAGATTGATTATATTCTTTGCAGCCAAAGATAGAGAAGCTCTATACAGTCAGCAAAAACAAGACCAGGAGCAGACTGTGGCTGAGATCATAAACTCCCTATTGCCAAATTCAGACATAAATTGAAGAAAATGAAAAACCACTAGAACATACAGGTATGACCTAAATCAAATCCCTTACGATTATACAGTGGAAGGGAGAAATAGATTCAAGGGATTAGATCTGATTAACACAGTACCTGAAGAACTATGGATGGAAGTTCATGACATTGTACAGGAGGCAGCAATTAAGAGCATCTCCAAGAAAAAGAAGTGCAGAGAGGCAAAATGGCTCCCTGAGGAAGCCTTACAAATAACCTGTGGAAAGAAGAAAAGTGACTGGCAAACAAAGGAGAAAAGTAAAGAGAAGGCCATTTGAATGCAGAGTTCCAAAGAATAGCAAGGAGATATAAGAAAACCTTCCTCAGTGATTAATGCCTAGAAATAGAGGGAAAGCATAGAACAGGAAAGACTAGAGATCTCTTTGAGAGAACTAGAGACAGCAAGGGAATATTTCATGCAAAATAGGCATAATAAAGAACAGAAATTATATGGATCTAATACAAGCAGAAAACATTACGGACAGTTGGCAAGAATACACAGAAGAACTATACAATAAAGATCTTCATGGCCCAGATCACACAAAGTTGTGATCACTTATCTAAGCCAGACACCTTGGAATGCAAAGTCAAGTGGGCTTTAGGAAGCATCCCTTCGAACAAAGCTGGTAAAGGTGATGAAATTCAGGTTGAACTATTTCAAATTCTAAAGATGATGCTGTTAAAGTGCTGTACTGAATATGCCAATGAATGTGGAAAACTTAGCAGTTGCTGCAGGACTGGAAAATGTAGGCCTTCTTTTCAATCCCAAAAGAAGGTAATGCCAAGTGTTCAAACTGGCACAAAATTGCACTCATCTCACACGCTAACAAATTAATGCCCCAAATTCTCCAAGCCAGGCTTTAATAGTACATGAACTGGGAACATGCTGATGTTCAAATTGGATTTACAAAAGGCAGAGGGAATCAGAGATCAAATTGCCAATATCTACTGGATTATAAAGCAAGAGAGTTCCATAAAACCATCTATTTCTGCTTTATTGATTACACCAAAGACTTTGACTGTGTGAATCACATCAAACTGTGCAAAATTCTTAAAGAAATGGGAATACCAGACAACCTGACCTGCCTCCTGAGAAATTTATATGCATGTCAAGAAGCAACAGTTAGAACCGAACATGAAACAACAGACTGGTTCCAAATTGGGAAAGGAGTATGACAAGACTGTATATTGCCACCCTGCTTATTTAACTTCTATGTAGAGTACATCATGCAAAATGCTGGGCTGGGTGAACCACAAGCTGGAATCAAGATGGCTGGGGAAAATATCAATAACACCAGATACACAGATGACCCCACCCTTATAGCAGAAAGCAAAGAGGAATGAAAGAGACTCTTGATGAAAGTGAAAGAGGAGAATAAAAAAATTGGCTTAAAACTCAACATTCAGGAAATTAAGATCATGGTATCCTGTTCCATCACTTCATAAAAAAATATATGGGGAAACAGTGAGAAACACTGACATATTTAATTTGGGCGGGGGTGGGGGGGGGGTTCCAAGATCACTGAAAGTGGTGACTGCAGCCATGAAATTAAAAGGCATTTGCTTCTTGGAAGAAAAGCTATAACCAACCTAGACAGCTTATTAAAATGCAGAGACATTATATTGCCAACAAATGTCCATCTTGTCAAAGTCATGGTTTTTCAAGTAGTCATGTATGGATGTGAAACTTGAACTATAAAGACAGTTATGCTATGCTATGCTATGCTAAGTCACTTCAGTCTTGTCCGACTCTGTGTGACCCCACAGACGGCAGCCCACCAGGCTCCCCCGTCCCTGGGATTCTCCAGGCAAGAGCACTGGAGTGGGTTGCCATTTCCTTCTCCAATGCATTAAAGTGAAAAGAGAAAGTGAAGTCGCTCAGTCATGTCCGACTCTTAGCGACCCCATGGACTGCAGCCTACCAGGCCCCTCCATCCGTGGGATTTTCCAGGCAAGAGTACTGGAGTGGAGTGCCATTGCCTTCTCCAATAAAGACAGCTAAGTCCTGAAAAATTGATGCTTTTTAACTGTGATGTTCGAGAAGACTCTTGAGAGTCCCTTGGACTGCAAGGAGATCAAACCATTCCTTCCTGAAGGGAATCAATCATGAATATTCATTAGAGGGACTTATGCTGAGACTGAAACTCCAATGATTTGGCCACCTGATGAAAAGTACTGACTCATTGGAAAAGACCCTGATGCTGGGAAATATTGAAAGAAGGAGGAGAAGGGGACGACAGAGGACGAGATGGTTGGATGGCATCACCGACTCAATTGAAATAAGTTTGAGCAACCTCTAGGAGTTGGTGATGGACAGGGAAGCATGGTGTGTTGCAGTTTATAAGGTCACAAAGAGTCAGACAGGACTGAGTAATTGAACTGAACTGAATGTATTGGCATCACTGACTCGATGGACGTGAGTTTGAGTAAACTCCGGGAGTTGTTGATGGACAGGGAGGCCTGACGTGCTACAATTCATGGGGTCACAAAGAGTCGGACATGACTGAGCGACTGAACTGAACTGAACTTAACTGAATATATTGGATAACGAGTTGACCACCAGGGAGCCTTAAAGTTAACAAGAAATTCTCTTTGAACTTGAATTCATCTTTATTTTAGAAAATGAAATAAGGTACTAATAATTAATAAAGATAACATATATTAGAAAATGAAATTAATATTAAAGAGTGCTCCCCTTTTGTTCACATAAAATACATCTTATAAGCACTCTATGTTATAGCAAAAAATGGCACACCTTTCCTCTTTCATTAGATGGAGATTGGCTATAAAGTTATTCATCCTGAGGCCAGTGCTTATGGAAGGCTATAAGGTTATGAAAGACTAAAGAATGCTAACATACAGCATTTATGTTTTTTAATTGGCTTCTCCTGATGGAGCATTACATAATTAACTCTAATTAAGGTTTATACTGTGTTAATTTCCTGTCTTTAATGGATTGAAACTCTCTCCAGATAATCCATGTCCATCCTGGGCCTGTACTTTTATTTCCAATTATTATTATGAGCTTAGCTAGAGAGAGTTGGTTGATTAATACAGCTAGCCAAAATTAAAGCAATAGTTATTGGTTTATTTACTGACTGCAACAATGTAAGCAAGATGCCAGAAAGAATGCATCCACACTGCCAAAATTCTGTTTTTCTACACTGGAGACACATGATGTGTGGTAGGGACAATCATCTCACTGCCAAAGGAGTACTGAGTAAAAGGCTCCTGCTGTTCTATGAACCCCCTCTGAGCTGGGAAGAGGATGGATAGGAATGTCTAGGGTGGAAAAACACTGACTACTAAGAGTACAAAAAAGTGTCCTGAAGGCACTGCTGCATCCCCATAATGAAGTATCAGCAGAGGCAAATGGAGAGGCATCAATAGAAGGGCCTGGCAAGTACCCTCTACCGGAGGCACTGGGATAGCAAGATGGCTATGTTTCTGAGCACAGTCAACCAGGGTACATTCAGAGTCTGAGATGTGCCAGTTATTGACAAGTTCTGTGGGGAGGAAGGCAGCCTTTCCTCATGACATTTTGCAAGTAAAACCTTGCCTGAAAAAAATCACACATAGGATTTGACTTGAAGCCAAGCTCTGTATTTATTTAAGAAACAGCAATTGAAAATGTTCCTTTCCTTTAGGTTTCTCTTGCATTTGACATTTTATTTTATTTTTAAACTTTAATTATTTACTTTAATTGGAGGCTAATTACTTTACAATATTTTAGTGATTTTTGCCATACATTGACATGAATCAGCCATGGATGTACATGTGTTCCCCATCCTGAATGCCCCTCCCTCCTCCTTCCCCATCCCAACCCTCAGGGTCATCCTCAGCCCTGAGCACCCTGTCTCATACATCAAACCTGGACTGGAAATCTATTTCACATATGGTAATATACATGTTTTAGTGCCATTCTCTCAAATCATCCCACTCTTGACTTCTCCCACAGAGTGCAAAGGTCTGTTCTTTACATCTGTGTCTTTCTTTTTTTTTTTTTAACATTTCATTTTATTATTTATTATTATTATCTTTAATTACTTTTACAATATTGTATTGGTTTTGTCATACATTGACATGAATCCGCCACAGATGTACACGTGTTCCTGATCCTGAACCCCCATCCCACCTCACACCCCATACCATCCCTCTGGGTCATCCCAGTGCACCAGGCCCGAGCATCCTGTATCATGCATCGAACCTGGACTGGCGATTCCTTTCACATATGATATTACACATGTTTCAATGCCATTCTCCCAAATCATCCCACCCTCAACCTCTCGCACAGAGTCCAAAAGACTGTTCTATACATCTGTATCTCTTTTGCTGTCTCCCATAGAGGGTCATCGTTACCATCTTTCTAAATTCCATGTATATATATATGTGTGTGTTAATATACTATATTGGTGTTTTTCTTCCTGACTTATGTCACTCTGTATAATAGGCTCCAGTTTCATCCACCTCATTAGAACTGATTCAAATGCATTATTTTTAATAGCTGAGTAATATCCCATTGTGTATATGTACCACACATTTTCTTATCCATTCATCTGCCAATGGACATCTAGGTTGCTTCCATGTCCTAGATATTGTAAACTGTGCTGTGATGAACACTGGGGTACACGTGTCTCTTTCAACTCTGGTTTCCTCAGTGTGTATGCCCAGCAGTGGGATCGCTGGGTTGTATAACAGTTCTATTTCCAGATTTTTAAGGAATCGCCACACAGTTCTCCATACTGCCTGTACTAGTTTGCTTCCCACCAAGAGTGTAAGAGGGTTCCTTTTTCTCTGCTCCCTCTCCAGCATTTATTGCCTGTAGATATTTTGATAGCAGCCATTCCGACCAACACCAGATGGTACCTCATTGTGGTTTTGATTTACATTCTTTAATAGTAGGCAATATTGAACATCTTTTCATGTGTTTGTTAGTCATCTCTATGTCTTCTTTGGAGAAATGTCTGTTTAGTTATTTGGCCCATTTTTTGATTGAGTCTTTTATTTTTTCTGGAATTGAACTGAATGAGCTGCTTGTATATTTTTGAGATTAATTCTTCATCAGTTGATTTGTTTGCTATTACTTTCTTCCAGTCTGAAGGCTGTCTTTTCATCTTGCTTATAGTTTCCTTAGTTGTGCAAAAACTTTTTAAGTTTAATTAGGTCCCATTTGTTTATTTTTGCTTTTATTTTCATTACTGTGGGAGGTGTGTCATAGAGGATCCTGCTATGATTTATGTCAGAGAGTGTTTTGCCTATGATTTCCTCTAGTAGTTTTATAGTTTCTGGCCTTACATGTAGATCTTTAATCCATTTTGAGTTAATTTTTGAGTATGGTGTTAGAAAGTGTTCTAGTTTCAGTCTTTTACAAGTGGTTGACCAGTTGTCCCAGCACCACTTGTTAAAAGATTGTCTTTTCTACATTGTGTATTCTTGACTCCTTTGTCAAAGATAAGGTGAACATAGATGCATGGATTTATCTGTGGGCTTTCTATTTTCTTCCACTGATCTATGTTTCTGTCTTTGTTCCAGTACCACACTGTCTTAATGACTGTAGCTTAGTAGTAGAGCCTGAAGTCAGGCAGATTGATTCCTCCAGCTCCATTCTTCTCTCTCAAAATTACTTTGGCTGTTTGAGTTTTTTTGTATTTCCATACAGATTGTGAAATTATTTGTTTTAGTTCTCTGAAAAATATTCTTGGTAGCTGATAGCGATTGAGTTGAATCTAGATCACTTTGGGTAGTATAATTATTTTCACTATATTGATTCTTCTGATCCATGAACATGGTATATTTCTCCATCTCTTTGTGTCATCATTGATTTTTTTTTCATCAGTGTTTTATAGTTTTTTATATATAGGCCTTTTGTTTCTTTAGGTAGATTTAATCCTAATACATTCCTATTCTATTCTTTTCATTGCAATGGTGAATGGAATTATTTCCTTAATTTCTCTCTGGTTTCTCATTGTTAGTGTATCGAAATATAAGGGATTTCAGTGTGTTAATTTTATATTCTGAAACTTTACTATATTCATTTATTAGCTCTAGTAATTTTCTGGTGGTGTCCTTAGGGTTTTCTATGTAGAGAATCATGTCATCTGCAAACAGGGAGAGTTTTACTTCTTCTTTTCCAATCTGGACTCCTTTTGTTTCCTTTTGTTTTCTGATTGCTGGGGCAAAAACTTCCAGAACTACATTGAATAGTAGTGGTGAGAGTGGACACCCTTGTATTGTTCCTCACTTTAGGGGAAATGCTTTCAATATTTCACCATTCAGGATAATGTTTGCTGTGGGTTTATCATATATGGCTTTTATTATGTTGAGGTACGTTCCTTCTATGCCTGCTTTCTGGAGGGTATTTATCATAAATGGGTGTTAAATTTTGTCAAAGGCTTTCTCTGGATTTATTGAGATAATCATATGGTTTTTATCTTTTAATTTGTTAATGTGGTTTATCGCATTGATTGATTTGTGGATAGATACGGATGAATCCTTGTATCCCTGGGATGAAGACCACTTGGTCATGATGTATGATTTATTAAATATGTTGTTGGATTATGTTTGCTAGACTTTTGTTAAGGATTTTTGCATCTATGTTCATCAGTGGTATTGGCCTGTAGTTTTATTTTTCTAGACATCTTTGTCTGGTTTTGGTATTAGGGTGATGTTGGCCTCATAGATTGAATTTGGCAGTTTATCTTCCTCTTCAAGTTTCTGGAAGAGTTTGAGTAGGATATGTGTTAATTCTTCTCTAAATTTTAAGTAGAATTCACTGGTGAAGCCATCTGGTCCTGGGCTTTTGTTTGTTGGAAGATTTACTATTACAGTTTTGATTTCTGTGCTTGTGATGAGTCTGTTAAGATGTTTTATTTCTTCTTGGTTCAGTTTTAGAAGGTTATATTTTCCTAATAATTTCTCCATTTCTTCCACGTTGTCCATTTTATTGCCAGTTAGTTGCTGATAGTAGTCTCTTATGATCCTTTGTATTTCTGTGCTGTCTGTTGTGATTTCTCCATTTTCATTTCTAATTTCACTGATTTGATTCTTCTCCCTTTTTTTCTTGATAAGTCTGTCTAAAGGTTTGTCTATTTTATTTATCTTCTCAAAGAACCAGCTATTAATTTTATTGATTTTTGCTGTGGTCTCCTTTGTTTCTTTTTCATTTATGTCTGTCCGAATTTTTATGATTTCTTGCTTTCTACTAAGCCTTGGGTGCTTCATTTCTTCTTTTTCAAGTTGCTTTAGGTATAAAGATAGGTTATTTATTTGATTTTTCTATTGTTTCTTGAGGTAAGCTTGTTTTGCTCTGAACCTTCCCCTTATCACTGCTTTTACTGAATCCCATAGGTTTTGGGTTGTTGTGTTTTCATTTTCATTCCTTTTCTATGCATATTTTTATTTCTTCTGTGATTTGTAGGTTGCTTAGAAGCTTGTTGATTAGCCTCCATATATTTATATTTTTCATATTTTTTTCCTATAGTTGACATCTAATCTTACTTCACTGTGATCAGAAAAGATGCTTGACATGATTTCATTTTTTTTTTTTTTTTTTTTAATTTACCAAGGCTAGATTTATGGTCCAGGATGTAATCTATCCTGGAGAGTGTTACACGTGCACTTGAGAAAAATGTAAAATTCGTTGTTTTGGAACAAAATGTCCTATAGATACCAATTAGGTTTACTGGTATATTTCATCATTTAAAGTTTATGTTTTCTTGCTAATTTTCTGTTTAGTTGATCTATCCATAGGTGTAAGTGTGGTATGAAAATCTCCCACTATTATTGTGTTACTGTTAATTTCCCCTTTCATACTTGCTAGCATTTGCTTTACATATTGCAGTGCTCCTATGTTGGGTGTCTATATATTTATAATTCTTATATCTTCTTCTGGTATTGATCCTATGATCATTATGTAGTGTCCTTCTTTGTCTTTTTTCACAGCCTTTATTTCAAAGTCTATTTTATCTAATATGAATATTGCTACTCCTGCTTTCTTTTGGTCTCCATTTGCATGAAATAACCTTTTCCAGTCCTTCACTTTCAGTCTGTATGCATCCCTTGTTTTGAGGTGGGTCTCTTGTAGAAAACATATATAGGGGTCTTGTTTTTGTATCCGTTCATCCTGTCTTTGTCTTCTGTTTGGGGCATTGAACAATTTACATTTAAGGTAATTATTGATAATTATGATCCTGTTGAAATTTACTTTGCTGTTTTGGGTTTGAGTTTATAAACCTTTTCTGTGTTTCCTGTCTAGAGAATATCTTTGGGCATTTGTTGAACAGCTGGTTTGGTGGTATTGAATTTTCTCAGCATTTGTGTATCCGTGAAGCTTTTGATTTCTCCTTCATATTTGAATGAGATCCTTGCTTTGTATAGTAATCTGGGTTGTAGATTTTTCTCTTTCATCACTTTAACTATGTCCTGTCATTCCCTTTGGCCTGAAGAGTTTCTATTGAAAAATCAGCTGTTATCTTTATGGGACTCCTCTTATGTGTTATATGTTGCTTTTCCCTTGCTGTTTTTAATATTTGCTCTTTGTGTTTGATCTTCATTAATTTGATTAATATTTGTCTTGGGGTTTTTTGCCTTGAGTTTATCCTGTTTGGGACTCTCTGGGTTTCTTCAACTTCGGTGGGTATTTCCTTCCCCATTTTAGGGAAGTTTTCAACTATTATCTCCTTAAGAATTTTCCCATGGCCTTTCTCTTTGTCTTCTTCTTCTGGGATTCCTATGATTTGAATGTTGGGGAATTTAACATTGTCCCAGAAGTCTCTGAGGTTGTCCTCATTTCTTCTAATTCTTTTTTTCCTTTCTGCTTCATTTATTTCCACCATTCTATCTTCCACCTCACTTATATTTTCTGTCTCAGTTATTCTATTTTTGGTTCCCTCCAGAGTACTTTTGACCTTAGGTATTGCATTATTCATTATTGATTGACTCTTTTTGTTATTTCTAAGTCCTTGATAAACATTTCTTGCATCTTATCAATTGTTGTCTCTGGTCTATTTGTCTGTAACTCCATTTTGTTTTCAAGATTTTGGATCATTTTTACTACCACTATTCTGAATTCTTTTTTCAGGTAGATTCCTTATCTCTTCCTCTTTTGTTTGGTTTGTTGGGCATCATGTTCATTTAACTGCTGAATATTCCTGTGCCTTTTCATTTTGTTCAAATTGCTGTGTTTGAGGTGGTCTTTCTGTAGGCTGGAAGTTTGTGGTTTCTCTTTATTTTGGAGGTTGCCCCCGGTGGGTGGGTTTGGACCTGTGGCTTGTCAAGGTGACCTGGTTAGAGAAGCCTGTGTTGGTGTTCTGGTGGGTGGAGCTCCATCTCTTCTCTCTGGAATGCAATTAAGTGTCCAGTAGTGAGTTTTGAGGTGTCTACAGGTTTGATGTGACTTTGGGCAGCCTGTATTTTAATGCTTAAGGCTATATTCCTACATTGCTGGAGAATTAGCATGATGTGTCTTGCTCTGGAACTTGCTGCTCTAGAATGGCTTGGTTTCAATGTAGGTATGGAGGCTTTTGGAGCTCTTGACAATTAATGCTCCCTGTAGTCAGGAGTTCTCTGATGCTCTTAAGTTTTGGATTTAAGCCTTTTGCCTCTGGCTTTCAGTCTTGATCTTACAGCAGTCTCAAGACTTCTAAATCCATGTAGCACAGATGATAAAACATCTAAGTTAATGGTGAAAAGATTCTCCACAGTGAGAGACACCCAGAGAGGTGCAAAGAATTACATGGAGAAGAGAAGAAGAATGAGGGAGATAGAGGTGACCAGGATGAAAGGAGGGGAAATCAAAAGGGAAGAGAGCAATCTAGCCAGTAATCAATTCCCAATGTGCTCTCCACAGTATGGGACACCCAGAGAGGTTGAAGGAGTTACATAGAAAAGAGAAGAGGAAGAAATAAATAGAGGTGACCAGGAGGAGAAGAGGGACAGACAAAAGAAGATAGACTAATCTAGCCAGTAATCAGTTCCCTGTGTTCTCCACAGTCCAGAAAACCCAGAGAGATTCACAGATTTAAGTAGAGAAGAGAAGAAAGAGTGAGGAGATAAATTTGGAAAACTCAGCAGTGGCCACAGAACTGGAAAAGGTCAGGTTTCATTCCAATCCCAAGAAAGGCAATGCCAAAGAATGCTCAAACTACCGCACAATTGCACTCATCTCACACGCTAGTACAGTAATGCTCAAAATTCTCCAAGCCAGGCTTCAGCAATATGTGAACCGTGAAATTCCTGATGTTCAAGCTGGTTTTAGAAAAGGCAGAGGAACCAGAGGTCAAATTGCCAACATCCACTGGATCATGGAAAACGCGAGAGTTCAAGAAAAAACATCTATTTCTGCTTTATTGACTATGCCAAAGCCTTTGGCTGTCTGGATCACAATAAACTGTGGAAAATCTGAGAGATGGGAATACCAGTCCTCCTGATCTGCCTCTTGAGAAATTTGTATGCAGGTCAGGAGGCAACAGTTAGAACTGGTCATGGAACAACAGACTGGTTCCAAATAGGAAAAGGAGTACGTCAAGGCTGTATATTGTCACCATGTTTATTTAACATATGCAGAGTACCTCATGAGAAACGCTGGACTGGAAGAAGCACAAGCTGGAATCAAGATTGCTGGGAGAAATATCAATAACCTCAGATTTCAGATGACATCACCCCTATGGCACAAAGTGAAGAGGAATTAAAAAGCCTGTTGATGAAAGTGAAAGTGGAGAGTGAAAGAGTTGGCTCAACATTCAGAAAATGAAGATCGTGGCATCTGGTCCCATCACTTCATGGGAAATAGATGGGGAAACAGTGGAAACAGTGTCAGACTTTATTTTTCTGGGATCCAAAATCACTGCAAATGGTGACTGCAGCCATGAAATTAAAAGACGTTTACTCCTTGGAGGGAAAGTTATGACCAGCCTAGATAGCATATTCAAAAGCTGAGACATTACTTGCCAACAAAGATTCATCTAGTTAAGGTTATAACTAGTTAAGGTTATAACGGATGTGAGAGTTGGACTGTGAAGAAGGCTGAGTGCTGAAAAATTGATGCTTTTGAACTGTGGTGTTGGAGAAGACTCTTGAGAGTCCCTTGGACTGCAAGGAGATCCAACCAGTCCATTCTCCTGCACCTCTTATTTCCAGAGTGATTCCCTCTTCTTTGTTTATTTTGGCTTCCTCTGTTTTCAAGTTTCTTCAGTGTCTAATTGCCACGCTGACCCAAGGGAGCAAAAGTGGTCACTTGTATAGGCTCACTTGTTTAATTGTGTTACGGGGAGGGAGGAAAAATGCAAACAAATATCACTGGCATGTGTGGGGAGTGCTCACAGTGTATGGACCACACTGGGTTTGCCCCAGCTCATGGCACATGTGCTTTCCCAGTCTACACTCCTCAGGCTCCAGGTAGCCCTGAAAGGCAACTAACCAAAGCAGGCCCTGCGTTGCATTCATTTCCCAAGTCTAAGCTGCTTAGATTCAGGTTCGTGGGGACTCTACAAAGGCACAGACTCAGTTGGGCAAGTGTTTTGTGCCCTTACCAGGTCCGAGTAGCTCAGGTGACCAGGTGCTTGGTGAACACACTGTCTCAGGTGTGTTTAATCACCTCCCTGGTCCCAGCCACTTGGTTTCCTGGGTGTGCGGCAAGAGCACTCTCTCTGGTGTGCTGTGTGTCTCTTCCAGGGAGCTGTTTTCAGGCTGTGACCATCCTGGCAGATGTTAACTGCCCAGGATCCCAGGAAGACTTGGTTAGCAACTGAAAGTCTGCTCACAGTTTAGTCGAAGATGCTGTCTCTGGGGCCAAGATCACCTTTTGCCTTTCAGCTCTGGCTGTTGCC
This sequence comes from Tragelaphus eurycerus, assembly GCA_935064755.1. Classification (NCBI taxonomy): domain Eukaryota; kingdom Metazoa; phylum Chordata; class Mammalia; order Artiodactyla; family Bovidae; genus Tragelaphus; species Tragelaphus eurycerus. The sequence goes on from CAKXYN010000041.1 coordinate 5,595,811, forward strand.
TGCCTGACTCTCTGCTTCCAACGGGAGGAGGGGCCTGTTTGCAGCCAGCTAGCTCTCCTTTGGTGTTTGCTCAATCCTTTTTCTGTGAGCCAGCCAGGCTGTGCCTTAGATTAGAGCTTTTTGAGGGAAAGTTCTCTATCCTTTTCTCTCTCTCTCCTTTTTTTTTTTGTTTGTTTTGTTTTGTTTTTTTGGTCTTCTCTCTCTAGCTCTCCCACAGTTTGGATTTCTATCTCATGTTAGTTACTTCAGATTGTCCTCAGGGCATTCAGACCCAGTCCTTACTATAACAATGCAACCCTCACCTCCCTGGTCAACCGCTGCTCGCTGCTGGCTGAAGTAAGGGTCTGGGCTATTTCTCCACTAGGAGTTGCGGCTAATGCCTGTATTCTCTAATTGTGTTTCCTCCCCATTCCCCACCCCCACCCTGCACAGCTTCCAGCTATGTTGGCATCTGATATTCCAAAACTCCTCACAGACCCGCTGATGAGAGAGTTTCCTGGTGTTTGGAAACTTCTCCTTCAGGAATCCCTCCCCAGAATGGGTCTGAGACCCTAACTCTTTTGTCTCTCTTTTTCGCTATTATATTTTGTCCTACCTTCTTTTGAAGAGAATGGGCTGCCCTTTTGGGTGCCTGGTGTCCTCTGCTAGCATTCAGAAATTGTTTTGTGGAAGTTGCTCATCATCCAAATGATCTTTTGATGAATTTGTGGGGAAGTAAGTGGTTTCCCTGTCCCATTCCTCCACCATCTACTGCATTTGACATTTTAAATCTCTTTTTGAAACCTGTCTCATAGAATATGTTTTATTTAATTCATTTCTCCTCTTTGATTTCAATAAACCATGAAGGTTCCCCATGATTAGGTTTTTGAGCATTCTTCTTCCCTTTGATTTCATCTATTACCTACTACTGTTGAACTATACATGGAACAACAGACTTGCTCCAAATCAGGAAAGGAGTATGTCAAGGCTATATATTGTCACCCTGCTTATTTAACTTCTAAGCAGAGTACATCATGAGAAAAGCCAGCCTGGATGAAAAGCACAAGCTGGAATCAAGATTGATGGGAGAAATATCAAACACCATAGATATGCAGATAACACCACCCTTATGGCAGAAAGTGAAGAGCAAATAAAGAGCCTCTTGATAAAAGTGAAAGAGGAGAGTGAAAAAGTTGGCTTAAAACTCAACATTTAGAAAACTAATATCATGGCATCTGGTCCCATCACTTCATGGGAAATAGATGGGGAAACAGTGTCAGACTTTATTTTTGGGGGCTCCAAAATCATTGCAAATGGTGACTGTAGCCATGAAATTAAAAGATATTTGCTCCTTGGAAAAAAAGCTATGGCTAACCTAGACAGCACATTAAAAAGCAGAAACATTACTTTGCCAATAAAGGTCTGTCTAGTCAAAGCTACAGTTTTCCCTGTAGTCATGTATGGATGTGAGAATTGGACTATAAATAAAACTGAGTGCTGAAGAATTGATGCTTTTGGACTGTGGTGTCAGAGAAGACTTTTGAGAGTCCCTTGGACTGCAGGAGATCCAAACAGTCCATCTTAAAGGAAATATATCCTGAAGATACATTGGAACAACTGATGCTGAAGCTGAAACTCCAATACTTTGGCCAACTAATGTGAAGAATTGACTCCTTGTAAAGGACCCTGATGCTGCTAAAGACTGAAGGTGGGAGGAAAAAAGGACGACAGAGGATGAGATGTTTGAATAGCATCACCGACCCAATCGGCATGAGTTTGAGTAAGCTCTAGGAGTCGGTGATGGACAGGGAAGCCTGGTGTGCTGCAGTCCATGGGGTTGCAAAGAGTCAGACATGACTGTGCAACTAAACTGATTACCTACTACTGATTATTTACAAATGTCCAGTTCTTGTTCAGATTGCTCTCCTGAATTCAATGCAGAATTTCCAGTTCTATTTGAGAATATTTCTATTACAGTGCATGGAAGCTTCCAAACTAACATGTCCAGAGTGAATCGGTTGTTTCCCCAGGTAACTTTCTTTTCTTTCCAATTCCCCTGTGATTAATTGTTATCATTTATTCAGGATCTATCAACCTAATAACCTCAGAAACATTAATGGTTAGGTTTTTTGTTTGTTTTTTGTTTTGTTTTTTATCATCAATCAAGTCCTTTAGTCAGCAAGTGTTGTTGAATATGTTTAAAAATTCTTGATTCTCTACCACTCAACCCCCACTTCCTTTGCTGTAGATCTTTTTTATCTGAAATTTCATGTTTTCATTCCAAAATCTGTTTTCAATTCTTCATCCTTTTCATTGACATTATTTTCTGTTCAAAACATATATGATTTGAGTCCATGACAATCTTACATTCTCTATATCTCTCTAGGATTCAACAATTCTAGACTCTCCACTTGTCTAAAATTCTTACTATTAATAAAAAGCAGCAAGCCATGCTTCTTGCTTTTATTCATAAGCTTTCTATTTATACCCTACATACCTTTGTATAAATATTTTGCTTGATTGTTAATTTTTTTATTGTTTTCTCCGCTCTTAAAATCCTATATAGGCTGTTAAAGTTTAATTGAAATATCAGTTTTTGTCTCTTCTCAGGGATCACACTATATAAACTTGACTGAGCTAACATTAATAATAATACTCCTCGATTACACATTTACAGGTCTGCTTAATTTATTAGATTGTAAACTACTCAAAACCTGCACTGTTTCATTCATTTTTGTGTCTCTATATTTTTCTGACAGTTAAAAGAAGATGATGCATGATTTTACATAAAGGAATATTCATTTCAAAATACTTATGATTACTAGGGCACTAATATAATCTGAAAAATAAATATCAAAGTAAAAATTCCATTGCAGTTAATGCTGCATTCTATTCTATTCAAAATGATTTATTTAAGTATGCATGTTTATCTGTATAAAGTACTGCATGATGCACATTATATTTTCAACTTTTTTCCTGTCTTGTAGAAAAATTAAAATTTAAGACATATGTTTCAGTCCTGAATTAAGATAAATACCAAGAAAAATTCACTATTTCTCTAGAAAAAATGATGAAAATGAAAATGAAAGAGGAGAGTGCAAAAGCTGGCTTAGAACTCAACAATCACAAAACTAACATCATGGCTTCTGGTCCCATCACTTCAAGGCAAATAGATGGGGAAAAAGTGACATACTTTATTTGTGGGAGGGGTTCAAAATTGCTACAGATGGTGACTGCAGCCATGAAATTAAAAGACACTTGCTCCTTGGAAGAAAGTTATGACAACCTACTCCTACTGCTACTTCTAAGTCACTTCAGTCATGTCCGACTCTGTGCGACCCCATAGGCGGCAGTCCACCAGGTTCCCCATTCCCTGGGATTCTCCAGGCAAGAACACTGGAGTGGGTTGCCATTTCCTTCTCCAATGCATGAAAGTGAAAAGTGAAAGGGAAGTCACTCAGTTGTGTCTGACTCTTTGCGACCCCATGGACTGCAGCCTACCAGGCTCCTCTGTCCATGGGATTTTCCAGGCAAGAGTACTGGAGTGGGGTGTATGACAACCTAGACAGCATATTAAAAAGCAGTGACATTACTTTGCCAACATAGGTCCATCTAATCAAGGCTATCATTTTTCTGGTAGTCATTTATGATGTGAGAGTTGAACTATAAAGAAAACTGAGTGCCGAAGAATTGATGCTTTTGAACTGTGGTGTCTGAGAAGACTTTTGAGAGTCCCTTGGACTGCAGGGAGATCCAACCAGTTCATCCTAAAGGAAATCAGTCCTGAATATTCATTGGAAGAACTGATGTTGAAGCTGAAACTCCAGTACCTTGGCCACCTGATGCAAAAATCTGACTCCTTGGAAAAACCTCTGGTGCTGGAAAAGATTGAATGTGGAAGGAGACTGGGATGACAGAGGATGAGATGGTTGGATGGCATCACCAACTCAGTGGACATGAGTTTGAGTAAACTCCAGAATTTGGTGATGGACAGGGAAGCCTGGTGTGTTGCAGTCTATGGGCTCACAAAGAGTTGGACATGACTGAGTGACTGAACTGAACTGAATGAAGATGAAGATATATGAAAGCAAGGATATTATATAAGAATCAGTTTCTCTGGAAACATATAATCAAAACAACAGTATTGGAAAGGAAGTTGGATTGCAGGGAGTCCTTGTCACCTCCCACTCATCAAAAATATGCTAGCTAAATAAAAGGATAAATAAATAATTTAATTGAAAATTGAATTCATGCATCTGATTGTATATTATAGTTTTCGAGCTGGAAATTTGAGTTAAATTCTAGTGCTAAACTGCTTTTTTAATCCTCATTCTAATGCAATGTTTGGGTAAGATTTTTATCATTTATGTGCCTTAATTTCTGTTAAAGAAAATACAATAGTGTAGGAATTTTCTTAGGAACTAATTAGGTGATGGACAATTTTAAACTACTTAAAATAATGCCAGGATATGACAATAACTCATAAATGTTAGAGATGGTATTATTATTAACATTGTCATTACTATTTTTTGATTGTCTTCGTTGTTATTGTCATTAACATATATCAGTAAAGGAAAGGAAACTTTTAATGTATAATTCTTTCAAGAAGGATTCTGCTGTATCATTTGAATATGTCATTTCACTTTTATTCTAACTAAATCTAATGAAAATGTTTAACAACAATATAATTATTTCACGGATGAGAGAGATCAGTGCATTTAAGAAAATGTAAATAAGTATATCTAAGATACCAGATAAGTAGCAGATAATACCTATAGTCAAATCCTTGACTATTTGTAATTACTATGCTCTTTTTAGCACACCACTCTGTAATAATATTAGAAAGAAATAGAGACTTTGAGAATGAGTATTGCAGATAAGCATATAAAACTCAAAACTTATTGTTCTACTATTGTTTATACAGTTTAATAAAACATGAATTGTTTTGTATTTTTCCTTATATCATATATTATATAATTTTAAATCATTTTGTTGTAGGCAATATTTTAAAAGATTTAAAATGATAAATATCTCCACCATACAACAACGGATTTTAACTGAAAGTTACTATTGTTGAACTTAGGTCATCTTTTTAAATACAATTTTACAAGATGTGTTCCCAAGCACCCAGTGGAAAATCTTTTCCTCTGTTCATCTTTCTGACTTGGCAGGTTTTGCTCTGCAACTAACTGGTTTCATGGGATTTTTTCATGCATGTGTTTGTTTGTTTGTTTTAATAGAGTGTGAACAAAACTTCTCGGAATTATCTCATGTCCTTTTCGAACTCTTGGCAAAGTTCTGATGTGACCCACATCTTCAGGGCTACCAAGACTTACCCAGAAGCATAAAACTTACTCCAGGCCATTAGTGCTGGTTTATATCAATCTCACTCTTTGTAAACTTACTGCTGTGCTTCATGGTAATACACTCTTTGGTTCGCCCTTTGAAGGAATATCTTGTGAAGTTTCAAAAGAGGGACAATTATTTCCAAGAGAAAGGAATGTGATTTAAACTTGGGATCAAAATAGCTTGAACTATTTTAGGAGAATATTCATAAAATATTCATGTAGAGTCAAAATGGCTTGAAATAAGTTTAAGCTAATTTTCATAAAATATTGTTTTAAAAAATATAAGTAAATGGAAAAATCATCTCTCTAAGGAGAGGAAAATGTACAAATTATTTCAACAATGTAATCTCTGTCCTATATGATCTGTTTAGAGGATATATACTTTAATAACTATAACTGTTTCCTCTTTCTGTTTCATAGTGCTGTTAAGCACTAGTCAAATACTAGGTGGAGAATGACTTCTTTTAATAAATCTCATTTTTAAACCAATTTCCATTTTCAGACTATATTTTGTGGAAATTCTTCTCATTGTTTTCTTCATCTTCATCAGTTGCTGAATGAACTAACAGCTCACCTCACAATTCAAATGGATGCATATTCTTTTCTGTCAAAGAAGATCATACCATAAAAGATTTTTTTCTACTTATTAATGGGGGTTAGAAAATATCTATTTTATATTCATGAACAAAATAAATAATATGAATAAAACCATTCACTTCTCAAATTTTTGTCCCTACTATACATAATAAAAAACAATTTATCAGAAATATTGGGTTAGGTGATATTTTCACATGTGCAAATTTTCCCTTGTAATTTAAGACCTAGATCTAAATGATTTTGCTGATTTCTTTTAACTATTTTAAACAAAACCTATTGCTCCAATTTATGAAATAAAAACAAAGTGCTTATGAGATCTTGAAAAGAATGTGGACTAGAAGAGAGTATTAATACTAATGTATCATATAAAATCTCGATTGCATAATTAGATATGACAAGGTTAATATGTTAAATGGTGTAATATTAAGGTTAATTTTATCAGCATTTCTTTGTAATTTTATATGCAAAATAAGGTTTTCCTGTGAAGATATTATATGAAATGAAAATTCATAGTAAGTATGTGAGTTGTCTTGTGAGGGAAACTAAGAATAGTCATAGGACAATCTCATTAGAGAAGGAACAAACAACAAGTATGAAGCTTCTATTATACATTTTGAACTTTCAGTATACATGTTTTTATTTATCTCACTTAACAGATTCATTATAAAGGAGAACTGAACATTTTAAAATACTATCAGTCACAATAACATGTGCAGGAAATAGTCAAAATATTTTCTACAATATGAATAAAATTATTCTATCACATGGTTTGCTCTCTCAGACACTCATGAAATTCATAGTATATCAAAATGTTTTAAAAAGCATAATAAAGATAAACAAAATATAAAAATCATATTAATTAAATACTATGAATTTTTATATACTGATATTTAATGGTATAAACATTCAGTTCATTTCAGTCACTCAGTCGTGTCCAATTCTTTGTGACCCCATGAACTACAGTATGCAAGGCCTCCCTGTCCATCACCAAATCCCAGAGTTTACTCAAACTCATATCCATTGAGTTGATGATGCCATCCAACCATCTCATCCTCTGTCGTCCCCATTTCCTCCCACCTTCAATCTTTCCAGGCCTCATGGTCTTTTCAAAGGTGTCAGTTCTTCACATCAGGTGGCCAAAGTATTGGAGTTTCAGCTTTAGCATCAGTCCTTTAAATGAATATTCAAGACTGATTTCCTTTTGGATGGACTGATTGGATCTCCTTGCAGTCCAAATGACTCTTAAGAGTTTTCTCCAAACCACAGTTCAAAAGCATCAATTCTTCACCATTCAACTTTCTTTATAGTCCAACTCTCACATCCATACATGAGTATTGGAAAAACCATAGCCTTGATTAGACGGACCTTTGTTGGCAAAGTAATGTTTCTGCTTTTTAATATACTGTCTGCTGCTGCTGCTAAGTCACTTCAGTCGTGTCCGACTCTGCGTGACCCCATAGACGTCAGCCCACCAGGCTCTCCTGCCCCTGGGATTCTCCAGGCAAAAAAACTGGAGTGGGTTGCCATTTCCTTCTCCAATGCATGAAAGCGAAAAAGTGAAAGTGAAGTCGCTCAGTCGTGTCCGACTCTTAGCGACCCCATGGACTGCAGCCCACCGGGATCCTCCATCCATGGGATTTTCCAGGCAAGAGTACTGGAGTGGGGTGCCATCGCCTTCTCCAATATACTATCTAGGTTGGTCATAAATTTTCTTCCAAGGAGCAAGCATCTCTTAATTTCATGGCTGCAGTCACCATTTGCAGTGATATTGGACCCCCCAGAATAATGTCTGCCACTGTTTCCATTGTTTACCCATCTATTTGCCATGAAGTGATGGGACCAGATGCCATAATCTTAGTTTACTGAATGTTGAGCTTTAGGCCAACTTTTTCACTCTCCTCTTTCATTATCATCAAGAGGCTCTTTAGTTCTTCACTTTCTGCCATAAGGGTGGTGTCATCTGCATATCTGACGTTATTGATATTTCTCCCAAGAATCATGATTCCAGCTTGTGCTTCATCCAGCCCAAAATTTCTCATGATGTACTCAAAATACAAGTTAAGTAAGCAGGGTGACAATATACAACCTTAACATACTCTTTTCCCTATTTGGAATCAGTCTGTTGTTTCATGTTAAGTTCTAACTCTTGGTTCCTGACCTGCATACAGATTTCTCAAGATGCAGGTGAGGTGGTCTGGTATTCCCATCTCATTAAAATTTTTCCACAGTTTGTTGTGATCCATACAAAGGCTTTGGCATTTTCAATAAAGCAAAAAAGGCTGTTTTTCTGGAAAACTCTTGCTTTTTCTATAATCTAATGGATGTTGGAAATTTGATCTCTACTTCATCTGCATTTTATACAACCAATTTGAACATCTGAAAGTTCATGTTTCACATACTGTTGAAGGCTGACTTGGAGAATTTTGAACATTACTTTGCTAGCATGTGAGAATTGTGCAATTGTGCAGTAGCTTGAACATTCTTTGACAATGCCTTTCTTTGTGATTGAAATGAAACCTGACATTTTCAAATCATGTTGTGAACTCTGAGTTTTCCAAATTTGCTCGCATACTGAGTGCAGCACTTTCACAGCATCAGCTTTTAGGATTTAAGAAAGCTCAACTGGAATTCCATCAGTTTCCATTCCAGTAGCTTTGTTTGTAGCGATGTTTCCTAAGGCCCACTTGACTTAGCATTCCAGGATGTCTGACTCTGGGTGAGTGATCACACCATCATGGTTATCTGGGTCGTGAAGATATTTTTCTTTTTTGTATAGTTCTTCTGTGTATTTTTGCCACCTCTTCTTAATATATAATGCTTCTCTTAGGATCATACCATTTCTGTCCTTTATTGTGCCCATATTTGCATGAAACTTTCCTGTGATAGCTCTAATTTTCTTGAAGAGATCTCTAGTCTTCCCCGTTCTATTGTTTTCCTCTATTTCAATACATTGAACACTAAGGAAGGCTTTCTTATCTCTCCTTGATATTCTTTGGAAATCTGCATTCAATTGGGTATATCTTTCCCTTTTTCCTTTGCCTTTTGCCTCTCTTCTTTCCTCAGCGATTTTTAAGGCCTCCTTAGAAAACGGTTTGCCTTTTGTTTTTCTTTTTCTTCGGGGTAGTCTTGATCACTTCCTCCTGTACAATGTCAAAAACCTTTGTCCATAGCCTTTTTTTTTTTTTTTTTTTTGAAACACTAAAAGCCATTCACTTTTATTAATAACCATGTATTAATTTCAACAGTTGAAATAAAATCTTTTACAATCCACAGCATGATCCATGATTAAGTACAGATCAAAAGTACAGAGAAAGATATTCATTTTTCGGTTATAATGATGTGAGAATTGTGATTTTTATGGCCTACCAAACAAAGGCTCGGAAGCACTTAGCAAGCATGCTGCTGCTGCTGCTAAGTCGCTTCAGTAGTGTCCGACTCTGTGCAACCCCAGAGACGGCAGCCCACCAGGCTCCCCCGTCCCTGGGATTCTCCAGGCAAGAACACTGAGGTGGGTTGCCATTTCCTTCTCCATGTCCATAGTCTTTTAGGACCCTGTAAATCACATCTAATCCCTTGAATATATTTCTCACTTCTACTATATAATTGCAAGGTATATGATTTAGGTCATATCTTAATGGTCTGGTGCTTTTCCGTGCTGTCTTCAAACTAAGTGTGAATTTGGTAATAAGGAGGTCATGATCTGAACCATAGTCAGCTCCCATGTGTGCAAAGTACATAATGTGAAATGCTGGGTTGGATGAAGCACAAGCTGGAATCAAGATTCCCGGGAGAAATATCAATAACCTCAGATATGCAGATGACATCATCCTTATGGCAGAAAATGAAGGAGAACTAAAGAGCCTCTTGATGAAAGTGAAAGAGGAGAGTGAAAAAGTTAGCTTAAAGCTCAACATTCAGAAAACTAAGTTCATGGCATCTGGTCCCGTCACTTCATGGGAAATAGATGGGAAAACAGTGGGTGACTTTATTTTTCTGGGCTCCAAAGTCACTCCAGATGGTGATTGCAGCCATGAAATTAAAAGATGTTTCACTCCTTGGAAGAAAAGCTGTGACCAATCTAGGCAGCATATTATACAGCAGAGACATTACTTTGCCAACAAAGATCCTTCTCTTCAAAGCTATGGTTTTTCCAGTAGTCATGTTTGAATGTGAGAAAGCTGAGCACCAAAGAGTTTATTCTTTTAAACTATGATTTGTAGAAGACTCTTGAAAACCTCTTGGAATGCAAGGATTTCAAACCAGTCAATCTTAAATAAAATTTAGGATTTGGGCCTCTATATTCATTGGAAGCGCTGTTGCTGAAGCTGAAACTCTGTTAATTTGAACCTCCGATATGAGCAACTGACTTATTGGAAAAGACCCTGATTCTGGGAAAAATTGAAGGTAGGAGGAGAAGACGATGACAGAGGACAAGATGGTTGGATGGCATCATTGACTCGATGGTCAGGAGTTTGAGCAAGTCCCGGAAATTATTGATCAACAGGGAGGCCTGGTGTACTATAGTCCATGGGGGCCCAAAGAGTCAGATATAATTTAATATGGGTATCAAGTCATAATTGAACAAAAGAAGAAAGGATAAGAAAAAAGCACAAGCACAAGAAAAAAAAAAAAAAAAAAAAAAACCTACAAGCACAAACCCCAAACAATTTGGAAATGGCAAAAGAGCATACATACTGATAATTATTTTAAATCTAAATTTATTAAATGCTCAAACCAAAAAACAAGTTTTCTGGATAATAGAAAGTAAGAACCAAATATATGCAACTACAAGGTATAGGAGTATGTAGAATCTGAAAGTGAGAGGATAGAAAAAGATATTCCATACAAATGGAAAGCAAAAGAAAGTACTAATGTTTTAATGGGATAAAGTAGATGTTAAATAAAGAATATAAGCATAGACAAGGAATTATACTATATAATAACCAAAGGATCAATATAAGAAAATATAACAATTGTAAACATACATATACCAAATATCAGAGCACCTCAATATAGAAGGAAAATGTTAACTGACATAAAAGGGAAAATCAACATTAACACAAAATGTTGCTGCACTTTACCACCTCATATACACTAACAAATCTTCCCAGTATAAAGAAAAGAGGGAAGCACAGGCCTTAAATGGCACATTAGATTAGATGAACTTAAATGTAATTTATAGAACATTCCATCTGAAAGTAGCAGAATACACTTTCTTCTAAAAAGAACATGAAATATTCTCCAGGATGTCTTAGGCCACAAATTAAGCCTCAATAAATCTAAGAAAATTGAAATCATATTAAGTATCTCTTCCAACCACAAGTAATAAGTCATTAGCAAAACAAATCATCACATACAGTGAGAAATGCCCATTAAAATGATGTCTAACACATCCACATTTATTCCAGTATCAAATGGGAAATTTCAACAACAACAACAAAAAAAAACCTTTCATACCAACCTACTGTTTGGTGTTGTATTTAGCATGCTTTTTCTTTTTTATGTGTGTATGTTTCTATTGCAGTCTTTTGGTTTGCTTTTCCCATGAGGTTTTGATAAAGCAGTGTATACATACAGGTTGTTTAAGGTTGCTTGTCTCTTTCCGGCCTAGTTCTGTTTTAGCCTTTGCTCTAAAGATGGTTTGGTGGTTCATAATTCTCTTATCTTTTGCTTGTTTGAAAATCTCTTGATTCCTCTGCTAAATCTGATAGACAACCCTGATGGAGAGAGTATTCTTGATTGTAGGCTCTTGTCTTTCATCACTTTAAATGTATCATATCCCTCTGGCTTACAGGGTTTCTGCTGGAAACTCAATTGAGACACTTATGGAGATTCCCTTGTTGAGTTTATTCTGTATGAGATTTTCTATACTTTCTGGACTTCAGTGAGGGTTTCCTTTCTCACATAAGGGAAGTTTTCAGCTATAATATCTTTAAATATTTTCTCAGGCCATTTCTCTTTCTTTTCTCTTTCTTGGACTTCCATAGTGCAAATGTTGGTACATTTAGTATTGTCCCAGAATTATTTGAGACAGTCCTTGTTTCTTTTCATTCTCTTTTCTTTACTTTGTTCTATGGCAGTGATTTTCAGCACTTTGTATTTAAATTCCATTTATTTGTTCTTCTGCTTCAGTTATTCTGTTACTGATTCCTTCTATTGTACTTCAAATTTCATCTCTGTTTCTTCTTTAAAGTTTTTAATTAGTTAGCTCAGTCACTAAGTCATGTCTGACTCTGCAACCCCACAGATTTCAGCATGCCAGGCCTTACCTGCTGCTGCTGCTGCTAAGTCACTTCAGTCCTGTCTGATTCTGTACGACCCCATAGACAGCAGTCCACCAGGCTTCCCCGTCCCTGGGATTCTCCAGGCAAGAACACTGAAGTGAGTTGCCATTTCGTTCTCCAATGCATGAAAGTGAAAATGAAGTCGCTCAGTCGTGACCAAATCTTCACGACCCCATGGACTGTAGACTACCAGGACTCCGTCCATGGGATTTTCCAGGCAAGAGTACTGGAGTGGGTTGCCATTTCCTTCCATCACCAACTCCTGAAGCTTACTGAAACTCTTGCACATTGAGTCGATGATGCCATCCAACCTCTCATCTTCTGTCATCCCCTTCTTCTCCCACCTTCAATCTTTCCAGGCATCAGGGTCTTTTCAAATGAGTCATTTATTCACATCAGATGGCCAATTAATATTCAGGACTGATTTCCTTTAGGATGGACTGGTTGGATCTCCTTGTAGTCCAAATGACTCTTAAGAGTCTTCTCCAATACCACAGTTCAAAAGCATCAGTTCATTGGTGCTCAGCTTTCTTCACAGTCCAACTTTCACATTCACACATGACTACTGGAAAAACCATAGCCTTGAAGACAGACTTTTTTTGGCAAAGTAATATCTTTGCTTTTTAATATGATGTCTAGCTGGTAATAACTTTCCTTCCAAGGAGAAAATGTCTTTTAATTTCATGGCTGCTGTCACCATCTGCAGTGATTTTGGAGCCCCTCTCCCCCTAAAAAAAATAAAATTTGTCACTGTTTCCATTGTTTCCCCATGTATTTGCCACGAAGAGATGGAACTGGATGACATTATCTTAGTTTTCTGAATGTTTATTTCTAGGCCAACTTTTTCACTTTCCTCCTTCACTTTCATCAAGACGTTCTTCTGGTTTTCATCACTTTCTGCCATAAATGTGGTGTCATTGGCATGTCTGAAGTTACTGGATTTCTCCCGGCAATCATGATTCCAGCTTGTGCTTTATCCAACCCAACATTTCTCATGATATACTCTTCATATAAGTTAAATAAACAGAGTGACAATATACAGCCTTGACATACTCCTTTCCCAATTTGGAACCAGTCTCTCTTTCCATATCCAGTTCTAACTGCTGCATCCTGGTCTTCATACAGAATTCTTGAGAGGTAGGTCAGATACTCTGGAATTCCCATCCCTTTCAGAATTTTCCATAGTTTGTTGTGATCCACACAGTCAATGGCTTTGGCATAGTCAGTATAGCAGAATTCAATGCTTTTCTGGAAGTCTCTTGCTTTTTTGATGATCCAATGGATGTTGGAAATTTGGTCTATGGTTTCTCTGCCTTTTCTAAATCCAACTGGATCATCTGGAAGTTCATGGTTCACATTATGCTGAAGCCTGGCTTTGAGAATTTTGAGCATTACTTTGCTAGCATGTGAGATGAATGCAGTTGTGTAGTAGATTGAGCATTTGTTGGCACTGCCTTTCTTTGGAATTGGAATCAAAACTTACCTTTTCCAGTCCTGTGGCCGTGGCTGTTTTCCAAATTTGCTGGCATATTGAGTGCAGAACTTTCACAGCATCATCTTTTAGAATTTGAAATAGCTCAACTGGAATTCCATCACCTCCAGTAACTTTGTTCATAGTAATGTTTCATAAGTCCCGCTTGACATCACACTCCAAGATGTCTGGCTGTAGGTGAGTGATCACAACATCATGTTAAATGTTTTATCGCCTTGTTAAACACTTCTTGTGTCTTCCTGATCTGAACCTCCATTCTTTTTTTTTTTTTTTTTTTTTTTTAATTGAAGGATAATTGCTTTACAGAATTTTGTTGTTTTCTGTCAAACCTCAACATGAATCAGCCATAGGTATACATATAACCCCTCCCTTTTTAACTTCCCACCCATCTCTCTCCCCATCCCATCCCTCTAGTTTGATACAGAACTCCTGTTTGTTTCCTGAGTCGTACAGCAAGTCCCTGATCTATTTTTCATATGGTAAGGTATGTTTCCATGTTACTCTTTCTATACATCTCACCCTCCTCTCCCCTCTGTTTCTCCATTGCTGCCCTGAAAATAAATTCTTCAGTACCATTTTTCTAGATTCCATATATATGCATTAGAATACAATATTTATCTTTCTCTTTCTGACTTACTTCACTCTGTATAATAGGTTCGAGATTCATCCACCTCATTAAAACTGACTCAAATGTGTTCCTTTTTATGGCTGAGTAATATTCCATTGTGTATATATACCACATTTCTTTACCCATTCATCTGTTGATGGACATCTAGGTTGCCTCCATGTTCTAGTTATTGTAAATAGTGATGCAATGAACAATGGGATACATGTTTATTTTTCAATTTTGGTTTCCTCAGGCTATAGACTAGCTGTGGGATTGCTGTGTCATACGGTGGTTTTATTCCTAGTTTTTTAAGGAATCGTCATACTATCTTCTACAGTGGCTAAATCAATTTACATTCCCACCAACAGTACAAGAGTGTCCCCTTTTCTCCCCACCCTCTTCTGCATTTATTGTTTATAGACTTTTTGATGATGGTCATTCTGACCAGTGTGAGGTGATATCTTATTGTAGTTTTGATTTTTATTTCTCTAATAATCAGCTATGTTGAGCATCTTTTCATATGTTTGTTAGCCATTTTTATGTCTTCTTTCAAGAAATGTCTGTTTAGGTCTTTTCCCACTTTTTGATTGGGTTGTTTGTTTTTCTGGTATTGAGTTGCATAAACTGCTTATATATTTTGGAAATTAATCCTCTGTCTATTATTTCATTTGCTATTATTTTCTCCCATTCTGAGGGTTGTCTTTTCACCTTGCTTACATTTTCCTTTGCTGTGCAAAAGCTTTAAAGTTTAATCAGGTCCCACTTGTTTACTTTTGCTTTTATTTCCATTACTCTAAGAATTGGGTCATAGAGGATCTTGCTTTGGATCATCTTTACTATCATACTCAGAATTCTTTTTCATGTAGATTTTCTCACTCTTCTTTATTTGCTTTTTATTGTGGGGTTTTATTTTATTCCATTATTTACAATATGTTTCTCTGTCATTTCATTTTTTTCTAAATGGTAGTTTCTTTTCTGCAGACTACAGGGTTGTAGAACCTCTTGCTTCAGATGTTTGCCCCCTGGAGAGTGAGGTTGATCCAGGAACTTTTGCTGGCTTCCTTGAGGGAGGACCTAGTGCTTGGCGTCTAGTTGGTAGGGCTATGTCTCACCCCTCTGCTGGGCACCTCCATGTCAAGGCACGTGTTTTGAGGCAGATGGGAGCCCTCTACAACTTCAAGCAGACTGTCTGCTGATTAGTAGGCCTGTGTCCTATGTTGTTCATTATTTGGTCTGAGCAGTTCCAGCTCTGGAGCTTGTCAGTTGTTGGGTGGGGCTAGGTCTTGGTGACAAAATGGAGACCTCTGTGAGGGCTCAGGCTAATAGTATTCCCTGGGACCTCTACCAACAGTGTTCTTGCCCCAATAATGAGCTACAGCCAACCCTCACCTGTCCAAGAACGTCTTCAAGATCCTTAGCTGGTTAGCCCCAAATTGTATGTATGAGATATTGCTTTGTGCTAATGCCCAGTGCACATGAAGACTTGTGTGCATCTTCCAAGAGTGGAATTTCTTTTTCTACCAGTCCTGTGAATTTCTTATATTCAAGCCCCAGTGGGCTTCAATGCCAAATTTTCCTGGGTTTTTTTCACAATTCTTGACTGTCAGATTGTCTTGAAGTGGTATTTTTATGTGAGCATCCCTATTTAGGTTGTATGTTTTTGTTTTTGATGTAAGGGCTGGTTTTAGTATGGATGACTGCTGCCTCTTTCCTTGGTGTATGTTGGCTGTTATCTTCTTGATAGGGGTTGAGTGGTGTGATGACCAGAACCTGCCCTGAATATCGAGTGGGGCTTCCCCTTTGCTCCCTTGTTATTGAAGTAGAGGCCCCCAGATCTGTTTCTGAGCTGTGTTTCTTATCTGTGATGGGATTAGAACACTCTTACTGGGAGGGAAGACTCTGAGTTTTCCTCTTCTGGAGCTGTTTACCTGTTAGTGTCCTCTGCTATGTCACTATTCACCCATTGTGCTGGCTCACAAATTACACTGTTGTGAAACTCCATTTAGCCCCACTTTGACCATTGGTATGTTGGCAATTGACCCTCATGTCTCTTAGGCATTGTTTTCACCAGGCTACCAGTGCAGATCTGCCAAACTCAGGTCCCAGGATGGCAGTAATTCTGCACCTGAACCCTGTGTTGGAGCTATGGAGGCAGTTCAGATTCTGGCCTGGTCTGATACCCACATGTACATGCCCACAAGACCCACAGCTCTTAAAACTAGACCTATCTCAATTTCAAGAACATTAATCCATTCATATGTTCTGCAGGTGCTGTTTACAAAGCCTGCGGCAGGGGTGTAAATCAGTTTTTCCTGCAGACATGAGGGGAGATTTCCTCTCTTCTTCCTTAGTTGCATGGGCCCAGGTACTCAGCTGTGGTTCCAGCCCCACCTCTATGGGTGGGCCTCCCATAAGAGTCTTCTCTCAAGGCTTCCCCAGGGCACATGCACCCATCCGGCCACTTGGAGTCAGATGCAGTGATGCACAAGATGTGTATGCAAACCTCCTCAGGCAGGTGCCATTCCTAGTGCTCATAGAGGCAGGGGTCAACGCATAGGGAATGGGCTACAGTGGTGGTCCCACTTCTCATGTGACACTTGACAATGGCTCCCTGCTTCTGTGTTGGCCAGGACTTCTTCCACAAGCATGCCCTGTTGTGGAGCTCTTACACCCATCACTTTAGGCTGTCTCTTCATAGCCAACAGTTGTCAATTCTCTGGATCTGCTCTCAAAACCTCATGTTCCTGTACTCAGCCCTTGCCTATACCAGCAAATACACATCTCAGGCTTTGCACATAGGACTGTGGCACATACCAACCATCTAGGTCTCATTTGGTCCTGCTGTTATAGACCAGTTGCTGTGCTCTTCTCTAAACCTTCAAAGCAGCCTTCTGTCTTAGCTGATCTCCCCACTGCGGAGGGGGCTTCTCCTCTCCTTCAACTCCTCCCCAAGTGTGCAGGTCCTATTCCATTTCTTTTTTTTTTTTTTTTTTTTTTTCTTCTTCTTTTGTCCTGCTCAGCTACATGGGAGTTTCCTTGTCCTTTTAGTTGTCCAAGGTCCTCTGCTAGTGTGTGGCTCAGGTGGTAAGGAATCTGCCTGCAGTGCAGGAGACCCAGGTTCAATCTCAGATCAGGAAGATTCCCTGAAGGAGAGCATGGCAACCCAGTCCAGTATTCTTGCCTGTAGAATCCCATGAACAGAGGAGCTCGGCAGGCTACAGTCTATGGGGTTGCAAAGAGTTGGATACAAGTGAGCAACTGATGCTTTCCCTGGAAGAATTATTTCATTTGTGAAAAGTGAAAGTGAAAGTTGCTCAGTCTTGTCCAACTCTTTGCGACCCCATGGACTGTAGCCTGCCAGTCTCCTGTGTTCATGGAATTCTCCTGGCCAGAATACTGCAGTGGATAGTTGTTCCCTTCTCTGGGAATCTTCCCAGCCTGAGGGTCTTCCCAACCCAGGGATAGAACCCAGGTCTTTCACATTGAAAGATGTATTCTTATATACTTGTGGGAAGAAATGAACTCCGTGTCCTGCTTTTCCACCATCTTGAGTCCTCTCTTTATCCTCATTTTTCAAAGTAATTTTTTTCCTTCTTTCGTTTTTGGTGTCCAGCATCCATTATTTCTACTACTCTGCCTTTCATTCATTTATTCTTCTGTATCATCTAATCTGCTACTGATTATTTTTAGTGTATTCTTTTAGTTTAATTTCAGTTATTGTATTCTTCCATGCTGTTTGATTCTTTTTTATATATATTTTCCAACTCTTTTTTCTCATTGCATTCATTGATTCTTATCTCTAGTTCATTCAATAACTTTATCATCATTACCTTGAAATGTTTTTATCTATATTGCTTATTTCTACTTATTTTAGCTTTTTTTTTTTTTTTGAGGTTTTGTCTTGTTCCTTCATTTGAAATATACTCCTCTGTACTCTTATTTTGCCAAATTATCTGTGATTATTTCTGTATATTAGCTAGGTTGGTTATGTTTTCTGATTTTGGACAATGGCTGTATGTAGGAGACATCCTCTAGGGTCTTGCATCACAGTCATGTCTGGTCATCAGAGCTATAGGATATAGAATAGCCCATTATGTGGTCTGGGTTAGCCCTTCTAGTAGACAGCTGGTAAGTGGGGCTGGCCCTGGACCTGTTTGGCTTTCAGGCTCTGCTTCATTTGGAGCCTGGCCTGCTGGAGGGCACAAAATCTTTTCATTGCTAACTGTAGTCCCAATTGCCTTCTTAGTTCTTCATGAGTCTCTCCAAGATATAAAAATAGGTATGACCCAGAATTGTTTTTCATATTATAGCTTCTGAGCTGGATCTTTAAGCATGTTAATTTTGTGAATGCTTTTTAAGTGCAGAAACTTTCCTACAGCCCCTTTGTATTCCTCTATACAAACCCCAGTGGCCTTCAAAGACAATCTAGGGACTCTGTTTCCCAGTGAATAACTCCTAGGCTGAAGAGTCTGAAACAGGGCTCAGATCCCTATTTTCTTTAGAGAGTAACTTTGCATTAGTTATTTTACAGTACCTTCCTATATGTGGGTAATATAACTAAGAGTGTAGGTATTTACTATACTGCCCCACCTAACTAATCCCCCCCCCCCCCGTATTTATGTTACTGTAAATAGTTGGAATTTTGGTGTGTCCATGGGAGAAGGTGA
Source organism: Tragelaphus eurycerus (assembly GCA_935064755.1). Classification (NCBI taxonomy): domain Eukaryota; kingdom Metazoa; phylum Chordata; class Mammalia; order Artiodactyla; family Bovidae; genus Tragelaphus; species Tragelaphus eurycerus. The sequence goes on from CAKXYN010000041.1 coordinate 5,614,785, forward strand.
GTCCAGGATCTTCTTTCTCTGCCCTCTTGACCACACCTACCACAAGACATTGTTTTTATTTCCTTGAGATTCTTCTCTTCACCCATAGATTATTTAGAATTGTTTTATTTTGTTTACGGAGAAGGCAATGGCACCCCACTCCAGTACTCTTGCCTGGAGGATCCCATGGATGGAGGAACCTGGTGGGCTGCCGTCCATGGGGTCGTGCAGAGTCAGACACGACTGAAGTGACTTAGCTTAGCTTAGCTTATTTCGTTTACAAGTGTTTGAAGTTTTCCCTTTTATAGGTTTCTAATTTGATTCTATTGTGAACACAGAAAATATTTCTCATGGTTTCAATTATTTTCAATTTCTTTAGAATTGCTATATCATTTGGGACTTAGTTTACCTAATAAGTATGTTTACTTAAAGGAGTATGTCAAATCTGTATATTGTCACCCTGCTTATTTAACTTATATGCAGAGTACATCATGAGAAATGCAGGGCTAGAAGAAGCACAAACTGGAATCAAGATTCGGGGAGAAATATCAATAATCTCAGATATGCAGATGGCATCACCCTTATGGCAGAAAGTGAAGAGGAACTAAAAATCCTCTTGATGAAAGTGGAAGAGGAGAGTGAAAAAGTTGGCTTAAAGCTCAACATTCAGAAAACAAAGATCATGGCATCTGGTCCCATCACTTCATGGGAAATAAATGGGGAAACAGTGGAAACAGTGGGAGACTTTATCTTTTTGGGCTCCAAAATCACTGCAAATGGTGACTGCAGCCATGAAATTAAAAGATGCCTACTCCTCGGAAGAAAAGTTATGACCAAACTAGGTAGCATATTAAAAAGCAGAGACATTACTTTGCCAAAAAAGATCAGTCTAGTCAAGGCTATGGTTTTTCCAATGGTTGTATACGGATGTGAGAGTTGGACTGTGAAGAAAGCTGAGTGCCGAAGAATTGATGCTTTTGAACTGTGGTGTTGGAGAAGACTCTTGAGAGTCCCTTGGACTGCAAGGAGATCCAACCCGTACATTCTAAAGGAGATCAGCCCTGGCTATTCTTTGGAAGGAATGATGCTAAAGCTGAAACTTCAGTACTTTGGCTACCTCATGCGAAGATTTGAGTCATTGGAAAAGACTCTGATGGTAGGAGGGATTGGGGGCAGGACAAAAAGGGGACGACAGAGGATGAGATGACTGGATGGCATCACTGACTCGATGGACGTGAGTTTGAGTGACCTCCGGGAGACGGTGATGGACAGGGAGGCCTGGTGTGCTGCGATTCCTGGGGTCTCAAAGAGTCGGACACGACTGAGTGACTGAAGTGAACTGAACTTACGTAATATATACTCTATGGGCACATGAAAAGAATGTATTTTCTATTGTTGTTGAGTAGAGTATTCTATAGATGCTGAAAAGATACTATGGATTTTTGTTGTCTTTTATATTCTTGTTTATTTTCCACTGAGTTCAGTTAATTGAATTATTTCTTTACCATTTTTTCTTTACAGTTATTTATTCAGCCCTAGGTTTTTCCAGTGGTCATGTATGGGTGTGAGAGTTGGACTGTGAAGAAAGCTGAGCACTGAAGAATTGATGCTTTGAAACTGTGGTGTTGGAGAAGACTCTTGAGAGTCCCTTGGACTGCAAGGAGATCCAACCAGTCCATACTAAAGGAGATCAGTCCTGAGTGTTCATTGGAAGGACTGATGCTGAGGCTGAAATTCCTTGGCCACCTCACGCGAAGGGTTGACTCATTGGAAAAGACCCTGTTGCTGGGAGGGATTGGGGGCAGGAGGAGAAGGGGATGAGAGAGGATGAGATGGCTGGATGGCATCACCGACTCGATGGACATGAGTTTGAGTGAATTCTGGGAGTTGGTGATGGACAGGGAGGCCTGGCATGCTGTGATTCTTGGGGTCGCAAAGAGTCGGACACGACTGAGCAACTGAACTGAACTGATTCAGCCCTACACTTTCTCCTCTCCTTTAGAAGTAAATGGCATAAATTTTAGGTCTTTTGGTACACTCCTACAGGGCACTCAACTTTGTATTTTTGGAAGGTAGATTATTTTCTATTCTCATCTTTTTCAATGTTCTCCATTCTATCATTCAACACTTCCACTGAGTTTTTCCTATACTAAAATAACAATTTAGAATTTTATATTTTTAACCTCTTTGCCAAGACTTCTTGTTTCTTTGTTGAACTTTTTTATTCTTTTAATTGTTTTACCATAATTGTTTAAGAATTTTTATAAATGTTATTTGAAACAGTTTTATGATGGATGATTGATTGCCATTTTCATTCACTTTAAAACATTTTTTCCCTCAGGATATTGTATGATTTTATTGAAATTTGGATATTATACATATTGTTTTACAATATTTTGGATCTTACATTAACCTGCTTTGATTAGCTTCTTCTAAGACTGTTTTAACAGAGAAAGGGATGGCACCGTGTCCTCCATGAGGTAGAGGACATATGTAAATGTTCTTCACTTGGTCTCTGTTGACAACTGGAAGAGATGTCTAATTATGACTTTTATGTGGAAGTTGGAACTTCAGCTCTCTACTCAGCTTTCATTTGTACCCCCCTGTCTGGGATGATTAGGAGAGTCTTTTAATACTTCCCATAGTGATGAGGTAGAAATGTTGACCCCCTTCTAGGCTTTTTGAGACTTCCTTTCATTAATGTTACTTGAGGATAGAAGTCCATGTTCCCCACATGATTTCCACTGGCAGTTCTTTGAGGGTGAGGGTACATGCTATTGCTCAGTAGACATGAAAATCCAGGCTTCTTCCTTGCCTTTTCTGACATCACCCAACTTATAGACTGAGGCACCTCATTACTCTTTGGTGAGTGTGTAGATTTATGTTTCTCAGTTGGCCTTCGCTGACATGGATGTGTGTGAAGTCACAGGTTTTCTGTGTTATTGGCTGGAGTAGGACCGTGATTGTCTAAAGATGTATTGTCTTGTTATTCTACCTTTTTCCTGGTCTTTGGTCTAGAGACAGAAGACCTTTGTTGGAGTTTTATTTGTCTACACTCATTAGAGTAAATAACGTTAAGGTTTCTCCAATACCCAACTTGGGATATATAAGAAGAAAACCGAGATAACTCATCACCATGTCACTTTTAAGGTCACAGTCTCTAGCTATTCTACCATTTCTCCAAATTTCAGAGTATGTTTTATGTTGTTACTGTCTTCATCTGTATAACACCACACATTTTTTTTTGTATGTTTTCTTGAATAAATAGAAAGGTAGGTTCACTATGTCTTGACAGAAGCAGAATTTGTTTCATCTTGTAGTTTTCACTCCACTTTAGAACATTTCAGTTCTTGTATTGAGATGTATTTTAAATCTTGTTATAAGTTTTTTAATGCCCAAGAATTATTTCTTCTTACTATGAATATCACAAATTTGTAATATACTAATTTTAAATTTTATAAATTATCTAGGCCAGAACACTGGAGTGGGTAGCCTTTCCCTTCTCCAGCAGATCTTCCCAGCCCAAGAATTAAATTGCAGTCTCCTGCATTGCAGGCAGATTTGTTGCCAACTTAGCTATCATGGAAAGCCAAAGTATAAATATGCTAATATTTATTTTTATGCTAATTTTATAATTTATAATAAATCATACTCTTGAACAACAAACTTTGAACCATGCAGGTACACTTTTATGCAGATTTTTAAAGAATAAGTATACTGTTAGCCCACTATATCTGTGTGTTCTGCATCCACAATTCAACCAACTGCATATTACACATGTATTACACAATCTGTGGTTGGTTCGATCTGAGGATATTGAACCAGTAGGTGTAAAATCTATGGCTTTAGAAGACTAGCTCTTGGACTTGAGCCAGTCAACACTGGATCCTGGAATCAGTTCCCTGAAGATAATGAAGGCTGACTATATCATTTTTTATATCCCTGAGGACAACTTTATTTTAAATGTCTTACCTATGACATATTTTCTACAAATTGGATTTTGGCTTTAATCTTTTAAGATAAAGACATGTGTTGGATATCTTGTGGTTCCAAACTTTCTCTTCATATTTAAGTTGAGACCATTAAACAGGAGTCCTTTGCCCACAGATAGAACTTATTAACAAAGAGATCTGTTTTCTACAGTCTGAATACATATCTTTCTCACTTGAAATAATCAGACTTCAGAGAGGAAAACAATCTTAATATTCTGCTTTTGGTATAAATTATTACTTTGCTATCATTTGGTGAACCAAGTGGTATACAAATCTCTTAATCTTGGAATATATTATGAAATATGTAAATAAGTGTATCTGTATGTCTTTTTTTTTTTTTTCAAGTCTCCTGCAAAATATTCACATTGAACTAAACCTCGAATTGTAACCAAACTGGAAGCTCTGATTTTTTTTGGAGGGAGTAAAAACACATTTTGCTGTATCAATATTTCACTCTAACAACAAAAGACTAGGACAGAAAATCAACACCCTTTGCTAGTAATCCTTGAGCACACTAATTTCTTCCTATTTTAGATTATCTGTATTGACAGCTGGCACTCTGTTTTTACTTTCCACATTTCCTGGTTTCAATTCAGCTTTCTAGAGCATGCTAGGCTAGCCAGCACCCATCTCTTCCCACTTCCAATATCCAAATATTGTACTTTAATTTCTTCTCTTATCTTCATATTTTACCATGGGGTTGTTCAGTGTGAAGTTATATACAATGGTATTGTGAGAAAGGCATTTCAAAGTAAACTGAATGTTCAAACAAACAAACAAGAAAATTGCTCCTTCATTTCACTTTGTCTTCTCAGTTGTTTAATTGTAGGATTATCCAGCATTTTGAAGAACTGTTCATTTTTATAAAAAGTAAGTGCATTGTTTTGGTTTTTATAAAATAACAAACATGTTAAGAACAGAAGTACAACTTTTGTCGCATTCAGCTTTAACTTGGCTTTTTCTACTGTTTCTCTAAGACCATGAACTATCAGTATTCCTATAGTGTCTCTTGCTTGAATTTCTTATTTTTGTATTTATCACTGAAATTTTTATCTCAACTGGGAGCAGATTGTTTTAGTCCAACTCTGTCTTCTAACAGACACATAAATAACAATTACAAGCAATTCCAATCTTTTGGCTTTCTTAGAATTCATGATCAGAACTTTTCAAGCTCCAAACGCCAGGAGGTTCTGTGTTCAACATGTATATGGAAGCTTGACTGTTTCTTCCTGTCAGAGAATAAGAGATTTAAAGAGCTCAACTACCCCTTACATGATTTTCCCTTCAGATAGAATTTTTTAAGTTCTTTGAAATCCCAAGTCTCTGCTTTGAAATGTTGCAAGTATTGAAGGGAGTAGTGCTGACCTCACTATTACTATTGCATCCTTTACATAAACTCTGTCTCAACCAAATGAAAGAATACACCTTTGTTGTATAAATACTTTGAGTAGTTTTGAAAATGGCTTTTTAAATAGAAAAAGTACACAGGCATCAAGACTTCAGTGTGTGATATAAATAACCCTCCTTGTCATAATTCCTTCTCCCCTAATGAGAACACGCATGCAGTGATCTCTTTTTAGATAGAATTGCATTGTATTAATATTCTCTAATCATTAGCTATTTCTCAAATCATCAAAGTTTGTATTTCTGGGTTGATTTTTTAATAGTTACATTTCAACGTATTTTTTTTTTTTTTTTTAAATTAATGAAGGCCCCAGTATACTTAAAAGACCATAATATACATTGTGGAAAATCTAGAAAGCTAATTTATTTTACCATTCTGTATGCTATTTCATTATTCAGTTACTAACCCTTAATTGTGACCTAATGAACCTAAAGGAGTTTCATTCTCAACTAAAAATACCAACTTATTCATATCCTAAACTGGTCTCCCACTTTTACTTTGCTTCTCTTCCTGACTAATAATATAGTATGCAATATCATCCAATTTATTAGAATTTTAATTTTTCCTTAGGTGATAGGTTGTAGCTTTTAGTGTGCATCTTGCATTTTGCTAAATTTAATTCTTAGTATTTATTGCTTTGATATTCATAGGCTGAGTTGTTTTCTTTCGGTTTTGGCATGTTCATTGTAAATGTACTTTTATACAAGTTAATTTATATATTGACATTATATCCTTGAAAAGTTGATAAACTAATATCATTTCTAATCATTTTTAAGGAGTGTGTATTTCTGAAAATTTTTTTAAATGCAAGATCACATTTGTGAATAGAGAGAGTTTCACATCCCCACTTCATTGTTCTCAATCAACATGCTATTTCTTCCTTCCTTTTGACAAGTCATAGAAACCTCTAGTGAAATGTTGGGAGACCGTGTTGTAAATGGAATACTGCTTTTATTCTTAGTCTTTGGAAAAAACATTTAGTGTCTTTCACCAACATGATTGATGATAGCTGTGTTTTGCTTTTTATTTATTTATTTATTTATTTTGAGATGCCCTTTATCGAGCCGAGGAAATGCTATTTGATTCCTAATTTTGTTGATGGCATATTAAAATTTCAAGTTTTTTGAAATACATTTTCTATGTCTCGAGATTATCATGTCATTGAATTCTATTATTATAATATATTACATGGATTATGTTTATATAGGCAAACTTCATGGATTATGTTTATATAGGCAAACTTTTTTATATTCCTAATATAAAACACATTTGTCATGGTATGTAACCCCTTTTTATATGTACTAAATTTATTATTTAAATATAGTTGATTTCCATTATTATATTGGTTTTCAGGTATACAACATATTGATTCAATATTTTTATACATTGTACTCTGTTTAAAGTTATTGCAAAATAATAGCTATGTGTCACTTTCTGTACAATATACTTTTGTTTGTATATTTATACAGAATAGTTTGAATTTTTGTGGTATTCTGTTAAAAAAAATTTACAGAAGGTGTATTAATCTGTAATTCTTTCCTGTGTGTGTGTGTGTGTTTGTCATTCAGTTATGTTTGACTCTTGGCGACCCTATGGACTGTAGCTCACCAGTCTCATCTTGTTCAATGAATTCTCCAGGCAAGAATACTGGAGTAGGTTGCCTTGCCCTTCTCCAGGGGATCTTCCAACCCAGGGATTGAACCCAGGTCTCCTGCATTGCAGGCAGGTTCTTTGCCATCTGAGCCACTAGGAATGTGTTGTTTTTTTTTTTTTTTTTTGGCAGTTTGATATCAAAAAGATGCTGAATAATAAAATATGTTGGAGAGTGCTCGTTCATCTTCTACTTTTGAAAGAGTTTCTGAAGAATAAGTTTTGTTTTTGTTTTTTTTTAACAATGTTTGGGGGATTTCACCACTAAAGCCATGTAGTCCTGAACTTTTCTTTTTGGTAACTTTTGCTATTACTAATTCAATCTTTTAATATTTTGTAAGCATTTAAAATTTTGTAATTATTCCTGAGTTTTGGTAACTAGTGTCTTTCTGAGACTTTTCCGTTTTACTTAGATCATCTAATCTTTACTTAATACAATATTTCCTGTAAAATGCTTTTGATGTCTCATAGAAATTCTCTTATTCTTGATTTTAGTAAATTGAATTCATCATTTTTATAGTCATTCTAAGTAAAGTTTTGTCAATATTATTTTTCAAATAACATAATACTAGTTTTCTTGGATTTCCCATATTATATTTATTCACTCATTTCAGATTGCTTTCCAGTTTTCATTGTGATATTTTATTTGACATATTTCTTATTTATCAGTGGACTTTCATTTTTCTTGAACTTTTCAAAGTATCAACTTTTCTTATTTTGATTTTCCTTATTGTATTCCTATGCTTTCATTTATTTGTTTTACTTCTCATCATTATTTTATTTGATTGATAATAATAATCATCATTATCCCAAATAATCTCCTCGTTTTAATTTCATAAAGAGAAATATTAGGTCATTAATTTGGGATCCTTTTTCTGTTTTAATATAGGCATTTACATCTATATCAAAACATTTTCCCTCCAAGTATTATTCTGTCTCCATCTCACAGGTTTGTATATTTGTGATTTTTGTTTTTTTCATTCAATTTAAAGCATTTTCTGCCTCCATTTGTTATTTTATTCGGACACATTTCTTACTTAGAAGTGTTTAGGCAATTTGTACAAATTTTTGTTTGTGCATATACCACTTTTTCCCGTATTGATTATTAATCTCATTACATTGTAGTTAAATAACATATTCTTATGTTTCCTTAAAGAACATAAATTCATTAAATTTATGAATTACTGTCTGGGTTGGAATACAATCTGGCCTGAAGAATGCTTTAAGCGTTCTTGAAAAGAATTTCTATTCTGTTGGTGTGGAGTGTTTGATAAGGTGTTTATTAGGCCTGGTTTTTCAAGTATTCTATTATATATAAGTGTGTGTGTGTGTGTGTGTGTATGTGTGTGTATAAAATTTCCATTTACAAGTTTTGTCCATTATTGAAGGTCAGATATTGATGTTGCTAATGATTTTTGTTGACTTATGTATTTCTTTATTCAGTTCTGTCATTTTTTAATCTTCATATATTTTAATACTTTGCTGTAGCTTCACATGTGTTTATAGTCTACCTTCACATTGCACTGATATATTTTACTATTATAGACATTAAATATTATTATTTTTATTTACAATTTTTGTCTTAAAATCTAATTTATCTGATAGTTACTCCTGTTTTAAGTACCATTTATACTGCATATCTTTCCCAATTTGTACCAGACTTATTGTGCCATTAAATCTAAATTATGTCTCCTGCATATAATATATAATTTGACTACTTTTAAAAAATTTATCTCAGTACCAATCTGTGTTTAATTGGAATGCTTATTCAGTTTAGAAGAAATGTAAGTATACATAGGTTAAAGTTTACATCTCATTTTTAGCTATATGTTTCCTGTGTCTTATTTTTGTTTCTCTATTTTTTTATCTGTTTCCACTTTTTCTTAAATATATGTAACATATATGTAACATTCTTAAATATATATATTTCTTAAATACAAATAAAAATATATGCAACTCTCTTTTTAAAAACATATTTTCAGTTTTCTTATTGGCTTCTGTTTTCAGTACAACGAAGAGATTAATTTAAAATAATATATTTGCCACAGGTATACATGTGTTCCTGTGGCAGATTCATTTTGGTATATGGCAAAACCAATACAATATTGTAAAGTTAAATAAAATAAAATCAAATTAAAAAAATAAAAGAATATATTTGGATTCATATTACCTTAATTTGAAAACTTTTTCTCTCATTTACACACTGATATCATAAAAATTAAATGTACATTAAATATACATTTAGAAGAGGAGTGAAGAACACACAGAACTATACAAAAAATATCTAAATGAACCAGATAACCATGATGATGTGACCACTCACCTAGAGCCAGACATCTTGGAATGTGAAGCAAGTAAACCTTAGGAAGCATCATCATGAACTAAGTTGGTGGAGGTGATGGAATTCCAGCTGAGCTATTTCAAATCCTTAAAGATGATGCTGTGAAAGTGTGGCACTCAACATGCCAGCAAATTTGGAAAATTCAGTAGTGACCACAGGACTGGAAAAGGTCAGTTTTCATTCCAATCACAAAGAAGGGCAATGTCAAATATTGTTCAAACTACTGCAAAATTGCATTCATTTTACATGCTAGCAAAGAACTGTTCAAAACCCTCCAAGCTAAGCTTCAACATTATGTGAGCTGAGAACTTCCAGTTGTACAAACTAGATTTAGAAAAAGCACAGGAAACAGAGTTCAAATGTCCAACATCCATTGGATCATAGAAAAAGCAAAGGAATTACAGAAAAACATCTACATATGCTTCATTGACTATGCTAAAGGCTTTGACTGTGTGGATTCACAGCAAACTGTAGGAAATTCTTCAAGAGATGGGAATATCAGATCACTTTACCTGCCTCGTGGGAAACCTGTATGAAGGTTAAGAAGCAAAACTTAGAACTGGTCATGGAACAACAGACTGGTTCCAAAGTGGGAAAGGAGTATATCAAGGTTGTATATTGTAATCTTGTTATTTAACTTACATACAGAATACATCATACTAAATGCTGAGATGGAAGAATCACAAGCTGGAATCAAGATTACCAGGAAAAATATCAATAACCTCAGACATGCAGATGACAACACCCTTATGGCAGAAAGCAAACAGGAACTAAACAGCCCCTTGATAAAAATCAAAAAGGAGGGTGAAAAACCTGGCTTAAAACTCAACATTCAAAAAAACTAAGATAATGGCATCTGGTTCCATTACTTCATGGGAAATAGATGGGGAAACAATGGAAACAGGGGCAGACTTTATCTTTTTTGGGGGGTGGGGTGGGCTGGGGGGTGAGGAGGCTCCAAAGTCACGGCAGATGGTGACTATAGCCAGCCATGAAATTAAAAGACACTTGCTCCTTGGAAGGAAAGTTATGACAAACCTAGACAGTGTATTAAAAAGCAGAGACATCACTTTGCTGACAAAGGTCTGTACCAGTTAAATCCATGATTTTTACTATTTTTCCATTAGTCTTGTAAGGATGGACCATACAACTCTTGTAAGAGTTGGACCATAAAGAAGGCTGAAGGCTGAAGAACTGATACTTTTGAAATGTGATGTTGGAGAAGACTCTTGACAGTCCATCCTAAAGGAAATCAGTCCTGAATGTTCACTGGAAGGACTGATGCTGAAGCTGAAACTCCAATACTTTGGCCACCTGATGGGAAGAGGTGACTAATTAGAAATGGCCCTGATTCTGGGAAACATAGAAAGCAGGAGGAGAAGGGGGAAGACAGAGGGTGAGATGGTTAAATGGCATCACCAACTCAATGGGCATGAGTTTGAGCAAGCTCTAGGAGATTGTGAAGAGCAGCGTAGCCTGACATGTTGCAGTCCTTGGGGTGGCAAAGAGTCAAACATGATTGAATGACTGAATACCAGAAAAATGTCCATTGGCATAGTTTTAAATTTTATGCTTCACAAAGCGTTAGCTTTAGAAAGGTATGCATAAAAAGAAGCTTCAGAATTATATTGTCTGTTAAATCCACATATTTAATTTAATTTAATTTATTTAATTTTCTCTCTCTCTCTCTCTCTCTCTCTCTCTATATATATATATATATAGATAGATAGATAGATTTTTCTCTTTTTTTTTTTTTTCCTCTTTGAATTCAAGATTGTCTTTAGCTAGCCTAAAGAATCTCAGTATTTTGTGGAGGAGACGTCTAATAGCAACATATTTCCATGTTTTTATTTTATTTTTTATTTTATTTTATTTTTTATTTATTTATTTTTTTTTTACTTGCAAATGTATTAAATCCCAAGTATATTTTTGGAAATTAGGTTTTAGTGAATTCTAATTGGAAAAGGAAATGGCAACTCACTCCAGTGTTCTTGCCTGGAGAATCCCAGAGACAGGGAAGCCTGGTGGGCTCCTGTCTGTGGGGTCACACAAGATGGACACGACTGAAGTGACTTAGCATGATATATATATATATATATATATATATATATATATATATATATATATACATATACACATACACACACACACATATACATACATGTGTGCGTGTGCTAAATTCCTTCAGTAGTGTCCAACTCTGTGAACCTATGGACTAGAGACTTCCAAGCTCCTCTACCCATGTGATTCTCCAAGCAAGAATACTGGACTGGGTTGTCATGACCTCCTCCAGAGGATCTTGCTGATCCTGGGATCAAATCTGCATCTCTTATATTTCCTGTATTGGCAGGGGTTGTCTTTACCAGTATGCTATGCTAAGTCACTTCAGTCGTGTCCGACTCTGTGCAACCCCATAGACGGCAGCCCACCAGGCTCCCCCATCCCTGGGATTCTCCAGGCAAGAATACTGGAGTGGGTTGCCTTTTCCTTCTCCAATGCATGAAAGTGAAAAGTAAAAGTGAAGTCACTCAGTCATATCCGACTCTTAGTGATCCATGGACTGCAGCCTACCAGGCTCCTCTGTCCATGGGATTTTCCAGGCAAGAGTACTGGAGTGGGTTGCCATTGCCTTCTCCACTTTACCACTATAGATAGATAGATAGATAGATAGATAGATAGATAGATATAGATATCTATTTACGTCTTTGTTGATTTTCCCTATTTGGTGACACATTTTTGTGACATGTTACATTAATACTTTCCATTCATTCATTATACATGATTAAATAAACACATCAAACCAAAAAAACTTTACACTTATTTATCAGTTCAGTTCAGTCGCTCAGTCACGTCCGACTCTTTGCCACCCCATGAATCGCAGCACGCCAGGCCTCCCTGCTGCTGCTGCTGCTAAGTCGCTTTAGTCGTGTCTGACTCTGTGCGACCCCATAGACGGCAGCCCACTAGGCTTCCCCGTCCCTGGGATTCTCCAGGCAAGAACACTGGAGTAGGTTGCCATTTCCTTCTCCAATGCATGAAAGCGTAAAATGAAATTGAAATCACTCAGTCGTGTCCGACTATAGTGACCTCATGGACTGCAGCTTACCAGGCTCCTCTGTCCATGGGATTTTCCAGGCAAAAGTACTGCAGCGGGGTGCCATTGCCTTCTCCTCCAGGCCTCCCTGTCCATCACCAACTAGTGGAGTTCACTCAGACTCACATCCATCGAGTCAGTGATGCCATCCAGCCATCTCATCCTCTATCATCCCCTTCTCCTCCTGCCCCCAATCCCTCCCAGCATCAGAGTCTTATCCAATGAGCCAACTCTTTGCATGAGGTGGCCAAAGTACTGGAGTTTCAGCCTTAGCATCATTCCTTCCAAAGAAATCTCAGGGCTGATCTCCTTCAGAATGGACTGGTTGCATCTCCTTGCAGTCCATGGGACTCTCAAGAGTCTTAGACACCACAGTTCAAAAGCACCAATTCTTTGGCACTCAGCTTTCTTCACAGTCCAACTCTCACATCCATACATGACCACTGGAAAAACCATAGCCTTGACTAGGCGAACCTTTGTTGGCAAATAATGTCTCCGCTTTTCAATATGCTATCTAGGTTGGTCATAACTTTTCTTCCGAGAAGTAAACATCTTTTAATTTCATGGCTGCGGTCACCATCTGCAGTGATTTTGGAGCCCAGAATGATAAAGTCTGACACTATTTCCAATGTTTCCCCATCTATTTCCCATGAAGTGATGGGACCAGATGCCATGATCTTCGTTTTCTGAATGTTGAGCTTTAAGCCAACTTTCTCACTCTCCACTTTCACTTTCATCAAGAGGCTTTTTGGTTCCTCTTCACTTTCTACCATAAGGGTGGTGTCATCTGCATATCTGAGGTTATTGATATTTCTCCAGGCAATCTTGATTCCAGCTTGTGCTTCTTCCAGCCCAGCATTTCTCATGGCGTACTCTGCATAGAAAGTAAATAAGCAGGGTGACAATATACAGCCTTGATGTACTCCTTTTCCTATTTGGAACCAGTCTGTTGTTCCATGTCCAGTTCTAATTGTTGCTTCCTGACCTGCATATAGTTTTCTCAAGAGACAGGTCAGATGGTCTGGTATGCCCATCTCTTTCAAAATTTTCCACAGTTTATTATGATCCACATAGTCAAAGGCTTTGGGATAGCCAAATTTATGTATAATAGCTATTTAAAAATACGTTTATTAAATCCAATATCTCAGCTACTTCAGTGACAGTTTTTAATGAGTCCTGTTTTTCCTGTATATGAGCAGTACTTTAATGTTCCTTTGCATGTATCACAATTTTTAATTAAAATCATTATTTTTACATATGATGTGAAAGTTTTGAATATCGGATTTTCTTTTTCTCTCTGGGATTTTTGCTAGAGTTGATTTATTTTTGGCGTTTTTAGTGTCTGTTTAGTTATTCTGCAGTAATTCTGTGTACTCTATATTTTTTGTTATATGTGGGCACTGAGGTCTTTTTAGTTAATTTGGTGAACAGTAAACAATTGGAAATGGATTTATTTGAGGGCTTTGGATCAATAAGTCTTCTGACCTTCATCAAGGGTTTGTGTATATATTTTGAAGCACATCTATAATTATCTCATAGTGGGACTCTGACTTAAATTTCACTCCCTGCTTTCACAGAAACTCATAGTTATGTGGGGTTGAAAGGACAAATCTTTTCCAGATCTTTTTCAGCAACACACACAACCCTCTTTGAGAGTATCAGGAATATATTAAAGTATTTTTAAAGCTCCCTGTAGGTATCTCATGCCTCATATTTTCCTTTTAAGTGTTTTTTTTTTTTTTTATTATTCTGTTATTTGTCCCAAATTCCATCACTATTTCAGCAGCTGTGATATTTAACAATTGAAACCAATTGTTTTCGATAAACATCCTGGAAATAAGGCAGTCACACGGAGTGAGCTCTGAGTTTGACCAATTAAAGGGAGGCCCTGAGAAATGTAGGTTGCTGCTGATCAAGTAAAATGGTGAAAATTGACTAAGCATGGAATTTTTTTGGTAGCTACAAACATGTTATATCTGCTGCAGTGGCTGCTAGCTGCCAGTATCACAACTTCCATAGCTATAAGAGTACTCGTTTTCAAATACTGCCGAGATCAGAAAAGGACGATAGTAAGAGAACAAGTTAGATACACCAAAAATATAAATTTTTACCAATGTTCCATTATTTTTCATGAATAGTTAAATATTCAGTTTTTGCAAGACATTGCTAATTTCCAGAATTTTATAGAAGTTGTATCCACAATTTTATTGATGTTCTTATAGTTCTTACAAAACATTAAAAAATTGGAGAGTACTTATCCGGCCATTCTGGAAACTGACATCCCAACAAAAATCTTTTGTATATCATCATGTGTTTTCTAAAATTTATTTTAGAAAAATATACTAAAAGAACCTTGATATTTTTTACTACACTTAAAATTTTGGATCTTGTCCCAGGCCTTCTTACTCTAGCACTGCTCCCAGAAAAGGCCATCATGTCATAGAAAAACAGAGCTAGCTCAAAAATAAGGCTTTAGCCTTTCAGAGCCCAGTCTCATTCTTAACTAAAGTGGAAAGTACTGTTGTCCTTGGAAGAAAGCTAGCTGCTTTAGGGCTTTGCTCCAGGACTTTGATCCCCAAGCTTGCTATCAGGGCAGTAACTGCCACTGAGTCTAAGAGAAACCCAAGCTCACTTTGAGCTTCAGCTCTAGCCTCTTTGACTCCAATCATACGCCCCTGAAAGGCAGTTGCCACCAGAGCTTGCCAGTAGAGAAGGCAGTAGTGATCATTACAGGTTCAGTTTTCCTACTAAAACCACTGGGTACTTGCAGACTTTATAGAGATACTCCTACAGAAAAACACACTTTGATGACTGGGTTAGTTAACTTTTTAATTTCAATGAGACAAAAAGATAAATTCAACAACATGAGAAGATAGAGGAATATGTTACAAATAAAAGACCTGGTTAAAATTCCAGGAAAAAAAAAAAAAAAAGAAGAAGAAGAAACTACAAAACCAACCAGAGAACAAGTAACAAAATGGCAATAAGTAGATACTTTTCGATGATCACTAAATGTAAATGGACTGTATGTGTGTGCTCAGTCACTCAGTCATGCCTGATTCTTTGCAACCCCAAAGACTGTGGCCCTCCAGCTTCCGTTGTCCATGGAATTCTATAAGCAAGAATACTAGAGGGTGTTGCCATTCTCTTATTCAGAGGACCCAGGGATAGAACACAGATCTATTGTTTCACCTGCATTGGCAGGAGGATTCTTTAAAAGTTGTGCCACCTGGGAAGACCAGATGGACTAAAAGCTTCAATCAAATAATTTAGAATGGAGAATCAGATTAAAAAATATAATAAAACCCAACAATACAATGCCTATGAGATTCTCTTCAGCACTAAGTACACTGAAAGTTAAGGAATGAAAAAACATATTCTACTACATGTAAACAAAGGAAATTTGGTGTAGCAATAGTCATAACAGAGAAAACAAACTTAAAATCTCTAAGAAAAGGCAAAGCATGACATTGGGTAAAAACTTGTGAATTTAGGAGCACCTAAGTACAATCTAAAAATTAAAAAAAATAATGGGAGAATTAACAGCAATATAAAAACTAGTAAGGAACATTAACACACCACTGGTATCAATGGACCCGTCATCCAGGTAGAAAATCAATAAGGAAACAGCAGTTTTAAGTGACACATTGGATGAAAAGAACTTAACAAATATCTACTGAACACTGCATCCAAAATCAATAAAATGTACTTTTTTTCAAGGGTACATGTAACATTCTCCAGGATAGATCACATACAAGGCCATAAAAATTTCAATAAATTTAAGAAGATTGAAATTATATCCAGCATTTTCTCTGACCACAATGATTTGAAACTAGAATTCAATTTCATGAAGAAAAATAAGAACAACACAAACATTTGGAGACTATACAGCTAAAAAAATCAAAGGATCAATAAAGAAATCAAAGTAGAAACCAGAAATGCTTTCAAGATGAGTAAAAATAGAAATACACCTTTCAAAATCTATACTATACAGCAAAACCAATTCTAGGAGAAAATTTTATAGCAATACAGGCCTACTTCAAGAAACTTGAAATATCTCAAGCAAACAACACAAATATATAGAGGAATTAGAAAAAAAGAGCAAATAAAGCCCAAAGGAAGGGGGAAATAATAAAATCAGAGCAGAAATAAATTAAAATAGAGACAGGCCTACTTCAAGAAACTTGAAATATCTCAAGCAAACAACACAAATATATAGAGGAATTAGAAAAAAAGAGCAAATAAAGCCCAAAGGAAGGGGGGGAAATAATAAAATCAGAGCAGAAATAAATAAAATAGAGACAGGGAAAAATAGAGACAGGCCTACTTCAAGAAACTTGAAATATCTCAAGCAAACAACACAAATATATACAGGAATTAGAAAAAAAGAGCAAATAAAGCCCAAAGGAAGGGGGGAAATAATAAAATCAGAGCAGAAATAAATAAAATAGAGACAGGGAAAATAGCTAATGAAGCTAAGTTCTATTTTTTGAAAATATAAACAAGCTGTTAATTCTTTAAGCAGACTCTTTAGGAAAAAAAGAAAGAGAGAAGACCGAAATAAAATTAGGAATGCAACAGAAGTTACAACCAATACTAGACAGATAACAAAGAATTATAAGAGAGTTCTCTAAACAGTTTTATATCAATGAATGGACAACCTAGGAAAAGGCATTGCTTTTTAGAAGATTATAATCCTTCAAAATTGAATCAAGATGAAATAGATAATATGAACAGAACAATTACTAGTACTGAAATTGAATCAGTAATCTAAGAACTTCCAAGAAACAAATGCCCAGGACCAGATGGCTTTCAGGGCAATTCTATCTGAGTGTTCAAAAAATAAAAAAGGAAGGGACACATCTAAACTCATTTTATTACGATCACCCTTATAGCAAAACTAGACAAAATGCAAACGCACACACAAATAAATTAAAGCTACATCTCTCATGAACATAGATGCAGAAATCCTTAAAAAGTATTAGCAAAGTGAATTCAGCAATACATAAAAGGACTATACATCGTAATTAGAGGGAATTTATTCCAGAGATGAAAGGATGGATCCATATCCATAAATAAATCAAATATTACATACCACATTAAAAATGAAGAATAAAAAAAATCACATAACCATCTCAATAGATGTTGAAAGAGCATTTGACAAGATTAAACATCCAATCATAATGGGGAAAAAAAAAAAAAAAAACCTCTCAAAATTCAGTATCGAGGGAACATATATCAACAGAGCAAAGTTAGGTTATGACAAACTCACATCCAACATTAGTCTTGAAGGTGAAAACCTGAAAACTTTTCCCCTAACACAGGAACAAAAAAGGGTGCCCACTCTCACCACTTACCTTTTGCATAGTGTTGACATTCCTAGTCACTACAGTCAAATTTGTTAAACAAATACAAGACATTTAAATTGGAAAGAAGAAATAAAATAGTCAGCATTTGCAAATGATATACAGTATACATAGAAAAACTTAAAGAATGTACCAAAAAAACATTATAACTAATAATTCAATGTTACAGGATACAAAAATAATATGCAGAAATATGTTATTTTTTTATACATTAACTAAAGGAGAAATCAAGAAAACCATCCCATTTATAATTACATCAAACAGAACTAAATACTTAGGAACAAATTTATATAATTATGTGAAAGAGCTACACTCTGAAAACTAATGCCATGCAAGAAAAATATAGAAAATAATACAAATAAATGGGAAAATAACTCATATTCATGGACTAGAAGAATTTATATGATTAATCTACCCATACTGTTCCAAGTAATCCACAGATTTTATGCAATTCCTATAAAATACCCAAGACATTTTTTACAGAACTAGAATAAGTAACATTTGTATGGAACCAAAAAAGACCCCAGATAGACAAAACAATCTTGGGGAAAAAAACAAACAAAAAAAAAAGAAGAAGAAAAAGAAAAAGAACCAAACTAGAGATACTTATTCTCCCTGATCTCAAACTGAAATACAAATCTATGGTAATCAAAAGAATATGGTACTGGCACAATAACAGATGCATAGGTCAAGGAAACAGAATAGAGGATTCAGAAATAAATTGATATACATTTGATTAACTAACCTCTGATGAAGGAACTAAGATTTTCCAATAGGAAAAAAGGCAATCACTTTCATAAGCAGTGTTGGGAAAACTGGGCAACCACATGTGAAAGAATAAAGCTATATTTTATTAATACATATATAAAAATAAACTCAATATGAATCAAAGACTTAAATTGAAAACCTAATATCATAAAATCCCTGTTAGAAAGTACAGAGAGTGCACTCTTTGACATTAATTTTAGCAATATTTTTTTATCTGTCTCTTCAGGCAAGGGGAACAAAGGCAAACATAAACAATTTTTAATAGCAATAAACAAATGAAGAAAAATAAGCAAAATGAAATAAAAATAAGCAAAATAAAAATAAACAAATATAATCTTAATCTTAAAAGTTTTTGCATAGAGTGAGGAACTGTCAACAAAAAGAAATGCAAAGTACTGAATAAGAAAAGATATTTGCAAACAGTACATTCAATAAAGGGTTAATATTGAAAATATATTAAGATCTCACTCAATACTAAAAATTGAACTCTATTAAAAAATAGATAAAGGAGTTTGTCAAGGCTGTATACTGTCACCCTGTTTAACTTATATGCAGAGTACATCATGAGAAATGCTGGGCTGGAAGAAGCACAAGCTGGAATCAAGATTGCCTGGAGAAATATCAATAACCTCAGATATGCAGATGACACCACCCTTATGGCAGAAAGTGAAGAGGAACTAAAAAGCCTCGTGATGAAAGTGAAAGAGGAAAGTAAAAATGTTGGCTTAAAGCTCAACATTCAGAAGACGAAGATCATGGCATCCGGTCCCATCACTTCACGGGAAATAGTTGGGGAAACAGTGGAAACAGTGTCAGGCTTTATTTTTCTGGGCTCCAAAATCACTACAGATGGTGACTGCAGCCATGAAATTAAAAGACGCTTACTCCTTGGAAGGAAAGTTATGACCAACATAGATAGCATATTCAAAAGCAGAGACATTACTTTGCCAACAAAAGTTCGTCTAGTCAAGGCCATGGTTTTTCCAATGCTCATGTATGGATGTGAGAGTTGGACTGTGAAGAAGGCCGAGGGCCGAAGAATTGCTGTTTTTGAACTGTGGTGTTGTAGAAGACTCTTGAGAGTCCCTTGGACTGCAAGGAGATCCAACCAGTCCATTCTGAAGGAGATCAGCCCTGGGATTTCTTTGGAAGGAATGATGCTAAAGCTGAAACTCCAGTACTTTGGCCACCCCATGCGAAGAGTTAACTCATTGGAGAAGACTCTGATGCTGGGAGGGATTGGGGGCAAGAGGATAAGGGGACGACAGAGGATGAGATGGCTGGATGGCATCACTGACTCGATGGATGTGAGTCTGAGTGATCTCCAGGAGCTGGTGATGGACAGGGAGGCTTGACGTGCTGTGATTCTTGGGGTTGCAAAGAGTCGGACACGACTGAGTGACTGATTTGATCTGATCTGAAAAAATAGACAGAGGACTTGAGTATATATGTTTCCAAATAAGACATACAGATGGCCAACAGACACATGAAAAGCGTCTCAACATCAATAGTCAACAGGGAAATGCAAATCAAAACCTCAAGGTGTTATTATCTCACACCTGTCAGCATGCATCTTGTGTGCTAATTCACTTCAGTCATGTTGGACTCATTGCGACCCTATGGATTATAGTTTGCCAGACTCCTATGTCCATGGATTCTCCAGGCAAGAATATTGGAGTGGGTTGCTGTGTCCTCCTCCAGGGGATCTTCCCAATCCAGGGATCAAACCCATATCTCTTTCATCTCCTGCATTGGCAGGCATGTTCTTTACCACTAGCACTACCGGAATGGCTATTGTCAATAGTATAAGAAATAATAAGTGTTAGTAAGGATTTGGAGAAAAGAGATCCCTGATGTAGTTTTAGTTGGAATGTAAATTGCCACAGCCATTGAGGAAAAAAAAAAAAATATGTAGGTTTCTGAAAAAAATGATAATAGATATCCAGCATTACAACCATACAGTTCAGCAATTCATCTCCTGGGTATTCATCTTAACATAGTATAAACTCTAATTTGAAAAATATATGCACTCCATTTTTTACAGCAACATTTTAAAAATAGCCAAGACAGGAAAGAAACCTAAATGGGAACATACATGAGTATACAAATGGAAAAAGAAAATGTGAGAAAAATATAATGGAATACTACTCAAGTATAGTGGTGGTGGTGGTTTAGCTGCCAAATTGTGCCTGATTCTTGCAACCCCATGGACTGTAGCCCTCCAGGTTCCTCTGTCCATGGGATTCTCCAGGCAAGAACACTAGAGTGGGTTGCCATTTCCTTCTCCAGGATATCATCCCCACCCAGGAATCGAACCTGGGTCTCCTGCATTGCAGGCAGATTATTTACCAACTGAGCTACAAGGGAAGCCACTTAACCATAGGAAGAATGAAATATCGCCATTTGTGAGAAATGGATGGATGTGAAGGGTATTAAGAAATAAGTCAGGTAGAGAAAAAGAAATAATGGATATTTTCACTTATATGTGGAATTAACACATAAAATAATGAATAAATAGAACAGAAACAGACTCACAGATATAGAGAATAATTATTGGTTACCAGAGGGAAATTGGCAAAATGGGTGAAGGAAGTTAAGAGGTAAATACTACTAGGTATACAATAAGTTAGTTATAAGAATGTTATTTATGACACGGGGAATATGATCAATAATTTTTAATACCACTGTGTGAAGCACAATCTATAAAATATTGAATTCCTGTACTATGTAATGGAAGCTAATATTATATTACAATATCTTAAGTCTGCTATGCTTCGATTAAAACATTGGCTTCTAACAATTAAGGACAAGGCTATTCAGACCAATTCCAATTTTGAAGAAAAAAAAAAAAAAGTAAAACAATAATTCACCAAATAAGGAATTCAGAACAATTTGGATAACAAAGTGATAGACCATATATAAACAATGCATAACAGAGATTGGGAAAAACATTACAATGTGTTACGATTTTATTCTGTTGTTTGACATAATTATCTGTTGTTTCATAAAGTATGGGCATCTGAAGAGCTGAATATATATATATATATTTTGCTTAGTCTTAGGATCCATTCTTTCCAAAATGAGAATTCAGAGTCTGATTCAAGATGTCATCTACAGGAGTATTAATAAAGCTGAAAGAGAAAAAATACCCTCATAAAATCAGCTTTAAAAAATTAATTGTTAGTATAAAGATTTTCCATTGCTAGTCGCCATAACTATGATACAAAACAAAATCAAATCATCTATCCAAGAAGATGTGGTGATGCTGTTATCATCAAAGACTCAAATATTTTACAAATATTTATTATTAAAATCCTGTATTTAAAAAGGGTCATCAAAAGTCATAATAATTCAAAAGTAAAAATAAAATTGGCAAAAATAATATTACTAAAGATCCCCAAAAGAAGTTTTCAGACATGGGATTTTTAAATTCCTGTGCTTAATATTGTAAGGAAATTTTAAACACTGAGATTTTTTAGCAGAAAAATGGAAATATGAAAGGAACCAAAAAGATATGTAAAAATTTTTTGAAGTGCCATACTGAAATCCAGAACACAAATGGTATGGACCTAAAAGAAGCAGAAGATATTAAGAAGAGGTTGTAAGAATACACAAAAGAACTGTACAAAAAAGATCTTCACAACCCAGATAATCATGATGGTGTGATCACTGACCTAGAGCCAGACATCCTGGAATGTGAAGTCAAGTGGGCCTTAGAAAGCATCACTAGGAACAAAGCTAGTGGAGGTGATGGAATTCCAGTTGAGCTATTTCAAATCCTGAAAGATGATGCTTTGAAAGTGCTGCACTCGATATGCCAGCAAATTTGGAAAATTCAGCAGTGGCCACAGGACTGGAAAAGGTCAGTTTTCATCCCAATCCCAAAGAAAGGCAATGCCAAAGAAGGCTCAAAGTACCGCACAATTGCACTCATCTCACACGCTAGTAAAGTAATGCTCAAAATTCTCCAAGCCAGGCTTCAGCAATATGTGAACCGTGAACTTCCTGATGTTCAAGCTGGTTTTAGAAAAGGCAGAGGAACCAGAGATCAAATTGCCAACATCTCCTGGATCATGGAAAAGGCAAGAGAGTTCCAGAAAAACATCTAATTCTGCTTTATTGACTATGCCAAAGCCTTTGACTGTGTAGATCACAATAAACTGTGGAAAATTCTGAAAGAGATGGGAATATCAGACCACCTGATGTGCCTCTTGAGAAATTTGTATGCACGTCAGGAAGCAACAGTTAGAATCGAACATGGAACAACAGACTGGTTCCAAATAGGAAAAGGAGTACATCAAGGCTGTATATTGTCACCCCGCTTATTTAACTTATATGCAGAGTACATCATTAAAAACGCTGGACTGGAAGAAACACAAGCTGGAATCAAGATTGCTGGAGAAATATCAATAACCTCAGATATGCAGATGACACCACCCTTATGGCAGAAAGTGAAGAGGAACTAAAAAGCCTCTTGATGAAAGTGAAGGTGGAGAGTGAAAAGGTTGGCTTAAAACTCAACATTCAGAAAACGAAGATCATGGCATCTGGTCCCATCACTGCATGGGAAATAGATGGGGAAACAGTGAAAACAGTGTCAGACTTTATTTTTCTGGGCTCCAAAATCACTGCAGATGATCACTGCAGCCATGAAATTAAAAGACGCTTACTCCTTGGAAGGAAAGTTATGACCAACCTAGATAGCATATTCAAAAGCAGAGACATCACTTTGCCAACAAAGGTTCGCCTAGTCAAGGCTATGGTCTTTCCTGTGATCATGTATGGATGTGAGAGCTGGACTGTGAAGAAGGCTGAGTGCCGAAGAATTGATGCTTTTGAACTGTGGTGTTGGAGAAGACTCTTGAGAGTCCCTTGGACTGCAAGGAGATCCAACCGGTCCATTCTGAAGGAGATCAGCCCTAGGATTTCTTTGGAAGGAATGATGCTAAAGCTGAAACTCCAGTATTTTGGCCACCTCATGCGAAGAGTTGACTCATTGGAGAAGACTCTGATGCTGGGAAGGATTTGGGGCAGATGGAGAAGGGGACGACAGAGGATGAGATGTCTGGATGGCATCACTGACATGATGGATGTGAGTTTGCGTGACCTCCGGGAGTTGGTGATGGACAGGGAGGCCTGATGTGCTGTGATTCATGGGGTCGCAAAGAGTCGGACACGACTGAGCGACTGATCTGATCTGACTGAAATCCAGAGCATCAAAAGTAGTCTAAATACAAATTAGATGAAACTTAAAAGAGATAACCAGAAGATAAGCCAGAATAAAATGTATAAATTAAAATTAAAGAATATAAGTACATTGCAAAAAGCATTAACATGTCATTAGAACTGAAGTAAACAAAAGCTAGTGGGATGGAAGCAGTAGTTTGCTGGTAAAACTCAGGGAAACATATGAAAATGTCCTGATTTTCTATTACTTGCTAAGTTCATCACTCTAGTGTTCTCACCATGGTTAATAAAACACTATCAGGTCACAAAATTTCCAAGTTTGTACAAGTGCTTGGAGGCCATTATTGACTGGCTTCGCAACAACATTGAACAGAAGCAATATGTAGAAGCTAATAATATTATAACATTGATTCAAGATAGTAAGCCACAGATTCAAAGGACCATGAAGTCTCATCAGGACAAATTCTAAGAAAATCAAACCGATATTTAAATTATAGACATTTAGATATAGGTATAGATATAATCATATCTGGTTAAAAAAAAAAAAAACAACAACAACATTATTTAATATAGCTGAGGGATACTTAAGCTGAAGACACTTAAGGATAACAGATTTTAATCCAAGATAAACATAAGAACAGCAGGCTATTTCTAAAATTAACTACTTTAAGTCAAAAAAATATAAATGTGTCTGAGTCCTAAAAAAAATCATCTGGTCTACAAAGAATTCCTCACAGAGAAAAATAATTCTTCATAATCCAGTTTAAAAAAGAAAAAAACATTTTGAAATGAGAAAATCTGTTAACAACAAATCTCCACTAAGGAAATATTGATAAAATTTTATTCAGTCAGAAGAATTTTACATAGTATATTTCAAAGAAAGCACAAAAAATAAACATTAGAAAAAGCATAAATATATGAAAAATATAAATCATATTGGTCTCATAAAATAACATTGAGATATACAACATAAAACAAATAACAATAATACAACCTAAATTTGGTAATAAGTAACTGAGGAAAAAACATCCAAATGTCCCAACTTTATCAAGAGTTCTTTAAAATATGAGGTAATTAAGATCTCTAGTATTTATTTCAAAAAAGATAAATTATAAAATAGGTTAGAGAAACCAGAAAGAGTATTATATATTAGGCTGATTAAAAAAAAATAGTCCATAATGGTAATGCAATTACCTATGTCATACACCTCACACTATGAGGCGAACTCAATTTAATGTGTAGTCTAGATGTCTACAGGATACATAAGCCAGTACCTTTCTGGAATGTATAAACATATAACTTCAGATCCTAGATTAAGAACAGATTATTTAGCTTTATTTATTATTTACACCAAAAGAGTTTACCATAAAGGAAAAAGACTGATACATTGATATTGAACACATTTATTTAAAAATTTAGGATTCATTTTCAAAGACAAACCAAAAGCAAAATATCTATAAAATATATGTATATATCTAATGTTTATGTATCTAATTATTACATGATGGACTACTAGTATAAGAATTTCATCTTGAACAAAAGGGAAAATTCAAATGGCTAATGCTACTGCTAAGTCGCTTCAGTCGTGTCCGACTCTGTGCGACCCCACAGAAGGAAGCCCACCAGGCTCCCCCGTCCCTGGGATTCTCCAGGCAAGAACAGTGGAGTGGGTTGCCATTTCCTTCCCCAATGCATGAAAGTGAAAAATGAAAGTGAAGTCACTCAGTCGTGTCCGACTCTTAGCGACCCCATGGACTGGAGCCTACCAGGATCCTCCGTCCATGGGATTTTCCAGGCAAAAGTACTGGGGTGGGGTGCCATCGCCTTCCCCGAAATGGCTAATATCCTGATGAAAATTTTGCAAAATTTATTAATGAATAAAAAACAAAGCAAACAAACAAACAAAAATCCAATACAATTTAAAACAAACTGTATTTCTAGAAGCCACATTCTTTATAGGTTAAATTAGTCTGACAATATCAAGTAATGGTTAGGATATGAGCAGTGGGAACTCTTACATATTTGAATTGGAGGTGCATATTGGTATGTATAATTCACTTTAGCATAATGTTTAATAGGAGCTACTAATTTAAGGATATTTGTATCTACTTTGGCTTACTAAAGATGAATATACACATACCTGACAGCATGGAAAATAAATATATATGCCATATGTATATGTGTATCAATCAGAAATTTATGTTGCACATCTACTAAAAGACATCTACAAGTATGCTCACAGCAAAATTCAGTTCAGTTCAGTTCAGTAGTCGTTCAGTCGTGTCTGATTCTTTGTGATCCCATGAACGGCAGCATGCCAGGCCTCCCTGTCCTTCACTAACTCCCGGAATCCACCCAAATTCATGTCCATTGAGTCGGTGATGCCATCCATCCATCTCATCCTGTGTCATCACCCTCCTCTCCTCCTGCCCTCAATCTTTCCCAGCATCAGGGTATTTTCAAATGAGTCAGCTCTCTGCATCAGGTGGCCAAAGTATTGGAGTTTCAGCTTTAGCATCAGTCCCTCCAATGAAAACACAGGACTGATTTCTGTTAGGATGGACTAGTTGGATCTCCTTGCAATCCAAGGGACTCTCAAGAGCCTTCTCTGACACCACAGCTCAAAAGCATTAATTCTTCGGTGTCAGCTTACTTTATAGTCCAACTCTCACATTCATACATGACTGCTGGAAAAACCATAGCCTTGATTAGACTAATCTTTGTTGGCAAAGTAATATCTCTGCTTTTTAATATGCTGTCTAGGTTAGTCATAACTTTCCTTTCAAGGAGTGTCTTTTAATTTCATGGCTGCAGTCACCATTTGCAGTGACTTTGAGCCCAGAAAAATAAAGTCAGCCATTGTTTTTACTGTTTCCCCATCTATTTGCCATGAAGTGATGGGACCGGATGCCATGATCTTAGTTTTCTGAATGTTGAGAAATTGTATCTAATATTTAAAATAGCCCAAATAGCCTTCAAGAGTCATAGTATTCTATCATACACTGAAAAATATGTGACAATGAAATGGAACTTTTTATTGCTACATGAATATGATAGTGTGATATTATTTTAGAAAAACATAGCAAACATAACACTGCAATTAGGAAGGTAGACACTGAAGTAATCATACTGTGTGAATCTATTTTTATAAAGTGTAAAACAGCTTAATCTATGGTGCAAAAGATAGTGGTAACTTTTCAAACAAGGATGAAAAATTAAGTATATGAGAAGAAACACATGGGATATTGTTATATTGTTAGTAATGTTGATCTGGGTGGTTATTAACATGAACACTGTTATTTTGTATAACTTATTGAGTTACCCACTTATGATTTATAAATATGTCTGTGTATTTTACTTAGAGAAAAAGAAAAAATCGCTCCTAAAATCATTACAATGAATAGCATTATTTTAATGCTATTTAATAGAAGAACAAGTTGTGTGAGATTGCGTGACTGTTTTAGAAAACATAACTTTGTCTAGTTTTATACTTAATTTTTTTCTATCAAGACTATTTTTATATTTTTTGCATTTCTTCATCATTAGTATTATTATTATTATTTTAATTTACCAATTGGGAAGATTACCAGTTAACTACAGGCTATTCTATTGAATTTGAAATTTTGATTAAACTGTTAATCATTTTTAATATAGGTACACCCAACATATCACATGTGAAATACTGATTCTTAAAAAGTATTTATCTAGGCAGTCCTAAGATGGTGGAGGAATAGGACGGGAAGACCACTTTCTCTCCCACAAATTCGTTGAAAGATCATTTGAACACTGAGCAGATATCACAAAACAATTTCTGAACACTAGCAGAAGACACCAGGAACCCAGAAAGGCAGCCCATTATCTTAAAAAAGATGTAGGACAAAATATAAAAGATAAAAAGAGAGGCAAAAGATTTAGGGATGCAGACCCATCCTGTGGAGGGAGTCGTAAAAGAGAAAAAGTTTCCAAACACCAATAAACACTCTCACTGGTGTGTCTGTGAGGAGTTTTGGAATCTCAGAGGACAACATAACCGGAGGTTGTGTTGGGGTGGGGGAGACACCAATTGGGCACCTAACAGCAACTCCCAGCAGAAAAGTAGCCTAGACACTCGCATCTGCCACCAGCAAGCAGGGGCTGAACAGGGAGGTGTGGGGTGCATTTCTTAGGGTAAGGACTGGGCCTAAATGCCCTGAGGGCAATCTGAGGGAGCTAATGTGAGATAGAAACCCAAACTGTGGGATAGCCAAAGAGAGAGAGAGAGAAAAGAAAGAGAGAGAGAAGAGAGAGAAGGAGCGAGAATTTTCCCATGGAAAGCTCTAACCTAAGGCACTGCCAGGGCTGCTCACAGAACAAAGGACCGAGTGAATAACAGAGGAGAGCTAGCAGGCACTAGACTGGCCCATCCCCTGCCAGAGGCAGTGGGCAGGTGGGTGCCAGCCAGAGCCAGAAGGGGGCAATCTCAGCCTCAGAGAAGGCATCCCCTACCAAACTGCAAACAGGCTTTCAGTTGCTAACCAAGACTTTCTGGGATGCTGGACAGTTGACATCCGCCAGGATGGTGACAGCCAGAGATCAGCTCTCCAGAAGAGACACACAGAACACTTGAGCCAGCGCTCCCACTGCGCTTGGGGGAAACTGAGCAGCTGGGACCAGTGAGGTGATAAGACACACCGCCCCACCTGGAAAGAGTGCACTCTCCAAGCACCTGGTCGCCTGAGCTGCTTGGACCTGGAAAGAATACAAACCACAGGCCAAACAGAGTCTGTGCCTTTGTGGAGTACCTGAGAACCTTAACCTGAGCGTCTTAGACCTAGGAAGTGCATGAAACCCAGGGCTCATTTTAGACAGTTACCCTGCAGAGAAACCTAGAGCCTGAGCAGTGCAGACAGGGAAAGCAAACACACCATGAGCAGGGGCAAACTCAGTGTGGCCCAGACACTGCGAGCACTCCCCACATAAGCCAGTGATATTTGTTTTCAGTGTTCCTACCTCCCTACAGCATGACTGAACTAATGAGCTTAAATAAGTAACCGCCTTCGCCCCCTGGTGTCAGGGCGGAAATTAGACACGGAAGAGACTTGCAAACAGGAAGCCAAAGTAAACAAAGAAGAGGGAACTGCTTTGAAAGTGACAGGTCCAACAGATTAAAACCCTGTAGTTTGCACTGGCTACATTGGAAGGGACATAAGGCCTTGAGAAGAAGTATAAGCTGGAACAAGGAATTATCTGAAACTGACCTGACCCCACACTGACCTCAACAGCTCCAGAGAAATTCCTAGATATATTGTACTATTATCATTTTTTTTCATTTTTTTTTCATTTTTTACTACTAAGTTCATTATTACTCCTTTAATTTTCATTTTTAAAACCTACTATTACCTTGAAAAAAAGACCCTATTTTTAAAGCAAATTTCATGCATATTTTTGATAACTTTTTATATTTGTTTTGTTTTTTTAATATTGTATTTTTGAGAGTCTAACCTCTACTCTAGATTTTTATTCTTTGCTTTTGGGTATTTGTTATCAGTTCTGTACCATTAAGAATTCAATCTTCGGTACCAATTTTAACTTAGGAGTGTGATTACTGGCTTGATTGCTCTCTTCCCTATTGACTCTTCTTTTTCTCCCCCAGGTCATCTCTATCTCCTCCCTACCCCTTCTCTTCTCTACTTAACTCTGTGAATCGCTTTGTGTGTTCTGGGCTGTGGAGAACACTTAGGGAACTGATCACAGTCTAGATTGGTCTCTCTCCTTTGACTCCCCCTCCTCTCCTCCTGGTCTATCTCCTTCCTGCCTCTTCTCTTCTTGATGGAACTCCATGAACCTTTCTGAGTGTTCCAGACTTTGGAGAGCAAATAGGGAATTGATTACTGCCTATATTGCTCTCTCCCCTTTTGATTCCCCCTCTTTTCCTCCTGGTTACCTCTACTTCCCTCCCCTCTCTTCTCCAGGTAATTCTATGAAACTCTCTGGGTGTCATCCACTGTGGAGAATCTTTTCACCATTAACATAGATGTATTATCAGTGCTGTATGGATGGAGAAGTCTTGAGGCTACTGTAAGAATAAGACTGAAAGCCAGAGGCAGAAGGCTTAAATTCAAAACTTGAGAATACCAGAAAACTCTTGATTCCAGGGAACATTAATTGACAAGAGTTCATCCAAAGCCCCCATACCTACACTGAAACCAAGCTCCACCCAAGAGCCAACAAGTTTCAGATCAAGACATACCAAGCTAATACACAGGAACATAACCCTTAGCACAAAAATACAGGCGGCCAAAAGTCACACCAAACCCAGAGACAACTCAAAACTCACTACTGAACACTTCATTGCACTCCACAGAGAAGAGATCCACCTTCACCCACCAGAACACCGATGAAAGCTTCCCTAACCAAGAAACCTTGACAAGCTACTCATCCAACCCCACCCACAGGGAGGAACATCCACAATAAAGAGGAATCACAAACTTCCAGCTTAAAGAAAGGGTACCACAAACAGCATTCTAAAACAGATGAAAAGGCAGAGAAATATTCAGTAGGTAAAGGAACATGAGAAAAGTCTACAAAACAAAACAAAAGAGGAGGAGCTAGGGAATCTACCTGAAAAAGAATACAGAAAAATGATAGTAAAAATTATCCTAAATCTTGGAAACAAAATGCAGTTACAGATAACTAGTCCAGAGAAAAGGATTGAAAAGATGCAAGAAAAGTTTAACAAGAACCTAGAAGAAATTCAAAAAAAAAAAAAAAAAGATTCAATCAATAATGCAATCAGATCAGATCAGATGACACTTTGCCATCCCATGAATTGCAGCATGCCAGTCCTCCACGTCCATCACCAACTCCCGGAGGTCACCCAGACTCATATCCATTGAGTCAGTGATTCCATCTAGCCATCTCATCCTCTGTTGTCCCCTTCTCTTCCTGCCCCCAATCTCTCCCAGCATCAGAGTCTTCTCCAATGAGTCAACACTTCGCATGAGGTGGCCAAAATACTGGAGTTTCAACTTTAGCATCATTCCTTCCAAAGAAATCCCAGGGCTGATCTCATTCAGAATGGACTGATCGGATCTCCTTGCAGTCCAAGGGACTCTCAAGAGTCTTCTCCAACACCACAGTTCAAAAGCATCATTTATTCGGTGCTCAGCCTTCTTCACAGTCCAGCTCTCACATCCATACACGACCACAGGAAAGACCATAGCCTTGACTAGGCGAACCTTTGTTGGCAAAGTAATGTCTCTGCTTTTGAATATGCTATCTAGGTTGGTCATAACTTTCCTTCCAAGGAGTAAGCGTCTTTTAATTTCATGGCTGCAGTGATCATCTGCAGTGATTTTGGAGCCCAGAAAAATAAAGTCTGACACTGTTTCCACTGTTTCCCCATCTATTTCCCATGAAGTGATGGGACCAGATGCCATGATCTTCATTTTCTGAATGTTGACCTTTAAGCCAACCTTTTCACTCTCCACTTTCACTTTCATCAAGAGGCTTTTGAGTTCCTCTTCACTTTCTGCCATAAGGGTGGTGTCATCTGCATATCTGAGGTTATTGATATTTCTCCCAGCAATCTTGATTCCAGCTTGTGTTTATTCCAGTCCAGCGTTTCTCATGATGTATTCTGCATATAGGTTAAATAAGCAGGGTGACAATATACAGCCTTGATGTACTCCTTTTCCTATTTG
The DNA here is from genome assembly GCA_935064755.1 of Tragelaphus eurycerus. Lineage (NCBI taxonomy): Eukaryota > Metazoa > Chordata > Mammalia > Artiodactyla > Bovidae > Tragelaphus > Tragelaphus eurycerus. Next base: position 5,646,249 of record CAKXYN010000041.1, read on the forward strand.
GAGCCAGTCTGTTATTCCATGTCCAGTTCTAACTGTTGCTTCCTGACCTGCATACACATTTCTCAAGAGTCAGATCAGGTGGTCTGGTATTCCCATTTCTCTCAGAATTTTCCACAGTTTATTGTGATCCACAAAGTCAAAGGCTTTGGCATAGTCAATAGAGCAGAAATAGATGTTTTTCTGGAACTCTCTTGCTTTTTCCATGATCCAGCAGATGTTGGCAATTTGATCTCTGGTTCCTCTGCCTTTTCGAAAACCAGCTTGAACATCAGGAAGTTCACGGTTCACATATTGCTGAAGCCTGGCTTGGAGAATTTTGAGCATTACTTTACTAGTTTGTGAGATGAGTGCAATTGTGCGGTAGTTTGAGCATTCTTTGGCATTGCCTTTCTTAGGGATTGGGATGGAAACTGACCTTTTCCAATCCTGTGGCCACTGCTGAGTTTTCCCAATTTGCTGGCATATTGAGTGCAGCACTATCACAGCATCATCTTTCAGGATTTGAAATAGCTCATCTGGAATTCCATCACCTCCACTGGCTTTGTTCATAGTGATGCTTTCTAAGGCCCACTTGACTTCACATTCCAGAATGTCTGGCTCTAGATCAGTGATCACCCCATCATGATTGTCTGGGTCGTGAAGCTCTTTTTTGTACAGTTCTTCTATGTAATTTTGCCACCTCTTCTTAATATCTTCTGCTTCTGTTAGGTCCATACCATTTCTGTCCTTTATCGAGCCCGTCTTTGCATTAAATGTGCCTTTGGTATCTCTGATTTTCTTGGAGAGATCTCTAGTCTTTCCCATTCTGCTGTTTTCCTCTATTTCTTTGCACTGATCGCTGAAGAAGGCTTTCTTATCTCTTCTTGCTATTCTTTGGAACTCTGCATTCAGATGTTTATATTTTTCCTTTACTCCTTTGCCTTTTGCTTTTCTTCTTTTCACAGCTATTTGTAAGGCCTCCCCAGATAGCCATTTTGCTTTTTTGCATTTCTTTTCCATGGGGATGGTCTTGATCCCTGTCTTCTGTACAATGTCACGAACCTCAGTCCATAGTTCATCAGGCACTCTATCTCTCAGATCTAGGCCCTTAGATCTATTTCTCACTTCCACTGTATAATCATAAGGGATTTGATTTAGGTCATACCTGAATGGTCTAGTGTTTTTCCCTACTTTCTTCAACTTAAGTCTGAATTTGGCAATACGGAACTCATGGTCTGAGCCACAGTCAGCTCCTGGTCTTGTTTTTGCTGATTGTATAGAGCTTCTCCATCTTTGGCTGCAAAGAATATAATCGATCTGATTTCGGTGTTGACCATCTGGTGATGTCCATGTATAGAGTCTTCTCTTGTGTTGTTGGAAGAGGGTATTTGCTATGAACAATGCATTTTCTTGGCAAAACTCTGTTAGTCTTTGCCCTGCTTCATTCCGTATTCCAAGGCCAAATTTGCCTGTTACTCCAGGTGTTTCTTGACTTCCCACTTTTGCATTCCACTCCCCTATAATGAAAAGGACATCTTTTTTGGGTGTTAGTTCTAAAAGGTCTTGTAGGTCTTCATAGAACTGTTCATCTTCAACTTCTTCAGCATTACTGGTTGGGGCATAGACTTGGATTACTGTGACATTGATTGGCTTGCCTTGGAAACGAACAGAGATCATTCTGTCGTTTTTGAGATTGCATCCAAGTACTGCACTTCGGACTCTTTTGTTGACCATGATGGCCACTCCGTTTCTTCTGAGGGATTCCTGCCCACAGTAGTAGATATAATGGTCCTCTGAGTTAAATTCACCCATTCCAGTCCATTTGAGTTCGCTGATTCTTAGAATTTTGACGTTCACTCTGGCCATCTCTTGTTTGACCACTTCCAATTTTCCTTGATTCATGGACCTGACATTCCAGGTTCCTATGCAATATTGCTCTTTACAGCATTGGACTTTGCTTCTATCACCAGACACATCCACAGCTGGGTATTCTTTTTGCTTTGGTTCCATCCCTTCATTCTTTCTGGAGTTATTTCTCCACTGATCTGCAGTAGCATATTGGGCCCCTACTGACCTGGGGAGTTTCTCTTTCAGTATTCTATCCTTTTGCCTTTTCATACTGTTCACGGGGTTCTCAAGGCAAGAATAATGCAATAACTGAAATCAAAAGTCCTTTGAAGGGAACCAACACTACAATAACTGAGGCAGAAAATAAGTTAAGTGAGGTGAAACATAGAACGGTGGAAATAATTGAAGCAGAGAGGAAAAAAGAAAAAAAAAATACTTAAAATAAATGAGAACAACCTCAGAGAAGTCTGGGACAATGTCAAAGGCCCCAACATTCGAATCATAGGAGTCCCAGAAGAAGAAGACAAAAAGAAAGGCCATAAGGAAATACTTGAGGAGATAATAGTTGAAAACTTTTCTAAAATGGAGAAGGAAATAGCCACCCAAGTCCAAGAAACCCAAGAGTGCCAAAGAGGATAAACCCAAGGTAAAACACCCCAAGACGGATATTAATCATATTAATGAAGATCAAACACAAAGAACAAACATTAAAAGCAGAAAGGGAAAAACAACAAATAACTCACAAAGGAATCCCATAAGGATAACAGCTGATTCTTCAATAAAAACTCTTCAGGCCAGAAGGGAATGGCAGGACATACTTAAAGTGATGAAAAAGAAAAATCTACAACCCAGATTACTATACCCAGCAAGGGTCTCATTCAAATATGAAGGATAAATGAAAAGCTTTACAGACAAACAAAAGCTCAGAGAATTCAACACCACCAAATCAGCTCTTCAACAAATGCTAAAGGATCTTCTCTAGACAAGAAACACAGAAAAAGATATATAAACTTGAACCCAAAACAAAAAAGTAAATTGCAATGGAATCATACTTATCAATAATTACCTAAATGTAAATGGATTGAATGCCCTAACCAAAAGGCAAAGACAGGCTGAATGGATTAAAAAAAAAAAAAAAAAAAAAAAGACCCCTATATATGCTGTCTACAAGCGACTTACCTCAAACCGAGGGAAACATACATACTGAAACTGAAGGACTGGATAAAGCTATTTCATGCAAATGGAGACCAAAAGAAAGCAGGAGTACAATACTCATAGCAGATAAAATAGACTTTAAAATAAAGATCATGAAAAGAAACAAAGAAAGACACTACACAATGATCAAAGTATCAATCAAAGAAGAAAATAAAAAAAAAATGATAAATATATATGCACCCAACAAAGGAGCACTGCAATATATAAGGAAAATGCTAGCAAGTATGAAAGGGGAAATTAACAGTAACACAACAATACTGGAAGACTTTAATAACACACTCACACTATGGATAGATCAACTAAACAGAAAATTAGCAAGGAAACACAAACTTTAAATGATACAATGGGCCAGTTAGACCAAATTGATATCTATAGGACATTTCACCCTAAAACAATGAATTTCAACTTTTTCTCAAGTGCACACAGAACCTTCTCCAGGACAGATCATATCCTTGGACATAAATTTAGCCTTGGTAAATTCAAAAAAATTGAAATCATCTCAAGCTTCTTTTCTGATAACAATGCAGTAAGATTAGATGTCAACTATAGAAAATTCTTCAAGAGATGGGATTACCAGACCACCTGACCTGTCTCTTGAGAAACCTATATGCAGGTGAGGAAGCAATAGTTAGAACTGGACATGGAAAAACAGACTGTTTCCAAATAGGAAAAGGAGTACATCAAGGCTGTATATTGTCACCCTGCTTATTTAACTTCTATGCAGAGTACATCATGAAAAACGCTGAGCTGGAGAAAGTACAAGTTGGAATCAAGATTGCTGGGAGAAATATCAATAACCTCAGATATGCAGATGACACCACCCTTATGGCAGAAAGTGAAGAGGAACTAAAAAGCCTCTTGATGAAAGTGAAAGAGCAGAGTGAAAAAGTTGGCTTAAAACTCAACATTCAGAAAACGAGGACCATGGCATCTGGTCCCATCACTTCATGGGAAATAGACAGAGAAACAGTGGAAACAGTGTCAGACTTTATTTTTTTTTGGTGGGGGGAGGGGAGTCCAAAATCACTGCAGATGATGACTGCAGCCATGAAATTAAAAGACACTTACTCATTGGAAGGAAAGTTATGACCAACCTAGATAGCATATAAAAAGCAGAGACATAACTTTGCCAACAAAGGTCCATCTAGTCAAGACCATGGTTTTCCCAGTGATCATATATGGATGTGAGAGTTGGAGTGTAGAGAAAACTGAGCACTGAAGAATTGATGCTTTTGAACTGTGGTGCTGGAGAAGACCCCTGCCAGTCCCTTGGACTGCAAAGAGATCCAACCAGTCCATCCTAAAGGAGACCAGTCCTGGGTGTTCATTGGAAGGACTGATGCTGAGGCTGAAACTGCAATACTTTGGCCACCTGATGTGAAGAACTGACTCCTTGGAAAAGGCTCTGATGCTGGGGGGGGTTGTGGGCAGGAGGAGAAGGGGATGACAGAGGAAGGCCGGATGGCATCATCGACTTCATGCACACGACTTTGTGTCAACTCCGGGAGTTAGTGATGGACAGGGAGCCTGGAGTGCTATGATTCATGGGGTAATAAAAGCTGGACACGACTGAGTGACTGAAATGTACTGACAGGAGAAAAAAAATGAAAAATTAAAAAAAAAATATGGATTATAAACAACACATTTCTGAATAACCAACAGATCACAGAAGAAATCAAAAAAGAAATTAAAATGTGCATATGAATGAAAGAAAATGAAAAGAAAACAACCTAAAACCTATGGGATTCAGTAAAAGCAGTACTAAGAGGAAGTTTCATAGAAACACAAACCTACCTCAAGAAACAGGAGGGAAATAAAATAAATCAACGAACTCTACACCTAAAGCAACTAGAAAAGAAGAAATGAAGCACCTCAGGGTTAATAGAAGGCAAGAAATCATAAAAAAAAAAATAGGGCAGAAATAAATGCAAAAGAAACAAAGGAGACCATAGCCAAAATCAACAAAGCTAAAAGCTGTTTCTTTGAGAAGATAAATAAAATAGACAAACCATTAGACAGACTCATCAAGGGAAAAAAAAAAAAAAAATGTGGGGGTGGAAATCAAATCAACAACATTAGAAATGAAAACGGAGAAATCACAAGAGACAACACAGAAATACAAAGGATCATGAGACTACTATCAGCAACTATATGCCAATGAAATGGACAACTTGGAAGAGATGGACAAATTCATAGAAAAGTATAACTTTCCAAAACTGAACCCGGAAGAAATAGAAAATCTTAACAGACCCATTATAAGCACAGAAAATGAAGCTGTAATCAGAAATCTTCCAAAAAAAAAAAAAAACAAAAGCTCATGACCAGAAGGCTTCACAGCTGAATTCTACCAAAAATTTAGAGAAAACACACCACCTATCCTACTCAAACTATTTCAGAAAATCACAGAGGAAGGTAAACTGCCAAATTCACTCTATGAGGCAATCATCACCCAAATAGCAAAACCAGACAAAGAAGCCACAAAAATGAAAACTACAGGCCAACAACACTGATGCACATAGATGCAAAAATCCTTAATACAATTCTAGAATTCAACAACATATTAAACATATAACAGAATCCAACAACATATATAAAAGATCATACATCATGACCAAGTGGGCTTTGTCCCAGGGATGCAAGGATTCTTCAGTATTCACAAATCAATCAGTGTGATACATCACATTAACAAATTGAAAGATAAAAACCATATGTTTATCTTAATAGATGCAGAAAAAGCTTTTGACAAAATTCAATAACCATTTACGATAAATAGCCTCCAGAAAGCGGGCATAGAAGGAACACACCTCAACATAATAAAAGCCATATGTGATAAGCCCACAGCAAACATTATCCTCAATGGTGAAAAACTGAAAGCATTCCCCCTAAATTCAAGAACAAGACAAAGATGCTCACTCTCACCACTATTATTCAACATAGTTTTGGAAGTTTTAGCCACAGCAATCAAAGAAGGAAAAGAAATAAAATGAATACGCATTAGAAAAGAAGCAATAAATCTCTCACTGTTTACAGATGACATGATCCTCTACATAGAAAACCATAAAGACTCCACCAGAAAATTACTAGAGGTAATCAATGACTATAGAAAACAGAGAGAAATTAAGGAAACAATTCCTTTCACCATTGCAACGAAAATAATAAAGTACTTAGGAATAAACCAACCTAAAGAAACAGAAGACCTGTGTATAGAAAACTATAAAACACTGATGAAAGAAATCAAGATAACACAAATAGATGGATAAATATACCGTGTTCATGGATTGGAAGAATTAATATAGTGAAAATGAATATACTACCCTAAGTAATCTATAGATTCCATGCAACCCCTATCAAGCTACCAATGGTATTTTTCAGAGAACTAGAACAAATAATTTCACAATTTGAATGGAAGTAGTAAAAAACTCAAACAGCCAATCTTGAGAACGAAGAATGGAACTGAGGGAATCAACCTGCCTGACTTTAGGCTATACTACAAAGCAACAGTCATCAAGATAGTATGATGCTGGCACAAAGACATAAACATAGATCAATGGAAGAAAATAGAAAGCCCACAGATAAATCCACACACCTATGGACACCATATCTTTGGTAAAGAGGGCAAGAATATACAATGGAGGAAAGCCAATCTCTTTAACAAGTGGTGCTGGGAAAACTGGTCATCCATTTGTAAAAGAATAAAACTAGAAAACTTTGTAACACCATACACAAAAATATGCTCAAAATGGATTAAAGATCTAAACGTCAGACCAGAAACTATAAAACTCCTAGAGGAAAACATAGGCAAACCACTCTCTGATGTAAATCATAGCAAGATCCTCTATGACCCACCTCCCACAGTAATGAAAATAAAAGCAAAAATAAATAAATGGGACCTAATTAAACTTAAAAAGCTTTTGCACAACGAAGGAAACTATAAGCAAGGTGAACAGACAGCCTTCAGAATGAGAGAAAATAATAGCAAATGAAGCCACTGACAAACAACTAAACTCAAAAATATACAAGCAACTCCTGCAGCTCAATTCCAGAAAAATAAGAGACCCATTCAAAAAATGGGCCAAAGAATTAAACAGATATTTCTCCAAAGAAGACATATAGATGGCTAACAAACACATGAAAAGATGCTCGACCTCACTCATTATCAGAGAAATGCACATCAAAACCACAATGAGGTACCATCTGGCGCTGGTAAGAATGGCTGCTACCAAAACGTCTGCAAACAATAAATGCTAGAGAGGGTGCAGAGAAAAAGTAACCCTCTTACACTGTTGGTGGGAATGCAAACTACTACAGCCATTATGGAGAACAGTGTGTAGATACCTTACAAAACTGAAAATAGAACTGCCATACGATCCAGCAATCCCACTGCTGGGCATACACACCAAGGAAACTAGAGTTGAAAGAGACACATGTACCCCAATGTTCATTTCAGCACTGTTTACAATAGCCAGGACATGGAAGCAACCTAGATGTCCATCATCAGCAGATGAATGTATAAGAAAGATGTGGTACATATACACAATGGAATACTACTCAGCTATTAAAAAAAATACATTTGAATCCATTCTAATGAGGTGGATGCAACTGGAGCCTATTATACAGAGTGACATAAGTCAGAAAGAAAAGCACCAATACAGTATACTAATGCATATATATGGAATTTAGAAAGAGGGTATCGATGACCCTCTATGTGAAACAGCAAAAGAGGCATAGATGTAAAGAACAGAATTTTGGACTCTATGGAAGAAGACGAGGGTTGGATGATTTTGAAAATAGAATTGAAACATGTATATTATCATATGTGAAATAGATTGCAAGTACAGGTTCGATGCATGAGACAGTGTGCTCAGGTCTGGTGCACCAGGATGACCCTGAGGGATGGGATGGGAGGGTCAGGATGGGGAACACATATGCATCCATGGCTGATTCATGTGAATGTATGGCAAAAACCACCACAATATTGTACAGTAATTAGCCTCCAAGTAAAATAAATTTTTAAAAAATTGTGTTTATCTAAATTACAAATAGGTATCTTAATTATTTTTCTAAATTAGCCAACCCAAGCTGAAATAGTTAAAACTGAAACAAAATGAAGATTGCATCAAAATTATTCTATGGAACGAAATGCTCAATATATAATAGATTTGCAGAGATATCTGAAAAATATTTCTAATTTCCTAGCAGTGTGCTATTTGATTGATTACAGTTTCGGAACATTCGAGTAAAATTAGGACCTCTACCTCATTAAATATTTTCCAAAGTCCTCTGAAAGCTAAATTTAATAGTATAATATTTCTATTATCAACAGAAATATAAAACAACTGTTTAATAATGCCAGGGATAGTTAGCAAATAATGATCCTATAATACACATTTAATCAGAAAACATTGTTCTTAAAAATAAACAATTCATTGCTTTCACTTTTCAGCTGTTATGTTTTAAATTTGTATTCTACAATTAGTTCTTTTATACCAACAATAATTTTGAGCAAACAGTGTCTATTGGTACTGATTAATATATAATTAAAGAAAAATAGCAAATGAGGCTGCTCATCTGAATAATTGAGCCATTGATTTTCTAAATGGGAAGTAGTATAGAAAATTGTTTGTGTCTATTCTATTAAGGTTATAAAAATGTTAATATTTATAAAGGTCCATAAAAATCAATGTTTAGTTGGATGGAGAGGTAAAGGCAAAGTAAAAATAAGCATGAAGAGTAAAATGGGCAAGTCTATGAAAGGCTGAGGTCTGAATCTATGCCAGAAAAATACAGTGTGAGATGAGAAAAAGATTAAAGACCAAGTGGGAAACATAGGATAAAGTACTGCATTCTGGGAAGAGAATAGTGGTGAACTTGATGTTCACATCATAAGAGAAGGTTTCTGAAGTGTAATTCAAATCTTATGTTTATAAGAGTAACAAGACAAGACAGAAGTTGCAGTATAAACAAATTCAACTTAGAACATATTTAGTGAGTTTCTTGACAAAGAAGATGGCTGGTGTTATGGTGCTATGGAAATAAAAAAGTAAAAAATATCTGCTTTCATCAATAGGGTTTTGTCTTCCATGAGAGACACAATTTATGGAAAATAATAATAAATAAAACTTCATGTAATATAATTAGATGATATAGGGTGTTCTATAGCCCAACAATCAGATAACTCATATTACTAGTTCAATTTTTATAAGCCATGTATAAATAGGGGAAGGCAATGGCACCCCACCCCAGTACTTTTGCCTGGAAAATCCCATGGACAGAGGATCCTGGTGGGCTCCAGTCCATGGGGTCGCTGAGAGTCAGACACGACTGAGCGACTTCACTTTCACTTTTCACTTTCATGCATTGGAGAGGGAAATGGCAACCCACTCCAGTGTTCTTGCCTGGAGAATCCCAGGGATGGGGGAGCCTGGTGAGCTTCCATCTATGGGGTCACACAGAGTCAGACACGACTGAAGCGACTTAGCAGCAGTAGCAGCATGTATAAATGGAAAAAATATCCCTTTATTTAATCTAATTTTTCTCAGAAAAGAGTAAGAAATATTCCCACTATCATGCCACAGTTAAAAAGCATAATAAAGTGATTATGACATAATAAGCAAAATATTGTCATAGAGAGTCTAGAGCTCCCATTAACAAATACATTAATATTCTGAATTAAAATGCTAAAATATTCACCATAAATGGGATAAATAAAAAACATTAAGTCATTTCACATCATATTTATTCCCAAGTGAGTTTTGGCAACAAGTTATGAAAAAAAAAAAAAATGTCAGTTTTCAGTGCTTATTTTCTATAAGCACTTGTGAACGTAGTTATTCTAAATGACAGACACCATGCTACATTTTCACTTTTGGAGAAACTCCTCCTGTATTAAATAGATAAAATTATTTTGAATAAATCTTAGGTGAAGATTTAAAATGGGGGTCCAAGCTCACATAGCACATATGAATTCAAATATCATATCAAGGATTCAGATATCATATCAGATATCAAAGCAATATACAGATGAATTTGAAACCTCTATTAAGTGCCAATGTTTTTTTTCATAGAACTATACAGAATAATCCTCAAGTACTATGTAACCATAAATGACCTTAGATAGCCGAAATAATCTTGAGAAAGATTAAAGTTGGAAATATCACACTGCCTGATTTCAAACTATACTACAAATCTTTAGTGATCAAAACATTATGGGATTGATGCAAAAACAAACTCATAGGTTACAGGAACATAATAGAGAGGCCAGAAATAAGTCCAATGCTTGTAATGATGCTGGGAGGGATTGGGGGCAGGAGGAGAAGGGGATGACAGAGGATGAGATGGCTGGATGGCAGCACTGACTTGATGTACATGAGTTTGGGTGAACCGCAGGAGTTGGTGATGGACAGGGAGTCCTGGAGTGCTGTAATTCAAGGCGTCGCAGAGTCAGATATGACTGAGTGACTGAACTGAACTGAACTGAACTGTGCAATTAATCCGTGACAAAGGAGGCAAGAGTATACAATGGAGAATACACAGTCTCTTTGATATATGGTATTGGAGAAAATGGCACCTACATGCAAGAGGATCAATTTGTATTACTTTCTCACACCATATACAAATATAAATTCAAAGTTGGTTAAAGACATAAAGGTAAGACCTGAAACCATAAAATTCCTAAGAGAAAACATAGATGGCACACCCCTTGACTTCAGTCTTAGACATATACTTGTGGATATGTCTCCTTAAGCTAGGGCAGTAAAAACATAAATGAACAAACAGGAGTAGGTCAATCTTAAACCATTTTGGCACAGCAGAGGAACCTATCTAAAAAATGAAAAGGCAAATTATTGAATGGGAAAATACATTTCCAAGCCATACGTCCAAAAAAGTGTTAGTGTCAAGAATATACAAAGAACACATACATCTGAATAAAAACAAAAGACAATAGATAATCTAAGAACCTGAGTAAACATTTTCCAGAGAAGACATACAGAGGATTAACAGGCATATGAAAAGATGTTCAACATCAGTATTATCAGAGAAAGTGAAAATGAGAGTCGTTCAGTTCTGTCCAATACTTTGCGACCCCATGGGAGCCTGCCAGGTTCCTTTGTCCTTGGAATTCTCCAGGCAAGAATACTGGTGTGGGTAGCCATCCCCTCCTCCAGGGTATCTTCCTAACTCAGGAATCAAACCCAGGTCTCCCACATTGCAAGTGTATTTTTACTCTCTGAGCCACCAAAAGCATAATGAGATATCACCTCAGAAGTGTCAGAATGACTATCCTCAAAAAGGCAAGAAAATAACAAGTGTTTGTGAGATGTGGAGAAAATGGATCCTGGTACAGTTTTGACAGGAATGTAAATTGGTATAACCACTGTGGAAAATGGTGTGGTGTTATCTGAAAAAATTAAAAAAACAAACAAACAAACAAAAAAAAAAAACACAGGACAGAACTACTCTGTATTCCAGCAGTTCCATTTCTAGGCATTTACCTGAAGAAAACAAAAACAATGACTTGAAAATGTGCATGCACCCTTATGTTCATTAAAGAATTATTTGCAACAGCTAAAATATGGAAGCAACCTAGATCAGATCAGATCAGATCAGTTGCTCAGTCGTGTCTGACTCTTTGCGACCCCATGAACTGCAGCACACGAGGCCTCCCTGTCCATCACCAACTCCCGGAGGTCACCCAGACTCACATCCATCGAGTCAGTGATGCCATCCAGCCATCTCATCCTCTGTCGTCTCCCTCTCCTCCTGCTCCCAATTCCTCCCAGCATCAGAGTCTTCTCCAATGAGTCAACTCTTCGCATGAGGTGGCCAAAATACTGGAGTTTCAGCTTGAGCATCATTCCTTCCAAAGAAATCCCAAGGCTGATCTCCTTCAGAATGGACTGGTTGGATGTCCTTACAGTCCAAGGGACTCTCAAGAGTCTTCTCCAACACCACAGTTCAAAAGCATCAATTCTTCGGCGCTCAGCCTTCTTCACAGTCCAGCTCTCACATCCATACATGACCACAGGAAAAACCACAGCCTTGACTAGGCGAACCTTTGTTGGCAAAGTGACATCTCTGCTTTTGAACATGCTATCTAGGTTGGTCATAACTTTCCTTCCAAGGAGTAAGCGTCTTTTAATTTCATGGCTTCAGTCACCATCCGCAGTGATTTTGGAGCCCAGAAAAATAAAGTCTGACACTGTTTCCACTGTTTCCTCATCTATTTTCCATGTAGTGATGGGACCAGATGCCATGATCTTCGTTTTCTGAATGTTGAGCTTTAAGCCAACCTTTTCACTCTCCACTTTCACCTTCATCAAGAGGCTTTTGTGTTCCTCTTCACTTTCTGCCATAAGGGTGGTGTCATCTAAGTCCACATCAAATAGATGAATGGATCAGGAAGTTGGGATAAATGTATATTACTAAACCATTACTTAGCCTTTGACTGTGTGGATCACAACAAATTTTGGGATTTTATGAAAGAGATGGGAATACCAGAACATTTGACATGCTTCCTGTGAAATTTATATGCATGTCAAGAAGCAACAGTTAGAACTGGACATGGAACAAGAGACTGGTTCCAAATAGAGAAAGGAATACATCAAGACAGTATATTGTCACTCTGCTTATTTAACTTATATGCAGAGTACATCATGCAAATGTCGGTCTGGATGAAGCACAAGCTGGAATGAAGATTGCTGGGAGAAATATCAATAACTTCATATACTTGAGGACTTCCCTGATGGCTCAGATGGTAAAATGTCTGCCTACAATGTGGGAGACCCAGGTTCAAGCCCTGGGTCGGGAAGATCTTCTGGAGAAGGTAATGGCAACCCACTCCAGTAGTCTTGCCTGGAAAACCCCATGGAGGGAGGAGCCTGGTAGGCTACAGTAGATGGGGTTGCAAAGAGTTGGATACAACTGAGTGACTAAACTTCAGATACACAGATGACCCCACCCTTATGGCAGAAAATGAAGGACTAAAGAGCTTCTTGATGCAAGTCAAAGAGGAGAGTGAAAATGTTTGCTTAAAACTCAACATACAGAAAGCTAAGATCATGGCATCTGGTCCCATCACTTCATGGCAAATAGATGGGGAAACAGTGGAAACAGTGAGAGACTTTATTCCCCCCCCCCCAAATCACTGCAGATGGTGACTGCAGCCATGAAATTAAAATATACTTGGTCCTTGGAGGAAAAGCCATGACCAATCTAGACAACATATTAAAAAGCAGAAACATTACTTTGCCTAGTAATTTTCTGTCTAATCAAAGCTATGTTTTTTCCAGTTGTTATGTATGGATGTGAGAGTTGGACTATAACGAAGGCTGAGCATCAAAGAATTGATGGTTTTGAACTGTGGTGTTGGAGAAGACTCTTTAGCATCCTTTGGATTGCAAGGAGATCAAATCAGTCCATTCTCAAGGAGATCAGTCCGAATATTCATTGGAAGGACTGATGCTAAAGCTGAAACTCCAGTTTTTGGCCACCTGATGTGACGGACTGATTCATTTGAAAGGGCCCTCATACTTGGGAAAATTGAAGGCAGAAGGAGAAGGGGACAACAGAGGATGAGATGTTAAGATGGCATCACCGACTCAATGCATATAAGTTTGAACAAGCTCCAGGAGTTGGTGTTGGACAGGGAAGCCTGGTGTTCTGCATTCCACAGGGTCACAAATGGTCAGACACTACTGAGCGACAGAGCTGAACTGAACTAAAGACATTAAAAAAAAAAAAAAAAAAAGAAAGAAAGAAAGAAAAAAATCTTGCCATTTTTGACAGTGTGGTTGGATCTAGAAAGTTTTACAATAAGTGAAACAAATCAAGAAGAGAAAGACAAATACTGTATTTTTTCAATTCTATGTGGAATTTAAAAATAAACAAAAATAGGAAGATCATAGACTCACAAATATGAAGAATAAATACATTGTTTCCATAAAGAGAATTTGGGGGGAGGCAAAATAAGTGAATGAGGTTAACAAACACAAATCTTCAGTCTTAAAAAGTCACGGAGATGTAATATACAACATAAGGGATATAGTCAATAATACTGTAATGACTTTGTATGAAGACAGATGGTTACTAGGCTTATCATGGTGACCACTTCATAATGTATGGAAATATCAAGTCACTATGTAGTACACCTGGAGCTAACATAATAAGTCTACTATACTTCAAAGAATAATTTGTTACATATGCAGTTCATTATTACTACTTACCACAGTCTTTTTAAAAATTTTCTCTTGAAGAATATGTTATTTAAATATATACATTTGGCAGAGATTCTTTAAGTCTCTCTGAAACACAGATCAGATCAGTCGCTCAGTCGTGTCCGACTCTTTGAGACCCCATGAATTGCAGCACGCCAGCACGCCAGGCCTCCCTGTCCATCACCAGCTCCCGGAGGTCACTCAGACTCGCATCCATCGAGTCAGTGATGCCATCCAGCCATCTCATCCTCTGTCGTCCCCTTCTCCTCCTGCCCTCAATCCCTCCCAGCATCAGAGTCTTCTCCAATGAGTCTGAAACACAACCCCATATAAAAAAGCATGTTATTGAAATATTATTAGACAAACAGAACTAAAACATAAATAATTTCAAAAGTTAATAGATTATGATTTTAAAATTTCATGTTCAAATATAATGGCCCATTTTGAAGTCTGCTTGTCGTTTTTATGTTCTTTTTACATTCACATTTATCCATAGAACCACATGCATTGTTTATCAGATAATTGTCTAGACCTGTTTGGTTCTATAATGTTAATATTTAAAATTTTTATCTAAATCACTGGTAACAAATAGCAACATGTGTGGATATTTTTTCTACCTTATGTCCAAGCTTAAGGCTTTCTTGAGAGAGGAATATTTTCAGGCATCCATAAGCCTGATATACCCAATCATGTTCCAAAGATGTTGTTCCCCTCCACATTCATAAGCAAGTTCAGTTCAGTCGCTCAATCGTGTCCGACTGTTTGCCACCCCATGAATCACAGCACACCAAGCCCCGCTGTCCATCACCAACTCCCAGAGTTCACTCAGACCCACGTCCATCGAGTCAGTGATGCCATCCAGCCATCTCATCTTCTGTCATCCCCTTCTCCTCCTGCCCCCAATCCCTCCCAGTATCAGAGTCTTTTCCAATGAGTCAACTCTTCACATGAGGTGGCCAGAGTACTGGAGTTTCAGCTTTAGCATCATTCCTTCCAAAGAAATCCCAGGGCTGATCTCCTTCAGAATGGACTGGTTGGATCTCCTTGCAGTCCAAGGGATTCTCAAGAGTCTTCTCCAACACCACATTTCAAAGGCATCAATTCTTCACAGTCCAACTCTCACATCCATACATGACCAATGGAAAAACCATAGCCTTGACTAGGTTGACCTTTGTTGGCAAAGTAATATCTGTGCTTTTCAATATGCTATCTAGGTTGGTCATAACTTTCCTTCCAAGAAGTAAGCGTCTTTTAATTTCATGGATGCAGTCATCATCTGCAGTGATTTTGGAACCCCCCCCCCCTCCAAAAAATAAAGTCTGACACTGTTTCCCCATCTATTTCCCATGAAGTGATGGGACCAGATGCCATGATCTTCGTTTTCTGAATGTTGAGCTTTAAGCCAAATTTTTCACTTTCCACTTTCACTTTCATCAAGAGGTTTTTTAGTTCCTCTTCACTTTCTGTGATAAGGGTGGTGTCATCTGCATATCTGAGGTTATTGGTATTTCTCCCGGCAATCTTGATTCCAGCTTGTGCTTCTTCCAGCCCAGTGTTTCTCATGATGTACTCTGATATAAGTTAAATAAACAGGGTGACAATATACAGCCTTGACGTACTCCTTTTCCTATTTGGAACCAGTCTAACTGTTGCTTCCTGACTTGCATACAAATTTCTCTAGAGGCAGGTCAGGTGGTCTGGTATTCTCATCTCTTTCAGAATTTTCACAGTTTATTATGATCCACACAGTCAAAAGCTTTGGCATAGTCAATAAAGCAGAAACAGATGTTTTTCTGGAACTCTCTTGCTTTTTCGATGATCCAGCCAATGTTGGCAATTTGGGCTCTTGGTCCTGCCTTTTCTAAAACCAGCTTAAACAACTGGAAGTTCACAGTTCACATATTGCTGAAGCCTGGCTTGGAGAATTCTGAGCATTACTTTACTAGCCTGTGAGATGAGAGCAATTGTGTGGTAGTTTGAGCATTCTTTTGCATTGCCTTTCTTTGGGATAGGAATAAAAACTGACCTTTTCCAGTCCTGTGGCCACTGCTGAGTTTTCCAAATTTGCTGCCAAATTCATAAGCAAATCCATCCACAAAAAAATGAGGATGGAAGAAAATACCGTGTATTGCCTGCATGCTCAGCCATGTTTGACATTTTGTGGACGAAAACATATTAGAATACTAAAACAAATTGTTACTGATACATTTCATGTGTTGCCTTAAAATTTCTGTTCACTTCTTATCAAATGGCATTGCCTTGTTGCTTCATATTCTAAGCTGATCTTGGTAAATTTCCTCGATGATCCATGTCAAATTCCAGAAATACATATTTCTTTGTTGGGAGCCGGTTTGAATTAGTGCTCCGCCCGTGGCAAAGGTCATGAGGAAGGAGGCTTTACATACACAAAGGTGGAGTTGAGCCTCAGGAGCCCCTTGGAGGTTCTCGAGCATCTACCCCCAAAACCAGAGCCTGCCTACTTTACTACTTGTGCTCTCACCTACATCTCTGACTTTACGGGGGGCTGTCCCCCACTACCTCTCTCTAAAAGAAGAGTTAACTTAAAGCTTCAGTTAATAAAAATTCCTGGGTGTGACAGGAGTGTTTTAACCTACAAACTCCTCTGAAGGTTCTTTAGCCCACCTGACAGGCTTGTCCAGTCACATGTGATTACTCACAGCCTCCCAACAGTGGGAGGCACGAGATGTTCTTAACCTTCTAAAAACAGGTTCTTTAGAGAAGTTAGAAAACTATTAACATAAGTATAATGGGCTGATTAGAAATTGTATTGGTGAAGGGTTTTTCATTTTTTGAGCCAATGATTGCTGCTAAGTCTCCACTTCCCCTGCCCTTATATACATTAATGAATAGAAGAGATAAGTATTAACCTTTGATATTAATCACATTAGACTTTAGGCTAAGTAAATTCTTTCCCTGACTAAAACCCACTACACCCTCACCCTATAGGAATGTAAACTTATCTAGTGGAGTCTGTTTTAAGAACAATCACCCTGGAGAAATAAGTGACTGACCACTATCACAAGGAGAAGGTCATAAATTGTCAACAGGCCCCCTGGCCAGATGATGATGTAACACCCCTAAGACCTCTGTATACATTTGATCAAAGTCAGGGCTGCTGACCCCACGTGACTTTTGTATAACATCTCAGTGTATAAAAGTAAACCAGGGAAAATAAAGGATGGGATCAGTTCCTGGAAAGACTGGTCTCCCCATGTCGCGCTCTCTCTCTCAAATTCTGGCTGAGTCTCCATCTGGGGCGCGGGACCCACCATGCTTACTAATTATGCCTGGGCTTCTAAGATCGGACCGGGGAGGCCTCAGTGTCTCCTCTCCTTCGGGAGAATGGAAAGACGCCTGCGGCCTACGTAAGTGGTGTAAACTTCTTGTCTTGAAGTTTTATTGGTCTCCCGCGTAAACCAAGCTACTCAACCTCTTTTCTCCACTGAAATTTTCCTACTGAGCTATCCTGGTTCTAGTATTCTTTATATCTCTAATTATAACTATTGTATCCTGATCCTCACCGACGCCGTCCTCGCTTCGAAGTCCCTGATTCAGCTGGGGCTGGTCCCCAGCATTTCTTCCTTTCTAATTGCCTTTTCTCAGACACCTATGTATGTATTCTATTTCAGTGCAAATGTTTGACAGTAAAATTCAAACGTATGCATATCTATATTTATCAGTTGTCTATCTGAACTATTTTAGGAATACAAGCTGGAGATAAGTTGGAGGAAGGTTGACAATAATGATAAGGAAATAGTTCCTGTATGAAATTAGTTCTTTTGCACCCAACATTCATTTATTCAACCAGTGAATGATTTGAATATTACCCAGGCACTATTCTAAGCCTTGATGATGTGAAACCTATGAAAAATAAAAATATTTTTAAATATTTAACTTTGTGGCTTTCATTAATTTGACCATAAGGTTGAATGTCATCAAATTAGTGAATTGTTTGACATATTCTTCTTTCTTGACTTGTTACTTTCATTTCTCTGAGTATCCTAAAATAATTTTTGGTAATTTAAGTCAATATTGGGTTATTAATGGGATACTAAAATCTTTATGTTTCTGGAGAAGTTCTTTTTAGTAGAAACAAACAAACAACAGCAACAACAACAAAAAAGACCAATACTCGCAGTTTGGAGAGAAATAAATTCATCCTTTAAAGAAATGTTTTACTATTATTATTTTAGGAATATACTTGCTGTATTTGCGCTTTGGGAAACTTCAGTTTTATCTTGGTACCTTTAAAATTGATTGATTTTTCATTACTTATCGCACAGAAATGATTTCAAATTAAGAACTGTATTTTAGTCAACGAAATCCATTTATCTAAAGCTAGACTTTGCTTCTTTCTTCTTCTGACATGTATAAAAAGTTGATCTCTCTCCCCGAATATGTATAAAATACCAAATGTCACTGTTTCAGTTGACAGGTTAGCCTTAGCTGCAAACTCAAAATCTTATTTAAAGTAATAAAATGTAAAACTACTTTGAAAATAATTATTAGTAAAACTAATAATTTTAAAGATAAAAATGAAGCTAAAGATAATGGTACCTTGGATTTACCTCAAAAGTGTCTACTTGGCTAAAGACTGGACACATAATTTTTTTAAAATTTAAAAACCAAACATAGATGCAGATTTTAAGATAAATAGCTTGCTACATATTTTTTAGGGGGTGGAGTAGAGTGATCATCTAGATTGGTGTTTTATAAATTACACAAACTAAACATTCTTAAAAGTAGAACATAATGAATATGTTTTTCTAAACCACAATAATTTGAGGGAAAGACTGAAGTCTCTTTTTAAATCAAAACATTTTTAGTTTCCTGATATTGAAAGCAAATATTGAGATAATTTTTATTTTCTGTGACTCAGTATATTTTTCTAAATTTGAATAATTCTGACTTTTTTGCGGCCCTCCTCTTTCTGTGGAATTCTGCAGACAAGAATATTGAAGTGGGTAGTCATTCCCTTCTGCAGGGGATCCTGACCCAGGGACTAAACCCAGGTATCCTGCATAGCAGGCAGATTCTGTCACCGTCTTAGGCACCACGGAAGCCCTATCAACACACATGGCTTTACTGATATGTCAAACTAATTTTTTCCAGATCTGTATGAACTGGCCAGTTGGGAAACAATTCAATAATCTATTTGCATTATCTTCAATATGAAAACAATATCACATATTGAAATATCTGAAATAAATGACATTGAAATATGATGTAATTCACATGCCAATTTCCACAACATGCCATAGGGCAGAGCTTCTCCTAGGTTAATTCACCAGGGATCTTCTCAAAATCAGACTGATTTGATTGGTCTCTGGAGGGACCCGAGATTCTACATTTCTAGGAACCTCCTAGGAGATAACATTGCTGATGGAATGATGGCCTTGGAAAGATTTACCTTGAACAGTTTTGTAGTCAAAACAAATAGTTCTGTTTTTTCCTTTTTCTCAAAAACATTTTTAATTGAGGTGTAATTAATTTAAAAATATTAAACATTGTAAAGTGAGCAATTTAGTAATATTTAACAGATTGACAGTGTCGTGCAACCAACACCTCTAATTACAAAATATTTTCATCACTCCCAAAGTAAACCAAACATGTGTCAAGCAGTCATGCCTTATTTTTGTCTATCCACAGTCCACAGCAGAAACCAATCTACATTTTTGTCTATGAATTTATTAATTTTGTATATTTTATATACATAGATTTATAAAATAGGTGACATTTTAGGTCTAAATTTTTTCATTCAATATGTTTTGTTTTGTTTTGTTTTTCCTGAGGTCCTTCCATATTGCAGTATTAGTACTTCACTATTTTTTTGATTGAATTATAAGTATTCCATTTTATGTACACGGGTACACACTATAATTGGTTTACCCAATAATTTATTGATGGATTTATTTTTATTCAATCACTCACTTGTGTACAGCTCTTTGAGACACCATGTATTGCAGCACAGCAGGCTTCCCTGTCCTTCACCATTTCCCGGAGCTTGCTCAACCTCATGTTCATTGAGTTGCTGATGCCATCCAAGATCTCATCCTTTGTGGTCTCCTTCTCCTCCTGCCTTCAGTCTTTCCCAGCATCAGGATCTTTTCCAATGAGTCAGTTCTTTGCATCAATTGGCCAAAGTACTGGAGTTTCAGCATCAGTCCTTCTAATGAATATTCAGGACCAATTTACTTTAGGATGGACTGGTTGGATCTCCTTGCAGTCCAAGGGACTCTCAAAAATCTTCTCCAACACCACAGTTCAAAACCATCATTTCTTTGGTGCTCAGCTTTCTTTATGGTCCAACTCTCACATCCATACATGACTACCGGAAAAAACATAGCTTTGACTAGACAGACCTTTTTTGGCAAAGCAATGTCTCTGCTTATAAATATGCTGTCTAGGTTGTTCATAGCTTTTCTTCTAAGGAATAAGCATCTTTTAATATCATGGCTGCAGTCACCACCTGCAGTGATTTTGGAGCCCAAGAAGATAAAGTTTCACACTGTTTCTACTGTTTCCCCATCAATTTGCCATGAAGTGATAGGACCGGACACCAAAACTTTTGTTTTCTGAATGTTGAGTTTTAAGTCAGCTTCTTCACTATCCTCTTTCACCTTCACCAAGAGGCTCTTTAGTTCCTCTTTTCTTTTGGCCATAAGGATGGTGTCATCTACATATCTGATGTTATTGATACTTTTCTTGTCAAACTTGATTCCAGCCCGGCATTTCGCATGATGTACTCTACATATAAATTAAACAAGTCAGTTGACAATACATAGTATTGATATACTCCTTTCTCAATTAGGAACCAATCTGTTTTTCCATGTCCAGTTCAAACTGTTTCTTCTTGACCTATATACAGCTTTTTCAGGAGGCAGGTAAGGTAGCCTGGATTTATCATCTCTTTAAGATTATTCCATTGCTTGTTTTTATCCACATGGTCAAAAATGTTAGGGTAGTCAGTAAAGCAGATGTAGTGTTTCCACCCCCGCCCCCCCCCCCCCCCCCCCGGAATTCCCTTGTTTTTAATATTGTTCAGTGGATGGTAGCAATTTGATCTCTATTTTTCTGTCTTTTCTAAATCTAGTTTGCACATCTGGAAGTTCTGGGTTCAGATATTCTTGAAGCCTAGCTTGGAGGATTTTGAGCTTGACTTTCATGCATATGAAATAAGTGCAACTGTGTGGTAATTTGAACATTCTTTGGCATTTCCCTTATTTGGGAGTGAAATGAACTGACATTTCCAGTCATTCAGCCACTGCTGTTTTTCCAATTTTGTGGCATATTGAGTGCAGCACTTTAACAGCATCGTCTTTTAGGATTTGAAATAGTTCAACTAGGATTCTATCACCTCCATTAACTTGGTTTGTAGTGATGGTCCTTAAGGCCTACTTGCCTTCACCCTCCAAAATGTCTGTAGGTGAGTGATCACACCATCGTGGTTATCCAGGTCATTAAGACCTTTTTGTAGATTTCTTCTGTGTATCCTTGCCACCTCTTCTTAATATCTTCAGCTTCTGTTAAGTCCATACCATTTCTGCCCTTTATTTTGCCCATCTTTGCATGAAACGTTCCCTTGCTAACTATAACTTTCTTCAAGAGATTTGTAGTCTTTCCCATTCTATTGTGTCCCTTTATTTCTTTGCATTGATCACTGAGGAATGCTTTGTTGTCTCTCCTTGTTTTCTTTGAAACTCTGCATTCAGATGGGTATTTTTTCCCCCTCTGTTACCTTTAGTTTCTCTTTTATCAGTTCTTTAAGGCCTCCTCAGAAGGTCATTTTTCCTTTTTACATTTCTTTTTCTTGGGTACGGTTTTAATCAATGCCTCCTGTACAATGTTACATACCTCCATCCATAGTTCTTCAGGCACTTTGTCTATCAGGTGGAAGTGACAGTGGAAGTGACAAAGTGGTTTTCCCTTCTTTCTTCAATATCTCTGAATTTTTATTTTTTTTAATAAGGAGTTCATGATCTGATGAGTATATAAGAAATAATCTTTGACTGTTGTAAATAGTGCTTGTATGAACATATGTATTTATTTGAGTATTTGTTTTTAGTTATTCTTTGTGTACATGGAATTGAAATTGCTGAATCACAGGCTATTCTATAGCAATTCTAGTGTATGTGAAGTAGTACCTAACTGTGAACAAAATTAATATAAACCAATCTAATTCATATACATTGAAAATCCCACTGAGATCTGAGATTCAGTAGGTCCCTACAGGCTGTTATACTAACTACAACTAAAAAGAAAAAGTAAAATGAAAATGAAAACTAATAAGGTACACTAAAAAGAAGACTATCTGCAAATATATTTTTCCTCCAGCTATTAAAAAAATGCAAGTGATTGATATTATACAGCAGATTGTCAATATCTCTTTATTTAATGTTTTATTTGAAATGAAATAAATGGAATTTAATTTACTGAAATTTACTGATCACTTGCCAGTACATTATTTTTAATGATATTTGTGCTGAAATTCAAAACATAATTCTAGTAGAAAAGTTAAATACTCTCTAAAGAGTTCACCATAAAAACAGTGAAAGAAGAGAGTAAAATTAGTATGACTCAGACTGATTTTAATATACAGTCTTTATGATGTGCTCAATTTTAACAAAAGTCTCAGTTACTAATGGAAAGGGAGTAAAATTTAATAAATAGGAATTTCCCTCACTGTTTGGCAATTCAAATTCAAAATATTCAGATCATTATATTTTTGTCAGAATTCTACCTTATTTTGGTTTAATCATATTAAGATTTGTGATAGCTCTGGATATTTATTCCTGAAAAAATGTCTTTATTTAATTTATTCAAATAACAAATGATAATACCTATAGCAGAGTCATATCTAAGCATGCAATTGACTTCAGGCTGTGCTATTCTATACAAAGAATCAAATAACTTGTTAATTTTTACCTCAATTAAAACAGTTTTTTTTTTTTTTTTTTCAAATTACTGATTTTTTTTTTAAATTTTAGTTGGAGGCTAATTACTTTACAATATTGTATTGGTTTTGCCATACATCAACATGAATCTGCCACAGGTATACACGTGTTCCCCATCCTGAACGCCCCCTTCCACCTCCCTCCCCATACCATCCCTCTGGGTCATCCCAGTGCACCAGCCCCAAGCATCCTGTATCATTCATCAAACCTGGACTGGCGATTCGTTTCTTATAATATATTATACATGTTTCAATGCCATTCTCCCAAATCATCCCACCTTCTCCCTCTCCCACAGAGTCCAAAAGACTGTTCTATACATCTGTGTCTCTTTTGCTCTCTTGCATACAGGCTTATAGTTACCAACTTTCTAAATTCCATATATATGCGTTAGTATACTGTATTGATGTTTTTCTTTCTTACCTACTTCACTCTGTATTAAATTATTGATTATTATTATTACTGTTTTTTATAAGATTGAAAAGTAATGCATTTTGCTTTATCTTATATTAGCTCCAGTGATTTTACTTTTCTGGCACTGACTAGGTTTGCATAAGTGTCTGACACGCAATTTATTTGTAGGAGCACTGTTTTAATTAAATGATATTGTGCAATTATTTTTAGAATAAAAGTAAAGTTGGCTTGCCATGTTTAAATGGGTTCATCCGCCATTAACTTTTTTTTTTTTTTTTTTTTTTTGATCAAGAATCTCTTTTATTGATTATCAGAAACATTACAAACATCTAGTATGAACAAATTGTAACATGATAGTGTTTAGTTTGAACAATTAATACATTTCAGATATAATATTATACATATTTCAATGCTATTCTCCCCAATCATCTCACCCTCTCCCGGTCCCAGAGTCCAAAAGTCTGGTCTATACATCAGTGTCTCTTTTGTTGTCTCGTAAATAGGGTTATTTTTTACCATCTTTCTAAATTCCATATATATGCGTTAGTATACTGTATTTGTGTTTTTGTTTCTGGCTTACTTCACTCTGTATAATAGGCTCATTAACTTTTCTTAAATGGAGACTTCACATAATCTTAACGAACTTCAATTACCGTAATGCCTTCAGGAAATATTGAGGTATGGGGTTCATTTTTCCTGAAACTAAATGCCCCCAGGTGGAATTAAAAATTGCTTTCCCTTTAATGCCTAGCTGTTTAGAGCCAATTTCTTTCACTATCTCTCTGTGAGTTTTAAACTGAAGGAATTGAAACATTTCTGGGGAAATCTGATAAATAAACATGTCAATTCTGCAGACTTAGACTTAATGTTACAATAATTCTGAGTAATAAACTCTAACCTTCAGGTAACTGGGTGATGGTTTTATGGTTTTCCTACATAGGGTTTGTTAGGGCTGTTTTTTCCATCCTTTAGAGATATTTTCTTTTACAATTCTTCATTACTATTTTTTCTCTTTTTTTTTCAGATAATATATATTACATGAAATCTGGTGAGTAAGTAGTTAAGGCATTATCTCATGAAAATCAGTGGATTTTACAAATATTAGTAAATATACATTCTTAAAACAGCATACTGCACAGAACAGAGCTGAAGAATACCCAACATTTAGTTTTTATATTGTAAGTGCTTTGTGTTAGTTCTTTATTAACATTTTTATTTGAAAGTGACACAGGTGAATCACATTGTAAGAAAAAAAAAAAACTTTGATTAAGTAGTCATTATTTTTAGCATATACAGTCATATATGTATTTGTTCACATATTTTACCTGTATATAATCCTCACTGAGAAAGTGGAAGAATGTGAAAAAGAATTTTGACTCATCTAAAATTTAACGTAAAGAAAAGTGCTTACATTGATCAGGAGTCTTCTCACTGATCACTAAATTGCTGGGGTTTGACTTCAGTGGTGATCTTCATAGGTCAGCATTTAGTACTGATAACACATTAAGTCTGTAGTAACCTCTGAAAGTTGTGCTTTGAAGGTAAACTTACAGATAAATCATTGACTCACTTATTGCCTTTTTCTTTTTCTAACATTTTGCAATAAATTACCTGGTAACTCTTTTATACCCCACAAACTTTAACAGCCAAATATAAATGGGTTACATTTGCAATGGTTTCCTTGTTATATAAATATAAGATCCAATGTTGTTGTTGTTGTTGTTTGAATGACACTTTCATGCTAATTATGAGAAAATGCATTTAATTCACTTGTTAAGAAAATCAAGATAAGATTATTTCAACTTGTAAATAAAACAATACTTTATGTGACACATGTTTAAATAACAAAACAATTTATATAAATTATAAGAAATATATCTAAAATGAGATAAAATTAGTATTATACTATAGTGATTTTTTAAAAGCACCAGACTTAAATAAAGACTTTCTCTTAGATGCTGAGAAGCAAAACTGTCTTTTACTTTGATCACATTTTAGTACTTATGCTTCATAAATATCTAGAGTAAAGTGACTTCAGAATTTTTAAAATATATAGACTCATTTTAATGTTGTTTACATTTGCTGATTTTTTTTTTCTTGTCCAAATTGTGACATATGTACATGTCTGGACATGTATTGTTTACTTATTTGCTTTATCTATGTATCCCATCTATCTTATTTTCTTGACTTTTGGTTAGTAAGGTATCTTAGTTAATAGAAATTTCAGAATTTGAGACACCTGAAAAGAGGTCACAATGACAGTGGAAACATACTCTCAGTTGGTTTATTGCAGGTTGTGATATTCATGGCAAAGAGCAATTAAATTGAATAGAAATGCTTCCACTTGTCACATCTATTGAAGTTTACCTAAATTTTAGTTTCTATACAACTTTACTTCATTTCACTTCATGCAACTTAATATTCCCATACAATTCAATCCACATTCGTATACTGCTATTGATTACATATTTATTTTCTGACACTTCTGTTGGCTTCAAAAAATTTTACTTATATTTTTCTTATAACTGACAAATTAAAGGTGTTTGATAAATTTTAAATGAGTTGCAGACCCTGATGGCTCAATGGTAAAGAATCCACCTGCCAATGCAGTAGAGGCAGGTTTAGTCTCTGGGTTGGGAAGATTCCCCTGGAGAAGAATATGGCAACCCTGGCAACCCACTCCAGTCTTCTTGCCTGGAAAATCCCATGGGAAGAGGATCCTGGTGGGCTATAGTCCATGGTGTCACAAAAAAGTTGTACACAGCTTAATGACTGAGCATGCACATATCAACATTAGCCAAGGAACAGGTATTGTGTTGATGCTTTATCCTTACTTTATTCCAGCTTTATTGAGATATTCCAGTCACAAAATTACCATGTGAGGTGAGAACATTTAATAACTACTGTCTCAGCACATTTTAAGTATACAATATAGTACTCTATAATCACCATTTTGTATGTATATTAGATCCACAAAACATATCAATCTTTTAAGTTGGAAATTATAACCTTTGACCAACATTTTCCCATTTGATTTGCTGTTCTTTGGGTTCATTTGTATGAGTGTAGACATTTAAATTCAGAAATCAAATTTCAATGTCCACTTTACATTTAATGTCTGCATCAAAAGAAGTATTATCTGTATGGAGATCTATATAGAAACTTTGAGTTTTTGTCTTTTATAGTCTATGAATATAGAGCTAAACATTTAAAGGCATCAGGAATTCCAGGTAGTAGTTTGTAGTTATAACTGAAATTAATACTTTCTTTGCATTAGTTCTAAGGTCTTGTTTTGACTTAAAATATTGGGGAAGTAATGTTATTTGCCATTGAAGGCTATCAGATCAGATCAGATCAGTCGCTCAGTCGTGTCCGACTCTTTGCGACCCCATGAACCGCAGCACGCCAGGCCTCCCTATCCATCACCAGCTCTCGGAGGTCACTCAGACTCACATCCATCGAGTCAGTGATGCCATCCAGCCATCTCATCCTCTGTCGTCCCCTTCTCCTCCTGCCCTCAATCCCTCCCAGCATCAGAGTCTTCTCCAATGAGTCAACTCTTCGCATGAGGTGGCCAAAATACTGGAGTTTCAGCTTTAGCATCATTCCTTCCAAAGAAATCCCAGGGCTGATCTCATTCAGAATGGACTGGTTGGATCTCCTTGCAGTCCAAGGGACTCTCAAGAGTCTTCTCCAACACCACAGTTCAAAAGCATCAATTCTTCGGCGCTCAGCCTTCTTCACAGTCCAGCTCTCACATCCATACATGACCACAGGAAAGACCATAGCCTTGACTAGGCGAACCTTTGTTGGCAAAGTGATGTCTCTGCTTTTGAATATGCTATCTAGGTTGGTCATAACTTTCCTTCCAAGGAGTAAGCGTCTTTTAATTTCATGGCTGCAGTCACCATCTGCAGTGATTTTGGAGCCCAGAAAAATAAAGTCTGACACTGTTTCCACTGTTTCTCCATCTATTTCCCATGTATCAAACAAGAGTATAAAAGCACCTTTATCCCTTCTCCATCATGTTGTTTCTACTCCATCTGGAGTCTTGGGTTCTATAATGCTTAAATATGAATAAACTAGAAAAAAATGTGCATTAGGTGAAAAATTTGGATGGGGCAGAATTTGAGAGCAACATTCTTGAAAGATAGCCTTCAGAAATTATTTCACTTTCCTAGAAACAGAAATAACTTTTTAGAACTAACTTAAAAAACATGTTATAGCAGGTATATAAATCATATTGGAATTGACTATCAGCAAATGATGAGGAAAGTCAACAGTAATTCAAAATTCTGAAACCAGAAATGAGATTTTGAAATCACTTCAGAGCTAAGGTTCTCTTTTCCATGTACTTTGACATATTCTCTGGGATGTGGTATTTATGTTTTCTTTTTAAATAGCATTTTTACCCATGGCACCATATAGACAATATACCCTATTCACACTACTTCAAAAGGGCAATAAAAAGTTGCCCTTCTGAAAATAACTACAGCACACTGTGTATGTTTAACTCAAGTGTTGTCTGTTGTTGTTGTTGTTTTTAATTAGAAAATTCGAAGGAGAAAATGGGAATTGAGAAAAGGACTAAAATATTGATGTCAAATATCCAAGGTCATGCCAATAGGAAGGTAGTGTTGCCATAGGCAGAAGATAATCAAGAACTCCTTACTTTGAGAAGTAAGTTGTCTTTATCATTTTCTGTTATTTTTAAATGTAGAGTCCAACAGAACATACTTAAGATAAATCAGAGTGGCTGAAGAACTATGGAAGGATGTTCATGACATTGTACAGGATGCAGTAATCAAGAGTTCCAAAGAATAGCAAGAAGAGATAAGAAAGTCTTCCTCAGTAATCAATGCAAAGAAATAGAGGAAAACAATAGAATGAGAAAGGCTAGAGAACTTTTCAATAAAATTATAGATACCAAGAGGATATTTCATGCAAACATGGGCACAATGAAGGGCATAAAAGTTATGGACCTAAGAGAAGCAGAAGATATTAAGAAGAGGTGGCAAGAATACACTGAAAAACTATACAAAAAGGTCTTCATGACCGAGATAACCATGATGGTATGATCACTCATCTAGAGTCAGACATCCTGGAATGCAAACCAAGTGGGCCTTAGGATGCATCACTATGAACAAGGCTAGTGGAGGTGATGGAATATCAGTTGAGTTATTTCAAATCCTAAAAGATGATGCTATTAAAGTACTGCACTCAATATGCCAACAAACTTGGAAATCTCAACAGTAGCCACAGGACTGGAAAAGGTCAGTTTTCATTCCAATCCCAAAGAAGGGCAATGCCAGATAATGTTCAAACTTACGCACAGTTGCACTCATTTCCCACATTAGCAAAGCAATGCTCAGAATTCTCCAAGCCTGGCTTCAACAGTACATGAACTATGAACTTATACATGTTCAAGTTGCATTTACAAAAGGCAGAGGAACCAGAGATCAAATTTTCAGCATCTCTTGGATCACAGAAAAATTGGGAATTCCAGAAAAACATCTACATCTGCTTTATTGATTACACCAAAACCTTTGACTGTGTAGATCACAAAAAAAACTGCAGAAAGTTCTGAAAGAGATGGGAATACCAGACCACCTTACCTGCTTCCTGAGAAATCTGTATGAAGGTCATAGAGCAACAGTTAGAACTGGACATGGAACAACAGACTCGCTTAAATCAGGAAAGGAGTCCGTCAAGACTGTATATTGTCACCCTGCTTATTTAACCTATCTGCAGAGTACATTGTGCAAAATGACAGGCTGGATGAAGCACAAGCTGAAATCAAGATTGTCAGGAGAAATATCAATAATCTCAGGTATGCAGATGACACCACCCTTGTGGCAGAAAGTGAAGAGGAACTAAAGAGCCTCTTGATCAAAGTGAAAGAGAAGAGTGAAAAAGCTGACCCAAATCTCAACACTCAAAAAATTAAAATCAAGGCATCCAGTCACATCACATCATGAAAAATAGTTGGAGAAACAATGGGAACAGTGACAGACTTTATTTTCTCGGGCTCCAAAATCACTGCAGATGGTGACTACAGCCATGAAATTAAAAGATGATTGCATTTTGGAAGTAAAGCTAAGACCAACATAGACAGCATATTAAAAAGCAGAGACATCACTTTGCTGACTAAGGTCTGTCTAATAAGAGCTATGGTATTTCCAGTAGTCATGTATGGATGTGAAAGTTGAACTATAAAAAAACTTGAACGCTGAAGAATTTATTCTTTTGAACTGTGGTATCAGAGAAGACTCTTGAGAGTTCCTTGGACTGCAAGGAGATCCAACCAGTCAGTCCTAAAAGAAATCAGTCCTGAATATTCATTGGAAGGTCAGATGCTGAAGCTGAAAATCCAATACTTTGGCCACCTGATGTGAAGAAATGACATTTTTCATTATAAAAATTTCTGTTGGAGGGAAAGATTGAAGGGAGGAGGAGAAGGGAACAACAGAGGATTAGATGGTTGGATGGCATCACTGACACAATGGACATCAGTTTTTGTAGTCCCGAGGAGTTGGTGATGGACAGAGAAGCCTGGTGTGCTGCAGTCCACAGTGTTGCAAATAGTCGGATATGACTGAGTGAATGAACTGAAGTGTTAGTGTTAGTCACTCAGTCACGTCCGACTCTTTGTGATCCCATGGGCTGTATGTAGACCACCGGGCAACTCTGATCATGGAATTTTCCAGGCAAGAATACTGGAATGAGTTGCCCTGAAAGTCAAATCAATACTTGAATAAATATGTTTGTGGTTTTGATCACTATAGAATAGTGTAGATAATTACTGATACCTAGTTCCTGTGTAGGTAAATTGGTAGATATATATTTAGAATGAATATATGTTGTTACTATATATATATATATATATATATATATATATATATATATATATAAAACCATAGAAAAATGTAAATGTAATAACAAAGACAAATGGATGAGGGAGGAAAAGTGCTGAACTATCTTCTACTATATGTTAACATCCTTGACCAAGGTCCTCATTTTGTTTATTATTTATTTTGAAACACTCTCTTTCAGTTTTTAAGAATAGTTAACTAATGAAAAGCCATGCCCCCCCATCAATATCAATTTATTCACATTTTGAAGCAATGTTTGAAATTATTAACTTCATTGCTATCTGCTTTGAAATGAAAAATTGACTGAAATGGATTTGATAATCCCTACTTGCTAAAACAGATGTTAAGAAAAGATTTCCCAATGATCTGTGCATTATATAGCTTAAAATTTAATATTAATGACTTTCTTTTACAGCCTTCTAGAGATAAGAAAGAAAGCCTCACTGCTTAATATAGCTCTTTGTTCACTGTGTGTGTGTTTTCCTGTACCTGAATGAAAGCCCATAAGAAAAATAAGAGCAAAGAATTCATACACTGCTTATATCTATGTGCTAAAATGACTTTTATTTATATAAACTTTAAATTATCCTCATATATAATTCATATATGGCCATATACAAAAACTTGAAATATAATATATGGAACATGCACAGTGTATGGTTTATAACATTCTTAGGAATCTCATACAGATTAGTGATTAACTCTATCTGGGGCTGGGACTGAAGACAGTAGAATTGGGTGCTTGGGTGCTTTGGGTGCATGTAAATCACTTAAAGGAGAATGAGGCATTGCAGCATGTTCACACTGCATTACAGAATGCCTCTGAGAATAGCACTGCAGCATGGAGAGAACACCCAGAACATATTCATGGGACTGAGAAAAAGCCGGATAGTCAGCATTCCTTGAATGAATGAAAAGTAAATCCTGAACAGATGAAAGGAAATGAGCTTTCGATGTTTCTTTTAAACTTCTGACTGAATTTGAGTCAATTTTGCTACATTATAATATGTTATTTTACATTATATGAAGGAAAAATGTTGGTTATCTGTGTCTGTTAAACATTAATGTGAAAAAAAGAAGTCATAAGGTAAAATTTTGCCATAAAGTGATGGGACCAGATGCCATGATCTTAGTTTCTGAATGTTGAGCTTTAAGTCAACGTTTTCACTCTCCTTTAACTTTCAACAAGAGGCTCTTTAGTTATTCTTCACTTTCTGCCATAAGGGTGGTGTCATCTGCATATCTGAGGCTATTGATAGTTCTCCCAGAAATATTGATTCCAGCTTGTGTTTCTTTCAGCCCAGCATTTCTCATAATGTAATCTGCATGTAAGTTAAATAAACAGGGTGACATTATACAACCTTGACATACTCCCTTTCTTATTTGGAACCAATCTGTAGTTCCATGTCCAGTTCTAACTGTTGCTTCCTGACCTGCATATAGGTTTCTCAAGAGGCAGGTCAGGTGGTCTGGTATTCCCATCTCTTTCACAATTTTCCACAGTTTATTGTGATCCACACAGTCAAAGGCTTTGGCATACTCAATAAAGCAGAAATAGATGCTTTTCTGGAACACTCTTGCTTTTTCAATGATCCAGCAGATGTTGGCATTTTGATCTCTGGTTCCTCTGCCTTTTCTAAAACCAGCTTGAACATCTGGAAGTTCATGGTTCATGTATTGCTGAAGCCTGACTTGGAGAATTTTAAGCATTACTTTACTAGTGTGTGAGATGAGTGCAATTGTGTGGTAGTTTAAGCATTCTTTGGCATTGCCTTTCTTAGGGATTGGGATGAAAACTGACCTTTTCCAATCTTGTGGCCACTGCTGAGTTTTCCAAATTTTCTGGCATATTGAGTGTAGGAATTTCACAGCATCATCTTTCAGGATTTGAAATAGCTCAACTGGAATTTCATCACCTCCACTAGCTTTGTTCATAGTCATGCTTTCTAAGGCACACTTGACTTCACATTCCAGGATGTCTGGCTCTAGTTGAGTGATCACACCATTGTGATTATCTGGGTTGTGGAGATCTTTGTATAGTTCTTCTGTGTATTCTTGCCACCTCTTAATATATTCTCCTTCTGTTAGGTCCCTACCATTTCTGTCCTTTATTTGCATGAAATGTTCCCTTGATATCTCTAACTTTTTTGAAGAGATCTCCAGTCTTTCCCATTCTATTGCATTCCTCTATTTCTTTGCATTGATCACTGAGGAAGGCTTTCTTATCTCTCCTTGATATTCTTTGGAATTCTACATTCAAATGGGTATAGTTTTCCTTTTCTCCTTTGCTTTTTGCTTCCCTTATTTTCACAGCTATTTGTAAGGCCTCCTTAGATAGCGATTTTGCTTTCTGCATTTCTTTTTCTTGTGGATGATTTTGATTCCTGTCTCCTGTACAATGTCACGTACCCCCATCCATACTTCATCAGTTACTCTATCAGATCTAGTCCCTTAAATCTATTTCTCACTTCCACTGTATAATCATAAGGGATTTGATTTAGGTCATACCTGAATAGTCTATTGGTTTCCTAACTGCCTTCAATTTCAGTCTGAATTTGGCAATAAGTAGTTCATGATCCAAGCCACAGTCAGCTCCTGGTCTTGTTGTTGCTGAATATATAGAGCTTCTGCATCTTTGGCTGCAAAGAATATAATCAATCTGGTTTCGGTGTTGACCATCTGTTGATGTCCATGTGTAGTCTTTTCTTGTGTTGTTGGAAGAGGGTGTTTGCTATGACCAGTGTGTTCTCTTGGCAGAAATCTATGAGCCTTTGTCCTGCTTCATTCTGTACTCCAAGGCCAAATTTGCCTGTTACTCCAGGTGTTTCTTGACTTCCTACTTTTGCATTTCAGTCCCCTATGATGAAAAGGACATCTTTTGGGGGTGTTAGTTCTAGAAGGTCTTGTAGGTCTTCATAGAACTTTTCAACTTCAGCTTCTTCAGCGTTCCTGGTTGTGGAATAGACTTAGATTATCGTGTTATTGGTATCATCTGCATATCTGAGGTTATTGATATTTCTCCTGGCAATCTTGATTCCAGCTTGTGTTTCTTCCAGTCCAGCATTTCTCATGATGTACTCTGCATATAAGTTAAATAAACATGGTGACAATATACAGCCTTGACATACTCCTTTTCCTATTTGGAACCAGTCTGTTGTTCCATGACCAGTTCTAACTGTTGCTTCCTGACCTGCATACAGATTTTTCAAAAGGCAGATCAGGTGGTCTGGTATTCCCATCTCTCTCGGAATTTTCCACAGTTTATTGTGATCTACACAGTCAAAGGCTTTGGCATAGTCAATAAAGCAGAAATAGATGTTTTTCTGGAACTCTCTTGCTTTTACGATGATCCAGCGGATGTTGGCAATTTGATCTCTGGTTCCTCTGCCTTTTCTAAATCCAGCTTGAACATCAGGAAGTTCACGGTTCACATATTGCTGAAGCCTGGCTTGGAGAATTTTGAGCATTACTTTACTAGCGTGTGAGATGAGTACAATTGTGCGGTAGTTTGAGCACTCTTTGGTATTGCCTTTCTTTGGGATTGGGATGAAAACTGCAGATGATACCACCCTTATGGCAGAAAGTGAAGAGGAACTAAAAAGCCTCTTGATGAAAGTGAAAGTGGAGAGTGAAAAGGTTGGCTTAAAGCTCAACATTCAGAAAATGAAGATCATGGCATCAGGTCCCATCACTTCATGGGAAATAGATGGAGAAACAGTGGAAACAGTGTCAGACTTTATTTTTCTGGGCTCCAAAATCACTGCAGATGGTGACTGCAGCCATGAAATTAAAAGACACTTACTCCTTGGAAGAAAAGTTATGACCAACCTAGATAGCATATTCAAAAGCAGAGACATCACTTTGCCAACAAAGGTTCGCCTAGTCAAGGCTATGGTCTTTCCTGTGGTCATGTATGGATGTGAGAGCTGGACTGTGAAGAAGGCTGAGCGCCGAAGAATTGATGCTTTTGAACTGTGGTGTTGGAGAAGACTCTTGAGAGTCCCTTGGACTGCAAGGAGATCCAACCAGTCCATTCTGAATGAGATCAGCCCTGGGATTTCTTTGGAAGGAATGATGCTAAAGCTAAATCTCCAGTATTTTGGCCACCTCATGCGAAGAGTTGACTCTTTGAAGAAGACTCTGATGCTGGGAGGGATTGAGGGCAGGAGGAGAAGGGGACGACAGAGGATGAGATGGCTGGATGGCATCACTGACTCGATGGATGTGAGTCTGAGTGACCTCCGAGAGCTGGTGATGGCTAGGGAGGCCTGGCCTTCTGCAGTTCATGGGGTCGCAAAGAGTCGGACACGACTGATCAACTGATCTGATCTCATCTGATTGTGTTATTGAATGGTTTGCCTTGGAAACGAACAGAGATTATTATGTCATTTTTGAGATTTCATCCAAGTACTGCATTTCAGACTCTTTTGTTGACTATGATGGCTACTCCATTTCTTCTAAGGGATTCCTGCCCACAGTATTGGATATAATGGTCATCTGAGTTAAATTCAGCCATTCCATTCCATTTTAGTTTGCTGATTCCTAGAATGTCCATGTTCACTCTTGTCATCTCCTGTTTGACCACTTCCAATTTGCCTTGACTCATGGACCTGACATTCCAGGTTCCTATGCAATATTGCTCTCTATAGCATTGAAAGAAATGACAACTCACTCCAGTGTTCTTGCCTGGAGAATCCCAGGGACGAGGAAGCCTGGTAGGAGGCTATCTATGGGGTCGCACAGAGTCGGACATGACTGAAGTGACTTAGCATAGCATAGCAGAGCATAGCATTGAACGTTGCTTCTATCACCAGTCCCATCCACAACTGGGTGTTGTTTTTGCTTTGGCTCCATCCCTTCATTCTTTCTGGACTTCTTTCTCCACTGATTTCCAATAGCATATTGGGCACCTACCAACCTGGAGTGTTCATCTTTCAGTGTCCTATCATTTTGCCTTTTCATACTGTTCATGCGGTTCTCAAGGAAAGAATACTGAAGTAGTTTGCCATTCCTTTCTCCAATGACCACATGCTGTCAGACCTCTTCACCATGACCCATCTGTCTTGGGTGGTCCCATATGGCATGCCTGAGTTTCACTGAGTTAGAGAAGGCTGTGGTCCATGTGATCAGATTGCCCTGCTATCTGTGACTCTGGTTTCAGTCCATCTGCCCTCTGATGCCCTCTCTCAGTGGCTACCATCTTACTTGAGTTTCTCTTACCTTGGACGTGGGGTATCTCTTCACGGTTGCTCCAGTAAAGCACAGCTGTTGCTCCTTACCTCAGATGTGGGGTAGCTCCTCTCTGCCACTTCCCTCAGCCTCGGCCACAGAACTGAACTGAAGGCAAAAATAATGTCTCTCAAAATATTTCTGAATAGTCAATGAAAATTACTGTTTTAAGAAATCAGTAGGCACAGACATTTCTATAGTAACCTTTTGCAAGGAGAAATAGTGAAATCACAATAAAAAAGAAACACACAGATTAGTATACACTGGATCCAATGAATAGTCATTTTGTTGATTCAGATGTAATAAATGGAGAATCAATTTTCTTTAAAGCAAAGTCTATTTTTGAGCAGTTACTCATTGAGAGTAGTAAGTCAGATTTAATGGCATGGTTTCAATATTTTCAAAATATATCTGAATTGTTTAAAGATATTATTCATGTACTTTATTTTTATTTTCCTATGTACTATGTATATGCTGCTGCTGTTGCTGCTAAGTCGGTTCAGTCGTGTCCAACTCTGTGTGACGCCATAGATGGCAGCCCACCAGCCCTACCCAGTCCCTGGGATTCTCCAGGCAAGAAAACTGGAGTGGGTTGCCATTTCTTTCTCCAATGCATCAAAGTGAAAAGTCAAAGTGAAGTCCCTCAGTCGTGTCTGACTCTTCGTGACCCCATGGACTGCAGCCCACCAGGCTCCTCCATCCATGGGATTTTCCAGGCAAGAGTCCTGGAGTAGGGTGCCATTGCCTTCTCTGACTATGTGTATACTTCTCTTCATTATGTGGAGTTTCTCTTCATTATGTGTTCATTATGTGTTTCTATGTTTTTAAATACAATGGAGAAAAATAAGCTTTTAAGCCAAGATATAATTTTTTTTAATGTATTGTGATGCAGGCCAAAAAAAAAAAAAAAAAAAATCGTAAGGAGTAGAAAAATGGTAAATTCAGTAGGAGGGAAAATGCATTGATTTTAAGTATTTATATGTATATATAATTCTTCAGTTTTAGAGATGCCTTTTGCTGCTAAGTCACTTCAGTCATGTCCAACTCTGTGTGACCCCATAGACAGCAGCCCACCGGCTCCCCGTCCCTGGGATTCTCCAGGCAAGAACACTGGAGTGGGTTGCCATTTCCTGCTCCAATGCATGAAAGTGAAAAGTGAAAGTGAAGTCGCTCAGTCGTGTCTGACCCTTAGCATGGACTGCAGCCTACCAGGCTCCTCTGTCCATCGGATTTTCCAGGCAAGAGTACTGGAGTGGGGTGCCATTGCCTTCTCCGAGGGAATCAAATATATGTATGTATGTATGGATGGATGGATGTAGATCCATGTATATATCGTACATAATCATGTATATATCACATATATTTAAAAACATTATTTTTTATTTTACATTATATAAAGGCAAGAAAAAAGACTATTCTTGAATTTGTATGCTTGATATTTCTGGAATATCAAAACTTTCTTATTGTTATTTTTAGCAACTTTTTAAATGGGAAAAATATAAAACAGTGAACTAAGGTGGACTATTTTTTAATATTGCTGCTGCTAAGTCACTTCAGTCATGTCTGACTCGGTGTGACCCCATAGAGAGCAGCCCACCCGGCTCTCCCGTCCTCGGGATTCTCCAGGCAAGAACACCAGAGTGAGTTGCCATTTCCTTCTCATGTGCATGAAAGTGAAAAGTGAAAGTGAAGTCGCTCAGTCGTGTCTGACTCTTAGTGACCCCATGGACTGCAGCCCACCAGGCTTCTCCGTCCATGGGATTTTCCAGGCAAAGAGTATTGGAGTGGGGAGCCATTGCCTTTTACTATAAATTTTAACTTTCAAAATTAAAAGTCGATCTTTCCATTTTTTTTCAGCTGAAATTCTGATGCAGTGTATTAATGAACTTTTGACATTGGTTGGACTTTACATAAATGATTGTTAAAACTAGTATAATTTGATTGCTTTGAAAAAGATGGACTCTTCTCCATTTATCCATGTCTTACACATCTGAACTCCATCCAGACACTAAAAGGCCTTGAACTGATTCCATTGACTTTGACTTGTGTTGAGATAATTCAAATAATTGTTATTTCCAGCTCTTAGCTGCAAACTTCCTATAAAGTTTATAAGCTGCCAAGTTTCTTTTAAATTGTGCAATGAACAAATATGGCAAGTGAGGGAGGAAAGAGTACCAACTTTGGAAAGAGATTTGACCAGAATTGTTGGTGTTAACCTCTTGCCAACTATACAGTATTGGGTTGTTACCTATTTCAGATTGACTTTCAAAATGTTTGAAATATATGCTTAGTCAATCAGTCGTGTCTGACTCTTTGCAACCCCATGGACAGAGCCCACCAGCCTTCTCTTTCCAATGGGATGGTCCAGGCAAGAATACTGGAATGGATTGCCATGCCCTCCTCCAGAGAATCTTCCCAACCCAGCGATTGAACTCAGATCTCCCGCACTGCAGGCAGATTTTTTTTACCATCTGAGCCAGCAGGGAAGCCCGTGAATAATAGAATGGGTAGCCTATCCCTTTTCCAGCAGATCTTAGGAACCCGAGGATTGAACCGGGGTCTCCTGCATTGCAGGTGGATTCTTTACCAAATGATCTACCAGGGAAGCCAATTTGAAATATATCAGGTCCTAAAAAGAAACAGAGCTTACAAGTGTAAATTGAACATATTTATTCAGTTCAGCAGGCACTTATTAACCATTCAATTTAAGGAGTATATTGTTTTCAACGTGAAGAACACAGTGATAAAAACCCATGAGCAATGAAATTAATAACTAGTAGGGCAAATAATAAATTAATAACTAGTAGGGCAAATGCACTTTCATGCATTGGAAAAGGAAATGGCACCCCACTCCAGTGTTCTTGGCTGAAGAATCCCAGGAACGGGGGAGCCTGATGGGCTGCCATCTATGGGGTTGCACAGAATTGGACATGACTAAAGCGACTTAGCAGTAGCAGCAGCAGGACAAATAAGATGTTAGATATCTCAATTGAATATAATAGAATCAATTACCTAAGACAAAGTAAATCAAAGCATCATGTGATGATGATAAAGTTGGAATTAGTCATTGGCTGTATGTTGTTCTTAAATACATGCATAATCTCGATTTTTACTTCTAAACATAGAAGTATATGCTAAGTTACAAGTGATAAGGTTATCAAGCATTTTCCAAATGAAATAATGTTTTTATGGCTCAGAACAAAAATGGGAATTCAAAATTTTGGATAAGTATGAAGTTAAGTGATCAGTTGCAAGTTGATAGTCATCCAATTATCGCATTAAAAACACATTATAAAAGTTACATTATGGGACATACTCATTGAGAATGCTGTCATCCAGACTAGGGTAGCCTAAGTTTTTTTGATAACCTATGACTTTGACCATCACGAGTTTTCTTCATTCCACTGTGATAGGATATTTATAGAATCTTCTCTTTTCCTGATGTCACCTTATATTGACCTAAATTATAAAATGTGCATCTATATAGTTCACTCTAACATTTTTTCTCATTTTTACATATTGAGTGTTTGAGAGAGCAGTCTGCCTAATGATTTTGCATAGATGAATTATTTTATTTTATTACAGTGGCAAAGTAATTGTGCAAGACCAGAAACTTGACCAACAAAAAATCATATTGTGCTTGATATTCTTTGCTGCAAATCATATACTTTGATGAGGTCATTCCTTTCAAACTAGTAAATATTATTTCACAAGTCATAGTGTTCATTTATAGTTTCTCTTTATTAATTCCTTCAGTTCTGGTTTGCGTTTAAAGCTTATCTTATGAAACAAAGAAGAAACTAGTTTTTTTTTTTTTTTTTTTTTTTTTGCTTCACACTCACTATTTTTCCTATGGGTTACATGAGAGATTCTTAATGTTATCTTCCCACTCTGTCCATTTACAATATTTTTCTTTCCCCACCTTTTGTCTCTGTGATGTCCCCTCATGTATCTTAATGTCTTAGATTTCCAGCAGAATGAAAATCCTACTTAATAAGAAAGAAGGTCTGTTAAGAAGCAACACCATGCATTTCATATAGTAAATTTACAGGGATGGAGATGGAAAATTTACTAGAAAGTACTACAAGATATTGAAAACAGTATCCATTTCTTTGTGAAGTCAAGGACTCTGAAGTATCTTTCTTTCATCAGAGCAAAAGTGCTAACCCTCATCAAGGCAAGAGAGACCCCCCCGAAAGTGAAAAGCTCAAATGGATTTTGAAAGCCAATATACTCCAGTTGCCATTCACCTGTAAATCCTCAGCACTTCAGTTGATGCCCTAAATATCCTCAATGAGGTCCCTCCAGCATAAATAACATACATGCTCTGAGTGAGCATTGAAACATCTTTGGAATTCTGTTTCTAGCCTATGTTCAAACTGCTGCTTAACTATATATTACCTTTACATAAAGTGGTCTTCTGGCTCATACAAGTTGTGTGTTAGGGGTCCTCAGCCCTTTGTTATTCTTATACATAGGTTCATCACAAATTAACAGTACTAAACAGCCATATGATTTTTGCAGGCACATTTCCTCCACGTCTTTAAATGTCCTGACTTGATATTCCTTAACTGCCAGTTTTAGCAACTTTTTTTTTTTTTTTACACTGGTAAGTTTTATGCTTTGTATATTTCACCATAACACAAGAAAATTAAAATGCTTATCACATTAAATATATCTCCTTTCTCACCTTTCATGAATGCATCCCTATATCAACACAGCCAGGTTAATAGCTATGGAGCACTATGGTGCGTGGATGACCCAAAAGTGAAAGTGAAAGTTGCTCGGTCGCATCCAACATTTTGTGACCCCATGGACTATACAGTCCCTGGAATTCTCCAGGCCAGAATGCCGGAGTGGGTAGCCTTTCCCTTCACCAGGGGATCTTCCGAACCCAGGGATCGAACCCAGGTCTCCTGCGTTGCTGGTGGATTCTTTACCAGCTGAGCCACAAGGGAAGCCCATGGATGACCAAAGTTTTAAGATAATCCTCTGTTTCAGTGCATCCAAAGTGTTCTTGTGATTATCAAATGGTACTTCTACAAATATCCCTGCTCAGACATCTTTGTGCACATCTCACTATTTGATCACTTCCTAGAATAACTCTTAGAAGTACACAGGTTTAAGGTCATGAGTAATATACACACGAGTTACCCTTTCTGCCCGCCAGAAAGATCCAGCCGATTCATACTCCCTCTGGGAGCACACGGGACAGCCTGACACCATACGCCCTCCACGGCTCTAGGTTATTGCCTTTTCATTACTTTTATTGATCTTTTTCAGTTATAAAAACAATACACTTTTTTTTTTTTTTTTTTAAGCTAAGCAATAGGGAAGTTTGAAAAGGTGAAAACAAAAGCCCCCTAACAGCCTATTTCCAATCAGCTATTTGATAAACATCCATCTGGTAATATAAACACAATGCTTCTCTGTAACTGGTGGACAACAGTGACCTTCAAATTGGGAAATTAACAATATGACACCTCACAGGGCAGGAGTGGGATGAGACGGTGTACGGGACATGCCAGTCCACTGCTGGTTACTTGATGAACAGGCGATCTCACGGCGCCGCAGGTTCTCCGTCTCCTCCTGCGTTATGGACATCAACTGTTCCATTCTTATTATCCATCGAGTCAGTGATGCCATCCAGCCATCTCATCCTCCGTCATCCCCTTCTCCTCCTGCCCCCAATCCCTCCCAGCATCAGAGTCTTATCCAATGAGCCAACTCTTTGCATGAGGTGGCCAAAATACTGGAGTTTCAGCTTAAGCATCATTCCTTCCAAAGAAATCCCAGGGCTGATCTCCTTCAGAATGGACTGGTTGGATCTCCTTGCAGTCCAAGGGACTCTCAAGAGTCCTCTCCAACACCACACTTCAAAAGCATCAATTCTTCGGCGCTCAGCCTTCTTCACAGTCCAGCTCTCACATCCATACATGATCACAGGAAAGACCATAGCCTTAGGTGAACCTTTGTTGGCAAAGTAATGTCTCTGCTTTTGGATATGCTATCTAGGTTGGTCATAACTTTCCTTCCAAGGAGTAAGCGTCTTTTCATTTCATGGCTGCAGTCACCATTTGGAGTGATCTTGGAGCCCAGAAAAATAAAGTCTGACACTGTTTCCACTGTTTCCCCATCTATTTCCCATGTAGTGATGGGACCAGATGCCATAATCTTCATTTTCTGAATGTTGAGCTTTAAGCCAACCTTTTCACTCTCCACTTTCACCTTCATCAAGAGGCTTTTGTGTTCCTCTTCACTTTCTGCCATAAGAGTGGTGTCATCTGCATATCTGAGGTTATTGATATTTCTCCCGGCAATCTTGATTCCAACTTGTGTTTCTTCCAGTCCAGCGTTTCTCATGATGTACTCTTTCGTTTTCCAGAGACTTCAGAATCTCGGAACTTTTCTTCTGCCTCTGGTTCTCCTGAAGGAGCTTCTGGATCCGGTTGGAGATGTTCTGCTCTGTCTGCTTCAGCTGCTCCTGCAGCCGCCGACGCTCTGCATCCAGGAAGCGCTTGTGCTCGCTCAGGCCCTGCTCCAGCCGGGACTGCTCCTCCTTGACCGTCTGAAGGATCTCATCCTTCTGGCTATTGCTCTGCTGGAGGAGCTGGGTGTGCTCTCGCTGCCTGAGCTCCAGGCGCCGTTCGAACTCGAGTTTCTCCAGCATCTTCTGTTTCTTCCTCTTTTCATAGTCTGAGAACCTATTCTGCCACTCCTCCTCTTCCCTGCAGAGTCTGTCCGTGGGCCCGTCGGGGCTGTCCAGGGAGTTCTCAGCCCCATCCTGCTCCAGGACCGGCAGCAGGTACTGAGAAGGTGGGTAGTACTCCAGCCCCGACTCTTTGCAGAGGAACTGCTGAATGGCCCCAGTGCCGGCGCTGCACACCTCCTGCGGGAGGTAGGCCATGGACGACGCATCGAGGCTCAGGGTCTCCAGGGTTCGGAAGTGTGCCAGCATCTGCGGCAGCCTCTGAATCTCATTCTCACTGATGTCCAGAGTGCGCAAGCTCCGAAGCTCCCCCAGCGTGTCCGGCAGCTCCTTCAGCCTGTTGTCTTTCATATTGAGGGTCTGGAGCTGGATCAGGTTCCCAATGGAACGTGGGAGATAGGTCAGTTGATTCCTTTCCACATTCAAGACCTGCAAGGCCGTCAGCTGTCCTATGTCATCGGGAAGGGCTGTCAGCTGGTTATCATGAAGATCCAGAACCTTGATGGTGGTGAGACTCAGGAAGCTGCAGGATTTAGGGAGCAGGGAGGTGAGCAGATTCGTGTGTACGATCAACACCTTCTTCTGCAGAACTTTGCATGTTGCAAAAGTCCCAAATGGAATCTCGGAGAGTTCACATTTAGAGATGTCAAGAATGTCATCTGCTCCAGCTTCTTTTGCCATGGTGTCGGGTTCTCCAGCCACTAGCCTCAGGTGCCTGCCCACTTTAGCAACTTTTTAAAGTGGAAAATGTCACAGAAAGTAAATAGTCTCTGATTAGTATTATTATTTTGAATGATTTGTCATTTTAGATGTTACATTAATATGTGCTTATTTAAATTGTATTTCACTATGACTCATAAAATTATTCAATTAAAAAAAAAGGCTTCTGTCAAAATTGTCTTCCCACAAATTGAGAAACAACAGAACAAAATTATAAAAAAATTAAAATTAAATCTTCAGTTCACTTCACTTCAGGTCGTCGCTCAGTCGTGTCCAACACTCTGCAACCCCATGAATTGCAACACGTCAGGCCTCCCTGTCCATCACCATCTCCCAGAATTCACTCAAACTCATGTCCACTGAGTCTGTGATGCCATCAATCCATCTCATCCTCTGTCTTCCCCTTTTCCTCTTGCCCCCAATCTCTCAGAGAAACAGAGTCTTTTCCAGTGAGTCAACTCTTCACATGAGGTGACGTAAGTACTGGAGTTTCAGTTTTAGCATCATTCCTTCCAAAGAACACCCAGGACTGATCTCCTTTAGAACGGACTAGTTGGATCTCCTTGCAGTCCAAGGGACTCTCAAGAGTCTTCTCCAACACCACAGTTCAAAAGCATCAATTCTTCAGTGCTCAGTTTTCTTCATAGTCCAACTCTCACATCCATACATGACCACTGAGAAAACCATAGCCTTGACTAGATGGATCTTTGTTGGTAAAGTAATGTCTCTGCTTTTCAATATGCTATCTAGGTTGGTCATAACTTTTCTTCCAAGGAGTAAGTGTCTTTTAATTTCATGGCTGCAATCACCATCTGCAGTGATTTTGGAGCCCCCCCCCCACCCCCAATAAATAAATAAATAAAGATTGATACTGTTTCCACTGTTTCCCCATCTATTTCCCATGAAGTGATGGGACCAGATGCCATGATCTTAGTTTTCTGAATGCTGAGCTTTAACCCAACTTTTTCACTCTCCTCTTTCACTTTCATCAAGAGGCTTTTTAGTTCCTCTTCACTTTCTACCATAAGGGTGGTGTCATCTGCATATATCCTCATATTTCCAGTTTGTGCTTCTTCCAGCCCAGTGTTGCTCATGATGTA
The DNA here is from genome assembly GCA_935064755.1 of Tragelaphus eurycerus. Lineage (NCBI taxonomy): Eukaryota > Metazoa > Chordata > Mammalia > Artiodactyla > Bovidae > Tragelaphus > Tragelaphus eurycerus. The sequence continues at coordinate 5,690,520 of CAKXYN010000041.1, forward strand.
TTCTGCATATAAGTTAAATAAGCAGAGTGACAATATACAGCCTTGATGTACTCCTTTTCCTATTTGGAACCAGTCTGTTGTTCCATGTCCAGTTCTAACTCTTAGGCGTTTGTAATTTAATTTGCTCTATTTTGGCTTTGATTTTTAATGATAAATTTCAATACCTTCTTTCCTGTGTGCAAACTTTCATTAAATGTACTTCATTAAAAGTTTGCATGGAACATTTTTTGGGGGGGTGCTGAAGTATTTGAATATCAGATCAGATCAGTCGCTCAGTCATGTCCGACTCTTTGCGACCCCATGAACTGCAGCACGCCAGGCCTCCCTATCCATCACCAGCTCTCGGAGGTCACTCAGACTCATATATATATATATATATATACATATTTACTTCTTTGGCTGTGCCAGGTTCTTGTTGCACCATGTGAGATCTTTATTTGTAGCATGTGAAATCTTAGTGGAGGCATGTAGAATCTGGATCCCTGACCAGGGATTGAACCCAGGTCCCCCACATTGAGAGTGCAGAGACCTAGCCACTAGACCACCAGAGATGTCCTTAACCTGCTCTTTAATAAGGATCAGGCCAATGAAAATTATGAGCACAGGTCAGGCATTTATCAGATTTTCTAGCAGGTTATGAAGGGGATTCCTCGGCACATTTTTCCCACTGCTTCTTCGTCCTGTGCATCAGTTCCTCTCTCTATCTAGGTCACTGTTTGATTTGGCAGGTCATCATCTTTCCACTTTCAAAAATTTTGCTTGAAACTGTTTACCTAAGATTGGGACGCAAACCTGTGTTGCAGGGACTCTGTGCTATGCTTAGTCACTCAATCATATTTCACTGGGACTTGAGTCCAACCAATACCCATGGCACCTGGTTTCAGGACCTAATGAAGCTCAGGCTCTTGATGTCTCATTGCAAAACTATTCCATGACAGACACATCAATGCGTAAGAGGTCAGTTCAGTTCAGTTCAGTTCAGTTGCTCAGTCGTGTCCAACTCTTTGCAACCTCATGAATCCCAGCACGCCAGGCCTCCCTGTCCATCACCAACTCCCGGAGTTCACTCAGACTCACGTCCATCGAGTCAGTGATCCCATCCAGCCATCTCATCCTCTGTCGTCCCCTTCTCCTCCTGCCCCCAATCCCTCCAACATCAGAGTCTTTTCCAATGAGTCAACTCTTCACATGAGGTGGCCAAAGTACTGGAGTTTCAGCGTTAGCATCATTCCTTCCAAAGAAATCCTAGGGCTGATCTCCTTCAGAATGGACTGGTTGGATCTCCTTGCAGTCCAAGGGACTCTCAAGAGTCTTCTCCAACACCACAAATCAAAAACATCAATTATTTGGTGCTCAGCCTTCTTCATAGTCCAACTCTAGATTTGTTCAGATTGAGAAAGAAGCACACACCAAGAGTGTGGGCCCTCACAGAGGGCAAGTGCAGTGACCATGGAATGTGGTTTGGTTAGTTTTTTATGGGCTGGGTGATTTCATATGCTAATGAGTGGGAGATCATTCCAACAGTTGGGGAACCACCCACTCCTTGGTCTTTTGATAGTGACTTGGAACTGTCCTGGCACCTCTGGGTGTGTCATTTAGGGTGCAGATTGAGAATCAAGGTTTACTTGAAATTAACTTGTCTGTCATTTGGACCCATTTTATTTTAATCAGTTTATGTTATGCCCTTGGGCTATGTCATTATTTCAAAAGTTGTGCCCTGCCCCCCTTCCCTCCTGTTTCATGCTTTTTCCTGATCCTCATCCAGGCCCACAATGTTGCCTCTACAATCTTCTGGAAGGACAGGCAGAAAATAGCTAGCCCTTGGGAGGGAAATACTGTATAATATCCAATCCCTCTAGATATTCAGGCATTCATCTTCCACGTTTCCTACAACATGTGCAACAACAGCACCCCTCAGTGAACCTGCTAGGGTGGGTGACAGGCACACAATGCCTGCTGGGAGTCCATATGTTGGTGGCATCCCTTCAAGGGCAGTTGGACTTCCAAGGATAATGTTTGCCACTTTGGGAGTTAGGCCTGCAGGCTCTTTGGGCCCAAACCCTTACCACACTTCTCCCAAAGTTACAAGCATAACCCTGGATCACATCTCCACTCCACTTTTATGGAATACCTGATCTATTGCCTCTTATCAATTTGTTTTAAAGCCACTCACTCCTACAACCAGGACCCTGCCCCCTTGTAGGCTCCACATGCTTATTATTAAAATACTTCTCATGCCCCTAACAAGACCAGATAAACCACTCCTTTGTCATTGCCTCTGTTATTATCTAAAATGGGTCTATGACAATGACATGTTTACTACTGGAAACACCCTAAGCTGTTTTTATGGGGGACTAGGGCAGGAAATCAGTGACTTATATTCCTACAGAACAATAAGAGGATAAGGAACCATGGCTATTTTGCCAGGTTCCCAATCTCAGGGCACAGGCTTGGATGGCTTTACATCATGATATATATTCCTATCTGTGGTGGACAAACCAGCAATGAGTTAAGATTACAACTCCTTAATCCTACCCAGCACTAATCATTCTGGAGACCTTTGCAATGCCCAGTTCCAGCCTGGGGGTCCTAGGAGGTCGACCTGCCTCGAACTTCCTAGGGATCTGGTCCCCAGGAGGTTCTCATACCTCAGCCTGCTTGGGGATCCACCAGCCCAGGGTCCCAGGAGGTCGACCTGCCTCGATCTGCCTAGGGATCTGGACCCTGAGAGGTTATCACACCTCAACCTGCTCAGGAATCCGCCAGTCCAGGGATCTCAGGAGGTCAATATGCCTTGACCTGCCCAATTCTCAGGAGGCCGACCTGCCTTGATCTGTCTGGGATTTCAATCTCCAGGAAGCTGTCATGCCTCAACCTGCCTGAGGATCTACACACTGACCTGGGGACACCTGGCTATCAGGTTGCAACAGTACTTGGTAGGATAAACTTTAAAAAGACTCATCCCTAGGGAAGTCCACCCATAAAATAAAATACCTATTCATTGTGTGTGTGTGTATGTGTTTCCTTTTCTTCTCTTCGATCACTGTCTTCCAGATGGGAAATAACCAATCCACTTCCTAACAGACACACTTGAGATGCATCTTCGATAACTGGAAACTCTTTGGTCCTCTAATTCTAAGGCGAAGTCGCTTAAAATCATTTTGTGCAACTGCATGGCCACAGTATCCTCTGGTGGATAAGGAACATTGGCATAAGGATGGGAGTTTAAATTATAATACCATCCTGCAGCTAGACTTATTCTACAAAAGACAAGAGAAAAAAATAGAGATCCCCCTATGTCCAAATTTTCTTCTGACTAAGAGATATGAAAGAACTCTATCTTAAGTATGGGGTTGTTTTATGCCCTTAAAGTGAGCTTACTAGGCAAACAGTGTTAGGCACAGACAGCCAAGAGAAGGAAACCCCCATGAAGGCTAACCTCCCATGGCTCCCGAGTTGCCTGGTATTTCTTTCTTATATCCAAACATACCCCCATATCTGGGATCACCCCCTCCACAAAAGGCAACTCGAATATGTCTCTTAGTTGAACTGGAAGAAAATTCAGACCAACCCAGTTCCATAAGCCCTTCTCACTCTTAGACCTAAGACAGATCAAACAAGATCTGGGAAGCTATACAGATGACCCAGGCAAATATATAGATACATTCCAACACATTACCTTTTCATTGACATGACGTAGAAGGACATCATTGTCATATTTAGTCAAATTTTATCTGACCCTGACTATGCTAGGGTCTTAAAGGAAGCATGAAGGTATGCTATAGGGCTTCACATGTCAAGTGATAAATATCCATTTGGGAAACTGTGGTCCTCTTCTCAGATGCTAATTGGAGTTATAATGACCCTGAGCACAACTGGAAAAGGGATCATTTTCTGATCTGTGTAAAAGCAGGACTAAAAGCAAAAAGTAATCAGCTATGCCAGGGTCTCAACAATGACTCAGGAGCCCAATGAGAATATCATTACCTTTCTGGAAAGTCTAAAAGGGGCCCTCCAAAAGTTTACCAATCTGGAATTAGAATCTTATGAGGAACAGGTGATTTTAAAGGACAAATTCCTGTCCCAATGTGCATAAGACATCAGGATAAAGTTACAACAGCTAAGAGGAGTGGTACCATGCTGCCTCTTTAGATGAGATGATCCAGACAGCCATCAATAATTTTATAACAGAGAACAGCAGAGGGAGGCCAAGGTCCAGGAAAGGGAGAAAAGGAAAGAGACAAGGCATGCACAGATGCTATTTGCCCTCCAGGGAAGCCCTATGGTAAACCCTGAGTTCTTAAGGGACAAAAAGAAAGAAAGGGAAGTCACTCAGTCATGTCCGACTCTTTGTGACCCCATCAGCTGTAGCCTACTAGACTCTTCCATCCGTGGAATTTTCCAGGCAAGAGTACTGGAGTGAGTTGCCATTTCTTTCTCCAGGGGATCTTCCCAACCCAGGGATCGAACCCAGGTCTCCCACATTGCAGGCAGAAACTTTACCATCTGAGCCACCAGACAGCCAATGCACAAGATAAATGCCTAATCTGTAGACAGGTGGGACATTGGGCCAAAGTGTCCAAACTGCAGAAAGTCTCCTAAAACTGCTTGATACAAATGCCATCAATTGGGACATTGGGTGACACTCTACCCATGGTGCCCAAGAGCCTCAAGGTCAATCTCCAAGCCTTCCCTCACAATGATTCAACAGGACTGTAGCAGCCTGCTTCATCCAGCTCACCTGTCACAGATAACCATGACGGGGCTGGAGCCAAGGATGCAACTGGATGTGGCAGGTAGGTCCGAGAATTTCTAGGTTGACACAGGGGCTACTTACACTGTGCTGACCACCTGCTTGAGAGCCTTCTCCTCCCAAACCTGTGCCATTTTGGGTGTTACAGGAAAAACAATTACAAAAAGATTCACCTGAGCACTTTGTTGCTTGGATGGACAAATATTTTCCCACCAGTTTCTGAGGGTCCCTGAGTGTCTTACTTCCTTTTTGAGAAGAGATACTTCCCTGACTTGAAATCTTGTATAGTTCTGATAGAAGATGCTTTAAAACTCTCTCTTGGGGCCAAACTAACTACATTTACCAGCCACCACGTGAAACAACTCCTAAATGGGAGAGGCCATTTATGGATGCCTGATCAAAGAATCCTCAGAAATCAAGTAGAGCTGATTGAAAATCCAGGCCTGGCTATATCCTCTTGTGAGTTTTTTAACCAAGCTATTCTCCTACCTACCCCTGAGGACTCTCATTTTCACTCTTGCCCAGAAACTTTGGACCACTGGGCAAAACCATGAGAGGTATTGTCAGAAGATCTTCTGACCAATCCTGAGGAAATCTGGTACACTGATGGAAGCAGCTTTGTCTTCAATGGAAAAAAAAAAAGAGACAGAGAGAGAGCTGTATATGCAGTAGTCTCCAATTTTGAGACCATAGCGGCTAAACCTTTGCCACTAGGTACTTCAGCCCAATTGACTGAGCTTATAGCCCTGACTTAAGCTTTAAAGCTGGGAAAAGGAAAACGAGTAGCTCTTTACATTGACTCCAAATACGCTTTTCTGGTACTACATGTCCATGCTGCTATTTGGAAAGAAAGAGGCCACTTGACCACCCGAGGATCCCCAATCATATACCGTAATCAAATCCTTAGGCTCTTGGAGGAAGTCCATCTGAACTCTGAGCTTTCAGTCTCCCATTGTAAAAGATACCAAAAAGGCAGTGGACAGAAGTTGGTTAACTTCTTTTATGCCACCATTCATTTTCAGGGGAAGGCCCACCAAAGATTACTAGAAAGTCCTTCTGAAGACAGGCTTCTAAAAGACTATAAGGCAAGTGGTCTCCTCTTCCAACAATATGGGGCCTACGCAGGAGAGGACTGGCAGATGGACTTTACACAGATGCCAGTTTCTCAAGGGTATAAATACCTACTAGTCATGATAGATATATTCACAGAATGAATTGAAGGCTTCCCCATCCCAACTGAAAAGGCTGAGGAGGTGGTAAAAAAAAAAAAAAAAAAAAAAAAAAAACTGCTCCATGAAATCATTCCATGATTTGATCTGCCCAGATCATTACAAAGTGCCAGTGGGACACCATTTACTTCTAAGGTTATCCAAGGGGTATCTAAAGCATTGGGCATTACATATTACCTCCATTGTGCCTGGAGGCCTCGGTCTTCAGGAAAAGTAGAAAGAGTCAACCAATTCTTAGAATCAGTGATTAAAAAAAAAGATAACCCAGAAGATCTTCCTAGGATGGAAGGAGGTTTTACCAATAGCTCTCCTCTGTACCCTTATTGCCCCTAAGAAGCAGGTTGGTCTTAGTCCTTATGAGATGCTATATGGGAGGCCTTTTGTTTATGTCAGTGATCTCTTCCTAGATCCAGAGTTTCAGTCCCTCCATCTTATATCATGGCCATTGAGCATTTCCAACAAGATATACGCTTGTGGGGTGTCAACCAGGACCCAAACAATTCTAATGAGCCACTGCTATATGCTCCAGGGACTCAAGTCTTAAAGTCTGGAAAGATGGATCCCCAAAGGTTCAGCTCCAGCCCACATGGAAGGGCCCCTACCTTGTAAGACTTTCTACCTCCCACAGCAGTCAAGGTTTTATGATATGACTCCTTGATTCACCACTCATGAGGTAAGCCATAGAATAAAACAGAAGAGGACACCCAATACACTGTGAGTCCCTGAGAGACCTCAGATAATTATTCAGAACTAAAAAATAAGTTCCTTTCTAATGAACACACCCAAAATTAAGTTTCTGGGGATAGTATTTCTCAGGATAGCTCTAAAGAACCAATGCAGCCTGGCAGGGGTTGTTACTACAAAATAGACAGGATATAGATCTCCTGATTCCTGAACAAGAAGGAACTTGAGCCATCTCAAATCAGACTTGTTGTTTCTGAGTAAATACCTCCAGCTAAGTTAAAGAAAGTCACACAGTCCCAAAGAAAAATTTTCAGATCCTACAGGATCTCAAAGACTGAGCTGGAGAGTTCTAGGGGTGGCTACAACCTCTCTTTGGGGGATCCTTCTCCTGGCAGGGGGACTTTGGAGTTGACCAGTGCCCCTACTAATCCCTGTTATCACAATATTTGTGTTGCCCCATGTATTACTGATTGTCTAATATATTTTTGTCTCTGCCCAGGTCAACAAGCTACAACATGCAGCACCAACTCAACAAGGATATATAAAACTACACCTGACCATGGAAAATATCACTCACCCTTAGATGGATACCACTATAAGGATTCTGAGGCTTGATATTAGCAAGAGGGGGAAGCCCAATGACCCTCGGCATCCCAGCTCAGCAGGAAGTATCCAGAGAGACTTTGATGTCCCTATTCCCAAAAAACTGGGCTTCCCATTTTTTATAGCTAGAATAGGAAAAAGGAGTCCAGAATGGTGGTGGCTAAATGACAAAGAAAGGAAAAGCCTGGAAAAATAGAACAAAGGAAGATTTGGAGACCAGAAGGAGAAGCTCAGATGAAAAAAATCAGCCCTCCTGGCCAGTCCAATTTACATAGGGCAGATTCAGGGGGAGGAGGAAAAACAAATATATATATACATATCAGATCAGATCAGATCAGATCAGTCGCTCAGTCGTGTCCGACTCTTTGCGACCCCATGAACTGCAGCACGCCAGGCCTCCCTGTCCATCACCAGCTCCCGGAGGTCACTCAGACTCGTATCCATCGAGTCAGTGATGCCATCCAGCCATCTCATCTGCTGTCGTCCCCTTCTCCTCCTGCCCTCAATCCCTCCCAGCATCAGAGTCTTCTCCAATGAGTCAACTCTTCGAAGCATGAGGTGGCCAAAATACTGGAGTTTCAGCTTTAGCATCATTCCTTCCAAAGAATTTCCAGGGCTGATCTCCTTCAGAATGGACTGGTTTGATCTCCTTGCAATCCAAGGGACTCTCAAGAGTCTTCTCCAACACCACAGTTCAAAAGCATCAATTCTTCGGCGCTCAGCCTTCTTAAAAGTCCAGCTCTCACATCCATACATGACCACAGGAAAGACCATAGCCTTGACTAGGCGAACCTTTGTTAGTAAAGTAATGTCTCTGCTTTTGAATATGCTATCTAGGTTGGTCATAACTTTCCTTCCAAGGAGTAAGCATCTTCTAATTTCATGGCTGCAGTCACCATCTGCAGTGATTTTGGAGCCCAGAAAAAGAAAGTCTGACACTGTTTCCACTGTTTCCCCATCTATTTCCCATGTAGTGATGGGACCAGATGCCATGATCTTCGTTTTCTGAATGTTGAGCTTTAAGCCAACCTCTTCACTCTCCACTTTCACTCTCATCAAGAGGCTTTTGAGTTCCTCTTCACTTTCTGCCATAAGGGTGGTGTTATCTGCATATCTGAGGTTATTGAGATTTCTCCCAGCAATCTTGATTCCAACTTGTGTTTCTTCCAGTCCAGTATTTCTCATGATGTACTCTGCATACAAGTTAAATAAACATGGTGACAATATACAGCCTTGACGTACTCCTTTTCCTATTTGGAACCATTCTGTTGTTCCATGTCCAGTTCTAATTGTTGCTTCCTGACCTGCATACAGATATATATATAAAAGAGCCAAACTTGAGCCTCTCTCTTCTCTTCACATCTTTTGGGGTTGGCCCACCCTCTTGCCTCAAGGGTGTAGTATCCTTTGCTTGCCAAAAGCTGAGTTGTAACTGAGCTGTAACACTGGTCTGCTAATGTCAAATTTTTGCCTCAGCGAGACAGAAACAAGGATATTGCACACTCCCCTGACATTATCAACAGAAATCAAATAAAGTGGTCTTCAATGTTGAAGGTTTTAAATAAATTTACAATTGCATTTATATCCGTGTCAGATGTTTAATAGTGAACTTCCATAGTTTTGCTTTAATTCTCCAAATTTGAGGTAAATTTCAAACTAGAGCTTTGCCAGTGTTTCTTACTCTTCTATGTCTAATATACAGGTATGCATATTATATATTAGATGAATTTATTCTATTGTCCTAAATTTAGTCATTGTTTTCCCTTTTTATTTTTTGTTTGTTTGAATGTCTTAAATCATTTCTATGCTTGCTTAATATACTGGAATTTCTTTATATCCTTTAACAAACTTTTAAAAGTTATTCATTTATTATTTTTAAGAATTTTCTTACAATTGTCAGAAACCTGGCCAAATTATATATTAAAGTGATAAAACTTTTAATGTTTCCTACTTGTTAGTGAAAACAAAAATTTGAATTTTTGAAAATTTGAAAATTTTTTTTCAAATTTGAATTTGAATTCAAAATTTGAATTTTTTTTTCTTCTGAAATGTGTATTTAAGCAGCTTTGGTCTATATAGACTGACTGGATTATATGTTTTTCACTTTAATACCTGTATCTTCCTAACCTAAGAAAAGAGTTTTTCATTAATCAGAAGAAAACAATTTTCTCACTAATCAATATATTCGTATCAATAAACAAATAATACTGGGAAAATAATCCTGAAGGTATTCTAATAACTTTTCAAGGAAAGAAATGATAGTAAATAAATGTATTATTTTCATGGCTGCAGTAGACAAAGACTTTACATTCTATTCAGAAATCCATAACAATTACTTTTAAGTGATCTCATCTGGGCCTGTGACTCAGCAACTTTATAATCACAGGGAGGTGAGTCTTTTCTCTTAAATAACCAAGTTCCAGTAGATTTGGTTATAGTCAAGGTAGACTATTATGGGTCCATCTAAAAAGAATAAGTCCACCATATTATTCATGAGAAGGTCCAGAGATGGGCTTCCTCGACTGAGAGTCTTCAAAAGACAGTGGGTAGCAAATTATAAGCACTTAAACTCTGATCATTTGGGAAAACAGGACAACTCATATTGGAAAAGAAATCAGTCAGGACCACGTACTCTTTCCTTTCACCATCAAGGTAGCATTTGCATAAGTCTCTTCTTAATCTAGATTAGGGGTAAAAACAGTAAGGAGAATTCAATTTTTGAAATAAAACACCCTGATGGCTAAGAAATCATAAAATGTGATTTATCTGACAACAAAATGACTATGTTGCCTTTATGCATCAAACAGAAAGAGTTCTTAGAGTTAGAAAACAAATTGAATTTTGAAAAATAAAGTTATATTTCTTTGAACAAAAAAGTTTTGTGGCTGTGAATATCTTTTCTCACTAAAACAGGTCAATGCTCCTTAATTCTAAGGTACTATAGATTGTGAGATAATCCATCAATTCACTCAGAACTGCATTACCTGTAACATCATGATTTACACGCAACTCCATTTCAGAAACCCTGCATTGTGAAAGAAAAAAGCTTAGACTAAGGAAACATAGCACTGCTTTTGAACGCTGAAATATGCAGAATGTCCCTGTAAAGAAATTTTATCTTAAAAGAAAATAATTATTATTTATATCATCTAGGTGAGGGGTAGCAACAGCAAACTACTTAGCAAATTTTTCCTGTCAATTGTTTTGTTTTGAAAAATCCATGTTAAAAAGCAAGAGGGGTTTTGTTTGTTTGTTTGTTTCCCTCTATTTCTGCCATTTCTTTAACCATTGCTGAATTGGAATCACTAACTCATCAATTCATTGTTTTCAGTCTTAATAAATGTGATCATGTGCTTATTAATGTGCATATGCTATTGTTTCATTTTTAACAATTTTTTTCATTTTTATATTTTGCTGAAATATAATTAATTTACAATATTGTGTTAGTTTCATGTGTATACAAAAGTGATTAAGAAATGATAAATATGTCATTTAATAGATATCGATAGATATAGATCTTTTCAGATTATTTTGAAACCTAGAGATTAATGTAAGATATTGAATAATATCCCCTATGTTATACAGTAAGTCCTCATTGTTTATGTATTTTACATAGAGTTATGTGTAATCATTTTTATTTCTTTTATCTTAGTTCATAGATAAAGAAACAGAGACTAAGAGGATTTAAGGCCTCACCCAACAGTCAGCCAATAGTAAATAATCTTTTTGCTACTCAGCACATATACTAATTACATTATACTCCACCACTTTTGCTATCATGTCTCTGTCTTCCATAACACCAACATTCAGGTTATCAACAGGCACCAAATCTCTGCAGAAGAGACTATGCTCATTTACATTGCAACATCAGTGAGTTTTGCTCTATACAGAGGATTGTAAAATATCTCAATGACATGTATAATGACATGACTGCTGAATGAAAGGAAAATTCTGTGCCAGAATTTGAAATGGCATGTAAATATTTAGTAGCTTCTAAAAAGCTTGTTTATTGAAGTGATTTTATCAAGCTGCATTTTTAACCTCACATGGAGGTAAAGTAGAAAAAAAAAAGTGGTCAATAGAATTTAAATTAAACCCAAATTTACTTGACATTTCTAATTAAGTTTTAACAAAATTGATTAATGCAGTTTTTTACAACACTTGAGTATTTGAAAGTCTTATAATTCAGCATTCACACTTTTCTTTCCTGGAATTCTTTATAAGATACAAAAAGGGGATTAATCAAAGGTTGTCACTATGTGCTGTGAAAGACACCAGGATTCTTGGCCTCTGGAGGAGAGAAGTTTGATCCTGGACCAGTGACGAGGCTTGATTGCTAAGAGCTTTTGTGTAATGAAGTTTTATTAAAGTATAAAAGAGATAAAGAAAGCTTCTGACACAGATATCAGAAGTGGGCAGAGAGTGTCCCCTTGCTAGTTTTTAGCAAGAAGTTATATACCTATTAGCAAGTTGCTAATTAGAGAAAGAAAACGTCTCAAAATTCAGAGTGGCACCAGGCCCCTCACCAACTACATGCACAGGGTGAGTCATTCCAGGCTATGAAACAATTGACATGACTCATATAGAAAAGCTGATTTCCAAACAAATACATAGTCTCTCTAACATAGCTTAAGAGAACATTTCCATGAGTAAAACATATTGCTTTATTGAGCCATTATCAGTTCTGAGTCTTAGGTGGAACAGATTTGAAGAAAGACAGAGTCTAAGGTAAATACATTAGTTTATTACCATAGTTAAGAAAAACATTTCCATAAGAAAAATGCATTGGTTATCTCAAGGTTTGAGAAAAGTTAAGTCCAGGTGGAACCAGGTGTCATCATGGCACCACAGAATTTTAAAAAGAAACGCTCCTTTTTAATTTTGTATAGAGAATGAAAAAAAAAAAAAAAAAACAAAACAGAGGCTGACATGTTGTTTGTCTCCTCCTGCAGCTTAAGAGAGAGATTAAAAAAAATAAAAAGTCTGACACTCAGCCTACTTCCTGTGTTTGGGGACCCGTAGCCTTCCTGCCACTTATCCTCTCATTAATCCAATTCTCAAATCCCATACTAAGGATCTTTCCATGGCCTCTCCTACCACAACTTTTCTTAGCCTGATTCTGAAGCAAGAAGAACCAAGGCAGAAAGATACTTTTATTTTATTTATTTTATTGCTTTTATTTTATTCAGAAAGCCAACTTCAGAAAGCAAGATTGAGAAACAAGGGGTGTGTAACTTCTGTCATTTTATGTGAATCTATGGCAGTACCCTTGCCTGGAAAATCCCATGGACGCAGGACCTAAGGGACGCAGAGACCTAAGTCTCTTCTACAACTGAAGAGACTTCACTTTCACTTTTCACTTTCATGCATTGGAGAGGGAAATGGGAGCCCACTCCAGTGTTCTTGCCTGGAGAATCCTAGGGACGGGGAACCCTGGTGGACTGCCGTCTATGGGGTCGCAGAGAGTCGGACACAACTGAAGCGACTTAGCAGCAGTAGCAGCATGGCAATATAGCTATCCATCCTTGCAAATAAATTTCATTATTTCATGGCTTTCTTTGCATCAGTAACCTTTCCTTCACTGCAGTTCAGTGATCTATTTCTGTTATCTACAGTCTAGATTGGACTATTGCTTAAATGTGATTCAGAACCTGTGTCAGACTTTAAAAGAGACCCAAAACAGAAATTTCAAAAACTCCCTAGATCTGCACTGCTCAATACTGTAGGTACTAACTACATGAAGCTACTTGAGTTTTAGTGAAAGTGAATGAAATTAAAAATCCACCCCTTTCCTTCAATCAGTTTAGGTACATTTGAAGTTCTAAACAAATACATGTGGTTTTTTCCATTACTGCATAAAGTTCTACTGGGTAGCATTACTATCTCTAGATTTTGCCAACTATTTTACATCCTAAAATCTTAATATTATATATTTTATGACCACATATTTTCATCCTCTCTGATTTCCAACAGCTTTAATCCTATATTATATATTTTATTTTATCATGAGTTCAGAGAGACTCTAAAATCTCCCTATACTTTTAATCTTTTAAGCATCACTTGAATTCACATACATCCCAAACTAGACATGAAACTGTGCTCAGTAACTGCACTTTCAATTGGCATAGATTTTTATTATCACATATCTTACAAACTTAAACATCAAATTAATTACATAATGATTTCAACTGTTTAGTCAATATTTACTAACACCCTACTCTGGATATTGAACCAGTCAGAGATACAGTGATAACAAGACAGATAAGATTCTCATTCTCATATAGCTTTAATCTAATGAATGGAGAAAATATATAATAAATATATACATAAATGAATAAGTGAAATATGACAGAAAATAATAGTACTATATATAACACCTGAAATAAAGATACAGCTGAAATCATTGCTTTTGAAGAGAGCTATGGAAGGCAATGACACCCCACCCCAGTAATTTTGCCTGGAAAATCCCATGGACGGAGGAGCCTGGTAGGCTCCAGTCCATGGGGTCACTAAGAGTTGGACATGACTGAGCGACTTCACTTTCACTTTTCACTTTCCTGCATTGGAGAAGGAAATGGCAACCCACTCCAGTGTTCTTGCCTGGAGAATCCCAGGGGCAGTGGAGCCTGGTGAGCTTCCATCTATGGGGTCGCACAGAGTCGGACACGACTGAAGTGACTTAGCAGCAGCAGCAGCATGCTAATCAATTGGTCTCCTTCAATATACAAACTGATGTTCTAATTATAGTGCTGAAAATGAATGTTCAGTATGAGAGAACTTTTATAGCTGAAAGAGAAGCACCATCTGTAGAACCATTGTTATCTTTGTTGGACCAAACTTCAGTTTATGCTGACACAAGATTGTGGTGAAGGAAAATATAATGTCTATTGCAGGGCACCAAATAAGAACAGGCAACTCATGTTCAAAAGACCCAAATTCATTGATGATTTTCAGAAAGAGATTTCAAAGGCAGTGTGAGGGAGGGTGCTGCAGGGTGTGTGATTAGCCCCTGCACAATTTTCAGGTTAGTTGGCATCAAAGTGAAGTTTCAAGAATCATCAACTTTCTGGTTTCAACCAGTGTGGGTTCTATATGCTTATGGTTGACAGATTTAATCTTCTTCCCATAAAAACAGCTTAGGAATATGTGTCAAGCCTTTATGTATATTTTTTTCAGGGAACTGTAAGTTTGATGTTTCTGCTATGTTGCTGATTTTTGGTCTAAATTGTTACCAGCTCCCCAGCCCAACAGATACTTTTTGTCTCTGTATCTTCGCATTTCTTAATCATTATCTTTTGAGTCAGCCTTTTGAGACCCAGGGGAGGCCTGGGACACTAAAACAAAGCCTCTTACTTCAAAGGATAGGAAACAGCGACTTGTATCTGATTTCATTACTCAGATGAGATGGTTGTTGATTGCACTCAGAAGTGAGGTTGTTAGATATAATCGATTCCTGATTGCCTGACTTTCAGGAGCAAGGGGCTGGCAGTGATTGGTTAGCTTGTCAAATAATGATTACTGAAATAAGTTAGTTGTCACTGAATGATTAAACAGATTCTGATGGCTGCTTGTCACCAAGAACACAGACAATCAGTCTTACCCTAAACTTGAGGAAACTTTTTAATTCTAAGACATAAGAATAACATAAATTGGTATGATTGCTGGGAGACAATTCACAATTGGTTCTCCACATTTCCCCACATCTGCTGGACACAAACATTGAAAACTTTTGTTTGAGGCTATCTTTTCGGTATGTATAGAAAGCAAACCTGGGAAGCAGAAAAACTGTTTCTCCTCAGAGCAGAGGGCAGATTTTTTTGCTCTTCAAAACAATAATGATAATGATCCCTATAAACAAAAGTTTGAGCAAACTTCACCGTGAAAGTGAAAGTGAAGTCACTTAGTCGTGTCCAACTCTTTCCCGTGGACTATTGCCCACCAGGCTCCTCTGTCCATGGGATTCTCCAGGCAAGAATACTGGAGTGGGTTGCCATTTCCTTCTCCAGGGGATCTTCCCAGCCCAAGGATTGAACCCAGGTCTTCCACATTGCAAGCAGATGCTTTAACCTCTGAGCCACCAGTGAAGCTGAAAGGGTGGGACAACTTCACTGTAGTCCCTTTAAAAAATACTTGGTATGGGGAGGGAGGTGGGAAAGGGGCTCAGGATGGGGAACACGTGTTCACCCGTGGCAGATTCTTGTTGGTGTATGGCAAAACCAAGACAATATTGTAAAGTAATTAGTCTCCAATTAAAATAAATAAATTTATATTTAAAAAATTTTAAAAATAAAAAATACTTGATGTTTCCTAAGATTGGGCTTCTCTGGCTTTGATACAAACCTACTATTGAAGCAGAATCTGCCTGGGTCAATGTACATTGCTCCCTTGGGATATGAGGGACTAGAGAGATTAGAACAAGCATGAAAGTCAGATTGCTTGAATGTGAAATAATAAAATCCTTTGTCTTTTACACAGTGAACAGGAGGCTCCTGTCTTCTGCTAACAGCCAGGAATCTGTGGCAAACTCACTTGTTAGCTTGTAAATAGGGCAACATTTCAGATCAACCTAATTTCTTGACAATGATAAGACTGAAAGATCCAGGAGAGGAGACTCTCCCAGGTAGCATACCAAGAGTAGCCTTTGTAAGGGCATGATGTCATGTGAATCAGGCTTCCTTGGTGGCCCAGTGGTAGAAAAATATCCGCCTGCAATGAAAAAGACATGGGTTCAATCTCTAGGTTAGGACGGTCCTTTGGAGAAGGAAATGGCAGCCCTCTCCAGTATTCTTGTTTGGGAAATTGCAAGGACAGAGGAGTCTCATAGACTACAATCCATGGGGTCTCAAAAGAGTTGGAGAGGACTTAACAGCTAAACAACAAAACCATATGAATTGTGACTTGAACCTATCTTCCTCATTCCTCTTCCTGGTGAAAAACATTGAATTTTAAAAAGAAGGCATTGTTGTTCATTAGCAAACTGAAAATGCAAGACTATGGCTTTTTTTTTTTTTAAGTCAATCCCATATTTTTTCCTGTTTCATCTCCTAATCCAAACATATGCATTTTTCCATGAGGACTTTTAACAGACCTAATCCGGGTAAAAAATAACCCGTGGTTTGGGTTGGCAGAAGGGCTTTGAATGTGTCCAATATAAAGCTTTGCTTAAAGAAAAATAATATGAAATTAGGCAAAACACTTTGAAAGAAACACATGGAAGTGAGGAACCCTGAAGCTTAAGTTTCATTAGCTTCTCTGTGAATCGTTGTGTGATTTTATGACAAGCTGATGCTTTTCCTTCTATCTCAATGAAAAATAAAAATAGAAACCAGCATTTAATTGGAAGATTTAAAGTAAAAATGTGTATCTTTAATTTCAATAACATTTTCTTCTTTTATCTTAAATCACTACAACTTTATATATCCTTTCATCATCCTGCTTTGAAACTATTAATGTCATTTATAAAGGTCATCCAGTTGAACTATTTCAAATATTAAAAGTTAATGCTATGAAAGTGTTACACTCAATATGCCAGCAAATTTAGAAAAGTCAGCAGTGGCCACAGGACTGGAAAAAGTCAGTTTTCATTCCAATCCCATAGAAAGGCAATGCCAAAGAATGCTCAAACTACCACACAAGTGCACTCATCTCACAAACTAGTAAAGTAATGTTCAAAATTCTCCAAGACAGGCTTCAACAATACATGAATTGTGAACTTCCAGATGTTCAAGCTGGATTTAGAAAAGACAGAGGAACCAGAGATCAAATTGCCAACATCCACTGGATCATCAAAAAAGCAAGTGAGTTCCAGAAAAACATCTACTTCTGCTTTATTGACTATACCAAAGCCTTTGACTGTGTGGATCACCACAAACTGGAAAATTCTTAAAGAGATGGGACTACTGGACCACCTGACCTTCCTCTTGAGAAATCTGTATGCAGGTCAAGAAGCTGGCTACTAAACCGTCAAACTACCAAACTACCACCGCTACTTCATCTGTATTTATTTAGATCTGTATCCTTGCAGTTGGTACCTTCATAAGCTCCATGCATCATAGTTACTCAAATATTATCTGATGAGAAAACCAAGTGAATGTGCAGTAGTGTTTCTTTCATACACTTGTCTATAAGTTTGTTTTAGCCCCAGAATGAGCACAGTGAGAAAAGAAATTTTGTCAACATTTTTATATAGCTACACCAGACATACATGCTAACTAGCTCTGTAATATCCACAATGGTGTTTAAAGTGAACTGAGTTAAATGAGATGACAAGAAATATGATATTGTTGTTCAGTCAGATATGTCGGACTCTTTGTGATCCCATGAACTGCAGCATATCAGGTTTCTCCATCCTTCACTATCTCCCAGAGTTTGCTCAAACTCATATTCATTGAGTCGGTGATACCCTCCAACCATCTCGTCTTCTGTCATCCCCTTCTCCTCCAGCCTTCAATCTTTCCAAGCATCAGGGTCTTTCCCAATAAGTCAGATCTTCACATTAGGTGGTCAAAGTATTGGAGCTTCAACTTTAGCTTTCATCCCAATGGATATTCAGGGTTGATCTCCTTTAGGATTGGCTGATTTGATCTCCTTGAAGTCCAATGGACTCTCAAGAGTCTTCTCCAACATCACTGTTATTCACATATTTCTCGTCTGTTTGTTTTCCAAAATGTAGTTGAAAATATTTTAAAGATATAATTAAGAAGAAGAAATTAGGAAATATGTCAATAATAATAAGCCTCAGTGTCTGTCTCTTTGAGACACAGTGAGCTGTTGCCTGCCAGCCTCGTCAGTCCATGGGGTTCTCCAGAAAAAAATACTGGAGTGTGTTGCCATGCCCTCCTCCAGGGGACCTTCAAGACCCAGGGATCAAACTCCTATATCTCCTCTATTGACAGGCAGGTTCTTTACCACTAGCACCACCTGGGAAGAAAACGAATTCCCTCTACAGTTTCCCAATCACATTCTTCCTGGCTGCTGCAAAAATTCTCTATCCTTCTGAAATTTTCCCTCTGATATCGTTACTTCCCTCTCCTTCAATATTCTTGTATACCTTCCTCTGAAGGTATAAACACTTCTACATGCCATGAGAATTTTTAAACACACATGCACACATACACATCAGATCAGATCAGTCGCTCAGTCGTGTCCGACTCTTTGCGACCCCATGAACTGCAGCACACCAGGCCTCCCTGTCCATCACCAGCTCCCGGAGGTCACTCAGACTCACATCCATCGAGTCAGTGATGCCATCCAGCTATCTCATCCTCTTTCGTCCACTTCTCCTCCTGCTCCCAATCCCTCCCAGCATCAGAGTCTTCTCCAATGAGTCAACTCTTCGCATGAGGTGGCCAAAATACTGGAGTTTCAGCTTTAGCATCATTCTTTCCAAAGAAATCCCAGGGCTGATCTCCTTCAGAATGGACTGGCTGGATACACATATATAGTCTCTGCAGGATCTTGTATCAGCTTGTAATTTATTTGTGATCTGTTGACCTATTAAGTGAACTTGTTAATCATATTTGGACTTTTTGTTAATTCAGAAGTGACCAAAGTTTTTCCTAGGATGTTTTTCCCATCAAAGGATGCCTTATCTTTTAGTGTAGGGTAGAAGAATCAATATGTTAGAGGTCAGATATGAATACCAAAAGTGGAAGATAAGAGATGAGAGTGGGCATTAGGGAGCAGAACACAGCAGAGATAGTTTTAAAAAAGATACTAATGAGGTTGACACAATAGCTGGAAGATAGTCTATCAGCCTGAAGGAAGAATTAACCAAGCCTGCTTGCATAGGATTTTGAAGATCTTTACCTGAGAATAGATGTTTGAGTTCCAGGTAAATTCAGGTGTGAAATCATTCCTAAGAATGGGAAGAGTATTTTTGTTGTTATTTTTGGTTTTTTAAATATGTGTACATGTATATGTAAATGCAAATATATATATATGGTGTGCTGCGATTCATGGGATCACAAAAAGTCAGACACAACTGAGTGACTGAAGTGAACTGAACTGAATATACATTTAAATATATGTAATATAAAAAAGCTATGACAAGCCTAGACAATGTATTCAAAAGCAGAGACATGGCTTTGTTGACAAAGATCTGCATAGTCAAGGCTATGGTCTTTACAGTAGTCATGTATAGATGTGAGATATGGGCCATAAAGAAGAAAGAGCACTGAAGAACTGATGCTTTTGAACTATGGAGAAAATTGTTGCAAGTCCCTTAGACTGCAAGGACATCAAGCCAGTCAATATGTAATCTATGTAAAAATTATTCATGAGTTATCTTACATTCTTTATGACATGAAGTGTCAAAAGTTAGTCTGTGTCTTAGAGTATATACATCTTTATTAGATTAATGATATTTCAAGTGCTATATTGGACTGTATACATTTTGCCCAGCTTAAAATACATATAGAACTATGCTGTGGTAAACTGGAAAAGTAGAAGAAACCATATAATAATTAGAGGAGGCATTATGGAAATTCTTATATCACATACCTAGGATTTTGGATTTCACTCTAGAGCGAATATATACAACCAATGAATATTTTAAGTCAATAGTCAATCCAGACATGTCCAGATTTGTACTTTGCAAATGACCTCATGACACACTATAAAAGATGGAGTTGATGCAGCTGAGAGACTAGAGGAGCCCGTGTTAGCAGATTATTAAAATAGTGGAAATGAAAGGTTACAAGATACTGGAAGAAAGAAAGAGAGGGGAAGAAATATTTGGAATGAATAGAGTTTTTAGCATTAAGCAAAGTTAAATGAGATTGACAAAAGGCCAATAGAGAAATCACGGTTCAACCAGGCTAGTGATCATGTGGATATTGGTGCTTAAGAAAGGGCATATAAAGAAGTACATTTGTGAATGAAAAAATAAGAGCCTCTGCTTTGGACAAGCAGACTTTACTGCTTCCTGCATAATACTGGTAGATTGATTATCATTAAGTTGGTCTGATTGTGAAAAAAAAAAAAAAAAAAACAAAGCTGTTTTTGCAGAACCTAATTTGATTTGAACTCTTTAAGAATATTATTTCACTAGCTTACATAAAGTGTATTAAGTATTAGATTGGTATTTTGTCTTTTGAACTGTGGTTTTATCATTGTACAATAGTCTCAGTTATTGTCCACTTAGCTAGTATGTAACCCACAAACACAGCCACCCAATGTCAGCAACTCAGCACAAAGGAATGAGTCCACTGGTACAAAGTGTCATGAAGCCACTTTCAGAAAACAGATACCTTAGGGAGACCAGGCACTTTGCAATCTCTACAAAGTCACAATATTGCTTAAAGTAGAGCTTCTATATTATCAAATATATTCAATATTTCAATTTAATGGAGTGGTTTTATAGCAACTCACTTTCATGTCAGTGCTAATTCTGAAATATTCTCTTTCATATCACCATTGGCCATTCGGATCTTTACTCATGTACTTTCTTTTTTTTTCTTTCTTTTTCTTTTTTTTTTCTTTTGCTTAACTTTACAATATTGTATTACTTTTACTATACATCGAGATGGATCCACCACCAGAATACATGTGTTCCCCATCCTGAACCCTCCTCCCTACCCCCTTCCCATACCATCCCTCCAGGTCATCCCAGTGCTCCAGTCCCAGGCATCTGTTATAGGGCATCGTACCTGGACTGACTCGTTTCAGATATGATATTATACATATTTCAATGCTATTCTCCCCAATCATCCCACCCTCTCCCGGTCCCAGAGTCCAAAAGTCTGTTCTATACATCAGTGTCTCTTTTGCTGTCTCATAAGCAGGATGATTGTTACCATCTTTCTAAATTCCATATATATGCGTTAGTATACTGTATTTGTGTTTTTGTTTCTGGCTTACTTCACTCTGTATAATAGGCTCCAGTTCCATCCACCTCATTAGAACTGATTCAAATGTATTCTTTTTAATGGCTGAGTAATACTCCATCGTGTATATGTATCACAGCTTGCTTATCCATTCATCTGTGGATGGACATCTAGGTTGCTTCCAAGTCCTGTCTATTGTAAACAGTGCTGCTATGAACATTGGGGTACACGTGTCTCTTTCAATTCTGGATTTCTCAGTGTGTATGCCCAGCAGTGGGATTGCTGGGTCATAAGGCAGTTCTATTCCCAGTTTTTTGAGGAATCTCCATACTGTTCTCCATAGTGGCTGTACTAGTTTGCATTCCCACCAACAGTGTAAGAGGGTTCCCTTCTCTCCGCACCCTCTCCAGCATTTATTGCTTGTGGACATTTGAATCACAGCCATTCTGACTGGCGTGTAATGGTACCTCATAGTGGTTTTGATTTGCATTTCTCTGATAATGAGTGATGTTGAGCATCTTTTCATGTGTTTGTTAGCCATCTGTATGTCTTCTTTGGAGAAATGTACTTTCAAAATTATAACTTGCAAGGAACAAGCTCAACCTTGCCCCTCAGAAAGCAACCTCTATCTAAAAAGTGAGTGCTTAGAGCCTTTTGGAATACTGAAAAAGACATGATCTAAAAGAGTTAACAAATTATAGGCAATTAATGTATAAGTTTCTTATGTGTGTGTGTGCTAAATCACTTCAGTCCTGTTCAACTCTTTGCGACACCATGGACAGTAAGTAGCCTGCCAGGCTTCTCTGTCCAGGTGATCCTCCAAGAAAGAATGCTGGAGTGGGTTGCCTTGCTTTCCTCCAGGGGTCTTCCCCACCCAGGGATCAAACTCACCTCTCTTATTTCTCCTGCATTGGTAAGGTTTTTTACCAGTAGCACCAACTGGGAAGCACCTGTAGTGGTAAACACACACACAATAACAACAACAAAAATGCTCAGATGTTTATGATTTTTTTTAATTGATTCTGCAAGGAATATAAGGGATGCCTATATAAGGGATGTTAATGCTTAACATTATAGCTATTTAATAAAAGAATATTCAAGGCTTGTACCATAAACTACTTACTAACTAGTAAAATTTCCAATGTTCCTTGAACTTAAGATTGAGAGTAAAAACTCAGTTTTCACATGCAGGAAAGGAAAATTCAAGCACATCCATGTATTGTTGAATATATTTTCCTTAAAGTGATGAAGCCAATGACATTGATTTGGTCTCTTGATGTATCTTAATTATGTCCCCACATCTTCCACTCAAAACAAACAAACAAAAAACAACTTCCTGACCACCCAGGAATGCCTCCACCAAGGTTTGTCCTACTTTCACAGTTTCATCCTGAATACAAAAAGGCTTCCCCAGTGACTCAAATGGAGAAGGCAATGGCACCCCATTCTAGTACTCTTGCCTGGAAAATCCCATGGACAGAGGAGCATGGCTGCAGTCCATGGGGTTGCTAAGAGTCAGACACGACTGAGAGACTTCACTTTGGCTTTTCACTTTCATGCATTGGAGAAGGAAATGGCAATCCAATCCAGTATCCGTGCCTAGAGAATCCCAGGGATAGGGCACCCTGGTGGGCTGTCATCTATGGGGTTGCAGAGTCAGACACGACTGAAGCAACTTAACACCAGTGATTCAAATGGCAAAGAATCTGCCTGTAATGCAGGAGACCCCTGGGTCAGGAAGATCCCCTGGAGGAGGGCAAGGCAACTCACTACAGTATTATTTCCTGGAGAATCCCATGGATAGTGGAGTCTGGGGAGTTATAGTCCATAGGATTGCAAAGAGTTGGGCACTTCTAAGGAACTTAGCATGCATACACAGTTTCAACCTGAATGCTAACAGCATACTATTTTTAGGGAAAAAAATAAAATACTCCTTTGGCTATAAGCCTATGTCTTCATTGAAAATGCCACTCTGGGTATCAATAAAGCAGAGCTTTTTTCTTCTATTTAGTGAATTTCCCATGGAATATCTTAGGGAAAGAACACAGAGTGAGGACTTGTGGCCTCAGTCCATCCTTTCTGTCTCTCAGGCACCTACACTCTGGTATGAAGAGCTTCTTTGTTTATGACTGTGAGCTTTCTGAGGCTAGAGTTTATTCCAATCTGCATCTAAACCTTTCCAAACATTCCTGGGTACATATATAAAATATAGCATCTATCTCCTCTGGTACAACCATTTACTCTTTAGCAAGAGATAGTTTCATGATGACATGAATTTAATAAGGTGAGGAAGAGTGGATGGATTTAGAAAATAGCTCATAATTAAAATTCAGAAGACTGGGCAACTGTTACATTGAGAGAAGAAATACATGGAGTTGCTACTTCTTCAATTTTCTGAAATATTCAAATTATATGTAGAACCAATAAAGGAAGAGAAATAAAAACCAGGCATTTGTATAATACATAAATATTTATACATATATGAGTATGCAAATATGCATTTAAATGTATATAAATATGCATTTATAAACATAAAATGCATATATCTAATATAGTATTTGGAGACTATGGGATATATCTCTTACAGTGAAAGTCTCTTACAGTGCTTGCCAGATTTTAAAATGGAAAATGTTGGCAAATCTGACAGGATATGTAAGTTTGTCAATCTCACTAAATGGCCCAATTGCAATCCTTGCACTGTTCATGCAACTTATCTGTAAGTTTGACATTATATCAAAATAAAAGGGGGGGGGGAAGTAGAAAGAACTGGAACAGAAATCTCTTCTTGATTGCAGACTTCTGTCCTACTTTTCAGTATTTTCTATGAATGAGAGGTGATGGAGTATGCAGATATGCATGCTTGTGCATTTGCACAGTCCATTAGCTCTCATTTTACAGCCCTGTTTGATGCAAAGCATTACATCAGACATCCAGTGAACACCTCTTTCCTCCTTTGTTTGCATTTCCAGCTCCACATAGGCTGTGACTGAACTCTAAGGGATCTAAAAGTACTTGCCTATGGCCTCAGGGCTCCTCCACTGATACTGTGTGGGCCGCATGTCTACTCCTGTGAGACCCAGACATGTGGCAGAATTAATGCCCTATGGGATGGACAGCTTCTATCAGATCAGATCAGATCAGTCGCTCAGTCGTGTCCGACTCTTTGCGACCCCATGAACTGCAGCACGCCAGGCCTCCCTATCCATCACCAGCTCTCGGAGGTCACTCAGACTCACATTCATTGAGTCAGTGATGCCATCCAGCCATCTCATCCTCTGTCGTCCCCTTCTCCTCCTGCCTTCAATCCCTCCCAGCATCAGAGTCTTCTCCAATGAGTCAACTCTTCGCATGAGGTGGCCAAAATACTGGAGTTTCAGCTTGAGCATCATTCCCTCCAAAGAAATCCCAGGTATGATCTCCTTCAGAATGGACTGGTTGGATCTTCTTGCAGTCCAAGGGACTCTCAAGAGTCTTCTCCAACACCACAGTTCAAAAGCATCCATTCTTCGGCGCTCAGCCTTCTTCACAGTCCAGCTCTCACATCCATACATGACCACAGGAAAGACCATAGCCTTGACAAGGCGAACCTTTGTTGGCAAAGTGATGTCTCTGCTTTTGAATATGCTATCTAGGTTGGTCATAACCTTCCTTCCAAGGAGTAAGCGTCTTTTAATTTCATGGCTGCAGTCACCATCTGCAGTGATTTTGAAGCCCAAAAAAATAAAGTCTGACACTGTTTCCACTGTTTCTCCATCTATTTCCCATGTCTGACTGTGGCTCGGACCATGAACTCCTTATTGCCAAATTCAGACTGAAATTGAAGAAAGTAGGGAAAACCACTAGACCATTCAGGTATGACCTAAATCAAATCCCTTATGATTATACAGTGGAAGTGAGAAATAGATTTAAGGGCCTAGATCTGATAGATAGAGTGCCTGATGAACTATGGAATGAGGTTCGTGACATTGTACAGGAGACAGGGATCAAGACCATCCCCATGGAAAAGAAATGGGAAAAAGCAAAATGGCTGTCTGGGGAGGCCTTGCAAATAGCTGCAAAAAGAAGAGAAGTGAAAAGCAAAGGAGAAAAGGAAAGATATAAACATCTGAATGCAGAGTTCCAAAGAATAGCAAGAAGAGATAAGAAAGCCTTCTTCAGCAATCAATGCAAAGAAATAGAGGAAAACAACAGAATGGGAAAGACTAAGGATCTATTCAAGAAAATCAGAGACAGCTTCTAATGGAGATGTTAGCCCAAAGCAGAGTTTACACAACTTCTTGGGGGCGTGTTTCTCTGACCAAGCTGTCAGTCACATTTAGCAATAGTCAGCTAACTGCACTAATTTGTAGTCTCCTTTTTCCTCTGCTGCCCAGATAACAGAAAATACTAGATTGAGCAGAGCAGGTTTAGCGGATGCAGGAAAAGTTAAGACATCTTTGTAAGAGGTTACGTATATAAATTAGCAATAAGTGAAAGAGTCACAGAAGAGCATTTGACCAGTGTTTCAATTTCTCACTTTTAGCTTAGAGTTGCCTTTAGAATGTCAGGCCAGTGTTGTTAAACTTCAGAGTATGTGGAAATTCAAGATTATTTCTAAGTTTTTGATGGATTTAAAAGAAAAACTTAAATAAAATTTCAGTTGTGGTTGAAAAAGGGGTCCACATGACTTAGAGGATATGGGTTCAAAATATTCACTGAACTTTTGATTATTATCTAATTATGAAAATAATAATATTTTCCCCAATGAGTTTAATAGATTGTCATAAACATGGAAAAGTACATTCGGCCTTTATATATGAAGGAGATCAGCCCTGGGATTTCTTTGGAAGGAATGATGCTAAAGCTGAAACTCCAGTATTTTGGCCACCTCATGCGAAGAGTTGACTCATTGGAGAAGACTCTGATGCTGGGAGGGATTGAGGGCAGGAGGAGAAGGGGACGACAGAGGATGAGATGGCTGGATGGCATCACTGAGTCGATGGATGTGAGTCTGAGTGACCTCCGGGAGTTGGTGATGGACAGGGAGGCCTGGCGTGCTACAATTCATGGGGTCACAAAGAGTTGGACACGACTCAGTGACTGATCTGATCTGATATATATATATGTCCATACACATATATACATATATATATATACATATGTCGGAGAAGGCAATGGCACCCCACTCCAGTACTCTTGCCTGGAAAATCCCATGGATGGAGGAGCCTGAGAGGCTGCAGTCCATGGGGTCACTAAGAGTCAGACATGACTGAGCGACTTCACTTTCTCTTTTCCCTTTCATGCATTGGAGAAGGAAATGACAACCCACTCCAGTGTTCTTGCCTGGAGAATCCCAGGGATGGGGAAGCCTGGTGGGCTGCCGTCTATGGGGTCACACAGAGTCAGACACAACTGAAGTGACTTAGCATGCATTAGCATAGC
This sequence comes from Tragelaphus eurycerus, assembly GCA_935064755.1. Classification (NCBI taxonomy): domain Eukaryota; kingdom Metazoa; phylum Chordata; class Mammalia; order Artiodactyla; family Bovidae; genus Tragelaphus; species Tragelaphus eurycerus. Next base: position 5,717,036 of record CAKXYN010000041.1, read on the forward strand.
ATAACATATATATATGTCTGTGTGTGTGTGCGTGTGTGTGTGTGTGTGTGTGTGTATGTATATATCTTTCTCTCTAGAAACACTAATTCAAGATTGGAATAGAAATACACAGCCATAAATATGCTCTTTGAATTGATGTTTAATCATAATGTGTCTGGGTATGTGCTACAGGAAAGCATGACAAGTTTGTGGACTTTTCTTAGATTTTAGAGCTTATGAAGCTCCAGAATAATTTATATGGAGTAGCATAATGACTAAGCTAAAATTCTCTGTCTTAAACTCAATTCCCTGCAATTGTCTCTTAGTCCTATATTTTTATTTTATTACAACGGTTAGTGCTTTGGGTATTATGATTAAAAGAAAGGCAGCTCTACTACTACTGAAATTTGAAAAAAATGAGTGGATCTGGTTGTGTGAGCATTAATTATTTAACTTTACCCTAGTAAAAGGGACTTTAAATAAAGATATTTGAAAATAATTGGTATACTTCTCATGAATAACTACAAAATAAAATATAGCAAATATATCTGAAAAAAACTTCATGGTGAAAGAATCTTGAAAGCAATAGATAACAGATGTAACAGATCTAAAACAGATAACAATGTAACATCAGACACAAGAATTAGTAAATCACTGAACTGTATTATTTTGTTCTAAAATTGAGATGATAATATTATTGATTTAATAATATAGTGAGATGGAATTTAGAAAGATGGTAACAATAACCCTGTATACAAGACAGCAAAAGAGACATTGATGTGTAGAACAGTCTTTTGGACTCTGGGAGAGGGAGAGGGTGGAAAGATTTGGGAGAATTGCATTGAAATATGTATAATATCATATATGAAACGAGTCACCAGTTCAGGTTCGATGCATGATACTGATTCTTGGGGCTGGGGCACTGGGACGACCCAGAGGGATGGTATGGGGAGGGAGGAAGGTTCAGGATGGGGAACACATGTATACCTGTGGCAGATTCATTTTGATATATGTCAAAACCAATACAATATTGTAAAGTTAAATAAAATAAAATTTAAAAAATAAAATAAAATGATAGCATCAAAAAAATAATAATATAGTGAGATAAATATCCCATTCTAATAAAATATCTGTCAACAAGCATTCAAAATGTTAGCTCTTTACCACTGAGGCAACATAAATGCCATTGACAGATGAATGAGTAAAGAAGATGTGGTATATATACACAGTGGAATATTGCTCAACCACAGGAAGAAATTAAGTAATATCATTTTCAGCAACATGGATGGACCTAGAGATCATCACATTAAGGGAAATAACCCAGAAAGACAAAAACCAAGCAAATTCACTTATATATGGAATCTAAATGTGACACTGATGAACTTATTCACAGATCAGAAACACACTTACAAACAAAGAAAACAGCCTTAAGATTACCAAAGGGGAAGGGGAAGCAGGTGGCGAAGGATTAATTGTGAATTTGAGATTAGTAGTTACAAACTGCTATATATAAAATAGATTACCAACAATGACCTATTGTATAGCACAAGGGACTATCTTTCAATAAAATATTTTGTAATAAACTATAATGGATATATTTATTAATATATATGAATATGCATAAATTACATAATTTAACCATTTTGTTGTATATCTGAAACTAACACATTTAAATCAATTAATCTTCAATAGAAATAAACATTAAAAAATTTAGAACATTAAATCTTTACTAATGTTACTTAAAAATAAAAACTACTCATCAGATACTTAGTAATAAGAGTGTATATTCTCATTACTTCAGTACAGGAAATATGCATTTATTTTTAGCTTAGGGAAGGAAAAAACTCCTGAATCAAACTGTAACTGTTTTTAAAGAAATATATTATGACTTTATGATCGGTGTGGTGTGTGATAGAAAGAGAAAAGAAGAGAGATAGAAGAGATGGGGAGAAGAGAGCAGGGAGGAGGAGGAAGAGAAACTAAAAGTGGAGTTCATAGGATTTTCCTCCACTATAGAATTAAAATCAGAAAGGGTGATTTGAGCTCTGTGTTTGGTATCGATGCGAAATCTTTGAGAAGATCTCCAACTTACCTAAATTTCCATTTTCTCATTGAAAAATATCTCATCATTCTGCTACCTGGTGAACTTTGGATGAAATAGTTATGAGAAAGGTCTTTATAAGGAATAATGGATTATACACATTTAAGACTTTTATTATTAGTCAATATAAAGGCATAGAATAAAAAGAGGTGTGTGTGCGTGTGTGACAGACAGAGACAGAGAGAACAAATATCTAAAAGGCTGCCAAGGACAGTTTTACCATCAGCAGTGTTTTCTTAAGATAATTATTCTTAGAAACATTTGTTTAGAGATCTAAGGATTTGCATTTACACACATCTAGCTTTTCTCCCCCTATGTACACAGACAGCATCAAAAAAAGACTATGAGAGAATTAGTATACTGTGGGAATCCCACTGTATAGTCTTCTTAGGTGAAGAAAGAGGATATATTTCTAGTGCAAGAAGTTTTTATGTTTCATACTTCTTAATAGATACTTGTATGTTTCATGAATATTTTACAATGTCAGCATTTCATTGTCATCTATACTACTTTTTTTTGACATAGCATATGCCATACCCCTACTACTCTGAAACTTCTTTCTAAAATGTCTAATGAAATATTCATTCAATTTCACATTTTAGAAAATATCACAGTAGGTAACCTTAACACAAAGTACATTGAGGTTTACGAAGTTTCTGTTGTTCTTTGAGACTCTCCAATTGATTATGAGACAGGTTTAAGTGGGCCAGATATTTGGGCAGTGAATGTGACATCCTTCAGGTGCCCACATTCATTCAAGTACATAAAAAGCATCTTTAGAATAAGGCCATTTGCTAGTACTTTACTACTTGGAGGCAAGATGGTATTATATATATATATATATATATATATACACACACACACACATATATATTTGATAATAAATCATAGTAGACCTGATATCAAATTCTGTATCAGATTTTATAGGCAGAGTGAAGTCAAAACATTATTTCAAGTGAAGTTATAAACAATGTTTATAACTACTTATAAGCATCGATTTCTTTAGTAGGAAATGGAAATATGAACACTTTTTAAATTTTGCATAAATTCATTCATTCTTTTATATTACAAATATTGGTTCAGTATCTACTATTTTCCATGAACACAGATACAGGACACAGAAGCCTTGTCTTCATTAGCCTTGTATTTCAGTGTGATAAGTGACAAATGAATAAATATATAAGTGTACAATAGAATGACAGTTATTGATAATTGCTATCAAGAAGAATTATCAGGATATCTGGATAGAGAGTAACAGGAGATGCTTTTCATACAGAGCAGTGAGTAAATACTCTATTCACTACTTAGTAGAAACAGTATGAACAAACTACCCAGTAGCTACTAGCTTATTGAGGTGATTTATAGCTATTACAAAAATATCCACGGACTAGATATTTTGAAATATGAGACAAGTTGAAAGTGGTTGATTTAAATTCCCTTTCTTCTCACCTAACATATGTATATTTAAAGTATGAAGGTAGGGAGAGAAGGAGACAACAGAGGATGAGATGGTTGGATGATATCACCGGCTCAATTGACATGAATTTGAGCAAGTCCCAGGAGTTGGTGATGGACAGGGAAGCCTAGAGTGCTGCAGTCCATAGGGTTACAAAGAGTCAGACACAACTGAGCGACTGAACTGATTGACCCAAGCCATTGTTGCTGCTGCTGCTGCTAAGTCGCTTCACTCGTGTCCGAATCTGTGTGACCCCATAGACGGCAGCCCATCAGGCTCCACCGTCCCTGGGATTCTCCAGGCAAGAACACTGGAGCGGGTTGCCATTTCCTTCTCCAATGCATGAAAGTGAAGAGTGAAGTCGCTCAGTCGTGTCCGACTCTTAGCCACCCCATGGACTGGAGCCCACCAGGCTCCTCCACAAAGGAGGCAAGAATATACAATGGATTAAAGACAATCTCTTTAACAAGTGGTGCTGGGAAAACTGGTCAGAAACTTGTAAAAGAATGAAACTAGAACACTTTCTAACACCATACACAAAAATAAACTCAAAATGGATTAAAGAGCTAAATATAAGACCAGAAACCATAAAACTCCTAGAGGAAAACATAGGCAAAACACTCTCTGACTTACATCACAGCAGGATCCTCCATGACCCACCTCCCAGAATATCGGAAATAAAATCAAAAATAAACAAATGGGACCTAATCAAACTTAAAAGCTTCTGCACAACAAAGGAAACTATAAGCAAGGTGAAAAGACAGCCTTCAGAATGGGAGAAAATAATAGCAAATGAAGCAACTGACAAACAACTAATCTCAAAAATATACAAGCAACTTCTACAGCTCAATTCCAGAAAAATAAATGACCCAATCAAAAAATGGGCCAAAGAACTAAATAGACATTTCTCCAAAGAAGACATACAGATGGCTAACAAACACATGAAAAGATGCTCAACATCACTCATTATCAGAGAAATGCAAATCAAAACCACTATGAGGTACCATTTCACGCCAATCAGAATGGCTGCGATCCAAAAGTCCACAAGCAATAAATGCTGGAGAGGGTGTGGAGAGAAGGGAACCCTCTTACACTGTTGGTGGGAATGCAAACTGGTACAGCCACTATGGAGAACAGTATGGAGATTCCTCAAAAAACTGGGAATAGAACTGCCTTATGATCCAGCAATCCCACTGCTGGGCATATACACTGAGAAAACCAGAATTGAAAGAGACACGTGTACCCCAATGTTCATAGCAGCACTGTTTACAATAGCCAGGACGTGGAAGCAACCTAGATGTCCATCCACAGATGAATGGATAAGCAAGCTGTGGTACATATACACAATGGAGTATTACTCAGCCATTAAAAAGAATACATTTGAATCAGTTCTAAGGAGGTGGACGGAACTGAAGCCTATTATACAGGGTGAAGTAAGCCATAAACAAAAACACAAATACAGTATACTAATGCATATATATGGAATTTAGAAAGATGGTAAAAATAACCCTATTTACGAGACAGCAAAAGAGACACTGATGTATAGACCAGACTTTTGGACTCTGGGACCGGGAGAGGGTGGGATGATTGGGGAGAATAACATTGAAATATGTATAATATTATATCTGAAACGAGTCGTGAGTCCAGGTACGATGCCCGATAACAAATGCCTGGGGCTGGAGCACTGGGACGACCTGGAGGGATGGTGTTGGGAGGGGAGAGGGAGGAGAGTTCAGGTTGGGGAACACGTGTATACTGGCGGCGGATCCATCTTGATGTATTGTAAAAGCAATACAATATTGTAAAGTTAAGCAAAATTAAAAAAAAAAAAAACACATAATATGCACAGTAAAAAAAAAAAAAAAAAGTGAAAAAAAAAAGAATACTGGAATGGGGTGTCATTACTTTCTCCATCAACCCATTGTTAAGGAACATTAAGTAATAAGAAGAGTTTAAAAAGGCAAGATTTTGTTATATACACATCTGTTATGCCATTGCCCAGCATCATAAGAATTTTTAATGTGATTTATGATGTCTTTTGATAATTATATTTAACTTAGAGAACCAAGAACTTCATAGTAAAATAACTTTTATAATTTTATTATGAAATAAAGATTATAATAAAATAAGCAACAAAATAAAATAAAATGTTGCTTTAGAAAATTATATAACATAATATACAACATATTCAAATTTACAATTAAAATGAAAAAACTTATCTGGAAAGATTATTAAACACTGAAACATCCTTTGTGGCAATACTTGAATTAAGAAGTATAGATAAAAGGATATTTCTATACTAACATTATATTAAATTCTTGTGGGTAGTATTTCTTAAATCTCAGCTTGTCTTTCCTAACTACCACCATTAAAACAGAACATGACACAGAATTATGTAACACATAGATTTTTTGGAAGTAGTCCTGGTGAGCAGGAGCTAAGATGAAAACAATGGTCATAGTGCTTCTTTAGGTAGTTACATAAAAATTTTTAAATTAACTTATTTTTAATTGAAGGATAAACACTTTATAGAATTATGTTACTTTCTGCCAAACATTGACATGTAACATAATATTGAGCAGAGTTTCCTGTGCTATACAGTAGGTCCTTGTTGGTTCAATGTTATATAACAACCTAAATGGGAAAATAATTTGAAAAAAAATAAATGCATGTGTATGTCAAGCATTCACTTTACTGTACACCTGAAACAAACACAACATTGTTAATCAACTCTTGTTTGTTGTTGTTGTTCAGTCAGTAAGCCATGGCTGACTCTTTTGTGACCCCATGGGTTGTAGCCTGCCAGGACTGTAGCCTGTCCATAGGATTTCTCAGGCAAGAATACTGGAGTGAGTTACCATTTCCTTAGGGCATTTTCCTAAGCCATGGATTCAGCCCATGTCTCCTGCATTGGCAGATGAATTCTCTATCACTGACTCACCAGGGAAGCCCTTAATATAAAATGTTAAAAATTAATAAAAAAATTTAAAAGTTATACCCCTTATTCAGTCAATTCTGAGGGAAATTAGTCTCAGGCCACTTGAGAATTTCAAAGAGCATATGGAATGGTTTTCATAACTATCCATTTGAGACTTAAGGTTTAACAGGAAGATATCATATGACATCCCTTATATGTGGAATCTAAAAAGAAAAGATAAAAATGAACTTTCTTACAAAACAGAAAGAGACTCACAGACTTAGAAAACAAACTCATGATTGCGGAGGCGAAGAGATAGTTAAGGACTTTGGGAAGATTGTGTACACACTGCTATATTTAAAATGGATAACCAACAAAACCCTACTGTATAACACATGGAACTCTGCTCAATATTATGTGTCAGCCTGGATGGGACGGGTTTTGGGGAAAATGGATATGTGTAAATATATGGCCGAATCCTTCACTATTCACCTGAAACTATCACAACATTGGTTATACCCAACATAATTTGTTTTTGGTGATAAAAAATAAAATTTAAATTTAAAAAGAAAAAAAAAAAGTATTTAACAGGAGGAAAGAACTACTAGTCAGTTCCCATGACCCAGGGGTTAAGATCTATGCCTTTAGGCAAAAGAACCCCAACATTTCAGGATACTGCATCCCTGTGTAAAAACTGTGCTTCTAAAGACCTGCACTAAATGGGAAAGACATGTGAGGAGAGTGAGAGAATAGGACCCAAGATTCTGGTGACACAAGTGTAAAACGAACATATAGCTAAAATCAGCAATGAGAGTGAGATAATGAGAGGCAACATTTAATAAGCAAACTAGATTCTTCCATTATGATAAGAGCATTTTTCCAGTAGAACAAAAATAGATCTGCTGTTTGGAGCCATCCACAGATACATTAATGAAGCAGGCTATCTTACCCCTACATCCTCACACATACTTTTAAGGAAACTTTTGTTTTTCCTCCTTCTCCTCAGTTTAATCATTTTCTTTTCTTTCTCCCTCCCCCCTCCTTTTGTGTGTGTGTGTGTGTGTGTGTGTGTGTGTCAATTTTCTTTTCTTTAGGGCTTTCCTGGTAGCTCAGATGGTAAAGAACCTGCCTGCAATGCAGGAGACCTGGGTTAATCCCTGGATCAGAAAGACCACGTGGAAAAGGGAATGGCAAACCACTCCAGTATTCTTGCCTGGAAAATTCCACAGACAGAGCCTGTAGGGATACAGTCCATGGGGTCACAAAGAGTTTGATTTGACTGAGAGACTAACACACACAGAGACACCCTCTTCATTAAAATTTGACCCTTAAGAAAAGCTCAGTAGTATTCTTTTATCCTCTAGAGTAAATTGATTTATTGTATTATCTAACATTTTATGGAGAAGGCAATGGCAACGCACTCCAGTACTTTTGCCTGGAAAATCCCGTGGACAGAGGAGCCTGGTAGGCAGCAGTCCATGGTGTCGGTAAGAGTTGGACACAACTGAGCGGCTTCACTTTCACTTTTCACTCTCATGCAGCACTGGAGAATGAAATGGCAACCCACTCCAGTATTCTTGCCTGGATAATCCCAGGGACAGAGGAGCTGGTGGGCTGCCATCTATGGGGTCACATGGAGTAGGACATGACTGAAGCAACTTAGCAGCAGCAGCAGATAACATTTTAATTTACACTTGATTTTTTACTATTTTAAAATAAATTTCAAAAAATGAATATAACCATAAATATATTTTGCAAACCTTAAAACTAAAAGCCCATTGAATCACACTTGAATTCTTGTGTGATCACTTTGATGTGAGGCAGTGTAAACAGATTATGATTAAATTAAAAAAAAAAAAAAAAGATTTGTGTCTTGGTTCCTCTTTCTTTTCTTTAAATATTAATTGTAAAATAGACTACATGTAAATAAATCCTCTGTGAATGAAGCTGAGGGCTGAAGAATTGATGCTTTTGAACTGTGATGTTCAAGAAGACTCTTGAGAGTCCCTTGGACTGCATGAAGATCCAACCAGTCCATTCTAAACGGAGATCATTCCTGGATGTTCATTGGAAGGACTGATGCTAAAGCTGAAACTCCAATACTTCGGCCACCTCATGCAAAGAGTTGACTCATTGTAAAATATTCTGATTCTGGGAGGGATTGGGGGCAGGAGGAGAAGGGGACGAGAGAGGATGAGATGGCTAGATGGCATCACCGACTCGATGGATGTGAGTTTGAGTGAACTCCAGGAGTTGATGATGGAAAGGGAGGCCTGGCATGCTGCGATTCATGAGGTCGCAAAGAATCGGACACAAATGAGCGAGTGAACTGAATTGAATAATGTCTAACTTTTATGTAAAATTTCCTCAATCAGATTAGTATAATATAAAATTTAAGAAAGTAACTGATTTCAGAACTTCAGCCTAAACTTGCACCCTAAACAAATATAAACATAAAACAAATTAGTCAAAGTATAAGAAAAGTTTATATCACAGATATTATGATTTCATATGTTGGTTGATCATAAAGTGAAGGGTCTGTGTTTCATTTATCTTATTGGTATTGTTCCTTTTTGTAATAAAATATTTTAAAGCTTTAAAGGTTAGCAAAGTTTTCAGAAGACTTTTGTCATAATCAAAGTCTTCAGAGGATGTTCACTTACATTTAGGCCAACAGTATATCATCTTGTTGTCAGTGATATTCAATACCTCGTGGGCATGATTCTTAGTGATTTTGCATCTCAGGAGCAAAGCTGGAGCTTTCATTGGCTCTGTTGGAATTCTCTGAAAGGCAGTCATTTTTTAAATTATGAAATTTTCATCTATGCATACTTACCTTTGGCATTATTTTTGAAAAGAGTTTTCACTTTTGTACATTTTATAAAGTAGGTGGAAAAAAGGCACTTACTTCACTCTGTCTTATGCAATATTTAATAACTTTAAGTGCCTTGGGAAATTGAGTTATTTTACTGCCAGTTTTGTGCTTTATTTACCTTACCCCCTCAAACAGGCATCCAGAGAAAAATAGAGAAATTCACATATAATCAGCAGTTGCTTCATGATTTTATGTTTTTGAATTAATCCATGAATATGTGGCCTAATGAATTTTCCATGAGTCAATAAAATTATACAATTCCACTAGCAAATGTTATAATAAAAATTTTAGTGTATGTTGCTTTTGTATTTCATATGTTGAAAAGAAAATATTTACACTTGATACTTTATATTTAGTGTTTGGTTGATCTACATAATATATGTACAACAATCTTCTTGCAACTCAGAAAATCTGTCCACAAAGGCAGTGGAGAAATAACACTTTTATTTTATAAGCATTAAACCAGAATGCAATAATCATTACAGACAATCCACTGAGAGATATAAAGACAGAAAAGATTCTGATCCTTTAAGTAGCCAATCAGGTAAGACTTTTCTACATATGTTTTCAAAATGACTGACTAGTTTTTAAGTAAAAGAACAGGATAGCATCATTTGTTATGAATTGTTTATCTCATTAGAGAGTCATTGGATAATTCAGTCAACTATCTGTGCTAGTTAAATTGGATTCATCCAGAGAAGAAAGTACCTTACATTGCTTTCTTTCTGAAGCTAACGTATTTCTTTTTGAAACTTAGAGCAAGAAGGCCAACAGAATTTTTAGATTCCTTCCTTAGAAATTAGAAGATAGGAGTGTCATCTTCCTTGAGTTTAAATTTAAGAAATGGCAACCTAAAATTTGAGAAAGGCATGTGTCAGTCATAAAACTGCCAAAAGACTTCCAGTTTTCAAAAAAAAAAAAAAAAAAAAAATATATATATATATATATATATATATATAATTGTTTCTAAAGGAAAATGGAAAAGAATGATGTCAATATTATTATTTTCACCAAAAAACTGTTATTATTTTACATGTTTGTCTTTACGATCTCAACACATAATAAACTACACACAAGAATGTAGGTATCTTCATAAGTTGAAGCATTAAAAACTTATATCTGAAAATTATTGCAAGAAGCTTTTGAAACTTTTACTAAGAATTTTTATAGCCCACAGATTCCTGTTAATGAATAAATTTAAGCACAACTTTAGACCAATTATCTTAACTTGGCGTCATTTGACATAGTGAATAACCAAATTTACACGATGTTGTTATCATTACCACCATTATTAGAGTTGTGAAATTATCATTTAACAAAATTCAAAATATATATCATCAATATATCTATCATAGATATATAAGTATATTCCTTATATGTAATATACTGAAAGTGAAAATCGCTCAGTAGTGTCCGACTCTTTGTGACCCCATGGACTATACATTGCATGGAATTCTCTAGGCCAGAATACTGAAACGAGTAGCTTTTCCCTTCTCCAGGGGATCTTCCCAACCCATGGATCTAACCCAGGTCTCCTACATTGCAGGTGGGAAGCCCAAGAATATTGGAGTGGGTAGCCTATCCCTTCTCCAGGGATCTTCCAGACCCAGGAATTGAACAGGGTCTCCTGCATTGCAGGCAGATTCTTTACCAACTGAACTATGATGGAAGCATATATAATATATCTATCATATAAATTTATATCTTATATATAAAATAGGTATATTAAATTGCATTTTCATAACAAGATTGATTAACACAAAATAGTAAAAGAAGCATGTGTGAGTGTTTGTATGTGTGCTAGGTCATGTTTGACTCTTTGCAACACCACAGACTGGAGCCCACCAAGTTCCACCCTCAAATGTAGCTGTTTTATATAAGGACTATTTTGAGAAACTGCAGAAAGAGGAGAAGCTCTAAAAGCAGACTAAAGGTTATCTTTTATGGGAGAAATCTACATTTTTTAAGGAAATTTACATTGAAAAGGGGGCACATTCCAGAAAAGAGCTATTTATATATTTTTTTGCCCTCCTGAGAGATTTATCTGCATGGAAGGAAAATTTTTGTATACCAAGCCTTTCCCCTTTCTGTGAATTGCCCTTCCACCCCAGCCCAACACACACACACACACACACACACACACATCTTTCTTTGGTCAGTAAGATGAGGCTAGAATTCAAGATAGAGGTTTGGGATATCTCAGATCTCAGACAGTTCATTCATTTTCCTTGAGTGTCTTCCATGTACTTGCTATTCTTTGGAACTCTGCATTTAGATGTTTATATCTTTCCTTTTCTCCTTTGCTTTTCGCTTCTCTTCTTTTCACAGCTATTTGTAAGGCCTCCCCAGACAGCCATTTTGCTTTTTTGCATTTCTTTTCCATGGGGATGGTCTTGATCCCTGTCTCCTGTACAATGTCACGAACCTCATTCCATAGTTCATCAGGCACTCTATCTATCAGATCTAGGCCCTCAAATCTATTTCTCACTTCCACTTTATAATCATAAGGGATTTGATTTAGGTCATACCTGAATGGTCTAGTAGTTTTCCCTACTTTCTTCAATTTCAGTCTGAATTTGGCAATAAGGAGTTCATGGTCCGAGCCACAGTCAGCTCCTGGTCTTGTTTTTGCTGATTGTATAGAGCTTCTCCATCTTTGGCTGCAAAGAATATAATCGATCTGATTTCGGTGTTGACCATCTGGTGATGTCCATGTATAGAGTCTTCTCTTGTGTTGTTGGAAGAGGGTATTTGCTATGACCAGTGCATTTTCTTGGCAAAACTCTATTAGTCTTTGCCCTGCTTCTTTCCGTGTTCCAAGGCCAAATTTGCCTGTTACTCCAGGTGTTTCTTGACTTCCTACTTTTGCATTCCAGTCCCCTATAATGAAAAGGACATCTTTTTTGGGTGTTAGTTCTAAAAGGTCTTGTAGGTCTTCATAGAACCTTTCAACTTCAGCTTCTTTGGCATTACTGGTTGGGGCATAGATTTGGATTACTGTGACATTGAATGGTTTGCCTTGGAAACGAACAGAGATCATTCTGTCATTTTTGAGATTGCATCCAAGTACTGCATTTCGGACTCTTTTGTTGACCATGATGGCCACTCCATTTCTTCTGAGGGATTCCTGCCCACAGTAGTAGATATAATGGTCATCCGAGTTAAATTCACCCATTCCAGTCCATTTTAGTTCGCTAATTCCTAGAATGTCAACATTCACTCTGGCCATCTCTTGTTTGACCACTTCCAATTTGCCTTGATTCATGGACCTGACATTCCAGGTTCCTATGCAATATTGCTCTTTATAGCATCGGACTTTGCTTCTATCACCAGACACATCCACAGCTGGGTATTCTTTTTGTTTTGGCTCCATCCTTTCATTCTTTCTGGAGTTATTTCTCCACTGATCTCCAGTAGCATATTGGGCCCCTACTGACCTGGGGAGTTTCTCTTTCAGTCTCCTATCATTTTGTCTTTTCACACTGTTCATGGGGTTCTCAAGGCAAGAATACTGAAGTGGTTTGCCATTCCCTTCTCCAGCGGACCACACCCTGTCATATCTCTCCACCATGACCCGCCCATCCCGGGTTGCCCCTCGGGCATGGCTTAATTTCATTGAGTTAGACAAGGGTGTGGTCCTTGTGTGATTAGATTGACTAGTTTTCTGTGAGAATGGTTTTAGTGTATTTGCCCTCTGGTGCCCTCTTTCAAGACCGACTGTCTTACTTGGGTTTCTCTTACCTTGGGCGTGGGGTATCTCATCCCGGCTGCTCCTGGCTGCTCCCGGCCAGCGAAGCACAGCCATCGCACCTTACCTTGGACGAGGGGTCTCTCCTCACCGCCGCCTTTCCTGACCTCGGTCGTGGGGTAGCTCTTCTCCGCCGTGCTTAGTGCGCTGGCCCTCACCGCCGTCCTTCCTTTGTCGATGGGTAGCTCCTCTCGGCCGTGCTCTTAGTGCGCGACGCAGCCGGCGGGGCGCTCTTAAATGGCGCGCCGGTCGCGGGGAGGCGAGGTCGCTCTTAAATGGCACGCCGAAGAATTAAATGAACGCCGAAGAATAGATGCTTTTGAACTGTGGTGTTGGAGAAGACTCTTGAGAGTCCCTTGGACTGCAAGAAGATCCAACCAGTCCATTCTGAAGGAGATCAATCCTGGAATTTCTTTAGAAGGAATGATGCTAAAGCTGAAACTCCAGTATTTTGGCCACCTCATGCTTCGAAGAGTTGACTCATTGGAGAAGACTCTGATGCTGGGAGGGATTGAGGGCAGGAGGAGAAGGGGACGACAGAGGATGAGATGGCTGGATGGCATCACTGACTCGATGGATGCGAGTCTGAGTGACCTCCGGGAGCTGGTGATGGACAGGGAGGCCTGGCGTGCTGCGGTTCATGGGGTCGCAAAGAGTCGGACACGACTGAGCGACTGATCTGATCTGATCTGATCTTCCATGTACACATGAGGTAAAAATGTATAACAAATTTCTATTTGTCTTTCTTTTTGTTAATTTGGCATTTTCAAATAGAGGATGCCAGCCAATAATACAGAAGAGTGTGAAACAGGAGGAAAGGGGACAGGGCACAAGCTTTAAAAGAGTAACATAACCCAAGCAAATGACATAAATTGATTAGAAACAAGTAAGTCCAAGATGTTAGACAAGTTGAATTCCACTAAATCTTACATTTCAGTATTAGTTCAGTTCAGTCAGTCAGTCGTGTCTGACTGTTTGAGCCACCATAGACTGCAGCACACCAGGCCTGCCTGTCCATCACCAACTCCCATAGTTTAACCAAAATCATGTCCATTCAGTCAGTGATGCCATCCAACCATCTCATCCTTTGCTGTCCCCTTCTCCTCTTGCCTTCAGTCTTTCCCAGAATCAGAGTCTTTTCAGATGAGTCAGTTATTAGCATAAGGTGGCCAAAGTATTGGAGTCTTAGCTACAGCATCTGTCTTTCCAACAAATATGCAGGACTATGCACTGTTGGATCACCTTGCAGTCCAAGGGACTCTCAAGAGTTTTCTCCAGCACTACACTTCAAAAGCATCGATTATTTGGAATTCAGCTTTCGTTATAGTCTAACTCTCACATCCATAAGTGACTACTGGAAAAACCATAGCTTTGATTAGAAGGACGTTTGTTGATAATGCCTCTCTTTTTTAATATGCTGTCTAGGTTGACCATAGTTTTTCTTCCAAGGAGTAAGCATTTTTTAATTTCATGGCTGCAGTCACCATCTGCAGTTAATTTGGAGCCCAAGAAAATAAAGTCTGTCACTGTTTCCACTGTTTCCCCATATATTTGCATGAAGTGATGAAACAAGATGCCATGATTTTAGTTTTCTGAATATGGAGTTTTAAGCCAACTTTTTCACTCTTCTCTTTCACTTTCATCAAGACGCTCTTTAGTTCTTCACTTTCTGCCATAACAGTGGTGTCATCTGAATATATGAGGTTATTGATACTTCTTATGGCAATATTGATTCCCGCTGGTGCTTCATCCAGCCCAGTATTTCTTATCATGTACTCTGCATGTATGTTAACTAAGCAGGGTGACAATATACAGCCTTGATTGTACTCTTTTCCCTATTTGGAACCAGTCTGTTGTTTCACATCCATTCCTAACTGTTGGTTCCTGACCTGCATATAGATTTCTCAAGAGGCAGATCAGGTGGTCTAGTATGCCCATCTCTTTTAAAATTTTCCATAGTTTGTAGTGATCCACACAGTCAAAGGCTTTGGCATAGTCAATAAAGCAGAAGTAGATGCTTTTCTGGAACTCCCTTGCTTTTTTTGATAATCCAATGGATGTTGGCAATTTGATCTCTGTTTCCTCTGCCTTTTCTGAATCCATCTTGAACATCTGAAGATTCATGATTCACATACTTTTGAAGCCTGGCTTGGAGAATTTTGAGCATTATTTTACTAGAATGTGAGATGAGTGCAATTGTGCACTAGTCTGAACATTCTTTGGCATTGCCTTTCTTTGGGATTGGAATGAAGACTGACCTTTTCCAGTCCTGTGGCGACTGCTGAGTTTTCCAAATTTGCTGGCATTTTGAGTTCAGCACTTTCACAGCATCATCTTTTAGTATTTGAAATAGCTCAATTGGAATTCCATCACTTCTACTACTAGCCTTGTTCATAGTGATGCATTCTAAGGCCCATTTGACTTTACATTCCAGGATCTCTGGCTCTAGGTAAGTGATCATACCATCATGATTTTCTGGGACATGAACATATTTTTTGTATAGTTCTTCTGTGTATTTTTGCCACCTCTTCTTCATATCTTCTTCTTCTGTTAGTCCCATATTATTTCTGTCCTTATTGTATCCATCTTTGCATGAAATTTTCCCTTAGTATCTCTAATTTTCTTAAAGAGAGGAAGATAATAAGAGGTGGCAAGAATACACAGAAGAATTATACAATAAAGATCTTCAGAATCTCAGTATATGCTCATTTAAACACAGCAGAAAGCTAAGTGACAGACCCACCACTGCCATGACAGTTCTGAGACCAAATATCAAAGGCCAAAAAGTGAGCATCAGTCCAGTTCCTGGAAATCCCTACCTCTTCCACAAAATAGTTTAAATAATTCTCACATTCATTAGCCTATGAAATTACTCAGCCTATAAAACCTAACTATGCCACATTTCAAGGCCACACTCGTCTAGTGAGATGATCCACAGTCTCTGGAGTGTTTCTATCTAAATAATTCTAATTCTTCCTATCATTTTGTGTCTCATTGAATTATTTCTGCACAGAGACACAAAGAACCTGAACTTCATTAAATCCTAAGGCCAAGTGCATGATCTCAGTTGGAAGACATTGGGATTTGGCTGGGTTCATGTTATAGCCAGGTGAGTTCAAGTCTCCATCTGGGTTTTATCCAAGTTTGAGTCCTGACATGTGGGGTAAACATCACACAGTCCAAGTCCATGCTTAAACCACTAATGTTGAATAATCTCAAGTTGACTGGTTCCATGAAGTCATAAAAGATCTTCTGAAATAACATTTTTTAAAAATATGATTTTTCATGATAGGGGATTAGTATACAAAAGTAAAAAGTCAAGAGATACTTGGAATAACAAGTAAGTATCTCCTTAGAGTACAAAATGAAGCAGGAGAGCTTTGCCAAGAGAACACACTGGTCATAGAAAACATCTTCCAACAACACAAGATGACTCTGCACAGGACATCACCAAATGGTCAATAACAAAATCAGATTGATTATGTTCTTTGAAGCCAAAGATGCAGAAATGCTATAGTCAGCAGAAACAAGACCTAGAGCTGACTAAGGCTCAGATCATGAGATCCTCATCACAAAATTCAGGCTGAAATTTAAGAAAGTAGGGAAAACCACTAGGCCACACAGGTATGACCTCAATAAAGTCCCTTATGATTATACAGTGGAGATGATGAATAGATTCAAGGCATTAGCTCTGGTAGACAGAGTGTTGGAAGAACTATGGACAAATGTTTGTAACAGTGTCCAGGAGGTGATGACCAAAATCATTCCAAAGGAAAAGAAATGAGAGAAGGCAAAATGGTTGTCTGAGGAAGGTTTACAAATGTCTGAGGAAAGAAGGGAAGCAAAAGGCAAGTGAGAATGGGAAAGATATATCCAAATAAATGTAAAGCTCCAGAGAATAGCCAGGAGAGATTAGAAAGCTTACTTAAGTGAATACTGCAAAGAAATAGAGGAAACAATAGTATGGGAAAAACTTGGGAAAAACTAGAAATCTCTACAAGAAAATTGGAGATATCAAAGAAACATTTCACCTAAGGAAGCACACAATAAAGGACAGAAAGGATAAAGCCTAAATGAAGGAGAGGAGATTAGCGGGAAATGACAAGAATACACAGAATTATACTCCCCTCCCACCAAAAAGTCTTAATGAGCTGAATAACCATTATGGTGTAGTCACTTATCTAGAGTCAGACATCCTAGAGTATGAAGTGAGCCTTAGGAAGTACTAAATGAACAAAGCTAGTGAAGGCGATGGAATTCCAGATGAGCTATTTAACATCCTAAAAGATGATGCTGTTCCAATGCTGGATTCAATATGTCAGCAAATATGAAATCTTAGCAGTGGCCACAGTACTGGTAAAGGTCAGTTTTCATTCCAATTCCATGCCAAAGAATGTTCAAATTAACATACAATTGCACTCATTTCACATGCTAGTAGTGTTATGATCAAAATCATTCAAGCTAGATTTCAGTAGTACGTGAACTGAGACTTCCAGACGTATAAGCTCAGTTTATTTTTATTTTTTAAGACACTTATAATTAATTTATTTATGTTTTTACTTTACAATATTGTATTGGTTTTGCCATACATCAACACGAAGCTGCCACAGGTACACACTTGTTCCCCATCCTGAACCCCCCTCCCTCCTCCCTTCCTGTACCATCCCTCTGGGTCGTCCCAGTGCACCAGCCCCAAGCATTCAGTATCATGCATCAAACCTGGACTGGTGTCTCATTTCATATATGATATTATACATGTTTCAATCCCATTCTCCCAAATCATCCAATCTTCTCCCTCTCCCACAGAGTCCAAAAGACTGTTCTATACATCTGTGTCTCTTTTGCTGTCTCACATAAAGGGTTATCATTACCATCTTTCTAAATTCCATATATATGAGTTAGTATACTGTATTGGTGTTTTTCTTTCTGGGTTTATTTCACTCTGTATAATAGGCTCCAGTTTCACCCACATCATTAGAATTGATTCAAATGTATTATTTTTAATGGCTGAGTTTAGAAAGGGCAAAGTAATCAGAGATCAAATTGCCAAAATCCACTGGCTCATAGAGAAAACAAGGTGATTTTAGGAAAAAAAAAAAAAACTATTTCTGCTTCATTGACTCTGTGGAAACCTTTGACTATATGGATTACAACAAACTGTGGAAGATTCTTCAAATGATAGGAATACTAGACCACATTACCTGTCTCCTGAGAAACCTGTATGAAAGTCAAGAAGCAACAGTTAGAACCAAACATGGAAGGGCCAACTGGTTAAAAATTGAGAAAGGAGTACAATAAGGTTGTATATTGTCACCCTGCTTATCTAATTTCTATGCAGAGTGTATCATGTGAAATGCCCAGTTGGATGATCACAAGCTGGAATCAAAATTGCTGGGAGAAATATAAACAATCACAGATATGCAGATGATGCCGCCCTTATGGCAGAAAGTGAAGGGGAAGTAAAGAGCCTCTTTATGAGAGAGAAAGACGAGAGTGCAAAAGTTGGCTCAAAACTCAACATTCAGGAAGTAATATCATGGCATCCAGTCCCATTGCTTCATGGCAAATAGAAAAGGAAAAAGTGGTAACACTGAAAAATTTTATTTTTGAGCTCCAAAATCACTGTGGATGGCAACTGCTGCCATGAAATTAAAAGATACTTGCTCTTTGGAAAGAAAGTTAGAACAAATCTAGACAACATATTAAAAAGCAGAGAGAGACTGATACAAGATGATGGAGTAGAAAGATGTGTGCTCATCATCTCCTGAGAAATCAGCAAAATCACAACTAGCTACTGAACAACCATCAGTTTCAGAATATTGGAACCTACCAAAAATGATGCCTCATGGCCAAGGACAAATGAGAAGCCTCAATGAGATGGTAGGAGGGGCACAATAATGATAAAATCAAATTCCATACCTGCTGGCTGTGTGAGCCACAACTGGAAAACAATACTACCAAAGAAGTTCTAACACTGTTGTGAAGAATTTATGCCTAAATTCAGGCTTCCCATTCTGAGGAATATGGCAAAGGGACAGGGAATCCCCAGGGAATCTGACTTTGAAAGTCAGTGGAACTTGGTTACAGAAATACACAGGCCTGGGAGATATCCCAGATCAGATCAGATCAGATCAGTTGCTCAGTCGTGTTCAGCTCTTTGCGACCCCATGAACCGCAGCACGCCAGGCCTCCCTGTCCATCACCAGCTTCTGGAGGTCACCCAGACTCATACCCATCGAGTCAGTGATGCCATCCAGCCATCTCATTCTCTGTCGTCCCCTTCTCCTCCTGCCCTCAATCCCCCCCAGCATCAGAGTCTTCTCCAATGAGTCAACTCTTCGCATGAGGTGGCCAAAATACTGGAGTTTCAGCTTTAGCATCATTCCTTCCAAAGAAATTCCAGGATTGATCTCCTTCAGAATGGACTGGTTGGATCTTCTTGCAGTCCAAGGGACTCTCAAGAGTCTTCACCAACACCACAGTTCAAAAGCATCAATTCTTCGGCGCTCAGCCTTCTTCACAGTCCAGCTCTCACATCCATACATGACCACAGGAAAGACCATAGCCTTGACTAGGCGAACCTTTGTCGGTAAAGTAATGTTTCTGCTTTTGAATATGCTATCTAGGTTGGTCATAACTTTCCTTCCAAGGAGTAAGTGTCTTTTAATTTCATGACTGCAGTCACCATCTGCAGTGATGTTGGAGCCCAGAAAAACAAAGTCTGACACTGTTTCCACATCTATATCCCATGTAGTGATGGGACCAGATGCCATGATCTTCGTTTTCTGAATGTTGAGCTTTAAGCCAACCTTTTCACTCTCCACTTTCACTTTCATCAAGAGGTTTTTTAGCCCCTTTTCACTTTCTGCCATAAGGGTGGTGTCATCTGCATATCTGAGGTTATTGATATTTCTCCCGGCAATCTTGATTCCAACTTGTGTTTCTTCCAATCCAGCATTTCTCATTATGTACTCTGCATATAAGTTAAATAAACACGGTGACAATATGCAGCCTTGACGTACTCCTTTTCTTATTTGGAACCAGTCTGTTTTTCCATGACCAGTTCTAACTGTTGCTTCCTGACCTGCATACAGATTTCTTAAGAGGCAGATCAGGTGGTCTGGTATTCCCATCTCTTGCAGAATTTTCCATAGTTTATTGTGATCTATACAGTCAAAGGCTTTGTCATAGTCAATAAAGCAGAAATAGATATTTTTCTGGAACTCTCTTGCTTTTTCCATGATCCAGCGGATGTTGGCAATTTGATCTCTGGTTCCTCTGCCTTTTCTAAAACCAGCTTGAACATCAGGAAGTTCACAGTTCACATATTGCTGAAGCCTGGCTTGGAGAATTTTGAGCATTACTTTACTAGCGTGTGAGATGAGTGCAATTGTTCGGTAGTTTGAGCATTCTTTGGCATTGCCTTTCTTTGGGGTTGGGATGAAAACTGACCTTTTCCAATCTTGTGGCCTCTGCTGAGTCTTCCAAATTTGCTGGCATATTGAGTGCATCACTTTCACAGCATCATCTTTCAAGACTTGGAATAGCTCCACTGGAATTCCATTACCTCCACTAGCTTTGTTCCTAGTGATGCTTTCTAAGGCCCACTTGACTTCACATTCCAAGATGTCTGGCTCTAGGTCAGTGATCACATCATCATGATTATCTGGGTCTTGAAACTCTTTTTCGTACAGTTCTTCTGTGTATTCCTGCCACCTCTTCTTAATATCTTCTGCTTCTGTTAGGTCCACACCATCTCTGTCCTTTATCGTGCCCATCTTGGCATGAAATGTTCCTTTGGTATCTCTGATTTTCTTGAAGCGATCCCTAGTCTTTCCCATTCTGTTTTTTTCCTCTATTTCTTTGCATTGATCACTGAAGAAGGCTTTCTTATCTCTTCTTGCTATTCTTTGGAACTCTGCATTCATATGTTTATATCTTTCCTTTTCTCCTTTGCTTTTCGCTTCTCTTCTTTTCACAGCTATTTGTAAGGCCTCCCCAGACAGCCATTTTGCTTTTTTGCATTTCTTTTCCATGGGGATGGTCTTGATCCCTGTCTCCTGTACAATATCATGAACCTCATTCCACAGTTCATTAGGCACTCTATCTATCAGATCTAGGCCCTTAAATCTATTTCTCACTTCCACTGTATAATCATAAGGGATTTGATTTAGGTCATACCTGAATGGTCTAGTAGTTTTCCCTACTTTCTTCAATTCAGTCTGAATTTGGCAATAAGAAGTTCATGGTCTGAGCCACAGTCAGCTCCTGGTCTTGTTTTTGCTGATTGTATAGAGCTTCTCCATCTTTGGCTGCAAAGAATATAATCGATCTGATTTTGATGTTGACCATTTGGTGATGTCCATGTATAGAGTCTTCTCTTGTGTTGTTGGAAGAGGGTATTTGCTATGACCAGTGCATTTTCTTGGCAAAACTCT
This sequence comes from Tragelaphus eurycerus, assembly GCA_935064755.1. NCBI lineage: Eukaryota > Metazoa > Chordata > Mammalia > Artiodactyla > Bovidae > Tragelaphus > Tragelaphus eurycerus. Next base: position 5,738,550 of record CAKXYN010000041.1, read on the forward strand.
GTTAGTCTTTGCCCTGCTTCATTCCGTGTTCCAAGGCCAAATTTGCCTGTTACTCCAGGTGTTTCTTGACTTCCTACTTTTGCATTCCAGTCCCCTATAATGAAAAGGACATCTTTTTTGGGTGTTAGTTCTAAAAGGTCTTGTAGGTCTTCATAGAACCGTTCAACTTCAGCTTCTTCGGCGTTACTGGTTGGGGCATAGACTTGGATTACTGTGACATTGAACGGTTTACCTTGGAAACGAACAGAGATCATTCTGTCATTTTTGAGATTGCATCCAAGTACTGCATTTCGGACTCTTTTGTTGACCATGATGGCCACTCCATTTCTTCTGAGGGATTCCTGCCCACAGTAGTAGATATAATGGTCATCTGAGTTAAATTCACCCATTCCAGTCCATTTTAGTTCGCTAATTCCTAGAATGTCAACATTCACTCTGGCCATCTCTTGTTTGACCACTTCCAATTTGCCTTGATTCATGGACCTGACATTCCAGGTTCCTATGCAATATTGCTCTTTACAGCATCGGACTTTGCTTCTATCACCAGACACATCCACAGCTGGGTATTCTTTTTGTTTTGGCTCCATCCCTTCATTCTTTCTGGAGTTATTTCTCCACTGATCTCCAGTAGCATATTGGGCCTCTACTGACCTGGGGAGTTTCTCTTTCAGTATCTTATTATTTTGTCTTTTCATACTGTTCATGGGGTTCTCAAGGCAAGATATCCCAGGAGGGGACAAACAAAACCTTGGCACACCAGGACCCAGGTGAAAGAAGAAAAGACAGGAGACTGAGCCAGACATGCCTGTGAGTATTTGAGGGTCTCTTGCCGAGGCATGGTTTGGCCCTGGCCTGCTGTAGGTACAGAGGCACTGGTAACATTTAGTAGATAATTGAATTAAAGATTTATTGAGCATAGTCTTCCCCACCAGAGAAATACCTAGTTTTCCCCATATCCAGTCCCTTCTACAGGAAGCTTGCACAAGCCTCTTAAGCTTATCCACCAGAGGGCAGACAAAAGCAAGAACTATAATCCCAAAGGCTCCAAAACCTAAAATTCTAATAAAAATCTAACCAAAATTAAAGGAAACAGGATTATGCCCAACAAAATAAATTCCCAGAAAAACAACTAAATGAAGTGGAGATAGGCAAGCTTCCAGAAAAGCAATTCAAAATAGTGACAGTGAAGATGATCCAGGATCTCAGTGGATGAAAGGAGACAAAGTTTGAGAAGATGCAAGAAATGTTTTCCAGGGACATTGAAGAAGGGAAGGACAAACAGATATGAGCAATACAGTAGAAGGAATCAAATGCACAATAACTGAGACAGAAGAACAGATAAATGACCTGGGGATAGAATGGTGGCAATCACTGCTGAAAAATAAAATATGGAAAAAAGAATGACAAGAAATGAGGGCAGCCTAAGAGACAACATAAAATGGACCAATATTCACATTATAAGGGTCTCAGAAGGAGAAGAGAGAGACAGAGAGGGCCCAAGAAAATATTTGAAGGCATAATAGTTGAAAACTTACCTAACATGGGAAAGGAAATAGTTAACCAAGTCCAAGAAACACAGAGAGATTCAGATAGGATCAATCCAAGGAGGAACAAAAAAACACAGGAATCAAACTAACAAAAAATTAAAGACGAAGACAAAATATTGTTGTTGTTGCTTTTCAGTTGCTCGGTTATCTCCAGCTGTTTGAGAACCCAGGGGCTGCAGTACATCAGACTTCCCTGTCCTTCATTGTCTCCCAGAATTTGCTCAGTCTTATGAGCACTGAATCGATGATGCTATCCAAGAATCTCATCCTCTGTTGCCCCTTTCTCCTCCAGCCCTCAGTCTTTCCCTGCATCAGGGTCTTTTCCAATGAGTCAGCTCTTCCCATCAGGTGGCCAAAGTATTAGAGCTTCAGCTTCAGTATCAGTCCTCCTAACAAATATTCAAGGTTGATTTCCCTTAGGATTGACTAGTTTGATCTCCTTGCTGTCCAAGGGACTGTCAAGAGTTTTCTCCAACACCACAGTTCAGAACCATCATATTTTTAATGCTCAGTCTTTTTATAGTGCAACTCTCATACCTGTACATGATAACTGGAAAAATTATAGCTTTGACTATGTGGACCTAATTGGCAAAGTAATGTGTCTGGTTTTTAATACACTTTCTAGGTTTGTCATAGCTTTTCTTCCAATGAACAAGCTTTTTTTTTTTTTTTTTCTTTTTTCTTTTTATGGCTGCAGTCACTATCTATAGTGATTTTGGAGCCCAAGAAAATAAAGTCCGTCACTGTTTCCATTTTCCCCCACCTATTTGCCATAAAGTGATAAGACTGGAAACCATGATCTTAGTTTTCTGAATGTTGAATTTTAAGTCAGCTTTTTCACTCTCTTATTTCAGCTTCATCAAGAGACTCTTTTAGTTCCTCTTCACTTTTTAACATTAGGGTTGTTTCATCTGCATATTTGAGGTTATTATGTTTCTCCTGACAATAGGAGAAAACAAAAACAAGAAGCAAATAATGTACAAGGGAAATCCTATAAAGTTACCAGCTGATTTCTCAATGGAAACTCTACAAGCCAGAAATGAATTGCATAGTATATTTCAAATAATGAAAGGGAACACCCTACACCAAAAATACTACACCCACCAAGACTCTGGGTCAAATTTAATGAAGAAATCAAATACTTCATGACAATTAATTAATTAAGAGAATTCAACACCAATAATCCAATTTTATAACAAGTTTCAAAGGAACCTATCTGGGCAGGAAACACAAGAGAAGGAAAAGACCTACAAAAAAACCCCACAAAACACCAAAACAATTAAGAAGATGGTAATAGAATCATACATATAGATAATTACCTTGAATATAAATGGATTAAATGTGCTCGTCAACAGACATAGACTGGCAAGGCGGATACAAAACAAGATATATATATACACACACATGTAATATACAAGAGACCCACCACACACATAGGGATACTTCCAGACTGAGAGTAAGGGGGTGGGAGAAGGTATTCCATGCAAAAACAAATCATAAGCTGGAGTAGAAATAATCTTATCAGATAAAATAGACTTGAAAACAAAGACTGCTATAAGAAGTAATAAAGGTACTACATAATTATCAAGCATTCAAGCAAAGAAGAAGATATAACAATTATAAACATATCCGCATCCAACATAGGAGCACCTCAATATGTAAGGTAAATACTAACAAACCTAAAGAAAGAATTGACAGTAACACAGTAATATTGGAGAGGGGGGTTATTTAATACCATATTTTCATCAGTGGACAGATCTTCTGGACAGGATATTAATAAGGAACACAGTCCTTAAATGACACCTTAAGTTCGACTTAGTTGATATTTATAGAGCATCCCATCCAGAAAAAAACAAACTACACATTCTTCTCAAGTGCAAAAGGAACATTCTCCAGGATTGACCACATGCTGGGTCACAAGATAAGCTTGGTAAATTTAAGAAATCTAAATTATATCGAGCAACTTTTCTGTTCACAATGCTATGCAATTAGAAATAAAGTATATATATAATCTAAAAACCACCAACAGGTGGCAGCTAAATAGTATGTTACTCAACAACCACTGTACCACTGAAGAAATAAAAAAGCAAATAAAAGAAAATTACCTAGAGATAAATGAAAATGAAAGCTCAATGATCCAAACTTATAGGATGCAGTAAAAGCAGTTCTAAGATTGTATTCTACAGCAATACAATCTAACTTCAAAAAACAAGAAAAGTTTTGATTAATCTAATTTTACACCTAAAACAAATAGAGAAAGAAGAACAAACAAAACCTAAAGTTAGTAGAAGGAAGGAAATAATAAAAATCAGAGCAGAAATAAATGAAATAGAGACAAAGAAAACAATTGAAGGCAGAAGGAGAAGAGGGTGACAGAGGATGAGATGGTTAGATGGCATCACTGATTCAATGGACATGAAACGGGGCAAACTCCAGGAGATAGTGAGGAACAAGGAGGCCTGGCATGTTGCAGTCCATGGGGTTACAGAGTCGGACATGACTTGGCAACTGAACAATAGCAATATCACTGATGAACATAGATGCAAAAACCCTCCACAAAATACTAACAATCCATAACCAAATATATATTAGAAAGATCATACACCGTGATCAAGTGGGATTCATTCCAGGGATGCAAGCATATTTTAACATCCATTAATCCAGTAATCAGTGTGATACACCACATCAACAAACTGATGAATAAAAACAACTTTATCATCTTAATGGATGCAGTAAAAGACTTTTGACAAAATTCAGCACCCATTCACAAAAAAAGCTCTCCAGAAAGTGAGCATAAAGAATGCATAACTCAAAATAATTAGGGCCATATGTGACAAACCTACAGCTAACATTATACTCAATGGTGAAAATCTGAAAATGTTCCTTCTAAGATCAAGAAAAAGACAAGGATGTCCACTCACCACGTTTATTCAACATAATTTTGGAAGTCCAAGCTACAGTAACCAAAGAAGAAAAAGAAGTAAAGGGAATTCAAATTGGAAAAGAAGAAATTAAATTATCACTATTTGCATATGACATGATACTATACATTGCTGCCGCTACTGCTGCTAAGTCACTTCAGTTGTTTCTGACTCTATGCGACTCCATAGACAGCAGCCCACCAGGCTCCCCGATCCCTGGGATTCTCCAGGCAAGAATACTGGAGTGGGTTGCTATTTCCTTCTCCAATGAATGAAGTGAAAAGTCAAATGAAGTAGCTCAGTCGTGTCCAACTCTTAGCGACCTCATGGACTGCAGCCTACCAGGCTCCTCCATCCATGGGATTTTCCAGACAAGAGTACTGGAGTGGGGTGCCATTGCCTTCTCTGGATACTATACACAGAAAATGCTAAAGATCCTACCAGAAAACTGATAGAACTCATTAATAAATTTGGTAAAGTTGCAGGTTACAAAATTAATACACAGAAATTTGTTGCATTTCTATATTCTAACAACAAAAGATCAGAAAGAGAAATTCAAGAAGAATTTTCATTTACCATCACATACACATAAAAACTTTGGAGAAGGCAATGGCCCCCCACTCCAGTACTCTTGCCTGGCAAATCTAATGGATGGAGGAGCCTGGTAGGCTGCAGTCCATGGGGTTGCTAAGAGTCCAACATGACTGAAGCACCTTAGCACACATAAAAAAGAATAAAATACCTAGGAATAAACCTACCTGAGGAGACAAAAGACCTGCTCTCTGAAAACGATAAGATGCTGATGAAAGAAATCAGATGAAATTCAGCTAAAATGCTGAAGAAGACATTAATAGATGGAAAGGTATACCATGTTCCAGGATTGGAAGAATCAATATTGTCAAATTACTATACTACCCAAGGCAACCTACTAATTTAATGCAATCCCTGTAAAATTATAAATGGCATTTACACAGAACTAGAACAAAATTCTCAAAATATGTATGGAAACACAAGACTCTGAATAGCTAAAGTCATCTCGAAAAAGAAAAACAGAGCTTGAGGAATCAGGATTCTTAACTTCATACTATATTCCAAAGTTGCAGTCATCAAAATAGAATTGTATCGGCACAAAAATAGAAATATACATCTCTGGCACAAGATATAAAACTGCAAAATAAGCCCATGCACTTATGGTCAATTAACTTATGACAAAGGAGGCAAGACTAAAGATGTTGGAAATATGGTCTCTTCAACAAATGATGCTGGGAAAACTGGAAAGTCACACATAAGGAAAAAAATAAAGAAATAAATTAGATTATAAGTTACCTCCATGCACAAAAATAAGCTTAAAATGGATTGAAGACCTAAATGTGAGACTGAACACTATAAAACTCCTAGAGGAAAACATAGGCAGAACACTCTCTGACATAAATAACAGCAGCATATTTTTTGATCCATCTCCCAGAATAATGAAAAAATAAACAAAAAGATCCTAGTTAAACTTAAAATCTTTTCATAGCAAAGGAAACAATAACCAAAATAAAAAGGCAGTCCACAGATTGGGGGAAAATATGTGCAAATACTCAATAAGGGATTAATCTCAAAAATCTACAAATAGCTCATGATATTTAACTGTAACAAAATGAACGGCACATTCAAAAAATGGGGAGAAGACCTGAATAAACATTTCTCCAAAGACGACATACAGATTCCCAAGAAGCACATGAAAAGATGTTCAACATCACTAGTTGTTAGAGAAATGAGTTTAAAAACTACAATGAGATATCTGTTCACACCAGTCAGAATGGCTTTCATTAAAAAATCCACAAACAGTAAATGATGGAGAGGGGATGAAGAAAAAGCAAGCTTCCTACACTGTTGGTGGGAATGTCTATTTATACAGCTACTGTGGTGAACAATATGGAGATTTCTTATAAAATTAAAAATTGAATTAGTTGACTCATTGGAGAAGACTCTGATGCTGGGAGGGATTAGGGGCAAGAGGAGAAGGGGACGACAGAGGATGAGATGGCTGGATGGCATCACTGACTCGATGGACATGAGTCTCAGTGAACTCCGGGAGTTGGTGATGGACAAGGAGGCCTGGTGTGCTGCAATTCATGGGGTCGCAAAGAGTTGGACACAACTGAGCGACTGATCTGATCTTATATGACCCTGTAATCAGACTCCTGGGCATATCCAGATAAAGGCATGATCTGAAAGGATACACACACATTCATGGAAGTACTGTTTACAATAGCCAAGACATGGAAATAATAGAAATGTCAATCAGCAGAGGACTGCATAAAAATATGTCGTACATATATGCAATGGGATATTGCTCAGCCATTAAAAAATGAAATAATGCCATTTTCAACAACATAAATGGACCTAGAGAGTGTCATACTTTGTTAAGTAAGTCAGACAAGGAGAAATATCATATTACATCCCTTATATGTGGAATCAAAAAACAAAAGAAATGATAGAAATGAACTTACTTACAAAACAGAAAGAATTTCTGTTTTGTAAGTAAGTGAGTAATAAAGAAAGAAACTTACAGACTTAGAAAACAAATTTCTGGTTGACAGGGGGATGGAGGGATAATTAGGAAGTTTGGGAAGGTCTTGTACACATTGCTATATTTAAAGTGGATAACCAACAAGGACCTATTGTATAGAACATGGAAGTCTATTCAAAGTTATGTGCCCTGGATGGTACAGGGGGTTGGAGGAGAATGGATACATGTACATGTATGATGGAGTCCCCTTGCTTTTCACCTGAAACTATGACAACATTGTTAATGGGCTGTACCTCAATATAAGATTAAAAAAAAAAGTTTAAAGTTAAAAAAAAAAAAAAAGAAATACAGAGTCAAATACAAAAATAGAAGAAGAAAAAAGTAGAGACATCACTTTGCTGACAAAGGTCCACATAGTCAAAGGTATGATTTTTCCGGTAGACACATATAGATGTGAGAGTTGGGTCATAAAAAAGGCTGAGCACTGAAGAATTGATGCTTTCGAGTTGTGATGCTGGAGAGAACTACTGAGAGTTCTTCTGACTGCAAGGAGGTCAAACCAGTCAATCCTAAAGGAAATCAACCCTGAATATTCATTAGAAGGACTGATGCTGAAACTTAAGCTCCAGTATTTTGGCCACCTGTTGTGATGAGCTGACCCATTGGAAAAGACCTTTTGCTGGGAAAGATTGAAGGCAAGTAAGAAAGGAACAGCAGAGGATGAGATGATTAGATAGTGTCCTGGACTTCAATGGACATGAATTTGAGCAAACCTCAGGAGACAGTAAAGGACAGGGAAGCCTGACATTCTGTTCATAGGGTCACAAAAATCAGACGTGACTGAGTGACTGAACAACAACAATGTGAGTTCAAGTGCCAGGAAAAGGAAAATTATTTTATTTTGCAGGTAATGAATACCACATTCTGACTTAAAATCCATAGCCCACCTCCCACACACAGATTTACTCTGTAACTATTAAAATTGATTTCTTTTGGAATCCCAAGGGAAAAAGGAAAAAAACCTCTTAAAGTTAAGTCCTTCTTAGTGAAATCTACTGTGTGGATTAATTAGGACTGTGTCTTAATTTGGGGGAATTATTATTAGATTATAATAAAATAGATAAGTCTTTCTTAGACTCAACACAAGGTAAAAAAAAAAAGACCTGTTCTGAACTTCCCAATATTACTACAATATTAATATTGATTATAAAAGCATATATTTGAGGGTTTAAAAAATGCAAAGTGTGTATAAACTATTTTAAATTGTTCACTAATTAGAAAATTTTCAAAACCCTTACCTTTATCCAGACTTATTTCAGTGTAATTCTGAATGGAGACATTGTATTTACAGTTTATACAGATAAGCAAGTCTTCTGTTTTCTCTCTGTATCCCTTCTCTTTTGAAGAATTTATGGATTTTAGCATTCAACACTCTTTCTTTTTTTATTATCTTCAATTAAAGTGATTTCTATTCATGTCAAAACTGAAGGTTAAAGTTTTATGTGACAAAATCCATCCTTGAATCTTTGTTCTGAATTTGTTTTCTTTTGTTTATACTATTACCCTGTCATTTGTACTCAGCTAAATATAGTGACTGAAGCTGAAAATACGTGGTTTAAGAATATTTTTTTATACATTTAAATTACATGTACATTTAATTTTTTTAGATTTTGAAGATAAGAACTTATAAAAACTCATCGAATGAATCTTAGAAATGTTTTTGTGTTTTTAAAGAATTCATAGTAAAATATACGCTTATCAAACAAATTTCTTTCTATGACAACGTGATAGGATTTGCGGATAGCAAGAAAAACCAAATATGATTCATTTTTTTCCCCAACAAATCAGTTCCTTCTCTTCCAAATGTAGCTTAAAAAGAAAAAAAAAAAAGAAAGAAAAGAAAACTAATAGCACTGAGCCTGTTTTAGATAATATGTTTGAATAGATATTCTACTGGTCAGGAACTTAAATCCAATGAGTGAAAGTGAAAGTCTCTGTCATAGCCAACTCTTTGCAACCCCATGTACTATACAGTTTGTGTAATTCTACAGGCCTACTGGAGTGGGTAGCCTTTCCCTTCTTCAGGGGATTTCCCCAACCCAGGGATCAAATTCAGGTCTCCCACATTGCAGGCAGATTCTTCACCAGCTGAGCCATGAGGGAAGTCGAATGTTTAGAAATTTGTAATTAGTATTGGTTCAGGGGAAGTGTGCCAGTTCTTCTCCAAATCTTTGGCTGATATAATCTAAAAGTTTTAACAATAACTTAGAAAGTTGAATTTCAAGGCTAAATGTAATTTAGTTGGCTAAAACTAGATAAGGGGCTTCTCCCAAAGTGTTCATCAGGAAATATGTGTTCCATTCTATCTTATTATTTTATACACTTAGCAGTCTACTTTTCTGTCTCTTCCATGTGAGAGCTCTTTGAAAGTGGGGAATAGCTTACTCATCTGAATGTCTAATAACTTATATGCTTGAACTTAATAATTTTGTATTGAATTGATGGAACACGCTGAATTTTCGTACAATGTTTACTCAGAGTGTTTATTAGTGTCAGTGGAGGAAGTAATTTAATGAAGATTAAAATTCAGAACACCTATGATCTTTATCAGGTCATTAAATATGAGGTTTTATAGTGACAGAGAATAATAAGTATGCAGATTTGAGTTTTCTGATCTAGAAATCTCTAAAAAATGAGAATACATTATGCATTTATGTAGTTTATCAACATTTACTATGCAAGTCTTTATACAAAATGGTAGAGATAATGTAGAGAAGAGAAGTCATGTGCTCACAGCTTTTACATTTGTCAAGTAGGCCTTTATATCACTCATTTCTAAGAAGAGGTCTAAATCAAAGGGCAAGTTGTACAAATATCTCAGGAGAAAACATTTTAAGAGGGAACAAAATACCAAGGACCTGAGGTGAGTGAATGCCTCACACATTTGAAGACAAGTAAGGAGGCTGACATAGGAACTGTATAGTGACCTCAGGAAAAGTAGGGAGACATTTGATTAGAGAAAACAGTATCTTTCAACTCTTTTAGGGTTCTTGGGTAGAAAAGTTGTCCATCTAATATTTCATAATGCAATAAATAAACACTATATTTGGATCTTATGATTTTGTGACTTATAGCTATAAAAATATGTATTTGATCTTTGTCCACTGTTTCTGACACATAGCTCCTAAAACTTTGTTATTTTATGTATGAGAGATACAGGCATGGTTTGCTAGAATACTTAGTTTTGTTCTCAGTCCTGAAGTAGCTCCAAATCAGGAAGGTGAAATGAATATGTTTTTTTATTCAAAACAAGACATTTTCAGCCACTCCTGAGTTTATGTTACTGTTAAGTTTTGGAAAGCCTCTAAATCAGGACTAGTTACCAGGGGAGACAACAATGTGTTTAGAAGGCTACAATTTTCAGCCCCAACTCCTGTCTTTCTAAATGATGGAATTCAAAGAGCTTCTCAGTTAATAAGCTGGTTTTGTGGCACATCCAAGAGAGAGTATGGGCTTGGAAGCCTCAAGTCCTTTCCTAGGTACCTCCAATGCCTCTCTTTCAGGTGGCTGTGCTGAGCTGTATCTTTTTATGATCAACAAGTAATCTAGTAAGTAAAATATTTCCCTAAGTTCTGTGGGCCTAACAAGTTAATGGAACTCAAGGAAGGGAATGTAAGAATTTCTGATTTATTGCCAGTTGACCACCATAGCCAAGTGACGCTAGTGGTAAAGAATCTACCTGTCAATGCTGGAGATGTAAGAGACGTGAGTTTTATACCTGGGTTGGGAAGGTTCCCTGCAGAATGATATTGCAACCCACTCCAATATTCTTGGCTGGAGATCCCACGCAAAGTGGAGCCTGGCAGGCTACAGTCCATAGAGTCACAAACAGCTGGACATGACTTAAGTGACTTAGAATGGCCAGAAACACAGGTAACTGAACTCATGATTGGCATCTGAAGTTGGAGAAGGGTAGTCTTGTAGAAATGAGCCCTTATCCTGTGAAGTCTGATGCCAACTCAAATTAGATAGTGTGAAACTGAATTTTTGTTTTTTCCAAGTATCATATAATGTTATTCATAGATACTAGTGTATAAAACTAGGGCATGAACAAGACGATAAAATTAGACTTAATTGCAATAAGAAAGACCAATTTGAATTCTCACCACTTGTTTCACACCCACAAAGACCACATCAAAGACATTTACAATCTCTCATTAACAGATCAATTTTGTGCAGGTAAACCAAGTTTCTTTCAAAACAACTTGTGTACACACTCAGGTTCAAGAATACTAAAATCTAGCACATAAAGCCCATTACTAGAGGTAGAAATACAGGCAATATTCTATTGTAGCAACAATCATCAATTACTGTTAAAATTTTTATTTTCTATAACACCCAAATGTATAATCAAATATTGCATCAATTCAAATATTACTGAGCAAAGTGCATTTCTACAGTACTCAGTGTTGCTACTCAGTTTTCTAACTTAAAACAGCCTATTATAACTAGCAGCAAAGAAGGTCTTTGTCATAGACTGACTCTGTTGAGAACTTAAGATATAATTATCTCATGCTGTTACTATACTATCTAAACATTAAATACACTCCTAAAATATTTGGTGATAGACTATGTAGGAAACCCAGTTGGTTGGGGAAATTCCACACATCAAAAGTGTTTTGAAATGTAGTGTTCTGAGTGGGAGTTAAATATGTGAGATAGAGTAAAGAAAAACATGAGTGCTTTTTATTTAGAAGATTATTTCCAGGAAATATTAATATAATAATTGTAATTTCTAACAAACTTAAAAGTTCATAGAAACCAATGGAGGAAAATCAAATGCACACAGAAAGATGCAGATGTTTACTGACAGTCATGTGTGATATCTAATTTTTAATTATTTCACATTTACCTGCCAAAATTTAAAATATTTAATACTTTTTAATAAAACTTCCATTACTTTTATTCAGCATGTTTTATTCTTAAAGATACAAATTTAATAGGGTTGATGACTATTGTCTATAGGATTACCAAAAAATCAAATTTATAAAAGAATAATAGCTGTAATTCAACAAGAATAGTCAATCTTATTTGAAGAAGAGTGTAGCTAAATGAGTTAAGTTTTTAGATATCAAGACTGGCTTTTAAATTGAATGAATGAATTAAATGAAATGAAAAATTAAATTCATTTAATTTTAAATGAATTAAGACAGTATAGCATTGGCACAAGAGAAGGCAATGGCAACCCACTCCAATACTCTTGACTGGAAAATCCCATGGATGGAGGAGCCTGGTGGGCTGCAGTCCATGGGGTCACGAAGAGTCAGACACTACTGAGCGACTTCACTTTCACTTTTCGCTTTCATACATTGGAGAAGGAAATGGCAACCCACTCCACTGTTCTTGCCTGGAGAATCCCAGGGACAGCAGAGCCTAGTGGGCTGCCATCTGTGGCGTGGCACAGAGTCAGACATGACTGAATCAACTTAGCCGCAGCAGCAGTATTGGCAAAAGGAAATATATATCTACATATTTGCTGTTGTTGGTGTTGTTATATATAGAGATATATTTCCAAACATTTCTAGAAATGAATTCTTCCTATGTAGTGGCATCAATTATATCTATTTGATCAAAGAAGAAACAACAAAAGGATAAAGGGAAGAAAGCAAAAATTTCTAGCAAACATTTGTATTTTTTTCAAATGTACATGCCACTCAGATCTAAAAGAAATTGTAGTAGCAATAAAAGTTCAAATTGGCTTATTAATATAATAATTTGAACTTTTATTGCTACTGCAAATTAAGCACACATACACAAGCATTCATTTAATTTAAAATAGAGAAATTATCTTTTTCCTGATACTGTGAGAAATATTGTTTAAAATTTCAAATAGTTTTTCTATTATCATTTATTTTATATGAAATAGAACCATATAAACATAATATTTATAAATTCAAAGTGATTATCAACTTATAATGATCAGTTAAATTGCTAAATCACTATTAATCCTTATATTTAAAAAAAGCATATATATATGTGTATATATATATATATATCAAATTTAGAATGATGGTACTAATGACCTATTTACAGGGCAGAAAAGGAGTTACAAAAATAAGGACAGACTTTTGGACACAGTAGCGAAAGGAGAGGGTTGAATGATTTGAGAAAGTAACATCTGAACATCAGAGGATGATTTGATGTTTCTTTTACCAATATATATTGATAAAAATATATAAAAATGCCTTTCTTTATGAAAGAAACATTCTTCATGAAGGAATGTTTTTCAGCCGTAAAAAAAAAGAAAGAAATATTGCCATTAGTGACAATACAGATTAAACTTGAAAGCATTGTACTAAGTGAAATAAGTAAGAAAAAGGTAAATGCTGTGTGATTTTATTTACATATGAAATCAAAACTGAAAACAGCATCAGGAAACAAGCTCATATATATAAAGAACTGGCTTCCCTTGTGGCTTAGCTGGTAAAGAATCCACCTGCAATGTGGGAGAACTGGGTTCAATCCCTGGGTTGAGAAGATCTGCTGGAAAAGGGAAAGGCTACCCACACCAATATTCTGGCCTGGAGAATTCCATGGACTGTATAGTCCATGGGATTGCAAAGAATCAGACAAGACTGAGCAACTTTTACTTCATTTATAAAGAACAGATTAGCAGCTGCCTAAGGAAGGAGTGGGAATCGATGGGTAAAATGAATAAAGAAGTTGAAAAGACACAAATTTACAGTAATAAACTGGATGGTATTGGGATGTGATATACAGCATGTTTAAATTCATGCTGTTTACCATATAGCCACAACATTATTTTTATTGTATAATTATTAATTAAAATATTGCTTGTACATAATGTAACTAAGAATTAACTTATGTGCAGAGTACATCATGTGAAATGCCAGGGCAGATAAAGCTGGAATAATGCCAAGCTGGAATCAAGATTGCCAGGAGTTCAATCAACAACCTCAGATATGCAGATTATACCACTCTAAGGACAAAAATCAAAGAGAAACTAAAGAGCCTCTTGATGAGGGTGGAAGAACAGAGTAAAAATACTGGTTTAAAACTCAAAGTTCAAAAAGCAAAGATCATGGAATCCAGGACATTCAATTAATGTCAAGTTGCTGATGCTATTCAGTCGCTCAGTCATATCTGACTCTTTCAACCCAAGGACTGCATCCTCTGTCATCCCCTTCACCTCCCCACCTCAATCTTTCTCAGCATAAGCATCTTGTCTAATGAGTCAGCTCTTTGAATCAGGTGGCCAAAGTTTTGGAGCATCAGCTTCAGCATCAGTCCTCCAATGAATATTCAGGATTGATCTCCTTTAGAATTGACTGATTTGATACCCCTGCAGTCCACAGGATTCTCAGGAGTTTTCTCCTAACACTACGTTTCAAAGCCTTCAATTCTTCAGCACTCAGTCTTCTTTATGGTCCAACTCTCCCATTCATTCATGACTACTGGAAAAAACATAGCTTTGATGAGAAGGAGTTTTGTTTACAAAGTTATGTCTGTGCTTTTAATATGCTGTCTAGCTTTGTCATAGTTTTTATTACAAGGAGCAGCTGTCCCTTAATTGGTTGCAATCACTATCTGCAGTGATTTTGGAGCCCAAGAAAATAAAGTCTCTCACTATTTCCACTGTTTCCCCATCTATTTGCCATGAAGTGATGGGAGTGGATGAGTGATGTTAGTTTTCTGAATGTTGAGTTTTAAGCCAGCTCTTTCACTCTCCTCTTTCACTTTCATCAAGAGGCTCTTTAGTTCCTCCTCACTTTCTGCCATAAGGGTACAGTCATCTGCACATTTGAGGTTATTGATATTTCTCCCAGCAATCTTGATTCCACCTTGTGCTTCATTCAACCTGGGCCTTCATATGATGCACTATGCATGTTACTTAAATAACCATGGTGGCAATATACAGCTTTGACATACTCCTTTCCCAATTTGGAACCAGTTTTTCAATGTCTGGTTCTAACTGGTGCTTCTTGACCTCCATAGATTTCTCAGGAGGCAGGTAAGGTGGCGTGGTATTCCAATCTCTTTGACATTTCTCCAAAGAAGACATACAGATGGCTAAAAAACACATGAAAAGATGCTCAACATCACTCATTATCAGAGAAATGCAAATCAAACCCACAATGAGGTACCATTTCACGCCAGTCAGAATGGCTGCGATCCTAAACTCTACAAGCAATAAATGCTGGAGAGGGTGTGGAGAAAAGGGAACCCTCTTACACTGTTGCTGGGAATGCAAACTAGTACAGCCACTATGGAGAACAGTGCAAAGATTCCTTAAAAAACTGGAAATAGAACTGCCTTATGATCCAGCAATCCCACTGCTGGGCATACACACCGCGAAAACCAGAATTGAAAGAGACACGTGTATCCCAATGTTCATCACAGCACTGTTTATAATAGCCAGGACATGGAAGCAACCGAGATGTCCATCAGCAGATGAATGGATAAGAAAGCTGTGGTACATATACACAATGGAGTATCAGCCATTAAAATAGTACATTTGAATCAGTTCTAATGAGGTGGATGAAACTGGAGCTGATGATACAGAGTGAAGTAAGCCAGAAAGAAAAACACCAATACAGTATACTAATGCATATATATGGAATGTAGAAATATGGTAACAATAACCCTGTATACAAGACAGCAAAAGAGACACAGATGTATAGAACAATATTTTGGACTCTGTGAGGGAGGGAGAGGGTGAGATGATTTGGGAGAATGGCATTGAAACATGTATAATATCATATATGAAAAAAATCACCAGTCCTGGTTCAATGCATGATACAGGATGCTCGGGGCTGGTGAACTGTGATCACCCAGAGGGATGGTATGGGGAGGGAGGTGGAAGGGGGACTCAGGATGGGGAACATGTGTAAACCCATGGTGGATTCATGTTGATGTATGGCAAAACCAATACAATATTGTAAAGTATTTAGCCTCTAATTAAAATAAATAAATGCATATATATATATATATATATATATATATATATATATATATATATATATATATATATATATATATATATAAATAAAAGAATTTTCCCGTTTGCTATGGTTGACAAAGTCAAAGGCTTTAGTGTGGTCAATGCCACAGATCTAGATGTTTTTCTGGAATTCTCTAGCTTTTTCTATGATCCAACAGGTGTTGGCAATTTGATTTCTGGTTCCTCTGCTTTTCTAATTAGCTTGAACATCTGGAAATTCTTCTATCACATACTATTGAAGCTTAACTTGGAGAAATTTGAGCATTACTTTTCTAGCATGTGAAATGAGTGCGATTGTGCAGTATTTTTTCTGCCTTTCTTTGGGATTGGAATGAAAACTGACCTTTTCCAGTCCTGTGGCCACTGTTGAGTTTTCCACATTTGCTGGAATATTGAGTGCAGCCCTTTCACAGCATCATCTTTTAGGATTTGAATTAGCTCAGGTGGAATTCCAAGACTTCCACTAGCTTTGTTTGCAGTAGTGCTTCTGAGGCCCACTTGATTTCACACTCCAAGATGCCTGGCTCTATGTGAGTGATCACACCTTTGTGGTTCTCAGGATCATTAAGTGTTTTTTTTTTTTTTTTTTTTTGTAGTTCTTCTGTGTATTCTTGCCACCTCTTCTTAATATCTTCTGCATCTATTAAGTCCATACCGTTTCTGTCCTTTATTGTACCCATCTTTGCGTGAAATGCTCCCTTAGTATCTCTTATTTTCTTGAAGAGATCCCTAGTCTTTCCCATTCTATTGTTTTCCTCTATTTCTTTGCATTGTTCACTTAGGAAAGCTTTCTTTTTGCTCCTTGTTATTTATTGTACCTCTGCATTCATATGGGTATATCTTTCCATTTTTCCTTTGCCTTTCACTTCTCCTCTTTTCTGAGATTTTTGTAATGCCTCCTCAGACAGTTATTATTATTACTTTTTTGGCATGTCTTTCTCTTCGAGATAGTTTTTATTACACTTCTTGCACAATGCTACAAACATTGTTCTGCAGGCACTCTGTCTATCAGATATAGTCCCTTGAATATATTTCTCACTTCCATTGTATAATTGTAAGGGATTTGATTTAGGCTATACCTGGATGCCCTAGTGGTTTCCCTACTTTCTTCAAATTTTATTCTCAATTGGGCAATATGTAGTTCATTATCTTAACCACAATCAGCTCCTGGTCTTGTTTTGCTGACTGTATAGTGTTTCCCCATCTTTGGCAACAAAGATTTCAATATTGACCTCTGGTAAGGTTCATGTGTAGAGTCATCTCTTCTGTTGTTGCAAAAGGTGTTTGCTATGACCAGTGTGTTCTCATGGCAAAACTGTAAACTTTTGTTCTGCTTCATTTTGTACTCCAAGGCCAAGCTTGCCTGTTACCTCAGGTATCTCTTGACTCCCTACATCTTCATTCCAGTCTTCTTCTCTGATGGTTCAGACAGTAAAGTGCCTATCTGAAATTTGGGAGACTTGGGTTCTATTCCTGGGTCAGGAAGAGTCCCCCGGAGAAGGAAATGGCAACCCACTCCAGTATCCTTGCCTGAAAAATCCTATGGACAGAGGAGCCTGGTAGACTACAGCCCATAGTGTTGCAAAGAGTCAGACACAACTGAGCAACTTCATTTTCCTTTCCTTTCCTCTGTTATAAAAAAGATATCTGTTTTTGGTGTTAGTTCTAGAAGGTCATGTAAGTCCTCATCGATCCATTCAACTTTAGCTTCTTTGCCTTTAGTTGTTGGATTACTGTGATATTTAATGGTTTGCCTTCGAAACATATCAAGGTAATGTCAAATAGATGGGGGGGGGGGAGTGGTAACAGTGACAGATTTTATATTCTTGGGCTCCAAAATCACTGTGGATAGTGACTGCAGCCATGAAATTAAAAGATGCTTGCTCCTTGGAAGAAAAGCTATGACATACCTAAATAGCATATTAAAAAGCAAATAATCCCTCTGACTAAAAGAATCCTTATGGTCAAAGCTATGATTTTTCCAGTAGTCATGTACAGATGTGCTATGTTGACCATAAAGAAGGCTTAAAGCCAAATAATCAATGTTCTCAAATTGT
This sequence comes from Tragelaphus eurycerus, assembly GCA_935064755.1. Taxonomy (NCBI): domain Eukaryota; kingdom Metazoa; phylum Chordata; class Mammalia; order Artiodactyla; family Bovidae; genus Tragelaphus; species Tragelaphus eurycerus. The sequence goes on from CAKXYN010000041.1 coordinate 5,756,615, forward strand.
GGTTCTGTGGAAAGCTCCTTCGAGTCCCTTGGACAACAAGGATATAAAACCAGTCAGTCTTAAAGGAATTCAACCCTGGAAATTCATTGGAAGTACTGATGCTGAAGCTGAAGCTCCAGTACTTTGGCTACCAAATGCAAAGACCTGATTCATTGGGAAAGACCCTGATGTGAGAAAGATTGTATTTAGGAGGAGAAGGAGGTGAAAGAGGATGAGATGGTTGGATGAACAAAGAAATGGTAATCAAACAGAAACTTACTTGACTGATAACAAGCCTAGATTTCTGCTTTGCCTTCCAGAAAGTTCAGAATTCAGTTTAATGGTGAAATGTAATAACATATTCAGGCAGATTTGTTGTACATCTAACTGTTCTCTTTGTTCTTTAGATTTGGGTTTCTGTTTTTTTCTTTTTTTTAAATTTTCCTATTTTTAAAAAAGTTAATATTGAAGGATTCCTCAAATTTAAAATTGGTAGAATAAATATCATATTTCAATAACATTGGTAGCTAGTTTTTTTTTTAAATTGTTGATTTATTAAATACTAATAAATACCCTTGCCTATTAACTCCATTATATAGTCTTTGGCTAATACTGTACATTGTGTAATAAGAAAGCAAAAGAAATATGAAGTTTCTGACTTCCACCTCATTATGTAGAAAGCTATAAGTAGAAGTTATCTATCATTACAAACAAAAAAAGAACTTGACTAACTTCAATATCTGCAGCAGCATAAAATTATAGTCACAAAGGGGGCCCTGTAATGACACCCAAATATGAGGAAAACAGTGTTTTTAGTGAGATGGGAGCCAAAGTCTTGCACTTTTCTGGGAATAAAAAATGAAAGAACAATAATAATCATTTAGCTAAAATAGTCAACTGGTGAAGTCTGAGAATGTACTAGATGGACAGTGTAAAAGTTGGAGAAGCCTACACCAACTTACAGTCTTTTTCCAAAAATTCTATCAAACATTTACAGAAAGGGTATAAGAGAGCCCTTCAGTTCAGTTCAGTTCAGTCACTCAGTCGTGTCCGACTTTTTGTGACCCTATGAATCGCAGCACGCCAGGCCTCCCTGTCCATCACAAACTCCTGGAGTTCACTCAGACTCACATCCGTCGAGTCAGTGATGCCATCCAGCCATCTCATCCTCTGTCGTCCCCTCTCCTCTTGCCCCCAGTCCCTCCCAGCATCAGAGTCTTTTCCAATGAGTCAGCTCTTCACATGAGGTGGCCAAAGTACTGGAGTTTCAGCTTCAGTATCATTCCCCCCTTAGCAGTATATATTATGGTTCCAAACTCAGCAAAGGAGAGGAACAAAGAGAAGTTAGATAAGACACACTCTAAATTCTTATTTGTAAACTCCAGGTGTGGAATAAAAGTTTTAATCTGGTATAAGACATGCAATAGCACTAATGTTCTTAAACATTGTTGAACATTTGTTACAACAAGTGGGAATAGGGACAAAGGTTCTAAGAAACTATTCTTAGCAGAGGAACAGTATTACATGTTGAGCCCATAACTGTAACCAATGAGGGGCAGAATAACCCTCCAAGTCCCAGATAAATGGCTAAGGTCTAAGATCAAGCCAGAATGTGCTAAGTATGTGCAAAGTACCTTCAGTAGTGTCTGACTCTTTGCAACCCCAATGACTGTAGCCTACCAAGCTCCTCTGTCCATTTGATTCTCTAGGCAAGAAGACTGGAGTAGATTGCCATTTCCTTCTCCAGGGGATCTTCCCAACTCCGGGATTGAACCCACATGTCTTACCTCTCCTGCATTGCCAGGCAGGTTCTTCATCACTAGTGCCACCTGATAACTGACTGCATATACTCAGAAGCCTCTCATAACAAGCAACAATAGAATAATGATGAGAGGAGCAATGGATAGGAACAAGATCATACAAAGACTGATTCTGAGGCTTAGGAAAAAGGAAAGTCCTAAAATTCAGAATTCAACAGAAATTGATGCAATAAGCCTCATTCCATTTTAGATGTAAATTACCTCTACAGGAATTTGAAAAATCTGATGCACTGTGAGTAACCATAGCAACAACAAATCATAGGTTTAGTCCATCTCTTAACCAGAGTACCCATAACCTCAAAGACTAAAAGTTTAGCCAAAGGAAAAATAGGCATACTTTCAGACAAAAAAAAAAAAAAATCACACTTTATCTGATTCTCTACTGTTCTATACAATATAAACAAGTTTATAAACAAGTAAAAGGTAAAAGAGAATAACACCACAAAATCAGCTTTACAATAAATGTTAAAAGGACTTATTTAAGGGAAAAAGAAGAATCCAAAACTAGAAATATAAAAATTCAAAAGAAAAATTATAGTTAGTTTGGGCACAAATGCCATAAAGATGGTGGATCAGCTATTTATAAAGGTAGTGGGAAAGTTAAAAGACAAAAAAGCAGACCTATACACGTAACTTGTTAAGGGATTCCACACACACACACACACACACACACACACACACACATATATATATCTCATGTCAAAAACATTAAATATAGGGGGGAGTAAAAGTACAGGGTTATTAGCATTTTGCTTTAAGAAATCATAAATTTAATAATTTTATACACACATGTGCACTCTTTATAGATAGAGAATGAGTTATATAGGAACTACAAAGCAAAAGCTGATAATGGATACACTAAAAATAATAGAGAAAATAATCCAAACATAACACTAAAGGTAGTCAGCAAACCACAATAGAAGAAACCAAAGAAGAAAAATGGGGGGAAAAATAATAATTAAAACTAATGAGCAAATTGCCAATAAAGCAAATCTATTACTAATTACTTTCAAGGAAAAGAAATGGATTGCTCGAATTTAAGCAAACAAACAGGGTGGGGTTGAATAGGTAATGAAAATAAAACCCAAATAAACTGTCTGTAAGAGATTCACAGACTGAAAGTGAGAGGATAGGGAAAGAAAGATTTCTTGCAACTGGAAACGGAGAGCTGGGGTAACAATACTTATACTGACAGAACACACTTTAAAACAGATTGTGACAAGGGACAAAGAACATTACATAATGATAAAATGATCATCCCCAAAAGAAAATATAGCACTTTTAAATATACATGCACCCAAAATAGCAGCAACTAAATACATAAAGCAAACATTCACATACATAAAGGGATAAATTGATGGCAACACAATAATAGTAGGGTACTTTAGCAAACCACTGATATACATGACAGATAATCTAAACCAAAAAAAGCCAACGAGGATACACTGACCTTAAATGATACATTATATCAGATGGAATTAACAGATATACAGAGAATATGCCATTCAAAACAGCAAAATACACATTGTCAAGTGTAAATGGACTATTCTCCAGTATAGATCACATGCTAGGACACAAAGCAAAGTTCCTTAGTATATTTAAGATTGAATTCATTTTCAGCATTTAAGAGATAGTTCTTTGAAAAGATAAACATAATCAATAAAACTTGAGCCAAACATATATATAAAAGAGGACGTGAGCAAATAGAATCAGAAATGTAAGATTAGTTACAAACTGACACCATGGAAATACAAAAGATCAAAAGATCTATTATAGAAAATATGTTAATAAAATGGACAACCTAGAAAATGGATAAATTTCTATCTTCCATAACTGTATCAGGAAGAAAGAGAAACTACGAACAGATCATTTACAGTAATGAATTATTAAATCAGTACCAAATAAACTTTCAACAAACAAAATTCCTTGATCAGATGGTTTCACACGTGAATTGCAATAAACATTTAAATAAAAGTTAAAAATTCTCCTCCTCAGTTCAGTTAAGTTCAGCTCAGGCACTCAGTCATGTCCGACTCTCAGCAACCTCATGAACTGCAGCACGCCAGGCCGCCTTTGTCCATCACCAGTTCCCGGAGTTCACTCAAACTCACATCCATCGAGTCAGTGATGCCATCTAGCCATCTCATCCTCTGTCGTCCCCTTCTCCTCCTGCCTTCAATCCATCCCAGCATCAGAATCTTTTCCAGTGAGTCAACTCTTCGCATGAGGTGGCCAAAGTATTGGAATTTCAGCTTCATCATCATCCCTTCCAAAGAACACCCAGGACTGATCTCTGTCAGAATAGACTGGTTGGATCTCCTTGCAGTCCAAGGGACTCTCAAGAGTCTTCTCCGACACCACAGTTCAAAAGCATCAATTTTTCGGTGCTCAGCTTTCTTCACAGTCCAATTCTCACGTCCATACATGACCACTGGAAAAACCATAGCCTTGACTAGACAGACCTCCTCAAACTATTCCAAAAAAATTGGTCGGGGGCGGGGGGTGGGGAGGGAGACGGAAACACTTTCAAACTCATTCTACAATGTCAGCACCATCTTAATATTAAAACCAGAAAATTACACCACACAGAAGAAAAACACAGGCCAATAACACTGATGATAATAGATGAAAAAATCCTCAACAATAATTAGCAAATTAAAGTCAATTATTAATGAATTATGATTCATGATAATCAAGTAGAATTTTCCCTAGGAATGCAAATACGGTTTATGACACATAAATCAATGAGTGATACAACACATTAACAAAATAAATACTAAAAATGATATAATCTTGTGAATACGGAAAAAACTTTTCATAAATTCATTATACATTTATGATTAAAAAAAATCTTAAAGTAGACATAGAGGCAGCATCAACAATAAATCACATATATGAGAAACCTACAGCCAACATCACATGCAACACTGAAAACCTTGAAGTGCTTCCTCTAATTTCAGATGTAAGACAAGTTTGCCCACCCTTGCTACTTTTATTCAACATGATATTAAAATATCTAGCCACAGCAGTCAGACAGGTAAATGAAGTAAAATATCCCAAAAAAGTAAAACTGTCACTGTTTGTAAATGACATGATACTATATATAAATAATTTTAAAACATCAAAAATATATCAGAACTAATAAATTAATTCAGTAAAGTCACTGAATAGAAGATCAATGTTCAGAAATCTGTTACATTTCTATACATTAACAATGAACTATTAGAAGGAGAAATTAAAAAAAAAACTTTCTCATTTACAAATGCATCAAAAAGAATAAAATACCTAGGAATAAATCTAACCAAGAACATAAAAAAAAAAAACTATATTTTGAAAATTAAAAGACAATGATGAAATAAATGGAAGATGTCGCAAAAAATGGAAAGATACACTGTGTTCATGGACAAAAAGAATATTGTTAAAATAAACACACTACCTAAAGGTCCATATCTATGCAATTTCTATCAAAATAGCAATGGCATTTTTTCAAAAAGCCAATACAAAATTCTAAAATTGGGATGGAACCACAATGACCCTAAGCAATCAAAGTCATCTTGATAAATAAGGATAAAGCTGGAGTAATAATGCTCCTTGATTTCAAACTATGCTACAGTTATAGTAATTCAAATAATTTGTGTCATTAGGGAGAAAATCAGACACATAGATCAATAGAACAGAATGGAAAGCCCACCCATGTTTACATGGTCAGTTAATCTACAACTCCAAGATGGTGGAGTAGAAGGATGGGTACTCATCTTCTGCAAGAACACCAAAATCACAACTATCTCCTGAACAAAATTGACAGGAGGATGCTGGGACTGATCTAAAAAAGATACTCCACTTACAATGACAAAGATGAAGCTGTAACAAGACAATAAAATGTTAGTCACTCAATTGTGTCTAACTCTGCAATCCCATGGACTGTAGCCTGCCAGGTTCCTCTATCCAAGGGATTTTCCAGGCAAGAATACTGGAGTGAGTTGCCATTTCCTTCTCCCAGGGAACTTTCTGACCCAGGTATTATATCTGGGTCTACTGCACTGCAGGCACTCTTTACAATCTGAGCCACCAAGGCCACAATAATAAATAGGTAGGATGCAATCACGTTTAAAATCAAACCTCTTGACCACCAGAGACTCTTAGAGGGCACAAACAAAATTTGGGGCACAGCAGGAATCAGAGAAAAGAGCAATGACCTCCACAAGAGACTGAATCAGATCTGCAGATATGTGAGGATCTCCTGAAGAGTAATGATCAAAATTCTCCAAGCCAGCCTTCAATAGTGCATGAACCATGAGTTTCCAGATTTTCAAACTGGCTTTAGAAAAGTCAGAGGAAACAGAGGTCAAAGTGCAAACATCTGTTGCATCATCAAAAAAGAAAAAAAGAGTTCCAGAAAAGCATCTACTTCTGCTTTATTGACTACACCAAAGCCTTTGACTGCACGGATTACAACAAACTGAGGAAAATTCTTCAAGAGATGAGAAAACCAGAACACCTTACCTGACTCCTGAGAAATCTTTATGCAGTTCAAGAAGCAAGAGTTAGAACTGGACATTAAAAAATAGACTGGTTCCAACTTGATAAACCTATATGCAGGTCAGGAAACAACAGTTAGAACTGGACCTGGAACAACAGACTGGTTCCAAATAGGAAAAGGAGTACGTCCAGGCTGCATATCGTCACCCTGTTTATTTAACTTCTATGCAGAGTACATCATGAGGAACACTGGGCTGGAAGAAGCACAGGCTGGAATCAAGATTGCTGGGGGGAAATATCAATAACCTCAGATATGCAGATGACACCACCCTTGTGGCAGAAAGAAAAGAGAAATGAAAAAGCATCTTGATGAAGGTGAAAGAGGAGAGTGAAAAAGTTGACTTAAAACTCAACATTCAGAAAACGAAGATCATGGCATCTGGTCCTGTCACTTCATGACAAATATATGGGGAAACAGTGGAAACAGTGTCAGATTTTAATTTTTTTGGCTCCAAAATCACTGTAGATGGTGATAGCAGCCATGAAATTAAAAGATGCTTACTTCTTGAAAGGAAAGTTATGACCAACCTAGATAGCATATTGAAAAGCAGAGACATTACTTTGCCAACAAAGGTCCGTCTAGTCAAGGCTATGGTTTTTCCAGTGCTCATGTATGGATGTGAGAGTTGGACTGTGAAGAAAGCTGAGCACAGAAGAATTGATGCTTTTGAACTGTGGTGTTGGAGAAAACTCTTGAGAGTCCCTTGGACTGCAAGGAGATCCAACCAGTCCATTCTAACGGAGATTGGTCCAAGGTGTTCTTTGGAAGTATTGATGCTAAAGTTGTAACTCCAGTACTTTGGACAACTCATGCAAAGAGTTGACTCTTTGGAAAAGACTCTGATGTTGGGAGGGATTGGGGGCAGGAGGAAAAGGGGACGACAGAGGATGAGATGGCTGGATGGCATCACTGACTCGATGGACCTGAGTTTGCGTGAACTCTGGGAGTTGGTGATGGACAGGGAGGCCTGGTGTGCTGCAATTCTTGGGGTCGCTGAGAGTCGGACATGACTGAGTGACTGAATTGAACTGAACTGAATTGCAATATTAATTCTTCTAATATTATGAACATGGAATAGCTTTCCATTTCATTGGATCATCTACAATTACCTTTATTAATGTTTTGTAGCTTTCATAGTAGTGATCTTTAATCTCCTTGGTTAGGCTTCTATCTAGGATTTTATTCATTTTGATGCAAAATGAAATTGGATTATTTTCTTGCTTTTTCTTTTTGGTAGTCCATTTTTAGTATACAGAACAGCAAAGATTTCTGTATGTTAATCTTATACAAATTTGCTAAATTCATTTACTCTAATACTTTTTGGTAGAGTTTTAATGAATTTGTATGTGTAGTATATGGTCTTCTGTAAATAGCTACAGTCTTAATTCTTCCATTCCAATTTGGATGACTTTTGTTTCTTTTTCTTGTCTGATTTCTTTCACTAGGACTTGCATACTACATTAAATAGGAGTGACATGAATGGATATCCTTATCTTTGTCCTGACTGTAAAGGAAAAGCTTTCAGATTTTCACCATTGAATATGATATTAGCTGTGGGTTTGTCATTTTTTTTTTATTATGATGACATCTATTCTTTCTATACCAACTTTGATGATAAAATTTATAAAAAATGAATGTTGTATTTTACCAAACACTTTTCTTGGAATTATTGAGATGATCATTTGATTTTTATTTTTCCTGTTGTTAATACAGTATGTCATATTGATAGATTTGTGGATGCTGAATCACTCTTGTGTCCATAAATTAAATCTCACTTGACAATGGTATAAAATCTTGATTCCTGTTGAATTTGGCTTGCTAATATTTTGTTGAGAATTTAAAAAATCTGTGTTCCTTAGGGATATTGGCCTGTCATTTTCATTTTGTGTGTTCTTGTTTGGCTTGGTATCTGGGTAATGTTGGCTTCATTGAATGAATTTGGAAGTGTTCTTGCCTCTTAAGTTTTTTGTTTGTTTGTTTGTTTTTTGTTTTTAGGTAGCTGATATGTATAAGTTCTTTATATGTTTGTTTGAATTTCCCTGTGAAGCTATGTGAATTTGGACTTGTATTAGCTGGGAATTGTTGTTGTTGTTGTTGTTTTTTTTTAACCTTTTTAATTTCACCACTAGAAATCAGCCTGTTCAGATTATCTGTTTCTTCTTGATTAAGTCTTACCAACTTGTATGTCTCTAGGAATTTATTTTTTTCTTCTGGGTTGCCCAATTTCTTGGCACAAAATAACTGTTCCTAATCTCTCATGATTTTTTTGTACCTCTGTAATATCAATGTAATTTCTTCTCTTTCATTTCTTATTATGTTTCTTTAATCTTATTTTGTAAAATCTTTTCATAAAACCAATGCACTTTATTGATTTTTTTTTGGGTGGTGGGTGGCTCTATTTTTCTTATTTTCATTCTGATCTTTACTTCCTTCTGGTATTTTTGGCTCGGTTTTTTTATTTTTCTAATATTTTTTTAGGTGGTAGGCTAGGTTGTTTGAGGTTTTTATTATTTTTTGATGTGTGCCTATAGCACTGTGAAGTTCCCTATTAGGATTGCTTTTGGTGTAACCCCTGAAGAAGGGAAAGGCTACCCACTCCAGTATTCTGGCCTGGAGAATTCCATGGACTATACAGTCTATATGATTATACAGTGGAAGTGAGAAATAGATTTAAGGGCCTAGATCTGATAGAGTGCCTGATGAACTATGGAATGAGGTTTGTGACATTGTACAGGAGACAAGGATCAAGACCATCCCCATGGAAAAGAAATGCAAAAAAGCAAAATGGCTATCTGGGGAGGCCTTACAAATAGTTGTGAAAAGAAGAGATGCGAAAAGCAAAGGAGAAAAAGAAAGATATAAACATCTGAATGCAGAGTTCCAAAGAATAGCAAGAAGACATAAGAAAGCCTTCCTCAGTGGTCAATGCAAAGAAATAGAGGAAAACAACAGAATGGGAAAGACTAGGGATCTCTTCAAGAAAATGAGAGATACCAAGGGAACGTTGCATGCAAAGATGGGCTTGATAAAGGACAAAAATGGTATGGAACTAACCGAAGCAGAAGATATTAAGAAGAGGTGGCAAGAATGCACAGAAGAACTGTATAAAAAAGATCTTCACGACCCAGATAATCATGATGGTGTGATCACTGACCTAGAGCCAGATATCCTGGAATGTGAAGTCAAGTAGGCCTTAGAAAGCATCACTACGAACAAAGTGAGTGGAGGTGATGGAATTTCAGTTGAGCTCTTTCAAATCCTGAAAGATGATGCTGTGAAAGTGCTGCACTCAATATGCCAGCAAATTTGGAAAACTCAATAGTGGCCACAGTACTGGAAAAGGCCAGTTCTCATTCCAATCCCAAAGAAAGGCAATGCCAAAGAACGCTTAAACTACCGCACAATTGCACTCATCTCACATGCTAGTAAAGTAATGCTCAAAATTCTCCAAGGCAGGCTTCAGCAAGATGTGAAACATGAACTTACAGGTGTTCAAGCTGGTTTTAGAAAAGGCAGAGGAACCAGATACCAAATTGTCAACATCCTCTGGATCATGGAAAAAGCAAGAGAGTTCCAGAAAAACATCTATTTCTGCTTTATTGACTATCTCAAAGCCTTTTACTGTGTGGATCACAATAAACTGTGAAAAATTCTGAAAGAGATGAGAATACCAGACCACCTGACCTGCCTCCCCAGAAATTTGAATGCAGGTCAGCAAGCAACAGTTAGAATTGGACACGGAACAACAGACTGGTTCCAAATAGGAAAAAGAGTACGTCAAGGCTGTATATTGTCACCCTACTTATTTACCTTATTTGCAGAGTACATTATGAGAAATGCTGGGCTGGAGGAAGCACAAGCTGGAATCAAGATTGCTGGGAGAAATATCAATAATCTCAGATATGCAGATGACACCACCCTTATGACAGAAAGAAAAGAGAAATGAAAAAGCCTCTTGATGAAGGTGAAAGAGAAGAGTGAAAAAGTTGGCTTAAAGCTCAACATTCAGAAAATGAAGATCATGGCATCTGGTCCCATCACTTCATGGGAACTAGATGGAGAAACAGTGGAAACAGTGTCAGACTTTATTTTCTGGGCTCCAAAATCACTGCAGATGGTGACTGCAGCCATGAAATTAAAAGACGCTTACTCCTTGGAAGGAAAGTTATGACCAACCTAGATAGCATATTCAAAAGCAGAGACATTACTTTGCCAACAAAGGTTCGCCTAGTCAAGGCTGTGGTTTTTCCAGTTGTCATGTATGGATGTGAGAGTTGGACTGTGAAGAAAGCTGAGTGCCAAAAAACTGATGCTTTTGAACTGTGTTAGAGAGGACTCTTGAGAGTCCCTTGGACTGCAAGAAGATCCAACCAGTCCATTCTGAAGGAGATCAGTCCTGGGATTTCTTTGGAAGGAATGATGCTAAAGTTGAAATTCCAGTACTCTGGCCACCTCTTGCAAAGAGTTGACTCATTAGAAAAGACTCTGATGCTGGGAGGGATTGGGGGCAGGAGGAGAAGGGGAGACAGAGGATGAGATGGCTGGATGGCATCACTGACTCGATGGACATGAGTCTGAGTGAACTCCGGGAGTTGGTGATGGACACGGAGTCCTGGTGTGCTGCGATTCACGGGGTCGCAAAGAGTAGGACACGACTGAGTGACTGAACTGAACTGAACTGATACAGTCTATGGGGTCTCAAAGAGTCAGACATGACTATATAATAAGACTTATATAAGATATAAGTATTGCTCTTCCAGTGTTTTCTTTTTGTCTTTTTTTTTTTTCTATTTTTATGTAATGCTTTTTCCTAACCATACTCTTTAAGTCTCTTGTAGGGTGAACCACTCATAGACGACATATCCATGTCGTCTAAGGTTTCTTAGTTTCCTTAATACATGAGGCCACTTGTGTCTTTTTCTTAGAGCATTTAACGTATTTAAATTAAAGGCAGTTATTGATGAATATACTCATATTTATTTGTTTATTGCTTTGTGCTTCCATTTTATTTATTTATTTAGTTTTAGGGTTTTTTGTTGTTGTTTTTGCTGCTGTTGTTGTTGTTTTCCTTGTTCTCCTCCCTTTTGCTTTAATGACTTTCCTTAGTGTTATATTTGTATTCCTTTCTTTTTTTGTGAATCTATTAAAGGTTTCTCATGATGTACTCTGCATATAAGTTAAATAAACATGGTGACAATATGCAGCCTTGACGTACTCCTTTTTCTATTTGGAACCAGTCTGTTGTTCCATGACCCGTTCTAACTGTTGCTTCCTGACCTGCATACAGATTTCTTAAGAGGCAGATCAGGTGGTCTGGTATTCCCATCTCTTTCAGAATTTTCCATAGTTTATTGTGATCCACACAGTCAAAGGCTTTGGCATAGTCAATAAAGCAGAAATAGATGTTTTTCTGGAACTCTCTTGCTTTTTCCATGATCCAGCGGATCGCCTAGTCAAGGATATGGTCTTTCCTGTGGTCATGTATGGATGTGAGAGCTGGACTGTGAAGAAGGCTGAGCGCCGAAGAATTGATGCTTTTGAACTGTGGTGTTGGAGAGGACTCTTGAGAGTCCCTTGGACTGCAGGAAGATCCAACCAGTCCATTCTGAAGGAGATCAATCCTGGAATTTCTTTGGAAGGAATGATGCTAAAGCTGAAACTCCAGTATTTTGGCCACCTCATGCGAAGAGTTGACTCATTGGAGAAGACTCTGATGCTGGGAGGGATTGAGGGCAGGAGGAGAAGGGGACGACAGAGGATGAGATGGCTGGATGGCATCACTGACTCCATGGATGCGAGTCTGGGTGACCTCCGGGAGCTTGTGATGGACAGGGAGGCCTGGCGTGCTGCGGTTCATGGGGTCGCAAAGAGTCGGACACGACTGAGCGACTGATCTGATCTGATCTGATTAAAGGTTTATGGTTACCAAGATATTTATATATAAATATGTTAAGAATCTCTTAAGTTCAAAAGCATTCTAACAACCCTGAATTTTTACTATCCTACATTACTGCTTTTGACATATTTTACATTTGCTTTGTGTATCCTTTATTATTTATTATGGCTATAGGTGATTTTACTACTTTTTCCTTGTAACTTCCATAGTAGCATTATAAGTGTTTCATCTACTATCTTTATATTTTCCTCTACCAATGATATTTTTCCTTCCATAACTTTTATATTTCTAGTTGTGCCTTTTCTTTTCTGCTCAGCACAGCCCATACTGGGTGTCTTAAGTTGCCTCCTATCTCTCTAGGATCAACCAGTGGGTCTGACCCAGGAACTTTTATTGCTGGCTGGTCACTGATCTTGAAATCTGACAGTTTGCTTCTTTCAGCCCTCTATTTCTCTTGTGTACAAACCCTACTGGCCTTCAGGGCCTGACTTTCTATGGACTCATCTTCCTAGTGCAGTACCATGAGCAGGGGAGCCCGGAATGAGCCTTGGATCTCTTGTTTCTTTGGGATATTTTCTGTGATTGTGATTGTCCTCACATATGGGGGTCACCTACTCAGAGTTATGGGTTTTGACTGTCCTGAATCTCTGCCTCTCCTACACATCTCACTGTAGGTACTTCTTTATATTTTTAGTTGTGGAAAGTTTCTTCTGCTTATTTTTAGGTTTTCTCATTGATGGTTATTCTGTAAATAGTTTTAATTTTTGTGTGCTCATAGAAAACTGTCATTTCAGAGTCTTCCTACTCTGCTATCCTGGATATTTCTTTTTATAGTGTTTCTCCTTGGTGGCTCATACGGTAAAGAATCTCCCTCCAGTGTGAGAGACCCGGGCTTGATCCCTGGGTTGGGAAGATCCCTGGAGGAGGGCATAGAAACCCACTCCAGTATTCTTGCCTGGAGAATCCCCATAGACAGAAGACCCTAGTGGACTACAGTCTGTGGGGTGGCAAAGAGTTGGACATGACTGAGCGACTAAGCACACACTCAACATTTAATAGGAAATGTTCTTTTGCCTTCTTTTCAACTAGTGTGGTTTATTTTTGTCTATCAGCTGGTTTCAACAAAAATTATAAATCTATAGATAAATTTAGATTGAATTTTAATCAGTCTCTTAATATGTGAATAGTTGTGTGTTTCTTATATGTATGTATATGTGTGTATAAATTAATTTAATTGAAAATTAATTTTAAAATAATGTATATATAAACATTTTAATTTAACTTACAAATAAGAAAATTATTTGCTTTTTATTTAATTTACAATATAACTTATATTATAAAATTAATTGATAAAATATTATTCTTAATTTCAGCATCATACATAATCAAAATTATACAAAATACTAAAAAAATTATTTTGATATTAATATAATCTTTTATATCAATGCATATAATTTATTTAAAAATCCTGTTTTCTTGTGTGTTGTCCTATTTTTAGTTAGTATGCTTCAGTGTTTAGTGACTAAGCTGTGCCCGACTCTTTTGTGACCTCATGGCCCACCAGACTTGACTGTCCATGGGATTTGCCAGGAAAGAATACTGGAGTGGGTTGCTATTTTCTTCTTCAAGGGATTAAAAACTCACCTTATCTAAATAATTGTCTTATGAATAACTTTTTTATGAATAAAACCATGAACTTTGAAAAATATTTTATTTTACTCATAAAAATATTCATCAATATTTTTAAATTTCTTTAACTCTAATAATTTATCTTTGAATTTTTAAAAACATTTTAAAATGTATAATATGATACCCAACAAATTAACTTATTCCCTTGAGAAAAAGTGTTCATGTTGAGCACTCTGGCTTGTTTTTGATATTAAGGAATATTTTCAAACTTTGATTATTTTGTCTGATATTTGTTTTAAGGATTTTATTTCTGTCTGCAGGTTTACTTTATCAAAATAAGCTTTTTTATTATTATTTCTACTGAAAACTGTCTTCTTTAGAAAACATTTGAATTAACCTATTTTTTGGAACAATAGAAAAAATAATTTTCTTCTTTAATTTATTAATGTGTTAAATCATAGGATTTTATTTTCTTATGTTGACACAACTATTAATGCTGTATAAACTTAAACTTCCAATGAAAATATAACATCTTCGGTGAATTTTTCCACACCAATACATTTGTAAACCTAAAATATTTTTGCTGAATGGTATTGTATGGGAATACTCTTTTGAGAATTTTATTAGTAATTTTATTTATAATAAGCTAGTTACTGTTCTATATTTCTCTGTGATAATAAAAAAATTTGGAATAAATATAGATTTTTATTTTTCCTCCTGTGATTTCTTCTGGTGTTTCTCTCTATATATGACTATAATTCAGCTTATTTTTAATTAGCTTGCTAACTGAACAGAATTTACTCTGGTAATAAAAGCAGATGAGATAGAAAGAGGAAGTTTTTAATTTGGCAAGTGGTTTTCTCCCACCCCCAGGAATTAAAAGAAGCTTTCTCCACTGTGTTTCAGCTATGTTAAATCATATTATTTACTTTTCTCCCAGTTTTACTGAAGTAGAATTGACAAAACTATATATATTTAACATGTGTCACTGCAAGACTTGATATGCACATACATTGTGACATAACCATCATTACCATGTCAACAAACACATGTATCACCTCAAGTTACCTTTTGTTTCTTTATTTATTCTTTTTGATTTTTCCTTTCTCTTTTTCTTTTTTAAAGAACGCTTAAGGTCTATTCTCTTGCAAATTCAAATATGCATCACAGTGTTGTTATGGTCACATTTTTACATATCTTATCTCCAGAACTTAGTCATCTTTCATAAGTAAACAATATTCTCCTTAACCAAAATCTTCTCATCTACCCATCCTCAACCCTTGATAAGTGCTATTGTACTGTCTATTTCTTTAAAGTTTGACTATTTTAGATTCCATATATAAGTGAGATCATGCATCAGTTGTTTGGTAGATCATGCAGCATTTGTTTCATAATCTATTGTCTTTTTCTTATGTATTCTTAATAAATAAGTGTTTTAACTCTGAAAAAATACTTATTAAGATTTAAAATTTTTATGAGTTTATAGAACTATTAATGGATATATATATGTATATATGTGTATATATATTTAAATTTATATATCTGTCTTTCTCTCTATGTACATGCACATGTATATATGTATATATATTTCATATATACTTTGTACCCACCAAAATAAATACATGACTTTCTATAAATAAATATGTGTGTATATGTGCTCAGTCACTCAGTCATGTCTAACTCTGTGAATCTATGGATTGTAACCCACCAGTCTCCTCTGTCCATGAAATTTTCCAGGCAGGAATATTGGAGTGTCATGCCCTTCTCCAGGGGATCTTTCCAATCCAAGGATTGAATCTGGATCTCCTGTATCTCCTTCACTGGCAGGTGGATTCCTTTCTACTGTACCACCTGGGAAGCCTATAAAGAAGTGCGCATTTATATTATACTAACACATGTTGATATAATTAGTCATATGCATGAATGCATGTACATTACTTAAAAAATATTTTCTCCTATTGCAGAATAAAACATTCAATACAGTTTCAATTAGGTAACATATACTCTTCTAAATTTGAAATTAATCATTTGGAGCATGACATATGCTATTTGACAAGTATTCATAGATTGAAGAAATTAATATTCTGCATGTGTGTGTCCACGGAATGTTAGAGGACTTCACATCTTGGAGAGAATGATCCCAAGTAGGGAGAGAACAGTATCTATATGGAGTGGAATAAATTGCAGAGAAATAGGGATATACATGTGAGATCAAAATCACTGTGTACTTGATGCCGAAATATAAAAATTCAACCCCTATTGCAATTGAAACACAGACAAAAATTGAAGTGGATCATAGACATAAACCTAAATTGTGTATTGCAGTTTTTAAAGAAAATATAAACACCTTTGAAATTTTGATAAAGACAAAAATTTTATGGATATAACACCAATGTATTAATCATAAAGAAAGCAAAATTTTAAACTCAACTTTTATATTTGTTTTTCTTCAGGTTGATTATGGTTTTAACTTTCACATTTTACATTAATTTTTGAGTGTTTTATTTGGTAGAGTCAATATTTATGTTTCTGTAAAAATACCCAATTGCTCTCATAGGACTTGGTCCAAAGACATTTTTTATCTATTGAATTGCATCGATGTCTCTGTTGACAATTTGGTGAATGCATATGTGTGTGTCTGTTTACATATTCACTATTCTGCTCCAACACTACTATGTCAATATTTCTATGTCAATTATTGTAATTTTATATGTTGAGTACATCATGCAAAATGCTGGGCTGGATGAATCATAAGCTGGTATCAACATATCAATAACCTCAGGTATGCAGATGATATCACTCTAATGGCAGAAAGTGAAGAGTAATTAAAGACCCTCTGCTGCTGCTAAGACGCTTCAGTCATGTCCGACTCTGTGCGACCCCATAGACGGAAGCCCACCAGGCTCCCCCGTCCCTGGGATTCTCCAGGTAAGAACACTGGAGTGGGTTGCCATTTCCTTCTCCAATGTATCAAAGTAAAAAGTGAAAGTGAAGTCGCTCAGTCGTGTCCAACTCTTAGCGACCCCATGGACTGGAGCCTACCAGGATCCTCCGTCCATGGGATTTTCCAGGCAAAAGTACTGGGGAGGGGTGCCATTGCCTTCCCCTCTAGGTGAGGGTAAAAGAGAAGAGTGAAAAAGCTGTCTTAAAACTCAACGAATTCAAAAAATTCAGATCATGGCATTCAATCCCATCACTTCATGACAAATAAATGGGGAAAAAGTGGAAACAGTTGTAGATTTTATTTTCCTGCACTCCAAAATCATTGCAGATGGTGACAACAGTCACAAAATTAAAAGATACTTGCTCCTCTAAACGAAAGTTATTACAAACCTAGACAGTGTATTAAAAAACAGAGACATAATTTTACCGATAAAGGTCTTTACAGTAAAATTCATGATTTTTCCAGTAGTCTTGTATGGATGTAAGAGTTGGACCATAAAAAGGCTGTGAGCTGAATAATTGATAATTTGGAATTGTTCTATTGGAGAAGACTCTTGAGAGTCTCTTGGACAGCAAGGAAAACAAACACTGTTTCCACTGTTTCTCCATCTATTTCCCATGTAGTGATGGGACCAGATGCCATGATCTTCGTTTGCTGAATGTTGAGCTTTAAGCCAACCTTTTCACTCTCCACTTTCACTTTCATCAAGAGGCTTTTTAGTTCGTCTTCACTTTCTATTCCAAATCCTGAAATATGATGCTGTGAAAGTGCTGCACTCAATATGTCAGCAAATTTGGAAAACTCAGCAGTGGCCACAGGACTGGAAAAGGTCTGTTTTCATTCCAATCTCAAAGAAAGGCAATGCCAAAGAATGCTCAAACTACCGCACAATTGCACTCATCTCACACACTAGTAAAGTAATGCTCAAAATTCTCCAAGCCAAGCTTCAGCAATATGTGAACCATGAACTTCCTGATGTTCAAACTGGTTTTAGAAAAGGCAGAGGAACGAGAGATCAAATTGCCAACATCTGCTGGATCATGGAAAAAGCAAGAGAGTTCCAGAAAAACATCTATTTCTGCTTTATTGACTAGGCCAAAGCCTTTGACTGTGTGGATCACAATAAACTGTGGAAAATTCTGAAAGAGATGGGAATACCGGACTACCTGATCGGCCTCTTGAGAAATCTGTATGCATGTCAGGAAGCAACAGTTAGAACTGGTCATGGAACAACAGACTGGTTCCAAATAGGAAAAGGAGTTCGTCAAGGCTATATATTGTCACCCTGTTTATTTAACTTATATGCAGAGTACATCATGAGAAATGCTGGACTGGAAGAAACACAAGTTGGAATCAAGATTGCTGGGAGAAATATCAATAACCTCAAATATGCATATGACACCACCCATATGGCAGAAAGTGAAGAGGAACTAAAAAGCCTGGTGATGAAAGTGAAAGTGGAGAGTGAAAAAGTTGGCTTAAAGCTCAACATTCAGAAAACGAAGATCATGGCATCTGGTCCCATCACTACATGGGAAATAGATGGAGAAAGAGTAGAAACAGTGTCAGACTTTATTTTTCTGGGCTCCAAAATCACTGCAGATGGTGACTGCAGCCATGAAATTAAAAGATGCTTACTCCTTGGAAGGAAAGTTATGATCAACCTAGATAGCATATTCAAAAGCAGACACATTACTTTGTCAACAAAGGTTCATGTAGTCAAGGCTATGGTCTTTCCTGTGGTCATGTATGGATGTGAGAGTTGGACTGTGAAGAAGGCTGAGTGCCGAAGAATTGATGCTTTTCAACTGTGTTGGAGAAGACTCTTGAGAGTCCCTTGGACTGCAAGGAGATCCAACCAGTCCATTCTGAAGGAGATCAGCCCTGGGATTTCTTTGGAAGGAATGATGCTGAAGCTGAAACTCCAGTACTTTGGCCACCTCATGTGAAGAGTTGAGTCATTGGAAAAGACTCTGATGCTGGGAGGGATTGGGGGCAGGAGGAAAAGGTGACGACAGAGGATGAGATGGCTGGATGGCATCACTGACTCAATGAACGTGAGTCTGAGTGAACTCCAGGATTTGGTGATGGACAGGGAGGCCTGGTGTGATGCAATTCATGGGGTCGCAAAGAGTCAGACACGACTGAGCGACTGATATGATCTGATCTGATCTGAAACAAAATCAACTCTGAATATTCATTGGAAGAACTGATACTGAAATTGAAGCTCAAATACTTGGCCACCTGATGTGAAGAGCCAACATATTGGAAAAGACCCTCATGTTGGTAAAGACTGAAGGCAAAAAGATAAATGGTGCAAAGGATGAGGTAGTTAGATAACATCATGGACTCAGTGGACATGAATTTGAGCAAATTCTGGGAGATAATGAAAGACAGGGCAATCTTGCATTATGCAGTTTGTTCATGGAATTGCAAAGAGTCAGACATGACATAGACACTGAGCACAGACAACAACAATATAGTAAGTCTTAGAATGTGATTGTATATTCTTTTCAAGTTAATATAGACACATTGCATTTTCATATACATTTTCGGACCAAAGTGTTACTTAATATAAATAGTGTTGGGCATTTTGATTGGAATGATAATACAAATATTTTAATTTGTAGAGAATTTAAATCTTAAATATATCTTCTTTTTCAATTCATATGTGTGGGGTATCCACTTATTTTGATTCTGTTTATTTTTTCCATGTCTATAACTCTTCCATCTCATGGTTTCTCCTATCAAATCTCTTGCTTCATTCTTACTATTCTCTCATTCTATTAGTTCATAGATTTAATTTACTTCTTTCTTTTGACTTCTTTGCATTTGTCATCTATATTAGTTTCATTCTGATGGTTTTACAAAGCACAGTCATATGGTTTAAAAAAAGACAAATCGTTACCTTAGAGTTCTGTAAATCAGTAGTCCAAATGTATTCTCTCTTCACATCACTTTTGTATCTGTTACCTCCTTTGATTCTTAACCTCTGTCCCCATCTTACAAAGGCATTTGTGATTATTTTGAGTCTATCCAGAAAATTCAGGATAATCACCTCATCTCAAGGCCCTCAATGTCACCATAGCTACATAGTTCTTTTTCCCAACTGAAGTAACAGATTCACAGATTCTAAAGAATCAGAATGTGACTATTTTTAATGAGGCTTTATTATGTCTACAACACCAACTACACTAGCCAGTGTTTTCTGCCTCTAGCATAAGGTGAGGTTGAAATAATAAAAATGATATATTCAATAAAGGAGTCTTATAAATATCATTAAGAATGTTTGGACTATCTAAAGAAATGAATCACAATTTGAAGTTTTTAATAAAGGAAATGGTTTATTCACATTTGAGTTTTAGAGAAAGCATGTTTTCCAGTGTGGCAAGAGATCTGCCTAGAGAAAGATTCAAGTAAAGGAACAGTTAAGAGACTATTGTAGTGATAAAAAACAAGAGACTTTATTTCCTTTTACAACAATCACAGTGCAAATGGAGAAAAATAGACAGAATAAAGGGAATGAAAGTTCTAGACAAGTCAACTGTCCTAGTTTATTAAATGTTCATTTGAGAAAAACTTTATTCTATTGCTTGAATTTTTCATATTATGAATCAAAGGGGTATCTATCTATAAAAAGACTCCTACAATCCTCAATGTGAATAAATGTTGCAGTTACACTCCTCTCTTCTCACTCCTATTCAAAATATCAAAGTCAGCTATACCTAAACCCTGGCATGTACTCTAACTTGACAGGTTACTAATAAGTGAGCATGTGGTTCCAGTTACCAAATGAATATGCTCTAAATTAGTTTAGTTTATATATACTTAGAGTCAATGATGATTTCTAGTACAATTTAAAGTTTAATAAAGTAGATATCATGTAAAGTGTTCTTACTGCAGTAAAGTAAAATATAACTGAATTTAAAGCTAATTTTCTATGAGTGACAAACTCTAAATAGAAGAATAAACAATGAAATAATGAGATAGTAAGTAGATATTAGAGAAGAAAGCATTTGAATCCTCTTTGTAGTTTCTTTTTTTAGGACAACAGACTTAACTGATTTTTAGTAACCAGACACTGTCAATTTCCTTTGCAGTTACTGGAAAGTTAACCACTAACTTTAGCAATAAGTCCAATTTCAGTTCTCATTTTCTTTGCTTTCTGGTGTTTTTGTTTCTGTGTGTGTTCTTATAGATATTTTATTGTGACTTTAAGAAAACCTGAAAGCTTCATCAGCAGCTAGATATCATGTTAAAATAGAAATACCTATTCTTCTCGATGGGAAAGTGAAAGTGAAAGTCATGTCTGACTCTTTGCGACCCCATGGACTATACAGTCCATGGAATTCTCTAGGCCAGAATACTGGAGTGTGTAGTCTTTTCCTTCTCTAGGGGATCTTCCCTCATTATGGCAGGTAGAATATTATTCATTATTTTCAGAAGAGAGATTCATTTAGGGAAGCAATTATTTCTAACACTTTATTGTGTCACAATTCTTAATGGAAGGCCAAAAGTTTTCCTCCCAGTGTCCTTGGGAAAAAAGGTCTATTAACTTTTCCTTGATTACAAACGAATCTTCAAGCATCCTAAGCATAAACATTAAGACATAATAGCTTCCTTTTGGCAGCAGCTAAGCTAGAGATTCCAAGGTACTTACTGGAAGTCTCAAATTGTTCATCATGTATCCAAACCCACAATAAGGCAAAATGCCACCTTTTGCAAATTAGGTCCTTGCATTTCTCCTAAGTAGCTCTTCAGTCCTCATTCAGCTTTACATATTTCTGTCCACTGATCATCATAACCAAAAGAGGAAATGAGGCATGAGCTGGACAGAAGTTGATGAGAGATAAGAAATGTTGGGTTTCCCTGGTGACTCAGACAGTAAAGACTCCCCCTGCAATGTGGGAGACCAGGGTATAGAGGAAAATAATTATACAGGAAAAGGACAGCACTGTTTTCCTATTTGTCAAATTGTTTTTCACATTTCTTTCATTATAAACTTGTTAGTAAAATGTGAAAATGAAAATGTTCTTTGCAAGATAATTTCAATGTACAGATAAGCTTCAAATGCCTATATCTACATAAAAGGCTACTTGGTAAAGAATCCGCCTGCCAATTCAAGAGGCACAGGAAATGTGGGTTTGATCCCTGGATAGGAAGAGCCCCTAGAAGAGGAAATGGCAACTCAATCCAAGATTCTTCCCAGGGGTCACAAAGAGTCAGACATGATAGCACACACAAACACCCAACAGCCTGGTTCTTTTACTTTCACTTAGAACAAATTTGCATTTTTAGCTAAATATTAAGAAAATCGTATCATTGCATAACATTGATGAAAAATCTCAAGTTTGTGGTTTATAATTTCAAAGGGTATAATGTAGTCTAATTTCTGGAAATTCTTAGCATATTGCTAAACTGTTGTGTGAGTGCTAATGCCATCCCAATTAATAAGCTTGACAAAAGTTAATGATATCAGTAAATAAAATTATTTTGTTTACAAGAAACTTACTGAATAAGGGATGGTAAAAGATATTTACCAACACTTTTGGCTTCTTTCTGTGACCCAGGAGGAAATCTCCATGTTATTATCTATATAAACTCATTAAATGATAGTTTTTCTTCTCAAAATATTATTATTATAAGATATGTAAATTACATTGGTACTGATTAAACTATGCATTGGTTACCATGTTTGCTGTATATTACTTTACCCAAGGATAATAAATAAAATAATAAACATAAAATCTTCAGAAATACTTCATACTCAAGAGATTCCAGTAAAGAGTTCTCAACCTATAAATAAACAAGAGAGGTCTACTAAAATTTCAGATTCTTTCTCATTTCTATCTAGAAAATAGGAAAAAACAGGCACACAAAAAGATACTCAAAATCATTTACCATCAGAAAAAGGCAAATTTAAAAAAAAATATTTTTACTGATTTTTAAAATTACTTTAAAATGTTGTGTTAGTTTAAACAGTACAGTAAAGTGAATCAATTTTCCATATACACATATCCACTCTTTCTTAGATTCTTTTTTTCATAACCTGTAAGTAACTTCCTTAAGCCCAATCATATTAACTTCTATCATTTACACCTGAATACTCTGGAGAATACTAGTTTCTCTTAAGACAACCTAGAATACAGAGGTGGAGACAGGGTATTCTGTCAGTTCAGTTCAGTCGTGTCCAACTCTTTGCGACCCTGTGAACTGCAGCATGCCAGGCTTTCCGTTTCATCATCAACACCCGGAACCAACCCAAACTCATGTCCATTGAGTCGGTGATGCCATCCAACCGTCTCATCCTCTGTCGTCTCCTTCTACTCTGGCCCTCAACTTTCCCAGCATCAGAGTCTTTTCAAATGAGTCAGCCCTTCACATCAGGTGGCCAAAGGACTGGAGTTTCAGCTTCAACATCAGTCCTTCCAATGAACAGCCAGGACTGATCTCCTTTAGGATAAACTGGTTGGATCTCCTTGCAGTCCAAGGGACTTGCAAGAGTCTTCTCCAACGCCACAGTTCAAAAGCATCAATACTTCTGTGCTCAGCTTTATTTATAGTCCAACTCTCACATCCATACATGATTGCTGGAAAAACCATAGCCTTGACTCGACGGACATTTGTTGGCAAAGGAATATCTCTGCTTTTTAATATGCTGTTTAGGTTGGTCATGAGAAATGAAAATTAAACTACAATGAGATATCATCTCACATCTCAGAAAGGCTACCACCAAGCAGAACACAAATAACAAATGTTGCCATGAATGTGGACAAAAGGAAACCTTAGTGCGCTGCTATTTGGAATGCAAATTGGTGCAACCACTGTAGAAAAAAAAAATGTGGAGATGTCTCTAAAAACTAAAAATAGAACTACAATATGATTCATCAAATTCACTTCTGGGTATTTATTTAAAAATGAAGCCATTAAATAGGAAAGATAAACGCATTCCAATGTTCATACTGGCATGATTTACAATAGCTAAGATATGCATATGTGCTCAGTTGCTTCAGTCCTATCTGACTCTTTGCAACCCTATGGACTGTAGACCACCAGGCTCTTTTGTCCATGGGATTCTCCAGACAAAAATTCTGGAATGGGTTGTCATGCCCTCCTCCTGGGGATCTTCTCAACCCAGGCATGAACCCCATGTCTCCTGTATTGCAGGCGACTTCTTTACTGCTGACCCACCTTGGTAGCCCAGTTAAGACATTAAGCAAAGAAAACGTGGTGTGTGTATACACACATACACAAAGTAGAATGTTACCCAGTCATAACAAAATAAATAAATAAATAAAAGTTTGCCATTTGCAACAACGTGAATGAACTCGGAGGTGTTACGCTAAAGTGGAATAACTCAGAGAAAGACAAATATTGTGTGGTATTACTTATATGTAGAATCTAAAGAAAAGAAAAAAATGAATAAATATAATAAAACAGAAACAGACCCACAGATACATAGAACAAGCTAGTGGTTATCAGTGGGAAGAGGGAAAGTATAGGATGTTAAGAAGTACAAACTACTATGGATTAAATAAATAACCTACAAGAATGTATATATATAGTACAATATAAGCATACAGTACAATACAAGGAATACAACCAATATTTTATGTAAATGGAATATAACCTTTAAAATTTGTGAATCACTGTTTTACACCTGAAACTTAAATGTTATTGTACACTATCTATACTGCAACAAAAATTAAATAAATAAATACAATTATCTATCATGTAAACTGCATTTGCATATTGTCATGTGTCATCTAAAAAGCTGAATATAAAGAAAATATCAGATTATTAATGAATGATATACTTTAGTTTTGGTCGATTGTCAACTTTAGCAAATTATTTAATCTTCCTTGAGAACAATTTGCTCATCTGCAAGGTGAGAAGGATGTATATAGTACATGACCCTTAAGTTACCACATTTATTGTGCTATTAGATTTGATTTTGTAAGAGTCTTTACCTTAATTAACTGTAACGCCTACTGAAGAGATTACATAAAAGATTTCACATTATATTAATAACTTGGGTAAAGTGATTCTCATATATTTCAGAAATTAATTCAATATCTGTCATTATAATAAGAGAAACATTTATCTTTTATTGGGTATCCACTATCTATCAATAACTGAAGAGATATACATAGAGTATACTCTTTAAATCTCAATACATGTAATTGTTTCTTTTTTATTTGAAGAAATGAAAACTAAGAATATTTTACTATTTTTCTTGGTACAGTGCCAAGTAGAAATTTGAAATTTTATACATCTCTATCAATAACTGAAGAGATGTTAAGAAATGAAAACTAAGAATATTTTACTATTCTCCTTGGTACAGTGCCAAGTAGAAATTTGAAATTTATATCCAAATGCTCAATTGCAGTGGTACATTGTTTCCCATTTGAGGGAGACAGATGTTTACAACACAAGAGGTTGATTTATAAAGTTCTTCATGAAGAGGTTTACAGTTTCAAGTTTTCTTAAGATTTACCTATAAATAATATAAAATATTGTAAGTACTTTTCCTAAATGTTAATTATCAGCAATAAAAATGAATTGTTAACAATTTTTTATGTGAAATCCAAATGGATCCACGAGAATTTTAAAGTTGAGATACCTGGTTAAAATGTATTGCTTATTGCTGACTTGTTCTATAGTTCAATCTAGTTAGATTTAATGGGTATAAGAGCTTTTAGTGAAAACAAACAAACAAACAAAAAGCATGGATAAAGGATCTCTGAAACACCATTATTAATGCCAAAGGTAAACATAAAATTAATTTAACATTGAGATATCAGTTCTTCTAATAGATAATTGTAATGATAGAAAAAGCATAAAACAACTATATTTAGAGCTCATTCAATTTATCATTAGTTTTTAAAGTTGATTAAAAAGTTCCTCCTCTGAAAAAAGCAAAGCATAATTGTATGTATTGATTACTCTAGTTTGAAATGAATTAACTTATAGTTTTCCTGTAATTACTTAATGATGGATGATAATTTTTATTTTATTTGAAAATTTATTATTTATCAACAAAGATTGACACCTAAAAAAGTTAATAAAATTTTGGTTAAAATGTTCTCATATATTACTGACTCCTTAATTGACAAGCATTATAAATTAAAGTAACTGAAGTCAAAAGCAAGAACACAGTGACATTTCAAATTGTGTCAATTTACTTGATTGTTGTCAAAAGTTATATTCTATTTTTAAATGAATTAGTCATGAATTACTGGTTAGTATTCTGATTCATTTTCCATAACTTTAAATGGTCCATTAAAACTATAAAACATGATATATTATACTTCAAAAATAATATTGATCATATTTAAAGAGTTTATATGCTCTAGAGTTATCATTAGAATGAAGTCATTCCAACATAACAAATATAAACAGTACTAAAACAGAACATTTTCATTTATTGTAAATTATTAATCATAAAAAGTGAATACAAAATTTTGTCTTTTTATATGTGATCTCACTAGCAAATTTTTTCTGGATATAAAGTCCAACAATCTTATTTTGAATATTAGTGAAAATTAAACGTATGATCCTATCAGAAGTCTATTCTCCAACTCAAAGAACATAAAATAAACGTGTGCTTATATATCATGCTTCTTTTGGAACAGCTACTTACTATAAATATTTCACTTATGGATGCAACATACTTTATTAACTACCTATTCTACTATTTGCATTATAAATATAAGGCCATGTTGAATATTCTTCACTTAGACTTAGGTCTATGCTTAAGTACTTCTCTTAGGACAACTCTTAAGAAGAGCTGCTTTTTGATTTCTGTATTTTTTGGTCAAACATATGCATATTTAAGCTTTCAGTATACACTGCTAAATTGTCTTCAGACATGTCAGTTGTGCCCTTTTCACAACTACATGTATTGCTAATCTGCTCTTAGCCTACTTCTCCAATCTCTTTCTCTACCTGACGACACTGGCTTGCTTTCTTTTTTCCTTTTTTTTTTTTTTTGGTTTTTAACTTTTGTTTTAGTATTGAAGTATAGCCAATTGATAATGTTGTGACAGTTTCAGAATATATGTATTAATATGTGCTCAGTCACTCAATTGACCTCACTGACTGAAGCCAGCTAGGCTCCTCTGCCCATGGAATTTTCTAGGCAAGAATACTGGAATGGGGCGTCATTTTCTACTCCAGGGAACTTCTTGACCCATGGGTCAAATCCACATCTCTTGCCATCTCCCACACTGGCAGGCAGATTCTTTACCACTAGTGTCACCTGAGGTGGACAGTAAAGGAACTTAGCCATGCATATACATGTATCAAATCTCTTCCAAGCTTCCCCTCCCATCTGGGCTGCTACATAATGATGAGCACAACTCCCTATGCTATACAGTACATCCTTGATGGTTATCCATTTTAAAATAGCAGTGTGTACATGTCCATCCCAAACTCCCTAAACTATCCCTTCCCCCACCAGCTTCCCTTCCCACACGCAACCATATTTCTGTTTTGTAACTTCATATGGATCATGTTTTCTTATATTCTGCATACAATAGATATCATATGATGCTTCTACTCCTTTTTTTTTTTTTTTTTTCTATTCCAGTACCCTATAATGAAAAGGACATCTTTTTTGGGTGTTAGTTCTAAAAGATCTTGTAGGTCTTCATAGAGCCATTCAACTTCTTCAGTGTTGCTGTGATATTGAATGGTTTGCCTTGGAAACAAACAGAGATCATTCTGTCGTTTTTGAGATTGCATCCAAGTACTGTACTTCGGACTCTTTTGTTGACTATGATGGCTATTCCATTTCTTCTAAGGGATTCCTGCCCACAGAAGTAGATATAAAGGTCATCTGAGTTAAATTCACCCATTATAGTCCATTTCAGTTCACTGATTCCTGGAATGTAGATGTTCACTCTTGCCATCTCCTGTTTGACCACTTCCAGTTTGCATTGATTCATGGACCTGACATTCCAGGTTACTATGCAATATTGCTCTTTACAGCATCTGACCTTGGTTCTGTCACCAGTCACATCCACAACTGGGTACTGTTTTGCTTTGGCTCCATCCCTTCATTCTTTCTGGAGCTATTTCTCCACTGATCTCCAGTAGCATATTGGACACCTACCGACCTGGGGAGTTCCTCTTTCAGTATCCTATCATTTTGCCTTTTCATACTGTTAATGGGGTTCTCAAAGCAAGAATACTGAAGTGGTTTCACATTCCCTTCTTCAGTGGACCACATTCTGTCAGACCTCTCCACCATGACCCGCCTGCCTTGGGTGGCCCCACTTGGCATGGCTTAGTTTCATTGAGTTAGACATGGTTGTGGTCCATGTGATCGGATTGTCTAGTTTTCTATGATTATGGTTTCAGTGTGTCTGTCCTCTGATGCTCTCTTGCAACACCTACCATCTAACTTGGGTTTCTCTTACCTCGGACGTAGGGTATTTCTTCACGGCAGCTCCAGCAAAGTGCAGCTGCTGTTCCTTACCTTAGACGAGGGGTGTCTCCTCATGGCCGTACCTCCTGATCTCAGATGTGGGGTAGCTCCTCTCGTCCTTTTCATTATAGGGGACTGGAATACAAAAGTAGGAAGTCAAGAAACACTTGGAGTCACAGGCAAATTTGGACTTGGAGTACAGAATGAAGCAGGGCAAAAGATAAGACAGTTTTGCCAAGAAAATGCACTGGTCATAAAAAACACCCTCTTCCAACAACACAAGAGAAGACTCTACACATGGATATCACCAAATTGTCAACAGTGAAATCAAATTGATTATACTCTTTGCAGCCAAAGATTGAGAATATCTATACAGTGAGCAAAAACAAGACCGGGAGCTGACTGTAGTTCAGATCATGATTTTTTTATTGCCAAATTCATACATAAATTGAAGAAAGCAGGAAAAACCACTAACCATTTCAGGTATGACCTAAATCAAATCCCTTATGATTATAGAGTGGGAGTGAAAAATAGATTTAGGGACTAGATCTGATAGATAGAGTGCCTGATGAACTATGCATGGAGGTTCATGACATTGTACAGGAGACAGGGATCAAGACCATCACCATGGAAAAGAAATGAAAAAAAGCAAAATGGCTGTCTGGGGAGGCCTTACAAATAACTGTGAAAAGAAGAAAAATGAAAAGCAAAGGATAAAAAGAAAGATATAAGCATCTGAATGCAGAGTTCCAAAGAATAGCAAGAAGAGATAAGAAAGCCTTCCTCAGCGATCAATGCAAAGAAATAGAGGAAAACAACAGAATGGGAAAGACTAGAGATCCCTTCAAGAAAATTAGAGATACCAAGGGAACATTTCATGCAAAGATGGGCTCGATTAAAGACAGAAATGTTATGGACATAACAGGAGCAGAAGATATTAAGAAGATGTGGCAAGAATATACAGAAGAACTATACAAAAAAAGAGCTTCATGACCAAGATAATCAAGACGGTGTGATCACTCACATAGAGCCAGACATGCTGGAATGTGAAGTCAAATGGGCCTTAGAAAGCATCACTACGAACAAAGCTAGTGGAGGTGATGGAATTTCAGTTGAGCTTTTTCAAACCCTGAAAGATGATGGTGTGAAAGTGCTGCACTCAATATGCCAATAAATTTGGAAAACTCAGCAGTGCCAAAAAGACTGGAAATGGTCAGTTTTTATTCAAATCCCAAAGAAAGGCAATGCCAAACAATGCTTAAAGTGCCACACAATTGCACTTATCTCATACGCTAGTAAAGTAATGCTCAAAATTCTGCAAGCCAGACTTTAGCAATACGTGAACCGTGAACTTCCAGATGTTCAAGCTGGTTTCAGAAAAGGTAGAAGAACCAGAGATCAAATTGCCAACATCTGTGGGATCATGAAAAAAAAAAAAAAAAAAAAACAGAGTTCCAGAAAAAAAACATCTATTTCTGCTTTATTAATTATGCCAATGCCGTTGACTGTGTGGATCACAATAAACTGAGGAAAATTCTGCAAGAGATGGGAATACCAGACCACCTGACCTTTCTCTTGAGAAACCTGTATGCATGTCAGGAAGCAACAGTTTGAACTGGACATGGAACAACAGACTGGTTCCAAATAGGAAAAGGAGTACGTCGAGGCTGTATATTGTCACCCTGCTTATTTAACTTATATGCAGAGTACATCATGAGAAACGCTGGACTGGAAGAAACACAAGCTGGAATCAAGCTTGATGGGAGAAATATCAATAACTTCAGATATGCAGATGACACCACCCTTATGGCAGAAAGTGAAGAGGAACTGAAAAGCCTCTTGATGAAAGTGAAAGAGGAAAGTTGGTTTAAAGCACAACATTCAGAAAACTAAGATCACGGCATCTGGTCCCATCACTTCATGGGAAATAGATGGGGAGACAGTAGGAACAGAGTCAGACTTTATTGTGGGGGGCTCCAAAATCACTGCAGATGGTGACTGCAGCCATGAAATTAAAAGACGCTTACTCCTTGGAAGAAAAGTTATGGCCAACCTAGATAGCATATTCAAAAGCCAAGACATTACTTTGCCAACAAAGGTCCATCTAGTCAAGGCAATTGTTTTTCCAGTGTTCATGTATGGATGTGAGGGTTGGACTATGAACAAAGCTGAGCGCGGAAGAATTGATGCTTTTGAACTGTGGTGTTGGAGAAGACTCTTGAGTGTCCCTTGGAGTGCAAGGAGATCCAACCAGTCCATTTTAAAGGAGATAGGTCCTGGGTTTTCTTTTGAAGGATTGATGCTAAAGCTGAAACTCCAATACTTTGGCCACTTCATGTGAAGAGTTCACTCATTGGAGAAGACTCTGATTCTGGGAGGGATTGAGGGCAGGAGGAGAAGTGGACGACAGAGGATGAGATGGTTGGTTTGCATCACTGACTCGATGGTCATGAGTTTGAGTGAACTCTGGAAGTTGGTGATAGATAGGGAGGCGTTGTGTGCTGCTATTCATGGGGTCACAAAGAGTCAGACATGATTGAGTGACTGAACTGAACTGAACTTCTCTTTTTTACTTACTTCACCTAGAATGCCAATCTCTAGGTCCATCCATGTTACTCTGAATGGCATTATTTCATTTTTTTTTTAAACAGTGCTATTCCTTTGTATGTATGTACTGCATCAATACCACATCAATAATTATACTGGGACAAAAACAGAAATTAGATCAATGGAACAGTATAAAAAGCCTAGAAATAAACTCATGTATTCTCAGTCACTTAATCTATGACAAAGGAGACAAGCCTACACATTGTTGGGAAGGCAGTCTCTTCAACAGATGGTGATGGGAAAGCTAGACTGCTTCATGTTAAAAAGAAAGAAATGAAATTAGATTACCCTTTAACACCATATATAGAAATAAGCTCCAACATTATTAAAAACATAAATGTAATACCTGACACTATAATACCGTAAAGGAAAATATAGGCAGGACCTTCTCTGACATTAATTGCAGCAATATCTTTTTCAATTCTGCTCTCAAAATAATGGAAATTTAAAACAAAAAAAATGTGGCCTACTTGAACTCAAAAGCTTTTGCATAGCAAACAATAAATAACAACAAAAAGACAACCCACACTGGGAGGAGATATCTGCAGATGATGTGACTAAAAAGGAATCAACCTCCAAAATCTATAAATAGCTCGTGGAGCTCAACACTGGCTTCCTTTAGTTCAACCAACCATCCGTTTCATTTCTAGGTTGTTCACACAAGCCATTCTTGCTACTTAGAGTGCTGGTTCCTCAAACAATCCATCCCTAATCCTGCTTTTAACGCAAATATTACTTTAAACATACATTCCCAGGAAAGCCTCTGATGGTCTTTCAGCTTCGTAGGTTAAGTGATAGTGTTTCTCAACACTTACCATAAATATGTATGACTAAAAAGATTTTGATACTATTAAGTGTCTCTGATATTACCAAACATCTTTTCAGCATCTATGTTAATGATTATATAGCATTTTTCTTATGTTCATTAATGTAATTAATTATATAATGTAATTTCATAATGTTTAGTAATTTTTACATTTCTGGAATAAATTATATATTTTATATATAATACACACAATTTATAGTTTAATGTGCTGTTTAAAATTCTGCTTACTAGTATTTAGTTTTTATTGCATGGATATTTTAAGTTATATGGTATCTGCTTATCTATCTGGGGCTGTATTTACTATTTTAAAATTTGAATGGCATAATTTCTTCAGAAATTTGGAAATTTTCATTTTATCTTCTCTAGACCTTTTATAAAATATCATGATTTTCTGTCCTTTGAAGACTTCATAAAATTGCCCTAAAATAATCTGAACTTGGGGCATTTAAGCTTCAAATTATGTAATTTTTTCCCCTAGGAATTAATCTGAATCATCTATTTTTGCAGATGTTTTGCATGGAGTTCAAATTACATGCCAAATTTAAAGCTCACAAGTGAAATAAATGGTGATGTTTTAAGTCAGTAATGTTGTGGATGTTGTCATGAAATAGAATGTAATTGATACAGATTATTAGTGTTTACTTCTTAAAAAAATAGGAAAAAAGCAACAATACCAGAGAGTAAAACAGAAAGAAAATTATTGCAAAAATTGTGTCTATTATAATTCTCTCAGATGTAAACTATCTTACCAGTAGGTAACATTTAGAGGGTTTTGAACAATTTGACAGTGCAATATTATGTCTATTGGATCTCATTGTAAAAATAGTTTTTGCAATTGTGATATCTCTATTTTTTAATTTTATTTTTATATATCTCTCTGCAATAAAGTTAAAGTAACAGTTGACCAATGACTATGTTTTTTTAATGGTATGTGATGAGAGAAGTAGCAAAACATAAAATGGTAAAATTAAAAAAAAAAAAAAAAGTAACTATTCATTAAAATTCAACCAGCAGTAAAAAGATAGTCAAAGGATTAGTAGTTTTCATTCCAATCCCAAAAAAAGGCAATGCCAAAGAATGCACAAACTACTGAACAATAGCACTCATCTCACACGCTAGGAAAGTAATGCTCAAAATTCTCCAAGCCAAGCTTCAGCAATACGTGAACCGAGAACTTCCAGGTGTTCAAGCTAGTTTTAGAAAAGGCAAAGGAACCAGAGATCAAATTGCCAACATCCACTGGATCATGGATAAAGCAAGAGAGTTCCAGAAAAATATCTATTTCTGCTTTATTGACTATGCCAAAGACTTTGACTGTGTAGATCAAAATAAACTGTGGAAAATTCTGAAAGAGATGGGAATACCAGACCACCTGATCTGCCTCTTGATAAACCTGTATGCAGGTCAGGAAGAAACAGTTAGAACTGGACATGGAGCAACAGACTGGTTCCAAATAAGAAAAGGAGTATGTCAAGGCAGTATATTGTCACCCTGCTTATTTAACTTCTATGCAGAGTACATCATGAGAAACCCTGGGCTGGAAGAAGCACAAGCTGGAATCAAAATTGGCAGGAGAAATAGCAATAACCTCACATATGCAGATGACACCACCCTTATGGCAGAAAGTGAAGAGGAGCCTCTTAATGAAAGTGAAAGAGGAGAGTGAAAATGTTGGTTTAAAGCACAACATTCAGAAAACTAAGATCACGGCATCTGGTCCCATCACTACATGGGAAATAGATGGGGAAACAGTGGGAACAGAGTCAGACTTTATTTTGGGGGGCTCCAAAATCACTGCAGATGGTGACTGCAGCCATGAAATTAAAAGACGCTTACTCCTTGGAAGAAAAGTTATGACCAGCCTAGATAGCATATTCAAAGGCAGAGACGTTACTTTGTCAACAAAGGTCCATCTAGTCAAGGCAATTGTTTTTCCAGTGTTCATGTATGGATGTGAGGGTTGGACTGTGAAG
Source organism: Tragelaphus eurycerus (assembly GCA_935064755.1). NCBI lineage: Eukaryota > Metazoa > Chordata > Mammalia > Artiodactyla > Bovidae > Tragelaphus > Tragelaphus eurycerus. Next base: position 5,790,260 of record CAKXYN010000041.1, read on the forward strand.
AAAGCTGAGTGTCGAAGAATTGATGCTTTTGAACTGTGGTGTTAGAGAAGACTCTTGAGTGTCCCTTGGATTGCAAGGAAATCCAACCAGTCCATTCTAAAGGAGATTGGTCCTAGGTGTTCTTTTGAAGGACTGATGCTAAAGCTGAAACTCCAATACTTTGGCCACATCATGCAAGGAGTTGACTCATTGGAAAAGACTGATTCTGGGAGGGATTGAGGGCAGGAGGAGAAGGGACGACAGAGGATGAGGTGGCTGGATGGCATCACTGACTCGATGGACATTATTTTGGGTGGACTCTAGGAGTTGGTGATGAACAGTGAGGCTGGCGTGCTGCCAAGAGTCGGACACGACTGAGAGACTGAACTGAACTGAAAAGTTCAAGAAGGTTCACTTTTCTCCACATACTTGACAAAACATTAATTATTTAATTATTTTAAAAATAGCCATTTTAACAGGTGTGATGTTGATTGGCTTACCTAGGAAATGAACTGGGGTCATACTGTATTTTCTGAAATTGCACCCAAATACTGCGCTTAGGACTCTGGTTATCTCTGTGGGCTACTGTATTTCTTCTAAGGGATTCTTGCTTACAGTAGTGTTTTTAATGGTTATCTGAATTAAATTCATCTAATCCTGTCCATTGAAGTTCACTGACTCCTAAAATGTTGATGTTTACTCTTGCTCTCTGCAGCTTCACCACATCCAGTTTACTGTGATTCATGAGTCTAACGTTCCTGGCTCCTATGCAGTTTTATTCCTTATAGCATTAGACTTTACTTTCACCACCAGAGACATCCACAAATTGGTGTTGCTTCCACTTTGACTCAGCCACTTCTTTCCAGAGCTATTCTGCCACTCTTCCCCAGTAGCATATTGGACACCTACTGAACTGGAGGGCTCATTTTCCAGTGTTAGCCTCAGATAGGAAGATGATGCCACTCTAATGGAAACAAGCAAAGAGGATCTAAAGAGCATCATGATGAGGGTGAAAGAAGGAAGTGAAAAAGCTTGCTTAAAATTCAGAATTCAAAAAACTAAGATCATGGCATCCAGTCCCATCACTCATGTAAACAGATGGGGGAGAAAGTGGAAAAAGTGACAGATTTTATTTTGGGGACTCCAAAATCACTGCAGACAGTAACTACAGCCAAGAAATTCTCCTCCTTGGAAGAAAAGTTATTACAGCATATTAAAAGGCAGAGACATCACTTTGCTGACAAAGTGTCAAAGCTATGATTTTTCCAGTAGTCTTGTATGGATGTGAGAGTTGGGCTCTAAAGAAGGCTGAGAACCAAATAATTAATACTTTCAAATTGTGGTGTTGGAAAAGACTCTTAAGAGTTCATGGACTGAAGGAGATCAAATCAATCCTAAAGTAAATCAACACTGAATATTCTTTGGAAGGACTGATGCTAAAGCCGAAGCTCCAGTACTTTGGCCACCTGAAGCAAATAGCTGAGTCATTGGAAAAGAATCTGATACTGGGAAAAATTGAGGGCAGGAGGAGAATATGGTGATAGAGGATGAGATGGTTGAATGGCATCATCAACTCAATGGACATGAGTTTGAGTAAACTCTGGAGGATAGTGAAGGACAGGGAAGCCTGGTGTGCTGCAATCAGTCCATGGAGTCACAAAGAGTCAAACATGACTTAGAGATTGAACAGCAGGTATGAGGTGGTATCTTATTTTGATTTTGATTTTCATTTCCCTGAGAATTAATGATGCTGAGTACTTTTCCCATGTGCCTGTTGGCTATCTGTATGTCTTCATTGATAAAAAGGTTAATTCATTTCCTCTGCACATTTTTTTTTTACCCTTTTTCTTGACTATTGAGTTATATGAATTCTTTGTATATCTTTTATCTTTATTCCTTATCACATATGCTATTTACAAATATCTTCTCCGTTATAGTAGGCTGCTTTTTTGTTTGGTTAATAGTTTTTTCTTTGTTGTGAAGCATTTATTTTGAGGTCATCCCACTTATTCAATTTTGATTTTGGTTCCCTTGCTTGAGGAGACAGAAAAAATATTGCTGAGAATAAAGTCAGAGTGTACTGCCTATAATTTCTTCTAAAATTTTATGAGTTCAGACCTACATTTAAGTCTTTAATCCATTTAAATTTTTTGTATATCGTATGAGAAAATTGACCATTTATTTTTTTATGAAGCTGTCCAGTTTCCCAAGCACCGTTTATTGAAGAAGCTGGTTTTTTCTTCAAGTGTGTATTCTTGTCTCCTTTGTCATAGAATCTTTGACTACATAATGTGGGTTCTTTTCTAGACTATTTAGTCTGCTTTATTGAATATGTGCCTGTATTTGTGCCAGTATCATGCTGTTTTTGTTGATTATTGTAACTTTGTAGTATACTTTCCCAGCTTCCTTTTCCTTTCTAAGGCTTTTTTGTCTATTCAAGATCATTTGTGATTTAATACAAATTTTAGAATTCTTTGTTCTGTGAAAATGTCATTAATATTTTTGATAAGTGCTGATTGAATCTGCAGATTACTCTGAATAGTATGGTCATTTTTAATAATATTAATTCTTCTAATTCATGAGCACAGTATATCTTTCCATTTGCTTGTATCATCTTCAGTTTCTTTTGTCAATGTCTGATATTTTTCAGATTATAGGCCTTTTACTTCTTTAGATTTATTCCTAGGTTTGTTTTTTTTTTTTTTCTAATTTTTGATGTAATTGTAAATGGGATTGCTTTAATAAATTCTTTCTGGTAGTAAATTAATATATAAAAACACAACAGAGGAGAACAAGATGACAGGGGAGTAGGTGGACATGGAGTATACCTTTCTCAATGAATATATCAGGAACACACCTTCAGACACAGAAGTGTATGCAGAACACCAGCTGAGAGTGGAGAGGACTACCTGACCTGTAGAAAAGAATATATAGAACCATGCAAAACTCAATAGGATGAAGGAATGAGGGGGAAAAACAGGAGCATTAGTAGGACTGGACCAGCCCTCAGATGGGGGTGGGGGGGATGGACTGAAGCAGGGCTCTGATCCCCACATCAGGGCAATTGTCTGAGTCATAGGAGAAACATTTAGGGCTTAGAGTGAAACAGCAGCTCTGTGACAGCCTAAATGGAATGAGAATCAGACAACCCTTGCCACAGTCATACATACATACCCTGGACAGGAATGCAGGGCCCTGGCATGCACAGCAGCTGGGAGCTGGAGTTTAGGGATTGTGGAGCAAATCCAGGGCTATGGCTGCTGTTGACCATAGTGAGATGGACTGAGGGGATGTGAGGGAGGAGAATGTGGTGAAAAATCCCTATAGAGGAAAGCAGGGTAGCCATGGAAGCAAGGAGATACTGCTACTTCGTGCATAGAGGGTGGAGCCATCACCATAGCCTCTCTCTCCCCACACACCAGCATCCACAGTTGAAACAATAGAGATGCTGGCCCATCAAATGCCGGATGTGAAGATCTACAGAGTAGGACCCCAGCCAGGGGGCCCCTCTATGTGCCTGATGTGCCGAACAACAGAGAAGGACCCCAGGCAAGGGAGCCCTGTAAATGCCTGAATGGGTGGAGCTACAGAGAAATATTGGCCAAAGAGGCCTTCTGATTACCAGCTACAAGAGGCTCAAAAAAGACTCTGATAGGACAATAACTAATGTGGTAGAGGCAGTCTGTGTCCCTGCACACTTGGCACCACCAGGGTCCCCACAAACAAAGCAGCTATGCCACCTTCACATTCAGCTCTCATTGGGGCAGACCTGTCACAGGGAAAAACGTTTTGCACCTACATGCTCAGGGTTGCTTCAGTTACGTTCAACTCTTGTGACCCTACTGTAGGCGGTGGGCTGCCAGGCTTCTCTGTCAGGGGATTTCTCCAGGCAAGAATACTGGAGCGTATTGGTTGCCATGCCCTTCTAGAGAACTATATTTCCTTCTACCCTAGTTGCCAACTCCCCTGAGTACTTGATGCTTTCAGATCCTCTGCAACCCAAGCAGCTGCATCACGTCCACTCCTGGCCCTCACAGGGGCAACCCCAAGTCCTCCAGGGCAGCCTCAGGAGTGAACCCCAGTGGATAGTGGACATGCAGAGATGGAAATAAAACCATGATTGAAACCCAAGGGCAGTGTGGCTAAGAAAGAAGATCAAAAAGCTTCCCACAGCTGTATAAACTGCATATTAAGTCTACGTGATATACTAGCAGACTCTTTGTCTATGGAATATATAAAAGTACACTGAGCGCTCCCCCCCCCCCCAAAAAAAAAAAAAAAAAAAAAAAACAACACTAGTTCTGATAGCTGTGGACATTGAAGGCAAGAACACACAGGAGTAGAACCAGATTAGAATTTGAGCTTCATCCATGGAAGGTCCAGAGATCAGCACAGTGTTGGGGGGGCATCCTAGGGAGGTGAGGTAGACTGTGACTTCCAGAGAGCGAAAAGACTCTGACAGCGGTGACTCAAGAAAACAGTTAGTTTTATGTTTTGACTTGTTTTATAGGTTCTTTTCACTTTAATGCATTGGAGAAGGTAATGGAAACTGACTCCAGTGTTCTTGCCTGGAGAACCCCAGGGACAGAGGAGTCTGGTGGGCTGCCGTCTATGGGGTCGTTGAACACGACTGAAGTGACTTAGCAGCAGCATAGGTTCTTTTGGATTTTTGTTTGTTTGTTTTCTGTCCTTTAATCCCCCTCTGTTGTTGTTGTCAATTTTATTGGCACTGCTGCTGCTGCTGCTAAGTCGCTTCAGTCGTGTGACCCCATAGACAGTAGTTCACCAGGCTCCTCTGTCCCTGGGATTCTCCAGGCAAGAATATTGGAGTGGGTTGCCATTTCCTTCTCCTTTATTGGCAATGTGATATCTCATTAAGCGTTTGAGCTTTTTTATTTTCCCCTGAGTCACATTTTTTAATGTTTGCCTCTACCTTATGCTTTTGTAGTTTGGTGGAGTTTTCTTTCTTTCTTTCTTTTTTTTTTTTTTCACCTTTTTAAAAAACATTTTAATTTTTAACTCTTTAAACCTACTATTATTTTTTCAACATATATTCGTTTTATTCATTTGTTTGTTTTTTCCTACTGCCCTTTTCCCATTGCAGTTAATCTTTAATGTATGTAACTCTTTGTTTACCTCTATTTAACTTTGCATATCTATTCTTTCTTTCTGTCCTTTCTTGCCTTTCCTCTCAAAACATTTGGTAGTTTTATTTTCATTGCTTTATTCCCCAATCGGCACCTTGCTTTAGTTTTGTTTTCCAGGTTGTGAATTAATTAGTTTTGTTCTTAACTGGTAATTATAATTTTTAGTTTCCTTTGTTCATTAGGTCAATCTATTATATCTTAATTTTTTGGACTGTTTTGACTTTGCTTATGAATGTACCTGTATATGTGTATATTTAGTCACACTTTTTATTGTTGTTATAAGCTTCTGCCTCTAAGTTGAGCTTTTGCAGTTCAATGGAGTATTTAATTTTTTTCCTTTTCCTTTTTTTATAATTTTAATTTGTTGAAACCTATTGTATTTTTCTATATTTATTTCTTTGTTTGCTTTTCCTACTGTTCTTTTCCCCTTTCAGTTAACCTTTAATGTACATACATGTTCTACATCTACCTCTATTTAACTTTGCATATGTATTGTTCCTTCCTTTTCTTTCTTTCCTTTCCTAGAAACATGTCTGTTAGTATTGTTTTTATTGCTTTATACCACACTTGGCACCTTGCTTTACTTTTGTTTTCCAGTCTAGGTACTGTGTTTGTTTTTTTATTTAATTTCTTTTCTTGAAATAGACTTTATCACTATGATCTTCCCTCTGAGAACTGTTTTTGCTGAATCCCATAGAATTTGAATCACTGTGTTTCCATTTTCATTTGTCTCCAGCTATTTTTTGAATTCCCTTTTGATTTCTTTAGTGACCCATTGGTAATTTAGTGGCATATTGTGTAACCCTCAATATTTTTTTTTCCCTTGTAGTTGATTTGTAGTCTCATAGCATTGTGGTTGGAAAAAAAAAATTTGATATGATTCCAATCCTCCTAAATTTTGAAGACTTCAATTTTATCCTGCTGCTGCTGCTGCTAAGTCGCTTCAGTCGTGTCCAACTCTGTGCAACCCCATAGACGGCAGCCCACCAAGCTCCCCCGGTCCCTGGGATTCTCCAGGCAAGAACACTGGAGTGGGTTGCCATTTCCTTCTCCAATGCATGAAAGTGAACAGTGAAAGTAAAGTCGCTCAGTCGTGTCCAACTCTAGCGACCCCATGGACTGCAGCCTAACAGGCTCCTCCACCCATGGGATTTTCTAGGCAAAAGTACTTGAGTGCGGTGCCATTGCCCTCTCCCAATTTTATCCTAGTATATGATATATCCTGGAGACAGTATGATATATCCTGGAGATAGTTTCAGGTGCACTTGTAAAGAATGGTATTCTGGCCCTTTCAGATAAAATGCTGTCTATATATTTTTTAAGTCTGTCTCATCTAATGTGTTGTTTAAGGCTTGTGTTCCTTACTGATTTTATGTCTGAATTATCGGTCTATGGGATGCAAGCTGGATGTTAAAATCTCCTACTGTTATTGCATTATTGTCAACTTTTTCCTATATGTTTGTTTGCATTTGCTTTATGCCTTCACATGCCCTTCCCTGGATCTGAGTGCTGATAGTTTATCAGACCAAGTACACATTTCAGGAATTCAGGACAAAAGGTATAGCTTTAGGCTAATGTAGTAAGATGTTTATTGATGTTTTTTGATGTCTCAGACTCCTACACTGAATACCTAGCAATTTATACCTCACCTTAATTACTTATTGAGGATTTAAATAATTTATCACTTTTATCTTTCATATAAGCCTTATATGTGATTGATCTACCCTGTTCACTATGTGTTTGCCTTTACCACTGGGATATTTACTGTTGTAATTTTTATACTTCTAGTTATGTTCTTTTCTTTTCTGCTTAAAGAAGTCTTTTCAACATTTCTTGTATAATCAGTTTAGCGGTGCTGAGTTTTCATAGCTCTTGCCTGCTTGTAAAACTTTATACCTCTTTCATATCTGAATGACAGATTTTTCAAGTAGGGTGTTCTTGATTGTAGAGTTTTTTCTTTGCATCACTTGAAATATTTTATGCCTCTTCTTTCTGGCCTGCACAGTTTCTGCTTAAAGGTCAGCCTACAGGCTTATGGGAGTTACCTTATGTAGAACTAGTTGCTTTTATTTACTGCTTTTCAGATTTTCTCATAATCTTTAGCTTTCATCATTTAATTACAGTGTACCTTGCTGTGGAACTCTTTGAGTCCATTTTAATTGTGACTCTCTGTTTCATTTAACTGGAAGTCTGTTCGCTCTACCAAGTTAAGAAAGTTGTCAACTATTAGTTCCTTAAGTAAATTCTCTGCCCCTTTCTCTCTCTCTTCTCCTTCTAAGATCCCTGTAATATGAATGTTAATATGTGTGTGATAGTGTCCCATAAGTTTCTTAAACTAATCCCATTCTTTCTTTTCTTTTTTAAGCTTGGAAGATTTTCACTGCTCTGTCTGTTACTTTTCTAATTTGTCCCTGTATATATCAGCAAATGTATTTTTCATTCCATCCTCTGTATTTTTTTTAAAAATTCAGTTATTGTGTTCTTCATCTCAATTTGTTTATGTTTATATTTTCTTTCTAACTCTTTGTTAAACTTCTCATTGTTTTCATTAATTCTTCTCTTGTGTTTATTGGGCTCCTTATGATCATTATCTTGAACCCTTTATCAGATAGATTTCTTATTTCCACTTGTTTATTATTCTTCAGAAGTTGGTATTAGTCCTCCTCCCCCTGCCACCCCTCATTCATTTGAAATTCATTCCACTGTCTCCTCATTTTGCTGAACTGTCTGTGTTTACTGCATATATTAGGCAAATCAGTTTTTTCTTTTTTTTAAATTAGTGAAGTATCTTTATATAAGAAATAGTGAGGCCTAGCAACATACTGCCCTCTGGCTACAGAGTTTTGTGCTTTAAGTGTCCCTCAAGGTTTTCTGCATGTGGAGAGGCTGACTATTATGCAAGTGGTGATAGGTGAGGATAGCCCAGAGTTTGGTTTTCTCTAGGGCATGAGCCATACTTTAATCTTTTCTTGCTGGTGGATGGGTCCATGTCTTGGCATAGATGCTATGTGACATGGAACTTAGGTGGTGCTAGTGGCAAAGAATTTGCTTACCAATGCAGAAGATATATCGGTTTGATCCCTGGCTTGAGAAGATACCCTGGAGAAGGGAATGGCAATCCATTTCAGTATTCTTGCTTAGAAAATCCCATGGACAGAAAAGCCTGGTGGGCAGCAATCCATGGAGTTGCAAAGAGTCAGATATGACTGAAGCAAATTAGCACAATGGGTGACAGAGCTGGGTCCTTGTACTGCTTACTGCATGGACTGGAGGGAATTGGGGCTGATGCCTGACTGCTGGTGGATGGATAAATCCAATTGCACTCAGTTCACATGCCAGCAAGTTCATGCTTGAAATCCTTCAAGCTAAGCTTCAAAAATACATGAACGAAGAACTTCCAGATGTACAAACTGGATTTACAAAAGGCAGAGGAACCAGAGATCAAATTGTCAACATCTGTTGGATCATAGAAAAAGCAAAAGCATTCCAGAAAAACATCTACTTCTGCTTCATTGACTATGTTAAAGCCTTTGACTATGTGAAACTAAGCAAACTGGAAAGTTCTTAAAAAGATGGGAATACCAGACCACCTTACCTGCCTCCTGAGAAACCTGTATGAAGGTCAAAAAGCAACAGTTAGTAACAGACATGGAACAATGTACTAGCTCCAAATTGGGCAATGAGTACATCAAGGCTGTATATTGTCACCTTGCTTAATATATTTATATATATACACACACACACACACACACACACACACACACACACACACACACACACAGTGTATAACAAAGATCGTGGCATCCGGTCCCATCACTTCATGGGAAATAGATGGGTAAACAGTGGAAACAGTGTCAGACTTTATTTTTCTGGTCTCCAAAATCACTGCAGATGGTGACTGCAGCCATGAAATTAAAAGACGCTTACTCCTTGGAAGGAAAGTTATGATCAACCTAGATAGCATATTCAAAAGCAGAGACATTACTTTGCCAACAAAGGTTCGCCTAGTCAAGGATATGGTCCTTCCTGTGGTCATCTATGGATGTGAGAGTTGGACTGTGAAGAAGGCTGAGCGCTGAAGAATTGATGCTTTTGAACTGTGGTGTTGGAGAAGACTCTTGAGAGTCCCTTGGACTGCAAGAAGATCCAACCAGTCCATTCTGAAGGAGATCAGCCCTGGGATTTCTTTGGAAGGAATGATGCTAAAGCTGAAACTCCAGTACTTTGGCCACCTCATGCGAAGAGTTGACTCATTGGAGAAGACTCTGATGCTGGGAGGGATTGAGGGCAAGAGGAGAAGGGGACGACAGAGGATGAGATGGCTGGATGGCATCACTGACTCAATGGATGTGAGTCTGGGTGACCTCCGGGAGTTGGTGATGGACAGGGAGGCCTGGTGTGCTGGGATTCATGGGGTTACAAAGAGTCAGACATGACTGAGCGACTGATCTGATCTGATCTGATCTGATATATATAATATATAATATAATGCAGAGTACATCATATGAAACAAACTACCAAGCTGGATGAAGCACAAGATGGAATTAAGATTCCCAGGAGAAATATCAATAATCTCAGGTATGCAGATGATGCCACCCTTGAGAGGAACGAAAAAGCTTCCTGATAAAGAAGTGAAAAAGCTGGCTTAAGTCTCAACATTCAAAAACCAAAGACCATGGCATCTGGTCCCATCACTTCAAGGCAAATAATTGGGGAAACAATGGAAACAGTGACAGACTCTATTTTCCTGGGCTCCAAAATCACTGCAGATGGTGACTTCAGCCATGAAATTAAAGACGTTTGCTACTTGAAAGAAAAGCTATCACTAACCTAGACAGCAAATTAAAAATCAGAGACATTACTTTGCCAAGAAAGGTCTGTGTAGTCAATGCTATGATTTTTCTAGTAGACATGCAAGGATGTGAGATTTGGACCATAAAGAAGGCTGAACACTGAAGAATTGATGTTTTAGAACTGCAGTGTTGGAGAAGACTTGATTGTCCCTTGAACTGCGAGATCAAACCACTCAATCCTAAAGGAAACCAACCCTGGATATTACCCTGAATATCCATTGGAAGGACTGATGCTGAAGCTGAAATTCTAATACTTTGGCCACCTGATAGGAAGAGCTGACTCACTGGAAAAGAGTCATTGATATTGAGAAAGAAAGAAGAAAGGAGGAGAAAGGGATGATAGTAAAGGAGATGGTTGGATGGCACCACTGGCTCAGTGGACATGAGTTTGAACAAACTCAGGGTGATTGTAAAGGACAGGGAAGCTTCAGTTCATGGGGTTCCAAAGAGCTAGCTAAGACTGAGTGACTGAACAACAACAATATGCTAGAGGCAAGTCTTCAAAATATCACTTTTCTCTCTATTGTCCTCCCTAAGATGGCTGGCTGACAAACTCTTTAAAATGGCTACCCACCACGAGTACATCTCCAGGGAAATGAATTACTTCTTGCCTCGCTGGGAGTCTTATCAAAATCAGCATATGTGTTTACCCAAGCTCCTTTCAAGCTATTCATTCTCCACTGGGACTCAGAGATTGTGAGATTTTTTGTACTTTATGAGCAAAGTCTGTGTTTCCTATTGCCATCTGGTTCTTTCATATACAAACCTCACTGGCCTTTAATGCTAAAAGTTAGGGATTGTATTCCTGGTGCAGGACCTCCAGCCTGGGGATCCTAATGGGAAGCTCTGACTTCACACTTAGATCATCTATCCAGGAAGGTCGATGTTGATTATACTTCATCTCTGCCCCTCCTACCCACCTCAGTGTGGCTATTTCTATATATCCTTAGTCCAGGAAAATCTTTTCTGCTAGATTTTAGGTTGTTTTTATAGGTGAAAGTGAAGTTTCTCAGTCATGTTTGACTCTTTGCGACCACATGGATTGTAGCCTGCCAGGCTGCTTCATCCATTGGATTTTCCAGGCAAGAATACTGGAGTGGGTTGCCATTTCCTTCCCCAGTTTTTATAGGTAGCATCTTTATTAATCGTTATAATTTTGGTGTGCCTGTGGAGGAGGTAAGCTAAGATTCTTCTTCCTCTGCCATCTTGGCCACATTTCTAGTGGAGATATATAAAATTAAAATCTTCAATGTTTTTTATATTTTTCCAAGTGTACATGTCAGAGACTTTATCATTTGGGTATTTTCCATAGCTATCTCATACTGGTCTTTGCCAACAAATGTTCGCCTAATCAAGGCTATGGTCTTTCCTGTGGTCATGTATGGATGTGAGAGCTGGACTGTGAGGAAGGCTGAGCGCCGAAGAATTGATGCTTTTGAACTGTGGTGTTGGAGAAGACTCTTGAGAGTCCCTTGGACTGCAAGGAGATCCAACCGGTCCATTCTGAAGGAGATGAGCCCTGGGATTTCTTTGGAAGGAATGATGCTCAAGCTGAAACTCCAGTATCTTGGCCACCTCATGCGAAGAGTTGACTCATTGGAGAAGACGCTGATGCTGGGAGGGATTGAGGGCAGGAGGAGAAGGGGACGACAGAGGATGAGATGGCTGGATGGCATCACTGACTCGATGAATGTGAGTCTGGGTGACCTCCGAGAGCTGGTGATGGATAGGGAGGCCTGGCGTGCTGCGGTTCATGGGGTCGCAAAGAGTCGGACACGACTGAGCGACTGATCTGATCTGATCTGATCTCATACTGGCAAATAAAAAATTTCAACTAGAGTATCTATCATAATAAGAGATTGTTATAAAAAAGAATGTATTGATTTGCTTTTCCAATATTTTACATATTAAACAATACTTTGGAAAAATTTTTCACTAGCATTTCTGACTAACAAAAATCAGAGTCACTCAATTCAATTTCCAGATAAGGAAATACTTTATATAGTCTATATAAAGAAAACTCAAAGTCTAGAAGAACTTGGTTATCCTCCTGTTTTCTATGATTAAAAAAAAAAATCCATTTTATTTTTCTTCACAGGTTAGTCTTCTTACAATGATATTCAAATTATGCTATTTATCTAATTTTGGCTCAAGTCAAAATGAATGAATATGTACTTGCACTATTATTTAGAAAGGAATGTATATCTTCCATTTTGTGCTTTGTTTTGTTTCAATTTAGATAAAATAAACGGTTTCTCTTAGTGGCTCAGACAGTAGAGAATCTGCTTGGAATGTGGGAGACCCGGGTTCACTGCCTGGGTTGGGAAGATCCCCTGCAAAAGGAAATAGTTACCGATTTTCAGTATTCTTGTCTGGCAAATCCCAGGGACAGAGGAGCCTGGAGGGCTACAGTCCATTGGGTCACATAGATAAGACATGACTGAGTAACTAACACTGTCACTTTCACTTCATGGCAGGGCAAAAAAACAAAAATGCATAAGAAGATGGAAGTATAGCAAAAGACTACTTCCCCCATATTCTTACATAGACATTTCCTACTGATCTTAAATGTGACATAAAAAAGAAAAGTTATCTGTGATGAGAGAAAGTTTTTGATTTGATAACCTAAATGATTTGAAATGAAATAAGAATGTATCTTGTCACAGCAAGGCTTGTGCTTGATTGCAAATGCTTTTTGGAATACATGTTCCAATAGATCCCATACTACTACCAGCGTGGGACATAGCTATAAGAGTAAGAAGGTGAAAATTATCTTAATTCTCCATAACCCACTCACATAGAAAAATCCAATTAAATGCCATTAATTCAGTCTATAAAGAAAAAGGCAAGCCACGTGTTAACTATGTTGGCCAAAGGAGGAAACAGAGACATCCATCACCTTTCTCTTTAATCCTCAGCTTTTTCCAAGACAATATATGGCCACTGTCCTGAGAACATCCTTCAGGAACAATGTGGGCAGTAACAGATGCTATATTTAGGATTCCTTTTAAATGGTTTGATGAACACTTGATTTCTTAAACAATCACTTGTTTACAATAATAAAAATCAAAATAGCATGTTCAGATTCAGTGGGTTAAAAAAGAGGCACAATAACCTCTCAACAACTTGCATTAGAGAATTATAAAATCTCAAAAGAAGCATCTTCCTTTTGGGTAAAGATTTGAGTTTTAAAATTTGATAATAAGACAGATATTTCATTTTTTAGGACATATAGATAACGATGTTTTTCTTCTTATTATTATTTTTATGGATTTAAAACAATCTAACACAGTAATTATGTTGTATCAATACATTCCTTGTGAAACATATTTCTTCCTTGACATATATTAAAGTTTGTTTTCTTATATAGAATTCTTAATATTTAATTTGGCTTTCCAAAAGGGAGAGGAATTTTTAACATTTGTTATAAAACTTTGATTGAGTAAAATTATGTGACAGTTATTACACTCAGTCCTAATAGTGTTATTTTATTTGAAGCAAATTTAATCGGAAGGTCTATAATGTTCTTGTACAGAATTGAGCAGCAAATTGGAACAATTTTAAAGAAACTTGATTACCAGAAACTTGACAAGTATTACACTACCCGTTTGTTGAACTAATAAATCATATCATATTGCATTAGGACTTACCTGAAAACTGCCATTAGCAATACAATTGTTAACTTTATTCTGATGAGAAGAGAAAATATTACTAAACATTCAGAAAACGAAGATTATGGCATCTGGTCCCATCACTTCATGGGAAATAGATGGGAAAACAGTGGAAACAGCGTCAGGAGTGAACCCCAGTGGACAACCCACGTGCAAAGGTGGAAATAAAACCACGATTGAAACCCAGGGGCAGTGTGGCTAAGGAAGAAGACCAAAAAGCTTCCCACAGCTGTACAAGAAAGAAAGTGAAGTCGCTCAGTCGTGTCCGACTCTTTGCGACCCCATGGACTGTAGCCTACCAGGCTTCTCCGTCCATGGGATTCTCCAGGCAAGAATACTGGAGTGGGTTACTATTTCCTTCTCCAGGGGATCTTCCTGACCCAAGGATTGAACCTGGGCCTCCCTCATTGGAGGCAGATGCTTTAACCTCTGAGCCACCAGGGAAGCCCTAACTGCACATTAAATCTACATGATAAACTAGACAGACTCTTTGTTTATGGAATATATAAAAGGACACTGAGAGCTCCCACAAAAGAAAACACTAGCTCTGATAGCTGTGGACCTGGGAAGCAAGAACACAGAGGTGTAGGACCAGATTATAATTTGAGCTGCTTCCATGGAAGGGCCAGGGACCAGTGAAATGTTGGAGAACATCCTGGGGAAATGAGGTGGACTGTGACTTCCAGTGAAGGAAAGGACGCTGACAGCAGTGAATCAAGAAAAAAGTAATTATTTTTAGGTTTTGACTTGTTCTGTAGATTCTGTTGGATTTTTTTCTTTACTTTTGTCCTCTTTTTTTTCCCCCTTTGTTTTAGTTGTCAATTTTATTAGTATTATGAAATCTAATTAAACTTTTGAGGTTTTCTTTTTTTTTTTTTTTTTTTTCTGGGTCACATTTTTTTATTGTTATTATTAACCTCTGCCTCTACATTGGGCTTTTGCAGTTCTGTGTCCTTTTGTTTTCTTCTTCTTCTTCTCTTTTTTTAATTTCAATTTTTAAAATCCATTATTGTTTTTTGACATTTATTCATTTGTGTCTTTTCCTAACTGTTCTCTTCTCATTGCATTTAAGCTTTAATGTGTATAAATCT